>CM073573.1:104970041-109805041 GCA_037074715.1 Magnolia kwangsiensis | reverse complement strand
GGTGAGCCAAAGAGTGCCTCATAGAAGTACCTCTCGAATGATCAGCGGTTTGTCCCACTAGGGTTTGAATTTTTCTCTGGGATCTGGCAAGTGTGGCGGTAGGATACGCTTCATGACCATGTCATCGACTTTGAAACTTCTTTTTCTGACACTCTCATTATAGGCCCAGGCGATCCTTCTTTGGTAGGTTGTGAGTGACTTAACACATGCATATGCTTTTCGTCTGCCAGATTCAGTTGATTGTATCTTGCTTGTTGCCACTCGCCTTCCTCGACTTCGCTCTCCAAAAATACTCGGAGTGATGATATTTTGATTTTGATTGGTAGCATTGCTTCCATTCCGTACGTGAGTTTGTATGAAGTTGTGCCTGTAGTAGACCGTATAGACTTCCGATAAGCCCAGAGTGCGTGTGAGAGCATTTTCAACCAGTCGCGATATGTTTTGACCATTTTCTCTAGTATGCGGATGATAGTCATGTTTGCAGCTTCGACCCCACCATTCATTTGAGAATGATAGGGGCTTGACCGATGATGTTGAATCTTGAATTTGTCGAGAAAATCACCCATCCATTTATTGACGAATGGAGTTCCGTTGTCTATAATAATGACATGAGGAATCCCGTACCAACTGATGATATTGTTCTTTATAAACTTGATTATGTGTGATGCTGCGATGGTGGTGTAGGATGCTCCTCTATCCATTTGGTGAAGTAATCTACCACCACCAGGATGTACTCATGCCCGTTTGAAGCTTTGGGGTTAATCTTGCCAATGATGTCAAGTCCCCATATAGAGAAAGGCCATGGTGTTGTCAGGTTATAGAGTTCAAAAGCGTGCGTATGGATCTGGTTCATATGTTCCTGACATGTAAAGTATTTCTTGACATGTTTGCCACAATCTTTGTCCATCATTAGCCAATAATAACCGAGCCATAGGATCTTCTTTCTAATTATATGTTCGTTCATATGTGGGCCGCATAGCCCTTCATGGATTTCTGACATGATCTGTGTAGCTTCTGTTTCATCAACACAGCAGAGAAGGACTTGATTGAAGGATTACTTGTAGAGGTTGTCCCCGGTGATCGTGAATTGGACTGCTAGCCGTTGGATATTACGACGATCGGTTGATGTCGCTCCTTTTGGGTACTTTTAATGCTTGATATATTCCTTGATGTCTATGTACCACGGCTGATCGTTCGGAGAGGTTTCGATTTTTTTTATCTTGTAGGCAAAATGAGGGTTCTTCCTGTATTTCGACAGTGAGTTCCGATTCAGCTACTCCTCTTGGGATTTCCAGCATCGAGGCAAGGGTAGCCAGAGCATCCAAAAACTGGTTCTTGGCTCGAGACATGTAAGAGAATGTGATCTCTTCAAATTCCTCAGTCAGATTTTTCAGATAGATGTGGTACAGGATCATCTTTTCATCTTTAGTATTCCAGTCACCATTCGTCTGATTGATGATGAAATGTGAGTCTCCGAAGACTCATAACTTATTCACATTGAGGATTATGGCTTCTCTTAGACCAACAATATATGGTTCACATTCAGCCACGTTATTGGTGCATTGGAACGCCAATCGCCTGGAGATAGGAATTGGGACGTCATTGGGGGAGTAGAGTATTGCTCTTACCCCACTCCCTTTTGAGCTCGCGGCTCTGTCGAAGAAGAGTGTCCATTCTCCTACCTTTCTTTCTTCTTCTTCCTCGATTAAGAGGATGTCCTCGTCAAGGAAGAAGGTCTTCAGTGGTTGGTAATCTGGCAGAGAGTGTGTTGTTAAATGGTCAGCCAGTGCTTGCCCCTTGATTAATTTCTAAGTGATATAGGTGATGTCAAACTCGAAAAGTAACAATTGCCATTTTACGATTCTCCCCGGTAGTGCCAGTTTCTCGAACAAGTACTTTAATGGGTCCATGCGAGTGAGCAGAAAGATTGGGTGAGCGATCATGTATTGTTGTAGCCGTTGTGTCATCCAGACTAGGGTGAGACACGTTTATTCTAAGCTGGAGTATTTGGCTTCATAGCTTGTGAACCATTGGCTTAGATAGTAGATCGCTTGCTCCTTTCTCCCTGTATCGTCGTGTTAGGTAAGAACACATCCGATTACTTCAGCTGCGACAGAGATGTACAACAGTAGGGGCCTACTTGGGGTAAGTGGCATGAGCATTGGAAGATTTAACAGATACTTCTTGATCTTGTCGAAAGTTGTTTTACAGTCACCGTTCCATTCCTTTGGCGAATTTTTCCTTAGAAGATTGAATATGGCCTCACATATGGGTGTGAGTTGTGTGATGAATTGATTGATGTACTAGATCCTTTTGAGAAAACCCCGAATCTCTTTTTTAGTACTGGGCAGCAGCATCTTGATGATTTCTTTGGTTTTGGTCTCATCCACTCAGATGTCATCTTAGTTGACGATGAAGACTAGCGGCTTGCCTCCAGTTGTGCTGAAGACACATTTTTACGGGTTGAGGAGGAGCTTAAACTTTTCTAGCCTATCGAAGAGCTTCTTGAGGTCTTCAAAATGTCCTTCGATTGTGTGAGATTTGACGATCATGTCATCCACATAGACTTCTATTTCCTTATTTACCATGTCATGGAACAAGGCAGTCATGGCTCGCTGATGTGTAGCTCCCTCATTCTTCAGCTTGAAGGGTATAACCTGATAGCAGAAAGTTCCCCATAGTGTGATGAAAGAAGTCTTCTCATGATCTTTGACAGTCTTCTTGATCTGATTGTAGCCAGAGAAGTCATCTATGAAGGAGAAGATCTTGGGACCAGCAGTGTTATCTACCAGTGTATTGATGTGAGACAGAGGCAAATCATCTTTAGGACTTACTTTATTGAAGTCCCTAAAGTCGATATGCATCTTGACTTTGCTGTCCTTTTTTGAAACTAGTACAATATTTGCGAGCCATTCCAGATAGTAGGAGACTACCAGGAATCCCACATTGTATTGCTTGATGACTTCATCACGGACCTTCAGGGCCCATTCTAGCTTCATTCTTCGTAGCTTCTGCTTGATAGTCTTCATGTTTGGCGTTGTTGGCAAGTGGTGTACCACTAAATCTTCATCGAGCTTTGGCATATCTTCGTAAGAGAAGGTAAAGTTAGATAGCCTCGGTCTTAAGAATTCCATCATCATCTGCTTATATTCCGGAGTCAGTGATTTACGGATGCGCACCTCTCTAGGGAATTCTTATGATCCTCTGTTCATAATTTTGAAATCTTCTGCCACAATGTTGGCCTTTATTTCGAACATTTCAAGAGAATCCTCGAGTTTGAGAGTTGTATCATCATTTCCCTCATCCTGGGCTTCATCCAAACCTATGAGTTTGAAATTTAACTCTAGATTGAAATCGTATGAGTCGACCTCGAACTCTGGTGCTGTGTGTGGAGTGTTTGGCACAATAATTTTTTAAAGCTTTTCTGATATTTTTGATTTTTGACGATTTTCTGATGTTTTGTGATTTTGAGAAATATTTGATATTTTTATGTTTTTTGAAATATCTGTTGTTTTTGTATTTTGAATATTTTTTGATTTTTTTGTGTCGCCAATGGATCTTGAACAGGATGGTCTTACAAACCATGATTGATCCTGTCTTGATTCGGGGTATCAACTGCTATTTACATTGACTTTTTTTAGGCCCAGCATCTGTAAGTGGCTTACCGACTGATTTTATTATTAGGGGAATGATTGTCCAGCCTGGTTCTTTCCCCTTGTTGTTCTGCTCTATTTTTTCCTGTGGGTCATCCATCCCGATGACCATGATGTCTGCGGTATCGGGTTCAGAGTCTGAGTCTGATTCGATCTCTTTAGTCAGAAGTTGGAGCTCTTCGGGCTCCTCAGGTCCACATTGTGGTGGGATATTGATGTCTGACTAGTCAAGGGAAGGCCACTTCCCTTTCTTGATCTAATGAATGGGTTGCTTCTGCCCCTTGTACTGTTGTGTTGTTGGTGGGGGTGTTTTCCCTTGACTGTTAGTGGGGGTCTGTGCCTCCCTGCTTTTGCCTAGGTGATTTGTAATGGGCACTCCTGGTCTTGGGTCCTCTATGGGTGGCCTTGCCTTCGTGCCCCTGGCTTCATGTGATAGGTTCGGGGGTTCTACCCCTAGCATTGGGTGCGCTTTTGATGCCCTGAGGATCTTTTCCCATCGTATTGGTGGAGAAATGGATTCCTGGCTGGAATCTTCTGTTAGTTTGAGCCGTTGGAGGTGATCCTCGAGAGAGATCATCATGTCACCACAAACTTTTCCGGCTTTAACAAACTCGATGGGTGTGCATTTAAATGGTTGCCTCTTTTTTGACCTTGTAGTCTGATCTTTAGGTGTCGGTTGATACCCCAGTCCTTGTCTTTTCATGTTGGCTTGAGCTGGCTTTACTACCATACCTTTCTCATGTAACTTAGTACGGTAGTTTAGGATTAACTGTTCAGTAAGAGGGATGACATATTTGACTATGAGTGGGAGGGGTTGGCGATGGAATTCACAATTTCGAACTCAAAACTATGATATGATAGGTCACCCTCCAGCTGGATGTCAATCACTGGAATATCAGTTTCTGGGGTATTGACTGTCATCGGTAGGATAATTCTAGTTCAGCTAGTACTGAGATGATCTGATTTCTCAAAGGGAATTTAACCCTTTGATGGAGCATGGATGTGATGGCTCCAACAGCATGGAGCCATGGCTGTTCCAATAGAATATTAAATAAGGTAGAAATGTCAATGATCTAGAATGTGACAAGGGTCATGTCTGGTCTGATTTGCAACTCAATGTCTATTTCCGCCTCTACTTGCCTTTGAGAGTTATCGAAGGCTCTAACACTCATGGCGATGGGCCTGAAAGAAGATGGGTTAGTCTTTAAACGTTCGACGGTCTTCAAAGGGCAAACATTAAGGCTTGATCTATTGTCAATGAGTACGAGTGATACTTTGAAATTCTTGTAATGGATGGCTATATTAAGTGAGTGCCCATGCTTGCGACCTTCAGGTGGCAATTCATCATTAAAGAAAGTGATAGCTCATGGTGCAAGGAGTTGTCCAATCATGCTTGTCACCATTTCAGGAGGTACGTCAGGAGAGATATGCGCATCGTTAAGAGTTTTTGTAAAGATTTCTCGATGCAGTTTGGAGTACACAAGAGTTCCCAAATAGAAATTTGTGCGAGAATGGATTCGAGATGAGTTTCCATGTCATAGGCAGCATTAGTTTTGTGGGTTGTTCTTGACAAAGTTTCTCGGGTTTCTTTTGGGTTCTAATTATCTCTCCTGAAATACCTACAATTGTTGCCAACTTCAGCGCACTTTAGATAGTGCCATGGGACTGCCTATGTGTTATAGGAGGGAACCGTCTTTCCTTCCAGATATATCATCGGCTCTTAAGGTTGAGTGGTTGTTACTGGAACTGTTTGTGGTGGATTTAATGATTTCTCTTAGAGTATGATTGAATCCTGGTGGGATTTGACAGTGGGATTTTCCTTCTCTTGATGCGTACTTTGTGAAGGAGGGATCCTCTGGGCATGTGCCAATTGGTGAGGCATTAGGAAACTTGGGGATTAGATCGGGGGTGCCCCTTGTAAAGTTAACAGGGTTAAATCAGGGAGACCTATTGGAAGAATGAGGGGTTTAGAGTTTGACCTATTTAGATATGCCAGAGATGGGGCTGGATATGCCCCTTGGCGAGAGAGACACTGAGAATGTGACTTGCTGGGCGTTGTTGAAGCCCTTTAGAGGATGAGAGGCAGTACTATTGGTGCTGCTTCATGGATGAGAGGTGGTGCTGTTGGTGTTGTTTCAAGGATGAGAGGTAGCCCAAGCAGAGGCGTCCGTTGGTATCCCTATGTCTGATTTGCTGTATTGGGCATGATTGCTTGTATGGAGTGATGTGGAGAGGAGTATGTGGGACATTCTTTCTCAATGTTGTTGACAATAGAGGTGCCAGTTGTGCTAGGTCCTGCTTGATGCGATGGCAAGGGATTCTAAAGAATGTCCGCCTGAGTTGTGCTGCTGGCCTATGGGGTGATTACAATTTTCTGACTTTCGATCAAATCTTAGACTGCGTGTTTCAAGGAGAAACAGCGGTCTGTTAGATGACCAGGAGCCTAGTGATATTTGTAATATTGATTTTCATTATATCCCGGTGGCAGGGGATTTGGCGAAAGTCGCGGTTAGAGTGGCGTCAAGAGTTGCCTTTGCATCAACATTGTCAGGACCTGACTGTACATTTGTGCGAGTGGGGTGAACTTCCTGCCCAACATGGCCTGCCTGTACGGATTTTACGCATTTTCCTTAGGCTGTTGTAGTTATGGTTGAGGTGGCTGCGCCTAATATCCCTATTGGGTTTGCTCTGGTTGGTATTGCCTGTTTTGTTGTGGCTCCGTTGGCAGAGCGTACGGGTTGCCTTGAGTATTGACATTGATATTGTTGACTTCAGTGGTACGTTGCACGGGAGCAGTGCCGTTTTCATTCACATATCTAATGGGTTTCCCCTCGACTTTGTTTCTTTTGATTGAGGGGGCCTGATGTAGCCATGGTGAAATGGTTCTGGCTCTTATCCTGGCTTCTACCTGCTCTCCAGTTCGGATGAGCTGGGGGAAGTTTATATATGGGTATGAAATCAGGTATCCTGAGATGTTTGGATTTGTCGAATGGACAATCATGAATATTTATTCCTCATCATTGATGGGGCTTCTCATTTGGGCTACCATGCCCGCCATCGTCCCACATACACTTACAATGATTCATCACTTTTTTGTCTTAAGGTAGCCAGATCGGCTCTTCTCAGAGCCATGCTCAAATTATAGGAAATTCTGTCAATGAATGCTTGGGAGAGTCTCTCCCAGGTCCTAATTTGATGGCTTTCTAATGATGTATACCAGTCCAGGGCATCGTCCTTAAGGGATTTCTGAAAAAACTGTATCAAGGCTCCATCATTCCCAACTATTGCATTGAGTTCCCCAAAAAAAGCTTCTAGATGTGTTGTGGGACTTCCGCTACTGTCGTATCTTTTAAATTTTGGGTACCTCGAAGTTTAGAGGCACCCTAACATCTGGAAAGGGACACAAATCCATGAACTTAGTGGATGTGAGATCCACTCCATGCTGCCTCTGCAGTTAATTTTGTACCATTTGTAGTTGTTCTCACATTTCATCCATTTCAGTTTTGTGGGGTTGCTTATATCTTCCGCCTTGTTGTAGGGCTTGCGCTGCTTCCTCCTTGTAAGGGTCAAGTTCTTCGACCTTTTGATTTCCAAGAATGAGGGGTTGTTGGAAAGAAGATGGTCTCCCAATGGCGGGAGGTAGCTGAAATTGAACTCCACTCCCTTTTGGGGGAGGGTGTGTTATGAGGAAATGACTCCCGCTCGGGGCATCCGCCAATTTCGAAACGTTACTTCCGTTAGGGGGAGTATGTTGGACTCGAAACTGACCCCTTTCATAGGCATCCTCCAATTCCTATCTGTGATTCTTGTTAGAGGGAACTTGTGTTGTAACCTGATTGTTATGATGTGTGGGAGGATTGCTCCCATTTGTTGGTTGCTGTTGTGGCAGTGATGAATCCTTTGGAAGAGAGAGAACATGATTAGCTGGAGGAATGAGGGAGAAAGCAAAAGGAGTTTTTAGGATTGAGCTATTTTGGATACTAGGCTGTGTTGCCTGTGTGTTTGATATGGTGCTTGGTACCAAGCAAAGTAACAACTCCAGTAATGCCTTGAAGTTCTGAGACATCTCATTTAAGGCTGTAGTGACTGGTGAATTTGTTGGAGTTATCGGTGCCAGTGCTGGTGCTAGTACAGGTGTTGGTTCTGATGCCGATGCTTCTGAACTTGGCAGAGATGCCGACTCTTCTTCATGGGTAACCACGGTTGCTCGGGATCGAGTAGTCATAACTCGGATTGATGCTCAAAACAAGTGCAAGACAAAGACTGATTTATTTATTTTTTATGAATGCAGTGATGATATCCCTTGAGATTAAAGTGCCACACACTTTTGAGTCCGGTCTCAGCTAGTGGGAACTAGTAAAACTCCCCAGTAGAGTTGTCATTCTGTGGATGATGGACATCGCACCCACACTGATTTAAATGTTTTTACGTGTGAAAGGTGAGAGTTAGTAGGCTGATTTATGAATTTTGGAGTCACCACTACCCAATTAACCTCATAATCCCGTAGTCGGCTAGAACCCGCCAAATATGTAAGGTTGGAGAAATCCAAAGACTTGCCTACCTTAGATTAACTCTTGGTCTATGATCCGGGATTCTATATAAGGGACCTCGGTTATAAAGAGGGAAGGTGTTAGACACCCTCTTTTTCCCGTACAAATGTACGGTCTCTACTTGGTGTGGTAAAACAATTTCAAGGGATTATGTATGCCGTGCTTGAGATGGGACTAGGCACACACGCGGATTTCTGATGCAGCAAGATTCGAGATTTTGCCAAGCCACAGAGCATACATCCAACGACATGTCTAAAAGGCAGATGTGATTATGCTTATACAAAGAGATAAAGAAAATCGGACTAGATCGCTAGAAATTTCTAATGTGACAGGATCCGGTGTATGGCAAGTCACAGAGCATACGTTCACTAGAAATTCAGAGGAGCAGGGGGATTGAGAAGGGAATAATTGTCATGGTGAATGCTTGTACATGAGATGAATAAATCTTTGGCTTGAATTTGATTAGGCTAACTCATGGACCGAGCCATGACCACATTGGGGCTGGGTCTAAGGGTTGAGATGGCTGAGGTGAGGCTAGGAGGTCACTAGAAAATTTTAAAATTTAAGGCTTGGGTGCTCCTCTTCACCCTCACTCTCACTCTCTTCCCTTTTCTCCCTCTCTTTCTCTCACACTTGAAAAGTGAAGATGGTTGTTGCTGTTGAAATGTGAAGAGGAGAGGGCTATTTATAGCCTTCTCCAATGGTAATGTGGTAATTACTAGGTTTGAGAGGGGTAAATGTTGACATGGTAGTTTGGGATTGGTTGAGGGGAGAGGGACGCCATGTGGCGCACTCTCATTGGCTCTTGGTGTTGGTAAAAGGGTAAATAGGGTCAGCTGGAGGGGTAATTCTGAAAGAAAATTGACTTTCGGACATTGTGACAGCTGTTGCTCAGAGGATACACGCGCCCCGCGAGTGGAGGTAATATGAGTACCGCCGACAATAGTCAGACTACCACCCAGGCCGGGCTCGAGCGTGTGGGACTCGTTTAGTACTCTGGTTCGTCCGATAGTCTTTTTTTTGGGTTTTTTAGCTCCACTAGGTGTATTTCATGCTGATTTGACTCTAATGGGTTTTAAGTTAGGTTGTGGGGTTTGGGGTTTAAGGTTTGTATTAGGGTTTTGGGGTTTGGGGTTATTGATCATGGTCCGGATTGTCTTTATCTTTTCAAGATGTTAGCCTGGGTGGGGTGTCTACACCGACCATCCCAATTTAGGTAATCACTGGGGCTTGCTCAATGGGTAACCCATTATGAGGTGGTAAGATTCCTTTCTCGCATGGCCTTAAGTCTAAGATGGAGGCCTGATTGGCACCAACTAGGATTGGGGATTCATTCCCCTAAGACCTCTCCTTCCATTTATTTAAGGGACATCTCATTCCCTGAGTTTTCTGGTGTTCACATACATGAAATGCTTTTCCTCATCCCTTATCTTCTCAATACACCCATTTTCCAAATTAATGAATGCATGGGAAAAGCTCAATAGTTTAATGCAATACAAGATCATGCTATGAATGTAAAGTTAAGGCACGTATATGAAAATACCATCCACAGTAAAATATTTTTTTCTTCACATTTAATTGATAACATCTCAATATAGCCTCTCCAGATGGCCTTTTGGTCCAATAAGCTCTCCTTTTAGCCATGAACTAAAACTCAATGGTTGACTAGTAAACATAGGGAATGAAGGAATTATTGATTTTAAATAAATCAGAAATATTAATTTGATATAATTTTCTATTTAACCCTTAATTAGATATCTTTCCTTTATGGTAACTCCACAAATCAAGGGAATATTATATCTAATGAACATGATCATGGGATCAAACTATTCCTTCATTACCATGTTATAAATTCAATGGCCCAGATGAATTAATTGTCAGTTTTTCATGCCCCAGTAATGGGATCGGTGGTCCAATCTAAGTAATTAACTGTCTAGATTTAGAGATCTCCAATTTATAATATATTTTTAAAAAGAGGCCCACTATAATAATGCATTGAGTTATGTTTGTATGTATATACATACATACACACACATACATACATACATTCACACACACATTATATATATATATATATATATATATATATATATATATATATATATATATATATATATATATATATATATATATATATATATATATATATATATATATGGGAAATGGTACTATGCGGTTGAGCGCATGCAACCCTAACATACAGTCGAGTACGATGGATGATAAATTTGAAAAATATAATGTACGCATGCCAGTGATGTAGACAAAGGCAAAACCGGCGGAACTAGCATTACCCATTTACTACTTATTAGGTAAGTTCTCGATTCCGTGTGATATCCACACTGTCTGTCATTTTAGAGACATCATTTTAAATCATGAACTCAAAAATTAGGCAGATTTAGCTCTCAAATGAATTACACCACAGAGGGTCGTGGGGGACAATGATGACAACCATTGAAAAATTCCTAGGATGCACCATGATGTTTATTTGTTATCCAACTTGTTCAAACTGTCGTACAGACCTGGATGAAAGAACAAAACAAATACCAACTTGATCTAAAACTTTTGTGGCCCTAAGAAGTTTTCAATATTTTCAATGGTAGAATTCAATCTCCATTGTTTTATGCGTTGTGGTCCACTTAAGCTTTGAATTTGCCTTATGTTTAGGCTAATGCCATTAAATAATCTCACCAAATGGATAGACGGTGTGAATATAACACTTACATTATGGTCGGGCCAGGACGGTAACACAACAACAGACTGGTCGTTGCACATGGTAGACGGGTGTATATTTCTTGAAAAGCCTTTAGTCGTAAGTTCCTGTGTTGGGAACTAGGTGGGACCACCATGATGTTTGTGATAAATCCACCCTGTCCATCCTTTGTGTGACCTTAGTTCAGTTTATACAACAAAAAATGAGTTGAAATTAAGACTCCATCAGGCCATACAATAGGAAACAACGGGGATTGAACAGTTACAATTGAAACATTTGTATGTCCATAAAAAAAATTGTATCAGGCTTAGTTCTTTGTGTTTTCAGTTCATCCCAATGGAAATGACCTCATAAACGGTTTGGATGACATGTAAACATCAAGTTCGAACCTAGGAAGGTTTCAACTACATTATTTTTTCCCAGTTTTCCTCTCTCGTGTGGTCAACTTAAGTGTTGAATCAGGATCAATTTTGTTTTTTTGTCTTAGAACGAGCTCACAAAACGGATGAACGGGTGGATTTCTCACTAGTATCACGATGGCCCCCACCTAAGTTCACAAGAACTTCCTGCGAAAGGCTTGGCGGGAAATCCATGCCTTTGCACACGTGGCATTCTGCTTGGACACGGTGCGAACAAATTATACGCAGCCTCAGCTTCCTGTTGGGCTAACTATTCCATTTATTTTATATCCATAATGTCCATTTGTTTTTAAAGACATTTTATGGCATGATTTTAAATCTGAAGAAGAGTTAAATATAAGGTGGACCATATTATCAGAAACAGTGATGATTGAAAGCCTAACATTAAAACTTCTTAAGGCCTATAGTAATGTCCAATGTAATGTTTTTTTTTCCATCAAACGCATTGATAAGGTCAACCAGACATGGATGGAGGGAAAATGTAAAGATCGGATTAATCCAAAACTTTTGATGCCATAAAAAGCTTTTAATAGTCATTCACCACTGTTTCTAGTGGTATCGTCCACCTGACATTTGGATCATCTTAAGTTTTGGGATCATGACCTAAGAATATATAATAAAAAAGATGGAGGGAGTAGATATACAAATAAATCATCAAAGTAGACCCCACACAGTAAGTGTAACAAATGTGTTACAGGATAACACCCAATCCTCTCTCCTACATTATGTAAGCGGCTTGCGCAGTGTGCCATGCACCGCCAACTTAGTTGGTGCGATGATGTCATCAATTTTATGGGCTCCACCATAATGTATGTGTTATATCCACACCATCCATTTATTTGGTGAGGTCAATTTAGATCATGAGCTTGAAAGTTACGAAGATCCAAAGCTAGAGTGGATCTCACCATAGAAAGCAGTGTGGAACTGTGACACCCACCTTTAAAGCCTTCCTAATTCCTACCATGTAAGACACGTATCCTAAACCATATCATTCCATAGGCTTCTGCGGTCTTCCTGATCGAATTCCGACAACCTGCGACCTGTAATCGAGATTTGCACGTGACCCTAAGTTGCATCCTGAAGATCTAAGTCGGCTCGACTCAAAACTTGTACCTTAGCGATCGTGTCATCACTGCGGTTTCAACGCCGCGTCTCACGTGTCGATGCGATACCCAGGCCAAGAGTTGTGGGCCTGCCTATTTTCTAAAGAAACGCTGTGCATTTCAAATTTCGAGAGAATCTCAACAAACCATCACATCAATCAATCAATTACAAGTCAAGTACACAACCCATCCCTCTCTTAAACAAGCCATACCCAAAGTCAACTCTCTCTCTCTCTCTCTCTCTCTCTCTCTCTCTCTCTCTCCACCCATCCCTCTCTCACCCAAAATTCAATAAAGCCCATACCCTTTCTTACAACATCCATCCTACCCATCCTATCTTTCCTACAACACCTCTCATCTCTCATTCTCACCACCATTTCCTAAGTGTCCATGAGAGAAAATCCCAAGGAGAGAAAATAGCCAAGAGAGGACCCATCTTCCCGCCTCCTCATCTCACCATCCAACCCTTCAATTCTCATCTTCCACCATTAAAGAAGAAGCCAGGGTGCTAACGAAGCTAAGTGACCAAGAAGATTACCAATCGGTGGGTGTTTATATAATTAGATTTGTATTTTGATGATGGGCCAAATGGGGCCTATCGATCGATGGTATGGATCTCACTTTAGACCCTAGGTGTGGCCGATGGTCCACCAAGACTCATATATTCATTACATGATGGGGCCTTTCTCCATGGACCCCATCAAGATGTTTATTTTTCCTAGTATGTAAAGGGTCATGTAGACCTTGCATTTTGGTGGAGAAGGGATCTCCACCATTGATTTTGATTAGTGGGCCCACATGTAATGGGACCCA
This sequence comes from Magnolia kwangsiensis, assembly GCA_037074715.1. Classification (NCBI taxonomy): domain Eukaryota; kingdom Viridiplantae; phylum Streptophyta; class Magnoliopsida; order Magnoliales; family Magnoliaceae; genus Magnolia; species Magnolia kwangsiensis. The sequence continues at coordinate 109,791,793 of CM073573.1, read as the reverse complement.
CTTGATGTATCTTGTAATGAATGGAAGGGAGGGCTCATAGTGTCGGGGTCCCTCCCATCACAAGCGACTCTCTCTCTCTTTCTCTCTCTCTCTCTCTCTCTCTGTCTCTCTCTCTCCCCTTTATGATGGAGTGGGCCTCACCAATATATTGTTATATTTACTCTGTCCATCTGATGGTGTGGCCTACCGTATTGCATGGGATGATCCTCACCGTCCACTGTTGGGATGGTGGGAAGCCACCTGATCATTGGTCAGCTTGCAATATGTGTGTGTGTGTGTGTGTGTGTGTGTGTGTGTGTGTGTGTGTGTGTGTGTGTGTGTGTGTGTGTGTGTGTGATATGTGTTGGAGATGGCCCCACGTGGGACCCACCCATCTGGTTAGGGCTTGGCTGGTGTATGTGTACAGTAGCTATATAGTTGTTGTATTATGTCACTAAGTTGTGTGGGACCCACCGTTGATGTATGAATCTTACATCCACACCATCCACTGTTTGGACGGTGGGATCCACCTGGCATGTGTGGTGTTCACATCGTCTAACAGGTAGGACGGTGGGATTCCATCGTGGTGTATGTGTATTATCAATGCTGTCCATCCAGACCGTTCATCTGGATGGTGGCCTAGCCACTCACACCGATTATACAGCTGCTGCTTTGTTGCCAGCAATTTCTATAGGCTCCACATGAGACTTGTGTTACACCCAAACCTTCCATGTTACATCCAAACCTTCCAACTCATTTGGTGAGCTCATACTAAGGCTTGAAACAAAAATAATAATAATAATAAATGAGGCAGATCTATTAGGTTGACCACACTGCAGTAAACAATGGGGGATTGAACGACTACCCTTGAAACCCTTTTGGGTGCACAGAAGCTATGGATGAATATGATATTTGTTTTTCTATTTAATTCAGGTCTTTGTGACCATGTGCACCGATTGGATAGAAAATAAACGCTATGGTGGGCCCCGTGGGGTTTTAACTATGGAAATCATTATAACCACTGTTACTTATGGTCTGGTCTAGATAATATTTTGATATGATTTATTTCCTTGGAAATGCTCTTTAAAATATAGATGAATGGTGTGATGGTGCGGCCCATTGATGTGGCCCATTTGATGTATATGAGGCCCACTGGTGTGGCCCATTGAAATGGCCCATTTAATGTATATGAGGCCCATTGGTGCGGCCTATTGATGCAGCCCATTTGATGTATATGAGGCCCATTGGTGTAACCCATCGATGTGATCCATTTGATGTATATGAGGCCCATTGGTGCAACCCATCGATGTGATCCATTTGATGTATATGAGGCCCATTGGTGCGCCCATGTGATGTATGTGAGGCCCATTGTTGTGGCCCAACGCATTATATATAAAGCCCATATGATGAGGTCCATTGTCATATATTTGAGGCCCATAAGTGAGGCCCAAAGAGATGTGTGTAAGGCCTTTATGTGAGGCCTAATGTGATGTATTTAATGATGTTTATAATGGTCCATGTCTTAGGAGCAATGATGGTTTGACGTCCACACTGTAAGGGCAATGATGGTTAAATGTCTGCATTGTAACTCTCACTAGGGCCCATTGTTAGGCCCATACTTGTCGTGTATAGGCAGTCTAGGCCCATGTTCGTTATGAAGATAGTTCATCACCATATAACATACTTAGTATAACTCCATGATTCATGACCATATGCATCATATGTATGCTTGATATGAGGAGTGATTGATCATAACATATGTCATTGTGAAGATTATTTATGGGACTCCCTGATAGGAGTTACCCACATGACCGCGCGGTACACACAGGATTTGCTTCATGACTGATAATGTGATTCATACGTCTCGCATCGGTGTGACATGATTACTGTACAACCTAGTGACATCAAGGCTGTGGCCTCCACAGGCATATCGTTGATGGCAGGATCGGACATCGAAAATATTATTACTAGCATTAGGGCATCATGGTTGTCCCTGGGTGAAAATCCCAAAATCCGATGGTACAGAGGATGACTCCAACGTTGAGACCGAGTGGATAATGAGCTCACGATGGTTAAATACTGGGAGACCGCATCTCCCACTATGTCGTGGTCGGGTGAAAGGGGGTGTGGCCTTACTCTCTTGAGGGTAGGGGACATTGCAAGGCTGAGTATGATCAGCTCGTAAATGGGTCCGCTATCGACGTACCAGATAGGTATTGGTAGACTATTTCCTACACAGATAGTGAGGTTTCTTATGCTCACTTGGACTAGGTGCCTGAGAAAGGAGTAGTGTCATTTAGAGTGTACTAAATCTCGGTGATTATCCAGAGTGAGATCTGTATTGATATTTGATGCTCTAGTGATGAGCCACATTGATATGTGGATTCGGATGAGGATTGGTATGCTTGAGTTGTATCTCGCATCGCATGGCCTTGGTATGGTCGATATCACTCATACCTTCCATCGTATAGCCTTAATATGGTCGATAACATTCATGCCTTGCGCCACATAGCCTTAGTACAATTGATAGTATTTGAAGTTTAATTTAAACCAACCTGATTTAAATGATTTTAAAATCGTAAGTATACGAATCAGATGTAGATATAGTACGTATTACGAGATCGTTCCCATGAGGACTGGTTGTCACAATTCACAATTTATAATTCTTTTTAACTAATCCGACAAATAGTTTTGCTAACAATTAAGTAAAATAACAAATATCTATGAAAAATAACTGAGAACAATGAGAAAAATTCAATCAAAGAGAGTAATAGGTCTTTTGAATCCACCCCTAATTATCCTAACCCTTGTTTTACCTGTTGATTCACCCTAATTCAGATTGATATAAATTTAATAAATAAAGCACACTCTATGTCCTTAGTCGGGCACACAGAATGTATAATTCCTTAAAGCATACGGATCACATCTTTCCATCCATGGTCAGGTATGGAGAGATGTAGATTCTTATTTCTTGCTTTATTCGAAACTTGTTCATGGTCAGACACAAGCACCTAGAATAAGATTCCAAACAACATCCACAACTAGACTTTGGTTAAGCTCATAGAATGGAGAAGTATGGAGTTTTCAGTTAAGCACACTAGAGAAAGAAGTAAACCAATCAAATTCAGATAAAATCAATAATAAACAAGAGTCATTCAAATTAGGGGCTTCATCTCAACCATAGCTAAGAAATTAACAATCTATAAATTTAAATAGAGAGAAGGAAAAAAAAATTTAAAAGCTAAGAACATCCTCCTTCTTCCTTCCTCTCTCTACCTTCTCTCTCTTCTCTTTTTTCTCCTCTAGATCTTCTCCCTTGCTTTGATGACTTTGGAGTATTAAATCCACGGTTTTAGTACTTTTTTTCAGTCCATGCTCCTAATTACATCCTGCAATAAAAACACAATTAAAATATGACATCAAGAATTATCATGTACGTGAAATCAGGTAATAACTGGGGTCTGATATGCAATATTTGACCCTCATCATAACCCCTAACCAGTATTTTCCTAATTTCGAGCAAAACATGTGAAAAATAATTTCAGAAATAAAAGACAATTCCTGTAAACTGGAGCGACTTGTGAACAAATAGTTGAGATGTGAGAATTCTAAGATTCATGAATGTTAAGTAGAATTTTCTTTCCTGGAATCAAGCTCACAGTAAACTTCATAATCAATTTTAAATTATTAATCCATAATTAGAACAATTCTAAACATTGAGTTCCATGAGTGTATAGTGTAATCTCGGCTTATAATCATTAAGAGATCTAATTGTCAATTTCATGATATCATTGGTAATTAACAACGGAATTCATGAAAACCAAAACTGAAACCAACACTTGCCTTACAGATTAACTTTTTATTTTATCAGCCTTTGATTTATATTTATATATATATATATATATTATTTATTTATTTTTATTTTTTTTCATGCATAGTAATGCCAAGGAGGGGAATCAAATCCTCACCCATAAGGAGCAAACCTATGGTAAAGATTATACACCTAACCCTTTTTCACATATCATCCATGGGGAATTAAATCTTCATCTATAGGGAGTAAACCTATGGTGAAGATTATTCAACTAACCCTTTCAATTCTTCTTTATAAACTGATGCTAAATTATTATTTTTTCCAGGCTAGTTCCTTTCATGCTTAGTAATTACCAAATTAATCATTCAATTATTGAACCAGAACCTTGATGTGTAAGCGAGATGTGTCCTGTGAAATCATGTCTCAACTAATGTTTAAAACTTCTAACCATGGGTTAACAATTTAAACTTAACTATGGAATCTAACATATAGTTGAATCCAATAGTCATAAATTACCAACATTCTGTATCTTGTAATTTTAAAATCATAAAAAATTTCACAATTTTTTCTCAAGAGACCAAGAAAATATTGATTAGGTAACCTAATATCCTACCCCATCATAAAATCTACATTATCCTCAATGTAAAAGAAATAAGCACGCAATGCACATGGGACAACAAAAGCAAAAGACGAATGATGGAAAATAGTACCTGGACGAAGAATTAAGAGGCTTTCCCAAAAATATCAATGTAAAAGCGAGTCAGTACAAGGCAAAAATTAACAAAAACAAAATAACAAAAAGAAGATCCTACTTATACCACTTTCGTAGGTGCTCCCAATTACATTTAGCGTATGCAACAAGCATTTAAACCCCTAGGTTGCCCCTAGTAGACGAGTTGTAATCTCGTGAGGGTTTACAACAATGTAACCTACAAACATTGAACTAACTAACTAGGAAAAAGAATTGAAAGGCTGGGTTGCCTCCCAGGAGCGCTAAGTTTAACATCTTCAGCCAAACAAGAATGGACCATGAATTAATCAATCTTGATAACCTGAGTCTGACAACTAAATTTTCTTGACACCTTGATTAACCAATCCCAAACTTTGTAGGAACAACTTGAACCGTGCTATCTGAAATGGGGTAAATGATACCATTGTCTAATAATTTAAGCACTTCCACTCGAATAACTTCTTTCATGTTAAGGTTAAGCCTCCTTTGCATTACATGCGACGTTTCTACATGCTCTTCAAGAACAGTACGATGCATACACAAAGTGGGGCATACTCCCTTTATGTCCGCTATCATCTACCCAATAGCTGCCTTATATTCTCTAAGCACTTTAAGCAAACTGCTCTCCTGTTCCTTCTTAAGGTTAGAAGCTATGATGACAGGCAAAGTCTTAGAAGAACTAAAAATGCATACTTGAGATTTTCAGTTAATTATTTATGGTCAAGTTCAGGTGGTTTCTCAATAGATGGGACCGGTTTAGACTCAGAGGGTGGAAGAGATTCCACTTTCGATTTCTATTTTGCAGTCTTCATTATAGGAGTAGAGTCAAGAAATGCATTAACTTCTTAAATGGAACTCTCTATGTCAAAATCCATGCTAAAATGTGTTAAGTAAGTCTTAAGTGCGTCTTCGGAAGATTGAAGGAAAGATTCATGCACTAGACTCTCAATCATGTCCACTTCAAATATATCATCCGAGTTTGCTGGTTGTTGTGCAGCATTGAAAACATTGAGTTTAATCTTCATGTTACCAAAAGACAACTTCATAACTCCATTCCTGCAATTTATGATAGCATTAGATGTGGCTAAGAATGGACATCCCAGAATAATCGAAATTTGACTAAAAGGATTCTAGACAGGCTGAGTATCTAGAATGATGAAATCTACTGAAAAATAAAACTTATCAACCTAGATTAACACATCCTCAATAATACCTCGGGGTACCTTGACAGATCTATCAGCTAGTTGTAGTGTCACTTTAGTTGATTTCAGCTCACCAAGTCCTTGCTGCTCATATATAGAATATGGTAATAAATTAACTCTCGCTCGTAAATCAAGCAATGCAATCTCAACCTTATGATCTCCTATGACGCAAGAAATGGTAGGAGCTCCTGGGTCCCCAAATTTAGGAGGGGTGTTGTTTTGAATAATGGAACTGAGTTTCTCTACAAGGAATACCTTCTTATGAACATTTATCTTACGCTTTTGAGTGCATAAATCTTTAAGAAACTTAGCGTAAGCAGGGACTTGCTTGATAGCATCAAGCAACAGAATGTTAATTTGCACTTGTTTAAACATCTCTAATATATCATTAAAGTTGTTTCCTTTCTTAACTGGTGTCAGATGTTGAGGAAAAGGTGCTTTAGGCACATAAGATGGCACATGAGTGGTTTTTGGAGGGTTAGAGTGCTTTTGGACTTTGGATGCACTAGTATGTCTCTCTACTTCATTTTGGTCTTCCAATTTGGAATTTGATTCTTCCCCAGGCATCTCTACTTTATTCTTGATCTGTTTACCAGACCTAAGGATAATGATAGATTTGGCTTGCTCATGATATTGTTCTTGATTTGAGTTAGAGCCAATCTCATACTGTCCTTTTGGATTTGCCACAGGTTGACTAGGGAACTTGCCCTTCTCTCTCTCACTCAATGTGGCGGCAAGTTGACCCAACTGTACTTTCAGCTTGGCAATAGATTACGCATTTGTATGTAAGCTTTACTGGTTATATAGTAAAGCTTGTTGGGTGTATTTTTGAAATTGAAGGGAACTTTGTATAAAAAGATTGAGTGTATCCTCAAGAGATGGTTTCCTAGATTGTGGAGGTACTTATTGATATTGCAGAAACTATTAAAGCTGTTGACTACCAACTTGGGGGTAAGGTTGCATAGAAGTATTTCCAGATGGTCCTCCTTGTTGTGGTCCTTTTGCCCAAGAAAAATTTAGATATCTAGCCCACCCTGGATTGTAGGTGTCTGAGTAAGGATCATTCCTAGGTCTGAAAGGTGTTCACAATATGTACTTGTTTAGAGAGAAATTCTGGAAATGCTGTACCAGATGGACACGACTGCGTAGGATGGGTAGGACTGGAACATATGGCACATGACTCGATTTGAGTTGTTTTTGGAGGTCCTTTATTTCACATCAAAGTATCAACTTTTTATGTCAGGCTATTAATTTTGGCATAAAGATCTGGCGTGACTCCTATCTCATATATACCACCTTTCTTCTGTGGTTGGGGACTTCTTTCACCTCTATTTGAATAGTCCTATTGCTGGGAGTTTTCACATAAAGTTTTAAAGAAATTCCAAGCTTCGATGTCACTTTCGGTCATGAATGATCCTCCACTGGTGGCATCAACCATGCGACGGTTTTGGAGTGTCAAACTGTCATAGAAGTATTAAACTTGTTGCCACATTTCAAAACCATGGTGTGGACATTTAAGAAGCAAGTCGTTCCATCTTTCCCAACATTCATGAAAGTGCTCCCCCTCTTTTTATGTGAAATTAGTAATTTCCCTATGGAGAGCATTAGTTTTGTGAACCAGGAAGAACTTGTTTAAGAACTTCTTAGACAGTTGGTCCCATGTAGTGATTGAAATAGCGGTGAAGACGGCTTAAGTTGAAGTAGAAATATGTCAATATGTCCTAGAGGGGGTTGAATAGGACTTTTTAAAGATTTATAAGTTATTTTTCAATCCTATCACACTAATCCTATCACAGAGTACAGATTAGGATTACTCAAAAATAAACTCTACTGGCTTCCAAGCCTGATAGAGGATCCAATCACTACTACTTGTAAGATAAATAAATTTATGAATTAGATTGTGATGGATATGACTGTGTGTGCATAAGATGTGATTTCAGATAATCATATATAAATGCATGTAAGGCAATCACATAAATGAAAGACAATATTAATCTTAAACACAGTCATTTTATAGTGGTTCGACTACTTGTCTACTCCACTCCCAGCTTCCACACTCAACCCTTGAGTGACCGGATTTCACTAAGGAGGTTTTACATGGTTCACCTCAAACCTAAGGTTTTAAATCAGGTTCACCTTCAACCTTTACAGAGGTATCTACTCGGTTTACCTCAAACCCTGGAGTTTTGCTGGCGTACTCCTAACCAGATGTTTATGCTCTCTACAGAGCAAGGGTCCACACAATGCACCCGGAGGTTTCTACTCGGTTCACCTCTAATCCTGGAGTTTTGCTTGTGAATCCTAACCAGATGTTTATGCTCTCCACAGGACAAGGGTCCACACAACGCACACGGAGGTTTCTACTCGGTTCACCTCTAACCCTGGAGTTTTACTGGCGTACTCTTAACCAGATGTTTATGCTCTCCACAAAGGAAGGGTCCACATAACACATCCCGCACGTATACTCCTGTCGGAGGCCTCCTTCGAGGACTTCAAAGGGTGAGAAACACTTAAAACCTAATCCTAGAAAGGAATGATCACAAGTGTCCTCTGGACTCCAGATACTTACAAATAAGTTAATGAGCCCCATTCAGCGCAATGATGAAGATCTCCTTGTTGATGAAGAGTCTTCGCTCCCTTGATCCACAACACAAAGGTGTATCTATACTACGCTTTAGGTGGGGTCAAGGTTATGATGGAATACCACTCTCTAAAGATTTTCCTATAAGGAATATAGAGTGGTTCCAATCATCTATGCATTCAAGGCATCCCAACTTAATGATTTTCCATTAAGATAGTAGTTGGAGGATCCTTGAATGCTGAAGTTCATTCCCCAATCCACTCTATGTGATATCAATGATGAGGGTAGATTAGAGGATGAAATTCCTGAGAGAAAAGGATTAGGTAAATGATAGGAAGGTTAAAACTCCCAAAAGCTCTCTCTTCTTTCTCTACCAGCAATAAAGACTAATCTCTATATATATAGGCAAAAGGTTCCAACAGATATAAACGGCCATATCTATGACGGAGTTCGATATCATCGAGCAGTCGTCGATATGATCGAGCGTATACTCTCGATTGTATTTTCAGAACTCTCGATGATACAAACTCAATTGTCATTTTACTTTTGGAAACCTTTCGCCAAATGGTCGATGGGATCGAGACACACATCGATGTAATCAGATTTTGAACTCTGATTCCATCGAGAGATGGATCGATCTATCGACAGGTGAAAACAAGAGAGAAGCCTTGAAGAATTTCAGGTTCTACAGATATGATCGGGGAACAGTCGATGTCATCAGAATTTGTACATCGATCATATCGGAGACCTTGTCGATAGGATCGATAAATCGTATAGATTTACCTATAAGCTTGCTCGACGATTTTTGTCCGGACTCGATCCAATTGACGAGGTCTCGATATGATCAATATATGAATATCGATTTAACGACTGGCACCCCGATCAACATTAAAAACAACCTAAAATTCATGCTGGTGAAAACATGCGCCCACAATCGATATGATCGACTGACTTCCTATATGATCGATATTTGAATTCAGATTGAATCGGACAGTCATCGATATATCGAAGCTTGTGTTAGTTTTCTTTAGAAAAACAGGGGCGCTGAAAAACAGTCTGTCGATAGTATCGATCTTCTTCCGATAGAATCGACATTTGAATATCGATGATATCGACTCACCAGTTGATATATCGATAAATAGTTCAGATGATTGTTTGATTACTGGACGCTTTTTATCCTCACTCGATTGTATCGATTTGAGATGTCGAGGACATCGACAGATGTAACACCCCAGATTTTGGCCAATCTGGGATTAGACGTCCTTAGGCAATGGGTCAACTAAAACACCTGAAAAATCGCTCAGAACCCAATTCCATAGCCAAAGAAACCACTTAGGATTAATTCCTTTAGAAACTAAGCATAAGTTAGCTAGCGCAACGCTGGAGTAGCTGGGAAACAGTCCCTGAACACTTTAAATACGTTCTACAAGACCCAAATCGAGTAGAACGTATGACTCCATAATACTCTATAACCTTGGATCAAACTCTAAGCCGGTTTGTTCTCTGAACAACTTTAAAATTTTGTATTGGATCTAGACCGCGCGTCGAAAGTCCGATACCTCCTATCTTAGACCGTTAGAACCGCCTAGCTGGACTTGACACTCATGTAGAAAATCAAGTCAAACCGATAATCACAGGCTATTTCATTGAGCCCGGACCGAAGAGAGTGCGCATAGGGACATAGTTGGAATTTTAAATTTAAATCTGGCACACGACTTGACGCGTCAGTATTAAGCATTCTGACCGTCAGAATTCAGCCAAATTACACCCTTGGATCAGAAGAAACTTCTATTTTATATCATGAGACTTTCAGCCCTGATCTACGTGCGGTGACCGCTGAACTGAAACTGGTCCGCCACGCGCGATCTGCGAACCCTGCCGGACTGAAAACTTGATACGTGCTAGATCTGGTACACATGAGCTTAAGTCCAATCGCATTCAACCAGGGGACCACCAGAAATGTCCTTTTGGACCGAAACAGCCCCGATTTGGTTACCCCTCAAGTGAAACTTGTTCCCGAGCCTATTTCGGGCAAGTTTGGGCTTATAAAAAGGGTTGAAACCCTCACTCCTCTCTCCCATCCGAATTTGCAAAAATCCCTAGATTGGGAGAGAGAAAAGGTGAGAGTTTGTGAGAGAAGGTGGGAGAGAATTCCCTGCTGCTTGTGCCACGTGCTGTACGTGCTTAGGCAACGCACTCCGATCACTTTCCCAGCGATTCCTCCACGTTTTCAGGTAAGAAAAAATCCTAGAAGTTGCTGATTTGGCATTCCTTTCGTTCCATAGCTTGTTAACTCATAGATCTTGTAAATTAGGTTCTCTATTCGCCGTAGACGAAGCGTATACGCTCCGTTCGAATTCACACGTTTATAAGAGATAAGGTGCGGATTTTAGACGCTTTGATTGACTGTTTCCAAAGCTTTCAATGTCGTTTAATAGTAGATTCTCGACGGCAATGCCGTTTGACATGTACAACATGCTGTCCGTTTCCTGTTTCGTAAACCAATGAAGAATATGAGATTTAGGGCATTTTAGTCATTTGTAGGAAGTACTGTTTTCATGCATATTTTGCTGATGTGATTGGCATGGATTCTCGTCGCATTAGGATATTAGGAATGCGTGCATAATTAATTTGGCAAAGAGATTCGCCTAAATGCGCACGTCGGGTCGACATACTATATGTAGACTTAAGTGTGTAGTGTAAGTGTTTGTATAAATGCTTGTATTAGTATGTATTGATTTAAATGGTGTTATGGATTAGTTTGAGATTGATTTCTCAATTAATATGCTGATGTGAATGATTTCCTACATGTTAGCCATATGTACGATTTCATTATATGTATGAAATGCATGTGCTTGATGATTCATTTAAGTGGTATGTTATAACATGTGCTTGATGATTTCCTTATGACTTAGTTTGAGATTAAATTCTCAATTAATACGCTGATGGTGATGATTTCCTATATGTTGGCGATATGCATAATTTCATTATATGTATGAAAGGCATGTGTTAGATGATTTACTTAAGTTGTACGTTATAACATGTGTTAACATGCTCACATGGTTGTATTTCATTTCCAATACTCTCACATGACTTGCTGATGTGATTCCACATGTTTGGGACTATACTTAGTCCAGGCAGTCGGTAACCGAGCGAATTCGTGGTTGGCTTATCTTTGCCACGAAGGACGCGTCGATGAACGCGAGTCGTGTTTAGAGTTGGCGGCAGTGGTTAGGCCACTTGAAGTGTTTTACGCACTTCATGTCGTTCGACTTGCGAGGCGCTCGTGCTAGTCGAGCCCGTCAAATAACCCGACTGGCCATTGTATGTTCACCCTGCATGAGTCATAACTGCTTGAACCTAGGGTACTGAACTTACCATTGTAAACCCTGTTAACCATGGTACCTTGATCCACGAAGACTCATGAGCCGGGCATGCTGGTATGGGACACCGTGGTCGAGCTGTCGGCCTATGTTGGGGCCACAAACCTCCCCGTAGTGACCAGTGAGCACCTGTCTCGTGAGCAGATTATGGTGGTATGGGACACTATATTCTTGCTGTCGGCCTACATTGATAAGGTGATGGGGGAACGGTGCAACGAGTGCGAGCAACAGCCCTGGCAGCCCTTTGTAGTGACCGCGAGCGTATTCTGAGTCTACGGGAGGCGACGACCCTTCCGTAGCAGTAGAGTACAGTAGGCCTGTATTGATAAGGTGATGGGGGAGCGGTGCAACGAGTGCGTGCAACAGCCCTGACAACCCTTGCAGCGACCTACAAAATATACATCGTATGAGATTACTAGGAGTGATGACCCTAGACAGGATCTGTGTTGGGATTGATATAAGGGAGGTACCTTAGTTTCTCAATCCTGCTGTTTGAATGGACTAATAACAACTTGAAAATCATATCACCATAACATTGCATGTGCCTGGAAGATGTGGAGCACTCTAGGGAGTGTGGCATGCCGCGGTCGTAAGATGTTGCCGTATGAGGGAGATCGTCGGTGAGGGCATACATCACGTCATGTCATATTGCATTAACAACAGTATTAGGATTGTTTGATTTACTGCTTTACTATTATCGCATGATTGATTTGATAACATGCTAATCTCTGCTCTCTTATCCCACTGAGTTGATCACTCACTCCCACATTACGGGATGGTGTTTCCGGACACCCACCAGTCCCTATTGTGATTGTAGATGATGGCGCGGCCTGCGAGGCGGAGCTGGATTTGATGATGATGAGGAGGATCTCTCCTTTATGCGTGATCTGATTGACGGGATTACAGGGAGGTTGATTAGATACATTGACACTTGTCATTTTATATTTTTAGCGCCCTCATGTATATTCATTTTGTTTACTTTTGAAGTATACATGTATGTGTATAACCTGATAATATATTCACACTCTGGAGACATACAACAGTTTATATATGTTATACATACTATCACAGTCTTCCGCTTGCAAATTTAACTCTCTCTGGAGTATGATATGCTGTTCTGGCTTAATCTCACTCATGTTTAATACATTATCACAGAAAACATTCAATCATACATATCTATGTTGCATAAATAACATTTTGGAACTCGGGAGTTGGATTTTTGCTCGACCCCCCGATTTTTGGGATGTTACAGATGGTATCAGAGCATGATTTGGATTAAACCGGGCCTGGGTTATGGTCACGCGACGTACACTGTCGCTTCTTTTGACTTAGGTGGGTGCGAGAAGTGTCTTGAAACACTCATAGGATCGCAGATTCGCCAATAGGCGAAGTCTATTCGAATCGATCGCACGATCGAGTCCGTAACGCATTTTGGGTCGCGTGAAGCAACCCGAATAGCTCCTAGGTCGTAGGAAGTTGGTTGAGACGTTATTTGAATGATTTTGAACCCGTAAAAGTGAATTCTTGGGCCGTGGGATGACCACGACTCCTGTATTCAATCGTCAGGGCTTAAAAACCCCGTTTCATCCAAAATCTTCAAAATTCTTCCTCTCACCATTCCAATATTCAATTATTTGTTATCATTTTCATGTTAGGCATCAATCCTAATGTGAAAATAACATAAAATCATACTTTCATAAAATTTTACAGTGAATAGTAAAATTTCATGAAAAATGGCCATAATGTCATTCTAAATTCACTTTCTTTAGAAAATAATGAGCTAGATGGATGTACTAGCTCCTTCTACCCCAAAATCATATGCTGCATGATAGGGGTTTGTATTCGAGATTGCAAATTGGCCCCAAAAAGCCCCGAATGCCTCTTTGGACCCATATAGGGCAATATAGAATGAACCAAGGTGGGGACCATATATTTTTGGGGTCCTTGGACTATGGGAGACCAGACCCATGTGGTATTACCGGCCACCGTGCAAGATGGCCGGCGATGCCATCGCCAGTTCTGCGATGCATCGCCGTCCGGTGGGGCCCACTTGAGGTAATTTTTGGGCGCACGCCTTATTTTGGGTAGTGTACCCCTCCCATGTATGGTCCGTCTGAAGAAAACCCCAAATATGGGTACTTCCTTCACAAACAGCCCCTTCCCTAGCCCCATTTTCATTTTTCAACAATTATCTCCAAAATTTGTGATTCCACACCACCCCTAGATCCATCCTTGGCCAAAAACGACCACCATCCATCATTCCTTTGGAGTTGGCAGCCCTTACTCTTGAAGATTTCATCATTTGGAGCTCCAAAAAATCCCAAATCGAGCTGAAATCGTGAGGTGCTCCATTCCCCTTTTTCATTTTCATTTCTCCTTGAAAATACATCCTAGGGAAGCTTGAAGCATCCCTCTACAATGCCTAGATCTCCCTTTTCCAGTTTGGACAGCCACTTCTTCACATTTCCTCCATTTTCCATGGCTATTGTTAAGGCTGTTTCAGCCTTTTCTTCCCTTTCCATCGTCCTTTCTCTCATGTCCCTTTTAGTTGAGCCTTTACCCTCTTTTTGGGTCTCAAAATCGCGCTAACCTCAAATCCCATTTCTCAACTTTCTCCATTTGAGAAGTATTGAAAATACCTGGTCGATAGAGCTCTAGTGGGCAACTGACAGTACTGAACTAGATAGTATTCAAGAAGGTTAGTTGGGACCATGATAGAAGTTCTTTGGTAGAATTAGGCATCTATGCCGTTGCCCTGTAGATTGTTTAATTTTTGTTTTAAGGATTTCTGTGTTTTGTTGTTATTGGGTCTAGTGATGTCACAGGTAAAAACTGTGTTTGTGTTGTGGTTTGGGTTTAAAATAACCGAATTTTGTTGAATGGAATGCATGCCGTCTCATTTCGCTGTAAGGTATTGTCCCTAGATTGGGAGTATTGTAACTCCCGGGATTCAGCCTACAAATTAGTTTTAACCCCACCCCACCCTCCTACCAAGCATGCCACTTCTAATCCCGCCATGGGACTAAGAATGCGGTTCTATTTAATACAACTTAATGCTACTGGCCACATAGGCCCTTGGCGTTTTGGACCTAGAGATAGCGCTCCTAGATTTGAAGGATCTGACAATATAGGAAAGCCAATTCTATTTAGACAATCTGGACCCTAAGCAATAGAACCACTCCCTGTAGTAGAAATGGTATGGAACCATTTAACGTATAAACTTAGGCTTTGGACTATAGCTACTGAGTTACAGACTAGCCTACTAGTTACCTTAAGTAGTGTAAAGCCTGTATATGCTAAGGAATTGTAGGTTAGATTTGGTTGAAGTAGAACCTTATTTCTTCGATAGATCCCCTTATGACTTATAGACTGCTGTTGTTGCCCACAGGAAGGAACCATACACTCTCAGGGAACATTTATAAATCCCTCAGATTGAACTTAGAATGTACTAGCACGCCCCTTAGAATTGCCTTCCCCAAGGGCTTATTGCATTCGGGAATGCGGAATAAAGGAACTACATGTAAGCGATGTATTCGCGGTTTGAATCGACTTCTTAATCCTAGTGGTTACCAATAAATCCAATGCTCTGATCAAGCAGAGGGTCGGCATCGGCTAGGATTAAGAACTGATACGAAGAATTTTTTGTCAGAGTCTCGGCAGAAGGTCAATGTATCTGGCTCAGACCCACTACACAACCTTTCTTCCGTGATGGCCCAACCACCTACAACCAAACGGGATCACATTGGCTTTGGGAAATGGCGAGGACTTAAAGCCAGTAGAGAATTCGACATCTTGCCACCAACTCATACCTGCCCCTGACCTTAACCACAATAGAGATTAGGCTCATCTCTATGATCATAGATACCAATGCCATAGAACGCATCATTAGCGAAGGGAAAACCACTATAATGAGAGGTTGTTTCCATTTTAGGTTAAGGATAGCCCCTAAGTTGCGCCTCGTTCTGATATACGGAGCGATGCATAGATACTTGAACTTAAGTAAAACCAAGTTTTAAGGGGGGTAGAACGTATGGAGTCCAATCCGGTTAGGTTAGTTAACGCTCCCGTTCGATCAGAGTGGCGCAGCGAAAGCGTGGTCGGCCTCTTCCCCACTGGCCCAAGATCGAAACCTTTGAGTTAGGATATACGTACAATTAGGTTATTAAGTAGGATTGAACCTCTCTTAGAAAAGTATTCCTTGCCCTTCGCCAATGTCGGGGACGACATTGTGTTTTAAGGGGGGTAGATTGTAACACCTCGAATTTTGGCCAATCTGGGATTAGACGTCCTTAGGCAATGGGTCAACTAAAACACCTGAAAAATCGCTCAGAACCCAATTCCATAGCCAAAGAAACCACTTAGGATTAATTCCTTTAGAAACTAAGCATAAGTTAGCTAGCGCAACGCTGGAGTAGCTGGAAAACAGTCCCTAAACACTTTAAATACGTTCTACAAGACCCAAATCGAGTAGAACGTATGACTCCATAATACTCTATAACCTTGGATCAAACTCTAAGCCGGTTTGTTCTCTGGACCACTTTGAAATTTTGTATTGGATTTAGACCGCGCGTCGAAAGTCCGATACCTCCTATCTTAGACCGTTAGAACCGCCTAGCTGGACTTGACACTCATTTCGAAAATCAAGTCAAACCGATAATCACAGGCTATTTCATTGAGCCCGGACCGAAGAGAGTGCGAATAGGGACATAGTTGGAATTTCAAATTCAAATCTGGCACACGACTTGACGCATCAGTATTAAGCATTCTGACCGTCAGAATTCAGCCAAATTACACCCTTGGATCAGGAAAAATTTTTATTTTATATCATGAGACTTTCAGTCCTGATCTACGTGCGGTGACCGCTGAACTGAAACTGGTCCACCACGCGCGATCTGCGAACCCTGCCGGACTGAAAACTTGATACGTGCTAGATCTGGTACGCATGAGCTTAAGTCCGATCGCATTCGACCAGGGGACCACCAGAAATGTCCTTTTGGACCGAAACAACCCCGATTTGGTTACCCCTCAAGTGAAACTTGTTCTCGAGCCTAT
Organism: Magnolia kwangsiensis; assembly: GCA_037074715.1. NCBI lineage: Eukaryota > Viridiplantae > Streptophyta > Magnoliopsida > Magnoliales > Magnoliaceae > Magnolia > Magnolia kwangsiensis. The sequence goes on along the minus strand of CM073573.1, from coordinate 109,775,055 downwards.
TTCGGGCAAGTTTGGGCTTATAAAAAGGGTTGAAACCCTCACTCCTCTCTCCCATCCGAATTTGCAAAAATTTCTAGATTGGGAGAGAGAAAAGGTGAGAGTTTGTGAGAGAAGGTGGGAGAGAATTCCCTGCTGCTTGTGCCACGTGCTGTACGTGCTTAGGCAACGCACTCCGATCACTTTTTCGGTGATTCCTCCGCGTTTTCAGGTAAGAAAAAACCCTAGAAGTTGCTGATTTGGCATTCCTTTCGTTCCATAGCTTGTTAACTCATAGATCTTGTAAATTAGGTTCTCTATTCGCCGTAGACGAAGCGTATACGCTCCGTTCGAATTCACACGTTTATAAGAGATAAGGTGCGGATTTTAGACGCTTTGATTGACTGTTTCCAAAGCTTTCAATGTCGTTTAATAGTAGATTCTCGACGGCAACGCCATTTGACATGTACAACATGCTGTCCGTTTCCTGTTTCGTAAACCAACGAAGAATATGAGATTTAGGGCATTTTAGTCATTTGTAGGAAGTACTGTTTTCATGCATATTTTGCTGATGTGATTGGCATGGATTCTCGTCGCATTAGGATATTAGGAATGCGTGCATAATTAATTTGGCAAAGAGATTCGCCTAAATGCGCACGTCGGGTCGACATACTATATGTAGACTTAAGTGTGTAGTGTAAGTGTTTGTATAAATGCTTGTATTAGTATGTATTGATTTAAATGGTGTTATGGATTAGTTTGAGATTGATTTCTCAATTAATATGCTGATGTGAATGATTTCCTACATGTTAGCCATATGTACGATTTCATTATATGTATGAAATGCATATGCTTGATGATTCATTTAAGTGGTATGTTATAACATGTGCTTGATGATTTCCTTATGACTTAGTTTGAGATTAAATTCTCAATTAATACGCTGATGGTGATGATTTCCTATATGTTGGCGATATGCATAATTTCATTATATGTATGAAAGGCATGTGTTAGATGATTTACTTAAGTTGTACGTTATAACATGTGTTAACATGCTCACATGGTTGTATTTCATTTCCAATACTCTCACATGACTTGCTGATGTGATTCCACATGTTTGGGACTATACTTAGTCCAGGCAGTCGGTAACCGAGCGAATTCGTGGTTGGCTTAGCTTTGCCACGAAGGAAGCTCGATGAACGCGAGTCGTGTTTGGAGTTGGCGGCAGTGGTTAGGCCACGCGAAGTGTTTTACGCACTTCATGTCGTTCGACTTGCGAGGCGCTCGTGCTAGTCGAGCCCGTCAAGTAACCCGACTGGCCATTGTATGTTCACCCTGCATGAGTCATAACTGCTTGAACCTAGGGTACTGAACTTACCATTGTAAACCCTGTTAACCATGGTACCTTGATCCACGAAGACTCATGAGCCGGGCATGGTGGTATGGGACACCGTGGTCGAGCTTGGGCCTACGCTGGGGCCACAAACCTCCCCGTAGTGACCAGTGAGCACCTGTCTCGTGAGCAGATTATGGTGGTATGGGACACTATATTCTTGCTGTCGGCCTACATTGATAAGGTGATGGGGGAGCGGTGCAATGAGTACGAGCAACAGCCCTGACAGCCCTTTGTAGTGACCGCGAGCGTATTCTGAGTCTACGGGAGGCGACGACCCTTCCGTAGCAGTAGAGTACAGTAGGCCTGTATTGATAAGGTGATGGAGAGCGGTGCAACGAGTGCGTGCAACAGCCCTGGCAGCCCTTGCAGTGACCTACAAAATATACATAGTATGAGATTACTAGGAGTGACGACCCTAGAAAGGATCTATGTTGGGATTGATATAAGGGAGGTACCTTAGTTTCCCAATCCTGCTGTTTGAATGGACTAATAACAACTTGGAAATCATATCACCATAACATTGCATGTGCCTGGAAGATGTGGAGAACTCTAGGGAGTGTGGCATGCCGCGGTCGTAAGATGTTGCCATATGAGGGAGATCGTCGGTGAGGGCATACATCACGTCATGTCATATTGCATTAACAACAGTATTAGGATTGTTTGATTTACTTCTTTACTATTATCGCATGATTGATTTGATAACATGCTATTCTCTGCTCTCTTATCCCACTGAGTTGATCACTCACTCCCACGTTACGGGATGGTGTTTCCGGACACCCACCAGTCCCTATTGTGATTGCAGATGATGGCGCGGCCTGCGAGGCGGAGCTGGATTTGATGATGATGAGGAGGATCTCTCCTTTATGCGTGATCTGATTGACGGGATTACAGGGAGGTTGATTAGATACATTGACACTTGTCATTTTATATTTTTAGCGCCCTCATGTATATTCATTTTGTTTACTTTTGAAGTATACATGTATGTGTATAACTTGGTAATATATTCACACTCTGGAGACATACAACAGTTTATATATGTTATACATACTATCACAGTCTTCCGCTTGCAAATTTAACTGTCTCTGGAGTATGATATGCTGTTCTGGCTTAATCTCACTCATGTTTAATACATTATTACAGACAACATTCAATCATACATATCTATGTTTCATAAATAACATTTTGGAACTCGGGAGTTGGATTTTTGCTCGACCCCCTGATTTTCGGGATGTTACAACAGAGCCGGTCGATCATATCGCAAGGGTAATCGATATAATCGACAGTGTAAGAAAAACTTTAAAGATTTTCCTTTTTTGATAAAAAGTTTTCTTACACTGAAACCCTAAGATGTTCTAGTTCTTTTTAAGGGTTTTAATCACCTGGTGTTTTGGGACATAGGATGTGAGGCTATGATTTACCTATGACGAGCTTTCACACATCTAGTTGAGGCAGACGCTTGACTTGATCTTCCTGTTAGGCGCTGTTGTCCAACTGACTCAACTTACAACGTAATTGACAAAGCAGGGCACGTAGTAGGTGCATTTTGAATCTTCTCCATTGTCAATTACATGACAAAATACCCAAAACACCATAGGAGCATATATAGACAGATACATCCTAAATTGTGTGTACATGTATTAACACAATTTTACAAATTCTAAATACCCATGTACACACCTAGTAAATTCTCTCCCTTAATTCAAAACTCCCCCTTTCTTGTTGCGGCTGCTCCCCCTAACACCTGCAACACAGATATACAATTTTCCGCTCAGGGTGTTTGAATTTTTCTCTCCCTTTTTTTCAGTCATTGGCAAAGGCATAAAATGTGATATTGACTGAAGATTGAAGTATATGGGAGAACCACAGATAGATAGATGTATATAAATGAGAGCAGTGTAAAGCATACATCAATGAAGACACAGTATGGAGTTAATAGAGCGCTTAAGGCATAAGATAAACATGCAGACCATAACCCCAAAACTTCAATAAACCAGGGAGACAGAAATTCAAATGACAGGAATAAAAGGACTAGATTCAGCCATATGTAAAGTAAGTTGCCCAAGATTGGCAGAAATATCCAATGTTGCCCCAGACAACAGCAATTTAAACCAACCAAAAATAAAGCCCATTGGAGGGCACACAAAAATAAACCAGTATTTTAGCCCAACCGTGGGCATATTCATCCAAAGAGAAAACAGTTAAAAAAAAACTGTCATACACACCACTGAGAGCATAGAACATCCAAAAAGATACTGATGTTCATATGCAAAAATAAGAGTAAGGTGTGCATGATAGCATGCATGAATCCGGCATCAAGGAGCAGAATGAGATGGCATCGTGTCGTCCCGTCGACACGTCAGTAGATCCGTCAATTGTTGGACCGTGCTCTGAACTCCTTGAACCATTCTTTCCAGAATAGTGAGTCGTTCCTTTACTGAGTACATGTCCTTCTGAATGGCCCCAATCCTGTCCAGTTTGAGCCTTTTACCATACCCAGTAGTTGATGTGAACGAAGCAACATCTGGTCCATGAGGTGCATGTAACATCCCAAAAATCGGGGGGTTGAGCAAAAACCCAACTCCCGAGTTCCAAAATGTTATTTATGCAACATAGATATGTATGATTGAATGTTGTCTGTGATAACATATTAAACATGAGTGAGATTAAGCTAGAACAACATATCATACTCCAGAGACAGTTAGATTAACAATCGGAAGACTGTGATAGTATGTATAACATATATAAACTGTTGTATGTCTCCAGAGTGTGAACATGTTACCAGGTTCTATATATACATGTATACTCCAAAAGTAGACAAAACGAATATACATGAGTGCGCTAAAAATATAAAATGACAAGTGTCAAAGCATCTAATCAACCTCCTTGTAATCCCGTCGATCAGAACACGCAAAAAGGAGGGATCCTCCTCATCATCATCAAGTCCGGCTCCGCCTCGCAGGCCGCGCCATCATCTGCAATCACAAAAGGGTCTGGTGGGTGTCCGGAAACACCATCCCGTAACGTGGGAGTGAGTAGCTAACTCAGTGGATTAATAGAGCAAGGATTAACATGTTCTCAAATCAATCATGCGATAATAGTAAAGTAGTAAATCAAATAATCCTAAAACTGTTGTTAATGCAATATGACATGACGTGATGTATGCCCTCACTGACGATCTCCCTCATACGGCACCATCTTACGACCGCGGCATGCAATCGACCCTCAAGTGCTCCACATCTTCCAGGCACATGCAATGGTATGGTGATATGATTTTTGAGTTATTAATAGTCCATTCAAACAGCAGGATTGGGAAACTAAGGTACCTCCCTTATATCAATCTCAACACAGATCCTGTCTAGGGTCGTCACTCCTAGAAATCTCATACGATGTATATTTTGTAGGCCGCTGCAAGGGCTGCCAGGGCTGTTGCTCGCACTCGTTGCACCGATCCCCCATCACCTTATCAATACAGGCCTACTGTACTCTACTGTTACTGAAGGGTCGTCGCCTCCCGTAGACTCAGAATACGCTCGCGGTCACTACAAAGGACTCGTCGCCTGATCAGTGTAGGCCGACAGCAAGAATATAGTGTCCCATACCACCATAATCTGCTCACGAGACTAGGTGCTCACTGGTCACTATGGGGAGGTTTTTGGCCCCATCGTAGGCCGACAGCTCGACCACGGTGTCCCATACCACCATGCCCGGCTCATGAGTCTTCGTGGATCAAGGTACCATGGTTAATAGGGTTTACAATGGTAAGTTCAGTACCCTAGGTTCAAGCAGTTATGACTCATGCAGGGTAAACATACAATGGCCAGTCGGGTTACTTGACGGGCTCGACTAGAACGATCGCATCTCAAGTTGAACGACATGAAGTGCGTAAAACACTTCATGTGGCCTAACCACTGCCGCCAACTCCAAAACACGACTCGCGTTCATCGACGCGTCATTTGTGGTGAAGATAAGCTAACCACGAATTTGCTCGGTTACCGACTGCCTGGACTAAGTATAGTCCCAAACATGTGGAATCACATCAGCAAAGCATGTGAAAGTATTGGAAATGAAATACAACCATATGAGCATGTTAACACGTGTTGTAACATACAACTTAAGCAAATCACCTGATACATGCCTTTCATACATATAATGAATTTATGCATATCGCCAACATGTAGGAAATCATTTCCATCAACAAATTAATTAAGAATTCAATCTCAAACTAATTATAATGAAATCACCAAGCACATGATATAACATACAACTTACGTGAATCATCAAGCACATGCATTTCATGCATATAATGAAATCATGCATATAGTCAACATGTAGGAAATCATTTATGTCAGCAAATTAATTGAGAAATCCATCTCAAACTAATTCATAACATCATTTAATTCAATACATACTAATACAAACATTTATACAAACACTTACACTACACACTTAAGTCTACATATAGTATGTCGACCCGAAGTGTGCATTTAGGCGAATCTCTTCGCCAAACTAATTATGCACGTATTCCTAACATTCTAATGCGACAACAAATCATGTCAATCACATCAGCAAAATATGCATGAAAACAGTACTTCCTACAAATGACTAAAATGCCCTAAATCTCATATTCTTCGCCGGTTTACGAAACAGGAAACGGACAGCATATTGTACATGTCAAACGGTGATGTCGTCGATAATCTACTATTAAACGACATTGAAAGCTTTGGAAACAGTCAATCAAAGCGTCTAAAATCCGCACCTTGTCTCTTATGGATGTGTAAATTTGAACGGAGCGTATACGCTTCGTCTACGGCGATTAGAGAACCTAATACACAAGTTCTATTAGCTACTTCGCTAGGAAACGAAAGGAACCTCAAATCAGCAACTTCTAGGGTATTTTCTTACCTGAAAACGTGGAGGAATCGCCGGGAAAGTGATCGGAGTGCGTTGTCTAAGCACGTACAGCACGTGGCACAAGCAGCAGGGAATTCTCTCCCACCTTCTCTCACAAACTCTCACCTTTTCTCTCTCCCAATCTAGGGATTTCTACAAATTCGGATGGGAGAGAGGAGTGAGGGTTTCAACCCCTTTTATAAGCCCAAACTTGCCCGAAATAGGCTCGGGAACAAGTTTCACTTGAGGGGTAACCAAATCGGGGCTGTTTCGGTCCAAAAGATGCTTTCTGATAGTCCCCTGACCGAATGCGATCGGAATTAAGCTCACGCGTACCAGATCTAGCACGTATTAAGTTTTCAGTCCGGCTGGGTCCGCAGATCGCATGTGGCGGACCAGTTTCAGTTCAGCGGTCACCGCACGTAGATCAGGGCTGAAAGTCTCATGATATAAAATAGATATTTCTCCTGATCCGAGGGTGTAATCTGGCTGAATTCTGAAGGCCAGAACGCTCAATACTGACGCATCAAGTCGTGTGCTAGATTTGAATTTGAAATTCCAATTCTGTCCCTATTCGCACTCTCTTCGGTCCGGGCTCAATGAAATGGCCTGTGATTATCGGTTTGACTTGATTTTTGAAATGAGTGTCAAGTCTAGCTAGGCGGTTCTAACGGTCTAAGATAGGAGGTATCGGACTTTCGACGCGCGGTCTAGATCCAATACAAAGATTCAAAGTGGTCCAAAGAACAAACCTGCTTAGAGTTTGGTCCGAGGTTATAGAGTATTATAGAGTCATTGGTTCTACTCGATTTGGGTCCTGTAGAACGTATTTAAAGTGATCAGGGACTATTTCCCAGCTACTCCAGCGTTGCGCTAGCTAACTTACGCTTAATTTCTAAAAGAATTAATCCTAAGTGGTTTCTTTGGCTATGGAATTGGGTTCTGAATGATTTTCTAGGTGTTTTAATTGACCCACTGCCTAAGGACGTCAAATCCCAGATTGGCCAAAATTCGGGGTATTACAGTGCATGTCAGCCATTGCATCTCCTTCCATAGGATCACCCCCTTCTCCTCCTTCCCCTTATGCATGAATTTCTTCCTCGGTTTCCTCCTTGTACTTATGAAATATCAGATCCATTTTTTGAATATTCTTCTTATTAAAAACTTTGAGCGAGAAAATGAGATCAGCTGTAGATGGAAAGCCAATGCTTTGACAGATTCTACTGATAATCCAGGGATATGGCAGATGCAAATCTCTAGAAGTATGTATGTCATTGACAAACTGATTGACAATCAAGGTTGGAAGGCAGACATCTGTCCCGGTTGTAAAAGAGTAGACTATCATCACCATCAGACTGGTTAGATCTGATCGGTTCGTACTTCTTAGGTACAAGTTAGTGGTAAAAATCCCATGCATGACTCTAAACCAGGGCTCCATATACTTAGCTTTCAGGGCATTCCCTTTATGCCATGGGATATCTTGGTTATGACATAGGTATTTAGTTATTTTGGAGCACACATCTGGAAGGTCTAGATCCTAGTTTGGAAGGCCTCCTGAAGCCATTTGTAGATTGAGAATCTGTGCTATGGTTGCAGGGGTGATAAATACATCATAACCATATATGGATACCATGAAGGAAGGAGGGTCAGCCATTGCGGAATGACATCAGCAAAGAAGTTGCGTGTTCTTTCTAGTTGGCATGGTCCACCAAAATCAAGGATGGGCAGCCAACCAATTGTAGCAAACAGAGGTTCTAATTTGTAGGGTGTTAAACACTCCCTTTCTACTTTTCTCTCAAAGATCAATTTCCTATTGGCATATTTTGGTAGCCGTTGGACAGTAGGAGGAGGAGGCACTGGTTGAGACGGTTCAGGGATTTCGGTTTAGGACCCATCACGTCGTGATCTTTGCCGTGTGGGGGTCCCACTGTCCGGGATCCTTGCTCTCTCCCTTGAGGCAAGGACCTTTTGTCGAGTATCTCTTGAAGATTCCCTTGGACCGGATGCCACGTTTTTGTCCTTTCCCATGTGAAAGAAAAAAGGCTATTTGAAATATTGGGAAAAATGACAAAAACCCTAACAAACCAAGAGAAGAAGATTCTGATGATATTGGAAGAATATTACCTGGTTTGTGGAGAGATTTGGCTTGTCCTACTTGGCTTAGGATGATTGGTCGAGAGAATCGGACAGGGAAGAGAACTGAACCACCTTTTGAAAAACCCTCTTTTTTGTTCTGCTGACTTTTATCGGGCGCCATTTGTCGATCATATCGTCCAACCTATCGATTATATCGAGAAGTTGTCGATCGATGCTATCGAGACTACCCTCGATGTTATCCATGGTCACACGACTTTTCACATTCTGAAGATCCGTCAATTGTATCGACCGTTAGTCGATGAGATCGAAAGAGAGGCCAGCGCTAGTATCGAAAGTAGATAATATTCAAAATTTTCACAATTTCGACACACTATCAGGTATTTCTTGGCTTGATCAGTATATGTCACAAAAAAAAATTGTACCAGTTCTATAGCTATAAACATGATAATGTTTTCATACAAAAAAAATCAAGGTCTCCAACCTTAGATGTAACATTGAATGTTCAACAAAATTGCATCATTTCAGCAAATATCCAAATCTAGATGCATAGTCTGGATTTGTTCCTCTTTCTGTTTGATATATTAGGGTATATGAGATTTAATCATTACACATTTCAGTTTTTCTTTAATTACCCATTGTGATACTGATTTCTTTATTTTGTTCTTTTCTTTAGGTGGTGATGGATGAGAGCTTCTCCTAGATGAACTTTTAACATTCTGAGTTTCTCTGATTGGTTTGAATTTTTCAATGTGATTTTAGTCAGAGTTATATAGAGTCCTTCTAAGTGCTAAACATTCAAATTTATAATGACCAGCATCACCACACAAATGAGAAACTGGAGAAAATCCCATATTGTTACTTGAAGCGGTGAGTTTTGTTTGGGATTTATTTCCAGTTTTCTTTTTACTTTTCTCATATCCTAGTCCACTCTTGTCTCTTCCTAGTCTTCCTATTCCTAACAATTTTTCCAATTTCTCACCACTCTGAGAAAATTTGTAGTTTATTTCTGCAAATTTCCTCGATTTTTCTAAATTAATACAAAGTGAGTGGTTTTTATTTTTGAGTTGTGCATTATCATCTTTTAGCAATTCATCCCAGTTCAAGAGTTTTGATAATTCTGCTTTTAGGCATAGGTTTTCTTTTTCTAATTAATCATTATCTACGAGATATTGTTGCAAATCATTGGACAAATGTATATTTATTTCTAAGGTTCTGTCCAAGTCTTTCTGCAACAATTTCTTTTTATTTTCAGTCATGCCGATTTTTTTAAGGATGTGGATGCTATGAATGTATAGTTGATTATAAGCATCTTGCAATTCATTTTTCTCTTTATCTTCTTCTTCTTTAATTTCCTCATTGTTAGATGAAAATGATTCAGTAGCTTGTTGTTCTTCTTTTCTTTCATATTCCATGGGAATAATTGGAGTGGTGGAGACCATGAGAATTTTCAAAGGTTTTTGGTCATCATCACTCTCTGAGTCACATATTTCTGAGTTTAACTCTTCCGTATCATCCCATGTGGCAACCATCGCCCTGCCCTTGATTTTTCTGTTTGGGCATTCGGTAGATAGGCGTCCATACTCATGACAGGCATAACATTGTGGTTCTTTGGTCTGTTTACCAAATTTGCCTGCAGAAGGTTTATAGTTCACTTTTCTTCCTCTAAAAGGATGGCCACGATTCTTCTGAAAGAATCTTCTGAATCTTTGTGCTAGCAAGGCCACTTCCTCATCTTCATCTTCTTTTTCGCTCTCACTGTCCTCATGTTTTGATTTCTTAGAAGTTTTTAGGACAGTGTTTTTGGATTTTTAGGGTTGTGTGAAGTATAGTTCAAAAGTTTGTAGGGAACCTACTAGTTCTTCTACTTTCATCTCGTCAATATTCCTACACTCCTTAATTGTTGTTACCTTGGGATTGAAGACTTTCGGTAAGGATCTTAAGATTTTTCTACATATTTTAGGTGTCGGAACCTTCTCTCCCAAACCACCCATGGAGTTACAAATGATTTTCAATTTGGTGAAAAACTCTATAAATGTCTCATGCTCTTCCATCTTGAGATTTTCAAACTGTGAAGTTAAGAGTTGTAGTTTAGACCTCTTCACAGTGCTTGTGCCTTCATGGGTCATTTTCAGTAAATCCCATGCTTCCTTAGATGTCCCATACATACTTATTTGATTGAATATATCTTGGGACACGGCACAGTAGATGGCGTTCATTGCTTTTGCTTCAGCATTTCGTTGTTCTTTGTCAAACGCCGTCCACTTCTCATTAGGTTTGGGTTTAGTGATTGTGGTTCATTTTTAAGTACAATTTGTTCGGATGGTACCACGTATCCTTTTTCAACTGCATCCCAAACTTCATGATCCAAAGATCTCAGGAAGTAGTGCATTCTAGCCTTCCAGTAAGCATAATTTGATCCATCAAATACTGGAGGTCTAGTGACAGATGAGCCCTCTCCTTTGGCCATATTTCTCCTTCAGTCAAGATCACTCTCTAGGCAGTGAAACCCTTAAAGAGAGACCCACTCTGATACCAATTGAAATAGCGATGATGACCGCTTAAGTTGAAGTAGCAATATGTCAATATGTCCTAGAGGGGGGTGAATAGGACTTTTTAAAAATTTATAAGTTATTTTTCAATCCTATCACACTAATCCTATCACAGAGTACAGATTAGGATTACTCAAAAATAAACTCTACTGGCTTTCAAGCCTAATAGAGGATCCAATCACAATTACTTGTAAGATAAACAAATTTATGAATTAGATTGTGATGGATATGACTGTGTATGCATAAGATGTGATTTTAGATATAAAGGCATGTAAGGCAATCACATAAATGAAAGACAATATCAATCTCAAACACGGTCATTTTATAGTGGTTCGACTACTTGTCTACTCCACTCCCAGCTTCCACACTCAACCCTTGAGTGATCGAATTTCACTAAGGAGGTTTCCCATGGTTCACCTCAAACCTAAGGTTTTAAATCAGGTTCACCTTCAACCTTTACAGAGGTTTCTACTCGGTTCACCTCAAACCCTGGAGTTTTACTGGCGTGCTCCTAACCAGATGTTTATACTCTCCACAGAGCAAGGGTCCACACAATGAACCCGAAGGTTTCTACTCGGTTTACCTCTAACCCTGGAGTTTTGCAGGCGTACTCTTAACCAGATGTTTATGCTCTCCACAGAGTAAGGGTCCACACAATGCACCTGGAGGTTTCTACTCGGTTCACCTCTAACCCTGGAATTTTGCTGGCGTACTCCTAACTAGATGTTTATGCTCTCCACAGAGCAAGGGTCCACACAACGCACCCCGCACGTACACTCCCATCGGAGGCCTTTTTCGAGGACTTCAAAGGGTGAGCAACACTTAAAACCCAATCCTATAAAGGAATGATCACAAGTGTCCTCTGGACTCTAGATACTTACAAATAAGTTGATGAGTCCCATTCAGCGCAATGATGAAGATCTCCCTCTTATTGATGAAGAGACTTCAACTCCCTTGATCCACAACACAAAGGTGTATCTATACTAGGCTTTAGGTTGGGTCAAGGTTATGATGGAATACCACTCTCTAAAGATTTTCCTATAAGGAATATAGAGTGGTTCCAATCATCTATGCATTCAAGGCATCCCAGCTTAATGATTTTCCATTAAGATAATAGCTAGAGGATCCTTGAATGCGGAAGTTCATTCCCCAATCCACTCTATGTGATATCAATGATGAGGGTGTATTGGAGGATGAGCTTCCTGAGAGAAAGGGCTTAGGTAAATGATAGGAAGGTTAAAACTCTCAAAAGCACTCTCTTCTTTCTCTACCAGCAATAAAGATTAATCTCTCTATATATAGGCAAAAGGTTCCAACGGATATAAACGACCATATCTATGACAGAGTTCGATATCATCGAGCAGTCGTCGATATGATCGAGCGTATACTCTCGATTGTATCGGCAGACCTCTCGATGATACAAACTCAATTGTCATTTCGCTTTTGGAAACCTTTTACCAACTGGTCGATGGGATCGAGACACACATCGATATTATCGAATTTCGAACTCCGATTCCATCGAGAGATGGATCGATCTATCGATAGGTGAAAACAAGAGAGAAGCCTTAAAGAATTTCAGGTTCTACAGATATGATCGGGGAACAGTCGATGTCATCGAAATTTGTACATCGATCGTATCGGAGACGTTGTCGATGGGATCGATAAATCGTATAGATTTACCTATAAGCTTGCTGGACGATTTTTGTCCGGACTCGATGCAATCGACGAGGTCTCGATATGATCGATATATGAATATCGATTTATCGAATGGAACCCCGATCAACTTTAAAAACAACCTGAAATTCATACTGGTGAAAACATGCACCCACAATCGATATGATCGACTCACTTCCAATATGATCGATATTTGAATTCAGATTGAATCGGATAGTCATCGATATATCGAAGCTTGTGTTAGTTTTCTTTAGAAAAATAGGGGCGCCGGAAAACAGTCTGTCAATAGTATCGATCTTCTTCCGATAGGATCGTCCAGATGATTGTTTGATTGCTGGACGCTTTTTGTCCTCACTCGATTGTATCGATTTGATATGCCGAGGACATCGAAAGAGCTGGTCGATCATTTCGAAAGGGTAATCGATATAATCGACAGTGTAAGAAAAACTTTAAAGATTTTCCTTTTTTGATAAAAAGTTTTCTTACACAGAAACCCTAAGATGTTCTAGTTCTTTTTAAGGATTTTAATCACATGGTGTTTTGAGACATGGGATGTGAGGCTATGATTTACCTATGGCGAGCTTCCACACATCCAGTTGAGGCAGACGCTTGACTTGATCTTCCTGTTAGGCGCTGTTATCCGACTGGCTCAACTTACAACGTAATTGACAAACCAGAGCACATAGTAGGTGCACTTTCAGTGATAGACCCAACTCCTAGAGAATTCAACCATGTTTTTTCCTTATCCTTCAAAGAAAAAGGAAAAAGGCGCAAACTGATCAAATCATCTGAAAAGTTTTGAAACCTAAAGGTAGAGCAAATGTCTAGATATTCTTTCACATATGAGATGGATCCTCCTTGTATAGACCATAGAAAGAGGGCAACAATTGTATTACCCCGGGCTTAAGTTTAAAGTGTGCTGCGGTGGTGGCTGGCAACACTATGCATGAAGGTGCATTAAATTGGACAGGAGCTGAATAATTTTTAAGCACTTTAATTTCATTCTCGTCCGCCATTTCAAATAGGATGTTTCTAAATCTTCTACGAAAGGTTCTTTCTATTTCAGGATCAAAAGGTGCTAGTTCTATGTTCAGAGATCTACGTCCTAACATAAACTGAATTACTGCAATATAGGAAAGAAAATTAAACTAAGATGCAACCTAAGAGAAATAAAATTAGAACTAAAAATTATGAATTCCTAAAAATAAGAGAAAGCTATGTAAATAAGAATTGGAAAAAGAACCCGGAAAAGGAGATGATGGATGTCTGAAGATTTGGGAGCTCCTCCTTTTGAAGACAATCTTATTTAGCAGCTTCCTTCTTCAATTCCTATAAAAAAAAATAAAAAAAAATTAAGTTTCCTAAAATAATGTGAGAAAATTCCTAAAGCTATGAATTATGGTAAGAAAAAATCCTAAATCCAATTTAGACCGAAACTGTCCCCGGCAATGGCGTCAAAAACTTAATGTTTTATTTAAACCAACCTAATTTAAATGATTTTAAATTCATAAGTATACGAATCAGATGTAGATATAGTACATATTACGAGATCATTCCCATGAGGACTGGTTGTCACAATTCGTAATTTATGATTCTTCTTAACTAATCCGACAAATAGTTTTGCTAACAATTACGTAAAATAATAAATATCTATGAAAAATAACCGAGAACAATGAAGAAAATTTAATCAAGGAGAGTACTAGGACTTTTGAATCCACCCCTAATTATCCTAACCCTTGTTTTACATGTTGATTCACCCTAATTCAGATTGATATAAATTTAATAAAAAAAGCACACTCTATGTCCTTGGTCGGGCACACAGAATGTATAATCCCTTAAAGCATACGGATCACATCATTCCATCCATGGTCAGGCATGGAGAGATGTAGATTCCTATTTTTTTCTCTATAAGAAACCTGTTCATGGTTAGACACAAGCACCTAGAATAAGATTCTAAACAATATCCACATCTAGACTTTTGTTAAGCTCATAGAATGGAGAAGTATGGAGTTTTCAGTTAAGCACACTGGAGAAAGAAATAAATCAATCAAATTCAGATAAAATTAACAACAAACAAGAGTCATTCAAATTAGGGGCTTCATCTCAGCCCTAGCTAAGAAATTATCAATTCATAAATTTAAATAGAGAGAAGGAAAAATAAAATTTAAAAGCTAAGAACATCCCCCTTCTTCCTTCCTCTCTCTCTCTCTCTCTCTCTCTCTCTCTCTCTCTGTAACACCCATGATTTTGGCCAATCTGGGATTAGACGTCCTTAGGCAATGGGTCAACTAAAACACCTGAAAAATCGCTTAGAACCCAATTCCATAGCCAAAGAAATCACGTAGGATTAATTCCTTTGAAAAATAAGTGTAAGTTAGCTAGCGCGACGCTGGAGTAGCTGGGAAATAGTCCCTGATCACTTTAAATATGTTCTACAAGACCCAAATCGAGTAGAACCGACGACTCTATAATACTCTATAACCTCGGACCAAACTCTGAGCAGGTTTGTTCTCTGGACCACTTTGAATCTTTGTATTGGATCTAGACCGCGCGTCGAAAGTCCGATACCTCCTATATTAGACCGTTAGAACCGCCTAGCTGGACTTGACACTCATTCCGAAAATCAAGTCAAACCGATAATCACAGGCTATTTCATTGAGCCCGGATCGAAGAGAGTGCGAATAGGGACATAGTTGGAATTTCAAATTCAAATCTGGCACACGACTTGACGCGTCAGTATTGAGCGTTCTGACCATCAGAATTCATCCAGATTACACTCTCAGATCAGGAGAAATTTCTATTTTATATCATGAGACTTTCAGCCCTGATCTACGTGCGGTGACCGCTGAACTAAAACTGGCCCGCCACGTGCGATCTGCGAACCCTGCCGGACTGAAAACTTAATACGTGCTAGATCTGGTACGCATGAGCTTAAGTCCGATCGCAATCGACCAGGGGACCACCAGAAAGCAACTTTTGGACCGAAACAGCCCCGGAATGGATAGGCACTAAGTAAACTTCATTCCGGAGCCTGTTTCCGACATTTTTAAGCTTATAAAAGGGGTTGAAACCCTCATTTTCCTCTCCCATCCAAAAATTGCAAACCCTAGGATAAAGGAGAGAGAGTTTGAGAGAAAGAGTAGAAGGGATTTTTCCCACTTCCGAGCCACCGATTGCTGCTGCTTCAGCAACTCTTCCCAATCACCTGGCTGGTGATTTCTCCGTTCTTTCAGGTACAAAACAACCCTAGAACTTGCTGATTTAGGGTTTATCTAGATTTAGGGCGTGTTAGCTAACGTACTTCATAAATCAGGTCCTCCTACTGCCGTAGACGAAGCATACACGCTCCGTTCAAAATCACGCTTTCGTAAGACCTAAGGTGAGGATTTTAGATGCTTTGATTGACGGTTTACAACGCTTTCAATGTCGTTTAATAGTAGATTATCAACGGCATCGCCGTTTGACATGTACAACATGCTCTCCGTTTCCTGTTTCGTAAATTAACGAAGAATATGAGATTTAGGGCATTTTAGTCATTTGTAGGAAGTACGGTCTACATTCATATTTTGCTGACGTGATTGACATGGTTTGTTGTCGCATTAGGGAGTTAGGAATGCTTGCATAATTAGTTTGGCGAAGAGATTCGCCTAGTTGCGCACTTTGGGTCGACATACTATATGTAGACTTAAGTGTGTAGTGTAGGTGTTTGTATAAATGCTTGTATTAGTATGTATTGAATTAAATGATGTTATGTGATAGTTTGTGATTGATTTCTCAATTAATATGCTGACCTAAATGATTTTCTACATGTTGACTAAATGCATGATTTCATTACATGCATGGAATATATGTGCTTGAAGGTTTGCTTGAGTTGAATGTTATAACATGTGTTAACATGCTCACATGATTGTATTTCAATTCCAATACTTTTATGTATATTGTTGATGTGATTCCATAAGTGCTTGGGACTAGACTTAGTCCAGGCAGTCGGTAACCGAGCGAATTCGTGGCTGACTGGTCATAGCCACGAACGACGCGTCGATGAACGTGATTCGTGTTTAGAGTTGGCAGCAGTGGTTAGGCCACGCGAAGTGTTTTACGCACTTCATGTCGTTCGACTTGAGATGCGATCGCGCTAGTCGAGCTCGTCAAGCAACCCGACTGGCCGATGTATGTTCACCTTGTATGAGTCATAACTGCTTGAACCTAGGGTACTGAACTTACCATTATAAACCCTGTTAACCGTGGTACCTTGATCCACGAAGACTCATGAGCCGGGCATGGTGGTATGGGACACCGTGGTCGAGCTGTCGGCCTACGCTGGGGCCACAAACCTCCCCGTAGTGACCAGTGAGCACCTAGACTCGTGAGCAGATTATGGTGGTATGAGACACTATATTCTAGCTGTCGGCCTACACTGATCAGGCGACGAGCCCTTTGTAGTGACCGCGAGCGTATTCTGAGTCCACGGGAGGCGACAACCCTTCCGTTGCAGTAGAGTACAGTAGGCCTGTATTGATAAGGTGATGGGGGAGCGGTGCAACGAGTGCGAGCAACAGCCCTAGCAGCCCTTGCAGTGACCTACGAAATATACATCGTATGAGATTACTAGGAGTGACGACCCTAGACAGGATCTGTGTTGGGATTGATACAAGGGAAGTACCTTAGTTTCCCAATCCTGCTGTTTGAATAGACTAATAATAACTTGGAAATCATATCACCATAGCATTGCATGTGCTTGGAAGATGTGGAGCACTCTAGGGAGTGTGGCATGCCGCGGTCGTAAGATGTTGCCGTATGAGGGAGATCGTCGGTGAGGGCATACATCACGTCATATCATCTTGCATTAACAACAGTACTAGGATTGTCTGATTTACTGCTTTACTATTATTGCATGATTGAATTGTGAACATGCTAATCTTTGCTCTATGATTCCACTGAGTTGATCACTCACTCCCACGTTACGGGATGGTGTTCGCAACACCCACCAGACCCTGTTGTAGATGCAGGTGAGGCTGAGATCCAGGAGGTGGAGCCAGACATCGACGAGGACCAGGACGAGTTCTCGTACATGCAGTATCACGATGGCTTCGCGTAGGCGACCTGGATCGATGGGATTTCAGTGGGACTATTTTGGATATTTATTTTGTTCATGTATATTATATGAGACTCAGAGATGTAGTCATACTTTGGAGACAGATGAGATTTACTTTGTTTTTCCATACAGTGATATATATTGTTTAGTCTTCCGCTTGCTTTTATCACTGGATCTGAAGTATGAATTGCAGTTTTGGTATACTTTTACTCATGTGAATGCTTTAAATCAGACAACATTGAATCATAATCATTTTTGTTGCATAAGTGACGGTCTGGAACTCGGGAGTTGAGTTTATACACGACCCCCGATTTTCAGGGTGTTACACTCTCTCTCTTCTCTCTTCTCTTTCCTCTCCTCTGGATCTGCTCCCTTGCTCTGATGACTTCGGAGTGTAAATTCACGCTTTTAGTACATTTTCAGTCCACGCTCCTGATTACATCCTATAATAAAATAACAATTAAAATATGGCATTAAACATTATCATGTACATGAAATCAGGCAATAACTGGGGTCTGATATGCAATATTCGACCCTCATCAGTATTCATGGATTCGCCAGCATATTCTGCATTACTCTGATATAGCATTCTAACAATGCTCATATTGTGCACACACTTTCACCACCGTCTAAACTTTCCATAAGCTTATGCCCGAATGATGTGTGCAGGTTGAAATAGCGGTGAAGACTGCTTGAGTTAAAGTAGGAATATGCCAATATGTCTTAGAGGGGGGTGAATAAGACTTTTTAAAGTTTTATAATATATTTAAAAATCCTATTACATTAATCCTTTCAGATAGACAATTATCATGATTACTCAAATGTAACTTTACTGGCTTTCAAGCCTAGTAGAGGATCCAATCACAAACTATTTAAGAAACAACAATATATATAGCTTAGTTCATAATGGATGTAACTATGTTTGTGTGTGAGGTGTACTCAGATAAGTAGATATGAAAGTATTATCATAAACACACACATATATGAATAGCAATCACAGACACAATCATTTTTATAGTAGTTTGACTACTTGTCTACTCCACTCCCAATAACCGCACTCAACCCTTGAATGTACCGAATTTCACTAAGGAGGTTTCACATGGTTCACCTCTAACCTAAGGTTTTAAATCAGGTTCACCTTCAACCTTTACAACCTACACTGAGGCTGACTATTTATGCTCTCGGGAGTAAGGGTCAACACACCGCACCCACATTTAGGCACACTGGCCAAGGATCTTCCCTAAGACCCTAACAGAGGTTTCACTTGGTTCACCTTAAAACCCAAGGTTTTACCCGGTTTACCTCAAACTGAAGGTTTTAGTGGTTCACCTCAAACTGGATGTTTATGCTCTTTACAGAGTAAGGGTCCACACAACGCACCCACCACGTACACTCCCGCCAGAGGCCTCCTTGAGGACTTTAAGGGTGACAAACACCTTAGGCCCAATCCTACAAAGGAATGATCAAAGGGTCCTTTGGACTCTAGATACTTATAGATAAGTTGATGAGTCTCATTCAGCATAGTGGCGAAGATCTCCTCCTTGTTGACGAAGAGTCTTCAGCTCCCTTGATCCGTAATGAATGATATACCAATATACGGTAACAGGTTGGGTCAAGGTTATGATGAAATCTTACTCTCTAAATGTTTTCCTATTAGGAAGGTAGAGTGATTCCAATCATCTAGGCATTCAAGGCATCCCAGCTTAATGACTTGCCATTAAGGTAGTAGTTGGAGGATCCTTGAATGCGAAAGTTCATTCTTCAATCCACTCTATTTAATGTCAATGATGAGGGTGGATTGGAGGATGAACTGCCTTGAGAGAAAGGGCTTTGGGTATATGATCTGAGTTTAAACACACAAAAGCACTCTCTTCTTTCTCTACTAACAATATGAACAAGTCTCTCTTTATATAGGCAAAAGGTTCCAATGGATATAAAATGGTCACATTTATGACAGAGTTCGATATCATCGAGTAATGTCGATATCATTGAGTGTATACTCTTGATAGTATCAACAGTCTGCTCGATGACATAAACTCACATGTCATACGCTTTTAAAACCTCTTACCAGCTGGTCGATGGGATCGATCAGGCTTCGATATCATCGAATTTTGAACTTCGATTCTATCGATACTTGGATTGATCAATCGACATTTAAAATATGAGAGAGACTAGTTAAGAAATATTTTAGGTTTTTAGGATATGATCGAGGGTCAACCAATGTCATCGGAATTTGTATATCGATGATATCGGAGGCAGTGTCGATGCATCGATAAATCTCATGAATTTTTTAGTAAGTTCGCTGGACAGTTTGTGTCCAGCATCGATGCAATCGACGCGGCCTCGATATTATCAACATATGAATATCAATTTTCTCGAGTGACCCTCGTTCAAAGATAAAAAGTGACCTGAAATATTTTCTGGAAGATATGCGCGCCCACTATCGATATCATCGATGGACTTCCAATATTATTGAGATTTGATTTAAGATCTTAACGGGAAGAGCATCGATATATGGAAGGATTTTTAGATTTTCTTTAAAAAATAAGGGCGCCGAAAATCTGCCTGTCGATATTATCGAGTCACTTCTGATTGACTTAAGATTCAAATATCGATAACATTGATAGGTGTATCGGTATATCGATAATTCTGTCCAAATATGTATGCAGTTGCCAGACATATTAATTCCTCATTTGATATGATCGATTCAGCTTTCTTGGACATCAATAGCGCAGGTCATTTATATCGATATGTGTATCGATACAATCAACAGGGTAAGAAAACTTAGAGATTTTCTGATGTTTAAAAAAGTTCATTTACCTAAATACCCTAATATATTTTAACTTGTTTTTTAAGGGTTTTAATCACCTGGTGTTTTGGGACATGGGATGTGAGGCTTAGATTTACCTATGGCGAGCTTCCACGCATCCGGTTGAGACAGACACTTGAATAGATCTTCTTGTGAGGCTCTGCAGTTCGACTGACTCAACGTACACGCTAATTGACAAACCAAGGCACTAGCAAGGGCACTTTCAATCTCCCCCTTTATCAATTACGTGACAAAATACCCAAAACACCAAAAACACCCTAGGACAATATCTAGACAGACTCATCCTAAATTGTGTGTACATGCAATTTACATAATTTTACAAATTCGAGAGAACCCATGTACCCAACCAGTATTTTCTCCCCCTTACTGTAAAATTCCCCCTTTCTTGGTGCAGCCGCTCCCCCTAACACTTGCAACACATTAGAGAAAATATCCAATTTTCCACATGGGGTGTTTTAACTTTTCTCCCCCTTTTTATCAGTCATTGACAAAGATATAGTAGTTGATTTTGATTGAAGTTTTTAAAGAAGCATATGGGAAAACTGCAGATATAAATGCATAAGGTTAAACCAATGCTAAGCATACATCAATGACAGTTACTATGGATGCAGAGTAAAGCACAGAAAGCAGTTATAAAATAGATAGAGTATTCAATGAAATTAGATGCATCACATAGGAGAGTAAATATCAGAAACCAGAGGATCATAATCATGGCAGTCTAGCGACAGAATTCATAATCCGAGTCTCAACCTTTAAAGGATATTCAATAATTTTCAGGAGAGCAGTCTGAATAAGGGATACCAGTTGCAATCATCATTCCACAGATAAGCAATATATATTCGGATAAGATGATTCATGGATATCAGATAAATAGATGAAGATGTCAGAAAAATAGGCATCAAGGATAACTATATATGTATCATCAGGCCAACCAGAATATCCTAAACAGAAACTACCCAAGCTTGGCAATGTCCACCTATTCAAAATAAAAGATCCAAAATATACGGCCCAAGACGTGGCAGTATCTCACCATCCATCCCAAACCATCACAACCAAGTATCTGTCCCAACCATGGGCATATTTAACCAAAAAATAAAATAAAATCTCCAACCATTCTCCCCATAAAAAAATGTTTGCACAGAATGAGGAACTTCACATATACCAGAGATACCAGTCAGGTTCGATGACTATTGGAAGGTTCTTTCCTAATATACGATGTTTCACATTCCAGAGTGCACTCTAAATGTTTCATCTTCAACGGTGACTATTCAGGTTTTAGACGACTTCGATGACATCGAGACTAGTTCAATGTCATCGGATATGTCAAAATTTTGAAAGTTTTTAAACTTTTACTCTTCTTTGACATACATAATGGGCAATGGTTAGTACAAGGAAATATACATATTTTGCACATGTACATTCAACTAAAGCCAAACAACTTATTTGTTCTCCCTTTTTTTAAAAAGAAAAAAGAAAAAAAGAGAGAGAACCTCAGTTCTCAGATGTGCCAATTTAGCTCATTTTTCTTGTGCATTTTATCAAATCGCACATATTCCAATAGATTTTTAGAGGTCACCAAATGTATTAGCATCAAGAGGCTTTGTTAGGATGTTAGCAAGTTGTCTTTCTATAAACAATGATCTTTTTTTTAACAAGTTCTTAGATAAAATGATAACGAATGTCAATATGCTTGGTCCGAGAAACATGATTTTTGAAATATTGATGGCACTAGTGTTGTCACAAAAGAGAGTCATTGTGGATTGCTTAATCCCATAATCTAGTATCATTTGTTACATCTAGAGGAGTTGTGCATGGAAACTACCTGCAGTAATATATTCGACCTTGGTAGTAGATAGAGATATTGAATTTTTCTCCTTGCTTTTCCAAAAAGCCGAATAATTTCCAATAAAGAAGCAGCCACAACTGATTGATTTGTGATCATCTATATTTTCAGCCCAATCGGCATCGGAGTACCCAACAATAAATGTAGATGTTTCAAATGGGTACCATAAATTGAAGATGGTTGTTCCAATCACATACTTGATGATCCTTTTAACTGCTGATAGGTGTGATTTCTTTGGATCTGCTTGATATCATGTACATGCACCTATGCTTCTGATTCTGCGAAACCTTCGATGTTACTGAACTTTTCTTAAAGTCATCGAGGAGTCATTTGATTCATTGACTGACTTATCGAAGAGAAGAGTATGACATTGATCTGTGTACTTCAATGACCTTTTAGATATGCATATCATAGAATATTTTCTTATTAGCTAGTATACACAGCAAAATTTGTAGGAAAAAGTTGTGAAACCACAAATATAAGCATTAGTTATGCTTATGCACAAAAGAGTTTTGGAGGTATAGAAACCTCAGATATATCATGATAATTGCCAAGAATGCATCATTTCACACATCCATCTAGGTCTTGATTTCATGACCTTAACTTGTTTTCCACGCTCAATTGTTACTAGGCATATTGATCATCAATTTTTTTTATGACATAGCAGTGAGTACTGGTGCGAAGACCCTTCGTAACTTGTTTTCTTGATAAGTCCAGGATCTTGCACTATAGCTTGTCAAATTTAACCTCATGCTTATTGTCATATATTTGAGAAATGCTTAAAAGGTTGTGTGTCAACCCTTCTACCAGGAGAGCATTCTCATTTTTGAGCATTTCTAATCCTATAATAATAGTCCCATACCCCATTACTTTAGCGGTGCTTCCATCTCCAAATGTGATCATCCCATCATTAAGATTTGAATAATTTGCAAGAAGGGATTTGTCACCCGTTACATGTCTTGAGCAACCACTATCTAGGAACCCCTTAGCACAATTGCCTGTTTTTCTTGAAGACGTTGCTTTTACTTCATTATGGGTTTGTTTGGGCACATTTGATAAATAAATCACATACCCTTGATTGATCAAATTTTTTTGATTCAGTTGGGCCACTTAATTTAACAGCTCATCCATTTTCTTTATCATTCTTGGTGGAGACGGATGTTTCTTACCTCCTGCCATGTACCTTAGTGGACTCTTAACATTTTGCATTGTAAAATTTAATTAAGTCCTTCCAATTGTAAAGCATTCAAATTTTTAGTGGCCTAAGTCTCCACATAAATGACAAACAAGAGTGGCCCTAGTTCTATTTCCTAATGTAGCTGATTTCTCAAGTGTTTGTGCTGCATTTTTGGAGCTTGGTTTGCCTTTTACATATCCCAACACACTCTTGTCTTTACTAGGTCTTCCCATCCCTAAAAGTCTTTCTAATTTGTCATTACTCTGGAAAAATTTATAGTTTAGCTCAACAGTTTTTCTAGATTGTTCTGCATCAATTTTAAGTATATGATTTTCATTCTTAAGTGTAACGCCCTGAAATTCGGGGGTAGAGCATAACTCAGCTCCCGAGTTCCAAAACATCACTTACGCAACATAAACAATGATGGATGTATGTTTTCTGTATTAGTGTATAAAACATGAAGTAGATTAAGCCAGATCAGGAGATATAATTCAAGGATATTGAGAAAATGCAAGCGGAAGACTTAAATCAATATATAAATCAAAGTAATTCCCAAAAGATGCATGCTCTGCCCAGGGAAAGAAGTACAATTGTGTATCAAAATGCATGTATCAAACTGTGCAAAATCAACATATATATATATACATATATATATATATATATATATATATATATATATATATATATATATATATATATATATATATCCCAAAATCCCCGCTAGTTAGGACAAGGCTCACATGAACCCGCCTGAGAACTGCATAAATGAGAATGCCTCCTCGTCGAACTCCGGCTCCGCCTCACAAGCATCACCGTCTCCTGCAACTAAGTCAGATTTTGATTGGTGTTTAAGCACCATCCCAGAATGTGAGAGTGAGTGATCAACTCAGTGGTACTATACAGTAAAGGTTAACATGTTATCAATTTAATCAAGAAGTAATGATAAAGCAGTACAATCAAACATGTCCTAGATTCTCTTATTAATGCAAAAGTGATATGAGGGAATGATGTATGCCCTCACCACAATCTCCCTCTACGATCTTCATCTTACGGTCGCGTATGTCAGTCACTTCCTCAGTGCTCTCACACCAACGCCAATAGCACATGTAATGTGATGATATGAGTATGATTACCATGTTCTTATTAGTCCTTTTCATACAGCAGGATTGGAAAGCTAAGACACTTCCCTTATATCAATTCCCAAACATTAATCCATTCTAGGGTTGTAAGTCCTAGGAAATCTCACACGATGTTACGGTTCTAGATCGCTGTAAAGGGCTCGTCACCAATCAATACAGGTCTAGTTATATCCTAAATACTGCAACAAGACTCGTCACCCATATGTAGTGTCAGGATATACTCGAGGTCACTACAGAGGGCTCATCACCAATCAATGTAGGCCGACAACACGAATACAATGTCCCATACCACCATAATCGGCTCACGAGAGTATGGTGCTCATTGGTCACTACGGTGAGGCTCGTCGCCCCGGCGTAGGCCGACAGCTCGACCACGGTGTCCCATACCACCATGTCCAGCTCAGGAGTCTTAGGGGATCACGGTACCAAGGTTAACGGGAGTTTCACAAGTGAGTTCAGTGTCTTAGATTCAAACAGTAGCGACCAAACATGGTGAACAAACATCGGTCAATCGGGTTAGTTGATAAGCTCAACTAGGCCAAGCGCACGTTGAGTTAAATGACATGGAATGCATAAGCACTCCGTGTGGCCTAACCATTGTCGAACATCCCAGGCACGATTCAGATTCATTAAACTCATCCTGCGTGGTGGAAACGACCTCAACCACCATTTGAAGAACAGTTACTGATTACCTGGACTGTAGTACAGCCCCAATGACGTACAAGCTCAATAATAGGCATATGATTCATATCCTACTCTCATATGAACATTCATGAAATATAACTTGAACTTAAATACAGTACATGGAGGAAATCATACACTCAGTTAACGTGAATAATCTAGGTTATACAATTCATGGAGGAAAGCATACACATAGTTAACATGATTGAGATTCATATCTCAACAACCTTAACGATCACATTTTACTAACTACTAACTCATTCAAGCATTTATACAGACACTTAGACTACACTATTCAACATACATCACATATGTCGATTTCATTACATATTAGGGCAAGTCCTTTCGCCAAGGAGTTGCCACATACATATCATGCATATGTCTATGACAAATAATCATGGCAATCACAACAGCATGTTCCATATGTATACGGGTATTCTAACATATACGTGAAATATGCTATTTATTACATAGCTTATACATAATCGTAAATCAAAACAGATAGCGCATTTGGCATGTGTAATAGCATTCACGTCATGAATAAATCATTAGCTAACATTGAAAGTCTTGAAAACCATAACCTAAACGTATATAGTCCATACTTTAAAATAGAAAATGCGTATTAGATGTGATTCAGATGATAAGTCTTCGTCAACGGTGCATACACTACCTATGGCATGAAACAGGTTAGCTATAACTTCACTACAGCTATTCTAAGCTTCAAAAAAGGTTAGGGTTGGCTTCACTTATCCAAGAATGGGACTAGAATCATCGGAATAACGATTCAGATACGCAGGTTCGATGTGTAGATGAACTGGAAAGAATCCCACGGAGAATCAGCAGGTTCTCTCTCACTTTCTCTCTCTTTTCTCTCTCTTAAAAAGCTAGGGTTTAGAAAATTCGTATGGGATATGGGAATGAGGGTTTAAAGCCTTTTTATAAGCCTATAGTCGATAGAAACAGCCTTAGGGCCAAGGTATACTTAGGTTATAACCAAATCGGGCTTTTTCTAATCCAACGGAGCACTTCTGGAGGTCCTCTTATCAAATGCGGTCGAACTTAAGCTCACTAGTATTGGATCTTAAGCAAGTTAAGTTTTCAGTCTGATCGGATTTCAAGATCGTCCATGGCGGACCAGCTTCAATTCAACAGTTATCAGAATTCGATCAGGGCCACAAGTACTTTGACATGTATGGGCTACCTTTCCTGATCTGAGGGTGAATTTAGGTCGAAATCTAACGGTCAGAATGCTTAAAAATAACGTGCAAGCGACACATCTTAGATTACTTAAAATCATATTTAATTTTCTAAAAATCTTCGCTTTCTCACTCTCTTCACTCCGGACTCAAGGAAATGGTCTCAGGACATCATTTGGGCTTGATTTTCGAGGTGATAGTCAAGTCCAACTAGGCGGTCATAATGGTCTAAGTTCATCAATATTAGACTTTCGACGTGCGGTCTATATCCAATACGAAGTTACAAAGTATTCCCAGAAGCAACTAGGTTTAGAGTTGGATCCTAGATTTCAGGGCAATATAGCATCAATGATTCTATAGGTTTTGGGTCTTACAGATCATATTGAAAGTTATTGGTGTTAATTCCACATGTAATCTAGTTTAGGGCTAGCTAAAACACATTAAATTTCTAAGGGATTAAGGCCTAAATGATTTTTTCTAAAGGTGGTACTCGGGTCTAAGTACGGATTTTTCTAAGTCGTTACCATCTACCCCCCTAAGAAAAAAAATTATCCTTGAAATTTGTACCTCCTCATACTCCTCAAGGATTTGGGGGTAATTCTTCTTAAGCTCAGCTTCAGTCTCCCAAGTAGCTTCTTCTTCACTTTGATGCGTCCACAATACCTTCACAAGTGGGATAACCTTGCTACGCAATACCTGCTCCTTCATATCCAAAATACGCGTCAGTTGCAATTCATAAGTGGCATCCTCGCTCAACTGCACCTGCTCCCATCTGATAATATGCGAAGGATCAGGTACGTACTTCTTCAAGATGGACACATGAAAAATATTATGCACGCCTGCGACTGGTGTGGGCAAAGCAAGACGATTTGCTACTGCCCCCACTCGATCAAGTATTTGGAATGGGCCAATAAATCTCGGCGTGAACTTCCCTTTCTTACCAAACCTAAGAACTCCTCGCATAGGGGAAACCTTAAGGAATACATGGTCCCCAACATCAAACTCAAGCGGTCATCGTCTCAAATCGGCGTAGCTCTTTTGCCTGCTCTGTGCTGAGAGCAGTTGACGTCGAATAATGTTGATCTTCTCTGAAGTCGTCTGAACCAACTCTGGGTCAATCAGAGTCTTCTCGCCCACTTCTGCCCAACAATGTGACACTCTACACGGGCGACCATACAGTGCCTCAAAGGGAGCCATACCAATACTCGCCTGGAAGCTATTGTTATACGCGAACTTTGCATAAGGAAGATAGTCATCCCAACTGTCCTTGAAGTCCAACACACAAGCTTGCAACATATCTTCCAAAATCTGATTCACACGCTCCGTCTGCCCGCCTGTCTGCGGATGGAACGCGGTACTAAACTTCAACTTCACACCCATCACTTCCTGGATATAAGTCCAGAAGATAAATGTGAATTGTGTGTCTCTATCTGACACAATCTCTAAGGAAACTTCATGCAGGCGTACAATCTCCTTGATATACAATCTAGCCAACTCGTCTGCAGAATTTGTGACTCTGATCAGTAGGAAATGAGCTGACTTCGTCAACCTATCAACGATCACCCAAATAGAGTCATGTCCCTTTCTTATCTTCGGCAGTTCAGAAATAAAATCCATAGAAATAAAGTCCCACTTCCATTTAGCTATGGGCATGGGCTAAAGAAATCCAGGAGGTCGGCGATGCTCTGCCTTAACTTGCTGACACGTGAGACAACGGGATACGAACTCAGCTATGTGGACCTTCATATTGTCCCACCAGTACGATCTTTTCATTTTCTGATACAACTTTATGCTACCTGGATGCATTGCGAGCCTCAAACTGTGGGCTGACTCAAGAATCTCTCGTCTCAAGTCAGGTATGTTTGGAACGCACAGGCGGCCTCGATATCCAAGCCTCCATCCGTACCAATAGTCCACTCAGAGTCCTTATCAGTACCAACCCACTCCTTTATCTTCACCAGAAGCTCATCGCCTACCTGAGCCTCAATAATACAGCCATCTACGAGTGGTTGTACACGAACATGTGCGACGACTTCATACGGCTCTTCCACTGTGATTTTTTACTCAAAGTCTCACACAAATTCCACCATATCCCATTCTGCAATCATAAGCTGTAAAACTCATATCCTAATTCGTACTGTTCCTTAGGCTTTCACGGTCATTCCGATCGATTTCCTGGGACTCGCGATCTGCAACCGGCGTTGCGCGTAATCCTGAGACGGATCCTGTGAGTCTGAGTCAGTTTGACCCGAGACTTGTACCAGTGCGACCGCGTTGTCGCCGCGGTTCCGATGCCGCGTCTCACGCGCCGAGGCGATGCCCAGGCCAAGAGATGTGGGCCCGCGTTCAGTTCGAGAAAATACCGCGCGTTGCAAATATCAAGGGAATCTCTACGATATGTCCCATCAATCACATCAATCATAAGTCAAGTACATCCCATCATAAGCCATCACTCATCCTTACCTCTCCTTACCCAAAGTCAATGCAACCCATGCTTAGCCCATTCTTTTCTTACAAAAAGTCAAAAGAACCCATCCCTTTCTACTCCATCACCACTCCTCTCTCTCTCTCTCTCTCTCTCTCTCTCTCTCTCTCTCATTTCTCCCAAGCACCATGAGAGCTTGGACTTCCATGGCTTTCATGGAGAGCAAATGTGGCCCACTTTCCTATCTCCCATCTCCACCATCCTAAGTCGATCTCAACCGTTGAAGTGCCTCCATTGGATCTCTGGCATACATTGATGGAAGAAAAAGTCCAAAAAGATCAAAGGTGGGTGCTTCTTTCTCTCCTTCTCTCTCTCTTTTTCCTTTGTTTTGTGGGTGTTGCTCTTTTTGAAGTTTTGTTTGTGTGGATTTGATCATTTTAGGGCTCACATGCTTTGGGACCCATTTCATGTTTGTAGGCAAGAGAGGCCCATAGTGGTAGGGTCTCTCTCTCTCTTTCTTTCTCTTCCTAGTTGTGGACCCCGCTATGATGCACGTATTTGATCCCCACTGTCTAAGCATTTTGTTGTCCAAGTGGTGGGACGCACCATAACGTGTGTTGTATCTAAGCCACCATCCATCACTGTGGACCCTACCTCGATATGTGTTTCATCCGGCCAACAGGAACGGTGGAGCCACTTGATATATCTCTGTTATATTCACCGCTAAGCAACGCCTGCTGCTGGAGTGAAAAAGGAAAATATATCAGCTTTATTCAAAAGATAAAAGAATTTTGGTGGGCCACTCATGTGGACCCCACCTTAATGCATTGAGCCAATCCATGCCGTCTACTCCGTTCTTCAGATCATTTTAGGCGTTGAAACAAAATATGACGCCAATCCGATAATCAAGCAGGCCATACCATAGAAAACTATGATTTTTATCATTGAAATTAGTTAGGACACACTTTAATCTTATTTATTCTCCAAATTATACTGGATAGTGGACTCTTTTGGACGGTCTTGAGCCATGGAGTCCAATGGCTGGGCTGGATCTTTCTAATGTGGGCCCCACCTCAAAAAAATAATAATAATAATAATATATATATATATACATATGCACCTGCTGCGCTGACAGCAGCAGGCGCTGGCTGCTGCGTGTGGACGGTAGAGGCAGGTACGATGGGTCCCTGTCATGGGCCCCACTATGTTATATGTTGATCATCAAAATCGTGCATTTGTTGGGTCCCCCTAGGGCAGCGGTCCAGTCCAAAAATCAGCTATTTACGTAACTCAAGTGGCCCACACGACTGGAAATAGTGAGATTGAATGCCTACTCTTGAAACCCTTTTTCTTGGGGTCCACAGGAGTTTTGGATCAAGCTGAAATTTGTTTTTCCCCCCTCACCCATGTCTATGTGACCCTATCAACAGTTTGGATGTAAAATAAACGTTGTGGTGGACCCCACATGGGACCCACCAAGTCGATTGGCCGGTGTACCTTAGCAGCTATACAGCTGATGTGTGACGTCAGAAGTTATGTGGGTCCCACCTAATATAGGTGTTTTATATAACCGTCCAGTCTCTGGACGTGGACTGGACCCCACCTGCTGTGTGTGGAACCCACGTGGATGATGTAATCCACACCGTCCATCTGAGGACGTGGATCCACCGTGAACTAAGTATTTTATCTATGCTGCTGGCCCCAAACGTGGGATCAATGCAATGGGACTGCAGCAACTCTGCTGCTGCACTTGCGTCAGCAAGTTCTGTGGGTTTGATCCACACCGTCCATTTGCATGGACCCACATGATACGTGTACTTTATTCACACTGCCCGTCCATCTGGACGAAGAGAAAACACATATATCAATGGGCCACCACGTGGCACCACCTTGATGATGCGATTGCATCCACCGTCCATGGCCAACCATGACGTATGTGTATTATTCTTGTCGTTCATCCGTTTGAAAATGGTAGACCCTACCGTAATATACGTATTATATACATTCTGTCTATCAATTTTATAGGGTGTGGGACCCACCCTAGATGCATGTGGGACGCACCTACTGATGTGTAGGCTATCCAGGTGGGACGCACCTAGATGCATGTGTTTTTATCAAACACTGTCCATCCATATGGACCCCAGCAGGTACAGCAGCTGCTGTATCGCCGTCTGTAAGCTCCGTGGGTCCCTGCGTGAGATGCGTGTTACATCCCAACTGTCCTGGGGCGTAGGGCCCACCATATATATGTGTTATGTGTTGCATCCACCGTCCAGCTCGTGGACGGTGGGTCCCACCTCGATATGTTATATACCGACATCGTGCAGACGAGGGACGGTGTGGCCTGCCTTGATTCATGTGTTTTATATTCATCCACACCGTCCAGACACCACCCAGATGATATATATCTATGCCGCCCGTTTGCTGGATGGGAGGGGCTCACCTTGTGATGCGTTGTATTCACACCGTCCTTCCTTGTGGCCCTGACGTGATGTACATGTTTCATTAGCACTGTCTAGTCCGTGGACCCCACATGGTGATGTTTATAAAGTCATAAATCGAGGCCCATTAGTGCGGCCCATTAATGTACCCCACTTGATGTGTATGAGGTCCATTAGTGCAGTCCATTGATGTAGTCCCCTTGATGTGTATGAGGCCCATTAGTGCGACCCATTGATGCAGCCGACTTAATGCATGCAAAGCCCGTTGCGATGTATATTAGACCCATGTGATGTGGCCCACTTGACGAAAGAGGCCCATGAGATATATTTAAGGCCCTGGTGTGAGGCCCACCTGTTGTGTGTATTCGAGGCCTGATGTGATTTATGTTGGCCCGTGTGACGAGGCCTATGTGACGTAAATGAGATCCATCATGATTGTACGCGAGGCCATGGGCCCACTATATGTCTAGCCGATGTAGGCCACTCCTAGGGAGCAATGTTGGTTTAACGTCCACATTGATGAGCAATGATGGTTAGATGTCCACATTGATGGGCAATGATGGTTAGATGTCCACATCGTGACCTTCCCTTAGGCCGATTCTACTTGTCGTGGCCGATTGACCGGTCACTGATCGAGGCCGATTATCGTGACCGATTATCGATCGAGGTCGATTATCGTGACCGATTACCGATCATGGCCGATTATCGATTGACGTGGCTGATTGCCGATTCTACTGGTCGTGGTCGATTGTCGATTATCGATCGAGGCCGATTACCGATTCTAATTTGTCGTGGCCAATTGCCGATTACCGATTGAGGCCGATTACCGATTCTGATTTGTCATGGCCGATTGACGATTATCGATCGAGGCCGATTACCGATTCTTATTTTTCATGGCCGATTGCCGATTATCGATCGAGGCCGATTACCGATTCTGATTTGTCGTGGCCGATTGACGATTATCGATCGAGACTGATTACTAATTCTGATTTGTCATGGCCGATTGACGATTATCGATCGACGCCGATTACCGATTCTTATTTTTCATGGCCGATTGCCGATTATCGATCGAGGCCGATTACCGATTCTGATTTGTCGTGGCCGATTGACGATTATCGATTGAGACTGATTACTAATTCTGATTTGTCATGGCCGATTGACGATTATCGATCGAGGCCGATTACCGATTCTTATTTTTCATGGCTGATTATCGATCGAGGCCGATTACCGATTCTGATTTGTCGTGGCCGATTGACGATTATCGATCGAGACTGATTACAAATTCTGATTTGTCGTGGCCGATTGACGATTATCGATCGAGACTGATTACTAATTCTGATTTGTCATGGCCGATTGCCGATTATCGATCGAGGCCGATTACTGATTTTGATTTGTCGTGGCCGATTGTCGATTCTGATTGTCGGGGCCCAATGTGATGTACATGCGACCCGTATTCGAGGCCCGACGTGATGTATATTCAGCACGTGTCTAAGGCCCGGTGTGATGTATATTGAGGCCTAGGTGATGAGGCCCATTGTGATGCATTTGAGGGTCAGGCGAAGGAGCCCATTGTGATGCATGTTAGGCCCATGAGCAGGGCCCACCTATTGTGTACATATAACCCTTGAGTAAGGCCCATTGTGTTGTATATTAGGCCCTTGTGTGAGGCCGTGGGCCCATTATATGTTGGATCTGTGAGGTCACTCCTTGGGGCAATGTTGGTTAGATGTCTACATTGTCGAGGCCGATTGTTGATGCCGGTTATTGATACCGATTATGAGTATGTGACTGCATAGCATCATGATCCATGCCCATACGCATCATTTGCATGTCTGTTATGAGATATGATTGACCATTGCATATGCCATAGTGCTGGTTATTATGAGACTCCCTGATAGGAGGAGATTGTCTCACATGAGCGCACGATTTGCGCAGGATTGTTGCATGACTGGATTGTATGACTCATGCATCTTGCATTGTGTATTGTGATTACTGTATGCCCTAGCGACATCAGGGCCGTAGCCTCCACAGGCATATCGTGGATGGCCAGATGAGACACTGGAAATCTGTTTTACATGGGGTGCTATAGATATCCCTGGGTGAAAGTCCCTAAACCCTCTTGGTTCCAGAGGTTGCTCCAATGTCTAGACCGAGTGGGTAGATGAGCGCCGTGTGCCAATTACCAGATGGCTGCGCTCTCCACTGTTTCGTGGTCGGTTGGAAGGGGGTGTGGCCTTACCTGCCCGAGAGGAGGGGGCAATGCTAGGCTGAGTCTGACCAGCTCGAGGAATGGGTCCGCTATTGACGAGCCGGGCCCGATATTGGCAGGCGGATAGTAAGGTCTCTTCCACTCACCTTGTTACGCGCGATGGGGCGGTAATCTGGTTTGGAGTGCAATAGACCCCAGTGATTTCTCAGAGAGGAACCGTACTGATATGTGGACTTATTGAGTAGGAATTGCATGCTCATTCATTCATTCACTATCCACTCGGGCTGGTGGTGCGCAACTAATTGTTGTGTACCTTCGTTATGGCAAGGATTTCGGTTGGGCGCGCGACTAGCCTGAGATCAGGAGTTTACCACAATGAGTCTGACTATCCAAATTTAGGTATGGGACTGGTTTGGATAGAAGTCCCTTGTGGTGGACCCCATAGCCTGCGATACTACGTACTATCATCCCGACTTCACACTCCAGCATGGTTATTTCATTCGCATCGCATATTACATTACATCCGCAGGCTTATGGCATTTTGGGTTGCTATTTCTGTACTTATATGGCCTGGATAGATTTAGTAGGATTTGTATATTGCATTGCAATCCTCGACATCTGATACTTGGCTCTTTATGACTCCTTATCGCATAATTGTTCTATATTGTGTATTCTGAAATTGATTGACTTATGGACTTGGCCATACTTTCACTTACTCTGTTATCGTATGATTTATGATCTTGTTAGTATTTCTGCTTACTCTAATAATTCCTGCTCTTGTTAGTGTTTCTGCTTATTTAGACATTGTATGGTTTATGGATTATCAATTTTTTTGGTATTGTATGATTATAGCATTGTATTGAATACTTGGCACTTACCTTGTGCACACACTTACACCACCCTCTAAGCTTTCTATAAGCTTATGCACGATAGATGCGTGCAGGTGATGTTAGGTTGCAGCAGTGTTGAGCTTGGAGCGTGCAGTGGTCTTCTGGAGCTTAATTATTTATTTATTTATTTATGTATTTCCCTTTTAGTATTGTACTCAAACGATTATATTAGTGGATATGTGATGATGATGTTGCCCTTGTGAATTGGGTAATCTTGTGGTTATGCTTATTATAGTTATATGTAAAAAAAAAAAATCCTCCTTGTAGGATCCCAGGATCGGAATCTGGCATATGAATGCTAGGAGCCGAGAATGGGGTACTACGGAGGCTGTCGGCACCAGATTCGGTAATCAGGATTCTTATGAATCCGATTCCTGGGTTTGGGGCGTGACATAAGCGGAGCCATAAATTCTATAGTCTTCTTGTTGTTCAATGCATCAGCCACAAGGTTTGCCTTGCCCGGATGGTAGGAGTCCTCGAACTTAAAGTCTTTTAAGGTCTCCATCCATCGACGCTACCTCATATTCAAATCTCATTATGAGAATATATATCTAAGGCTCTTATGGTCACAAAAGAGCTCGAACTCCTCTCCATAGAGGTAATACCTCCAGAGCTTTAATGCGAAGATGACAACTGCCAACTCTAGGTCGTGCGAGGGTAATTCTCCTCGTGCTTCCTTAATTATCTCGAGGTATACAAATCACCCTATCCTTCTACATAAGGACACAACTCAGACCAACGCGAGACGCGTCAGTATATATCATATACTTAACCCCTTACTTTGACAATATTAGCATAGGGACGGACGTCAACTTGTCCTTCAGCTCCTGAAAAGATGCTTCAGCCTTCTCATTCTAGGTAAACTTCAAGTCCTTCCTTGTCAACTGAGACAACGGTCTGACAATCTTGGAAAAGTCTCGGATGAATCGTCGATAGTAACCTGCTAGACCGAGAAAACTCCTCACTTCAATAACTGAACTGGGCTACTTCCAATCCTGAACCGTAACTACCTTAGCCAGGTCAACCACAATACCTTCCTTGGACACCACATGTCCTAGGAACTTAACTTCTTCCTTCCAGAAGTCACATTTCTTATATTGCACGAACAACCGGTTCTCCCTGAGAGTATTCAATACTACTCTCAGGTCTCCTCGTGCTCCTCCCGACTCGTGGAGTATATCAAAATGTCATCGATAAAGACAATGAAAAACCGGAACAGACATGGCCGAAACACTCTGTTCATCAGATCTATGAAAATGGCCGGAGTATTCGTGAGTCCAAAAGACATCACAAGGAACTCATAATGACCAAAACTGGTCCTGAACGCAGTCTTCTGCACGTCCTCATCCCTGATGCGCAACAAATGATACCTAGACTGCAAATCTATCTTAAAAAAATAACGTGCCCCCTTCAGCTGATCAAACAGATCATCAATCCTAGGCAAAGGATACTTGTTCTTCACTGTCACCTGATTCAGCCTATGATAATCAATACACAACTGCAGGGAATCGTCTTTCTTCTTTACAAACAAGACAGGCGCTCCCTAAGGTGACACACTCGGTCGAATAAAGCCTGCCTTAAGCAAACCATCAATTTGTCTCCTCAACTCCTCCATCTCACATGGAGGCATACGATACGTCAGTAGGGAAATAGGTGTCGCACTTGGCACAAGATCGATAGTGAAGTCAATCTCGCGCCGAGGGGAAAGCCCTAGAATCTTCTCAAACACATCAAAGAAATCACAAACTACTGGCATATCTTCTAGTGTCAGAACATCAAAACTCTCTAACATGGAAGCATAGGTGCTAACATGGCAGGACCAACTGACCTGAACTGGAAAGAGAAGACCGTGTCCTCAGGTCCACAGGCTATCATAGCTTTGGCCTCGCAATTAATCTCTGCTCTCGTCTTCGCGAGCCAGTCCATCCCAAATATAACATCATAATGACACAGTGGGGTAACAATCGGGTCGACAACCGCTGTCCTACTACCTAAATCTATTGAGTAAAACTCATAGGTCTGAGTAATGTCTGATGTAGTCCATGTACCTGTCGTGAGTCTCACTCCCTTCACAGGAGCCGTAACCAAACCTAGCCGCTTGACCGCAGCACAAGAAATGATCGAAACAGTGGACCTAGTGTCCACCAACAGGAAGAAAGGCGTACCTAGGATGTGAGCAGGAACCTTAAATGATGTTGGTGCTGAATCTGCCTCGGACGCCTCAGTTATGAGTGCATGAACCCGAGCCTGCTGTGGGCGATGTGGTGGAGGAACCATGGGCCGTTGTGGTGGCCTGAAATGAGGTGTTGGAGGTCTGAAGGAAGGATGAGCTAGTGCTGATCGAATGGGTGGTGCTGAAATAGCCTGAGGTATCGGACGACCGATCCTCTAAGGTGACGAGAATCCACTGTCTCGTATCCTGGAAAAATAAGATATCTCGGTGTGGCCAGGCTTCTTACAATAGTTGCACCACACATCAGGATGCCTCACATGGGCAGGAGATGCAGAAGACCCCTGTGGTGCATCAAACCGAGGCCTCTTACCGAGGAAAGGCCTGCTCATAAAATCAGGTCACGACCTAGGAACCATAGGTGCTCGCATGCAGGACAACCTCTCCCCATCCTGCTCTGCTCGCAAGGACATGCTCACTAGCTCTGCATAGGAAGAAATGCTCGCATAGCACATCTTCGATCGAATCTCGGGCCGTAAACCCTCAAAAAAATGCTGCATCCTCAATGGCTGATCACTCAGAATC
Organism: Magnolia kwangsiensis; assembly: GCA_037074715.1. NCBI lineage: Eukaryota > Viridiplantae > Streptophyta > Magnoliopsida > Magnoliales > Magnoliaceae > Magnolia > Magnolia kwangsiensis. The sequence continues at coordinate 109,737,795 of CM073573.1, read as the reverse complement.
AAAGGAGCATAACTGCCCAGCTCCATAAACCGATTCACATACTCTGTCACCGACATGCCTCCCTGGCGAAGGTGAAGGAACTCACTCTCCTTTTCGTGTCGGTAAGTGACCAAAAAATACTTCTCATGGAAGTGAGCCTCAAATGCTGCCCACGTCCACTCAAATCCCTCCGCAACTGTGCGGAGAATGTTGTCCCACCATAAGCTAGCCTCCTTCTTAAACATGAAGGTGGCAAGCTCAACCTGCTTCACCTGGGATAAACATTGAACGTGCAGATATAGTGAAGCAAACGAAAATCGCCTGACATATGAGTCGCTAAGAGACTCTTTTTGTGCTGCCACTCAACCAAACGACCACATAGAAACCTGGTGTGGCGATCCCTCTCATGAACACTATTCAGATTCCTCTCACTAGCATGTACCTCTCCAAGTGCCACATTCAGGAGTCGAGCTATCAACCTCACGTTGATTGTGGCTTCTCAGTCTCTGCCGAAGGGGATCTTGAACTGCAAGGGCTCCAGCATAGGGTCCCAAATGTGAGCATAAAAGGCATGAACAGTGCTGACATTTACACACAATTCGCCTTCAAATAGCGGACCTTACCTGGTTTCTTCCAAACACTCGAACAACAAGTACTCGCTAAAGAGCCGCCCATCCACATGCACTTCAAAAAGAACCCTACGGTCCTCGTAGACACCATGAGCCAACTCTAACAACAACTCTCTTCCAACGGGAGCCTGGGGATCAAGACCCCTCTTAGTCTGCAATTCACTCCCAGTGCTTGAACTTGCGGCCGCTCCTCTTGGCCGCCTCGAACTAGCGGGACGATTAGGCCCAGCCTCGTCCACAGGGACATGCTTCTTGCTCATCAAAGAAAGGATGGTGAAAATGAAAAATAGAGCCGTGACAAGCTCCAGGAAAGCCATGAAAAGTGAAGAAAATGAAGAAAGGCCTGAGATCTTTGGGTCTCCACGAATTTAGGCCTGGAATATGAGTGTAAAGGTTCAAAGAAAGGGAATGTAGAAGAAAGAAAATAGCAAAATGAGATGGGTAGGGATTTGGCACGATTTGAAGCTTAAGGGAGGGATTTGAAAGCTCAAATCAAAGAAAATGGAAGGAGTAGGTGATGGGTATGGCTGAGCACGGTGAAGGGATGAAGGAGTTAATGAAAAATGCAAGAAAACATTATTGGAATGTTAATTTGAAAGAGAATCGGATGGTTTTGAAGAAAAGGGAAAGCATGGGAGGGAGGTTTGTGAAGGAAGTGGTCGTTTGGGATGAAATAGAGGATGAACCCTGCACTAGTGGGTCCCACTAGGCCCCACGTGCCATCGGCCCGAAGGCCCGGTCCAAAAAAGCCCGCCGGTCGGTGAGGTCTCACCGAACTGGGGGGGCCCTCGCTGGCCACTGACCTGCCCACCCCCTGGGTCTAAAAATGTTTGGGTCCAACCCTGAAACCCCCTGAAAGTTGTTCGTTTGGCCCCCTCTTCCGATTTGAGCCGTTTTGGGTCATTTCGGAACTAATCTAATCTTTATTCACTCTTATCAATTTCTAACAGCTGGAATGGGATGAAACGCGGTCTATACCCATCAATTGATGGTCTAGATGTGATTTGGGGTCATGTGTGATCAGGAGTGTGCACGGACTCGATCTCGATGATCATTTTCAGTAAACTTTCGCCAAATGACAAACTGAGAGTCCTAGTCCTATTTCTAGATTGTTCTCGCACCCTCTTATGCAATAATGGCATTAATGTGCATCGTGTGACCCAAACCCAGGTCCAGTTTAATCCAGATCATGCTCTGATATAACTTGTAACGCCCTGAAATTCAGGGGTCGAGCATAACTCAACTCCCGAGTTCCAAAACATCACTTATGCAACATAAACAATGATGGATGTATGTTATCTGTATTAGTGCATAAAACATGAAGTATATTAAGCTAGATCAACACACATAATTCAAGGATATTGAGAAAATACAAGCGAAATACTTAAATCAATATATAACCCAAAGTAATCCCCAAAAGATGCGTGCTCTGCCCAGGGCAATAAGTACAACTGTGTATCAAAATACATGTATCAAAATGTCCAAAATCAACATATATATATATATATATATATATATCCCAAAATCCCCGCTAGTCAGGACGAGGCTCACATGAACGCACCTGAGAACTGCATAAATGAGAATGCCTCCTCGTCCTCATCGAACTCTGGCTCCGCCTTGCAAGCATCGCCATCTCCTGCAACTAAGTCAGAGTCTATTTGGTGTTTAAGCACCATCCTAGAATGTGGGAGTGAGTGATCAACTCAGTGGTACTATACAGCAAAGGTTAACATGTTATCAATTCAATCAAGCAGTAATGATAAAGCAGTACAATCAAATATGTCCTAGATTCTCTTGTTAATGTAAGAGTGATATGAGGGAATAATGTATGCCCTCACCATAATCTCCCTCTACGATCTTCATCTTACGGTCGCGTATGTCAGTCACTTCCTCAGTGATCTCACACCTACGCCAATAGCACATGTAATGTGATGATATGAGTATGATTATCAAGTTCTTGTTAGTCCTTTTCATACAGCAGGATTGGAAAGCTAAGACACTTCCCTTATATCAATTCCCAAACATTAATCCATTCTAGGGTTGTAAGTCGTAGGAAATCTCATACGATGTTACGGTTCTAGATCGCTTTAAAGGGCTCGTCACCAATCAATACAGGTCTAGTTATATCCTAAATACTGTAACAAGACTCGTCGCCCTTATGCAGTGTTAGGATATACTCGAGGTCACTACAGAGGGCTTGTCACCCATCAATGTAGGCCGATAGCACGAATATAGTGTCCCATACCACCATAATCAGCTCACGAGAGTAGGGTGCTCACTGGTCACTCCGGGGAGGCTCGTCACCCCAGCGTAGGCCGACAACTTGACCACAGTGTCCCATACTATCATGTCTGGCTCATGAGTCTTAGGGGATCACGGTACCAAGGTAAACGGGAGTTTCACTGGTGAGTTCAGTGCCTTAGATTCAAACAGTGCCGACCAAACATGGTGAACAAACATCGATCAATCGAGTTAGTTGATAAGCTCAACTAGGCTAAGAGCACGTTGAGTTGAATGACGTGGAATGTATAAGCACTCCGTGTGGCCTAACCACTGTCGAACATCCCAAGCATGACTCAGATTCGTTAAACTCATCCTGCGTGGTGGAAACGACCTCAACCACCATTTGAAGAACAGTTACCGATTACTTGGACTATAGTATATCCCCAATGACGTACAAGCTCAATAACAAGTATATGATTCATATCCTACTTTCATATGAACATTCATGAAATATAACTTGAACTTAAATACAGTACATGGAGAAAATCATACACTCAGTTAACGTGAATAATCTAGGTTACACAATTCATGGAGGAAAGCATACACATAGTTAACATGATTGAGATTCATATCTCAACAACCTTAACAATCACATTTTACTAACTACTAACTCATTCAAGCATTTTTACAGACACTTAGACTACAGTATTTAACATACATCACGTATGTCGATTTCATTACATATTAGGGCAAGTCCTTTCGCCAAGGAGTTTTCGCATACATATCATGCATATGTCTATGACAAATAATCATGACAATCACAACAGCATGTTCCATATGTATACGGGTATTCTAACATATACGTGAAATATGCTATTTATTACATAACTTATACATAATCGTAAATCGAAACAGATAGCGCATTTGGCATGTGTAATAGCATTCACGTCATGAATAAATCATTAACTAACATTGAAAGTCTTAAAAACCATAACCTAAACGTATATAGTCCGCACCTTAAAATAGAAAATGCGTATTAGATGTGATTCAGATGATAAGTCTTCGTCAACGGTGCATACGCTACCTATGGCATGAAACAGGTTAGCTATAACTTCACTACAGCTATTCTAAGCTTCAAAACAGGTTAGGGTTGGCTTCACTTACCCAAGAATGGGTCCAGAATCATCGGAATAACGATTCAGATACGCAGGTTCGATGTGTAGATGAACTAGAAAGAATCCCACGGAGAATCAGCAGGTTCTCTCTCACTTTCTCTCTCTTTTCTCTCTTAAAAAGCTATGGGAATGAGGGTTTAAAGCCTTTTTATAATCCTAAAGTCGACAGAAACAACCTTAGGGCCAAGGTATACTTAGGTTATAACCAAATCGGGCTCATTCTGATCCAACGGAGCACTTCTGGAGGTCCTTTTATCAAATGCGGTCGGACTTAAGCTCACTAGTATTAGATCTTAAGAAAATTAATTTTTCAGTTCGATCGGGTTTCCAGATCGTCCATGGAGGACCAGCTTCAATTTAACAGTTACCGAAATTCGATCAGGGCCCCAAGTACTTTGACTTGTATGGGCTGTAAGTGTTATGATTTCATATCTCTTTGGTTGTCAAATTTTATGGTGCCAAAACCTATATCTAGGTCTTGTATATCTTGTGTTTTATGTTTGAAGACTATTCATTACAATCAAGACATCGTATTTCAAGATAAGATCTTAAATGAAGAAAGTTTTCAAGATATGGATGAAGAATTTAAGAATTGAAGTCTTCAAGTTTGCATGTTCAAGATTCAATCAAGTTCAAGTATATTAGAAGACTTTTTCAAGTCAATATCAAGCTCAAGAAGGCCTACTACAATTTTTGTATATTCTCAAGCTTCTCTTAAGGGTCATCTGAGTGTTCAGACTTTCAAGTCCATCTCACTTTTAAGGTTTGTTTGACCTTAGGATGAGCTTTACAGTAGGTCATTCTGGATACATAATTCATATATTTCAATATGATTGTTTGGGGTGTTCTAAGACCAGTCTTAGGGACTTCGAGACCAGTACCAGCTCTGCTACGACCAGTCTTAAGTTTTTCAGGACCAGTCTTAGGTTGTTGAAGATTTTTGAATCTTTCTGGCTGTCCTACGACCAGTCCTGAACATCCTACGACCAGTCCTGGACATCCTACGACCAGTCCTGTGAGTTCTACGACTCATCCTTTAACCGATCGTAGCCCTATGACTCAAACTCCAGCAACCAATTTTGGGGTCCTACGATCGGTCGTAGGTGTCTCACGACCAGTCGTAGGTGGCCCACGACCCGTCGTAGACCGCTCAGGACCGGTCATGGAACAGAAAATCCAATCCCACAGAAATCTTTGAAAATCTTTGGAGCTACGACCAGTCTTAAGATCCTAAGACCAGTCATAGACGGGATTTTTCAGGCTATAAATAGAGCACGAACTTCAGAGTTTTAGTAATTCAATTCAATTCTATTCAAGTAATCTTTAGGCTATTCTCTGAGATAAGTTTGTATTTTTTTTAAGCTACCTTATGCTTATTTAATATTCCTTTTGCTACCTTATTTTTATTTGATTTTGATCTACATTCCAATCTTATTAGAAAAGGGGAATTTCTGATATTCATTCTTCTTGGATTCAAAATCAAATAGAACTAGCCCTTTTTGATTTAAAATCAATTAGACTTAGAACCATTCTTAAAGTGAGTATTGGACTTTGAACGTTGAATCGAACTTCTACTCCGATTGGTTCTACCGGGCTTCTTCAAAAGGTGATTCAGGTATTTTACATTTTTGTAATTTACTTTCTCTAGTTTTTGTTTGAGATTTTCCAGAAAAATCTCATTGTATTGGTTATCTGAGGAGAGCCAGAAAACTCAGATTGTGGGGTTTTTGGATTGTGTAAGCCCGAGATCAAAGACACAATTGTGAAGGTTTTAGGTGAACCTGTGAAACCTATTTTGATAGTGCATGCTAATATCCCCTGTGTGAGGATATTAGGAGTGGAGTAGCAATCTATGTGGCTGTTCGATAATAGTTGGTGTACACACAGGCGAACCACTATATATCATTGTGTTGTGGATGTGTTTTACTCTTTCATTCTTTTATTCATTCTATTTTGTGGAGAGTGTGTTCACTCCCCAAGTGCAGGGTTGTGATGTAGTAATAACTCGGTAAGACCGAGGTCGAATCCCAAGGGACTGAAACTTGTACGTTATCTAAAATTATCTAGAACTAGAACTAGGCTAAGATGAAATATAATCTGATTGAATTTGAAGGAATACTGGTAAATAATTATCTAACTTGAGAGAAATCAGGAGAAGGGAACTAGGGATTCAGAGGATCCACTTGTAGAGATCAGGGAGATCTTATGCATGCTTCATGAAAATTAATTGAACTGTCATTGATCTAGTTTTCAAGAGATGAAAGGTATATGAATTAGAATGGATTCCATCACCAAACCATGCCCAAAAGACTATGGCAAACAACAAAATTAAACTAATTACCACCCAATCACATGTAAGAAAGTTAGGAAGGGTACCGTCATCCAACCATGCCCAGGAGACTATGGTGAACAACATGGCTTACTGACGTCATAAACATAAAGGAAAAAGGACATGCTCCAAGCCATTGCAGACCCATTGTAATTTCTGTCACAACAGACCATTAAAAACTAAACAGAACATGCCATTAATAATCAACTAAAATCAACGTCAATTCATAAATAAATAAATAAAACATAAATTAAAAACCTCCCATCTCACTACAAGCTTCACCTCCTAGCCCTAGCTAGGAGGTTTAGCCACACATGGTCAGGCTAAATCCAAAAAAATAAAGAGAAAAAGAAAAGGAAAAGAAAAGTGAAAATAAAATAAAAAAAACACAGAATTTCTCTCTCTCTCTCTCTCTCTCTTTCTCTCTCTTTCTTTCTCTCTCTCTCTTTACTCCACATCCGGCTGTGGATCCCTCTCTCCTCCTTTTATAACAACAGAAGGAGTGGGTCGTGTGTGAGGCTTGAATCCTATCTGGAGAATGCCTGCGAAGGCTTTTACGCAGCCTGGAAACGGTGCAAAGTTCGCACTGAGGTTGGAGGCGTCAGTGGGACCCATGATCAGATTCTAATGGAAAATCCACTCCATTCATTGTCTTCACCTCAAAAATTCGACCGGATATGGACGGTTTTCTTTTGTCCATTGATGTGGCCCTGGGAAGAAATTCTGTTGCAACCATAACAGATGGCCCTTTTGCGCTAGCTGTCATCTGCACGTGTGCGTGTATGATTAACCAAAATCAACATGGATTTGAATATTTTTCGTCCCTCTACATGATGGATAGATCGGATGAGCGAGAACCTGGACCGTGGTGGCCCACGAATTCCATCCGCAGGCTCTGTTGCGAAACAGAGCCTTACGCAACACCGCTGTGATGTTGGTGGGTCCATGACAGGATTCTAATGCGAAATCCACGCCATCCATTAGAACCACAAGGAAAAACCATTCAGATATGGCTGGTTTAAGATCAAGTTAGGTGTGGTCCAACGATCAGTCCATTTCACCGTCAATCGTACGTTTAACAGTTAGAAACATGCAATAGCTTGCATGGTGACAAAAGGTCAGCTAGGTGATGTTAATACCCCCCCTCTGAAGTGTATGGACGGGTCGGATCTTCAAAATTCATGATGGGTGGACCCCACTACTAAAAAACAGCCAGCGCCTTGTCGGACGCTGTTTGAAACAGGGAAGAAGAAGAAGAGATGGGTCAGCCCGTCGTTTGACCGGGCTGACCGTCCGGTGCACAGCCGGTGCGTGTACACTATGTACACGCACTGCATATGTAGGGCCCATGGTGATGTCTTTGTGTAATCCGTTCCGTCCATCCTTTTCACCATCTCATTTTATCCGTCCAGAACACTTTTGAAGCATATCCATAACTCAGGTGGGCCCCAATTCACTGATTTATAGGCTGATCTATCCGTTGGGTCACTTTCAGAGGGATCCAATGGCTGAAAATTGACTTGTACGGTTAATTTCTTGTCCTCAGGCCACGTATGAAGTTTCGAGTCAAATGGATGGTTGAAACACTGTGATCTTGCGTTCTGGACCAATTTTAGACCATTTGAGCTTCAGTTCTTTGATTTTCTCGGATCCCTGGCATGTAATTTCAGTCGATCTTGGTCCCCTGGAGTGTGTCCCTTGCCTTGGTGCATCTTGAGCGCTAAAACCATGTTTTTAACACCCATTTCCAGTTCAAGCTCATAAAGACCCCTGCATCACAACACGATTAAATCGGGCTATTAGATAGTACAATGTTCGTAAATCCAGGTAATAACTAGGGTCTAATATGTAATATTTGACCCTCAACACAACCCCCAACCAGCATTTTGCTAGTCCCGAGCAAATTATACGAAAAATAAGTTGAGATGGATATAAAAGATTTTGTAAACCCGAGTGATATTTGAAAAATAATCCAAGCATTAGAATTCCAAGATTCATGGATGTTGTGTATTATGTTCTCCTGGACTCAAGTTCGGTAAACTCATAATCAAGTTGAAATTATTAATCTAACAATTAGAAAAATTTTAAACATTAAGATCCATGGGTGTATCGTGTAATCTCGACTTATCATCATTAAGAGATCCAATCGTCAATTTCATGACATCATTGGTAACCAACAAGAAAATTCATGACAACTAAAACCTAATCCAAAACTTGCCTCATAGATTAACCTATTAACTTGTGATTTTTCTATTCAAAGTAATGCCAAGGAATGGAATCAAATCCTCACCCATAGGGAGCAAACCTATGGTGAAATCCAATCGCCTAACATTTTTCAAATATCAACTGTGGGGAGTCAAATCCTCGCCTATAGCGAGCATACCTATGGTGAAGACCATTTGCCCAAATCTTTCCAAAAGTATCTTCTTCTTCTTCTTTTTTTTTTTTTTTTTTCATATCAATCCTGTTAGGCAAATATTCCAGGCTAGTTCCTTTCATGCTTTAATAATTACCAAATTAACCCTTCAATGTCAGACTGAAATCTTAACGTGAAAGCGAGATGTGACATGTGAAATCATGACGAGATCAATGTTTAAAACTTCTAATCATGGCTTAGTAACTCGATCTTAACTGAAAAATGCCACAGATACGGAATTCAAGAGTCATAAATTATCAACATCATATATCTCACAATTCTAAATCAAGGATATTCGTCAAAATCACTTCGAATTCAAAAAAATTTTCAGAAAAATTTAAAAATTTTTCACAATTGTTGCTCAAGACCAAGAAAATACTGATTAGGTTACCTAATCCCCCACCCCCAACCTAAAATCTACATTGTCCTCAATGTAAAAGATATAAACATGCAATGCACATGGGACAATGAAAGTAAATGAGAAGTGATGGGAAGATAGTACCTGAATAACGAATCAAGAGAGTTTCCAATAGATCACGACATGGAAGCTTGTCAGCATAAGAGAGAAAGCAGAACAAAAATAACAAAAATAAAATCCTACCTATACCACTTTCATAGGTGCTCTCGATTGCATTTAGCGTATGCAGCAAGCTTTAAACCCCTAGGTTACCCCTAGTGGACGAGTTGTAGTCTCGTGAGGGTTTGTAGTAATGTTACCCATAAATATTGAATCATCTACTAAAGAATGAAAAGGAATAAAAATCTGAATTGCCTCCCAGGAGCGCTAAGTTTACCGTCTTCAGCCAGATAAAAAAAAACAACTATCCTAGTCCTATGAAAGCGATAAACCTACCTATACCTCCATCAGACTAGGAGATCAGTCCTGGTAAACAGGAGCAATCAGAGGCATGGACATGTCCTTTGAATCAAATGTCTCAACAAATGGCTTTAATCGATGTCCATTTACTTTAAACTCCTTGCCATTATCGGGATCTCTTATCTCGACGGCCCCATGAGGATAAGCAGTAACAACAATGTAAGGGCCAGTCCAACGAGATCGAAGCTTACCCGGAAAGAGATGTAGTCGAGAGTCATACAAGAGAACTTTCTGACCTGGCGTGAATGATTTTCGTAGAATATGTTGATCATGAAACGCCTTCATCCTGTCCTTGTAAATTCTCGAGTTCTCATATGCATCGTTCCGGATTTCTTCCAGTTCATTTAATTGAAGTTTGCGTAGCGAACCAGCGTTGTCCAGATTGAAATTTAAATTTTTGATCGCCCAGTATGCTTTATGTTCCAATTCCATCGGCAAGTGACAAGCCTTTCCATAGACAAGTCTAAAGGGAGATATTTCAATAGGAGTTTTAAAAGCAGTACGGTACGCCCATAAGGCATCGGTCAATCGGATTGACCAGTCCTTACGATCAGGGTTAGCCGTTTTCTCTACGATATGTTTGATCTCCCTGTTGAAAATTTCATCTTGTCCACTTGTCTGTGGATGGTATGGGGTGCTCACCTTATGAGAGATACCGTATTTCTTCATTAAGCTCTCAAATGGTCTATTGAAGAAGTGTGAGCCCCCGTCACTAATGATGGCTCGAGGCGTTCCGAACTGCGATAGGATATTTTCTTTCAAAAATTTAATGACCATGCGATGGTCATTTTTGCGGCACAGAATTGCTTCGACCCATTTAGTGACATAGTCTACGGCGAGCAAAATATACAGATTTCTAAATGATTGGGGGAATGGTCCCATGAAATCGATGCCCCAACAATCAAATGCTTCTATAATAAGGATGGGATTCAAGGGCATCATATTTCGACGGGACAATGCTCCCAATTTCTGACAACGCTCACAAGCCTTACAAAACTCATGAGTGTCCCTGAACATAGTGGGCCAGTAGAAGCCACACTGTAGAATCTTGGCCGTGGTCTTTTTAGTAGAAAAGTGACCACCACAGGCCTGTGAGTGACAGAAGGAGATGACACTCTAATGCTCATCGTCTGGCACACATCTCCTCAAGATTTGGTCTGGACAATATTTAAATAAATATGGATCATCCCAGAAAAAGTTACGCACCTTGGTAAAGAATTTCTTCTTATCTTGTGACGTCTAGTGCGTCGGTATGGCACCTGTAGCAAGATAATTAGTAATATCAGCGAACCAAGGTAAATGGGAGACTCTAAACAGTTGTTCATCAGGGAACATGTCATTGATATGGGTCACCTCAAGGGAATCAGAGGTATTAAGGCGAGAAAGATGATCGGCCACTACGTTCTCTACTCCCTTTTTATCTTTGATTTTCAGATCAAATTCTTGGAGTAGAAGGATCCATCGTATCAAGCGGGGCTTAGAATCATTCTTAGAAAGAAGATACTTAAGGGCCGCATGGTCTGTGTAAATGATGATCTTGGATCCGATCAGGTAGGATCTAAATTTGTCCAAAGCGAACACTACGGCTAAGAGTTTCTTTTCCGTAGTCGAGTAGTTCACTTGGGCAGGATTTAAAGTCCTACTTGCGTAGTGAATAACGTAAGGCCGCTTATCTTTTCTCTGGCCTAGAACCGCCCCAAGAGCATAATCAGAGGCGTCGCACATAAGTTCAAAAGGAAGACTCCAGTCGAGTGGCTGCATGATAGCTGCAGTGGTTAACATGCCCTTAAGCTTAGTGAAAGCTTCTTAGCACTGCTCAGTCCACTCGTATGGTGCATCCTTTTGAAGAAGATTACATAAAGGACAAGAGAGGAGACTAAAGTCCTTTATAAATCGTCGGTAAAATCCTGCGTGTCCCAAGAAGGATCGCACATCTCTAATGTTCTTAGGTGGAGGTAGGTTAGAGATAAGATCGATTTTTGCCTTATCTACCTCGATTCCTTTGGACGAGATGATATGCTCAAGAACAATTCCCTTTTTAACCATAAAATGGCACTTCTCCCAGTTAAGTACCAAATTTTTTTTCTTCACATCTTTTCAGTACACATTTAAGACTTGCTAAGCACTCGCTGAAAGATGAACCGAAAACAGAGAAATCATCCATGAAGACCTCTAAATATTTTCCCACCATGTCAGAAAAGATACTCGTCATGCATCGCTGAAAGGTGGCAGGGGCATTACATAACCCGAATGGCATCCTTCTGTAAGCAAAGATGCCATAGGGACATGTAAATGTGGTCTTTTCCTGATCCTCAGGGGTGATTTCAATCTGATTATAACCTGAATACCCGTCAAGGAAACAGTAATAGGAATGACCAGCTAACCTTTCCAAGATTTGATATATAAAGGGGAAAGGAAAGTGGTCCTTCCTAGTGACGGTATTCAGCTTCCTATAGTCAATGCACATCCTCCAACAAGTAGTAACTCTGGTCGGCACGAGTTTATTATTGGCATTGGCTACGATGGTGATCCCGCACTTCTTAGGAACCACCTGAGTTGGACTCACCCATTGACTATCGGATATGGGGTATATGATCCCCACATCCAATAGTTTGAAAACCTCGGCCTTAACCACTTCCTTCATATTTGGATTTAATCTACGTTGTGATTGTCGAATAGCCTTTGCATTATCCTCAAGATATATACGGTGAGTACAAATCGATGGGTTAATTCCCTTGAGGTCCGCTATCGTCCATCCAAGAGCTCCCTTATGCTCAATGAGAGTAGATATCAGCATACTCTCCTGTTCTTTCTCCAGGTGGGCAGAGATCACCACCGGGTATGTCTCATCTTGACATAAATAGACATATTTTAAATCAGAGGGCAAAGGATTTAGGTCAAGCTTCGGTGGCTTGAGGTTAGACGGTAGAGGCACTACATCAGTTTGGGACAATTCTTCAATGTGTGGCCTCCACCGGTTAACTTCAAGTACCGGTGTAGTATCAAACATGACACACGTCTCCCTAATTATATCATCATCAAGATCATGGGAGTGGGCCAGGCACGTCTCTAGAAGATCAGAGGATAAGGTGAGAGACGTTCTATCTTCCACAAAAGAATCAATCATGTTAACATCGTAGAAATCGTCATCATCCTCTGAGTTGCTGCCGTTATTGAAAAAGATATTCGATTCCAATGTCAAATTTCCAAAGGACATAGTCATGACACCATTCCTGCAATTGATAATTGCATTTGAAGTGGACAGGAATGGGTGACCAAGAATGACGGGAATCTGAGTGCTCGTGTCATTGATAGGTTCGGTGTCCAAGATGATAAAATCAACAGGGTAGTATAACTATCCACCTGGACCAACACATCCTCGATGATCCCTCTTGGTATACGAAAAGAACGATCAGCAAGTTGTAGTGTGGTTCGAGTGGGTTTTAATTCCCCCAACCCTAACTGTTGGTATACCGAGTAGGGAATCAGATTGACGCTTGCTCCTAAGTCAAGAAGTGCGTGGTCAATTCGATAGTTCCCGATTACACATGATATGGTTGGGCAACCGGGATCTTTGAATTTTTGCGGCACATCTTGTTTCAGGATGGCACTCACTTTCTCAGTCAAGGAAATCTTCTTTTGAACACTTTTCCGTCATTTGGTAGTGGATAAGTCCTTTAGAAATTTAGCATATAAAGGAATCTGTTTTACAACGTCAAGCAGAGGAATATTGACTTTCACTTGTTTCAACACCTCTAGGATATCCTGAGAGTTAGACGTTTTGGTTCAACCAACCATTAGGAAAATGGAGCAACTGGCTTTTCTAGAGGTTTCGGTTCAAATTTTTATGGGGCGCCACTAGATCCATCATTGTTGTCCCCTTCTGGTTCTTGAGGCTTTTCAGGCCTAACCGGAAGGGTTTTATCAATAACCTTCCCACTCCTAAGAGTGGGTATAGATTTAGCGTGCCCCATTTGATTTGAAGAGCTGGGATCACCTTTCTCGTATTGCGGTTTCGGATTAGGGAGTGATTGTGCAGGGAGCATCCCTTTTTCCATAGCCGTCATACGTGAATATATTTTTTGCATAAAATCTGAAATTCCTTGAATGTTTCAACCAGCTCTTGTATGGAAATTTAAACCGTTCTTCTTGAGGTTTTCCCTGATTTGGATTTTGATTGAAGAAACCTTGAGGGGTAGCAGTTTGTCCGTTCCTCCAACTAAAATTCGGATGATTTTTCCAGCCAGGATTGTACGTATTAGAGGGTGGTCCATTGAAAGGTCTTTGATAGTTATTTATGGCATTAGATTGTTCATTCAATACTTCTCGAAAGGCAGGTATTGAAGGACAATTTTCAGTAGTATGAATGTTGCAATCACAGATGCCGCAAACACTTTCATTAACCTTTTCCTTCCTTCCATGGCCTCAAATTTTCTAGTGAGATTGGCCACCTTGGTGTTAAGATCATTATCCTCTTTCAGGAGATATATTCCTCCTTTTTCCCTTGAATGAGTCGGCCTAGACGTAGTGTTCGTCCTTGGTTAATAGTCCCATGATTGTGTTTTTTCAGCGAGACTATCGAGGTAATCCCATACCTCGTCGACATTTTTATTGATGAATTCTCCGTTGCACATTGTCTCGAACATTTGGCGCATGGAAGATGTTAGCCCATCATAGAAAAAATTCGTAATGCGCCATATTTCAAAGCCATGTTATGGGCATGCATTAACCAGATCCTTGAACCTTTCCCAATATTGGAAGAATGTTTCATCTTCCTTTTGGGCAAAGTTCATGATTGCTCTCCTGAGGGTAATTGTCTTATAATGTGGGAAAATTTTCTTTATAAATTCCCTCTGCATATCATTCCATGTGCCAATGGATCTAGGACACAATGAATGTAACCACGTCTTGGCTTTTTCTTTCAAGAAAAATGGAAAGAGTTTCAGTCTAATAGTATCCTCAGATACATTAGGAAAGTATAAGGTGCCTATGATTTCATCGAACTCTTTCAGATGCAAGTATGGTTCTTCAGACTCAAGCTCATGGAACTTAGGAAGGAGTTGGATAACTCCTGGCTTGATGTCCATATGTCTTGTATTCTCAGGAAAAATCATGCATGAGGGCGTACTCACCCCCGCCGGTTGTAAATAATCTCATAAAGTACGAGGCGGGGGTGCGTGGTGCACCTCATTCTCATCATGTACTTCCTCAATCCTAGGTTGGGGTAGTGCTTGAGGTTGATTTTCAGCCATAACGTCTTCTAACTCAGGAGAATTCAAGTGGTGTCTAGTCCTGCGATGGACAGTCAACCCCTCAACTAATCCTCCTTCAATCACGAGACGTCGAGTGTTGTCGCGTGCCCAATGGGGCATAAAACACACTCAGCCCTCAAATTCTAACTTAAACCTAAGAGAAAGGAAGAATTAAAAATCTATAAAATAAAAGGGGAAGATGGAAAGAAGTTACCAAATTTGGAGTCCTAGGTTAAGAACCTGTAGAATAAACAAAACAAGTTAGTTTTTAAACAAAAAGTCTATAAAATAGAAAATTTCTAAAAATAGAATAAGAGCCAAAGTTAGGATTTTTAAAAAGAATTAGAATTAGCAACTACTAAAAAGAAGAAATAAATCCTAATCTAGAATAGAGAGGAAGAATTTAAGAAAGAATTTACCAATTTTGAAACTATCTTAGAAGCCTACAAAACAGGGAAAACAAGTAAGTTTCTAAAAATCGAGAAAACCTAAACCTAATCTTAAACTAATCCTAAAACTAATTAATTTCAGAAAAACGTAACCGTCAGTCCCCGGCAACGGCGCCAAAAACTTGTTCACTCCCCAAGTGCAGGGTTGTGATGTAGTAATAACTCGGTAAGACCAAGGTCGAATCCCAAGGGACTGAAACTTGTACGTTATCTAAAATTATCTAGAACTAGAACTAGAACTAGGCTAAGATGAAATCTAATCTGATTGAATTTGAAGGAATACTGGTAAATAATTATCTAACTTGAGAGAAATTAGGAGAAGGGAACTAAGGATTCAAAGGATCCACTTGTAGAGATCAGGGAAATCTTATGCATGTTTCATGAAAATTAACTGAACTGTCATTGATCTAGTTTTCAAGAGATGAAAGGTATATGAATTAGAATGGATTCCATCACCAAACCATGCCCAAAAGACTATGGCAAACAACAGAATTAAACTAATTACCACCCAATCACATGTATGAAAGTTAGGAAGGGTACCGTCATCCAACCATGCCCAGGAGACTATGGTGAACAACATGGCTTCCTAACGTCATAAACATAAAGGAAAAAGGACATGCTCCAAGCCATTGCAGACCCATTGTAATTTCTGTCACAATAGACCATTAAAAACTAAACAGAACATGTCATTAATAATCAACTAAAATCAACGTCAATTCGTAAATAAATAAAAAAACATAAATTAAAAACCTCCCATCTCACTACAAGCTTCACCTCCTAGCCCTAGCTAGGAGGTTTAGCCACACATGGCCAGGATAAATCCAAAAAAATAAAGAGAAAAAGAAAAGGAAAAGAAAAGTGAAAATAAAATAAAAAAATAAAGAATTTCTCTCTCTCTCTCTCTTTCTCTCTCTCTTTCTTTCTCTCTCTCTTTGCTCCACGTCCGGCTGTGGATCCCTCTCTCCTCCTTTTATAACAACAGAAGGAGTCGGTCGTGTGTGAGGCTTGAATCCTATCTGGAGAATGCCTGCGAAGGCTTTTACGCAGCTTGGAAACGGTGCAAAGTTCGCACTGAAGTTGGAGGCGTCAGTGGGACCCATGATCAGATTCTAATGGAAAATCCACTCCATGCATTGTCTTCACCTCGAAAATTTGACCGGATATGGACGGTTTTCTTTTGTCCGTTGATGTGGCCCTGGGAAGAAATTCTGTTGCAACCATAACAGACGGCCCTTTTGCACTAGTTGTCATCTGCACGTGTGCGTGTATGATTAACCAAAATCAACATGGATTTGAATGATTTTCGTCCCTCTACATGATGGACAGATCGGATGAGCGAGAACCTGGACCGTGGTGGCCCACGAATTCCATCCGCAGGCTCTGTTGCGAAATAGAGCCTTACGCAACACCGTTGTGACGTTGGTGGGTCCATGATAGGATTCTAATGAGAAATCTACGCCGTCCATTAGAACCACAAGGAAAAACCATTCAGATATGGCTGGTTTAAGATCAAGTTAGGTGTGGTCCAACGATCAGTCCATTTCACCGTCAATTGTACGTTTAACAGTTAGAAACATGCAATAGCTTGCATGGTGACAAAAGGTCAGCTAGGTGAGGTTAATACCCCCCCTCTGAAGTGTATGGACGGGTCAGATCTTCAAGATTCATGATGGGTGGACCCCACTACTAAAAAATAGCCAGCGCCTTGTCGGACGCTGTTTGAAACAGGGAAGAAGAAGAAGAGATGGGTCAGCCCGTCGTTTGACCGGGCTGACCGTCCGGTGCACAGCCGGTGCGTGTACACTATGTACACGCACTGCATATGTAGGGCCCATGGTGATGTCTTTGTGTAATCCGTTCCGTCCATCCTTTTCACCATCTCATTTTATCCGTACAGAACACTTTTGAAGCATATCCATAACTCAGGTGGGCCCTAATTCACTGATTTATAGGCTGATCTGTCCGTTGGGTCACTTTCAGAGGGATCCAATGGCTGAAAATTGACTTGTACGGTTAATTTCTTGTCCTCAGGCCACGTATGAAGTTTCGAGTCAAATGGATGGTTAAAACACTGTGATCTTGCGTTCTGGACCAATTTTAGACCATTTGAGCTTCAGTTCTTTGATTTTCTCGGATCCCTGGCATGTAATTTCAGTCGATCTTGGTCCCCTAGAGTGTGTCCCTTGCCTTGGTGCATCTTGAGCGCTAAAACTATGTTTTTAACACCCATTTCCAGTTCAAGCTCATAAAGACCCCTACATCACAACACGATTAAATCGGGCTATTAGACAGTACAATGTTCGTAAATCCAGGTAATAACTAGGGTCTAATATGTAATATTTGACCCTCAACAGAGTGTTTGTGGATGAATGTTGTAATCACTTCAAGAAAGTGTGGATGAATGTTGTAATAACTTAGGATTTATTTTCTGCAAGTTATTTTGATTTCCTTGCTTATTATTCCTCATTGGGTTGTGATACTAAGGACGTTCTAGAAATAAGGTTGTCCTACCTTAAACTTTTGGTTATTGGTGTAAGGTTGTCCTTAGAACTGATAAAGTATCAATCTCTTTATTTAGGGTACTTTAAATTCAGCATTGTGCTTTATTTCTTTTATTATTCCGCTGTTATTAGTTTTATTTGGCATTGCCCTATTCACCCCCCCTCTAAGGCATATAGCTAGGCCCTTTCAAGTGGTATTAGAGCCTAATTGCTCGTGCTTATTGTTTATTTATTGGATTTATTTCCTGATCTAGCGATCTAAGCTATATTAAGATGTCAAATTTTGATAGCCTATCAGTCACTAGGCCACCACCTTTTAATGGCACAAACTATGCTTATTGGAAAGCCAGGATGAGGATCTTCCTTAAATCCTTGGATGAAAGTGTGTGGCTGGCCACAGTGAATGAATGGAACCCTGTTATCACTGAAGTAACTAATGGCGATGGTTCAAAAACAATGAAAGTAACGGCTTATTCTCTTTGGACCACACTTCAGAAAAGTAAAAATAGTGCCAATGCAAAAGCACTAAATGCAATTACTTGTGCATTATCACCAAATAAATTCAAAAGAATCATCTCTTATGAAAATGCAAAACAAGCATGTGATGTATTAGAAATGACACACGAGGGTACATCTATTGTCAAGAAATCTAAAGTCCAACTCCTCACAACTAAATTTGAAGAAATTCATATGGAGGAGAATGAGATGTTTATGGACTTCTACACTAGATTGAATGACATTGTGAACTCTATGTGGGATCTTGGTGATAGAATCCCATAAAGTAAAGTGTGCACAAAGATACTACGTTCACTTCCTGAACGGTTCAATTCTAAAGTAACCGCGATTCAGGAACTTCGTGATACGGATACCATGAGGGTTGAGGAACTAGTTGGTTCACTTCAAACCTATGAGTTATCCTTTAAGGCTCCTAAAGGAAAATCAATTGCTCTCAAATCTGAATAGTGATCACCCTTTCAGATAATGATGATATATCTAGTGAAGAAAATCTAAATAGTGATTGCGATAATGAAGATGATCTTCAAGATGCTTATAATGCTCTTTATAAGGATAGTTGTAAAATTGCTGTCAAGCTTAAATTACAAAAGGAAAAACTTTCTAAGCTTAAGGAAGATTATGAGTCTCTTATTTTAGAAAAGTCTCATATTTCTGATTCTTTTGAAAAAACCAAATGTGATTTATATTTCAAAACCTCCAAAATTGAAGATTTGGGATCCGAAAATGAGAAGCTCAAAAATGAGGTAGCTTCTCTTCAGAGTTTGAAAGACACATGGAGATATGCCCATGGTGATCCTAAATTGGAAAAATTATTGTCCGGATCAAGAAAATGTGGCGATCGATCCGGGTTGGGCTATGATAAGGATACATCTCCAAAATAAAAGAACATTTCTCCTAAATTTGTAAAAGGAGAGTCTTCAAACTCAAAAGAAAAGAATACTTATCAAGGTTTTTCCAAAAATTCAAGGACTTTTCAAAAACCTAAAAGTAGCCATGTCAACTTTAATTTTCAAAATCGAAATCCATTGGCTGAAAAAATAATTGATCTTCTCAAGGAGCTATTAAAATCTAACTCTATAGGTCTCTCCTTTAACAACAGACAGAAAAAGACCATCTATTCTCCTAAACCCAAAACAGTTATGAAATGGGTTCCTAAAGTTGCCAGCTTGGTTGCCCACACTGCTTTCAAAGCAACAAGCCATTCAAAGTGGTACCTAGATAGTGGTTACTCCAGGCATATGACAGGTGACAAAGCTTTATTCACCGATCTTAAAGATATGACTGAAGGGTCAGTCACATTTGGTGATGGAAGCAATTGTAAAATCATTGGCTAAGGTACAATTCAGCTTTATAACCTTCCCTTATTTAAAAATGTTTTATATGTTGAGGGCTTAAAACACAACCTTCTAAGCATTTCTCAGATATGTGATAACAACCATAGTGTAAATTTTTCTAATCAAGGTTGTGAGATAGTTAATAAAAAAGATTCTGTTATATTAACTGGTCGTAGAACTTCTGAAAACTGCTACATAGTTAGTGTTACAAGCTCATCTACTCAATCATGTTACATGGTCCATACCGATGAGACTGAATTATGGTATAAACGCCTTGGACATGTACACTATCAGAACTTATTTAAATTGAGCAAAAGAGAACTAATTAGAGATCTACCCAAATTGAAAAAATTAGACAAAATATGTGGTGAATGCCAGTTGGGAAAATAGATTAGGAGCTCTCACAAGAAAGTGAACTCCAATACCACATCTAGACCACTCGAGCTTCTCCACATGGATCTTATTGGACCAACCAGATCGAAGAGTTGAGGAGACAAAAAATATATCTTGGTTATCATAGATGACTATACCAGATTCACTTGGGTATCGTTCTTAAAAGACAAAACTGAAACCCTGCATGAAGTGAAAAAGGTCATCAAACGAATCCAAAATGAGAAAGGTTCTCATGTTAGTAAGATCCGTAGTGATCATGGATCTGAATTTGAAAACAGTAGTTTTGAGAAATTCTGTAGCGATCAGGGAATATCACATAAATTCTCTGTGCCCAAAACACCACAATAAAATGGTATTGTTGAAAGAAAAAACAGAGTGCTTCAGGATATGGCTAATGTTATGTTGAATAGCATGAAGCTCTCTAGAAATCTTTGGGCTGAAGTAGTTAATACGGCATGTTATATTATTAATCGGGTTTATACCAGTAAATTTGATAATAAGACTGCTTATGAATTATGGTTTGAAAAGAAACCTACTGTCAAATACTTTCGGGTTTTTGGCAGCAAGTGTTATATTTTACGGGATCGTGAAAATTTGGGTAAGTTTGATACAAAAAGTGACAAAGGTATTTTTCTTGGTTATTCTTTGAACAGTCGAGCTTATAGGGTTCTAAATAAGAGAACTGGTGTGATTCAAGAGTCCATCAATGTGGTCATTGATGATCATTTGAATACACCAACCCCGAGTTCAGATGATGATGAAGCTCTTATTATTGACAATCAAGATATCTCATCAAGTCAAAAAGAATCTGAACCAACGACTGTTAAAGATCATCCAACCAATCAAATACTTGAAAACCCTCTCACTGGAGTTCGTACTCGCAAACAACTTGAGAACATATGTAATTATATTTTTTTTACATCCCAAATAGAACCGGTCAACGTAAAAGTACTTTCTGATGAAAATTGGATAGTTGCTATGTAGGATGAAGTTAATCAATTTGTTCGTAATGATGTCTGGTATCTTGTTCCTAGACCTAAAGATAAACACATTATTGGAAAAAATGGATCTTTAAAAATAAGTCTGATGAACTTAGAAATATTATACGAAACAAGGCTAAACTGGTTGTACAAGGGTACACTCAGATTGAAGGCATCGATTACGATGAAACCTTTACTCCAGTCACTCAACTTGAGTCAATCAGACTTTTTATTTCCATCGTATGCTTTAAAAATTTTAAAATATATCAGATGGATGTAAAGAGTGCTTTCTTGAATGGCAATTTACATGAAGAAGTATATGTTGAACAACCTTCAGGGTTTGAAGACCCTAAGTTATCTGACCATGTATTTCGTCTCAAAAAGTCTCTCTATGGTCTAAAACAAACGCCCAGGGCATGGTATGAGAAATTGACTAAATTCTTACTTAGTCATAGCTTTCAAGTTGGAAGTGTTGATAAAAAACTCTTTGTTAAAAAACATAACAATGATATTTTAATGGTTCAAATTTATGTTGATGACATTATTTATGGATCTACTTGTTCTAACATGTCTATTGAGTTTGCAGAGTTAATGAAATCAAGGTTCAAAATGAGCATGGTTGGTGAACTTAACTATTTCCTAGGGTTGCAAGTAAAACAACAACCTGATGGAATTTTTATTTCTCGGACCAAATATGCTTCAAACTTGGTCAAAAGGTTTGAATTTGAGAATGGTAAGAACTTTTATACTCCTATGAGTACAACGTTAAGACTCTCAAAAGACTCTACAGGTAAAGATATAGATCCTAAACTATATCGCAAAATGATTGGTAGTTTGTTGTATCTAACTGCTTGTTTCGACAAAGAAACAAATACATTTTGATTTAGTGAGATTGTCTTATTCAAATATAACAGAAAGAGAGTACTATGAACATTCATCACATTCTATTAATACTGAGTTCGTTTACATCCTCTTTACATCCCTAGATTCTAAGATAAATCATTTAGAAGTAAAGGATTTGTGTTTTAAACATCAAGAGTTTATTTCGACAGCCTTCCGGCGCCTAATTTGATCATCTCCTAGGACTTAGGAGGAATGCTGATCCGATCGACGGGTCATTTCGACAGCCTTCCGGTGCCTGATTTGATCATCTCCTAGGACTTAGGAGGAATGCTGATCCGATCGACGGGTCATTTTGACAGCCTTCCGGCGCCTGATTTGATCATCTCCTAGGACTTAGGAGGAATGTCGATCCGATCGATAGGTCATTTCGACAGCCTTCCAGCGCATGATTTGATCATCTCCTAGGACTTAGGAGGAATGTCGATCCGATCGACGGGCCTTCAATGAAATAGAGATTTCAGCAGCATAACAGCGCCTGTTTCAACCATCCTCTGGGAGTTAGGAGGAATGTCGATTAAATCGACTGATCTTTCTCCTTAGAACTCATGAAGAGGAGAAAACCCGGAGAAAGGTAGCCTGAGCTACGGACTTCGGCAGCACAACGGCTCTTGGACGTCACAGACTGCAGGGCAGTCCGGTTGCGTGGACCCGCGCAATCTATATCGGTTGCGCGGTCCTACGCAACTCCCAAGAGACTTTGCTCCTACCTTCTGTCTTTCACTCCGCTCCGCTCCTCTTAAAAATCTTCAATCCCCTAAATGAAGGAGAGGAGGAGGTATTTATAGACCCTCGCATGTGTGAAAATCATGATCTTAACGATGTGGGACTATTTTTTAGTGCTTCGAGTTATCTTGAACGAAGCCTCTTGTACAATTCATTCCAAGGTCCCGCACAACTGCTATTCTCATTGCGCGGTCACGCACAACAGAGATTGATTACGCGAAACTGCGCAACCTATAATGGCTGTGCGGTTCTGCGCACTGTCATGAAAACTACCTCTCCCTTCTTCTTTCTGAAAGTTTCTTCAAACTTCTTATCTCTTCTTGCTTTAATCCTTTGCCATTTTTTTATGCCTCAACAGATGCCCCCTCGATCCTTCTTTGATTAATTCCTGAAATCAAAGGGAGGATCGATCTTTCTCTGCCTGAAGATCTTTGAATAAACTGCAACTGAAGGATGACCGAATGCTCTTGCTTGCACGGGAGACTGGATGATTACACTTGCATGGCAGACTGGCTGATCATACTTGACCAGAAGATCGAATGATAGCGTTCGATCAGAAGACTGGAATGACAGCGCTCGAACAAAAGATTTGAATGATGGTGCTTGAACAAAAGGCTTGAATACTGGCGCTCGAACGGAAGACTGGAATGCTGACACTCAAGCGGAGGACTGGAATGCTGGCATTCGAGCGGAAACTGGAATGCTGACGCTTAAGTGGAGGACTGGAATGCTGGCATTCGAGTGGAAGACTGGAATGCCCCCCAATCAATAGTGTCGAGCAGATGTTTCACTAGAGAGGATAAGATTCTCTTTTCATTGAAGCATGCTTCTGTAGAAGTTGTGACAACTTCATCTTTGAGCGATTTGATCAGAGAACTTTCTTTCAACACTATTACTGCTGTAACAGTCTCTTTAATCAACTTTAGCAATTCTTTCCTTTTAATCTATATCTGGGGTTGTTCTTTAATGCTGCTCCTGCCGCAATAACTTTTTCGATTGTTTCCTTTACTCACGATCTACATAACTCAATCTTTTGAATAATGGTTTCTCCTGCCAAATTCGTCAGAATTAGTATCTTAATTCATTATAATTTTCAATATAGCTTTATGAAGCACTGATAATGTTTGAAATAGATTGAGAGTTTCTTCTCTTTTTAGCCCGATTGTGACATTCGCAATATGGCTTAATCAATCTTTGCACTTCTCATCGTGCTCCGCTTTGTATTCTTTATATCGTACTCTTGGGGATTTCATCTTTAGCTTCAAAGGTTCAATCGTTGAGTCTTTTTACTGAGCCTTCTCTAATTTTTGCTCCTTAGCATTTCTTCATAGACTTTTTCTTCAATCTTTTCTGATTCTAAAAAATAGAAAAATAGACAAAACTTCTTTTCAATTTTCATTTAATAATTTTTCAAAGGTCATAGAAGTTACTGATGATGACGATTCTGTTTGTTCTTTGTCTCCATCCGATCTGATACTTGGAGTCTTCCAATGTTATTATCCATAATACTCGGCATATGAATTCTTTCGCCACATATAAGAGATTATCAGAAAGACCAAGGCATAAATTATTTTGAAGACATTAAATCCTATCCCCCGTTCCAGGTCAATGTCGCATAAAGATTTTTCAGAAGATAATATTTTCAAAGCGAAGCCTTCTGATACTTTTGAAGAATGAATAATCTTTTTTGCTCTTTTCATAACTCCAAAGAATATATCAGAGTCCTTATACTGTCGGAGATTTAAGCTGTTGACTAGATAATCGCCAATATCTTGAAGGCATTTACTGTTGACGTAATTTGAACATGATTCAAGAGAAATGCATTTTTGCATGTTTTTCTAATCAATGTTTAAAATTTTCATCAGGCAATTGCTTGTTTGAGCATATCTATATTGAAAAATGTATTTACAGCATTTTGAATGCTAAACTTTAATTTATGCTTATGCTTTTGAGCACTGGTGCCAGTGTACTTTGACCGACCATACTTTGACTGGACAACTTAACTTGACTTGACTTGACCAGACTCGACTGAACTAGACTGACATTACTGGACTGACCAACCACTAGACCGATACTAGACCGACACTACTGGACAGACACTACTGGACTGACACCACTAGACCGACACTAGACCGACACTACTGGACAGACACTACTCACACAGTTTAAGCTCATGAGTAGTGGAGCAGCATTACTTCGGGTCTTATGTGATGGTCTCTGTAACTCTTAGGAGTTCGCTGGACTTCTCACCTCCTAGGGAGTTCACAAACCGCGATCCATCAGAGGGGCCCAGTGAAGCTACCGGGGCCGTGAACTCGGTTGGTTTTATAGCACAGGGTTGGCCACGGTAACTCTCTAGAGTTCACAGGGCTCGCAAGGCTACCTTTGGGGGTAGCAAATCCATGGTTGCCGATCCATCGATGAGTAGGTTTAAGCCCTTCCTCATGAGTACGTACCGGAATCGAAGCACAAATCTGGGGGGTCTTATGTATGGTTGGCTTGTCATGCGCGCACTGCGACCCTCATTTTCTTCGCCTGCAAGGTCGGGCCCATTCATGGGAGGGCTTGTCCTCCGTTCCCCGTGACGCTGTCGGAAAGCTATATAGACGGCATGGGTGTTACACTTGACTGGTCATTTGGGGACTTTTAGTACTTTGGCTTTGAGTCGACTTTTTGGCCCTTTGCTTTTGATCTTTTGGCTGACTTTTGGCTCTTGGCTTTTGGTCTTTGAAGACTTTGAGCTCTTTCGGCCTTTGGTCATTTAAAGATTTTGAGCTTTTGGATTTTAGTCAACTTTTGGCCTTCTGGCTTTTGGTCATTGACTCCGTCAGCTGTCCGCATGGGTATGCGTACAATGGCCTTCATGGGCTTTTTAGGGCCACTGGCTTCTCGCCGCTGCCCGAATGGCGATCTTCATAGGTCTTATGCGTAGCTGGTCCCTTTTGAGCTTTGGTCCTTTTAGGACTTTGGCTTTTCTTTCTTTTTCTTTTTCGGGACTTGACTAGGCTACCTTTTTATGATGAGCAGCCATTGCTATTGCCAATTCATATGTACAGTTAACTGTATGATTCATTCTACTGTGATCATAAGTGTAACACCCTGAAAATCGGGGGTCGTGTATAAACTCAACTCCCGAGTTCCAGACCGTCACTTATGCAACAAAAATGGTTATGATTCAATGTTGTCTGATTTAAAGCATTCACATGAGTAAAAGTATACCAAAACTGCAATTCATACTTCAGATCCAGTGATAAAAGCAAGCGGAAGACTAAACAAGATATATATCACTGTATGGAAAAACAAAGTAATCTCAACTGTCTCCAAAGTATGACTACATCTCTGAGTCTCATATACATGTACATAACAAAAGAATAATGTTCAAAAAGAAAAGTCCCACTGATGTCCCCTCGATCCAGGTCACCTACGGGAAGCCGTCATGATACTGCATATACGAGATCTCATCCTGGTCCTCGTCATCATCTAGCTCCACCTCCTGGATCTCATCGTCACCTGCAACTACAACAGGGTCTGGTGGGTGTTGCAAACACCATCCCGTAACGTGGGAATGAGTGATCAACTCAGTGGAATCATAGAGCAAAGATTAGCATGTTCACAATTCAGTCACGCGATAATAGTAAAGCAGTAAATCAGACAAGTCCTAATACTGTTGTTAATGCAAGATGATATGACGTGATGTATGCCCTCACCGACGATCACCCTCATACGGCAACATCTTACGACCGCGGCATGCCACACTCCCTAGAGTGCTCCACATCTTCCAGGCACATGCAATGCTATGGTGATATGATTACCAAGTTATTATTAGTCCATTCAAACAGCAGGATTGGGAAACTAAGGTACCTCCCTTGTATCAATCCCAACACGGATCCTGTCTAGGGTCGTCACTCCTAGTAATCTCATACGATGTACATTTCGTAGGTCACTGCAAGGGCTGCCAGGGCTGTTGCTCGCACTCGTTGCACCGCTCCCCCATCACCTTATCAATACAGGCCTACTGTACTCTACTGCACGGAAGGGTCGTCGCCTCCCGTGAACTCAGAATACGCTCGCGGTCACTACAAAGGGCTCGTCGCCTGATCAGTGTAGGCCGACAGCTAGAATATAGTGTCCCATACCACCATAATCTGCTCACGAGTCAAGGTGCTCACTGGTCACTACGGGGAGGTTTGTGGCCCCAGCGTAGGCCGACAGCTCGACCACGGTGTCCCATACCACCATGCCCGGCTCATGAGTCTTCGTGGATCAAGGTACCACGGTTAATAGGGTTTACAATGGTAAGTTCAGTACCCTAGGTTCAAGCAGTTATGTTACATACAAGGTGAACAAACATCGGCCAGTCGGGTTACTTGACGGGCTCGACTAGCGCGATCGCATATCGAATTGAACGACATGAAGTGCGTAAAACACTTCGCGTGGCCTAACCACTGCCGCCAACTCTCAACACGAATCACATTCATCTACGCGTCGTTCGTGGCTATGACCAGTCAGCCACGAAATCGCTCGGTTACCGACTGCCTGGACTAAGTCAAGTCCCACACATCTATGGAATTACTATACAAGGTATTGGAATTGAAATACATCATGTGAGCATGTTAACACATGTTATAACTTTCAACTTAAGCAAATCTTCAAGGCATACTTCCCATGCATATTCAACTTAAGCAAATCCTCAAGCACATACATTCCATGCATGTAATGAAATCATGCATTTTGTCAACATGTAGAAAATCATTTAGGTCGGCATAATAATTGAAAAATCAATCACAAAGTATCAAATAACATCATTTAATTCAATACATACTAATACAAGCATTTATACAAACACATGCACTACACACTTAGGTCTACATATAGCATGTCGACCCAAAGTGTGCAACTAGGCGAATCTCTTCGCCAAACTAATTATGCACGCATTCCTAACTTCCTAATGCGACAACAAACCATGTCAATCACATCAGCAAAATATGAATGCAAACAGTACTTCCTACAAATGACTAAAATGCCCTAAATCTCATATTCTTCGTTAGCTTACGAAACGGGAAACGGAGAGCATTTTGTACATGTCAAACGGCGATGCCGTCAAGAATCTACTATTAAACGACATTGAAAGCATTGGGAACCGTCAATCCAAGCGTCTAAAATCCTCACCTAGTGTCTTGTAGACTCGGGAATTGAAGCGGAGTGTATATGCTTCGTCTACGGCGAGTAAGGAGCCTAATACATAAGATCCATAAGCTACATCGCCATGGAAACAAGAAAAACTCAAATCACCAACTATTTAGGGTTTTTACTTACCTAGGATTGCGGTGGAATCGCCGGGAAAGCGGTAGAGGAGTGTCGCTTAAGCACGTGCAACACGTAGCACAAGTGGCGGGAAGAACTCTCCCACTCTCTCACAATCTCTCACTCTTTTTCTCTCTCCCAAGCTAGGGCTTCTCTCAAATTCGGATGGGAGAGAGGAGTGAGGGTTTCAACCCCTTTTATAGCCTAAAACATTCCCAAAATAGGCTTGGGAACAATGTTTACTTGGTGCCTAACCAAATCGGGGCCGTTTCGGTCCAAAAGGGCATTTCTGGAGGTCCCCAGGCCAAATGCGGTCGGACTTAAGCTCATGCATACTGGATCTAGCACACATCCAGTTTTCAGACCGGTTGGGTTCCCAGATCGCACGTGGCGGCCCAGTTTCAGTTTAACGGTCACCGCACCAAGATCAGGCCTATAAGTCTCGTGATATATAATAGATATTTTTCCTGATCCAAGGGTGTGATTTGGCTGTATTCTGACGGTCAGAATGCTTAATACTGATGCGTCAAATTTGTGTGCCAGATTTGAATTTGAAATTCCAACTATGTCCCTATTCACACTCTCTTCGGTCCGGGCTCAATGAAATAGCCTGTAATAATCGGTTTGACTTGATTTTTGGAATGAGTGTCAAGCCCAGCTAGACGGTCCTAACGGTCTAAGATAGGAGGTATCGGACTTTCAACGTGCGGTCTAGATCCAATACAAAGATTCAAAGTGGTCCAGAGAACAAACCGGCTTAGAGTTTGATCCGAGGCTTTAGAGCATTATAGCACCCTTAGTTCCACTCGCTTCGGGCCTTGTAGAACGTATTTAAAGTGATCGGGGACCATTTCCCAGCTATTCTAACGTTGCACTAGCTAACCTAGTCAAATTTTCCAAAGGAATGAATTCTACGCAAATTCGGGTCGAGTTGGTACTCGAGCCCAAGTATGGATTTTTCACGGGCGTTACAATCTACCCCCCTTAACAAATAATTTCGTCCTCGAAATTTTGTACCTTTTCGTACTCCTCGAGAAGCTGTGGGTAGTTCTTTCTGATCTCGGCTTCTGTCTCCCAAGTAGCCTCCTCCTCAGTATGATGCGTCCATAGTACCTTCACAAGGGGAATCACCTTGCTACGCAGTACCTGCTCCTTCCGGTCTAAGATGCATGTCGGTCGCAGGATATAAGTAACATCCTCTCCTAACTGCACCTGCTCCCATCTGATGATATGAGAAGGATCAGCAACATACTTCTTCAGCATAGAAACATGAAATACGTTGTGGACGCTCGCGAGGGGCGTGGGTAAAGCCAATCGGTAAGCCACTGCTCCCACACGATCGAGGATCTGAAATGGACCAATGTATCGCGGTGCCAGCTTCCCCTTCTTTCCGAACCGAAGGACTCCCTTCATAGGGGAAACTCGCAAAAACACATGATCCCCGACTGTGAACTCTAGTGGTCTCCGTCTCGTATCGGCGTAGCTCTTCTGTCTGCTCTGCGCTGTAAGAAGCCGACGTCGAATAATATCAATCTTCTCTGACGTCGCCTGCACCAACTCTGGGCCAATCAAGCTGCGCTCACCGACCTCTAACCAGCAATGCGGTGCGCGACAAGGTCGCCCATACAGCGCCTCATAAGGTGCCATGCCGATACTCGCCTGGAAGCTATTGTTGTACGCAAACTCCGCATATGCAAGACAGTCATCCCAACTGTCCTTGAAGTCCAATGCGCAAGCTCGCAACATGTCCTCCAGGATCTGGTTCACTCGCTCTGTCTGTCCGTCCGTCTGTGGGTGGAAGGCAGTACTGAACTTCAACTTCACACCCATAGCCTCCTGAATGCGAGTCCAGAAAATAGAAGTGAACCGCGTGTCTCTGTCCGACACGATCTCCAACGGAACTCCATGCAGACGCACGATCTCTCTAATATACAATCTAGCCAGCTCGTCTGCAGAGTTCGTAACTCTGATCGGTAGGAAGTGCGCCGACTTCGTCAATCGGTCGACGATCACCCAAATAGAATCATGCCCCTTCCTCGTCTTCGGCAACCCAGAAATGAAGTCCATGGAAATGAAATCCCACTTCCACTCTGCAATCGGCATAGGCTGCAAAAGTCCAGGTGGTCGGCGATGCTCTGCCTTCACCTGTTGACAAGTGAGACAACGGGACACGAACTCAGCAATGTGGGTCTTCATACCTTCCCACCAGTACGTCCTCTTCACGTCACGATACATCTTCGTGCTGCCAGGATGCATCGCGAGTCTAGTAGAATGCGCAGCCTCGAGAATCTCTCGTCTCAAGTCAGGGACATCAGGAACGCATAGGCGGCCACGGTAACGTAAACCCCCATCCATGCCAACTCGCCAGTCGGCGTCATCATCATCACTGGCCTGCTCTCGAAGCTCAGTAAGATGCGCGTCGTCCCTCTGCGCCTCGATGACACGGTCATCGATCGGGGATCGCACCTGAACATGTGCGATGAACTCAAATGGCTCCTCTACGGTGAGTTTCTGCTCAAAGTCTCGCAAAAACTCAACCATATCCCACTCGGCAACCATCAGCGGAGCCGCAAACTCTATCGCCTTCTTGCGGCTCAACGCATCAGCCACAAGGTTCGCCTTCCCAGGATGGTAAGAGACTTCAAACTTGAAGTCCTTCAGCGTCTCCATCCATCGCCGCTGCCTCATATTCAAGTCCCGCTGTGTGAATATGTACTTGAGGCTCTTGTGGTCGCAAAAGAGCTCGAACTCCTCTCCATAGAGGTAATGTCTCCAGAGTCTCAGTGCGAATATCACGGCTGCCAACTCCAGGTCGTGTGTAGGGTAATTCTCCTCGTGCTTCCTTAATTGTCTCGAGGCATACGAAATTACCCTGTCCCTCTGCATAAGGACACAACCCAAACCAACGCTAGACGCGTCAGTGTATATAGTGTATTTAACCCCTTGCTCTGGCAATACTAGCACAGGGGCGGACGTAAGTCTGTCCTTCAGCTCTTGAAAAGCTGACTCCGCCTTATCATTCCAGGCGAACTTCACGTCCTTCCGTGTCAACTGAGATAAGGGTCTCGCGATCTTCGAGAAATCCTGAATGAAGCGCCGATAGTAGCCAGCGAGACCCAAGAAACTCCTCACCTCAGTGACAGAACCAGGCTGCTCCCAGTCCTGCACCGCAGCTACCTTAGACAGGTCAACTGTCATGCCATCCTTGGACACCACGTGTCCCAGAAACTTCACCTCCTGCTTCCAGAAGTCGCACTTCTTATACTGTGCGAACAACTGATGCTGTCTGAGCGTATCAAGGACCAAACGCAAGTGCTCCTCATGCTCCTCTCGACTCCTAGAGTATACCAAAATGTCGTCGATGAAGACAACGACGAATCGATAGAGGAAAGGCCGCAATACCCGGTTCATCAGATCCATGAACACGGCCGGTGCGTTCGTGAGACCGAACGACATCACGAGGAACTCGTAGTGACCAAAACTGGTCCTGAACGCTGTCTTCTGCACGTCCTCATCTCTGACGCGCAACTGATGATATCCTGACTGAAGATCAATCTTCGAGAAGTACTGCGCTCCTCTCAACTGATCAAATAAGTCATCGATCCTGGGCAAAGGGTACTTGTTCTTCACTGTGAGTTGGTTCAGCCTGCGATAATCAATACACAATCGCAGCGAACCATCCTTCTTCTTCACGAACAAGACCGGTGCCCCCCAAGGAGATACGCTAGGCCGTATAAGGCCAAGCTCTAGTAGACCATCAATCTGCGTCCTCAACTCCTCCATCTCACATGGTGCCATGCGATACGTCGGCAGTGAGACGGGTGTAGAACCAGGAATCAGATCGATAGTGAAATCGATCTCACGTCGGGGTGGCAAACCAGGGATCTTCCTGAACAGATCCCCGAACTCAGAAACAACTGGCGTCTGCTCAAGTACCTAGGCACCAGCGTCGCGCAACAGGGTGGCGTAGCTAAGAATGCGGAAAGGAAGATTTACCCGCACTGAAAATGTGAAAGGCGTGCCCTCAGGCTCGTACACCGTCACCACACGAGCCTCGCAGTCAATCTCGGCTCTCGCTGCAGTCAACCAGTCCATGCCAAGAATGACGTCGAGATATACGAGCGAGGGATCGACGACCAAATCAAGAGTCATCGTCCTGCCTCCCAGATCAAGTAAACAACCCTCACACATCTGGGTGACATCCGAATAATCTCCATGAGCTGCAAGGACTCGCACGCTATCCATAGTAATAGTCTGCAACCCAAGACGTCTGACTACGGCACGCGATATCAAAGAAATCGTGGAACCAGTGTCCACCATGACAAGAACGGGAGTACCTCCGATATGGCCCGTGACCTCGAAGGCTGAATGCTGGAAAGTCGGCGTCGTAGCTGCCTCAGCGGTCAGTGCATGAACTCGAGCCTGCTGTGGCCGGTTCGGCCGCTGTGTCAAGGGCCGTGGGGGCTGTCGAATCTGCGATACTGTGGGTCTGAAAGAGGACTGCGCAGGAGCTGACCGTATAGGCGGTGCTGATATCGCCTGTGGACGTACACGATCAATCTTCTGCGGCGGCGAGAACCCACTGTCCCGCATCCTCGTAAAGCAACTCGGCGCTAGGTGGCCCGTCCTCCCACAGTATGTGCATGATAGATCAGGGCGCCGAAACAGTCCTACTGGCGCCGTGGTCCTGGTAGGAGGATCAATGCGAGGCCTCTTGCCCGCGAAGGGCCTATCTGGCAACTCCGGTCGCGGCCTAGAAGTAGTCGGGCCTCGTGATCGCGCAAGTCGATCCACGTCCTGCTCTGCCCGCATGGACATGTGAACCAACTCCGCATAGGAGGAGAAACTGATACAGCACATCTTCGACCGAATATCCGGTCGCAAGCCCTCCAAAAAGCGCCGTATGCGCATCTGCTCATCAGCTAAAATCGTCGGGACGTACCTGCCCAACTCTGTGAACCGATGCTCATACTCGGTGACCGTCATCGCTGCCTGCCTGAGACGGAGAAACTCATTCTCCCTCTCGTGTCTGTAGGTCTGAGGATAATACTTCTCATGGAAGCGAAACTCGAATGCTGCCCATGTCCATACGAAGTCTGCGGTAACAGTCCGCAATACACTATCCCACCACATACTGGCCTCTCTCTCAAACTGGAAGGTAGCCAGCTCTACCTGCTCTGCCTCAGTACAGTGCAACATGCGCAGAATCTTCGACACTCGGTCGAGCCAAAACTCAGCCTCCTCGGGTCTGTGAGAACCCGTGAAAGTAGGAGGCCGCAAGCGCTGAAATCGCTCCAGAAGGCCCCGTGTGTCGGCAGGGTTCCCCGCAGGGAAAGCAGGCTGCGCAGGAAGTGCTATGCCCTCATCCTGGGCGTAAGCATAGGCATCCTCAGCTGGATGCGCAGGTGGTGCAGGCGGAGTAGATGCAGTCGCACCCCCACCCTGGGCTAAAGTCCCGACTATAGTAGTCAATAGCTGCTGCTGCTGTAGCATCATAGCCATCATCTGCTCGAATCTATCAGGTGGTGGAGCAGGCTGTGGCGGATGAGGTGCGGAAGTAGATGCGCGCTGTGGCTCTCTAACTGATGGTGTAAATGGCGGTGGTCCATCTGTAGGACCAGTAGCAGGCTGAGACGATCGAACAGTCTCAGGAATCGGGCCCACAGCAGGGTCCGGACGAGTGCCAGACTGAGAAGGAGCCTGATCCATCTGCTCTAACAATGAAAGCCGAACCGCGCTCCTCGTAGTCTTAGGTGGCATTCCCTATATTCAAAATAGGGCGCAACCTTGTCAGTCTCAATTGCACAAATACACCACAATCATTCACTAAAGAGTCAAAGGCATTCCATGCATTTCAATTAATCAAAATTGTCACAATACAAGGGATATATCCTTACAAGCATCATGACTAGAATGACATGGAAATTAAGACAGTTAAGCAACAGCGACAAAAGCAAAGCACTAGCCCTAATAGGCTTTACACACATGAAACAGAAAATAGCTAACTACTCATAACAACATCAAAGATCGCGTTGCTAGTCGGAGTCTGGCGACGGAGGAGGAGCACCCTTATCCTGTAAGCAACACAGGATTGCCTTCAAGGTGCGAGTCACCTTGCCAAATTTCTTCTTCGTAACGGCCTTGGCATCAGCGACCTCTGCTCGAAGTTCTTGGACTTCCCTTCGCAAAGAGGTCTGACTCTCCTCCATCCGAGCAATGCGATCGTCAATAGTAGTCTGCGCAGAAGGAGGAGGACTCTCATCAGTATCCTGAGCCTCCTCTTCTGCTTCTTCCTGAGTCTCTTCCTGAACTTCTGCACTAGGTTCTCCTTCGCTTTGATCTTCCTCTTCGTCAAAGTCGTCCCCACTATCCCTTTCAAGTTGATTTTCACGATATTGCGACCCAATCTTCATCTTAACCATCATCGACTCATCGATGGTGTGAATCGATACCGGCAATTCGGGTCCAAGTCTATAGGCAAACTCAAGCGCAATCTTGCAAATGAGTCGGCCAAAGGGAAGGGATTCGGATGTTCTTCTCGACCTGGCTATGAGAACTATCTGCCGTAAGATGAAAGTGGCCATACATACGTTCTCTCCCTGAGCCACCAGAAATAAGAAATCGACCATAAGACGTGTACATTCAATGCGGTTCGTCGACCTAGGATAAACATTGAACGTGCAGATGTGATGCAGCAGACGCAAATCCTCAGACATGTACGTCGCCTTGAGGCTACTATTAGGCTGCCATGGAACCAACTTACCGCACAGAAACCTGGTGCGGCGATCTCGTTCACGTCTAGTCCTCAAATTCTTCTCACTTGGATGTACATCACCTAGAGGCACGTTGAGAAGTCGCGCAACCAACTGGACGTCGATCGTAGCCATCCGATCTCTACCAAAAGGGATTTTGAACTGCAAGGGCTCCAAGGTAGGACTCTGGATGCTAGCATAGAAGGCACGAACAGTGCTCACATTAGCACGAGCGCGAGCTTCAAAGATCGGTCCCCAGTGCGCAGCTTCAATGCGTTCGAACAACAGATATTCGCCGAACAATCGCCCATCTACGTCCGCCTCAAATAACACTCTACGATCAGTGTATTCACCATGAGGCATCTCTGATAGGATGGTTCGTCCAAGGTGTGCATGGGGATCCAAATCCCGCTTCGTACGGCACTCCAGGACTGCAGCTGGACCTGCGGCGGCGCTTGAACTTGCGGCACCACCCCGCGGTCTTCTCGATTGAGCAGGGCGGCTCGGCCCAGCCTCGCCTGTTGCAGTTTTCCTCTTACCCATCAAAGACAGGATGGATGAGAGTGACAAAAGTCCCAAAATAGCTTCCACGAAAGCCATGGAAAACGCCGAAAATGCGGAGAAATGGCTGCCCAATCTGACAAAAGGAAATCTAGGCGTCGTAGAGGGATGCTTCAAGCTTCCCAAGGCTGTACTTTCAGGGAAAAATAAGAACAAAAAGGTGGAATGGAGCTGCTCACGATTTCAGCACTATTTGGGGGATTTTGGAGCTCCAAATGGGAAAATCTTCAAGGAAAGAGGCTGCCAACACCCAATAATCGATGGGTGGTGGTCGGTTTTGGCCAAGGAAGGGATTAGGAGGGGTTTGGGTCGCCGGGATTTGGAATGGAGCGCTGAAAATCAAATCTAGGGCATGCAAGGGGGCTGTTTGTGAAGGAGAGGGGTGTTTTAGGGGTTTTCGTGGGATGGGAGGTACCTAGGGGTGTTGTGGGAGGCATTTAAGTGGGTGCGCCCAAAGGGCAGCACCATCGGAGATGGCCGGCCGGCGATGGCATCGCCGACCAACCTTCAGGTTGGCCAGCGGGACCCCATGGGTCTGGTCCCCCATGGTCCCAGGGCCCCAAAAAGTCTGGTCCCACCCCTTAGTTCATAGTATTTTGGTCCCTATGAGCCCAAACATGTTTTTGGGGCTTTCTGGGTCCACATCACAGTCCCGAATACCAAACCATATGATGCAGCATATGGATTTGGGGTAGAAGGATCCAGTACATCTTTCTAGCTCCTTAGTTGCTAAAGAAAGTGAAGTTAGAATGGCTTTATGGCCATTTTTTATGAAATTTTACTATTCACTGTAAAATTTGGTGAATGTACTAATTTGTGTTATTTTCACATTAGGTTTGATGCCTAACATGAAATGGATACAAAAGAACTGAAGGTTGAAGTGTTTAGAGAAGGAATTTTGAGAATTTTTGGCAAAACGGGGTTTTTAAGCCCTGGCGATTGATTACTAGAGTCGTGGTCATTCCACGGCCCATGGATTCACTTTTGCGGTTTAAAACCGCTCATAGGACATCTCCACCCGACTTCCTACAGCTTAGAAGTGATTCGGGTCGCTTTACGCGACCCGAGATGCGTTACAGACTCGATCTTGCGATAGATCCTTATAGACTTCGCCTATCGGCGAATCTGTGATCCTAGAAGTGTTTTTAGACCCTTCTCGCACCCACCTAAGTCAAAGGAAGCGACAGCGTACGTCGCAAGACCATAACCCAGGCCCAGTATACTCTCATTCATGCTCTGATACCAACTTGTATCACCCTGAAAATCGGGGGT
Organism: Magnolia kwangsiensis; assembly: GCA_037074715.1. Lineage (NCBI taxonomy): Eukaryota > Viridiplantae > Streptophyta > Magnoliopsida > Magnoliales > Magnoliaceae > Magnolia > Magnolia kwangsiensis. The sequence continues at coordinate 109,701,227 of CM073573.1, read as the reverse complement.
CGTGTATAAACTCAACTCCCGAGTTCCAGACCGTCACTTATGCAACAAAAATGGTTATGATTCAATGTTGTCTGATTTAAAGCATTCACATGAGTAAAAGTATACCAAAACTGCAATTCATACTTCAGATCCAGTGATAAAAGCAAGCGGAAGACTAAACAAGATATATATCACTGTATGGAAAAACAAAGTAATCTCAACTGTCTCCAAAGTATGACTACATCTCTGAGTCTCATATACATGTACATAACAAAAGAATAATGTTCAAAAAGAAAAGTCCCACTGATGTCCCCTCGATCCAGGTCACCTACGGGAAGCCGTCATGATACTGCATATACGAGATCTCATCCTGATCCTCGTCATCATCTAGCTCCACCTCCTGGATCTCATCGTCACCTGCAACTACAACAGGGTCTGGTGGGTGTTGCAAACACCATCCCGTAACGTGGGAATGAGTGATCAACTCAGTGGAATCATAGAGCAAAGATTAGCATGTTCACAATTCAGTCACGCGATAATAGTAAAGCAGTAAATCAGACAAGTCCTAATACTGTTGTTAATGCAAGATGATATGACGTGATGTATGCCCTCACCGACGATCACCCTCATACGGCAACATCTTACGACCGCGGCATGCCACACTCCCTAGAGTGCTCCACATCTTCCAGGCACATGCAATGCTATGGTGATATGATTACCAAGTTATTATTAGTCCATTCAAACAGCAGGATTGGGAAACTAAGGTACCTCCCTTGTATCAATCCCAACACGGATCCTGTCTAGGGTCGTCACTCCTAGTAATCTTATACGATGTACATTTCGTAGGTCACTGCAAGGGCTGCCAGGGCTGTTGCTCGCACTCGTTGCACCGCTCCCCCATCACCTTATCAATACAGGCCTACTGTACTCTACTGCACGGAAGGGTCGTCGCCTCCCGTGAACTCAGAATACGCTCGCGGTCACTACAAAGGGCTCGTCGCCTGATCAGTGTAGGCCGACAGCTAGAATATAGTGTCCCATACCACCATAATCTGCTCACGAGTCAAGGTGCTCACTGGTCACTACGGGGAGGTTTGTGGCCCCAGCGTAGGCCGACAGCTCGACCACGGTGTCCCATACCACCATGCCCGGCTCATGAGTCTTCGTGGATCAAGGTACCACGGTTAATAGGGTTTACAATGGTAAGTTCAGTACCCTAGGTTCAAGCAGTTATGTTACATACAAGGTGAACAAACATCGGCCAGTCGGGTTACTTGACGGGCTCGACTAGCGCGATCGCATATCGAATTGAACGACATGAAGTGCGTAAAACACTTCGCGTGGCCTAACCACTGCCGCCAACTCTCAACACGAATCACATTCATCTACGCGTCGTTCGTGGCTATGACCAGTCAGCCACGAAATCGCTCGGTTACCGACTGCCTGGACAAGTCAAGTCCCACACATCTATGGAATTACTATACAAGGTATTGGAATTGAAATACATCATGTGAGCATGTTAACACATGTTATAACTTTCAACTTAAGCAAATCTTCAAGGCATACTTCCCATGCATATTCAACTTAAGCAAATCCTCAAGCACATACATTCCATGCATGTAATGAAATCATGCATTTTGTCAACATGTAGAAAATCATTTAGGTCGGCATAATAATTGAAAAATCAATCACAAAGTATCAAATAACATCATTTAATTCAATACATACTAATACAAGCATTTATACAAACACATGCACTACACACTTAGGTCTACATATAGCATGTCGACCCAAAGTGTGCAACTAGGCGAATCTCTTCGCCAAACTAATTATGCACGCATTCCTAACTTCCTAATGCGACAACAAACCATGTCAATCACATCAGCAAAATATGAATGCAAACAGTACTTCCTACAAATGACTAAAATGCCCTAAATCTCATATTCTTCGTTAGCTTACGAAACGGGAAACGGAGAGCATTTTGTACATGTCAAACGGCGATGCCGTCAAGAATCTACTATTAAACGACATTGAAAGCATTGGGAACCGTCAATCCAAGCGTCTAAAATCCTCACCTAGTGTCTTGTAGACTCGGGAATTGAAGCGGAGTGTATATGCTTCGTCTACGGCGAGTAAGGAGCCTAATACATAAGATCCATAAGCTACATCGCCATGGAAACAAGAAAAACTCAAATCACCAACTATTTAGGGTTTTTACTTACCTAGGATTGCGGTGGAATCGCCGGGAAAGCGGTAGAGGAGTGTCGCTTAAGCACGTGCAACACGTAGCACAAGTGGCGGGAAGAACTCTCCCACTCTCTCACAATCTCTCACTCTTTTTCTCTCTCCCAAGCTAGGGCTTCTCTCAAATTCGGATGGGAGAGAGGAGTGAGGGTTTCAACCCCTTTTATAGCCTAAAACATTCCCAAAATAGGCTTGGGAACAATGTTTACTTGGTGCCTAACCAAATCGGGGCCGTTTCGGTCCAAAAGGGCATTTCTGGAGGTCCCCAGGCCAAATGCGGTCGGACTTAAGCTCATGCATACTGGATCTAGCACACATCCAGTTTTCAGACCGGTTGGGTTCCCAGATCGCACGTGGCGGCCCAGTTTCAGTTTAACGGTCACCGCACCAAGATCAGGCCTATAAGTCTCGTGATATATAATAGATATTTTTCCTGATCCAAGGGTGTGATTTGGCTGTATTCTGACGGTCAGAATGCTTAATACTGATGCGTCAAATTTGTGTGCCAGATTTGAATTTGAAATTCCAACTATGTCCCTATTCACACTCTCTTCGGTCCGGGCTCAATGAAATAGCCTGTAATAATCGGTTTGACTTGATTTTTGGAATGAGTGTCAAGCCCAGCTAGACGGTCCTAACGGTCTAAGATAGGAGGTATCGGACTTTCAACGTGCGGTCTAGATCCAATACAAAGATTCAAAGTGGTCCAGAGAACAAACCGGCTTAGAGTTTGATCCGAGGCTTTAGAGCATTATAGCACCCTTAGTTCCACTCGCTTCGGGCCTTGTAGAACGTATTTAAAGTGATCGGGGACCATTTCCCAGCTATTCTAACGTTGCACTAGCTAACCTAGTCAAATTTTCCAAAGGAATGAATTCTACGCAAATTCGGGTCGAGTTGGTACTCGAGCCCAAGTATGGATTTTTCACGGGCGTTACAATAAGGTCGACATTTCGCTGCTGCTGACAATGTCACGAGGACTTTCGTATTATGTTTATGTCAATTTATGTGTCAGCTTAGCGATGATGGCAACTTTGATGAGCGTTTGATCGGCAATAGCAATAACTGTTCTCTTTTTCTTTTTCTGATCATCAATACCTAATAATTCAATTTCGATGGAGATTTTTTATCGATTTCAATGGAGATTTTCTGTCAATTTCGATGGAGATTTTCTGTCGGCAATTAGCGTCAATGCTTGATGGTGATCATCGGCACCTTTTATGTCACTGCTTGCTTGATAGCGATCATCGGTACTTTCTTCTTCTCTCTCTTTTTTCTTTCCCTTTTTTCTTATGCCAATGTTTGCTTGACAGCGATCGTTTAATCGATTGATGGCGATTCTTCTAATTGCTCGATAGTGATAGATGCTAATTTTGGCGATTAGCTTTTCATTTGGTTTTGCTTTTGGCAATTGTCCTTGGTATTTTGCGTTTGGCGATGACTTGTTATGCTTGAAAGCCTGTCTTTCATTCAAATATACAAAAGAAATACATTTTATGGTGAGAAATATATTTCACAGCTTTTACTCACCTGTCTTAATTGATTATAGGTCTTAAGCGTAGCTGGCCGTATAGACTTGGCTAGGCTGCCTTAATTGATATTTTGTCATTGTTGAGCGGTGAATCCATAGTTGATATTTCGTCAGCTGCTAATATATTCTGAGAATATCCATGTTGTATTTGAAATAGTTTATCAGCTTGGTGATGATAGAAATTTTGATAAGATAAGCTTGCGTAAGCCATTGATGATGACAGTGATAGTTGCTTATCTTGGCGACGATCATTGGCACTAGCTTATTTTGACAACAATCATCGACGCTTTTATTTGGCGATTGTCATTGATGCTTTGTATTTGGCTATTGTCATTGACGCTTTGTATTTGACGATTGTCATTGACGCTTTGTATTTGGCGATGATTTAGAAGCATCAAAATTGTAATCTATCTTCAAGGATAACGAATTTCGCATGCCTTTATCTGCCCCCTTTTGATATAGAATTATTATCTTGATAATGTTTTGTATCAAAATCAGTATCGCCTTCGGAAGCAGTTTCCCTTTTGCCAGCGCGAGTATAGGCCAATGTAGGCTTTCATTTACTTCCTTGAAGAAGTTTGCTTTCATTGAGCACGCTTTATCTCATTTAGCTTTGGATTTTCTCCCTGGATATGATCGTGACTGTCAGTGGAGATACATTTTTGCTCTTGGAGATATGGAGACAACATATTTCTATGGGAGGCTATACAATTCACGGTGACATTGATCGACCAATTTGCTTCCTTTTGATGCAGGGTCATAACTCTGATAATTTTCTGAAGCGAAATCAGCAAATACATTTTACGGACGATATCTCTTAAGGAAGCGAGCATTGACCAGTATACTGATTCCCTATCCGTCTTGATCTATAATTATATACGCTCCATTAGAATATACTTCTTTTATTACGTAAGGGCCATCCCATTTAGGCTCAAATTTGTCTCTTGTTCGACGAGTGACCACAATTGGTCTTTTTAGCATTAGCACCATATCTCCTTTTTTAAAAGAGCAATATTTAACTCTCTTATCAAATGGAGCTGATATTCTTGCTTGATATGCTTGCAGACGCGGTTGTGCAGCTAGGCGTTTCTCATCAAGCAAGTCCAGTTCCTTTAATCTTATTTTCGCATGATCATCATCAGTTATAGACTGATGCACTGCCACTCTTAGTGATGCTACTTGTATTTCAACTGGAATTACTACCTCCACACCATAGACTAATGAATACGGCGTTGCCCTCGTGGCTGTTCGGTGAGTAGTTCTGTATGCCCATAGTGCTTCCTGCAATCTTTCATCCCAATCCCATTTATTTCCTGTCACTGTTTTCTTCAATATTTTGACTATCGTCTTGTTGAATGCTTCTGCTAATCCGTTAGCCGGCGGATAGTAAGGCGTTGAGAATGAGTGATGAATCTTGAATTTCTGACATAGTTTTTCCATACCTTTATTTTTGAAAGGAGTGCCATTGTCTGTAACAATTTTCTTTGGGATACCATGTCTGTATATTATAGCATGGTGGATGAAATTAACCACATCCTTTTCTTTAACACTTCGCAAGGCAACTGCTTCTGTCCATTTGGAGAAATAATCCGTTGCTACCAGAATATATTGTTTTCCTTTAGACGAAGGTGGGTTTATAGGATCAATTACATCAAGTCCCCAAGCGGAGAAAGGCCAAGAAGCCACAGACTGATGCAAGTCTTCTGGGGAAACATGTATAACATCTCCATGAATCTGGCATTCGTGGCACTATTTTGCATAATCTATAGCATCTTTGAACATGGTGGGCCAATAATAACTCATCCGATGTATTCTGTGGAATAAATTTTGGCCTGCCTGATGTGCCCCACACTCCCCAGAGTATGCTTCCTGCAGCACGTGGATCGCTTCCTTCTTATTTAAACAACGTAGCAACATTTCGTCGTAAGATTTTTTATATAATACTTCACTGCAAATAACAAATAGGCTTGACCGCTGTCTGACTTGCTGCCTTTGCGCAGACTCTTCCGGCAGGATGTTAAACTTGAGATAATCAATGAAAGGCTGTCACCAATCATCTACTGTAATTTCCAAGCATGATACAGGCAGAGCCTCAGTAACTTCTTCAACAATCTCCGTTGTCGGTAAAAATCTTCTTTCCTCTATGGTTACTTGAAGAGGACTTCGGTTAGGGCAAGACAGAGATACTGCCAAACTGGCTAAGGCATCGGCTTTTGCATTCTCTGACGGAGGAATATGCTTAATTTCAACATAGGAGAAATATTCTAACAATTGTTGTGCCTTCTGGCAATATGGTAAAAGTTTCTGCTTTCTTATTTCGTATTCAGTCGTCAATTGATTTATAATCAATTTAGAATCCCCGTAAATGTGCAATACTCTTATCTCCATTTCTTTAGCTATCTCCATTCTAATAATCAGGGCTCTATACTCGGCCTCATTGTTCGTGCATGCAGTTCCTAATGTAAAGGAGTAAGGTAATAAATCACCTTGGGGAGTAATGAATATCACTCCTACCCCTGCTCCTGATGTTCGAGATGCGCCATAAAAATACATCTGCCACGGATTCTGTGACTCAGTTAGCATGACTTGCTCATCTGGAAAATCATCATTGATGGTTTTAGATTCTGCCACGGAGTGTGCTGTTAAGAAATCTGCCACTGCCTGCCCTTTTACAGCTTTCGCCGGTTCATACGTAATAGCGTACTCTGAAAGAAACAACATCCATTTAGCCAACCTCCCAGACAACATCGGCCTTGTCATCAGAAACTTTATCGGGTCGGCCCTTGAAACCAATGTTATATCATGCGATAAACAATAATGCCTTAATTTTTGCACTACGAATATTAACGCTAAGCATTCCTTCTCAATCGCGGAATAATTGCATTCTACGCCTATCAGAGTTCGACTCAAGTAATAGAGGGTCGTTTCTTTTTCAAATTCATTCTTTTATGCCAACAGAGCTCCTAAGGAATGATCGGTTGTAGACGTGTACAAGATGAGCGATCTCCCTTTTACTGGAGCTGTCAGTACTAGTGGCTTTTTTAGCAATTCCTTTATCGAGTCGAATGCGTTCTAACAGGCCTGACTCCACACAAATTCTGTATCTTTTTTCATCAGATGAAAAAACGGCTGACATCTTCCAGCCAGATTTGAAATGAATCGATGAATATATGCCAATTTTCCTTGTAAACTCTTTAACTCCTTTAATGTTTTTGGCGGTGGCATATCCTGTATAGCTTTGACTTTTTCAGGGTCAATCTCAATGCCCCTATGCCGAACAACAAAACCCAAAATTTTTTCAGAGGACACTCCGAATGCGCATTTAGCGGGGTTCATCTTTAACTGTTTCTTTCTAAGTCGTTGGAAAACTGACACCAAGTGTTTGCGATGTTCCTGATAACTTTCTAACCTGATCACCAAGTCGTTAACATAACATTCAACGTGCTTATGCATCATATCTTGAAAAATGTTTTGCATCGCCCTCTGATATGTTGCCCCATCATTTTTAAGCCCAAACGACATCACTTTATAACAGAAAATCCCCAGCGAAGTTCTAAACGCCATCGCTTCTTCATCCTCAGGAGCCATCCGAATCTGATTATATCCCGCATAGCCGTCCATAAAGGACATAACAGCATACTGAGTCATACTATCAATTAGTAATTCAGTTATTGGTAGCGGGAAATCATCCTTCGGGCAGGCTTCGTTCAGGTCTCTAAAATCGACACACACTATGACCTGCCCATTTTTCTTTCTTACCGAGACGATATTCGATATCCACTTAGGATACTTGACTTCCCTAATAAACCCAACCTTTATCAACTTATTAACTTCTTCCTCAATGAAGGGAACCAGATCTGGATAAAATCGTCTTTACGCCTGTTTGAACGGCCTTTTCTCTTTAGAGATATTTAGACGGTGTAACGCCACGGAAGGCTCCAATCCAGGCATTTCTACATACGTCCAGGCGAATACATCTTTATTTTCTTTAAGAAGTTGAACCTATTCTGCCGACTCTTGTTCAGAGAGGTTGACACTAATGAACGTATTTCGTGTTTCCTCTTCTGTACCCAAATTTATTTCTAACAGGCTATCTGTCGTCGGATGCCCCCCGTCCTCCATTTTCTTCGGAGCTATTTCAGGACATTCGACTACTTCAGAACTTTCCTTCACTAGTTCTTTTGCTGTAATCATATTTGCTGTCGACCTTGCCTCTATGTCTTCAAATTTTCTTCGCCTTTCCTGGACGATCCCAATTGAAATTCCTTTTTCATGATTTAGGCCACTGGGATCTTCGCAATCGAGGCCCATACCTTTCATGATTTCCTCTTTTATCCCATCTTCAATCGAGGCCCATACCTTTCATGATTTCCTCATTTATCCGCTGTAGAATACACTTCAGCATGTAACAATTCTCCGTTAGATGTCCCACTAGACGATGATAGCGACAAAAATTTCGCTCCCTGCACCTTGTTGCCTCCTCAGGGCGTTTAGGCTTTGGTAATTCTATTACTCCAACTTTCAACAACTGTTCCATCATTGGAATGACATCTCCTTTATCGAAAGCGAATCCCTCATGGGAATTAAGCATTTGGACTCTTTTATTTTTTCTTGATTGAGCCAAGTCTTCTTTTCGCTTTGTACTTTCTGCCTTGAAACCTTTCACATTTTTACATTGTTGACAGGGATCACTGGTATTTGCGGTTATCCGGCTAGGATACTTTCGGGCTGTATCATGGTGAAATTTTGACACCTCCTGATTTACTAGTTCCAAAGCATGAGCCTTCGCAGCCAAATCATGAAGAGTGTTGATATTGAAATTGGCTAGTCCTCTTACAAATTCCTTTTTCATAGAGTTCAGACACATCTTGACTTGCTCAGTTTCTCTTAGCAACGGTTTGCACAAGGTTCCCAATGCCCCCCATCTATCCACGTAATCCCTTGCCGACTCATTTTTACCTTGTCGTACAGAAGCCAACTCAGCAATATTAATGTCGGGACTTATGGAGAAAAATCGAGATGTGAAAGCGTCTTGCATCTGCTTCCAAGTGCAAATAGAACTCGGAGCCAAATTGTAATACCATCGGAATGCATTACCTGTCAACGATGCCCCGAACAATTGCAAACAATATTGCGGTACTGTAGAAAGACCTCCCATACTGGCATTGAAGCGCATTAAATGTTCTTCAGGGGATCCTTTCCCATCAAACTTTTAAAAATCTGGACACCTGAAACTGGTCGGGAAGGGAATGTCATGCACTTCTCTCGGATATGGTATACGGTATCTAAAATGTCTAGTATCTTCTTGCTCCTCCATGTGGCTATCCTTTTCAATTATTGCCTTTTGAGCCGCATTATGCATGAAAGTCGCCAAGGCTTCTTGGAGGCTTCTGTATTCTTCCATTAATGCATTCTGGGCCTCTACCATTTCATCGAAACAACCCTCTGTAGTTGTTTTATAATCTGGATTTGTTCCAGCCATGAACACTGTGTCTTTTCCACTCTTTGACGAAGTAGTCAGAGAAGGAGAGTAAGAATATGCTGACGTGACGAGGTTTGCAGAAAAGGGAGGGGATATGGTTTCACTGGGCCTTTTCAGACTTTCTGTGGCATCAGCTGACTGAGATGACGCCGATATTGGTGAACCTTTTAGAGACAGCGTTGGCGATCTGATAACCGATGCTTTTCCCTTTCGCTCTCTTGTTCGTCCAGCCATTGGTGCATTTAGAGCTGGGAATTCATGTGTTGTCAACTGGGGAACTGTCTGCGCTGAATAAATCGCTAGAGGAGCGAGTTCCGGGTTTCTTCTGACTGTGCTTCGTGTGATGGGTCCTCTGGTCTTTAATGAAGGCTGACTCATTCCATAATTCCTGAAGTTTTGTGTTCGTGCCTTACGAGATGTCATGACAGTCCATCCTGTATTGTCTTCTGATGGCTGGGGCGAAGCAGAAATGACCCCAGCTGTTACTTGAGCGCTGCTACTTTTACGCACATAACTTAGTGCGTATTCTATCATGAACCCTATCGGGATGAATCGGAAGTTCACTCTTCTTACGGGGATCGTCATAGATGTTGAGTCGTAATCGAATTTTAGAAACCTTCTATCACAAAACATGTTTATAGTTAGTAATTGAACGATTAGGGTGATTTATCTTAGAGATGAAGGGGAGGATGTTCCCACTGAGAGTCACCATTTTGGCATCCATAGGACGCCAAACCATGACGAATGTTCGTAACAACCTTACTGTTAATACTTTGAATAAGACAGAAAATTCCCCAGTGGAGTCGCCATTTTGTTTCGACAAAGAAACAAATGCATTTTGATTTGGGGAGATTGTCTTATTCAAATATAACAGAAAGAGAGTACTATGAACATTCATCACATTCTATTAATACTGAGTTCATTTACATCCTCTTTACATCCCTTGATTCTAAGATAAATCATTTAGAAGTAAAGGATTTGTGCTTTAAACATCAAGAGTTTATTTCGACAGCCTTCCGATGCCTGATTTGATCATCTCCTAGGACTTAGGAGGAATGTCGATCCGATCGACGGGTCATTTCGACAGCCTTCCGGTGCCTGATTTGATCATCTCCTAGGACTTAGGAGGAATGCCGATCCGATCGATGGGTAATTTCGACAGCTTTCGGGCGCCTGATTTGATCATCTCCTAGGACTTAGGAGGAATGCCGATCCGATCGACGGGCCTTCAATGAAATAGAGATTTCGACAGCATAACAGTGCCTGTTTCAACCATCCTCTGGGAGTTAGGAGGAATGTCGATTAAATCGACTGATCTTTCTCCTTAGAACCCAGAAGAGGAGAAAACCTGGAGAAAGGAAGCCTGGGCCATGGACTTCGGTAGCACAACGGCTCTTGGACTTCACAGACTGTAGGGTAGTCTGGTTGCGCGGACCCGCGCAATCAATATCGGTTGCGCGGTCCTGCGCAACTCCTAGGAGACTTCGCTCCTACCTTCGCTCCTATCTTCTGTCTTCTGCTCTACTCTGCTCCTCTTGAAAATCTTCAATCCCCTAAATGAAGAAGAGGAGGGGGTATTTATAGACCCTCACACGTGTGAAAATCATGATCTTTGCAATGTAGGACTATTTTTTAGTGCTTCGAGTTATCTTGAATGAAGCCTCTTGTACAATTCATTCCGAGGTCCCGTGCAACTGCTATTCTCGTTGCGCGATCACACGCAACAGAGATTGATTGTGCAGAACCGTGCAACCTATAATGGCTGCGCGGTCCTGCTCACTGTCATGAAAACTACCTCTCTCTTCTTCTTTCTGAAAGTTCCTTCAAACTTCTTATCTCTTCTTACTCTAATCCATTGCCATTTTTTTGTGCCTCAACACTACTAGTAGACCTGATATCGCATTTAGTGTTGATATTTGTATGAGATATCAGTCTAATCCTAAGGAATCACATCTTACTGCTGTTAAAAGGATTATTAGATATGTCGCAAGTTCTATAAATTTGGGACTTTGGTATCCTTTTGATACTAGTGTTCAATTAGCCGGGTACTCAGATGCTGATTGGGCCGAAAATATTGATGATAGAAAATCAACCAGTGGTGGTTGTTTTTACATTGAAAATTGCTTAGTTTCTTGGTTTAGCAAGAAGCAAAGCTCAATATCGCTCTCCACGGTTGAGGCTGAGTATATTGCAGCTGGATATGCATGTACTCAACTAGTTTAGATGAAACGCATGCTTAGCGATTATGGAATTAATCAAGATTCAATGATCTTACATTGTGATAATTCCAGTGCTATAAACATTTTTAAAAACCCAATCCAGCATTCACGTACTAAGCACATTGACATTAGGTATCATTATATACGTGAGTTGGTTGAAGAAAAAGTTATTTCTTTGGAATATATATCAACCGAAAATCAACTTGCTGATATATTTACTAAACCGCTCGACAAAAGCAGGTTTAATAAATTGAAATTTGATCTTAGTATGTGCATTTTACATTAAATATTCTTGCTTGCATATATCATAGTCTATCATATTTCATATTATATCTGTTTAAATTTTAAATTTTTGCATTAAAAAATTATTTTTTGGTCGATACTCGACTGGTCGTGGATGTACACGACCAGTCGTGGTACGACCGGTCATGCACAACACTCGACCGGTCGTGGTACTCGTGAACATGATATAATTTGGGAAAAATTTCCTTCTTCTTCATTTTCACACCCACCTATGACGAGTCATGGCTCGACCAGTCATAGGATTTCTTGTTGTTCTTCAAGGTAAGTCCTATTTCATCATCTTTCTTGAAGATTCATGTTCTCTATGCTTTGATTTGTTCATAGTATAGCTAGATTTCATCTCTTGTTGGGTTTTTCAAGGGTTTCCTCTCAATTTGCTGATCTAGAGAAAACCCATCTTTCTTTTGTGCATCTTGCTTGCTCTTTGTATATCTTTTTGAATATGGATGCTAGAGGAAAAAAGAAAACATCCCGTGGTCCATCTTCTTCTAGATCTGCACCGATAACTAAACGGTACCTTCGATCACCCGAAGATGATTCTCAAGATGTAAGAGATTTACGTGTCCGTAACATTATCATTGAGCATACCGCTGATCTCAATCACATTGCTCCATATGGTATTGTCCCCCTCCTTGAATCTTTTGGCTGGACTAATATTTTACTTTGGGGTGGGCCTGCATACCAGTCCATTGCCCAATCAATGGTAGCATGCATCTCAGAATTTTCTTTTGATAATTTAACATTTTCAATTGATACTAGAGAAGAAAAATTTGAAATAGGCCGTCATTTGATATCAGGTATTATGAATATACCTGTTAATGATGAAGGTATATCGATTCATACTTTATATGACAAACCATCTGAATCGAAAAAATGCATGTTAACATGAGATTTATGCAAAATTAATGTGCAATGGACACACAAAGCGAATGCGCTCCCTGCAAAGTATCTGTTACCTAGATACAAAGTGTTACATCGTTTCTTCATTTCCAATGTATATCCTCGGTTCGGTAATAAAACTGAGTTGACTTCTTTCATGGTTCGTGTGTTGCATTCTATTACTTCTGGTACCAAGGTCTGTCTTCCTTCTTTGATTTGTTATTTCATTATTCAGTTTCGTCTCCATCCGGGTCATAGTGATATTCCGTTCGGTTATCTTTTGACTGTTTTAGCCACTCACATGCTTGTCGATAAACTTGTTAATGAGGCACCAATTCATCATCTTATTTTCAACAATTTCAATCTTAATAAGATGAAATTGGATCTGCTCCCTGGCCAAGTTGATGAAGGTAGCGTTGGTGGTGATGGTGGTGAAGCTGAAAATGAAGGGGAAGCTGGCGATCTTCCTCAACAAGATGTTAATATGGATGACTTATTTGATGATATAGAAACTGATCACCTAATGATCCAGATTATGATCCATCTAGTTATTATGCACGCCTTCGTGCATTGGAGGAAAAGGTTGATAATATGAATATAACCCACGATATGCGATTTACGTACATGTGAAAATATCTTCGTCGCATTAATAGGGGGTTACACCAGATTGATCCGACTATCCCTGCTCCCTCCTCTGGATCAGATTAGGCGAATTATCTTCTGGATAGTATTACATTATCTTTTTATTTTGGATATGTATTATGGATTATGGTTTGATAACATTATCTTTTGGATATTGTATTTTGGATTATGAATTATAGCTTGATGTTTCAGGTTTATATTATGTTCTTTCATATCACTTCTCATTATCTGCCTATTACTCTTTATGTTCTCCTTCCTATTGTGACTTTCCCTTGTCATTTTGTGACAAAAAGGGGGAGTAGTAAGAGTTAAAGCTTAAAGGGGGAGTAGTATGGAAAGGAGGAGTAATTTGTTTGAATTGATTAAAAAGGATATGTGGATGAGAATATGTAGTATTGATGTTATTGATTATTTTCATGAGCAGTACTCGTATTACTCAGGGGGAGTAGAGTGATTTGTGATTTTATGGCTCATGATTCCTTATTATCTTTTATGCTATGTGTTTTGTCACAAATTTGACAAAGGGGGAGATTGTAAGTGCTATGATTTCATATCCCTTTGGTTGTCAAATTTTGTGGTGCCAAAACATATATCTATGTCTTTTATATCTTGTGTTTTATGTTTGAAGGCTATTCATTGCAATCAAGACATCGCATTTCAAGATAAGATCTTAAATGAAGAAAGTTTTCAAGATATGGATGAAGAATTCAAGAATTGAAGTCTTCAAGTTTGCATGTTCAAGATTCAATCAAGCTCAAGTATATTAGAAGACTTTGTCAAGTCAAGATCAAGCTCAAGAAGGCCTGCTACAAGTTTTGTATATTCTCAAGCTTCTCTTAAGGGTCATCTGAGTGTTCAGACTTTCAAGTCCATCTCACTTTCAAGGTTTGTTTGACCTTAGGATGAGCTTTACAGTAGGTCATTCTAGATACATAATTCATATATTTCAATATGCTTGTTTGGGGTGTTCTAAGACCAGTCCTAGGGACTTCGAGACCAGTCCCATCTCTGCTACGACCAGTCTTAAGTTTTTCAGGACCAGTCCTAGGTTGTTGAAGATTTTTAAATCTTTCTGGCTGTCATACGACCAGTCCTGGACATCCTACGACCAGTCCTGTGAGTTCTACGACTCATCCTTCGACCGGTCGTAGCCCTACGACTCAAACTCCAGCAATCAATTTTAGGGTCCTACGACCGGTCGTAGGTGTCTCACGACCAGTCGTAGGTGCTCCACGACCGGTCGTAGACCGCCCAGGACCGGTCATGGAACAGAAAATCCAATCTCGTCAAAATCTTTGAAAATCTTTAGAGCTACGACCAGTCCTAGGATCCTAAGACCAGTCGTAGATGGGATTTTTCAGGCTATAAATAGAGCACGAACTTCAGAGTTTTAGTAATTCAATTCAATTCTAATTAAGCAATCTTTAGGCTATTCTCTGAGATAAGTTTGTGTTTATTTTAAGCTACTTTGTGCTTATTTAATATTCCTTTTGCTAGCTTATTTTTATTTGATTTTGATCTACATTCCAATCTTATTAGAAAAGGAGAATTTCTGATATTCCTTCTTCTTGGATTCAAAATCAAATAGAACTAGCCCTTTTTTATTTAAAATCAATTAGACTTAGAACCATTCTTAAAGTGAGTATTGGACTTTGAATGTTGAATCGAACTTCTACTCCGATTGGTTCTACCGAGCTTCTTCAAAAGGTGATTCAGGTATTTTACATTTTTATAATTTACTTTCTTTGGTTTTTGTTTAAGATTCGCCAAAAAAATCTCATTGTATTGGTTATCTGAGGAGAGCCAGAAAACTCAGATTGTGGAATTTTTGGATTGTGTAAGCCCGAGATCAAAAACACAATTGTGAAGGTTTTAGGTGAACCTGTGAAACCTATTTTGATAGTGCATGCTAATATCCCCTGTGTGAGGATATTAGGAGTGGAGTAGCAATCTGTATGGTTGTTGGATAACAGTTGGTGTACACACAGGTGAACCACTATATATCGTTGTCTTGTGGATGTGTTTTACTCTTTTATTCTTTTATTCATTCTGTTTTGTGGAGAGTGTTTGTGAATGAATGTTGTAATCACTTCAAGCAAGTGTGGGTGAATGTTGTAATAACTTAGGATTTATTTTCTGCAAGTTATTTTGATTTCCTTATTATTCCTCATTGGGTTGTGATACTAAGGACGTTCTAAAAATAAGGTTGTCCTACCTTCAACCTTTGGTTTTTGGTTTAAGGTTGTCCTTAGAACTGATAAAGTATCAATCTCTTTATTTATGGTACTTTAAATTCAGCATTGTGCTTTATTTCTTTTATTATTCCGCTGTTATTAGTTTTATTTGGCATTGCCCTATTCACCCCCCTCTAGGGCATATAGATAGGCCCTTTCATGGGCCACCTTTCCTGATTCGAGGGTGAATTTGGGTCGAAATCTAACGGTCAGAATGTTTAGAAATAATGTGAAAGCAACACGTCTCAGATTACTTAAAATCATATTTAATTTTCTAAAAATCTTCGCTTTCTCACTCTCTTCACTCCGGACTCAAGGAAATGGTCTTAGGACATCGTTTGGGCTTGATTTTTGAGATGATAGTTAAGTCCAACTAGGTGGTCATAATGGTCTAAGTTCATCGATATCAAACTTTCGACGTGCAGTCTAGATCCAATATGAAGTTACAAAGTATTCCCAGAAGCAACTGGGTTTAGAGTTGGATCCTAGATTTCAGGGAAATATAGCATCAATGATTTTATAGGATTTGGGTCTTACAGATCATATTGAAAGTTATTAGTGTTAATTCCACATGTAATCTAGTTTAGCGCTAGCTAAAACACATTAAATTTCTAAGGGATTAAGGCCTAAATGATTTTTGCTAAAGGTGGTACTCGGGTCTAAGTACGGATTTTTCTAAGTCGTTACATTAAGCCATATGTTTTCATCTTTCAGCAGATCAATCTGTTTGATCAAATTTCAAGGATTTAAATTTTAGGGATAGATTCATTCTTTCTCATCATTAGATGGAAATGACTCTTTGATTTAAGGTTCATCAATTTTCTCATTTAATACTGGGATGTTTGTGGATGAGGAGGTCATGAGTATTTTCAAAGATTTTCAATCTCCCTTACTTTCTGAATCACTGAAGTCAGAGTTTGATTCTTCAATGTCATCCTAAGTAGCTGCCATGGCTTTTCCTTTAGTTTTCATGTTAAGGCATTCAGTGGACAGATGTCCAAATTTTCTGCAATTTTAGCATTGAGGCTCTTTGGACTTTTTAGTAGATCTACCTTTGAAAGATCGGCCACGGTTCTTATTGAAGAATCTTTTGAACTTTTAAGTCAAGAGAGCCATTTCCTCATCCTCATTATCTCTACTTCCTCATTTGTTGTGTTCTTTGTATTTTTGAGGACAATATATATATATATATATATATATATATATATATATATATATATATATATATATATATATATATATATATATTAGGAGTTTGTTTTTCTTTCTCCAATGCAGTCCACATTTCGTTGGATTTAGGTTTGGAGATAGTTGTGCCATTTTTAGGAATAATTT
Organism: Magnolia kwangsiensis; assembly: GCA_037074715.1. Classification (NCBI taxonomy): domain Eukaryota; kingdom Viridiplantae; phylum Streptophyta; class Magnoliopsida; order Magnoliales; family Magnoliaceae; genus Magnolia; species Magnolia kwangsiensis. Next base: position 109,684,379 of record CM073573.1, on the reverse strand, counting down.
GATCGCTCAGTGGCATATATCTAGTTTCAACTATGTCCAAACATCATGATCCAAACAGTGCATCCTAGACTTCCAATAAGCATAATTTGAACCATCAAATACTGGAGGTCTAGAGACCGGTGAGCCCTCTCGTTTGGCCATATTCCTAACTTCTGTGAAGATCACTCTTTAGGCGGTGAAGCCCTTAAAGAGAGACTCACTCTGATACTAATTGAAATAGCGGTAAAGACCGCTTGAGTTGAAGTAGGAATATGGCAATATGTCCTAAAGGGGGGTGAATAGGACTTTTTAAAGTTTTATAATGTATTTAAAAATCCTAATACACTAATCCTTTCAGATAGATAATTATCAGGATTACTCAAATGTAACTCTACTAGCTTCCATGCCTAGTAGAGGATCCAATCACAAACTATTTAAGAAACAATAATATATATATGACTGAATTCATGATGGATGTAACTGTGTTTGTTTGTGAGGTGTGCTCAGATAAGTAAATATGAAAGCATTGTCATAAACACACACATAGATGAATAACAATTGCAAATACAGTCAGTTTTATAGTGGTTCGACTACTTGTCTACTCCACTCCCAGTAACTGCACTCAACCCTTGAGTGTATCGGATTTCACTAAGGAGGTTTCACATGGTTCACCTCTAACCTAAGGTTTTAAATCAGGTTCACCTTCAACCTTTACAACCTACATTGAGGCTGACTATTTATGCTCTCATGAGCAAGGGTCAACACATCGCACCTACAGTTAGGCACACTAGCCAAGGATCTTCCCTAAGACCCTAACAGAGGTTTCACTCGGTTCACCTCAAAACCCAAGGTTTTACCCGGTTCACCTCAAACCGAAGGTTTTACTGGTTCACCTCAAACCAGATGTTTATGCTCTCCACAGAGCAAGGGTCGACATAAGGCACCCACCACTTACACTCCAGCCGGAGGCCTCCCTGAGGACTTCAAGGGTGAAAATTACCTTAGACCCAATCCTACAAAGGAATGATCAAAGGGTACTCTGGACTCTAGATACTTACAGATAAGTTGATGAGTCTCATTCAGTACAGTGGCGAAGATCTCCTCCTTGTTGACGAAGAGTCTTCAGCTCCCTTGATCCACAACAAATGATATACCAATATACGACAACGGGTTGGGTCAAGGTTATGATGGAATCTTACTCTCTAAATGTTTTCTTATTGGGAAGGCAGAGTGATTCCAATCATCTAGGCATTTAAGGCATCCCAGCTTAATGATTTGCTATTAATGTAGTAGCTGGAGGATCCTTGAATGTGAAATTTTATTCTCTAATCTACTCTATTAAATATCAATGATGAGGGTGTATTGGAGGATGAAATCCCTTAAGAGAAAGGACTTTGGGTATATGATCTGAGTTTAAACACACAAAAGCATTCTCTTCTTTCTCTACCAGCAATATGAACAAGTCTCTCTTTAAATAGGCAAAGGTTCCAATGGATATAAAGTGGTCACATTTATAACAAAGTTTGATATCATCGAGCAGTGTCGATATTATCGAGCATATACTCTCGATAGTATCGACGGTCTGCTCGATGACACAAACTCACATGTCGTATGCTTTTGAAACCTCTTGCCAGCTGGTCGATGGGATCGATCAGGCGTCAATATTATCAGATTTCGAACTCCGATTCTATCGATACTTGGATCAATCTATCGACATTTGAAAAATGAGAGAGACTATTCAAGAAATATTTCATATTTTTAGGATATGATCGAGGGTCAACCGATGTCCTCAAAATTTATATATTGATGATATCGGAGGCAGTGTCGATGCATCGATTAATCCCATAGATTTTCTAGTAAGTTCGCTGAACAGTTTGTGTCCAGTATCGATGCAATCGACGCGGCCTCGATATTATCGACATATGAATTTTGATTTCCTCTAGTGGCCCTTGATCAAAGATAAAAAGTGACCTGAAATATTTGCTGAAAGATATGTGCTCCCACTATCGATATCGTTGATGGACTTCCGATATTATCGAGATTTGATTTAAGATCTTATCTGGAAGAGCATCGATATATTAGAAGAATTTTAAGATTTTTTTTGAAAAACAAGGGGCGCGGGAATTCTACCTGTCGATATTATCGAGTCAGTTCTGATTGACTCAAGATTCAAATATCGATAACATCGATAGGTGTATCGATATATCGATAATTCATTCTAAATATGTATGCGGTTACTGGATACATTAACTCCTCATTCGATATGATCGATTCAGCTTCCGAGGACATCGACAGCCTAGGTCGATTATATCAATATGTGTATCGATACAATTGACAGGGTAAGAAAAATTAGAGATTTTTTTATGTTTAAAAAAGTTCACTTACCTAAAAACCCTAATATATTTTAACTTATTTTTTAAGGGCTTTAATCACCTGGTGTTTTGGGACATGGGATGTGAGGCTTAGATTTACCTATGACGAGCTTCCACACATCTGATTAAGGTAGACACTTGAATAGATCTTCCTGTGAGGCTCTGCAGTCCGACTGACTCAACACACACGCTAATTGACAAACCAGGGCACTAGTAAGGGTACTTTCATAGGTAACACTAGACCATAGTTGAGCAGGAGCAGGACCGTGCCGTAGAGCTTTTGGATCTTTTGACTATCAATATTATATTTCCCTTTATGTGCATTGTACCTTAAAGATTTTGATGATAGTGGATTTTGTGATGGTGTCTTGGTTATTGTTCATGAGTTATGCTTATGGTTATGCTTGTTACAGAATAAATTCATGCTGAAAAAAATCCTCATTGTAAGACCTAGTATATGGGTGCTGAGAGCTGAGAATAGGGTACTACAGAGGTTGTCGGTGCCAGATTCGGTGATCGAGAATTTTGTGAACCTGGTTTTCGAGTTTGGGGCGTGATAGAAGTTGGTATCAGAGCATAACTTAGGAATAACTTAGGACAACATCACATATTTATTATAGGTTCAGAACAATTAGGTCTTGAGTGCGTAACATTCCCATTTAGTTCCCTAATGTGCATGCATTCGAGAGATTATCAAGGTTGATAGGCATCCTTGTTCTTTCCTATAAGATATGCCGCCCACCAGAGCAACCCGAGTGACTCCCACTCCACCACCTGAAGCTCCATATTTACAACCTACGAATCCTACTCCACCACCAGAGATCCCAGCTCCCCATCCTGAGGATGCCGCTCCTCCACACGAGACTGGTGCAGATTCTACCGTACCCATGAGTGCCTCTCAGTTATAGAAGATGTTTTAGGCTGTGATGGCCACCATTTAGGGATAGGGTAGGCACCCCATTATTTCGTCAGTCTAAGCAGAGTAGAAGCGTGCGAGTGCCTTTTTTAGAGAGTTTCGACAACTTAATCCACCATGTTTCCAGGGCGAGCTAGATCTGACAGCTGTCGAGAGATAGCGCTCCGAGGTGGAGAAGATTTTTGATACGATGGCATGTACGATCTAGTATCTAGTCCGGTTAGCCATATTTCTTCTCCAGGGTGAGACTGAGCACTAGTAGACCTCCGTTACCAGTGTTGCAAGGCTTGATTTCATCTGGACATGGCAGGATTTTATAGACTGATTCGAGCAGCAGTACTTCCCTGACCACATTTATCAGCAATGAGCGTTAGAGTTTGAGACCCCAGTGCATGGAGATATGTCTGTAGCACAGTATGCGGCTCCTTTCGTGGTGCTTTGAGGTTCACACCGTATCTGGTTGATGATGAGGAGAGAAAGGCCCACCATTTTGAGAATGGCTTGCGTTATGGTCTTTGAGGTCATATTGTTTGGCATGAGCTCCCCAGTTTTCATGATGTAATACGAATGGCTTAGATTTATGAGACTGAGTGGGCCGGCATGCATAGTGATCGAGATCAAATGAGAGAATGGAAGAGGTAGGCCCCCTCTAGTAGCTCCCAACAGTATCGACGTACGTAGAGGCACATGAGCCACCCATTCGCCAGAGCACCAATAGTACCGACGACACCTCCAGTGCCACCCCAGCGGCCGTTCACAGGGACTTATTTTGGATGTGGTGGGACAGGGCACCTCCTGCATAAGTGCCCCTGCCCTCAGCAGCGGTAGTCGAGAGGGCCACATCATCCTCCACCGCAGCAACAGTGACCCCAACGGCAGTGAACGTAGCCACTGAGGCCCCAACAGCAGCAAAGATAATAGTATAGGCTGCCCCAGAGGCAACAGTAGCAGCAGCACCCTCAGAGGGGATAGGCACCTCTCCAGCCAGTTTAGGCCAAATTCTAAGCGGCTCAGCAGGACTCACAATCATCTGGAGGAGTCGTTGAGGGTATTCTTTCCGTCTCTACATGTATTGCACGAGTATTGTTTAATTCTTTTGCTTCACATTTTTTTATGTTCAAGGGATTCTGTCGTTCGAATGGATTGCCGAAAAAGTCTGTTCGCGAGGGGTTGACCGAATCGACGCCCTTGGGAAAAACTACAGTGTTAGGCAGCTTCTGCTCGTCTTACCCCATTCTGGTTGGTGATATCTTTTTGCCTACTGATCTATTCGTGTTTTCGATGTCCGAGTTTGATTTCATCATGGGCATGGATTGGCTTGCCGAGTATCACGCTATCTTGGACTGCTCCGTGAGGACAATCACGTTCTGTATACAAGGCTTGCGTCAATATTGTAAAACCTAGTGGAGAGCCGATATCTTGTCTCATGACATGCGCAGTAGAGGAGCCCATAGTAGAGAGCATTGATCAATTTTCAGTGGTCTGTGATTTTCTCGATGTGATCCAGGAGATTCTTGGATTGCCACCGTGCCAACATATTGAGTTTCAAATTGATCTCGTGCCCGGTATCGTGCCTATCTCAAAGGCCCTGTATTGTATGGCATCGATGGAGCTGGGCAAGCTGCAGTGGCAGTTAGACAAGTTACATGAGTTAGGATTCATTCGTCCGAGCAGTTCTCCTTGGGGAGCGCCGATACTCTTCGTCAGGAAGGATGGCTCGTTGAGGCTCTGCGTAAATTACACTAGATCAACCGGGTCACGATCAAGAATAAGTATCTGCTTCTAAGGATTGTTGATTTATTTGATCAGCTACAGGGTGCACAGTTCTTTTCAAAGATTAACCTGCATTTCGGTTATCATCAGATTCGGGTCCGAGAGGAGGACATCCCGAAGACAACTTTCAGGATGCACTATGGCCATTTTAAGTTTCAGGTCATGTCCTTCGAACTGACCAATGCGCCTATGGTCTTTATGCAGTTGATGAACGAGGTCTTTCATCCATATCTTAATCAGTTTGTTGTAGTATTCATCGACGATAATCTGATATATTCGAGGACCCGTGAGGAACATGTGCAACATTTGGAGATTACATTATAGACCCTCCATGCTCACCAACTGTATACAAAGCTGGAGAAGTACGAGTTCTGGCAGGAGGAGGTGAAGTTCCTCGGTCACGTGGTGACGAGGGAGGGTGTCATAGTGGACCCCTCGAAGGTTGAGGTAGTGCATCAGTGGGTCCATCCCGCGAATGCTTCCGAGATCCATAGTTTTCATGGTTTGGCGGGCTACTACCAGCGTTTCATTGAGGGATTCTCCCATATTGCAGCCCTGTTGACCAAGTTGACCCAGAAGGGCACAGAGTTTTTTTAGAGCGACGCATGTGAGGAGGCATTTACAGAGCTGAAGGACTATTTGACGTTCACACCTATCCTCACTCTTCCCTCTGGGAGTGATGGATTCGTGATTTTAACTGATGCTTTACATATTAGTTTGGGTGTTGTCCTAATATAGCACGAGAAACCGGTGGCCTTCAAGTCTTGCCAACTCAAGGTCCATGAGCTGAACTACCCCATGCATGATATGGAGCTGACAGTAGTCATCTTTACAATGAAGGTGTGGAGGAACTATCTTTATGGGGTTAGGTTTGAGCTCTTCTCTGACAACGAGAGCTTGAAGTACCTATTCTCTCAGTCCAAGCTAAACATGAAACTGAGGCATTGGATGGAGCTCCTGAAGGATTATGGTTTTGATCTCTAGTACCACCCAGGCAAGGCAAACGTGGTGGCAGATGCCATCAGCCATCAGCCATGAGACCTGGTGGCACACATGATAATTTAGGAGTGGAAGATACTTGATGATATAATAGTATATGACTTCGAGTTTGGTCTACAGTCTTCTATCGTTCAACTATCGAGCCTATCGATTCAACCCTCTCTTATTGCAAGGGTGATTGAGGATCAGCAGACAAATGAATCATTACAGGGTTACCGAGTAGAGGTCGCATCCGAAGAGCGGGCAGATTGGTAGATTGGTTCAGATGGTGGACTTTGGTTCAAAGGTCGATTATATGTCCCGGATATTCCTGAGTTGTGTAGAGATCTTATGACCGAGGCACATCAATCATGGTTTTCTATCCATCCTGGGCTGACGAAGATGTACCGTGATATGAGGCGACAATATTTTTAGACGGGGATGAATTGCCAGATAGCTAGTTTTGTGGCCAAGTGTGACACATGCCAGTGTGTCAAAGCCGATCATCAGAGACCCCATAGTCCATTATAGTCATTGAGTGTCCCAATGTGGAAGTGGGAGCACATGTCAACAGATTTCATTATGAGGTTACTTAGGACTCAGCGTGGTCACGACACCATCTAAGTTGTCGTCTATCGTTTGATGAAGTTGGTACACTTTCTTACAATTCATGCGACCTGGTCTTTGGACCGACTTACCAGATTATTCATCGAGGAGATTGTGAGACTACATGACGTTCCATTCTCGATCATTTCTAACCGAGACCCGAGGTTCACGTCTCATTTTTGGGGGAGCTTTCAGAGACCGATGGGGTGTGTTTTGCAGCTCAACACTGCGTTTCATCCATAAAATAATGGCCAGATCGAGAGGGTCAACTAGATCCTTAAAGATATGCTTAGGGCCTGCGTGATTGACTTTGGGGGTAACTGTGATGTGCATCTGCGATTGGCTGAGTTCACATACAACAATGACTATCAAGCGACCATTGACATGGCTCCTTTTGAGGCACTATATGAAAAACTGTGTAAATCTCTGAATTATTAGACCGAGGTTAGAGAGAAGCGTCTTCTAGGTCTCGAGCTTGTGTGACAGACGTTAGAGGCTATCGATATCATCAAGCAAAGGATGCGCATAGCTCAAAGCCGACAGAAGAGTTTTATTGATTGTTGGCGTCGTCCCTTTAATTTTATCATTGGGGACTATGTGAATCTCAAGGTCTTGCCCATGAAGGTCGCAGTTTGATTTAGAGAGAAGGGTAAGCTTACCCCAAGATTTATAGGACCTTTTGAGATTACTAGGCGCGTTGGCGCCGTGGCTTATCGGCTTTCCTTACCATCTCAATTGTCTGTCGTCCACAACATTTTTCATGTCTCTATATTGAGGAAGTGTGGGTCAGATAACATTCCTGTTATTGAGTGGTAGCCGTTGGAGGTTCGTGAGGATGCTTCTTACATTAAGCAGCTAGTTCGTATTCTTGATCGGAAAGATCAGGTCTTCTGGACCAAGGTCATTCTCTTGGTGAAGGTTCAGTGGGGTCATCATTCTGTTGATGAGGCATCTTGGGAGTGCGAGGTCGAGATTTGAGAGAACAATCCCTATCTCTTTGATGATTGATTATATGTTGTATCTTGTATGTTATCTCCGATTTTATATGATGATGTTAAGTTTTTTCTTCCTTATAAGTTATGTATAGTTACGATGATTATGTAAATTTTGAGGAAGAAATTTTTTACTAGGAGAAGAGACCTGTAAGGCCCGTATCCTAGACCATACAGTTCCTTAGGCTTCAATGGTCCTCGTTATCAAATTTTGGTAACCCATGACCTATAATTGGTGTTTACACTCGACCCTAAGTCGCATCCCGAAGATCTGAGTTGGTTCGACTCAAAACTTGTACTCTGACGACCGCGCCATCGCACCGGTTCCAGTGCCGCGTTTCACGTGCTGATGCGATACCCAAGCGAGGAGTTGTGGGCACGCGTATTTTCTGAAGAAACACCGCGCATTGTAAATTTTAGGAGAATCTCTACAACCCATTACATCAATCAATTAATCACCAGTCAAGTACATAACCCATCTCACCAAAAATTTAACCAAGCCCATACCCTTTCTTACAACATCCATCCCACCCATCCAATCTTTCTTATAACACCCTCTCCTCTCCCATTCTCACTACCATTTCCCAAGCTTCTAGGAGAGAAAATAGCCAAGAGAGGACCCATCTTCCTAACCCCTCATCTCACCATCCAACCCTGTAATTCTCATCTTCCACCAATAAAGAAGGAGCTAAGGAGCTAAGGAAGCCAAAAGACCAAGAAGATTAGCAATCAGTGGGTGTTTACAGGATTAGATTTATATTTTGATGATGGGCAAAGTGGGGCCTACCAATCAATGGTATGGATCTCACTTTGGACCCTAGGTGTGGCTAATGGCCTACAATGACTCATATGTTCATTCCATGATGGGGCCATTCTCTGTGGACCTCATCATGATGTTTATTTTTCCTAGTATGTAAAGGGTCATCTAGACCTTGCATTTTGGTGGAGAAGGGATCTCCACCATTGATTGTGATTGGTGGGCCCAAATGTATAGGGACCCAATTGATGTATCTTGTAACGAATAGAAGGGAGGGCCTATAGTGTCGTGGTCCCTCCCATCACACACGACTCTCTCTCTCTCTCTCTCTCTCTCTCTCTCTCTCTCTCTCTCTCTCTCTCCCCTTTATGATGGAGTGGGCTCCAACAATATATGTCTTATATCTACTCCGTCCATCTGACGGTACTGCATGGGATGATCCTCATCGTCCTTGGACACTGGTCAGTTTGCAATATATATATATATATATATATATATATATATATATATATATATATATATATATATATATATATATATATATATATATATATATATATGATATGTATTGGAGATGGCCCCACATGGGACCCACCCATCTAGTTAGGGATTTGCTGGTGTATGTGTACAGCAGCTATATAGCTGCTGTATTATGTCACCAAGCTGTGTGGGACCCATTGTTGATATATACATCTTACATCCACACTGTTCACTGTCTAGATGGTGGGACCCACCTAGCATGTGTGGTGTCCACACCATCTAGCAGGTAGGACAGTGGGACTCCACCATGATGTATGTGTATTATCAACGCTGTCCATCCGGACCGTTCATCTAGACGGTGGCCTGGCCACTCGCACTGGCTATATAGCTGCTGCTTTGTCACCAACAGTTTTCGTGGGCCCCACATGAGGCTTGTGTTACATCCAAACCATCCATCCCATTTGGTGAGCTCGTCCTAAGGCTTGAAACAAATAATAATAATAAATGAGGCAGATCTATCAGGTGGACCACACTACAGTAAACAGTGGGGGATTGAATGACTACCCTTGAAACCCTTTTGGGTACACAGAAGTTTTGGATCAATATGATATTTGTTTTTCCATTTAATTTAGGTCTTTTTGACCATATGCATCGATTGGATGGAAAATAAACGCTAGGGTGGGCCCTGCAGGGTTTTAACGGTGGAAATCATTATCACTACTATTATTTGTGGTATGATCCAGATAATCTTTTGATATGATTTATTTCCTTGGAAATGCTCAAAAATGATCTTTAAAAAATAGATGAATGGTGTAGATTGAAATTGCAGCAACGCCCGCTTTAGCTGAAGTGGGAATATGCCAATATGTCATAGAGGGGGGTGAAAAGGACTTTTTAATATTTTATGGTAATTTAAAAGCCTATCAAACTTATCCTGAGAAAATATGCATATATCAAGATTTCTTCAAAGTAACTCTAATGGCTTCCAACCTAAATAGAGGATCCAGTCATAATACTATTTGAAAGATGAACAAGATGAAATCATAGTTTATGATAGATGTGACTGTGTGTGAGGTGTGATCTCAGATAAACAAATACAAAAGAATTTAAGAAAATCACACAAGTAATCAAAGAAAGTATCAATCTCAAACACAGTTGTTTTTATAGTGGTTCGACTACTCCTCTACTCCACTTCTGACGGGTGCACTGAACCCTTGAGTATACCGGATCTAACTAAAGGAGGTTTTAAATTAGGTTCACCTATAACTACTACAACCTATACTTAGGCTGACATAACATGTCTACACGACACAGTTTATGCTCCCATGAGCAAGGGTTAACACAAAACACTTGACTTTTAGGCCACACAGGCTAAGGATCTACATAAGGAACCTCACCAGTTTATGCTCCCATGAGCAAGGGTCAACACAAAGCACCCAAATTTTACATGACACGGGTCAATGACCTACACAAGGACCTAAGAGTTTATGCTCTTCACAGAGCAAGGGTCAATACGAAGCACCCCTACGTACACTTCTGTAACACCCTGAAAATCGGGGGTCGTGTATAAACTCAACTCCCGAGTTCCAGACCGTCACTTATGCAACAAAAATGATTATGATTCAATATTGTCTGAGTTAAAGCATTCACATGATTAAAAGTATACCAAAACTGTAATTCATACTCCAGATCTTGTGATAAAAGCAAGCGAAAGACTAAAAGAATATATATATCACTGTATGGAAAACAAAGTAGATCTCGACTGTCACTAAAGTATGAATACATCACTGAGTCTCATATACATGTAAAGAAATAAAATCAAATGTCCAAAATAGTCCCACTGAGGAGTCCCGTCAACCCAGCTCACCTAAGAAAAGTCGTCGTGGTACTGCATGTATGAGAACTCGTCCTGGTACTCATCATAGTCCGGCTCTGCCTCCTGGATCTCTGCATCACCTGCATCTAAGACAGGGTCTGATGGGTGTTGCAAACACCATCCCGTAACGTGGGAGTGAGTGATCAACTCAGTGGAATCATAGAGCAAAGATTAGCATATTCTCAAATCAATCATGCGATAATAGTAAAGCAGTAAATCAAACAATCCTAATACTATTGTTAATGCAACATGACATGACATGATGGATGCCCTCACCGACGTTCTCCCTCATACGGCACCATCTTACGCCCGCGGCATGCTTGTATCCCGCTCAGTGCTCCACATCTTTCAGGCACATGCAATGTAATGGTGATATGATTGCCGAGTTGTTATTAGTCCATTCAAACAGCAGGATTGGGAAACTAAGGTACTTCCCTTATATCAATCCCAACACAGATCCTGTCTAGGGTCATCACTCCTAGAAATCTCATACTAAGTATAGTCCCAAACAATTATGGAATCACATCAGCAATCATATGAAAGTATTGAAAATGAAATACAACCATGTGAGCATGTTAACACATGTTATAACACACAACTTAAGCAAATCTTCAAGCACGTGCATTTCATACATATAATGAATTCTTGCATATAGCTAATATGTAGGAAATCATTTACATCAGCATATTAATTGAGAAATCAATCTCAAACTAATCCATAACACCATTTAATTCAATACATACTGATACAAGCATTTATACAAACACTTACACTACACACTTAAGTCTACATATAGTATGTCGACCCGAAGTGCGCATTTAGGCGAATCTCTTCGCCAAACTAATTATGCACGTATTCCTAACATTCTAATGCGACAATAAACCATGCCAATCACATCAGCAAAATATGAATGAAAACAGTACTTCCTACAAATGACTAAAATGCCCTAAATCTTATACTCTTCGTCGGTTTACGAAACAGGAAACGGACAGCATATTGTACATGTCAAACGGCGTTGCCATCGATAATATACTATTAAACGACATTGAAAGCATTGTAAACAGTCAATCAAAGCGTCTAAAATCTGCACCTTATCTCCTAGAAGCGTATCGTTTCGAACGGAGCGTATACGCTTCGTCTACGGTGAATAGGGAACCTAATACACGAGATTTATCAGCTACTTCGCTATGAAACCAAGGGAACTTCAAATCAGCAACTTATTAGGGTATTTTCTTACCTGAAAATGTAGAGAAATCACCGGCCAAGTGATCGGAGCGTGTTGCTAAAGCACGTGCAACAGGTGGCAGGATAGCAGGAAAATCCTCTCCTACTCTCTCTCACAAACTCTCACCTTTTCTCTCTCCCAATCTAAGATTTTTCTCAAATTCGGATGGGAGAGAGGAGTGAGGGTGTCAACCCCTTTTATAAGCACAAAAATGTCCGGAATAGGCTTAGGAACAAAGTTTACTTGATGTATATCCAATTCAGGGTTGTTTCGGTCCAAAAGGACATTTCTGGTGGTCCCCTGACCGAACGCGATCGGACTTAAGTTCGTACTTGTCGGATGTTGCTCTCATCCCGTTTTCAAACCATCAGTGTTCGTAGATCGCACGTGGCAGTTCAGTTTCAGTTCAGCGGTCACCGCACGTAGATCAGGCCTGCAAGTCTCATGATATGAAATAGAAATTTTTCCTAATCCAAGGGTGTAATTTGGCTGAATTCTGACGGTCAGAACGCTTAATACTGACGCGTCAAGTCGTGTGCCAGATTTGAATTTCAAATTCCAAATCTGTCCCTATTCTTACTCTCTTCAGTCCAGGCTCAATGAAATAGCCTGCGAATGTCGGTTGGACTTGATTTTTGAAATGATTGTCAAGTCCAGCAAGGCGGTTCTAATGGTCTAAGATAGTAGGTATCGGACTTTCGACGCGCGGTCTAGATCCAATACAAAGTTTCAAAGTGGTCCAGAGAACAAACCGGCTTAGAGTTTGATCCGAGGTTTTAGAGTATTATAGAGTCATTGGTTCTACTCGATTTGGGTCTTGTAGAACGTATTTAAAGTGATCAGGGACTATTTCCCAGCTACTCTAGCGTTGCGCTAGCTAACTTACTCTTATTTTCTAAAGGAATTATTCCTACGCGATTTCTAGTCGAGTTAGTACTCGAGTCCAAGTACGGATTTTTTTCGGGCGTTACAACTTCCGCCGGAGGCCTCCTATGAGAATTTGAAAGGGGTGAGAAACACCTTAAACCCAATCCTACAGAAGGAATGATCATAAGGGTCCCCTAGACTTTAATGACATACAGATAAGTAAATGAGCCTCATTCAGCACATTGATGAAGATCTCCTCTTTTGATGATGCAAAATCTTCAGCTTCCTTGAACTGTAACTCGAAAGATGTACCAATATTAGGCAATGGGTTGGGTCAAGGTTATGATGGAATCCTACTCTATTAAATGTCTTCTTATAAGGGAGATAGAGCGGTTCCAATCATCTATGCATTCAAGGCATCCTAGCTTAATGATTTTCCATTAAAATGGTAGCTATAGGATCCTTGAATGCAGAAGTTCATTCCCCAATCCACTTTATTAAATGTCAATGATAAGGGTGGATTGGAGGATGAACTCCCATGAGAGAAAAGGCTTAGGGTATATGATCTGGAATTAAACACACTAAAACACTCTATTTTTTCTACCAACAACCAAGGTTAAGCTCTCATTAAATAGGCAAAAGGTTCCGACGAATATAAAATGGTCACATTTATGACAGAGTTCGATATCATCGAGTAGGGTCGATATCATAGTGTATACTTTCGATAGCATCGACTGGCCACTCGATGATACGAACTCAACTGTCAAACGCTTTTGAAACTTTTTGCCAACTGGTCGAGGTAATCAAATGTGCATCGATGTCATCAGATTTCGAACTCTGATTTCATCGACAGGAGGTTCGATTCCTTGACATTTGAAAATGTGAGAGCACTTTCCTTTGAAATATTTCAAGTATATGATATGATCAAGCTCAAGTATATGATATGATCGAGCAGCAGTCGATGTCATTAGAATTTGAATATCGATGATATCGAGGGCAATATTGATTCATCGATAATTCCAAGGAATTTTCTTATAAGCTTGTTGGACTGTTTATGTCCTCTTTTGATGACATCGACCGTGCCTCAATATGATCAATATTTAGATATCAATTTTATCTAGTGACTCTCGATCCAAGAAAAAATAACTTGAAAACTTGTTAGATAGATTTGTGTCCCAATTCGATATTATTGAACGTCTACTGATATCATCGAGATTTGAATTCCGAGGATATCGAGGAGCCCCTCAATATATCGAGAATCATAAGATTTACCTTAGAAGCATTTTGGACACAAACAGACCAGATGTCAATTTTATCGAGGCAGCTCGATGGTCTCGAGATTCAAATTTCGATGATATATCGATGAGTCCATTGATTCATGGATAATTCAGTCCAGATATCTTTGTGGTTGATAGACATCTTAGGTCATCATTTCAATAAGATCGAGTGAGCTTCGAGGACATCAACAACAGGGTTCGATTTCATCGAACCACTTGTTGATAAATCGACAAAGGTAGAAAACTTAAGGATTTTCCTTAATAAACCAAAGAACCTTAAGGTGTTCTATTCAATTTTAAGGGTTTTATATACCTGGTGTTTTGGGACATGGGATGTGAGGCTAAGATTTACCTATGACGAGTTCAGGCACACATCCTATTGAGGAAGATGCTTGATCAATCTTTCTATGGGGCTAGGGCTGTTCTGTCTAGCTGACTCAATGCTCATGCTAATTGACAAACTAGGGTACTTTCATAGATGGTGCGGCCTGTTGATGTGGCCCATTTGATGTATATGAGGCCCATTAGTGCGGCCCATTTGATGTATATGAGTCCCATTGGTGTGGTCCGTCGATGTGGTTCATTTGATGTATATAAGGCCTATTAGTGCGGCTCGTTGTTGCGGTTCACTTAATGTATATGAGGCTCATTGGTGCGGCCTATTGATGCAGCCCACTTGATGTATATGAGGGTCATTGGTGCGGCCCACTTGATGTATATGAGGCCCATTGGTGCGGCCCATTGATGCGGCCCATGTGATATATGTGAGACCCATTATTATGGCCCAATACATTGTATATGAAGCCCATATTATGAGGCCCATTGTGATATATTTGAGGCCCATAAGTGAGGCCCAAAGAGATGTACGTGAGGCCTAATTGATGTATGTAATGATGTTTATAATGGTTCATACCTTGGAGTAATGATGGTTTGACATCCACATTGTAAGAGCAATGATGGTTAAATGTCTACATTGTAACTCTCCCTAGGGCCCATTGTTAGGCCCATAATTGTTTTGTATATGACATCTAGGCCCATGTTCATTATGAAGATAGTTCATCACCATATAACTCCATGATTCATGCCTATACGCATCATAAGTATGCTTGATATGAGGAGTGACTGATCATAACATATATCATTGGGCAGAATGTTTATGGGACTCCCTGATAGGAGTTATCCACATGAGAGCGCAGTATGCGCAGGATTTACTTCATGACTGATATTGTTGTAACGTCTTAGAAAAATTCGTACTTAGACCCGAGTACCACCTTTAGTAGAAATCATTTATAATTAAATCTCTTAGAAATTTAATTAGCTAGCGCTAAACTAGATTACATATGAAATTAGCACCAACTACTTTTAATACGATCTGTAAGACCCAAAACCTATAGAATCGTTGACGCTATATTACCCTAAAATTTAGGATCCAACTCTAAACCCAGTTGCTCCCAGGAATACTTTGTAACTTCATATTGGATCTAGACTACATGTCGAAAGTCTGATAGCGATGAACTTAAACCATTATGACCGCCTAGTTGGACTTGACTATCACCTCAAAAATCAAGCCCAAACGATGTCCTGAGACCATTTCATTGAGTCCGAAAAGAAGAGAGTGAGAAAGCGAAGTTTTTAAAGAAATTAAATATGATTTTAAGTAATCTGAGTCGCATCGCTTGCACGATATTTCTAAGCATTCTAACCGTTCGATTTCGACCCAAATTCACCCTCGGATCAGAAAAGGTGGCCCATACATGTCAAAGTACTTGTAGCCCTGATCGAATTTCGGTGATCGTTGAATTGAAACTAGTCTACCACGGATGATCTGAAAACCCGATCGGACTGAAAACTTAACTTACTTAAGATCCAATACTAGTAAGCTTAAGTCTGACCGCATTTGATAAAAGGACCTTCGGAAGTGCTCCGTTGGATCAGAAAGAGCCCGATTTCGTTATAACCTAAGTATACCTTGGCCTTAAGGCTGTTTCCGTCGACTTTAGGCTTATAAAAAGGCCTTAAACCCTCATTCCCAAATTTCATACGAATTTCCTAAACCCTAGCTATTCAAGAGAGAGAAAAGAGAAAGAAAGTAAGGGAGAACCTGTTGATTCTCCATGGGATTCTTCCCAGTTCATCTACGTATCGAATCTGCGTATCTGAATCATTATTCTGGCAATTTTGATTCCGTTCTTGGGTAAGTTAAGCAAACCCTAATCTGTTTTGAAGCTTAGAATAGCCGTAGTGAAGTTATAGCTAACCTGTTTCCTGCCTTAGGTAGTGTATCCGCCGTTGACGAAGACTTATCATCTGAATCACATCTAATACGCATTTTCTGGTTTAAGGTGCGGACTATATACATTTAGGTTATGATTTTTAAGGCTTTCAATGCTAGATAATGGTTTATTCATGACGTGAATGCTATTACACATGTCAAATGCGCTATCTGTTTCGATTTATGAATATGTATAATCTATGTTATAAATAGCGTATTTCATGTATATGTTAGAATACCCGTATATGTATGAAAATTGTTATTATGATTGCCATGATTATTTGTCATTGATACATGCTTGATATGTATGCCGCAACTCCTTGGTGAAAGGACTTGCCCTAATATGTAATGGAGTCGACGTATGTGATGTATGTTGAATAGTGTAGTTTAAGTGTTTGTTTAAATACTTAAATGAGTTAGTAGTTAGTAAAGTGTGACTTTTTAGGTTGTTGAGATATTAATCTCAATCACCTTAATGGTGTATATGATTTCCTCCATGAATTGTGTAGCCTAGATTATTCATGTTAACTATGTGTATGATTTCCTCCATGTACTGTATTTATATTCAAGTTATATTTCATAAATGTCCATATGGTTGTAGGATATGAATCAAATGCCTGTTATTGAGCTTGTACGTGATTGGGGCTGTACTACAGTCTAGGTAATCGGTAATCATTCTTCAAATGGTGGTTGAGGTCGTTTTCGCCACGCAGGATGAGTTTAACGAATTCGAGTCGTGCTAATGATGATCGACAGTGGTTAGGTCACCCGGAGTGCTTATGCATTCCATGTCATTTAACTCAATGTGCGCTTGGCCTAGTTGAGCTTATCAACTAACCCGATTGACTGATGTTTGTTCACCATGTTTGGTCGCTACTGTTTGAATCTAAGACACTGAACTCACCAGTGAAACTCCCGTTAACCTTGGGACCGTGATCCCCTAAGACTCATGAGCTGGACATGGTGGTATGGGACACTGTGGCTGAGCTGTCGGCCTAAGCTAGGGCGACGAGCCTCCCCGTAGTGACCAGTGAGCATCCTACTCTCGTGAGCCGATTATGGTGGCATGAGACACTATATTCGTGCTGTCAGCCTAGATTGATTGGTGACGAACCCTCTGTAGTGACCTCGAGTATATCCTGATACTGCATAAGGGTGACGAGTCTTGTTGTAGTATTTAGGATATAACTAGATCTGTATTGATTGGTGACGAGCCCTTTACAGCAATCTAGAACAGTAATATCGTATGAGATTTCCTAGGATTGACAACCCTAAAATGGATCAATGTTTGAGAATTGATATAAGGGAGTTGTCTTAGCTTCCCAATCCTGCTGTATGAAAAGGACTAATAAGAACTTGGTAAGCATGCTCATATCATTGCACTGCATGTGCTATCAGTGTTGGTGTAAGAGCAGTGAGGAAGTGACTGACATGCGCGACCGTAAGATGAAGATCATAGAGGGAGATTGTGGTGAGGGCATGCATCATTATTTCATACCATTCTTGCATTAACAAGAGTATCTAGGACATGTTTGATTGTACTGCTTTATCATTACTGCTTGATTGAATTAATAACATGTTAACCTTTGTTGTATAGTACCACTGAGTTGATCACTCAGTCCCACGTTCTAGGATAGTGCTTAAACACTAACCAAACTCTAACTTAGCTGCAGGTGACGGTGATGCCTATGAGGCGGAGCTGGAGTTTGACGGGGACGAGGAGCCGTTCTCATTTATGCAGTTCTCAGGCGGGTTCATGTGAGCCTTGTCCTGACTAGCAGAGATTCTGGGATATGTATATGTTGATTTTGCACAATTTGATACATGTATTTTGATACAAAGTTATACTTATTGCCCTGGGTAGAGCACGTATCTTTTGAGGATTATTTTAGTTTATATATGTATTTAAGTCTTTCGCTTGCATTTTCTCACTATCGCTGGATTATATCTGCTAATCTAGCTTAATCTACTTCATGTTTTATGCGCTAATACAAAAAACACACCTCCATCATTGTTTATATTGCATAAGTGATGTTTTGGAACTCAGGAGCTGAGTTATGCTGGACCCCCGAATTTCAGGACGTTACAAGTTGGTATCAGAGCATGATCTGGATTCAAATGGACCTAGGTTAGGGTCACACGACGCACGTTGATGCCACTATAGTGTAGGAGGGTGCGAGAACAATCTAGAAACGGGTTTAGGACCCCTAGATGTGTCTTTTGGAGAAATTTTACTGAAAATGATCGCGGACATCGAGTCCGTGCACACTCCTGACCACACACGACAACCCCAAATCACTTCTAGACCGTCAATTGACGGGTATAGACCACGTTTCATCCCATTCTAGCCGTTAGAAATTGGTAAAAGTAAATAGAGATTAGATTAGTTCTGAAATGACCCGAAATGGCTCAAATCGAAAGAGGGGGGGCCAAACGAACCACTTCCAGGGGGTCCCAAGGTGGGACCCTAACTTTTTGAACCCAGGGAGTGGGGAGGTCCTGGCCCAAAGGGTTGTTCGACAGATCTTTGAGTTGTTTGTTTGGGGCAAGGTTGGACATTGATCGGAGATCGATAGACCCTTCTGGTCCTTTAAGTGAAGTCAGGCAACAGAGGCAGATGACACCTTAGAGGTAGGTAATACTGAGCTGTTCAACAGATTAACATTCGCCTAAGGTCTCGACATATCAGCATTCACCCGAGGTTGATGCTAACTACCGACTCCATTGGAGATTGTGCGGACCTATGGTCGAGCAATAGTCGACCTACGGTCATGTCGACTTATGTCGACTTATAACCGACCTGTAGTTGTGCTGACTTACTCAATAGATCAGCCAGTTGTCATGTGGACCTATAACTATGCCGACCTACTTCATGGTCGGCCTTTCTTTGCTAGTAGATATCTCATGAGAAGTTTATCCTATTAGGTTCGTGCTGGTTGTAGAGTTGGCTCCTTTTTATAAGTCGCTTTATTTTCCCCCCAATAGTAAGCCCCCTTGCTTTTAAGCCAATTTTTTTGGCTTGAAAAGTAAGTTAGAGGTACTTTAGGTCGGGTTAGGATGTCATAAAAGTTGAATATGGTGGCCAGTACAAGAGTCGAGACAAATCAGTGATCATGTACGGCGTAGTTGAGGCGGCGTATCATGGCTCGTGGTCATGTGGTTTGTCCGGCTGTTCTTTCGATGCCTGATCAATGGGAGAGTGACGCGTGAAATTTTCTTGATAGCAGAGTCAGACATTGAATGGGGTTGCGCTACCTGTCAAGATGGGGTAGCCGAGGGGATGTCGTATCGTGTCTGCATTGATGGGTGCACTTGAGTGCTGCTACATGGCTTTCTTATATGAGGAAAGCCTTAATACTTAGCCGATTTCATCTGCATCATTCCCCTTTTCGTTGTCGTCTCATGTAGTGCACAAAGGTGATATCTGGTGACTTTATACTAGTGGTCGGGAAACATTTCTTGCCCGGTGAGCTCCATTATCACCCCTTCCCTTTCTTCTTATCTTCTTTGTTATAGAATTCTGATGTCCGTAAGGCTACTTGACACGTCGGATTCACTAAATTCATGTGAGGGGGGCTCTAGTGGTGAGAGTGAGGTAAGGAGTCTTCGACCGATGTCAAACCCATCGTCACTGTTAGTGATGACGAGCGACGTCTAATTTTTGGGCGTCGCAGTTGTCAAGGGTCCTAAAGAAAGCTCTGGTAGAATGGCCGATTAGGACAGAGCATAATCTACCCACTGAAGGAGAGTCAGATGACCCTGCTGATGAGGATAAAGTGAAGGGTACTGTGAGGTCGTCCCTTGTAGAGGTCGACCTAACTTAGATTAGGCTGGGATACCATATCTCGGAGTTAGTGATTCTCCAGGTCCCTTCACCGGACGAGCTTCCTACTTGTCCTTCAATAGGATCTGTCGCTATCTTTCAGGTCACTCTTCAATGCGGCCTAAGGCTTCCTTTGCAGACCATAGTAAGATGGGTGCTTGCTCGACTTATCATGGCCCCGGGGCAACTGATTCCTAACGAATGGAGAACGTTGATCGTGTACGCCGTCCTTTGGTCTGAGCTTAAGCAACCCAAACTCACGGTTGATGAGTTTCTTCATATGTATCAAATAAAGCCTAACCGTTTTCACAAAGGCTAGTACTATCTCTCGGCCTGGAGGGGGACCGAAGGGAGCGTTACTACAGATGCCCCAACATCCAACAAGAACTGGAAGGACAAATAGTTCTGGGCCTCTGGCACTTGGGAGGTAGAGGGCATGACTTTTCATCTCAATTTAGTCCCTACCACGTTTAATACTCTAGGTTGGTTTTTTGTAGAATTAGTTTTTTTTTAGTAGTCTATCAGCTTCGAATCTTCACTCTTTTTATAGTTATTCCTAAATATCCCTCTTTGCTTGCAGTTAGATCCCTTACTCGGATATGAGGAGCAAGGTTGTTATCGGAGGAAGATTGGTCTTGGATAGTGCTTCTTTAGCCAAAGCTTCTTCTCAAGTCAGGCCTTGATACTGCCCTTACTAGTAAGAACTATATCCGACCAGAGGACTTAGTGATTTTTGCAAAAAAATTTCCTGTAATGAGATCCCCTTCTGATCCAATGTAGAAATTCTTGAAGCTCGTCCCCTATGAAGCCCATCTCTAAGTGTATGACACCTTCTTTTGAGGAGGCTACATAGGGAAAGAAGACGAATAGGGCGAAGATGACCTCCAAGAGTAAAGGGTGGGTGTAACACCCCAGATTTTTACCAACCTAGAGTTAGGCGTCCTTAGGCAATGGGTCAACCATAACACCTTGGTAATTTTTCAGAACTCAATTCCAAAGCCAAAGAAATCATTTAGAACGAAATTCTTTAGAAATTTAATGTGAATTAACTAGCACTACACTAGATTACCTGTGAAATAAGCACCAACCACTTTAAATACGATCTGTAAGACCCAAAACCTATAGAATCGTTGAAGCTACGTTACCCTAAAACCTAGGATCAAACTCTAAACCTGTTTGTTCTCAGGAACCCTTTGAAACTTTGTATTGGATCTAGACTGCACGTCGAAAGTCCGATATCTATAATCTTAGACCATTATGACCGCCTAGTTGGACTTGACAATCATTTCAAAAATCAAGCCCAACCGATATCCTGAGACCATTTTATTGAGTCCGGAGTGAAGAGAGTGAGAAAAGGAAAATATTTAAAAAATTAATTCAATTTTTAATAAATCTGGCACATGTCGCTTGCGTGATATTTTTAAGCATTCTGACCATTAGAATTCGACCAAATTTCACCCTCGGATCAGGAAAGTTGGCCCTTACATGTCATAGCACTTATAGCCCTGATCGAGTTTTGGTGATCGCTGAACTGAAACTGGTCCACCACGAACGATCTGGAAATTTGATCGGACTGAAAACTTAACTTACTAAAGATCAGTTGCTAGTGAGTTTAAGTCCGACTGCATTTGATAAGAGGACCTCCAGAAGTGCTCCGTTGGATCAGAACAGACCCGATTTGGTTATGACATAAGTATACCTTAGCCATAAGTCTATTTCCATAATTTTTTAGCTTATAAAAAGGCCTTAAACCCTCTCCCATTCAGCCCATACAAATTTGAGGAAAACCCTAGGAGCGAGAAGAGAGAAAAGAGAGAGAGTGTGAGAGAAGTGGGAGAACCTTCCTGCTATTCTTCCCTGCCGATCTACGTGCTTGCCCATTGATTTACAATTGCTATCCCGGTGATTCCAGCATCATTCTAGGTAAGAAAACCCTAACCTTAACCTATTTTAGGGTTTCGATCGATACAAGTAGTGAAGTAGTTGACTTCCCTTGTGTAATAGGCTGTCATATCGACGTTGATGGAAGCGTAGAGTACCTATTCAATTCGTTACACTTCTATGGCGTAAGGTGCGGATTTTAGACGCTTAGGTTACCATTTTTCAAAGCTTTCAATGCCGTTTAATGGTAGATTATTGACAAGAATGTTGTTTGACATGTAGAACATGCTGTCTATTTTTCATTTCGAATACGTACGAAGAATATGAGATTTAAGGTATTTTGGGTATTTGTAGAAAATACTATATACGTACGTATTTTGCTATTATGATTGCCATAATTATTTACTGTGTACCTATACTAGTTATGCGTGTATGATCTTTTTGGCGAAGAGATTCTCCCTAATGCACATTTTGGCCGACATATGCTATGTAGACTAATGTGTATAGACTAAGTGTTTGTATAAATGTTTGTATAAGTATTGCGTAAATGAGGTTGTAAATTAGTGTTGAGATATGATTCTCAACTATTTTGATGATGTATATGATTTCTTCCATGGTTGTTATACTTGGATTGATTATCTTATATATATGAAATGCTTCTGTATGGTTGGTTAAATCGCTTATGTTGTATCTTATAACATGTTGCTAACATGCTTGAATTACTTGTTATTTCAATTTTATTTATCTCATATGATTACTGATTCACATTACATGTGTTTGGGGCTATACTCTAGTCCAGGCAGTAGGTAACAGATTAGAATTTGTGATTGGATTCTATTCACCACGAAAGATGTGTATGACGAACCCGAGTCGTACTAGAGTTGTCGGCAGTGGTTAGGCCACACGAAGTTCTTGTGAACTTCATGTCGGTCGATTCAACGTACGCTCGTGCTAGTCGAACTCATCAAGTAACCCGATTGACCGTTGTATATTCACCTTGTATTCGTCATAATTGCTTAAACCTAGGGTACTGAACTTACCAGTGATAACCCTGATAACCATGGTACCTCGATCCATTAAGACTCATGAGTCGGGCATGGTGGTATGGGACACCGTGGTCGAGCTATCGGCCTACGCTGGGGCCACGAGCCTCCCCATAATGACCAGTGAGCAACCCAGACTCGTGATCCAATTATGGTGGTATAGGACACTATATTCGAGCTGTCGGCCTACACTGATAAGGTGATGGGGGAGCGGTGCAACGAGTGCGTGCAACAGCCCTGACATCCCTTTGTAGTGACCTCGAGTGTACTCTGAGTCTACGTGAGGCGACGACCCTTCCGTAGCAACAAGAGTACAACTAGGCCTGTATTGATAAGGTGATGGGGGAGCGGACCAACGAGTGCGTGCAACAGCCCTGACAGCCCTTGCAGCGACCTAAAAAGCTATCATCGTATGAGACTACCAGGAGTGACGACCCTAGACTGGGAATGATATAAGGGAAGTACCTTAGTTTCCCAATCCTGCTGTATGAAAATGACTAATAACAACTCGGTAATCATATTCATATCACATTGCATGTGCCTGGAAGATGTGGATCACTGAGGGAAGAAAGCATGCCGCGGACGTAAGATGGTGTCGCATGAGGGAGTATGTTGGTGAGGGCATGCATCATTATTGCATCTCATCCTTGCATTAATCATAGTGTTTATGAATGTTTGATTGCTTGCTTTACCATTATCGCGTGATTGATTTGATAACATGCTAATCTTTGCTCTATGATTCCACTGAGTTAGCTACTCACTCCCACGTTACGGGACGGTGTTGTACACACCAACCAGTCCCTATTTTATTTTCATATGATGGCATTGCTTGCGAAGCAGAGCCGGACTTTGTGATGATGAGGAGGATTTCTCCTATATGCAGGTTCTGATCGACGGGGTTACAGGGTTATTGATTAGATGTCCTTACACTTGTTATCTTGCACTTTTAAATACCCATGTATATTCTTTTTGTTCATTTTTGGAGTATACATGTATTTAGTTAACCTGGTAACATGTTCACACTCCAAAGAGTTACAATAAATTATACATTTTATATATTTATCATAGTCTTTCGCTTACGAAATTTAACTGTCTCTGGAGTATGATATGCTGTTTTGGCTTAATCCACTTCATTTTTTATGTACTATTATGGCCGACATTCATCCATCATTGAAAATGTTGCATAATTGATGTTCTGAAACTCAAGAGTGGAGTTTATACTCGACCCCCGATTTTCGGGATGTTACAGTGGGTTAGACCTTCATCTCATGCGATCATGGAGATTGGGGATGAAGGAGCGACTGTAGAGACCATCCTTGTTGTTGTTGAAGCCATGGTCGAGGCGACCGCTTGAGGGGAGGTCCCTCCGGTAGAGACTCGGGGAGTGGGTGACTCTTCTGCTGAGGCTCATCCTGCGAAATTTGGTGAGAGTAGCAAACCTCCTGCCAGATCTTCCGTAGCTCAGGAAGAGAGGGAACATTCCTCCAAGATGGTTACTGAAGTCATTGGAGAGCTCCTCCCTTAGGCCAAGTGGAACCTACCTAAAAATACCTAAGAAGGAGTTCTTCCACACCTTGGAGTGCACTCCGGATGTGATCCTCGTGTCCGCGATGAATACCTTCCTCAGAGTAAGTATATTTTTTGAGTCCTTGATTTCTTTTTCCTCTTTTGATTTAGTTTTAATATCCTCTCTTTGTTCCTTTGGTAGTTCACCCCTTGCATGTTGAAGGTGCATCACAACATCGTGTGCCTGTGGAAAGAGGTGTGGGAGAGCGAACATAAGTTTTTGCAGAAAGGAGCCGATGCTGAACAATTTAGGTTTGCGATTGATCAGGCCCACTCTGCTGCGGAAGCTCAAGGCAATAAAGAAGCTTTTTGCCGAGGCTTCCAATAAGTCAGCTCGATTGGGAGGCCAAGAGTGGGGAACTGGAGGTGAAGCTCGAGAAGGCTGAGGCAGAATCTTAGGCAGCTATCTCCTTAGCTCGAGTGGATACAGTTCAGGAGTATAAGTCTTCTGAGGAGTGTGCAAAAGACAAAAATACCCTGTACTGGATGGCTTTTTTAAAATGTCTTAAAGAGGTCATTGAGGTCTTTCTGGGCTGGAACCTCTCTTGTTTCGAGGACAAAGACTCCAGATCCAAAGCCTCTCTTAAAGACGCACTCCCTCCGTAATTTTTCTTTTTAGTATCTTAATGTAAAATGCTCTAAGGTGCTTATCAATACAATTCACCTTTTGGCATAGTGTTTGTGTGAAATTTCCATAAGTAGATAGATTAGATCCAATAGGAAGCATATTAATAAATTTTCATTTGTGCTATCTTGATCATGGCCAATACACAATAAAATATGAATTGGCTCGATAGGGATGATAGACCTTAAGTTGTTCAGTATTTCAGGGATGAGGCAGGAGCTAACCATCCAGATCTTCCAGTCGGTACGATCTGGGTCGGCTTGTGCTTGTGACCACGTAGGGCCTTTCCCAGTTTAAGCCTAAGGTTCCCAAGCCTAGTTCCTTAGTGTTTTGGAAGGACTAAGTCACCAATTCGGAACCTCCTAACATTCATCCTGGCATTGTAGAAATGCATTACTTGCTATTAGTGGATAGCGGCCCGGATTTAAGCTTGTTCTCTCCTTTCCTTGAGAAGGTCGAGGCTTAGCGCCATTAGCTTGGAGTTCAATTATTCATCGAATGACTCCGTCCGAGCTGTTGTAGCCCAATTTCTACTAGAGTGATGGTGTAATAACCTCAATCCAAGTACTCAGTCATGAACATTTGCGCATACAAGCATGCTTCATAGGGAAGGTGGTGAGTGCCAAAAGGAATGGTATAATAGATTGTCATCATTCCACTCAAGGTAGAAGTATTGAATTTTGAGGACAAAATTCTATTTAACGGGGGTAAACTATAACACCCCATACTTTTCAGTACTCAGGTGTTACCATGAGGACCTAACTTAGAATAAAAGCAAACTCAATCTGTATAAACGCTCACCTTTATTCTGGCTTGAATTAGTAGTTGGGGGCAATTTTCACCCATAGATCAAGCCATCCATTCGTCATCTTTCAAGATGGAACATCACTCCACCAGATGGACCTACTTTTGGAGATTTAATCTCCTCGATGGACAAATTTAAACCATCTATTCTCAACATATCATTGGATCCACTGTTCATCATGTTCTTAACAACCTACAATCAAACCACACTTAAACCACACGATCCAGTTTAAGTCTGACTACTTGAAGAATGTGAACCAATATATCAAAGCATACATCATTAGTTTTGGGACCCAAATCAATAGATCCACTGATCATTGAGTCTAGGTAATTTGATTGGGTGAGTTAGCCAATAGAATACACCATTAGAACATCTACGTATAAATCTAACTAGCAGATTTCAGTTAAACAATCCATAGGACCCTTTAGGGTTGGGTTTAGTCACATTTGATAGTGATTTGACCGTTAAATCATTCAAGATAATCACTTGGACATGTGAATGGGTAGATGTGGTCCACGTAAGCCTTGGATTAGCCCCACCTTTGGTCAACTATCCTATCAGAACCCACAAAACTTGGTGGATGGGGCAGATCCATAAAAAAAACCCTTAGTGGACCCCACCTTGTGGTGTGTGTGCATAGTTAGTGTACACCCATGTGTATTGAGTTGGGCTGCTCAGTCAAACAAGTTTGACCTGATTCAATCAAAAAAAGGAACTTTTCTCCCTCCTTTTGAATTTTCTCCCAACGAAATACACGAACAGACAGAGTTCGTTCTCAACGAATCATATCCCACCATCAGGGATCCTTTGGCCGATCCAAACCGTTCATAATTTCCAGGACATTGGTCCTACCAATCCCTCTTGGTTTCAGCCATTCGATTGTACACATGTGCACACAATCCCAGCCATAGACTAGGCTATATTGCACACCCATTTCTAAAAATGAAAAATCTTCATTTTTCTTTCTACTTTCCACGCTGGCAATTCACGAGAGGTTTCCTCCTAAGATCCTAGCCCTCCGCTTGGAGCAATCAGAGCCCTAAAAACTAGGGATTTCCTAGCTAAGGCTCGAGTTTCTCCCACCACCGTTGTTGCATGTTACACCTAACCTTATTAAGAAAAGCACTAATAACCGTTTAGCTGGTGGGCCCTACTATGTCTAGTAGTTAAATCCAAGCCATTTTCATGCCTCAGATCACAGCCTCAACCGTCCAATGGCAATCTACCATTGACAATGAAGTCATCGTCTCCTTCTAATCAATGAACCCATCAGCGGGTGGTGAGGCCCATTTACCGATCTGAGACGTCCTTCAGGTGGACCATTTTTCTAGAAATTGATCCGCATGGATGCCTTATAACCATGCACAAGGGATTCCACACGATCAGCATTTCTCGAGGCATTTAGTTGGGGTGAAAACATGAACTATAACTAATCCAATGATTAACATTCTAAATCCCAAAAGGTTTCTAGCGTGGCTTATAAAAGCCCTCCTTTTAAGGTAGCCCTTGTCCAAAGAAGGAAAGTCAAAAAGAGGAGCATCGTTTCTCCTTTGCTGCACCCTGTCTAAGGCGAGTCGAGTCAAAATTCGAGTCGGGATTCCTCCCCTGTCCAGAAAGAAAAAAAAGGGGAAGAAGAAGAAAATGGAAAGAAAGGAGAAATGGAAAGATTAGAGCAGGAGGAAGGGAGAGTTGGGTCAGTGGCTGCCCGACCTAATCGAGTTGAGTGCAACTCAGGTACTGCTAGCCCAATTTTTCTGCTGGAGTTGCAGCAAGAAAGAAAAAAAAAAGATAAAGAAGAGAGAAGGAGAGGTGAGAGAAAAGAGAGTGAGAGGAAGTTCAAGCCAGGCCGAGTTGTTGCCTAGCGTGACAGGCCAAACGCTAAGCGAGTTTAGGCACTTACAGGTCCAGGTTTGCTGGATCGTGAAGAGAAGAAAAAAAAACAGAGATAGAGGAAGAAAATCAAGGGAGAAAGAGAGGGGGAAATAGTGATCTGTTGTTGCTACTACTGCGATGCTAGGCTTAGCTGGCTTAGTAGCTGGGTTCCGAACTAGCTGAGTTACTAAATTGAGTCCAGCCACACTGTCTAGACATCCCAACAAGAATAAATGAGAAGAGAAGAAGAAGAAGAAGAAGAAGAGGAATAAAGGGAGAAATAAAGAGGAGAGAGGGAGAGTGTTTGGGGTTTTTAGTGACTGCTGAGTTAACTCGGTTGAAATTGAGTCCTGCTGAGTTTGACTGGGTCAAGTTAAGCCTAGTCCAGTTGGGTTTCCATCAAGGAAGGTGA
This sequence comes from Magnolia kwangsiensis, assembly GCA_037074715.1. Taxonomy (NCBI): domain Eukaryota; kingdom Viridiplantae; phylum Streptophyta; class Magnoliopsida; order Magnoliales; family Magnoliaceae; genus Magnolia; species Magnolia kwangsiensis. The sequence continues at coordinate 109,655,982 of CM073573.1, read as the reverse complement.
GGTGAGGAGAATGAGAGAGAGAGAGAGAGAGCAAGTAGGAGTAAGAATGGAAAAGGAAGAAGAGAGATTTGATTCATTTTTGCAACTGTCGAGTCAACTCGGTGGAGTTGGGCTGAGTTTGGGTTGGCTTACTCTAGCCTTGCAACTGTTAGATGGTGTAAACCCAAAGTGAGTTCATTTCAAGTCACCGAGATAGAGGTAAACCGAAACTCATTTACATCCATTTGTTATTGAGTTGACTCGGTGGGTTTTTACTGAATATAGTGACTGTGTATAGACAAGTACTATTTTTTTCTTAATGTTTTGTTTGGGTCGTGGTCACATATTTTTGAGTAGATTTGACTCTATCAGGTCGGATTCGTGCTATCTAAAAGGACACACAATTAGGTTGTGTGACCAGAGGTAAGGACTTACCCTCTGAGCTTCCCACTTAATTTCATCAATCTGGACATAGACAATGATATGATTCCTCTCCTTAAGTTATTTGTCTCATTATGTGAATATGCTAATTCATTGCGTAGTTGATTCCTATGTTAGATAATGAACATCTCTCTTTAATTATAGCAAGCATAAATGATTGATGATAACATGTTATCTTTAGTTGTACATTGTTAATTAACTATATGTTTGCCATTTGTGATTGAGTGATGTAATAAATGAAACCTGTCATGAACTCACCATCTTGTGGTCCATATTCGACTTATGTGACTTAGATCGCACATTTGCCTTACATGGCTTGGATCGCTTATTTGCCCTGTGTTGCTTAGATTGTGTGTTTATTGTTCGTGGCCTTGATGGAACATTGGTGTCCTTTTTGTGGCTAGGTGATTCTCTCTTCATCTTACGGTGTTCAATCGTATGCTGATTTCTGGGTGGAGAGGGAGTTCACTTTGTGATTTCGTAGCCATATTGTGGTGTTCACGTACGATATGATTTTTGGGTGGAGTAGAGTTTTGTATGTTGGTTTTCTAGCTATCTTATGGTGTTCGGTCGTACTATGATTTTTGGGTGGAGCGGGAATTCGCTTAGCGATTTCCTATCTATCCTGCAGTGTTCATGTACAATATGATTTTCGAGTGAAGTAGAGGTTTAAAGCTTGATTTTCTATACATTTAAGGTAGCTTAGAAGATTGATTATTTGACTATCTGGACATATCCCCTTTCATTATGATTTCTATTACATTTCCTTAATGTTGAGATTATGTTGACTAGCTTATTTTTGAATATATGATTATGATTTTAAATTGTGTTGTTTAATATGTCTCTTCTCATATATTGCGATTTATGTTGGATTATGAATGATGAGTGTATAATCTTAGAAGGTGCTCCTCACTGCGATAGCCATTGACGCCATCAAACTATATCAGTTGATGCAGGTGTAGAGCGAGCCAATATTGTTCACTAGATTGCTAGAGAAAATCGATTAGCTGCGGAGCTAGATGGGGTCCCTATGACCCCATATTGAGCTCCACCATTAGATGATAGATCTCTGTTTTAATTAATGGACTTTGCTATTTGAGAATTGTATAAGTCCTATATGGGTGCTTGTAACATCCCGAATTTTGGCCAATCTTGGATTAGACGTCCTTAGGCAATGGGTCAACTAAAACACCTGAAAAATCGCTTAGAACCCAATTCCATAGCCAAAGAAATCACGTAGGATTAATTCCTTTGAAAAATAAGTGTAAGTTAGCTAGCGCGACGCTGGAGTAGCTGGGAAATAGTCCCTGATCACTTTAAATACGTTCTACAAGACCCAAATCGAGTAGAACCAATGACTCTATGATACTCTATAACTTGGGATCAAACTCTAAGCCGGTTTGTTCTCTGGACCACTTTGAAATTTTGTATTGGATCTAGACCGCGCGTCGAAAGTCCGATACCTCCTATCTTAGACCGTTAGAACCGCCTAGCTGGACTTGACACTCATTTCGAAAATCAAGTCAAACCGATAATCACAGGCTATTTCATTGAGCCCGGACCGAAGAGAGTGCGAATAGGGACAGAATTGGAATTTCAAATTCAAATCTGGCACACGACTTGACGCGTCAGTATTGAGCATTTTGGCCGTCAGAATTCAGCCAGATTACACCCTCGGATCAGGAGAAATTTCTATTTTATATCATGAGACTTTCAGCCCTGATCTACGTGCGGTGACCGCTGAACTGAAACTGGTCCGCCACGTGCGATCTGCGGACCCAGCCGGACTGAAAACTTAATACGTGCTAGATCTGGTACGCGTGAACTTAAGTCCGATCGCATTCGGCCAGGGGACCACAAGAAAGAATCTTTTGGACCGAAACAGCCCCGAATTAGATATGCACTAAGTAAACTTCGTTCCCGAGCCCATTTTGGGCATTTTTAAGCTTATAAAAGGTGTTGAAACCCTCACTCCTCTCTCCCATCCGAAATTGCAAAAAGCTGTAGATTGGGAGAGAGAAAAGGTGAGAGTTTGTGAGAGAGAGTGGGAGTGATTTTCCTGCCACCTGCTGCTGCTGCTGCACGTGCTTAGGCGACGCACTCCGATCACTTTCCCGGCGATTCCAATGCACTTCTAGGTAAGGAAAACCCTAACCACTTGCTGATTTGGGGATTTCTTCGATTCAAATAGAATAGTAGCTGATGTACATGTGTATCATGTTGTCTGATCGCCGTAGACGAAGCGTATACGCTCCGTTCGAATCACTTCACCTATAAGGGAAAAGGTGCGGATTTTAGACGCTTTGATTGACTATTTCCAAAGCTTTCAATGTCGTTTAATAGTAGATTCGTGACGGCAATGCCGTTTGACATGTACAACATGCTGTCCGTTTCCTGTTTCGTAAACCAACGAAGAATATGAGATTTAGGGCATTTTAGTCATTTGTAGGAAGTACTGTTTTCATCCATAATTTGCTGATGTGATTGACATGGCTTCTTGCCGCATTAAGATATTAGGAATACGTGCATAATTAGTTTGGCGAAGAGATTCGCCAAATTGCGCACTTTGGGTCGACATGCTATATGTAGACTTAAGTGTGTAGTGTATGTGTTTGTATAAATGCTTGTATTAGTATGTATTAGATTAAATGATGTTATGAATTAGTTTGAGATTGATTTCTCAATTAATATGCTGACATAAATGATTTTCCACATGTTGACTATATGCATGATTCCATTATATGCATGAAATGTATGTGTTTGAAGATTTGCTTAAGTTGTATGTAATAACATGTGTTAACATGCTCACATGGTTGTATTTCATTTTCATTACCCTTACACAACTGCTGATGTGATTCTATGATTGTTTGGGACTATGCCTAGTCCAGGCAGTCGGTAACCGAACGAATTCGTGGTTAGCTTATCTTCGCCACGAACGACGCGTCGATGAACGCGAGCCGTGTTCTGGAGTTGGCGGCAGTGGTTAGGCCACACGAAGTGTTTTATGCAGTTCATGTTGTTCGACTTGAGATGCGATCGTGTTAGTCGAGCCCGTCAAGTAACCCGACTGGCCGTTGTATGTTCACCCTGCATGAGTCATAACTGCTTGAACCTAGGGTACTGAACTTACCATTGTAAACCCTGTTAACCATGGTACCTTGATCCACAAAGACTCATGAGCCGGGCATGGTGGTATGGGACACCGTGGTCGAGCTGTCGGCCTACGCTGGGGCCACAAACCTCCCCGTAGTGACCAGTGAGCACCTAGTCTCGTGAGCAGATTATGGTGGTATGGGACACTATATTCTTGCTGTCGGCCTACACTGATCAGGCGACGAGTCCTTTGTAGTGACCGCGAGCGTATTCTGAGTCTACGGGAGGCGACGACCCTTCAGTAGCAGTAGAGTACAGTAGGCCTGTATTGATAAGGTGATGGGGGAGCGGTGCAACGAGTGCGAGCAACAGCCCTGGCAGCCCTTGCAGCGACCTAGAAAATATACATCGTATGAGATTACTAGGAGTGACGACCCTAGACAGGATCTGTGTTGGGATTGATACAAGGGAAGTACCTTAGTTTCCCAATCCTGCTGTTTGAATGGACTAATAACAACTTGAAAATCATATCACCATAACATTGCATGTGCCTGGAAGATGTGGAGCACTCTAGGGAGTGTGGCATGCCGCGGTCGTAAGATGTTGCCGTATGAGGGAGATCGTCGGTGAGGGCATACATCACGTCATGTCATATTGCATTAACAACAGTATTAGGATTGTTTGATTTACTGCTTTACTATTATCGCATGATTGATTTGATAACATGCTAATCTCTGCTCTCTTATCCCACTGAGTTGATCACTCACTCCCACGTTACGGGATGGTGTTTCCGAACACCCACCAGTCCCTATTGTTATTGCAGATGATGGCGCGGCCTGCGAGGCGGAGCTAGATTTGATGATGATGAGGAGGATCTCTCCTTTATGCGTGATCTGATTGACGGGATTACAGGGAGGTTGATTAGATACATTGACACTTGTCATTTTATATTTTTAGCGCCCTCATGTATATTCATTTTGTTTACTTTTGAAGTATACATGTATGTGTATAACCTGGTAATATATTCACACTCTGGAGACATACAACAGTTTATATATGTTATACATACTATTACAGTCTTCCGCTTGCAAATTTAACTGTCTCTGGAGTATGATATGTTGTTCTGGCTTAATCTCACTCATGTTTAATACATCATCACAGACAACATTCAATCATACATATCTATGTTGCATCAATAACATTTTGGAACTCGGGAGTTGGGTTTTTGCTCGAACCCCCGATTTTTGGGATCTTACAGATGGTATCAGAGCATGATTTGGATTAAACCGGGCCTGGGTTATGGTCACGCGATGTACGCTGTCACTTCCTTTGACTTAGGTGGGTGCGAGAAGGGTCTAGAAACATTTCTAAGATTGCAGATTCGCCAATAGGCGAAGTCTATTCATTTCGATCGCGTGATCGAGTCCGTAACGTGTCTCGGGTCGCGTGAAGCAACCCGAATAGCTCCTAGGTCGTAGGAAGTCAGGTTGAGACGTTCTTTGAATGATTTTAAACCCGTAAAGGTAAATCCTTGGGCCGTGGGATGACCACGACTCCTGTATTCAATCGTCAGGGCTTAAAAACCCCGTTTCACCAAAAATCTTCAAAATTCTTCCTCTCACCGCTCCAATCTTCAATTATTTCTTATCCTTTTCATATTAGGCATCAATCCTAATGTGAAAATAATGTAAAATCATACTTTCACAAATTTTACAGTGAATAGTAAAATTTCATGAAAAATGGCTATAAGGCCATTCTAACTTCACTTTCTTTAGCCACTAATAGTCTAGATGGATGTACTAGCTCCTTCTACCCCAAAATCATATGCTGCATGATAGGGTTTTGTATTCAGTATTATGGATTGGTCCCGGAAAGCCCCGAACATATGTTTGGGCCTATATAGGTCAAAATACAATGAACCAAGGTGGGGGCCACACATTTTTGGGGTCCCTGGACCATGGGGGACTAGACCCATGTGGTCCCACCGACAAACTAAGAAGTTGGCCGGCGATGCCATCGCCGGTTTGGCAATGCATCACCGACCGGTGGGCCCCACTCTGGCCGGCCTTCGGTCCAGTGATGTTTGGGGTGTTGTATGGCCCCATGGTATGTGGGTCATCCCTCATAACCCCCCAAAAACCCCACTTCCTTCACAAACAGCCCCTCCCCTAGCCCTATTTACGTTTTCTTGCTGCCCTAACCCAAATTCGTGGTTCCAAACCACTCCCAAATCCATTCCCTGCTGAAAATGACCACACTCCTTCACTCCATGGCTGTTTGCAGCCTTCCCTCTTGAAGATCTCATTGGTTGGAGCTCTTAAAACCCCCAAATCGAGCTGAATTCGTGAGGTACTCCATTCCCCTTTTTCATTTTCATTTCTTTCTGAAAATACATCCTAGGGGAGCTTGAAGCATCCCTCTACAACGCCTAGATTTCATTCTGTCCATTTGGGCGACCGTTCCTTCGCATTTCCTCCGTTTTCCATGGCTATTGTTAAGCTGTTTTAGCCTTTTTCTCTCTTTCCACCATCCTCCCTCTCAATCCTATTTCTCCATTTTCTTTGCTTAAGGGATACTAAAAATATATGGGCGAGAGAGCTCTAGTGAGCAACAGACAGTATTAGACTCGACAGTGATAAAGAAGGTAAGTCGGGACTGTGGTAGAGTCCTTTGGTAGCAATAGGCATCTGTGACATTGTCTTGTAGATGTTTGATTACCATTTTGAAATCTCTGTGTTTTGTTGTTGTTAGGTTTAGTGACGTCAGAGGTAAAAAGTGTAGAACCTTGTTCCGTGTATTGTGACTAGCATGCTACTCCCAATCCCAGCATGGGACTAGGAATGCGGTTCCATTTAATACAACTAAGCGCTACCGGCCACATAGGCCCTAGGCGTTTTGGATCTAGTGTTAGCACTCCTAGATTTGAAGGGTCTGACGACATAAGAAAGCCAATTCTATTTAGACAATTTGGACCCTAAGCAATAGAACAACTCCCTGTAGTAGAAATGGTATGGAACCATTTAACGTATAAACTTAGGCTTTGGATTATAGCTACTGAGTTGCAGACTAGCCTACTAGTTACCTTAGGCAGTGTAAGGCCTATATATCCTAAGGGATAGTAGGTTAGATTTGGTTGGAATGGGACTCCCTTCCTTCGATAGATCCCCTTATGACTTATAGACTTCTTTTGTTGCCCATAGGAGGGAGCCATTCACTCTTAGGGACCATTTATAAATCCCTTAGAATGAACTTAGAATGTACTAGCACGCCCCTTAGAATTGCCTTCCCCAAAGGCTTATTGCATTCGGGAATGCGGAATAAAGGAACGACATGTAAGCGATGTATTCGCAGTTTGAATCGACTTCCTAATCCTAGTGGTTACCAATAAATCTAATGCTCTGATCAAGCAGAAGATCGGCATCGACTCGGATTAAGAATTGATACAATAAATCTTCTGTCCTAGCTAGACAGAAAGTCTATGTATCCGGCTCAGACCTACTACACAACCTTTCTTCTGTGATGACCCAACCACCTATAACCAAACAGGATCACATTGCCTTTGGAAAATGGCGAGGACTTAAAGCCAGTAGAGGATTCGACATCTTGCCACCAACTCATACCTGCCCCTGACCTTAACCACAATAGAGATTAGGCCCATCTCTATCGCCATAGATACCAATGCCATAGAACGCATCATTAGTAACGAAAGCCACTGTAATGAGAGGTTGTTTCCATTTTAGGTTAAGGATAGCCCCTAAGTTGCGCCTCGTTCCGATATACGGAGCGATGCATAGATTCTTGAACTTAAGTAAAACTAAGTTTTAAGGGGGGTAGAACGTATGGAGTCCAATCCGGTTAGGTTAGTCAACGCTCCCGTTCGATCAGAGTGGCGTAGCGGAAGCGTGGTCGGCCTCTTCCCCACTGGCCCAAGATCGAAACCTTTGAGTTAGGATATACGTACGATTAGGTTATTAAGTAGGATTGAACCTCCCTTAGAAAAGTATTCCTTGCTCTTCGCCAATGTCCGGGACGACATTGTGTTTTAAGGGGGGTAGATTGTAACACCCCGGATTTTGGCCAATCTGGGATTAGACGTCCTTAGGCAATGGGTCAACTAAAACACCTGAAAAATCACTTAGAACCCAATTCCATAGCCAAAGAAATCACGTAGGATTAATTCCTTTGAAAAATAAGTGTAAGTTAGCTAGCGCGACGCTGGAGTAGCTGGGAAATAGTCTCTGATCACTTTAAATACGTTCTACAAGACCCAAATCGAGTAGAACCAATGACTCTATGATACTCTATAACTTGGGATCAAACTCTAAGCCGGTTTGTTCTCTGGACCACTTTGAAATTTTGTATTGGATCTAGACCGCGCGTCGAAAGTCCGATACCTCCTATCTTAGACCGTTAGAACCGCCTAGCTGGACTTGACACTCATTTCGAAAATCAAGTCAAACCGATAATCACAGGCTATTTCATTGAGCCCGGACCGAAGAGAGTGCGAATAGGGACAGAATTGGAATTTCAAATTCAAATCTGGCACACGACTTGACGCGTCAGTATTGAGCGTTCTGGCCGTCAGAATTCAGCCAGATTACACCCTCGGATCAGGAGAAATTTCTATTTTATATCATGAGACTTTCAGCCCTGATCTACGTGCGGTGACCGCTGAACTGAAATTGGTCCGCCACGTGCGATCTGCGGACCCAGCCGGACTGAAAACTTAATACGTGCTAGATCTGGTACGCGTGAACTTAAGTCCGATCGCATTCGGTCAGGGGACCACAAGAAAGCATCTTTTGGACCGAAATAGCCCCGAATTGGATATGCACTAAGTAAACTTCGTTCCCGAGCCCATTTTGGGCATTTTTAAGCTTATAAAAGGGGTTGAAACCCTCACTCCTCTCTCCCATCCGAAATTGTAAAAATCCCTAGATTGGGAGAGAGAAAAGGTGAGAGTTTGTGAGAGAGAGTGGGAGTGATTTTCCTACCACCTGCTGCTGCTGCTGCACGTGCTTAGGCGACGCACTCCGATCACTTTTCCGGCGATTCCAACGCACTTCTAGGTAAGGAAAACCCTAACCACTTGCTGATTTGGGGATTTCTTCGATTCAAATAGAATAGTAGCTGATGTACATGTGTATTAGGTTGTCTGATCGCCGTAGACGAAGCGTATACGCTCCGTTCGAATCACTTCACCTATAAGGGAAAAGGTGCGGATTTTAGACGCTTTGATTGACTATTTCCAAAGCTTTCAATGTCGTTTAATAGTAGATTCGTGACGGCAACGCCGTTTGACATGTACAACATGCTGTCCGTTTCCTGTTTCGTAAACCAACGAAGAATATGAGATTTAGGGCATTTTAGTCATTTGTAGGAAGTACTGTTTTCATCCATAATTTGCTGATGTGATTGACATGGCTTCTTGCCGCATTAAGATATTAGGAATACGTGCATAATTAGTTTGGCGAAGAGATTCGCCAAATTGCGCACTTCGGGTCGACATGCTATATGTAGACTTAAGTGTGTAGTGTATGTGTTTGTATAAATGCTTGTATTAGTATGTATTGGATTAAATGATGTTATGAATTAGTTTGAGATTGATTTCTCAATTAATATGCTGACATAAATGATTTCCCACATGTTGACTATATGCATGATTCCATTATATGCATGAAATGTATGTGTTTGAAGATTTGCTTAAGTTGTATGTAATAACATGTGTTAACATGCTCACATGGTTGTATTTCATTTTCATTACCCTTACACAACTGCTGATGTGATTCTATGATTGTTTGGGACTATGCCTAGTCCAGGCAGTCGGTAACCGAACGAATTCGTGGTTAGCTTATCTTCGCCACGAACGACGCGTCGATGAACGCGGCCGTGTTCTGGAGTTGGCGGCAGTGGTTAGGCCACACGAAGTGTTTTATGCAGTTCATGTTGTTCGACTTGAGATGCGATCGTGTTAGTCGAGCCCGTCAAGTAACCCGACTGGCCGTTGTATGTTCACCCTGCATGAGTCATAACTGCTTGAACCTAGGGTACTGAACTTACCATTGTAAACCCTGTTAACCATGGTACCTTGATCCACAAAGACTCATGAGCCGGGCATGGTGGTATGGGACACCGTGGTCGAGCTGTCGGCCTACGCTGGGGCCACAAACCTCCCCGTAGTGACCAGTGAGCACCTAGTCTCGTGAGCAGATTATGGTGGTATGGGACACTATATTCTTGCTGTCGGCCTACACTGATCAGGCGACGAGTCCTTTGTAGTGACCGCGAGCGTATTCTGAGTCTACGGGAGGCGACGACCCTTCAGTAGCAGTAGAGTACAGTAGGCCTGTATTGATAAGGTGATGGGGGAGCGGTGCAACGAGTGCGACCAACAGCCTTGGCAGCCCTTGCAGCGACCTAGAAAATATACATCGTATGAGATTACTAGGAGTGACGACCCTAGACAGGATCTGTGTTGGGATTGATACAAGGGAAGTACCTTAGTTTCCCAATCCTGCTGTTTGAATGGTCTAATAACAACTTGAAAATCATATCACCATAACATTGCATGTGCCTGGAAGATGTGGAGCACTCTAGGGAGTGTGGCATGCCGCGGTCGTAAGATGTTGCCGTATAAGGGAGATCGTCGGTGAGGGCATACATCACGTCATGTCATATTGCATTAACAACAGTATTAGGATTGTTTGATTTACTGCTTTACTATTATCGCATGATTGATTTGATAACATGCTAATCTCTGCTCTCTTATCCCACTGAGTTGATCACTCACTCCCACGTTACGGGAAGGTGTTTCCGAACACCCACCAGTCCCTATTGTTATTGCAGATGATGGCGCGGCCTGCGAGGCGGAGCTAGATTTGATGATGATGAGGAGGATCTCTCCTTTATGCGTGATCTGATTGACGGGATTACAGGGAGGTTGATTAGATACATTGACACTTGTCATTTTATATTTTTAGCGCCCTCATGTATATTCATTTTGTTTACTTTTGAAGTATACATGTATGTGTATAACCTGGTAATATATTCACACTCTGGAGACATACAACAGTTTATATATGTTATACATACTATTACAGTCTTCCGCTTGCAAATTTAACTGTCTCTGGAGTATGATATGTTGTTCTGGCTTAATCTCACTCATGTTTAATACATCATCACAGACAACATTCAATCATACATATCTATGTTGCATAAATAACATTTTGGAACTCGGGAGTTGGGTTTTTGCTCGAACCCCTGATTTTCGGGATGTTACAGTGCTACATTTGGATTTTTATTATGGTTGAAACATTTTCATATAATGCATCATTTGCTCTAGTTATGTTTTCTGCTGATTCTAATTAATGATAAGCGGTTCAAATTTACATTGAATTTTATAGGCTAACACTCGGCTTTTTGGAGAACGAGTCATATACTTGGGTTCCAAAAACCAGGGTATTCTAGACGGCCTCTGCTCCTTAGGCAAAGGAAAAAGGAGTTTTCCCAGTAGTCATTCGAGCGGTAGTTCAGTATGCCCAAAGAATATTAGGAAGCTCTTCGGCTTACTCTCCCTTAGCCTTTTCAAGCTTGGTCCGGAGGTGATGTTTGATGATCTTGTTGACCGCCTCAACTTGTCTGTTGGCTTGTGGATGTAGCGGGAAGGATTAAACATTCTAGATTCTAAAATTTTCACACATTCCTTGGAATTGCTTATTATCTAATTACTTTTCGTTGTCGGAGACGATCGTGTGAGGAATCTTGAACCCGCATATGATGTTCTTCCAAATAAAGTCTGTTATTTTTTACTTGGTTATTTTTGCTAGAGGTTCAGCTTCAACTCATTTCTTGAAGTAGTCGACCATAACCACAACAAATTGGGTCTGGTCTTTACAAGTTGGGAGAGGGCCAATGATGTCAATTCCCCACTGGCCAATGGCCCGGTCATAGGAGTTACTTCTTCAGGAGGTTAACGAGGTATATTCGTGAAGCGGTGGTATTTATCGCATTTCTGAGCAAACTGTTGAGTATTGACTTGAATGTTCGGCCACTAGTACCCCTATCAAATGACCTTATGGGCTAAAGCTCAGCCTCTGGAGTGGTTTCCACAAATACCCTCATGAGTCTCCCTTAGAACATACTTTGCCTCATCTGGTTGTAAACATCTAAGATAAGGGAGATAAAATCCTTTCTTATAGAGGATGTCATTGGCTATGGTGTAACGAGTTGCCTTAGTCTGTAGTCTACGTGCTTCCATCCGATCTCTAGGTAACTTGTCTTCCTTGATGAAGTCAATGATCGGGTCCATCCAAGTTTATTCCGAGTTCATGGGAAGAGCTATGGAGAGGTTGACGTCGTCAATGCTCAGTTTAGTTAGGAACTCGATCGAAACGGATCTTAGAATATCGTCTGCAGTGGCTAGCTTTGCTAACATGTCTGCTTTTGAATTTTTTACATGTGGAATCAGAGTTACATTACTCTTTTGGAATTTTTTGATCAATTCTTTAACTTTCCATAGATAAGCTTTCATGAGTTCCTTCTTAGCTTGATATGCTTTAGCTATTTGATTGATGATCAACTATGAATTGGTGAAGACTTCAAGGTGTTAGGCCTCCATGGTGGCTATCAACTTAAGTCTGATGTAAGACCCGTATTTTGGTCCGTACCTTTTCGTACACTTCCATGGTCTTACCAGTCGAATTCCGACAACCTTCGAACCTTAACTGAAATTGACGCGCGATCCTGAATCATATGCCAACAACCCGAGTCGATTCAACCCGAGACCAATACCATAACGACTTCACCGTTGTTGCGGTTCCGATGCCGCGACTCGCGCGCCGAGGCGATACCGTGGTCAAGAGATATGGGCCAACGTTCGGTGCGAGAAAACGCTGCGCGTTACGAAAACTAAGGGAATCTCTATGATATGTCACATCAATCACATCAATCCCATCAATCAATCACCCATCAATCCATCACATGTCAAGTACACATCACTTCCATCCCTTTTCCCAAGCAACCACAAAAGTCTCCCAAAACCATACCTCTCTTACACAAAAAGCCACAAAAGTCAAGCTTTTCTTACAACACCCATACCTCTCTTACACAAAAGCCTCAAAAGTCAAGCCTTTCCTTACACAACCATCATTCATCCATCCATCCATCTCTCTCTTTCTCTCTTTTTCTCATTTCAAAAATCCCAAGCAACAAAGAGTCCCACGTATGGAATTTTACAAAATCCCTAAACTCCAAGTGGCCCACCTCTTCATCCCAAGATCTCCCATCTCAACCCTCCATTCCTCATCTTAACCGTTGAAAACCAAGCTAAGGTGCCAAGGAACTCCTAAGAGCAAGAAGATCGGACGGTGGGTGCTAGATCCTTTTAGTTTTTTTTATTTTTATGGTGGACCAAGTGAGGCCCACCGATCAATGGTGTGGATCTCACTTGGGACCCTAAAATGTGGCTGATGGACCACTTGGATCATCATGATCATCCCATGATGGGGCCATTCTCCATGGACCCCCATCATGATGTTTATTTTCTTTAGGAAGGTCATCTAGACCATCCATATTGGTGGGGAAAGGATCCCCATCGTTGATCTTAAGTTTTGATGGTCACATGTGCAAAATGACCTACTTGATGTATGATTTCATGTAAGGGAGGGCCCATAATGACGGGGTCCCTCCATCACAAGCCGTGTCCCACTCTCCATGTCTCTCTCTCTCTCTTTTATTCTTTTATTTTATTTTATTTTATTTTATTTTTAGGCAATAGGATTGTGTGGCCCACTTGAATGGATCCCACCTTGATGTAATTATTTTTATTCAAGTGGAGCCCACCTTAGACGTTGAACCCATGGCACCCATCAGTGGTGGCCCACTCCATCAGGGCCCACACTCAAAAAAAAAAATAATAATATAAGACCGTCCAGCGTCTGGGACGCTGGACGTTTCAAATGAGGAGAAAAAGGGAAAGAAGGAAAGGCTTTTGGGTGGTCCACTTGCTTAGGCCCCACCCTGATGTATCGTCCTAATCCAAGCCGTCCATCCCTTTCACCATCTCATTTTAGGCGTTGAGCCAGAAAATGAGATTGAACGGAGCACCTGGTGGGCCATAGCGTCAAAGATCGCACACTCACCATTCAAACATCATTTTTGTATTTTATTTCATTTCCGTAGCATTTTAAAATTTGAACTCTAGACTCATTTGGACGGCCTCGAGCCGCTGATCGCAATGGCCAGGGTGGATTTCACTTTAGTGGGCCCCACGTGCGAAAAACCCCGGGAAGACCAATTTTCCTTTTTTTTAATGAAATGGCAGAGGCCTTGTCTCTGCCTCTGACAGCAGCGCTGCTGCGTGTAGCCATGGGACGGAGGGTGCCCAGTAAGGGACCCACGGCTCCAGCCGTGGGCCCCACCTTAATGTTTGTTTGCCATCTAATCTGTTCATGAGGTGAGCCCCCTTCTCAGGTGGGTCCCCTCCAAGTTTCGGCTTAATCCAAGGCTCAGGTGGCCCACACCACGTGAAACAGTGTGGATTGAATTCTACCTTTGAAGAGTTTTTGGGGCCCACTGAAGTTTTGAATCAAAATGATATTTAAAATCCTCCTCGTAGCATCCCAGGATCGGAACCTGGCGAATGGGAGCTAGGAGCCGAGAATGGGGTTCTACGGAGGCTGTCGGCACCGGATTCGGCGATCGAGAATTTTGTGAGCCCGGTTACCGAGTTTGGGGCGTGACAGAAGTTGGTATCAGAGCATAACTTGGGAATAACCGTGAACAACATTACATGTCTGCTACGAGTGTGGAATGACCAAGTCTCGAAGTTCGGATAGCTTCGCGACCTTCCAATTCTGACCATTAATGTGCGTACCTTCAAGAGTTTTGAAGTTGATAGGCACCTTCGCTCTTTCCTGTAGGATATGGCACCTGGGAGAGTTACCCGATCGACTCCCGCACCACCACCTGAGGATTCTGCTTCGCCATCGGAGGCTCCAGATTTACCACCTGCGTCTCCCGTTCCACCCTCAAAGATCCCTGCTTCCTTCCCTGAGGATGACATTCCTCCAGCTGAGGCCGATGCGGAGCCGACCGTGACTGTGAGTACCTCTCAGTTACAGCAGATGTTATAGGCTGTGACAGCCACACTCTAGGGACAGGGCAGACGCCCAGTTGCTTCACCAGCTCAGGAAGAGCAGGAGCGCGCGAGCGACTTACTTCGTGAGTTCAGACGACTTGATCCCCCACGTTTTCAGGGCGAGCCAGATCCGACCGCAGCAGAGAGATGGCGCTCCGATGTGGAGAAGATCTTCGATACCATGTCATGTACGACCGAGCAGCGCGTCCGGTTAGCTGTATTTCTCTTCCAGGGTGAGGCCGAGCATTGGTGGACCTTTATTACCCGTGTTGCTGGACCTGATTATGTCTGGACATGGGAGGACTTTGTGGACCGATTCGAGGAGCAGTACTTCCCCGACCATATTTGTCGTCAGCGAGCCTTAGAGTTCGAGACTCTGGTGCAGGGAGACATGATGGTGGCGCAGTACGCGGCCCGTTTCATAGCACTCTCGATATTTGCACCATATATGGTTGATGACGAGGGGCGGAAGGCCCGCCGCTTCGAGCATGGCTTACGTTACGGCCTTCAAGTTCGTGTTATTGGGCATGAGCTCCCTACTTTCCAGGCAGTAGTGCGGAGAGCTCAGATTTACGAGACTGAGTGGGCCAGTTCTCAGTCTGATCATGGTCAGAGGAGAGACCGGAAGAGGCAGGCTTCTTCCAGTCCTTCCCAGCAGAGTCGTACAGGTCACCTGGCCTTCCGTGCACCATCAGCACCAGCAGCACCTCCACCACCACCTCAGAGGCAGTTCACCGGCATTTTCTTTAGGTGTGGTGTGACGGGACACCGTTCATGGGAGTGTCCCAGCCCCCAGCAGCAGTAGAGAGGTCCACAGCAGCAGAGACCTCCACCGCAGCAGCAGAGACCCCCACAGCAGCAGCGACAGCAGCCTCCACCACCGAGACCACCTCAGCAGCAGCATCAGCATCAGCACCAGCCTCAGAGGCCGCAGCAGCAGAGGCAGCAGTTTCGACCGCCTCAGCGACCCCAGCAGCAGCATCAGCATCAGCACCAGCCTCAGAGGCCGCAGCAGCAGAGGCAGCAGTTTCGACCGCCTCAGCGACCCCAGCAGCACAGCACGTTCAGAGGGGACATGCACCTCCCCAGTTAGCTCAGGCTAGATTCTATGCGGCTCAGCAGGATCCGCAGTCATCCGGAGGAGTTGTTGAGGGTATACTTCCAGTTTCTGCATGCATTGCACGAGTATTGTTTGACTCCGGTGCATCGCACTCTTTTGTGGCTGAGAGCTTCTGTCGATCGGCTGGCTTACCATTGGAGTCTGCTGATGAGGGCCTATTAGTATCGACTCCCTTGGAGAGGACTGCAGTGTTAGGACGATTTTGTTCGTCATGCCCTGTTCTGGTTGGGGATACCTTTCTGCCTACCGATTTTTTCATTTTACCGATGTCCGAGTTTGACGTCATCCTAGGCATGGATTGGCTCACCGAGTATTATGCCATTTTGGACTACGCCGTGAGGACCGTCACGTTCTGTATACCCGGCGTGCCACAGTTTCAGTTCGTTGCAGAGGGCAGAGGAGAGCGGTTGTCTTGTTTGATGTCATGTGCAGTAGAGGAGCCTGTTGCCGTTTGCATCGACCATTTACTGATAGTTTACGATTTTCCCGATGTGTTCCAGGAGATTCCGGGATTACCACCTCGTCGACTCACCGAGTTCCAGATTGATCTCGTGCCCAGTACCGCGCCTATTTCGAAGGCCCCGTATTGTATGGCACCGTTAGAGTTACGGGAACTGCAGAAGCAGTTGGACGAGTTGCGAGAGTTGGGTTTTATCTGTCCGAGCAGTTCACCGTGGGGAGCGCCGGTACTCTTCGTGAAGAAGAAGGATGGCTCGTTGAGGCTCTGCGTTGACTACCTCGAGCTCAATAAAGTCACGATCAAGAACAAGTACCCGCTCCCTAGGATTGATGATTTTTTCGACCAGCTGCAGGGTGCACAGTTCTTTTCGAAGATCGACCTGCGTTCCTGTTATCATCAGATTCGGGTCCGAGATGAGGACATTCCGAAGACGGCATTCAGGATGCGTTACGGTCATTTTGAGTTTCAGGTCATGTCCTTCGGACTGACCAATGCACCCGCGGTCTTCATGCAGCTGATGAACGAGGTTTTCCGCCCATATCTGGATCAGTTTGTTGTAGTCTTCATCGATGACATTCTGATCTACTCGAGGACCCGTGAGGAGTATGAGTAGCAATTGGAGATTACCTTGCAGACCCTCTGCGCACACCAGTTGTATGCGAAGCTGGAGAAGTGCGAGTTCTGACAGGAGGAGGTGAAGTTCCTCGGTCACATGGTGACGAGGGAGGCTGTCCCAGTGGACCCCTAGAAGGTCGGGGCAGTGCGTTAGTGGGGCCAGCCCATGACTGCGACAGAGATCCATAGTTTCCTTGGTTTAGCGGGCTATTATCGACGTTTCATTGAGGGTTTTTCTCGTATTGCAGCCCCGCTGACTAGGTTGACTCGGAAGGGCACAGAGTTTATTTGGAGTGACACTTGTGAGCGAGCATTTACAGAGTTGAAGGACCGTCTGACGTCCGCTCCTATCCTCACTCTTCCCTCTGGGAGTGACGGCTTTATTGTATTCACTAATGCCTTGCATATCGATTTGGGTGCTGTTCTGATGCAGCACGGGAGACCAGTGGCCTTCGCGTCTCGTCAGCTCAAGGTCCATGAGCTGAACTATCCTACACATGATCTGGAGTTGGCTGCAATTGTCTTCGCATTGAAGGTGTGGAGGCACTACCTTTATGGGGTCAAGTTCGAGCTCTTCTCTGATCACAAGAGCTTGAAGTACCTCTTCTCGCAGTCTGAGTTAAATATGAGACAAAGGCGCTAGATGGAGCTCCTGAAGGACTATGATTTCGACCTCCAGTACCACCCGGGCAAGGCGAACGTGGTGGCAGATTTCCTCAGCCGTCAGCCACGAGGCCTAGTAGCACATATGATGATTCAGGAGTAGCGGATGCTTGAGGATATTGCAGCGTATGACTTTGAGTTCGGCCTGCAGTCTTCCATTGTACAGTTATCGAGCTTGTCGATTCAACCCTCTCTTGTCGCTAGGGTGATCGAGGCTCAGCAGGCTGATGAGTCGTTGCAGAGTTATATGGCTGAGGCGGCATCTAAGGGTCAGGCTGATTGGCAGATTGGTACAGATGGTGGACTTCGTTTCAGAGGCCGATTATGTGTCCCGGATATTCCAGAGTTACACAGAGATCTTATGACCGAGGCACATCGATCACGATTTTCTATCCACCCGGGCTCCACGAAGATGTACCGTGACATGAGGCGACAGTATTTTTGGGCGGGGATGAAGCGCCAGATCGCCAGTTTTGTGGCCGAGTGTGACACGTGCCAGCGTGTCAAGGCCAATCATCAGAGACCTCCTGGTCTATTGCAGCCGTTGAGTGTCCCGATGTGGAAGTGAGAGCACGTGTCGACTGATTTCATTATGAGCTTGCCGAGGACTCAGCGCGGTCATGACGCCATTTGGGTTGTTGTGGATCGTCAGACGAAGTCGGCACATTTCCTTGCGATGCGTGCGACTTGGTCTATGGACCGGCTTGTGAGATTATTTATTGAGGAGATTGTGAGACTGCATGGCGTTCCAGTTTCGATCGTTTCTGACTAAGACTCGAGGTTCACATCTCAATTTTGGGGGAGCTTCCAGCGTGCGATGAGGACTGATTTGCAGCTCAGCACCGCGTACCATCCGCAAACCGATGGCCAGACCGAGAGGGTCAATCAAATACTTGAGGACATGCTTCGGGCCTGCGCGATTGACTTCGGGGGTAGCTGGGATGAGCATCTGCGATTGGCTGAGTTCGCGTACAATAACAGCTATCAGGCGACCATCGGCATGGCTCCTTTTGAGGCACTATATGGCAGACCATGCAAATCACCGAGTTGTTGGACCGAGGTTGGAAAGCGTCGTCTCCTAGGTCCCGAGCTTGTGCAGGAGACTTCAGAGGCTATTGACATCATCAGGCAGAGGATGCGCACAGCTCAGAGCCGACAGAAGAGTTCTGCTGATCGTCGGCGTCGTCCCTTAGATTTTGATGTAGGGGACCATGTGTATCTCAAGGTCTCGCCCATGAAGGGCGTAGTTTGATTTGGAGCAAAGGGCAAGCTTACCCCGAGATTCATAGGACCTTTTGAGATCACTGGGCGCGTTGGCGTCGTGGCCTATCGGCTTGCCTTGCCATCACAGTTGTCTGGCGTCCACGACATTTTCCACATCTCCATGTTGAGGAAGTGTGGGTCAGACATAGTTTTCGTTATTGATTGGCAGCCGCTGGAGGTTCGTGAGGACGCTTCTTACATTGAGCAGCCAGTCCGTATCCTTGATCGGAAGGAGCAGGTCCTCAGAACCAAGGTCATTTCTTTGGTGAAGGTATAGTGGGGTCACCATTCTGTAGAGGAGGCTTCGTGGGAGTGTGAGGCTGAGATTCGACAGCGTTATCCTCATCTCTTTTATGGTTGATCATGTGATGTATTTTGTATACTATCTCCGATTCTATATGATGATATTATGTCGTTTCTTTTTCATGAGTAATGCTTAGTTGCGATGCTTGTGTAAATTTCGGAAATGAAATTTTTATAAGGAGGGGAGAGCTGTAAGACCCGTATTTTTGGTCCGTACCTTTCCGTACACTTCCGCGGTCTTATCGGTCGAATTCCGGCAACCTTCGACCCTTAACCGAAATCGACACGCGATCCTGAATCATATGCCGACAACCCGAGTCGATTCAACCCGAGACCAATACCATAACGACCGTGCCGTCGTTGCGATTCCGATGCCGCGACTCGCGCGCCGAGGCGATACCCTGGTCAAGAGATATGGGCCAACGTTCGGTGCGAGAAAACGCCGCGCATTGCGAAAACCAAGGGAATCTCTACGATGTGTCACATCAATCACATCAATCCCATCAATCAATCACCATCAATCCATCACATGTCAAGTACACATCACTTCCATCCCTTTTCCCAAGCAACCACAAAAGTCTCCCAAAACCATACCTCTCTTACACAAAAGCCAAAAAAGTCAAGCTTTTCTTACACCACCCATACCTCTCTTACACAAAAGCCTCAAAAGTCAAGCCTTTCCTTACACAACCATCATTCATCCATCCATCCATCTCTCTCTACATCACTCTCTCTCTTTCTCTCTTTTTCTCATTTTAAAAATCCCAAGCAACAAAGAGTCCCACGTATGGAATTTTGTAAAATCCCTAAACTCCAAGTGGCCCACCTCTTCATCCCAAGATCTCCCATCTCAACCCTCCATTCCTCATCTTAACCATTGAAAACCAAGCTAAGGTGCCAAGGAACTCCTAGGAGCAAGAAGATCGGACGGTGGGTGCTAGATCCTTTTAGTTTTTCTTATTTTTATGGTGGACCAAGTCAGGCCCACCGATCAATGGTGTGGATCTCACTTGGGACCCTAAAATGTGGCCGATGGACCACTTGGATCATCATGATCATCCCATGATGGGGCCATTCTCCATGGACCCCCATCATGATGTTTATTTTCTTTAGGAAGGTCATCTAGACCATCCATATTGGTGGGGAAAGGATCCCCACCGTTGATCTTAAGTTTTGATGGTCACATGTGCAAAATGACCTACTTGATGTATGATTTCATGTAAGGGAGGGCCCATAATGACGGGGTCCCTCCATCACAAGCCATGTCCCACTCTCCATGTCTCTCTCTCTCTCTCTTTTATTCTTTTATTTTATTTTATTTTATTTTATTTTTAGGCAATAGGATTGTGTGACCCACTTGAATGGATCCCACCTTGATGTAATTATTTTTATTCAAGTGGGGCCCACCTTAGACGTTGAACCCATGGCACCCATCAGTGGTGGCCCACTCCATCAGGGCCCACACTCAAAAAAAATAATAATAATATAAGACCGTCCAGCATCTGGGACGCTGGACGTTTCAAATGAAAGGAGAAAAAGGGAAAGAAGGAAAGGCTTTTGGGTGGTCCACTTGCTTAGGCCCCACCCTGATGTATCGTCCTAATCTAAGCCGTCCATCCCTTTCACCATCTCATTTTAGGCGTTGAGCCAGAAAAGGAGATTGAACGGAGCACCTGGTGGGCCATAGCGTCAAAGATCGTACCCTCACCATTCAAACATCATTTTTGTATTTTATTTCATTTTCGTAGCATTTTAAAATTTGAACTCTGGACTCATTTGGACGGCCTCGAGCCGCTGATCGTAATGGTCGGGGTGGATTTCACTTTAGTGGGCCCCACGTGCGAAAAACCCCGGGAAGACCGATTTTTCTTTTTTTTTTTAATGAAATGGCAGAGGCCTTGCCTCTGCCTCTGACAGCAGCGCTGCTGCATGCAGCCGTGGGACGGCGGGCGTCCAGTGAGGGACCCACGGCTCCAGCCGTGGGCCCTACCTTAATGTTTGTTTTCCATCTAATCTGTTCATGAGGTGGGCCCCCTTCTCAGGTGGGTCCCCTCCAAGTTTCGGTTTAATCCAAGGCTCAGGTGGCCCACACCACGTGAAACAGTGTGGATTGAATTCTACCTTTGAAGAGTTTTTGGGGCTCACTGAAGTTTTGAATCAAACTGATATTTAAAATCCTCCTCGTAGCATCCCAGGATCGGAACCTGGCGAATGGGAGCTAGGAGCCGAGAATGGGGTTCTACAGAGGCTGTCGGCGCTGGATTCGGCGATCGGAAATTTTGTGAGCCCGGTTTCCGAGTTTGGGGCGTGACATCTGACAAGCAAAGCTTAAAGCTTCTTGTTATGCTACATTATTTGAGGCTTTAAATCCAAATCTCAAGGCATATTGCGTGCATATACGATCTGGGGTCTCTACGACTATCCCAGCCCCACTTGCCTTAGATTTGGATGAGCCATCAACATATAGTGTCCACTTAGGTAGGTCAGATACTTAATCGGGTGGAACGCCTAGGATAAGCTCCAGCCTGGGTAGATCGTCTTGAATGTCTAGGTCGGTTCCTTGTCCGAGTGTAGGAGTAATCTTGGCGATAAATTCTATCAGTACCTGACCTTTAATTGTTGTTCGGGGTCGATATTTGATGTTGAACTCTATTAACTTGATTGCCTACTTGGAAAACCTTCCCGAAGCTTTGGGCTTTTTGATCACTTAATGGACTGGTTGATCAGTCAAGATGATGATGGTGTGATCTTAGGAGTATGGCCTCAATCATCGGACCAACGCTAACGCTAGTTTCTCCAGATTTAGATACTTAGTTTCAGCTGAAACTAGGGCCTTACTGATGAAGTATACCAGGAGTTTCTTTCCCACATGCTCCCTAATTAAGGCTGAGCTAATTGTTGCATCAGAAACAATCAAGTATAGCAGTAGAGATTCTCCTTGTTAAGGTTTGGAGAGCAATGGCGGTGACCCCAGGTATTGTCTGAGCTTCTGAAAGGCCATCTCACATTCTTCTGTCCAATCTACTACCTATTTCCCTTTCAACTGTTTGAAGAAGGTGAGACATTTGTCTGTAGGTCGAGACACGAAGCGATTGAGTGCGACTATTCTTCCTGTAAGTCATTGGACGTTTTTGATTGCCTTTGACGAGTTCATGTCAAATAGAACTTTGATCTTTTTGAGGTTTCCTTCGATCTCTCATTGGCTGACCAAAAAATTGAGGAATGTTCCCAAGCTAACTCCGAAGGCGCATTTGTTCGGATTCAACTTCATCGAATATTTACAAAGAATGAGGAACATTTCTTTAAGATTAAAAGTGTAATACATGGCCTTGATGCTCTTGACGAGCATATCATCTATGTAAACTTCCATTGTTCGCTCAATCTGATGGGCGAACATCTTGTTCACAAGCCGCTGATAAGTGGCTCCTGCATTTTACAATCCAAACGGCATTACTCGGTAACAATAAAGGCCTTTATAACTGACAAAGGTCATCTTTATCTTCTCATATGGATGCATTACAATTTGATTATAACTAGAATAAATGTCCATAAAACTAAGAGTTCATGCCCTGCGGTGCTATCGACAAGCTGATCAATTCGAGGAAGGGGAAAACTATCTTTGGGACAGGCTTTGTTCAAGTTTATGTAATCGATGCTGACCTATCATTTCCCATAGGGTTTTTTTAACCAACACTACGTTGGCTATCCAGCTCGGATAATAAACTTTCATAATGAATCCGGCTTTGAGGAGCTTGTTGACTTCTTCTCCGATCATTGCATATCGTTCGGGGCCAAGTGCTTGGCACTTCTGTTGAATAGGTCAGTGATTAGGATCGACGTTCAGGCTGTGCATGATGAATTTTGGGTCGATGCCAAGCATGTCCTCATGAGACCATGTGAAGACATCTACATAACGATGAAGAAGGTTTATCATCCTATCTCGTAGTGGAGGGATCATGGATGACCCAATCTGGACCATTTTGGATGGGTCAAAGTTGTCGAGTGGAATTAACAAGAGATCCTCTATAGGACATCCTCGTTCTTCAAAATCTTCACAAGGGTCCAGAGAAGTGATGGTCATCGTCTGGTGTGAAGCCCTTAATTGCATTGTATAGCACTGCCGAGTTTCATGTTGATCTCCCTTCATTGATCTGACGCCCAACTCGATCGGAAATTTCATGGCCAAGTGGTAGGTCGAAACCACAGCTTGCAGGGCATTTAGAGATGGTCGACCAAGGATCGCATTGTAGAAAGATGGACAGTCTACTACTAGGAAGTCATTCATCGTGGTTACTTGGCTTTGTCCATCTCTAGCCATAATCGGGAGCTGTATTAATCCTTCGGGTATAGCTCTCTGTTCACAAGCCAAGTATAGGGTTATGATGTAGTAATAAACTCGGTGAGACCGAGGCAAATCCCAGGGGACTAAAACCTGTATGTTATCTGAAACTAAGTAGAACTAGAACCAGCCTAAGATAAAATCTAAATTGAATAAATTTAAGGAATAATGGTAAAATATTAATCTAAAACTTATATAATTCAAAGGTAGAGCTAGGATGCCAAGGATCCACTTGTAGCAATTGGGAAGCTACCTTGCAATGATTCAAGGACACAACTGGAATCAGAGTCCTATCCTATCCAATTGGTAAGAAGAGATTATCAGATCTCTGAACTTCTCATGGATCTAATCATTAATAGATAAGAGTGGTGAAGATTCGGAAGTGATTCCATCACCAAAGCATGCCCAAGAGGTAAGGAAAATAACAACAATTTACCAAACTCACAACCAATCCTAATAGAATTGAGAAGATTAAGAGGATTCCATCACCCAACCATGCCCATGAGACGATGGTGAACAATGGGATTGCCTAATTTCACAATCTCAATACAGGAAAAGAAGATATCTCAAGTTATCGCAGATCTATTGTAATTTGAGTCACAACAAACCATTAAAAACTAAAAATATTCCTTCATAATCAAACTAGAATCCAAGAGAGTTCAATAAAACACGAATATATATATATATATAAAAGCATCCCAACCACGCTACAAGCTTCATCTCTTAGCCCTAGCTAAGAGGTTTAGCCTGTCATAGACATCCTAAAATCTCTTAAATAAAAGCATAAAAAATAAAAAAACAGAAAAAAAAACACTCTAACAATCTCCCTCTCTTGCACGTTCCAGCCGATCTCCCCTGATGCCCCCCACATTCTCAAGCTCCTTGCCTTTTATAATAATAGGAAGGTCAGTAGAAGAAAGTATTCTCTCGCAGCTCGTCTACAATAGAACCAGACTCTAGAATATGCATCGTCCTACATAAAGAGATGCGTAGGGAGAGGAGCAGCAACTGACAGAAATAAAGATCTAGTAATCCTATCTAAAATCTGATCTAGACAGACATCTTGAGAGTAGTCGGCCATGTTATGGGAGAAGTTTGGACGGTCCAGATGGATGGATCGATCCTCACCAAGCTTCTCAAACGGACCACAGCGTCCGAGCATTTAAAATAGAGGTCATTCCTCTCTTTGATGTGATGTTGGTGGGGCCCACAGAGGGAAGCTTTTGAGAAATCTACACTGTCCATTGCACTCTCCTTGAAAAACTAATTGGAAATGGTTGGTTTTAGATTAAATTCGGTGTGGCCCACGTGGTTTTCTGCTCTGCTGTCTATCTTGCATTTGATGGAGGAAATCATGTGATTGCATGTATAGGCCAAAAAAAAGAAAGCTAGGAGAGGGTCTTGCTTATCCACTAGAGCAACTGGACGACTCAGATCGTCCATTAGGACAATGTATGGGGTCCACTAGCCAAAATTGGAGAAACAATATCCCTTACTGGATGTCTTGAATTTCCATTTTTAAAAAGGAATCAGTTATCATGCTATGATTGATTTCATGAGTTCAATGTACATCGCACTCCCATGTGTTGTGTGCACGTGCAACAAAAGGTGGGGCTCATCTTGATGTTCAGGAGAAATCTGCTCTGTCCATCCATTTTTCCATCTCATTTAAGGGGTTGAAACCAAAATTGAAGCGTATACAAAGATCAAGTGGGCCCTAAATTAAGATTTTAAAGGCTAATTTGTCAGTTTAGACACTTTTACAGGGATTTGGGAGCTAAAGTTCAACGTGTATGGTTCATTTATGGTCCTCAGGCTATGTATGAAGTTTTGAGTTGAACGGATGGCAGGAACCCTGTGATCTTGTATTCTGGACGTCATTCAAGCCATTTGAGCTTCAGTTTCGTGAATATTAGTCTCCTACGGTCCATCCCTTGCCTTGGTGACTTTAGAGTGTTAAATTCATCCTTTTAGCATCCTGTTTTAGTCCAAGCTCGTAAATATACCTTTCAGCACAAACATGATTAAATCGGGCCGTTAAATAGTATCAAGTTTGTAAAATCAGGTAATAACTGAGGTCTAATAGACAATAACTTTGGTTAATTATGGTTGCACATGACTTGCTAATGGATTTGATATTTTGTCTATCTTGATCATTTATTTCTTAATACTCTTCTTATTCTTCCTTCTTTTTAATTCCTTCCTTTGTCATATTATGACAAAAAAGAGCAAAATTTTGGCATGCTTAATATATGGTGACTATGGTGATTATGGTATATATTGGTATATTGGCATGTGGATTGTGGATATGTAACTTTTCTTTCTGAAAGGGGGAGGAGTTAAGTTAGAGGGAGTATTGTTGATGGAAGTTGATTATAACCGGTACATGATTCTTTAACTAGGTTGTAACTGGTTTCTTTTTATAACTGGCATGATTCTTTATATGTATAATGCTTATATTTTTATGAAGTGTGTTTTGTCACAAATTTGACAAAGTGGGAGATTGTAAGTGTTAAGGTTTCTAGCTCCTATATTGTCAAATTTTGTATTGCCAAAACCTCTCTTAGAATCCGTGTCTTGTGTAGCTTATCTACATAATGAAGTCTATGCATCTCTCAAGAACAAGGGTCTTGTATTTAAGAACTTCAAAGGCAAGTGTACTAGTTCATGTTTATGTACAATGTCGCAGTGAATTCAAGCTTTCAAGGTTCAAGAGTTCAAAGCTTCGTACAAGTCAGGACAACGTTCTTAGTCTTTAATACTTAAGTTAAAGCTTCAATGTTAGTCAATTTTAAGCTCCAATGTTAGTCGATTTCAAGCTTGAAGAGTCTCAATTCAAGCTTCATCCAATGACAAGATTCAAGCTTTGACAACTTTAAAGTACGACTATCAACTAAAAGAAAAAGAAGCTCAATGTTCGTACTTCACTAATAAGGTATAAATGACCTTAGATTGACCTTAGGGTAGGTCATTTTAAATACATAATTCAATTATATCATTTTATAAGCGAATAGTCTATTTCTCGACTAGTTCTGGACTCTGTTTGACTAGTCCTAGTACTGGCTCGACCAGTCTAAAAAATTTCAAGACCAGTCCTAAGTTTGTTGTAAATTTTAAAATTTTTTTGTTAAGCCACAACCAGTCCTGGAGACTGCTCGATCGGTCATGTGAACAGTGCATGACTCGTTCACGACCAGTCCTGCAGCTACGATTCAAAGTCCAACAACTATTTCAAGTTCCCCATGACCAGTCGTGGACAAGTCACGACCAATCGTAGAGGTCCCTCGACCGGTCGTGGAGGGCCTACGACCAGTCGTGGAACGACTATATCTGATCGCGCTCAAAATTTCAAAAACCAATTGGTCCTACGACCATTTGTAGTGTCCACAGGACCAGTCGTGAACGTGTCTTCTGTAACTATAAATAGAGCACGATTTTTAGAGTTTGGTATTTAATTCAAGTAAAATCAAGACACCTCTTTAAGAGATAAGTTTGTAAACTTCTTAAGCTATATTGTGCATATTTAATATTCTCTTTTATTAGCTTTATTATATTTGATTTTGTATTCTACATTCCAATATGATCTAAAAGAGGGATTGACGTATTCCTACTTCTTGGAATCAAAATCAAATAGAGCTAGCCCAACTTAATTTAATTTAAAATAAATTTATAACCTAGAAACATTTCATAAGTGAGTGTGGACATTGAACTTCTACTCTACTTTGGTTCTTCTGGGCTGCAACAAAAGGAGAATATCCAAGTATTTTACAGTTTTGTAATTTCCTTTATTTTGGTTTCTTTGAGATTAAGGTAAAAAAATCTCTTAGTTTTGGTTATCTGAGGTGATCCAGAAAACTCAAAGTGTGGAGTTTTTTGAATTGTGTAAGCCCACTTGAAAGACACAATTGTGAAGGTTTTAGGTGAACCTGGAAAAACTTATTTTCATAGTGAACACTAATATCCACTGTGTGAGGATATTAGGGGTGGAGTAGCTGTGTGGCTGCTGTTTAACAGTTGGTGTACACACAGGCGAACCACTATAATTCTTTGTATTTTGTGGTTTTGTGGTTTCCTTTCTTTATTCTTTTTGGCTCAAGATTGTGGGATGTATTTGTGGATGTGAATATTGTAATCTTTACATTTTAGCATTGTGAAGAATGTTGTAATAGCTTAGATTTTCTTTCTTGCTATTTCCTTTTTATTCCTCTTCAGTTTGAGTTTTTGATACACAAATCATCCTAGTAAGGTTATCCTACCATAAACCCTTGGTTTTTATGGTGTAAGGTTGTCCTTAGAACAACATTTATATTAACCTCTCAATACTAGAATTTTGAGGTTGTTGCTTCCTTTAATTATTTGCAATTCATTTGGCTATCTTATTGTTTAATTTCGCTATTTTTTTTTTAATTTGGCATTGTCCTATTCACCCCTTAGGACATATAGCTCGACCTTTTCAGAGTGTATGTCTTGAACTTGCTGTCAGGCCGTTTATTTGGGTGATGATTGTCGCGTGATTGGTCGTCCTTCCTTTTTCTATTTGTAGCGGCCAAACTAGGTTCTACCTTCCCCTGCTGTTCTTTGGTCGGGAGACCTTCATTTTGGACGGCACTCGCAGGACACGGGCTTCTTTGGTGTTGGTGTATTTTTGTGACTTGTTCAGTAGATTGGCCATCGTAGTTGGTGTGTTTTTGTCCAATGAAAAGAGGAATTAGCAATCCCTCAATCCTCCCATAATTGCTGTCAAGGAGAGCTCTTCAGAATTCTTTCGTACTTGCAGTGCTTCAATTGTTTAAGCTATAGGCGGGTGACTCTGGTTAAGGTCAGGGAGAAAGCTCGGCACATTACCGCGTCAGACGCGTTGTGAAGCTCCATCTAAACCCTACAGGATTCTAGATGCTCTGACGGTTGGTAACTCCCGAGAAGGGAGTGATCTGAGGCATACGGAATCTATCCGAAAATCGCATCTGCATGACTTCGGTAGTCAATGAGGGCTCAGTTTTCTCCATTATTACTTCCATTGGAGTCTGCGCGTTCGTATGGTAGGCTTATCACATGTCCCCAATCTAACCTCATAAGTCCTTAAGCTCAACTTCCCATGGAACGCTGCTCTCTATAGTAGCTTCTATTGGGGCTTTGCCTCGCTTCTTCCAGTCTAGTTTGTGGCGTAGGTTGGAAGTGGGCAAGGCTGCAATCCTAAAAACGAGAGATGGGGATGGATTAGTTAAACTATTTCTATCAACTTCTCTGAGAGGTGGCAAGCATGTTGGAAGGCTGAGGAGGTTTATGGCCCACTTGCTCATCCACCTTGGCATCCCTTTGTATGTGCTAAGGTTGTAGTTGTTCCAACAACTGCCTCATGGAGTTCATGTTGTTGTTCAGCATTTTGACCTGCTGCTCGAGGGAGTTCAATTGTCTACCTTTGATGTGGGATTGATGACCTTGCCTCCCGGAACTGGAATCAGCTTGATGTTGCGAGGAAGAACCCCAATGACTGTCAAGTTGCTCCGGGGGCAGCATAAGGTCAGCTGCAACTAGGGAGACATGGGTTTTCATATTTCCTATTGCCATTGTTGTCTCTCTTGTAAAGCAGGAAATGGATCTAATTTCTCTTTCCACAGAAGGCACCAAAGTGTTGATACACTTTTTCAATAGACCCTTCTTAGACCCTGGAACACCTGCAACAAGAGTAAAAGGATAAAGGATACCCTGGCTAATGTTGAGGGTCAAATATTGTATATTATCCCCCATTTGTATCTTGGTTTTATGAACATGATGATGCTTAATGTCCTATTTTACTTATGTTTGTGTTGCAAAATGAATTTAACAGCTTGGATTGGAAAAGGTGTTAAAAGCATGAATTCGATGCTCAAAGATCACCAAGGCAAGGGATGGATCTTAAGAGACCAAGATTGAAGAATTCACATGCCAAAGATACAAGAAAACAAAGTGAGGAATGGAGAGAATCAAAGATTTAAAGTGAAGAAAAGGAATCCTAAAATAGTCCTGATAACAAACGTATTCTTGAAATTGTCCTGAAAAAGCATATTTTGAAATTTAGAATCTATTTTAACTGTACGGAGTGAAGTATATTTTGGTGTTGCATAAATATAAGTAAGAGTCCCCAGGTCATCCCTAGGCATCATCTAGGGTTTGAAGGAGCAAAGCACAAGAGAGGAAAGTCGTCGCTAAGCGTTTTTCTTCTCTTTTTCCTTAATTTTTCATATTTTCTTCTAGGGTTTTAGATCTAATCATGTATATGATTGGTTAAACCTCTTAGTTAGGGCTAAGAAGTGAAGCTTGTAGTGTGATGGGATGTTTCTATTGCTTTGATTCATGTTTATATTGAACCTACTTTGATTCTAGTTTGATATTTAAGGAATACTTTCAATTTTTTAATGGTTTATTATAACTCAAATTACAGTAGATCTGCAATAGCTTTGAGTATCTTTTTTTCATGCTTTGAGATTATGAAATTAGGAAATCCTATTGTTCACCATCTTCTCTTGGGCATGGTTGGATGATGGAATCCCTTCTAATCTTCATAATTCTCATATGTTTATGGAATTGAGATGTCTTGTTGTTTGCTGTTGTCTCTAGGGCATGGCTAAGTGATAAAATCACTTCTAATCCTCATAACTCTTATCTATTAAGAATTAGGTTAAAGGAAGTTCAGATTTGGTTTTATTACTATATCTTCCAACTGGATAAGATAGGACTCCGATTCCAGTTGTGTCCTTGAATCAAGCATAGTATCACCCTGATTGATACAAGTGGATCCTTAGAAACCCTAGTTCCCACCCTTGAATTTCTTAAGTTTCTAATTAAATCTCACACAATTACTTCCTTTTATTTCATATTTGAATTCACTTCTTTTTCTAATTATAGTTCTAGTTTTTTTTTTTTTTTTTTCAGAATACTCATGAGATTAGTCCCTATGGATTCAACCTCGGTCTCACCGAGATTATTACTACATTGCGACCCTATTCCTGGGGTTGTGAACAAGTTTTTGGCGCCATTACCGGGGATTAACGGTTGTGTTTTTTTGAGATTAACTAGTTTTGGAATTAGTTTAAGATTAGGAGTTTTTTATTTTCTATTTTTATGTCAGCGTTTTTTCAGAATTATTTTAGAAACTAAATTAGTTTTCTATTTCTAGGTTTAGAAACTTTCCTTTTCTGTTTTTAGAAACTAATTTACTTTCTAATTCTAGGATAAAAACTTTCCTAATTTGTTTTTAGAAACTAATTTTTTTTAAAAAAAAATAGAAACTAGGTTGCTTTCATAATTCCTTTTTAGAAAATAATTGTAACACCCCACAGCTTTGGTGCGCAGGCGTTACCATTTAAAACCTTCATGAATGGGATCCAGATACAGTTTATAAACAACTTGAACTCAACATGTACAGGATGGGGCGTTCGGGGTAAGCTCAATTGAACACCTTGGGTTTTAACAGCATGTGAATCATCTAATCAAGGGGTATCGAAACAATGTACTAGTAACCAATCTTTGAGGGCTAATGAATAACCAACTAAGCCCTCACTACGCCTCAAATTTCCAATTAGCCATTGAAACAAATTCCCAAATCAATCTAACCATCGGAATAGTGTATATTAGGCTAGATAGGGCCTGTGACGTGTGATGCAACCCACCTGGGCCTCACCTCCACCCTAAACTGAGCTAGGACCCCAAAGTGGGGCCCCCAAGGCGATTGGATGGAGTGGATTTAACACAACCATCACAACGGACCCCACACGGCATGTGAGTGCACCCCATATACTCGTGCACGATGTGCACCGAACGAGTCGGGCGGGTCAAATAGCCTTTAATATAACCAAAACAACAAAAATTGGGATTTTTTCCCGCCAATGATCTGTTTGAATATGACAATCTGTAGCCTCCTAAGTGGCCCACCCTGGGCACTATCCAAACAATCTGAACCGTTCATCAGGTTCGTGGGGCCCGTCCAACCAAAACCCTATAGGATTTAGGTCCCATGCATAGAAATGAGATAGTTGGGATAAATCCGTTCAAAAATCTGCGTGTGGCTAGGATTTAGGATGAGGGGTCGATCTGTGGCTGCACGAGTGGCCTACGATCGTTCTGATCAAGACATCCCAGCCATCCATCTTCCAACTAGAGCCACGCCCTCCCATTTTTAGAAATAATCGAGCAACGACTTGCACAAGAAAAGAAAAATGTAGAATTTTCCTTCAAGGAAATGGGCGCTGGCACACCTCTTACCATCCTGTGGGCCACGTGGAGCCATCCAAGCCCTTGCTTTAAGTTGGTACAAGTTAATGGAGATAAATGCTCCATCTCGTGAGAAATTAAAAAATCTCATGAGTGGGATTAAAACTCGTGTTTGGAGTCCAAAAAGTGCGCCCCATACTAATCAGAGGCTCCATCTGGTCCGTTCAAATAGACTAGATCACATCGAAATACCCCAGGGAGTGTTTTTTCATTAATGGCCACTCCCATCTTCCCTGTTAGACCGCCCGACCCATGATCACGAGATGGGCCCCACCAAGGCTAAAAAATTGCTTTTCTGGTGGGCCAGGGCATCAGCGATCCATCCCAACATGTGGATAGGCCCCATACATGGCCATTTTTCAATCATGACCATTGCAAGGGAAGTCATTTTTCCCGCCATTGATAACTTCTCTCCCATGCCTATAAAAGGGCACTGTTGCCCTTAGGATTCTCACCAGAGAGAGAGAGGAGAAAAGAGAGGGAGAAAGAGAGAGAAAGGAGTGAAAGGGAGAGAACGAGCATCGGTCGGGTGGACTTAATGTGCGCTGCACCAACTCAACCCATGCAAAATCGAATCGAGTTGGGTCAGTGCAGTCCTTCAGCTCTATAGCCAATGAGGTCTGGTGCGTGCATTCCATTTCAAGTTTGAGTTAAGCTCGACCAAGTCAAGTCACGCCCGAATCAAGTTAGGTAACTCCTTCCCCTCTACCTTCTTAAAGCCTTCGATCTAAGCTGAAACCAAACGCCATCAGGCCGTGTAAATAGACTGAAATCAGGTTGGAAGTGTGCCAGAAAAAGGAGCCTCTATCTAAGCTCTAAAGTAAACTGAAACGTGTTAAGAATGGTCTGCAAATAGGCTTTGATTCAAACTGGAATTATGCCTTAAATAAGCCCTAATTTGAGTCAGAATACAGGCCTTGTGTGGGTAGGGATGTAAGGCCCATATCCTATCCCGTACCGTTCCGTAGGCTTTCACGCTCCTCCCTGTCGAATTTTGGTGATCCGTGATCTGTTATCGGTATTTTTACGTAACCTTGAGATGTATCCCATATTTCAGAGTCGGCTTGACCCGAGACTTGTACCCTAGCGACCGCGCCATCGCGGTGATTCCGATGCCACGACTCACGTGTCGATTTTATACCCAGGCCAGGAGATGTGGGTTCGCGTTCAGTTCGAGAAAAACGCCGTGCATGTGAATTCTGAGAGAATCTATATAACATATCACATCAATCAATCACCTCAACTAAGTACACATCACCACACACCAAGTCCCCAAGTAACCCCATAAGTTAACAATTACTTACACAACCCATACCCCTCTTACACAAATTACCCCAAAAGTCAACAAATCTCTCACCTCATCCATCCCTCTCTCTCCTTACAACCCACTCTCTCTCATTCTCAAACTCATTTTCGAAAAAACCAAAGGGTCCCACGTCCAAGCTCTCTCAAATCTCCATGAGAGAGTTTTGTGTGTGGCCCACTTCCTACCCTCTCATCTCCCATCTCAACCCTCCATTTTTCATCATCTTCCATCAAGATTGAAGCCAGGGAGTTCGACATTCCATCGGACTAAGAAGGAGGCCAATAGGTGAGTGATCCACCATTGATTTTCTATTAGAAGGCCCACTTGTGATGGGACCCAATTTTATGCATGTATTGTGATCATGGAGGGCCCATAGTGTTGGGGTCCCCCCCATCACCATCTGATCTCTCCTTTTTCTCTTTCTCTCTCTCTTTTCCTATTTTGTATAGTAATGATGATAATGTGTGTGGCCCACCATGATGTTTACATCCATGCCATCTACCGGGGGAACCTATCCACGTGGGACACACCATGATGTTTATATGTCATCCCAACTGTCCATCTAGGACATGGCCCACCCTACAAGTGTGGGTGGGGCCCTCCTTGAAGTATTTATTCTAATCCAATACCGTTCATCCATCCAAAATGGTGTGGCCCACCATGATATATGTATTTTATCGATGTCGTCCATCTAGCGAGCTGGATGATGAGAAAACATAAATACCAGACCGATTAGGTGGGCCATGTCCTTCTGGGACCCACCTTGATGGAATATATTCACGCCGTCTGTCCAGCGTCCCTGGACGATTAGTGAAGTGTGAACAGACAGTGGGGTGGCTAACAATGTAGTGTGAACTGACGATGGAGTGTGCATCAAGCTAGCCCTTTTTTATATATAAATATAATAAATATATATTATATATATACCATCTGAGTGTTGCACATGTGGATGCATGCAGCTGTCCAGGCCATCCAAGGCCTGGATGTTGATATAATATATAAATATTATAGTATATATATATTATATTAAAATATATATGATGATGGGCCCTACGTGGGACCCACCTCTGCCTTTTAATAAGAAGAAAAGTTGCAACATGCAGCAGCCATATAGCTGCTCCATTAACATCAGCACGGTCTGTGGGACCCATCCACGTCTTCCATCCATTGGGATGGGCCACGCCATGATGCATGTGTTGCATCCACCGTCCACACAACAGGATGATGGGACCCACCATCCATGAGAGTTGATTGGCTAGGTACCATACACCAACTATATAACTTTTGTGGTGAAGTTAGTAGTGTGGGGCCCGTCGTGGAGTGTGTTTCATCCACACCATCCAACCCTTGGACGGTGGGACCTACCATGATGCATGTGTTGTATCCATACCATCCAACCTTTTGTGAGATCATTTTATGGCATGGGAAAATGAGTGAGTCAGATCCAAAGTTTAAGTGGACCCCACTATTCAAATAGTGGATAGTGACATCCACCGTTCAACCTTCTTAGGAGTCACAGTAGTTTCCAATCAAGCTGATGTTTGGTTTTCACTCCATTTATCTCTATGTTAACTTATGAATAGGTCAGATCTCAAAAATACATACGGGAGGGCCCAATTTGATATACATGACGCCCATCGGTGCGGCGTATTTGATATACATGAAGTCCATTGGTGTGGCCCATATAATGTGGCCCAGTGATGAGGCCCATTGTGATGTATTCGAAGCCCATGGGCAAGGCCCAATATAACGTATTCAAGGCCCATGGGTGAGGCCCATTGTGATGTATTCGAGGCCCATGGGTGTGGCCCATTGTGATTCATTTGAGGCCCTTGTATGAGGCCCAACGTGATATATGAGAGGCCTACGAATGAGGCCTAACATGATGTATATGTAGCCGTTACATTGTGTATGAATCCCTTATGTGGGCCACTCCTTTGGAGCAATGTTGGTTAGATGTCAACATTGATGGGCAATGATGATTGGATGTCCACATTGTGACCTTCCCTTAGGCCTTGTTAGGTCCATTCTTATCATTCTCTTAGTGGGTTAACCTAAATAAGTGGGCCCCATTCGCCAAAGATGGATTATTTTACGCTACTGGATTTGGTGTAACCACGACTGAGGGCCGATCTTTATATTATAGTTGGTCAACTGTTCAACTATGGATCCCACCTTATTTATATGCAGATGTTGAGGCCGATTCTAATCCTAATTGTCGAGGTTGAGTCAGATTGTTGAGGTCAATTCTGATTTCGATTGTCGAGGCTAATTGTCGATGCTGAGTCAGATTGTCGAGGCCGATTCTGATTTTGATTATGATTGTCGAGGCCAAGTAAGATTGTCGAGGCTGATTCTAATTCCAATTTGCTGAGGTTAATTTCGATTGTTGAGGCTGATGAGCTGTTCCAATTTTTTGAGGCCAATTCTTATTATCGAGGCTGATTGTATATGCTAATTCTACTTGTCGAGGCCGATTATGATTGTCGAGGCCGAGTCATCTTGTCGATGCCGATTTCGATTTCGATTGTCGAGGTCGATTCCGATTCCGATTCTGATTTCGATTTGTTGAGGCCTATTCAGATTGTCAAGGCTGATTCTAATATCAATTTGCCAAGGCTGATTTCGATTATCGAGGCCGATTGTGTCGACTGATTCCAATTTGTCGAGGCCGATTTCGATTGTTAAGGCCGATTCCGATTTTGATTTGTCGAGGACGATCCCAATTGTCGAGGCTGATTCTGATTATCGAGACAAATTGTCAAGGTCGAGTCAGATTGTTGAGGTTGATTTCAATTCCGATTGTCGAGGACGAGTCAGATTGTTGAGGTCGATTCTTATTCTGATTTATTGAGGCCGATTTCGATTATCGAGGCTGATTTTAATTATCGAGGCTGACTTTGATTGTCGAGGCTGATTTCGATTATCGAGGAAGATTGTCAAGGTTGATTCTATTTTTTGAGGCCGATTCCGATTATCGAGGCCGATTCCGATTGACGAGGCCGATTCCTAGTAACGAGGCCGATTATTGAGGCCAAATATTGAGGCCGATTGTTGAGGCCTAATGTGATGTATATGCAGCCCGTATTTAAGGCCCATTGTGATGTGTATTCATCTTGTGTTTAAAGCCCAATGTGATATATATGAGGCCTATGTAATGAGGCTCATTGTAGTGCATTTGAGGGCTAAGCGATGGAGCCCATTATGATGCATATTAGGCCCATGTGAAAGGCCCATCGTGATTTGTATTAAGCTCTTGAGTAAGGCCCATGATATGGTATATTAGGCCCTTGTGTGAGGCCATGGGTCCAATATATGTTAGGCTCTATGTGGGCCATTCCTTGGGGGTAATGTTGGTTAAATGTCCACATTATCGAGGCTGATTATTGATACCAATTATGATACCGATTATGAGTATGTGACAGCATAGCATCATGATACATGCACATACGCATCATCTATATGTTTGTTACAAGATATGGCTGGCCATTGCATATGTCGTAGGACAAGTTATTCATAGGACTCCCTGATAGGCGAAGTTACCACATATGAGCACAGGGTATGCGCAGGATTGATGCATGATTGGACTGACTCATGCATCTCGCATTGTATGATTATGATTACCATACGCCCTAGTGACATCAGGGTCGTAGCCTTCACGGGCATATTATGGATGGCCAGATGGGACACTAGAAATTTATTCTACATAGGGTACTATAAATATCCCTAAGTAAAAGTCCCTAAACCCTCTTAGTTTCAGAGGTTCCTCTAATGTCTAGACCGAGTGGATGCATGAGCGCATGAGGGTCGTATACCATTAGGTTGCATCTCCCACTATGTCGTGGTCGGTTGGAAGGGGGTGTGGCCTTACCTACCTAAGAGGAGGGGGCAAAGCTAGGTTGAGTTTGACCAGCTCGAGGAATGGGTCCGTTATCAATGAGCCGGGCCTGATATAGGTAGGTGGATAGTGAGGTCTCTTCCACTCACCTTGTTGCGCGCAAAGGGATAAAAATCTAGTTTGGAGTGCAATAGACCCCAGTGATTTTTCAGATAGGAACTGTACTCATATGTGGACTTATTGAGTAGGAGTTGCATACCCATTCATTCTTCCACTCACTATCCACTCAAGCTAGTGGTGCACAACTAATTGTTGTGTACCTTCGCATGGTCAGGATTTTGGTTGGGCGCACGACTAACCTAAGATCAGGAGTCTACCACATTAAGTTTGATTATCTAAATTTAGGTACGGGGCTGGTTTGGATAGAAGTCCTTTGTGATAGACCCCATAGCCCGTGATACTATCTACTATCATCCTGACTTCACACTCCAACTTATCATTTCATTCGCATTGCATCCTTAGCACATAACATTTGGCTTACTTTGTCTCCACATTGCATAGCTAATCTACATTACTTCCTTAGTATATGATATTGGTTTGTTACATTTTGCATCGCATAGCCTGCATAAGATTGATGGTATTTATGGGCTTATCAGCCGGTTTTCACGTTACACTGATATTGTATTATGAGCTTACTAGTATTTCTAATATTGCATTATTTATGGGATTGTCAGTATTTCTACTTACTTTGATTACTTTGATATTACTTACTTGACACTTACCTTGTGCACACACTTTCACCACCCACTAAGTTTTGTATAAGTTTATGCACGATAGATACGTGTAGGTGGCGTGAAGTTGCAACAGCGTTGAGCTTGGAGTATGAAGCGGACCTTTGGAGCTTTGATCTTTGATATATGGATTTTCCTTTTAGCATTGTATTCAAATAATTATATTAGTGGATATGTGATGATGATGTTGCCTTTGTGATTTGGGTAAACTTGTGGTTATGCTTCTTATAAGATAAATGTATGTTGAAAAATCCTTCTTGTAGGATCCCAGGATGGAAATTTATCTTATGGGTGCTGGGAGTTGTGAATGGGGTACTGCAGAGGCTGTCGGCACTGGATTCGGTAATTGGGATTCTTATGAGTCCGATCTCCAGGTTTAGGGCATGACTGGGGATGTGGGATGAAAGCGAGACTTATCTAGGACCTAAAATGGTCCTAGTCAGGAGACCAAAATGGACCTTTCTATTGGGCCGTAAAATAACTCCAAATAGGCCGTTACCTGGACTGAACAAGGCCATGCTTGAAGTTGAATTGGGCCTTCAGCCAGGCCATGATTTGAAGCTGACTCAAGTCCTCAGTTAAGCCACGCTTTAAAAAAAACCAGCCTTCAGCTGGGCTCAAAACAACTTCCAAATGGGCCAGAATTGACTATGAGGTGGGCCCAAAATGAATCTCAACTCAGTAGGCCACACCATGTAAACAAGGTTGGTTGCACCTGAGTTTCCATCTCAGTGGGCCGCACCACACGATCTGGGTGGGCCGCACTCTCTGTGAAGTCAGGTGAGCCACACGTAAAAGTCAAGTGAGCTGCACCACATTCAAAGTAGGTGGACTGCACCAGGGATAAAATCCCAGTGGGCTTCACCCTGTATTACAATGGACAGCACTCCCAGTGGGCCTCACCACATATTACAGTGGGCTCCATCAGGTGCACCCAGTGGGCCACAAATGAGAGTTTTCTCAGCGTGCCGCACTAAGATGAAGTTCAGTGGGCCCATAACCCACATGCCGACCCCAATTGCTAGGCCACCCTTAGGCAGCTAGTGTCTAGGCCAGCTATGGCTATGGGCTGCACATGAGTTAGCCTAAATTGTTTGGGCTACACAATGGGCCTGGACTAAGCCCAACCTTGGTTTGGGCCCATTTTTGCATGGATTTAGGCCAAACTTTTTAGGCTTGATAAGGCATGAATAGCCCACCTAATTATGGTATGGAAGTGGGCCTCATCTTCATTGTAAGTAAGAATGGGTTTAAGCAGGTCTAGGTAACTAGGAGTTATCAAAATCATCCGTTAAAATTGGTTATTGACCTCTTATTGGAAATGACCATAGGAGTTCAATTAAGTGATGTTGGATCATGGATTAATCGCTAAAAAGGCGAAACTACATAAGGGAATCCAACTCAAAAGGTGATGATTTTCTTCCCCTTGAGCTTTTCATCTTTAAACTGGATTAGGGATAGTCTTTTATAATAGTTGCAAATGATATCCTGAGAGTGGATGATCATTCGACTTGCTTGCTTGAATACATGCCTTATAACTTTACTTAACCATTGGTTAGCTATTGTATATGTATCTTAGAAGTGATTGAATCTTTAATATACGTAATCATATGTCATAGGATCGATCACTTAATTAGATTACTCTATCACATTTTTTAGAAATTCATTAAATCACTTGATTAGATTACTCTATCACATTTTTTAGAAATTCATTAAATCACTTGATTAGATTACTCTATCACATTTTTTAGAAATTCATTAAATCACTTGATTAGTTTCATCTAAAAGCATGTCTTAGATTCATTAAAACACTTGATCAATTTGCTATATCTACATGTTTAGAACTGATAAGTATGGACACATGACTCTTCAATTATATACACGTGAGTTTTACTTTAAGTATTGAATCATGCTTATATCTTCATGTCTCACCCTCATATAATTGCATTTGTTGGAAGTCACATATTGTTTGAAATCTCTCTATGGAAACTCCTATTAAAAAAGAGATTGAGCTTAGGGTGTAACAGAACGAATTGTGATGAAAATAGACCCTCAACATGGAGGTTATGATTAGTGAAAATTGACTCGTAGGGCTTACCATCTATGGAGTGATTCCACTTACCTGGCTATGGAATGAACTTTGCAACATTTATTATCACTGCTGTTTACTCGTATTTGAACCATACATACCGTCTCACTTTAGTCGTTGTATTTAATGATTTCTATATTTCATCCCTAGTCAGCATATGGTGGTAGGTCCCTTGTATTAAGAATTGATTGGCCACGTGTTGATGGGTTCTATACACACCCTAAGTCGGTAGACTCATGGGTCGGGGATGGTGGTCATGGGATACTATGCCTGACCCGTCGGCCTACACTGGTGACGAGCCCTCGTAGTGACCTTGAGTTTATTTAAATTGGTTGATTGTAACTAGACTAATAATGGTTTGGCTAATCATGCATACATGACATTGACCAATGTCCATCGCTAACAAACGTGATGTATGAAAGGTAGTCGTTATGCGGTACATGATGTTCGCATGTGATGTGCTTCTCTTGAATGGGTGACGAGCCCAATGTCCGAACAGATGAGCTTCCCCAAGGCAATGATTGTATTCATGCATCTATGCATATAATAAGACTGCATCTACTGTGTTTAGTTACTTAGATGTTTTATGTTATTTCTTATATAGGGTGGCGGTGTGAAATCTTGAGGAGAAATCATATTGAGCTAGCCACTCATTCATTAATGTTCAACCGTATGGAGGATACAGGTGCAGGGATGGACGAGCAAGTAGTGGATTTTGGGACCACTATTGTTGTAGTGGAGGAAGATTCAAACTAGGATGAATAGTACCATGGAGCGGCTGCTTACTTTGGACTAAATCAGTAGATATAACATCTCGGAAAAATCCGTACAAAGACCCAAGCACCACCTTAGGCAGAAATCACTAAAGATCAAATCCTTTAGAAATTAAGTGAGAATTAACCAGTGCTAAACTAGATTACCTGTGAAATTAGCCCTAATCATTTTAAATACGATCTGTAAGACCTAAAAAATTATGATCCATCTCAAAACCTAGTTTCTCTCGGGAGCATCATGAAACTCCGTATCAAACTTGGACTGCACATCAAAAGTCTGGTTACCTCGAAGCTATATGGTTACGACCGCCTTGCTGGACTTGACAACCACCTCGAAAATTAAGTCCTAATAGTACCTAGAAACGCACAACTTGAGCCCAGAGCGAAGTGTGTGAGAAACGTGAATATCTTTAGGAAATGATCTAAAACTTAAGTGAATTGAGTCGGTTCGCTTACAGGCCAAATTTAAAGATTCAGATCATTAGATTATGACCCAATTACACCCATGGATCAGGGGAAATTTCTAACACATGTCAGAGTACTTGTGACCCTGATCGAGCACTGGTGACCGTTGAACTGAAATAGGTCTCCCGCGGTCAATCTGTGAACTCAATTGGATCAAAAACTTAGCCTGACCTAAATCTGATGTCAGGGAGCTTAAGTCCGACCGCATGTAGAAAAGGGGTCTCCAGAACTGCTCCGTTGGACCGAAACGGCCCGTATTTGGCTATAACCTAAGTATACCATGGCCTTGGGGCCATTCCCATCAGTTCTGGGCCTATATAAGGGTCTTAAACCCCCTCTCTCCCTTGCCATACGAATTTCCTAAAACTCTAGGAGAGAGAAGAGAAGAAAAAGAAGGAAAGAGAGAGAAAATGAGAGAGAGAGAGTCAGATTTGTGCTTGGGATTCGATCCCACCTTTCCACATACTTAGCTACTGCATCCATATCGCTATACCAGCGATTTCGGTTTCGTACTTGGGTAAGAAATCCTAACCCTAATTGGTTTTAGGGATTTTAGTAGAGTAAAGGATGAAATACCTAACTTATTTCATGTTGTGGGTTGTCTTGTTGTCGTAGACAGATACGTCGTGTTCAAACTAAGCTCATTATAAGTCTACCAGCGAAAGGTGTGGACTATAGATGTTTAGGTTATGGTTTTCAAGGCCCTCAATGTCAATAATGATTTGTGAATGACTTGATTGCTGCCACACGTGCTTAGTTTTGATGTTTCCTGTCTATTACACATATATATAAACTAGGTTGATTTTAAAAATGTATTCCATGTGTATGTTGAAATGTCTGAATGACTATGGAATTATGATTTATGCTTGCCATGATTATTGACTAACAATACATGATTGTTGTACGTATTGTGAATCCCTTGTAAAGGGTTTGCTATAATATCTATTATAACTACCTAACTACATGTATATGATATGTGTAGCCTAAGTGTTTGATAAAATGCCTGAATGTGAAAATGCCAGTTTAATTGCATGTAATGGGGATGTTGAGATGAGATTCTCAACTCCTTTATCTATGGTTATAGAATCCTTTATATAACCTATCGTATTACTATATGAATTAAGGATGAAGTGCTTAGGTATGGTACATGTGTAGTATGTGTTTTGTCGATTTGCTTAAAGTGAGATTTATGTTTAATTTCAGTTCTCACATGCTATCTGTGGCTACCATATGTGTATATTATTGCCTAGAATATGTTTGGGGCTATGACGTAGTCCATGTAATCAGTAATGGTAGGAGATTGGTGGCCGAACTGTTTAGCCACTACAGACACGCCTGATAAATTTGAGTCGTAAGCTGCTAGTCGATAGTGGCTAGGCCACACGGAGTGCTTACTGCTCCATGTCAATTAGCTCGACGTATGCTCGTACCAGTCGATCTTGTTAAGTAACCCAATTGACCTAATGTATGTTCACCATGTATGGATGCTACTGCTTGAATCTAGGGTACCAAACTCACCAGTGAAAACCCATTAACCTTGGTACCTTGATCCGTTAAGATTCATGAGCCAGATATGGTGGTATGGGACACCGTGGTCAAGCCGTTGGCCTATGTTGGGGTGACGAGCCCACCCGTAGTGACCAGTGAGCAACCCAGACTCGTGAGCCGAATATGGTGGTATGAGATACTGCATTCGAGCTATTGGCCTATGACTAGGTGACTAGCCATTTGTAGTGACCTCAACTATACTCTGAGACTGCATTGAGGTGAAAAGCCTTTCCACAACAACTAGAGTATAAGATTGGCCTGCATTAAGGTGACGAGCCCTTTGTAGTGACCTGGAACCATAATGTCATATGAGATTGGCTAAGACTGATGACCCTAGAATGGATCATTATTAGGGAAATGATATAAGGGAGGTACCTTAGCTTCCCAATCTTGTTATATGAAAAGGACTAATAAGTACTTGGTAATCACGCTCATAACATTGCACTGCATGTGCCGTTGGCGTCGGTGTAGGGCATAGTGAGAGTGCTGCATGCCGCGATCATCAGATGTTGTTGTAAGAGGGAGTGCAGGCGAGGGCATGCATCATTAATACATATCATAGTTGCATTAACCAAAGTACTTAGGGATGCTTGATTTTATTGCTTTATCATTACTACTTGATTGAATTGATCACATGTTAACCTGTTCTTTATAGCTCCACTGAGTTGATCACTCACTCCCATGTTCTGGGATGGTGTTTAAACAGCAACTAGACTCTATTATAGATGCAGGTGATGGTGATACTTATGAGGCAGAGCCAGACTATTACGATGATGAGGAATTCTCCTATATGCAACTCTCTGGCAGGTTTATATAGACCTGGAGTTGCGTTGACGGGCTACAGGGTTTTGGATAAAAAAACATTACACTTTCTTATTTTATACCTTTTGGAACTATACTTGTAATTGTTTAACCTAGTGATAATCATACTCTAGGACTTACTATTACTCTTGTACAATTTTTATACATATCACAGTCTTCCGCTTGCGAAATTAAAATTGTCCCTAGAGTATGATAGGTTATTTTGGTATAATCCTACTTATGTTTAAGGCATTAATAAAAATAACATTTAATCATCATTATCTATGTTTCATAAGTGATGTGTTGAAACTGGGGAGTTGGGCTCCTACTCGACTCCTGATTTTTAGGGCGTTACAAGTTGGTATCAGAGCATGATTTGGATTAAACTGGACTTGACTTATGGTCACACAATGCACACTGACTTACTTTGACCTAGGAGGGTGCGATAAAACGTAGGAATAGGCATAGGGTTCCTAATTAACCGAAATCTACTGCTGAGATCGGGCCCGTACACACCCATGATCACTTAAGGCGATCCCGGATCACTTCTAGACCATCAATCGAAAAACACAAAAAATAACTCGAAAAACATGAATGTACGTGAGATGGGACTTGAAATGACTCAAAATGAAGTCGGGGGCTAAGTCGTACAATTTGGGGGGACCCAAAGTGGACCCTACATGTTTTTGACACCCGGGGGGGTGGACCCCACCCCCATAAGGATACACTACCAATGAGGCAGACTCTCGGTGGGGTCCCCATCAGATCGGTGGGGCCCCAGCCCGCCGACGGGGCCCCGCCAGCTTATCGACCATGTAGGCCCCCACTCACATGTGGGACCTCTCCTCCTACTCTAAAAACCCCCATTTGGGATGTTTTGTAAAAATTCAACCCCCTTTACTCCATATTCCCACCCAAATCTCTCAAATCTCTCTTCCTCTCTATTCTATCTCACAAATCCACCTTTAAAGCTTCGAACCTTCTTCTTTCATCATCATTACCTCCCTATTTCCCCTTTTCAAGTGATTCAAACCCATCCAACTTCTTTAATCCCTCTCAAATCTCCTTCCATATCTTCTAAACACCTCCTTTTTCCTTCATTTTCACACCATCTCCCTCTTTTCTTCCCATTTGAGTACACAAAACCCACTTATGTGTCTCAAAACTCCAAGACCCACCAACCCTTCTCATTTTCCATGGCTCTCTTTGAAGTAGTCACCGCCATATTCTCCATCTCTACACTCTTGTCTCTCATGGTGAGGAAAAGGATGACCCCGGATGAGCCCGGGCCAAGCCGACCGCGTCGTCCTACGAGGATGGTGGACGCCGAAGCAAGTACCAGTGCGGAGTGAGAGCGGAGGTCCAAGCGGGACCTCGACCCTCGAATTCCGTTGGAGAGATCCTTACTACTGCACATCGGTCTCAGTAGGTTCCACAATCGCAAGGTCGTGTTTGAAGCACACGTCGATGAGAAGATGTTTGGGATGTGCCCGGTCA
Organism: Magnolia kwangsiensis; assembly: GCA_037074715.1. NCBI lineage: Eukaryota > Viridiplantae > Streptophyta > Magnoliopsida > Magnoliales > Magnoliaceae > Magnolia > Magnolia kwangsiensis. The sequence goes on along the minus strand of CM073573.1, from coordinate 109,611,211 downwards.
TTGACTCTCTCTCGGATAATGGGTGGGGTCCCATATTTGAGGCAAAGGAGCCTGCAAGCAAGAGCACGGTGCATACCTTCTATGCCCTCATTCAAAACCCACTGTTGAAGCCTCTCCAGTTTTCCATTCCTTTGGGAAGGCAGGAGATTATGATTGGTGTGGATGACATTGCTCGTGTCACGGGTATTGGGAAGAGGTTGGTGCATGCTAGCGAGATGGATTGTGCTAGTGAGCAGGAAAAGAGACTCTGCAAGCGATTCCTCTATGGCCAGCACGAGCATTGGAGGTGGGGGACTGACCTTGCTGCAAGCAAGATGACAAATGACTTCCATCTGCTCCACAACATATGCACGTTTAATGTGTATCCCCGAGCAAAAAACTGTACTGAGTGCATGAGGTTCATGGCGGACTTCTTATTTCGAGTTGGAAAAGGAGATAAAATATGTCTACCCACTCTAATCCTGACGCAGATAATCAAGGCGGCAAGGTCCAATAGGGAAAGCACTATGCTGCCATTCGGTCGACTGATTTTTATGATTGCCCACCAATACAGCTTTCAACTCCATATGGATGACGTCGCCCGAATCCATATTATCAGTACCAACACGCTTGATAGCATGGGAATTGGTGAAAGGCAATGTCAAGGCCGACATGGGGAGTAGAGCAACGACACCGAAGAGGGAAGTAATGAGATTGAGGAGAGCAAAGGTGAGGAGCATAGTGGCGATGAAGAAGAAGGAAGTGGTGAGGAAGGCAGTGAAGATGAGAGCGGTGGTGGGGAGGAAGGACAAGAAAGGGAAGAAGAGGAGGCATAAGAGCTAGATGAGGCACCTCCCCCTGCCACACAGGTGCCTGATATGGATCGAACTGCTTCAGAAGCCCACTGGGCTCCAATTAAGGAGAGCCAAGCCACCTTGTAACAGGAGATCAGACAGGTCCGAGCCGAACTTAGACAGGCTAGAGCCAACTTGATGAGACCGAGACCTTCATGAAATGGAAGTTCAAGAAGGTGTCTCGCACTTTGAAGGTTATCTTATGCTGTGTACAGGATAAGAGTGCACCTCCACCATCTCCGAATTCTGACGACTAGTTGTACCTGTAGTCGTCTTCTGTTTTGTCTTGTTACTTCCTTTCTTCTTTTTACTATGTATAGCCTTGTTAGGCTTAGTAATATGGTCAAGTAGTTAGCGTGATTTAGTGTTTGAAATCCTACTTATGTTAGCTCACATGCACTTCTGTCGCGATCCATGTAATGTTGCATCTTATGTATTGTGACAATTTTGGTAAATGAAATGCATGAAGTTTTCTTTAAAGCTGTGTGTGAATGCTGTGATTGAGTTTATGAGCATACTGAATCTAACCTGGGCTGCACCCCATGTTGAATATAGGGAATGCCACCTAAGGCCACACGGAGTACGACACATCTTACACTGAACGATTTGATTAATCGGGCACCTCCCCTGAGCGATAGCCAGATGGACCCTAGCTTGGGCTCGACTCGTGAAACTATGTCGGACTCTCAGCTAGGCACTGGCCCCACTAATGGGCCAACACCTGTTGCACCATCGGTTCCTGAGTAGAACTGTGTGTCCTCTTCAACGCTGCACATGCCTCAGTCTACTCCTCCTACTGATAGGTTGGAGCAGATGATGCTACTGATGTAACAGCAGGACTTACAGCAGCAGCAGCAACAGTAACAGCAGTAGCAGCAACAGTAGTTTTTAACCACCATGGCTGGCATCTTTGCCCAAAGCATGGGGGTAGCCCCACCTGCACCTCTTGTGTAGCCTGCAGGCAGTACAAGTGCTAGCAGCCTCTTCGAGCGATTCCAGTGCTTCCAACCTCCTACATTTGCTGGTACTAACAAGCCCGAGGAGGCCGAGTATTGACTTGACCGCAGTTATAAGATGTTAAATCCACTGCACTGCACCGAGGCAAAGCAGGTGGAGTTGGTCACCTATATGTTTGAAAAGGAGGCTAGCTTATGGTGGGATAGCATTCTCTATACTGTTGTTGTCGGATATGTGTAGACATGGGAAGCTTTTGAGAACCACTTCCACAAGAAGCATTACCCTCTCACGTATCATCTTGAGAAAGAGAGTGAGTTCCTTCACCTCCATTAAGGAGGGATGACAGTTGCTGAGTACGAGAATAGGTTAACAGAGCAGGCTAGGTATGCTCCTTTGATTCTTATCGATCAGTCGATGAGGATGCGGCACTTCTCCAAGGGTTTGCGACCCGAGATTCTCTTAAAGATGTGTTGTGCTAGCATACCCACTTATGCTGAGCTAGTAAACATGTCCTTGTAAGCTGAGTAGGATGGGGATCATTTATCTCGCTCACGTGCACCCATGGGTCAAAGCCTGGACCAAATCTACCGAGTCGGTCGTTCCTCGACAAGAGGCCCCGTACAGACTCACCTCCAAGGATCGATACTCCATTAGCCCCTATGAGGTGACTCGATGTGTGGTGCACATATTGCAAGCGTGCGGGCCATACATATACTTCTTGCTTTACCAAGATGAGGGACAATAGCTTCTCGTCGCCTCAGAGGATCAATCAAAAGTTTTCTCAAACGATTACAGCTCCACCTTTGCAGTCCACACCAGCACATCCATCATTTTGGCCCCCTGCACCTAGATTCAGGCCGCCTCAATAGCCTATGGTATCGTAGCCGAACCATTAGCAGCAGGTTCGTGTGTACTCACTTGCAGTGAGGCATCCGAGACAGCGACTGTGCTACCTTTGGCTTTTAACGTCACTACGCATATTCAAGGTACACCAATCTTCTTATTGGTGAACACCAGGTCCACTATCTCTATTATATCATGTGCAGTAGTTAAACAACTGGGGTTAGAAACTGGTCCTATGGTTAAGGTGAGAATCCTTACAGCCATGTGAACTTTCTCAGATTCTACCAGGATATGTAAGGGGTGTTCGATAAATGTAGGGAGCAGAACAGTGCACATTGACTTGATTGTCACCCCGTTGCATCATTATGACGTCATTCTTGGTATGGACTGGCTCACGGAGATGAAGGCAGAGATCGACTGTGATACTAGAGTGGTGACAGCCTGTGGACCAGAGGGCATGACCTTTACATTCCCAATGCAAGTTAGTTGGCCCTATCGCATCAGTTGTTACGCTTCCTTGCTAGAGGATGTTCGTGGTCCGGCACTCGAGGACACCCCTGTAGTCCAGGAGTTCTCAGATGTATTCAGAAAGATACTTGGGTTACCCCCTCAATGCAAAATCGATTTCACCATCGATCTAGTGTGTAGTGCTACACCTATATCTCTTCCAACCTATTGCATGGCTCCAAGTGAGATGGAATAGCTAAGGAAATAGATCGATGATCTGTTGGATGCGGGCTTTATACAGCCTAGTGTGTCTCCTTGGGGAGCACCCGTATTATTTGTAAAGAAGAAGGACGGGTCACTATGATTGTGTATTGATTATCGCAGGTTGAACCAGGTGACGATAAAGAATAACTACCCTTTGTCCAAGGTAGATGATCTGTTTGATCAGTTGAAGGGGCTACAACATTTCTTGAAGATCGACTTACGGTCAGGGTATCACCAGTTGCACGTCAAGAATGAAGACGTGTAGAAGAAAACTTTTAGGACCAGTTTTGGACACTATGAGTTCTTAGAGATCTTGTTTGGACTCATGAATGCATCGACGATGTTCATGGACCTGATGAACAGGGTGTTTCGGCCATACTTGTATCGATTCGTCATCTTATTTATAGATGACATCTTGATATACTCTAAGAGTCGGGAGGAGCATGAGAAACACCTACTAGCAGTCTTCGATACTCTCAGGAAGAACTAGTTGTTTGCATAGTACAAGAAGTGTGACTTCTGGAAGGAAGAAGTCAAGTTCCTAGGATATGTGGTGTCCAAGGAAGGGATAGCGGTGGACCTTACTATGGTAGCCGCAGCTCGGGACTGGGAGAAGCGTGGTTCAGTTACTGAAGTGAGAAGTTTCCTAAGCCTGGCAGGTTACTACCGTCGATTCATTTGAGACTTTTCCAAGATAACTATACCGTTGTCTCAACTGACTCGGAAGGATCTCAAGTTCGACTGGAACGAGAGGGCAGAAGTAGCTTTTCAGGAGCTGAAGGACAAGTTAACTCCGCCCCTATGCTAGTATTGCCATAGCAAAGGGTCAAGTACATGATATACACCGACGCATCTCGCGTTGGTTTGGGTGGTGTTCTAATGCAGAAAGACAGGGTTATTGCCTATCTATCGCAGTAGTTGCGAAAACATGAGGAAAACTACCCTACGCACGACTTAGAGTTAGCGACTATACTTTTTACTTTGAAGATCTATAGACATTACCTCTATGGAGAGGAGTTCGAGCTCTTTTATGACCAAAAGAGTCTCAGGTACATATTCACCAAGAGAGACCTAAATATGAGGCAGCAGCAATGGATGGAAACCTTGAAGGACTTCAAGTTCGAGGTCTCCTACGATCCTGGCAAGGCCAACCTCGTAGTAGATGCGTTGAACCGCAAGAAGGTGATAGCATTTGTGGCATTACTGATGATTAAGGAGTGAAATATAGTGGAGTTTGTGCATGGTTTTGAGCAAAAGCTCACGGTGGAGGAACCGTTTAAGAGTGTCTCACACGTTCGTGTGCAGCCACTTATAGATGATAGGATCATCGCGGCTCAGAAGGACGATGAGCGGTTGGTTGAGATGAGAGAGCAGGTGAGCAGCAGTCAAGACTCAAAATGGAGAGTTAGAATGGATGGGGGCTTATGTTACTGTGGCCGCCTATGCGTCCCGAACCTTCACGTCTTGAGGCAGGAGTTCTAGAGGCTGCGCATAATTCGAAGATGACAATCATCCTGGTAGTACAAACATGTATCGAGATATGAAGAGGTCATACTAGTGGGACAACATGAAGGCCCACATAGCAGATTATGTGTCCCATTATCTTACGTGCTAACAGGTCAAGGCTGAACATCGTCGACCTTCTGGACTGCTTCAGCCCATGTCCATAGCTGAATGGAAATGGGATTTCATCTTTATGGATTTCATATTAGGGCTACTAAAGATGAGGAAAGGACATGACTCCATTTGGGTGATCATGGACCGGTTGACAAAATTGCCTCACTTTTTACCTATCAGAGTTTCAAACTCTATTGACGAGTTGGCCAGGTTGTACATCAAGGAGATTATATGTCTGCATGGAGTTCCCCTAGAAATTGTGTCTGACCGAGACACATGATTCACATCTATCTTCTGGACTCGTATCCAGGAAGCAATGGGTATGAAATTGAAGTTCAGTACCGCGATCCACCCACAGACTGACGGGCAGACGGAATAGGTAAATCAGGTGTTAGAAAACATACTGCAAGCTTGTGTGCTAGATTTCAAGGACAATTGAGACAATTATCTTCCTTATGCAGAGTTAGTGTATAACAACAATTTTCAGGAAAGTATTGGCATGGCTCCATATGAGGCCTTGTATGAGCATCCCTGTTGAGCACCGCATTGCTGGACAAAGGTTGGTGAGAAGAGTTTGATTGGCCCAGAGTTGGTTCAGGTGACCTCAGAGAAGATCGACATTATCATGCGTCAACTTCTGGCAGCACAAAACGGACAGAAGAGTTACGCCGATACGAAGCGACGACCAGTAGAGTTCGAGGTCGGGGACCATGTATTCCTTTAGGTTTTCCCTACGAAGGGAGTCCTTCAGTTTGGGGAGAAGGGGAAGCTCACACCAAGATTTATTGGTCCATTCCAGATACTAAATCGAGTGGGGGTGGTAGCGAACCGCCTGGCTTTGCCCACGCCACTCGTGGGAGTGCATAATATTTTTCATGTATTTATGCTGAAGAAATACATTCCTGATCATTCACACATTATCAGATGGGAGCAGGTGCAGTTGAGTGAGGATGTTCCATATGTACTATGTCCAATGTGTCTCCTAGATAGGAAGGAACAAGTACTTCGCAGTAAAGTAATCCCGCTTGTGAAGGTACTATGGACACATCACACAGAAGAGGAGGCTACTTGGGAGACTAAAGCCGAGGTCCATAAGAACTACCCTCAGATTCTTGAGCAGTATGAAAAGGTACTAATTTCGAGGTTGAAATTTTTCTTTAAGGGGGATAGATTCTACCGTCTCAGGAAAATTCGTACAAAGACTCGAGTACCACCTTAGACAGAAATCACTAAAGATCAAATCCTTTAAAAATTAAGCGAGAATTAACCAATGCTAAACTAGATTACCTATGAAATTAGCCCTAATTACTTTAAATACGATCTGTAAGACCTAAAATCTGTAGGATTTCTAATGCTACATTACCTAAAAACTTAGGATCCATCTCAAAATCCAGTTGCTCTCAAGAGCATCATGAAACCCTGTATCGAACCTAGACCGCATGTTGAAAGTCTGACTACCCCATAGCTATACGGTTACGACTGCTTTGTTGGACTTGACAACCACCTCATAAATTTAGTCCTAATAGTACCTAAAAATGCACAACTTGAGCCCAAAGCGAAGTGTGTGAGAAACACAAATATCTTTAGGAAATGAACTGAAACTTAAGTGAATTGATTCGGTTCGCTTGTAGGCTGAATCTAAGGATTCAAACTATTAGATTTAGACCCAATTACACCCTCAAATCAGGAAAAATTTCTAACACATGTCAGAGTACTTGTGACCCTAATTGATCACCGATGACCGTTGAACTGAAACAGGTCTCCTGCGGTTGATCTGCAAACCCGATCCGACCGAAAACTTAGCCTGACGTAGATCTAATGTCAGGGATCTTAAGTCTAACCACATATAGAAAAGGGGCCACCAGAACAGCTGTGTTGGATCGAAACATCCCGTATTTGGCTATAACCCAAGTATACCATGGCCCTGGGGCCATTTTCACCAATTATGAGCCTATATAAGGGTCTTAAATCCCCTCTCTCCCTTGCCATGTGAATTTCCTAAAACCTTAAGAGATAGAAGAGAAGAAAGAGAAGGAAAGAGAGAGAAAGAATCAGATCTGTGCTTGGGATTCGATCCCACCTTTCCACGCACTTAGCTACCGCATCCGTGTCACTATACCGACAATTTCAGTTCCATAATTGGGTAAGAAATCCTAATCCTAATTGGTTTTAGGGATTTAGGTAGAGTAAAGGATGAAATAGCTAACCTATTTCATGCTGCAGGTTATCCTGTTACCAAAGACTGATACGTTGTGTTTAAACTAAGCTCGTTACGAGTCTACTGGCAAAAGGTGCGAACTATAGATGTTTAGGTTATGGTTTTCAAGGCTCTCAATGTCAGTAATGATTTATGACTGACTTGATTACTTCAACACGTGCCTAATTTTTATGTTTCCTGTCTATTACACATATATATATAAACTAGGTTGATTTTAAAAATATATTCCATGTGTATGATAAAATGTCTGAATGACTATGGAATTATGATTTATACTTGCCATGATTATTGACTAACAATACATGATTGTTGTACATATTGTGAACCCCTTGTAAAGGGATTTGCTATAATACCTATTATAACTACCTAACTACATGTATATGATATGTGTAGCCTAAGTGTTTGATAAAATGCCTGAATGTGAAAATGCCGGTTTAATTGCATGTAATGAGGATGTTGAGATGAGATTCTCAACTCCTTTATCTGTGCTTATAGAATCCTTTATATAACCTATCATATTACTATGTGAATTAAGGATGAAATGCTTAGGTACGGTACATGTGTAGTATGTGTTTTGTCGATTTAGTTAAAGTGAGATTTATGTTTAATTTCAGTTCTCACATGCTATCTGTGGCTACCACATTCATATATTATTGTTTGGAATGTGTTTGGGGCTACGACGTAGTCCAATCAATTGATAATGGTATGAGATTGGTGGCTGAACTATTTAGCCACGACAGACACGCCCCGATAAATCCGAGTCGTACATTGCTAGTCGATAATGGCTACACCACGTGGAGTGCTTACGTGCTCCATGTCGATCGGCTCGATGTATACTCGTACTAGTCAAGCTTGTCAAGTAACCCGATTGACCTAATGTATGTTCACCATGTATGGACTCTACTACTTGAATCTAGGGTACCAAACTCACCAGTGAAAACCCGTTAACCTTGGTACCTCGATCCACTAAGGCTCATGAGCTAGATATGGTGGTACGAGAAACCGTGGTCGAGCTGTCGACCTATGCCAAGGTGACGAGCCCACCTGTAGTAACCAGTGAGCAACCCAACTCATAAGCCGAATACGGTGGTATGAGACATTGCATTCAAGCTGTCGGCCTACGACTATGTGACGAGTCATTCCTAGTGACCTCAAGCATACTTTGAGACTGCGCTGAGGTGATAAGCCTTTCTGCAGTAACTAGAGTATAAGATAGGCCTACATTGAGGTGACGAGCCCTTTGTAGCGACCTAGAATCGTAATATCGTATGAGATTGGTTAGGACTGACAACCCTAGAATGGATCATTGTTTGAAAAATGATATAAGGGCGGTACCTTAGCTTCCCAATCTTGCTGTATGAAAAGGAATAATAAGAACTCGGTAATCACGCTCATAACATTGCACCGCATGTGCCGTTGGCGTCAGTGTAGAGCACAGTAGGAGTGTTGCATATTACGATCGTTAGATGTTGTCGCAAGAGGGAGTGCAGGTGAGGTCATGCATCATTAATACATATCATGGTTTCATTAACCAGAGTACTTAGGGATGCTTGATTTTATTACTTTATCATTACTGCTTGATTGAATTGATCACATGTTAACTTTCGCTCTATAGCTCTACTGAGTTGATCACTCACTTCCACGTTCTGGGATGGTGTTTAAACACCAGTCAGACTCTATTGTAGATGTAGGTGATGGTGATGCTTATGAGGCAGAGCCGGACTATTACGATGATGAGGAAGAGTTCTCCTATTGCAACTCTCTAGCAGGTCTATGTAGACCTGAAGTTGCGCTGATGGGGCTATAGGGTTTCGGATAGAAAACATTATACTTTTTAATTTTATACCTTTTTGAACTACACTTGTAATTGTTTAACCTAGTGACAATTAAACTCTGAGGACTTACTATTACTCCTATACAGTTTTTATACATATCACAGTCTTCTGCTTACGAAATTTAAATTGTCACTGGAGTATGATAGGTTATTTTGGTGTAATCCTACTCATGTTTAAGGCACTAATGCAGACAACATTTAATCATCATTATATATGTTGCATAAGTGATGTGTTGGAACTCAGGAGTTGGCTCCTGCTTGACCCCCAATTTTTAGGGTGTTATAGTAAAATAGTTGTTTGTGTTTATTTCAGTACATTTTTGGAACTTAAGTTTTGTATTTGGGCCTCAACTGAGTGGCTTAGAATTTTATTATCATTTGGGTTACATTTATACTACACTTGATTTTCATTAATCATACTTTATTCTTGTTTGTTTATCATTCAGTTATCTGCTAACATTCGAGTTTTCAGGAAACGAGTTATATACTCGGGTCCCGAAAACCAGGGTGTTACACTAATTCACTTTCCCTTTTCTTCTGCAGGATCCAAAAATAGAAATGTCTAATTTGGTAACTTCTTTCTATTTCTAGATTTATATTTCCCTCTTTCCTTTTAAGTTTAGGTTAGATTCTGAAATTGAGGGTTGAGAGTGTTTCATGCCCAAGTGGGTCTGTGATAACACTCGACATCTCTTGAGTGAAGGATGATTGGTTGAGGGGTTATCTATCCATCATAAGATTAGACACCACTCGAGATCCACAAAGTTAACTAAAGTTATGGCTGCCAATCAATTGGCCAATCAACCTCCAAATCCACCTCAACCCAGGGTTAAGGAAATTCAAGATGAGAATGAGATGCATCAAGCACCCCCGCCTCGTACTTTATGAGATTATTTATAATCGGTGGGGGTGAGCACACCTTCATGCATAGTTTTTTCAAAAAATACAAGATATTGATATCAAGCCAGGGGTGATCCAACTCCTTCCAAAATTTCATGGACTTAAATATGAAAATTCATATTTACACAAGAAAGAGTTTGATGAGATCATAACCACTCTATATTTTTCAAACGTGTCTGAGGACACGGTTAGGCTGAAACTCTTTCCATTATCCTTAAAAGACATATGGATATCATGCCAGGGGTGATCTAACTCCTTCTAAAATTCCATGGACTTGAATAAGAAAATCCATATTTACACATGAAAGAGTTTGATGAGATCATAGCCACTGTATATTTTTTGAATGTGTCTAAGGACACAGTTAGGCTGAAACTCTCTCCATTATCCTTAACAATGAAAGCTAAGGCATGGTTACATTCATTATGTCCACGATCTATTAGTAGATGGAATGACATAAAAAGGGAGTTCATAAAGAAAATTTTTCCTACATTATAAAACGAACACCCTTAGTAACTCAATCATGAACTTTTTCCAAAAGGAAGATAAAACATTCTTACAATGCTGGGAGCGGTTCAAGGTTCTTGTCAATTCATGCCCACAACATGGTTTTGAAACTTGGTGAATAACATTTTTTTTTTTATTTTTTTTATATACGATGGGCTGACTTCTTCCATGCGCCAAATGGTCGAGACAATGTGCAATGGGGAATTCATGAACAAAGAGGTCAATGATGTGTGAGATTATTTTAACAAGCTTGCTGAAAACACACAATCATGGGACATCTCCCAAAAATCAAGCACCACTTTCAGGCCTACTCAATCAAAAGAGAGGGGCAGAATTTATCTTTTAAAATAAGTTAATGAGATAAATGTTAATGTGGCTAATCCCATAAGAAAACTCAAGGCCATGGAACTAAAGAAGAATAAGGTTACAGAAACTGTTTTTGGTATTTATACTTGCAACATTCACACAACTGAAAATTGTCCAACAATACCTGCTTTTTAAGAGGTACTGAATGAGCAATCTAATGCCATGAATAATTACCAAAGACCTTTCAGTGGATCCACTTCAACTATATACAATCCTAGTTAGAGAAATCATCCAAATTTTAGTTGGAGGAATGGACAAACCGCTATTCCTCAAGGATTCCCTAATCAAATTCTAAATCAAGGGAAATCTCAAGAGGATCCGGTTCTAAAGCATCTTCAAAATCAAGTGTGTTTCAATTAGGGTATGATACAAGCCTTTTAAGACCTTACAAAGGCCATACAGGGGCTTAAGATAAAAAATGTGATTGGGAAAAAGGTAAGCCTTCCATCTCAACCTCTTCCTAATCCAAAACAGTAATATGAAGTCAGCGACCCGAGCTCTTCAAATCAAATGGAGCAAGCTAAGTCTATCACCACTCTTATGAGTGGGAAAACAATTGACAAATCTATTCTGGTAAGGGCTGAAAAGTCAGACTTGGAAATAGATGAAAATGATAGACCTAGCAACACTCTACATGAGTTCGAACAAGAACCTTAAGGCAAGCCGATTGCTCCATTTTTCCAATGGTTGATTGTACCAAAACCTCTTTCTAACTCTCAAGACATTTTAAAGGTGTTAAAACAAGTGAAGGTCAATATTCCTCTACTGGATGTCATTAAACAAATACCTTTATATGCCAAATTTCTGAAAGACTTATATACGACCAAAAGATAACAAAATATTTCAAAGAAAATCTCTTTAACAGAAAAAGTGAGTGTCATCCTGAAGCAGGGTGTGCCATAGAAATATAAAGATCCCGATAGCCCATCATTGCTTGTGCAATTGGGAATTATCGGATTGAGCACGCACTTCTTCACTTAGGAGCGAGCGTAAATCTGATTCCTTACTTGATCTACGAACAACTAGGTCTAGGTGAATTAAAACCCACCCGGACCATATTACAACTTGTCGATCGCTCAGTTCGTGTACTGAGAGGGATAATTGAGGATATGTTGGTCCAGGTTGACAAATTCTACCACCCGGTAGATTTTATCGTCTTGGACACTCAACCCATTATGGACATGAGCACTCAAATTCCCATTGTTCTTAGTCGCTCATTCCTTACAACATCAAATGCAATCATTAATTACAGGAATGGAGTCATGAGTTTGTCTTTTAGAAATATGACATTGGAGTTAAATATCTTTTTCAATACGGACAAACAATCAGAGGAAGATGGTGATTCCCATGATATTAACTTGATTGACTCTTTCGTGGAAGATAGAACTTTTCTGACCTTATCCTTTGACCCTCTAGAGACTTGCCTGGACAACTCCCATGATTTAGATGATAATGTGATTAGGGAGATGGGAACCATGATGGATACTATGCCGGTACTTGAAGTTAACTGGTGGAGGCCATAATTTGAAGAATTGCCCCAAACTAATGTAGTACCTCTACCGTCTAACCTTAAGGCACCGAAGCTTGACCTAAAACCTTTACCCTCTGATTTGAAATATGTATATTTAGGTCAAGATGAGATATACCTAGTGGTGATTTCTTTTCACCTTAAGTAAGAACAAGAGAGTATGCTTATCTCTACTCTCATTGAGCATAAGGGAGCCCTTAGATGGTCAATTAGGGACCTCGAGGGAATTGATCCTTTAATTTTTACTCACTGCTTTTATCTAGAGGATAATGATAAGACCTCACGACAACCACAACGTAGATTAAATCCAAACATGAAGGAGGTGGTTAAGGCTGAGGTTCTTAAGCTATTAGATGTGGGTATCATATACCTTATATCGGATAACCAATGGGTTAGTCCAACTCAGGTGGCTCCAAAGAAGTCCGGAATCACCATAGTAACCAATGCCAACAATGAACTCTTGCTAATTAGAGTTGCTATTGTTTAAAGAATACCATCACGAGGAAGCACCACTTTCCTTTACCTTTAATTGATCAAATTTTAGAAAAGCTAGCTGGTCGCTCGTACTATTGCTTCCTTGACGGGTATTTGGGCTATAACCAGATAGAGATAGCCCTTGAAGAACAAGAAAAGACCACATTCACATGTCCCTTTGACACTTAATGCCCCTATCACTTTCCAGCGATGCATGATGAGTATTTATTCTGACATGGTGGGGAGATATCTAGAAGTCTTCATGAAAGATTTCTTTATTTTTGTTCCATCCTTTAGCAATTGTTTGGAGAATCTTAAATGTGTATTGAAGCGATGTGAGGAAAAGAACTCGATACTAAATTGGGAGTGCAAGATTTTACTTGCTGGGAAGATTTTTCTAAGCTCAAGTGCATACTAACCACCACACCTATCATGCAGACACCCAATTGGAGCATTCCTTTTGAACTTATGTGTGATGCGTCCGACTATGCTCTTGAGGTGGTGCTAGGCCAGAGAAAAGATAAAAAGCCCTATGTTATATACTATGCAAGTAAAACCTTAAATCCTATCCAAGTGAATTACTCTACTATTGAGAAGCGACTCTTAGCTGTATTATTCACTTTAAACAAATTTAGGTCCTACTTGATCAGATCCAAGATCATCATCTACACTGATCATACGGCGCTCAAGTATCTTCTTTCTAAGAATGATGGTAAGCCCCACTTGATAAGATGGATCCTTATACTTTAGGAATTTGATTTGAAAATACAAGATAAAAGGGGAGTAAAAAATGTAGTTACTAACCATCTTTCCCACCTTGATCTCTCTGATTCCCTTGAGACAATACAGATAAATGACATGTTCCTTGATGAACAATTGTTTAAAGTGTCTCACTCACCTTGGTTTGTTGATATTGCTATCTTGCCATAGGTTTTACGCCAACACATTAGACTACGCAAGATAAGAAAAAATTCTTCACCGAGCTACCCAAGTTCTTCTGGGATGATCCGTATTTATTTAAATATTACCTAGACTAAATCTTATGGAGATGTATGCCAGATAATGAACACCAAAGTGTCATATCCTTCTATCACTCTCAGGCCTACAATGGTCACTTTTCTGCTAAAAAGACAAAGACCAAGATTCTACTGTGTGGCTTTTACTGACCCACTATGTTCAGGGACACTCATGAGTTTTGCAAAGCTTATGAGCATTGTTAGAAATTGAGAGCATTGTCTCGTCGAAATATGATGCCCTTAAACCCCATTCTTATCATAAAAGAATTTGATTGATGGGGCATCGATTTCATGGGACCATTCCCCCAATCCTTTGGGAATTTATACATTCTGTTAGCAATAAACTATGTCATTAAATGGGTTGAAGAGATTCCATGTCGAAAGAATGACCATCAAACGGTTTAAATTCTTTAAAGAAAACATCATTTCCCATTTCAGAATACCTTGAGCCATCATTAGTGATTGGGGCTCACATTTTTGTAATAGGCCATTTGTGAACTTAATGAAGAAATATGCCATTTCTCATAAGGTGAGCACTCCATACTACCCACATACAAGTGGGTAAGATGAGATTTTCAATAAGGAGATCAAACACATTTTAGAAAAAATGGCTAACGCTGATCGAAAGTATTGGTCAATTTGATTGACCGATGCTTTATGGGCTTACCGTACTGCATTTAAAAACCTTATTGGAATATCTCCCTTTAGACTTGTCTATGGGAAGGCTTGTCACTTACCTGTAGAGTTGGACATAGGGCCTACTAGGCGATTAAAAATCTAAACTTCAATTTAGACAACGCTGACTCGCTATACAAACTCCAGTTAAATGAACTCGAAGAAATTCAGAATGATGCATATGAGAATTTACAAGCACGAAATGAAGATATTTCATGACTAACACATTTTTAGAAAATCATCCACACTAGGTCAGAAGCTTCTTCTGTACAATTCTTGGTTACATCTCTTTTCGCAAAAACTCTGATCTCGTTAGACCAGACGTTTCACTATTACTAATGTCCATCCTCATGGGGCCGTCGAGATTCGGAATCCAAATAATGGCAATGATTTTAAAGTGAATGGACATCGTTTAAAGCCATTTAATGAGAAATTCGATTCAGAAGAATGTTCATACCTCGGACTGATCCTGTGTATCAGGATTGATCTCCTAGTCTGATGAAGGTATAGTTAGGTTTATCACTTTTATACGAGCAGGATATTTTCTTTTTTACTATTTATGATAGTTTTCTTTTCGTTGTTTAGGATAGTTTACTTATTGTCTTTTTGAGTCTTTTGTGCTAACCCATCTTTGTACTGAGATCATTGAAAAAGCCTCAAAATTCCTTCTTCAGGTACTATTTTCCTATTACTTCCATTTCTCTTTTCGTTGCCTCTTTTGCATTACATGCTTATTTCTTTTACATTGAGGACAATGTAGATTTTAGGTTGGGGATAGGGATTAGGTCAAATAATCAGTTATTTTCTTAGTCCTTGAGCAAAAATTGTAAAAGTACAAAAATTTTAAAAATTAGAATTATAAGATGCATAATGTTGATAATTTATGTCTTTTAAATTCGGTTACTTGGAGATTTCAAAGATAAGTTTGAATTATTAATCCATGAGTAGAAGTTTTAAACATTAATCGAGTCATAATTTCACATTTCACATCTAGTCGTCATATTAAAGCTTCAGTTAACATTGAATTGTTAACTTGGTGATTATTTAGCATGGAAGGAACCAACCTAGGGAATTTGTCCATCATGTTCAAAAATAATAATAATAATAACTAGCTATATATATAAAAAAAAGTTATCTTCGAAAAGGCTACCTATTAAAGATTTTTAAAAAGGTTGACATAGCGTGAAAGTCATCGATGGAAAAATCAAAAGCTGGATGAATAAATGGAGAATTAAAAGATGAACTTTAAGGCAAGTTTTGTTTTAAGTTTTGGTTATCCCGAATGCTCTTTTGATTATCAATGTAATCATGAAAATAAAGAATTGAACCTTTGATTGTGATTAGCCTAAATTTCATTATGAACCTATGGAACTCAATGTTTAGAATGGTTCTAATTGGAGGATTAATGCTTTGAACTTGATTATGAAGTTTACTGAGTGCTAGAGTTTAGGAGAGAATAACGCTTAACATTGATGTATTTTGAAACTTTATTATCTGGATTTTTTTTAAAACTTTTTGAGCTTATGTAAATTATACAATGGTTTTGAAATATTTTTTGTATACTTTTCTTAGGACTAGTAAAATGTTGGTTGGAGATTGTGTTAAGGGTCAAATATTGCATATCATCTCCAATTTATATCTTAGTTTTATAAACATGATACTACTTAATGTCCTATTGTACTCATGTTTGTGTTGTAAAGTGAATTTAAGATCTTGGATTAGAAAATGTGCTAAAAGCATGAATTTGATGCTCAAAGATCACCAAGGCAAGGGATGGATCTTAGGAGACCAAGATTGAAGAATTCACATGTCAAAGATCTAAGGAAATCAAGTAAGGAATGAAGAGAATCAAATATTTGAAGTGAAGAAAAGGAATCCTGAAATTGTCCTGAAAACAACATATTCCTGAAATTGTCCTAAAAATATATATTCTAAAAGTCAGAGTCTATTTCAGCTGTGTAGAGTGAAGTATATTTTAGGAAACTGTGCAAAGTAAAGTTTAATATAGCAAACTGAGGAGAGTGCATAAATTTGAGGCGGTTTCTATATTTTCCAACTAGGTGCGAAAGTTGGTGTTGCACAACTATAAATAGGAGTTCGCAGGGCATCCATGGGCATCATCTAGGGTTTAGAGGAGCAAAGCATAAGGGTGGATAGTCATTTCCAAGAATTTTTCTTCTCTTTCTCCTTAGTTTTTTACGTTTTCTTCAAGAGTTTTAGATCAAATCATGTCTATGGTTGGCTAAACCTCTTAGTTAGGGTTAAGAGGTGAAGCTTGTAGTGTGATGGGATGTTTCTATTGATTTGATTTATATTTATGTTGAACTTACTTTGATTCTAGTTTAATATTTAAGATTACTTTCAGCTTTTTTTAATGGTTTATTGTGACTCAAATTACAGTAGATCTGCAATAGCTTTGAGTATCTTCTTTTCATGCTTTGAGATTATGAAATTAGGAAATCTTGTTGTTCATCATCATTTATTAGGCATGGTTAGATAACGGAATCCCTTTTAATCTTCATAATTCTCCTATGTTTGTGGAATTGGGATATCCTGTTGTTGACCTTTGTCTCCAGGGCATGGCTATGTAACGCCCGTGAAAAATCCATACTTGGGCTCGAGTACCAACTCGACCCGAAATTTGTGTAGAATTCATTCCTTTAGAAAATATGACTAGTTTAGCTAGTGCAACGTTAGAATAGCTGGGAAATGGTCCCTGATCACTTTAAATACGTTCTACAAGGCCCAAAGCGAGTGGAACCAAGGGTGCTATAATGCTCTAAAGCCTCGGATCAAACTCTAAACCGGTTTGTTCTCGGGACCTCCTTGAAACTTTGTATTGGATCTAGACCGCGCGTCGTAAGTCAGATACCTACCATCTTAGACCGTTATGACCACTTAGCTGGGCTTGGCAATCTTTTCAAAAATCAAGTCCAACTGACGTTTAAAGGCTATTTCATTGAGCCTGGAGTGAAGAGAGTGAGAATAGGGTTAAAATTGGAATTTAAAATTCAAATCTGGCACACGAAATTGACGCATCAGTATTAAACGTTCTGACCGTCAGAATACAGCCAAATTATACCCTTGGATCAGGAAAAATTTCTATTACATATCACGAGACTTAGAGGCCTGATCTTGGTGCGGTGACCGTTAAACTGAAACTGGACCGCCACGTGCGATCTGGGAACCCTACCGGTCCGAAAACTGGATGTGTGCTAGATCCAGTATGCATGAGCTTAAGTCCGACCGCATTTGGCTAGGGGACCATCAGAAATGCTCTTTTGGACCGAAACGGCCCCGATTTGGTTAGGCACCAAGTAAACATTGTTCCCAAGCCTATTTTGGGCATGTTTTAGGCTATAAAAGGGGTTGAAACCCTCACCCCTCTCTCCCATCCAAATTTGAGAGAAACCCTAACTTGGGAGAGAGAAAAAGGTGAGAGATTGTGAGAGAGTGGGAGAGTTCTTCCTGCCACTTGTGCTACGTGTTGCACGTGCTTAAGCAACACACCTCTACCATTTTCCTGGCAATTTCACCGCGATTCTAGGTAAGCAAATACCCTAAATAGTTGCTGATTTGAGTTTCCTTTGTTTCCATAGCAATGTAGCTTATGGATCTCGTGTATTAGGTTCCATATTCACCGTAGACGAAGCGTATACGCTCCGCTTCAATTCACGAGTCTACAAGACATAAGGTGAGGATTTTAGACGCTTTGATTGACGATTCCCAACGCTTTCAATGTCGTTTAATAGTAGATTCTTGACGGTATCGCCGTTTGACATGTACAAAATGCTCTCCGTTTCCCGTTTCGTAAATTAACAAAGAATATGAGAATTAGGGCATTTTAGTCATTTGTAGGAAGTACTGTTTACATTCATATTTTGCTGATGTGATTGACATGGTTTGTTGTCGCATTAGGAAGTTAGGAATACGTGCATAATTAGTTTGGCGAAGAGATTCGCCTAATTGCACACTTCGGGTCGACATGCTATATGTAGACTTAAGTGTGTAGTGTATATGTTTGTATAAATGTTTGTATTAGTATGTATTGAACTAAATGATGTTATGAATTAGTTTGAGATGGATTTCTCTACTAATATGCTGACCTAAATGATTTTCTACATGTTGACTAAATGTATGATTTCATTACGTACATGGAATATAAGTGCTTGAGGATTTGCTTAAGTTGAATGTTATAACATGTGTTAACATGCTCATATGATTGTATTTCAATTTCAATACTTTTACATATATTGTTGATGTGATTCCATAAGTGTTTGGGACTAGACTTAGTCCAGGCAGTCGGTAACCGAGCGAATTCGTGGCTGACTGGTCATAGCCACGAACGACGCGTCGATGAACGCGATTCGTGTTTAGAGTTGGCAGCAGTGGTTAGGCCACGCGAAGTGTTTTACGCACTTCATGTCGTTCGACTTGAGATGCGATCGTGCTAGTCGAGCCCGTCAAGCAACCCGACTGGTCGATGTATGTTCACCTTGTATGAGTCATAACTGCTTGAACCTAGGGTACTGAACTTACCATTGTAAACCCTGTTAACCATGGACCTTGATCCACGAAGACTCATGAGCCGGGCATGGTGGTATGGGACACCATGGTCGAGCTGTCGGCCTACGCTGGGGCCACAAACATCCCCGTAGTGACCAGTGAGCACCTAGACTCGTGAGCAGATTATGGTGGTATGGGACACTATATTCTAGCTGTCGGCCTACACTGATCAGGCGACGAGTCCTTTGTAGTGACCGCGAGCGTATTCTGAGTCCACGGGAGGCGACGACCCTTCCGTTGCAGTAGAGTACGATAGGCCTGTATTGATAAGGTGATGGGGGAGCGGTGCAACGAGTGCGAGCAACAGCCCTGGCAGCCCTTGCAGTGACCTACGAAATATACATCGTATGAGATTACTAGGAGTGACGACCCTAGACAGGATCTGTGTTGGGATTGATACAAGGGAAGTACCTTAGTTTCTCAATCCTGCTGTTTGAATGGACTAATAACAACTTGGAAATCATATCACCATAGCATTGCATGTGCCTGGAAGATGTGGAGCACTCTAGGGAGTGTGGCATGCCGCGGTTGTAAGATGTTGCCGTATGAGGGAGATCGTCAGTGAGGGCATACATCACGTCATGTCATCTTGCATTAACAACAGTATTAGGATTGTCTGATTTACTTCTTTACTATTATCGCTTGATTGAATTGTGAACATGCTAATCTTTGCTCTATGATTCCACTGAGTTGATCACTCACTCCCACGTTACGGGATGGTGTTTGCAACACCCACCAGACCCCGTTGTAGATGCAGGTGAGGCTGAGATCCAGGAGGTGGAGCCAGACTTTGACGAGGACCAAGATGAGTTCTCGTACATGCAGTATCACGATGGCTTCGCGTAGGTGACCTGGATCGATGGGATTTCAGTGGGACCATTTTGGATATTTATTTTATTCATGTATATTATATGAGACTCAGAGATGTAGTCATACTTTGGAGACAGATGAGATTTACTTTGTTTTTTCATACAGTGATATATATATTGTTTAGTCTTCCGCTTGCTTTTATCACTGGATCTGAAGTATGAATTGCAGTTTTGGTATACTTTTACTCATGTGAATGCTTTAAATCAGACGACATTGAATCATAATCATTTTTGTTGCATAAGTGACGGTCTGGAACTCGGGAGTTGAGTTTATACACGACCCCCGATTTTCAGGGTGTTACAGGCTAAGTGATGGAATCACTTCCAATCCTCACAACTCTCATCCATTGAGAATTAGGTCAAAGGAAGTTCATATTTGGTTTTATTACTATATCTTCCAACTGGATAAGATAGGACTCCGATTCCAGTTGTGTCTTTAAATCAATCATAGTATCTCCCTGATTGCTACAAGTGGATCCTTGGAAACCCTAGCTCCCACCTTTGAATTTCTTAAGTTTCTAATTAAATCTCTGACAATTACTTCCTTTTATTTCATATTTAGATTCACATCTTTTTCTAGTTCTACTTCTAGTTGCTTTCAGAATACTCATGAGATTAGTCCTTAAGGATTCGACCTCGGTCTCACCGAGATTATTACTACATTGCAACCTTACACTTAGGGTTGTGAACAACTAATGAAAGGGACCCTCTAATGCCTAAGTCAGGAACCTGGGTCTTTGTTGGAGATAATCTTTAAGGAAAAGAGTCACCAGTCTTATATAAGATTGTGCATTGAGTTGGTAAGTATGCATACCTTTCACTAGCCAAGGGCTCCCCTATTTATACAAGAGGAGAGATCACACCGTAGGAAGCGTTCCTCGTTTAGGAGTCCTGATACGTTGGAGATCTTCCCGTATGGATCTTCAGACATGCCAAGGATCTCCCTAAGATTACGGGCGTCTGAGATCCTCAGGATTCGATCTTATCTCCTGAACATCTTAGGAGAGATCTTCGGGTCGTTCAAGAGATCTTTGAGTCATTTGTTCGGGGTAAGTTCAGACATTAATAGAAGATCGATAAACCCTTCTGGTCCTTTAAGTGAAGTTGGACAGCAGAGGCAGATGATGCCTTAGAGGTAGTAATACCGAGCTTTCGACAGATCAGCATTCACATGAGGTCTTGACAGATCAACATTCACCCGAGGTTGATTCTAACTACAGATTCCGTCGAAGATTGTATCGACCTATGGCCAAGCTATAGTCGACCTAAGGTCGTGCCAACTTATGGTCGAACTATAGCCGACCTGTAGTCTTTCCAACTTACTCAATAGACTGACCAGTTGTCATGTGGACCTATGACTATGCCGACCTACTTTGTGGTCGGCCTTTCTTTGCTAGAAGATATCTTGTGAGCAGGTTAGCCCATTGGGTCCGTGCTGGTTATAGAGTTGGCTCCTTTTTATAAGTTGCTCTATTTTTCCCCTAACATTTATAATAATAATATGGGTGGGCAACATGAGTAGAAATTGTGTAGGGGATACCCCCCATCCAAACTGTTTCATTTAGTGTAGCCCACCTGAATCATGTAAGGGCCTAATATTTGATATCCATTCATAAATTTTCATGTGGAAGCTAATGGTTGGAGTGCATTTCACATAAACATCACGATGGGCCTGTCAAAATTCAACTCTAGGTGTTCCCCTCTTCCACTATTTTCCTTGGTGTGGCCCATCCGAATCATGAATCCATCTACATTTTGGCCCACAGATAAATTTCCATCGCGAACCTAATGATTAAGGTAGATTTCATGAATTCATCTGGTGGGGGCCACTCCTAGCTTATGCTTTTCTACAACATGAGTTGACATGGTGCGCAAAAGGTTTCCAGTAGTATGGTGCATAGGAGACCACCGCACTATATATGTGTGTGTGTGTGTTTCTCTCTCTATATATCTATCTCTCTACACACATAGACGACTTGACATTCTCGGACCTGACTAGATTAGAACTGAATGGGGGAGTCGGTCTGAACTCAGTAGGCTTCACCCAATCCGAACGCAAACCTAGTCGAGTTCAAGTTACCCAGTAACTAGACTCGTCTTGTCAAACTTGACTCGATCCAAAATCGACTCAACTCGAATTCAGGTATATATAGTATAAACCCTAATTTTTAAGTATCTCTAATCCTATACGCCTCACCCGACCCCACCTCGACTCAATCCCAAACCCCTCTTCCTCCCTCATCCTCCTCTCCCAAGTCGAGCGACCACCCACCACCACCACCACCCTCCTCTCTCTCTCTCTCTCTCTCTCTCTCTCTCTCTCTCTCTCTCTCTCTCTCTCCCACTCCCTCCCTCCCTCCCTCATCTCTCAATCCGAATCGGTGCCAACTCAAACCAACTCAGTACTTTTTACCGTTTCGGACTTGGTCCAGATTAGTCCGGGCTAAACCTAGATTCAGATCAGTTCTGGCATGCTCGACTCAGTACGGAGTTGAGTCGAGTTAGGGATAAGCCTATTTCAAAATCAGATTGAGTCGGGTCAACCCTAACTCGGTCTGACTCGACTTAATGCCCAGCTCTATATATCTCCCGTTATATGAAACCAAAATTTGAACCGTTCATGTGATGTAGCACCACATGAAATCCCTAGGGGCCTACTTTTACCATGATCCAAAACTTTAGTGGGCCATGGAAAAATGAAATAGTTTCCTCGCTTGATTTGCCTCTCTCTTTTGTCATGGCCCACCAAAGTTTGGATCAGTATCACGCCCCAAACTCAAAAAATGGGCTCACAAAATTCTCGATCTCCGAATCAGGCACCGACAACCTCCGTAGTGCCCCATTCTCAGCTCCTGGCACTCACATGCCAAATTCTGATCCTGGGATCCTACACGGAGGATTTTCAGTATGATTTTTTTTATAATGGAGCATAACCACTAGCATAACCAAGTCAAAAAATAACATCACCACATATCCACTATATTAAAAACTTTAAGTACAATGCGGGAATGGAAATACAAGGTGATAAAAAACTTCAAAATAATCTGACACGTGCTCATGCCTCAGTGCTGCTGCTGCGATCCAATGCCACCTGCACGCAACGGTCGTGCAAAAGCTTACAAAAGCTTAGAGGGTGGTGTAAGTGTGTGCGCAAGGCAAGTGTCAAGTGTACAATATCAGAGTAATGCGAAAATATGCGATAAGTCCATTAATGCTATCAGCTGTACCAAAGCTATGTGAAGAAAGGCATGAATGTTATCGGTCATACCAAGACCATGTGATGTGAGGCCTATGTAGCCAAATGTCATATGCAAGATGCAAAGCAAGCGTGTCAGTACTCATCAAGTATAAATATCAATACAGTTCATCTCTAGGATATCACCGGGGTCTAATACACTCCACACTGACTGCCACCTCCCTGGCCACACAGCCCAGCGAGCAGAATAGACCTCATTATCCGCTTGACCAGTTGTCTGCCAATACCTACTCGGCTCATCGATAGCGGACTTATTTACGAGCTAGTCAAACTCAACCTAACTTATAGCCCCCTCACTCAGCCGGATAAGGCCACACCCCATCCCAACCGACCACGTCACAGTGAGAGACACAACCTATTACTATTTGGCACTCGAGCGCTCGTGTATCCACTCGGTCTATACGTTGGAGCAACTCTTGGTACCAAAAAGGTTCTGAAACTTTCACCCAAGGACATCCTAAGTGCCCACAGTGCTAGAACCAAGTATTTTTGATATCCGATATGGTCATCCATGATGTGCCTGTGGATCCATGACCTTGATGTCACTAGGCGTATAATGATCATGACACATAAATGCAAGGTGCATGAATCACACTATCAAATCATGCAGCAATCTATCACGTACCGTGCGATCATGTGGGGCACTCCGTCTTATAAGGAGTCCCGTAAATGTCTCAGACCAACTGGCTTATGCTATGATCAAGCATTCCTCATATCAAGCATACATATGATGCTTATGGGCATGAGTCATGGGATTGTACTAAGCATGTTATAAAGTATTGAACTATCCTTACAACACAGATGGGCCTAGACAACCTATACACAAGTAGGGGCCTATCAATGGGCCCTAAGGAGAGTCATAATGTGGACATTTAACCAACATTATTCTTACAATGTAGACATCAAACCATCATTGCTCCCAAGGCATGGCCTGCCATAAATATCATTACGTAAACCATGGAGGAATCACACATTGCAATGGACCTTATGTACATCCCATTGGGACTCGACCCATGGGGCTTAGATCTGTCAAATGGGTTGCATCACATGGGCCTTATATTGATCAAGTGGGCCGTACTAATGGGCTGCACCAATGGGCCTTATGTACATTGCAATGGGCCATAACCCATGGGCCTCGAATATATCACAATGGGCCTCATAACATGGGCCTTACATTCATATCCAAGTGGGCCTCAACAATGGCCCTATATGTACTTCAAATGGGCCAAACCAAATAAAAGTGGTGATAATGATTTCCACCATTTAAAGTTCCCAAGGCCCACCATATCATTTATGCCCCATCTAATCTGATCATAAGGTCTTAAAGACCTGGATTAAGAGGGAAATTAAATATCATATTGTCTCAAATTTGGTAGCCCAAGGGTTTAATGGTGGACGTTCAAACCCATGTTTTTTATAATGTGGCCTACCTGACCCTAGATCTGTCCTATTTTTAGTCTCTAGCTTATAAGACAAGCTGGCTAAATGGTTGGACAGTTTGAATGCAGCACATGCATTATGGTGGTTTTCACCATCCATTACTGTGGACGGTGTGACTAAACCACATACATCATAGTTGGGTTCCACCGTCCACTGTTGTGTACTGTGTGAATAGAACACATTAATCTTAGGGTCCCACGTGGGGCCCACTATAATGTTTACTTGTCGTCCAACCTGTTGATAAGGTCACACTGACCTAGATGGAAGGAGAAACAAATTTCATATTAACCTAAAACTTCTGTACACCCAAAAATGGGTTTCAATGGCAGACGGTTCAACCCCTATAACGTGGGCCACCTGAACTTTGGATGTGGCTGATTTTTGGGTGGGGCCTGCCAGTCAGAGTTGGATGACTAACAAACATCATGGTGGGGCCCACAGTTAGGACTGTGGGTCCCTGTCCGTTTCACGGTGACACCAGCAATGTCCTGCTACACAGTAGCAGTAGGCGCTGCACCTATATTTATTTATTTATTTATTTTAAAATCATGTTTTTTGAGGTTTTTCATGCATGGGGCCCGCATCAAAAGAATCCACCCTTGCCATTGGATTATACGGCTTGAGACCAACCAAACGAGTCCAACACTCAATGTGTTATGATGTGTGGAAACCACAGGTGGCTTTCAACGGTAGAAAACATCATTTTCCATGCTATGGCCCAACAGAAATTCAGATCAGCTTCATGTTTCATCTCAATGCCTAAAATGACTTGGAGAATGGAATGGACGGCGTGGGTTAAACATATACATCAATGTGGGGCCTACGGGGACAACCCTTCCCAAAACCCTTTTTCTCCCTTGCTGCTGCCGTAATACACCCACTGTCAGCTCACCCTTCACCCTTGACTGTTTAGCAATGTCCAGCGTCCCTGGACACTGGACGGTTGGGTCACACATTTATTTAAGGTGGGCCACGGGCCACCAAATGGTTGGATGGCGTGAGTAATCCATACATCAAGATGGGGTTCATCTGAGTGGGCCACATAACTTCATCATCACAAAAAAAGAAGGAAAGAGAGAGAGAGAGAGAGAGAGAGAGAGAGGAGATAGAGAGAGAGAGAAGAGAGAGACAGAGAGATGGGACATGTGTGATGGAGGACTCCGCCACTATGAGCCCTCCCTTACATGCAATTATACATCAAGTGGGTCCCAATACATGTGGGTCCACCAAATCAAAGATCAACGGTGGATATTCCTTCTCCACCCAAAATAGATGGTCTAGATGACCTCTTTCATGCAAGAAAAATAAACATCATGATGGGGTCCATGGAGAATGACCACATAATGGAATGATATTGATAATCAAGGTTGGCCATTGGCCATATCTTTGGGTCCAAAGTGAGATCCATACCATCGATTAGTAGGCCTCACTTGGCCCATCATATAAAACATGAAACTAGCCTATAGAAGCACCCACCGTTATATCTTCTTGGTCCGTTGGAAATCCGATCTCCTTGTGCTTTACTTTGATGGTGGAAGATGAGAAATGAATGGCTAGGATGAAGGATTTGGGATGGGAAAGTGGGCCACCAAAATAACTCTTTTCTCTCCATGGGAAGGCTTAGACATGCACTCTCTTCCCTTGCTTGGAAAGTGTGTTGAGAAATGAGAGAGAGAGAGAGAGAGAGAAAGGGTTGTAAGGAGAGAGTGAGAGATGGGTGATGGATGTGAGTGATGGGTGAGGTGATGGTGTACTTGACATGTATGGGTGTGTAAGAGAGAGGGTGAGAAAGAGTTGACATGGTGGTTGCTTGGGGATGGGGTGAAAGGTGATGTGTACTTAACATAAAGTAATTGATTGATTGATTAGTTGATTGATTAATGGGACATGTTGTAGAGATTATCTTGGGATTGTAAATGCGCTCCGTTTTCTCGAAATAAACGTCAGCTCACATCTCTTAGCCAGGGTATCAGATCGGTGCGCGACGTTGGAACCGCGGCGACGGCGCAGTCGCAATGGTACAAGTCTCGAACTAAGTCAATTCGAATCTACAGGATACGACTTAGGGTCACGCGTAAACATCGATTATAGGTCGTGGATTACCGGACTTCGACAAGAAGGATCGCGGGAGTTGATGGAACAGTATGGATTAGGATACGGGCCTTACAATCAGGGTAAAGTTGCACCCTACGGGTTCATGGGGTGCTGCGTCACGTGGATAGTTCATATTTTGAGCTCATATCACGAGAGATGACGTCTCAAAAAGTTCTCACGAGTTCCAATAAAAACTGGTGCATATGTGAGCATTACTTTTATGTATATATATAGTAGTATATGTCATTATATTAATAATAATCACATATATAATAGTATATGGCATTTCACTTCTAAGAAAAAGTACTAAATACAAAGAATCATAATCAATAAAACAACCAATTAATCAATTATTTTAATCATAATAGAGAGTATACATGTTGGAATCACTCACTTGAAATTTGGTGATGTGGATTCTGAGATGTTACCCTAAGATTAATTAATTTGCAATCACTTAATTACATAGCCCAATTAGCTCATTAGTTGCGTCTATCTAAACCTATATGATTAGTTCACCTTTAGTTAATCAATATCTAGTACACCTAAAGAATCCAACCGTTAGATTTCACCCACAACATATAGAAATAGTTATTTCTTCATGTGAGGTCCATTTGACTAACTAAAGTAATCCAATCATCACAATATTTTCAAATGATTAAGGGTTACTACCAGTTTACATTAATTAAAACATTAAACTTTAAATCAAACTAAACATTCTGGCGGATTGTGGACTGATCGAGATCGATCAACAATCCCCTCTATCGATCGAGATTCAATCGAAATCAACTTTGATCGACTGGGATAAATTTGAATTTCTAAAATAACTCTCTATACACTTTTCATCCATTTCGATCGGTCGAGATTTCTTGATCAATTGATCTAACTGTACCTTCTTTCGATCGAACCACCCTATTAATCGATTAATCTAAATTTTGAATTATGGACTTTGGTTACTGGACAATTTTGTGCTACATTTGATTGACTAAACAATCCTCTTGATCAAGCAAAAAAAATTGGGAATTTCATATTTAAGTCTTTGGACTGTTTTTGCTGCCTTTGATTGATCAAACTAATCGGTCAATCGATCGATTCTCCTCTGTTACACCAAATCCAAATGATTTGAATCTTTACAATTTTATAGTTTTCCCTAATTTCTTATTTAAATACTTCTTTGATAATGTGGGATTAATCCGAACCATCCATTAATTCACTAAATCCCAAATTGGGGATGGGTTAACAGATCATTTAGATCTAGACCATTTATGCTTCCAAACTTCCAATTCAAAGTATAATATGTATGATTCTACCATTTTATCTTTTTGGCCTATCAGAAAATTAGATCCACCATACTTTCTGGATAACAAGTTAGATTTATCCTAGAGTAAGTATATATCGTGGAGATCAAATCTAATCCATCCGATCACCATCTTAGAATCTATAGTATAATCCAATATCTATGGATAGATCTGGCTGATATGGACCACCATATGATCTAATCAATCCTTTATATAGATGGTTCAGATTAGATCTACACCACTAATGGTCCACATACAACTTAATATACAATTCATGACTATGATTAGATCTGATTCATATCGCCCATCCATTGATCGGATTGATCTAAAAATTAGAGTTATGATATCTTTCGACCCCTTAGGATCGAATGATCCATTCAGATCAAGCCAAATATAGTAAGATACAAGAAATTTTAATCCATTCATCATAATACTATTACCCAAATTTGGATTTTCAAATCATCTCTTCCTAAGAGTTCTCTACGCACCTATGCAATGATTGTGTAGCCGATCCACACCTTTCATTGTATTGATTGAGAAAAAATAAGCTAAATACATGAAACTAAAATAGATCCAAGGGGCTATGACTTACTTGATCAAGCACTCCTAGAAATCCCTCTCTTTATAGTTTTCTTCTTCTTCTTCTTCTTCTTCTTCTTCTTCTTCTTCTTCTTCTTTTTTTAAAAAAAAACCCTCTCCCATTCCCCTTTTATGGAGAGGGTTTTCTAGATAAGATAGGATGAGCACATCCTCCTTTATTTAGAAGTTAAAATCTTTATAGCATATGACATGAAATTATTATTATTGCCCTAGGAATCGATCATCCTACCTCACTAGCAACTAAGAGTTGGGGCGGTAAGAGTTGATCCCTCAACTTCTGTAACGCCCGTGAAAAATCCATACTTGGGCTCGAGTACCAACTCGACCCGAAATTGCGTAGAATTCATTCCTTTAGAAAATATGACTAGGTTAGCTAGTGCAACGTTAGAATAGCTGGGAAATGGTCCCTGATCACTTTAAATACGTTCTACGAGGCCCGAAGTGAGTGGAACCAAGGGTGCTATAATGCTCTAAAGCCTCGGATCAAACTCTAAGCCGGTTTGTTCTCGGGACCTCCTTGAAACTTTGTATTGGATCTAGACCGCGCGTCGTAAGTCAGATGCCTACCATCTTAGACCGTTATGACCACTTAGCTGGGCTTGGCAATCGTTTCGAATATCAAGTCCAACTGACGATCACAGGCTATTTCATTGAGCCCGGACCGAAGAGAGTGTGAATAGGGACAGTTGGAATTTCAAATTCAAATCTGGCACAAAAATTTGACGCATCAGTATTAAGCATTCTGACCGTCAGAATACAGCCAAATTACACCCTTGGATCAGAAAAAATTTCTATTACATATCACGAGACTTATAGGTCTGATCTTGGTGCGGTGACCGTTAAACTGAAACTGGGCCGCCACGTGCGATCTGGGAACCCTACCGGCCTAAAATCTGGATGCGTGCTAGATCCAGTATACACGAGCTTAAGTCCGACCGCATTTGGCCAGGGGACCTCCAGAAATGCTCTTTTGGACCGAAACGGCCCCGATTTGGTTAGGCACCAAGTAAACATTGTTCCCAAGCCCATTTTGGGAATGTTTTAGGCTATAAAAGGGGTTGAAACCCTCACTCCTCTCTCCCATCCGAATTTGAGAGAAGCCCTAGCTTGGGAGAGAGAAAAAGAGTGAGAGATTGTGAGAGAGTGGGAGAGTTCTTCCTGCCACTTGTGCTACGTGTTGCACGTGCTTAAGCAACACTCCTCTACCGCTTTCCCGGCGATTCCACCGCGATCCTAGGTAAGTAAAAACCCTAAATAGCTGTTGATTTGAGTTTTCCTTGTTTCCATAGCGATGTAGCTTATGGATCTTATGTATTAGGCTCCTTACTCGCCGTAGACGAACCATATACGCTCCGCTTCAATTCCCGAGTCTACAAGACACTAGGTGAGGATTTTAGACGCTTTGATTGACGGTTCCCAATGCTTTCAATGTCGCTTAATAGTAGATTCTTGACGGCATCGCCGTTTGACATGTACAAAATGCTCTCCGTTTCCCGTTTCGTAAGCTAACGAAGAATATGAGATTTAGGGCATTTTAGTCATTTGTAGGAAGTACTGTTTACATTCATATTTTGCTGATGTGATTGACATGGTTTGTTGTCACATTAGGAAGTTAGGAATGCGTGCAGAATTAGTTTGGCGAAGAGATTCGCCTAGTTGCACACTTTGGGTCGACATACTATATGTAGACTTAAGTGTGTAGTGTATGTGTTTGTATAAATGCTTGTATTAGTATGTATTGAATTAAATGATGTTATTTGATAGTTTGTGATTGATTTTTCAATTATTATGCTGACCTAAATGATTTTCTACATGTTGACAAAATGCATGATTTCATTACATGCATGGAATGTATGTGCTTGAGGATTTGCTTAAGTTGAATATGCATGGGAAGTATGCCTTGAAGATTTGCTTAAGTTGAGTGTTATAACATGTGCTAACATGCTCACATGATGTATTTCAATTCCAATACCTTTTTATAGGGTTAATGTAATTCCATAGATGTGTGGGACTTGACTTAGTCCAGGCAGTCGGTAACCGAGCGAATTCGTGGCTGACTGGTCATAGCCACGAACGACGCGTCGATGAATGTGATTCGTGTTGAGAGTTGGCGGCAGTGGTTAGGCCATGCGAAGTGTTTTACGCACTTCATGTCGTTCAATTCGAGATGCGATCGCGCTAGTCGAGCCCGTCAAGTAACCCGACTGGCCGATGTTTGTTCACCTTGTATGTATCATAACTGCTTGAACCTAGGGTACTGAACTTACCATTGTAAACCCTATTAACCATGGTACCTTGATCCACGAAGACTCATGAGCCGGGCATGGTGGTATGGGACACCGTGGTCGAGCTGTCGGCCTACGCTGGGGCCACAAACCTCCCCGTAGTGACCAATGAGCACCTTGACTCGTGAGCAGATTATGGTGGTATGGGACACTATATTCTAGCTGTCGGCCTACACTGATCAGGCGACGAGCCCTTTGTAGTGACCGCGAGCGTATTCTGAGTTCACGGGAGGCGACGACCCTTCCGTGCAGTAGAGTACAGTAGGCCTGTATTGATAAGGTGATGGGGGAGCGGTGCAACGAGTGCGAGCAACAGCCCTGACAGCCCTTGCAGTGACCTACGAAATGTACATCGTATGAGATTACTAGGAGTGACGACCCTAGACAGGATCCGTGTTGGGATTGATACAAGGGAAGTACCTTAGTTTCCCAATCCTGCTGTTTGAATGGATTAATAACAACTTGGTAATCATATCACCATAGCATTGCATGTGCCTGGAAGATGTGGAGCACTCTAGGGAGTGTGGCATGCCGCGGTCGTAAGATGTTGCCGTATGAGGGTGATCGTCGGTGAGGGCATACATCATGTCATATCATCTTGCATTAACAACAGTATTAGGATTTGTCTGATTTACTGCTTTACTATTATTGCGTGATTGAATTGTGAACATGCTAATCTTTGCTCTATGATTCCACTGAGTTGATCACTCATTCCCACGTTACGGGATGGTGTTTGCAACACCCACCAGACCCTGTTGTAGTTGCAGGTGACGACGAGATCCAGGAAGTGGAGCCGGAGATTGACGAGGACCAGGATGAGTTCTCGTATATGCAGTATCACGACGGCTTCCCGTAGGTGACCTGGATCGAGGGGGACTTCAGTGGGACTATTTTGAACTTATTCTTTTATCTATTTACATGTATATGAGACTCAGAGATGTAGTCATACTTTGGAGACAGTTGAGATTACTTTGTTTTTCCATACAGTGATATATATATTGTTTAGTCTTCCGCTTGCTTTTATCACTGGATCTGAAGTATGAATTGCAGTTTTGGTATACTTTTACTCATGTGAATGCTTTAAATCAGACAACATTGAATCATAACCATTTTTGTTGCATAAGTGACGGTCTGGAACTCGGGAGTTGAGTTTATACACGACCCCCGATTTTCAGGGTGTTACAACTTCTCTCTTAACTAAGAGCGTCTCTACCAACTTAATTATTGACTTATTTTCTTCTTAATTTAAAAATTAATATTTTAAATGCTAACCATAGTTCTAAGTACACAAAAATTATGAGTCGTTATATTCTACCCTCCTTAAATAAAAATTTCATCCTTGAAATTTATCTGAACTATTCTTCGAACAAGTGGGGTTACTTTTCTCATAACTCAGCTTCTTGCTCCCACAAGGCTTCATATGCTCCCTGATGATTCTATAACACCTTGACCAACAATAATGTCTTGTTTCATAACACATGTTCTTTGCAGTCCAGGATGCGAAATGATTTCTCCAAGTAAGAGATGTCATCTTAAAGCTCCAGATCTTTCCAATCGATGATATATGAAATGTCCACTTCATACTTCTGTAATATGGAAACATGGAAGAGATTGTGAACACTTGCTAATTGTAATGGCATTGCAAGTCAGCATGTAGGGGCTCCCACTCGATAAATCAAGGAGCAAGCTTACCTTTTGTACTAACTCGCATCAAGCCTTTCATTAGCAAAACCCTTATAAATACATGATCTCCCACTGAAAATTCCAAATCACACCTTTGGTTATCAGCATAGCTTTTCTTCTAACTTTGAGATGCTTAAAGTCACTTTCAGAAGAGTTATACTTTCTTAGTCACTTCTTGGATAACATTTGGTCCAATCAATCAATTTTTCTCCTATTTCAGTCAAACATTTTGACACACGGCACAAACGATCATACAATGCTTCATATGGAGCCATTCCAATACTCGCTTGATAACTATTCTTATAAAAAAACTTTGTAAAATGCAAACTATCATCGCAACTTCCGTTGAAATTAAGAATGTAGGCTCATAATAACTCTTTAAGAATCTGATTCACATGATCAGTCTGACCATTAGACTGCGAATGATACGATGTACTAAAATCTAATGTTGTGCCCATGGCTTTATGCAAACTTGTCTAGAATGATGAGGAAAAACTAGGGTCACGGTCTGATATAATAGAGCTACGCACTCACGAGGTAAAACTAGGGTCGCGATCTGATATAATAGAGCTACACACTCCATGTAGTCTCACTACTTCTTTGATGTCAAGTCTGGCTAAAATGTCCATCGAATAATTTATACAGGTGAGACTGAAATACACTGATTTTATTAATCGATCCACAATCACCCATATGGAGTCATGCTTTTTTTTGTTTTTTGCATCAACGAAAGTCCAACTCTGAAGTCTATAGAAATACAATCCCACTTTCATCTAGGTATTTTCAGGGGATGTAATAATCCTAATGGGTTCTAGTGATCGGCTTTTACTTGCTGACACATGAAATACCGTGCAACGTAGTCAATAACATCTTTCTTCATGTTTGGCGAGCAAAACGTACGTTTCACATCCTGATACATCTTAGTACCTGCTGAATGAATGGTAAATTTGGTCCTTTATGCTTACATTAAAATTTCTTCCTTTAATTCTGGGATATCTGGTACACAAAGATGGTAGCAATATCGAATCCCTTTGTCTTTCCATACTTCTCATTTTAATGCATCCTTACTATGGTACTTAGTCACCATTTTCTATAACCATCCATCACATTCTTGTGCTTCTATGATTCTTTCCTTTAATGTCTGTTTCATGATTAAGTTACATAGGTGAATGCGTCGCTCTCAATAGTGTAACTCAACATTGAAGTCCTTCATGTAATCTAGCATTCTCCATTCTTGGATCTTTAATACTGCTATAACTTCCTATTTATGATGCTTCCAACTAAGAGCATTTTCTACTAAGTTTGCCTTGCCTAGGTGATATAGCAATTCGAAGTTACAATACTTCAGGAATTCAACCCATCTTCATTGTCTTATATTCAGATCCTTTTGGGAGAATAGATATCTGAGACTCTTATGATCTGTGAAGAGGTCGAATCATTCGCCATACAGATAATGTCGTTAATGCTTTAAAGTGAATACGATAGTGGCCAATTTTGGATTATGTGTCTGATAGTTGTATTCATGATTCTTCAGCTGTCTTAATGCATATACTCAATCAACTTATCTTCTTACATAAGTACACAGATGAGGCCTAAGATCAATTCGTCAGTGTACAAAATAAACTTCACTCATTCCTTAGAAAGACTAAGAATAAGAGTAAAAGCCAGGGGATCCTTCAACGTAGTGAATGCGTCTTCACATTTATTAGTCCATGTAAATTGTACACCTTTTTTTATTTAGAATAGTTAATGGACCTGAAATCTTTGAGAGGTCCTTAATAAATCTTTCGCAATACCTAGCGAGTCTAAGGAAACTTCTAGTTTTATTTACATTCTTGGGTTGTTCCCAATTCACCATTACTTCACTCTTGGTTGGATCGACTACAACAACCTCCTTAGTTATTACATGCCCTAAGAATTTGACCTCCTACTTCCAAAATTCAAACTTAGAAATTGTTGCATACAAATGATTGTCCTTCAAAGTTTGTAATGCTACTCTCAAGTGCGTTTTGTGGTCATCACAAGTTCTTGAATAGATCAATATATCATCAATAAATACAATAATAAATTGATCAAGAAATGTTTGAAATACCCTGTTCATTAAATCCATGAACAAAATTAGGGTATTGGTCAGTCCAAAGGGAATAACAAAAAAATTGTAGTGCGCATACCGTGTTCTAAAGGCTATCTTGTAAATATTTGACTCAATGATGAGCAATTGATAGTATCTTAACCTTAAATCGATCTTGAAAATGTAATACGCTCCCTTCAACTGATTAAATAAATTTTCAATACGTGGCAAATGATACTTATTCTTAATCATCACTTTGTTTAACCGACGATAGTCTATACATAGCCGCATGCTTTCATCTTTCTTCTTTACATAAAGTACCAATGATCCACATGGTGAAATGTTGGGCCTTATGAAACCCTAATTCTTTAATCCTTCCAATTGTACCTTCACTCCTTTAGCTCAATTAGAGGAATCTGATATGGTTGCATAGAAATTGGAGTAGTGCCTGACAATAAATTGATACTAAAATTAACTTCTCATTAGGGCAGTAGACCAGGTATTTTCTTGAAAACTTAGGATACTCTTTCATAACCAGAATCCGCTCCATATCAAATTCTGTCAATTCATTTTCCTTTAGTACCATGAAGCGCTCCACTTTCATATCTTTCTATACCTTTAAAATTTGTAAAGGTTCATTTCAAGGGACAGAAAATCTAAGTCTTTTCATGACAATCAATCTTTACATGGTTAACAGTGAGCCAATCCATTCCAAGGACTACGTCATACTTTTCATATCCATCACCTCTATATCAACTAACATTATATTATCATAAATATTTACTTCACAGGATTTACATATTTGGGTCAAATGAACCATTTTACCCACTGATGATTCTATAATGATCGCTTTACTAAGGTTTACATGTTTCAACCCTAGTCATTTTACTATACTGCTTTCAATAAATTATATAGTCGCTCCATAATCAAATAAAATAGTAATAGGTTTATGATGTACATCAACCATAACTTTAATGGTCTTATTATCAATTTTTGATTCCTCAACAAGTGTGACAACATATACTTTAGCTTGAGGAGGTTGTTGCTTTAAGACTTGCCTACCTTAGTTTTGATATAGTGGAGGTCATGCTAGTAGCTGAGGCTAGTTCTATGGATACTGCGGTGGCCTAGGAGGCAGAGTTGTGATGCTTGCGGATATATAATCAATGGTATAGAAGCTTGTAAAGACTGACCAGACTACTGAGATGATACATGGAGTTCCATCTTAGGAGGGATTTATTGTAGTGGCGGAATTTGGCCAATATCTCTGAGTCAGGTTCTACAGGTTTGGGCATTGTGTCCATACTTCCCATAATATGTGAAGTTCCTGACGAAGAACTGGTCATAACTATTAGGTACTAAAATCTAAATATTCATTTGTTGCCTCTTTTCCAATGGTTGTTGCTAATTTGGAGCAATCTTAATATGGCTTCTTGTCTCTCTTATCTAAGCTTGAGACTCCAGGAAGCGTTCATTATCCCTTTTGGCTCGAAGAGCTTTATCAACAATTTCAGAATACTTCTTCATGTCATTACAACAAAACTTAGTTCTAATATTTTGACGAAGACCTTCATCAAATTTGAAATTTTATATTCCTCATCATCCACTATATTCGGAACGTATCTTGATAGCTTAGTAAATTTTTCTTCATATTGGGATACTATCATGGTACCCTATTCTAGCCTTGAAAATTCAACCATTTTCTAACCGTGATAGGCCTTAGGAAAATACTTTTCCTTAAACTTGTCTTGAAATTCCTTTCAAGTCCATGCATGACCCATGACAACTATTCGTTTGGCGAAGTTGCACCAAACATCAACTTCACCTTGCAAAATAAACAATGTTAACCAAACCTTCTGGTTCTCAGGATAACTCATAGCTTCTAATATCTTTTCGACCTATTTCATCCAATCCTTAAAGATTGCAGGATTTTGGGCACCTTTAAACATTGAAGGAGGAAACTTTGTGAACTTTTCGAGTAAATTCACTTCAAACATCTGTCCGGCCTTAGCTGATGATGCTTAAGGATAGCCTTGTGGTGATTGGTTACGATTTGCTAACATGTTCCATTAAATCATAAATTGATCCTGTTACTATTTTATCATGGATGTCATCTAATTTACCAATTCAAACATGGTGTCTCAAGGCTGTGAATTAGCTCTAGCAAAATTGGCACGCATAGAGTTCAGGGATAAAGATAATTGAGTACTTGGTCAAGCCCCATCTTGATTTACCACAAAAGGGGGAGGTATAGGAAACTGTAGCACCTCTTCACCCTCATCTCCATCCACTGTATTTTTATCTTACTCCCTTTCTGTAGACTCTTCTCCAACTGGAATGGTGACATCCACCACTAGTTCATGAGGAATGGTGGTGCTAGCAGATGGAATTATATCTTGAAGGTTGTGCTTCTTCTTAGGTGACATAATTTTCCTATAAGGAGGTTTGATTAAGACTTAGTAAGATTATAGAATATGATTTAAATATTTTCATTTTTAATTAAAATAATTTCGGTAAAAAGGATTTCACTTAAATAATTTTTATAAAGTTCAAACCGAAATAACCAAATCATTGTTGTTGGTTACTATTCTAATTAGTTATTTACCTACTTATAAATTTAAGTTTTGGTCCAAAATGTTTTGGATATGTTTTCATAAGTTAATATAATAGTGGTAAAATTTTAACAAGTTTCAATAACTATAGAAATTTCAAGAATTCTTATAGCCAGGTTTGCCCAAAATTTTTTAATTTTGACTAGCCTACACTAACTTCCTGAATTAGTGTAGTGACTATCAGATTTGAATTTTCTTTTTCTTTTTTTTTTTTCAAATAGACTTATTGATCTTTGATCAGAATTTTAAATCACCTTAATTGAAGTAATACTTTTATAGTTACGAATTTTAAAATCTACTTAATTCTCATTGCCCATCACTATCCAACAAGATTTTGTGGACTAACTACTCTTAAAATCTATTTTGGTTCGAACTAACCCATCTCAATCAAAATTATATTCAAATCAGATTATAAGGAACCTAAATTTTAATATCTACAATCCACAACAATTAATAGGGGATGCAGTTTTGGGTCTCTATGTTCATCATTCCATACATCAATCAAGAGAGAAATTCTGATGTCATGTTTCTAATTTCAAGGGTCTACAAATTATGAGATTGAATGGGGTGCATAACCTACATGTCATTGTAGGTTTTAGAAAAAGCCTCTATCTGATACCATTCTGTCATGCCCTACAATTTGGATACACAGTGTGCACCCTCAAACCCAAGTTATAGATTATGACTCATACCTCGAGTGTACTAAAACCATATATTCATACTATTTTTCAAAGGCTCAATTAAAATGTACACTAAGTTCATAATCACAAACATTCAACAAGACATCTCACATTCAATTATTCCAACCACACACATATCCATCACCAAGATAATTTCACATGTTTATATCATTCATAAAAGCTAAGCATTTTACTACAGCCCACCCATTTGGGGCTTTATTCAACCATTGACTAATAAATACTTTAACCATTCAAAATTTCTAGCTACTCGACTAAAATCAGTTTAGAAATATAACTAAAGAAAAAACATAAGTTTCTACTAGATATGCTAGTTATTTAACACATTCAGTTCAAGATAGGGCTACTACTATTGGGGATCGTTACTGGTTCACCTTCTTACCTTGAGAGTAAACTGATTGTTTCATCATCGATCGAAACCAGAGGGTTGACAACCCCAAGTGTAGGGCTACGATGTAGTAATAACTTAATGAGACTGAGGCTGTACCACAGAGACTTATGATTGTGTAATTTCTGAAACACTTTAGAATTAAGACTAAATCTAAAACTACTTATAGAATTTGATTTAAGAAGTAATGGTATAATTGAGAAGGAATTTAATAGAGATAAAGTACTAAAGCACCAAGGATCCACTTATAGTTATCTTTAATATTTAAATCACTTGATTTAATAATATAACTCAATTAAAATTGAAGTCTTATCCTATTCAGCCGGATAAATAAAGCAGTTAAATCATCATCCATAAAACTAAAGAAAATTTGAACTTCAATTGAATTGGTTCCCACATAAAGCATCAAAGTATTGATAGCAGGGCATTCAAAACATTTATCATGCCCTTAGTCTATGATAGATCAACGAATTTTACAAATCAAACCCTTGTAAATAGATCAAGAATTACTCCTAGCTTGTCGAAGCATTCAATGTGCCCAATTCGACAATAGATTAAAGTAAACTAGAAATAAACTTTTTATTCAATCCAAATATCAATAATTATTCAACAATCAAATCAATTACTCAAATCAAAGTAAACTAAGACATTAAAAATAACTACAAGCTTCACCTCTAAGCCCTAGCCAAGAGATTAGCCAATCAAATGCATGATTGAACTAAAACTCAAATGGAAAACATAAAAACTAAAGAATAAACGAAGAGTTTGAGA
Source organism: Magnolia kwangsiensis (assembly GCA_037074715.1). NCBI lineage: Eukaryota > Viridiplantae > Streptophyta > Magnoliopsida > Magnoliales > Magnoliaceae > Magnolia > Magnolia kwangsiensis. The sequence continues at coordinate 109,572,107 of CM073573.1, read as the reverse complement.
AGGACTTCGTAAAAGCTCCCCAATTCCTTACTCTATCTCTTCTACCCTAATTTGTAAATAGGAAAGCCTAAAATATCACTTTAAATAGGGAAAATCCACACCGAAATGAAATCGACTTCAAATTTATGCACTTTTATTAATCTTAGGTCACATCAATTGTAGCCTTTTGTCACACTGAACATTACTTTGGTTGCACTAAATTAGTCTATCGGTTGCAACTAAATTTCTTTAATATTCATTTGTAGTCTCTGTCTCTATTAGGTTACACCGAACTCTCATTTAGCGGCACCAAACATTGCTTCGATCAAACCTAATGTCGAGTCAAATTATCTCTGAAAATCTCAGTTTCTTGTACAGTAGGCCTGTATTGATAAGGTGATGGGGGAGCGGTGCAACGAGTGCGAGCAACAGCCCTGGCAGCCCTTGCAGTGACCTACGAAATGTACATCGTATGAGATTACTAGGAGTGACGACCCTAGACAGGATCCGTGTTGGGATTGATACAAGGAAAGTACCTTAGTTTCCCAATCCTGCTGTTTGAATGGATTAAAAACAACTTGGTAATCATATCACCATAGCATTGCATGTGCCTGGAAGATGTGGAGCACTCTAGGGAGTGTGGCATGCCGCGGTCGTAAGATGTTGCCGTATGAGGGTGATCGTCGGTGAGGGCATACATCACGTCATATCATCTTGCATTAACAACAGTATTAGGATTTGTCTGATTTACTGCTTTACTATTATCGCGTGATTGAATTGTGAACATGCTAATCTTTGCTCTATGATTCTACTGAGTTGATCACTCATTCCCACGTTACGGGATGGTGTTTGCAACACCCACCAGACCCTGTTGTAGTTGCAGGTGACGACGAGATCCAGGAGGTGGAGCCGGAGATTGACGAGGACCAGGATGAGTTCTCGTATATGCAGTATCACGACGGCTTCCCATAGGTGACCTGGATCGAGGGGGACTTCAGTGGGACTATTTTGAACTTATTCTTTTGTCTATTTACATGTATATGAGACTCAGAGATGTAGTCATACTTTGGAGACAGTTGAGATTACTTTGTTTTTCCATACAGTGATATATATATTGTTTAGTCTTCCGCTTGCTTTTATCACTGGATCTGAAGTATGAATTGCAGTTTTGGTATACTTTTACTCATGTGAATGCTTTAAATCAGACAACATTGAATTATAACCATTTTTGTTGCATAAGTGACGGTCTGGAACTCGGGAGTTGAGTTTATACACGACCCCCGATTTTCAGGGTGTTACAAGTTGGTATCAGAGAATGAATGAGAGTATACTGGGCCTGGGTTATGGTCTTGCGACGTACGCTGTCACTTCCTTTGACTTAGGTGGGTGCGAGAAGGGTCTAGAAACACTTCTAGGATCACAGATTCGCCGATAGGCGAAGTCTATAAGGATCGATCGCAAGATCGAGTCTGTAACGCATCTCGGGTCGCGTAAAGCGACCCGAATCACTTCTAAGCTGTAGGAAGTCGGGTGGAGACGTCCTATGAGCGGTTTTAAACTGCAAAAGTGAATCTTTGGGCCGTGGAATGACCACGACTCCAGTAATCAATCGCCAGGGCTTAAAAACCCCGTTTTGCCAAAAATTCTCAAAATTCCTTCTCTAAACACTTCAACCTTCAGTTCTTTCTTATCCATTTCATGTTAGGTATCAAACCTAATGTGAAAATAACACAAATTAGTACATTCACCAAATTTTACAGTGAATAGTAAAATTTCATGAAAAATGGCCATAAGGCCATTCTAACTTCACTTTCTTTAGCAACTAAGGAGCTAGAAAGATGTATTGGCTCCTTCTACTCCAAATTCATATGCTGCATCATATGGTTTGGTATTCAGGATTGCGATGTGGACCCAGAAATCCTCGAACACATGTTTGGGCTCATAGAGACCAAAATACAATGAACCAAGGGGTGGGACCTAACTTTTTGGGACCCTGGGACCATGGGGGACCAGACCCATGGGGTCCCACTGTCCAACCTGAAGGTTGGCCTGCGATGCCATCGCCGGCCGGGCGATGCATCGCCGGCCGGCGAGCACGGTTGGTGCTGTCCTTCGGGCGCACCCTCCTAAATAGGGTCCACATCACCCCTAGCTACCTCCCATCCCACAAAAACCCCCAAAACCCACCTCTCCTTCACAAACAGCCCCCTTGCATACCCTAGATTCGATTTTCAGCACTCCATTCCAAACCCCGGTGACCCAAACCACTCTTAAACCCCTCCTTGGCCAAAACCGACCACCACCCATCAGTTATTGGGTGTTGGCAGCCCCTTTCCTTGAAGATTTCCCCATTTGGAGCTCCAAAATCCCCCAATTAGTGCTGAAATCGTGAGGTGCTCCATCCCATCTTTTTATTCTTATTTTTTCCTGAAAGTACAGCCTTGGGAAGCTTGAAGCATCCCTCTACGACGCCTAGATTTCCTTTTTTCAGATTGGGCAGCCATTTCTCCGCATTTTCGGCGTTTTCCATGGCTCTTGTGGAAGCCATTTTGGGCCTTTTGTCGCTCTCATCCATCATATCTTTGATGGGTAAGAGGAAAACTACGACAGACGAGGCTGGGCCGAGCTGCCCTGCTCGATCGAGAAGACCGCGGGGTGGTGCCGCAAGTTCAAGCGCCGCCGCAGGTCCAGCTGCAGTCCTGGAGTGCCGTACAAAGCGGGATTTGGATCCCCATGCACATCTTGGACGAACCATCCTATCAGAGATGCCTCATGGTGAGTACACTGATCGTAGAGTGTTATTTGAGGCGGACGTAGATGGGCGATTGTTCGGTGAATATCTGTTGTTCGAACGCATTGAAGCTGCGCACTGGGGACCGATCTTTGAAGCTCGCGCTCGTGCTAATGTGAGCACTGTTCGTGCCTTCTATGCTAGCATCCAGAATCCCACCTTGGATCCTTTGCAGTTCAAAATCCCTTTTGGTAGAGATCGAATGGCTACGATCGACGTCCGGTTGATTGCGCGACTTCTCAATGTGCCTCTAGGTGATGTGCATCCAAGTGAGAAGAGTTTGAGGACTAGACGTGAACGAGATCGCCGCACCAGGTTTCTGTGCGGTAAGTTGGTTCCATGGCAGCCTAATAATAGCCTTAAGGCGACGTACATGTCTGAGGATTTGCGTCTGCTGCATCACATCTGCACGTTCAATGTTTATCCTAGGTCGACTAACCGCATTGAATGTACACGTCTTATGGTCGATTTCTTATTTCTGGTGGCCCAGGGAGAGAACGTATGTATGGCCACTTTCATCTTACGGCAGATAGTTCTCATAGCCAGGTCGAGGAGAACATCCGAATCCCTTCCCTTTGGCCGACTCATTTGCAAGATTGCGCTTGAGTTTGCCTATAGACTTGGACCCGAATTGCCGGTATCGATTCACACCATCGATGAGTCGACAATGGTTAAGATGAAGATTGGGTCGCAATATCGTGAAAATCAACTTGAAAGGGATAGTGGGGACGACTTTGATGAAGAGGAAGATCAAAGCGAAGGAGAACCTAGTGCAGAGGTTCAGGAAGAGACTCAGGAAGAAGCAGAAGAGGAGGCTCAGGATACTGATGAGAGCCCTCCTCCTTCTGCGCAGGCTACTATCGACGATCGCATTGCTCGGATGGAGGAGAGCCAGACCGCTTTGCGAAGGGAAGTCCAAGAACTTCGAGCAGAGGTCGCTGATGCCAAGGCCGTTACGAAGAAGAAGTTTGGCAAGGTGACTCGCACCTTGAGGGCAATCCTGTGTTGCTTACAGGATAAGGGTGCTCCTCCTCCGTCGCCAGACTCCGACTAGCGACGCGATCTTTGATGTTGTTATGAGTAGTTAGCCATTTTCTGTTTTATGTGTGTAAAGCCTATTAGGGCTAGTGCTTTGCTTATGTTGCTGTTGCTTAACTGTCTTAATTTTCATGTCATTCTAGTCATGATGCTTGTAAGGATATATCCCTTGTATTGTGACAATTTTGATTCATTAAAATGCATGGAATGCCTTTGACTCTTTAGTGAATGATTGTGGTGTATTTGAGCAATTGAGACTGACAAGGTTGCGCCCTATTTTGAATATAGGGAATGCCACCTAAGACTACGAGGAGCGCGGTTCGGCTTTCATTGTCAGAGCAGATGGATCAGGCTCCCTCTCAGTCTGGCACTCGTCCGGACCCTGCTGTGGGCCCGATTCCTGAGACGGTTCGGTCGTCTCAGCCTGCTGTTGGTCCTACAGATGGACCACCGCCATTTACACCATCAGTTAGAGAGCCACAGCGCGCATCTACTTCCGCACCTCATCCGCCACAGCCTGCTCCACCACCTGATAGATTCGAGCAGATGATGGCTATGATGCTACAGCAGCAGCAGCTATTGACTACTATAGTCGGGACTTTAGCCCAGGGTGGGGGTGCGACTGCATCTACTCCGCCTGCACCACCTGCGCATCCAGCTGAGGATGCCTATACTTACGCCCAGGATGAGGGCATAGCACATCCTGCGCAGCCTGTTTTCCCTGCGGGGAATCCTGCTGACACATGAGGCCTTCTGGAGCGATTTCAGCGCTTGCGGCCTCCTACTTTCACGGGTTCTCACAGACCCGAGGAGGCTGAGTTTTGGCTCGACCGAGTGTCGAAGATTCTGCGCTTGTTGCACTGTACTGAGGCAGAGCAGGTAGAGCTGGCTACCTTCCAGTTTGAGAGAGAGGCCAGTATGTGGTGGGATAGTATATTGCGGACTGTTGCCGCAGATTTCATGTGGACGTGGGCAGCATTCGAGTTCCGCTTCCATGAGAAGTATTATCCTCAGACCTACAGGCACGAGAGGGAGAATGAGTTTCTCCGTCTCAGGCAGGCAGCGATGACGGTTACCGAGTATGAGCATCGGTTCACAGAGTTGGGCAGGTACGTCCCGACGATTCTAGCTGATGAGCAGATGCGCATACGGTGCTTTTTGGAGGGCTTGCGACCGGATATTCGGTCGAAGATGTGCTGTATCAGTTTCCCCTCCTATGCGGAGTTGGTTCACATGTCCATGCGGGCAAAGCAGGACGTGGATCGACTTGCGCGATCACGAGGCCCGACTACTTCCAGGCCGCGACCGGAGTTGCCAGATAGGCCCTTCGCGGGCAAGAGGCCTCGCATTGATCCTCCTACCAGGACCACGGCGCCAGTAGGACCGTTTCGGCGTCCTGATTTATCATGCACATACTGTGGGAGGACGGGCCACCTAGCGCAGAGTTACTTTTCGAGGATGCGGGACAATGGGTTCTCGCCGCCGCAGAAGATTGATCGTGTACGTCCATAGGCGATATCAGCACCGCCTATACGGTCAGCTCCTGCGCATCCCTCTTTCAGACCCGCAGTATCGCAGATTCGACAGTCCCCACGGCCCTTGACACAGCGGCCGAACCGGCCACAGCAGGCTCGAGTTCATGCACTGACAGCTGAGGCAGCTACGACACCGACTTTCCAGCATTCAGCCTTCGAGGTCACGAGCCATATCGGAGGTACTCCCGTTCTTGACATGGTGGACACTGGTTCCACGATTTCTTTGATATCGCGTGCCGTAGTCAGACGTCTTGGGTTGCAGACTATCACTATGGATAGCGTGCGAGTCCTTGCAGCTCATGGAGATTATTCGGATGTCACCCAGATGTGTGAGGGTTGTTTAGTTGATCTGGGAGGCAGGATGATGACTCTTGATCTGGTCGTCGATCCCTCGCTCGTATATCTCGACGTCATTCTTGGCATGGACTGGTTGACTGCAGCGAGAGCCGAGATTGACTGCGAGGCTCGTGTGGTGACGGTGTACGAGCCTGAGGGCACGCCTTTCACATTTTCAGTGCGGGTAAATCTTCCTTTCCGCATTCTTAACTACGCCACTCTATTGCGCGACGCTGGTGCCCAGGTACTTGAGCAGACGCCAGTTGTTTCTGAGTTCGGGGATCTGTTCAGGAAGATTCCTGGTTTGCCGCCCCGACGTGAGATCGATTTCACTATCGATCTGATTCCTGGTTCTACACCCGTCTCACTGCCGACGTATCGCATGGCACCATGTGAGATGGAGGAGTTGAGGACGCAGATTGATGGCCTGCTAGAGCTTGGCTTTATACGGCCTAGCGTGTCTCCTTGGGGAGCACCGGTCTTGTTCGTGAAGAAGAAGGATGGTTCACTGCGATTGTGTATTGATTATCGCAGGCTGAACCAGCTCACGGTGAAGAACAAGTACCCTTTGCCCAGGATCGATGACTTGTTTGATCAGTTGAGAGGAGCGCAGTACTTCTCGAAGATTGATCTTCAGTCAGGATATCATCAGCTGCGCGTCAGAGATGAGGACGTGCAGAAGACAGCATTCAGGACCAGTTTTGGTCATTACGAGTTCCTTGTGATGTCGTTCGGTCTCACGAACGCACCGGCCGTGTTCATGGATCTGATGAACCGGGTATTGCGGCCTTTCCTCTATCGATTCGTCGTTGTCTTCATCGACGACATTTTGGTATACTCTAGGAGTCGAGAGGAGCATGAGGAGCACTGGTCCTTGATACGCTCAGACAGCATCAGTTGTTCGCACAGTATAAGAAGTGCGACTTCTGGAAGCAGGAGGTGAAGTTTCTGGGACACGTGGTGTCCAAGGATGGCATGGCAGTTGACCTGTCTAAGGTAGCTGCGGTGCAGGACTGGGAGCAGCCTGGTTCTGTCACTGAGGTGAGGAGTTTCTTGGGTCTCGCTGGCTACTATCGGCGCTTCATTCAGGATTTCTCGAAGATCGCGAGACCCTTATCTCAGTTGACACGGAAGGACGTGAAGTTCGCCTGGAATGATAAGGCGGAGTCAGCTTTTCAGGAGCTGAAGGACAGACTTACGTCCGCCCCTATGCTAGTATTGCCAGAGCAAGGGGTTAAATACACTATATACACTGACGCGTCTAGCGTTGGTTTGGGTTGTGTCCTTATGCAGAGGGACAGGGTAATTTCGTATGCCTCGAGACAATTAAGGAAGCACGAGGAGAATTACCCTACACACGACCTGGAGTTGGCAGCCGTTATATTCGCACTGAGACTCTGGAGACATTACCTCTACGGAGAGGAGTTCGAGCTCTTTTGCGACCACAAGAGCCTCAAGTACATATTCACGCAGCGGGACTTGAATATGAGGCAGCGGCGATGGATGGAGACGCTGAAGGACTTCAAGTTTGAAGTCTCTTACCATCCTGGGAAGGCGAACCTTGTGGCTGATGCGTTGAGCCGCAAGAAGGCGATAGAGTTTGCGGCTCCTCTGATGGTTGCCGAGTGGGATATGGTGGAGTTTTTGCGAGACTTTGAGCAGAAACTCACCGTAGAGGAGCCATTTGAGTTCATCGCACATGTACAGGTGCGATCTCAGATCGATGACCGTGTCATCGAGGCGCAGAGGGACGACGCGCATCTTACTGAGCTTCGAGAGCAGGCCAGTGATGATGCTGACGCCGACTGGCGAGTTGGTATGGATGGGGGCTTACGTTACCGTGGCCGCCTATGCGTTCCTGATGTCCCTGACTTGAGACGAGAGATTCTCGAGGCTGCGCATTCTACTAGACTCGCGATGCATCCAGGCAGTACGAAGATGTATCGTGACGTGAAGAGGACGTATTGGTGGGAAGGTATGAAGACCCACATAGCTGAGTTCGTGTCCCGTTGTCTCACTTGTCAGCAGGTGAAGGCAGAGCATCGCCGACCACCTGGACTTTTGCAGCCTATGCCGATTGCAGAGTGGAAGTGGGATTTCATTTCCATGGACTTCATTTCTGGGTTGCCGAAGACGAGGAAGGGGCATGATTCCATTTGGGTGATCGTCGACCGATTGATGAAGTCGGCGCACTTCCTACCGATCAGAGTTATGAACTCTGCAGACGAGCTGGCTAGATTGTATATCCGAGAGATTGTGCGTCTGCATGGAGTTTCGTTGGAGATCGTGTCGGACAGAGACACGCGGTTCACTTCTATTTTCTGGACTAGCATTCAGGAGGTTATGGGTGTGAAGTTGAAGTTCAGTACTGCCTTCCACCCACAGACGGACGGACAGACGGAGCGAGTGAACCAGATCCTGGAGGACATGTTGCGAGCTTACGCATTGGACTTCAAGGACAGTTGGGATGACTGTCTTGCATATGCGGAGTTTGCGTACAACAATAGCTTCCAGGCGAGTATCGGCATGGCACCTTATGAGGCGTTGTATGGGCGACCTTGTCGCGCACCGCATTGCTGGTTAGAGGTCGGGGACCATGTATTCTTCCTTCTTTTTAATTCCTTCCTTTGTCATATTATGACAAAAAAGAGCAAAATTTTGGCATGCTTAATATATGGTGACTATGGTGATTATGGTATATATTGGTATATTGGCATGTGGATTGTGGATATGTAACTTTTCTTTCTGAAAGGGGGAGGAGTTAAGTTAGAGGGAGTATTGTTGATGGAAGTTGATTATAACCGGTACATGATTCTTTAACTAGGTTGTAACTGGTTTCTTTTTATAACTGGCATGATTCTTTATATGTATAATGCTTATATTTTTATGAAGTGTGTTTTGTCACAAATTTGACAAAGTGGGAGATTGTAAGTGTTAAGGTTTCTAGCTCCTATATTGTCAAATTTTGTATTGCCAAAACCTCTCTTAGAATCCGTGTCTTGTGTAGCTTATCTACATAATGAAGTCTATGCATCTCTCAAGAACAAGGGTCTTGTATTTAAGAACTTCAAAGGCAAGTGTACTAGTTCATGTTTATGTACAATGTCGCAGTGAATTCAAACTTTCAAGGTTCAAGAGTTCAAAGCTTCGTACAAGTCAGGACAACGTTCTTAGTCTTTAATACTTAAGTTAAAGCTTCAATGTTAGTCAATTTTAAGCTCCAATGTTAGTCGATTTCAAGCTTAAAGAGTCTCAATTCAAGCTTCATCCAATGACAAGATTCAAGCTTTGACAACTTTAAAGTACGACTATCAACTAAAAGAAAAAGAAGCTCAATGTTCGTACTTCACTAATAAGGTATAAATGACCTTAGATTGACCTTAGGGTAGGTCATTTTAAATACATAATTCAATTATATCATTTTATAAGCGAATAGTCTATTTCTCGACTAGTTCTGGACTCTGTTTGACTAGTCCTAGTACTGGCTCGACCAGTCTAAAAAATTTCAAGACCAGTCCTAAGTTTGTTGTAAATTTTAAAATTTTTTTGTTAAGCCACAACCAGTCCTGGAGACTGCTCGATCGGTCATGTGAACAGTACATGACTCGTTCACGACCAGTCCTGCAGCTACGATTCAAAGTCCAACAACTATTTCAAGTTCCCCATGACCAGTCGTGGACAGGTCACGACCAATCGTAGAGGTCCCTCGACCGGTCGTGGAGGGCCTACGACCAGTCGTGGAACGACTATATCTGATCGCGCTCAAAATTTCAAAAACCAATTGGTCCTACGACCATTTGTAGTGTCCACAGGACCAGTCGTGAACGTGTCTTCTGTAACTATAAATAGAGCACGATTTTTAGAGTTTGGTATTTAATTCAAGTAAAATCAAGACACCTCTTTAAGAGATAAGTTTGTAAACTTCTTAAGCTATATTGTGCATATTTAATATTCTCTTTTATTAGCTTTATTATATTTGATTTTGTATTCTACATTCCAATATGATCTGAAAGAGGGATTGACGTATTCCTACTTCTTGGAATCAAAATCAAATAGAGCTAGCCCAACTTAATTTAATTTAAAATAAATTTATAACCTAGAAACATTTCATAAGTGAGTGTGGACATTAAACTTCTACTCTACTTTGGTTCTTCTGGGCTGCAACAAAAGGAGAATATCTAAGTATTTTACAGTTTTGTAATTTCCTTTATTTTGGTTTCTTTGAGATTAAGGTAAAAAAATCTCTTAGTTTTGGTTATCTGAGGTGATCCAGAAAACTCAAAGTGTGGAGTTTTTTGAATTGTGTAAGCCCACTTGAAAGACACAATTGTGAAGGTTTTAGGTGAACCTGGAAAAACTTATTTTCATAGTGAACACTAATATCCACTGTGTGAGGATATTAGGGGTGGAGTAGCTGTGTGGCTGCTGTTTAACAGTTGGTGTACACACAGGCGAACCACTATAATTCTTTGTATTTTGTGGTTTTGTGGTTTCCTTTCTTTATTCTTTTTGGCTCAAGATTGTGGGATGTATTTGTGGATGTGAATATTGTAATCTTTACATTTTAGCATTGTGAAGAATGTTGTAATAGCTTAGATTTTCTTTCTTGCTATTTCCTTTTTATTCCTCTTCAGTTTGAGTTTTTGATACACAAATCATCCTAGTAAGGTTATCCTACCATAAACCCTTGGTTTTTATGGTGTAAGGTTGTCCTTAGAACAACATTTATATTAACCTCTCAATACTAGAATTTTGAGGTTGTTGCTTCCTTTAATTATTTGCAATTCATTTGGCTATCTTATTGTTTAATTTCGCTATTTTTTTTTTTAATTTGGCATTGTCCTATTCACCCCTTAGGACATATAGCTCGACCTTTTCAGAGTGTATGTCTTGAACTTGCTGTCAGGCCGTTTATTTGGGTGATGATTGTCGCGTGATTGGTCGTCCTTCCTTTTTCTATTTGTAGCGGCCAAACTAGGTTCTACCTTCCCCTGCTGTTCTTTGGTCGGGAGACCTTCATTTTGGACGGCACTCGCAGGACACGGGCTTCTTTGGTGTTGGTGTATTTTTGTGACTTGTTCAGTAGATTGGCCATCGTAGTTGGTGTGTTTTTGTCCAATGAAAAGAGGAATTAGCAATCCCTCAATCCTCCCATAATTGCTGTCAAGGAGAGCTCTTCAGAATTCTTTCGTACTTGCAGTGCTTCAATTGTTTAAGCTATAGGCGGGTGACTCTGGTTAAGGTCAGGGAGAAAGCTCGGCACATTACCGCGTCAGACGCGTTGTGAAGCTCCATCTAAACCCTACAGGATTCTAGATGCTCTGACGGTTGGTAACTCCCGAGAAGGGAGTGATCTGAGGCATACGGAATCTATCCGAAAATCGCATCTGCATGACTTCGGTAGTCAATGAGGGCTCAGTTTTCTCCATTATTACTTCCATTGGAGTCTGCGCGTTCGTATGGTAGGCTTATCACATGTCCCCAATCTAACCTCATAAGTCCTTAAGCTCAACTTCCCATGGAACGCTGCTCTCTATAGTAGCTTCTATTGGGGCTTTGCCTCGCTTCTTCCAGTCTAGTTTGTGGCGTAGGTTGGAAGTGGGCAAGGCTGCAATCCTAAAAACGAGAGATGGGGATGGATTAGTTAAACTATTTCTATCAACTTCTCTGAGAGGTGGCAAGCATGTTGGAAGGCTGAGGAGGTTTATGGCCCACTTGCTCATCCACCTTGGCATCCCTTTGTATGTGCTAAGGTTGTAGTTGTTCCAACAACTGCCTCATGGAGTTCATGTTGTTGTTCAGCATTTTGACCTGCTGCTCGAGGGAGTTCAATTGTCTACCTTTGATGTGGGATTGATGACCTTGCCTCCCGGAACTGGAATCAGCTTGATGTTGCGAGGAAGAACCCCAATGACTGTCAAGTTGCTCCGGGGGCAGCAAAAGGTCAGCTGCAACTAGGGAGACATGGGTTTTCATATTTCCTCTAGCCATTGTTGTCTCTCTTGTAAAGCAGGAAATGGATCTAATTTCTCTTTCCACAGAAGGCACCAAAGTGTTGATACACTTTTTCAATAGACCCTTCTTAGACCCTGGAACACCTGCAACAAGAGTAAAAGGATAAAGGATACCCTGGCTAATGTTGAGGGTCAAATATTGTATATTATCCCCCATTTGTATCTTGGTTTTATGAACATGATGATGCTTAATGTCCTATTTTTCTTATGTTTGTGTTGCAAAATGAATTTAACAGCTTGGATTGGAAAAGGTGTTAAAAGCATGAATTCGATGCTCAAAGATCACCAAGGCAAGGGATGGATCTTAAGAGACCAAGATTGAAGAATTCACATGCCAAAGATACAAGAAAACAAAGTGAGGAATGGAGAGAATCAAAGATTTAAAGTGAAGAAAAGGAATCCTAAAATAGTCCTGATAACAAACGTATTCTTGAAATTGTCCTGAAAAAGCATATTTTGAAATTTAGAATCTATTTTAACTGTACGGAGTGAAGTATATTTTGGTGTTGCATAAATATAAGTAAGAGTCCCCAGGGCATCCCTAGGCATCATCTAGGGTTTGAAGGAGCAAAGCACAAGAGAGGAAAGTCGTCGCTAAGCGTTTTTCTTCTCTTTTTCCTTAATTTTTCATATTTTCTTCTAGGGTTTTAGATCTAATCATGTATATGATTGGTTAAACCTCTTAGTTAGGGCTAAGAAGTGAAGCTTGTAGTGTGATGGGATGTTTCTATTGCTTTGATTCATGTTTATATTGAACCTACTTTGATTCTAGTTTGATATTTAAGGAATACTTTCAATTTTTTAATGGTTTATTATAACTCAAATTACAGTAGATCTGCAATAGCTTTGAGTATCTTTTTTTCATGCTTTGAGATTATGAAATTAGGAAATCCTATTGTTCACCATCTTCTCTTGGGCATGGTTGGATGATGGAATCCCTTCTAATCTTCATAATTCTCGTATGTTTATGGAATTGAGATGTCTTGTTGTTTGCTGTTGTCTCTAGGGCATGGCTAAGTGATAAAATCACTTCTAATCCTCATAACTCTTATCTATTAAGAATTAGGTTAAAGGAAGTTCAGATTTGGTTTTATTACTATATCTTCCAACTGGATAAGATAGGACTCCGATTCCAGTTGTGTCCTTGAATCAAGCATAGTATCACCCTGATTGATACAAGTGGATCCTTAGAAACCCTAGTTCCCACCCTTGAATTTCTTAAGTTTCTAATTAAATCTCACATAATTACTTCCTTTTATTTCATATTTGAATTCACTTCTTTTTCTAATTATAGTTCTAGTTTTTTTTTTTTTTTTTCAGAATACTCATGAGATTAGTCCCTATGGATTCAACCTCGGTCTCACCGAGATTATTACTACATTGCGACCCTATTCCTGGGGTTGTGAACAAGTTTTTGGCGCCATTACCGGGGATTAACGGTTGTGTTTTTTTGAGATTAACTAGTTTTGGAATTAGTTTAAGATTAGGAGTTTTTTATTTTCTATTTTTATGTCAGCGTTTTTTCAGAATTATTTTAGAAACTAAATTAGTTTTCTATTTCTAGGTTTAGAAACTTTCCTTTTCTGTTTTTAGAAACTAATTTACTTTCTAATTCTAGGATAAAAACTTTCCTAATTTGTTTTTAGAAACTAATTTTTTTAAAAAAAAAAATAGAAACTAGGTTGCTTTCATAATTCTTTTTTAGAAAATAATTGTAACACCCCACAGCTTTGGTGCGCAGGCGTTACCATTTAAAACCTTCATGAATGGGATCCAGATACAGTTTATAAACAACTTGAACTCAACATGTACAGGATGGGGCGTTCGGGGTAAGCTCAATTGAACACCTTGGGTTTTAACAGCATGTGAATCATCTAATCAAGGGGTATCGAAACAATGTACTAGTAACCAATCTTTGAGGGCTAATGAATAACCAACTAAGCCCTCACTACGCCTCAAATTTCCAATTAGCCATTGAAACAAATTCTCAAATCAATCTAACCATCGGAATAGTGTATATTAGGCTAGATAGGGCCTGTGACGTGTGATGCAACCCACCTGGGCCTCACCTCCACCCTAAACTGAGCTAGGACCCCAAAGTGGGGCCCCCAAGGCGATTGGATGGAGTGGATTTAACACAACCATCACAACGGACCCCACACGGCATGTGAGTGCACCCCATATACTCGTGCACGATGTGCACCGAACGAGTCGGGCGGGTCAAATAGCCTTTAATATAACCAAAACAACAAAAATTGGGATTTTTTCCCGCCAATGATCTTTTTGAATATGACAATCTGTAGCCTCCTAAGTGGCCCACCCTGGGCACTATCCGAACAATCTGAACCGTTCATCAGGTTCGTGGGGCCCGTCCAACCAAAACCCTATAGGATTTAGGTCCCATGCATAGAAATGAGATAGATGGGATAAATCCGTTCAAAAATCTGCGTGTGGCTAGGATTTAGGATGAGGGGTCGATCTGTGGCTGCACGAGTGGCCTACGATCGTTCTGATCAAGACATCCCAGCCATCCATCTTCCAACTAGAGCCACGCCCTCCCATTTTTAGAAATAATCGAGCAACGACTTGCACAAGAAAAGAAAAATGTAGAATTTCCCTTCAAGGAAATGGGCGCTGGCACACCTCTTACCATCCTGTGGGCCACGTGGAGCCATCCAAGCCCTTGCTTTAAGTTGGTACAAGTTAATGGAGATAAATGCTCCATCTCGTGAGAAATTAAAAAATCTCATGAGTGGGATTGAAACTCGTGTTTGGAGTCCAAAAAGTGCGCCCCATACTAATCAGAGGCTCTATCTGGTCTGTTCAAATAGACTAGATCACATCGAAATACCCCAGGGAGTGTTTTTTCATTAATGGCCACTCCCATCTTCCCTGTTAAACCGCCCGACCCATGATCACGAGATGGGCCCCACCAAGGCTAAAAAATTGCTTTTCTGGTGGGCTAGGGCATCAGCGATCCATCCCAACATGTGGATAGGCCCCATACATGGCCATTTTTCAATCATGACCATTGCAAGGGAAGTCATTTTTCCCGCCATTGATAACTTCTCTCCCATGCCTATAAAAGGGCACTGTTGCCCTTAGGATTCTCACCAGAGAGAGAGAGGAGAAAAGAGAGGGAGAAAGAGAGAGAAAGGAGTGAAAGGGAGAGAACGAGCATCGGTCGGGTGGACTTAATGTGCGCTGCACCAACTCAACCCATGCAAAATCGAATCGAGTTGGGTCAGTGCAGTCCTTCAGCTCTATAGCCAATGAGGTCTGGTGCGTGCATTCCATTTCAAGTTTGAGTTAAGCTCGACCAAGTCAAGTCACGCCCGAATCAAGTTAGGTAACTCCTTCCCCTCTACCTTCTTAAAGCCTTCGATCTAAGCTGAAACCAAACGCCATCAGGCCGTGTAAATAGACTGAAATCAGGTTGGAAGTGTGCCAAAAAAAGGAGCCTCTATCTAAGCTCTGAAGTAAACTGAAACGTGTTAAGAATGGTCTGCAAATAGGCTTTGATTCAAACTGGAATTATGCCTTAAATAAGCCCTAATTTGAGTCAGAATACAGGCCTTGTGTGGGTAGGGATGTAAGGCCCATATCCTATCCCGTACCGTTCCGTAGGCTTTCACGCTCCTCCCTGTCGAATTTTGGTGATCCGTGATCTGTTATCGGTATTTTTACGTAACCTTGAGATGTATCCCATATTTCAGAGTCGGCTTGACCCGAGACTTGTACCCTAGCGACCGCGCCATCGCGGTGATTCCGATGCCACGACTCACGTGTCGATTTTATACCCAGGCCAGGAGATGTGGGTTCGCGTTCAGTTCGAGAAAAATGTCGTGCATGTGAATTCTGAGAGAATCTATATAACATATCACATCAATCAATCACCTCAACTAAGTACACATCACCACACACCAAGTCCCCAAGTAACCCCATAAGTTAACAATTACTTACACAACCCATACCCCTCTTACACAAATTACCCCAGAAGTCAACAAATCTCTCACCTCATCCATCCCTCTCTCTCCTTACAACCCACTCTCTCTCATTCTCAAACTCATTTTCGAAAAAACCAAAGGGTCCCACGTCCAAGCTCTCTCAAATCTCCATGAGAGAGTTTTGTGTGTGGCCCACTTCCTACCCTCTCATCTCCCATCTCAACCCTCCATTTTTCATCATCTTCCATCAAGATTGAAGCCAGGGAGTTCGACATTCCATCGGACTAAGAAGGAGGCCAATAGGTGAGTGATCCACCATTGATTTTCTATTAGAAGGCCCACTTGTGATGGGACCCAATTTTATGCATGTATTGTGATCATGGAGGGCCCATAGTGTTGGGGTCCCCCCCATCACCATCTGATCTCTCCTTTTTCTCTTTCTCTCTCTCTTTTCCTATTTTGTATAGTAATGATGATAATGTGTGTGGCCCACCATGATGTTTACATCCATGCCATCTACCGGGGGAACCCATCCACGTGGGACACACCATGATGTTTATATGTCATCCCAACCGTCCATCTAGGGCATGGCCCACCCTACAAGTGTGGGTGGGGCCCTCCTTGAAGTATTTATTCTAATCCAATACCGTTCATCCATCTAAAATGGTGTGGCCCACCATGATATATGTATTTTATCGATGTCGTCCATCTAGCGAGCTGGATGATGAGAAAACATAAATACCAGACCGATTAGGTGGGCCATGTCCTTCTGGGACCCACCTTGATGGAATATATTCACGCCGTCTGTCCAGCGTCCCTGGACGATTAGTGAAGTGTGAACAGACAGTGGGGTGGCTAACAATGTAGTGTGAACTGACGATGGAGTGTGCATCAAGCTAGCCCTTTTTTATATATAAATATAATAAATATATATTATATATATACCATCTGAGTGTTGCACATGTGGATGCATGCAGCTGTCCAGGCCATCCAAGGCCTGGATGTTGATATAATATATAAATATTATAGTATATATATATTATATTAAAATATATATGATGATGAGCCCTACGTGGGACCCACCTCTGCCTTTTAATAAGAAGAAAAGTTGCAACATACAGCAGCCATATAGCTGCTCCATTAACATCAGCACGGTCTGTGGGACCCATCCACGTCTTCCATCCATTGGGATGGGCCACGCCATGATGCATGTGTTGCATCCACCGTCCACACAACAGGATGATGGGACCCACCATCCATGAGAGTTGATTGGCTAGGTACCATACACCAACTATATAACTTTTGTGGTGAAGTTAGTAGTGTGGGGCCCGTCGTGGAGTGTGTTTCATCCACACCGTCCAACCCTTGGACGGTGGGACCTACCATGATGCATGTGTTGTATCCATACCATCCAACCTTTTGTGAGATCATTTTATGGCATGGGAAAATGAGTGAGTCAGATCCAAAGTTTAAGTGGACCCCACTATTCAAATAGTGGATAGTGACATCCACCGTTCAACCTTCTTAGGAGTCACAGTAGTTTCCAATCAAGCTGATGTTTGGTTTTCACTCCATTTATCTCTATGTTAACTTATGAATAGGTCAGATCTCAAAAATACATACGGGAGGGCCCAATTTGATATACATGACGCCCATCGGTGCGGCGTATTTGATATACATGAAGTCCATTGGTGTGGCCCATATAATGTGGCCCAGTGATGAGGCCCATTGTGATGTATTCGAAGCCCATGGGCAAGGCCCAATATAACGTATTCAAGGCCCATGGGTGAGGCCCATTGTGATGTATTCGAGGCCCATGGGTGTGGCCCATTGTGATTCATTTGAGGCCCTTGTATGAGGCCCAACGTGATATATGAGAGGCCTACGAATGAGGCCTAACATGATGTATATGTAGCCGTTACATTGTGTATGAATCCCTTATGTGGGCCACTCCTTTGGAGCAATGTTGGTTAGATGTCAACATTGATGGGCAATGATGATTGGATGTCCACATTGTGACCTTCCCTTAGGCCTTATTAGGTCCATTCTTATCATTCTCTTAGTGGGTTAACCTAAATAAGTGGGCCCCATTCGCCAAAGATGGATTATTTTACGCTACTGGATTTGGTGTAACCACGACTGAGGGCCGATCTTTATATTATAGTTGGTCAACTGTTCAACTATGGATCCCACCTTATTTATATGCAGATGTTGAGGCCGATTCTAATCCTAATTGTCGAGGTTGAGTCAGATTGTTGAGGTCAATTCTGATTTCGATTGTCGAGGCTAATTGTCGATGCTGAGTCAGATTGTCGAGGCCGATTCTGATTTTGATTATGATTGTCGAGGCCAAGTAAGATTGTCGAGGCTGATTCTAATTCCAATTTGCTGAGGTTAATTTCGATTGTTGAGGCTGATGAGCTGTTCCAATTTTTCGAGGCCAATTCTTATTATCAAGGCTGATTGTATATGCTAATTCTACTTGTCGAGGCCGATTATGATTGTCGAGGCCGAGTCATCTTGTCGATGCCGATTTTGATTTCGATTGTCGAGGTCGATTCCGATTCCGATTCTGATTTCGATTTGTTGAGGCCTATTCAGATTGTCAAGGCTGATTCTAATATCAATTTGCCAAGGCTGATTTCGATTATCGAGGCCGATTGTGTCGACTGATTCCAATTTGTCGAGGCCGATTTCGATTGTTAAGGCCGATTCCGATTTTGATTTGTCGAGGACGATCCCAATTGTCGAGGCTGATTCTGATTATCGAGGCAAATTGTCAAGGTCGAGTCAGATTGTTGAGGTTGATTTCAATTCCGATTGTCGAGGACGAGTCAGATTGTTGAGGTCGATTCTTATTCTGATTTATTGAGGCCGATTTCGATTATCGAGGCTGATTTTAATTATCGAGGCTGACTTTGATTGTCGAGGCTGATTTCGATTATCGAGGAAGATTGTCAAGGTTGATTCTATTTTTTAAGGCCGATTCCGATTATCGAGGCCGATTCCGATTGACGAGGCCGATTCCTAGTAACGAGGCCGATTGTTGAGGCCAAATATTGAGGCCGATTGTTGAGGCCTAATGTGATGTATATGCAGCCCGTATTTAAGGTCCATTGTGATGTGTATTCATCTTGTGTTTAAAGCCCAATGTGATATATATGAGGCCTATGTAATGAGGCTCATTGTAGTGCATTTGAGGGCTAAGCGATGGAGCCCATTATGATGCATATTAGGCCCATGTGAAAGGCCCATCGTGATTTGTATTAAGCTCTTGAGTAAGGCCCATGATATGGTATATTAGGCCCTTGTGTGAGGCCATGGGTCCAATATATGTTAGGCTCTATGTGGGCCATTCCTTGGGGGTAATGTTGGTTAAATGTCCACATTATCGAGGCTGATTATTGATACCAATTATGATACCGATTATGAGTATGTGACAGCATAGCATCATGATACATGCACATACGCATCATCTATATGTTTGTTACAAGATATGGCTGGCCATTGCATATGTCGTAGGACAAGTTATTCATAGGACTCCCTGATAGGCGAAGTTACCACACATGAGCACAGGGTATGCGCAGGATTGATGCATGATTGGACTGACTCATGCATCTCGCATTGTATGATTATGATTACCATACGCCCTAGTGACATCAGGGTCGTAGCCTTCACGGGCATATTATGGATGGCCAGATGGGACACTAGAAATTTATTCTACATAGGGTACTATAAATATCCCTAAGTAAAAGTCCCTAAACCCTCTTAGTTTCAGAGGTTCCTCTAATGTCTAGACCGAGTGGATGCATGAGCGCATGAGGGTCGTATACCATTAGGTTGCATCTCCCACTATGTCGTGGTCGGTTGGAAGGGGGTGTGGCCTTACCTACCTAAGAGGAGGGGGCAAAGCTAGGTTGAGTTTGACCAGCTCGAGGAATGGGTCCGTTATCAATGAGCCAGGCCTGATATAGGTAGGTGGATAGTGAGGTCTCTTCCACTCACCTTGTTGCGCGCAAAGGGATAAAAATCTAGTTTGGAGTGCAATAGACCCCAGTGATTTTTCAGATAGGAACTGTACTCATATGTGGACTTATTGAGTAGGAGTTGCATACCCATTCATTCTTCCACTCACTATCCACTCAATCTAGTGGTGCACAACTAATTGTTGTGTACCTTCGCATGGTCAGGATTTTGGTTGGGCGCACGACTAACCTAAGATCAGGAGTCTACCACATTAAGTTTGATTATCTAAATTTAGGTACGGGGCTGGTTTGGATAGAAGTCCTTTGTGATAGACCCCATAGCCCGTGATACTATCTACTATCATCCTGACTTCACACTCCAACTTATCATTTCATTCGCATTGCATCCTTAGCACATAACATTTGGCTTACTTTGTCTCCACATTGCATAGCTAATCTACATTACTTCCTTAGTATATGATATTGGTTTGTTACATTTTGCATCGCATAGCCTGCATAAGATTGATGGTATTTATGGGCTTATCAGCCGGTTTTCACGTTACACTGATATTGTATTATGAGCTTACTAGTATTTCTAATATTGCATTATTTTTGGGATTGTCAGTATTTCTACTTACTTTGATTACTTTGATATTACTTACTTGACACTTACCTTGTGCACACACTTTCACCACCCACTAAGTTTTGTATAAGTTTATGCACGATAGATACGTGTAGGTGGCGTGAAGTTGCAACAGCGTTGAGCTTGGAGTATGAAGCGGACCTTTGGAGCTTTGATCTTTGATATATGGATTTTCCTTTTAGCATTGTATTCAAATGATTATATTAGTGGATATGTGATGATGATGTTGCCTTTGTGATTTGGGTAAACTTGTGGTTATGCTTCTTATAAGATAAATGTATGTTGAAAAATCCTTCTTGTAGGATCCCAGGATGGAAATTTATCTTATGGGTGCTGGGAGTTGTGAATGGGGTACTGCAGAGGCTGTCGGCACTGGATTCGGTAATTGGGATTCTTATGAGTCCGATCTCCAGGTTTAGGGCATGACTGGGGATGTGGGATGAAAGCGAGACTTATCTAGGACCTAAAATGGTCCTAGTCAGGAGACCAAAATGGACCTTTCTATTGGGCCGTAAAATAACTCCAAATAGGCCGTTACCTGGACTGAACAAGGCCATGCTTGAAGTTGAATTGGGCCTTCAGCCAGGCCATGATTTGAAGCTGACTCAAGTCCTCAGTTAAGCCACGCTTTAAAAAAAACCAGCCTTCAGCTGGGCTCAAAACAACTTCCAAATGGGCCAGAATTGACTATGAGGTGGGCCCAAAATGAATCTCAACTCAGTAGGCCACACCATGTAAACAAGGTTGGTTGCACCTGAGTTTCCATCTCAGTGGGCCGCACCACACGATCTGGGTGGGCCGCACTCTCTGTGAAGTCAGGTGAGCCACACGTAAAAGTCAAGTGAGCTGCACCACATTCAAAGTAGGTGGACTGCACCAGGGATAAAATCCCAGTGGGCTTCACCCTGTATTACAATGGACAGCACTCCCAGTGGGCCTCACCACATATTACAGTGGGCTCCATCAGGTGCACCCAGTGGGCCACAAATGAGAGTTTTCTCAGCGTGCCGCACTAAGATGAAGTTCAGTGGGCCCATAACCCACATGCCGACCCCAATTGCTAGGCCACCCTTAGGCAGCTAGTGTCTAGGCCAGCTATGGCTATGGGCTGCACATAAGTTAGCCTAAATTGTTTGGGCTACACAATGGGCCTGGACTAAGCCCAACCTTGGTTTGGGCCCATTTTTGCATGGATTTAGGCCAAACTTTTTAGGCTTGATAAGGCATGAATAGCCCACCTAATTATGGTATGGAAGTGGGCCTCATCTTCATTGTAAGTAAGAATGGGTTTAAGCAGGTCTAGGTAACTAGGAGTTATCAAAATCATCCGTTAAAATTGGTTATTGACCTCTTATTGGAAATGACCATAGGAGTTCAATTAAGTGATGTTGGATCATGGATTAATCGCTAAAAAGGCGAAACTACATAAGGGAATCCAACTCAAAAGGTGATGATTTTCTTCCCCTTGAGCTTTTCATCTTTAAACTGGATTAGGGATAGTCTTTTATAATAGTTGCAAATGATATCCTGAGAGTGGATGATCATTCGACTTGCTTGCTTGAATACATGCCTTATAACTTTACTTAACCATTGGTTAGCTATTGTATATGTATCTTAGAAGTGATTGAATCTTTAATATACGTAATCATATGTCATAGGATCGATCACTTAATTAGATTACTCTATCACATTTTTTAGAAATTCATTAAATCACTTGATTAGATTACTCTATCACATTTTTTAGAAATTCATTAAATCACTTGATTAGTTTCATCTAAAAGCATGTCTTAGATTCATTAAAACACTTGATCAATTTGCTATAGCTACATGTTTAGAACTGATAAGTATGGACACATGACTCTTAAATTATATACACGTGAGTTTTACTTTAAGTATTGAATCATGCTTATATCTTCATGTCTCACCCTCATATAATTGCATTTGTTGGAAGTCACATATTGTTTGAAATCTCTCTATGGAAACTCCTATTAAAAAAGAGATTGAGCTTAGGGTGTAACAGAACGAATTGTGATGAAAATAGACCCTCAACATGGAGGTTATGATTAGTGAAAATTGACTCGTAGGGCTTACCATCTATGGAGTGATTCCACTTACCTGGCTATGGAATGAACTTTGCAACATTTATTATCACTGCTGTTTACTCGTATTTGAACCATACATACCGTCTCACTTTAGTCGTTGTATTTAATGATTTCTATATTTCATCCCTAGTCAGCATATGGTGGTAGGTCCCTTGTATTAAGAATTGATTGGCCACGTGTTGATGGGTTCTATACACACCCTAAGTCGGTAGACTCATGGGTCGGGGATGGTGGTCATGGGATACTATGCCTGACCCGTCGGCCTACACTGGTGACGAGCTCTCGTAGTGACCTTGAGTTTATTTAAATTGGTTGATTGTAACTAGACTAATAATGGTTTGGCTAATCATGCATACATGACATTGACCAATGTCCATCGCTAACAAACGTGATGTATGAAAGGTAGTCGTTATGCGGTACATGATGTTCGCATGTGATGTGCTTCTCTTGAATGGGTGACGAGCCCAATGTCCGAACAGATGAGCTTCCCCAAGGCAATGATTGTATTCATGCATCTATGCATATAATAAGACTGCATCTACTATGTTTAGTTACTTAGATGTTTTATGTTATTTCTTATATAGGGTGGCGGTGTGAAATCTTGAGGAGAAATCATATTGAGCTAGCCACTCATTCATTAATGTTCAACCGTATGGAGGATACAGGTGCAGGGATGGACGAGCAAGTAGTGGATTTTGGGACCACTATTGTTGTAGTGGAGGAAGATTCAAACTAGGATGAATAGTACCATGGAGCGGCTGCTTACTTTGGACTAAATCAGTAGATATAACATCTCAGAAAAATCCGTACAAAGACCCAAGCACCACCTTAGGTAGAAATCACTAAAGATCAAATCCTTTAGAAATTAAGTGAGAATTAACCAGTGCTAAACTAGATTACCTGTGAAATTAGCCCTAATCATTTTAAATACGATCTGTAAGACCTAAAAAATTATGATCCATCTCAAAACCTAGTTTCTCTCGGGAGCATCATGAAACTCCGTATCAAACTTGGACTGCACATCAAAAGTCTGGTTACCTCGAAGCTATATGGTTACGACCGCCTTGCTGGACTTGACAACCACCTCGAAAATTAAGTCCTAATAGTACCTAGAAACGCACAACTTGAGCCCAGAGCGAAGTGTGTGAGAAACGTGAATATCTTTAGGAAATGATCTAAAACTTAAGTGAATTGAGTCGGTTCTCTTACAGGCCAAATTTAAAGATTCAGATCATTAGATTATGACCCAATTACACCCATGGATCAGGGGAAATTTCTAACACATGTCAGAGTACTTGTGACCCTGATCGAGCACTGGTGACCGTTGAACTGAAATAGGTCTCCCGCGGTCAATCTGTGAACTCAATTGGATCAAAAACTTAGCCTGACCTAAATCTGATGTCAGGGAGCTTAAGTCCGACCGCATGTAGAAAAGGGGTCTCCAGAACTGCTCCGTTGGACCGAAACGGCCCGTATTTGGCTATAACCTAAGTATACCATGGCCTTGGGGCCATTCCCATCAGTTCTGGGCCTATATAAGGGTCTTAAACCCCCTCTCTCCCTTGCCATACGAATTTCCTAAAACTCTAGGAGAGAGAAGAGAAGAAAAAGAAGGAAAGAGAGAGAAAATGAGAGAGAGAGAGTCAGATTTGTGCTTGGGATTCGATCCCACCTTTCCACATACTTAGCTACTGCATCCATATCGCTATACCAGCGATTTCGGTTTCGTACTTGGGTAAGAAATCCTAACCCTAATTGGTTTTAGGGATTTTAGTAGAGTAAAGGATGAAATACCTAACTTATTTCATGTTGTGGGTTGTCTTGTTGTCGTAGACAGATACGTCGTGTTCAAACTAAGCTCATTATAAGTCTACCAGCGAAAGGTGTGGACTATAGATGTTTAGGTTATGGTTTTCAAGGCCCTCAATGTCAATAATGATTTGTGAATGACTTGATTGCTGCCACACGTGCTTAGTTTTGATGTTTCCTGTCTATTACACATATATATAAACTAGGTTGATTTTAAAAATGTATTCCATGTGTATGTTGAAATGTCTGAATGACTATGGAATTATGATTTATGCTTGCCATGATTATTGACTAACAATACATGATTGTTGTACGTATTGTGAATCCCTTGTAAAGGGTTTGCTATAATATCTATTATAACTACCTAACTACATGTATATGATATGTGTAGCCTAAGTGTTTGATAAAATGCCTGAATGTGAAAATGCCAGTTTAATTGCATGTAATGGGGATGTTGAGATGAGATTCTCAACTCCTTTATCTATGGTTATAGAATCCTTTATATAACCTATCGTATTACTATATGAATTAAGGATGAAGTGCTTAGGTATGGTACATGTATAGTATGTGTTTTGTCGATTTGCTTAAAGTGAGATTTATGTTTAATTTCAGTTCTCACATGCTATCTGTGGCTACCATATGTGTATATTATTGCCTAGAATATGTTTGGGGCTATGACGTAGTCCATGTAATCAGTAATGGTAGGAGATTGGTGGCCGAACTGTTTAGCCACTACAGACACGCCTGATAAATTTGAGTCGTAAGCTGCTAGTCGATAGTGGCTAGGCCACACGGAGTGCTTACTGCTCCATGTCAATTAGCTCGACGTATGCTCGTACCAGTCGAGCTTGTTAAGTAACCCAATTGACCTAATGTATGTTCACCATGTATGGATGCTACTGCTTGAATCTAGGGTACCAAACTCACCAGTGAAAACCCATTAACCTTGGTACCTTGATCCGTTAAGATTCATGAGCCAGATATGGTGGTATGGGACACCGTGGTCAAGCCGTTGGCCTATGTTGGGGTGACGAGCCCACCCGTAGTGACCAGTGAGCAACCCAGACTCGTGAGCCGAATATGGTGGTATGAGATACTGCATTCGAGCTATTGGCCTATGACTAGGTGACTAGCCATTTGTAGTGACCTCAACTATACTCTGAGACTGCATTGAGGTGAAAAGCCTTTCCACAACAACTAGAGTATAAGATTGGCCTGCATTAAGGTGACGAGCCCTTTGTAGTGACCTGGAACCATAATGTCATATGAGATTGGCTAAGACTGATGACCCTATAATGGATCATTATTAGGGAAATGATATAAGGGAGGTACCTTAGCTTCCCAATCTTGTTATATGAAAAGGACTAATAAGTACTTGGTAATCACGCTCATAACATTGCACTGCATGTGCCGTTGGCGTCGGTGTAGGGCATAGTGAGAGTGCTGCATGCCGCGATCATCAGATGTTGTTGTAAGAGGGAGTGCAGGCGAGGGCATGCATCATTAATACATATCATAGTTGCATTAACCAAAGTACTTAGGGATGCTTGATTTTATTGCTTTATCATTACTACTTGATTGAATTGATCACATGTTAACCTGTTCTTTATAGCTCCACTGAGTTGATCACTCACTCCCATGTTCTGGGATGGTGTTTAAACAGCAACTAGACTCTATTATAGATGCAGGTGATGGTGATACTTATGAGGCAGAGCCAGACTATTACGATGATGAGGAATTCTCCTATATGCAACTCTCTGGCAGGTTTATATAGACCTGGAGTTGCGTTGACGGGCTACAGGGTTTTGGATAAAAAAACATTACACTTTCTTATTTTATACCTTTTGGAACTATACTTGTAATTGTTTAACCTAGTGATAATCATACTCTAGGACTTACTATTACTCTTGTACAATTTTTATACATATCACAGTCTTCCGCTTGCGAAATTAAAATTGTCCCTAGAGTATGATAGGTTATTTTGGTATAATCCTACTTATGTTTAAGGCATTAATAAAAATAACATTTAATCATCATTATCTATGTTTCATAAGTGATGTGTTGAAACTGGGGAGTTGGGCTCCTACTCGACTCCTGATTTTTAGGGCGTTACAAGTTGGTATCAGAGCATGATTTGGATTAAACTGGACTTGACTTATGGTCACACAATGCACACTGACTTACTTTGACCTAGGAGGGTGCGATAAAACGTAGGAATAGGCATAGGGTTCCTAATTAACCGAAATCTACTGCTGAGATCGGGCCCGTACACACCCATGATCACTTAAGGCGATCCCGGATCACTTCTAGACCATCAATCGAAAAACACAAAAAATAACTCGAAAAACATGAATGTACGTGAGATGGGACTTGAAATGACTCAAAATGAAGTCGGGGGCTAAGTCGTACAATTTGGGGGGACCCAAAGTGGACCCTACATGTTTTTGACACCCGGGGGGGTGGACCCCACCCCCATAAGGATACACTACCAATGAGGCAGACTCTCGGTGGGGTCCCCATCAGATCGGTGGGGCCCCAGCCCGCCGACGGGGCCCCGCCAGCTTATCGACCATGTAGGCCCCCACTCACATGTGGGACCTCTCCTCCTACTCTAAAAACCCCCATTTGGGATGTTTTGTAAAAATTCAACCCCCTTTACTCCATATTCCCACCCAAATCTCTCAAATCTCTCTTCCTCTCTATTCTATCTCACAAATCCACCTTTAAAGCTTCGAACCTTCTTCTTTCATCATCATTACCTCCCTATTTCCCCTTTTCAAGTGATTCAAACCCATCCAACTTCTTTAATCCCTCTCAAATCTCCTTCCATATCTTCTAAACACCTCCTTTTTCCTTCATTTTCACACCATCTCCCTCTTTTCTTCCCATTTGAGTACACAAAACCCACTTATGTGTCTCAAAACTCCAAGACCCACCAACCCTTCTCATTTTCCATGGCTCTCTTTGAAGTAGTCACCGCCATATTCTCCATCTCTACACTCTTGTCTCTCATGGTGAGGAAAAGGATGACCCCGGATGAGCCCGGGCCAAGCCGACCGCGTCGTCCTACGAGGATGGTGGACGCCGAAGCAAGTACCAGTGCGGAGTGAGAGCGGAGGTCCAAGCGGGACCTCGACCCTCGAATTCCGTTGGAGAGATCCTTACTACTGCACATCGGTCTCAGTAGGTTCCACAATCGCAAGGTCGTGTTTGAAGCACACGTCGATGAGAAGATGTTTGGGATGTGCCCGGTCATTGACTCTCTCTCGGATAATGGGTGGGGTCCCATATTTGAGGCAAAGGAGCCTGCAAGCAAGAGCACGGTGCATACCTTCTATGCCCTCATTCAAAACCCACTGTTGAAGCCTCTCCAGTTTTCCATTCCTTTGGGAAGGCAGGAGATTATGATTGGTGTGGATGACATTGCTCGTGTCATGGGTATTGGGAAGAGGTTGGTGCATGCTAGCGAGATGGATTGTGCTAGTGAGCAGGAAAAGAGACTCTGCAAGCGATTCCTCTATGGCCAGCACGAGCATTGGAGGTGGGGGACTGACCTTGCTGCAAGCAAGATGACAAATGACTTCCATCTGCTCCACAACATATGCACGTTTAATGTGTATCCCCGAGCAAAAAACTGTACTGAGTGCATGAGGTTCATGGCGGACTTCTTATTTCGAGTTGGAAAAGGAGATAAAATATGTCTACCCACTCTAATCCTGACGCAGATAATCAAGGCGGCAAGGTCCAATAGGGAAAGCACTATGCTGCCATTCGGTCGACTGATTTTTATGATTGCCCACCAATACAGCTTTCAACTCCATATGGATGACGTCGCCCGAATCCATATTATCAGTACCAACACGCTTGATAGCATGGGAATTGGTGAAAGGCAATGTCAAGGCCGACATGGGGAGTAGAGCAACGACACCGAAGAGGGAAGTAATGAGATTGAGGAGAGCAAAGGTGAGGAGCATAGTGGCGATGAAGAAGAAGGAAGTGGTGAGGAAGGCAGTGAAGATGAGAGCGGTGGTGGGGAGGAAGGACAAGAAAGGGAAGAAGAGGAGGCATAAGAGCTAGATGAGGCACCTCCCCCTGCCACACAGGTGCCTGATATGGATCGAACTGCTTCAGAAGCCCACTGGGCTCCAATTAAGGAGAGCCAAGCCACCTTGTAACAGGAGATCAGACAGGTCCGAGCCGAACTTAGACAGGCTAGAGCCAACTTGATGAGACCGAGACCTTCATGAAATGGAAGTTCAAGAAGGTGTCTCGCACTTTGAAGGTTATCTTATGCTGTGTACAGGATAAGAGTGCACCTCCACCATCTCCGAATTCTGACGACTAGTTGTACCTGTAGTCGTCTTCTGTTTTGTCTTGTTACTTCCTTTCTTCTTTTTACTATGTATAGCCTTGTTAGGCTTAGTAATATGGTCAAGTAGTTAGCGTGATTTAGTGTTTGAAATCCTACTTATGTTAGCTCACATGCACTTCTGTCGCGATCCATGTAATGTTGCATCTTATGTATTGTGACAATTTTGGTAAATGAAATGCATGAAGTTTTCTTTAAAGCTGTGTGTGAATGCTGTGATTGAGTTTATGAGCATACTGAATCTAACCTGGGCTGCACCCCATGTTGAATATAGGGAATGCCACCTAAGGCCACACGGAGTACGACACATCTTACACTGAACGATTTGATTAATCGGGCACCTCCCCTGAGCGATAGCCAGATGGACCCTAGCTTGGGCTCGACTCGTGAAACTATGTCGGACTCTCAGCTAGGCACTGGCCCCACTAATGGGCCAACACCTGTTGCACCATCGGTTCCTGAGTAGAACTGTGTGTCCTCTTCAACGCTGCACATGCCTCAGTCTACTCCTCCTACTGATAGGTTGGAGCAGATGATGCTACTGATGTAACAGCAGGACTTACAGCAGTAGCAGCAACAGTAACAGCAGTAGCAGCAACAGTAGTTTTTAACCACCATGGCTGGCATCTTTGCCCAAAGCATGGGGGTAGCCCCACCTGCACCTCTTGTGTAGCCTGCAGGCAGTACAAGTGCTAGCAGCCTCTTCGAGCGATTCCAGTGCTTCCAACCTCCTACATTTGCTGGTACTAACAAGCCCGAGGAGGCCGAGTATTGACTTGACCGCAGTTATAAGATGTTAAATCCATTGCACTGCACCGAGGCAAAGCAGGTGGAGTTGGTCACCTATATGTTTGAAAAGGAGGCTAGCTTATGGTGGGATAGCATTCTCTATACTGTTGTTGTCGGATATGTGTAGACATGGGAAGCTTTTGAGAACCACTTCCACAAGAAGCATTACCCTCTCACGTATCATCTTGAGAAAGAGAGTGAGTTCCTTCACCTCCATTAAGGAGGGATGACAGTTGCTGAGTACGAGAATAGGTTTACAGAGCAGGCTAGGTATGCTCCTTTGATTCTTATCGATCAGTCGATGAGGATGCGGCACTTCTCCAAGGGTTTGCGACCCGAGATTCTCTTAAAGATGTGTTGTGCTAGCATACCCACTTATGCTGAGCTAGTAAACATGTCCTTGCAAGCTGAGTAGGATGGGGATCATTTATCTCGCTCACGTGCACCCATGGGTCAAAGCCTGGACCAAATCTACCAAGTCGGTCGTTCCTCGACAAGAGGCCCCGTACAGACTCGCCTCCAAGGATCGATACTCCATTAGCCCCTATGAGGTGACTCGATGTGTGGTGCACATATTGCAAGCGTGCGGGCCATACATATACTTCTTGCTTTACCAAGATGAGGGACAATAGCTTCTCGTCGCCTCAGAGGATCAATCAAAGTTTTCTCAAACGATTACAGCTCCACCTTTGCAGTCCACACCAGCACATCCATCATTTCGGCCCCCTGCACCTAGATTCAGGCCGCCTCAATAGCCTATGGTATCGTAGCCGAACCATCAGCAGCAGGTTCGTGTGTACTCACTTGCAGTGAGGCATCCGAGACAGCGACTGTGCTACCTTTGGCTTTTAACGTCACTACGCATATTCAAGGTACACCAGTCTTCTTATTGGTGAACACCAGGTCCACTATCTCTATTATATCATGTGCAGCAGTTAAACAACTGGGGTTAGAAACTGGTCCTATGGTTAAGGTGAGAATCCTTACAGCCATGTGAACTTTCTCAGATTCTACCAGGATATGTAAGGGGTGTTCGATAAATGTAGGGAGCAGAACAGTGCACATTGACTTGATTGTCACCCCGTTGCATCATTATGACGTCATTCTCGGTATGGACTGGCTCACGGAGATGAAGGCAGAGATCGACTGTGATACTAGAGTGGTGACAGCCTGTGGACCAGAGGGCATGACCTTTACATTCCCAATGCAAGTTAGTTGGCCCTATCGCATCAGTTGTTACGCTTCCTTGCTAGAGGATGTTCGTGGTCCGGCACTCGAGGACACCCCTGTAGTCCAGGAGTTCTCAGATGTATTCAGAAAGATACTTGGGTTACCCCCTCAATGCAAAATCGATTTCACCATCGATCTAGTGTGTAGTGCTACACCTATATCTCTTCCAACCTATTGCATGGCTCCAAGTGAGATGGAATAGCTAAGGAAATAGATCGATGATCTGTTGGATGCGGGCTTTATACAGCCTAGTGTGTCTCCTTGGGGAGCACCCGTATTATTTGTAAAGAAGAAGGACGGGTCACTATGATTGTGTATTGATTATCGCAGGTTGAACCAGGTGACGATAAAGAATAACTACCCTTTGTCCAAGGTAGATGATCTGTTTGATCAGTTGAAGGGGCTACAACATTTCTTGAAGATCGACTTACGGTCAGGGTATCACCAGTTGCACGTCAAGAATGAAGACGTGTAGAAGAAAACTTTTAGGACCAGTTTTGGACACTATGAGTTCTTAGAGATCTTGTTTGGACTCATGAATGCATCGACGATGTTCATGGACCTGATGAACAGGGTGTTTCGGCCATACTTGTATCGATTCGTCATCTTATTTATAGATGACATCTTGATATACTCTAAGAGTCGGGAGAAGCATGAGAAACACCTACTAGCAGTCTTCGATACTCTCAGGAAGAACTAGTTGTTTGCATAGTACAAGAAGTGTGACTTCTGGAAGGAAGAAGTCAAGTTCCTAGGATATGTGGTGTCCAAGGAAGGGATAGCGGTGGACCTTACTATGGTAGCCGCAGCTCGGGACTGGGAGAAGCGTGGTTCAGTTACTGAAGTGAGAAGTTTCCTAAGCCTGGCAGGTTACTACCGTCGATTCATTTGAGACTTTTCCAAGATAACTATACCGTTGTCTCAACTGACTCGGAAGGATCTCAAGTTCGACTGGAACGAGAGGGCAGAAGTAGCTTTTCAGGAGCTGAAGGACAAGTTAACTCCGCCCCTATGCTAGTATTGCCATAGCAAAGGGTCAAGTACATGATATACACCGACGCATCTCGCGTTGGTTTGGGTGGTGTTCTAATGCAGAAAGACAGGGTTATTGCCTATCTATCGCAGTAGTTGCGAAAACATGAGGACAACTACCCTACGCACGACTTAGAGTTAGCGGCTATACTTTTTACTTTGAAGATCTATAGACATTACCTCTATGGAGAGGAGTTCGAGCTCTTTTATGACCAAAAGAGTCTCAGGTACATATTCACCAAGAGAGACCTAAATATGAGGCAGCAGCAATGGATGGAAACCTTGAAGGACTTCAAGTTCGAGGTCTCCTACGATCCTGGCAAGGCCAACCTCGTAGTAGATGCGTTGAACCGCAAGAAGGTGATAGCATTTGTGGCATTACTGATGATTAAGGAGTGAAATATAGTGGAGTTTGTGCATGGTTTTGAGCAAAAGCTCACGGTGGAGGAACCGTTTAAGAGTGTCTCACACGTTCGTGTGCAGCCACTTATAGATGATAGGATCATCGCGGCTCAGAAGGACGATGAGCGGTTGGTTGAGATGAGAGAGCAGGTGAGCAGCAGTCAAGACTCAAAATGGAGAGTTAGAACGGATGGGGGCTTACGTTACTGTGGCCGCCTATGCGTCCCGAACCTTCACGTCTTGAGGCAGGAGTTCTAGAGGCTGCGCATAATTCGAAGATGACAATCATCCTGGTAGTACAAACATGTATCGAGATATGAAGAGGTCATACTAGTGGGACAACATGAAGGCCCACATAGCAGATTATGTGTCCCATTATCTTACGTGCTAACAGGTCAAGGCTGAACATCGTCGACCTTCTGGACTGCTTCAGCCCATGTCCATAGCTGAATGGAAATGGGATTTCATCTTTATGGATTTCATATTAGGGCTACTAAAGATGAGGAAAGGACATGACTCCATTTGGTTGATCATGGACCGGTTGACAAAATTGCCTCACTTTTTACCTATCAGAGTTTCAAACTCTATTGACGAGTTGGCCAGGTTGTACATCAAGGAGATTATATGTCTGCATGGAGTTCCCCTAGAAATTGTGTCTGACCGAGACACATGATTCACATCTATCTTCTGGACTCGTATCCAAGAAGCAATGGGTATGAAATTGAAGTTCAGTACCGCGATCCACCCACAGACTGACGGGCAGACGGAATAGGTAAATCAGGTGTTAGAAAACATACTGCAAGCTTGTGTGCTAGATTTCAAGGACAATTGAGACAATTATCTTCCTTATGCAGAGTTAGTGTATAACAACAATTTTCAGGAAAGTATTGGCATGGCTCCATATGAGGCCTTGTATGAGCATCCCTGTTGAGCACCGCATTGCTGGACAAAGGTTGGTGAGAAGAGTTTGATTGGCCCAGAGTTGGTTCAGGTGACCTCAGAGAAGATCGACATTATCATGCGTCAACTTCTGGCAGCACAAAGCGGACAGAAGAGTTACGCCGATACGAAGCGACGACCAGTAGAGTTCGAGGTCGGGGACCATGTATTCCTTTAGGTTTTCCCTACGAAGGGAGTCCTTCAGTTTGGGGAGAAGGGGAAGCTCACACCAAGATTTATTGGTCCATTCCAGATACTAAATCGAGTGGGGGTGGTAGCGAACCGCCTGGCTTTGCCCACGCCACTCGTGGGAGTGCATAATGTTTTTCATGTATTTATGCTGAAGAAATACGTTCCTGATCATTCACACATTATCAGATGGGAGCAGGTGCAGTTGAGTGAGGATGTTCCATATGTACTATGTCCAATGTGTCTCCTAGATAGGAAGGAACAAGTACTTCGCAGTAAAGTAATCCCGCTTGTGAAGGTACTACGGACACATCACACAGAAGAGGAGGCTACTTGGGAGACTAAAGCCGAGGTCCGTAAGAACTACCCTCAGATTCTTGAGCAGTATGAAAAGGTACTAATTTCGAGGTTGAAATTTTTCTTTAAGGGGGATAGATTCTACCGTCTCAGGAAAATTCGTACAAAGACTCGAGTACCACCTTAGACAGAAATCACTAAAGATCAAATCCTTTAAAAATTAAGCGAGAATTAACCAATGCTAAACTAGATTACCTATGAAATTAGCCCTAATTACTTTAAATACGATCTGTAAGACCTAAAATCTGTAGGATTGCTAATGCTACATTACCTAAAAACTTAGGATCCATCTCAAAATCCAGTTGCTCTCAAGAGCATCATGAAACCCTGTATCGAACCTAGACCGCATGTTGAAAGTCTGACTACCCCATAGCTATACGGTTACGACTGCTTTGTTGGACTTGACAACCACCTCATAAATTTAGTACTAATAGTACCTAAAAATGCACAACTTGAGCCCAAAGCGAAGTGTGTGAGAAACGTAAATATCTTTAGGAAATGAACTGAAACTTAAGTGAATTGATTCGGTTCGCTTGTAGGCTGAATCTAAGGATTCAAACTATTAGATTTAGACCCAATTACACCCTCAAATCAGGAAAAATTTCTAACACATGTCAGAGTACTTGTGACCCTAATTGATCACCGATGACCGTTGAACTGAAACAGGTCTCCTGCGGTTGATCTGCAAACCCGATCCGACCGAAAACTTAGCCTGACGTAGATCTAATGTCAGGGATCTTAAGTCTAACCACATGTAGAAAAGGGGCCACCAGAACAGCTGTGTTGGACCGAAACATCCCGTATTTGGCTATAACCCAAGTATACCATGGCCCTGGGGCCATTTTCACCAATTATGAGCCTATATAAGGGTCTTAAATCCCCTCTCTCCCTTGCCATGTGAATTTCCTAAAACCTTAAGAGATAGAAGAGAAGAAAGAGAAGGAAAGAGAGAGAAAGAATCAGATCTGTGCTTGGGATTCGATCCCACCTTTCCACGCACTTAGCTACCGCATCCGTGTCGCTATACCGACAATTTCAGTTCCATAATTGGGTAAGAAATCCTAATCCTAATTGGTTTTAGGGATTTAGGTAGAGTAAAGGATGAAATAGCTAACCTATTTCATGCTGCAGGTTATCCTGTTACCAAAGACTGATACGTTGTGTTCAAACTAAGCTCGTTACGAGTCTACTGGCAAAAGGTGCGAACTATAGATGTTTAGGTTATGGTTTTCAAGGCTCTCAATGTCAGTAATGATTTATGACTGACTTGATTACTTCAACACGTGCCTAATTTTTATGTTTCCTGTCTATTACACATATATATAAACTAGGTTGATTTTAAAAATATATTCCATGTGTATGATAAAATGTCTGAATGACTATGGAATTATGATTTATGCTTGCCATGATTATTGACTAACAATACATGATTGTTGTACATATTGTGAACCCCTTGTAAAGGGATTTGCTATAATACCTATTATAACTACCTAACTACATGTATATGATATGTGTAGCCTAAGTGTTTGATAAAATGCCTGAATGTGAAAATGCCGGTTTAATTGCATGTAATGAGGATGTTGAGATGAGATTCTCAACTCCTTTATCTGTGCTTATAGAATCCTTTATATAACCTATCATATTACTATGTGAATTAAGGATGAAATGCTTAGGTACGGTACATGTGTAGTATGTGTTTTGTCGATTTAGTTAAAGTGAGATTTATGTTTAATTTCAGTTCTCACATGCTATCTGTGGCTACCACATTCATATATTATTGTTTGGAATGTGTTTGGGGCTACGACGTAGTCCAATCAATTGATAATGGTATGAGATTGGTGGCTGAACTATTTAGCCACGACAGACACGCCCCGATAAATCCGAGTCGTACGTTGCTAGTCGATAATGGCTACACCACGTGGAGTGCTTATGTGCTCCATGTCGATCGGCTCGATGTATACTCGTACTAGTCAAGCTTGTCAAGTAACCCGATTGACCTAATGTATGTTCACCATGTATGGACTCTACTACTTGAATCTAGGGTACCAAACTCACCAGTGAAAACCCGTTAACCTTGGTACCTCGATCCACTAAGGCTCATGAGCTAGATATGGTGGTACGAGAAACCGTGGTCGAGCTGTCGACCTATGCCAAGGTGACGAGCCCACCTGTAGTAACCAGTGAGCAACCCAACTCATAAGCCGAATACGGTGGTATGAGACATTGCATTCAAGCTGTCGGCCTACGACTATGTGACGAGTCATTCCTAGTGACCTCAAGCATACTTTGAGACTGCGCTGAGGTGATGAGCCTTTCTGCAGTAACTAGAGTATAAGATAGGCCTGCATTGAGGTGACGAGCCCTTTGTAGCGACCTAGAATCGTAATATCGTATGAGATTGGTTAGGACTGACAACCCTAGAATGGATCATTGTTTGAAAAATGATATAAGGGAGGTACCTTAGCTTCCCAATCTTGCTGTATGAAAAGGAATAATAAGAACTCGGTAATCACGCTCATAACATTGCACCGCATGTGCCGTTGGCGTCAGTGTAGAGCACAGTAGGAGTGTTGCATATTACGATCGTTAGATGTTGTCGCAAGAGGGAGTGCAGGTGAGGTCATGCATCATTAATACATATCATGGTTTCATTAACCAGAGTACTTAGGGATGCTTGATTTTATTACTTTATCATTACTGCTTGATTGAATTGATCACATGTTAACTTTCGCTCTATAGCTCTACTGAGTTGATCACTCACTTCCACGTTCTGGGATGGTGTTTAAACACCAGTCAGACTCTATTGTAGATGTAGGTGATGGTGATGCTCATGAGGCAGAGCCGGACTATTACGATGATGAGGAAGAGTTCTCCTATATGCAACTCTCTAGCAGGTCTATGTAGACCTGAAGTTGCGCTGATGGGGCTATAGGGTTTCGGATAGAAAACATTATACTTTTTAATTTTATACCTTTTTGAACTACACTTGTAATTGTTTAACCTAGTGACAATTAAACTCTGAGGACTTACTATTACTCCTATACAGTTTTTATACATATCACAGTCTTCTGCTTACGAAATTTAAATTGTCACTGGAGTATGATAGGTTATTTTGGTGTAATCCTACTCATGTTTAAGGCACTAATGCAGACAACATTTAATCATCATTATATATGTTGCATAAGTGATGTGTTGGAACTCAGGAGTTGGCTCCTGCTTGACCCCCAATTTTTAGGGTGTTACAGTAAAATAGTTGTTTGTGTTTATTTCAGTACATCTTTGGAACTTAAGTTTTGTATTTGGGCCTCAACTGAGTGGCTTAGAATTTTATTATCATTTGGGTTACATTTATACTACACTTGATTTTCATTAATCATACTTTATTCTTGTTTGTTTATCATTCAGTTATCTGCTAACATTCGAGTTTTCAGGAAACGAGTTATATACTCGGGTCCCGAAAACCAGGGTGTTACACTAATTCACTTTCCCTTTTCTTCTGCAGGATCAAAAAATAGAAATGTCTAATTTGGTAACTTCTTTCTATTTCTAGATTTATATTTCCCTCTTTCCTTTTAAGTTTAGGTTAGATTCTGAAATTGAGGGTTGAGAGTGTTTCATGCCCAAGTGGGTCTGTGATAACACTCGACATCTCTTGAGTGAAGGATGATTGGTTGAGGGGTTATCTATCCATCATAAGATTAGACACCACTCGAGATCCACAAAGTTAACTAAAGTTATGGCTGCCAATCAATTGGCCAATCAACCTCCAAATCCACCTCAACCCAGGGTTAATGAAATTCAAGATGAGAATGAGATGCATCAAGCACCCCCGCCTCGTACTTTATGAGATTATTTATAATCGGTGGGGGTGAGCACACCTTCATGCATAGTTTTTTCAAAAAATACAAGATATTGATATCAAGCCAGGGGTGATCCAACTCCTTCCAAAATTTCATGGACTTAAATATGAAAATTCATATTTACACAAGAAAGAGTTTGATGAGATCATAACCGCTCTATATTTTTCAAACGTGTCTGAGGACACGGTTAGGCTGAAACTCTTTCCATTATCCTTAAAAGACATATGGATATCAAGCCAGGGGTGATCTAGCTCCTTCTAAAATTCCATGGACTTGAATAAGAAAATCCATATTTACACATGAAAGAGTTTGATGAGATCATAGCCACTGTATATTTTTTGAATGTGTCTAAGGACACAGTTAGGCTGAAACTCTCTCCATTATCCTTAACAATGAAAGCTAAGGCATGGTTACATTCATTATGTCCACGATCTATTAGTAGATGGAATGACATAAAAAGGGAGTTCATAAAGAAAATTTTTCCTACATTATAAAACGAACACCCTTAGTAACTCAATCATGAACTTTTCCCAAAAGGAAGATAAAACATTCTTACAATGCTGGGAGCGGTTCAAGGTTCTTGTCAATTCATGCCCACAACATGGTTTTGAAACTTGGTAAATAACAATTTTTTTTTATTTTTTTTATATACGATGGGCTGACTTCTTCCATGCGCCAAATGGTCGAGACAATGTGCAATGGGGAATTCATGAACAAAGAGGTCAATGATGTGTGAGATTATTTTAACAAGCTTGCTGAAAACACACAATCATGGGACATCTCCCAAAAATCAAGCATCACTTCCAGGCCTACTCAATCAAAAGAGAGGGGCAGAATTTATCTTTTAAAAGAAGTTAATGAGATAAATGTTAATGTGGCTAATCCCATAAGAAAACTCAAGGCCATGGAACTAAAGAAGAATAAGGTTACAGAAACTGTTTTTGGTATTTATACTTGCAACATTCACACAACTGAAAATTGTCCAACAATACCTGCTTTTTAAGAGGTACTGAATGAGCAATCTAATGCCATGAATAATTACCAAAGACCTTTCGGTGGATCCACTTCAACTATATACAATCCTAGTTAGAGAAATCATCCAAATTTTAGTTGGAGGAATGGACAAACCGCTATTCCTCAAGGATTCCCTAATCAAATTCTAAATCAAGGGAAATCTCAAGAGGATCCGGTTCTAAAGCATCTTCAAAATCAAGTGTGTTTCAATTAGGGTATGATACAAGCCTTTTAAGACCTTACAAAGGCCATACAGGGGCTTAAGATAAAAAATGTGATTGGGAAAAAGGTAAGCCTTCCATCTCAACCTCTTCCTAATCCAAAACAGTAATATGAAGTCAGCGACCCGAGCTCTTCAAATCAAATGGAGCAAGCTAAGTCTATCACCACTCTTATGAGTGGGAAAACAATTGACAAATCTATTCTGGTAAGGGCTGAAAAGTCAGACTTGGAAATAGATGAAAATGATAGACCTAGCAACACTCTACATGAGTTCGAACAAGAACCTTAAGGCAAGCCGATTGCTCCATTTTTCCAATGGTTGATTGTACCAAAACCTCTTTCTAACTCTCAAGACATTTTAAAGGTGTTAAAACAAGTGAAGGTCAATATTCCTCTACTGGATGTCATTAAACAAATACCTTTATATGCCAAATTTCTGAAAGACTTATGTACGACCAAAAGATAACAAAATATTTCAAAGAAAATCTCTTTAACAGAAAAAGTGAGTGTCATCCTGAAGCAGGGTGTGCCATAGAAATATAAAGATCCCGATAGCCCATCATTGCTTGTGCAATTGGGAATTATCGGATTGAGCACGCACTTCTTCACTTAGGAGCGAGCGTAAATCTGATTCCTTACTTGATCTACGAACAACTAGGTCTAGGTGAATTAAAACCCACCCGGACCATATTACAACTTGTCGATCGCTCAGTTCGTGTACTGAGAGGGATAATTGAGGATATGTTGGTCCAGGTTGACAAATTCTACCACCCGGTAGATTTTATCGTCTTGGACACTCAACCCATTATGGACATGAGCACTCAAATTCCCATTGTTCTTAGTCGCTCATTCCTTACAACATCAAATGCAATCATTAATTACAGGAATGGAGTCATGAGTTTGTCTTTTAGAAATATGACATTGGAGTTAAATATCTTTTTCAATACGGACAAACAATCAGAGGAAGATGGTGATTCCCATGATATTAACTTGATTGACTCTTTCGTGGAAGATAGAACTTTTCTGACCTTATCCTTTGACCCTCTAGAGATTTTCCTGGACAACTCCCATGATTTAGATGATAATGTGATTAGGGAGATGGGAACCATGATGGATACTATGCCGGTACTTGAAGTTAACTGGTGGAGGCCATAATTTGAAGAATTGCCCCAAACTAATGTAGTACCTCTACCGTCTAACCTTAAGGCACCGAAGCTTGACCTAAAACCTTTACCCTCTGATTTGAAATATGTATATTTAGGTCAAGATGAGATATACCTAGTGGTGATTTCTTTTCACCTTAAGTAAGAACAAGAGAGTATGCTTATCTCTACTCTCATTGAGCATAAGGGAGCCCTTAGATGGTCAATTAGGGACCTCGAGGGAATTGATCCTTTAATTTTTACTCACTGCTTTTATCTAGAGGATAATGATAAGACCTCACGACAACCACAACGTAGATTAAATCCAAACATGAAGGAGGTGGTTAAGGCTGAGGTTCTTAAGCTATTAGATGTGGGTATCATATACCTTATATCGGATAACCAATGGGTTAGTCCAACTCAGGTGGCTCCAAAGAAGTCCGGAATCACCATAGTAACCAATGCCAACAATGAACTCTTGCTAATTAGAGTTGCTATTGTTTAAA
This sequence comes from Magnolia kwangsiensis, assembly GCA_037074715.1. Classification (NCBI taxonomy): domain Eukaryota; kingdom Viridiplantae; phylum Streptophyta; class Magnoliopsida; order Magnoliales; family Magnoliaceae; genus Magnolia; species Magnolia kwangsiensis. The sequence goes on along the minus strand of CM073573.1, from coordinate 109,531,897 downwards.
GAATACCATCACGAGGAAGCACCACTTTCCTTTACCTTTAATTGATCAAATTTTAGAAAAGCTAGCTGGTCACTCGTACTATTGCTTCCTTGACGGGTATTTGGGCTATAACCAGATAGAGATAGCCCTTGAAGAACAAGAAAAGACCACATTCACATGTCCCTTTGACACTTAATGCCCCTATCACTTTCCAGCGATGCATGATGAGTATTTATTCTGACATGGTGGGGAGATATCTAGAAGTCTTCATGAAAGATTTCTTTATTTTTGTTCCATCCTTTAGCAATTGTTTGGAGAATCTTAAATGTGTATTGAAGCGATGTGAGGAAAAGAACTCGATACTAAATTGGGAGTGCAAGATTTTACTTGCTGGGAAGATTTTTCTAAGCTCAAGTGCATACTAACCACCACACCTATCATGCAGACACCCAATTGGAGCATTCCTTTTGAACTTATGTGTGATGCGTCCGACTATGCTCTTGAGGTGGTGCTAGGCAGAGAGATGGGACATGTGTGATGGATAGAGAGAGAGAGAGGAGAGAGAGAGGAGATAGAGAGAGAGAGAAGAGAGAGACAGAGAGATGGGACATGTGTGATGGAGGACTCCGCCACTATGAGCCCTCCCTTACATGCAATTATACATCAAGTGGGTCCCAATACATGTGGGTCCACCAAATCAAAGATCAACGGTGGATATTCCTTCTCCACCCAAAATAGATGGTCTAGATGACCTCTTTCATGCAAGAAAAATAAACATCATGATGGGGTCCATGGAGAATGGCCACATAATGGAATGATATTGATAATCAAGGTTGGCCATTGGCCATATCTTTGGGTCCAAAGTGAGATCCATACCATCGATTAGTAGGCCTCACTTGGCCCATCATATAAAACATGAAACTAGCCTATAGAAGCACCCACCGTTATATCTTCTTGGTCCGTTGGAAATCCGATCTCCTTGTGCTTTACTTTGATGGTGGAAGATGAGAAATGAGTGGCTAGGATGAAGGATTTGGGATGGAAAAGTGGGCCACCAAAATAACTCTTTTCTCTCCATGGGAAGGCTTAGACGTGCACTCTCTTCCCTTGCTTGGAAAGTGTGTTGAGAAATGAGAGAGAGAGAGAGAAAGGGTTGTAAGGAGAGAGTGAGAGATGGGTGATGGATGTGAGTGATGGGTGAGGTGATGGTGTACTTGACATGTATGGGTGTGTAAGAGAGAGGGTGAGAAAGAGTTGACATGGTGGTTGCTTGGGGATGGGGTGAAAGGTGATGTATACTTAACATAAAGTAATTGATTGATTGATTAGTTGATTGATTAATGGAACATGTTGTAGAGATTATCTTGGGATTGTAAATGCGCTCCGTTTTCTCGAAATAAACGTCAGCTCACATCTCTTAGCCAGGGTATCAGATCGGTGCGCGACGTTGGAACCGCGGCGACGGCGCAGTCGCAATGGTACAAGTCTCGAACTAAGTCGATTCGAATCTACAGGATACGACTTAGGGTCGCGCGTAAACATCGATTATAGGTCGTGGATTACCGGACTTCGACAAGAAGGATCGCGGGAGTTGATGGAACAGTATGGATTAGGATACGGGCCTTACAATCAGGGTAAAGTTGCACCCTACGGGTTCATGGGGTGCTGCGTCACGTGGATAGTTCATATTTTGAGCTCATATCACGAGAGATGACGTCTCAAAAAGTTCTCACGAGTTCCAATAAAAACTGGTGCATATGTGAGCATTACTTTTATGTATATATATAGTAGTATATGTCATTATATTAATAATAATCACATATATAATAGTATATGGCATTTCACTTCTAAGAAAAAGTACTAAATACAAAGAATCATAATCAATAAAACAACCAATTAATCAATTATTTTAATCATAATAGAGAGTATACATGTTGGAATCACTCACTTGAAATTTGGTGATGTGGATTCTGAGATGTTACCCTAAGATTAATTAATTTGCAATCACTTAATTACATAGCCCAATTAGCTCATTAGTTGCGTCTATCTAAACCTATATGATTAGTTCACCTTTAGTTAATCAATATCTAGTACACCTAAAGAATCCAACCGTTAGATTTCACCCACAACATATAGAAATAGTTATTTCTTCATGTGAGGTCCATTTGACTAACTAAAGTAATCCAATCATCACAATATTTTCAAATGATTAAGGGTTACTACCAGTTTACATTAATTAAAACATTAAACTTTAAATCAAACTAAACATTCTGGCGGATTGTGGACTGATCGAGATCGATCAACAATCCCCTCTATCGATCGAGATTCAATCGAAATCAACTTTGATCGACTGGGATAAATTTGAATTTCTAAAATAACTCTCTATACACTTTTTATCCATTTCGATCGGTCGAGATTTCTTGATCAATTGATCTAACTGTACCTTCTTTCGATCGAACCACCCTATTAATCGATTAATCTAAATTTTGAATTATGGACTTTGGTTACTGGACAATTTTGTGCTACATTTGATTGACTAAACAATCCTCTTGATCAAGCAAAAAAAATTGGGAATTTCATATTTAAGTCTTTGGACTGTTTTTGCTGCCTTTGATTGATCAAACTAATCGGTCAATCGATCGATTCTCCTCTGTTACACCAAATCCAAATGATTTGAATCTTTACAATTTTATAGTTTTCCCTAATTTCTTATTTAAATACTTCTTTGATAATGTGGGATTAATCCGAACCATCCATTAATTCACTAAATCCCAAATTGGGGATGGGTTAACAGATCATTTAGATCTAGACCATTTATGCTTCCAAACTTCCAATTCAAAGTATAATATGTATGTGTAACACCCCGGATTTTGGCCAATCTGGGATTTGACATCCTTAGACAGTGGGTCAATTAAAACACCTGAAAAATCGTTCAGAACCCAATTCCATAGCCAAAGAAACCACTTAGGATAAATTTCTTTAGAAACTAAGCATAAGTTAGCTAGCGCAACGTTGGAGTGGCTGGGAAACGGTCCCCGATTACTTTAAATACGTTCTACAAGGCCCAAAGCAAGTGGAACCAATGGTGCTATAATGCTCTAAAACCTCGGACCAAACTCTAAGCAGGTTTGTTCTCTGGACCACTTTGAATCTTTGTATTGGATCTAGACCGCGCGTCGTAAGTCAGATGCCTACCATCTTAGACCGTTATGACCACTTAGCTGGGCTTGGCAATCGTTTCGAATATCAAGTCCAACTGACGATCACAGGCTATTTCATTGAGTCCGGACCGAAGAGAGTGTGAATAGGGACATAGTTGGAATTTCAAATTCAAATCTGGCACACAAATTTGACGCATCAGTATTAAGCATTCTGACCGTCAGAATACAGCCAAATTACACCCTTGGATCAGGAAAAATTTCTATTACATATCACGAGACTTATAGGCCTGATCTTGGTGCGGTGACCGTTAAACTGAAACTGGGCCGCCGCGTGCGATCTGGGAACCCTACCGGCCTGAAATCTGGATGCGTGCTAGATCCAGTATGCACGAGCTTAAGTCCGACCGCATTTGGCCAGGGGACCTCCAGAAATGCTCTTTTGGACCGAAACAGCCCCGATTTGGATATACTTTAAGTATACCTTGACTTGGAGCCTATTTTGGGCATGTTTAGGCTTATAAAAGGGGTTGAAACCCTCACTCCTCTCTCCCATCCGAATTTGCAAAAATCCCTAGATTGGGAGAGAGAAAAGATGAGAGTTTGTGAGGGAGATTGGAGGAGAATTCCTTGCCGCTTGTGCTACCTGTTGCAAGTGCCTAAGCAACGCAACTCAATCACGTTGCCGGTGATTTCTCCGCTTTTCTAGGTAAGTAAATACCCTAAATAGTTGTTGATTTGAGTTTTCCTTGTTTCCATAGCGATGTAGCTTATGGATCTCGTAAATCAGGTTCTCTATTCGCCGTAGACGAAGCGTATACGCTCCGTTCGAATTCTCATCCCTAAAAGGGAAAAGGTGCGGATATTAGACGCTTTGATTAACTGTTTCCAAAGCTTTCAATGTCGTTTAATAGTAGATTCTTGACGGCATCGCTGTTTGACATGTACAAAATGCTCTCCATTTCCCGTTTCGTAAGCTAACGAAGAATATGAGATTTAGGGCATTTTAGTCATTTGTAGGAAGTACTGTTTACATTCATATTTTGCTGATGTGATTGACATGGTTTGTTGTCGCATTAGGAAGTCAGGAATGCGTGTATAATTAGTTTGGCGAAGAGATTCGCCTAGTTGCGCACTTTGGGTCGACATACTATATGTAGACTTAAGTGTGTAGTGTATGTGTTTGTATAAATGCTTGTATTAGTATGTATTGAATTAAATGATGTTATGTAGTGGTTTGAGAATGATTTCTTGATTAATATGCTGACCTAAATGATTTCCTATATGTTGACCATATGCATGATTCCATTACATGCATGGAAGGTATGTGTTTGAAGATTTGCTTAAGTTGAATGTTATAACATGTGTTAACATGCTCACATGATTGTATTTCAATTCCAAAACCTTTGCATATATTGTTAATGTGATTTCATAGATGTGTGGGACTAGACTTAGTCCAGGCAGTCGGTAACCGAGCGAATTCGTGGCTGACTGGTCATAGCCACGAACGACGCGTCGATGAACGTGATTCGTGTTTAGAGTTGGCGGCAGTGGATAGGCCACGCGAAGTGTTTTACGCACTTCATGTCGTTCGACTTGAGATGCGATCGCGCTAGTCGAGCCCGTCAAGTAACCCGACTGGCCGACGTATGTTCACCTTGTATGAGTCATAACTGCTTGAACCTAGGGTACTGAACTTACCATTGTAAACCCTGTTAACCATGGTACCTTGATCCACGAAGACTCATGAGCCGGGCATGGTGGTATGGGACACCGTGGTCGAGTTGTCGGCCTACGCTGGGGCCACAAACCTCCCCGTAGTGACCAGTGAGCACCTAAACTCGTGAGCAGATTATGGTGGTATGGGACACTATATTCTAGCTGTCGGCCTACACTGATCAGGCGACGAGCCCTTTGTAGTGACCGCGAGCGTATTCTGAGTCCACGGGAGGCGACGACCCTTCCGTTGCAGTAGAGTACGGTAGGCCTGTATTGATAAGGTGATGGGGGAGTGGAGCAACGAGTGCGTGCAACAGCCCTGGCAGCCCTTGCAGCGACCTACAAAAATATACATCGTATGAGATTACTAGGAGTGACGACCCTAGACAGGATCTGTGTTGGGATTGATACAAGGGAAGTACCTTAGTTTCCCAATCCTGCTGTTTGAATGGACTAATAATAACTTGAAAATCATATCACCATAGCATTGCATGTGCCTGGAAGATGTGGAGCACTCTAGGGAGTGTGGCATGCCGCGGTCGTAAGATGTTGCCGCATGAGGGTGATCGTCGGTGAGGGCATACATCACGTCATGTCATAAATGCATTAACAACAGTATTAGGATTGTTTGATTTACTGCTTTACTATTATCGCATGATTGATTTGATAACATGTTAATCTTTGCTCTATTATTCCACTGAGTTAGCTACTCACTCCCACGTTACGGGACGGTGTTCCTGGACACCCACCAGACCTTTTTGTGATTGCAGATGATGGCGCGGCCTGCGAGGCGGAGCTGGACTTGATGATGAGGAGGAGGATCCCTCCTTTATGTGTGTTCTGATCGACGGGATTACAGGGAGGTTGATTAGATGCCTTGACACTTGCCATTTTATATTTTTAGAGCACTCATGTATATTCTTTCATCTCTTTTGGAGTATACATGTATGTGTATAACCTGGTAACATGTTCACACTCTGGAGACATACAACAGTTTATATATGTTATACATACTATTACAGACTTCCGCTGGTTAATTTAACTGTCTCTGGAGTATGATATGCTGTTCTGGCTTAATTTCACTCATGTTTAATACATTATCACAGACAACATTCAATCATACATATCTATGTTGCATAAATAACATTTTGGAACTCGGGAGTTGGGTTTTTGCTCGACCCCCCGATTTTCGGGATGTTACAGTATGATTCTACCATTTTATCTTTTTGGCCTATCAGAAAATTAGATCCACCATACTTTCTGGATAACAAGTTAGATTTATCCTAGAGTAAGTATATATCGTGGAGATCAAATCTAATCCATCCGATCACCATCTTAGAATCTATAGTATAATCCAATATCTATGGATAGATCTGGCTGATATGGACCACCATATGATCTAATCAATCCTTTATATAGATGGTTCAGATTAGATCTACACCACTAATGGTCCACATACAACTTAATATACAATTCATGACTATGATTAGATCTGATTCATATCGCCCATCCATTGATCGGATTGATCTAAAAATTAGAGTTATGATATCTTTCGACCCCTTAGGATCGAATGATCCATTCAGATCAAGCCAAATATAGTAAGATACAAGAAATTTTAATCCATTCATCATAATACTATTACCCAAATTTGGATTTTCAAATCATCTCTTCCTAAGAGTTCTCTACGCACCTATGCAATGATTGTGTAGCCGATCCACACCTTTCATTGTATTGATTGAGAAAAAATAAGCTAAATACATGAAACTAAAATAGATCCAAGGGGCTATGACTTACTTGATCAAGCACTCCTAGAACTCCCTCTCTTTATAGTTTTCTTCTTCTTCTTCTTCTTCTTCTTCTTCTTCTTCTTCTTCTTTTTTTAAAAAAAAACCCTCTCCCATTCCCCTTTTATGGAGAGGGTTTTCTAGATAAGATAGGATGAGCACATCCTCCTTTATTTAGAAGTTAAAATCTTTATAGCATATGACATGAAATTATTATTATTGCCCTAGGAATCGATCATCCTACCTCACTAGCAACTAAGAGTTGGGGCGGTAAGAGTTGATCCCTCAACTTCTGTAACGCCCGTGAAAAATCCATACTTGGGCTCGAGTACCAACTCGACCCGAAATTGCGTAGAATTCATTCCTTCAGAAAATATGACTAGGTTAGCTAGTGCAACGTTAGAATAGCTGGGAAATGGTCCCTGATCACTTTAAATACGTTCTACGAGGCCCGAAGCGAGTGGAACCAAGGGTGCTATAATGCTCTAAAGCCTCGGATCAAACTCTAAGCCGGTTTGTTCTCGGGACCTCCTTGAAACTTTGTATTGGATCTAGACCGCGCGTCGTAAGTCAGATGCCTACCATCTTAGACCGTTATGACCACTTAGCTGGGCTTGGCAATCGTTTCGAATATCAAGTCCAACTGACGATCACAGGCTATTTCATTGAGCCCGGACCGAAGAGAGTGTGAATAGGGACAGTTGGAATTTCAAATTCAAATCTGGCACACAAATTTGACGCATCAGTATTAAGCATTCTGACCGTCAGAATACAGCCAAATTACACCCTTGGATCAGGAAAAATTTCTATTACATATCACGAGACTTATAGGTCTGATCTTGGTGCGATGACCGTTAAACTGAAACTGGGCCGCCACGTGCGATCTGGGAACCCTACCGGCCTAAAATCTGGATGCGTGCTAGATCCAGTATACACGAGCTTAAGTCCGACCGCATTTGGCCAGGGGACCTCCAGAAATGCTCTTTTGGACCGAAACGGCCCCGATTTGGTTAGGCACCAAGTAAACATTGTTCCCAAGCCCATTTTGGGAATGTTTTAGGCTATAAAAGGGGTTGAAACCCTCACTCTTCTCTCCCATCCAAATTTGAGAGAAGCCCTAGCTTGGGAGAGAGAAAAAGAGTGAGAGATTGTGAGAGAGTGGGAGAGTTCTTCCTGCCACTTGTGCTACGTGTTGCACGTGCTTAAGCAACACTCCTCTACCGCTTTCCCGGCGATTCCACCGCGATCCTAGGTAAGTAAAAACCCTAAATAGCTGTTGATTTGAGTTTTCCTTGTTTCCATAGCGATGTAGCTTATGGATCTTATGTATTAGGCTCCTTACTCGCCGTAGACGAACCATATACGCTCCGCTTCAATTCCCGAGTCTACAAGACACTAGGTGAGGATTTTAGACGCTTTGATTGACGGTTCCCAATGCTTTCAATGTCGCTTAATAGTAGATTCTTGACGGCATCGCCGTTTGACATGTACAAAATGCTCTCCGTTTCCCGTTTCGTAAGCTAACGAAGAATATGAGATTTAGGGCATTTTAGTCATTTGTAGGAAGTACTGTTTACATTCATATTTTGCTGATGTGATTGACATGGTTTGTTGTCGCATTAGGAAGTTAGGAATGTGTGCATAATTAGTTTGGCGAAGAGATTCGCCTAGTTGCACACTTTGGGTCGACATACTATATGTAGACTTAAGTGTGTAGTGTATGTGTTTGTATAAATGCTTGTATTAGTATGTATTGAATTAAATGATGTTATTTGATAGTTTGTGATTGATTTTTCAATTATTATGCTGACCTAAATGATTTTCTACATGTTGACAAAATGCATGATTTCATTACATGCATGGAATGTATGTGCTTGAGGATTTGCTTAAGTTGAATATGCATGGGAAGTATGCCTTGAAGATTTGCTTAAGTTGAGTGTTATAACATGTGCTAACATGCTCACATGATGTATTTCAATTCCAATACCTTTTTATAGGGTTAATGTAATTCCATAGATGTGTGGGACTTGACTTAGTCCAGGCAGTCGGTAACCGAGCGAATTCGTGGCTGACTGGTCATAGCCACGAACGACGCGTCGATGAATGTGATTCGTGTTGAGAGTTGGCGGCAGTGGTTAGGCCATGCGAAGTGTTTTACGCACTTCATGTCGTTCAATTCGAGATGCGATCGCGCTAGTCGAGCCCGTCAAGTAACCCGACTGGCCGATGTTTGTTTACCTTGTATGTATCATAACTGCTTGAACCTAGGGTACTGAACTTACCATTGTAAACCCTATTAACCGTGGTACCTTGATCCACGAAGACTCATGAGCCGGGCATGGTGGTATGGGACACCGTGGTCGAGCTGTCGGCCTACGCTGGGGCCACAAACCTCCCCGTAGTGACCAATGAGCACCTTGACTCGTGAGCAGATTATGGTGGTATGGGACACTATATTCTAGCTGTCGGCCTACACTGATCAGGCGACGAGCCCTTTGTAGTGACCGCGAGCGTATTCTGAGTTCACGGGAGGCGACGACCCTTCCGTGCAGTAGTGTACAGTAGGCCTGTATTGATAAGGTGATGGGGGAGCGGTGCAACGAGTGCGAGCAACAGCCCTGGCAGCCCTTGCAGTGACCTACGAAATGTACATCGTATGAGATTACTAGGAGTGACGACCCTAGACAGGATCCGTGTTGGGATTGATACAAGGGAAGTACCTTAGTTTCCCAATCCTGCTGTTTGAATGGATTAATAACAACTTGGTAATCATATCACCATAGCATTGCATGTGCCTGGAAGATGTGGAGCACTCTAGGGAGTGTGGCATGCCGCGGTCGTAAGATGTTGCCGTATGAGGGTGATCGTCGGTGAGGGCATACATCACGTCATATCATCTTGCATTAACAACAGTATTAGGATTTGTCTGATTTACTGCTTTACTATTATCGCGTGATTGAATTGTGAACATGCTAATCTTTGCTCTATGATTCCACTGAGTTGATCACTCATTCCCACGTTACGGGATGGTGTTTGCAACACCCACCAGACCCTGTTGTAGTTGCAGGTGACGACGAGATCCAGGAGGTGGAGCCGGAGATTGACGAGGACCAGGATGAGTTCTCGTATATGCAGTATCACGACGGCTTCCTGTAGGTGACCTGGATCGAGGGGGACTTCAGTGGGACTATTTTGAACTTATTCTTTTATCTATTTACATGTATATGAAACTCAGAGATGTAGTCATACTTTGGAGACAGTTGAGATTACTTTGTTTTTCCATACAGTGATATATATATTGTTTAGTCTTCCGCTTGCTTTTATCACTGGATCTGAAGTATGAATTGCAGTTTTGGTATACTTTTACTCATGTGAATGCTTTAAATCAGACAACATTGAATCATAACCATTTTTGTTGCATAAGTGACGGTCTGGAACTCGGGAGTTGAGTTTATACACGACCCCCGATTTTCAGGGTGTTACAACTTCTCTCTTAACTAAGAGTGTCTCTACCAACTTAATTATTGACTTATTTTCTTCTTAATTTAAAAATTAATATTTTAAATGCTAACCATAGTTCTAAGTACACAAAAATTATGAGTCGTTATATTCTACCCTCCTTAAATAAAAATTTCATCCTTGAAATTTATCTGAACTATTCTTCGAACAAGTGGGGTTACTTTTCTCATAACTCAGCTTCTTGCTCCCACAAGGCTTCATATGCTCCCTGATGATTCTATAACACCTTGACCAATAATAATGTCTTGTTTCATAACACATGTTCTTTGCAGTCCAGGATGCGAAATGATTTCTCCAAGTAAGAGATGTCATCTTAAAGCTCCAGATCTTTCCAATCGATGATATATGAAATGTCCCCTTCATACTTCTGTAATATGGAAACATGGAAGAGATTGTGAACACTTGCTAATTGTAATGGCATTGCAAGTCAGCATGTAGGGGCTCCCACTCGATAAATCAAGGAGCAAGCTTACCTTTTGTACTAACTCGCATCAAGCCTTTCATTAGCAAAACCCTTATAAATACATGATCTCCCACTGAAAATTCCAAATCACACCTTTGGTTATCAGCATAGCTTTTCTTCTAACTTTGAGATGCTTAAAGTCACTTTCAGAAGAGTTATACTTTCTTAGTCACTTCTTGGATAACATTTGGTCCAATCAATCAATTTTTCTCCTATTTCAGTCAAACATTTTGACACACGGCACAAACGACCATACAATGCTTCATATGGAGCCATTCCAATACTCGCTTGATAACTATTCTTATAAAAAAACTTTGTAAAATGCAAACTATCATCGCGACTTCCGTTGAAATTAAGAATGTAGGCTCATAATAACTCTTTAAGAATCTGATTCACATGATCAGTCTGACCATTAGACTGCGAATGATACGATGTACTAAAATCTAATGTTGTGCCCATGGCTTTATGCAAACTTGTCTAGAATGATGAGGAAAAACTAGGGTCACGGTCTGATATAATAGAGCTACGCACTCACGAGGTAAAACTAGGGTCGCGATCTGATATAATAGAGCTACACACTCCATGTAGTCTCACTACTTCTTTGATGTCAAGTCTGGCTAAAATGTCCATCGAATAATTTATACAGGTGAGACTGAAATACACTGATTTTATTAATCGATCCACAATCACCCATATGGAGTCATGCTTTTTTTTGTTTTTTGCATCAACGAAAGTCCAACTCTGAAGTCTATAGAAATACAATCCCACTTTCATCTAGGTATTTTCAGGGGATGTAATAATCCTAATGGGTTCTAGTGATCGGCTTTTACTTGCTGACACATGAAATACCGTGCAACGTAGTCAATAACATCTTTCTTCATGTTTGGCGAGCAAAACGTACGTTTCACATCCTGATACATCTTAGTACCTGCTGAATGAATGGTAAATTTGGTCCTTTATGCTTACATTAAAATTTCTTCCTTTAATTCTGGGATATCTGGTACACAAAGATGGTAGCAATATCGAATCCCTTTGTCTTTCCATACTTCTCATTTTAATGCATCCTTACTATGGTACTTAGTCACCATTTTCTATAACCATCCATCACATTCTTGTGCTTCTATGATTCTTTCCTTTAATGTCTGTTTCATGATTAAGTTACATAGGTGAATGCGTCGCTCTCAATAGTGTAACTCAACATTGAAGTCCTTCATGTAATCTAGCATTCTCCATTCTTGGATCTTTAATACTGCTATAACTTCCTATTTATGATGCTTCCAACTAAGAGCATTTTCTACTAAGTTTGCCTTGCCTAGGTGATATAGCAATTCGAAGTTACAATACTTCAGGAATTCAACCCATCTTCATTGTCTTATATTCAGATCCTTTTGGGAGAATAGATATCTGAGACTCTTATGATCTGTGAAGAGGTCGAATCATTCGCCATACAGATAATGTCGTTAATGCTTTAAAGTGAATACGATAGTGGCCAATTTTGGATTATGTGTCTGATAGTTGTATTCATGATTCTTCAGCTGTCTTAATGCATATACTCAATCAACTTATCTTCTTACATAAGTACACAGATGAGGCCTAAGATCAATTCGTCAGTGTACAAAATAAACTTCACTCATTCCTTAGAAAGACTAAGAATAAGAGTAAAAGCCAGGGGATCCTTCAACGTAGTGAATGCGTCTTCACATTTATTAGTCCATGTAAATTGTACACCTTTTTTTATTTAGAATAGTTAATGGACCTGAAATCTTTGAGAGGTCCTTAATAAATCTTTCGCAATACCTAGCGAGTCTAAGGAAACTTCTAGTTTTATTTACATTCTTGGGTTGTTCCCAATTCACCATTACTTCACTCTTGGTTGGATCGACTACAACAACCTCCTTAGTTATTACATGCCCTAAGAATTTGACCTCCTACTTCCAAAATTCAAACTTAGAAATTGTTGCATACAAATGATTGTCCTTCAAAGTTTGTAATGCTACTCTCAAGTGCGTTTTGTGGTCATCACAAGTTCTTGAATAGATCAATATATCATCAATAAATACAATAATAAATTGATCAAGAAATGTTTGAAATACCCTGTTCATTAAATCCATGAACAAAATTAGGGTATTGGTCAGTCCAAAGGGAATAACAAAAAAATTGTAGTGCGCATACCGTGTTCTAAAGGCTATCTTGTAAATATTTGACTCAATGATGAGCAATTGATAGTATCTTAACCTTAAATCGATCTTGAAAATGTAATACGCTCCCTTCAACTGATTAAATAAATTTTCAATACGTGGCAAATGATACTTATTCTTAATCATCACTTTGTTTAACCGACGATAGTCTATACATAGCCGCATGCTTTCATCTTTCTTCTTTACATAAAGTACCAATGATCCACATGGTGAAATGTTGGGCCTTATGAAACCCTAATTCTTTAATCCTTCCAATTGTACCTTCACTCCTTTAGCTCAATTAGAGGAATCTGATATGGTTGCATAGAAATTGGAGTAGTGCCTGACAATAAATTGATACTAAAATTAACTTCTCATTAGGGCAGTAGACCAGGTATTTTCTTGAAAACTTAGGATACTCTTTCATAACCAGAATCCGCTCCATATCAAATTCTGTCAATTCATTTTCCTTTAGTACCATGAAGCGCTCCACTTTCATATCTTTCTATACCTTTAAAATTTGTAAAGGTTCATTTCAAGGGACAGAAAATCTAAGTCTTTTCATGACAATCAATCTTTACATGGTTAACAGTGAGCCAATCCATTCCAAGGACTACGTCATACTTTTCATATCCATCACCTCTATATCAACTAACATTATATTATCATAAATATTTACTTCACAGGATTTACATATTTGGGTCAAATGAACCATTTTACCCACTGATGATTCTATAATGATCGCTTTACTAAGGTTTACATGTTTCAACCCTAGTCATTTTACTATACTGCTTTCAATAAATTATATAGTCGCTCCATAATCAAATAAAATAGTAATAGGTTTATGATGTACATCAACCATAACTTTAATGGTCTTATTATCAATTTTTGATTCCTCAACAAGTGTGACAACATATACTTTAGCTTGAGGAGGTTGTTGCTTTAAGACTTGCCTACCTTAGTTTTGATATAGTGGAGGTCATGCTAGTAGCTGAGGCTAGTTCTATGGATACTGCGGTGGCCTAGGAGGCAGAGTTGTGATGCTTGCGGATATATAATCAATGGTATAGAAGCTTGTAAAGACTGACCAGACTACTGAGATGATACATGGAGTTCCATCTTAGGAGGGATTTATTGTAGTGGCGGAATTTGGCCAATATCTCTGAGTCAGGTTCTACAGGTTTGGGCATTGTGTCCATACTTCCCATAATATGTGAAGTTCCTGACGAAGAACTGGTCATAACTATTAGGTACTAAAATCTAAATATTCATTTGTTGCCTCTTTTCCAATGGTTGTTGCTAATTTGGAGCAATCTTAATATGGCTTCTTGTCTCTCTTATCTAAGCTTGAGACTCCAGGAAGCGTTCATTATCCCTTTTGGCTCGAAGAGCTTTATCAACAATTTCAGAATACTTCTTCATGTCATTACAACAAAACTTAGTTCTAATATTTTGACGAAGACCTTCATCAAATTTGAAATTTTATATTCCTCATCATCCACTATATTCGGAACGTATCTTGATAGCTTAGTAAATTTTTCTTCATATTGGGATACTATCATGGTACCCTATTCTAGCCTTGAAAATTCAACCATTTTCTAACCGTGATAGGCCTTAGGAAAATACTTTTCCTTAAACTTGTCTTGAAATTCCTTTCAAGTCCATGCATGACCCATGACAACTATTCGTTTGGCGAAGTTGCACCAAACATCAACTTCACCTTGCAAAATAAACAATGTTAACCAAACCTTCTGGTTCTCAGGATAACTCATAGCTTCTAATATCTTTTCGACCTATTTCATCCAATCCTTAAAGATTGCAGGATTTTGGGCACCTTTAAACATTGAAGGAGGAAACTTTGTGAACTTTTCGAGTAAATTCACTTCAAACATCTGTCCGGCCTTAGCTGATGATGCTTAAGGATAGCCTTGTGGTGATTGGTTACGATTTGCTAACATGTTCCATTAAATCATAAATTGATCCTGTTACTATTTTATCATGGATGTCATCTAATTTACCAATTCAAACATGGTGTCTCAAGGCTGTGAATTAGCTCTAGCAAAATTGGCACGCATAGAGTTCAGGGATAAAGATAATTGAGTACTTGGTCAAGCCCCATCTTGATTTACCACAAAAGGGGGAGGTATAGGAAACTGTAGCACCTCTTCACCCTCATCTCCATCCACTGTATTTTTATCTTACTCCCTTTCTGTAGACTCTTCTCCAACTGGAATGGTGACATCCACCACTAGTTCATGAGGAATGGTGGTGCTAGCAGATGGAATTATATCTTGAAGGTTGTGCTTCTTCTTAGGTGACATAATTTTCCTATAAGGAGGTTTGATTAAGACTTAGTAAGATTATAGAATATGATTTAAATATTTTCATTTTTAATTAAAATAATTTCGGTAAAAAGGATTTCACTTAAATAATTTTTATAAAGTTCAAACCGAAATAACCAAATCATTGTTGTTGGTTACTATTCTAATTAGTTATTTACCTACTTATAAATTTAAGTTTTGGTCCAAAATGTTTTGGATATGTTTTCATAAGTTAATATAATAGTGGTAAAATTTTAACAAGTTTCAATAACTATAGAAATTTCAAGAATTCTTATAGCCAGGTTTGCCCAAAATTTTTTAATTTTGACTAGCCTACACTAACTTCCTGAATTAGTGTAGTGACTATCAGATTTGAATTTTCTTTTTTTTTTTTTTTTTTCAAATAGACTTATTGATCTTTGATCAGAATTTTAAATCACCTTAATTGAAGTAATACTTTTATAGTTACAAATTTTAAAATCTACTTAATTCTCATTGCCCATCACTATCCAACAAGATTTTGTGGACTAACTACTCTTAAAATCTATTTTGGTTCGAACTAACCCATCTCAATCAAAATTATATTCAAATCAGATTATAAGGAACCTAAATTTTAATATCTACAATCCACAACAATTAATAGGGGATGCAGTTTTGGGTCTCTATGTTCATCATTCCATACATCAATCAAGAGAGAAATTCTGATGTCATGTTTCTAATTTCAAGGGTCTACAAATTATGAGATTGAATGGGGTGCATAACCTACATGTCATTGTAGGTTTTAGAAAAAGCCTCTATCTGATACCATTCTGTCATGCCCTACAATTTGGATACACAGTGTGCACCCTCAAACCCAAGTTATAGATTATGACTCATACCTCGAGTGTACTAAAACCATATATTCATACTATTTTTCAAAGGCTCAATTAAAATGTACACTAAGTTCATAATCACAAACATTCAACAAGACATCTCACATTCAATTATTCCAACCACACACATATCCATCACCAAGATAATTTCACATGTTTATATCATTCATAAAAGCTAAGCATTTTACTACAGCCCACCCATTTGGGGCTTTATTCAACCATTGACTAATAAATACTTTAACCATTCAAAATTTCTAGCTACTCGACTAAAATCAGTTTAGAAATATAACTAAAGAAAAAACATAAGTTTCTACTAGATATGCTAGTTATTTAACACATTCAGTTCAAGATAGGGCTACTACTATTGGGGATCGTTACTGGTTCACCTTCTTACCTTGAGAGTAAACTGATTGTTTCATCATCGATCGAAACCAGAGGGTTGACAACCCCAAGTGTAGGGCTACGATGTAGTAATAACTTAATGAGACTGAGGCTGTACCACAGAGACTTATGATTGTGTAATTTCTGAAACACTTTAGAATTAAGACTAAATCTAAAACTACTTATAGAATTTGATTTAAGAAGTAATGGTATAATTGAGAAGGAATTTAATAGAGATAAAGTACTAAAGCACCAAGGATCCACTTATAGTTATCTTTAATATTTAAATCACTTGATTTAATAATATAACTCAATTAAAATTGAAGTCTTATCCTATTCAGCCGGATAAATAAAGCAGTTAAATCATCATCCATAAAACTAAAGAAAATTTGAACTTCAATTGAATTGGTTCCCACATAAAGCATCAAAGTATTGATAGCAGGGCATTCAAAACATTTATCATGCCCTTAGTCTATGATAGATCAATGAATTTTACAAATCAAACCCTTGTAAATAGATCAAGAATTACTCCTAGCTTGTCGAAGCATTCAATGTGCCCAATTCGACAATAGATTAAAGTAAACTAGAAATAAACTTTTTATTCAATCCAAATATCAATAATTATTCAACAATCAAATCAATTACTCAAATCAAAGTAAACTAAGACATTAAAAATAACTACAAGCTTCACCTCTAAGCCCTAGCCAAGAGATTAGCCAATCAAATGCATGATTGAACTAAAACTCAAATGGAAAACATAAAAACTAAAGAATAAACGAAGAGTTTGAGAAGGACTTCGTAAAAGCTCCCCAATTCCTTACTCTATCTCTTCTACCCTAATTTGTAAATAGGAAAGCCTAAAATATCACTTTAAATAGGGAAAATCCACACCGAAATGAAATCGACTTCAAATTTATGCACTTTTATTAATCTTAGGTCACATCAATTGTAGCCTTTTGTCACACTGAACATTACTTTGGTTGCACTAAATTAGTCTATCGGTTGCAACTAAATTTCTTTAATATTCATTTGTAGTCTCTGTCTCTATTAGGTTACACCGAACTCTCATTTAGCGGCACCAAACATTGCTTCGATCAAACCTAATGTCGAGTCAAATTATCTCTGAAAATCTCAGTTTCTTGTTAGATTATTCTATGGACATCTAGGCAGACCGAACCAACCTCAGGTGGGACTAAATAGTCTATTATTTTTGTTGATTTACTTTGTCATTTTTTTAGCCTTTTCTCTATCCTTTGTACTTGGTTTTCTTAGATCTTTAGCATGTGAAATCTTCATTAATAACTCCTAAATCTCCAACTCTTCATTAATCATTCTTTTAAATTTTAATTCCATCTTTTAAGCGTGTATTCATGTTTATGCTTCCAAATCACATTACATGTAGAAATCAGATATAATTTTATCAAATTAAGACTAAATGTCAAGAAAACTAATATAATTAAGAGGATAAATATGCTCTATTTAGGCGTTATCAATCATCCATTAAAATTATATAGTTTTTCACTAATATAGTAGCAGCTGGCTAGGCCTAGTAAGTGAGCTTATCATGATTGATGCACATCATAATTAAAATAGGAATGCATGAATGTTATGAGATGCATGTATGCACGAATGAATCAAGTGAATTGATCAGTCCACTTACTTGAGTTGGATTCCATCAACCCACATCTTCACTTGTTAGATAGGCTTCCACTATCTTGGTAGGCTTCTACATATTGTGGGCATCCATGGATCGTACCCTAGGTCATCCAGTATTGGAAGTACCTAAAGGTCATCCAAGGAGTGTCCCCAGGTATTTAGCATAGTTATGCGATGCATGACATGGATGCATGAGAATGACTGATGCATTATATTAAAAATTGTAACATATACAGAACTATATGACATCTCAATTCTAAGCATATTCAACAAACAACTTAATACAAATAATCACAATCAACAAAAAAACCAATCAATCAACTAATTTAATCACAACAAAGAAGAAACATAGTGGGATTACTCACTTGAAATATAATGATGTGTATTCTGAGATGTTACTCCAAGATTAATTAATTTATAATCACCTAATTACATAGCCCAGTCTATCTAAACCTATATGATTAGTTCACCTTTGGTTAATCAATTCCCAATACACCCAAAAAATCCAACCATTAGATTTCACCCACAACATATATAAATAGTTGTCTTTCCATGTGGATTCCATTTGACCAACCAAAGTAATATAATCATCCTAATGTCTTCAAATGATTAAGAGTTACTACCAATTTACATTAAATAAAATAGTAAAGTTCAAATCAAACCAAACATACTAGTGGATTTTCCACCAATCGGGATTTTCGATCGATCGAGATTCAATCAAAATCAACTTCAATTGATCAAGATAATTTTAAATCTCTAATATAAATCTCTAGACACTTTTTATCCCTTTTAATTGGTCAAGAATGTTTGCTCGATCGATCGAACTACCCTATTGATCGGTCGATTTAAATTTCTAATTATGGACTTTGGTTGTTGGATGGTTTTTTGCTACTTTCGATCGATCAAACAATCCTCTCGATCGATCAAACAAAATTGAGAATTTCATGTTTAAGTCTCTGGACTATTTTCGTCACCTTTGATCGATCCATCCAACTCTGTTACACCAAATCCAAATGATTTGAATCATTACAATTTTATGATTTTTCCTAATTACTTATTTTAAATAATTCTCTAAGCATGTGAGACCGATCTGAACCATTCATTAATTCACTAAATTTCAAATTGGGAATGGGCAACAAATCATTTAGATCTAGACCATCTATGCTATCAAACTTCTAATTCAAAATATAATATGTATGATTGTACCCTTTCATCTTTCTGGCCTATCAGATGGTCAGATGCACCCATATTTTCTAGATTAGCAAATTAGTTCTATCCTAAAGTAAGTATAAATGGTGGGGATCAGGTCTGATTTGCTTGATCACCATCTTGAAATCTAAAGTGTAATCCAATATCTACAATTAGATCTAGTAGATATGGGTCAGGATAAGATTTGATCAATCCTTTATACAAATGGTTCAGATTAGATCTACACCACTGATAGTCCATATACAACTTACTATACAAATTCATGCCTATGATTATATCTGATTAATATGGCCCATCCACTGATCAAATCTATCTGCAAATTTGGGCTTTGATATCTTTTGGCCCTTATGTAGTAAACATGTGGCCGATCCACACCGTCCACTGCATAGATCGAATACAAATAAGATAAATACATGAAAATAAAAGAGATTCAAGGGTTATGACTTGCCATCATAGAAATCAATCCTCTGACCTCACCCATAACCAAAAGTTACGGTAGCAAGATTCAATATCTCGACCTCTCTCCCAACCAGGATGTCTTTACCAACTAAAATATTGACTTGTTTTTATTCTTAATTTAAAATTTAAATTTTTAACTACTAGTTGCAGTTCTAAGTTCACTGAAATTCAAGGTCATTCCATGAGCTATGTTAGCTTATGAGCTATATGGGGGTAAAGAAATAATTAGTGTTTTCATGACTAAAGTGGAGTGGCTTTTGAGATGCTTTCTAGGGGTGAAGCCATATATTTTGGGATGGGCTTCTAGTCTGAAAGCTCTTGGCGAGTGTTTCTTTCTTTCTTGATTTGGGCTGGTGTCATTGTTGTATTTTTTTTGTGGTATTTTCCTAATAAAATTTCATTCCCTATCAAAAGAAAATGTTCTAATAGATTTCTTATGCAGCTGTCTAAGGCCTAGAATCTTTTATGAATCTCAATGCTGAAAGCATCACGACTGCAAGTCTAAATAGGCTAAAATTGTATGGGTCCATGGACACTTTGGATGTGTGGACCTTAAATCTAATGGTGCTGCATACTGTGCCTTCTTGAGCTCTATGCCACCATTCCAAGCTAGAGAACTAGGGACAGAAGGAAATGTATAATTTAAGAGGAAGATAATTTGTGCACGTTCTATTAAGAGGACAAGGATTACTTCTATCACATATTTATATCCATGGAAAAAGTGGTGCATTTCTTCCAAACACTTCTACTTCATTTGGATGCTGCAAAAACAATCAAAAATTGTTGGAAGTACAAACCAATCCGGTGCATCTTCCTCCGTCTATTGGATTCTCAAGGAGAGTAAATGTTGGAGGAAGCTTCCAGCAATAGGTGCATTCCTCCATGTGGCTATTCAGTTTTAGATGCAGAATCTTTTAATATTTTTTTGGTGTTTGTTACAGTAGTTAATACCATGCCGCTATAGTGTAATTTAAAAGGGCATTTTTTGTCTTTTCACCTTGGTGAAAAATGTCTATATAAGGGAGCTCTTATAGTCTGTTTGTGGTCAAGTTAGTAAGCTTGTAAGCAACAGTAAAATAGCAAAGTTTCTCTTCTTATTTCTTACATGTTTAGTGAGTTCAAATCTAAGGCTTTGTAAAGCCATGAAAAGCTCTGGCTTATACAGCCATCAAACTGGTATCAGAGCCTAGTTCATTTTCTAGAAGAAGTTTTCAATTTTTTTTAACACCCAAGTACAGATTTCTCTTAAGAAAAATCTATTTTGAAAAGAAAAAAAAAATTAGATCGCAGAGCTAAGTTTTGTTGGCTGCTTGAAGTTGCCAGCAATTTTTTTCCAGCCAAGGAAAGAAAAATATGTTCAAAAAATCAAATTCCAGCAATTTTTTAGCCGAGAAAAAATCGAATTTCAGCAATTTTATTGTTCAGCCAAAAAACTCTGTTAAAAGAAAATTTCAAATTTCAGCAGTTTTTTCAGAAAATAAATAAATCAGATCATCTATTCCATCCATTTCTCCCTTCATTAAAAAAATTAGCCATTTCTTCCTTAAAAATTTGAAAAGATGGCGAGCTCAATCCAGCCGCAGGTTCCTAAGTTGTCAAAGGACAACTATGAAAAGTGGTGCATCCAAATGAAGATGTTGTTCGGGTTGCAAGAACTATGGGAGATCATCACCGATGGGTATGTAGAACCCACTATGTAGGAAGAAGCTGCCTTTACCAACGAAGAAAAGACTGCTCTCAAAAATCAAAGGAAGAAAGACAACAAGGCTTTGTTCCTCCTCTATCAAGGGTTGGATGAATCAACTTTTGAAAAGATTACCGAAGTGACATCAAGCAAACAAGCTTGGGATACCCTTGACACCATCTTCAAGGGTGTTGATCGAGTGAAGCAAGTTCGCCTTCAAACATTAAGAGCCGAGTTTGAAGCGGCGCACATGAAGGAAGGTGAAAGTATCTCTGACTACTTCTCATATCTAATTGTTATTATTAACAATTTAAAAAGAAATGGTGAAAAAGTTAAAGACATATATGTCATTGAAAAGGCACTACGATCTCTCACAACCAAGTTTTTAACATGTGGTTGTGGCGATCGAAAAATCAAAGGACTTAAAAAAATTATCCATTGAAGAACTGATGAGATCGTTGCAAGTGCATGAGCAACAAATGTAAAAGAATAATGGTTCAATGCTTGAATATGCCTTAGATTCTAAGTTGACTCTAAATGAATAAAAGAATGGCCATACACAACGAGGCGGCCATGACACTAGTAATCATGCAAGAGGTAGAGGGTGTGCATATCATCCAAGCCATCAACAAAATCAACAAAAGTCTACCAGTTTCCGTGGAAGAGGATGGTGGAGGCTGGTTCATACGTGGTCGTGGAAACACAAAGAACGTTCAATGCCACAATTGTAAGAAATTCAGCCATTATGCCTCTAAGTGTTGGAGCAAAGTGGATCAAGATGAATGATCCAACTATGTTGAAGCATCACACCATGAATAAAAAGACTCCACACTCCTCGCACAAAAAAAGGCATGAGAATGACCAGATGTGTGGTATCTCGACACTGGTACAAGCAACCACATGAGTGGTAACAAAGAACTATTCATGGAACTCACAAAAGGAGTTCGTGGCGACGTGAGTTTTGGCAACTCATCAAAGGTACCCGTGATAGGTAAAGAAAAAATTAAAATCTATCAGAAGAATGGTGAGCCAAATTACATCTCTAATGTGTATTACCGTACTAAACATGAAAAATATCATCCTCAGTATTGGCCAACTCCTTGAGAAGGGGTATGTTATACACATGGAGAACTGTTCTCTCTCTATAAGATATGCTCACATGAAACTTGTGGCTTCAGTCCAAATGGCGAAGAATCACATGTTTTCGCTCCATATTAACACAAAGGCTGAGAAGTGTTTCTATGGACTCGTGAATGATTCATGAAGATGGAATCTTCACTTTGTTCATCTCCATTTCAATAGCCTTAAAGTCTTATCCTCATCAAGCTTGGTGCATGGCTTGCCGGCTATTGAAGCTCCAGAACATGTGTGTGAGGCTTGCACACTCGATAAGCAACAAAGGACCTCTTTCCCAAGTGGAGTGTCCAGAAGAGCAAAGGAACCACTTCATTTGGTTCACACTGATATTTGCAGACCACTTGAAACACCCTCTATTGGAGGTAATAAATACTTTATTACCTTCATTGATGATTTCAGTAGAAGACTTTGGGTATATTGCATCAAAGAAAAGTCTTTTTCTTTCATTATCTTTAAATTTTTCAAAGCTCATGTTGAAGTTGAAAGTGGTCACAAAATTAAACTACTCATATCTGACAGAGGTGGAGAGTACACCTCAAATACATTTTGAGATTTTTACAGGGAACAAGGCATTAAGCAACAACATACTACAACTTACACGCCACAACAGAATGGAATTGGGAATGAAAGAACTATACCATCCTCGACATGATGAGGACCATGCTGAAGGAGAAAGGCCTACCAAAGAGCTTCTGGGCAGAGGCAGTTGCATGTACTACCTACCTGCTCAATCAGTGTCTAACCAAGAGCGTTAGAAACATGACACCATAGGAGGCATGAAGTGGCTACAAACCGAGTGTGGCGCACCTAAGGATCTTTGGGTATGTTGCCTACGCTCAAGTTCTAGAAGCAAGAAGAAGGAAGCTTGATGATTGCGGTGAAAAATACATCTTCATTAGATACATTGAAGGATCTAAAGCCTACAAGCTCTACAATCTACTAACCAATAAAGTAGAAGTGAGTAAAGATGTGGTCTTTAGTAAGGAAGAAGCTTGGAAATGGAACGATGAAGAATTGACCAAAGATATTCTAGTCGAAACAAAAGAACATGAAGAAAGGCATGACCGTTAAGAGGAAATGCCTGTAACACCTTCTTTAGCTACATCATCAGTACACAGAAGTCCAGGAGTACATTCCATCGCTCCTAAAAGTACTCCATCAGGTCAAATTTCGGCTAGCTCATCCTCACCCATGACACCTATAAAAATGAAAAGCTTAAGCGACATCTATGAGCAAACTGAAGAGGTCAATCTTTTCTGCCTGTATGCAGATCGTGAGCCTCTGACATTTCAGGAGGACATAAAAGGAGAATGTTGAAGAATCACTATGAAAGAAGAAATTCATGCCATTGAGAGAAATGACACATGGAAGCTGACTACGCTTCCTAATGGCTAGAAAACTATTGGTGTCAAATGGGTGTACAAGATCAAGAGAAATGCTGATGGTGAGATCGATTGCTACAAGGCAAGGCTCACAACAAAGGCCTACAAATAGAAGTACATGGTGGACTATGAAGAAGTCTTCACTCCTGTTGCTCGCCTTGACACTGTGAGGATGATTATCTCCCTTGTAGCCAATCATAGTTGGATGATCTACCAACTGATGTAAAATATGTATTCCTAAATGGAATTCTAAAAGAAGAGGTCTATGTTAACCAACCTGAAGGCTTTGTTATGCAAGGGGAGGAACACAAGGTGTATCGACTAAAGGAAGCCCTCTATGGGTTGAAGCAAGCTCCACATGCTTAGAATGTACGCATCGACAACTATCTTCAAGAGAACAGCTTCACCCAATGTCTATATGAGCATGCAGGTTACATCAAGAAGAATGCTCATGGTGATATGCTTATAGCGTGCGACTGATGTTTGATAAATTCAAGAATGCCATGTTTAAGGAATTCGAGATGATTGACGGAGGTCTCATGTCCTTTTTTCTAGGCATTGAAGTAAAGCAACAACATGGTGGCATCTATATATCTCTGAAAAAGTATGCCAAGGAATCGCTTGAAAAGTTCAAGATGGCCAATTGGAATGTCGTAAACATGCCTGTAACAACGGGCTTAAAACTGAAAAAGGATGGAGAAGGAAGAAGCGTTGACTCGACTATGTTCAGGAGTCTGATTGGAAGCCTACGGTACCTCACAATCACAAGGCCGGATATCATCTATAGTGTTGGACTTCTAAGTAGGTACATGGAAGCACCAAAAGAATCACACTGGCTAGCTGTAAAAAGAATCCTCAGGTACGTCAAAGGAACAATGAAATTTGGTCTTTTCTATCTATATGATGATGAAGCAATACTGTATGGATGCTCAGATAATGATTGGGGAGATGATGAAGATGAAAGAAAGAGCACCACTAGCTATGTATTCTATCTCAGAATGACTGCTTTCACATGAAATTCAAAGAAGCAGAGTGTGGTCACCCTGTCCACATGTGAAGCAGAATACATGGCAGCATTGTCCACTGTCTGTGAGGGAATTTGGTTGAGAAACCTGCTAAAGGAGCTAAAGAATCCTCGGGAAGGATCCACAGTCATATATATGTATAACAAGTCTACAATCGAGCTAGCTAAAAATCCAGTACAGCATGGAAGAAGCAAACACATTAATACCCAATACCAATTTCTGAGAGATCATGTGAAGTAGAAAATGATGAAATTAGAGTATTGTCATACTACGGAACAAGTGGCGGATATTTTCACAAAGGCATTGCCAATAGATGTATTCAAACGACTATGAACAATGCTTGGAATGAAGCCAGTTTTGGTTTGAAAGGGAGTATTAGAAGTACAAACCAATTTGGTGCATCTTCCTCTGTCCGTTGGATTCTCAAGGAGAGTAAATGTTGGAGGAAGCTTCCAGCAACAGGTGCATTCCTCCATGCGGCTGTTTAGTTTCAGATGTAGAAACTTTTAATATTTTTCTGGTGTTTGTTACAACAGTTAATACCATGTCCCTATAGTGTAATTTAAAAGGGAATTTTTATCTTTTCACCTTGGTGAAAAATGTCTATATAAGGGAGTTCTTATAGTCCATTTGTGATCAAGTCAGTAAGCTTGTAAGCAACAGTAAAATAGAAAAGTTTCTCTTCTCATTTCTTACATGTCAAGTGAGTTCAAATCTAAGGCTTTGTAAAGCCAAGAAAAGCTCCAACTTATACATCCATCAAGAACTTCAAGCGAAAGCCTGAATTGTTCCGGGTATTGAGTTGGGTTACAAAATAAAGGCTCAAAAGTGGCTATCTAGTGTAATGTTGTAACGAGATCTCTACCAACCCAGACACTTTATGGAATGGAAACCCATCAATTTCTCCAAAAGGTCCACCTAGCAATTTGGGTAATGTTCAAATGCAAAAATAAGGGATAACCACGTTGAAAATAAATGTAAAAATGATAAAGAAGCATTTATTTAAGATATACAACAACAAAACTAAGCTGCATACATGAATCTCTTGAGATGTTGAGGTAAAAGGATCAATCTTACTCTTTTATGCTCAAATGAACATCTCCCCTAACTTTTCAATATGGAAGCAGGTTATTTGTTCAAAAGCAGATACTAGAATAATTAAGAAGCGAGCACTTGGCCATGTCAACCCGACACCCACATCCTGATGTTCCAGTTGATTTTATATTTAAGAAGAAGAAGAAGAAGAAGAAGAAGAAAATGGAAAAAAAAGGAAAAAGAAAAACTCAGATTGAGTTTTCTTAGGAGGCCAACCCATTCAGATCTCTCAAGACCTTGAAAAATCTCAATTTGGCCACGACTCATTCAAAACTCATTTGACTAGGCCAACTCAAATCTATTTGATAAAACTTGTAGAAAAAAAAATGATAAAACTCGACAAGACCCAACTCAACTTACTATGACTAGAATATATTTTAACCATTAAGTACTCTGAATCATCAGCTCTCTGAAAATTGTGTCCACACATTCATGGTCTAGACCCCCATCTCCTAAAATCTTGAATATTCTAAGGGAGCCCTCTTGTGTTTTATTTTCCCTCACCTACATACAATCATATTCTTCTTGTTCAAGAATTTTTATTTTTTTTTCACTACATGACTTTTGAAATCACTTGCACAATATGTAAAATCTTTGAACCTAAGACATGAACTAGTTGAGTTTGTATGTCTTCCATGGATAACTTATCTTGTGAAGAAAACACCACCTAGCTGCATGATGATTGATCAAGCAACCACCCGATTCCTAACCTCCCCATAATCCCCAAAATGTACCTGTAGGAGGGTTTACTCAACTAATTATCATGCAACTAAGTTTTTCCAACTAGAATGGCTTGGCTTAGGGTTCATCTATATTGTATACATCAACCACTCTTCATAGTTCACCTGCAAAAGGAAACTTGGTTATGAGATTACTATTTTAATTGTTACTGCAGGTTTTCATGGCCCAACAAATGGCAATAGTACAAATTAGAGTTTAAACAACTAGTTAACGCAGGGATGAATGTGATGAGGTCGATCACCATCTTCCTCAAGGATAAATACTTTGAAACCACGGAGCTTCTCTGGACTCCTCATAGAGACTTCTCAAATCCACAAGGAAAAAAGTAAGAAATATAGAAAATAAAATCTATAAAATTTATAATTTGATTGATAGTTAATAAGAATGAATTTACAACCCTCTAAATAAGGATACCAAGCTTTGGAAGAAGTTTCAGAATTAAACTATAGCTAAAACTCCCTAAAATTTGTAATTTACTATAAATAGTAAATTTAATATTAATAGTAAGTGACCTATGTAGCTTAAACACATTATCATCCTAATTTTTCTAAACACTTTTCGTGTTGAACATAAGTCCTAAAGCCCAATGGATGAAGAGTTATAATCAAACTAAAACTTACTATAAATAATAAAAATAGAAATAAAATTAATTTTTGACCGTTGATTTGATGGAATCTCACAAATTCAGCATGGAAAACCAGTTGAGCTAGGTTAGTTGGCTAAATTATCTCGTCCTACCCTAAAATCATATATGGTACATCGAGTAACTCATTCCGGTTTGTGAGATATGTATGTTTTAAGGTTCTGACGGTCTTGATGACTTTTTCCTCCGATCATGCCTTCTCTAATCCATGTTGGACATGAAAGTGTCCGCGACTCACTCTAAATTAGTCCCCTCCATTTCAAAAGAACTCGTACTCGAGTTCTTGTCCTTCTTTGGTTCTTGATACTTGGTCAAGTGCACCATAACGACACCTAGATCAAAAGTTATGATCAATTTATAGTCCACCTTCTTTAGTCTAACCATGCTAAGAGTGTATCTATGACATGTTGTACATCAGATCCCTCCACTTGAAAAAAAAAATCATCCTCAAGTTACTAAAGCGAGTTAGCTCATGATTCTTAGATAACGTCAACGCCAATGTTTATTATCCATTTTCTTATACTTGGTTATAGGCTCTTGAACTAACATAATACATGTACTCATGCTCTCCTTGACTTAGCTAGCATGGATTAGTTCCTTCACTTATGCTTGCAACATTTAACATTCTTTCTCACTAACCCAACAGTGAGGGCGATTGAGCAAGTTAGTCATAGGAACAAGGCCTATGTCATGTTGGATGTCTCTCATGGGGGGTAATCCATCGGATAAATCTTCAGGCCAAACTTCTTAAAATTTGTTCAGCAATAGTTTTAAACTTTGAGGAATGTCTAAGAACTTTGATTCCTCACCCTTTACCACTACGGTGTACACCTCGTCCGTTTCCTTGGATTCCTCCATGAAATCCCGAATTGTCAAGATGGAGCTCCCCTCCCTTTAGAAGCTTCAGGGTGTTTTTCTAGTCCATAGAGGCAAGGACTAGCTTTTAACCATCCTTAATAAAGACATAAATATTATCTCGCACTTAGTGAGTCACATCACGGTCTGACTACCATAGTCGACTGAGTAACATATGACATGCTACCATGTCGACCATGTCATAAAGGATCTAATCCTTATAAGTTTTACCAATTGAAAAAGAGAGTGCATTGTTTAATTACTTTAGTCTTGTTCACCTATTTAATCCAACCAATTGAGTAAGGGGAATGATGTTTTGTCGTAGGTAACTACTGAAATAGCGGTGAAGACCGCTTAAGTTGAAGTAGAAATATGTCAATATGTCCTAGAGGGGGGGGTAAATAGGACTTTTTAAAGTTTTTATGAATTATTAGAAATCCTATCACACTAATCCTATCTCAGGGTATAGATAAGGATTACTCAAAATTAACTTTACTGGCTTCCAAGCCTGGTAGAGGATCCAATCACAGAACTATTTAGGTGATAAGCATGAAGTAGTTATAGTCTATGATAGATGTGACTATGTGTGAAGTGTGAGCAGATACGAATGTAATTAACATAATTACTCAAATGATTAAGCACAAGAATCAAACACAAACACAGTCATTTTTATAGTGGTTTGACTACTTGTCTACTCCACTCCTGGCTTCCACACTCAACCCTAGAGTGACCGAATTTCACTAAGGAGGTTTCCCATGGTTCACCTCAAACCTAAGGTTTTAAATCAGGTTCACCTTTAACCTTTACAGATATTTCTACTCGGTTCACCTCAAACCCTGGAGTTTTACGGCGTACTCCTAACCAGATGTTTATGCCCACACAGGTCAAGGGTCCACACAACGCACCCGGAGGTTTCTACTCGGTTCACCTCTAACCCTGGAGTTTTACTGGCATACTCCTAACCATATGTTTATGCTCTCCACAGAGCAAGGGTCCACACAACCCACCCCGCACGTACACTCCCGTCGGAGGCCTCCTTCGAGGACTTCAAAGGGTGAGCAACACTTAAAACCTAATCCTAGAAAGGAATGATCACAATGTCCTCTAGACTCTAGATACTTACAGATAAGTTGATGAGTCTCATTCAGCGCAGTGTTGAAGATCTCCTCCTTGATGTTGAAGGGTCTTCAACTCCCTTGATCCGTACCCAAAAGATATACGATACTAGGCTTTAGGTTAGGTCAAGGTTATGATGGAATACCACTCTCTAAAAGATTATCCTATAAGAAATATAGAATGGTTCTAATCATCTATGCATTCAAGACATCCCATCTTAATGATTTGTCATTAAGATAGTAGCTGGAGGATCCTTGAATGCGGAAGTTCATTCCCCAATCCACTCTATGAGATATCAATGATGAGGGTGGATTGGAGGATGAACTTCCTGAGAGAAAGGGCTTAGGTAAATGATAGGAAGGTTAAAACTCTCAAAAGCACTCTCTTCTTTCTCTACCAGCAATAAAGACTAATCTCTCTATATATAGGCAAAAGGTTTCAATGGATATAAACGATCATATTTATGATAGAGTTCGATATCATCGATCAGTACATGATATGATCGAGCGTATACTCTCGATTGTATCGGCAGACCTCTCAATGATACAAACTCAATTATCATTTCACTTTTGAAAACCTTTTGCCAAATGGTCGATGGGATCGAGACACACATCGATGTTATCGAATTTCGAACTCCGATTCCATTGATAGATGGATCGATCTATCGACAGGTGAAAACAAGAGAGAAGCCTTGAAGAATTTCAGGTTCTACAGATATGATCGAGGAACAGTCGATGTCATCAGAATTTGTACATCGATCATATCGGAGACCTTGTCAATGGGATCGATAAATCGTATAGATTTATCTATAAGCTTGTTGGACGATTTATGTCCGGACTCGATCCAATCGACGAGGTCTCGATATGATCGATATATGAATATCAATTTATTAACTGGTACCTCGATCAACATTAAAAATAACCTAAAATTCATGTTGGTGAAAACATGCGCCCACAATCGATATGATCGACTGACTTCCGATATGATCGATATTTGAGTTCAGATTGAATTGGATAGTCATCGATATATCGATACTTATGTTAGTTTTCTTTAGAAAAATAGGGGCACGGGAAAACAGTTTGTCGATAGTATCGATCCTCTTCCGATAGGATCGATATTCAAATATCGATGATATCGACTCACTAGTCGATATATCGATAAATCGTCCAGACGATTTGTTTGATTGCTGGACGCTTTTTGTCCTGACTCGATTGTATCAATTTGAGATGCCGAGGACATCAACAGAGCTGGTTGATCATATCGAAGGAGTAATCGATATAATCGACAGTGTAAGAAAAACTTTAAAGATTTTTCTTTTTGATAAAAAGTTTTCTTACACAGAAACCCTAAGATGTTATAGTTCTTTTTAAGGGTTTTAATCACCTGGTGTTTTGGGACATGGGATGTGAGGCTATGATTTACCTATGGCGAGCTTCCACACATCCAGTTGAGGCAGACGCTTGACTTGATCTTCCTGTTAGGCACTGTTGTCCGACTGTCTCAACTTGCAACGTAATTGACAAACCAGGGCATGTAGTAGGTGCACTTTCAATATCCTTCTTTGTCAATTACGTGACAAAATATCTAAAACACCCTATGAACATATCTAGACAGATACATCCTAAATTGTGTGTACATGTATTAATACAATTTTACAAATTCTAAACACCCATGTACACACCCAGTAAGTTTTCCCCCTTACTTGAAAAACTCTCCCTTTCTTGTTGCGGCTACTCCCCCTAACACGTGCAATACAAAATATACAATTTCCGCTCGGGGTGTTTGAATTGTTCTCCCCCTTTTTGTCAGTCATTGGCAAAGGCATAAGACGTGATATTGACTGAAGATTGAAGCTTATGGGAGAACTACAGATAGCTAGATGTATATAAATGAGAACATTGTAAAGCATACATCAATGAAGACCAGAAGATAAATCAATGAAGCAGTCAGTACAGGCATTGTATAAGCAAATAGGAATCTCAGTAAAATGAGAATTAAGTTTAGCCATATCAACAAAAAGATTTCATTGTCCAGAAATGTAGGGATATCCAAAACAAGTAAGCAAAGATGGATGCAAAACTAGGTATTTTATGGCCAGACACAATTTCATCATAACTGTCTCCTTTTTAGCACATAGAAGGCCCGTCAGTGGTTAGTAACTCAAGAATCTGCTGCACAGAGTGTTGGAGAGCTTCCATCCTATTTTCTATTCCTGATAGTCGTTGTTCGCAGTGTTGGAGTCGCTCATCAATTCTAGTGAGATTGTTTAAAAATTGGCACTCAAGCACATGATGCTAATGATTTGTGACAGAAGCAGGACTATAATCAGGAGTTCGATTGGATCCCCAAGGAATTTCTTCATTAAGCATGAGACCACTATCTTCAACAGGTGGAAGGATCTTCGTATCCGATGAGACAGAAGCATACACATGTTACGCTGCTTCAAAGTCAAACCATACTTCAGGATATACCTTATCAGTTGTTTCCGGCAGACCTGCCCAGTGTGCGAGCTTGCAGATAAGAGATGGAAAAGGCAAAAATTCAAGATGGTCACTTCTGATTACCTTTATTAGCTGGTCTAATATGAAAGTCGGTAAGCATACAGGGATCTCTTGATAGACATCATATAGAATGTTGAGTGCAATGGGACTCAGATATGTGTCATTTGCATCACATGGGTACACATTCGTGCTGAAAATACTGTGAAGGAGTCAGAACAAGATTCCTAGGTATTTTACTGGAAGAATATTGCTATCATTTTTAGGAATTGTCATACCCTGGCACGGTGCTTGTGTAATTCTCACCCATCTACCTAGATCGTTTAGATTTCTACTAGTGACAGGGATTTGCGTCACTTCAATGTTTAGAACATGACCAAGAACTGATGGAGTAATGTGCTTGGTATGTTGCATAAATTTCAAACATATGCAAGGTGGGTAATCTTGGACAACACGACAACAGTTGAAGAACTGTTGGATCATTTCAAACTGATATGGCCTACCCATATTAAACATATTCTTCCATCCAATGGTTTCCATCATGTGATCCACCCCATAGAGTTTGATAGTACTAATGTGAATAGTACGATCGACTATTGTGACTTGTTCCCAGTCTGACTGGTTTTGAGGTGGTCCAGAATATTTCTCTTTCTTATTCTTGAAAGATTTTACAGATGAGAGAGCCTTACCTTTTCCTTTAATCATCTTTCTTGTGTCACTTGGGTGGCGAGATTTCATTTGGACTTCGAGTAGATCAACTAAAGGAACTAATCAGGGCAGAGAGATAGGACTAGCCTTTGAAAAAAAAAAAAAGCTTTTCAATCAGCCTTTTATTTGGGCGCCATCTGTCGATCATATCGACCAACATATCGATTGTATCGAGAAGTTGTCGATCAATGCCATCGAGACAGCCCTCGATGTTATCCATGGTTACACGACTTTTCATATTTTTGAAGATCTGTCGATTGTATCGACCGTTAGTCGATGAGATCGAAAAAGAGGCCAACACTATTATCGAAAGTAGATAATATTTAGAATTTTCACAATTTCGACACACTATCAGGTATTTCTTGGCTTGATCAGTATATGTCAAAAAAAAATTGTACTAGATCTATAGTTATAAACATGATAATGTTTTTATACAAAAAAAAATAAGGTCTCCAACCTTAGATGTAACATTAAAAGCTCAACAAAATTACATTATTTCAACAAATATCCAGATTTTGATGCATAACCTAGACCAATTTCTTCACTCTCAATGTTTCTCAATATCACTCATTCCTTTTCCTACAATAATGTAGCAGTGGTTATTTGTGCGAAGACCTTTCATAATTGATTTTCCTGATTGATCTAGAATCTCGCATTCTTCTTTGTTGAAATTTACCACATGCCCATTATCGCAGATTTGAGAGATGCTTAGTAGGTTATGTGCCAATCCTTTTATGCAAAAAGCATTCTCATTCTTAAAAAGATTAATTCCTTCTATAATTCCCTGACCAATTACTTTAGCAGTGGTTCCATCTTCATAGGTGACTATCCCTTTGTGAAGATCCTTATAGTTTGAAAGGAGAGACTTGTCACCTGTGACGTGTCTTGAGCAACCACTGTCCAGGTACCATTTAGCCATATTGCCTGATAAATTATCTGATTGAGTAACAAGGCAATTTATCTTTTTCTTAATCACCCACTTTGTGACAGGAGTTTTACTTGTGGTAGATTTGTTCTTCTTATTTGATTTGTCCACATAACTTAACTGCTCCTTCATCCTATCAACTATCTCAAGTGATGATGATTGTATACTTCTTTTATTTAGCACATAAACTGACTCCTCATTTTTGTAATGAGCTGGGATAGGTTTGGTGTTACTACCGGATGCAACAGATTTTCTAAATGGTTGTGCATTAGTTTTTGTTCTAGCCTTTCCATAACCTAATCCCTTTTTGCCCTCTCCATATTTTCCCATTCCTAATAGTTTTTCTAATTTCTCACCACTTTGGGAAAGTTTACAGTTTATTTTGGCAATTTTTCTAGATTCTTCTAGATCATTTTGAAGTGTATAATTTTTATTCTGAAGAGTCAGGTTTTCCTCATTTAGTTCTTTGACTTGTTCCTTTAATTTCTCTGACTCAGATTTCAATGAGTTGTTAGTTCTTTTAAGTCTATCATTGTCTGAGTGGCATTGCTGCAAATTAGTGATTAGATGAGTATTAATATTTGAAGCTTTATCCAGATCTATTTGCAGTAATTCATTTTTATTTTCAACTATTCCAAGTCTCTTGACAATATTAACGCTATGGATGTAAAGTTGATTGTAAGCATTTTGTAATTCATTTTTCTCTTTATCTTCTTCTTCTTCTTCAATTTCTTCATTGTCAGATGAAAATGATTCGATGGCTTGTTGTTCTTCTTTTCTTTCAGATTCCATGGAAATAATTGGAGTGATGAAGACCATAAGAATTTTTAAAGGTTTTTGGCCATCATCACTCTCTGAGTCACAAGTTTCTGAGTTTGACTCTTCCGTATCATCCCATGTGGCAGCCATCGCCTTGTCCTTGGTTTTTCTATTTGGGCATTCAATAGATAGGTGTTCATACTCATGACAAGCATAACATTGTGGTTCTTTGTTTCTTTTTCCAAATTTTCCTGTAGGAAGTTTGTCATCCACCTTTCTACCTCTAGAGGGGCGACCGCGATTCCTTTGAAAGAATCTTCTGAATCTTTGTGCCAGCAGAGCCACTTCCTCATCTTCATCTTCTTTTTCACTCTCACTGTCCTCATGTTTTGGTTTCTTAGAAGTTTTTAGGACAGTGTTTTTAGATTTTTGGGGTTGTGTGAAGTGTAGTTCAAAAGTTTGTAGGGAACCTACTAGTTCTTCTACTTTCATTTCATCAATATTCATACACTCCTCAATTGTTGTTACCTTGGGATTGAACCGTTCCGGTAAGGATCTTAAGATTTTTCTACATATTTTAGGTGCCGGAATCTTCTCTCCCAAACCACCCATGGAGTTACAAATAATGTTCAATTTGGTGAAAAACTCCATAAATGTCTCATGCTCTTCCATCCTGAGATTTTTAAACTGTGAAGTTAAGAGTTGTAGTTTAGACCTCTTCACAGTGCTTGTGCCTTCATGGGTCATTTCCAGTAAATCCCATGCTTCCTTGGATGTCCCACACATACTTATTTGATTGAATATATCTTGGGACACGACACAGTAGATGGCGTTCATTGCTTTTGCTTCAGTATTTTGGTGTTCTTTGTCAAACGCCGTCCACTTCCAATTAGGTTTGGGTTTAGTGATTGTGGTTTCATTTTCAAGTACAATTTGTTCGGATGGTACCACGTATCCTTTTTCAACTGCATCCCAAACTTCATGATCCAAAGATCTCAGGAAGTAGTGCATTCTAGCCTTCCAGTAAGCATAATTTGATCCATCAAATACTGGAGGTCTAGTGACACATGAGCCCTCTCCTTTAGCCATATTTCTACTTCAGTTAAGATCACTCTCTAGGCAGTGAAACCCTTAAAGAGAGACCCGCTCTGATACCAATTGAAATAGCGGTGAAGACTGCTTAAGTTGAAATAAAAATATGTCAATATGTCCTAGATGGGGGTGAATAGGACTTTTTAAAGTTTTTATGAATTATTAGAAATCCTATCACACTAATCCTATCTCAGGGTATAGATAAGGATTACTCAAAATTAACTCTACTGACTTCCAAGCCTGGTAGAGGATCCAATCACAGAACTATTTAGATGATAAGCATGAAGTAGTTATAGTCTATGATAGATGTGACTGTGTGTGAAGTGTGAGCAGATATGAATGTAATTAACATAATTACACGAATAATTAAGCACAAGAATCAAACACAAACACAGTCATTTTTATAGTGGTTCGACTACTTGTCTACTCCACTCCTGGCTTCCACACTCAACCCTTGAGTGACCAGATTTCACTAAGGAGGTTTCCCATGGTTCACCTCAAACCTAAGGTGTTAAATCAGGTTCACCTTTAACCTTTACAGAGGTTTCTACTCGGTTCACCTCAAACCCTGGAGTTTTGCTGGCGTACTCCTAACCAGATGTTTATGCCCACACAGGGCAAGGGTCCACACAATGCACCCAGAGGTTTCTACTCGGTTCACCTCTAACACTAGAGTTTTACTAGCGTACTCCTAACCAGATGTTTATGCTCTCCACAGAGCAAGGGTCCACACAACGCACCCCGCATGTACACTCCCGTCGGAGGCCTCCTTCTATGACTTCAAAGGGTGAGCAACACTTAAAACCCAATTCTAGAAAGGAATGATCACAAGTGTCCTCTGGACTCTAGATACTTACAGATAAGTTGATGAGTCCCATTCAGCGCAGTGTTGAAGATCTCCTCCTTGATGTTGAAGGGTCTTCAACTCCCTTGATCCGTACCCAAAAGATATACCGATACTAGGCTTTAGGTTGGGTCAAGGTTATGATGGAATACCACTCTCTAAAATATTGTCCTATAAGGAATATAGAGTGGTTCCAATCATCTATGCATTCAAGGCATCCCGGCTTAATAATTTGTCATTAAGATAGTAGCTGGAGGATCCTTGAATGCGGAAGTTCATTCCCCAATCCACTCTATGAGATATCAATGATGAGGGTGGATTGGAGGATGAACTTCCTGAGAGAAAGGGCTTAGGTAAATGATAGGAAGGTTAAAACTCTCAAAAGCACTCTCTTCTTTCTCTACCAGCAATAAAGACTAATCTCTCTATATATAGGCAAAAGGTTTCAACGGATATAAACGGTCATATTTATGATAGAGTTCGATATCATCGAGCAGTACATGATATGATCGAGCGTATACTCTCGATTGTATCGGCAGACCTGTCAATGATACAAACTCAATTATCATTTCACTTTTGGAAACCTTTTGCCAAATGGTCGATGGGATCGAGACACACATCGATGTTATCGAATTTTGAACTCCGATTCCATTAATAGATGGATCGATCTATCGACAGGTGAAAACAAGAGAGAAGCCTTGAAGAATTTCAGGTTCTACAGATATGATCGAGGAACAGTCAATGTCATCAGAATTTGTACATCGATTATATCGTAGACCTTGTCGATGGGATCGATAAATCGTATAGATTTATCTATAAGCTTGCTGGATGATTTATGTCCGGACTCGATCCAATCGACGAGGTCTCGATATGATCGATATATGAATATCAATTTATTAACTGGTACCTCGATCAACATTAAAAATAACCTGAAATTCATGTTGGTGAAAACATGCACCCACAATCGATATGATCGACTGACTTCCGATATGATCGATATTTTAGTGCAGATTGAATCGGACAGTCATCGATATATCGACGCTTATGATAGTTTTCTTTACAAAAATAGGGGCGCGAGAAAACAGTCTGTCGATAGTATCGATCCTCTTCCGATAGGATCGATATTCAAATATCGATGATATCGACTCACCAGTCAATATATCGATAAATCATCCAGATGATTTGTTTGATTGTTGGACGCTTTTTGTCCTCACTCGATTGTATCGATTTGAGATGCCGAGGACATCGACAGAGCTGGTCGATCATATCGAAGGGGTAATCGATATAATCGACAGTGTAAGAAAAACTTTAAAGATTTTTCATCTTGATAAAAAGTTTTCTTACACAGAAACCCTAAGATGTTCTAGTTCTTTTTAAGGGTTTTAATCACCTGGCATTTTGAGACATGGGATGTGAGGCTATGATTTACCTATGGTGAGCTTCCACACATCCAGTTGAGGCAGACGCTTGACTTGATGTTCCTGTTAGGCGCTATTGTCCGACTGTCTCAACTTACAATGTAATTGACAAACCAGGGCACATAGTAGGTGCACTTTTAACTACAACTTATCCACCATCACTTTTGAGATGATGTTCTTACTACTATTAATGTCTATGATCACATCATAAACCTTGCCGTTAACAGTGCACCACATATGGAATATACTGTGTCGATGTGGATGTAACTCATTCTATGAGGTGTACAATAATTGCCTCATGACCAAAGATTCGCTACGATCCTCGACTGTTAATCCTTCGCCACCATCTCCTTCCTCAGTGGTTTGTATATCTTGTATGACATACAATTTATTAGGGAGTTCATTGAGCATATTCGCATTGAACTCCTGCAACACTGGTTTTAAATCATTTGGAATGTTCATAGGCTTCATATATTTTCCTTTTTCAACTAATGCATCTACATTTCTTATTTCCTTAGATTGTTTAACAAAATCATGTTCAATTAGGAAAGATTGTCCCTCCACTTTAGAAGTCTTGCATTGGTTCTCCATTCCCATAGAGGCAAGGATAATCTTTTTACCGTCTTTAGTAAATATAAATACATTATCCCGGACTCTATGTGTAGAATCAATATTATATTGCTATGGTCAACTAAGTAACATGTGACAAGCTTTCATGTTGACTATGTCACATATTACTTCATCTTTATAATATTTACCAATGAAAAATGATATATGACATCATTCGATTACCTCTGTTTTGTTGACCTCCTTGATCCATCCAATCATGTATAGAGATGGGTGCCTTTTTGTTTTCAGTTGTAGCTTTTTCACCATTATTTTGGACAAGAAATTCTCATCGCTCTTGCAACAGCCCAAATTTTCATGACCAGAGTATGTGCTCATGCCCGAGGAAATCGGGTGTTAATAATGTATAACTGGATGTTCTAAAATCGCACCCTATTTTTTTCGTTTGTTTACATCCAGGTACATTCATAAAGGTAACATTCACAAGAATAAAATTAACTGTATTGATTATATATCATCAGAGTAAAATCAATAATCAAGACCTCATAATGGGAGGTTTATTACAGCATTAGAGTTCATAGCGGAAGTATAAAACTAAATAGTAAAATTATCTTCTCAGTCTTTCAAGATAATCTTTTATAGGAAAGTAGTCATCTAGGTCGTTAATCTATACGCTACCTGCATTAATTGTATGGTTGGGAGAGGGTCAATGCCCTACTCATAGTGAAGGTAATCCTTTAAGATTAACAATAATTTAAAAGATACATAACAGGTAAATTAAGAGTCTGATACATCCCGTGCTCCATTAACACGAGGGTATCAACATGCGCAAACAACCTATAAGAGATGCATGCCTAGCAAAGTATGTGGGGCTCATCATACATAGTGATCATCATAATGAGGAATACGATTCATAGTTAACTAGCTCGACCCGCATCCAATAACTATGGATATTCACCGGCATAGCCAACGCTATCATGAATTTACGAGAACTCCTCAGAGTACACAACACATTGGCTAGGTGAATTACGTGACACAATTTGTTCATGGAGCGACTATTTGCGACATCCAATCCCAGAGTGATGTGACACTATATTTGTGAATTACACACATCGATTTGTGCACCACTATCCAAAGGTTCAAGGACTTACGTGCTCCAAGAGCGTCTCTACCCAAAGCGCATTGCATCCATGATAGAATATTTAAATCACTAGTTGTGATACATCTTAGACATCACTTGCACTTACAGAGATAAATTAAATCTTAAAACATATAATTGAATCTGAATCATGAAGGATATAAGCTGAATTATGGAAGTCCTGGAATAGCAAGACCCATGCCCAAGTCGTAAAGATAAACGGCATAAGGCCAAAATAATAAAGAGAAGAGCAACAAGGGTCAACTCAACACAAGTGGCGATAGCCAATCATAATAAGAGAAGAGTGACAATGGTCAACTCTATAATAAGGAGAGTGAAAATGGCTAACTCAAGTAAAGAGATGAGTAGCAGAGCCAAGTCAAATAAAGAAATGAGACAGGGGTAAGGCTTGCGTCCGTGGCCTCACATAAATTCACAAAAATCCCTTATATTTGAGATCATGCCATAAACCCAAAGGGCCAATAATTCTAATGATAATAACGAAATCAATTGATAGGATAATTCTAAAAAAAAATATAAACATGGAAGGCAGGATGAATCACATCATTAAAGGTATTAAAAGGCATGATAACTTTCATCATCAAAAGTATGAAAACGTAAGATGATTCATATCATAAAAGGCATGAAAAGACAAGTAACTTAAGTGAGAGTAAGCTTAAAGGATAAAACCCTCACCTTTAAAGTTAAATAGTCCTCTTACATCTTTTAGAACTTAGTATATGCACTTTAGATTCAATTTCAACTTGATTAGCCCCTATAACTCAACCAAACAAAACAAGTCCAATCAATCCTTTTGTTAAGTCAACTTCATTCGACTTGGCTTGAAGAAGACTATGGGGTAATGGAATCCATCATCCAAAAGGATAACTTCCACTCAAATACATTAGGCATTAGCTTTCCTCACTACAAGCGTTCGCCTTTCAACTTAACTAGTTGGAAATTGAACCTAACCTATCATATACTGGAGAAGGGACTAGTGGAAAAACTCACCTCAATGGTGTTGAGAAAACATGACTCAAACCTGAACTCATTTGGTGACTCAATGAGTCACCGATCAACAAGCACACGTCTCCACTCTCTTCTTCTTTTCCTTTTCTTTTCTCTTTCCTTTCTTTCCCATTCTTTTTATTTCTTTCTTTCTTCATTCCTTCCTTTTCTTTCTTTCTTTTCTTCTTCTCTTCTTCCTTTCTTCCCCTGGTAACCGGGCGCTATCTTGCTTGTTCGTTGTTGAATGACGTTTAACACTTAACCGGTCTCTCGTTCTCTCCCTCTCTCTCTCTCTCTCCTATTTTTCTCTTCTTCTTTTTTCTTTTTTCCTTTCTACCATTGGACAGCACCTTATTTATAGGGTGCTTCGTATTTTCTAGAGAATTCTAGTGAGTCTCTTTCACAGAACTGATTTTTGCACAAGCTCTGTTTTGGTGGGGCGAAAACCGTGGAGGCTGACTTGCGCACGATCGAATTTTGATTGGCTGACCGACCATATCTTCAAATTTGACTTCTTGGATGGAGTCGGGCCCTTCATTGCTAGCTTTTGGATGGTTACGATCAAATGAAAGGTTGCCTAGATAGGTTTGGTGCGGTCGTTCTTCTTGGACTTTTGATTTCGATAGGAATGGTTTGCGTATGCCACTGCTTGCATGGATTCTCACGGCTCCCATGGTCTTGGTCAGAGTTATGATTCAAGATCGAGAAATGGTTTAGATCACTCATATTTACCAATGTGGTGGCCGACTTGGATTAACAGTTGGCTGGTTGATCGAGCTTGGTGATTTGCGTCAGACTTCATTCGAACGTGAAAGGTTAGATTGCTTGCAAAGGAGCCTAGGGTCTGGTCAGTTTTGGTCCCTCCTCCAGATGGTCGATCTGGATCATCGACGTCGGCCATGATGGTGGCCCATAACATTTCTCAAAACATATGCAAATCAGTGTGTACTGACTGAACATCCTGATCCGATGCCCCTCGGTAGTGCACCATCTCTGTACACCCCGTCTAGGTGTGGGACCCCCTATGACGTTCTTTCAGATCAATCTACACCGTCCATTTGTATTTCCTCCTGATTTAAGGGGTTCATCTCAACCTTGAAGTATATCTAAGGATCAAGTGGGCCCCAAGATCAAGGGCTAATGGCTGATTTATCCGTTGGGTCACTTTTATAAAGATCTAAGGGCTGCAATTCGACCTGTGTGGTTAATCTATCCGAATTAGGCCTGGTACAAAGTTTCTCATGAATTGAATCATGGGAACCATGTCGTCTAGGATTCATGGTCTAAGTTAATGGTATTTTCATAATTATTGTTGATATGAGAATTTTGTGAAATCTAATGGCTCCATATGGTTATTATAACGTCTTAGAAAAATCTGTACAAAGGTCAAGTACCACCTCAGGCAGAAATTCCTAAGGACCGTATTCTTTAGAAATTTAGGCAAAAATTAATTAAGTACTGAACTAAATTAATCGGTTGAATTAGCTTAAACCACCATTTACACAAATGGCAAGACCCAAAACCATCAAATTCACCAACTCAACACTACTTGAGAACCTAGGAGAAATCCCACGAGTCTGTCGCTCTGAGGAATACATTGAAACTCCGTAACAGACCTGGACTGCACATCGAAAGTCTGATGACCACAGAACTATAGGGTTATGTCCGTCCTATTGGGCTTGACAACCATCGTAGGAATTGAGCCCAAATAGTATCTAAAAATGCACAACTTGAGCCCTGAGTAAAGTGTGTAAGAAACGCGAATATCTTTAGAAAATGTATTGAAACTTAAGTAAATTGGGTCGTTCGCTTACACGTGAAATTGAGGATTTTGGACCGTCAGTTTCTAACCAAACTTCACCTAGGAAAAAAGGAAATTTCCCTACTCATATCTGTGTACTTATGACCCCGATCGAGCAAGTTTGACCATTGATCTGATACGGGTCCTATACGGCCGATCGGCTTATCCAATCGTGCCGAAATCACAATCCTGGAATAGATCCATTATCAGGGAACTTCCCCTACGAAGTATATGAATAATGGGTCTCCAGATGAGCCTTGTTTGTCGAAAACAGACACC
Organism: Magnolia kwangsiensis; assembly: GCA_037074715.1. Taxonomy (NCBI): domain Eukaryota; kingdom Viridiplantae; phylum Streptophyta; class Magnoliopsida; order Magnoliales; family Magnoliaceae; genus Magnolia; species Magnolia kwangsiensis. The sequence goes on along the minus strand of CM073573.1, from coordinate 109,489,485 downwards.
CTTTGGTTATGAACTAAGTATACCATGGCCCTGGGACCATTTGCATCAGTTCTAGGCCTATATAAAGCCCTTAAAATACCTCATTTCCCATTCCATACGAATTTCTCTAACCCTAGGAGAGAGAAGAGAGAAAAGGAGAGAAAATGAGAGAAAAGAAGAGAAAAGAGTGAGGAGAGAAGGGAAGGTTTGGGAGATCATTGCTATGATTCTTTCCCACTACTTCACGCACTGAATCACCCTTCCACTTTGCTACAAAATCATTTTTGGCTTCGATTTAGGTAAGAAAACCTAACCCTAATCTTGATTTAGAGATTCAAAGAGAGTAATCAAGGAAATAGCTAAACTATTTCATTTCTTAGTTGCCCGAGGTTCCATTTTTGGGAATGTAAAATTCGAACCGCGTTTAAATCGAGTATTCTGATGAAAGGTGCAGACTATAAACATTTAGGTTATGGTTTTCAATGATTTCAATGTCAACTAATGATTTAAGTCTAACTTGATTGCTACGATATGATCTTAGTTACGACATTTTCAATATATTATACATGTGTGAACTATGTTGAATACAAGATGTATTCCATGTGTTTGTTGAAATGTTTGAATAAACATGAAATTGTGATTTGTGCCTTTCATGACTATAAACCTAGGATACATGTTTGTAGTATGCATGATGATCTCTTTATGTAAGGAATTGCCATAAATTTGTCGTAACTAATCTAGTCTTTGTATTTGGTGATGTGTAGTCTAAGTTTTTAATTAAATGTTTGAATGAGAAATTGTTGATGAATTATATTTATTAAGTGTATTAAGATAAGATTCTCAATTACCTTAATCATATGTATAGTCTCTTTCATGTAATCATATTTTCTGCTACATAATTTATGGATGAAATACACGTGTTAGGTGACATGTCCAATGTATTTGATGAAGTGCTCAAATGAGGTATTTATTTAGATTGTTTGTTAAATGATGATATGATTATCACATGTGTCTATCTATTACATCTGAGTAAGATTGGGGCTACAACGAGGCCTAAGCAATTAGTAACAATCCATGTACTAGTGGCTGAATTAGTCTTGCCATATTAGGTAACTCGACGAATCCGTGTCGCACGGCGATTGTCGACAGTGGTTAGGCCACAAGGGGTGCTTATGCACTCCATGTCGATTAAGTCAATGTGTGCTCGTATCAATCGAACTTACCAAATAAACTGATTGACCTATTGTGTGTTACCATGTATGAATATTACTGCTTGAATCTAAGATACCGCTTACCAATATAAAAGCCCATTTCAACTATGGTACCACGATCAGCTAAGACTCATAAGCCGGGCATAGTGGTATGGGACACCGTGTTCGAGTTTTCGGCCTACACTGAGGTGACGAACATCCTCGTAGTGACCAGTGAGCAACCCAAATTTGTGAGCCGGGCATGGTGGTATGGGACACTGTGTTCGAGCTGTCGGCCTATGCTGAGGTGACGAGCCTCCCCATAGTGACCGCGAGTATAAACTCTTAAATTTGCCTATTCATTGCTTTTCTTTAGGGGTGATGCCCTACAACTTGCCTATTGTTTGTGAATAATTAGGATTAAAAACCCTAGATGGATCCTTCAGTTGGGTACATGATATAAAGGGAGGTACCTTAGCTTCCTGAACCTGTTGTATGAATAAGCTTAATTAAGTACTCGGCTAACACGACCATGCACTACATTGTATGTGATTTGGCAAGGAAGTTGCACTTTAGGGAGTTTGTCATGCGTGAACTTGGTTGTCAGAGTTGCTTTTGAGGGAGCTTTAAGTGAGGGCATGCATCATTACTGCACACCATTCCTGAATTAACAAGAGTAGCTAGGAAGTGATTGTTGTATTACTTTATCATACTACTTAATTAACTTGATAACATGTTAACCTTTGCCTTATAGTACCACTGAGTTGATCACTCACTCCTACTTTGGGATGGTGTTTTAAAACACCAACTAGACTCTGTTGTAGATGCAAGTGAGGACGAAGTCTATGCAGCTGAGTTAGACTTCATAGATGAGGAGGAGGAATTCTCCTATGTTCAGCTATCACGTGGGTCTATGTAAACCTCGTTCTAATCCAACGGGATTATAGGGATATATAGATTAGTTGGACACTTACATTTTGACATTTTGTATATTTTGAAACAAACCTTTTATAAATTAAACCTTGATGCATCATCATACACTGGAGGTTATGAACTGCTTACTTATTTCAATACATATACTTTAGTCTTCCACTTGCTTAATTACATTATCTTTAGAGTATGATATACTATTTTAGTATAATCCCACTCATGTTTAATACATTATTATGGACAACATGTAAACATCATTATCCATATTGCATAAGTGATGTGCTAGATCTCGGGAGTTGAGCTTTGCTCGACCCTCGAAATTCGGGGCGTTATAGTTATAGGCACCTTTCTAAACAATTCTTACAAACGAGCGTATATCTAAATCATTATGGATAGGAAGTTATTCGTCATGTCACTCATATGAAAGTACTTACATCAAATCACGTGATGGGTGGTCTTGCCCTGAAATCAATAGTCAGATGGTTGGATCTATTGAATGAATGTAATTTTTAACGGTTAGATTTGTGTCAGGGTGAGGATGCGAGGCTAGGATTGTCGGATTGGTATCGTACACATGCACATATAAGTTAGTTTCTAGGTAACGCTCGAGAACTTTCAATACTCGGGTATTGAAATGTTTGGGGCGTTATAACACCTGACATTGATGATCACATTATAGACTTTTTGGTATACAATGCACCTTATTCAAAAGATATTGTGCTATTGTAAATTTATCTCTACTTTTGGTATGTACAATGTCTTCCTCATGTTCACAATGATAACCAGTGATTCACCATTAGCGCACCCGCAATAAGGTTAAGGGTTGCCTGCAACCCTTACATGGTCAACTGACTCTCCAGATGGAAAGCTTCCATTCTTTCAAAAAGATAATGAATCCCTATATCACCATCCATAGAATTTTGATTCATACCTTCGTTGTTTGTCATCAGCCTGAAGAGAGTCCTCGCTCTAATACCAATTGATGCGGGGATGAACGTGATGAGGTCGATCACCGTCTTCCTCAAGGATAACTACTTTGAATCCACGGAACTTCTCTAGACTCCTCATAGAGACTTCTCGAATCTACGAGTAAAAAAGAAAGAAAAATAGAAAATAAAATCTATAAAATTCATAATTTGATTAATAGTTAATAAAATGAATTTACAATCCTTTAAATAAGGATGCTTTGGAAGAAGTTTCAGAATTAAACTATAACTAAAACTCCCTAAAATTCATAAATTACTATAAATAGTAAATTTACTATTTAGAGTAAGTGACCTATGTGTCTTAACCATGTTACTGTCCTAATTATTCTAAACACTTTTCATGTTGGACACAACTCCTAAAGCCCAATGGATGAAGAGTTATAATCAAACTAAAAATTATTATAAATAATAAAACATAAACAAAATCAATTTTCGACCGGCGATCTGATGGAATCTTGCAAATTCGGCATGGACAACCTGGTTAAGTTAGGTTGGTTAGCCAAAGTATCCCGTCCTACCCCAAAATCATATATGGTACATCAAGTAACTCATTTTCGTTTGCAAGATATGCATGTTTTAAGGTTCTAACGGTCTTAATGACTTTTACCCCCGATCAGGCCTTCTCTGATCCATCTTGGGCAAGATAGTGTCCGCGACCCGCCCTACATCACTAGTCTACCTCATCTTCACAACAGGCCCACACTCCATTATTGCCTAAATCCACCGCTAATGTTAATCACCGAGGTTAGATTGGCCCAAAGCTTTTGTTCATGTTTTAGAACAGTGTTTCAAATGTTATGAGAAACCTTCTATTCTTCACTCCATTTCTCAATATGCATTCTCATTGTTTTTTTCCTTTAATATCCAAGCAATGGAACAGTATGAAGAGCGTACATTCATTTTAGGCAACCTGTCTACAAATTGTTACCACTTGTTCCAACCTGGCACACGTGTGCAAGATCTAGCCCATCCATCAGTTGGGTCTCACCATTTAGATGCCTGTGAAATCAGTCTTCACACTCACCATGTGGGTGACAACTTCCAAAGGAAACAAAGAAATAAAGAACCTCCATCCATTTGTTCTGTATACTGAGCACCTAGATGGGTTAACTAGTTCAATTTTTATGATGTACACGTCTATGTGGTGGGACACACCTGATGTGCGGCTTATATCCTGCCTGCATGACACCTTCGGTAGCTATTACTGGCTCACTGCACACCACAGAAACATGCAGCCTTTGTGACCTTCTTCCATTGTCTTTGTTTCTGCAATTTTCATTTTCTCATAGTTGACAAATTAAAATATGTATTATATATGTACATGCATGGACCTAAAATTTTCACTTTAGTGAAAATGCAGCTTTTTGTGGGAGTAATGCAGTGTGACCATTCTTGTAGAAATGCTTAGTTTAACGGATGCAGGAAGCCTTGTTCACCCTGCTAAAGGTCTCCGTGGTCGAGCTGCTGAGAGTAAATCAATTCAAACATCTGCTGGCAAGTTAACTGTACAAGACAATCTCACTATCTAACCCACCAACCATCGTCCTAGTCAAGCTTATGAGAAGAAAGAAATCCGAGTTATCCAACCATCTGCTAAAGGTATCTTTCTTGCTTCTAATAAGGGGCGGCTATGTAAGTTGTGCCAACTCATAGACACATTTACTGGCTATCAAATGGATGGTTAGAAGGAAAATAGTGAGTGGTCATATTTTTAAGAGAGGAATCAGATGGTTAATATAGCTTCTTTGTGGTTATGTTTCATCTAGAGTTGGGCCTGCAATTTGGATGGTCTAGATTGCCTTAAACTATGCCATGTGTATGTTTTTTAATGCAGGATTTTTTTTAATGTATTCGGACAATTTTCAACTTATTGTTCTAAATATTATATATCTTTTATTGCAAAGTTGTACTATATTTTTTTAATATTTATTTTTAATTGTACCGCAACATTCTTTGGGTTTTAAATATTAAAAAAATAAAAAAAAATAATAATAATAATAATTACACAGGTTCCAATTGGAAAACAAATTGTAGGCTTTTTCCAGTGGTTGCACGGCTCTTACTGGTGTTTTCTAAATAAGGGTTCAAAATCATTTTGAAATAGTTGTTTTCTAAATTTTACAATGGTTTTGTTCTAAAATTTGCGACGGTTTTCAACCGTTCCTTTTTTTTTTTTTTTTTTGCGATGCCCTATTTATGAACGGTTTAAAACTGTTCCTAAATGGGGATTTTTTATAGTGCCACCACATGAAATTTCAGTTATATCGACTCTTTTGAGATATTAGCCCATGTTCAAGTAATGGCCACAAAGCTTATTGAATGTACATAACGTCTTCCACGTATTTATGTTGAAGAAGTACAAACCAGATGTGTCACATGTTATTAGCTACGAGCATATTGAATTATGAGATAATGCGTCTTATATTGAAGAGTCCATGCGTATCCTAGACCATAAGAATCAAATTGTCCACACCAAGACGATTCCCTTAGTTAAGATCATGCGGTCACATCATGGAGAAGAAGCCACATGGTAGAGCGAGGAGGAAATCAAGGAGAAATATCCTCAACTCCCCAATGACTTAGGTAAATTTTGAGGATGAAAATTTTCTTTTAGTGGGGTAGACTGTAACACCTTGAACTTTTGAATACGCAGGTATTGAATGTCCTCGGGTATTACTAAGAAAGTTTAATTGGATATGTATGTGTGGGAACACATGTAACCTACACGTGATCAATTGGATGCACACATGAAAATTATTTTTAGGATACACCAAGGCAACTCAATTTACATGTTCTTCACTCATTGATGCTCCAAGTCTTTATGTGTCTTCGTTCTTTAGCTTTAAAGGGCTCAACCGACTCATTGACACATAGACGTATGTGACTGAAAAATAGGTGCACAAATCACTACACTAATAATTATCATAGGAATTAGTATGATGGAGATATACGTGACAGTTTATGATAGCATTGTCTACAACCGAGGTGAAATATATGGCAATGATGGAGGAGTTAAATGAGGCATTGTGGTTGAAAGGTCTGTGTTCTGGGTGGAAAATGCAAGTAGTGGTGTACGCTTAAGGTAAAGGTTGCATGGGAGGTCTTCAGGGTGACTTGGTAGAATGCAAATCAAGGTAGAGATTGTTATGCATGATATATTAGATTCTGCCAATTTGTTATGTAAAAAAGTCCTGTCTCATTTTCACCGAGGTCATTTTCGGTTCGATAAAAAATTGGGTGGATTCTCGAGTTGCACGTTGTGAAGATTTTCACATTTTTTGTTTGACTGAAAAGTGTAGTCGGTTTGGTTTGGTCCGACCGAAGATGTTACGCAAATTAGTGCAAATCGGTATATTTAAGTGCGATCGCAATTAGAGCTTGTTAATATGGGCATTTTCTCTCTAAGGGCAAGGTTTTTGTAAAGTAAGAGGGTTTTAAACGCTTGTATGGCTTAAGAAGGGATTTTGTCAAGGGGTTAGGGTTCTCCTATGTACACATTACAAGGAGAGATTCGGGTTTTGTCCATAATTAAATAAAGTGAGTGGTTTAATCTCTAAGGATTTAATTATAGTTAATTTTTGTCACTTTTTCTATCATTTTTTTTTTACGGGAGTTTTCCAATATCTTGTGTTTTTTATTGTTTACTTTATTGTTTGGTTATTCTGCTTTGTTTGATTGTTTTATCTTCATTAAATATGCTCTCTCAAGGTATATAAATTAAATATAGTATTAAATTTGAATTTCTAATACTTAGAGTTGGTCTGAGTTGACTGAGGGCTTAAAATTTCAACAACTTAAATGCAGTTCAACATAAGAGTTTCAACACTAAGGTCAGGAGTTCTAATAACGACTGGGATCTGTGGGTGTAATGGTGTGTAGGCTTGAAATAAAACAAGATACACTTCAACACAATTACATAGATCTTTATGCCATACAAAGCCTTGCATCGAACTAGGCTCGGATTATGTAGTGTATAACAAAGCACAGACATCAGTACCATGTATACATGGAAAAACTATGGGCCGCACTGTAGGCCCATATCCTAGTCTGTACCATTCCTTAGACTCTTGTGGTCCTCTCAGTTGAATTCCAGTACCCATGACATGTAGATAGCATTTGTGCGTGACCCTGAGTCGCATCTTATTGATCTGAGTCAACTCGACCTAAGACTTGTACCCTTGCGACAGCATCGTCATCGTGGTTCTAACTCCGCATCTCACGCGTCGATGTAATACCCAAGCTAGGAGTTATGGGCCCACATGCATCTCGAGGAAAACACCGTGCGTTGCGAATTTCAAAAAAATCTCTACCACCTTTCACATAAATCACTAGAAAAGTAAAACCCATCACTCACCCATACCTCTCTCTTCACCAAGTCAAAACAACCCATGCTTAGCCCATTCCTCTCATCCCAAAAGTCAATGAGACCCATGCTTCCCATGTCATACACACCACTCCTCTCTCTCTCTCTCTCTCTCTCTCTCTCTCTCTATCTCTCTCTCTCTCTCTCATTTCTCACTCCATCCCAAGCAATCCAAGGGAGGTGACCGTCCAAGCTCCAAGAGAACCTCAAGTGTGGCCCACGCCCTACCACCCACCTAGCCATCCATACCTCTTCTTCCACCATCAAAGGGAAAGCTTAAGAGCTAAGGAATCTAAGGAGCCTAGAAGAAGCAGAATCGGTGGGTCTTTTATAGGCTAAGATTTAAGTTTTGATGATGAGCCAAGTGAGGCCTACCGATTGATGGTATGGATCCTATTTAGGACCCATTTTGATGTATGTATTATGATCATAGGAGGGCACATAATGGAGGGGTCCCTCCATCACCACCGTTTCTCTCTCTCTCTCTCTCTCTCTCTCTCTCTCTCTCTCTCTCTCTCTCTCTCTCTCTCTCTCTCTCTCTCTCTCTCTCTCCCCCAATATTTTATGGCCCACCAAATGTAAGTGCATTCAGGCCATCCGTCCAGGCCCTAGACGTGGCCCACCGTGTTGTGCATGTTCCATCCAGGCCATCCGTCTGTCCATTGGATATCCGGTGTGTTTAGATGGATGGGAGAAAACATATATCGACTTTATTTAAAGTTGTGTGGACCCACTTGATGCATGTCTTTCATCCATGCCATCCATCATTCAGCTTGTTAGATGGTGGGGCCTACCCAACGTGATGTATGTGTTTATATCTACACCGTCTATCCAGGCCTGGCCCTGGACTGAGGCAGGTTCAAATCTCTTGTGGACCACGTGCATGGGACTCTAATGTGAGGTATGTGTTTCATCAATGTCGTCCATAGATGGGGGCTGACGTGATTTATGTATTATATTTATACCGTCCATCTAGGTGGGCCCCACCAGCGAATGTAGCTGTTGTATTGGCACAGCAAGTTCTAGGTTGTCCATCTAGACAGCCAGTAGCAATAATTTCTTTAATGACATCAGTCAGGTTCATGGCCTGACCATGATGCATGCGTTACATCCAGACCATCCATCTAGACGGTGGGCTAGCAGACCACAACAGAAGCAACAGCTACTGCATTGACCTCAACAAGTTTCGTGGGTCCCATATAATGTATGTGTTATATCCAAACCGTTCATCTGCTTGGAAAGCAGCTGTGTGGGCCTAATCATGCAATAAGTGTTAATTTAAACCGTCCATCCACTTGCGAGCTTGTCTTAAGGCTGTAGACAAGAAATTAAGGTAGATCTATCTATCAGGTGTACCACACTACAAAAATCAATGAAGGAATGAACATCCACCATTAAAACTGTTTTGGGGTCACAAAAGTTCTGGATCAATATGTAATTTGTTTTTACCCCTTAATTCAGGCCTTTGTGACCTTATGAACAGACTGGATGGAAAATAAATGTTATGGTGGGCCCTATGGATTTTAATTAGTGGAAATCATTATCTCCATTATTATTTGTGGTATGGTCCAGATGATCTTTCAATCATCATCTCCACTGCTATTTAGGGTGTGGTTCAGATGATCTTTCGATATGATTCATTTTTTGGGAAAATGCTCTAAAATGATCTCTAAAATAGATGATGGTGTAGATGGACCGGCTAGGTTGGTGGGCCCATTGGTGCGGCCCACTTGATGTATATGAGGCCCATTGTGATGTGTTTGAGGCCCATAGGTTGTGGCCCATTGTGATGTATTTAAGGCCCATAGGTTGTAGCCCATTATGATTTGTTAGAGGCCCATTATTATGGCCCATTGTGATGTATATAGGGCCCATGAGATGTGGCCCATCGTGATGTATATGAGGCCCGTATTTGAGGCTCATTGTGATGTATATGCGGTCCGTATTTTAGGCTCATTGTGATGTATATACAGCCCATATTTGTGGCCCATTTTAATGTATGTGTGGCCCATATGATGAGGCCTGATGTGATGCATATATGGCCATATGATAAGGCACGATGCGATGCACAAATGGCCCATATGATGAGGTCCATTATGATGTATGAGAGGCCCATTTGCTGAGGCCCATTGTGATGTATTTGTGACCCATGTGATGAGGCGCATTGTGATGTATGAGACCCTTATGTAAGGCTCATCATGATTGTATAAGGTTCATTATGATTGTGTGAGGCCCATTGAGATTGTACGTGGCCCATTATATTGTGGATGAGGCCCTTGTGTGAAGCCATGGGCCCACTATATGTTGGCTCTATGTGGGCCACTCCTTAGGAGCAATGTTGGTTGAATGTCCACATTAATGGGTGATGATGGTTAAATGTCTACATTGTGACTTTCTCTTAGGCCTCGTTAGGCCCATTCTTAATATGAGTAGGTTGTCTAGGCCAATCCTATATATGAGGAGAATACATCATTATCATATAACATGCTTAGTATAACTCCACAATCCATGCTCATGCGCATCATAGCATGCTTAATATGAGGAGTGATTGATCATAACACATGCTATTGGGCGGATTATTATGGGACTCCCTAAGAGATGGAGTTGCCCCACATGAGCACGTAGTACGCGCAGGTTTGATGCATATCTGGATGGTATAACTCATGCATTTTGCATTTTGGGATATGACTACTGTACGCCCTAGCGATATCAGGGTCATAGCCTTCACGGCATATCGTGGATGGCTAGATGGGACACCAAAAATCTTTTTCTATATGGAGTGCTATAAATGTCCCTGGGTGAAAGTCCATAAACCTCCGTGACTAGGAGACACTCCAACATCTAGAACGAGTGGATACATGAGCGTCTAAGTGCCGAATACCAATAGGTCACATCTCTCACTATGTCGTAGTCAGTTGGAAGGGTGTGTGGCCTTACCCGCCCAATGGTAAGGGCATAGCTAGGTTGTGGGGCTTGTATCCTAGCCCGTATCATTCCGTATGCCTCTGCGATCCTCCCAGTCAAATTTTAGCGACCTGCGATCTGTTATTAGCATTTGCGCATAATCTTGAGTCGTATCCCATATATCAAAGTCGATTCAACTCAAAACTTATACCCTTGCAATTGCACCATCATCGCGGTTCTGACGTCGCATATTACTCTGTGAGGCGATAGCCAGGCTAGAAGATGTAGGCCCACGAATACATCGAAGAAACGCCACACATTGCGAATTTTGTGAGAATCTCTATGACTCATTACATCAATCAATCAAGTACACATCATTTCATAAGTCTAGTACACCACCCATTCCCCATGCTACCTCACCCCTCACAAGTCAACTCTCTCTCTCCCCACTCATCCCTCTTTTACCCAAAATTCAAACAAACCCATACCTCTCCATACCTTCTTTACAACACCCATTCCACCCATCCCTTATCATTCCATCACTCCTCTCTCTCTCTCATTCTCTAACAATGTCCTAAGCTCCCAAAGAAAGAACCCAATGTCTAAGCTCTCCAAGCCTCCCATGGAGAAGCTAGTGTGGCCTACCTTCCTACCATCCAATCCCACCCTCTACGCTTCATCTCAACCGTTGAATTGCACCCCTTGGAGCTCTAGAATGCATTGATGGAAGAAGGAAGAAGGGATCTTGAGGTGGGTGATCTTATGTTTTGATTTGTGATATAAAGGCGTACTTATGGTGGAACTCATCTTGATGTATGCATTGTATAGGGAGGGCCCATAGTGGCGAGGTCCCTCCCCTTCTCACCGATCTCTTTTTTTTTCTCTCTCCCTCTCCTTCATTTTATGATGATGATGAGGCCTTGTGGCCCACCCGGATGGACCCCACTATGAAGTATGTATTTTATCCAGGCCATCCACCAAGTGGACCCACATATTTGGTGAAATCCCACTACAGCGTGAGTGTGATGGGGTATGGTGGACGTTGTTGCCACCGTCCAAAGAACGCCGCAACAAGTAGCGTCCAGCTTATAGTAGAGAGGAGAGTGGGACCCAGAACAGGCCCCATACATGATGTATGTATTTAATCCACATTGTCCACCCTATTTCCCTACTCATTTTAGGCATTGAGCCAAAAAACGAAGCTAATTTGAATCTCTGGTGAGCCTTATTGTAGAAAGTAGTAGTTTGGGTGATATAAATTGTTAGGGGCCGTCGTGATGTTTCTATGCATCAGATCATGTCCAATATTGGACTCATTTGAACTGTCTCAAGCCCAAGAATCCAACCAACGGATTAGATCTTCTTGATGTGGGCCCCACCTATGAAAAACTACAATAAAATAAAAAAGTAAAAAATATATATAATAGCAGGGGCTAATGCCACTGCTGCTAATGTCCAGCGTCCAAAGGACGCTGCAGCTCCTACCGCTTGGGATGTAGGCAGGGACGGTGGGCCCCACCACAGGCCCCACCATGATGTATGTCAAGCATCTCCACCGTGCATTTGATGGGCCCCACCTGGATATTGGGATACCCAAAAATCAGCAGTACTTGGAGCTCAGGTGGTCCACACTTTGAGAAGCACTAGGTTGAACGGCTACCCTTGAAACCCTTCTTGGGTCAAAGAAGTTTTGCATATATATGAGATTTATTTTTCCCCTTTATTTAGGTCTATGTGACCTTATCAACATAAGGGATGGAAAATAAACGTTATGGAGGGTCCCACGTGGGACCCCCCTGTTGAATGGAAACTGATTGGTTGGTATATGCTAGCCAGCAGCCAACCATTTAGCTGTTGTATTGGCGCCTGCAAGTTTTGTGGGCCCCATTTGATGTATGTGATCCCCAAGCCATCCAATTATTTTGTCAGCATGGACACCACCATGATGTATTTATTTCATCCACACCGTCCAGATTGTGCTGGATGGTGCTGGACAATGTTTGGGCAGTGCAGATTTCCATGGATAGTGTTTGGATGATGCTAATTTACACAGATAATGGTTAGATGGTGCCGATTTACATGGGAAATGTTTGGATGATACTGAATTACCTGGAAAATGTTTGGATAGTGTTGATCATCATTTGTGGGCCATATGGCCCATGGAATGATAGTGTGCAGTAATACACATGTTACACCTTCAACTATTGAAATGATTTTAGATGTAATCCAATCTCATTTGAGGCCCATTAGTGCGGCCCATCCATGATGCCTATCATGATGCATCTTTGGCCCATGAGTGGGGCCTACATGCTGCGTATTTATGGTCCATTGGTGCGGCCCACTTGATGTATGTTGAGGCCCATGGGTCATAGTCCATTATGATTTATGATATATATTGAGGCCCATGGGTCGTAGCCCTTTGTGATGCATTCATGGCCCGTGGGTCGTGGCCCTTAGTGATGTATATTAGGCCCATGTATGCGGCCCACCATGTTGTATGCATTGTATATTCATGCCATCCATTTGTATGGCCCGCAGTGATGTATTTGCGGCCCATATGATGAAGGCCCAATGTGGTATATCTGCAGCCCATTAAGGAGGCCCAAAGTGATGTATTCATGGCCCATGTGGTGAGACCCAATGTGACATTTATACGGCCATGTGTGAGGCCCAATGTGTTGCCCACGTGATGCGGCCCATAGTGAAATGCACTGAAATTTGGGGGTCGAGTATAACTCCGCTCCCGAGTTTCAAAACATCACTTATGCAATATTTTTTATGATGGATGAATGTTGTCTGTATTAGTGCATTAAACATGAAATAGATTAAGCCAAATCAGCAAATATAATTCTGGGACAGTTAGAATATGCAATCAGAAGTCTGAAATAAACATATAAACCAATACAATCCCCAAAATATGTGTGCTCTGCCTGGTTAATAAGTATAAGTCGTGTCTCAAAATACATATATCAAAATATGATAAACCACTACAAACATAACCCTAAATCCCCATCGATCAGGACATGGCTCACATGAACCCGCCTAAGAACTGTATGAACGAGAATGCCTCCTCGTCCTCATCAAACTCCGGCTCTGCCTTACAGGCATCACCATCACCTGCAACTAAGTCAGAGTCTGGTTGGTGTTTAAGCACCATCCTAGAATGTGGGAGTGAGTGATCAACTCAGTGGAACTATACAGTAAAGGTTAACATGTTATCAATACAATCAAGCAGTAATTGTAAAGAGTACAATCAAACATGTCTTAGATACTCTTATTAATGTAAGATTGATATGAGGAAATGATGCATGCCCTCACCCAAACTGCCTCTTATGACAACTTCTAAAGATCACGACATGAATCACTACCACTGTGCTCTACATCAATGCCAACTGCACATGCAGTGCGATGTTATGAACATGATTACCAAGTTCTTATTAGTCCTTTTCACATAGCAGGATTGGGAAGCTAAAGCACCTCCCTTATATCAATTCCTAAACAATGATCCATTCTAGGGCCGTCAGTCCTAGTAAATCTCATACGATATTACTGTTCTAGGTCGATGTAAAGGGCTCGTCACCAATCAATACAGCCCTAGTATACCTTAGTTACTTCAAAAGGTTTGTCGCCTGTCTGTGTTGTCAAGGTATGCTCGAGGTCACTACAGAGGGCTCGTCACCAATCAATATAGGTCGACAGCACAAATATAGTGTCCCATACCACCATAACCGGCTCACGAGTCTAGGTTGCTCACTGGTCACTACGGGGAGGCTCGTCGCCCCAACGTATGCCGACAGCTTGACCACGGTGTCCCATACCACCATGTCTGGCTCATGAGTCTTAGAGGATCGCGGTACCAAGGTTAACGGGATTTCATTGGCGAGTTCGGTACCTTAGATTCAAACAGTAGCGTCCAAACATGGTGAACATACATCGATCAATCGAGTTAATTGACGAGCTCAACTAGGACAACCGCACGTTAAGTTGATCGACATGGAATGCATAAGCACTCCGTGTGGCCTAACTACTATTGAATATCCCAAGTGCAACTCGGATTCGTCGAACACATCCTGCGTGGCGTAAATAACTCTAACCACCAGTTCGAGAACAATTACCAATTACTTGGACTGTAATACAGTCCCAACTACGTACAATCTCAATAATGGACATTTAAATCAAATCCTATATTCATACAAACATGTTATGAAATATAACTTAAACATGGATACAGTACATGGAAGAAATCATACACATAGTTAAACAGTTCATAGAGAAAATCATATACATAAGTAAGGTAATTAAGATTCATATCTCAATACCCTTATAAATCACACTTTACTAAATACTAACTCATTCAGACATTCATACAAACACTTAGACTACACTATTCAACATACATCACGTATGTCAGCCATATTACATATTAGGGCAAATCCTTTTGCCAAGGAGTTATCGCATACATAACAACCATGTACCTACGACAATTAATCATGGCAATCATAACATCAAATTCCTCATGCTTACAAATATTTCAACAAAAACATGAAATACTTTATTTACAACATAGGTTATATATATACGTAAAATAAAACAGATAGCGCATTTGGCATGTGTAATAGCATCTACATCAATAATAAATCATTATCTAACATTAAAAGTCTTGAAAACCATAACCTAAACGTATATAGTCCGTACCTTAAACCAGAAAATGCGTAACGGATATGATTTAGACGAGAAGTCATCGTTAACGGCAAATAGGCAACCTAAAGTATGAAATAGGTTAGCTACAACAACACTTAGACCATTCTAAGCTCTAAAATAGGTTAGGGTTTGATTGTCTTATCCAAAAATTGAATTAGAATTGCCGAAATAACGATTCAGATGCGATGGATTTTGTGCGTAGAGAAACTAGGAAGAATCTCAAGATGAATCACCAAGTTCTCACTCACTTTCTCTCTCTTTACTCTCACTTATCTTAGCTAGGGTTTGGAATTTGTATGGGATATGTGAGAGAGGGTTTAAGGACCTTATATAGGCTTAGGACTGACGAAAACAGTCCCAGGGCCAAGGTATACTTAGGTTATAACCAAATTGGGCTTATTTTGATTCAACAAAGCATTTCTAGAGGTCCTTTTACTAAATGTGGTCGGACTTAAGTTCACAATTACTATATCTTGATCAAGTTAAGTTTTCAGTCCGATCGGGTTTCTAGATCGACCATGGTGGACCAGTTTCAATTCAACGGTCACCGAAACTCGATCAGGGCCACAAGTATTTTGACATGTGTGGGCCATCTTCCCTGATCCGATGGTAACTTTGGGTCAAAAACCAATGGTCAAAATGCTTATAATTGGCACACAAGCGACACAACTCCGATTATTTAAATCCATATTTAGTTTCATAAAAACCTTCATATTCTCACACTCTTCACTCCGGACTCAAGAAAATAGTCTCAGGACATCGTCTGGTCTTGATTTTTGAAGTGATTGTCAAGTCCAAATAGGCGGTCATTATTATCTAAGTTCATCGCTATCGGACTTTCAACGTGTGGTCCAGGTCTAATACGAAGTTTTCGAATGCTCTCGAGAGCAACTATGTTAAGAGTTTACTCCTAGATTTCAGGGTAATGTAACGTTACTAATTCTATAAGTTTTGGGTCTTATAGATTGTATTAAAAGTGGTTGGTGCTAAATTCACAGTTAATCTAGTTTAGTGTTAGTTAATTCTCGTTAAACTTCTAAATGATTTCTGCTAGAGGTGGTACTCGGATCTTTGTACAGATTTTTTTAAGACGTTATATATAGTGATGTGTATTAGGTCCTTATGTGAGGCCATGGGCCCATTATACATTTAACCCTATGAAGGCCACTCCTTGGGAGAATGTTGGTTAAAAGTCTACATTGATGGGCAGTGATGGTTAAATGTCCACATTGTGACCTTTCCTTAGGCCTGGCTAGGCCCATTCTCATCATTCTCTAGTGGGTTAACATAAATGAATGGGCCCCATTGATATTGCTTGGACCATCATCAGTCATCTATCTATGTACCCTACCTTACACCGATTCCATTTTTTGAGGTCGATTTCGATTGTCAAGGCTAATTGTCGAGGCTGATCCCGATTGTAAAGGATGATTATTGAGGCCAATTCCAATTCTGATTATCGGGGCCAATTGTTGAGGCCGATTCTGATTCCTATTGTTAAGGCCGATTCTGATTGTTGATACTGATTCCGATTGTCGAGGCCAATTATTGAGGCTAATTTTGATTGTCAAGGTTGATTCCAATTATCGATACCAATTTTGATTGTCGAGGCCGATTCCGATTCTAATTACGATTGTTGAGGCTGATTGTTGAGACCAATTTCAATTCCGATTGTCGAGGCTAATTGTTGAGGCCGATTGTCGAGGTCAATTTCGATTGTCCAAGATGATTTTAATTCTGATTATGGAGGCTGATTTTGATTGTAGAGACCCAATATAATGCATATACGGCCCGTATTTGAGGTCCATTGTGATGTGCATTCGGCCCATGTTTGAGGCCTAATGTGATGTATATGCGGCCTATATTTGAGACTTGTTATTATGTGTATTCAGCCTGTGTTTAAGGCCCAATGTGATGCATTTGAGGGAGGCCCATTGTGATGCTTTTGAGGGCCAGGCGATGGAGTCCATTGTGATGTATGTTAAGCCCATGTGAAAGGCCCATCGTGATGTGTATTAAGCTCTTGAGTGAGGCCCATGGTGTTATATATTTGACCCTTGAGTGAGGCCATAGGTCCACTATATATTACACTCTATGTGGGTCATTCCTTAGGGGCAATGTTAGTTAAATGTCCACATTATCAAGGTTGATTGTCGATGTCAGTTATTGATACTGATTATGAGTATGTGACAATATAGCATCATGATACATGCCCATACGCATCATCTGTATATTTTTTATGAGATGTAGTTGACCATTACATATGTTATTGGGTAGCTTGTTATGAGACTCCTTGATAGGTGGAGGTTATCTCACATGAGTGGACGGTATGCGCATGATTGATGCATGGTTTGATTGTATGACTCATGTATCTTGTACTTTGTGTTGTGATTACTGTATGCCCTAACGACATCAGGGCCATAGCCTCCACAGGCATATCGTGGATAGCTAGATGGGACATCAAAAATCTATTATTAGCATCGGGCTCCTATAGATGGCCTTGGGTGAAAATTTCTAAACCCTCTTGGTACCAGAGGATGTCCCAACGTCGAGACCGAGTGGATATATATGAGCGCATGAGGGTCGTATTCCAGTAGGCCGCATCTCTCACTGTATCGTGGTCAATTAGAAGGGGGTGTGGCCTTATCCACATGAGGGAGTAGGCATAGCTAGGCTAAGTTTGACCCGCTCGTGAATGAATCCGGTATCGACGTGCCGGGTAGATATTGACTGACTATTGGCTAGGTGAATAGTGAGGTCTCTTCCACCCCAGTTGTACACTGGATGGGGCTGCAAGCTAGTGTAGATTGTACCAGACCCCGGTGATGATCCCAGAGATGAACAGTAATGATATGTGGACTTATTGAATAGGAGTTGGATACTCATTTATTCATTCATTTACTATCCACTCAGGCCAGTGATGTGCAACTATTTGTTATGTGTACCGTCGCAATGGCCAGGATTTTGATTAGGGCATGTGACTGACCTGAGATCAGGAGTTTACCACATTGAGTCTGCCTAATAGATATAGGACTGGTTTAGATAGAAGTCTCTTGTGATGGACCTCATAGCCTGCGATACTACGTACTATCATCCTGACTTCACACTCCATCATGGTCATTCCATTTACACCGCATATTTCATTACATCCATAGCATATGACATTTTGGGTTACTGTGTTTCTACATTTATATGGTCTATATATGGCTAACGGTATTCATGAACTCATCAAGAATTATATATTGTATTTCATCCTTGGCATCTAATATTTGGCCCTTTATAACTCTTCATTTGCATAGCTGATTATATCGCTTACTCTGATATCGTATGATTCAGGATCCTACCAGTATTTCTGATATTGTATGATTATCGCATTGTATTGAATACTTGACACTTACCTTCTGCACACATTTACACCACCCTCTAAGCTTTCTATAAGCCTATATATAATAGATGCGTGTAGGTGATGTTAGGTTGTAGCAATGTGGAGCTTGGAGCATGTAGCTTACTTCTGGAGCTTTGATTTTGACTTATGTATTTTCCTTTCAGCATTGTATTCTAATGTTTATATTAGTGGATATGTAATGATGATGTTGCCTTTGTGATTTGGACAAACTTGTGGTTATGTTTATTACAAGTAAATGTACATTGAAAAATCTTCCTTGTAGGATCTCAGGATCAGAATCTGGCGTATGGACGCTGAGAGTCAAGAATGGGGTACTACTGAGGCTGTAGGCATCGGTTTCGGTGATTAGAAAATTTTTGAGCCCATTTTCTGAGTTTGGGGTGTGACATAGGCTGAGTTTGACCAGCTATGTTTATATATTGCATAGCCTGAATAAGGTTGATGGTATTATGGGCTTGCCAGGATCTGGATATTGCATTACGTCCATGACATATGGCATTTTGGGTTGCCATATTTCTGTATTTATATGGCCTAAATGAAGTTGATAGTATTCATGGACTCGTCAGGATTTGCATATTGAATTTCATCCTCAGTATATAATATTTGGCTTACTGTGTCTCCACATTACATAGCTGATATACATTGCTTCCTCAGTATATGCTATTGGCTTATTATGTTTCATGCATCGCATAGCTTGGATAAGGTTGATGATATTTATGGACTTACCGGCATGTTTCCGTATTGCTCGGATTTTCATACTTGGCACTTACCTTGTGCACACACTTACACCATCCTTTAAGCTTTTTATAAGCTTATGCATGATAGATGCGTGCAAGTGGCATTTGGTCATAGCAACGTTAAGTTTGGAGCATGCAGTTGTCTTTTAGAGCTTTGATTTTTTATATATGTATTTCCCTTTCAACATTGTATTTAACTATTTATATTAGTGGATATGTGATGATGATGTTGCCTTTGTGATTTGGGTAAACTTCTGGTTATGCTTCTTACGAGATAAATGTACGTTAGAAAATTTACCTTGTAGGATCCCACGATCGGAATCTGGCGTATGGGCACTAGGAGTCAAGAATGGGGTACTACGGAGGCTGTAGGCACCGAATTTAGTGATCAAGAATTTCGTCAACCTGGTTTTCGAGTTTGGGGCATGACACTCACCATGATGTATGTATTTTGTCCATGCTGTCAATTTATTTTGCCATATTATTACAGGGCATGAACACCAAAATGAGGTAGTGTAAGACCCGTATCTTAGTCCGTAACATTCCGTAGACTTCCGCCGTCTTACTGGTCGAATTCCGGCAACCTTCGACCCTTAACTGATATTCACGCTCGACCTAGATTCATATGCCGTCAACCTGTATCGACTCAACCCAAGACTATTACCATAGCGACCGTACCATCACTGGGGTTCTGATGCCGCGACTTGCGCACCGAGGCGATACCCTAGTCAAGAGATGTGGGCCAACGTTCGGTACGAGGAAAACGCCACGCGTTGCAAAATCCAAAAGAATCTCTACAAGATGTCACATCAATCCCATCAATCAATCAAATCTTATCACATCACATGTGAAGTACATGTCAAGTACATATCACCTTTCACCCATACCCAAGCAACCACAAAAGTCAAGAATCTCTTACAAGCCTATGCTTTTCTTACACAAAAGGGCCACAAAAGTCAAAAAGGTGTCTTACACACCCATCACCACCACATCCATCACTCCATCACCCATCACTCTCTCTCCCTTTACAACTCTCTCTCGTTTTCAAACTCTTTCCAAGCAACAAAGAAAAATCCCATACGTATGAGAATTTCTCCAAGTCTTCCAACTCCAAGTGTGGCCCACCTCTCCATCCCAAGATCTCCCATCCTAACCATCCATTTCTTATCTCCTCCATTAGGATTGAAGCTAAGGTGTTAAGGAGCCTATAGGAGCAAGAAGATCGAACAGTGGGTGCTTGATAATGTTAGTTTTTCATGTTTTTGAGATGGGCCAAGTGAGGCCAACCGATCAATGGTTTGGACTCACTTGGGACCCTAAGTTGTGGCTAATGGCCCACCTTGATCATCATGATCATTCCATGATGGGGTCATTCTCCATGGACCCCATCATGAGGTTTATTTTCTTGTATTAGAAAGGTCATCTAGACCATCCATACCGGTGGGGAACAGATCTCCACCGTTGATTTATGATTTCTGTGGTCCCACGTGTATAGGGATCCATTTGATTGTATGATTTCTTATAAGGGAGGGCTCATAGTGGCGGAACCCTCTATCACAAGTGTGTCCTACTCTCTATCTCTCTCTCCTTCATTTTTCATATATATATATATATATATATATATATATATATATATATATATATATATATATATATATATATATATATATATATATATATATTATCATGATATGGTTGTGTGGCCCACTTGAATGGACCCCACCATGAGGCATGTACTCTATCCAAGTGGGGCCCACCTTATATGCATTGTACCCACATCATCTGCCATGTGGTGGCCCACATGCACTTCTCTGCAACGACCAAACCATCCAGCGTCTGGGATGCTGGACGTCCCTGTGTAAAGAAAAACACATATTAGCCTTTTAAGGTAATGGGGGTGGGCCACTTGTATAGGCCCCACCTTAATGAATGGGAACAATCCAAGCCGTCCATCCTATTCCTTGGATCATTTTAGGTGTTGAGCCAAAGAATGAGGTCAATCCGATGATCAGGCGGGCCATACCATAGAAAATGGTATTTCTTACCCTTTAAAGGCTTTTAGGGCCCATTTTGTTGTATTTACACATCAAAAATGCTGGACATTAGTCTTGTTCAGTGTATTTTGGGCCCCAAAATCCATTGGACGGTACAGATCTTCGAGAAGTGGGCCCCACATGTGATTTTTCTCAAGAAAGCAGAAATCAAAAAGGCAAGAGGCAGCGCCTCTGCCTCTCTGACAAGCGGCAGCAGCTGCACGCTGCTGTGTGCAGCGTTTGGGCGGGCGTGCATGTGGGTCCCAACGTGATGTTTATTTATCATCCAACCTGTCCACGAGGTGGGCCATCCCCAACAGCAGGCCCCCTCCAAATTTCAATCTGATCCAAGACTCAGGTGGCCCACACCACACGAAAGAGTGGGACTGAACCTCTGCCTTTAAAACCCAAAATTGGGTCCACAGAAGTTTCAGATCAAAATGAAATTTGTGTTTTCTCTTCATCCAGGTCAGAGTGACCTTATGAACGGTTTGGATGGCATTTAAACATTACTGTGGACCCCACATGGGACCCACAATGATGTATGTGTTTTATATCGCCCACCATGATATTTGTATTTTATCCGTCCAGCGGACGGTGGTACTGGGGCCCACGGTGATGCATGTGCACCGTCCAACCTCAGTGGACCCCGCCATGATGCATGTGATGCATCCAGACCGTCCATCCACTTAGAAAGATCATTTTTTTTAAGCATGAGTTGAAGAATTATGCCGATCTATTTATCAAGTGGGCCACCTATGTTTAGATGTGGCCCATTTGGCATGTAAGGCCTATGGATTTAGGCCCACTTGATATATAAGGCCTATGGGTTAGGCCCATTTAATTTATATAAGGCCTATGAGTTAGGCCCATTTGATTTATATAAGGCCTAGGGGTTTAGGCCCATTTAATTTATATAAGGCCTAGGGGTTTAGGCCCATTTGATTTATATAAGGCCTAGGGGTTTAGGCCCATTTGATTTATATAAGGCCTACAAGATTAGGCCTATTTGATATGTATAAGGCTCATGAGATTAGGCCCATTTGATGCAATCTAAGGCCCACGGGTTATGACCCATTGTAATGCACATAAGGCCCATTGGTGCGGCCCATTTATGTGGCCCATTTGATTAATAAAAGGCCCATATGATATGGCCCATCTGATATATATGTAAAGCCCAATGGGATGAACCTAAGGTCCATTGCAATGTGTAAACCCAACTCGGATTATGTAACGATGTTTACAACGATCGTGCCTTGGGAGCAATGTTGGTTTGACATCCACATTGCAAGTGTAATGCTGGTTGGATGTCCACATTATGACTCTCCTTAGGGCCCATTATTAGGCCGTACTTATTGTGTATAGGCAGTCTAGGCCCATCTGCATTGTAAGGATAGTTCATTTCATTATAATATGTTTAGTTTAGTTCCATGACTCATGATCATACGCACCATATGTATGCTTGATATGAGAGGTGACTGATCATAGTATATGCCTTCGGACAGATTGTTTAGGGGACCCCGATTAGGCGGTGTTGCCTTGCATGAGCGCACGATACGTGCAAGGAATGGCTGCATGATTGGATAGTGTGATTCATGCATTTCGCATTGTGTGATATGGTTACTGTACGCCCTAGCGACATCGGGGCCGTAGCCTCCACAGATAGATCATGGTTGGCAGGATTGGACACCAGAAATCTCGTTCTACATGGGGTGGTATAGATATCCCTGGGTGAAAGTCTCTAAACCCTTATGGTACCAAGAGGTTTCTCCAACGTCTATACCGAGTGGGTAGATGAGCGTTGAGTGCCGATTACCAGATGGCTGCGCTCTTCACTGTGTCGTGGGTGGTTAGAAGGAGGTGCGGCCTTACCCGCCCGAGTGTAGGGAGAAATGCTAGGCTGAGTTTGACCAGCGTGAGGAATGGGTCCGCTATCGACTAGTCGAGCCTAATATTGGCAGACGGATAGTGAGGTCTCTTTCACTTACATTATTGCACGTGATGTGGCGGCGATCTGATTTAGAGTGTACTAGACCCCGGTGATATCCTAGAGTTGAGCTGTATTGACATGTGGACTTAGATGTGGATTGTATACTTGACTTGCATCTTGCATCGCATAGCCTTGGTACGACTCATGATATTTATAGATCCATCTGCATATTCCGCATTACTCTGATACTACATGATCATATTACTACCTCGCGCACACACTTTCACCACCCTCTAAGCTTTCTATAAGCTTATGCACGACCGTTGCGTGCAGGTGATGTTGGGGTGCAGCAGCGCTGAGGCAGGAGCGTTTTGCAGATCATTTTGGAGTTTTTGTTTATCATCATTATATTTCTCTTTATGCTCATTGTACTTATAAAGTTTTTGATCATAGTGGAAATGTAATGGAGTTCTTGGTTGTTGTTTGTGGGTTATGCCTTTGGTTATGCTTATTACAAATCAAACTGACGTTGAAAATCCTCCTCGTAGCATCCCAAGATCGGAACCTGGCGAATGGGAGCTGGGAGCCGAGAATGGGGTTCTACGGAGGCTGTCGGCGCCGGATTTGGCGACCGGGAATTTTGTGAGCCCAGTTTCCGAGTTTGGGGCATGACAGGTAGTCGTTCAATTCCTACTGATTTCAATGGCCACTTGAGCTTAATTTGGATCTTTATTTATTTATTTATTTATTTTTAGATGCCTTAAAATGGTCTGTAAAATGGATGGACCACATCAATAAAGCACACAACATGGAGGGGCACGGAACTTTTCCACATACGTGGTTTGGCTAGTGAAGCTGCCACCAGCCAGGTGGCTAGTGGTTGGTGCTATGTGGACCCCACCATGATGTATTTGTTTTATCCATGTTCTCCATCGATTTTGAAAGATAATTTTAAGGCTTGATCCCAAAAATGAGGTAGATCTAAATCTCAGGTGGACCACACCATGAGAAAATAGTAGCGATTGAATGTCCACCATTAAAAACCTCCTCGGGCCCACTGCAATGGTTATTTGAAATCTAACTTGTTGATTATGTCATACAGACTTGGATGAAGGGAATATATATATATATATATATATATATATATATATATATATATATATATATAAAAAGCTTGATCCAAAACTTTTGTGGCCCCCCAGAAGTTTTTAATGGTGGGCATTCAATCAACATTGCACGGTTCACTTAAGATTTCGATCAACCTCATTTTTTAGATCATAGCATAAAATGATTTGTAAGAATGGGTGGACAGCATGGATGAAACACATACATCATGGTGGGGCTCACAAAGTCAGTAGCCAATCCGTTTCCAGTCGTTGCTATGTTTACACAATCCAAGTCCATATCAGCCTCAAAAATTAAATTTGAATTTGTTACAAAAGGAAAAAGATAGAAACATAGAATCCAAATTTTGTCTCGTTCCCCAGTGGCCATCATCAATGACTATGCAGGCATTGTATAGTTTCTAAGATATAAAGGCACTGCATCATAACATATGTAATTGAGAAATGATCGCATACTGTGGCTTTATGTGAGCTTCACATAAATTGATTTCTTCATCCACTACATGCATGTCACATGTAGAATAGCGAATCCATGAATGGGTGGGCCAAACCATGATGATCACCTGGTAAGAGAAGCATGTTTATTCACTCATTGAACGATGTCCCATCAAATTCAATGGACAACAGATGGTATGATTCAATGGTGTTCTAATGTAGAGCAGGTTGGGGATAGTTTTATGGCCAAGATGGATAATAAAAGGTCCGATCGGAAGCGGAGGTGATCCAGACCATTAGACTTAAAACTGATGTATCTCACAAACCGGAATGAGCTATTAGACGTACCATAAATGACTTTGGGGTAGGACGAGCTACTTTAACCACCTAACTCTGACCCCGCTATGTCGGGTTGCACACGCCAAATTTGTGAAATACCATTAGATCCACAGTCAAATCCCTATTTTAATTTCATTTTTACTATTTATAATAAGTTTTAGTTTAAGTATAACTCTTCATCCATTGGGCTTTCGGAGTTGCGCCCAACATGAAAAGATCTTAGAATAATTAGGAGAACATCATGGTTCAACCAAATGGGACACTTACTATTTCTGGCCAAAAACCATGCACACTAGTAGGAATCGTGACCATCTATAAATAGTCAATTTACTATTTATAGTAAGTTGCGAATTCTAGGAGTTTTAGTTATAGTTTAATTATGAAACTTCTTTCATGGCTTATTATCCCTATTTAAAGGGTTGTAGACTCATTTATTTTATCTATCAATCAAATTCTGAATTTTATAGAATTTATTCTATATTTTCCTTGCTTTGTCCTCATGAATTTGAGAAGTTTCTATGAGGAGTCTAGAGAAGCTCTGTGGATTCGAAGTTGTTATCCTTGAGGAAGACTGTAACATCCTGAAAATTGGGGGTCGAGCAAAAACTCCACTCCCGAGTTTCAGAACATCACTTATGCAACATTTTCAATGACGGATGAATGTCAGCCATAATAGTGCATAAAACATGAAGTGGATTAAGCCAAAACAATATATCATACTCCAGAGACAGTTAAATTTCATAAGCGGAAGACTGTGATAAATATATAAAATGTATAATTTATTATAAGTCTCCGGAGTGTGAACATGTTACCAAGTTAACTAAATACATGTATACTCAAAAAATGAACAAACAAAATATACATGGGTATTTTAAAAGTACAAGATAACAAGTGTAAGGACATCTAATCAGTAACCCTGTAACCCCGTCGATCAAAACCTGCATATAGGAGAAATCCTCCTCATCATCATAAAGTTCGGCTCTGCTTCGCAAGCAACGTCATCATCTGAAATTAAAATAGGGACTGGTTGGTATGTACAACACCATCCCGTAACGTGGGAGTGAGTAGCTAACTCAGTGGAATCATAGAGCAAAGATTAACATGTTATCAAATCAATCAAGCGATAATGATAAAGCAACCAAATCAAGCATTCTTAAATATTGTAATTAATGCAAGAATGAAATAACATGATGTATGCCCTCGCCAACATACTCCCTCATGCGACACCATCTTAAGTCTGCGTCATGCTTTCTTCCCTCAGTGCTCCACATCTTCCAGGCACATGCATTGCGATATGAACGTGATTACCGAGTTGTTATTAGTCCTTTTCATACAACAGGATTGGGAAACTAGGGTACTTCCCTTATATAATTCCCAACAAGGATCCTGTCTAGGGTCGTCACTCCTAGTAGTCTCATACGATGATATGGTTCTAGGTCACTGTAAGGGCTGTCAGGGCTGTTGCACACACTCGTTACATTGCTTCCCCATCACCTTAACAATATAGGCCTAGTTGTACTCTTGTTGCTATGGAAGGGTCGTCGCCTCACGTAGACTCAGAGTACGCTCGAGGTCACTACAAAGGGCTTCCAGGGCTGTTACACGCACTCATTGCACCGCTCCCCCATCACCTTATCAGTGTAGGCCAACAGCTCGAATATAGTGTCCCATACCACCATAATCGGTTCACAACTCTGGGTTGTTCACTGGTCACTACGGGGAGGCTCGTGGCCCCAGCGTAGGCCGACAGCTCGACCACGGTGTCCCATACCACCATGCCCAGCTCATGAGTCTTAGTGGATCAAAGTACCACGGTTATCAGGGTTATCACTGGTAAGTTCAGTACCCTAGGTTCAAGCAGTTATGACCAATACAAGGTGAATATACAATGGTCAATCGGGTTACTTGATGAGTCCGACTAGCACGAGCGCACGTTGAATCGACCGACATGAAGTGCACAAGTACTTCGTGTGGCCTAACCACTGCCGACAACTCTAGTATGACTCGGGTTCATCATACACATCCTTCGTGACGAATAGAATCCAACCACGAATCCTAATCTGTTACCGACTGCCTGGACTAGAGTATTGCCCCAAGCACATGTAATGTGAATCAGTAATCATATGACATAAACAAAATTGAAATAACAAGTAATTCAAGCATGTTAGCAACATGTTATAAGAAACAATATAAGCAATTTAATCATACAAAAGCATTTCATATATATAAGATAATCAATTCAAATATAACAACCATGGAAAAAATCATATACATCATCAAAATAGTTGAGAATCCTATCTCAACACTAATCTACAACCTCATTTACTCAATACTTACTTATACAAACATTTATACAAACACTTAGTCTACATAGCATATGTCGGCCAAAATATGCATTAGGGCGAATCTCTTCGCCAAACAGATCATACACGCATAACTAGTATAGGTACACGGCAAATACTCATGGCAATCATATTAGTAAAATACGTACGTATACAGTATTTCTTACAAATACACAAAATATCCTAAATCTCATATTCTTCGTACGTATTCGAAATGAAAAATAGACAGCATGTTCTACATGTCAAACAGCATTCTTGTCAATAATCTACCATAAAACGGCATTGAAAGCTTTGAAAATAGGTAATCTAAGCATCTAAAATCTGCACCTTACGCCGTAGAAGCGTAATGAATCGAATAGAGACTCTAAGTCTTTGTCAATGACGATACGACGACCTATAAAACAAGGTAAGTCAGCTACTTAGCTATTTGTACCTATAGGAACCTTAAAACAGGTTAAGGTTAGGGTTTTCTTACCTAGAATGAAGTCAGAATCACCGAAAAATGATGCAGACGTGATGGTTGAGTACGTGGAATGGTAAGGAAGAAACCCTAGATCGAACACCAACTCTCTCTCACACTTTCTCTCTCTTTTCTCCCTCCTAAAACTCTAGGGTTTGGGAAATTCATATGGGTTAGAAAGCTAAGGGTTTAAGGCCCTTTTATAAGCCCAAACATAACAAAAACTGACTCCAAGTCAAGGTATACTTAGGTTATAACCAAATCGGGTCTGTTCCGATCCAACGGAGCACTTCTGGAGGTCCTGTTACTAAATGCGGTCAGACTTAAGCTCTCTAATATTGGATCTAGGTCAAGCCAAGTTTTCAGTCCGGTCAGGTTTCCAGATCGACCGTGGCGGACCAGTTTTAGTTCAGCGGTCACCGAAACTCGATCAGGGCCACAAGTGCTATGACATGTATGGGCCACCTATCCTAATTCAAGGGTGAATTTGGGTCAAAATATAACAGTCAGAACGCTTAGAAATAATGCGCAAGTGAAGCGTGCCAGATTTCTTAAAAATCTTCATTTTCTCACACTCTTCACTCCGGACTCAAGGAAATCGTCCCAGAGCATTGTTTGGATGTAATTTTTATGGTGCTTGTCAAATCCAATAACGCAGTCAATATCTTCTAAGTTCATCACTATCAGACTTTCGACGTGCGGTCTAGGTCCGATACGAAGTTTCAAGGTGCTCCCGAGAGCAATCGGGAATAGTGTTTGATCCCAGGTTCCTAGGTAACATAGTGTTAGCGGTCCTACTCATTTTTGATCTTGTATTTCATATTTAAAGTGGTTCAAGTTAATTCTACTGAGTATTCAGTTTGGTACTTAACCAAATTCTACCCTAATTATGGTAAAATACGATCCTAGGGCCATTCTATGTCCCATTTTTGGCCCTTATAGTTATCATATTATTTTTCTTATTTTTTTGGGGATTCATCATCATGTTTACCCTATCTCCACCAAATTTCAAGAGATTTCAAGTTGTATAAAAATTTTAAAAATTCCCAAAGCGGCAACTGTCCAACAAGTGATTTTCGGATAGTTGTCACAACGTCCTACTTTAAACTATATTAAATATTTTATTATATTTTTTACATATTTTTATATAAAACTAGACTCATTTATCTTCAATCTTATTTTTGAATTACATAAATCGGAATTATAACGAAGGAGATATGATTTTTCAAATTTTGATAAAATGTGTAAAAAAAATACAGAAATCGGGCTGCCTGTCCGTTGTACGGACGAGGCCTCGCCGATGCCGCGAGGACATCGCCGGTCACTGACTTATTTGGTGAGAAATCACCCCATTAGTGAGGTCCTCACCCCCTAGGGATGTCGAAAACATGTGGGGCTCACCTTGGATCCCCCCGAATTAAGTCGTTTGGGCCCACGAGTCCATTGAATCATTTATCGAGCCTCGTTTACAAACTGGAATGAGCTATGCAATGTACAATATATGATTTTGGGGTAGAAGAAGCTAATACATCCAAATAACCTATCTACATCATGAGATTCTAAGGATTTCATAGTAAAAAATCCCATTTTATGCATGCACATACCATTTACGGTAAGTTTTAGTTTAAGTATAGTTCTTTACCATTTAAACTTTAGGTTTGTATCTAATATGAAAGTACTTGGAGAAATTTGAAGAATGGGGTGGTGAAAGGTGAGATTTTGAAGGAAATGGGTTGAAAATTGATTTCTAGACTTTAGGATTGATCTCTAAGAATGATATGGTTGACCCATTGCCTAAGGACGTCTAATTTTAGGTTAGTAAAAATAGGGAGTGTTACAAAGACAGTGATGGACCTCATCACATTCATCTTTGCATCGGAGTGAGGACCAATGACAAACAACAAAGGTATGAAATAAAATCCCATGAATGATGATGTAGGGATTCATTATCGTTTAGAAATAATGAAAGCTTTCCACTGGGAGAGTCAGTTGACCATGCAAGGACTGTAAGCAACCCTCGATAGTCTTGTAGACGCCTTACTTTCGCCCATAGCACTAGGCGATGCTCAATCACCTAGGGTTGCTATACAACACAACCTCAACTTTTGTAGAGAACTACTAGTGGTAAATCATAGGTCTACACCAGATGATTTAAGCTCTAGCGACGAGGACCTTGATGAAGGCTTTGCCCCACGATCAATCCATGGAGGCAATCATCGAGATTATGATGAAAGAGACTATCGAAGTAAGGTTAAACTTCCTAGTTTTAACAGTTTATTACATAGAGAAGATTTTCTTAATTGGCTAGCTGAAGTAGCAAGATATTTTGATTACATGGATGTGTCAGAGCATAAAAAGATAAAATTATTAGCATTTAAATTAAAATCTAGTGCTTCTGCATGGTGGGAGCATTTATAACTCTTACATGCCCGACAGAACAAGGTGCTCATCTCATAATGGCTATAAATGAGATACCTTCTTCGATCATGATTCCTCCATAGTGATTACGAGCATGTATTGTTCGAGCAATACCAGAATTACTGACATGAAAATCGAACCATCACAGATTACACCAAAGAATTTCAGCGGTTGGTAATACGAAAGGATTTGTCAGAATTTGAATCGCAGAAGGTAGCATGATTTATGGGTGGGTTACGATCAACAATTCAAGATAGTTTAGATGCACCCAATCACGACTGTCGATGAAGCGATTCAGTTGGTAGGTAGGACAGAAATGCATCTTGCAAGAGTCTCTAATCGCCCTTATCCTTCAACTCAACCCCTCATGATGAGTCCCTCACAAGTTCTAATGGTGGCACAATGAAAAGAACCAATAGGAGGATAACCTCAACCTCCTGCCACCGTAAACCGTGATACGGGGAGCAACTCATCTAGGCCTCAATGTGCAACACCTACATCAATGGGCTCGAGTAGGATTCGAAATCCTTACGTTTGTCCAAGGCCGAACAATTGTTATTGTTGTAGCTAATCGGGCCACTTATCAAGCATCTGTCCTCAACACCCCTCAATCCACTTGACCATAAATGAAGGGGCACTGAAGGCGAGGCCACAGAAGAAGACCCTGTCTTTGATGAAAATGAACAAACCACTAAGGAAGGAGAAAATGATGATGAATGGACGTGTAAGGATCGTGGAGAATCTCTAGTTGTGAGGCGATTACTATACACCTCACGGAAGGAATTTCATCCACAATGACACAATATATTCCGTATGCAGTGTACCATTAATGGCAAGGTTTGTAATGTAATCATAGACAGTGCAATAACAAGAACATCATCTCAAAAGTGATGATGGACAAGTTACAACTACCAACAATAAAATATCCTTCCTTGTACTCAATTGCTTGGATAAAAAAGGTGAACGAGACTAAGGTAATTAAACAATAAACTGTCTCGTTTTCAATTGTTAAATTATTAAAACTTATAATGCTCAAATACTTTATGACGTGGTTAACATGGAAGCATGTCATATGTTACTCAGTCGACTATGGCAGTCAAACTTTGATGTGACCCACTAAGGACAAGACAATATTTACGTCTTCGTCAAGGATAGTCGAAAGATAATCCTTACTCCTATGGCACCAAAGAACCACCCTGAAGCCTCTGAAGTGGAGGGGACTTCCCTCCTGACCATTCAGGATTTCATGGAGGAATCCAAGGAAACTGACGAGGTATACGCTGTACTGGTGAAGAGAGAGGAATCAAAGCCCTCAAACACTTCTCCAAGTTTAAGGCTATTGCTAAATGAATTTAAAGAAGTCTGGCCCGAAGATTTACCCTATGGATTTTTCATCATGGAGGACATCTAACATCAGACCTCGTCCCTGGGGCTAGCCTGCCCAACTAACGGATGAGTCCGAAGGAGTGTGAAATACTTCAAGGGCAGGTGGAGGAATTGATCCGTAAGGGTCTTTTGAGAGAGAGCATGAGCCCATGTTCATGCCAGTGTTATTAACATAAAAAAAAGATGGGAGGTGGCGCATGTGTGTCGACAGCCGGGCAATCAACAAAATTACCATTAAATATTGGTTTCCAATATTGCGGTTAAACGACATGCTCAATATGCTAGAAAGGGTCAAGGTGTTCTCTAAGATAGATCTGAGGAGCAGGTACCATCAAATTACCCGGTGATGAGTAGAAAATGACATTCAAGAACAAGAAAGGGTTGTATGAGTAGCTAGTCATGCCCTTCGCTCTATCGAATGCACCAAGCAATTTTATGCTTTTGATGAATCCAGTGTTAAAACCATTCACTAGCCGATTTATGGTAGTATATTTTAATGACATCCTGATATATAGCCAGGATGAGACAGATCACAGAGAGCATCTTAAACAGTTGTTGTAGGTCCTACAAGTTAACAAGTTGTACCTCAACTTGAAGAAGTATAGTTTTTTAACGGAAAACCTGTTGTTCCTAAGGATTTTCGTAATGTCCGCGGGCATCCATGTGGACGATGAAAATGTGTGAGCCATTAGGGAATGGCCGATCCCAACAAACATTCATGAAGTGAGGAGTTTTCATATGTTAACAACCTTTTATCATTGATTTGTGTGGATTTTTAACATAATAGTCGCACCTATTATAGATTGCATGAAAAATGGATCATTTCAGTGGACCGAAGAGGCTGACAAGAGCTTTTATGAGATCAACTGTCAGTTGTCCACAACACTGGTCTTGGTTCTTTCTAATTTTGACAAGTTGTTTGAGATTAAGTGTGACACTTTATATGTCAGAACTGGAGAAGTATTGTCACGGGAAGGCATGTGTTGAGGGTCAAATATTGCATATTAGACACAAGTTATTACCTGGTTTTATGTACATGATACTGTTTAACACCCTATTTTAATCATGTTTTTATTCCAAGGTGAATTTAAGAGCTTGGACTGAAAAAAGGGTACTAAAAGCATGGATTTAACACTCAAAAATCACTAAGGCGAGGGATGGATCTTAGGGAACCAAGATTGAAGAATTTACATACCAAAGATCTGAGAAAATCAAGCAATTCACGTTAAATAGGCCTGAAAATCATATAGAATGCAAGATCACAGGGTTCCCACCATCCGTTCGGCTAAAAAATTTATATCTGACCTAGGGATCATAATTAACCGTACACGTAAAATTTCAACCATTAGATCCTTGTAGAGTGGCCCAATGAACAGTTTAGCCCACAAATCATCAATCTGGGGCCCACCTAATATCTGGATATGCTTTAATTTTGATCTCAACCACTAAAATGGGATGACAAAATGGATGGATGGAGCGGATTTCGAATACACATCATAGTGGACCCCACATGTGCATTGTGCGTACACAGTGCACATGTGCACTGACGTGTACCGAACTAAGATCCGATCAACAATCCCGCTGACCCAATCCTTCTTTAGCGCAGGCGTTCAGAGGACACATCACATCGAGCCGATTGATCATAGTGGGCCACACCCATAATCCAAACGGATTATCTGGACCATCCATTACGTCCAGGGGGTAGCCACAACCCTGACCATGGTGGCTTTTTGGTCTCATGCATATGTACACATGTGGATCTCCAAAAAATGCAGGATAAATGACGAGTTGCTTTGATACAGTGGATAGTACCAAAACTCGGCCAAAACCACTCCTTTCGGATTGGTTTTTCACCAGGAATTTAATAAGTGGGATAAATTTCACCCAAAACATCACTGTGGGGTCCACCGAACACATTAGCCCAATGAAATTCGCAGGATACGCATGACCAGTTTTTCCAGACATTTCAGGGAGTTGTGGCCCACCATCCTTGAGCAGTTAGATGATCTAAACCATTTAAAGGAATCCCAAGTCAAAAAAGACCCCAGCCATGGAGAGAAACTGGATTTTTCAGCGCTCTTTCTTGCCAAAAAACCATATCAAATGTAAGTTGGTTGCATTTTTCAACTGCATACGGGACGTGCTGCGAGTTTCCATAGGTGATTTCTCCACCAACTTCAGCAGCACCGACCTCTTGCTTACTGTTTATTAAAGGACATGGGAGAAAGAGAGAGAGAGAGAGAGAGAGAGAGAGGCATCAATCCTGGGACGTGAGCAGCCGTGGAGGCATGGAGCAGGCTAGCAATGAGTTCTCCTTCTTCCTTTCTTTTGCAATTTTTTCTTTCCTTTATGCTTTTTAAGATCTTTAGTTTGATCATGTCTATGATCAGCTAAACCTCTTAACAAGGGCTAAGAGGTGAAGCTTGTGGCGTGATTGGGATGGTTGTTTTTCTTTGACTCATGTTTATTGAACTCTCTTAGATTCTAGTTTGATTATAAAGGAATATTTTTAGTTTTTAATGGTTTGTTGTGACTCAAATATAATAAATCTGTGATTGCTTTGAATATCTTCTTTTCATGTTTTGAGATTGTGAAATTAGGCAGACCTGTTGTTCACCATTGTTCCTTGGGCATGGTAGGGTGATGGAAACCTTCCTAACTTTCACAATTCTCTTGTGATTGGCTATGAGATTGGTAAATTTTTGTTATTTTCCATTGTCTCCCAGGCATGGTTAGGTGACGGAATCACTTCCTAATCTTTACCACTCTCATCTATTGATGATTAGATCCATGAGAAGTTCAAAGATCTGACTAATCTCCTATTACCATTTAGATAGGATATGACTCTGATTCCAGTTGTCTCTTTGAATCATTACTAGGTAACTTTCTAATTGCTACAAGTGGATCCTTGGCACCCTAATTTCTCATCTTTGGATTTCACAAGTTTTAGTTTAATATTTCACCATTATTCTCTTAAATTTTCCTGATTTAGATTATATCTTCTTCTACTTCTAGTTCTAGTTACTTTTAAATTACGTATAAGGTTCAGTCCTTGTGGATTTGACCTTGGTCTTACCGAGATTATTACTACATCACGACCCTACACTTTGGGCTGTGAAGAAGTTTTTGGCGCCATTGTCGAGGATTGACGGTTACGTTTTTCTAAGAATAACTAGTTTTAGAATTAGGTTAAGATTAGGGTTTTTCTAGTTTTTAATTCTAGTTTTAGGTTTTTCTATTTGATTTCTAAAAACTAAACTAACTTTTCTATTTTGTAGGACCCTGATATAGGCTTTCTAAATTGGTAATCTCTTTCTAATTTTCTTATTTTTCAATTTTTAGGATTAGAGTTTTACTTTCTATTTTTAGAAACTTTCTATTTTTAGGATCTCTTTTATTTTTAGAAACTAACTTACTTTCTAATTTAGGTTTAAAACTTTCCTAATTTATTTTTAGAAACTTTCTATTTTCATTTTCTAGGAATTTTCCCTTTATAGAAGTTTACTTTCTATTTTTTAAGAACTAGGTTACTCTTTTTTTAGAAACTTTCTAATTTTAGAATTTTTATTTTTAGAAACTAACTTGTTTTGTTTTCTTTTGCAAGATTCTAACATAAAACTTTCAATCTGGTAACTTCTTTCTATTTCTAGATCTCTTATTGTTGTAGGATTTTTCTTTTATTCTTAGGATTAAATTTAGAGTTAGGGTTTCATCATGTATATGCACGTGTGAGAACGTCAGTATGCTGAGATAGTTAAGAAATCTTGGGAAAAGATGTATGAATATTATGATGGGAAATAACCTATGCCTCAAATATTTTCTAAAAATTTCTTCAACCAATCGAAATATGATGCTCCACCGATTAAGAAGTCTGCGAGAAAATAATTGCACTTCACGAGTTAAGAAAATAGTACGTGATTATTGGAATGATGTCTTGTATCAACTCCCGACCTATGACTCGTATGATTATGATCAGTGAAAACATAAATATTTTGAAGTTGAGTCAGTAAAACATCATGATAAAAACCCTCTTGATCTGCCACTTTTGAATATCCACTAGAAACGATACAAGAGGAGTCACCTCAGAGTTACACAGACTATGTTACTGACATGAGGAAATTATTAGAAGCACCTGAATCATAGTTCGATAGGCTAATGGAGACTAATTCATCCCAACCGTAACCCAAATTACAAATACAGTGCAAGGAAAGTGATTTCAACCCGACACATTCGAGAGATGAATAGCCAATTGATTTTGTTGATTATTCCTTTGGATTCCCTACTTATGATGAGATAAGAGACTAGTTCATCCCAGCCACAACTCCATCCAGAAACACAATACGAGGAGAGTGATCTTAACTTTCTTATAGAAAACTCTGAATTTTGGAATAAGGAGTTGGAATCCATTAATGAGCATCTGGCTCAATTTTCCGTTGAGTCAATCTTGATGACGGTCCAAAGGAATAATCAAGTGATGTTGTTGGTTTTCAAATATAATGATATTGACACACTTCATTCACATAACACACCTGATTTTAATGATGAGGAAGAGGTTAGTTTATTTGAACCTCAACTCAATCTAGGAACAGAATATAAGGAAAGTAATCTCATTCCAAGTATTTACTGCACTAAATTGGAAGATGATGCGTATTGGTATTTAATCTCAAGTTTGGCCCATATCAATGATCAAGAGGTTCACGAAGTTATCGACCTTAGTGATCTACTCCACCTATCTGACATGGTGATTTTAAATATGAAGGATGAACTACTTTCACCTAAACCTTCCAACCTTTATGATGTATGTTTAAACCACTCCCTGAATTGACTTATAAGATAGTAAGGGAGATAGACGAATTACCTGATAAGATTTTGGAATTTGAAACCACCCAGTTGAGATCACCATTTGAACCATCAAATTTTGACGATTCAATGCATCTTCTGAGCAATATCAATGAACAGAGTCCTCACATCAGTACTTCGTCTACTAACCCTCAATCTGTCTGCACAAGGCTGGAACAAGAGAGCATACCTCCATCTACTTTTAAAGATGATGGATTCCTTGAGCATCTCATTACAGATTTTAATGTGGAATTTTCCAACTCTTTGGATGATTGCTTGGCATACTTTACAGATTCAAGTGATCCTATGATAAAAGAAATAGTGGATTCCTTGCAAGACAATACTTCGGTAGTTGTCATGGACCGAGAGAACCCTTACTCTGAAATTCTTTCCTCCATAGATCTAGAATGCTTACCATTAAATGAGGAGCAGCTAAAATTAAACTGAAGTCTGAAACTTCAGAATGTGTTGAGACTACATCATATGTTGAGAATTTTTCTGAATTATATCTACTTGTAGTCTCTGATTCATCATGGAATACTAATAATGCAACTTTTTCTATCACAGGTGAATCATATATACTTTGGATACCTCAGGTGATGTAATGATAATTTTTTGATGAGGTCTATAGATTTCTCTAGAATTTCATACTTCAAGGCATCTAAGCCTATTATAAAAAGGGCTTTTGGATGATCATGTTGAGAAACATGCTGAGAAATTTATTAAGATATTAGCTTGAGGAGGAACCTTGCGGCATAGCTGAGTAACTTTTTCCCTGCTTTCATAGGACTATGGTAGTTTCTTTTTTGTCGTTCAATGATAGTCAGCTTTATGTCATTAGGATAGTTTACTTTCCAGTGTGCTAAGATAGTTTACTCTTGTGCTGACCCACTCTCACGCTGCAATCCTTTTAGAAAAGCCTCTTGATTTCTTCCTCAGGTACTATCTTTCCATCACTTCTCATTTACTTTCATTGTCTCATATGCATTGCATGCTTGTATCTTTTACATTGAGGACAACGTAGATTTTAGGTTGGGGATGGGAGATTAGGTTACCTAATCAATATTTTCTTGGTCTTAAGCAAAAATTGTAAAAATTTTAAAATTTTTTAAAAAAATTCTTGTGATTTCGAAGTGATTTTGAAGGCCATCCTTGATTTGGAAGTATAAGATACATAATGTTGATAATTTATGACTCTTGGATTCAGATATCTGTTAGATTTCACAGTTAAGTTTGAATTATTAATCCATGATTAGAAGTTTTAAACATTGATTGAGTCATAATTTTACATGTCACACTTAGCTTACACATTAAAGATTTAGTTTGATATTGAATTGTTAACCTAGTAATCACTAGGCATGGAAGGAGCCAACCTAGGAAATTTATCCATCATGTTTGGAAAAAAAAAGAATGATGAATACCCAGCTAAAAAAATAATTGTCTTCGAAAACTGCTACCTGTTAAAGATCTTTAAAAAGGGTGACACAGCGTGAAAGCCATCAATGGAAAAATCAAAGGCTGGAAGAATAAAAAGGTTGAACTATAAGGCAAGTTTCGGTTTAGGTTGATTTATTCAGAATGCCCTTTTTGGTTATCAATGTTATCATGAAAATTGATGATCGAACCTTTAATTGTGATACGTCGAAGTTGTACTATACATGGAACTCAATGTTTAGAATTCTTCTAATGGATGGATTAATACTTTGAAGTTAACCATAAAGTTTACCGTGCGCTTAAGTCTAAGAGAATATAATGCCCAACATTCATAAATCTTAGAATTCTATTGACTGGATTATTTTTCAAAAATCACTCGAGTTTATAGAAATTGTCCTGTAATTCTTATAATATTTTTTGCATACTTTGTTCAAGACTAGAAAAATGCTGGTTGGGGATTGTGTTGCGGGTTAAATATTGCATATTAGACCCTAGTTATTACCTAGGTTTACGTACATGATAATGTTTAACGTCCTATTTTAATCATGTTTTTATTACAAGGTGAATTTAAGAGCTTTGACTGAAAAAGGGGTACTAAAAGCATAGATTTAACACTCAAAAATCACCAAGACAAGGGACAAATCTTAGGGGACCGATATTGAAGAATTTACAAGCCAAAGATCCGAGAAAATTAAGCAATTCATGCTAAATAGGACTGAAAATCGTCCAAAATGCAAGATCACAGGGTTCCCAGCATCCGTTCGGCTTAAAACTTTATATCTGACCTAGAGACCATAAATTAACCGTACACATAAAATTTCAGCCATTGGATCCTTGTGGAAGTGGCCCAACAGATAGATCAGCCCATAAATCATTAATCTGGGGCCCACCTGATATCTGGATATGTTTCAATTTTGATCTCAACCCCTGAAATAGGATGACAAAATGGATGGATGGAGCGGATTTCGCATACACATCACAGTGGATGTCACATGTGCATTGTGCGTACATAGTGCGCACGTGCACTGGACGTGTACCGGACTAAGATCCGGTCAACAATCCCGCTGACCCGATCCTTTTTCAGTGCATGCGTCTAGCGGACGCACCACACCAAGCTGGCTAGTCACAGTGGGCCACACCCATCATCCAAACGGATGATCTGG
The DNA here is from genome assembly GCA_037074715.1 of Magnolia kwangsiensis. Taxonomy (NCBI): domain Eukaryota; kingdom Viridiplantae; phylum Streptophyta; class Magnoliopsida; order Magnoliales; family Magnoliaceae; genus Magnolia; species Magnolia kwangsiensis. The sequence goes on along the minus strand of CM073573.1, from coordinate 109,450,386 downwards.
ATTGTCAATTACATCCAGGGGGTGGGCACAACCCTAGCCATGGTGGCATTTTGGCCCCATGGATATGTACACACATGGATCACTAGAAAACGTAGGATGAATAGCAAGTTGATTTGATACAGTGGACTGTACCAAAACTCGACCAAAACCACTCTTTTCCGACTGGTTTTTCACCAGGAATATAATAAGCGGGGTAGATTGTGCTGAAAACATCACTATGGGGCCCATTAAACACGTCAGCACAATAAAATTCATAGGACATGCATGTCCAGTTTTCCCGGACGTTGCGGGGAGTTGTGTCCCACTATCCTTGAGCAGTTGGATGATCTAAACCGTTCAGAGGAATCCTAAGTCGAAAAAGACGACAACCATGGAGAAACTGGATTTTTTAGTGCCCTTTCTCGTCGAAAAACCATATCAAACGCAAGTCGGTTGTATTTTTAAACTAGGTACAAGACATGCTGCGAGTTTCCGTAGGTGGTTTCTCCACTGACTTCAATAGCACCGACCTCTTGCTTGCTGTCAATAAATGGGTGTGGGAGAAAGAGAGAGAGGCATCAATCCAGGGACATGAGCAGCCGCGCAAGCATGGAGCAGGCCAGCAATGAGTTCTCCTTCTTCCTTTCTTTTCCAGTTTTTTCTTTCCTTTATGCTTTTTAAGATCTTTAGTTTGATCATGTTTATGATCGGCTAAACCTCTTAGCTAGGGCTAAGAGGTGAAGCTTGTAGCATGATTGGGATGGTTGCTTTGTTTTGATTCATATTTATTGAACTCTGTTGGATTCTAGTTTAATTATGAAGGAATATTTTTAGTTTTTAATGGTTTGTTGTGACTCAAATTACAATGGATCTGCGATTAGTTTGAATATCTTCTTTTCATGTTTTGAGATTGTGAAATTAGGCAGACTTGTTGTTCACCATCGTCCCTTAGGCACGGTAGGGTGATGGAAACCTTCCTAACTTTCACAATTCTCTTATGATTCGCTATGAGATTGGTAAATTCTTATTGTTTCCCATTGTTTCCTAGGCATGGTTAGGTGACGGAATCACTTCCGAATCTTTACCACTCTCATCTATTGATGATTAGATCCATGAGAAGTTCAGAGATCTAACTAATCTCCTATTACCATTTGGATAGGATATGACTCTGATTCCAGTTGTGTCTTTGAATCATTTCTAGGTAGCTTTCCAATTGCTACAAGTGGATCCTTGGCACCCTAATTTCTCATCTTTGGATTTCACAAGTTTTAGTTTAATATTTCACCATTATTCTCTTAAATTTTCCTGATTTAGATTACATCTTCTTCTACTTTTAGTTCTAGTAACTTTCAGATTACGTACAAGGTTCAGTCCCTGTGGATTTGACCTCGGTCTTATCAAGATTATTACTACATCGCGACCCTACACTTAGGGTTGTGAACTTCATGCTGTTAGAATTCTACAGTGAGAAGCTTTGTGAAGCCCGAAAGAAGTGATTGACGCATGAACTTAAGTTACATGCAATTGTTCAGGCACTGCGACATTGGCGTCATCTTCTGATTCAAAGAGAGTTTGTTCTGTACACTGACCATTAAGCATTGAAGTTTATAAATAGTCAGACTAATGTGAATCGTGTACATGCTAGATGGGTTACATTTTTACAAGAATTCAGATTCATTCTGAAGCACAAGTCAGGGTAACAGAACAAAGTGGTTGATGCACTTAGCCGCAGTGCATCACTACCTGTTATAATAAGCAATGAGGTGGTTGGCATTAACTGTCTCAAGGAGTTGTATGCCAATGATGAGGACTTCAAAGATTCTTAAATGAAGTGCTAAGAAGGTCAACCCAATGACCTACATATACATAACAATTTCCTCTTTAAATGGAATCGATTGTGTATCCCCCAAATTTCTTTGATGGAGAAGATTATTCAGGAGCTACATGGAGGTGGCCATAGTGGACACCTCGAGCGAGATAAGACGCGAGTTCTAATGTTGGACCGGTATTACCAGCCACAATTGATACATGATTAGGAAAAGCAGTGTAACGTTGTCATGTTTGTCAGACCTCTAAGGGATAATCTCAGAATATGGACCTTTACACCTCGTTACCTGTGCCTGATGACCCTTGGGAGGATTTATCTATGGACTTTGTACTTGGTCTCCCACGAACATAACGCGACATGGATTTGGTGTTCGTGGTGGTAGGATGTTTCTCAAAGATGATACACTTTATTTCATGTAAGAAGACTCTCGATGCAACGCACATAGCAAATCTATTCTTTAGAGAGGTCATGCAGCTGCACGAGATTCTCAAGACCATTACTTCTAACAATGACATGAAGTTTATTAGCCACTTTGACGAACTGTGGACTCAATTCGATACACGACTTCAGTTCAGTAACGCCTAACAACCACAGACTAATGGGCAGACTAAAGTTGTGAATCGCACATTGGAAAACCTCATTCAATGTATTTCAGGTGAAAAACCAAAACAGTGGGATTTGGCCTTATGAAAAGGTCGAACTGTATGTCATAGAGGAGGAGGGGGGGTGTGAATAGGACTATGTCAAATTAAAACTTAACAGTGGAATTTAAATAAATTAAATACAGATAGTAATAAACAATCCCACAATGCTGAATTTAAAGACAACATCAAATGAACGAGTATTGAAAGGTTGATACAAATGTTGTCCTAAGAAAAACCTTACACCATAAAAACCAAAGGTTTATGGCAGGACAACCTTACTAGAACGGTTTGCGTATCCAAAAATCAAACTGATATAGAGGAATAAATAAATAAATAGCAATGAAAGAAATCTATGCTACTACAACATTCTCCACACTTGCATAAAAGAAATTACAACATTCTTCACAATACAAAAAGGAAATTACAATCACACAAGACTAGAAATTATAGTGGTTCGCTTGTGTGTACACTAACTGTTTAAAAAAATAGCCACACAACTACTCCACTCCTAATATCCTCACACAGTGGATATTAGCGTTCACTATGAAAATAGGTTTTTTCAGGTTCACCTAAAACCCTCACAATTGTGTCTTTTAAGTGGGCTTACACAATTCAAAAAACCCCACACTCTGAGTTTTCTAGATCACCTCAGACAAACTAAAACAGAAATTTATAATAATGTAAAACACCTAGATATTCTCTTTTTGATGAAGCCCAAAAGAATCAAATCGGAGTAGAATTTCAACATAGAAGTTCAATGTCCAAACTCACTTATGAAATGGTTTTAAGTTCTAAATTGATTTTAAATTAATCAATTTGGGCTAGATCTATTTGATTTTGATTCCAAGAAAAGGGCAATTCTCAATCCCTTTTTCAAATATGAATGGAATATATAATAAAAAATCAAATATAACAAAGCTAAATTAAGAGAATATTAAATGAGCACAATATATCTTAAAAAGAACACTAACTTATCTCTCAGAGTAGCGTATTGATTTAGCTTGAATTTAATAAAAAAACTCTAAATTTCGTGCTCTATTTATAAGTGAAGAAATCGCGTTCACGACTGGTTCTGAGGACACCATAACTGGTTGTTGGACCAACAGATTTTTAAAATTTTGAATGCGATAAGATAAAGTCGTTTCACGACTGGTCATAAGCCCTCCACAACCGGTTGAGGGACCTCCATGACTAGTTGTGACCTGTCCACGACTGGTCATGTGAAACCTGACTTAGTTACTTGACTTTGAGTCGTAGCTGTAGGACTGGTCGAGAACGAGTTAAGCACTGTTCACACAACCGGTCGAGCAGTCTCCAGGACTGGTCGAGGCTTAACAAAAAATTTTAAAATTTTATAACAAATTTAGGACTAGTCGAGCCATTGCTAGGACTAGTCGAACAAATTTCAAGACTAGTTAAGAAACATTCTATTCACTTATAAAATGATCTAATTGAATTATGTATTCAAAACGACCTACCATATGGTCAATCTAGGGTCATTCATACCTTAAACATGATGTATGAACATTGAAACTTCTTTTTCTTCAGTTGATAGTCATTCTTTGAAGTTCACGAAGCTTGAGATCTTTTCATAGAATAAAGTTTAAACTTGTGACCTTTTGAAGAATATTTAAACTTAAATTTGTAGCCTTGAGAAGCTTGAACTTGAAATATCTTGAATCTTGAGCTTAAGGTTCAAAGAATAAAGTCTTTGTCTTGACTTGGAGCTTGAATTATGAATCTTGAACATTGAACACTCACTTGATGTTGTGCTCGAACATGAATGTGTAATCTTGCATTTATTGAAGTAAAGACCTTTGTTCTTGAGTGATGCAAAGTGTTTATTATGTAGATGAGCTACATAAGACACAAATTCCAAGAGAGGTTTTGGCACTACAAAATTTGACAATTATAGGAGCTAGAAACCATAGCACTTACATTTTATCTCAACCATAGTTTGCATTCAACAATATGGTGAATTGCTCAACAGAGAAGTCCCTATTCCGAATTATCTATAGTCGAGTGTCTCGCTACACACTTAACTTGGTCTCTCTACCCAACCTCTCAGGCATAGCATTGCAACATGACATATGTCAGACAAAATCATGAGCATTCATATGAAGGTTCAAACCAAGCTACATGCCTCGAATGAGAAGAACAAGGGGCAAGTAGACAAGCATCAACGATAAAAAGTGTTCAAGGTGAGTGACCACGTTATGGTCCATCTACGCAAAGAGAGATTTTTGACTGGGACATACAAAAAATTGAAAAATAAGAAGATTGGACCAGTACCGATCATTTGAAAGATCAATGACAACGCTTACGTTATTGATCTTCCGGATGACATGACGATCTCACAAACTTTCAACGTCGTAAACCTGACCGAGTATCTGAACCAAAATAAGACAAGAACTAGAGGATGAGTTCTTTTAAAGTGGAGGGGACTGATGTAAAGTGAGTCGTAGACAGTTTCGTAGCCAAGATGGATTAGAAAAGGCCCGATTGGAAGCAGAGATGATCTGGACCATCAAACTTAAAACAGACGTATCTCATAAACTGGAATGAGCTATCAAACATACCATATATGCCAGGTTGCACACGCCAAATTTGTAATATACTTTAGCCACCAAACCTTGCTATGCTAGGTTGCGAATGCCAAATTTGCAAAATACCATCAAACCGATGGTCAAATCCCTATTTTAATTCCATTTTTACTATTTATAGTAAGTTTTAGTTTAAGTATAACTCTTCATCTGATGAGCTTTAGGAGTTTCGCCCAACATGAAAAGTGCTTATAAAAATTAGGAGAACATCATGGTTCGACCAAATAGGACACTTACTATTTTTTTCCAAAAACCATGCGCACTAATAAAAATCACGACCATCTTTAAATAGTAAGTTTACTATATATAGTAAGTTGTGAATTCTAGGAGTTTTAGTTGTAGTTTAATTCTGAATCTTCTTCTATGGCTTAGTATCCCTAATTAAAGGGTTATAGACTCATTTATTTTATCTATCAAGAAAATTGTGAATTTTATAGAATTTATTCTCTATGTTCCTTATTTTTTCCTTGTGGATTCGAAAAGTCTCTATGAGGAGTCCAGAGAAACTTCATGGATTCAAAGTAGCTATCCTTAAGGAAGATGGTGATGGACCTCATCACATTCATCCCTGCGTAAGGTTCTAATCCACCCAATGAGTGGACCAGCCTAATTTCCTAATGTAGAGCGGTCATAGACACTTTCATGTCTAGGATGGACTGGAGAAGGCCAGATTAGAGGTAGAAGCGATTTGTACTGCCAGAACCTTAAAATAGGCATATCTTGCAAATCAGAATGAGATATTCGACGTACCATATATGATTTTAGGGTAAGAGAAGCTACTTCATCCACTCAACTTGCTACGCTAGGTTTTCCATGCCGAATTTGTTAGATTCCATTAGATAGACGGTTGAAAATCTATTTTATTTTCATTTTTACTATTTATAGTAAGTGTTAGTTCGATCATAACTTTTGATCCATTGAGCTTTAGGAGTTGTGTCGAACATGAAAAGTGCTTAGAAAATTTAGGAGAATAACATGGTTAAGAGAAATAAGATATTTATTATTTTTGGCCAAAAACTAAGAGGGCTAGTGGAAATCATGGTCGTCTATAAATAGTAAGTTTATTATTTAAAATAAGTCATGATTTTAGGGAGTTTGAGTTGTAGTTTGATTCCGAAACTTCTTCCAAGGATTCATATCACTATTTAATGGAATGTAAATTTATTTTTTTAATTATTAATCAATTTAAAATTTTATTAAATTTATTTTAATTTTGTATATCTCCTCATGGATTCGAGGAATCTCTGTGAGGAGTCCTGACGTTGGGATGAACGTGATGAGGTGGATCATCGTCTTCCTCAAGGATAAATACTCTGAATCCACGGAGCTTCTCTGAACTCCTCACAGAGACTTCTCGAATCCATGAGGAAAGAAAATAAGAAAATAGAAATAAATTCTAAAGAAATTCAAATTTTGATTGATTGATTCATGAAATAAATGAGCCTACAACCCTTCCTTGGTTTAGAATGTCATTTTCCACTCATCATCGGGTCAGATACGAATCTAATAGTACTCACTCCTTAGGTTTAGTTTAGAGAACACCTTGGCCCCTTTTAGGATATTGAGCATGTCATCTAACCATGATATTGGGAACCGATATTTGATGGTAATTTTGTTGATTGCCCGACTGTCGACACACATGCGCTAGCTTCCATCTTTTTTGGCGTTAATAATGCTGGTACAACACATGGGCTCAAGCTCTCTCTCAACAGACCTTTAAGATCAATTCCTCCACTTGCCCCTGAAGTATCTCACACTCCTTCAGATTCTTCCGATAATAAGAGCAGTTGGGCTGGCTAGCCCTAGGGACAATGTCTATGTGATGTTGGATGTCCCTCATTGGGAGCAATCTATCAGGTAAATCTTCAGGCCGGACTTCTTTAAATTCTTTTAGTAATAGTCTTAAACTTGGAGGAATGTTTGAGGGATTTGATTCCTTGCCCTTCACCACTACGGCGTATACTTCGCCAGTTTTCTTGAATTCCTCCATAAAATCCCAAATGGTCTAGAGGGAACTCACCTCTACTTTAGAGGCTTCAGGGTAGTTCTCTAGTGTCATAGGGGCAAGGATTATTTTTTAACTATTCTTGACGAATATGTAGACATTATCGCGTCATCGATGGGTCGCATCACGGTCCGACTAACAAGGTTGATCGAGTAACATATGGAATGCTTCTATGTCGACCATGTTGTAAAGTATTTGATCCTTATAATTTTTATCAATTGAAAATGAGATTGTACATCGTTCAGCTACCTTGGTTTCATTCACCTTTTTTATTTAGTCAATTGAGTACAGTAGAGAATATTTTGTCGTTAGTAGCTGTAACTTGTCCACCATCACTCTTGAGACGATGTTCTCGTTACTACCACTGTAAGACCCGTATCCTAATCCGTACTATTCCGTTATTTTCCGTGATCCTTCTCGTCAAATTTTGGCAATCCGCGACCTGTAGTTGACGTTGCGCACGACCGTAAGTCATATCCTATTCATTTGAGTCAGCTTAATCCAAGACTTGTATCATTGCGCTCGACCGCTGCGGTTCCAACGCCGTAACTCACGCACCGATCCGATACCTATACGATGAGATGCGAACCCGCGTTCAGTTCAAGGAAAAACACCGCGCGTTGTAAATCCCAAGAGAATCTCTACAAAGTGTCAAATCATTCCCATCAATCAATCACCCATCAATCACTTTATGTCAAGTACAAGCACTCATGCTTCCTTTCTCCACAAGTCAAGCAACCACCCAAGTCAACTACCACATCACCTCACCCATCACTCACATCCATCAACCATCAACCCTTCACATCACTCCATCTCTCATTACATCACACCTCTCTCTCTCATTTCTCATCACAATTCCAACCAAGCAAGAGCCTCCCACGTCCAAGGCTCCCCATGAGAGAAATGTGCATTTTGGTGGCCCACTTCCCATCTCCAAATCTCATCATCCTAGCCATCCATTTCCCATCTCCACCATCAAAGTGAAGCTCTAGGAGACCGGCATCCCGACGGACCAAGAAGAACAAGTGGTGGGTGCTTTGATAGAGTAGTTTACTTATTTTTACGATGGGCTAAGTGAGGCCCACCGATCAATGGTGTGGATCTCACTTGGGACCCTAAGATGTGGCCAAGGGCTCATCTTGACCATCAAGATCATTCCATGATGGGGCCATTTTCCATGGACCCCATCATGATGTTTACTTTCCTTGTATTAAAGAGGTCATATAGACCGTCCATTTCTAGTGGAGTGGGATCTCCACCGTTGATCTTTTATTTGGATGGTCCCATATGCAATGGGACCCATTGATGTATGATTGGATGGTTGAAACGGAGGACCCATAGTGTCGGGGTCCCTCCATCACGCGTGTTCCACTTCTTTACTCTCTCTCTCTCTCTCTTTTTTATATTTATGTTGATGAGGCCATGTGGCCCACTTGAATGAGCCCCACATGAACTATGTATTTTATCCAAACCCTCCATGAGTGGGGCCCATCTTAAATGTACATCCATTTGGGGTGGCCCACCTAATCAGGGCCCACCTTGAATGTATTTGATACAACCCAAAACAAAAAAAAAGAAAAAGGGGAAAGACGTCCAGGCGGTGGACGTCACTGGAAGAAAAAAAATATATATATATATATATAATGAAGGCCAATGGGGTGGGCCACTTGTACGGGACCCACCTTGATGTATGTTTATAATCCAAGTCGTCCATCCTCTCCCCTGACTCATTTTAGGCGTTGAGCCAAAAAATGAGGTTGATCAAAGTACCTGGTGGGCCATAGTGTTGAAAACAATATCAGTACCGTTGAAACCTACTCAGATTTTTATTACACACAGGAAAATGTCCGTTATTGGTCTTGATAGATTTTTTTCAGGCTTGGGAACACAATGGATGGAGTGGATGCATTTGAAGCGGGCCCCTCGTACCAAAAACCTCACAAAAACAGGTTTTTTTAAAAAAAAAAAAAAAAACAAGGCAAGCAGCAGAGGCTGCTGCCTCTGGACGTCAGGACGCCAGTGCGTCCTGCGCTCTTCAGCAGGCGGGCGGACAAGGCAGACCCACGGCCCCTGCCGTGGGCCCCACCTTGATGTTTATATGTCATTCAATCCATCCAGATGGTGGGCCTTTACCTGAAGAAGGCTCCACCCACAAATCAAGTCCATGCTCAAGTGGCCCACATCATAGGAAACAATATTGATTGAGTGCCTACCATTGAAACTTTTTGGTGGCCACAGAAGTTTTGGATCACGATGATATTTGTTTTTCCATTCATCCAGGCCTTTGTGACCTTACCAACAGGCTGGATGGAAAGTAAACATTATGGTGGGCCCCCACATGGGACCCACAGTGATATATGTGTGGTGCCTCCACCGTCCAGGCGGATGGTGGAGCCTACTATGATATATGTGTTCTATTTGCACGTCCAGTGGACGGTGGAACCCCAATAAAATGTGTTTTATTCACACTATTTAGTGGTAGTGGGGCTCACCATGATGCATGTGTTGCATCCAAGCCTTTCAACCATTAGGAAAGCTCATTTGTGGCATGAGCTAAAGAATGAGTTAGATCCGTAGTTCAAGTGGGTCCCACCACTATTATTTGAAGTGAGGATCGGTTGATCCTTTGACATGATTCACATACATATATGTATGTATATATGTATGTATGCATGTACGTATATATTTGTGGCCACTTTTAAGGCCCACCTTGAAATTCATAAGGCCCATATGAGGAGACCCATATTGATGTAATGGTAGCCGTTGTTGAGGCCTACCTTGGTATATATATAAGGCCTAAGTGATCGAGCCCATCTTGTCACAATTATGGCCCATTGTTAAGGCCCACTTTGATGTGAATGTGAGTCCATGTTATAGGTCCATTCGATATATTTGTGGCCTGTGATTGAGGCCCACTTTGATAGTTGTAAGGCCCATATTATGAGGCCCACTTTGATGTATTTCAAGGCCCATGGATTATGGACCATTGCAATGTACATAAGGCTCATTGGTGAGGCCCATTAACGCAACCCATTTGATGTATTTAAGGCCCATGGGTCGAGGCCCAACGGATGACCTTAGGGTCCATTGCAATGTGTGACTTCCCATGTTCATGTAATGATATATATGGCGGACCGTGCCTAGGGAACAATGTTGGTTTGACGTCCATATTGTATGTACAATGTTGGTTAAATGTCCGCATTGTAACTCCCCTTAGGGCCCATTGTAGGCACATGCTCGTTGCTATTCACCGCCTTATAATATGCTTAGTATAATCCCATGACTCATTCCCATACGCATCATATGTATGCTTGATTTGAGTAGTGACTGATCATAGCATATGCCATTGGGCAGACCACTTATGGGACCCATTATGAGTCAGAGTGCCCCACATGATCACGCAGTACGCGCTGGATTTCTGCAAGATTTGACGTGTGATTCATACATCTCACATATGTGTGACCTGATCACTGCACGCCCTAGCGACATCAGGCCTGTGGCTCCACAGGTACATCGTGGATGGCCATATCGGATACCAAAAATATTTAGTTCTAGCACTATGGGCACTTAGGATGTCCTTGGGTGAAAGTCCCAGAACCTTTTTGGTACCAGGAGATGCTCCAACGTCTAGACCGAGTGGATACATGAGTGCCCGAGTACCGAATACCAGTAGGCCGCATCTCTCATTGTGTCGTGGTCAGTTGGAAGGGGGTGTGGCCTTATCCGCCTGAGTGAGGGGGCTATAAGCTAGGCTGAGTTTGACTAGCTCACAAATGAGTCCCCTATCGACGAGCCGGGTAGGTATTGGCATACTACCGGTCAGGCGGATAGCGAGGTCTTTTCCGCTTGCTTAACTGTGCAGCTAAGGAGGTGGCAGTTACTGCGAAGTGTATTAGACCCCGGTGATATCAAGAGAGGAACTGTATTGATATGTGTACATGATGAGTACCGACTTGCTTGGATTACATTTTGCATATGACATTCGGATATGTAGGCCTTGCATTGCATCGGTGTGGCCGATGGCACTCATTTCTTGCATCATGCCTTGCATTATATAGCCTTAGTATATTCATGGACTTACCGCATACTTCCGCATTACCTGATCTTGTACACTCGACGTTTGCCCTCCGCACACACTTACACCACCCTCTAAGCTTTTATAAGCTTATGCACGACAGTTGCGTGCAGGTAGCATTGGATAGCAGCAGCTCTAAGCAGGAGTGCATATCAGGACCTTTTGGAGCTTTTGATCACCTTGTATTTCCCTTTCCGCATTGTACTTAAAGTTTTTGATATAGTGGATATGTGGTGATGTTGTTTTGTGACTTGGTTATGCTTGTGGTTATGCTCCATTACAAAAAAAAATCATTTTAAAAATCCTCCTTGTAGGATCCCAGGATTGAAATCTGGTATTTGATTATCAGAAGCCGAGAATGGGGCACTACGAAGGCTGTCAGTACCGGATTCGGCAATCGAAATTTGTGTGAATCCGATTTTCGGGTTTGGGGTGTGACAGAAGTTGGTATCAGGGCATAACTTGGGAATACCTGAGGATCACATCACATATCTACTATAAATAGGTTCCGAGTCTGAATGATTTAGCGATTTTTTGACATAAACCCTTAATGTATGTGCCTTCGAGGATTCTCAAGACTGATAGGCCATTGTTCCTTCCTGTAGGAGACGTTATGGCTAGAAGAACGACCCGAGCGACTCGCGCACCACCACCCATAGTTCCTGCTTTACCACCTGCTACTCCTGCTCCACCACCAGATAGTCCTGCCTTTGAGCCTGAGGATGCCACTCATTTTTCTGAGACCGGTGCGGATCCGACCGTACCTGTGAGTGCTACTCAGCTGCAGTAGATGTTGCAGGCGATGACCGCCATTCTTCAGGGGCAGAACAGGCGTCCCACTGTTACACCAGCCGAGGCTGAGCAGGAGCGTGCGAGCGCTCTTCTTAAAGATTTTCGATGGCATGATCCCCCACATTTTCGAGGTGAGCCAGACCCTACTGCTATAGAGCTATGGTGCTCCGAGGTGGAGAAGATATTCGACACCATGAGATGTACGACCCAGCAGCGAGTTCCATTAGTTGTATTCCTTCTGCAGGGCGAGGCTCAATATTAGTGGGCATCTATGGCCCGATCGGTAGCCGCCGATTTTGAGTGGACCTGGGAGGACTTTATAGACCGGTTTGACCAAAAGTTCTTTCCCGAGCATGTGCGACAGCAGCGCGCACTAGAGTTTGAGACTTTGGTCCAGGGGGACATGTCTGTGTCCCAGTATGAGGCTCGGTTCGTCGCACTATCCAGATTCGTGACATATCTTGTTGATGATGAGGGGAGGAAGGCCCGCCGTTTTGAGAACGGCTTACGTCCTGCCCTCCGGAGCCGTGTGATCGGACACATGCTTCCGACATTTGAACAGATAGTAGAGAGGGCCTTGATATATGAGACAGATTGGGCCAGTGTGCAAAGAGCCCGCGATCAGAGGGGAGATCAGAAGAGGAAGGCACCCTCTAGTAGTTCCCATCAGCAGCATCGTTCACAGCAGTGGCGCACGACCCGCCCAGCATTCCGAGCACCAGCAGTACCCCCAGCACCATCTTCGGGATCGTTTATAGGTACTTACTTTGGATGCGGTCGTACAGGGCATCGTAGGCACGAGTGTCCCCATCCGCAGCAGCAGCAGCCGAGGGCACCACATCCACCTCCATGACAGCCACCACAGCAGCAGCGACCACAGCACCAGCCTCTTGTACATCCCCCACAGCAGCAGAGGCAGCAGGTTAGGCCCCCACAGCGACCACAGCAGCAGCAGAGACCTCAGAGGGGACCTGCACCTCCCCAGCAGGCTCAGAGCAGATTCTATGCCGCCCAGCAGGACCCTCAATCATCAGGAGGGGTCGTCGAGGGTACTCTTCCTGTTTCTACAAGCATTTCACGCGTACTATTTGATTCTAGTGCATCGTATTTATTTATCACCGATGATTTCTGCCGATCGACCGGTTTGCCGTTGGAGTCTGCCCGTGAGGATTTGGTAGTATCGACGCCATTAGGGAGGATGGCAGTGTTGGGCCAATTTTGCGCTTCTTGCCCTATTTTGATTGGGGATATCTTCTTTCCTGCCGACCTATTTGTATTACCGATGCCTGGTTTTGATGTTATCCTGGGCATGGACTGGCTTGCCGAGTACTACGCCATATTAGACTACTCTGCAAGGACAGTCACGTTCTGCATACCCGGCGTGCCAGAGTTTCAGTTTGTTGCCGAGCCTAGAGGAGGGCAGCTTTCTTGCCTGTTATCGTGTGCCGTTGAGGAGCCAGCTGCTTTGAGTATCGACTAGCTGTCGGTTGTTTGTGGTTTTCCTGATGTGTTACAGGAGATTCCGGGATTACCACCTCGTGGCATACTGAGTTCCAGATTGATCTTGTGCCCGGTATCTCGCCTATTTCGAAGGCCCCGTATTGTATGGCACCATTGGAGTTACGGGAACTGCAGAAGCAGTTGGACGAGTTGCGCGAGCTAGGCTTTATTCGTCCGAGTAGTTCACCGTGGGGAGCACCGGTACTCTTCGTAAAGAAGAAGGATGGCTCGTTGAGGCTTTGCGTAGACTACCGCGAGCTCAACAAGGTCACGATCAAGAACAAGTACCTGCTTCCGAGGATCGATGACTTGTTTGATCAGCTGCAGGAGGCGCATTTCTTTTCAAAGATAGACTTGCGGTCCGGTTATCATCAGGTTCGGGTTCGAGATGAAGATATTCCGAAGACAGCCTTTAGGACGCGATATGGTCATTTTGAGTTCCAGGTCATGTCCTTCGGACTGACCAATGCGCCCGCAGTATTCATTCAGTTGATGAACGAGGTCTTTCGTCCGTATCTTGATCAGTTTATCATGGTGTTTATTGATGACATTCTGATATATTCGAGGACTCGTGGGGAGCATGAGCGGCATCTTTAGATTACATTGCAGACCCTCCGTGCACACCAGCTTTACACGAAGCTGGAGAAGTGTGAGTTTTGGCAAGAGGAGGTGAAGTTCCTCGGCCATGTAGTGACAAGGTAGGGTGTCCCTGTAGACCCCTCGAAGATTGATGCCGTGCGTCAGTGGGACTAGCCCACGAACGCATCTGAGATCCACAGTTTTCTTGGTTTGGCGGGCTACTACTGACGTTTTATTGAGGGATTCTCTCGAATTGCAGCCCCGTTGACCAGGTTGACCCGGAAGGGTGCCGAGTTCATTTAGAGCGACGCTTGTGAGCAGGCGTTTATGGAGTTGAAGGACCGCCTCACGTCCTCTCCTGTCCTCACTCTTCCCTCTGGGAGTGATGGATTTGTTGTATTTACTGATGCCTCACGAGTTGGCTTAGGTGCTGTCCTGATGCAGCACGGGAAGCCGGTAGCTTATGCGTCTCGTCAGCTCAAGGTCCATGAGCTGAACTACCCCACACACAATCTAGAGCTGGCAGCGGTTGTCTTTGCGCTGAAAGTGTGGAGACACTATCTTTATGGGGTAAGATTCGAGCTCTTCTCCGACCATAAGAGCTTGAAGTATTTGTTCTCTCAGTCCGAGCTGAATATGAGGCAGAGACGTTGGATGGAACTCCTGAAGGACTATGATTTTGATCTTTAGTACCACCCGAGTAAGGCGAACGTGGTGGCGGATGCCCTCAGCCGTCAGCCACGAGGCCTGGTGGCACATATGATGATTCAGGAGTGGAGAATACTCGAGGATATAGCAGAGTACGACTTTGAATTTGGTCTGTAATCATCGATTGTTCAGCTATCGAGCTTGTCGATTCAGCCCTCTCTTGTCACAAGGGTGATCGAGGCTCAACAGACAGACGAGTCGTTACAGGATTACCGAGCAGAGGCAGCATCTGAGAGTCAGACAGATTGGCATATTGGTTCTGACGGTGGACTTCGCTTCAGAGGCCGATTATGTGTCCCGGATATTCCTGATTTACGCCGAGATCTTATGACCGAGGCACATTGATCGCGTTTCTCTATCCACCCTGGCTCGACGAAGATGTATCACGATATGAGGCGCCAGTATTTTTGGTCAGGGATGAAGCGCCAGATAGCCAGTTTTTTGGCCAAATGTGACACCTGCCAGCGTGTTAAGGCCGATCATCAGAGACCCCCTGGTCTATTGCAGCCGCTGAGCGTCCCGATGTGAAAGTGGGAGCATATATCTACCGATTTTATCTTGGGTTTGCCGAGGACTCAGCGCGGTCATGACGCCATTTAGGTTGTTGTGGACCGTCTGACGAAGTCGGCACATTTTCTTATGATTCGTGAGACTTGGCATATAGATCGGCTCGCCAGGATGTTTATTGATGAGATCGTGAGATTGCATGGTGTTCCCGTCTCGATTATTTCAGACCGAGATCCGAGGTTCACGTCTCAGTTTTGGAGGAGCTTCTAAAGAGCGATGGGCACTGATTTGTAGCTCAGCACCACGTATCATCCACAAACTGATGGTCAGACCGAGAGGGTCAACCAGATCCTTGAGGATATGCTTCGGGCTTGCGCAATTAATTTTGGGGGTAGTTGGGACGAGCACCTGCGATTGGCTGAGTTCGCGTACAACAACAGATATCAGGCTACCATTGGCATGGCTCCTTTTGAGGCATTATATGGCAGACCGTGCAGATCCCCGAGTTGTTGGACCGAGGTTGGAGAGCGACGTCTCCTAAGTCCCGAGCTTGTGCTGCAGACGTCAGAGGCTATCGACATCATCAGACAGAGGATGCGCACAGCTCAGAGCCGACAGAAGAGTTTTGCTGATCGTCGGCGTCATCCCTTGGAGTTTGCCGTTGGGGACTATGTGTATCTCAAGGTCTCACCCATGAAGGGTGTAGTTCATTTTGGGATGAAGGGCAAGCTTGCCCCGAGATTCATAGGACCTTTCGAGATCACTGGGCGCATTGGCGCTGTGGCCTACCGGCTTGCCTTGCCATCGCAGTTGTCTGGCGTCCATAACGTCTTCCATGTCTCTATGTTGAGGAAGTGTGGGTTAGACGTTGTTCCTGTTATTGATTGGCAGTCGTTGGAGGTTCGTGAGGACGCTTCTTATATTGAGCAGCCAGTTCGTATCCTCGATCGGAAGGAGCAGGTCCTCAGGCCCAAGGTCATTCCCTTGGTGAAGGTACAGTGGGGCCATCATAGTGTGGATGAGGCATCTTGGGAGCGCGAGGCAGAGATCCGCGAGCGTTATCCCCATCTTTTCGATGATTGATTGTATGATGTATTATGGTGCTTGATTATATATGATGTTATGTTCCCTATTTCCTTTTTGAGTTATGGTTAGTTACGATGGTAGTGTAAATTTCGAGGACGAAATTTTTATTAGGTGGGGAGAGCTGTAAGACCCGTATCCTAATCCGTACTATTCCGTTGTTTTCCGCGATCCTTCTCGTCAAATTCTGGCAATCCTCGACCTGTAGTTGACGTTGCGCACGACCTTAAGTCGTATACTATTCATTTGAGTCAGCTTAATCTAAGACTTGTATCATTGCGACAGCACCGTCGCTGCGGTTCCAACGCCGTAACTCACGCACCGATCCGATACCCAGACGATGAGATGCGGACCCGCATTCAGTTCAAGGAAAAACACCGCGCGTTGTAAATCCCAAGAGAATCTCTACAAAGTGTCAAATCAATCCCATCAATCAATCACCCATCAATCACTTTATGTCAAGTACAAGCACCCATGCTTCCTTTCTCCACAAGTCAACCAACCACCCAAGTCAACTACCACATCACCTCACCCATCACTCACATCCATCAACCATCATCCCTTCACATTACTCCATCACTCATTACATCACACCTCTCTCTCTCATTTCTCATCACAATTCCAACCAAGCAAGAGCCTCCCACGTCCAAGGCTCCCCATGAGAGAAATGTGCATTTTGGTGGCCCACTTCCCATCTCCAAATCCCATCATCCTAGCCATCCATTTCCCATCTCCACCATCAAAGTGAAGCTCTAGGAGACCGGCATCCCGACGGACCAAGAAGAACAAGTGGTGGGTTCTTTGATAGAGTAGTTTACTTATTTTTACGATGGGCTAAGTGAGGCCCACCGATCAATGGTGTGGATCTCACTTGGGACCCTAAGATGTGGCCAAGGGCTCATCTTGATCATCAAGATCATTCCATGATGGGGCCATTCTCCATGAACCCCATCATGATGTTTACTTTCCTTGTATTAAAGAGGTCATCTAGACTGTCCATTTCTAGTGGAGTGGGATCTCCACCGTTGATCTTTTATTTGGATGGTCCCATATGCAATGGGACCCATTGATGTATGATTGGATGGTTGAAACGGAGGACCCATAGTGCCGGGGTCCCTCCATCACGCGTGTCCCACTTCTTTTCTCTCTCTCTCTCTCTCTTTTTTTTTATATTTATGTTGATGAGGCCATGTGGC
Organism: Magnolia kwangsiensis; assembly: GCA_037074715.1. Classification (NCBI taxonomy): domain Eukaryota; kingdom Viridiplantae; phylum Streptophyta; class Magnoliopsida; order Magnoliales; family Magnoliaceae; genus Magnolia; species Magnolia kwangsiensis. Next base: position 109,432,887 of record CM073573.1, on the reverse strand, counting down.
CCACTTGAATGAGCCCCACATGAACTATGTATTTTATCCAAACCCTCCATGAGTGGGGCCCATCTTAAATGTACATCCATTTGGGGTGGCCCACCTAATCAGGGCCCACCTTGAATGTATTTAATACAACCCAAAACAAAAAAAAAAAAAAAGGGGAAAGACGTCCAGGCGCTGGACGTCACTGGAAGAAAAATATATATATAAAAAATGAAGGCCAATGGGGTGGGCCACTTGTACGGGACCCACCTTGATGTATGTTTATAATCCAAGCCGTCCATCCTCTCCCCTGACTCATTTTAGGCGTTGAGCCGAAAAATGAGGTTGATCAAAGTCCTGGTGGGCCATAGTGTTGAAAACAATATCAGTTCCGTTGAAACCTACCCAGATTTTTATTACACACTGAAAAATGTCCGTTATTGGTCTTGATAGATTTGTTTCGGGCTTGGGAACACAATGGATGGAGTGGATGCATTTGAAGCGGGCCCCTCGTACCAAAAACTCACAAAAACAGGTTTTTTAAAAAAAAAAAAAAAAAAGGCAAGCAGTAGAGGCTGCTGCCTCTGGATGTCAGGATGCCAGCACGTCCTGCGCTCTTCAGCGGGCGGGCGAACGAGGCAGACCCACGGTCCCTGCCGTGGGCCCCACCTTGATGTTTATATGTCATCCAATCCATCCAGATGGTGGGCCTTTACCTGAAGAAGGCTCCACCCAAAAATTAAGTCCATTCAAGGCTCAAGTGGCCCACATCATAGGAAACAGTATTGATTGAGTGCCTACCATTGAAACTTTTTGGTGGCCACAGAAGTTTTGGATCACGATGATATTTTTTTTTCCATTCATCCAGGCCTTTGTGACCTTACCAACAGGCTGGATGGAAAGTAAACATTATGGTGGGCCCCCACATGGGACCCACAGTGATATATGTGTGGTGCCTCCACCGTCCAGGCGGATGGTGGAGCCTACTATGATATATGTGTTCTATTTGCACGTCCAGTGGACGGTGGAACCCCAATAAAATGTGTTTTATTCACACTATTTAGTGGTAGTGGGGCTCACCATGATGCATGTGTTGCATCCAAGCCTTCCAACCATTAGGAAAGCTCATTTGTGGCATGAGCTAAAGAATGAGTTAGATCCATAGTTCAAGTGGGTCCCACCACTATTATTTGAAGTGAGGATCGGTTGATCCTTTGACATGATTCATATACATATATGTATGTATATATGTATGTATGCATGTACGTATATATTTGTGGCCATTTTTAAGGCCCACCTTGACATTCATAAGGCCCATATGAGGAGACCCATATTGATGTAATGGTAGCCGTTGTTGAGGCCTACCTTGGTATATATATAAGGCCCAAGTGATCGAGCCCATCTTGTCACAATTATGGCCCATTGTTAAGGCCCACTTTAATGTGAATGTGAGTCCATGTTATAGGTCCATTCGATATATTTGTGGCCCGTGATTGGGGCCCACTTTGATAGTTGTAAGGCCCATATTATGAGGCCCACTTTGATGTATTTCAAGGCCCATGGATTATGGACCATTGCAATGTACATAAGGCTCATTGGTGAGGCCCATTAACGCAACCCATTTGATGTATTTAAGGCCCATGGGTCGAGGCCCAACGGATGACCTTAGGGTCCATTGCAATGTGTGACTTCCCATGTTCATGTAATGATATATATGGCGGACCGTGCCTAGGGAACAATGTTGGTTTGACGTCCATATTGTATGTACAATGTTGGTTAAATGTCCGCATTGTAACTCCCCTTAGGGCCCATTGTTAGGCACATGCTCGTTGCTATTCACCGCCTTATAATATGCTTAGTATAATCCCATGACTCATTCCCATACGCATCATATGTATGCTTGATTTGAGTAGTGACTGATCATAGCATATTACATTGGGCAGACCACTTATGGGACCCATTATGAGTCGGAGTGCCCCACATGATCACGCAGTACGCGCTGGATTTCTGCAAGATTTGACGTGTGATTCATGCATCTCACATATGTGTGACCTGATCACTGCACGCCCTAGCGACATCAGGGCTGTGGCTCCACAGGTACATCGTGGATGGCCGTATCGGATACCGAAAATATTTAGTTCTAGCACTGTAGGCATTTAGGATGTCCTTGGGTGAAAGTTCCAGAACCTTTTTGGTACCAGGAGATGCTCCAACGTCTAGACCGAGTGGATACATGAGCGCCCGAGTGCCAAATACCAGTAGGTCGCGTCTCCCATTGTGTCGTGGTCGGTTTGAAGGGGGTGTGGCCTTATCCGCCTGAGTGAGGGGGCTATAAGCTAGGCTGAGTTTGACTAGCTCGCAAATGAGTCCGCTATCGACGAGCCGGGTAGGTATTGGCATACTGCCGGTCAGGCGGATAACGAGGTCTTTTCCGCTTGCTTAACTGTGCAGCTAGGGAGTTGGCAGTCACTGCGAAGTGTATTAGACCCCGGTGATATCTAGAGAGGAACTGTATTGATATGTGTACATGATGAGTACCGACTTGCTTGGATTGTATTTCGCATATGACATTCGGCTATGTAGGCCTTGCATTGCATCGGTGTGGCCAATGGCACTCATTTCTCGCATCATGCCTTGCATTACATAGCCTTGGTATATTCATGGACTTACCACATACTTCCACATTACCTGATCTTGTACACTCGACGTTTTCCCTCCGCACACACTTACACCACCCTCTAAGCTTTTGTAAGCTTATGCACGACAGTTGCGTGCAGGTAGCGTTGGACAGCAGCAGCGCTGAGGCAGGAGTGCATATCAGGACCTTTTGGAGCTTTTGATCACTTTGTATTTCCCTTTTCAAATTGTACTTAAAGTTTTGATATAGTGGATATGTGGTGATGTTGTTTTGTGACTTGGTTATGCTTGTGGTTATGCTCCATTATAAAAAAAAATTCATTCTGAAAATCCTCCTTGTAGGATCCCAGGATCGGAATCTGGTATTTGATTATCAGAAGCCGAGAATGGGGCACTACGGAGGCTGTCAGTACTGGATTCGGCAATCGGGATTCGTGTGAATCCAATTTTCGGGTTTGGGGTGTGACAACCACTGTCTATGATCACATCACAGATCTTTCCGTTGATAGTGCACTGTGTGCAAAATATATTATGTCGTTATGGATGTAATTCCTTCCGTGTGATATATAGTAATTGCCTCATAACTAGAGATTCTCCACAATCATCGCCCATCAATTCATCACCATCTTCTATTTTCTCAGTGGCTTGTTCATGTTCATCAAAGCCATGGTCTTCTTCTACAGCCTCACATTCAGAACCCCCTTCATTTATGGTCAAGTGTGCTACGAGACATTGAGGATAGGTGTTTGATAAGTGGCCTGATTGGTCACAGTGATAACAATTGTTCGACCTTGGCCATGCATAAAGATTTGGAATCCTACTTGGGCCCGCTGTTGTACGTGCTGAACGTTGAGGTCTGGATGAGCCGCTCCCTGTATCACCGTTTGTGATTGAAGGAGGTTAAGGACGTTCTCCTACTAGTTTTTTTTCCCTCATGTCAGCACTGGATCCTACGTGGGACCCATCATGGGGGGTTAAGTTGAAGGATAGGGTCGAGCAGAAAATCTGGCAAGTAGGGTTTCTGCCATACCCGTCAATTGAACTACTTCATCCACGGTCCCGATTGGGTACATCTGAACTCGGTCTTGAATTATTGGTCATGACTGACCTATAAATCGTGCCACCTTCAGTGATCAGATTCTGACAGATCATTTTGTATTGCCAACCGCTGAAATTCTTCAATATAATCTGTGACTGTTCGATTTCCTTGTCGACAATTCTGATATTGCTAGAATAATATCTGCTCATAATCACCGAAGAGAAATCATGATCGAAGAAGATGTCTCATCCATGGCCATAATGAGAAGGATGCCTTGTTCTGGCGGGCTTGTAAGAGTTGTAATTGCTCCTGCAATGCAAAAGCACTAGATTTTAATTTAAACGCTATCAAATTTTACCTTTTTATGATCTGGCATGTCCATATAATTAAAATATCTCTCTACTTCGGCTAGCCAATTGAGGAAATCTTCTATGCATAATAAACTATTAAAACTCAGAAGTTTAGCTTTACCTCAATAGTCTCCTTTAGCACGATCTAGATAATCGCCTTCATGTATTGGTCTTCAGGCAAAACCTTCATTAAGATCCTCGTCGCTAGAACTTGAATCATCTGGTGTAGCTTTACAATTTGCCACTGGTAGTGCTCTATGAAAATTGGAGTTGTGTCATACAGCAACTATGGGTGGTGGAGAAACCATAAGTGGCGGAGCACCACCTAGGGCTTGGGGCAGAAATAGTGTATCCACAAGACGGTCGAGGGTTACTTGTAGCCCTTGCATGGTTAACTGACTCTCCCAGTGGAAAGCTTTCATTCTTTCTAAAAGATAACGAATCACTGGATCATCATCTACAGAATTTTGGCTCATACATTTGTTGTTTGCCATCGACCCGAGGGGAATCCTCGCTCTAATACCAATTGATGCAGGGATGAACGTGATGAGGTTGAGCACTATCTCCGTCAAGAGGATAACCATTCCGAATCCACGGAACTTCTCTGGACTCCTCACAGAGGCTTCTTGAATCCACGAGAAAGAAAGCAAGAAAAATAGAAAATAAATTCTATAAAATTAAAAATTGATTAATGAATGAAATAAATGAGTTCATAACCCATTAAATAGAGATACCAAGTAATGACAGAGAAATCAGAAGTAAACTACAACTAAAACTCCTAGAATTTATAACTTACTATAAATAGTAAATTTACTTTTTATAGTAAGTTTCGTATGTGGCTTAACCACATTATTCTCCTAATTATTCTAAGATTTGGACACAACTCCTAAATCCCAATAGATGAAGATTTATAAACAAACTAAAACTTACTATTTATAGTAAAAATGAAATTAAATATGGAATTCGACAGTCGATAATTTTGTAAATCCTACGTGTGGGAAACCCATCTCACACTAAGTTAGTTAGCTAAAGTAGCTCATCCTACCCCAAAATCATATATTTTTCATCTGATAACTCATTCCATACCGTAAGATACACCCAATCTAAGGTCAACCTTGGCCATGACACTGCCAGCAACCTGCTCCACGTCAGTCCAGAGAGTCTCTATGGATTCAAAATAATTATCCCATGAGGAATACGGTGTTCGACCTCATCTCGCACATCCCTGCATCATTTTCAGACCACGTACCTCATTATGGAATGGCCCACAGCTTCTTACGGTCATGATATTATGCAAAGAAATTTGCGACTGTGGACCCCACCTTTTATCCAATGGTTTTTTTAAAGAAATACAAGATTAACTTACATACTTAGACCTCCACATATGGACACCGAAAAAGAGGATGAAAATACCCCTCTTTTCACTGTGTCGCTTTCCCTCCCCTTTCCACCGCTACTTCCGTTGCTTTCACCCCTTTCACTACTGGTTTCACTGCTACTTTCACTGTCGGTTTCTTAACAACATTGGAGTGCATCCTTCTTGTACATCAACAATCACACCCTCTTCTGAAAATGGTGGGTCCAGTGAAGAAAGCACACACCACAGGTATATTTTAAACTCTGTTGGGCCCACATTGAATATATGTAGTATATCCACGCCGTCCATCCGTTTATCTATCTAATTTAAGGGGTTGAGTCCCAAATTAAAGAACATGAAAAGATCAAAGTGGATCATACGACGGGAAACAGTGTAGATAATGATTTTAACTGTTGAAACCACAGTAGGCCCAATAATGATGTTATTTTATTAGGAAATTGCATGTTCATAAGATCATACATACATGGATTAATAGAAAACACAACTATAATCTTGATCTAAAACTTTCATGGCCCTTAAGAAATGATCAACAGTAGAAGGTCAATTTAAAATTATCATGTGGTGTGGTCCATTTGAACATTGGATATGTTTAAATTTTTAGGCTCAAGCCATGAAATTATTGGTTAAGTTTGCCCTACTGATTTTCTAATTTGCCTCTCTCAATTTCATATTTGCACCATTGATTTTCTAGTTTGCCCAGCTGAATTTCAAGCTTGCCCCGCTGAATTTCATGCTTGCCCCGCTGAATTTCATGCTTGCCCCGCTGATTTTCATGTTTGCCCCACTTAGTTTCCAGTTTGCCCCGCTCAATTTCATGTTTGCCTTGCTGATTTTTGTATTTGCCCCGCTGATTTTCTAGTTTGCCCCATTGAAATTCAAGTTTGCCCTGCTAAATTTCTAATTTACCTCGTTGAATTTCATGTTTGCCCCGCTCAATTTCCATTTTACCCCACTCAAATCCTAATTTGCCCCGTTGAATTTCATGTTTGCCCCACTCAATTGCCACTTTGCCCTACTGAATTTCATGTTTGCCGCACTCAATTTGTAGCTTGCTCCACTAATTTAATGTTTCCCCCACTCAAGTTCTATTTTTCCTTGCTCAATTTTATGTTTGCTCCACTCAATTTCTGGTTTTCTCCGCTGAATTTCATGTTTGTCTCACTTAATTTCTTGTTTGCCCAGCTAAAATTCAAGTTTGCCCCGCTGAATTTCATGTTTTCCCCGCTGAACTTCATATTTGCCTCGTTCAATTTCCTATTTGCCCACTGAAATTCAAGTTTGCCCCACTGAATTTCATGTTTGCCCTGCCCAATTTCATAATTGCCCCGCTCAATTTCTAGTTTGCCACACTGAATTTTCAGTTTCCTCCATTGAATTTCATGTTTGCCCTACTCAATTTCTAGTTTGCCCCGCTCAATTTCATGTTTTCCCTGTTAAATTTCATGTTTACTAATGGCCTTGAAATTACAGCTAATAGATTACGATACTAGAATTCAACAATAAAGAAATTATCAATTCTATGATTGTGTGATTGGCTACCCTGTGATAGATCCCATAAATCATCCCTAGAGACCTATGCATGAAAGTTTTGGGTTGCTTTGTAGATAGGACTCAGATCATCTTTGTAAGGCATACATATTAAAAATAAAAAATAAAAAATTGAGCAGGGCAAAAATAACAGCACATGAAAATATCACAAGATTATGTGAATTTGAGGTTGAAGTGAGCATATAGTTCAATTTAGTTAATTATTTTTTCCATACAATCACAATTTCTAGATGAATGTTGTGACGTAGGTTTGATGCTAGCCACCAACTTGATGCAACCCTCCTTGATCTGGCTAGGCATCTGAAATGATAGTGCAAAACTCCCACAGGTGCAATTTGATAGGCTATTACATATGCTGATTACAATTAAGCACTATCTAATAGTCTATTACATATGTTGATTACAATCATCAAGTTAAGAAACATGTTCATGAGAAGAGTGTAGCTTAAATAAGGATGTTGAGATGGATGATTGGCAAGATAGGGAATAATAGAATTAGAAATGCATATATTCAAGTGAACTTAAGAGTAGCACCAATAGGTAATAAGATGGAGAAAAGTAGAGTTAGATGGTTGGTTCGTGCAATAAAGACCAAGAACCACTCCAAGCCTACTTACCGCCATTGCCTGAGCATGCTTATAGCTATTGCCATATTATTGTAAATTTTTGCAGCCTAAATAACATAGCAATGCCAAAGACATAAGATGGTTAGTTTATATTATTGCATTTCACAGCTATTACATTACCACAAAAAAAAGAAAACACTTGAGACTAAGGATGAGCCAGGCCATTGGGTTGAGCCAGGCCTAAATGAGCATAGCTGCCCCGCTCAATTTCTAGTTTGCCCTGTCAATGGCCAATACCCTACTCAATGATTTTTAAAAACTTTGAATGCATTATCCCAGAGCTACAAAATATCTCTCTAACCTGCAAGTCTATCGGTTAACAAGCACGAAAGTAACTGTCCATGGGTTGGTCGTCCTCAACTCATGCAAATACAAAGGGAGTTGATTATAGGAGTCTTTGTAAGACCCCATCACGTGATTAACTGCAAGTTCCCTAGCTCTCTTTGCCTTGCTATAACTGATAAGAATATTATAATTCTCTTGCATGACGAAGATAATATCACGTGGCCTCAACCCTAGGCGTTGCTCAATGCAGCTAATAACTTGAACACACACTAATTTACTGTTGGCTTGCCAGTGATCGTTCTTCATACATGTCATGTCGAACGTGTGTTTTGACATACAAGTTTGTATTTTGAATATCCCCGTATCATTCACCCGAGATACATGAACCCTCCATTAGCATGTATCTTCAAAGCAGACCATGATAAATCTCCTAGAATTTGAGTATATTACTCTATACTGGAAATTATTGCGAATTGTAAATTGGCTCAAAACATACTGGCATCGACTCTTATCCTTAAATGTTTGCCCAACGACTACATCGATCGGATCACATAACGAATCAGTATATTCCAACATTTTTGCATTGGTGAATGTAACATCATCAAACGACGTAAGAACTTGACGAGTGATGAGGTTCGATGTTTCGGGAAGGTCTCGAAGTGGAATGTTGCTTACACGCATAGATGAGATAGTGGATGATGATGGCAGATCTGCTGTTAATGCTAAAGGCGGTGTCATTATTCATAATTACTATTAATGTCACATGCACCACTGACTTGGCTAGTCACGATGTTTGATATTTACGGCGGGTCGGGCAATTAATCATTGTTTACTACCACTTGTAATGGAGAAGGATTGTATTTGAATTCCACGCCATACACCTCAGCCACACTATCCACATATGTTGTAGTATTGATGTGTTGCATTGTCTCGATGACTAACGGGATGAATTTATCCGAATGCTCAAACTGGTAGCATAGGAACTCTCTGATGTCACATTATTTTCAATTTCAATTGGAGGCATTGATTAGTTAGTGCAATGATTCAATACTTTCATCCTAATATCACAATCTTCTGGTCTGCTCTTAATAATCTTGTAAATTCTAGATCGAAGCTCCTCGTACGTAGTCTCGAGATGTTGCGTAATTTGTTTTGAAGTTCCACCCGTGTACGAGTATCACTTGTTTTCAAATTCTAACTCCCCGCCAAAAGAGCACATGATTCTCGCAGCCATTATCTGAAAACAAATACAATGACACATTATCAGTGAATCATAAATCAATACAAGCTTGCTATAAGACAAAACTCGATTAAATAATGACGGACCGACAACTCAGTTTCTATTATAGATGAGGATGATAAAGAGCTTAAGGAAGTAAACAGTAAGCTACGCATTTATATTTCAAATAAACAACTAGATCTTATATGGATTAGGCCTTCATCGTTAACAAATGGTTTCAAGTGGTGCTAGTTTAATTTTCTGACACTATCTATCATGCTATTGAGCGATGGAAGCATTATCAGTTTGAGCGGGGCACACATGAAATTTAATATGACAAACTAAAAATTGAATGGGGCAAACTAGAAATTCAGCGGGGCAAACAAGAAATTCAACGAGAGTAACATGAAATTCAGCAGGGCAAACTAGAACTTTGGCGGGGCAAACATGAAAATCAATGGGGCAAATCATCAATTTGAGCAGAGCAAACAAGAAATTCAGCGGGGAAAACTAAAAATTGAGCGGGGCAAACATGAAATTCAGCAGGGGTAACATGAAATTCAACGGGGCAAATCATCAATTTGAGCGGGGCAAACAAGAAATTTAGCGGGGGTAACATGAAATTCAGCGAGGCAGACATGAATTTCAGCAGGGCAAACAAGAAATTCAACGGCGCAAACTGAAAATTAAGCGGGGCAAACATGAAATTCAGCTGGGCAAACTAGAAATTCAGCGGGGCAAACAAGAAATTTAGCGGGGTAAAGATGAAATTGAGCAGGGAAAACTAGAAATTGAGCGGGGCAAACATGAAATTCAGCGGGAAAACATCAAACTCAACGGAGCAAATATGAAATTCAGCGGGGAAACATCAAACTCAGCGGGGCAAATTAAAAAATCAGCGGGGTAAACATGAAATTGAGAGGGCAAACTAGAAATTCAGCGGGGCAAACATGAAATTAAGCAGGGCAAAAATGAAACTCAGCTAGGCAAACTAGACATTGAGAGGGGGAAACCTGAAATTGAGCGGGGCAAACTGAAAAATTTAGCGAGAAAATCTGAGACATCAGCGGGGCAAGCACGAAATTGAACGGTGCAAACTGAAAATTGAGTGGAACAAACTATAAATTTAGCTATATAAGCAAACATTCAAACGAGTGAGCATAGCATGATATTGATTTGGGTAAATGATATTTTGAGTGAGCATAGCGTGATATTGAGCAGGGAAAACATTAAATCGAGCGAACATAGCATGATATTGAGCGGGGTAAACATTAAATCGAGCGAGCCTTGCATGGATATTGAATGGGCGAACTGTAAATTGAGCGAGCATAGGATAATATTGAGCTGAGCAAACATTAAATCGAGTGGGCATAACATGATATTGAGTTGGGCAAACATTAAATTAAGTGAGTCTTGCATGAAATTTATCGAGGTAAATATTAAATTGACATTATCTACCATAAAATTAAGTTGGGCAAACATTAAATTGAGCAATCGTAGCATGAAATTTATCGAGGCAAACATTAAATTGACCTTATTTACCATAAATTAAGTTGGGCAAACATTAAACTAAGTGATCCTAGTATAATATTTATCGAGGCAAATATTAAATTGACCTTATCTATCATGAAATTAAGTTGGACAAACATTAAATTGGACGATCCTATCATGAAATTGAGCAGGGTAAATATGAAATTCAACGAGCCTAGCATGAGATCAAGTGAGCCCTAACATGGAATTGAGTTACCTTCAAATTGAGTTGATCGAGTTTGACATGAATTTGATCGATCAACCCATAAAATTAACTAAGCCTAACACATGAAATTGACTAAGCCTAACACATGGAATTGACTGAACTTCGCATGCAATGTAATTGTACGAGCGTAGCATTTTTTCTCAAGATTTGTACCTCCAACTACAGCAGTACCAGTCAAATGCAGGTTGAAGATAGGTGCTTTGGAGTGAAGGAATATTTTGAACCTTTTCAAGGAGATACAATTAGTTTATTGGATTTCATGTAACCCTAGTCAAAATGAAAAATGACAAATGTAGAATGATAATATCTAGATGGATATATAGATGATTCATAAATATTCTGGTCAGGAAAATGAGAAGAAAACCATCCGTACTTCGATTCTTTGTTCTAAAAGGTATAGGGCAGGTAGTGCTTGTTTTTTTTTGTTAAGGGGAGTGAAAGCAACACAGTAAAAAGAGTACGGCAAAAAGAGGGGTATTTTCGTTCTGAATTACGCTCAGTAAATGGAGGTCTAACTTTGCAACTGAAGTTTGTATTGCTTCAAAAAAAAATAATCAAGAGGGGGTCTACAGTCGCAAATTTCCATATTATGCACATATGTTGACGGGAAAGAAATGATAGTGCGTGAATGTTCATATCCAGCAGCGTCACGTGATCATTTCACTTTGCAATTAACACAGTCGTTTGTGTGGGACCATCTGTGTGGATGTGTCGATGTTTCTCGGACGCGGATTGAGTACTAACCCCCTGCCCCCAGCTCGGCACAGGTAGGGCCTCCGAGGGACCACTATTATGTACGGGTTCTATCCACGCCGTCCATTCATTTTTCCATGTCATTTTAGGGTAAAATCATAAAATTGACTTAGATCCAAGTTTGGAGTGGACCACACTACTGGAAGCAGCAATAATAATCACGCCCACCATTGAAACATTCATAGGGCCCACCGTGATATTTATTGACCATCTAACCTTTTCATAAGATCACATGGACATGAATGAAAGGGAAAACAGAAATATCAGCTTGATCCAAAACTTCTGTGGCCCTCAAAAGTTTGCAACGGTGAGCGTTTAATCACTAATGTGTGGTCCACTTGAGGCTTATATCTGCCTCATTTTATTTTTTTATTTCATAGACTGAAATGACACAGGAAAATGGATGCACAGTGTGGATTGAAACATACATCACGATGGGCCCTCAGAGCCCCCTCCTGTGCCGAAGTCAGTAAAGGTGGGGTAACACCCAACCGGCGTCCTCCATCCTCGGCCGAGAATATATGAAGGACAACCTTTTACACTGTAAAGAATCGGTAGGGCCCACGCCAGGAACAACACCTTACGTGAACATGAAAGGGTCTTACTCTATCGAGAAGCAAGGAATTGGCTTTATTCCCAGATTTTTCACCATATAAATCTGCATGCATGCACGTTATTCCCACACCAGCCATTTCCCAACTCATTCCTTGTCTTTTTGGTGCTATATCTTATTTTGTGTAGGCAATGGCATCACAGGCTCAGAAAATGCAGCTGATCAAGAGCGACCGCCACTTGTTTTCCGCATCTGATGACTCTGCCATCATGAAGCAAGTCGAATCCATCCACGCGCCAGATGGTCGCGAAGTAGCTGTCAGACCGCTACTCCAAATCATCAAAGACATCATGCAACGTGCCACTCCAACCCACCTAGTGGTAATCCTCTTTGCCAACATCATCATCATTACTAACATTGTCTTTGTAATGGATACATTTTTATTGGTTACATATAGCTGATGGTCCACTCTATTGCCACGTGGCATCATCTGAATTTTCTGTGCAACTACGTATTGGAAAACTTCATTAATATATTTGGTATTCTTTGATTATGAGAATGACACATCTCTTTATTTTTCTGAAAGCTTCTGTACCTTTACTCTAAGAGAATCATAAGATGGCATCACTCTTGTTGGTTCTGCTGCTTTGGGGCCAGACCCAAAATGCTCATTAGGTGAGTCTCACCTGTATGGAACCTGGCCCAGCAAACCAGCTGGCCACTCATCTAGTGGGCAACAATGATCGAATAAATGTTCAGCTTAAAAAAGTTCTCATATCTTTTTGTTTCTTTTTTTTCTTTTTTCTTTTTTCTTTTAATAAAGTGTGGTCCACATGAAGAGTGTACCTGCTTAACTTTAGGGAGAGGGATGAACAGCTTGGATTCAACGACCTGTGCCAGCTCAGCAAATATACCTGGGTTGAGAGGGCTGTCTTATACTCGACCTAGGGCTTTGATCGGTAAACTCGTCTTTTTTCTTTTTCTTTGGTTAACTCCAATCTAGATCGGGCTTTGTAGTCCAATCTAGGTCAGATTTTGTTGGGATACTGTGCCTCTCTCTCTCCCCTAAGATAATAAGATAATCTTATTTCCTCCGCTTCAAATTAATACCATACTACCCTACCGTTATATTGATCTATACCGTTTGTGTTCTCATTAATCTTATAATCATGCTTCATAAATGATCCTGACCATTGAATCTTGCAATTGAATATGATCCATTAAATATTTCTCTTCATACACAATCATCCGTTGAACAAATGGTTCTTAGATTGGTCAAATTACTGTAGAATCCAGGACGTGAATGTTTCAGATCACTATATAAGATGCACTTAGGGGATGGAAACCGGGCGGAAATGGTATTGTGGTACAGAGCTGCTGTAGCTTGACAAACCCAATCCAGGTCATTGGTCATGCTGAGTCCCAGCGTGAATGGAATCAGCTCCAAATGTTTCCTTGATTTAAAAATTTGAACGTATTTCAACCGTCTGTTTGCACTCCATGAATCACAAGGTTTGGATAGTGTTATCTAAGGAGATTTTCAGAGGATAGTCCATACAAACTAGACCAATGGCTGGGATCACTGACATTGAACCCCACTTATGGCTACACATGCATGGTCCATACAAACTAGACCAATGGAAAATCCATTCTCGCCTGGAAACGGAGGTACTGGCTGGATAGAATTAGAAGGGAAGGAAGTCGCAAGGAAGTCGGGATCTTTTCTGTTCTTCCTAATTCTTAGAGAAGCGAATGGGCCGGCTGACGGTTTGTCTAAAATAGGTAGTGTGAGGCAAGTTAACCAATTCTTCCGTGATATCTCCAGTCTCCCTCGTCTTGTCAAGGGTCAGATTCTTTTGAATAAAGTGGGGTTGAGATCTATTAGAGAGCTTCATAAGAATTTTTTTGTATTGGATATGATAGGCGGGCTTTTCCTTTTGTCTCTGGCCCCGCCCAAATAGCCGCTTTTTGTATCTTTTGCCATCAATGAAATGCACATTTAAAAAATAAAAAACAAAAATGCATGGGCATTGCATATATGTGAAATAGTGGTCGGTGGGGATTGACCTAATAACAATCAACACCATATATATTTTTTATGTAGGTCCCACAAGCACATATGGACATGGTGGACAACAAGACCCACCATACCGGGCAAACTGTGGAGCAAACAGGCATGCTTGAAGCGCTAGCTTACACCATCCAGAAGCTAGCAAACGAGGTAATTCTACCTGCCCACAACTGATACATCTGATAAATCTATACAAAGGTATTAAACTTCTTTCATAACTACTGCCTGCTTCCTTAATCGTAGGGCTGTTGTTATTGGTGGTCTGGCTCATTCCCTGCAGGAATGAGCCAGAAGTTGCCTGTTTATCGTGTGGCATAGGCCCTTTCCTAGAGCATTGCCCAGCCCTAGTGTGGGTAAATGAGCCTGTATTATGGTTGGGCTGGGCAACAAAAGCCATACTTTATAAAGTGAAACTCGGGCTTTTGAAAGCCTACTGGGTCACTCTCTAAGACTCAACCAAGTCTTTGTTTGACATGACTCAATACTAGAGAAAGAAATTACATATATTTAAAACATAATAGTAGAAATCTTTATCTATGAATGATATAAAATGTCTAAAATAGATAACTAATGTTCCTATTGCTCACTACTTGGGAATCTACTTGGGGCATGACTCCAAAACGAAGCAGATGCAATGCTCAAGTGGAGTACACCCAGAAAGCAGTGGGGACAATTATAACACCTACCATGGAAAGCTTTCTAATGCCTACCATGATGTTTATTTTCCATCCAACCTATTCATAAGGATGCCCAGACCTCAACGAAGATAAAATAAAAATATCAACTTGATCCAAAACTTATATAGCTCCCAAAAAGTTTTCAATGGTAGGCATTTATTCCCCACTGCCTTTTTTTTTTTTCTTTTATGGTCTACTTGAGCTTTGGATTTCTTTGGACATGTCCTAAATGATCTTGTAGAATGGATGGATGGTGTGGATATAACACATACATCATGGTGGGACTCACAGAACATGGTGACGTAAACACACAACCGAGGTCGTTGCAATCCTCTCTGTCCGGCTGGTGGTGCGTGAATTTTTGAATGGCCTGAATCATCCCACCGTAGGTGGGACCCACCATGATGTTTGCGAAAAATCCATCCCTCCATCCAATTTGGCAGCCCATGTTAAGACTTGAGACCAAAAATCAGGCATATCTGAAGCTCAAGTGAGACACACGGCTGGAAAAAAAAAAAAAGAGCAGTACAGGGGCTTCCTACCGTTCATGCCTTTCTGGGCTCCGCCATAATGTTTATATGTAATCCAAACCATTCATAAGGTTATTCACACTGGCATGAACCAAAAGAACAAATATATTAATATGATCTAATGCTTTTGTGGCCCCACATACATTTCAACGGTGGGCGTACAATTTCAGTAGTTTTCTCTTGTGGCCACTTGAGCTTTGGATCTGTCTCACTTTTTGGGGTCATGCTGTAAAATGAGCTGGAAAAATATATGGACAGGGTAGATTTCTCACAAACATCATGGTGGGCTTCACCTAGCTCTAGATTACTGAACATTGAAGCCCCCTCTCTATGGCATGGTTTAGTGTTAAATGAAGGATAATTCGGCCTTGTAGAAAATATGGTTCTAAAACGGAATGGAATCCTCACGGCATAAACACCAAGCGATTTTATCAATAACAACCTAAAATTATAGGTGGGTAAGTAAGCATATATATTCAGAAATAGCACAAAAGGTAGGTGGCTATTTGTCATTATCACCATACTTTTTTTAGTGTATGCATGCAGACATGTAAATCTTATTTTATCACTATACCATTTGCTGCTAGATGTGTTGCAAGTGCTCGGGAGGTGGCGACGCGCATGCCACGACAGCTGCATTGCTCCACATTGTAGGTAGCTATGCATGGGACGCTAAGTTGGTATTGGCCCTGGCAGCCTTCGCGATGAGCTACGGCGAGTTCTGGCTCACTGCCCAGCTTCAGACCTCTAATCCCCTTGCCAAATCGGTGGCCCTACTTAAGCAGCTGCCCGACATCTTAGAGCACACCGATGTTCTAAAGCCCCGTTTTGACGCCCTCAACAATATTATGAAAGTCATGCTTGATGTGACCATGTGCATTGTCGAATTGACAGAACTTCCCGCGGAGTATATCACTCCAGAAACGCCACCCATGGCCTTGGCCATAACCCATATACCCACTGCTGTTTATTGGACCATAAGGAGCATTGTGGCATGTACCTCGCAGATCATGGGTCTTATAGGCATGGGCCATGAGTGAGTTCCGACCACTTCATCAGTTTCAAGTGCTTGTGCTAATGTGCATTACGTGCTTATTAATTTAATAGAGAGAGAGAGAGAGAGAGAGAGAGAGAGATGATTATTAATTACTCCACATGCTATAAATTACAGTTATTTGAGCTCCACCACAGAGACTTGGGAACTATCGAGCTTGGCCCACAAGGTTACCAACATACATGAGCACCTTCAAAAGCAGTTGGGTCAATGCTATCAACACATAGGTGAGTGTTCAAACACTCTTTTAATTTCTTAAACCTTTGGATTGATTAGATGTAAGCTAAAGAAGTTACGGACATGGAAGGTGGCTGCCAAAACCGTCTGAGTTGATGGGGTGGAATGATCTCCACTGTTCATTGAATAGAATTTTTCATGACTGGGCCACACCATGATCGGGACACTGGGTGAAACCATCCGATCGCTAGAGTTTAAGTCGTATCTACCCCAGAATGATGGGCCCATCTCTAGAATGAGTCGGAGGTACTAGCTACTAATAGAGGTGGTTCAACAGAAATTTTAGACTATATTCAGTGACTAGTAACCGAAATCCATTTCGATTTATGTGCTTTGGATTTCGATTTATGTGCTGAAAGCTAATGTCTACAGATGAGAGGAGACATATTGAAGCATTCCATTTACTCGAACGCCTCTTCGACTCAGTCCACATTGACAACATGAAGATCCTCAGGGCATTACTTGCATACAAGGACGAAATGCCCCTCGTCAATCCTCTCACCAAGAAAAGGGTTTGTTTTCATGTCTACTAAAAGATTTCTTCTTCCATTTTGGCCACTTAAAAATGATTTCCTCTCTTTTTAATTAACTGTAATTATTCATTAGAGATCATACTATATATAAACTATTTTTAATCCTTACCAAAATCTCTAATATGTAATTACTGATAACTAAAATGAGATGAACTCATTTTCAAATAGCAACCAAACGGTGCCTCAACGAAGGCTCCTGTTAAGTTGAATAACTCATTTCAAAGACAAGCTGAAGATAACAGTATAACTGCAACTTGGCCATCCAGTCTTGCCATAACTGTGGTCTAACGCTGCACATGGATTCCGAATGGAGCTGACTTCAGATTTGTTTGATTTATTACCATGAAAATTACAAAGACAGGGTTCACAACATGTAATTAATGGTGACAAGTAAACTCCTATTACAGTTCCGTTTCGTTTTGGCTTGGACGTGAGCTGAGCTGACCGTAATTACAATCCTTGGGTTAGTTCCTCATCATGGATAGAGTGAGGATAGCCCCACTTTGGAATTTTACTTTTCATTGTACTGAACCTTTGCAATTCGCATCCGATTGATGAACAATTGAATTCTATCATCATCTTTCACAGTGAGTTTAATGCTTTTCCACATTTAGGCAGCAAGGAGCCCAAGATATCAATATATGATTCTGAAATTATTTGGGCAGAAAATACTTTTCAAGAAAATGACATTTTTTACTAAGATTGGGAAGAAACCATTTTTCAAGAATGTGTTTTCCATGCTTCCCCATTGTTTTTATTTTCTCTCCAAATGTCTTCTTGAAA
The DNA here is from genome assembly GCA_037074715.1 of Magnolia kwangsiensis. Lineage (NCBI taxonomy): Eukaryota > Viridiplantae > Streptophyta > Magnoliopsida > Magnoliales > Magnoliaceae > Magnolia > Magnolia kwangsiensis. Next base: position 109,414,882 of record CM073573.1, on the reverse strand, counting down.
AATAACTTCTAAAGAAAATGTCACTTTCTTTCCTTTTATTTCCAAAGCGAGCCCCAAAGGGAACAGAAAATTTGCCATTGCTACTTTTGTAATTCAATATTGTACATCCAAAACGTGCCCTCCCCACCTATTTTTTCAAATCTTTAACCCTATTTACACCATTAAAAGCCCCTATTTCTGGAGGAACCTGTGATTATGAATCAAATAATACAATTTACATTGTGCATTGGTAGCATTGACTCAAGTCATTTTCTTGATTATGCACCACAGGTTAGCGTGGAGGTGTTAAGAAGGAAGATAGTGGTATTGTTTATTTCAGACCTTGATGTATCCCACGATGAGCTTATGATCCTTACGCAGATCTACAACGACCCCCAACATGGGAAACTTGATAGGCAGTACGAAGTTGTTTGGCTTCCGGTCATAGATAGGTCCGTTGAATGGACTGATGCCAAAGAAGAGTTATTCGTTCGCTTGAAAAACGCGATGCCATGGTACTCACTCTACCACCCTTCATTGCTAGACCCTGCCGTCATCAGATACATTAAGGAGAAGTGGAACTTCGTGAAGAAGCCATTGTTGGTAGTGTTGGATACTCAGGGAAGGGTGGCGTGCCCGAATGCGCTTCACATGATGTGGATATGGGGCAGCCTGGCCTTCCCTTTCACCTCTCTAAGGGAGGAAACCCTTTGGAAAGATGAGTCCTGGAGGCTCGAATTCTTGGTGGACGAGATGGATCCCTTGCTACTTCAATGGGTAGGATTCCACGTCTTCTCCTTGCATTACATGCGTTGATTATTCTATTGCCTGTATACATAGCCTCATTAACACACCAATATCCACTCTAATTAAACATTATTAGGTATTTAACTATGTTTTCCATTTGTCTGATTGATAGATACGCGAAGGAAGATTCATCTGCATCTATGGTGGAGAAGACATCGAATGGATCAGGAAATTCACATTTGCATTGAAACGCGTATCTCAGGAGGCACGAATCCCTATCGAGATGGTGTATGTTGGGAAGAGCAACCCAAAGGAACGTGTAAGGAAAATCATCGCAACCATCACTGATGAGAAACTGAGCGGAAGCTGGCATGACCTGACGATGATTTGGTTCTTCTGGACTCGCTTAGAGAGCATGTGGTACTCGAAGATGCAACACGGCCGGACCATTGAGAACGATCCTATAGTGCAGGAGGTTATGACGATGCTTACTTTCGACAGCAGTGATCAGGGGTGGGCCCTGATAAGCAAAGGGTCGTTTGAGATGGTGAAAGCCCACGGAAACAAGATCATTGATTGTCTGGTGCAGTTTGACACGTGGAAAGCGAACATTGAACTTGACGGCTTTATCCCTGCACTGACTAATGCTCTTGTTCCGTTCCATACCGTCGAGCACTGCACTCACCTTATCTTGCCTGGGAACACCGGCCAAATTCAGGAAAAGGTGGTGTGCGCCGAGTGCAAGCGCCCCATGGAGAAGTTCCTTCTCTACCGATGCTGCACGGACTAAGCAAAGATACGACATGCTGCCACGGCCGTTGGTCGTGTTCCCCTAAGTAAAACTACGTGTGATTGATGGGTATATGTTGGTTTTATATATATATATATATATATATATATATATATATATATATATATATATATATATATATATAGTGGAGTAATTGAATGGCTTAGTGAGAGTTGGATTGTCGTCCTCCATCTATTTTCGAGTCATGATATTATATTGTATCGTCTCGTTTATCCATGCAATGAAAATAAACTGGCTTACTAAATATGGTGGAATAATTTTTATTATCTTTATTTATTTGTTTGTTAGAATAAGTGGTAAAGATTCATATACTGCATAGGAAAGGAAATAATGTTTATCCATCAACGATAGTTCCTTTGAGAAAATGTTTCCAAATTAGATGTCTAGCCCTGTCAATAATATCTCCTTAGTAAACGTTTCCAAATTAGATGTTGTGGAAGAAGGTTTTCTCTCCCTCTAGCATAAATACATCTAATGTCAACCTCTGTAAGTCCGCGGATCCCATCTGATGCAGGGATGAACGTGATGAGGTCGAGAACCATCTCCCTCGAGGATAATTATTCCGAATCCATGGAACTTCTCTAGACTCCTTACAGAGGCTTCTCGAATCCACGAGAAAGAAAGCAAGTAAAATATAAAATAAATTCTATAAAATTTGAAATTGATTAATGAATGAAATAAATGAGTTCACAACCCTTTAAATAAGGATACCAAGCAATGGAAGAGAAATCAGACACAAACTACAACTAAAACTCCTAAAATTCGCAACTTACTATAAATAGTAAATTTAGTATTTATTGATGGTCATGATGTCTATCAGTGTGCAAGGTTTTCGGCCAAAATAAGTAAGTATCCTATTTGGCTTCACCAGACCGTTCTTCTAATTATTCTAAACTCTTTTCACACTAGGCGCAACTCCTAAAGCCGGACGGATGAAGAGTTATAATCAAACTAAGACTTACTATTTGTAGTAAAAACAAAATTAGAATAGGGAAACAACCGTCGATTTGGGGGTATTTCACAAATCCAGCTTGTACAACCTGTCATAGCAGGGTTGGTTGGCTAAAGTAGCTCGATGTACCCCCAAAATCATATATTTTACCCCCGTTAAATCATTCCGGATTGTGAGATATGCCTGATCTAAGGTCCGATGGTCTAGATCACTTCTGTCATCAGCCAGGCTTTTTTTAATCAATCTTAGCCATGAAACTATGCGCGACTTGCTCTATATCAATCCCCTCCACTTCAAAAGAATTCGTCCTCGAGTTCTCGTCCTTCTCTACTTCATGATACTCAGTCAGGTCCACAAGGTTAAAAGTCCGTGAGATTGTCAAGTCATCTGGAAGATCAACAACATAAGCGTTGTCATTGATCTATCGAATGATTAGGACGGATTCAATCTCCTTATTCTTTAACTTGTTGTACATCCCAGTCGAAAATCTCTTTGTTCAGATGGACCATAACGCTTGCCCACCTTGAACATTTTTTATCGCTGATGCTTGTCCGCTTGTTCCTTATACTTCTCTTTTGAGGCATCACTACACCAAAAACGTCATTTAGGAACGGTTTTAACCGTTCCTAAGGAATTTAGAACAGTTTTAAACTATTCCTAAAGGAGGAATCACAAAAAATAAAAATAAAAGTGGAACGGTCCAAAACCGTATCAAGTACCGTTTCAAATTTTAAGAACACTCTTAGGGACCGTTCCTAAGGTTGCAAACGGTCAATTTTAAATTTTAAGAACAGTATTATACCCTTCTTTATGTTGCTAACTACCAGATTGTAAATTTTAGAAACGATATTTTTTATTATTTCCGAATGGCCAATAAAAGTTGTACATTGGTTTTTATATTTAAAAACCAAAGAATATTATATACAATTTAAAATTAATATTGAACAAATATGATACAACTTTATAATAAAAATTATATATATTTACAATAAGTTTACAATTGCCCGAATACATTAAATATAAATAAAAAATCATCCATGATGTGCTCCACTCCTAGAGAGAACACAAGGTCCCACCATTTCTGGGGTTATGTCCTTTGTGGTTGTACCATGACTTGCAATGACACTCTGAAAGAGAAAATTGTCTTTGCATTGCATATCCCAGCAGAGCTTCTTTTTGGGCTTGCATTGTAACTATTAATTAAAATCAAAACAAAGATCGTAAGCAATTTGATTAGCCAAAAACAACATAAAGATTCAAAAACTAAACATGCAAAAGAGTGACTATTCAACAACTAAAACTAGAGGATCACCTGTAACGTTGCATGTCGTCAGTAATCACTTGAGGAAAAGGATGTGTTCTACAAGGGTGGTGGAGATGATGATGTGAAAATATTAGTGAGATCTGAGTCATTGATCAAGTGGGTCTAACATAAGTGAAAGAAATCACTTGGTGGAAGAAGATGTTGACTGTCTATCTATATTCAATATACACGTTGGCCCTAGGCCAAGACCTGTTTGTGGTGGGTCTCACCTAATAAGTGGCCTGGATTTCATACAAATGTGCCACACTAGTATGTATTTCCTAATGAGAAAACCTAAGTGCAACCATGGCATTTCAAGAAAAATAACCCGAGTCCGGCCCATGGTTTAGACAGTCTGGATTGACTTGGATGAGAAAACCTGAGTGTAACTATAGCCACCAAGCATTGTGAATTTGTCTTCTACAAGCTTCTTTGTCTGCTGAATCATTTGTCGACCTGGGATGTTTAAGGCAATTACAAGGTCATGGAAAGAAAGGAATTTCTTTGAAATCTCCTCAACTATTTTTATTTTTTATTTTATAAGTATGATGAGGGAGATGGTAATGTGGAAAGAACTTCTAATTACCATAGCTTGTCACACTGGAAGATACCTCCACACAAGGTAGTTGTCCCGCTATAGCTCTAGTAAATCCATACACTGAGTTTGCACTTGTCTGAAAAATCAACACACATTCTAAAAGGAACAGAGCATCAGAATATCACAAGGGTAGATTCACATGAAAAAAAATGGTTGAATAGAAAACAAAAGGATGGTGGTGAGTTTTACTCTTAGAGCCAACTAACGAGCATCCAGTACAACTGTCACACCCCAAACTCGAAAACCGGGCTCATAAAATTCTCGATTGCCTAATCCAGTACCGACAGCCTCCATAGTACCCCATTCTCGGCTCCCAACGTCCATACGCCAGATTTCGATAATAGGATCCTACAATGAGGATTTTTCAATGTACATTTAACTCATAACGAGCATAACCATAAGTTTACCCAAATCATAAAGTCAACATCATCATCACATATCCACTAATATAAACATTTGAATATAATGCTGAAAGGGAAATACATATGTCAAAAATTAAAGTTCCAAAAGTCCGTTGCACGCTCCAATGCTCAACGCTGCTGTGACCTAACGCCACCTGCACGCATCTATCGTGCATAAACTTATAAAAAGCTTAGAGGGTAGTAAAAGTGTGTGCACAAGATAAGAGTCAAGTATTCAATGCAATGCCATAATCATACAATGTCAGAAATATTAGCAAGATCATGAATCATACGATAACAGAGTAAGTGAAAATACTGACAAGTCCATAAGTCATACAATATCAGAGTACGTAATACAGATTAGTTATGCAAATGAGGAGTCATAGAGAGTCAAATATCAGATGGCGAGGGTATAATGCAATATGTAAATCTTACTAAGTCCGTCTAGGCCATATAAGTACAGAAACATAGCAATCCAAAATGTCATATGCCTGTGGATGTAATGCAATATGCGATGCGAATGAAATGACCAATCTGGAGTATGAAGTCGGGATGATAGTACGCAATATCGCAGGCTATGCGGTCCGTCACAAGGGACTTCTATCTAGACTAGTCCCATACCTGAATTTGGATAGTCAGACTCAATGTGGTAGATTACTAATCTCAGGTTAGTCGCACAGCTCAATCAAAATTGTGGCCATTGTGAAGGTACACGTGATAAATAGTCACACACCACCAACCCGAGTGGATAGTGAATGAGTAAACGAATGAGTGAATATGTAACTCCTGCTCAATAAGTCCACATATCAGTACTATACATATCTGGGATCATCACCGGGGTCTAGTACACTCCAAGCTAGCTGCCGCCCTTACTGACCGCGCAGCCCAGTGAGTAAAAAAGACCTCACTACCTACCTACAAGTAATATACCAATGCCTACTCGGCTCGTCGATAGCAGACCCATTTGGAAGTTGGTTAAACTCATCCTAGCTTACATCCCTCTCACTCGGGTGGATAAGGCCACACCCCCTCCCAACTGACCACGACACAGCGGGAGACACAACCTCTGGTATCCGACACTTGGGCGCTCGTGTATCCACTCAGTCTAGATGTTAGGATGTCTCTTAGCCTCGGAGGTTTAGAGACTTTCACCCACGGACATTTAAAGTACCCAGATGCTCTAACCAAAAATTTTTGATGTCCTATCTAGTCATCCATGACATGCCTGTGGAGGTCACAACCCTGATGTCGCTGGGGCGTACAGTAATCACAATCACACAATGTAAGATGCATGAGTCATGTAGCCCAATCATACATCAATCCTGCGCATACCGTGCGCTCATGTGGGATAACCTCCGCCTATCAGGGAGTCTCATAACAACCTGCCCAATGACATCTGCAATGGTCAACCACATCTCATAATAAAAATGTAGATGATGCGTATGGGCATGTATCATGATGCTATGCAGTCACATACTCATAATCGGTATCAATAATCGGCATCGATAATCGACCTCGACAATGTGGACATTTAACCAACATTGTCCCCCAAGGAATGACCCACATAGAGCCTAACATAAAGTGGACCCATGACCTCACACAAGGGCCAAATATATAACACCATGGGCCTCACTCAAGAGCTTAATACACATCACGATGGGCCTTTCTCATGGGCCTAACATATATCACAATGGGCTCCATCACCTCGCCCTCACATGCATCACAATGGACCTCATCACATAGGCCTCATATACATCACATTGAGTCTTAAACATGAGTTGAATACACATCACAACAGGCCTCAAATACGGGCTACATATACATCACATTGCGCCTCAAACACGGGCTGAATGCACATCACAACGAGCCTCAAATACGGGCCACATATGCATCACATAGGGCCTCGATAATTGGCCTCGATATTCGACTTCAACAATTGGCCTCGACCATCGGAATCAGCCACGATAATCGGCCTTGACAATCGAAATCGAAATTGGCTTCAACAATCAGCCTCGACAATTAGAATCGGAATCGGCCTCAATAATCATCCTCGACAATCGGAATTGGTATCGATAATCGAAATAGGCCTCGATTATCAGAATCGGAATCGACCTCAACAATCGGCATCGGTAATTGAAGCCGGCCTCGATAATCAGCGTTGACAATCAGAATCGAAATCGGCCTCAATAATCGGAATCAAAATCGACCTCAACAATCAGCCTCGACAATTAGAATCGGCTCCGATAGTCGAAATCGAAATCGACCTCGACAATCGAAATTCGTATCAACAATCAGAATAGACCTCAATAATCAAAATCAGAATCAGCCTTAACAATCAAAATAGAAATCAGCCTCAACAATCAGCCTCGATAATCAAGATCGGTATCGACAATCAGAATCGTACTCAACAATCAACCTCGACAATCGAAATCGACATCTATAGTCGAAATTGGAATCGGCCTCAACAATCGACCTTAACAATTGGAATCAGTATCGACAATTAGAATAGGCCTCAGTAATCATAATCGAAATCGACCTCAACAATCGGAATCAACCTCAATAATTGAAATCGGCCTCAACAAACAGAATCGACTTGGATAAATGGAATCGACCTCGATAATCGGAATTAGCTTCGATAAAAAGAATCGACCTGAACAATCAGAATTGGCCTCGGGAAAGGTCACAATGTGGACATTTAACCATCATTTCCCATCAATGTAGACATTTAACCAACATCGCTCCTGAGCAGTGGCCCACATAAATATCATTACATACATTATAGTGAAATCACACATTACATCGGTCTCCACATTCATCACATTGGGCTTCACTCAAGGGCCACATCTACACCACATCGGGTCTCGTCATACGGGCCACAAATACATCACAATGGCCTTATCAACTGGGACAAATACATAACAAGTGGGCCCTGCACATGGCCCTCAATTACATTATAATGGGCCACCTCGCATGGGCCAAAAATACGTCACAATGGGCCACGACATAAGGGCCGGGAATACATCTCAATGGGCTACAACCCACGGGCCTCAGTACATCACAATGGGCTGCACCCATAGGCCATCATATATATTAAGTGGGCCACATCAATGGGTTACCCCAATGTGTCATCATATATATCAATGGGCCTCCAATACATCAAATCGAGCCGCATCACGTGGGCCTCAATTACATCAAATTGGGTCGCATGACATGGGTCTATACACATCACAATGGGCCACATTGATGGGCCGCACCAATGGGCGTCATATATATCAAGTGGGCTACATCAATGGGCCACACTAATGGGCCGCATATACGGTTAAGTAGGCTACATCAATGGGCCACTAATGGGCCTCATAGATGAGCTACAATATACATCAAGGTGGGCCTCACGGGTGGGCCATAAGTATATCAAAGTGGGTCTCAAGTGGGCGTTTGGATTACATCTAAAATCATTTCAATTATTGCAGGTGCAATATGTGTATCACTATGTACTATCATTCCATGGTGCACATGGCCCACTAATGATGATCAACACTGTCCAAACATTTCCCATGTAAATCAGCACCATCCAAACATTGTCTATGTAAATCTGCACCATCCAACCATTGGACAGCACCATCCAAACACTGTCCAGCATTGTCCAAATATGTGGACGGTGTGGATGAAACGCATACCACATGGTGGGGTCCCACAGAACCATCCAGGCATGGAGGGCCTGGAATATAAAACATACATCATGGTGGGGACATTCATGGCACCATCCAGATGGACAGTGCTGATGAAACACATGCATCATGGGGTGTACCACTGTCCAGCTACTAGACGGTAGATACAACACATAATGGTGGTTCCCACATCCAGTAAAAACGGATGGACGATCGGATATAAAACACATATATCAGAGGCGATCCCCACCCCACACGTGTAGGTGTAGACGTACGACGTAGGATATAATACATACCTTGTGACTAGACCATAAACACGTGTGGAATCCACGTGTGGATGGACGGTGGGGATATAATACATATCTCATGGTAGGACTAGCAGAACTTGCTGGCGTCAAACCAGCGATATGAGGCGAGGTCTACATAGATAGACGGTCTGGATGGTCAGACTGTCCTTGCAAATGGTGTGGATTGAATCCATAAATCATGGTGGATCCCACCGTCCCTAATGGATAGTGAGGATACAACAGATGCATCAAGGTTGGGTCCCACTACCCACGGCCCACCAGCTGGACAGCTGTGCTAATCTTACAACTACTGTCCAGGTGATGGACAGTAGGATGAAACACATCCATCATGTGACGTCCCACATGGATGGGGTCCATCGAGCTTGCTGGCGTCCTACAACAGCTACCTGTTTCTCGTCAATAGGTGGACGAGATGGATGGGAGGCATACATCCCCATGGGGTCCACTGTCCCAACTAGACGGCTGGATAAATTACATGCATCAAGTGGGCTCCACCGTCCCAACTGGATGGCTGGATGAAACACATCCATCATGTGTGTCTCACCATTTGTCAGGTGGGCCATACAAAAAAAAATAGAGAAAAAAGAGGGAGAGAGAGAGAGAGAGAGAGAGAGAGAGAGAGAGAGAGAGAGAGAGAGAGAGAGAGAGAGAGAGATAGAGGGAGGGACTACACCACTATGGGCCCTCCCTATACGATGCATATATCAAGTGGGTTCTAAATCATGTGGACCCTACATCAAAATTGAATGAAATGAACACCCACCGTTAGATCGTGGACTCTTCCTTCCACAGATGTGATCTAGAGCTCCAAGGGCGCATTCTCAACGGTCAAGATGGACTTTGGATGGTGGAGATGGGAGGTAGGAAGGTGGGCTACACTAGCTTCTCTCATGGAAGCTTGGATGATTGCTCTCATGGGTGTTATTTGAAAATAGAAAGAGAGAATGAGAGAGAGAGAGAGGTGATGGGAGAGAGGGATGGTGAGTGATGGATGGATGTACTTTGTTGTAAGAGGAAGTTGACTTTGGGGAAGGTGGTTGTACTTAGGGATGGGTGTTGTACTTTGACATGATTGATTGATTGATTGATTGGATTGAAGTGATGTTCTTTAGGGATTGCAACACATGACGTTTTCCTCGAACTGAACGCGGGCCCACATCTCTTACCCAAGTATCCCATCGGCGTGCGAAACGTGGCATCGGAACTGCGACAATGGCGCGATCGCTATGGTACAAGTCTCGGGTTGAGCCGACTCTGGAATGCGAGATACGACTCAGGGTCGCGCGCAAATGCTGATTACAAGTCACGGGTTACAGGAATTCGACGAGGAGGACCGCAGAAGCCTATAGAACGGTACGGTCTAGGACACGGGCCTTACAACAGCCTTATCAAATAGATCCTTTGCTTCTTGAAACATAATATAACATGTAATTATCCATCTAAAGAATGCAAGATTAACACAACCAGAAAGGGTTTAATCATCGATCATCAACAATAAGCATGCAAGAAATGATGAAATGAAGACTTGTGCACGGGTGCGCACACATATATAAAAGTAAATTGTACAGTGCTCAATAACAGCTAGAAATATAAAATTCATTCATCATAATAAAATAAATCAAAGTACCTTAAGATCTTCTTTAGCCCTTTTGTAAGACCTGTATCTTAGACCGTACCGTTCCGTAGGCTTCCACAGTCCTCCCGATTGAATTCCGGAACCCTAAACCTGTATCCTACGTTTGTGCATGATCCTAAGCCGAGTCCTGCATACCAAAGTCCGCTCGACCCGAAACTTTATCTTAGCGACCACGCGGTCGCCACAGTTCTAACTCCGTGACTTACGCACCGATCCCATACCCAAGCCAAGAGATGTGGGCCCGCGTTCATTCCGAAGAAACGCCGCGCGTTGCAAATTCTGAAGGAATCTCTATAACATATCCCATCAATCAATCAAAGTACACATTCTATCACAAGTACAAGTCAAGTACAAGCAACCCATCTCTCTCCCTTTCCCCAAAGTCAACTCTCCCTCTCCCTCCCTTACATCACCATACCTCACACCCCATCCCTCTCTCTCTCTACATCACCCTCTCTCATCTCTCTCGCATTCTCTAGCAATTTCCCAAATCCCATGAGAAATATCTAACAACCAAGCTCTCTCTCAAAAATTAAGTGTGGCCCACCTTCTCATCTCTCATCTCAACCTTCCAATCACCATCAACCTCCATCAAAAGTGAAGGCAAGGAGCATACAAGTCCAAGGGATCAAGGAGGAGTGCAATAGGTGGGTGTATTTTATGATTCAATTTGTGAGATTTTGATGATTTGAGGGCTGACATATGGTGGGACCCATCTTGATGTATGTATTGTATTGAGGAGCCCATAGTGGCGGGGCCCCTCCTCTCTCTCTCTGTGATGGCTTGTGGTCCATTTTGATGCATGATATCATCCGCGTCGTCCATCCATCCTATGGCAGCAGGTGGCTACAGTATTGCCACCGTCCAAGCTGTGGGCCCTACCATGAAATCTGTGTTTTATTAAACCGTCCATCCTTTTGCTTGGCACCCACCCCACATGTGTGACACGTGTGAGGGTGGGGCCCACCAGATGTACGTGCTTTTCATCTAACCGTCCATCCTTTTGCTTGGGACCTACCCCACATGTGTGACACGTGTGAGAGTGGGGCCCACCAGATGTACGTGCTTTTCATCTAGCCGTCCATCCAGCAGAATGGGACGGTGGGCCAATTGATGTATGCATTTCATCTAGCACGTTGCAGCCCAGTTTAAAAAAAATAAAATAATAATAATAATAAAATAATCTTTTATAATATGTGTGTATATATATATATAGACCACACCACGTGGGACCCACCCACGTATGTTTATCCCAGCAGTCCATCTGGACGCTGGTGCATGCCCCCCTTTAATTCACGTGTTATGCGTGCACATTGTCCATCTGACGGTGCTGTCACTACAAGAAAAGTGGTTATTACGGGCGTTTTTAGCACAGGCGGCCACAAAAAACCGCCACTGTAGATGAAAGGAGGGGCATTTTTATATGGCCGCCCGTGTACAAAACGGCCACCCCAAATCGTGCCCTATCCCGCGCGGCGCCCCCCAAATATCCAAAACCCTTACCGCGCCTCTTCCAAAACCATCCCGCCTCTTCTTCTCCCACGTCTTTTCTACCAAAATCCATCCCCAAAACCCTTTTCTCCCACTCACTCTCCACATCTCCCTCTCCCTTCTGTCTCTCTCGATCTCCCTCTCCCTCCAAGTGCGCCCCAAAACCCTCCTCTCCCTCTATCTCTCTCGATCTCCTTGTCTCTCTCGATCTGCATCTCTGTATCCCTCTCGATCTCCTTATCTCTCTGATTTATCTCTCCCTCTACAGCAACGACGCATCGTCTCCAGCAACGGCGCATCCTCTCCAGCATCATCTTCACCACTCTAAGTGCGGCCAGTAGCCCCCGCCCTTCACCTCGTCCCCAGCCATTTCTGGTAAACAATGGGACCAATGATCTAGATGGTCTGGGTTTTTATAGATGTATGCCATTTATACAATGGATGCAGATATAGAATAATCTTGCCATTCATCATTTGTTGTGAATGTTTAAGGTGCGCACAACATGTGTTTGATGAAATGTCTCCGTTTTAACAATTTTTATGTTTTTTTCTCACAACGATCTTCAACTCGAGGCCAACCTTTTCAACAGCCAAGATGGCATACACGCATGATAGGTTGGCCATGGGCAACTAAACGGATAGCAATTTGATTTGGATTTTTGCTTCTTCTTCTTCTTTTTTGTTTTTGGATTGTTGCAAAAGAAGGCTGCAAAGCAGAGCTTTATTTTATTTTTTATTTTTTAGTTTCAAGTGGTTTTTGGTATCACATAATGCATCCTGTGGATGCCAAATGCCAGAGGAAAACATGATGGACCCCACGTCCAGCACCTGTAAATTAAGCTTATTTTACAGAACTTGCAGAGGAACTTCCATTCTATTCCATTAGTTGCCATTTATTAAAATGAAAAAATATCTTGACATCATTGTCTGTGATTCTCATCCTTTGCTCATGTCAATTCTAGTGACCCAACACTCTACCCCCTCTAGAATACATGGCAGAAAGACAATTTCTTTTGTCAATGCTTTTCCAATGTCCCTGTTCCTGAACTCTTTTTATTATTAATTTTCTCTTTCCACTCCATGCAAATCCAGCTTCCTTCATACCATTAAGATCAAGCATAAATGTTAGTAAAGGATGCAGGAATAGTAAATGTTTATGATGAATGGAATGTTTTTAGTATTCTACTCTCTCTTGACTTCTTGGTTTCCAGCTGTAGCTCTCTAACATACTTGTTTTGCAGGAGACATGTTAGGGGCAACCGAGTTGTGTGGCCCAGTAAAATTTCATTACAAAGATCTGAAAATTGCAACCAAAAATTTCAGCCAAGAAAATAAACTAGGAGGAGGCGGCTTTGGAGACATATACAAGGTAATATTTCACAGTTGATGTTTTGTCTAGTGTTATTTAGTGCTACTTGTAATATTTAATCTTCATCTGCAATCAGGACAATATTATGGCCCTTGATAGAGTGGAATGGCAGAATAGGATTCATGTAGCTGACCCTGATTAGTTGGGACAAGGCTTAGATGATGATGATGTTGATGATGATATTCAATCAGGGTATTTTTGGATGTTCCATCTAGTAGAATTTCTGTGTTTACTCTAATATAGTGACCAAATTGCAATTTCCTTAGCATTGACATCAGGAGTTCGGGTTTCGACATGCAATTACATTTCTTTCAAGTTGGGAGTTGAAAGAAACTAACTGCAATTTGAGCGCTACTTCCTCATTGTTAAATGATAGAAAAACATCATTAATTTTAATCATTTTCTTAACATTGAACTGAATGTAACAATTCCCTTGTACATACAAAACATCCTTCAACTTTTCAAATACTTCCAAGATAATATATTATTTTCTATATGTCAGGGTGTTCTGAGAAATGGGAAAATAGTGGCTGTGAAGAAACTTGCATCAAGCCAATCCACTACTGCCAAGGAAGATTTCGAGAGTGAAGCTAAGCTTATAAACAATGTTCATCACCGGAATGTCATCCACCTGCTGGGATGTTGTTTATGAATTCATGGCGAATAGCAGAGGAGCAGAACTGCTTCTTGTTTATGAATTCATGGCGAATAGCAGCCTTGATAAACTCTTATTCGGTATCATCATCTTTCCACTGTTGGTACAAACATTAATTGATCAATTTGCAATTCCTAATGATTTTGGGTCATTTATTTCTATACTGCTGTGAATTAGTGGTAGCTTGGTCAACTCTGCTAATCTCTCTCTTAAATCATAATAAAAACATCCTGGTTTATTTAAAAATAAAAATCACTATTAGGTAATGGCAACCCATTAAATCAGAGAATGCCTAAACGGGTTGCAACATTAGGTTTTTAACCCTGGAAACAGTGTTGAGACTTTGACTAGTCCCTTCTGTACAAGACTTTCACCAGTGCAATCTTTCACTAAAAGCACAAAACATGTTGAAGTAGAATATCATCTAATTTCATTTTGTTGAAACATCAAAGCCACAAAAAAGGCTTCTTTATATTCTAAGAATTTCAATTCTTTTCTTCTTTCTTTCATTCTTCTATGCTTCGATGTAGACCACAAATAGAACATGGCGGGTTGGGAAAGTTTCTTTTCTAGGCTACTTGAATTTTCAGAAGAATGTTGGAATGTATCAGGCCATTTTGCATTCTATCATATTTGCATTCCTTATCAATAGTCTATTTACTCTATTTACATGCATAGCTCAAATTGACCTACTTAGCTGTTTCTGCTAGGCATGCATATAATAGGGCATGACATTTTCGGATACTTTTACATCTGATTCTCCATTGACTGTGTAATAATATGCACATAGTTTTTTGTTTTTTCCAAAAGGAATGTACACATGATCAGGACTACTTCCTCATTTTGAATTCTTGGACATGTTTATTTCTTCATGTCAAACTGAATGTTCCTCATCCAAATCACTTGTGCATCCATGTGCATCTGAAATGAATATTTCTAGCTTATAAATATAGTCTTATGCTGCATCTTAAATTTCAAGCTTTATGGAACCATTACAAGTCGTGCCAATAGCATACCCCAGGTATTCATTTTGATGAGATGATGAATATCTACCCTTATTCCTACTTTTTTGCCACCATCCGAATCGTATGTTACTCCATCTTTTGAAGTGATGTAATCCTTTCATCCTTATGGTGTACTTTCTAGATACTTACCGTTCACATGCTTTCATCAACCTTTTGAAATAATACATGCCTTCTATTTACCAAAACAAAGTATTTTATATTAGTTGTACTTCTTTTTCTTTTTCTTTTTTCCTATTATTTCACACATGTAAATGATAATTTGTACAAGAATAGCAAGCATGGCTGTGTTAATATACTCTCCCTCGTGGGGTAGATATATATGGATGTGTTCAATGTGGTTAATCCATATTCATGAGCCCGCAGGGAATGATATGTATAGTATACCTCGGTTTTGAGTTTGTTCAAGGCCCACGGTTCCAGGATCCAGACATTCCTTTCTGGGGACCACCATAGATTGGACAATGTCCCAAAATCTCCTCTCTCCATTTGTCACTGGAAAATTATAAATGTTTAAGAAGAGAAATGCCGCAATGGTCCGCATTGAACTGAAAGGAAAGCCCAACACTTGTGGCTAGGATCTTCCAACAAATAGTTTCAGTGAGGGCCAATAGACCAAGGGTCTGGATCATTGAATGATGGGTCCCACTTGTACAAACTAAAAAACCACACATACTATACATCTCCTACTTATAATTTCTAATCTAATAACATTTACATCGTAGGGCTATATGAAGAAGATGGTAAACATTACATGCTAAAATGGCCGAACCAAAGCCTAAATTTATCACAACATAACAATGCCAATGCATTAAAATCTTCATTATGCCAACTTAAATGGAGAATATATATTGTAACTCATTGTCTGTCGCTTCTCTCGACTTTGGCCTGATCAAATTCCAGCTGTCATGCCTCAACAGGAGCTTCTCTTGGGACGCCCGTAGCATCCAGCAGTCCATCCCCCTCTCTCAGCATGGACTTGGGAGCTTCTCTTGGGACGCCCACAACATCTAGCAGTCCATTTTCAGCACCAATACACTCTGCTATGAATCCAGGGAGATCTCAGCCATTCATCCTCTGGCCAATGCCCCCTTTCAGAAATTCAAGAGTGTTTTGAATTATTCAGGATGTTTTCTGAATTATGAATAGTACACAATTTAAAAATTGATGAATCTGGCATCATTGTTTGTTGTGGAGCCAATTTCCAAATGCTTTTTACAGGCGAAGTATAGGTTGTTCAGGTGTGGAGCTTAATAAATGAATAAGGTTTAATTATGTGATTACTTTGATGACATAAGTTAAGTTTGATGCTATTGACAAGAGTAAATACATATGCTTTATTACATATTCCTAAAGGGCTTAGGAGAGTCACCTTTAGCTAAAGTTAACTTGACATTCTTACCTCCTATTGCACATGGTATCATAAAGGCCGAGGCCCCTCACTTACATTAATGTAATTTTTTCTCATTCCCTAGTTTTAAGCTGTTTTTTTTTTTTTTTTTAAATTTTATTTTTAATTTCCTTCTTGGGATTGCCAGCTTGGGAGAACACCTGACCATGGATTGTATGGCCTACCTGGAACTATCATTTACCATGAGAAAATTTACAAAGATCTCATACTTGGAACTATCATTTGGTGTTGTTTATGCAATAGATGAGGAAATTTACAAAGACCTTTGGAGTCTATGCTTTGGTTTTTATGGTTTGATCCATTTTTGGTTTCAGGACATTGATTTTCACTTTTGGGTGGATTTCTGTAGAAATGTTTGCCTTTTGTGATTTTTGATGGTCATTTAATGGTAGTGGAGTAAAATTCTTCCAAGAAACATTCCACTGGTGTGCAAGACTTATCTTGGTTATGGCGTTCTTGAAGTAATTCAACAAGAGAGGTACTTGTGTTCTCAGTACTTTTAGTTGTGCAGATTAAACATTTCTCCAGTTATTTTGGCTAGGGTTACTTAATATATCTTGGCTAAAACCATTTTGTGTAGATTGAAGAGGTGATGGGATGTCTTGTTTCCCCTTTCCAAGCACATTTATTGAAGAGAAATTCTTAGATGGCTTCTTGCTAATAAAAGTATTGACTCTCAATTGAAATGATCAGCCAAACCTCATCACTACAAGAAAAATGGCTATTAGGGGCGTTTTTAGCACAGGTGGCCACAAAAAACCGCCACTGTAGATGAAATGAGGGGCATTTTTATGTGGCCGCCCGTGTACAAAACGGGTCGCTGCCGCTGTTTTTGGATTGTTGCAAAAGAAGGCTGCAAAACTGAGGTTTATTTTAATTTTTAATTTTTATTTTCAAGTGGTTTGATTTGGGTTTTCTCTAAAACAAAGGTCCTTTGTCTATTTTATCAGTTAAATGATTGTTAGGTCATGTTATATCCATGATAGGTCTGCAATTTAACCGCTATGCATAAGACTATGCAGTTCATGATTCTCCACCATAGAAACAGTCATGTTTTCCATGCCAACCTGGAATTTGTAAAACGGACTTGCTGCTCTGCTCCTACTGAAACCATGCATACATGCACATGGAATTGTACAACTTCTAAAATGGAAATCAGCATAATAACTAAACTAAATGTTACTTGGGACCAATCCTACAGCTGTAACATTGATTTATTTGAATTAGTTCTCTAGAACCATTTATGCAGTTATATACAGTGACATATAACTCAGGTACCGGTGCTACATGTTGATCCCGATTTTTGCATGCATCATTACTGCCATTGTATGCCTCAGGTTTGATGCAATGTAAAGTACATAATCCTTTGAATCTTTGACCAAGGTGAGTTATTGAAAAATGGGAAAAAATGGAATTCTGATTTTCTGAAACATGTACTTGATATCTGATTTTGATGTTGACCTGAGCATTGAGTAATGCAACCTACTAAGCATGAGTACCATGATTGCTATATATGTAAGCTTTGGCTTTTTTATATTTTAAAATATTTTGGCTATAGCTTCCTACTTGGACTCGACTTTTACAATGCTTAGCTTGAACTATTGATGTTTTAGTTTGGGTGAGCATGCTTTGGCCTTAACTTCCTACTTGAATATAGAACTTCTTGCATTGCCGGTCCCAAGCCCGGGTAAAGGAGGAGGGAAAAGGGTGTCAAGGTGAGTTGTGTCATTTTCTTCCATTTTATGTCTTTTGTGATAGTATTCAATTAAGTTTAAGTTTAATACACTCATAAAATGTTTCTTCATGGCAGCCTTATGTTGACTTGGCAAATAGTTATGGCACTGGGAAAATGTCAGAATTAGAGAGTTTTCTTGAGACAAACATGGAGAAGTTCAAAACTGTGAGTTCTCTATCTTGAATTATTTTTCCTTACTTTTTGCCAAAGCTTGGTAATCAACATGTTGCTGAGCTTCTCTTTGTATAACCTGCCATAGTCATGTGAGATTTAGAGGGTTGCTTTCCATTGTTAACATGTTTAGGCTTGTTTTCCTAGAGTTTATGTTTGCCACTTGCCTAGGGCATTGTGCACTCTTAGTATTGATGGAAAAATATCAATGTAGGAAGTGCCCCTTAGGGCCTGTTTGGTTGCCATGGAATTCATTCCCTGGTTTTTATGTTTCTTGGGAATGGTAGAATTGGTATTTCTCTCCATTATTGTACACATTTAAGTTGTAAAATGAGGTCCTTGACATCTGATTTTATAATCCCATTCAGTTTGCAGTATCCACTCTTTAGTTTGCCTTTACCTAGAAAACATGACTATATGATCGCTGCAAGGAGTTCATATTATCAACTTTCAATAGGTGAAAACGTTTTCCATGGGCGATGATGTGAACAAGCTTTGGTCCACGTGAATAACTTCTGCATACAGTGTTGCAGAGATGGCTCCCATATGGTGTGTATCATGGAGATGCGGCTTGATTAGTGACCCAATCACCAGTCAGCTAGCTGGTGTCAAAGCTCCATGGACCCTACCATAATTTATGTGTTTTTATCTAGGCAGTCCAATTTTGCCAGCTTATTTTAAGGCATGAGCCTAAAAATGAAGCAGATCCAAACCTGAAGTGGGCCACACCACAAGAAACAGTGGGGATTGAATGCATCCAAAACTCTATTGGGCCACAAAACAGTGGGGATGGAAAAACTCACCATTGACACTTCCTTGGGCCCACCATGATATTTATATGACATCCAAACTGTTCATATAGTTTCAATTATACCCGTAAGGATGAACAAAAAACACAAATATTAGACTGATACAAAACTTCAGTGACCCTAGGGAAGGTTTCAATGATAAGTGTTCAATCATCACTTTTTCCTGTGGCATGGCCCACTTCAGTCTAGGGTCTGTCACATTTTTGGGTGAGCTGGCCAAAGTCTTGGCCCACTAAGATAGCTTCTATAAAGGAACGGATGATACAACTTCAAGATGCACAAAAAGGAGCAGAGGTCACCAAGCTACTTACACATTTCTTTTTTCTTTTTCTTTTCCTGGTAAGCCTGATTGAAGGAAATAAGAAGGAAAGAAAAAGAGTAGAAAACTAGACCCCTAACACTATTGACCAACTTTTGCTTCAAAGTGCTTGTTAGCATTCCCTTTCTATGAAATTTTGCTTAATGTCAATCTCATCAAAGTAATAAGATTTCTATGCAGGCACATAGAAATCTTGTTACAACATTCCTATACATGCAATAAATTCCTGTCTGACAGAGCTCACAGTCGTGGCGGAAGGCAATAAATTCCAGGTTAGTCCGAACATTATTGCTGGCCATTAAAATGGGCCTGTCATTTTTTATTTTCCCATTTATCAGTTGGTAAGTTGGCATAGAAAATGCTTCATTTAATTGTTCATTTGTCGTTGGTTTGATATCAATCTGTCAAGGTCTACGAAAGATCCCTAAGAGATGAATTTCTTTTGCTTTTGTATGGCAGTCACCACCGGTCTTCACCTTTGCCAATCAAGCAGGCCTGGACATGCTGGAGACAACACTGTTGGCTTTATAGAACATAGCACTGGTTAATATATTTGATGAGTCTGGACAGAAAGCTCTATGCTCCAAATTTGCCAAAATAATGCAACAGGTAATGTCAAGCTCCCCTTTTCCTCTGGAATTCCCCCCCAAATGCAGCCTGGATGACTTTCTGATGTAAGATGTTAGAAACTATTCATGAAATGTAGGTTCCAAGGTGTGTTTAGCAGTTCAAAGAGTGGTTGATGGGTGCATATATATGTTGATTTCACTGTACAGGTTCTGATTTCAGTATCGAAAACCAATCCCATTCTCCAACCATCCAGCTAAGATATTGTAGCATGGCAACAGTTATTGGACTGTGTCTGCGAGCCAAGCTGATGCGATGTTTCCCTCCGCATTTCAAGGTCAGTTAGTGCACCTAATCCTATCTTGACAAGGCTAAGATTTCATCATCTGCTGCAAGATTGAACTTGGAAGAAACCTGTTTATACTGTCACTTTCTTTTTGAGGAATAACAGAGCTTAATAAGGGAAAATTATTACATCAAGGGAGAGATAACGAGTTACTGATGCACGGGGAAAGACAGTGGACCCGTCCATTGGCTGAGACATTGGTCGAGGAATTTGCCTCCCTACATCAGTGAGCAACTGAAATGTTTAACTTCAAGACAAGGTGATGGATTTCATCACAGACGAATGAGAGATCCCACATGTCAGATGCTTAATTTAACACTGTTATGTCACTCATTAATTTCATAGATGATACATGTTCATCCACTTTCTCAAATCTTTTGAGCATTGCACCCCACATCGAGATCAAGTTATTGTTGAACCCAATGGCAATCCAACATAGGAAATGGGGAAGCTTCTTTTACGACATCTAATTGTTGCCTTGGTCCCTTGTTGGCACTGGCAGTCCAGTCCCCATAAATAAATAAATGCAGCCGATGTCTCAGCTGCTCTCTCAAAACATTTAATTGGCCTAAATAATGTGGCTGCTGTAAATGGGACTTGAACATTCAAAGAGTGAAACAGGGCCTTGTAGCCAGCAGTATTGAAACCAATAAGATTTCCACTGCATGTCGTGCTATTTGCCACAAGCATCAGATGTTCTTTTTGCACGCCTTGTGCAACCATATTTATAGATGTTGACAATTGCTGAACTGACTAACCAAAAGTCAAGTTGTTGAACAACTTTACTAATAGCTGAATCATTTTTAGAATCTATCAAATTATCCAAAGCAGATAACTTTAGAATACGAGTCACAATAGGTAGTTTTACAGTTTTTAGGTAGCTTTCCACTTGCAACTTTACAAGTTCATTGTAATTTGATCTCAAGTGAAGCAGCAAAGGTGATATGTCCTGAATCTCCTTCTTTATATCTTCAGTAACAGCCTTGGGAATGTCAAAATCATTCAAGCCAACACTATTTCCTTCTAAAAAGAGAATCTCCATCAGCAATGGCTGCAACATATTAAAGAACTTAACAGCCTCTTCTATTCCCTTCTTGTCAAGAACAGTAGTAACAATCTCTGTGAATGATGACTGCAGTAAATCTCTATTGAAATCAATCCTCACCATTTCACTTTTAGTGATCAAATGCCTCTCCCCAAAGCAGTCAATAGCTGGCTTTCTTTTAACAGTTTGTTAATCTGCATGGACTGCATGATACGTAAGTTTCTTATTTCTCTTAGAACAAGGATTTTGCATTGGTGATTCTTCATTATTCCCTGTCATCAACGACCAATCTCAGTTTTCTGTTGCACATGCACAGTCCAACAAGGTAATTTGGCCCTGATCTTTTCCAGCCATTTTGAGTTGTCAAAATATATCATCAGCCCTGGTGCATCAAATCAAATGAGTGCCAGTCAGACAATTATTTTTGCACCATGCATCTAGGTACTAATATCTTTTGACCTTTCAAAAAACAAGCTGAGATTTTGTTCTAACTGAATATTAAGATGCATGTTTGCATATTTAGGAATAATAAATTTTCCCTTATTGGGGCCTAAAAGCACATATCTTTGACTCAGGGAAACATGGAGAAAATTTTGGATCCATCCATCCGTCATGATGCATGCATACACACATTCACAAACACACCTCATCCATCCATCCGTGCAAGCATACATACATCCAGTTTGTATTCCTATGTAACACCCTGAAAATCGGGGGTCGTGTCTAAACCCGACTCCCGAGTTCCAGACCATCACTTATGCAACAAATATTATTATAATTTAATGTTGGAAGAGTTAGTGCATCCACATGAGTAAGATTATACCAAAATTGTAATTCATACTCCAAATCCAGTGATAAAACGCAAGCGGAAGACTGAAAGATATATATATCACTGTGTGAAAACAAAATACTCTCAAACTGTCTCCAAAGTATGAATACATCTCTGAGTCTCATATACATGTTATAAATAAAAAGGAAATGATAAAAATAGTCCCACTAAGAAGTCTCGCCGATCCAGGTCACCTATGCAAAGCCGTCGTAAAACTGCATATATGAGAACTCGTCCTGGTCTTTGTCGTATTTTGGCTTTGCATCTTGAATTACCACATCACCTGTATATAAGACAGGATTTGGTGGGTGTTACAAACACCATCCCGTAATGTGGGAGTGAGTGATCAACTCAGTGGGATAATAGAGCAAAGATTAGTATGTTTTCAAATCAATCATGCGATAATAGTAAAGCAATAAATCAAACATTCCTACATACTGTTATTAATGTATGCATGAAATGACATGATGGATGCCCTCACTGACATACTCTCTCATGTGGCACCATCTGCGTCCGCGGCATGTTTTCTTCCCACAGTGCTCCACATCTTCCAGGCACATGCAGTGCGATGTGGATATGTTTACCAAGTTCTTATTAGTCCATTCATACAACAGTATTGGAAAACTAAGGTACTTCCCTTATATCAATCCCAACACAGATCCTGTCTAGGGTCGTCACTCCTAGAAATCACATACGATATTATATTTATAGGTCGCTGCAAGGGCTGTCAGGGCTGTTGCTCGCACTCGTTGCACCGCTCCCCCATCACCTTATCAATACAGGCCTAATGTACTCTCGTCGCTACGGAAGGGTCGTCGCCTCCCGTAGACTCAGAATACGCTCGCGGTCACTACAAAGGGCTCGTCACCAATCAGAGTAAGCCGACAGCTCGAATGTAGTGTTCCATACCACCACAATCGGCTCACGAGTCATAGGTGCTCACTGGTCACTACGGGGATGTTTGTGGCCCCAGCGTAGGCCAACAGCTCGACCACGGTGTCCCATACCACCATGCCTGGCTCATGAGTCTTTATGGATCAAGGTACCATGGTTAACAGGGTTTTCAATGGTAAGTTCAGTACCCTAGGTTTAAGCAATTATAACTCATACATGGTGAATATACAACGGCCAGTCGGGTTACTTGACGGGCTCGACTAGTACGAGTGCATCGCAAGTCGAACGACATGAAGTGCGTGAAACACTTCGTGTGGCCTAACTACTGCCGCCAACTCAAAACACGACTCGCGTTCATCGACGCGTCCTTCGTGGAAAATATAAGCCAACCACGAATTTATTCTGTTACCGACTGCCTGGACTAAGTATAGTCCCAAACATTTGTAAGTCAACATCAGTAATCATATGAGAGTAATGAAAATGAAATACAATAATATAAGCATGTTGAAACATGTTATAACATACAACTTAAGCAAATCATCCAACACATGCATTTCACATATATAATGAAATCAATACATATAGCCAACATGATGGAAATCATTTACATCAGCATATTATTTGAGAATTCAATCTCAACACTCATTCACAACTCCATTTACTCAATACATACTAGTACAAACATTTATACAAACACTTAGTCTTCACACTTTAGTCTACATAGCGTATGTCGACCCAAAGTGCGTATTATGGCGAATCTCTTCGCCAAACCGATCATGCACGCATTCCTAATATCCTAACACGATAAAAAGCTATGACAAACATTTCAGCAAAATATGGATGTAAATAGTATTTCCTACGAATGACTAAAATGTCCTAAATCTCATATTTTTTATACGTTTACGAAACAGAAAACGGACAGCATGTTGTACATGTCAAACGGCGTTGCCGTCGATAATCTACTATTAAACGACATTGAAAGCTTTGAAATCAGTCAATCAAAGCATCTAAAATCCGCACCTTTTGCCCTATACGTGTATCGTTTCGAACGAAACGTATACGCTTCGTCAACAGCGTAGCGGCGACCTAATGCACAAGATGTATAAGCTACTTTGCTATTTGAATCGACGGAATCCTAAATCAGCAAGTAGTTAAGGTTTTTCTTACGTAGAAGTGTGTTGAAAATCATCGGGAAAGTGATTCGAATGCGTTGCTTCGGTATATGCAAAAGGTGGAGCAATCGGCAGGAAGATCTCTCACAAGGTTTCCCACAATCTCTCACTTTCTCTCTCTCTCTCTAGCTAGGGTTTCTAACAAATTTGGATGGGTGAGATATGTGAGGGTTTAAAGCCCTTATATAGGCTAAAACCTCACCTATTTAGACTTAGGAACAATGTATACTTAGGTTATAACCAAATCGGGGCTGTTTCAATCTAAAAGAGCATTTCGGGAGGTCCCCTGGTCGAACGCAATCGGACTTAAACTCATGGTCACTGGATGTTGCTCACACCCAGTTTTCAGTCTAGCAGAGTTCATAAATCGCATGTGGCGGTCCAGTTTCAGTTTAGCGGTCATCGTACCTAAATCAGGTCTACAAGTCTCATGATATGAAAGAAATTTTTTCTGATCCGATGGTGTAATTTGGCTGAATTCTGACGGTAAGAATGCTTAATAATAACGCGCCAAGTCACGTGCTAGATTTGGATTAAAATTTTCAAATCTAATCCATTTCTCACTCTCTTCACTCCAGGCCCAATGAAATAGCCTCTGAACGTTGGTTGAGCTTGATTTTCGAAATGATTGTCAAGTCCAGCTAAGCGGTCGAAATGGTTTAAGATTGTAGGTATCGGACTTTCGACGCGTGGTATAAATTCAATACGAAGTTTTAGAAGGTTCCTGAGAGAAAACGGGTTTAGAGTTTGATCCTAGGTTTCAGGGTATTACAGCGTCATTGGTTCTACAAGTTTTGGGTCTTGTAGAACGTATTTAAAGTGTTCAGAGACAATTTCACATCTACTCTAGCGCTGCGCTAGCTAACTTACGCTTATTTTCTAAAGGAATTAATCCTAAGCGATTTCCGATCGAGTTGGTACTCGAATCTCAGTACGGATTTTTCCAAGGCGTTACACCCTGGATTGCCATATCCAGTCTATTTGGCACGCCTAGCCAATCCGGGGATTAAACCTTCCCATCCCTTCCAATCCCACAAACCAAACATGTCCCAAGAAAATTTGAACGGATTAGGGTGGATTGGATGGGATTTAAAGGTAATGATGGTGTTGTCAGTGGATTGTCTTAAGATCCATGGGATTGGGATCAGATTACCGACTCTGTTTGGCACGCCCGGCTAATCTCGGGATTTAACTTCCAATCCCTTCCAATCCAACCGGCCAAACGGGCCCTAAGGTAAATTAATGGAATCTTACGAATATGAAAGAACTAAATCAATCATATTTATCATCTACATTTTGACTGTTGAGTTTTCTTATTTCTTCAGGTTTTGGATGCTTCCTATACATGCTTGACTAGCAACGAAATCCACTTCAAGAATATCAGGTGATGACTTTTGTTTGCTTTTTCTTTTTAAACTTTTTCATACTTTGGTGTGTTTTTCTTACTTGTTTTCTTTTACAAGGCCAATTTTTATTTCCTTTGTTGCTTATGATTTGCAATACCTGCCAGCAAGCAATTGAGTAGGGGTTGTATTGTGGTGCTTATAAGCCTTGTAGCACCGTATAGTTTGATACAATGAAAATTTATTAATGTGATTGAAGTTCTAATTGAAGGCAAATTATTAAGAAAAAAGGAAATGAAAAAAGAAAGAAAAGAGAAGAAAAGTTTCAATTGATACAATGACAATTTTATTTTTTTTTACTGTGACACTTTCCCAACTATAAAAGGTGACTTGTGAAGCTGATTGTCCTTTTATTTTCTTGTTTATCATGGGTCTTGATTGTTTATAAAGGTTCAAGTCTTCAACAAATAGAGGGCCTAGTTCTGCAGCACTCTACAGCTCCAAGTAGTATAATCTCAATGCCGTGCCACTTACCGAATCAGCTATGCTTCTCATCCCATTGCAGGGAAACGTCCAAGGGAGGAATTTAGCTCATTGCAAGAAAAGGGCCTATATCACACAGTGGACACGTGATCATGGCCAGTGAAGTTGGTGTTGTAGACATTTGCCAGAAGATGTGGCTAGGAAAGGAAGATATATGATCGGTCCAGAAGGGGACCTTACTAAAACAGTTCATGTGGAAGAATAGGAAAGGAAGACATAGTTTGTTTTGAAAACTTTAAATAGACCATCAATTGTTTTGTTGATATTGTGCTAATTGTTGTCTTGATGAATGTTAGATTTTTGGGTAATTCTTTGTTATTTAATCACAGGTTTTTGATAGTTATGTAGATAGAAACTTGATAGTTAGATTGATGGAGATTTGATTGTAGGACAGCAATTACAAGAAAGGATTTGTCAAAATCAATAGGAATTTGTGTGAAAGGATTAGTGGGAATTTTTCATAACTTGGCGTTTCTCCAATCTATTAGAAGCACTTGTAACATCTTTTAGCGGCGTTCGTAGTGACTTTGGCGGCGTTTCTTATGCGTTTCTAATCACTTCTACCGGCGTTTATAAAATTTTTAGCGGCGCTTCGTGGAGTTTTTAGTGGCGCTTTTAAAGTTTCTTGCGGCAGTCAAAGAAGCCCCGCCAAAGTATAGTAAGCGCCGGTAAAATTCGACTATTGGCGGTGGCCGTTAAACACGCCGCTAAAAAGGTAGACCGCCGGTAAAAGATATAGCGATGCCTCATTTTAGTGGCACGTGCCCGACCGCCGGTAATTCTTCTACCGGCGGGTTTTTGAACTTTTAGGGGCGGTTTTGGCCGCCGATAAAGGTCATTTTTCTTGTAGTGTGTGCAGGGCCACCTTGATGACATGTGTTTTATCCTACACCGTTCACTTATTTACTATCCAGACTGTCCGTCTGATGGACGGTGGCCAGCCCCCATGTAGCTGTGACGTCAGCAAGTTATGCTGATCTGATCTTGAGATATGTGTTATATCTCAACTGTCCATCTGTGGGTCCCACGCAAGGACCACCTGTGATGTATGTCTCTCATCCTCACCGTCCAACATCTGGACGGTGAGCTCCCACCCACTCCATACGTGTGGTATCCACACCGTCCAGTGTAAGGACGGTGGAATCCACTGTGATGTATATGTATTATATTTGCACTGTCCATCTGAGGAAGTGGGGCATGCCTCGCTGTATGTGTTCTCCACATCGTCCATCTGTTTATCCAAGCTGTCCGGCTGTGTGGACGTGGACCCACCATAATCTATGTGATTTATCTGTACTGTACACAGTGCCGTGGGGCCTTGTATTGACGTATGTGTTTTGATCCACACCGTCCAATGTTTGGACGATGCTGGACAGGTTGGATGGCACTATGGACACTAGCCATGATGTATATTTTAATCCACACTGTCCAGAATGCCTGGACGGTGTTGGACGACCTTTGGACGGTGCTGTGGACCCCACACTCAATGTATGTATTATGTATCTGCACTGTCCAGTGGTCTGGACAGTGGCGACCACCTTGATGTATTTATTGTATCCACATCGTCCATCACTGGACACGGTCGTGGACCCCATCTTTGATGTACGTGTTTCATATATCCATCCATCTGACAGTGGACACCACCTTGATGTATGAGTCTTATCTTGCACCGTCCAGCAATTACTAGATGGTGAGACCCTCAACAGACGTATTTATTATCCTCATTTTCCGTCTATTTGACAGCTGTGGGCCCACCCCACACGTAATACACATGTGAGGGGTGGGGCCCACCTTGTATACATGTTACATCCAGGCCATCCAGCGTGGTCCACTTCGATTTATCTATTTATTTCATCCACACTGTCCAGATTGTGCTGGACAGTGTTGGACAATGTTTAGATGATGCTGATTTACCTGGACAATGTTTGGATAGTACTGATCATCATTAGTGGGCCATGTGCCCTATGGAACGATAGTGTACAGTGATCCACATGTTGCACCTGCCGCTATTGAAATGATTTTTAGGTGTAATCCAAGCTCTCACTTGGGGCCCACCTGGATGTATCCGTGAGGCCCTCCTTGATGTATTTGTGGCCCATCCGTTATGGCCCACCTTAATGCAATTGCGGCCCATGTGATAGGGCTCACTGCCTTGTATTTAAGGCCCATATGATGGGGGCCCATGTGCTTAAATCTGAGGCACATGGGTAAGGCCCATTGTAATGTATTCGAGGCCCATGGGCAAGGCCTGATGTGATATGTTTATGGTCCATATGATGAGGCCCATCGTGATGTATTTCCAGCCCATGTATTGCGGCACATTTGATGTATGCGACGCCTATTGGTGCAGCCTATTGTGATGTGTATTAGGCCCATATCATACAACCCATTATGATGTGCATTAGGCACATGGGTTGCGACCCATTATAATGTATGAGAGGCCCTTGTATGAGACCCATTACGATGTACATTAGGCCATTGTGTGAGGTCATGGGCCCACTATGTGTTTGGCTCTATGTGGCCATTCCTCAACGGCAATTTTGGTTAAATGTCCACATTGTCGAGGTCGATTGTCGATGCTAAATATCAATCGATTCCGATTGTCGTGGCCGATTATCGATCGATTCCGATTGTTGTGGCCAATTGTCAATTCTGATTGTTGTAGCCGATTGCCGATTCTGAACATCAAGGCTGATTATTGATCGATTCCGATCATCGAGGCCAATTTCGATTGCCGATTACCAATTTTGATTATCGAGATCGAGGCCGATTTCGATTGCTAATTACCGATTCTGATTATCGAGGGTTGAGGCCGATTTCGATTGCTGATTACTAATTACCGATTCTGATTATTGAGACCGATTTTGATTATCGAGGCCGATTCCGATTGTCGTGGCCGGATATCGAGGCCCATTGTGATGTATACGCGACCCGTATTTGAGGCTCATTCGGATGAGCATTTGGCCTCAGCTTAATGCATTTGAGGCTCATGTAATGATGTGAGGCCTATGTGATGAGGTCCATTATGGTGCATTTGAGATCCAGGAGATGGAGCCCATGGTGTTGTATATTAGGCCCATGTGAGAGGCCCATTGTAATGTATAAGGCCCTTGGTGTTGTATATTAAGCCCTTGTGCGAGGCTATGGATCCACTATACATTAAGCTCTATGTGGGCCATTCCTTGGGGGCAATGTTGGTTAAATGTCCACATTATCTAGGTTGATTGTCGATGACAGCTATTGATACCGATTATGAGTATGTGATAGCATAGCATCATGATACATACTCATATGCATCATCTGCATGTTTGTTAGGAGATATGATTGACCATTGCATATGTCATAGTGCCGGTTGTTATGAGACTCTCTGATAGGCGGAGATTGTCTCACATGAGCTCACGGTATGCATAGGATTGATGCATGGCTAGATTGTATGACTCATGCATCTTGCATTGGGTGTTGTGATTACTATATGCCCTAGCGACATCAGGGTCGTAGCCTCCACAGGCATGTCGTGGATGGCTAGATGGGACATCGAAAATGTTCAAGTATCTCAGCACTTTGGATGTCCGTGGGTAAAAGTCCCTAAACCTCCGAAGCCAGGAAACGCCCCAACGTCGAGACTAAGTGGATACATGAGCGCCCAAGTGCCTAATACCAGGAGACCACGTCTCCCACTATATCGTGGTCGGTTGGGAGGGGGTGTGGCCTTATCCGCCGAGAGTAGGGGGCATACCTAGGCTGAGTTTGACCAGCTCGTGAATGGGTCTGTTATCGACGTGCCGGGTAGATATTGGCTAACTACTGGCTAGGCAAAAAGTGAGGTCTCTTCCACTTGCATGTTCGCATGTCAGTGGGCGACGATTTGCATGTAGAGTGTACTGGACCCCAGTTATGATCCCAGAGATGTATAGTACTGATTCATGGAGCAGGAGTTTCATATTCATTCATTCATTCACTATCCACTCGGGCTGATGGTGCGCAACTATTTGTTACGTGTACCTTCGCAATGGCCAGGATTTCGGTTGGGGCAGGCGACTGGCCTGAGATCAGGAGTTTACCACATTGAGTC
Source organism: Magnolia kwangsiensis (assembly GCA_037074715.1). Classification (NCBI taxonomy): domain Eukaryota; kingdom Viridiplantae; phylum Streptophyta; class Magnoliopsida; order Magnoliales; family Magnoliaceae; genus Magnolia; species Magnolia kwangsiensis. The sequence continues at coordinate 109,384,686 of CM073573.1, read as the reverse complement.
TGACTATCCAAATTTAGGTATGAGACTGGTTTGGATAGAGTACTTGTGGTGGACCTTGTATCTTGAGATACTACATACTATCATCCTGACTTCACACTCCAGTATGGTCATTCCATTCGCACCGCATATTGCATTACATCCGCGACATATGACATTTTTGGTTACTGTGTTTCTGCATTTATATGGTCTAGATACGGCTGACGGTATTCGCGTACTCATCAGGAATTGTATATTTCATCCTTGACATCTGATATTTGGCTCTTTATGACTCCTCATTTGCATAGTAGATCTGTATTACGTACTTTGATATTGTTTAACTCATGGACTTGTCAGTATTTCCACTTACTCTGATATCGTATGATTCATGATCTTACTAGTATTTCTGATATTGTATGATTATGACATTATATTGAATACTTGACACTTACCTTGTGCACACTTACACCACCATCTAAGCTTTTTATAAGCTTATGCACGATAGATAAGTGCAGGTGATGTTAGGTTGCAGCAGCGTAGAGCTTGGAGCATATAGGCGACTTCTGAAGATTTGATTTTGACATATGAATTTTCTTTTCAGTATTGTACTTAAATGATTATAATAGTGGATATGTGGTGATGATGTTGTTCTTATGATTTGGGTATACTTGTGGTTATGCTTCTTATGAGACATTCATGTTGAAAATCCTCCTTGTAAGATCTCAGGATCGGAATCTGGCATATGAGCGTTGGGAGCTGAGAATGGGGTACTACGGAGGCTGTCGGCACTGGATTCGGTGATTGAAATTCCTGTGAATTCGATTTCTGGGCTTGGAGCATGACACCTTTTACGAGCAACCAATAACTCTTCAAGAATTTCGAGAATGCCCTGAAAGAGAAATGACCTTTATGTGAGGCCCGCATCTAGTATCCATTCTGTTCTGTTAGGTCATGTGGTCCTACGAGTTAAATTCTAGTGAACGGTGACCTGTAGACTTTGTTTGTAATCATCATTAAGTCTCATCATGTAAACCCGACCCGAATCGACCTGAAACATATCGATGCGGTTTCAACGCCGCTTCTCGTGCGTAAATCTGATGTGTACATCAAAAGATATAGACCGTGCTCTATTTGGACCATTGATTGTGTTTTAGTGGGATTCACCTAACTTGACACGTTTTCCCATGCATGCATGACATCATCCATCCATAATTTCCTAGCCACCCTATAGCTAGCCTAGGCTCTAGCCCCTAGCAAGGCATGGGAGATCTCTCCCAAGCAAATTATGACTTTTCTTTTATCTAAGCCATCATTACTTGCCTGCTCTAGAAAACAAATCATTGCTCCCATGCTACAAGTCTTCCATGTCTCTTTCTCTCCCTCATTTGTGTCCTTCTCCTTTGCTAGAGCACCCATGGCCATCCCACCCTAGCTATAAATTCCGGCACCTTTTCCCTTATTTCCCTCCTCATTTACCCCTCAACTTTTAATCTCAACCATATATCCTTGCACCTTGAAGCCTAAGGAGTCCATTGCTAGGAGAATCTTGAAGATCCCTTGAGGTGGTTGCACACTTAGCTTAGGTTTTCTGATTTTTATTTGTAGATCTTCTTTATCTCATCTTTAGGAGCTTGTGGGGCCATTCAAATGATGATGAAGGTCCCCCAAGTCTCCATAGGTGTGGCCAATGGTCCACCCCTTTTGCATGCATATTCCATGGATGGGGCCATTCTCCATGGACCCCATCATGGTTTTTTTTTCTTTGATGCGTGTCATTTTGGGGTCATTTAGACCCTAGATCTCGGTGAAGATTGCATCCCCACCTTAGATTTGACTCTTTTTTATGCATGAATGTGCTAGATCTAGGTTGTAAATGATATAATGGATGATACGTATGTGTGCGATGAAGGGAGAGCCTCACTAGTGACAGAGACCCTCTCTTGTGGCCGAATTTTTATTTTCCCCTTATTTTATTCTTGATTCCCGATGTGTGTGGCCCACTTAGTGGTCTTAGAATATCCAGACCATCCAATCAAGGTGGAAGCCTATTATTGTCCATTATATGGACGTTGGCGTCCTATTTGCTCCATATTGGATACATGTAATGGGTTTTATGAAGGGGTATGGCCTGGATGTTTGTGGGGCCCATTAAGGTAGACCATAATATAAATTTTATAGGGTATTTTCTCCTTTACTCAGTAGTTATGTTCAATTATTTTCAGACATACCTTGTTGTCCAGAAAAATTTTAGATTGTTTTTATGTTATTTTTGGCATGGATTATGGACTGATTAGAGGGATGTTTTACCCCCATTGTTAGATTATTTCTAGAGGTGTGGACCTCACCTAGAAGTATGTTAAATTTCACCTCCATCCATCCCTGTTTGATCACCCAAAAGAGTGGGCTAAGAGGGGTGGACGGTCCAGATTTTCTGGACTGTCCAGCCACTCTGCATGTTGTGAAAATTAAGATATCAGTTTGATCTTGAGTTGCTGGGCTACTTTTGTGGACCCCACTTTGATGTATACTAGTAAAGGGAGGTTGGCCCCATATTTTCTCAATTTTTGGCAGACCTGGGCCCACTCTAATGAGGTATACAAGTTAGGGGACAACAACATTATTTCTGCAGAAATTTATTTCTGGACCTTGCTGTCCATTTTTATAAAATGTGTTTAATTGAGTTTATGGCCTTACTCCATACCCATTTTGTGGCCCACCTTGTGGGGACCCATCTCAGATACATGTGGGCCATTTGAACTTACAATTTTATTTATTTATTATTAATTTTATTATTATTATTATTTATTTTTTTTGGGGGGGGGGGGGGGGGGGGGGGGGGGGTTTGGGGGTTGGAATAGTAGCACCATGCTAGACGCCCAGCTGGGCTGGGGCTGGCCATCCTCCCCTCCCTGGCCCACCTTGATGTATGTATTTCCTTCGGACCGTCCTCCCTGGTGTGGCCCACTAATGTGTGGACCGTTCCCTGGTGGGACGTCCACCTTTAGAGCCCACCTTGATGTGTATTTTACCGGCCGTCGAAGGCCTTGGGATGCCTAAGCCTACCTGGGACATCCAGAATTTCCTAGGGTACTGCTGGAGTTATAGTTCAATAGCAGGCCCACTTGATTTTGTGTGTTATATCCACCCTCTCCATTTGTTGGGGCCCACCATGATGACCGGGGACCACTATAAAATATATTTTTACACCAAAATTATTATCTACTGGACCTCAGTAGGCCCAGGAAGCTAGGTGGGCTAAAAGTCCAGCAAGGTACTAAGAAAGAAATTGTGTATGTGGCTAAATATTTGAAGGAAGTGGGGCCCACCAAATGGAGAAGTATTGTGTGCATATACTATATTTTTTATTCTAAGGCTTTTTGGGCTTAATTAGTGTCAAGTAAGGCCCACCTTTTAGTTGATTAATTGGCCCCAAATAAATAAACCAGATTTTGGGATGTCTAGCAAGCCCAGATGGGCTGAGGATGTCCAGCCTTGGCTCGGTTGTGTATGTGGGATGTTTTCATCATCATGCTGGACTTGTGGGCTAATTTGTATGTGTGATTGGGTCCTTAATTACCCACCTAATTTACCCATATTTGGGCTGATGTTGTAAGGCCCATTTGGCCCAACTTGGTTATGTTTTTGCCTATGTGTTTGGGCTTATGAGCTGCCCATTAGGTCCAACATAATGCACGAATTCGGTGGCCATTGTTCTTGGGCCATAGTTTGCCTTTTGGGGCCCATGATGTTGTGTGAGGGCTTTGAGCCATTTTTCTTGGGGCCCATTATTTAATATGATATATATGTATTGTTGCCCATTTTATTTTTAAGGTAGTACTTAGGCCTTGGGCCTTACTTTTGGTAGAATCTTTGTTGGGCTGCCCTCTAGGAGACAATGGTGGTTAAATGTCCCCATGGTGGACCCCTCTAGGCCCATATGTTAGGCTCATTCTCATCTATTGGTGGTTGAATGTCCACCTTAGACCCTTTGGTAGGCCCATTCTTACCTATTAGGCCCATAGTATTTCTTACTTAGTCTTTGTGGGCTACCCCAAATTGTTGGGTCCCCACTAGTAGTTGTGCTCTTTCTATTCGATGTAAAATTGTCATACCTAGGCCCTACCTTGTTGAGGGGAGAGTACAGCTTCATTGCAACATGACATACTTAGTGACTCATAAACATCGTACATGTACTTGTTTGATGGTTGATTGGTCATGGTAATATGCCTTTGTCAGGTTGTTATGGGACTCCCGGAGTGATGAAGTTACCCCACTTAAGCGCGTTGTATGCGTAAGATTGATGCATGGTTGATTGGTGTGACTCATGCATCTAGCATTTGCATAACATAATTGATATTCACCCTAGCTTCATCAAGACCGTAACCTGTTCAGGTACATCGTGGATGACCAAGTTTTGGACATAGGAAATATTTGATTGAGCACTGTGGGCACGTAAGATGTTCTTGGGTGAAAGTCTCAGAACCTTCATGGTACCAGGAGATGCACCAACGTGTAGACCAAGTGAAAAACATGAGCGTCGGTGCCTTTACCTCTAGGGCGGGTCTCCCACAGTATCGTGGTCAGTTGGGAGGAGGTGTGGCCTTACCCGCCTGAGTGAGGGGGCATTTTAGCTAGGCTGAGTTTGAGTAGCTCGTAAATGAGTCCACTACCATCGATCCTTGTTGGTGATTGGCTGTCCATAAGCGGATACTTAGGTCTCTTACGCTTGCTAGGCTGTGTCGCTAGGGAGGCTACGGTCAACATGTAGTGTATTTGACCCCAGTGATTTTCTAGAGAGGAATTGTAATGATTTGTGGACTTGATATGAGGATGAGCATGATCGCATTGCATATTACATATGACACTTGGCTGTATAGCCCCGCATTGCATAGCCTTTGATTAACAAATGGTATTCTTGCATTGCATTGCTTAGCCTTGTGACGGCTAGTGGTATTCATGGTCTTACCGCATTTTTCTACATACTCTGATATCACATTCATGGCACTTATCCTGCACACACTTACACCGCCCTCTAAGCTTTTTATAAGCTTATGCATGATTGATGCGTACAGGTGATTCTAGGCAGTAGCATAAGCGTGGAATTGCCGTGGATCTTTTAGAGTTTTTCTTTATAGCCCTTGTATCTCTCTCTTTCGAACTTATATTATAAAAAGTTTTTATTTTTAATGGATTTTGTGATGATGCTCCTATGGTTATTATCTATAGGTTATGATCTTGGTTATACTGATTATGAAACAGACTTATGTTATAGAAATCCTCCTTGTAAGATTCCAGGATCGGAACCTGGTGTATGAGTGTCAGGAGCCGAGAACGAGTTACTACGGAGACTATTAGCATCGGATTTGACGATCGGGAATATTGTGAGCCCGGTTTCTGAGTCTGGGGCGTGACATCTATGTTATTATCTGAGAGCATATGTATTTATATCTCCATGGCTTTGTAAAAAATGTAAAAACCTTAATCTAACACTTGGCCATGGCTTTAGAGAATGAATTGAAACATTAAGTGACAGATTAGTAACAAACAACCTTCTATAAATTTGGTTTAACAAAAGTTTCACCAGATGGAGTTATTAACACATTCTAGGGTCAAGTTGAACTTACAAACATCCTCAGGTGTTACCTTCACATAGACCACAGGTAAGCAACATTTCTTCAGAGCTTAGAAAACTTGAAACCTAAATTCAAGCTTAGATAGAATTTATTCCAAGTATACAAGGAATGAACTCCAGTTTGAGACAATAATTCAACTGTGGCAAAAGTAATTACTAGAGTGCAGTAACATAGATTATATGCCATCATGATGAACGGATACAAAGATGCAAAATCCAATGTAGCAATTGGCTTTTCATAAAATCCAGCTTTGGCCTCCAAAACTTGCACAATTAAGAATTCCAAATGTCAAAGTGGTGCCTCTGGTGTTTATCAGGAGGATTCCTAGCAACTTATATGCATAAAGTCAGCCTAGCTAAAACAGAGTTGGAAGTTTCCCCAAGAGTGTCAATTTCAACAACAAACAGAAATAACAGAACTTATTGTATGTTGTTTCCTACTATTCTTTACACATAGTGGATGAAAAGCAACACATAAATCACTTTAGTTTTATATCTTTTTTTTTTCTTTTGCTTTTTCTTCCTTTTTTTAATCCTTAGTATTCAGTCTTATATTTCAATATTTTTTAATGTCAACATCTTATATTTGAATACTAGTCAAAGGTAGCTAGTGCTTCATGTTTCTTTGAAAGAATGATGCACAGATTGGAAATATATAGAAAAGTTGTGTGTAATCTTTTGAACTTGGAGAAGTAGAGATTTTTTCAGTTTTTTTTTTTAATCAATATTTATTCCTATCTCTCCCCCCAGGGCTGATAGATGCAGTTCATTTCAAAATGCAAAAGAACTCCACTATATCTCTCCACCGAGGTTCAAATGTGGAATTATTGTGGAATTATGTATTTATTTATTTCTTTATTTATTGATTGATTTATTTATTTAGTTATTTAGATCTATATTGTGGAATTATTTCTTTATTTATTTACACACACACACCTACACACACTCATGCCGTAGTGGGATTTCACCACCTATGGATACTCAAACCCTTGACCGAGTGTTGAAACTCCTGGGAGTCTACCACCAGAAATCATTATTCGTATAGGTACATGTAACTGAACATTTTACTTAGAATGTTCAATGTGCAGTAACAAGTGAAAAAATGAAATTTCAGGAAATTCTTACCTCTAACCACTTGCTTAATGGGTCTAGATTCACTCCTCTACTCGAATGACAATTATGGTCGGTCATAGGCCCAACTTGCCCATACAATGTACATAAGCAGCGACTTGTTTTAAGCAATCGTTGAACTCTATCATGATCTCACTGCCAATAGAAAAAAATAATTAAATCAGACCCATCAATCAAATTCCACAAAAACTCAAACAACCTCTGGAAAAAGAAGACAACCACATTGAAATATTGAAAACCCAAATAAGAATCCATTGTTGTATATCATCTCCAACACTCAAAACTTACAAATTTCCACACGTACATACATACACATTCATATGTACATATAAACACACAAATTAAAACCCACAATTGATTGTAACAGTCCTTTCACTCACATTAGCTATTGCAACTACTACTGCTTCACTTTTCTAGCAAAGCACTCTATTGGGGCTAGCAACCAATACAGACAACAAAAAACACAGCCCCATTACCTGAAAAATAAGACCCATCTCGAGATTCAAATAATGGAAAGAATTGTTCAATGTCTCATTGAAAGGAAATGGAACAAACATGACAATGTCATCTAAGCAGAGAATAAGAAGTGGGCCAATCAAATTGTTGCTAGCACTGTTGCATTAAAGAAATGTGGAAGAAAAGGACACAACTCACCTTGACGCCCTTCTCCCTCCTCCTTTACCCGGGCTTGGGATCGGAAATGCAAGGAGTTGCATTGGCGAAGTTAAAAAAGGGCTTAAGCTCCATTTGGTTTGAGAAAAAAATTATATTCATAAAGATTGATGTGATGACCAAATGGAGCCTAAGACTTATAACAGTACTAAAAGGTATGATATGAACTCTTACACTACAAATATGATGACCAAGTGAAAGAAACAGAATGATTTTACAAAGTGTGTTGGTGCTAAAAGGATGGAGAACATATATAAATACTCACCAATCACATTTCATTCCAGCTCCGGATGAAATACTGAATATGCACAAAAACCATCTAAGCATAAGCCAAGATCATCCACAAATGAAGGTTAACAAGATATTAAAAATTATATTAGAGAATAATTGAAAGATCAGAGAAAAACCAATCTAATGAAAGAGATGATATGACATTCAACCAAAGAAATAAAGTGCTAGAAGTGAAATTCAATCTAAGGTTAGCCAAGTAAATCTACCAACTGCCAAAACCAATCAAGAGTCTCAAATTGCAAACCTGTAAACTAGTTTGCGTAGCGTATACTACTTTCTTCGCGAAGTCCTCACTTTCCAAATTCAACAAACCAACCTATACAAAAAGCAAGGGATGTAAACATACTCATGGATCCCAAAAATGAATGATATATAAATCCATACAAAATCATATGTAAACATACTCATGGATCCCAAAAATGTCATACATAAGCACTCAAAGGTACTCGCATGATCACTTTGAAACATAAATTCAAAGATAAAATGATAAACAGAAATTCGTAATTCATAAATGAGGTGTAGAGTCATATTCACCTTAATAGGATTGTATTTGTAGAAGATTGGACAAGCTGGGCAAGTTAAATGATATATCCGATCAACCTCTATCAATAAGTTGGGAAAATTGCTAGGAGGGTCTATCTCACATATTACTCTTAGTATTTAATACATTGAAACATTTAAATCTATATTTATTTAAGTGTTTCTTTCGGTTTACAAATCCATAGGAGCTCAGCAAACTACAATCAGAATATATATATATATATATATATATATATATATATATATATATATATATATATATAATCAGTCTAGCGGTAAATAGAAACTGAAGAATCCAATGCAAATGGAGACTTCTAATATTCAACAATCCACAGGTAAGAACCCCAGTATTAAAAAATAATTTCCTTTTTTAGATTTAGTGTGCAATGCACCCCGTAAAGATTGGTTGAATCACTCTTAGTCATCAAGTCATAAAACCTCATCTAAAAACCACAAAAATATTGTTTTTAACCACAAAGGTAAGAAGAACAGAAGACTGCATGCATTTGGTCATTTGAAGAAGATATATTACACAAATGTCTATCTAAAGGTTCCATGGTGCACATACCATGCTAGAATACTCATCTAATGGGTAAGTTTCTAGGCTATCATTCATTTCTAACATTGTGGCCCATAAGATATATGAAGCATCTTTTGTTGTAGAACATTTGCATGAAATAGTCACTCCATGTTTGTCAAGCACCTACATTAAATAATAATTTTTTTTTAAAAAAAAAACTTTGAGCATTACAACTTCATCTATTCAATGGAAACTGGTAACAAAGTAGCCACAGAGGCTAAAATAATACCTTCACATGGTAATGCTCTTTCTATGATGCATTACCAAATTCAGTCCTTGGGACAACCAGATCTTCAACAGCTTGCATGTATTCATCAAGAACATTTGTATAAAATGTCTTCCTCACTTTAGTTGTTATCAGAAAGATGGAAATAAGAAATGAGAGTATCCATGTCTATTTCCTAAGAAATAAAAAAACATGAGCACAGTCCTATTTCACTATTCTGAAGGCAAATGTTGTTACATATGTTAAATGTAAAAGATTCAGCTTGAGTCGTCTCAAGTGTTGAAAATTACAAACTATTGGATCCTCTCAACCTTCGGTTGTACCTGCAGTAATTCTTCTGTAATAGGCACTCTCTCCCCCAAACAGGCCTTTAGAGTCGCAAACAATCAAATGGCACTCTGCACTCACCTGGGAAGTTTCTTCTGTAATAGGCATTTTCTCAAGCTCTCCATAAGTTGCACAAGGACTAGAATAAATCAATGTATTTACACCATGTGCAGCCATAGCCTCTAGAGCTACCAAGGTATTTGATGTAATATTGTGATAATAAATAAATATGGGTGGGCCCTAGCGACCAAAAGGGGTGCAGCTTGCTAGGCTTGCACTTACAATGATTGAGAAAAGAACTTGAGAAGGTTGTGTTTTTCTGGAGAAGTTTGATTTAGACCCATTCATTGTATGCTTTGCAATATCTACTTTGTGTGTGGTTTGATTAGGTTCCTTCAATCCAAGATATACTAAGTTTCTTGCAACAGTCACATACTAACAGAAGAGATAAAAATCCATGAACAATGTAGTGTGCCTTCACTAAGTGAAAACTACAATCAACGTGCCAATTTTTATCACAATTTTTTTAAGAAAGAAGGCAAATAAGCAACAAAACAATACTCATTCATGTATTCAACTAGTGGGAACGATTACCTTGAACATTATCACACTAGCCAAAATGGTCAAGGAAGTAAACATCACATTGTATATAGGTGATACAACTGCTGTGTTGAATGTGTCAAGGGCCTGCACTTAAATATTAGAATATTTAAATACATTTACATAGCACGATCATACAAACACCAAGGAGAACAAATAACTAAAAGCCAAGCCCATAAAGACTAATAGTCATTTAGGAAATAACTCTGTATTTAGTCATGTATTTAGGAAATAACTAACATCGATTTATTCCAAAAATAAAAATAAAAAATCTGTTGAATGCTGGAATTTGTATTTTGGAGGTTGAATTAGTGTCATAGCTACTGGAAAATGACATATCAGTGCTGAAGACAGTTCTAAGGATTCCTAGTTGCACAAAATGAATTCCCACTTATAAAAAATTTATCCGCATTCTGGAAATTATTTAAATTGCTGGAGATTGAGAAGTTCGGGTTGCATCTCACCTCTCTTCCTGTAAGAATGCCTAGATCTTCCAAGTTTGCTCTCCTACTTTCTCCAAAACCTGCATTACATCTATCATGTCTAGTCTGTAGAAACAACTAATCAAGCTATACAAGATGTACTTGGGACGCAGTCCACAAATACAATCAAAATAGTCCAAAAAGGTGACGAAGCATTTTTAAATTGTTCCCACTAGATGGGATCATAACCTTGCATTTACAAAATCATATTCTTGAAATTTAACCAAACTAAAAAGAAGGTGACGAAGCAAGATCAAAACAAACCTAACTCTTGAATTTTTTGTGCCAGCTAGAAGTCTAAAAAAATGTCTACAGCAATCATGCAAATGGAATTAGATAGAATAAGATATATAATCCATAAATGGAATAGCACCATATAAGGTTATCAAGTGTAATCACACAACTAGAGGAAGGGCATCTCACCCAAAAATTCCCCATCGCAGGAACCAGGCAATAAACTGCATCTATATTTCATCAAAAATTATCATAACATCATGCATATGGATATGCAATTTATAGTACAGCCTTCTAGTACATTCTAGAATGTCTGTCTTTCTATCACAAGCTGAACAACTCCAAAACTCCAAATATGGAAATAAAATCCACAGAACAACCAAATATTTTTCTCTACTAATGGGGTTGGCTATAAAAAATTGATTCCACCATCACTACAACAAAACTGCCCCTTTTTAGGATAGTTAGGACCATTGATCATAAAATAGATATTATAGGCTGAAATTTTCAAATCAATTAGTTCAGAAGAAACATCATTCGATCCTGACTAATGGATAAGTTGATCATACCTCTTTGTTCACTAGGACCATTGATCAAAATAAGGAGGTGGAGTTTGGGAAATAGTATAAAACCAAGAGGTTTCTATTCCATAGCCCAAAAGCAAGTAGCCATCTGGAAAAAAAAAAAAAAAACTACAAAACATACCTTCTCCTTCGTAAACTTCTTTTTCTTTTCCTTTGGCAGCAGGGGTGACTTCAAAGAGGTTAGAGACACCTTCAAACTTCTTTTTTATTTTTAATTTATAATTGACTGTATATTTTGGTCCATTCAAAATTTGAATTTGTATTGTTGGAATTCCAATTAATCCTTACATTTAGCATCCTATCAATCAATTTTTTGAAAATAAATATATTTAGACCATTATATTTATAAATGCTTACTGTGTGAATGAAAAACATATACACTGAAAATTTCATATTAAAAATTTTCACATGAGATCAATTTAACATACGTTAATAAATAAATAAAATCCATCATCCCTTTCTTTCTCATGGCTAAACTTGGGACCTCACTCACAACTAGTAATTAGATTCTTGAGAATTTTAGTGCATTATTTGAGTTTGACAACTTCAAATTTGAATCCAATCTATAAGAATTTAAGAAGTAGCCTTTTAGAAAGGATAATAAATGGCTTAAAATTAGGAATTGAATTCCAGCCAAATTCTAAATTGCCAATAGTGAAACTTAGCTTAGGAATTAAATTATTATATATTCCAAAGATAATGCTTGGAAGAAAAAATAACTTAGATGCTCTAGAAGAGTGTCATGGATTATAATCAAGCACTTAGCTTATTTGATTATCTGACTATTAGATTGGTGGACATTTATTGGATGATTAAAAATAAAAATTATCCAACACTCTTCTCTCAACAAACAAGTGTACCTGAGTTAGAGTTTAGGATTGCTAGACCAATAAGAAATTTTAGGCTATAACTTAGAGAGACGGGTTCTGCCACATGTACTATGTAGAGGTCTCTGTATCCTATTCTAGTTCCACTAGTTCTGCATGTCAACCACCATAAAAGAAAGGAAATATCGTCCAACCTGTTACTGTTGAAAATATAATTTGAAAATTAATATATCCATTGCGGGTGCTATCCACCACTGAATTGTATCTTAGATGATGATCTGAACCGAATCATGCTGTGGATTATATGCTACCAGCGCCATTTGAAGAAAATTGGTTTCGGATGATTGTGAATGAATAGGAACATGGAATATTGAAAAGTAAAATTTTTAATGAGTCATGTTCAAATCCAAGATTCAAAGGTTATAGGATCATCAGTGATGCCTGATTACAAGAAAGTAGCAAACATGAACAGTTGAGATCAATATGAGAAAGTATCCTTTGTCTGTTGCAACCGATAAAAATGCACTCATCATGTCTGCTTTCTAATTTAGTATTATTATCTGACTAAGAGTAGAAGGGATGGGGGGTATTTATCAAAGCAGTGGGTTTATACAAGAATGGTGATTCCTTGCATGTGCGGACATACAAAACATGTGCAGGATTTGTGATGATCAATGAGCAGTAAAGATTAGGTTAATGTATTTCTGCAAAAAAATGTGGTGCAAATTGCATGTGACAGATAATTGTAAAAATAAGGAAAAAAAAAAACACATACCTTCGTCCCATCCTACACCGATGTCCATGTCTAGCACTGAAACTCTGCATAGTCACAATGAACCCTAAACTAAAAACAAGAAATTGAAATTCGCGCTCAAACCAGAAAACACCCAACAGAAGAAAAATCAAGAAATAGAGACATATACGTACATAACTTCCCAATCTTGCCTAAAAGGAAGAAGGGGAAGAAAAATACACCAAGGAAATATTATATGCCATGGGATGCAGAAGTTTGTGCTTCTGTAATGAATTCTGCATATGAAGCTTGACTAATAAATAACCAGATTATACTCCTGCCAGAAAGGACCTTCAAAGAGAATCCATAGTTAATGCTTATAGAGAAGATGAGAGAACCTTCATTACTTCCATGTTTTCACTAATTAGTATGATAATTTCTTATATTCCTTCTCTGCTTCCTCTGTTACTTGCAGACATGCCTATTGACTAGATCTGAAATAAAACAAACAGTGAAAGATAGCACAAAGTGCCCTGGTAAGAGTTTGAAAAAAAATATATAGTTTTAAGACATGGCTGTGTAATTTTGTTGGCATTCATATCATCTATTTGAATCAACTAATACTCCTCCCTGCTCCCTATGCATCAATTGGTCCCCATGGTCTAGATGACCTGCCCATTATGTTTTCAAAATGGTTTCTATAGGATCATCTCTTGTAGTGAGCTAAACCTTGGTATTCCCAACTAGCATTGTTAATAGAAAATTTGAAAAGTAATGTGCTACTACCCACAACTAGCCAATTTAGTAAGGTATGATTGCTTTCTCCTCGCGACATACATGTTTATTTTGGATTTCTATCCACATGGTTAATTACCCTTTTTATGTCAATGGTTACTCCGAAATTTGTAATGCATTGACCTCAATGAGAGTACAAAGGTATGATTTCGTTGTAATCCAAAACAAAGAGAAATGTAATGTACTATTGGCCACAACTAGCCAACTTGGTAAGGTATGATTTCTTTCTCCTTATAAGTAACATGTTTATTTTGAATTTCTATCTACATCTCTGCCCTCCATTTCCACCTTTCCAACTTTTTGGCTATTACGGACAGTCACAGTCATCTGTTGTTTGTCTTTTATTCTTAGTGTCTTGGTGAAAATGGAAACATTCACCTACAGAATCTATTGCACAAGAAGCAACATCCTATGAGAAAATTGATGTAGGAAAAAAAAATTATGCACGATATGTATTGTGAATTTACCATAGACCAATTCTTTGTTGAATGGCCGAATCTAACCTCAATCTTGCAAAACTTTCACCATCCATTAATATGTTGCCAAGTACTTAGAACAGCTCTTCACAGGACCAACTTGCAACAATTGAAACATCCACTTACATTTCCAATAGACTGAACATGTAAGAAAGGCATCTGAACCACTTTCAACCTCCAACATAAATGATTTCAAGCTTTTGTGATATCATCTTGCAACCATTCAACACTTAGAATAAGACTAGATAAAAAGTCTTAAAAAAATTGGGAGGATTTGAGGATGCCTACGAGGTGCAATAACACCATGTATTGGGCATGCATGACAAAGCACATCCAATTTCCAGCAACGCGTACATTTGCATAGGGCTCAGTAGTCTCACCATGATCTCTTCATACTCACTTAAACCATTTTACCCAGTAAATGGCTAATAACTACATAGATCACGCACAATTTTCTGCAAAATCAAATCTCTTTGGCATTTTAACAAACAACTCGCCTGCATTTTTTTTTTTCTAATGCTAAGGGAGAGTGAAGACAAAAAATAATAATAATAATAAAGAAAGAAAGAGAACATAAAGACATGATAAAGAGGCTACCAAATGAATAAGCCATTTTACCAGATCGATCAGTAAAAAATGATCAACCTACAAAGAGAAGATGTAGATATGAAACAGTCAATAGATGTAAATCTGAAATCACCAATAGATCTGGCCAGTACATGTATGAATCTTTAACTAAATCTTTAATACTATAGCATATAGTAGAATTGTACCCTTCATATTCCATTGCAGATGGTGAAGGGTTGGAATGGTTTTCTATCATCTCTAGTTCACTGCCTATGTTCAGCCATTTTGGGGGGAAAACATCACTATTTAGATCTCTATCACCATCACTTCTGGAAGCAGCTTTCAATGTGGATCCTCATCTTGTGAAGCTTTTGGGGTCCGATGGGAATAATAATGTCATTTTCGTCCCTCCATGCCAAACTAACCTCATCTAGCTTGTTAATCTTTTCTTTTATATATATATATATATATATATATATATATATATATATATATATATATATATATATATATATATATATATATATAGGGAAAAGGTACTATACGCTCGACCTTACGGTAGCATTCTGTAAGGTCGAGCGCTGTCAGCTTGTCGGCCGTCGGATGAAGTGATTTTAAAACCAACAGTCATCCTTTTACCCCATGTTGGAGGACTAGAACCAGTCATACCGGTTTCATTGAGGGTAAGCATGTACATGACCCTTCAAATAAGAAATTTTACTCAGCTGAAGCCATACCCATGCAGCAATCCCTCCCCCCCCCCCCCCCCCTCTCTCTCTCTCTCTTCCTTGGATTCCTACAAGCAGCTGCATCTCGTGCAGCATCTCTCTCCCTTAATCCCTACCACCAGCCATGTCGACCTCCACCTCTCTCTCTCTCTCTCTCTCTCTCTCTCAATCCCTACCACCATGCAGTGCAGAGCTCAGATTGAGCGTTACAGGTAAGGTCTGGGCATGAATCAAGCTCTGGCTTTCGATCGAGGTTTGGGTGTGATTTAGGTTCTAGGTCTGGGCATGTTTCAATTTCTGGCTCTGGATTTGGTTCAGATTCTGTGTCTAGGCATGGATCTCGATCTGGTTCAGGATCTAGTTCTGGGCATGGGCATGGGTTCGGATCTAGATCTGGATTCAAAAATTTTGGCTTGGGATTAGGACATGGTTAAGGATCAAGAAGCGGTTATGGGTCAGGCTATGGTGAGGGTTTTGGATCTGGCTCAGGGAATGGGTATGGGTCTGGGTCTAGATGCGGATCCAGGTCAGTTTTTTTTAATAATTTTTTATAATTTTTTTTTTAAATTTAAGATTATGATTTTCAGTGTTGGATTGGTAACATTGTGCAAGTAGCATTTGAGCAACATAATCATTTTTTTTTTTTTTTTTTGAAAATGGATATTTATGTTCTCATATAGTTGAATTGTGTTTTGTGTCTTAATGGCCAGATTGGAAAATTTAATGGAATCTAGAGTTTCAACAACATCTTAGTAATTCCTATTGGTATGATGTTAAGTTTTGTTACTATTGTTGTTATTGTTTTCTTTATGCTTGAGATGATTAACTGGTACCTTGATTTTTTGGCACTCATATCTTTCCATATCAGGTTAGAAAATGTGATGGAATCACCTTCTGGCTGTCAAATGAGCTCATATTTTTCTTTGTTATTTTATTATTATTATTTATTCCTATTTTTATACTATATTGGAGGTCCCTGAAGTGTGGAAAACATCTCTACTGTACACCTGACACTTCTACATTGTGATCAGGGCTGTTTACTTGGCAGGCCACCACGTGGATGGACCTTAAATCAGAAAATAATAAGATTTATTTGTTGTAGGTATAATGTAACTAATCTGCAGCCTGCAACTCTATATAGAATTCAAGCCTGTGGCCTGATTCACTAAAACAAGAAAAGACAAAAGCCCCATAGGACTCGAACTTAAATTGACCTCATTTCATACTATTTAACACTATTTGAGATTCCAAAAAAGTATGAATATTAAGTATTTTTTTCTAGGCCTATTTGGATTAGTACCTTGGATTTTCCATTCTAATTTCAAACTTCATGAATCTGGTCTTCTGCTGCAGGTTTTAAGGAAGAAACCATGGCACTTAGTTAATTATCTTTGAGTTTTCATTTTCTTTAGCCATTCAAACCTAAGGACGCTGACTATATCACCATCATTTAACTTGTAGAATACAAATGACCATATTGCTTGGGACTAGGAGTGATGAAGTGCAAGTGCGGTTGATTGATAAACAACTTGATGGTGGTAGTGGAGGTGATTCGAGTTAGAGCCATGGTCTTGAAACACAACTCAAGCTTTATGGTATGGAGGCCAAAGAAGTCAAGTGGGTTTTTTCTTTTTTCTTTTTTCATTTTTTTTCCTTTCTTTCTTGAAGGCTCTGAAATGGCATTTGGTTGTTTTGTTTCTTTAAATTTGGCTCTCCAATGCTAGGAAACAATAACTTTCATTTTGGGTTTTTAAATTCCTAGGGCCTCTACTGCAAAAATTCAAAGAACATACCTAAAATGAAAGTTACTGTTACCTAAAAAGAAAAAAGAGACAGTCTTTCAACTCCGTAAATGCCTCCTCGCAAGCGTCACTCTAGACGAACTTGACGCTCTTTCGCGTCAACCAGGTTAGCGGGCTGTAATACGGGAGAAACCCTTGATAAACCGACAATAATGTCCTGCTAGACCAAGGAAGCTATGAATCTTGGACGTGTTCGTGAGCTGGCCCCACTGACGCACTGCATCAACCTTTGAGGGGGCCACAACGACACCCTCCATCGTCACCACGTAACCGAGGAACTTCACCTCTTCCTGTTAAAACTCACACTTCTCCAGCTTCCTATACAGCTGGTGGGTATGGAGGGTCTCCAACACAGTTTGCAAGTGCTCAACATGGTTCTCCCAAGTGCTCGAGTACACAAGAATATCATTAATGAATACTACTACAAACTGATCGAGGAACGATCGGAAGACCGCGTTCATCAGTTGCATGAATACAGCTGGCGCATTGGTAAGTCCAAACAACATGACCAAGAACTTGAAGTGACCATAACATGTCTGGAAAGCTGTCTTCGAAATGTCCTCCTCTTGGACCCGAATCTGATGGTAACCGGAGCACAAGTCTATCTTGGAAAAGTACTGTGCACCCTACAACTGATCGATCAAATCATCAATATGGGGAAGCAGGTATCGGTTCTCAATGGTGACTTTGCTGAGCTCACGATAATCCACACAAAGCCACAACCAACCATCCTTCTTCTTCACAAACAATATCGGTGCTTCGCAATGCGAACTGCTGGGATGAATGAAACCTAACTCCCGGAGCTCATTTAACTACTCCTGCAGTTCCCTCAACTCCAACGGTGCCATCCGGTAGGGGGCCTTCGAGATAGGTATGGTACTGGGCACCAGATCAATCTCAAACTCCACCTCTCGACGCAGCGGCAAACCAGAGATCTCATGAAATACATCTGGGTACTCACAAATAATTGGTAGCTGCTCAATACACCCTACCATAGAATCCTCGACGATATAAGCCAAGAAACTAGATAATGGCTCTCCTCTAGGCTCGACGACAAACTGAAATACTGGCAAGCTTGGAATGTGAAACGTAACTGTCCTCGCGACACATTCTAAGACAGAACAATACTACACAAGCCAGTCCATATCCAGAATAACATCGAAGCCTGTCATCGGCATAACAAACAGATCGACAGGAAGGAACATCTCACCCACTAACACTGGGTAAGAAGGGCAGCGACGGGTCAACACAACGGACTTCCTCATGGGAGTCAAAATGGCCAAGGCCTCAGACAGCGACTTCGATTGAATACCGGTTGACCGGCAAAACTATTTGGCCACAAAAGAATGGGAGGCATTAGAATAAAATAAAACATGAGTAATGTAAGTAAAAACAAGAAGAATACCCTTAATGACTCCACTGGTCGATGACTGCGGGTCCTGGCCTATCACCTGCTGCGTGGGATAAAATCGGCCCTGAGCTAGTAAAGGAAGCAAACCGGAAGACTATGGGTCCTGAGTCTGTGCCTGCTGGACTGCGATACATACTTGACCTAGGGACTGAACATACAGATATCCACTCTGCTGGTGCTGCTGCTGTCTCTACTAAGGAGGTCTGCCTGGCTGCCTCTGCTGTTAAGTAGCCCTAGGAGCAAGAACTAGAAGATACGCTCTTTATTGCTGCTACTGAGAAGGACAAGGAGGAGGCAACTGCGGTGGCCTCTACTGCTGAATGAGGAGAGGGCACTCATGCCTCGGATGCCTGACTTGTCCACAACTGAAGCAAACACTGAAAAAGGGGCTGAAGGATGAAGCGGCTGGCGATGCTGCTGATGATGAAGAAGCTACTGTCTAAGCCGTAGGCTATCGATACCCTGATCTGCCCCTCCTCTGTTGATGGTGCTTCCTGGAACTGCTGGCTGGAGCTCTCCTCTTCCGATCTCCACCGGAACTCTGCTCTCTTGACCTCTGGGTCATAACCCAGTCCTCCTCATAAACTAGTGCTCGATGAACGACTTGGTCGAACATCTTCAAACAATGCCCTACCACACGGCTGTGAAGAGCAGGACGTAAGCCAGTCAAGAAATGACGGGCCCTCATCTTCTCATCGCTAGTGAGATGAGGAATAAATTTAGACAAGGCCAAGAAACGGGTCTCCTACTGATATATGGTCAAATCTCCTTGAACTAGGGTCTCAAACTCGATTACCCTCTGGAACTGAACATGCTTGGGGAAGAATTTCTGTTCAAAACGGACCACAAATTCCTCCCAGGTCTAAACAAACTAGGCCCCGACCATTCTAGATATGGATGACCACCAATGACGGGCCTTGCCATGAAGGAGATAGGTCATAAGGGAGACTCTTATCTGTAGGAAACTGCATGGTGTCAAAAATCCTCGCAATCTCAGTGTGCCACCCCTTGGTGATAGAAGGGTCAGGGTCACCACTAAACCACGAAGGATCATGCTGCCAAAACTCTTGAGATATCGCGCTCACACGCGGTAAGTCAGACTGCCCAGAAACCTCGACAGTAGTAGGCTGACGGGTTTGTAATGCAGTGGCAATAGGTTGCATTAGCTATTGGAAATGCTTGGCTCGTATAGGCATTGTCGGAAAGGCAAGAGCGACACTCACCTCAGGCGGAGGTACGGGTGCGGCTGGCGAATTAGGAGCCTCTATAACCGGAACAACAGGCTGAGGGGGGGGATCGGTGGGGGAACTTAAGCAACTAAAGGACCGGGCGTTACAGGCTCAACCGAAGGAACAGGCTAGATCGGGACCTCAGGAATCAGATCCTCAACAACAGGAGCAGGATGTACTCGAGTAGAACGGGTATCTTGGGCACCTCATCCACGGGCACCAAGGTCCCGGGTGCCACATCTAGGTGGCATCATCTATAAAATAACAACGATGTAAGGAATCAGGATAATTATAGGCTCGATACGGAGCAAAAGGAAGGGTCTCGGGACACCACTTGTCCTATGCTCTGAGTAGACATGCGATGTTATCCTGAGTTATTCTAGAATTACTTTCTATGCTTTGATACCAACTCCTATCACACCCCAAACTCGGTAACCAGACTCACTAGGAACCCAATGGTTGGTTCTAGCCACAACAGCCTTTGTAGTATCCCATTCTCAGTTCCTGAGGCAGGTTCTGATCCTGGGATCCTACAAGGAGAATTTTCATAATCATATAATCATTTCCACTATGAGCATACCCAAGATCACAACAAGTATATTTGAGAATAACAAAGGCACACATCACGGAATCTACAATGAATTTAAACTTTTATAAATA
This sequence comes from Magnolia kwangsiensis, assembly GCA_037074715.1. Taxonomy (NCBI): domain Eukaryota; kingdom Viridiplantae; phylum Streptophyta; class Magnoliopsida; order Magnoliales; family Magnoliaceae; genus Magnolia; species Magnolia kwangsiensis. The sequence goes on along the minus strand of CM073573.1, from coordinate 109,364,183 downwards.
TCCATAAGGTCTAAAAGGACATACATAAGATAAAGAAGAAGGAAAGGAAAGGAAAGAAAAGTCTGCAACACTGTGGCCTCAAGCTCAGCGCTACTCTAAGCTCTACCACTACGACGCCTGCCTAAGATCTGCAGCATGCATCAATTGTGTATAAGCTTATAGAAGCTTAGGGGGTGGTAACAATGTGTGACAATGGTGCACAGAAGAATAGTAGGAGGTACATGAAGGGAAACACGCTCCATGATAACATCACTAGCCTTACCAGGGCTTATCATGAATAAGATGTAATGAGTACTGGGCGCCATACCAAGGTGATGCATGAAGGGGCTTATACAGTCAATGCGAATGCAATGTAAAGTAATGCCAGTGCTCATATCCAATCCACATATCAAGTACATTTTCAATCATAAGAAAATCACCGGGGTCGAGTACACTACTTGATGACTGCCGCTCTACAAACACTGCATAGTCAAACGAGCATAAGAGTCCTCACTACCCACCTGTGGACAGCCAATCACCAACAAGGCTTGATGGCAGCAGATTCATTCACGAGCTGGTCAGACTCAGCCTAATAATGCCCTCCCTCACAAGTGGATAAGGCCACATCTTTACCCAATTGACTACACGACAATGGGAGTTGCGGCCTAATGGTATAATGTTCTTGTGCGCTCATAGTATCTACTCAGTCATGATGTTGGGGTAGCTCCTTGGTACCATGGAAGTTTTGAAAATTTCACCCATGAGCATCCTATGCACCCGGTATGCTTAGGTATCATTTTCGGTGTCCACACATCCATCCATCCATGAATATCTCTGTGGAGACAAAGCCCTAATAAAGCAAGGGTGGTATCATCATGAAAATACAATGTCAATGCATGAGTCACATATATAGATCATGCACAAGCTTCATGCACTCAATGTGCACGAGGGGAGAAACTTCATCCCTCAAGAACACTATACAATGCAATCAATTCATACAGATGATGCATATGGGTCATAATGATGGAAGTACGCTACTTGTAGAATACATTCCTCCTTCCTAAGGAGAGACAGGCTCTAGATACATAAACAGATATTCTAAGGAGAAGTGAAGTCGTCTAGTGGGGGCCCGACACTTTGGGGTGACCCACAAGCTAAGGGAGTCACAAAGTCTTAATGGAGGAACGGTCCTAATCAAGGTCCAAGGTGGGCCTTCAACCACCTATAAGGGCCCTATGGGCCTACCTTAGGGTCACCACGGAGGACATCTAACCTCAACTGGGTCTCAAAAAGTAGCCTGCTACCCATAGAAAGTAAGGTCCAAGGCCCAAGTAATCCATGGCCTAATGGACTACACACAAAGCCCAACTCATAGGCAATATGGTGGGCCCTTAGGTAAGGTTTGGGCCTAACCATAAAGGTCATAACCCACATATTTTGGTGGGCCTCATGGGCAGCCCAGTAGTTCAACCATGTGGGTAATTTCACATTTAATACTAGTGTGTTGGACCTCACTTCTTAGCCCAAGTACAGGGTTAATTTTGGTGGCAGTCAAGGGCCCAACTAACATGTTATAGCCCATAAAACCATCACAATAAATAGAAGAGTATAAAGTCCAAAAGTAAATGGGCCTATCTAGAAAGTTTCTGTCCAAAAGGCCTAAAGAACTAGCAACTAACCACATAGAATGAACCAATAATACCCAACTTGGGTGAGCCTCAGATAAGCACTAATTACACCCAAAAATACTGAAGGAGAAAGGCAAGATAACTGATTAAATCTACCTCAAATCTAGCGGGTCATGCAGCCCCAAAACAAACATTTATGGGCAGCAACATTGGGCCCATTGCTGAATTTCTAGCCCACCCGCTTTCTAGGTTTGTTAGAGTCCAATAAATAATTTAATTTATAATATTTATTTCCTGATGACCCACATACATCACTGTGGGTCCCACGAGATGAGAGAGGGATGCACAACACATATTACAAGTGAGCCATGCTGCTGGAATACACGTCCAACAATAGCCTAAGGTAGGGGCGTCCCATAGTGGGTAGTCCTATGGGCCTAGGTATTTGGCCCCAAAACTTATCCAATGGGCCCTAAAAAATGGAAAAATGTAAAGGGATGATGATCACTACCCCTATGGACCCACATGAATGAATGGTGGGATATAAAATACATTAAGGTGGGCCCTCAAAGTAGCTTGGATGGCCAACCAAGGATGGACGTCTCAGCTTAATGGGCCATTTTAGGCCGCACCACGTATAGTACAGGGGCCTGTTGGCCTTGAAATTTTGTAGTTAGTACTTCTATGGGTGGGCCACACCTCCACAAAATTTTAAGATTTTTGGATGGTCAGAAGTATTTTAATTAATTTAAATAAAATAGACTATCCAGAAAATCTGGTTAATTTGGACATCTCAACGTGGTGGGCTGGTCCTGCCCTTGCCACAGTGTGCACAGGTGTCCATCGGCCCTAAAATTTAGTAGGTGGGTCCTACCATGGGTAGGACACACCTCCACAAAATTTTAGGATTTTTGGACGACTAGATATGTTTTAATTCATTTTAATAAAATAATTTATCTTGAGATACTACCTGATCTAAACATTCCATTGTGGCGGGCCGGTCCAGCCCTTGTCACGATGTGTATAGGTGTCCATTGTCCCCAAAAAATTTTAGGTGGGTCCTACCATGGGTGGGCCACTTCCCTACAAAATTTTAGAATTTTTTGGAGTGGTAAAAGTATTTTATTTAATTCACACCATTTATGGACAACAAGGTTGTAGAAAATCCTGGTTGCTGCCCCCTTTTTAGATCACCCATGGAGTGGGCCCATGCCATAGAAATCAAGGGAAAGTAGTTAGGAAAGATGCCTCTACTGCTGTGCATCTAGGTAGGGTCCACATTAGTGGCCCACCATCCCAAAGCATGGCCCACGAAGGGGCCTTCCAAGCCCATATACATGGCTGCACGGTCCCACATGTTGGACCGTCTAGGCCCTTGGGCCCAGCCCTTAGGCATCCCAAAGAGGGGCTGCTAGGGGTGGTTTTTAGCATACATTAGGGTGGGGTCCACATGCCAATGACCCACCCTAAAATCCTTCAAAAACAATTCAAACATGAGGGCAAAAAACTTCCCAAAAATCAGCAACATGGGCCTGTAAAGAAAAAAATCTAGACAACAAGGTATATTGCTTCCTAGTGCAATCCACAAATAAAAGTCCAGCAAGAAAATCCTCACATGCAGTAATGTGGGGCCACCTAGATGGGCCACACACATCCGGAACGTACTTCGAATCGACCCGGGCCTTGCACGTGATAATGGACAGCAAGGTGGATCTCCACATGTCCAGCAAATGGGACATGGGGACGTCCCATCAAGGATGAACGGTTGGATGTGTCTTGCACATCAAGTGAGCCACCTTGATCAGCAATATTTGAGAGAAATAAATAGATAGAGATAGAAAATGAGAGAGTGAGGTCGGCCATACAAGAGGGATTTTGCTATTATAAATCCCTTATGCACAAAGAAGAACCTACATACATTGCTCATCTTATGGATCTATGCATGCATGGACCTTCATAATAAGAATCTAAGGTGGGGATGCCATACCCACAATAAAACAAAGGTCTAAATGACCTTGGAAAGGCTGAGATTATGAAATACATCATGATGGGGTTCATGGAGGATGGCCCCATCATGGAATGACACATGCATGAAGGATGGCCAATGGCCACATCCAAGGGGTTAGATGGGATCCCCACCATGGATTGGTGGGTCCCACTTATCCCATACATGAAGAAGCAAAAGAAATAAGAGAGAGGAGAGAAATCAGTACTAGTAGAAGCACCCACTTCGGATTTTCAAGCTTCCACCATCACTAGGGATCTCAAGCTCCAAGGTTTAAGATTCAATGGTCAAGATGGGACTATGATGGCTAGATGATGGAGGAAAGGAGGGAGAAAAATGCTAGAAAATGGGAGAAGGAGGGCTGGACATTGGAGAAGAAGAAGGAAAGAAGAGAAATGAGAATCAAGAGAGAGAGAGAGAGAGAGAGAGAGAGAGAGAGAGAGAGAGAGAGAGAGAGAGAGAAGTTGTAGGGAGGTGGTAATGATGGATTTGTAAGAAGGGTAATCATAGCTATGGGAGGAGATTACTATGCTCATTGGGTTTAGCTTAGGCTTGGGTAGTATCTAAAGTGGATAGTGTTTATTCCATAGAAGTGTAGTGTGTGTGGGTGGTGTGCATGGGAAATCGTGCCATAGAAGTGGCCCACTTGCATTGCATAAAAAGTGGGCCTCATGATGAAATACTCATAACTTTTGATCCATAAGTTGGATGGACGCACAAGACACATCATTAGAACTGTTGCGACGATACGAACAAGATGGCATAATTTAGGGTTGATCTGAGTCGGGTCTAGATGACCAGACTCAAGGATGACCGCAAACAAAATTCGATGGTCGTGGGTCGTCGAAATTTAACCGGTAGGACCGCGGGACCAAAATGAACGAGATGTATACTTACACACACACACATGCACACACGTGAATTTGGGTCGGGTCTTACACCACCCTCGCTAGGGATTGATACCAAGACCTCAAGTGTTGAAACAAGGTATCTCCACTCAGTCTACCTATTGAGCTATGGATCTGGGTGTTCCTCCAACTTGAATTATCACATAATGGTATGGTCCACATGAAATTGACATTAGTTGCCTATCTTGTTTATGATATACAGAGCCGATTAGACAAAATGAAAGAATAAACAAGGCCAAAGGATGGGGTCACTACGACTCATGATCTGATGAGGTTACCATGAAATGATGCTGACATCACAGTGGGGTCATCCCACTTTTGGTGGGATCAAAAATTCATAGGATCAATTGTTCGTAATTTCCAACAAGTAATGTTATTTTATGACATTCTTAGGGAGTCTTAGTTGATTCCAGTGCTAAAAATTAGCTTAGGATGTTAGAGTTCTTCAATTTTTTGAGTCTAGGAAGGATTTCTAGATTTTAAAGTTTTTAGGCTAAAAGTGCATTTGGTTGCATCTTCTTTTTTCAAAGTAGAAGCCATTCTACACTTTAGAATACCTTCTAATTTGTAAGAGAAGTTGCATGAAGTAGCTTTTGGTGGTGTTATCGAATTCCCTATAAAAGTAGTGTTGTAGTTCCCTTAAAGTTCAGAAAATCAAGGGACTAACATATGTATATGGAATTTTTTTCGTTTGTTACTTTTTCTTTTTGGAACATGGTACCAAAGCTCTTCTGTAACCAAATTGACTTTTGTTTTTTTTTGCTTTTTCTTTTTTGAACATGGAACCAAAGCTCTTCTGTAATCAAGTTCACTCTGTTTCACTTGAGAGCAAAACAAGTTATCCCTCTATTCTTTTTCTGCAGCTGAACCTCAACCAGAAGTATATATGATTGAATACTGATTTATGGTCAGTTTTGGCTCCCTATTTGGGCTTCTATATCTTACTTACACCATTCATTTCTATCAATTCCCCAACTGCTTGATCAGAAAGAGACTAAAGTTGTGAGCCATGGCTAAATGGAAACGATGTAGATTACACTAGTCGTATATGTGGCCCCATGAACTTTTGAATTGAAAAATAATGCATTTGATAAATTTAATAAACATACAGTTTATCACGAAAATTGTGGATGATGAGCCATCATTCGAGCACTAAAACACAAAAGCTACCCCCAAACATACACTGCCCCACCTGCAAACCCATTAGTATTTATTTTTATTTCTAAAAGAACAACAAAAACAAATATAAATACAAATATAAAAAAAAACTCATGATGATGATGTGTTATCCGGATGCATGTGCTCATGATGTAAAATAGAAACCATACCAAAAAAATAGAGGCCTTACATGTAACGCTCAATCTGAGGTTGCACAGCATGGTGGTAGGGAATGAAGGAGAGAGAGGTGGAGGCAATCGTAGCTAGTGGTACCGATTGAGGGAGAGAAGGAGAGAGAGAGAGAGGAGAGAGAGGTGGAGGCAAGCGTGGCTGGTGGTAGGGATTGAGGGAGAGAGAGGGTTGCACACGGACATGACTAGTGGTAGGGATTGAGGGAGAAAGGGGGCTGCACGCTGTGTGGTTGCTTGTAGGGATTGAGGGGGAGAGAGAGATGGTTGCACAGCTAGGGATTCAAAGGGTTAAAAAATCCCTATTTACATGGCCGTGTACATGTTCGTCCTTAACATAACTAGAATGACCGGTCTTTCTCCTTCAAATCTCGCCTAGAGCATCTCCATTGATTTCAAATTCGCATCATCCAAAGGCCAGCAATATGACAACGCTCGACCTTATGGAATGCTACGGTAAGGTCGAGCGTATAGTACCTTTTCGCTATATATATGTGTGTGTGTGTGTGCGCGCTCGCACCATACTTGCCAGTACTTAAGTGTTACCATTTAATTTAATTTAATATGAATACAAAAAAAGATAATACAACCTAAATATATGTATTATGAAATGTTATTTATATATTTTATAAATATTTAAAGTCTCATATTAAAATGATATGTATATAACTACCGTATACAAAATATTATGAAAATAATATTATAATGAGTAATAATTTTATAATGTATGAATGAATTATAAATACCAATGTAGTACTAAATATCTTCTATGAATCTGAATATTAAATTTATTAGATATTTTAATAAGATTTTATATGACTTAACAATATTAAGGAATACAAAGATGATTTTAATTAAATATATATTGATATTATATATTGTGAATTATATACTAATAAACATATGATCCATAGCACGTATATGATAATATATTAATATTAAAATTTATATATTATTTGAATAAAAGGATATGATGGTGTGCTTAAACACATAAGTGACCCCTTGATATTTTAACCATTGATAGTCTAAATCACAATCGATGATAAATTACTTAGAATAATAATAATAATAATAATAATAATGATAATAATAATAATAATAATAATAATAACGATAATAATATTAATGATATTAAAAGCATTGAAAATAATAGCTCATACTATAAGTGTGTATTAGGCCATATGATTCATAGACTAGCCACTAAATTCTAACTTAAGTGGTCCCTAGGACTCTCTTAGCCGTTGACATCCAAATTCAAGATAATCCGACTAGTGGATCAGCAAGGATCCGTACTTAAGGCTAAGAATCACTTGGTATGGCCTACTTAGGATTTGGATCCACCTCATATTTAGCCTAAGGTCCTAATTGGACCTGTAAAACCAAATGAATGGAGTAGATTTCATCCAAACACCATTGTGGACCCCACTCAAATGTTGCATGCGCACATTTCACATGCAACCGCTGTGCACTGGTCGGCCCAGCACGGTCAAAGCGGGCTGACCCGCTATTTCCTTAAGCGGAGAGAGAATCTCTCTCTCTCTCTCTCTCTCTCTCTCTCTCTCTCGTTGCGACAACTGACGGACAACGTTCGTTTTGGACCCACCATGGCCCACAAATGGCGACCCACCATGATGATCCAGACCATCCATCGTGTGTGTGGAATGGTCCTGGCCAGAACCATGTCACTTGTGCAAGCCCCTGCGCATGTGTGTCCACACAACAACTAGCACAAGTAGGACCCAAAAGCACACAACTTCCAAAAATAGAAACTCCGTTTCCTTCTCCACACGCCAGCTCTACGATCCATGTGAGGGGCGTCTAGCATGATCTTGGACGTCATCTAAAGAAATCTCACCTATCCGTTTTAGCTGAGTTGTTTAGGGCTCCCTCAGCAAAGAAAACCACAAACAGTTTTAGATTCGCCCATCGTATTTGGAGACGGTTTCAGCCAGGACAATCCGGACCATTTGTTGTCAATCCTACGGTTCTAGCACGTTAGGGTAAATGAATAAAAGGAGTTGGATCGAGCAGCAAGAGCTCGCCCTCCATTCTAGCCGCCGCAACTTGAAACCGACCGTTTTGCTTCTCCGTCCAAACCCATCCCCAGGACCTCTCCCAAGCTTAAAAACTTTATGTGTGTAAGCTCTTAGGGGTCCATACGAACAGTATGAAGGGAGCCGATTAGAGGAGAAAGTCTTCGTTTGAGATCCGCCATTAATGGTGGGTCTCCTTCTTCGTTGTTCCACTGCACCGGGTTGACCTGGTTCGACCCTGGTTGCGACCATCCTCATTCCTGGACTTCTTAGGAGAAGGAAGAAGAAAGAAAGAAATAAAGAAAATGAGAGAATAGAGAAAACAAAAGGAAGGGAAGACTGATGGGGAGAAAAGTAGAGAGTGTGCAGTCGTTGCACTCATCACTGAGTCAAGCGAGCCTCGGGTGTTGGTCGAGTCCAGCGACCTTGCTGGATGGGTGTCAGTTCCTCAAAACCAGGGGAAAAAACTAGTGGCCGAACCACCATTTCACCAGCTGTTTTGAGAATCCAATCAGGGGAATCAATCCGAGCCATTCATGGCTCATCCGACGGTGCTGAGAGGCTTAAGTAAGTGTTATAAGGAAGGATAAGATCGTGGATGCAATGGGAGCCTCTCTCATTTTTAGAAAAACCTAGAAATCGATCGTTTTCTTCCTCCACCGAACCCACCACCCAAACCCTATTAGAGCTTTGAAATATCCCATCCATAAGCCTTTTAGGACCTATATAGACCCTCTAAAAGAAGCTGATTGGAAGGAAAAACTTTCATTTGAAATTTACCATTAATGGCTGTCTTCCTCGTCTTTGTTCGAGCCACACCCACCCAACTTACTGTGGATCTTGCTCCAATCCATGTTCTTGTTGGTTATCCCCAATGGTGGAAGTAGAAGGAAGAAAATGAAAGAAAGAATAATGAGGGGGAGAAGTGGTGCACGGCTACACCTGCTCAAACTGAGCCGGCCTGACTCACTGACGGGTTTAGCTCACTGGACCGAGTTTATCTGAGCCAAGGATGGGTCTGGTCCAGCCTAGACATTTCTGGATTTCTAGCATGTGGAAATGAGAAGGAAGAAGAAGAAGAAGAAGAATGGGAGAGTGGGTGCGAGCGTGGGCTGCACCACGACTCGCTGTCGAGCCTGAGTTGTTGGCGTGAGTGCTGACGGAGGTTTTGGGCCCGACAAATCAGGTTGGTCGGTGTAGATAAGAAGTAAGGGAGAATGAGAGAGAGAGAGAGAGAGAGAGAGAGAGAGAGAGAGAGAGAGTGAATAACCGGCCAGTTGACTCGAGATCGAGTTAACTCGCTGAATTGTGGGTTGGGGCTGATGCCCATCCGAGTTGGGTTTTCGCTCGATCCAGGCGCTGCTGGGTTTTTCAACATATGGAAAATAGAAGAAGAAGAAAAGAGAGGGATGCGGGTTGTCCTAGCCAAACCCAATCGACTCGCCTAGTCAACTTGATTTAGAACTGAGTCAAACGCTGGCCCATGGGTTGGGCTGCATCCAACTTCCCTTGAGGTATAAACTCTTTAACCTATTGGGTTGAAATTTTAATTTGATCATTTAATTAGATGTTGCAACTATGAAGCTTGTCTTTTTCCAACCCTAACCTTAGGCTAAACTAGTTGCTGTAAATAAATTCCAATTATCAAATCGTAGTGCTTTATCTATCATTCTTAAATATTTGTTATTGATAGTGGATTGTGACAAATTGGTGTCATCATAATCATTATTAACTAATCTTAACTATAACACCAATGTTAATAAATATTTTATAATTTTCAGATTAACACTAAGATTGATAGCACAGAAATCTAGCCTAGGCCTAAACTTTAGGATAAAATCCTAGGCCTAAGTAACCAAATCCCTAGGCCTATACTTTAAACATGAATGGTGAGACCATGGTACCTATCATCATTACTAGATTCATAATTATGACTACATGTAACGCCCGTGAAAAATCCGTACTTGGGCTCGAGTACCAACTCGACCCGAAATTGTGTAGAATTTATTCCTTTAGAAAATATGACTAAGTTAGCTAGTGCAACGTTAGAATAGCTGGAAAATGGTCCCTGATCACTTTAAATACGTTCTACATGCTCAAAGCGAGTGGAACCAATGGTGCTATAATGTCCTAAAGCCTTGGATCAAACTCTAAACCGGTTTATTCTCGGGACCTCCTTGAAACTTTGTATTGGATCTAGACCGCGCATCGAAAGTCCGATACCTACCATCTTAGACCGTCATGACCACTTAGCTGGGCTTGGAAATCGTTTCGAAAATCAAGTCCAACTGACATTCAGAGGCTATTTCATTGAGCCTGGAGTGAAGAGAGTGAGAATAGGGTTAGAATTGGAATTTGAAATTCAAATCTGGCACACGATTTGACGCATCAGTATTAAGCGTTCTGACCATCAGAATTTAGCCAAATTACACCCTTGGATCAGGAAAAATTTCTATTACATATCACAAGACTTATAGGCCTGATCTTGGTGCGGTGACCGTTAAACTGAAACTGGACCGCCACGTGCGATCTGGGAACCCTACCGGTCTGAAAACTGGATGTGTGCTAGATCCAGTATGCATGAGCTTAAGTCTGACCGCATTTGGCCAGGGGACCTTCATAAATGCTCTTTTGGACCGAAACAGCCCCGATTTGGTTAGGCACCAAGTAAACATTGTTCCCAAGCCTATTTTGGGCATGTTTTAGCTTATAAAAGGGGTTGAAACCCTCACTTCTCTCACACATCCAAATTTTCTAGAAACCCTAGCTTGTGTGAGAGAAAAGGTGAGAGATTGTGAGAGAGAGTGGGAGAGTTCTTCCTGCTACCTGTGCTACGTGTTGCACGTGCTTAAGCAACGCACCTCTATCGCTTTCCCGGCGATTACACCACGATTCTAGGTAAGAAAATATCCTAAATAGTTGCTGATTTGAGGTTCCTTTGTTTCCATAGCGATGTAGCTTATGGATCTTGTGTATTAGGTTCCCTATTCGCCATAGACGAAGCGTATACGCTCCGTTTCAATTCACGAGTCTACATGACATAAGGTGAGGATTTTAGACGCTTTGATTGACGGTTTCCAACGCTTTCAATGTCGTTTAATAGTAGATTATTGACGACATCGCCGTTTGACATGTACAACATGCTCTCCATTTCCTGTTTCGTAAATTAACGAAGAATATGAGATTTAGGGCATTTTAGTCATTTGTAGGAATTACAGTTTACATTCATATTTTTGTTGATGTGATTGACATGGTTTGTTGTCGCATTAGGAAGTTAGGAATACGTGCATAATTAGTTTGGCGAAGAGATTCGCCTAATTGCGCACTTCGGGTGGACATACTATATGTAGACTTAAGTGTGTAGTGTATGTGTTTGTATAAATACTTATATTAGTATGTATTGGATTAAATGATGTTATGAATTAGTTTCAGATGAATTTCTTAATTTATATGCTGACATAAATGATTTCCTACATGTTGACTAAGTTCATGATTCCATACTATGCATGACATGTATGTGCTTGAAGATTTGCCTAAGTTGAATGTTATAACATGTGTTAACATGCTCACATGATTGTATTTCAATTCCTATACTCTTACATAAATTACTAATGTGATTCCATAATTATTTGGGACTATGCTTAGTCCAGGCAGTCGGTAACTGAGCGAATTCGTGGCTGGCTGGTCTTAGCCACGAACGACGTGTCGATGAACGCGAGTCGTGTTTGGAGTTGGCGGCAGTGGTTAGGCCACGCGAAGTGTTTTACGCACTTCATGTCGTTCGACTTGAGATGCGATCGCGCTAGTCGAGCCCGTCAAGTAACCCGACTGGCCGATGTACGTTCACCTTGTATGAGTCATAACTGCTTGAACCTAGGGTACTGAACTTACCATTATAAATCCTGTTAACCATGGTACCTTGATCCACGAAGACTCATGAGCAGGGCATGGTGGTATGGGACACCGTGGTCGAGCTGTCGGCCTACGCTGGGGCCACAAACCTCCCCGTAGTGACCAGTGAGCACCTAGACTCGTGAGCAGATTATGGTGGTATGGGACACTATATTTTAGCTGTCGGCCTACACTGATCAGGCGACGAGTCCTTTGTAGTGACCGCGAGCGTATTCTGAGTCCACGGGAGGCGACGACCCTTTCGTTGTAGTAGAGTACGGTAGGCCTGTATTGATAAGGTGATGGGGGAGCGGTGCAACGAGTGCGAGCAACAGCCCTTGCAGCCCTTGCAGCGACCTACGAAATATACATCGTATGAGATTACTAGGAGTGACGACCCTAGACAGGATCTGTGTTGAGATTGATACAAGGGAAGTACCTTAGTTTCCCAATCCTGCTGTTTGAATGGACTAATAACAACTCAGAAATCATATCACCATAACATTGCATGTGCCTGGAAGATGTGGAGCACTCTAGGGAGTGTGGCATGCCGCGGTCGTAAGATGTTGCCGTATGAGGGAGATCGTCGGTGAGGGCATACATCACGTCATATCATCTTGCATTAACAACAGTATTAGGATTGTCTGATTTACTACTTTACTATTATCGCATGATTGATTTGTGAACATGCTAATCTTTGCTCTATGATTCCACTGAGTTGATCACTCACTCCCACGTTACGGGATGGTGTTTGCAACACCCACCAGACCCTGTTGTAGATGCAGGTGAGGCTGAGATCCAGGAGGCAGAGCCAGACTTCGACGAGGACCAGGACGAGTTCTCGTACATGCGGTATCATGATGGCTTTGCGTAGGTGACCTGGATTGACGGGACTTCAGTGGGACTATTTTAAACATTTTATTTTGTTCATGTATATGTATATGAGACTCAGAGATGTATTCATACTTTAGAGACAGATGAGATTTACTTTGTTTTTCCATACAGTGATATATATATTGTTTAGTCTTCCGCTTGCTTTTATCACTGGATCTAAAGTATGAATTGCAGTTTTGGTATACTTTTACTCATATGAATGCTTTAAATCAGACAACATTGAATCATAATCATTTTTGTTGCATAAGTGACGGTCTGGAACTCGGGAGTTGAGTTTACACACGACCCCCGATTTTCAGGGTGTTACACTACATTATCATTTTCCTTATAAAATTAGTATAACACGTAATTATTAGTAGTAACCCTTATTATACTATTATTGGTAAATATTCTGTTGCTATTACTTATATTGTTTAATAGAATATTAGTCATTTTAAGAAGACTAGATAACGTTGGTATATTTAAAGATGAAGTTATGAACCACAATTATTAATATCGATGGGTTAATACTTCCATCATGAATATTAATTGGTCCATTGCACAGTATTAATGAGAATAATAATATTAAAAATAATTTAGGATCCAAATCTTAGAATATAAGGTTAGAAGTAAACTTTAGGAAGAAAACCTAAGTAATGCAAGCCTTAAGTTACATTAATCTAAACCACGGACACCTTGTAGAACATTAATCTCACATGCAACTTTACAATTCATGATAGGATCCAATTCTAAGGGTGCACGCATTTCCTCTCAGCCTTAGTCGGCATTGGCGATTCGACTAGTTAGGTGATGATTCTTCCCCTTAAGCTTTTCATCTTCTCATTAGCTTAAGTTATAGTTTTTATTAAAAATTATAATTGATATCTCTCTCTTATAATCACATGTGTTAGCTGTTGGAAATTGAATTGCTATATTTTCTGCTTAATGTTCATCCTGTATAATTTTTCATGAATTAATTGTGGATTGCTTATGGAACTTAAACTAGTACATCAGTAGGAAACCCCCACTCATATATTACACCCATACTTGGGATGTAAGTTGATTGACGATGATTGTAATGGACCTTCAATCTAGTGGTTATTGAGTGGTAGTCTAGATGCATCATTGATGTGGGCCTACCATCTAGGGTTGTTGTGTCAAATGGTTTTTAAGGATGATCTTTATCGTATAATTTTGATACTCGCCCTATATGGCATATTTTGATACCCGCCCTGCATGGTTTTATTTTGATGTTTTCCCTATATGGGTTGAATGTTTTATATCATGTAACCGCGTGATGGTAAGCCCCATATATTGTAATATGATTAACCACTAGTCGATAGGTTTCCATTAAACATCCTAAGATGGTAGCCTCATGGGCCGGGGATGGTGGTAATGGGACACTATGCCCGAGCCATCGGCCTACGCTGGGCCATGTGCTCCCCGTAGTGACCTTTGAGCTTATTTAAATTGCCTGGTTGTAAATGGATTAATAATGACTTAACTAATCATACATACATGGCATATTTACGATGACTTGGATCATTATGCCCATGCAATTACGCCAAGTGTTGCGCTAATGACCAGTCATTCGATTTATGATGATGACTTGGATCTTCATGCCTATGCGATTATGCCGAGTGTTGCGCTGATGATCAGTCTCATCCATGGGTGATGACCCCAATGCCCATTCGGATGTTTTTCCTGAGGCACAGATCGTCTGAATGTTTTTTCCGGATCCATGATTGCATTCATGCATCCATGCATTTAATAAGACTGCATTTACTCTGTTTTGATTATTTGGGTGTTTTATATTATTTCTTACCTAATGCGGCGGTGTGTAATCTTAAGGGGAATTCATACTGAGTTGGCTACTCATCCATCAAATATACAACCGTACAAGTAGTACAGGTGGCTTAAGTGATTTGTATGTTTAGACTTGATGAGGAGCAGGGTACAATTATCACGAATGCATGGTTATATTTGCCTGGAGGAGCTACGTGATCTTGAGGCTTATATTTCTATGTTTTTTGCTATTCTTCTTGTATTAAATTCTTATAAATCTTGTACTTGTTAAATTTCGAGACATTGATTTCTATAAGTCATTATGGGCAAATTCTTGTATATTTGAATGATATTGAAATTTTTTTTATGTCAATTTGTCCACACTACGCTCATTTACTTACTCTGATGAAGGAAAAAAAAGTACATTTAAATTTGACCATCCTTTAAGGTTAACACTCGGGTTTTTGGGACACGGGTCATATACTCAGGTCCTGAAAAGTCGAGGCATTACAAGTTGGTATCAGATCATAGTTTGGACAAACTTGGCCTTGAAAAATGAACTTATACAAACCTTAAATGTCTCAAGTTAGGATGTTTGAAATTAGAAATTTGAACTTAGGTGAACTTCCCTTAGATTTAGAAGAATGATTGTGAATATAGAAACCCAAACTTAGGTTCCCTTAAAAGTGACTTGGATGGAAATATAAAATTCCAGCTGAGCGTAAAACAATTTTTGAATGTAGAAATTCAAAACCTAGGTCCCCTTAGAAATTATTAGAACAACTATTTAAACTTAGGTGAAATCTCCTTGTATCTAAGAGAAATTGAGGACATGAAAACTTAATATTCTAAGCTCTATGTAGACTTGTCTGAATGATTGTAAGACTTAGAAATGAACATAGGTTCCCTTGAATTTTTTTCAGATTAGTTGATTGAAATTAGAAATTAAACTCGTGTATCGTGGAAGAACGAATACCTGAAGGACATTTTAGAAATTTAGGATCCAAGCCTTTTCTGTAATTTCCCTTAGTCAAAGATAACATAGTCACAACACTTAGTGAATGAAAAGAACTTACAATTATAGAAAATCTTCTTACCCATTAGATTAACCATGCGTACTTCCTAAACCTAAGGAATTGTTCTAAGAAACTGTAATTTGAATTTCATAATACATCTCTTTACTTAGGAATAATATTTACCACAATTTTCAATAAGTAAAACAATTAGGGGAAAGGTTGAATGGTTTTTAGGTAATATTTCAACCCTAGGCTGGGTATGTCGAAACTAGATTTAAGGTCTTAAATAAAATTGGAAAAATGTTGAACTCAGATTTCATGTAGAAATCTTGGTCCTGAAACCTTGGGTAATGCACTTAGATAATCAGAGTGTGCACTGGAAGCGTTATGGTCGCTCGCGTCTATTCATGTAAATTTCAGGCGCTCTCATTAGATGATTACAGGATGCTCCCCATGAGTCTAGAATAATCGGGATCATGGACTAATGCAATCATGTGTATGTGACATGTGGTTTGATCCAAACTCCACATCCTAGCAGATTCTAATGATCTTAATGCCCTAATCAGGAAGAAGATCGAGTTTACCAGGATTAGGGATTGATACAGAAAATCCTCTGTTTTACGTAAACAAAGGATCGATGTATCAGGCTCAAACCTACTATGACCATCTATTCGTGTTACCCTGAACGCTGAAAAATAGAAATTGGTAATACACTTTGGACAGCTAGGGACTATCATTAGAAGTAAAAGGAAATAAAGAGAAATGTAAAATATTATCATTAGTGGTCCCTAACTCTTAGTGGATACGATGAGACATTTGATGTAGGTAAACCTTTAAACAAATCCTTAGTATTGGTTAATGCTAGGACGGTTCCAAATGTTTAGTAGGAATTCATATGCTAGACTAGATGCTTAGGGGTATGGTACGTTTAAATATGGCTTGTTAACAGTGCAATACGTGATTGCACAAGTGAGAAATAAAATGCACTATTAAAATGAAATTACTGTTTGTAATGTTAACACTTAGGGATACACATAACAAATCTTGGGACGAGATTTCTGTTAAGGGGGGTAGATTGTAACACCCCGTACTTTCCAGTACTCGAGTGTTACCATTTCATTTAATTCAATATGAATACAAAAAAAAAAAAGATAATACAACCTAAATATATGTATTATGAAATGTTATTTATATATTTTATAAATATTTAAAGTCTCATATTAAAATGATATGTATATAACTATCGTATACAAAATATTACGAAAATAATATTATAATGAGTAATAATTTTACAATGTATGAATGAATTATAAATATTGATGTAGTACTAAATATCTTCTATGAATATGCGTACTAAATTTATTTGATATTTTAATAAGATTTTATATGACTTAACAATATTAAGGAATACAAAGACGATTTTAATTAAATATATATTGATATTAAATATTGTGAATTATATACTAATAAACATGTGATCCATGAAATAGCGGTGAAGACCGCTTGAGTTGAAGTAGGAATATGCCAATATGTCTTAGAGGGGGGTGAATAGGACTTTTTAAAGTTTTTACAATGTATTTAAAAATCCTATTACACTAATCCTTACAGATAGGCAATTATCAGGATTACTCAAGTGTAACTCTACTGGCTTCCAAGTCTGGTAGAGGATCCAATCACAAATTATTCAAAAGATAGCAATATAGAACTCAGTTCATGATGGATATGACTGTGTTTATGTGTGAAGTGTGCTCAGAGAAGTAGATATGAAAGTATTGCCATAAACAATCATACACACAGATAAATAACAATCGCAAACATAGTCATTTTTATAGTGCTTCGACTACTTGTCTACTCCACTCCCAGTAACCGCACTCAACCCTTGAGTGTACCGGATTTCACTAAGGAGGTTTCACATAGTTCACCACTAACCTAAGGTTTTAAATTAGGTTCACTTTCAACCTTTATAACTTACACTGAGGCTGACTGTTTATGCTCTCACGAGCAAGGGTTAACACATCGCACCCACAAGGCACACTGGCCAAGGATCTTCCCTAAGACCCTAACGAAGGTTTCACTCGGTTCACCTCAAACCCAAGGTTTTACTTGGTTCACCTAAAACCAAAGGTTTTACTAGTTCACCCCTAACTAGATGTTTATGCTCTCCACAGAGCAAGGGTCTACACAACGCACCCGCTACGTACACTCCCGCTGGAGGCCTCCTTGAGGACTTCAAGAGTGAGAAACACCTTAGACCCAATCATACAAAGGAATGATCAAAGAGTCCTCTGGACTCTAGATACTTACAGATAAGTTGAAGAGTCTCATTCAGCACAGTGGCGAAGATCTTCTCCTTGTTGACGAAGAGTCTTCAACTCCCTTGATTCACAATGAATGATATACCAATATAAGGTAACAGGTTGGGTCAAGGTTATGATGAAATCTTACTCTCTAAATATTTTCCTATTAGGAAGGTAGAGTGATTCCAATCATCTAGGCATTCAAGGGATCCCAGCTTAATGATCTTCCATTAAGGTAGTAGCTGAAGGATCCTTAAATGCGGAAGTTCATTCTCTAATCCACTCTATTAAATATCAATGATGAAGGTGGATTGGAGGATGAACTCCCTCAAGAGAAAGGGCTTTGAGTATATGATCTGAGTTTAAACACACAAAAGCACTCTTGTCTTTCTCTCACAGTAACTAGAGACAAGTTCTCTTTAAATAGGCAAAAGGTTCCAACGGATATAAAACGGTCACATTTATGACAGAGTTTGATATCATTGAGTAGGTTCGATATCATCGAGCATATACTCTCGATCGTATCAACGGTCTACTCAATAACGCAAACTCAATGTCATACGCTTTTAAAAAACCTTCTGCCAACTGATCGAGGGAATCGAGACTCGTGTTAATGTCATCGGATTTAGAACTCCGATTATATCGATATAAGGATCAAGTCCTTGACATTTGAAAAACGAGAGAAACTTACATGAAAATTTTCAGGACTTTAGATATGATCGGGGGATACTTGATATCATCGAAATTTGAATGTCGATGATATTAGCGGTCATGTCGATGTATCAATAAATCTTAGGATTTTATTAGTGAGCTTGCTAGATAGATTTGTATGTTCTTGATACACTCGATCCGGCCCCAAAATTATCGATATTTAGAATATCGATTCTATCGAGTGACCCCCGATTAAAAATAAAAACCACCAGAAAAAGGTTACTAGAGAACTTCGCGCGTATGATTGATAATATCGAGAGCCTTCCGATATCATCGAGATTTGAACTCCGATGATATTGAGGAGGACTCCGATATATCGAAGCATATATGAATTTTCTTAGTAAAAACAAGGGCGCCGGTACTGCTTGTCGATATTATCGAGCCACCTTCGATGGGCTCGAGAGTCAAATATCGACGATATCGATAAGTGTGTCGATAGATCGATAATCTTATCCATATATGTATTTGGTTACTGGACACATTAAATCCTCATTCAATTTGATCGATTGGTCTTCTGAGGACATCAACAGTTCAGGTCGATTATATCGAGATGTGTTTCGATACAATCGATAGGTGAGAAAACTTAGAGTTTTTCTGATGTTTGAAAAAGTTCTCTTACCCAAAAACCCTAATATGTTCTAACTTGTTTTTAAGGGTTTTAATCACCTGGTGTTTTGGAACATGGGATGTGAGACTTATATTTACCCATGGCGAGCTTCCACACATCTGGTTAAGGTAGACACTTGAATAGATCTTCTTATGAGGCTCTGCAGTCCAACTGACTCAACGCATATACTAATTGACAAACCAGGGCACTAGCAAGGGCACTTTTAATCTCCCTCTTTGTCAATTACGTGACAAGATATCGAAAACACCCTAGGATAATATCTAGACAGGCACATCCTAAATTGTGTGTATATGCAATTTACACAATTTTACAAATTCTAATGAACCCATGTACATAACTAGTATTTGCTCCCCCTTACTGTAAAATTCTCTCTTTCTTGGTGCAGTTGCTCCCCCTAACACCTGCTACACATTAAAGAAAATATCTAATTTTCCACATAAGGTGTTTAAACTTTTCTCCCCCTTTTTGTCAGTCATTGACAAAGATATATTAGTTAATATTGAATGAAGTTTTAAAGAAGCATATGGGAGAATCACAGATATAGATGCATAAAGTTAAATCAGTGCTAGGCATACATCAATGAAGACAATTATTAAAACATATATAACAATCACTGTCGCACAAACATTCCATAAGCGAGGAGGTAAGGACACCAGGAAATCATTTATATTAGAATGGCAAAGAAATGAGAATTAGATTTAGCCATATCATCAAAAAGATATACTGCCCCAAATAACAGTAAACTATCAACCATCAAATATAAATATCAAGCCCATGTAAGGGCACCTAAAATTATCCATCATTAGCCCAGCAGTGGGCATAAACAACCAAGCAACAAAAAAAAAACTGTGCAACTCTAGACAGCTATTGGACACACTCAGGATTGTGTCGAACATCCAAAAAGATACTAATGTTCATCCACGAGATAAGAGTGATGTATGTATGATAGCATCCATGAACTGGCCTCATGGAGCAGAATGGGATGGTAACGTGTCAACCTGACAGCACGTCATCAAATCCACCAACTATTGGAGAGTGTGCTATACCCCACCCTTTCTAAAACAGTCAGCCTTTCTTGTACCGTGTGGATGTCCTTTTGAATGGCACCAATCTTGTCCAGCTTGTATCATTTGGCATGTCCAGGTATTGATGCTAATGGGGCTGGATCGGGTCTGGAGGATTCATCTCCTGCTGTCTCTGTTTCCTCAGTATGAGAGACACCAGCTGTTGCCCCACCTTCTTGGATCCCTTCTTCCCCTTCGTCCTCTGTGTACTCATGGAACCTCACTCATGGAACCTCAGGTCCATTTTGTGAATGTTCTTAACATTGAAGATTTGAAGTGAATGTACCAGATCAGTGGTAGATGGGAACCCAATAGCATTGCACACCCTGCTTATGATCCAGGGATATGGAAGATGAGATCCTTAGAAGTATGGGCCGCATATACCAATTGATTGACCAGTCGAGTAGGTAGGCACATCCTCGTCCCTTTCGCAACAGAATAAATTATCATGACCATGAATCCAGTGAGATCGGATCTGTTGGTACTTCTTGGATATAGATTTGTGGTGAAGATACCATGTAGAATCCAAAATCGGGGCTCCATGTACCTGAATTTCAATGCATTCCCTTTGTGTTAGGGGATATCTCTATTATTGCATAGGTCCTTGGTTACCATGGATAGGGCATCAGGATGGTCGAGATCCATTTCTAGAAGGCCTTCTGGTGCCATTTGTAGATTTAGAATATTAGCCATTGTAACAGGGGTGATTAACACCTCATCACCATCTAGATCGACCACGACTGAGGGAGGATCAGATATAGGGGAGTGTCACATGGGCAGGAAGTTGCCAGTTAGTTCAAGATGGCACGACCCTCCGAAGTCTTGGATAGGCAGCCAACCGATCACAACAAATAAGGGTTCCAGATTGTAAGGAGCTAAGAAACCCCTGTCAACTTTTCTTTCATGAATCAGTTTCCTACCGGTGTACTTTGCTAGGCATTGGCTAGCTGGAGGAGGTGGTTTCGGTTGAGGAGGTGCCAGAAATTCAATCTGGGACCCACCACGTGAGGTCTACCGTGATCTTTGCTGAGTGGGGGTCCTACATTATAGGGTCCTCCCCCTTCCTTTTGAGGCGAAGACTTTTTGTCGGGTATTTTTTAAAGATTCCCCAGGATCGGATGCTACTCCTTTGTCTTTTCCCATTTGGACCAATAAGCTTTTGAAGGGTTTGGGAAAAACGACAAACATGCTGGATAAACTAATACCTAAAAAGAGATGACGTAAAAAGGATTTTACTCGATTTGTGGAGTGATTTGAGTAGTTTGACATGGTTTCCAGCAATTTGATCGAGAGAATTGAGCAGAGAAGATGACCGAAAGCCCTTGAAAAATAAACCCCCTTTTTCGCTCTGCTGATACTTATCGGTCGCCATTTGTCAATTTTATCAATCATTGTTCCGATGATATCGCGAAGTTGCCGTCCGAAGCTATCGAGACTGTTACCGATGTCATCATGGTCGCTTGACTATTCATATTCCTCAGGGACATCGATGATATCGATCCTTTATCGATTAATCGAGAATGAGATATTGATTCTAAGCTTTGCTCATTCATTCTCAGGCTGACCGTCATCAAGGATGGGAGGTTCTATCCCAAAACGAGACGTATCCAAAATTTTGTACAATCTTTGTACAACTCAAAAACTCATAGTAACGTTTATATACAAAAAGTTTGAGGTGTAGAACCTCAGATGTATCATTGACAGCTTAGCAAGAACATTTCCTCATTTCAGCACAGGTTCAGATTCTGATGTATGATCTGACTAATTCTTCTTTACCCATTTTACTTTGTTAATCGATTTGGGCGGTGATGCAAGAGCATTTCTTTCATCCGGACTTCTGAAGTTTTGTATTTCTCTGGTTTAAAATTTGTTAACATAGTTTTGACCAGAGCTAGGTTGAGTCCTTCTTAGAGTTATACATTCAAACTTATAATGACCTGAATCACCACACACATGACGTACTGGAGTTATTCTGGTTTTTCTTCCAGAGGCAGCAGATTTCTCAATTCTAGGAGTTGCATATCCAGTCTTTGATTTATGTTTTTCATATCCTAGGCCACTTTTATCCTTCTCAGGTCTTCCCATTCCTAATAGTTTTTCTAGCTTCTCACCACTTTGGAAAAACTTACAGTTTAGCTTGGCAATTCTTCTGGATTCTTCCAAATCAAACATGAATGTGTAATTTTCATTTTGAAGGAGCTTATTTTCAACTTTTAACTGCTCAACCTGTTTGTTTATTTTTTCAGATTTAGATTTAAGAAAGGAATTAATTCTCTTAAGTCTATCATTATCTGAGTGATGTTGCTGCAAGTCATTGATTAGATGTGTATTAATTTCTAGAGTTTTATCCAAATCTTTTTGTAGAAATTCCTTTTTATTTTCAGACATACAGAGCCTTTTAAGGATATGGATGCTATGAATATACAGTTGATTATAAGCATCTTGCAGTTTATCTTTTTCAACTTCTTCTTCCTCTTCAGTTTCCTCATTATCAGACGGAGATGATTTGGTGGCTTGTTGTTCCTTTTCGTTCTCAGATTCACTGGGAATGATCAGAGTAGTGGAGACTATAATAATTTTCAATGATTTCTGATCTCCATCACTCACTGAGTCACTAGATTTTGAGTTTGACTCATCTGTGTCATCCCATGTGGCGGCCATTATCGTGCCCTTAGTTTTTCTATTTGGGCATTTAGTAGACAAGTGTCCATACTCATGACAAGCATAACATTGTGGTTGTTTAGTTCTTTTACCAAATTTTCCTGTAGAGGGTTTATTGTACACCTTCCTTGCTTTGGAGGGACGGCCGCGATTCTTTTGAAAGAATCTTCTGAATTTTTGTGCCAGCAAAGCCACTTCCTCATCTTCATCTTCTTTTTCACTTTCACTGTCCTCATGTTTTATTTTCTTAGAAGTTTTTAAGGCAGTGTTTTTGGATTTTTGAGATTGTGTGAAGTGTAGTTCAAAAGTTTGTAGGGAACCTACCAGTTCTTCTACTTTCATCTCATTAATATTTCTACACTCCTCAATTGTTGGTACTTTGGGATTAAACCATTCCGGTAGGGATCTTAAGATTTTCCTACATATTTTTAGTACCGAAACTTTTTCTCCCAATCCACCCATGGAGTTACAAATAATATTCAACTTGGTGAAAAACTCCATAAATGTCTCATGCTCTTCCATCCTGAGATTTTCAAACTGTGAAGTCAGAAGTTGTAGTTTAGACCTCTTTACAGTGCTTGTGCCTTCATGAGTTGTTTCCAGTAGATCCCATGCTTCCTTGGATGTCTCACACATACTTATTTGATTGAATATATCCTGATACACGGCACAGTAGATGGCGTTCATAGGTTTTGCTTCAGAAGTTCATTTTTCTTTGCCGAACGTCGTCCACTTTTCTTTGGGTTTGGGTTTAGTGATGGTAGTGCCACTCTCAAGTACGATCTATTCAGATGGTGACACAAAACCTTTTTCAACTACATCCGAAACATCATGATCTAAAGATCTCAGGAAGTAGTGCATTCTAGCCTTCCAGTATGTGTAATTTAAACCATCAAATACTAGAGGTCTAGTGACTGATGAGCCCTCTCCTTTGCCCATATTCCTAAACTTCAGTCAAGATCACTCTCTAGGCGGTGAAGCCCTTAAAGAGAGACCCGATCTGATACTAATTGAAATAGCAGTGAAGACCGCTTGAGTTGAAGTAGGAATATACCAATATGTCCTAGAGAGGGGTGAATAGGACTTTTTAAAGTTTTTACAATGTATTTAAAAATCCTATTACACTAATCTTTACAGATAGGCAATTATCAGGATTACTCAAATATAACTCTACTCGCTTCCAAGCCTTGTAGAGGATCCAATCACAAACTATTCAAAAGATAACAACATAAAACTCAATTCATGATGGATATGACTGTGTTTGTGTGTGAAGTGTGCTCAGAGAAGTAGATATGAAAGTATTGCCATAAACAATCACACACACAGATAAATAGCAATCTATAACACCCTAAAAATCGGGGGTTGAGTATAACTCAACTCCCGAGTTCCAAAACATCACTTATGCAACATATTTAATAATGATTGTATGTCGTTTGTATGAGTACATAAAACATGAAGGAGATTAAATGAAATCAGCATAACATAATTTAAGGACAGTTGTAATATGCAAGAGAAAGACTAAAATGAATATATAAACTAGTATAAGTCCTCAAAGTATGTATGCATTATCAGGTCAATAGTTATAAGTGTTGATTCAAAATACAAAATGTCAAAAAGAATATAATAGTCCTCTACAAGTATAATCCCTAAAGCCCCGTCGATCCAGACTCGGCTCACGCGAATCTGCTCGAAAACTGCATGTAAGAGAATGCCTCCTAATTATCCTCGAACTCCAGCTCTGCATCGAGGGTTGCATCATCGTATGCAACTAAGACAGAGTCTAGTTAGTATTTAAACATTATCCCAGAACGTGGGAGTGAGTGATCAACTCAATGGAGCTATACAGCAAATGTTAACATGTTATCAATTCAGTTAAGCAGTAATGATAAAGAAGTACAATCAAACATGTCCTAGATACTCTTGTTAATGCAAGAATGATATGAAGTAATGATGCATGCCCTCGCCTGCACTCCCTCATGCGACAACATCTAACGATCGCGGCATGAATCACTACTACTGTGCTCTACACCAACGCCAACGACACATGCAGAGTGATGTTATGAGCATGATTACCAAGTCTTATTAGTCCCTTTCATATAGCAGGATTGGGAAGCTAAGGTACCTCCCTTGTATCATTTCCCAAACAATGATCCATTCTAGGGTCGTCAGTCCTAGACAATCTCATACGATGTTATAGTTCTAGGTCGCTGTAAAGGGCTTGTCACCAATCAATATAGGCCTAGTTATACCCTGGTTACTACAATAAGGCTCATCGCCTCAATACAATTTCAAGGTATTTCTTGAAGTCACTACAAAGGGCTCGTCACCAATCAAGGTAGGCCGACAGCACGAATACAGTGTCCCATACCACTGTATTCTGCTCACGAGTCTGGGTTGCTCACTGGTCACTACGAGGAGGCTCGTCGCCCCAACATAGGCCGATAGCTTGACCACGGTGTCTCATACCACCATGCCCGGCTCATGAGTCTTAGCGGATTGAGGTACCAAGGCTAACGGGATCTTACTGGTAAGTTTGGTACTCTAGATTCAAGCAGTAGCATCCAAACATGGTGAACATACGTCGGGTCAATCGGTTTAATTGACGAGCTCGACTAGGACGAACGCATGTTGAGTTAATCGACATGAAGTTCATAAGCACTCCGTGTGGCCTAAGCACTGCCGACAACCCAAGTACGGCTCAAATTCATTGAACACATCCTGCGTGGTGAAAACAACCTCAGCCACCAGAACAAGGCCTATTACCGATTGCTTGGACTATGATATAGCTCCAACCGCATGCATTCACAACAAATAAACAAATGAGATAGGAAAGTAGTAAGGAATACTCAAGTTAAATCCAACAATCATGTGAGCATGTTATGGAATATAACTTAAACATGAATATACCGTACATGGAGGAAATCATACACACAGTTAAACATGAGTCAACGGGTTATACAGTACATGGAGGAAATCATACACACAGTTAAGGTAGTTGGGATTCATATCTCAACTCCCCTATAAATCACACCTTATTAATTACAAACTCATTCAAACATTTTTATAAACACTTAGACTACACTTACCAATATACATAACATATGTTGGTTATATTACATATTTGGGCAAATCCTTTTGCCAAGGAGTTGTCACATACATAGCAATCATGTACCTATGACAGTTAATCATGGAAATTACAAATTCAGATTTCGAATGTATATAAACATTTCAACAAACACACGAATTTCCCTATATACCACATAGTTCATATGTATACGTAAAATGAAACAGATATCGCATTTGGCATGTGAAATAGCATCCATGTCAGTAATAAACCATTAACCGACATTGAAAGCCTTGAAAACCATAACCTATACTTATATAGTCTGCACCTTACACCGGTAAACGTGTAACAAATTTGATTTAGATGTTTAGTCTTTGTCAACGATAGATTGACAACCTATAGCATGAACTAGGTTAGCTATTTCATAACTTACAACATCTAAAACCCTAAAACAGATTAGGGTTAGGTTTTCTTACCTAAGAACGTTATTGGTATCGCTGGTAGAACTACATGGAATTGGTACTTCAATAAGTGGATTAGCAGGGAAGAATCCCAGGAATCTTCACCAACTTCTCTCTCACTTTCTATCTCTTTACTCTCTTCTCTCTCCTAGGGTTTTTCCAAAATTCGTATGGAGTGAATGAGAGAGGGTTTAAGGCCCTTTTGTAGGCCCAGAACTAATGAAAATAGCCCCAGGGCCATGGTATACTTAGGTTATAGCCAAATCGAGTCTGTTCCGATCCAAAAGAGCATTTCTGGAGGTCCCCTTACTGAATGCGGTCGGACTTAAGCTCTCTAATATTGGATCTTGATTAAGCTAATTTTTCAGTCCGATCGGGTTTACAGATCGACCATGGTGGACCAGTTTAAGTTCAATGGTCACCGACACTCGATCAGGGCCACAAGTATATTGGCATGTGTGGGACATTTCTCCTGATCCGAGGGTGAATTTGGGTCAGATTCTGACGGTCTGAATGCTTATAATCGGCCCACGAGTGACACGACTCAGATTACTTAAATTCGTATTTAATTTTTAAAAATATTCACGTTTCTCATACACTTCGCTCCGGACTCAAGTAAATTGTCCCGGGACATCATCTGGACTTGATTTTTGAGGTGATTGTCAAGTCCAACTAGGCGATCATATTCATCTAAGTTCGTTGCTATCGGACTTTCGACGTGTAGTCCAGGTCTGATATAGAGTTTTTGAATGCTCCCGAGAGCAACTGGGTTTAAAGATTGCTCCTAGATTTTACGGTAATGTAGTGTTAATAATACTGCAAGTTTTGGGTCTTGCAGATCGTATTTAAAGTGATCGGTGTTAATTTCATACGTAATCTAATTTAACACTACTTCATTCTCGTTTAATTTCTAAAGGATTCAGTCCTTAGTGATTTTTTTCTGAGGTGGTACTCGAGTCTTTGTTCAAAATTTTCCAGGACGTTACAATCTACCCCCCTTAAATAAAAATCAGTACCTTTTCGTACTCCTCGAGAATCTCAGGGTAGTTCTTTCTGACCTCGGCTTTCGTCTCCCAAGTAGCCTCTTTCTCACTGTGATGCATCCACAGTACCTTCACAAGTGGGATGACCTTGCTACGTAAGACCTGCTCCTTCCTATCCAAGATACGCGTCGGTCGTAGTACATATGTAGCATCCTCAATCAACTACACCTGCTCCCAACTGATAATGTGCGAAGGATCAGGAACGTACTTCTTCAACGTGGACATATGAAATACGTTATGCACGCCTAAGAGTAGTGTAGGCAATGCAAGGTGATATGCTACTGCCCCCACTTGATCCAGTATCTGGAATGGGCCAATGAATCTCGGCGTGAGCTTCCCTTTCTTACCAAACCGCAGGACTTCCTTCGTAGGGGAAACCTTAAGGAAACATGGTCCCCAACCTCAAACTGAAGCAGTCGCCGTCTCGTATCGGCATAGCTCTTCTGCCTGCTCTATGCTGTTAGAAGTTGACGACTGATAATGTCGATCTTCTCTGAGGTTTCCTGCACTAACTCTGGGTCAATAAGACTCTTCTCACCCACTTCTACCCAACAATGCGGCACTCTACACGGGCGACGATACAACTCCTCATAGGAAGCCATGCCAATGCTTTCCTGAAAGCTGTTGTTATACGCGAACTCTGCATAAGGAAGACAGTCATCCTAACTGTCCTTAAAATCCAGCACATAAGCTCACAACATATCTTCTAGCACCTGATTCACTCGTTCCGTCTGCCTGTCTGTCTATGGATGGAATGCGGTGCTAAACTTCAACTTCACACCCATTGCTTCCTGGATAAGAGTCTAGAAGATAGATGTGAATCGCATGTCTCGGTCCGACACGATCTCCAAAGGAACTCAATGCAGACGCACAATTTCCTTAATGTACAACCTAGCCAAGTCGTCTGCAAATTTCGTAACTCTGATCGGTAGGAAATGAGCTGACTTCGTCAACCAGTCTACGATCACCCAAATGGAGTCATGTCCCTTCCTCGTCTTAGGCATCCCTGATATGAAATTCATAGAGATGAAATCCCACTTCCATTCAGCTATGGGCATGGGCTGAAGTAGTCTAGGAGGTTGGCGATGCTCTGCCTTGACCTGCTGGCACGTGAGATAACGGGACACAAACTCTGCAATATTAACCTTCATGTTGTCCCACTAGTATGATCTCTTCATGTCATGATACATCTTCGTGCTACTAGGATGCATTGCAAGCTTCGAACTGTGGGATACCTCGAGAACTTCCCGTCTCAAGTCATGAATGTCTAGGACGCATAGGCAGCCATGATAACGTAAGCCCCCATCCATACTAACACTCCACTCTGAGTCCTCATCTGTACTAACCCGCTCTCTCATCTTTGCCAATAGCCCATCGTCTGCCTGAGCCACAATAATCCTATCGTCAATGAGGGGCTGTACTTGAATATGTGCGATGGTTTCGTATGGCTCCTCCACCGTGAGTTTCTACTCAAAGTCTCGCATAAACTCAACCATGTCCCATTCTGCTATCATTAGTAGAGTCGTAAATTCTATGGCCTTCTTGTGGCTCAACGCGTCTGCCACAAGGTTCGCCTTGCCTGGATGATAGAAAACCTCGAACTTAAAGTCCTTCAAGGTTTCCATCCATCGCCGCTGCCTCATATTCAAGTCCCGCAGAGTAAATATGTATCTAAGGCTCTTGTGGTCACAAAAGAGCCTGAATTCCTCTCCATAAAGGTAATGCCTCTAGAGCTTCAGTGCGAAGATGATGACTGCCAACTCTAGGTCGTGTGTAGGGTAATTCTCCTCGTGTTTCCTCAACTGTCTCGAGGTGTAAGTAATCACCCTGTCCTTCTGCATAAGGACACAACCCAGACCAACGCGAGACGCATCGGTATATATCATATACTTGACCCCTTGCTTTGACAATACTAGCACAAGGGTGGACGTCAGCTTATCCTTCAGCTCCTGAAAAGCTGCTTCGGCCTTCTCATTCCAGGCGGACTTCAAATATTTTCTTGTCAACTGAGATAGCAATCTGGCTATCTTGGAGAAGTCTCGAATAAACTGACGGTAGTACCCTGCTAGACCAAGAAAACTCCTTAGCTCGGTAACTGAACCGGGCTGCTTCCAATCCTGAACCGCAGCTACCTTAGTGAGGTCGACTGCTATCCCTTCCTTGGACACCACATATCCTAGGAACTTGACTTCCTCCTTTCAGAAATTGTACTTCTTGTACTACGTGAACAATTGGTTCTTCTTCAGAGTATCCAAGACTACTCACAGGTGCTCCTTGTGCTCTTCCTGACTCTTGGAGTATATCAGGATGTCATCAATAAATACGATGACGAATTGGAAAAGAAATAGCCGAAACACCCTGTTCAATAAGTCCATGAACATGGCTGGTGCATTCGTAAGGCTGAACGACATCACAAGGAACTTGTAATGGCCAAAGCTGGTCCTGATGTTGTCTTCTGCATGTCCTCATCCCTGACGTGCAACTAATGATACCCTGACTGTAAATATATCTTTGAGAAATACTATGCCCCCTTCAACTGATCAAACAGATCATCAATCCTGGGTAAGGGATACTTGTTCTTCACTGTCACCTAGTTCATCCTGTGGTAATCAATACATAATCACAGGGAACCATCCTTCTTCTTTACAAACAGCACTGGTGCTCCCCAAGGAGACACACTAGGGTGAATGAAACCCTTCTCTAGCAGACCATCAATCTACTTCCTCAGCTCCTCCATCTCACATGGAGGCATACGATAAGTCGACAAGGAAATAGGTGTCACACCAGGTGTAAGATCAATAGTAAAATTGATCTCGCACTGAGGAGGCAAACCAGGTATCTTGCTGAACACATCCTTAAAATCTCGAACTACGGGCGTAGCTTCAAGTGTTGGGCCTTGCACATTCTTCAACAAGGACATGTAACAACACAAACGACAGGGTATACTGACCTGAATTGGAAAAGTAAAGGCCGTTCCCTCGGATCCATAGGCTGTCACCACCCTAGTCTCGCAGTCGATCTCCACTCGCATCTCCGTGAGCCAGTCGATACTGAGAATAACATCGTAATGCCATAGCGGGGTAACGATCAGGTCGACGTGAACTGTCCTACCTCCTAAGTTTATCAAGCAATCCTTACATATCTTGGTAATGTCTGAAAAGTTCCTATGGCTGTAAGGAGTCTCACCCCCTTCGCAGGACTAGATTCCAACCCCATACGCTTGACTACAGTGCATGACACTATAGAGGTAGTGGAGCTAGTGTCCACTAATAAAATATCGGTATACCTTGGATGTGAGTTGTGACTTTAAAATTCGGCGGTACAGTAACTGCTACCTCAGATGCCTCAGCTGTCAGTGAATGCACCCGAGCCTGCTGTGGATGATTTAGCTGCAGTAACATAGGCCGTTGTGGTGGCCTAGAGAGAGGAGCTGGTGGTCAA
Organism: Magnolia kwangsiensis; assembly: GCA_037074715.1. NCBI lineage: Eukaryota > Viridiplantae > Streptophyta > Magnoliopsida > Magnoliales > Magnoliaceae > Magnolia > Magnolia kwangsiensis. The sequence continues at coordinate 109,333,349 of CM073573.1, read as the reverse complement.
AAGGAAGGATGCGTTGGTGCTATCCGTAAGGGTGGAGCGGAAATGGCCTGAGGCATCGAACGGTCAATCCTCTGAGGTGGTGAGAAATCGCGATCCCTCATCCTGTGAAACAAGTCATCTCTGTGTGGCCCAGTTTCTTGCAGTAGTTACACCACACGTCTGGTCATCTCAAGTGAGTCGGTGGAGCCACAAGCCTGGGCGGTGAGTCTGCACGTGGCCTCTTACTGAGGAATGGTCTACTCGAAAGATCAGGTCATGGCCTGGGAGCCATAGGTGCTCGCATACGGGACAACCTGTCTATGAGACCCGTATCCTAAACCGTACCGTTCTGTAGGCTTCCACAGTCCTCTCGGTCGAATTCTGGCAACCACAATCTGTTATCGACATTTACACACAATCCCGAGACGTGTCACATATATCAGAGTTGGCTCGACCCGAGACTTGTACCAGTACGACCGCGTCGTCGCCACGGTTTCGACATTGCGTATTACGCACCGAGGCGATATCCTGGCCAGGAGATGTGGGCCCGTGTTCAGTTCGAGGAAAAAAAATGCTGCACGTTGTAAATCCCGAGAGAATCCATCACATCAATCACTTCACTTGTCAAAGTACACCCATCAAGTCAAGTACCCTATCCCATCCCCTAAGTACACTACACCATCCCCAAAGTTAACCTTCCCATCCCATCTCTTACACACCCCATCACTCCTCTCCCATCATCTCTCACCTCTCTCTAATTTCTCTCCCAAGCTCCATGAGAGCAACTCCAATGTCCATGGCTTCCATGGAGAGGCTAGGTTTGGCCCACCTCCCTACCGCTCAATCCCACCATGCAAAACCATCTCCACCGTTCAAATGCATCCCTTGGAGCTCTGAGCTACGTTGATGGAAGAAGAAATCCAAGAAGATAAAAGGTGGGTGATTCTTTCTCTCTCTCTCTCTCTCTCTCTCTCTCTCTCTCTCCCTCTCTCTTTCAATATTTTGGTTTAATGATGTGGCCGTGTGGCCCACCTGGATGTATCCTACCTTGATGTATGTGATGTCCAAGCTGTCCATGAAATAGACCCCACAACCATCCAAGCCATGTGGGCCCTACTTAACGGTGATGGGAAAACATAAAGACCAATTGATCAAGTGGGCCATGTCAATGTGGGACCCACTTTGGAGAACATTCAAACCGTCTAGCGTCTAGGGACGCTGGACGTATTTTGTGGAGTGTGAGCTACTCACGTTAAATTTCTTTTTGGGCTTTTGGGAGTGCCATTCATACAAGCCCTACCTTGACATATGGAGCTAATCCACGTCACCCATTTCATTCCCCAGCTCATTTCAGCCATTGAACTGAAAAATAGAGCCAATCTGAATCTCTGGCGGGCCATATCCTAGAAAAACAATATATCATATTATTAAAAATCTGCTAGGGCCCGCCGCGATGTTTCTGTGCATCAAATATGCTGAATATTGGACTTGTTAGATGCGTCCCGGGCCATAGAACTCAACAAGTGGATTGGATCTTCATGTTATGGGGCTCATCTATGAAAAACCCTGATAAAATAAAATTATGAAATAAATGAATAATACAAACACATGGACGTGGGACGCTGTCACTGCCAGCGCCTCTGGACAACAACGTCCTTGCTTTTGCTTGAAGGTTGGACGGTGGCCCCCATCACAGGCCTCACCATGATGCATATGCTATATTTATACCATCCGTCCATTTTGGGCAGCGTGGGACCCACTCCACACGTGCTGCACATGTGGAGGTGGGGCCCACACTGATGTATGCTTTCCGTATCCACACTATCCGTTAGAAGGCCGGTGGATCCCAGCAGCAGAGATGCTGTACTAGGACAATCAGTTCTGTGGACGTGGTCCACACAATGTTTGTATTTCATCCACGCCCTCCTTCTACGAGGCCCACCATCACGCACGTGTGACATCCATGCCATCCAAATAGGGCGTGGACCCCACTTTTTATGTATGTGCTCGCATTCATGCCATCCACGTGGGGCCACCTTATCACCGTGGTCTTCCAACCATCCGTCCATGGCCCCACAATATTGTATATTTATATTGTATTCCCACGCTGCACATAGCTCGACTGCCTATTGACATCAGCAGGCCATGCGGGCCACCCCAGTGATGCATTTGAGACACGACATAGTAGATGGCGTTCATTGCTTTTGCTTCAGCAGTTCATTATTCTTTGTCAAACGCCGTCCACTTTTCATTAGGTTTGGGTTTAGTGATTGTGGTTTCATTTTCAATTACAGTTTGTTCAGATGGTACCACATATCCCTTTTCAACTACGTCCCAAACATCATGATCCAAAGATCTCAGGAAGTAATGCATTTTAGCCTTCCAGTATGCATAATTTGAACCATTAAATACTGGAGGTCTAGTGATAGATGAGCCCTCTCCTTTGGCCATATTCCTTAACTTCAGTCAAGATCACTCTCTAGGCGGTGAAGCCCTTAAAGAGAGACGTACTCTCTGATACCAATTGAAATGGCGGTGAAGACCGCTTGAGTTGAAGTAGGAATATGCCAATATGTCCTAGAGGGGGGTGAATAGGACTTTTTAAAGTTTTTATGAATTATTAAAAATCCTATCACACTAATCCTATCACAGAGTACAGATTAGGATTACTCAAAAATAACTCTACTGGTAGACGATCCAATCACAGAACTATTTAAATGATAAGCATGGAGCAGTTATAATCTATGATGGATGTGACTGTGTGTGAAGTGTGAGAAAATATAAATGCAGTTAATATAATCACACAAATGATTAGGCAACATAGTCATTTATAATGGTTCGACTACTTGTCTACTCCACTCTCAGCTGCCACACTCAAACCGAATTTCACTAAGGAGGTTTCCCATGGTTCACCTCAAACCTAAGGTTTTAAATCAGGTTCACCTTTAACCTTTAGAACCTACATAGAGGCTGTCTGTTTATGCTCTCATGAGCAAGGGTCAACACATAGCACCCAGTTTAGGCACACTGGCCAAGGATCTTACCCTAATACCCTAACAGAGGTTTTACACGGTTCACCTCATAACCTAGAGTTTTACTGGTTCACTCCTAACTAGTTGTTTATACCCACACAGAGCAAGGGTCCACACAATTCACCCACACATACACTCCCGCCGGAGGCCTCCTTTGAGGACTTCAAAGGGTGAGCAACACCTACGACCCAATCCTAAAAAGGAATGATCACAAGTGTCCTCTGGACTCTAAGTACTTACAGATAAGTTGATAAGTACCTTTTAGTGCAGTGATGAAGATCTCCTTCTTGTTGATGAAGAGTCTTCAGCTTCCTTGATCCGCAACATAAAAGATGTACCAATACTAGGCTTTAGGTCGGGTCAAGGTTATAATGGAATTCCACTCTCTAAAGATTTTCTTATTAGGAAGATAGAGTGATTCTAATCATCTATGCATTCAAGGCATCCCAGCTTAATGATTTTCCATTAAGGTTGTAACTGGAGGATCCTTGAATGCGGAAGTTCATTCCCCAATCCACTCTATTGAATATCAATGATGAGGGTGGATTGGAGGATGAACTCCCTGAGAGAAAAGGGCTTAAGATAAATGATATGAAGTTTAAAACACTCAGAAGCACTCTCTTCTTTCTCTACCAGTAATAAAGACTAACCTCTCTATATATAGGAAAAAGGTTCCAACGGATATAAAACAGTCACATTTATAACAGAGTTCGATATCATCGAGCAAGAGTCGATATGATTGAGCACATACTCTCGATTGTATCAACTTACCTCTCGATGATACAAACTCAAATGTCATTTTTGCTTTTAGAAACCTTTTGCCAACTGGTCGATGAGATCGAGACACACATCGATGTTATCAGATTTTGAACTCCGATTTCATCGATAGAGGGATCGATCTATCGACAGGTGAAAATAAGAGAGATAAGCCTTGAAGAATTTCAGGTTCTAAAGATATGATCGGAGAACAGTCGATGTCATCAGAATTTGTATATCGATGATATCGGAGTTCGTGTAGATGAGATCGATAAATCGTATAGATTTACCTATAATCTTGCTGGACGATTTATTTTCGGTCTCGATCCAATTGACCAGGTGTCGATATGATCGACATATGAATATCAATTTCTCGACTGGCCCCCCGATCAACGTTTAAAATATCCTGAAATTTATGCTGGAGGAAACATGCGCCCACTATCGATATGATTAAATGACTTCCGATATGATCGATATTTGAGTTCAGATTGAATTGGACAGTCATCGATATATCGAAGCTTATAGTAGTTTTCTTTAGAAAAACAGGGGCACCGAAAAACTGCCTGTCGATATTATCGATCCACTTTCGATAGGATCGATATTCAAATATCGATAATATCGATTGAGATTCCGATATATCGATAAATCATCCAGATGAATGTTTGGTTGCTGGACACTTTTTGTCCTCACTCGATTATATCGATTGAGATGCCGAGGACATCGACAGAGCAGGTCGATCATATCGAAATGTGAATGATACAATCAACAGGGTAAGAAAACTTGAAGATTTTTCTGTTTGGTAAAAAGTTTTCTTACAATAAAATCCTAAGATGTTCTACTTAGTTTTAAGGGTTTTAATCACCTAGTGTTTTGGGACATAGGATGTGAGGCTATGATTTACCTATGGTGAGCTTCCACACATCCAGTTGAGGCAGACACTTGACTTGATCTTCCTGTTAGGTGCGGTTGTCTGACTGACTCAACTTACACCGTAATTGACAAACTAGGGCACTAGTAGGTGTACTTTCACCCTCGTGTGTCATTTTTAAAATATTCTAAGCTTACTTTACAGTATCACAGGATATAATTCTTTTGAATTCATCCGGTGATAGTGCGCAAGTGATTACATTTAGTGCTTTGGCATTGACATTACTCTGATTTTTATGAAAAGTGGTCCATGAGAAATAAGGTGTTACTCTCATAGATTTTGATCCATCGATACCAGTCTCTTCAATGGTAGGAGTGGTCCATTTAGTCACTATGGCTTGCCACACACTCTCATCCATGGATTTAAGGAAAATTCTCATCCTGGCTTTCTAATAGGCATAATTGGAGTAATCAAATGGTGGAGGCCTAGTGACTGAAAGGCTATCAAAATTTGACCTCTTATAAATAGCTTAGATCGATTGGCTAAGGAAATAAATCCAAGGATATAACAATTAACACGAGCTATTAAGATCTGATACCACTTGAAAAGGCCAAGCTATATGTCTTAGAGTGGGGTGAATAGGACTATGCTAAATTAAAATGATAATAGCAAAATTTAAACAATTAAAGGTAAGATAGCACTATAATCAATCCACAATACTAAAATGTAAAGTCACCTCAAATATATGAGTATTGAGAGATTGATACAAATGTTGTTTTAAAGAAAACCTTACACCAAAAACAAAGGTTTATGGTAGGACAACTTGATTTCTAAAAAAGGTCTTTGTATCAAAAACTCAAACTTGATACAGAGGAATAAATAAATGAAATCTAAGTTATTACAACATTTCCCACAATGCTTGAAATGTAAAAGATTACAACATTCATATCCATAAATACATCCCACAATATTGAATGAAAAGAGATATAGAAAATAAACCACACAACCAAACACAGAATTATAGTGGTTCACCTGTGTGTACACTAACTGTTAAACAACAGCCATACAACTACTCCACTCTTAATGTCCTCACATAGTGGATATTAGTGTTCACTATAAAAATAGGTTTTTCCAGGTTCACCTAAAACCCTCACAGTTGTCTCTTTTAAGTGGGCTAACACAATTCAAAAATCCCACACTCTGAGTTTTCTAGATCTCTTCAGATAACCAAAACAATGAAATTTTTTTGGCTTAATCTCAAAAGAAACCAAAAATAGAAGATTTACACAAAATGTAAAATACATATATTTCTCCTTTTGTTGTAGCCCGGAAGAACCAAGTTGGAGTAGAAGTTCAACGATGAAGTTCAATATCCAATATTCACGTATAAAATGGTTCTAGGTTTTAAATTGATTTTAGAGTTAAAGTACCTTGAGCTAGCTTGATTTGATTTTGATTTCAAGTAATGGGAATACCTGAATTCCTCTTTCAAATATAATTGGAATAAGAAAATTCAAAATCAAATGCAAAGAAAGCTACAAAAAGAGAATATTAAATGAGTACAATATAGCTTAAATAAATTACTAACTTATCTCTCAGACTGATGTCTTGATTTTTCTTGAATTAGATGTCAAACTCTGAAAATTGTGTTCTATTTATAAGTGTAGAAGTCGTATCTTTGACTGGTCCTGTGGACACTAGACTGGTCGTAGGACCAACGGATGTTTGGAATTTTAGCGTGATCTGATAAACCTATTCCATGACTGGTCGTAGGCACTGCACGACCAGTCGTGTGACCTCCATGACTGGCCATGACCTGTCCATGACTGGTCGTGTGAGACCTGGAATAGTTGCTGGAGTTCGAGTCGTAGCTGAAGGACTGGTCATGACCGATTCATGCACTATTCACATGATCGTTCAAATAGTCTCCAGGACTAGGCGTGGCTCAACAAAAAATTCTAAAAAATTCAAATAAACTTAGGACTGGTCTTGAAATTTCTTGGACTGGTCAAGCCAGTGCTAGGACTAGTCGAACAGAGTCCAGGATTAGTCTAAGAATAGATCAAAACACTTATAAAATAAGCAATTGAATTATGTATCCAAAATGACCTACCCTAAGGTCAATCTAAGGTCTTTTATACCTTAAACATGATGTATGAACATCGAACCTTCTTTTCTTCAGATGATAGACGATCTTCGAAGTTCATGTAGCTTGATCTCATGACACATAATGAAGCTTGAACTTGTGATATTTTTAAGATTGATTTTGTAGTACTTGAGTTGTACTTCATCTTGAGTCTTGAGTATGAATAGTTCATTTGTCTTTCGATGTTGCTTTAAGTCATTTGACTTTGAAGCTTAAAGATGTGAACAATGTACTTGATCTTGCAATTCTTTAACGTAGATCTTGTTCTTGTCTTGAAGCATTATCCTTGAACTTGAGATGTATTTTCTTGAAAAATTCAATGTGCTACACAAGACATAGATAGTGGTTTTAGCACTACAAAATTTGACATTCAAAGGAGCAAGAGACCATAGCACTTGCAAGTTTCAATTCTTCTATGCTTTTCCCTACTGACCTTGCTAATAAGTGATCCCAAATCTTATACTTTGATACCACCTTCTGTCATAGCCCAAATCCAAGGGCGAACAACTTCCATAGTGCCCTGAATCTGGCACTCGGCTTCCATATACCAAATCTTGGGTTCGGTGCACTATAAGGAATTTATTTATTTATTTATTATTTTATATACTTGAGCATAATGATCCATAATCATAATACCAAGCAACAATCTTCATTATAATTCTAGACGGCTATAAGTGCAATACTTTCCAAAAAGTATAAAATGTAGATATTGTCAAATCGCAAAATAGATAGAATGCATCCAAAAAGCTAACTCATCCAAGATACTCCTGTTGTGAAAAATGGAAAAAGGAAGATTTAGACTAAAAAGTCCAGTGAGTATACTCGTGTGCGTAGTGTACAAGCATGCAATAATGATCAAAATATCAGAGTACATAAACCGAAGCATAATGACCATATAATACTACGTAAAGTTAAGAGGATAGGATGCAATGTAAGAGATGGTATGCAAAAGTATTAAAGGTGTATGCAAGCATGATAGTCTTCCTCTAAAAGTCCACATCACAATACAGTTGTCATCATTAGGAATCAGAGGGGCCTAGTATCCAGAGCAAGACCGAAACTTGTTGAATAGAGGCCTCACATACCCGCCATGTCGGTGGGGGGCTTATAGCCATGTTAATACCCACTTGGCATGCCGGTAGTGGACCCCTTTTAAGGGCTGGTCAAACCCAATCACATTCGCTCCAACTCTTCAGTTAGGCATGACCGAACCTCTCTTCACCTAACCGCATTAACGGGAGTCAGGCCTACTATGGTCTTCGGCACCAAGCGACTCATGGTATCTGTCCGCTCTTGTCGATGAGGATCGAGGGTACCAGTCAAGGTTTAGGAAATTTCACCCTGGGGTTTGGGACCCAGTATAAAGAAATCCAATTTTTTGGTGTCCACAAATACCAACCACAATGCCGCTATGATGGTCTCATCAGTATAACCACAGTGTTATTGTGGTTTTCAGTCCGTCATATAAGATAATTTGATATATACTATGATATACACAATCACACCATGCAGTATATTTACACACAAGAAATGTTATACATTTATGCCACCTAGGGTAGCCCTAATGCTAGTCGGACTCCTCTCCCATCCACGTCCAACCACGGTTCATGGTCATCTTGGACCAGATGTATGTGCGACATCCACACAAAATGCACCATCATCATCCTATGATCTCAATATGCACATGCATCCATGTATGATCACAATGCACACAATGTGCACCTCAAGTCCATGATGTATGTATATGTATGCATGCACATAACCCAACATATGCAACACACTGGGCTAATCAGAAACCACCACAATGTCAAATAAGTAAAACAGTAGTCTGGTGTGCACTCCCTACACATGGTCAAGGAGGCTATGCAAGTGTTTATACTGTCTGCATCACAAGCATGTACAGATCCACTCCATTTTATAGACAGTTATCGAGCCATCACTTAACATAACACACAACAAGAATCGCATATGGTCTATCAAAATGGTCGTGTCACTGACATATTCATTGGCATATAAGGATTAAGTGGTCCATCTCATTGGGCTCATAATGAGTTTATGTACATGTGTCATGCCATCAATCAACACTTAGCACACTTCTAGTAATTCCAAGCAGCTCATGAGGTGGCCCCACTTAGTCCTTAGGTTCACATAGGCATAGGTGTACACATGTATTATCATAGTATCGAACCTCCTCCATATATTATCTTCATATACACCCTCATTACATATGTCCCACCATCACAAGCATAGATAATTACAACCAATACATGAATAATGTTTGTTTGTTATCACAAGCAACTACCTACTAGAATGGATCGATTAGTGGGTTGCCATAACCTACTTGTATAGCTATTGGGTGTTCCATTTAGCTTCCACAATTAGCCCATTCAAGGGATTCATCATCCTCACTTCATAAATCACAATATCACTCCGACATACATTCAACACATGGAGATCACGAATGCTTGCCGAAGAGGCCCAATTGTTGGCCCAAACGAGACTACCACTGATGGGCCCACATGACATTCACTCAAAATGGCCCTTAATATTTTGGGCCCACTGCTCTAATACCATTGTGAACACATCAGTGGAATTCATAAATGAGCTCTATTTGGCCCACAAGATGGACTCAACATTTGGCCCAATACACATACCAAGATGGGCCTAATCGAAACCCAATTGGGTCAGGCCCTATAATATGTTGGTCAAGAGGATAGGTGGTGTGTATATTAAAATAGGGCCAGCCCGCATCCAGGCAGGGTCCATCACCATGTCGGGTGTCTAATAGTCATCATGGTGGGCCCTAAAAGTTTTAATAATGGTCATTTAATCACCGTTATTTTCTATGGTGTGGTCCACATTAGCTTTGGGTATACGTGAAAACATCAACAGATTGATCGACCGATAAATATCACAGTGGCCCCTATGGATTGAATAGTGGATATTGTCATTCACTTGGTTCAATGGTATGGCCTAACTTAAACTTGGATTTGCTTGATCTATGGGCCAATCCCTAAGGTGATATGAGGAAATGGATTGGTGACCTAGATAAGGCAGGTACGTAATGGTGGGTTACTGGGATTTTCTTTTTCTTTTTTTTTAATTTTTTTATATATAATAGAGTTCCATTCCCACAGTTACAGGTGGCATGGCCCTCTCAAACTTCAGTTTGGCTTGATTTTTGAGACTATGGTGTAAAATGGGATAGTAAGTAAGATAATCAGTAAGGATCTTGCATATACATCAAGGTGGTGTCATAGTGGGCCTCACATCCATTTTGACAAGAAAAGGGCAATGGATTGGGCATCTCTCTCTGGACAATGTCTAGAAAGGATGTCCCCTTCACACACACACACACACACACACACACACACACACACACCATGGTTTCCAACGGTGTCCAATGATAGACATCCAATCACTACTGTTTCTTCAGTGCGGCCCACTTAGGCCTAGTTTTAATTGTCTTTGGATTCATGTTCTAAGATAAATTGGGAAAATGAATGGCAGGTGTGGATCTAACACATATATTTTGGTGTGGCCTTCCGTGCTCCCACACCTTTTATTTATCTCCATAATACAGTTGTCATGATGTTGGATGTTGCAATGTCATTGCACCTAAACACACATAATAGGTGTGGCATGTGCAAGCCAGTGAAGATCATGCCAGATGGTTTGGATAAAATTGATACAGCATGTGGGCCGTTCGGTGACCGTGTAGACAGGTTGGATGGCTATTAAAAATTAAGGTCAAGCCATGGTCAGTGGATCCCACACAAACTCCAAATCAGGTTGATTTTGTGTTTTTCCATCATCTAACCCATTAAATGCTACAAACGGTCTACATGATGTGTGGACTCCAAAATAGGGCCCACATCAATGAGCCCTACACCTACATCATATAGAAGGAAAGAAAGGAATAAAAGAGAAGGGAAGTTGAAGGGGGTGTAGTCACCTTGATGATCAAGATGGGTGGTTAAGATGGATGGATGGAATTGATGATGGCCTACTAAGATCACCTTTTCCTCTCTCTCTCTCTCTCTTATTGTAGAAAATTGGTGAAAATGTTAAGGAATAGAGGGGTATTTGTAGAGAAATGGCTAAAGTGGGGTTAGATTAGATTAATGTGATTTTGGTTAGCTTAGGATATGATTATGACAATTAATTCATGATTAGGAATTAATGGTAAATTAAAGTGGGCATGGGATGGCATGGTATGATGACACCATGCATAAGGTGTGATATAGAGAAGAGTTGACTTGGTACTACATATGAGAGAGGGGTGGTATGGGAGGGCGACATCACACACATGGGTAAAGATTCCTTCATCCATGTGTGGTATAGTGCTTGTGTAAGGCCCGTATTTTAGTCCGTACCATTCCTTAGACTCCAGCGATCATCCCTGTCGAATTTTGGCAAACCGTGACCTATAATTGTCATTTACGCGTGACCTTAAGTCGCATCTTATAGATCTGAGTTTACTCGACCCGAGACTTGTAGCATTGCGATCCCGCCGTTGCCACGGTTCCAACGCCGCATCTTGCACACTCATGTGATACCCAGGCCAAAAGTTGTGGGCCTGCGTTCATCTCAAGGAAAACATCGCGCATTGTGAATTTCATGAGAATCTCTACCCTATCAATCACATCAATCAATCAATACTAGTCAAGTACACCTGTCATCATAACCCATCCATCTCTTACACAAGCCATCCCCAAAGTCAAACCTCATGTCACTCACATTCATCACTCACCAATCCGTTTTCATCCCATCACCTCTCTCTCTCTCTTTATCAATCCATTTCCCAACCAAACTAAGGGAGAAAATGTCCAAGCTCTTCCCAAAGAGAGTCAAGTGTGGTCCACTTCCTACCCCCTCATCTCTCATCCTAACCCTACAATCTTCATTATCCTCCGTCTAAGTTGAAGCGAAGGAGCTAAGGAAGCCATAGAACCAAGAAGATTAGCAATTGATGGGTGTTTTGAAGGAGTAGATTTATATTTTGATGATGGCCTAAGTCGGGCCTACTGATTGAAGGTATGGATCTCACTTTGGATCCTAGGTGTGGTCGATGGCCCATCATGATTCATATAATCATCCCATGATGGGACCATTCTACATAGACCCCATCATGATGTTTATTTTCCCCTTGTGAAAAGGTCATCTAGACCTTGCATTTTAGTGGAGAAGGGATCTCCACCGTTGATTTTGATTGGTGGGTCCACATGTATTAGGACCCTCATGATGTATCTTTTGTATGGAAGAGAGGGCTCATAGTGGCGGAGCCCTCCATCATGCGTCTCTCTCTCTCTCTCTCTCTCTCTCTTTCTCTATAACGTCTCAAACAAATTCGTACATAGACCCGAGTATCACCTCAGGTAGAAATCACTAAGGATCAAATTTTGTACAAATTAGACAAAAATTAATTAAGTATCAAACTAAATAAATCAGAGAATTAGGTCAAACCACTTTTTATACAAACTGCAAGACCCAAAACCATTATAATCGCTAACCCAACATTACCTAGAAACCTAGGATCAATCTCAAAACTCAGTTGCTCTTGGGAGCACATTGAAACTCCGTATTAGACTTGGACCTCACATTGAAAGTCCAATTACCGTGAAGCTATATGGTTATGACCACCTTACTGGGCTTGACAACCCTCGTGGGAAACAAGTCCAAATAGTATCCAGAAATGCACAACTTGAGCCTAGAGCAAAGTGTATGTAAACACGGATATCTTTAGAAAATGAACTCAAACTTAAGTGAATTAAGTCATTCGCTTACAGGACAAATTTAAGGTTTTAGACCGTCTGATTCTAACCTAACTACACCCTTAGATTAGGGAAATTTCCCTACACCCATTGGTATACTTGTGGCCCTGATCGAGTAACGATGACCTTTAAGCTGAAACGGGTCCTCCACGATCAATCCACTAATCTGATAGGACTGAAACCTTAACTTGACATAGATCCATTTTCAGAGAACTTTTTCTTGATCGTATGCGAGTAATAGACCTTCAGATGAGCTCCGTTGGCCAAAAACAACCACCCTTTAGCTATACCCTAAGTATACCATGGTCATGGGGCCATTTACCTCACTTCTGGGCCTATATAAGGGCCTTAACTCACCCCTCTTATTCCATATGAATTCTCTAACCCTAGGAAAGAGAAGAGAGAAAAGAGGAGACAAGAGTGAGTAGAAGTGTGATAGATCTGTGGATTGTTGCTGGGATTCACTCCAACTACTCCATGTAACGAATCGCCTCTTCAGTGTTGCTACACTGTTGAATTCAACTCTGTTTTGGGAAAGAAATCCTAACCCTAATCTATTTTAGGAATCCAAATAGAGAAATCGGTGAAATAGTTAACCCATTTCAATGTTTAGGTAGCCAATGTACCGTGGACAAAGACGTGGTGCACGAACTGAGTTTGTAATGAGCATACTCACAAAAGGTACGGACTATAAACGTTTAGGTTATTATTTTCAAGGCTTTCAATGTCAGCAATAATTTATGTCTGATTTGATTGCTGTCATATGATCTTAGTTACGATGTTTTCGATATATCATATATATGTAAACTAGCTTATACACTAAATGCATTCCATGTGTTTATTGAAATGTTTGAATGAATATGAAATTATGATTCGTTCTTGCCATGATTATTAATTGAGAATACATGATTGTTGCATGTATGACAACTCCTTTGTGAAAGGATTTTCCTTAATATATGTTATAACCAATTTACTTCATGTATGTAATAATGAGTAGTCTAAGTGTTTGATAAAATGCCTAAATGAGAAATTGTTTGATGTATTTCATTTAATAAGAGTGTTGAGATAGGATTCTCAATCACCTTATCTATAGTTACAATTTTCTTCATGTAACCTACCTTGATACTACATGATTTATGGATGAAATACACATGTATGATAATATGCTCACTATGTGTTTGTTAAAATGCTTAAATGAGATTTATATTTGAATTAGTTGTTAAATACTGTTTTGACTATCACATATGAATGTTTATTGTATGTGAGCATGATTGGGAATAATACATAGTCCAGGCAATCGGTAACAGTTTCCGATCAAGTGACCAAGTTAGTTTCGCCACAACGGACACGTTCGATGAATTTGAGTCGTATGGTGATTATCAATAGTAGTTAGGTCACGAGGAGTACGTATACATTCCATGTCGATTAATTTAGCGTGTGCTCATACCAATCGAACTTGTCAAGTAACCCGATTGGCCTAATGTGTGTTTACCATGTATGGACGCTACTACTTGAATCTAAGGTACCACTTACTGATGTAAAGCCTGTTTAACCATGGTACAAAGATCCGCTAAGACTCACAAGCTAGACATGGTGGTGTATGAGACACCATAGTCAAGCTGTCAGCTTATTCTTGGGTGATGAGCCTCCTCATAGTGACCAGTGAGCAACCCAAACTCGTGAGCTAAATATGGTGGTGTATGGGACACTGTATTCAAGCTGTTGGCCTATGCTAAGATGATGAGCCTTCCCATAGTGACCTCGAGTATAAACTAAGCCTACACTGAAGTGACGAACCTCCCGTAGTGACGTAAACTTGCCTACTTTAAAATCAGGGGTGATGTTGCCCTATAACTTGCCTGTTATATGTGATTAACTAGGATTGACGACCCCAGATAGATCATTATTTAGGTAAATGATATAAAGGGAGGTACCTTATCTTCTCAAATCTATTGTATGATTAAGCCTAATTAAGAACTCGGTTGACATGACCATGCACCGCATTGCATGTGCCTTTGGCATGGAAGAGCACAGTGGGAGTAACATGTGCGACCGTGAGATGGTGTCGTTGAGGGAGTGCAGGCGAGGGCATGCATCATTGTAGCATATCATTCATGCATTAACAAGAGTACTTAGGATATGAGTGTTGTACTGCTTTATCATTATTACTTGATTGAATTGATAACATATTAACCTTTTCCTTATAGTACCACTGAGTTGATCACTCTTCCACTTTGAGACAGTGTTTTAAAACACTAATCAGACTCTATTTTAGCTGCAGATGATGACAATGCTTACGAAGTGGAGCCTGACTTCTACGACGAGGAGGAGTTTTCCTATATGTAGCTATCAAGCGAGTCTATGTAGATCATGTACCAATCGATGGGATTATAGGGATATGAATTAGTTAGACGTTACACTTTTTCATTTTGTATATTTTGTAACAAACATGTATATATTCATCCTGGTGACTTGATCATACTCTGGGGGTTTATAACCACTTATATACTTTATATATCTATCACAGTCTTCCGCTTGCTTAATTCAATCATCTTTGGAGTATGATTTGTTGATTTAGTGTAATCTCATTCATGCTTAATTTGCTAATATGGACAACGTTTAATCATCATTATCTATGTTGCATAAGTGATGCGACAGATCTCAAGAGTTGAGCCTTTGCTCGACCCTCAAAATTTAAGGCATTATAAGTTCGTATCAGAGCATGATTTGGATTAAACTGGAACCGGGTTATGGTAACATGATGCACGTTGATGCACTTTGACTTAGGAGGGAGCATTAATCGTTGGTGAAACTAACCGTTGAATTATACCCATATGCATCTATGATCATGTGAGATGATCCCAGTTCCTTTCTAGACTATCAATCAATGGGTTTGGATGATAGTTCGGCGCATTCCACACTCAAATGACCCAAAAAGTGTGAATATGTGCGAGATGGACTCCAAAAATGCCTCAAACAGACTTGGGGGCCCAAACGACACAAAATGAGGGGATCAAAGTGGCCCCCGTACATTTTCAGCACCCCAGGAGGGGGATGCCATTGCCCCTAGGGTGAGGCCATCGCCCTAGGTCCAGAGGACAATGATGGCATTGTGCCTACCATGAGGCCTCGCACTCCAACGCGCCGCGGCGAGCTCGCTGGTCTGACGGCCCCTCGCCCCTCTAACACATGTGGGGCCCACGAAAATCATGTGGGACCACTATAGTTTCCTTTTGCTCATTTCACACCCCTACCTAGCTTCTAAACCCTTTTAACCCTCCAAAAAAAACCTAATTTTTCACCTCAAATCCCCCCTCCATTCTCATATTTTCTTCTTCTTCCTCATTACATACTCACCTCTATCATTTTCATCAAAACCCATCTCCTATCCCCCTAATTCCTCCCATTTGAGCACACAAACCCACCTCCATGTCTCATAAATCTCTAAATCCTCCAACCCATCTCATCTTGCAAGCTTTCCTAACTTCGTGGCTCTTTTTAGCTAGTTGTCATGATTTTCTCCCTTTCAACATGTCTTTCCCTCATGGGAAAGAAGAGGGTACCCGCGGATGAAGTCGGGCCTAGCCACCCTACCCGTCCAAGGAAGTAGAAAGGCACCGAGGCTAGCACTAGCATTGAATGAGAGCGAAGGATGAAGTGGGATCTTGATTCCCAAATTCATCTCGAAAGAGTCCTGCTAGCAGACATGGGACATGGTAGGTTTCAAGGCCGTAGAGTTATCTTTGAAGCACATGGATGAAAAACTATTTAGACTTTATCTGGAAATTGACCTCCTATTGGACGTCGAGTGGGGTCCCATATTTGAGGGCAAGTCATGTGTGAATGAGACCACTGTCCGAGCGTTCTACGCTCACATATGAGATCTACTGATGGACCCTCTACAGTTCTCTATACCGGTGGGAAGGCGGGAAGCCATTGTCAATATAGACTTGATAGCCTGAATCATGGGGATTCCACGTAAAGAGGTACACACTAGCAATAAGAATCTTAAGAGTATGTGTGAAAGAGATCACTGCACATGATTTCTTTGTGGCCAACTAGTTCCCCGGAATTGAGGCAATTGCCTCCCAGCAACCAAGATGACTCATGACTTTTGCCTACTCCATTACATATTTATGTGCAGTGTGTCTCTATGGTGGAGCAATCGTAGTGAATACACACATTTGATGGTAGACTTCCTATACAGAGCTGGGCAAGGAGACAAGTTGTGCCTGCCTACATACGTACTACTACAGATAGTTCAGACTGCACGCTCTCCTAGGACAGACATTTCACTCTCATTTGACCGACTTATATGCAAGCTTTCTCGTGAATTCAGCTACAGACTTGGCGCAAATAATCTTGCGCCAATCCATTTCATCAATGACACTATGCTTAACAACATGGGTATTGGGCCACAACAATGCCAAGCCTGTCTTGATGAGTACGATGATGAGACAGAGGAACAAAGTGAAGAGGATGAGGGGAGTGAACATAAAGAAGGCGAGGAAGAAATGATGGGGAGGGCAGAAGTCATGATGAGGAAGAGCAGGAAGAAGAAGAAGAGGAGGCCCAAGACTCTGATAGGGGCTCTTCTCCTGCTACACATGAGCGCCACAGTGATCGGGCTACTTTAGAAGCTCACCCGACTCAGATTGAGGAGGGCCAAGTCACCCTGAGATAGGAGGTCAGAGAGACCTAGGTCGAACTTGAAGAGAATATGGCCTAAATGAAATAGAAATTTAAGAAGGTGTCTCGCACCTTGAATGCTCTCCTGTGTTGTATGCAGGACAAGGGTGGTCCTCCTCCATCACCAGAGTCAGACGACTAGTCATATGTTGTAGTTGTCTTTGGATTTTTCTTCGTCTTCTTATTTCTATATTTTAGCCTTGATAGGCTTAGTAGCATGGTATAGTTGTTGGTATGTTTTAGTATTCGAAGCTTTGTTTAGATTAGCTCACATGTATCTTCTGTCATGATCCATGTAAAAATACATCTCATGTATTATGACGATTTTAGTTAAATGAAATGCATGAAGCTCCTTTCATTATGGAATGTGTAGAATACTTAACAAATTGAGTGTTATTATGCTAAATCTTACACATGTTTCACCCTATGTTGTGTATATGGAATGCCTCCGAAAGTCACTCGGAATGCAACACGTCTTGCACATGGTAGATCGTTTGACGGGGCACCTCCCATGAGCGATAGCCACACGGACCCCAGCTTGGGCCCTGATAGTGACACTATGCCGGATTCACAGCTGGCCACTGACCCCACCAATGAATCAGCACCTTTTGTACCACCGGTTCTAAAGCAGAACCACGCATCTACCTCGACGCCACAGATGTCTCAGGAAGCTTCTCCTCCTAATAGGTTGGAGCATATGATACTCCTTATACAGCAACAACAGTAGATTTGGACCACCATCGCGAGGGCTCTTGCCCAGAACACGAGCGTGGTCCCGCATGCACCACCTGTGCACCCTGCTGGGAATATGAATGTCAGTGATTTATTTGAGTGATTCCAGCACTTCTAACCTCCTACTTTTACGGGTACTCACAAACTCGAGGAGCCCGAGTACTGGCTTGACCACATCTTTGAGATACTAAAGCCACTGCACTACATTGAGGCAGAGCAGGTTGAGTTGGTTACATACATGTTCGAGAAGGAGGCTAGTCTATGGTGGGACAGCATCCTACGGACAGTGACTGCTGGGTATGTATGGACATGGGAAGCTTTTGAGAGCCGGTTCCATAGGAAGTACATCCCCCTCATGTGGCATAATGAGGAGGGAAAGTTTCTTCGCCTCCTGTAGGGAGGGATGACCGTTGCCAAATACGAGAACAAGTTTACGGAGCTAGCCAGATACGCTCCTTTGATACTAACGAACGAGTCGATGGAGATGCCGTAATTTTTTGAGGGTTTGTAACATGAGATCCGCTCGAAGATGTGTTGCACTAGCATTACCAACTATGCTAAGCTAGTGAGCATGTCCCTGCGAGTTGAGCAGGATGGGGACAGGCTATCTCATACACGTGTACCCATGGGTCTGAGGCCTTAACTTGATATGCCGAACAGGCCATTCCTTGGTAAGAGGCCACATCCAAATTCACCTCCTAGGCTCATGGTTCCATTGACACAAACTAGGCGATCAGATGTGTGGTGCACCTACTGCAAGAGGTTGGGCCATAGTGACACTTACAGCTTTACCAGGATGCGGGACAACAGCTTTGCGCCACCTCAGAAGATTAATCGTCAGTTACCTCAGGCTATTTCAGCTCCACCTCTACGATCAGCTCCAGCTTCATAACCATCTTACCAGCCACTTGTACCTCAATTTAGGCTGCCTTAACAACCAATGGCAGTGCAAGCGAATCATCCTTTATAGGCTCGAGTGCATTCACTTGTAGGTGAGGCATCCAAGACTCAATCGCAACACCATTGGCTTTCAAAGTCATAACACACATCTAAGGTACACTTATATTTCTGTTAGTGGACACTGGGTCCACTATTTCGATCATATCATGCACATGAGTCAAGCGACTAGTGTTGAAAAATACTCCTATAGTTGGGATGAGACTCCTTACCTCCACGGGGACATTCTCAGACTCCACCAAGACTTGTAGAGGTTGATCGATAGACTTAGGAAGCAGAATAGTGCTCGTTGACCTGATGGTCACACTATTATGTCATTATGATGTCATTCTTGGTATGGATTGGCTTACTGAGATGAAGGCAGAGATTGACTATGATACTAGAGTGGTGACAACCCATGGACCCGAGGGCACGACCATTACTTTCCCAGTTCAAGTCAGTACTATCGTATTAGTTGTTATGCTACCTTGCTAGAACATGTTGATGGTCCGACACTTGGAAACACGCCAGTAGTCCGAGATTTCACGGATGTATTCAGGATAATACCTGGACTACCTCCTCAGTGAGAGATCAATTTTACCATCGACCTAGCGCCAGATGCGACACCTATATCTCTACCGATGTATATTATGCCTTCATGTGAGATGGAGGAACTGAGGAGATAGATCAATGATCTGTTAGATGCAGGCTTCATACCACCAAGTGTATCTCCTTGGGGAGCACCCATGTTGTTCATGAAGAAGAAGGATGGATCACTGCGATTGTATATTAATTATCGCAGGTTGAACCAAGTGATAGTGAAGAATAAGTATCCTTTGCCTATGATAGATGATTTGTTTGATCAGTTGAAAGGGGCACAGTATTTTTCAAATATCGACTTATAGTCAGGGTATCACCAGTTACGCGTCAAGGATGAAGACATGCGGAAGACAGTGTTCAGAACCAGCTTTGGGCACTATGAGTTTCTTGTGATGTCATTTGGACTCACAAACACACTTGTCGTGTTCATGGACTTGATGAACCAGATGTTTCAGCTATACCTGTACCGATTCGTCATCGTATTTATAGATGGCATCATGATATACTCCAAGAGTCAGAAGGATTAAGAGGAGTACCTGTGAGCAATCTTTGATACTCTCAGGAAGAAGCAGTTGTTTGCTCAGTACAAGAAGTGTGACTTCTGCAAAGAAGAAGTCAAGTTATTGGGACATGTGGTGTCCAAAGAATAGTTGTGGACCTTGCTAAGGTGAACGCAGTTTAGGGCTAGGAGCATCCCGGTTCGGTTACTGAAGTGATGAGTTTCCTTGGCCTGGTAGGTTACTATCATCAATTCATTAGGGACTTTTCTAAGATAGCCAGACCGTTGTCTCAGCTCACTCAGAAAGATCTTAAGTTTGCTTGGAATGAGAAGGCAGAAGAAACCTTTCAGGAATTGAAGGACAAGTAAATATCTGCACCCATGCTAGTATTTCCAGATCAGGGGACAGATATACCATTTACACCGATGCCTCTTGTGTTGGTTTGGGTTGTGTTCTTATGCAAAAGGATAGAGTGATTGCTTATGCCTCGCGACAGTTGAGGAAACACAAGGAGAACTACGCTACGCATGATCTGGAGTTGGCGGTCATTATTTTTGTATTAAATCTTTGGAGACATTACCTCTATAGAGAGGAGTTCGAGCTCTTTTGTGACCATAAGAACCTTAGATACATATTCGCATAAAAAGACTTGAATATGAGGCAACGACGATGGACGGAAACCTTAAAAGACTTCAAGTTTGAGGTCTCCTACCATCCTGGTAAGGCCAACCTTGTGGAAGACGTATTGAGCCACAAAAAGATGATAGCATTTGCAGCTTCACTGATGATACAAGAATGAAATATGGTCAAGTTTGTGCGAGACTTCGAAGAAAAGCTTACAGTAGAGGAGTCGTTCGAGAGCGTCATACATATTTGTGTACAGCTTCTTATTGATGACTGAATTATTACAGCTTAGAGAGAAGATGAATGGTTGATGAAGATGAGAAAATGGGCTAGCGACGATGAAGGCGCTGAATGGAGAGTTGGGTCGGATGGAGGCTTACGTTATCGTGGCCGCCTTTGCGTTCTGAATCTTTATGACTTGAGAAAGGAAGTCCTAGGGGCCGCTCACAATTCGAAGATGGCAATGCATCCTAGCAGTATGAAAATGTACCGAGACATGAAGCATTCATACTAGTGGGACAACATGGAGGCCCACATAGTAGATTATATGTCTTGTTGTCTCATGTGCCAGCGATCAAGGCCGAGCATCGCCAACCTCCTGAACTGCTTCAGCCCATGCCCATAGCTGAATGGAAATGAGATTTCATCTCTATGGATTTCATTTCGGGCTTACTAAAGATGAGGAAAGGACTTGACTCCATTTGGCTGATTATGGACCAATTGATGAAATCGACTCATTTCCTTTCCATTAGAGTTTTAAACTCAACAAACGATTTGGCCAGGCTGTACATCAAGGAGATAACACATCCGCATTGAGTGCTTATGGAGATTATGTCGGATCAAGACACGTGATTCACGTCTATCTTTTGGACTTGTATCCAAGAAGCGATGGGGGTGAAACTAAATTTCAGTACCGCGTTCCACCCATGACGGATGGGCAGACAGAACGGGTCAATTAGGTGTTAGAGGATATGTTGCGGGCATGTATGCTCGATTTCAAAGACAGTTTGGATGACCGTCTTCCTTATGCAGAGTTCGCTTATAACAACAGCTTTCAAGCAAGCATTGACATGACTCCCTATGAAGCACTGTATGGGTGTCCATGTCGAGCACTACATTATTGGGCAGAAGTTGGTGAGAAGAGTTTTATTGGCCCAGATTTAGTTCAGACAAACTCAGAGAAGATCGACATTATCAGGCGTCGACTTCTTTCAGCACAGAGCAGACAGAAGAGTAACACCGATACAAGGTGGCGACCGCTAGAGTTTGAGGCTGCGGACCATGTGTTTCTTAAGGTTTCCCCCATGACGGGAGTCCTTCGATTTGACAATAAGGGAAAACTCATGCCACGATTTATTGGTCCATTCCATATTTTAAATCGAGTGGGTGTGGTAGCATACCGCCTCGCTTTGCCCACACCACTCACAGGCGTGTACAATGTATTTCACATATCGATGCTGAAGAAAAACGTTCTTGATCCTTCCCACATTATCAAATGGGAGCAAGTACAGTTAAGTGAAGATGTTACTTATGTACCGCGACCGACACGTATCCTAGACAGGAAGGAACAGGTGCTACGCAGTAAAGTTATCCCGCTTGTGAAGGTACTGTGGATGCATCACACTGAGAAAGAGGCTACTTGGGAAACAGAAGCCGAGGTTCGTAAGAGTTACCCTCAGATTCTTGAGCAGTACGAAAAGGTACTAATTTTGAGGATGAAATATTTCTTTAAGGGGAGTAGATTGTAACTGTAATGACCAAGCTATGTCCTAGAGGGGGGAGGGGGGTGAATAGGAAAATGCCAAATAAAAAAAACAACAGCGGAATATAAGAAATAAGATAGCCAACAAAAGCAAGGAACTAAACCACAATAAAGGAATGTAAAGTAACCTCAAATTCAAGTCTTGAGAGGCTAATACGAATGTAGTTCTAAGGATAACCTTGTACCATAAAAACCAAGGGTTTATGGTAAGACAACCTTACTAGAACGATAAGTATCAATATCCTAAACTGAAGAGGAATAAAAAAGGGAAATAACAAAAAGTAAATTCTAAACTATTATAACATTTCCCACTATGCTTGAAATTAAAATATTACAACATTCACATCCACACATACATCCCATAATCTTAAATAATTAAAGATAAGAAATATAAATCACACAACCACAAAACATAAAGAAGTATAGTGGTTCGCCTGTGTGTACACCAACTGTTATAAAACAGCCACACGGCTACTCCACTCCTAATATCCTTACACACGGATATTAGAATTCACTATCAAAATAGGTTTTCACAGGTTCCCCCAAAACATTCACAATTGTGTCTTTTTAACTTGGGCTTACATATTCCTAAAACTCACTTTTTGAGTTTTTTGGCTCTCCTTAGATAACCACACACAATGAGATTTTTCTGACGAATCTCAAAATAAACCAAAAAGAATGTAAATTATAATAATGTAAAATACCTAAATTTCTTCTTTTTGAAGTAGCCTGGAAGAACCAATCGGAGTAAATGATTGAATGTAGAAGTTCATGGTCCAATACTCACTTTAAAATGGTTATAGGTTCTAATTGATTTTAAATTACACCAGTTAGGCTTAGCTCTATTTGATTTTGATTCCAAGAAGAAGGAATACAACAATTCCTCTTTTTAAATAAGATTGGAATATAGAAACAAAATCAAATAATAAAAGCTAACAAAAAGAGAATATTAAATGTGCACAATGTAGCTTAAAATAAACACAAACTTATCTCAGAGTGATCCCTTGATTTTACTTGAATTTCCTTATCAAACTCTGAAATTCGTCGTCTATTTATAGCTGCAGAAATCACATATTTGACTGGTTTAGAGGACACTTCGACTGGTCGTAGGAGAACAAATTTTTAAAATTTTTAACGCGATCGGATAAAATCAACTCACGACTGGTCGTAGGCCCTCTACGAATGGTCATAGGCCTCTCACGACTGGTCGTAGGACCACCAGTTTAGTTGCTAGACTTTGAGTCGTAGAACCAGGATTGGTCGAAAGATGAGTTGACACTGTTCACACGACCGGTCGAATAGATTCCAAGACTGGTCGTGGACGAACAGAAATTTTTAAAAAATTGCAACAAACTTAGGACAGGTCTTGGAATCTCTTGGACTGGTCGTCGCAGTGCTAGGACTAGTCGAACAAGGTCCACGACTAGTCTTAGAACAGACCAAATTCAAATAAAAAGATTTAGTTTAAATTATATATACAAAATGACCTACCCTAAGGTCAAACTAAGGTCTTTCATACCTGGGACATGAAGTATGAACATTGAAACTTCATTCTTTCATATGAAGTTTGACCTTTGAACTTTATGAAGCTTGAGATCTCTTCTTGATGTAGCTTGATCTTGAGATCTTCTACAGCTTGAAATTACACTTCATCTTGAGTGACACTTGAGCCTTGAACAAACACTCTTCTTATCGATGTAGCTCTAAACATTGATGCTTACAAAAGAGGACAAAATACATGACCTTGCATTTCTTTCTTGAAGTCGATCACTGTACTTGACTTGAAGCATTGTGATGCAATGTCTTGAGCACAAAACACAAGACACAGATAAAGGGTCTAGCACACAAAATTTGACAACCAAAGGAGCATAAAACCATAGCACTTACAATCTCCCCTTTTGTCAAATTTGTGACAAAACACACAATAATAATAGAACCAATATGAATACAAAGAATTATGCACAAGTTATAACAGAAAGAACCAGTTACAACTAGTTAAAGAATCATGCATCAGTTTATCAAATGCAAACACACATCAAGATTCACATCAAGACTTTACATTTACATTTACTACATACTACTACTCCCCCTGAATTACTCCCCCTGAGTATATAAAACAAAAATTCTCAAAAACAAAAATGCTCTATACTCACAATCACAATCACAATCAATCCATCCATATCCAAAAGTCTCCCCCTTTTTGTCACAAAATGACAAAGAAACAAGAAAACAATGGAGAATGATAATAAACAGGGGTAAACAAGGAGTCAAGATATAAGTAAATACAGATCATAACCATTAATATTGAAATAGTGCAATCCATAATCATTAAACCATATGCAGCAAACCAAATCAAGTTCAGAATTCACCAAAAGTAAACTTAAAGTTATTATAGACCAAAGATCAAATCACTTAATCTGAACCTGAAGAAGGAGCATGTATTGAAGGATCAAGTTGATGCATGCCCTTGTGTAAGCGCCTAAGATACTTGTGCATATATTTGAACTGTAAATCTTGGGTAACATTCATGTTTTCAACTTTCTCCTTAAGTGCACGCAGACGCTCATCAAACTCAGATGGTTCATAATCAGGATCATTAGCAGAGTCAGACTCAATTTCATCAAAAATATCATCCATGTTTATGTCATCAGGAGGAAGATCATCGGCTTCTTCTTCTTTCCTAACTCTAGCTCCATCACCACCATCCACTTGGCCAGGAGCCAATTCCAACTTCATTTTGTTTATATTTGAGTTGTTAAAAATCAAATTATGGATAGGTGCCTCTCCAATAGGCATAGCGACCAATATATGTGAAGCCAACACAGTCATGAGATAGGCAAACGGTATATCACTATAACCTGGATGGAGACGAAACTGAATGATGGAATGACAAATTAAAGATGGAAGACAAATTTTAGTACCAGAAACAGCTAAGTGCAAAACACGAACCATAAATGAAGTCAATTCTATTTTATTGTCAGACCTCGGATACAGATTTGAAGTAAAGATTCTATGGAGGACTCTGTATCTGGGTAACAAATACCTTGAGGGGAGCGCATTTCTTTTATGAGTCCATTGTACATTCATGTTACATAATGCTCTGGTAAGCTGTCATTTTTCTATTTCTGAGGGTTTTTCAGTTAGAAGATGAATGGGGATACCCTCATTATTAACAGGTATTTCCATAAGGTCAGATATTAAATGATGGTCTACATCAAAAGGGCCTTCTATAGCATCTATTTGAAATGTTAAATTTTCAGTAGAAAAAGTAGAGATGCATGCAAACATGGACTATGCAATAGATTGGTATGCAGGCCCTCCCCAATGTAAGATGTTATCCCATCTTATAGCTCGAAGGAGAGGAATGATACCAAATGGAGCAATGTGGTTAAGATCAATGGCTTTTTCAATAATAACATTGCGCAAAAGCAAATTCCATAGATATGTAGGATCATTTTCGAGTGAACGAAGATGGTGCTGAGTTATTGAAGCTGATCTAGAGGATGATGGACCATGAGCTGTTTTCTTTTTCCCTCTAGAATCCATTTCCACAAAAAAATACAAAGGAACAAGAAAACTCAAAGGAAGTAGAGAAGAGTTTTCTTATATCAACAAATGTAGAAGAAAAGCTCTAAAATCTTCACAAAGCTTGAAATCAAGCACTCCAATGCAAATAAACAAGAGAATAGAACTTGAATATGATAGATTGACCAATAAAATGCACTAACCTTTAAGATCAGGTCGGTGGGTTCGACTGGTCGGATGTTAGCTCATTGGAGAGGAAGTTAGAAATGAGGAAGATGAAATTTTCCCCCAAATTAAAATACCCAACGTTCTCCATGACCAGTCTTGGCCTGTCCATGACCGGTCGTACCAGGACCAGTCGTGTACACCCACGACTGGTCGAGTACCTATAAAAAAACATGCAATATTCACATAAAATTGAAATTTAAACACATAAATACACAAATATATTTACACTATGTACATTAATGCATGAATAATAATTCTGAATGTTCATACCAAGATCAAATTTCAATTTATTAAACCTTCTTTTGTCGAGCGGTTTAGTAAAAATGTCAACAAGTTGAGTCTCGGTCGAAATGTATTCCAAAGATATTATTTTTTCTTCTACTAATTCATGAATATAATGATACCTAATGTCAATGTGCTTGGTACGTGAATGCTGGATTGGATTTTTTGAAATATTTATAGTACTGGAATTATCACAATGTAAAGACATTGAATCCTGTGTAATTCTATAATCACTTAACATACATTTCATCCAAACAAGCTGAGTACATGCATTTTCAACTGCGATGTATTCAGCTTCAGCAATAGAGAGTGATATGGAACTTTGTTTCTTACTAAACCAAGAAAATAAATAATTTTCAATATAAAAACAACCACCACTGGTTGATTTTCTATCATCGATATTTTCAGCCCAATCAGCATCAGTACACCCCGCCAACTGAACACTAGTATCATATAGATACCAGAGACCCAAGTTAACTGAACTTGCGATATACCGCATAATTCGCTTAACAACAGTTAAATGTGACTCGTTAGGATTAGACTGATATCTTGTGCAAATACCAACACTGAAAGCAATATCAGGTCTACTAGTAGTTAAATAGAGCAAACTACCAATCGTACTACGATACAATTTAGGATCCACATCTTTACTTATAGAATCCTTTGAGAGTCTTAAAGTTGTACTCATGGGAGTATTAAAATTCTTATCATTCTCAAATCTAAATCTTTTAATCAAGTTCAGAGCATATTTGGTCTGAGAAATGAAAATTCCATCAGGTTGTTGTTTTACTTGCAACACTAGGAAATAATTTAATTCTCCAACCAAACTCATTTCAAACTTAGATTTCATTAAATCTACAAACTCAATAGTCATGTTAGTACAAGTAGATTCATAAATAATATCATCAACATAGATCTGAACCATTAAGATATCACTGTTGTGTTTCTTAACAAAAAGTGTCTTATCGACACTGCCCATTTGAAAATTATGACTGAGTAAAAACTTAGTCAATTTTTCGTACCATGCCTTGGGTGCTTGTTTTAGACCATAAAGAGCCTTTTTAAGATGGTATACATGATCAGTAAACTTAGGGTCTTCAAACCTTGTAGGTTGTTCAACATATACTTCTTCATGTAAATCACCATTTAAGAAGGCTCTCTTTACATCCATTTGATAAATTTAAAATTTTTTAAAGCATGCAATGGATACAAAAAGTCTGATTGATTCAAGGAGAGCAACTGGTACAAAGGTTTCATCGTAATCAATACCTTCAATTTGAGTGTACCCTTGTACAACCAGTCTTGCCTTGTTTCGAATTATATTACCAAGTTCATCAGAATTATTTTTGAATATCCACTTTGTTCCAATAATATGTTTATCTTTAGGTCTAGGAACAAGATACCAAACATCATTTCAAACAAATTAATTAAGTTCTTCCTGCATAACAACTATCCAGTTTTCGTCAGAAAGAGCTTCTTTTATGTTTACTGGTTCTATCTGGGATGTGAAGCATACGTAATTACATATGTGTTCATGTAACATCCCGAAAATCGGGGGGTCGAGCAAAAACCCAACTCCCGAGTTCCAAAATATTATTTATGCAACATATATATGTATGATTGAATGTTGTCTGTGATAATGTATTAAACATGAGTGAGATTAAGCTAAAACAGCATATCACGCTCTAGAGACGGTTAAATTTACAAGCGGAAGACTGTGATAGTATGTGTAACATATATAAACTGTTGTATGTCTCCAGAGTGTGAATATGTTACCAGGTTAAATACATACATGTATACTCCAAAAGTAAACCAAAAGAATATACATGAGTCTTCTAAAAATATAAAATGACAAGTGTCAAGGTATCTAATCAACCTCCCTGTAATCCCGTCAATCAGAACACGCATAAAGGAGGAATCCTCCTCCTCATCATCAAGTCCAGCTCCGCCTCGCAGGCCGCGCCATCATCTGCAATCACAATAGGGACTGGTGGGTGTCCGAAAACACCATCCCGTAACATGGGAGTGAGTGATCAACTCAGTGGGATAAGAGAAAAGATTAACATGTTCTCAAATCAATCATGCGATAATAGTAAAGCAGTAAATCAGACAATCCTAATACTGTTGTTAATGCAATATGACATGACGTGATATATGCCCTCGTCGACGATCTCCCTCATACGACACCATCTTACGACCGCGGCATGCAATCGTTCCTCAAGTGCTCCATATCTTCCAGGCACATGCAATGTTATGGTGATATGATTTTCGAGTTGTTATTAGTCCATTCAAACAGCAGGATTGGGAAACTAAGGTACTTCCCTTATATCAATCCCAACACAGATCCTGTCTAGGGTCGTCACTCTTAGTAATCTCATACGATGTATATTTTGTAGGTCGCTGTAAGGGCTGCCAGGGCTGTTGCACGCACTCGTTGCTCCACTCCCCCATCACCTTATCAATACAGGCCTACTGTACTCTACTGCTACTGAAGGGTCGTCGCCTTCCGTAGACTCAGAATACGCTCGCGGTCACTACAAAGGACTCGTCGCCTGATCAGTGTAGGCCGACAACAAGAATATAGTGTCCCATACCATCATAATCTGCTCACGAGACTAGGTGCTCACTGGTCACTACGGGGAGGTTTGTGGCCCCAGCGTAGGCCGACAGCTCGATCACGGTGTCCCATACCACCATGTATGGCTCATGAGTCTTCATGGATCTAGGTACCATGGTTGATAGGGTTTACAATGATAAGTTCAGTACCCTAGGTTCAAGCAGTTATGACTCATGTAGGGTGAACATACAACGGCCAGTCGGGTTACTTGACGGGCTCGACTAGCACGATCGCATCTCAAGTCGAACGACATAAAGTGCGTAAAATACTTCGTGTGGCCTAACCACTGCCGCCAACTCCAGAACACGGCTCGCGTTCATCGACGCGTCGTTCATGGAAAAGATAAGCCAACCACGAATTCGCTCGGTTACCGACTGCCTGGACTAGGTATAGTCCCAAACACATAAATTCACATCAGCAATTTATGTAAGAGTATTGGAAATGAAATACAACCATGTGAGCATGTTAACACATGTTATAATATACAACTTAAGCAAATCATCAAGCACATGCATTTCATACATACAATGAAATCATGCATATAACTAGCATGTAGGAAATCATTCACATCAGCATATTAATTGAGAAAACAATCTCAAACTAATCCATAACACCATTTAATTCAATACATACTAATACAAGCATTTATACAAACACTTACACTGCACACTTAAGTCTACATATAGTATGTCGACCCGAAGTGCGCATTTAGGCGAATCTCTTTGCCAAACTAATTATGCACGTATTCCTAACATTCTAATGTGACAATAAACCATGTCAATCACATCAGCAAAATATGAATGAAATCAGTACTTCCTACAAATGACTAAAATGCCCTAAATCTCATATTCTTCGTTGGTTTACGAAACAGGAAACGAACAGCATGTTGTACATGTCAAACGGCGTTGCTGTCAATAATCTACTATTAAACGACATTGAAAGCATTGGAAACAGTCAATGAAAGCGTCTAAAATCTGCACCTTATCTCTTATAAACATATTGTTTCGAACGGAGCGTATACGCTTCGTCTACGGCGAATAGACAACCTGTTTTACGAGTTCTATCAGTTTACATGCTATGGAACGGAAAGAATCCCAAATCAGCAACTTATTAGGGTTATTTCTTACCTGAAAACACGGAGGAATCACCGGTTGAGTGATTGAAGCGTGTTACTAAAGTATGTGCAACAGGCGGTGGAACGGCAGAAAAATTCCCTCCTACTCTCTCTCACAAACTCTCACCTTTTCTCTCTCCCAATCTAGAGTTTTTTCTCAAATTCGGATGGGAGAGAGGAGTGAGGGTTTCAACCCCTTTTATAAGCCCAAAAGTGCCCGGAATAGGCTCGGGAACAAAGTTTACTTAGGTTATATCCAAATCGGGGCTGTTTCGGTCCAAAAGTACATTTCTGGTGGTCCCCTGGCCAAATGCGGTCGGACTTAAGCTCATGCATACTGGATCTAGCACACATCAAGTTTTCAGTCCGGTAGGGTTCATAGATCGCACGTGGCGGTCCAGTTTCAGTTCAGCGGTCACCGCACATAGATCAGGCCTGCAAATCTCATGATATGAAATAGAAATTTTTCCTGATCCGAGGGTGTAATTTGACTGAATTCTGATGGTCAGAACACTTAATACTGACGCGTCAAGTCGTGTGCCAGATTTGAATTTCAAATTCCAATTCTGTCCCTATTCGCACTCTCTTCAGTCCGGGCTCAATGAAATAGCCTGCGATTGTCGGTTGGACTTGATTTTTGAAATGATTGTCAAGTCCAGCTAGGCGGTTTTAACGGTCTAAGATAGCAGGTATCGGACTTTCGACGCGCGGTCTAGATCCAATATAAAGTTTCAAAGTGGTCCAGAGAACAAACCTGCTTAGAGTTTGATCCGAGGTTTTAGAGTATTTTAGAGTCATTGGTTCTACTCGATTTGGGTCTTGTAGAACGTATTTAAAGCGATCAAGGACTATTTCCCAGCTACTCCAGCGTCGCGCTAGCTAACTTACGCTTATTTTCGATAGGAATTAATCCTACGCGATTTCTGGTCGAGTTGGTACTCGAGTCCAAGTACGGATTTTTCACGGGCGTGACAGTCTACCCCCCTTAACAAATAATTTCATCCTCGAAATTTGTACCTTTTCCTACTCCTCGAGAAGCTGTCGGTAGTTCTTTCTGATCTCGGCTTCTGTCTCCCAGGTAGCCTCTTCCTCAGAGTGATGCATCCACAATACCTTCACAAGGGGAATCACCTTGCTACGCAGTACCTGTTCCTTCTTATCTAGGATACGTGTCGGTCGCAGGATATAAGTTACATCCTCTCCTAACTGTACCTGCTCCCATCTGATGATATGGGAAGGATCAGCAACGTACTTCTTCATCATTGAAACATGAAATACGTTGTGAACGCTCGCGAGAGGCATGGGTAAAGCCAATCGGTAAGCCGCTGCTCCCACAAGATCGAGGATCTGGAATGGACCAATAAATCACGGTGCCAGCTTCCCCTTCTTCCCAAACCGAAGGACTCCCTTCATAGGGGAAACTCGCAAAAACACATGATCCCCAACTGTGAACTCCAGCGGCCGTCGTCTCGTATCGGCATAACTCTTCTGTCTGCTCTGCGCTATGAGAAGTCGACGTCTAATAATATCAATCTTCTCTGATGTCACCTGCACTAACTCTGGGCCAATCAAGCTACGCTCACCGACCTCTACCCAGCAATGCAGTGCTCAACAAGGTCGCCTATACAGCGCCTCGTAAGGTGCCATACCGATACTCACCTGAAAGCTGTTGTTGTACGCAAACTCCGCATAGACAAGACAATCATCCCAACTGTCCTTGAAGTCCAATGCACAAGCTCGCAACATATCCTCTAAGATCTGGTTCACCCGCTCTGTCTGTCCATCTGTCTGTGGGTGAAAGGCAGTACTGAACTTCAACTTCACACCCATAGCCTCCTGAATGCGAGTCCAGAAAATAGAAGTGAACCGCGTGTCTCTGTCCGACACGATCTCCAACGGAACTCCATGCAGACGCACAATCTCTCTATTGTACAGTCTAGCTAGCTCGTCTGCAGAGTTCGTAACTCTGATCGGTAGGAAGTGCGCCGACTTCGTCAGACGGTCGACGATCACCCAAATGGAATCATGTCCCTTCCTCGTCTTCGGCAGCCCTGAAATGAAGTCCATGCAAATGAAATCCCACTTCCACTCTGCTATTGGCATAGGCTGCAAAAGTCCAGGTGGTCGGTGATGCTCTGCCTTCACCTGCTGACAAGTGAGACAACGGGACACGAACTCTGCTATGTGGGTCTTCATACCTTCCCACCAATACGTCCTCTTCACGTCACGATACATCTTCGTACTGCCTGGATGCATCGCTAGTCTGGTATAATGCGCAGCCTCGAAAATCTCTCGTCTCAAGTCAGGGACATCTGGGACGCATAGGCGGCCACGATAACGTAAGCCCCCATCCATACCAACTCGCCACTCGACGTTAGCATCATCACTGGCCTGCTCTCGAAGCTCAGTCAGATGCGCATCGTCCCTCTGCGCCTCGATGACCCGGTCATCGATCTGAGATCGTACCTGCACATGTGCGATGAACTCATACGGCTCCTCTACGGTGAGTTTCTGCTCAAAGTCTCGTAAAAACTCAACCATATCCCACTCAGCAACCATCAGCGGAGCCGCAAACTCTATCGCCTTCTTGCGGCTCAACGCGTCAGCCACAAGGTTCTCCTTCCCAGGATGGTAAGAGACTTCGAACTTAAAGTCCTTCAAAGTCTCCATCCATCGCCGCTGCCTCATATTCAAGTCTCGCTACGTGAATATGTACTTGAGGCTCTTGTGGTCGCAAAAGAGCTCGAACTCCTCTCCATAGAGGTAATGTCTCCAGAGTCTCAGTGCGAATATGACAGCTGCCAACTCTAGGTTTTGTGTAGGGTAATTCTCCTCGTGCTTCCTTAATTATCTCGAGGCATACGAAAGTACCCTGTCCCTCTGCATAAGGACATAACTCAGACCAACGCTAGACGCGTTAGTGTATATAGTGTATCTAACCCCTTGCTCTGATAATACTAGCACAGGAGCGGACGTAAGTCTATCCTTCAGCTCCTGAAAAGCTGACTCCGCCTTGTCATTCCAGGCGAACTTCACGTCCTTCCGTGTCAACTGAGATAAAGGTCTCGCGATCTTCGAGAAATCCTGAATGAAGCGCCGATAGTAGCCAGTGAGACCCAAGAAACTCCTCACCTCAGTGACAGAACCAGGCTGCTCCCAGTCCTGAACTGCAGCTACCGTAGACAGGTCAACTGCCATGCCATCCTTGGACACCACGTGTCCCAGGAACTTCACTTCCTGCTTCCAGAAGTCGCACTTCTTGTACTGTGCGAACAACTGATGCTGTCTGAGCGTATCCAGGACCAAACGCAAGTGCTCCTCATGCTCCTCTCGACTCCTGGAGTACACCAAAATGTCGTCAATGAATACAATGATGAATCGATAGAGGAAAGGCCTAAATACCCGGTTCATCAGATCCATGAACATGGCTGGTGCGTTCATAAGACCGAACGACATCACAAGGAACTCGTAGTGGCCAAAACTGGTCCTGAATGCTATCTTCTGCACGTCCTCATCCCTGACGCGCAACTGATGATATCCTGACTGAAGATCAATCTTCGAGAAGTACTGCGCTCCTCTCAACTGATCAAACAAGTCATCGATCCTGGGTAAAGGGTACTTGTTCTTCACCGTGATCTGGTTCAGACTGCGATAATCAATACACAATCGCATCGAACCATCCTTCTTCCTCACAAATAGAACTGCTGCTCCCCAAGGAGACACACTAGGCCGTATAAGGCCAAGCTCTAGCAGACCATCAATCTACGTCCTCAACTCCTCCATCTCACACGGTGCCATGCGATACGTCGGCAGTGAGACTGGCGTGGACCAGGAACCAGATCGATAGTGAAATCAATCTCTCGTCTAGGCAGCAAACCAGGGATCTTCCTGAACAGATCTCTGAACTCGCAAATGACTGGCGTATGCTCAAGCATCTGGGCACCAGCGTCTCGCAGCAAAGTAGTGTAACTAAGTATGCGGAAAGGGAGATTTACCCGCACTGGAAATGTGAAGGATGCACCCTCTGGCTCGTACGCAGTCACTATACGAGTCTCGCAGTCAATCTCGGCCCTCGCTGCAGTCAACCAATCCATGCCAAGAATGACATCGAGATAAACTAGAGAAGGGTCGATAACGAGATCTAGAGCCATCGTCTTGCCCCCCAGATCCACCAAACAACCCTCACACATCTGGGTGACATCTGAATAATCCCCATGAGCTGCAAGGACTCGCACCCTATCCATAGTAATAGTTTGTAACCCAATGCGTCTGACTATGGCACGTGATATCAAAGAAATCGTGGATCCAGTATCCACCATCACGAGAATAGGAATACCTCCAATGTGGGCAGTAACCTCAAAGGCCGAATGCTGAGAAGTCTGTGTCGCAGCTGCCTCAGCTGTCAAGGCATGCACCCATGCCTGCTGTGGCTGGTTCGGCCGCTGTGCCATGGGCCGTGGAGGCTGTCTGATCTGCGATACCGGAGGTCTGAAAGAAGGGTGCGCAGGAGTCAACCGTAAGGGCGGTGCTGATATCGCCTGTGAGCGTGTACAGTCAATCTTCTGCGGCGGTGAGAACCCATTATCCCGCATCCGGACAAAATAACTCTGCGCCAAGTGGCCCTCTCTCCCACAATATGTGCATAGTAAATCAGAGCACCGCATCGGGGGTCTGGCACGGTAGCCCTAGTAGGAGGGTCGACGCGAGGCCTCTTTCCCGCAAAGGGCCTGTCCTACATCTCTGGTCGTGGCCTAGGAGCAACAGGGCCACAAGATAGGGTAAGTCGATCCACATCCTGCTCTGCCCGCATGGACATGTGAATCAGCTCCGCATAGGAGGGAATGCTCACGCAGCACATCTTCGACCGAATATCCGGTCGCAAACCCTCTGAAAAGCGCCGTATGCGCATCTGCTCATCAGTCAGAATAGTCGGGACGTATCTGCCCAACTCGGTGAACCGATGCTTATACTCCGTGACTGTCATGCCTCCCTGTCTGAGGCGGGGAAACTCATTCTCCCGATCATGCCTGTACGTCTGGGGATAGTATTTCTCGTGAAAGCGAAACTCGAACGCTGCCCAGGTCCATATATAATCGGCGGCAACGGTCCGCAATACACTGTCCCACCACAAGCTGGCCTCTCGCTTGAACAGGAACGTAGCCAACTCTACCTGCTCAGCCTCTGTACAGTGTAACATCCGCAGTATCTTCGACACACGGTCGAGCCAATACTCGGCCTCCTAGGGTTTATGAGAACCCGTAAAAGTGGGAGGCCGTAAGCGCTGTAATCGCTCTAACAAGCCCCGTGTATCTGCGGCATTCCCCGCAGGGTAAGTAGGTGGTACAGGATGAGTCATGCCTTCATCCTGGGCATATGTATCAGCATCCTCAGCTGGATGCGCAGGTGGCGCAGGTAGAGGCACACTCCCACCTTGGGCTAATGTCCCCACAATAGTAGTCAGGAGCTGCTGCTGCTGCTGCATCATGGCCATCATCTGTTCAAATCTGTCTGGAGGTGGAGCAGGCTGTGGCGTGTACTACGTCGAAGAAGACGCACGATAAGGCTCTCTGACGGGCGGTGTGAACAGCGGTGGTCCAACTGTAGGACCAGCAGCAGGCTGAGACGCACGCACTGTCTCAGGAATCGGGCCCACAGTAAGGTCTGCATGTGCATCAGACTGCGAAGGAGCCTGATCCATAGACTCACTCAATGCAAGACGAGCCGTGCTCCTTGTAGCCTTCGGCGGCATTCCCTATATTCAAAATAGGGCGTAACCTTGTCAGTCTCAATAGCACAAATATACCGCAATCATTCACACAAGGAGTCAAAGGCATTCCATGCATTTCATTTAATCAAAATTGTCATAATACAAGGGATATGTCCTTACAAGCATCATGATAGAAAGTACATGGAAACTAAGACAGTTAAAATTTACAACAACAACATAAGCAAAGCACTAGCCTTAATAGGCTTACACAACTTAAAGCAGGAAACAACTAACTACTAACAACAACATTAAAGGTTGCATCGCTAGTCTGAGTCGGGTGATGGAGGAGGAGCACCCTTATCCTGCAAGCAGTACAGGATCGTCTTCAAGGTGCGAGTCACCTTGCCGAATTTCCTCTTCGTAACGGCCTTGGCATCCTCGACTTCAGTACGAAGTTCCTGCACTTCCCTTCGCAAGGTGACCTGGCTCTCCTCAATTCGGGCGATGCGATCATCGTCAGTAGCTTGAGCAGAAGGAGGAGGGCTCTCATCTGTATCCTGAGCCTCCTCTTCTACCTCTTCCTGGACTTCTTCCTCAACTTCTGCTCCAGGTTCTCCTTCACTTGGATCCTCTTCATCATCAAAGTCATCCTCGCTATCCTCCTCAAGCTGAGTCTCACGGTGCTGAGACCCAATCTTCATCTTGACCATTGTAGACTCATCAATGCTGTGAATCGAAACTGGCAACTCCGGCCCAAGTCTGTAAGTAAACTCAAGCGCGATCTTGCATATCAGTCGGCCAAAAGGAAGCGATTCAGACGTTCTTCTTGATTTTTCTATGAGGATAATCTGTCACAAGATAAAAGTGGCCATACACACATTCTCTCCCTGGGCCACCAGATACAAGAAATCAACCATAAGGCGCGTACACTCAATGCGATTTGTCGACCTGGGATACACGTTGAACGTGCAAATGTGGTGCAGCAGGCGCAAATCATCTGACATGTAAGACACCTTGAGGCTATTATTAGGCTGCCATGGAACCAGTTTACCACATAAAAACCTGGTACGACGATCTCGCTCACGCCTACTCCTCAAATTCTTCACGCTGGGATGAACATCACCAAGAGGCACGTTCAGAAGTCGCGCAACCAACCGAACATCGATCGTAGCCATCCGGTCTCTACCAAAAGAAATTTTGAACTGCAATGGCTCCAAGGTAGGATTTTGGATACGAGCGTAGAAGGCACGAACGGTGCTCACATTAGCACGAGCACGAGCTTCAAAGATCGGACCCCAATGCACAGCTTCAATGCGCTCGAACAACAGAAATTCACCGAATAGTCGTCCTTCCATGTCCGCCTCAAACAACACTTTACGGTCAGTGTATTGGCCGTGAGGCATCTCTGCTAGAATCACTCGCCCAAGTTGAGTATGGGGATCCAAATCTCGCTTTGTATGGAACTCTCGGGCTATGGTTGGACTTGCGGCGGCGCTTGAGCTAGCGGCGCCACCCCGCGGTCTTCTTGATTGAGCAGGGCGACTAGGCCCAGCCTCACCCGCTGCGGTTTTTCTCTTACCCATCAAAGAGAGGATGGTGGAGAGTGACAAAAGACCCAAAATGGCTTTAACAAAAGCCATGAAAAATGGAGAAAATGTCAAGAAATGGCTGCCCAAATTGGAAAAGGGAGATCTAGGGGTTGTAGAGGGATGCTTCAAGCTCCCTCAGGATGTATTTTCAGAAAGAAAAGAGAATGAAAAAGGGGAATGGAGCACCTCACGATTTCAACTCGATTTGGGAGTTTTGAGAGCTCCAAACAATGAGATCTTCAAGAGGGATTTGGAGGTGGTTTGGAACCACGGTCTTGGGAGAGGGCAGCTGGAAAACGTAAATAGAGCTAGGGATGGGGCTGTTTGTGAAGGAAGTAGCCCTATTTGGGGTTTTCTACGGTCGGACATTATACAGGGGGTGTACACGACCCAAAATAGGGCGTGCGCCTAAAGATCACAACGAGTGGGCCATGGTGGTCGGCGATGCATCGCCGAACCGGCGAAGGCATCACCAACCGTCCGATGATCTGGATGGTGGGACCACATGGGTCTGGTCCCCCATGGTCCAGGGACCCCAAATAACTATGGGCCCCACCTTGGTTCATTGTAGATTGCCCTATATAGGCCTAAACATGCATTCGGGGCTTTTCGGGGCCAATCTATAAATCCGAATACAATCTCCCATCATGCAGCATATGATTTTGGGGTAGAAGGAGCTAGTACATCCATCTAGCCCATTAGTTGCTAAAGATACCAGACATCATTTCAAACAAATTGATTAAGTTCTTCCTGCATAACAACTATCCAGTTTTCGTCAGAAAGAACTTCTTTTATGTTTACTGGTTCTATCTGGGATGTGAAGCATACGTAATTACATATGTGTTCATGTAACATCCCGAAAATTGGGAGGTCGAGCAAAAACCCAACTCCCGAGTTCCAAAATGTTATTTATGCAACATAGATATGTATGATTGAATGTTGTCTGTGATAATGTATTAAACATGAGTGAGATTAAGCTAAAACAGCATATCACGCTCTAGAGATGGTTAAATTTACAAGCGGAAGACTGTGATAGTATGTATAACATATATAAATTGTTGTATGTCTCCAGAGTGTGAATATGTTACCAGGTTATATACATACATGTATACTCCAAAAGTAAACCAAAAAGATATACATAAGTGTTCTAAAAATATAAAATGACAAGTGTCAAGGTATCTAATCAACCTCCCTGTAATTCCGTCAATCAGAACACGCATAAAGGAGGAATCCTCCTCCTCATCATCAAGTCCAGCTCTGCCTCGCAGGCCGCGCCATCATCTGCAATCACAATAGGGACTGGTGGGTGCCCGGAAACACCATCCTGTAATGTGGGAGTGAGTGATCAACTCAGTGGGATAAGAGAGCAAAGATTAACATGTTCTTAAATCAATTATGCGATAATAGGAAAGCAGTAAATCAGACAATCCTAATACTGTTGTTAATGCAATATGACATGACGTGATGTATGCCCTCACTGACGATCTCCCTCATACGGCACCATCTTACGACCACGACATGCAATCGTCCCTCAAGTGCTCCATATCTTCCAGGCACATGTAATGTTATGGTGATATGATTTTCGAGTTGTTATTAGTCCATTCAAATAGTAGGATTGGGAAACTAAGGTACTTCCCTTATATCAATCCCAACACAGATCCTGTCTAGGGTCGTCAATCCTAGTAATCTCATACGATGTATATTTTGTAGGTCGCTGCAAGGGCTGCCAGGGCTGTTGCACGCACTCGTTGCTCCGTTCCCCCATCACCTTATCAATACAGGCCTACTGTACTCTACTGCTACTGAAGGGTCGTTGCCTCCCGTAGACTCAGAATACGCTCGCGGTCACTACAAAGGACTCGTCGCCTGATCAGTGTAGGCCGATAGCAAGAATATAGTATCCCATACCACCATAATCTACTCACGAGACTAGGTGCTCACTGGTCACTACGGGGAGGTTTGTGGCCCCAGCGTAGGCCGACAGCTCGACCACGGTGTCCCATACCACCATGTCTGGCTCATGAGTCTTCGTGGATCAAGGTACCATGGTTGACAGGGTTTACAATGGTAAGTTCAGTACCCTAGGTTCAAGAAGTTATGACTCATGCAGGGTGAACATACAACGGCCAGTCGGGTTACTTGACGGGCTCGACTAGCATGATCGCATCTCAAGTCAAACGATATGAAGTACGTAAAACACTTCGTGTGGCCTAACCACTGCCGTCAACTCCAGAACACGGCTCGCGTTCATCGACGCGTCGTTCGTGGCAAAGATAAGCCAACCATGAATTCGCTCGGTTACCGACTGCCTGGACTAGGTATAGTCCCAAACACATATGAATTCACATCAACAATTTATGTAAGAGTATTGGAAATGAAATACAACCATGTGAGCATGTTAACACATGTTATAACATACAACTTAAGTAAATCATCAAGCACATGCATTTCATACATACAATGAAATCATGCATATAACTAGCATGTAAGAAATCATTCACATCAGCATATTAATTGAGAAAACAATCTCAAACTAATCCATAACACCATTTAATTTAATACATACTAATACAAGCATTTATACAAACACTTACACTACACACTTAAGTCTACATATAGTATGTCGACCCGAAGTGTGCATTTAGGCGAATCTCTTCGCCAAAATAATTATACACGTATTCCTAACATTCTAATGTGACAATAAACCATGTCAATCACATCAGCAAAATATGAATGAAATCAGTACTTCCTACAAATGACTAAAATGCCCTAAATCTCATATTCTTCGTTGGTTTACGAAATAGGAAACGGACAACATGTTGTACATGTTAAACGGAGTTTTCGTCGATAATCTACTATTAAACGACATTGAAAGCGTTGGAAACAGTCAATGAAAGCGTCTAAAATCCGCACCTTATCTCTTATAAACGTATCGTTTCGAACGGAGCGTATACGCTTCGTCTACGGCGAATAGACAAGCTGTTTTACGAGTTCTATCAGTTTACATGTTATGGAACGAAAAGAATTCCAAATCAGCAACTTATTAGGTTTATTTATTACCTGAAAATGCGGAGGAATCACCGGTTGAGTGATGGAAGCGTGTTGCTAAAGTACGTGCAACAGGCGGTTGAACGGCAGGAAAATTCCCTCCTACTCTCTCTCACAAACTCTCACCTTTTCTCTCTCCCAATCTAGGGTTTTTTCTCAAATTCGGTTGGGAGAGAGGAGTGAGGGTTTCAACCCCTTTTATAAGCCCAAAAGTGCCCGGAATAGGCTCGGGAACAAAGTTTACTTAGGTTATATCCAAATCGGGGCTGTTTCGGTCCAAAAGTACATTTCTGGTGGTCCCCTTGCCAAATACGATCAGACTTAAGCTCATGCATACTAGATCTAGCACATATCAAGTTTGCAGTCCGGCAGGGTTCGTAGATCACACGTGGCGGTCCAGTTTCAGTTCAGCGGTCACTGCATGTAGATCAGGCCTGCAAATCTCATGATATGAAATAAAAAATTTTCCTGATCCGAGGGTGTAATTTGGCTGAATTCGGACGGTCAGAACGCTTAATACTGACGCGTCAAGTCGTGTGCCAGATTTGAATTTCAAATTCCAATTCTATCCCTATTCGCACTCTCTTCAGTCCGGGCTCAATGAAATAGCCTGCGATTGTCGGTTGGACTTGATTTTTGAAATGATTGTCAAGTCCAGCTAGGCGGTTCTAACGGTCTAAGATAGCAGGTATCGGACTTTCGACGCGCGGTATAGATCCAATACAAAGTTTTAAAGTGGTCTAGAGAACAAACCTGCTTAGAGTTTGATCCGAGGTTTTAAAGTATTTTAGAGTCATTGGTTCTACTCGATTTGGGTCTTGTAGAACGTATTTAAAGTGATCAGGGTCTATTTCCCAGCTACTCCAGTGTCGCGCTAGCTAACTTACGCTTATTTTCCATAGGAATTAATCCTACGCGATTTCTGGTCGAGTTGGTACTCGAGTCCAAGTACAGATTTTTCACGGGCGTTACAGTTCAAGTTGTCTATGAGTGCGTACACTAATGAGAGGGTTTCTAAGAATCTGAGTGGTTGGATGATCTTTAACAGTCCTCAATTCAGAATCAGTTTGATTTGACGAAGTATCTGATTTGTCAATTTAAAGAACTACATCTTAATCTAAACTTGGGGCAGGTGTATTCAAGTGATCGTCTATGACCACATTAATAGACTCTTGAATCACACCGGTCCTTTTTTTTCAATATGCGGTATGCGCGACTATTTAAAGAGTATCCTAAAAAGATCCCTTCATCACTTTTAGTATCAAACTTGCCCAGATTTACCCGTTCACGTAGAATATAGCACTTGCTACAAAAAACTTGAAAGTATTTGATAGCAGGCTTCTTATCGAACCATAGTTCATAAGCCGTTTTGTTATTAGATTTACAAGTATAAACCCGGTTAATAATATAGCAGGCGGTATTCACTGCTTCTGCCCAAAAATTTCTAGGGAGCTTCATACTATTCAATATTATGTTTCTTATTTCTTGAAGCACTCTATTTTTCCTTTTCACAATTCTATTTTCTTATGGTATTTTGGGCCCAGAGAATTCATGTGATATTCCCTGATCACTACAAAATTTCTCAAAACTACTATTCTCAAACTCAGATCCATGATCACTACGGATCTTACTGACTTGAGAACCTTTTTCAGTTTGAATACGTCTGATAATCTTTTCACTTTATCATGGGTTTCTGATTTATCCCTTCAGAAAGCGACCTAAGTGAATCTTGAAAAATCATCCATAATTACCAGGATGTATTTTTTGGTACCTCTAGTTGGTCCTATAAGATCCATGTGGAGAAGCTCGAGTGGTCTTGATGTGGCA
Organism: Magnolia kwangsiensis; assembly: GCA_037074715.1. NCBI lineage: Eukaryota > Viridiplantae > Streptophyta > Magnoliopsida > Magnoliales > Magnoliaceae > Magnolia > Magnolia kwangsiensis. Next base: position 109,291,014 of record CM073573.1, on the reverse strand, counting down.
TTGGAGTTCAACTTTTTGTGAGAGCTGCTAGTTTGTTTACCATACTGACATTCACCACATATTTTATCTACTTTTTATAATTTAGGTAGACCTCTGATTAGTTCTCTTTTGTTCAATTTGTATAAATTACGGAAGTGTACATGTCCAAGGCGTTTATGCCATAATTTTGTTTCATTGGTATGGACCATGTAACACTTTTGACTAGATGAGCTGCCATCACTTACAATATAGTAGTTTTTGGAAGTTCTGCGACCAGTTAATATTACAGATCCATTTTTGTTTATGATTTCACAACCTTGATTGAAAAATTTCACATTATGATTGTTATCGCATATTTGAGATATGCTTAACAGGTTGTGTTTTAGACCCTCAACATATAAAATATTCTTGAATAAGGGAAGGTTATAAAGTTGAACCGTACCTTGGCCAATAATTTTGTAGTTGCTACCATCACCAAATGTGACTGACCCATCAGTCATATCTTTGAGATCAGTGAATAAAGCCTTGTCGCCTGTCATATGCCTAGAGCATCCACTATCTAGGTACCACTTTGAATGGATTATAGCTTTGAAAGTAGTGTGGGCAAACAAGTAGGTAACCTTAGGAACCCATTTCATAACAATTTTGGATTTAGGTGTATAGTGGGTCTTCTTTTAATTGTAGATAAATTTAGAGTGACCCACTGAGTTAGATTTCAAGAGCTCCTTAAGAAGATCAACTATTTTATTAGCTAAAGGGTTTCGGTTCTGAAATTTATAAATGTTTTACGGTTTTTGAAAAAACTTGATTTGTACTTTTCCCTTTTGAGTTCAAGGTCTCTCCTTTTACAAACTTAGGAGACGTATTCTTATGTTTAATAGGAATATTTTTCTCATAGCCCAAACTGGATCGATCGCCACATTTCCTTGATCCAGAAAAAGTTTTTCTATCTTTGGATCTCCTTAGGCATACTTCCATGTATCCTTTAAACTTAAAAGAGAAGAGATTTCAAGTTTAAGATTTTCACTCTTAGATTTCAGACTCTCAATCTGAGAATTTTTGAAATCCAAATCACATTTGTATTTTTCAAAACAGTCTGAAATATGGGATTTTTCTAAAACAAGAGATTCAAAATTTTCTCTAAGCTTTGAAAATCTTTCTTTTTGAAGCTTAAGTTTAACAACAATTTTATAACTTTCCTTATATAAGGCATTATAAGCATCTTGAAGATAATCTTCATTTTCACATTCATTGTTCAGATTTTCTTCACTTGTTGAATCATTATTTGAAAATGTGAATTTGGCTAGGGTCATAAGGGCTTTCATTTCATTACCCGACTCGGTTTCAGAATCTTTTGAATAAGAAGAGGCTTTAGAATCAGAGGATTCATCCCAAGTAGCCAATATACTCTTCTTTTTAGGTTTGTCCTTTTTAGGACACTTATTTGCTAAATGCCCATATTCTTGACAGTTGTAACATTGACTCTCTTTTAAAGATTTCTAAGGCTTAGATTTGGATTTTGATCTCTTCTTCTCATTACCTTTTTGAAAATCAACCCTCTTTTTGCTTTTAAAAATTTTATAAAACTTTTTTGCTAAAAGGCCCATATCGTCTTCAGAATTTTCTAAATCAGAATGATTTTCTTGAGAAACATCTTTAAAAGACTTAAGGGCAATAGATTTTCCTTTAAGAGCTTTAAAATTTAACTCGTAAGTTTGTAAAGATCCAACTAGTTCCTCTACCCTCATAGTGTCCGTATCATGAAGTTCCTGGATCGCGGTTACCTTAAAGTTGAACCAGTTAGGAAGTGAGTGTAGTATCTTTACACACACTTTACTTTCTAGGATGTTATCGCCAAGACCCCACATAGAGTTTACAATGTCATTTAATCTTGTATAAAAGTCCATAAACATTTCTTTTTTCTCCATATGAATTTCTTTAAATTTGGTTGTGAGGAGTTGGACTTTAGATTTTTTGACAACTGATGTAACCTCGTGTGTCATTTCTAAAACATCCCAAGCTTGCTTTGCAGAACCACAAGATATAATTCTTTTGAATTCATCCGGTAATAGTGCGTAAGTGATTGAATTTACTGCTTTAGCATTTGCACTACTCTCACTTTTCTGAAGTGAGGTCTATGAGAAATAAGGAGTTATTCTCATCACTTTTGAACCATCAATTCCAGTCACTTCAGTGATAGGAGGGTTCCATTCATTCACTGTGGCTAGCCACACACTTTCATCCATGGATTTTAAGAAGACTCTCATCCTGACTTTCCAATAAGCATAATTGGAGGCATCAAAGGGTGGAGGCCTAGTGACTGATAGGCTATCAAAACTTGACATCTTATGTATAGCTTAGATCATTAGCTCAAGAAATAATCCAAGAATAAAGAATTAAAACGAGTTATTAGGCTCTGATACCACTTCTAATGGCCAAGCTATATGTCCTAAAGGGAGGGGGGGTGTAACACCCCAGATTTTTGCCAACCTGGGATTAGACGTCCTTAGGCAATGGGTCAACTAAAACACCTGGGAAATTGCTCAGAACCCAATTCCATAGCCAAAGAAATCACTTAGGATTAATTCCTTTAGAAACTAAGCATAAGTTAGCTAGCGCTATGCTGGAGTGGCTGGGAAATGGCCCCTGATCACTTTAAATACGTTCTACAAGACCCAAAGAGAGTAGAACCAATGACGCTATAATACTCTAAAACCTCGGATCAAACTCTAAGCCGATTTGTTCTCAGGACCTCTTTGAAACTTTGTATTGGATCTAAACCGCGCGTCAAAAGTCTGATACCTACAATCTTAGACAATTATGACCGCCTTGTTGGACTTGACAATCGTGTCGAAAATCAAGTCCAACCGATGTTCAGAGGCTATTTCATTGAGCCTGGAGTGAAGAGAGTGAGAATAGGGTTAGATTTGAAATTTGAAATTCAAATCTAGCACACGACTTGACGCGTCAGTATTAAGCGTTCTGACCATCAGAATTCAGCCAAATTACACCCTTGGATCCGGAAAAATTTCTATTTCATATCACGAGACTTGTAGACCTGATCTACGTGTGGTGACCGCTGAACTGAAACTGGACCGCCACGTGCGATCTACGAACACTACTGGTCTGAAAATAGGATGTGAACGACATCCGACGTGCATGAACTTAAGTCCGATCGCGTTCGACCGGGGGACCTTCAGAAATGCTTCTTTGGACCGAAACAGCCCCGATTTGGTTACCCCTCAAGTAAACATTGTTCCCAAGCCTAATCTGGGAAGTTTTTAGGTTATAAAAGGGGTTTAAACCCTCACTTCTCTCACCCATCCGAATTTGCTACAAACCCTAGCTGGTGTGAGAGAAAAAGTGAGAGATTGTGAGAGAAGGTGGGAGTTATTTTCCTGCCACCTGCTACCGCTACTGCACGTGTTTAAGCCACGCAATCCAATCACTTTTTTGGTGAATTTACCGCATTTCTAGGTAAGAAAATACCCTAACCACTTGCTGATTTGGAGTTCCATCGATTCCTTAGCGATGTAGCTTACGAATCTTGTGTATTAGGTTGTCTGTTCGCCGTAGACGAAGCGTATACGCTTCGTTCGAATCAATACACTTCTAGGATAAAAGGTGCGGATTTTAGACGCTTTGATTGGTTGTTTTCAATGCTTTCAATGTCGTTTAATAGTAGATTATCGACGGCAACGCCGTTTGACATGTACAAGATGCTATCCGTTTCTTGTTTCGTAAGCAGACGAAAAATATGAGATTTAGGGCATTTTAGTCATTTGTAGGAAATACTGTTTTCATTCATATTTTGCTGATATGATTGACATGGCTTCTTGTCATATTAGGATATTAGGAATGCGTGCATAATCAGTTTGGTGAAGAGATTCGCCCAAATACGCACTTTGAGTCGACATATTATATGTAGACTTAAGTGTGTAGACTAAGTGTTTGAATAAATGTTTGTATTAGTATGTGTTGAATTAAATGGTGTTATGAATTAGTTTGAGATTGAATTCTCAAATAATACACTGATATAAATGATTTTTTACATGTTGGCTATATGCATGATTTCATTATATGTATGAAATGCATGTGTTAGATGATTTACTTAAGTTGTATGTTATAACATGTGTTAATATGCTCACATTGTTGTATTTCATTTCCATTACTCTTATATGATTGCTGATGTGGATTCATGAATGATTGGGGCTATACTTAGTTCAGGCAGTCGGTAACCGAATCAATTCGTGGTTGGCTTATCTTTGCCACGAACGACGCGTTGATGAATGCGAGTCGTGTTTTGAAGTTGGCGGCAGTGGTTAGGCCACGCGAAGTGTTTTATGCACTTCATGTCGCTCAGCTTAAGATGCGCTCGTGCTAGTTGAGCCTGTCAAGTAACCCGACTGGTCATTGTATGTTCACCATGGATGTGTCATAACTGCTTGAACCTAGGGTACTGAACTTATCATTGAAAACCCTGTCAACCATGGTACCTTGATCCATAAAGACTCCTGAGCCGGGCATGGTGGTATGGGACACCGTGGTCGAGCTGTCGGCCTATGCTGGGGCCACAAACCTCCCCGTAGTGACCAGTGAGCACCTATGACTCGTGAGCAGATTATGGTGGTATGGGACACTATATTCTTGTTGTCGGCCTACATTGATAAGGTGATGGGGGAGCGGTGCAACGAGTGCGAGCAATAGCCCTGGCAGCCCTTTGTAGTGACCTCGAGCGTATTCTGAGTCTATGGGAGGCGACGACCCTTCCGTAGCAATGAGAGTACAGTAGGCCTATATTGATAAGGTGATTGGGGAGCGGTGCAACGAGTGCGAGCAACAGCCCTGGCAGCCCTTGCAGCGACCTACAAAAATATACATCGTATGAGATTACTAGGAGTGACAACCCTAGACAGGATCTGTGTTGGGATTGATATAAGGGAAGTACCTTAGTTTCCCAATCCTGCTGTATGAATGGACTAATAATAACTCGGTAATCATATCACCATCACATTACATGTGCCTGGAAGATGTGGAGCACTGAGCGGTACGCAAGCATGCCACGGACGAAGATGGTGCCGTATGAGGGAGATCGTCGGTGAGGGCATCCATCATGTCACGTCATATTTTATTAATAACAGTATTAGGAATGTTTGATTCATTGCTTTACTATTATCGCATGATTGATTTGAGAACATGCTAATCTTTGCTCTATTATTCCACTGAGTTAGCTACTCACTCCCACGTTACGGGATGGTATTTTCGGACACCCAACAGTCCCTATTTTGGTTGCAGATGTTGGCGCTGCTTGAGAAGCGGAGCTGGACTTGATGATGATGAGGAGGATCCCTCCTTTATGCGTGTTCTGATTGACGAGATTAAAGGGAGGTTGATTTGTTGCCTCGACACTTGTCATTTTATATTTTTAGAGCACTCATGTATATTCTTTTTATTTACTTTTGGAGTATACAGGTATGTATATAACCTGGTAACATGTTCACACTTTGGAGACATACAACAGTTTATATATGTTATACATACTATCACAGTCTTCCGCTTGTTAATTTAACTGTTTCTGGAGTATGATATGTTGTTCTAGCGTAATCCCACTCATGTTTAATACATTAACACAGACAACATTCAGTCATACATATCTATGTTGCATAAATAACATTTTGGAACTCGGGAGTTGGATTTTTACTCGACCCCCGATTTTCGGGATATTACAGGGGGGGGGATAAAAAAATAACAACGGAATATAAGAAATAAGATTGCCAACAAAAGCAAGGAACCAAATCAAAATAAATGAATGTAAAGAAACCTCAAATTCAAGTCTTGAGAGGCTGATACAAATATAGTTCTAAGGACAACCTTACACCATAAAAACTAAGGCTTTATGGTAGGACAAACCTTACTAGAACGATAAGTGTCAATATCCCAAACTGAAGAGGAATAAGAAAGGGAAATAGTAGAAAGTAAATTCTAAACTATTACAACATTCCCCAATGTGCTTGAAATGAAAATATTACAACATTCACATCCACACATACATCTCACAATCTTGAATAATTAAAGATAGGAAATATAAATCACACAACCACAAAACATAGAATTATAGTGGTTCGCCAGTGTGTACACCAACAGTTATAAAATAGCCACATAGCTACTCCACTCCTAATATCCTTACACACGGATATTAGCGTTCACTATCAAAATAGGTTTTCATAGGTTCACCCAAAACCTTTACAATTGTGTCTTGTTAACTTGGGCTTACACAATCCAAAAACCCACTTTCTAAGTTTTTTGGTTCTCCTCAGATAACCACACATAATGAGATTTTTCTAACGAATCTCAAAATAAACCAAAAAGAATGTAAATTACAATAATATAAAATACTTGGATTTCTCCTTTTTGAAGCAGCCTGGAAGAACCAATCGGAGTAGATGATTGAATGTAGAAGTTTAAGGTCCAATGCTCACTTTAAAATGGTTCTAGATTCTAATTGATTTTAAATTAAATCAGTTAGGCTTAGCTTTATTTAATTTTGATTCCAAGAACAGGAATACAACAATTCCTCTTTTCAAATAAGATTGGAATATAGAAACAAAATCAAATAATAAAAGCTAACAAAAAGAGAATATTAAATGTGCACAATGTAGCTTAAAATAAACACAAAATTATCTCAGAGTGATCCCTTGATTTTACTTGAATTTCCTTATCAAAGTCTGAAATTTGTCGTCTATTTATAGTTGTAGAAATCGCATCTTCGACTGGTCTAGAGGACACTTTGACTAGTCATATGAGAACGAATTTTTGAAATTTTTATCGTGATCGGATAAAACTGACTCATGACTGGTCGTAGTGTCTACGACTGGTCGTAGGTCCTCTATGACTGGTCGTAGGCCTCTCACGACTGGTCGTAGGACCACTAGCTTAGTTGCTGGACTTTGAGTCGTAGAACAAGGACTGGTCGAAGGATGAGTCGACACTGTTCACACGATTGGTCGAACAAAGTCCAGGACTGGTCGGGATGAACATAAATTTTTAAAAAATTGTAACAAACTTAGGACAGGTCTTAAAATCTCTTGGACTGGTCGTGGCAGTGCTAGGACTAGTCGAATAAGGTCAAGGACTAGTCTTAGAACAGACCAAATTTAAATAAAAAGATTCAGTTTGAATTATGTATACAAAATGACCTACCCTAAGGTCAAACTAAGGTCTTTCATACCTGGGACATGAAGTATGAACATTGAAACTTCATTCTTTCATATGAAGGTTGACCTTTGAAACTTATGAAGTTTGAGATCTCTACTTGATGTGGCTTGATCTTGAGATCTTCTACAGCTTGAAATTACACTTCATCTTGAGTGACACTTGAGTCTTAAACAAACACTCTTCTTCTCGATGTAGCTTTGAACATTGATGCTTAGAGAAGAGGACAAAATACTCTTCTTTCTTGAAGTCGATCATCGTACTTGACTTGATGCATTGTGATGCAATGTCTTGAGCACAAAACACAAAACACAGATAAAGGTTTTGGCACACAAAATTTGACAATTAAAGGAGCATAAAACCATAGCACTTACAATAACGTCTCGAAAAAATCCATACAAAGACCCGAGTATCACCTCTAGTAGAAATCATTAAGGATCGAATTCTATACAAATTAGACAAAAATTAATTAAGTACCAAACTAAATAAATCAGAGAATTAGCTTGAACCACTTTCTATACGGACTGTAAGGCCCAAAACCATTAGAATCGCTAACCCAATGTTACCTAGAAACCTAGGATTAATCTCAAAACCCAGTTGCTCTTAGGAGCACATTGAAACGCCGTATCGGACTTGGACCGTGCGTCGAAAGTCTGATTATAGAAAAACTATATGGTTATGACCCCCTTACTGGGCTTGACAACCCTAGTAGGAATCAAGTCCAAATAGTATTTAGAAACGCACAACTTGAGCCTGGAGCGAAGTGTGTGAGGAACACGAATATCTTTAGAAAATGAACTTAAACTTAAGTGAATTAGGTCATTCTCTTTCAGGCCAAATTTAAAGTTTTAGACCGTCAGATTCTGACCCAACTACACCCTTGGATCAGGAAAATTTTCCTGCACCCATTAGTATACTTGTGGCCCTGATCGAGTAACGATGACCGTTGAACTGAAACGAGTCCTCCACAATCGATCCACTAATCCGATCAGATCGAAACCTTAACATGGCATAGATCCATTGCTAAGAAACTTTCTCAAGACCGTATACGAGTAATGGACCTCCAGATGAGCTCCATTAGCCCAAAACAGCCACCCTTTGGCTATACCCTAAGTATACCATGGTCATGGGGCCATTTACCTCACTTCTTGGCCTATATAAGGGCCTTAACCCACCCCTCTCTCATTCCATACGAATTCTCTAACCTTAGGAGAGAGAAGAGAGAAAAGAGTGAGTAGAAGTGTGATAGATTTGTGGATTGTTGCTGGGATTCACTCCCACTACTCCACGTACCGAATCACCTCTTCCTTGTCACTACACCGTCGAATTCAACTCTGTTTTGTGTAAGAAATCCTAAGCCTAATCTATTTTAGGAATCCAAATATAGAAATTGATGAAATAGTTAACCTATTTTAATGTTTAGGTAGTCGTTGTGCCGTAGATAAAGATATGGTGTACGAACCGAGTTCATAACAAGTGTACCGACGGAAGGTACGGACTATAAACATTTGGGTTATAGTTTTCAAGGCTTTTATTGTCAGCAATGATTTATGTCTGATTTGATTGTTACCATATGATCTTAGTTACGACGTTTTTCGATATATCATATATGTGTAAACTAGGTTATCACTAACTGCATTTCATGTGTTTGTTGAAATGTTTGAATGAATATGAAATTATGATTCATGCTTGCCATGATTATTAATTGAGAATGCAAGATTGTTGCATGTATGAAAAGGATTTGCCCTAATATATGTTATAACTGATTTACTTCATGTATGTAATAACGAGTAGTCTAAGTGTTTGATAAAATGCCTGAATGAGAAATTGTTTGATGTATTTCATTTAATAAGGGTGTTGAGATTGGATTCTCAATCACCTTATCTATAGTTACAGTTTTCTTCATGTAACCTACCTACGTGATTTACGGATAAAATACATATGTATGATAATATGCTCACTATGTGTTTGTTAAAATGCTCGAATGAGATTCATATTTAAATTGGTTGTTAAATACAATTTTGACTATCACTTATGAATGCTTATTATATTTGAGCATGATTATGACTATTACGTAGTCCAGGCAATCAGTAACAGTTTTCGATCGAGTGGTCAAGTAAGTTTCGCCACAACAGACATATTCAATATATCCGAGTCGTACGGTGATTATCGACAGTGGCTAGGCCACAAGGAGTGGGTATGCGCTCCATGTCGATTAATTTAGCGTATGCTCATACCGATCGAACTTATCGAGTAACCCGATTAGCCTAATGTGTGTTTACCATGTATGGACACTATTGCTTAAATCTAAGGTACCACTTACCAATGTAAAGCCCGTTTAACCATGGTATCAAGATCCGCTAAGACTCACAAGCTGGACATGGTGGTGTATGGGACACAATGGTCGAGCTGTAGGCCTACGCTGGGGTGACGAGCCACCCCGTAGTGATAAGTGAGCAACCTAAACTCATGAGTGAAATATTATGGTGTATGGGACACTGTATTCGAGCTGTCGGCCTATGCTAAGGTGACGAGCCTTCCCATTGTGACCTTGAGTATAAACTAGGCCTACGCTAAGGTGAAGAGCCTCCCGTAGCGACCTGAACTTGCCTGCTTTTAAATCAGGGATGATGTTGCCCTATAACTTGCCTATCGTATGTGATTAACTAAGATTGACAACCCCAGATGGATCATCATTTGGGTAACTGATATAAAGGGATGTACCTTATCTTCCTAAATCTATTGTATGAATAAGCCTAATTAACAACTTCGCTGACACGACCATGCACCACATTACATGTGCCTTTGGCGTGGAAGAGCATAGTGGGAGTAGTATGTGCGACTGTGAGATGATGTCGTTGAGGGAGTGCAGGTGAGGGCATGCATCATTGTAGCATATCAATCCTACATTAACAAGAGTACTTAGGATATGACTATTATACTGCTTTATCATTACTGCTTAATTGAATTGATAACATGATAACCTTTATCTTATAGTTCCACTAAGTTGATCACTCACTCCCACTCTAGGACGGTGTTTTAAAACACCAATCAGACTCTGTTTTATTTACAGATGATGACAATGCTTACAAAGCGGAGCCTGATTTCTATAATGATGAAGAGGAGTTCTCCTATATGCAGCTATTAGGCACGTTTATGTAGACCATGTATTGATTGATGAGATTATAGGGATACGAATTAGTTGGACATTATACTTTGTCATTTTGTATATTTTAGAATAAATGTGTATATATTCAACCTAGTGACATGATCATACTCTGGGGGTTTATAACTACTTATATACTTTATTTATCTATCACAGTCTTCTACTTGCTTAATTTAATCATCTCTGGAGTATGATATGCTGATTTAGTGTAATCCCATTCATGTTTAATGTGCTTATGCGAACAACATTTAATCATCATTATCTATGTTGCATAAGTGATGCGATGGATCTCGGGAGTTGAGCCTTTGCTCGACCCTCGAAATTGAGGGCATCACACACACACACACACACTCTCTCTCTCTCTCTCTCTCTCTCTCTCTCTCTCTCTCTTTCTCTCTCTCTCTCTCTTTCCTTGTTGTGGCCCACCTTGATGAATGGATTAGATCCACACGTCCATCCGAGGCATTACACACACTCTCTCTCTCTCTCTCTCTCTCTCTCTCTCTCTCTCTTTCCCTGTTGTGGCCCACCTTGATGAATGGATTTGATCCACACGTCCATCTGTGGGCCACATGTATGTGGGACCTGCCTAATGCATGTTTCGTCCCACTGTCCAAGAGGTCTGGATGATGGGAAAAGACATTTTCCTACTGATTCAAGTGGGCCACGTGTACATGGGACCCACTAATGTAAGTGTTTCATCCACACCGTCCGGCCATGTGGATAGTGGGAATCCCATCATGATGTATCATCCACACCATCTAGTGGACGGGTTTGGATGCAGGGAAAGCATAAATATCAGCTTTAATCCTAATCTGTTGGTGGGCCACATGTGTGGACCCACCTTATGCACGTGTTGGATTTATACCGTCCAAGGTCTGGATGTGGGACCCACTTGATATATCTATTTATTCCCACAGTCCAGAGCTTAGATGTGGGGCCCATCTAGTATGTGTGGTACCTCCACACCATCCAACAAGGGACGGTAGGAAACCACCTGATGTATGTGTTTTATCCACCGTCTAGAAGGTTGGACGGTGGGACCCACCAAATGTATATGTTTTATACCTACGCCGTCCATCTGTTTCACCCACACCGTCCATCTGTTTCACCACACTGTCCATCTGTTTCATCCACACCCTCCATCTATTTCATCCATGCCCTCCATTCGTGGGACCACCGTGATGCATGTGATTAATCCATGCTGTCCAACCTCTTAAACAGTGTGACCCACCTCAATGTATGTATCTTACATCCAGGTTGTTCGTCTAGTGCACCTTGACGCTAGAGCTTTTAAATTTTAAAAAAATGTATATATATAATATAATAATATATTAATATAAAGCTGCAGTCGAAGCAGATTAGCGGTGTATCTCACATCAGCTATATAGAAGTCGTATTGATGTTAGAAGTTCTATGGGTCTAATCATAAGGTATGCGTTATATCAACACCATCCACCTGATTGGTCGGTGGGACCCACCCTGCACGTGTGGGGTCTTCACCGTCCAGCTGGGACGTGGACCCCACCACGATGTATGCTTTAATCCACACCATCCACCATCTAGCAGTAAAACAATGGGACCTGCCATGTTAAGTATTTTATCCATGTTGTCCACCATCCAGCAATGGACGATGGAGCCCACTGATACATGTGTTTTATCCTCACTATCCCATCTAGAAAGTGGGATGCCACCGTGACAGATGTGATGGATGCACACCGTCCTCCCAGGGGCCACCGTGATGTATATGTTTGTCTAGCACCATCCACACGTGGACAGTGAGACCCACATGTCACACACCAGACTGGGTAACCGGACTCATAAGGAACCCGATGGCTGGTTCTGGCTGCAACAGCCTCCGTAATGCCCCATTCTCGACTCCTGAGGTAGGTTCCGATCCTGGGATCCTACAAGGAGGATTTCCATAACAATATAATCATTTCTAATACGAGCATACCTAAGATCACAGCAAGTAAATCTGAGAATAACAAAGGCACACATCACAAAATCCACTATGAATTTGAACTTTTACAAGTTTCCATAAGGTCCAAAAGGACATACATAAGATAACAGAAGAAAGAAGGAAGTTGATCTGCAACACTGGGTCCTCGGCTCGCACACCTATCTAAGCTCAGTTGCTAAGATGCTAACTTAGGATCTCCTATACGCATCAATCATGCATAAGCTTATAGAAAGATTAGAGGGTGGTGAAAGTATGTGACAATGGTGCTCAGAAGAAGATAGAGAATGCAGAAGGGAGTCACGATCAATACTAATACCACGAGCCTTACCAAGGCTATCATGAATACAAGAAGCTATACCAAGGCAGTATGATAATGTAAGAAGCCATACTAAGGGTATATAGTGCAATGAGTAATGTAATGCAATGCAATGAGTACTAGGCGTTATGCTAAGGTGATGTATTATGAGGCTTACACAACCGATGCAAATGCAATACGAAGTAATGCCAGTGCTCATATCCAATCCACATATCAAGTACATTTCCATCATAAGGAAATCACTGGGGTTCATTACACTGTTGGATGATTACTGCTCTACAGACCCCGTACAGTTAAACGAGCGTAAGAGACCTCACTATCCACCTGTGGACAGTCAATCACCAGCAAGGCCTGACGGTAGTGGACCCATTCACGAGTTGGTCAGACTCAGCCTAGCAATACCTCCTTACATCAGGCAAGTAAGGCCACACCCCTATCCAACCGATTACATGACAGTAGGAGTCACGGCCTAACGGTATGAGGCCCTCGTGCGCTCATATATTCCACCCAGTCACGGCGCTGGAGCAGATCCTTGGTGCCATGGAAGTTTTGGAAATTTCACCCATGGGCATCCTATGCACCCGGTATGCTTAAGTTACATTTTTGGTGTCCAAACATAGCCATTCAAGAAACATCTGTGAAGGCTACAACCCTGATGAAGCAAGGGCGATAATGCTCATATACTATGCAATGCCAGATGCATGAATCAACAATCAACCATGCTTCAATCCCAAGCATCCAACGTGCTCAAGAGGGGATACTACGTCCCTTGGGAAAAGTATCATGCAATGCCCAATGACACAATATGACCACACACACATAGTGTCAACCATGCATACAATGATGTACATGGGCTATGAAGATGGGTCTAGATGCATTATGTTGTGATATACAAAGTAGTACACTCCTATCCAGGAAGGGACCAAGACTAGGTATTTAGACAATATCCATATGAAATCTCACCTCTAGTGGGGGCACATTTACCTGGGGTAACCCATGGGACTAAATATACAAACTACGGGTCTAAGTGATATAGAAATGAACCAAACAAGAGTCTAAGATAATCATCCAATCACTCTTAAATACAACCGGGCCTAGAGGGGTCCATAATGGGAACATTTAACCACCATTTTCCAAAAAGGCATATCAACCATGAATGATGTGGATAGAAGGCCCTGGGCCTACATTTAAGATAAAAATAAAGATAACCATATATATATATATATATATATATATATATATATATATATATATATTCCTCATAATAGGCCATAAAAAGATAAAATACCACTTTTAACAACATGGGCTCCAAGAAGGAAATTAAGGCTCAAGGCTCAATTCCCAATGGCCATAGAATCCATGCATTGAGTTGGACTTGGTGGGCAGCTCGTGTACACAATATACGACTAAATAAGTTTAAGTTTCGATGAAATAGGCCCAACTACATCAACCCAATAAATTAGTAACTTAAGTGGGCAACCAAGGGCCCGATACAATCATTATCTTAGCCCATAAGTCCATCAAAATGGTGGAAGTCGACCCAATATATGGTTGGGCCAACCTGGGACGTTCCGACCTACTCTAGGCCCATGGGATGCCCCAAAAATATGATCTAAGATGTGGTCGGGTCCTCGTGTGATCACTAAAGGTGACCCAAAATAATACATTGAATAAGCCTAAAGATTATAAGAAAACATAAAGCATGTAACACGTACACAAGTTCTCAATATGGTGGGCCCCACAGCCTAATAAAGTTTTAACCATACAATTTTTTACATTTGAGACCCTTTGATAAACTTTTGGCCTCTTTAACTTTCTAGACCTGCTAAGGTCCAGAAATTAGTTAACTATGTGGAAATAATCTCATGAAGGCCTACTATACTCACTGGGGGACCCCACCAGATGGAGAGTGTGTATATATCATGAAAAGATCAAGTGGGTCTGTTATTGGATTGTGAGTCCAACAGTAACCCAAGGCAGAGAGTGTATCCATAATCGGGCGTTCCAAGGCATGGATGGCCTGGACCAAACATGCGTTAAGGTAGGTTCCACATACATACACATTGAGCCTTAAACAAATAACATAGGGTCTATGGTGGTCCTTTAATCATGCATAAAGAAACCCATAGGCCTACCTTAGGATCACCCAAGAGGACATTCAACCTCAACTGGCTTCCAAGAGGTAGCCCACCACTACTCATATAATATAAGGTCTAAAGCCCACGCAATGCATGGCCTAATGGGCCATACACCAAGTCCAACTTATAGGCTTGATGGTGGACCCTCAAGTAAGGTTTGGGCCCAACCATAAAGGTCATAATTCCACAAATTATGGTGGACTTCATGGGCAGCCCAGTAATTCATTTACATGGGCAAGTTTTACGTTTAACACAAGTGAGTTGGGCCTCACTTTTGGCCCAAGTACAGGGTTAATTTAGTGGGCAGCCAAGAGCCCAACTTCTTGCATATTATTGCCCTTAAGCCCATCATAATAGATGGGAGAGTATAGCCCCAAGATCAATGAGCTTATCTAAAAGAACTGAGTCCAAAAGGGCTAATCACTACCAGAAAAGGGACAGCCATGCATATACTATATTACATAATGGGCCTTAAGGAAATGACTCAAAATAAAAGTCATCCAATTCATATATTATGGTGGACTTGAGGTCATCCCATAAGCCCAAGAATATGCATGTGTAAGGCCTATACTGACAATGTGGGCCTTTCCACATCGGCCCAAAGACTTAGCAAGGCCCTCCACAATATATATTTATGTGGACCTTGCAAGTCTGCCCACAATTAAGAAATTTATAAGGGCATCAAGGCTAATAAATACACATGATCAGCTTGTAGACGGCCCATTGGGCCTATAAAACAATAAGGTTAGCCCCTGCAGAGTCTTGGGCTCAAAGAATAGGCTTCCAACCCAAATGTCCCTTAAAACTACCAAAAATCTGGTTAAGGCTAGCTCATTTTATCACCTCAAAGATAGGCCTTAAGAGGCACTAATTACACCAAAAAAAATATCTAAGGAAGGAAAGCAATGAGTGAGTGCAGCACTCTCTCAAATCCAGTGTACCACGATAGTTTCTAAATAATCAACCATGTAGCAAATTTTGTGCCTCTTGCTAGAATTTCAGCCCACCCATTTCCTGGGCCTACTAGAGTCTAGAAATTTATTTAATTTAGATGGGTTACTGACTCATGGTGATCCACATATATCATAGTGGGCCCTACAAAATAAAAAGGGAGATATACAACACTTACTTCAAGTGGGCCATGCCATTAGAATGCAGGCCCAGCAACCCAAGGCAGGGGCGTCCCATGGTGGTTAGTCTTACGGGCATGGGTATTTGTCGCAAAACTGATCCAAATTGCAGGCCACACCACGGTTGGTATAGAGGGCTGATAGCCCTGAAAATTTGTAAGGTAGTACTTCCATGGGTGGGCCATACACCTATAAAATTTTAGAATGTTTGGACATATATAAATATTTTAATTAATTTAAATAAAATAATCTTTTCAGAAAATCAGACTAGCCTAGATGTCCCAACGTGGTTGGCCAGTCTAGCCATTGCCACGGTGTACACAGGGGTCCATTAGCCCCAAATACTTATAGGTAGGTCCTACCATGGGTATAACACGTCCTCATGACACAGAGAAATATTTTAATTCATTTAAAGAAATAAATTTGTCCTGAAAATCGGACTTTTTTAGACACCACATTATAATGGGTCGGTCTAGCCACCACCATGGTGCGTACAGGTGTCTATTGGTCCTAAAATTTGGTAGGTAGGTAGGTCATACCATGGGTGGGACACCTCCCTATAAATTTTTAAAATTTTTAGACACCCAAAAGTATTTTAATAAATTTTAAGATTCCAACCTGTCTAGGGTGGAATGTTGCTGGAACAGTGTAGAAAATCCAGACTATCCACCTCAATTGGACCACATCTTTGGCACCCCAATGAATGTCAGATGGGGCTAAAATTTGGAATGGTTGTAGGTAGGTCATGAAGCTATAAGATTCTAATATTATTTTATTTCATTATTCCCACTAAAGATCTAGAAATAGAGCCTCAAGGTGGCCCAAAAATCTGTCCAGGTAGATTTGGACAGCAGCATGTTGTTGTCCAAACCACCCCAAAAGATAATTAAATGGAAAATAAATCAACATTTCCTCAGGGTGAAGTCCACCTAGATGTGTCACACAACTCTTATACCCAAGCCCCATCCAAGATCATCCATAAAGTCAAGCCCAAAGGCTGTCAAAAACATGACAATAATATGGGGAAACAAGGTGGGCCTGGATGTCTATCCACTTGGGCCAAGTTGCATGGCACATCAAGTGGGCCACACATACATTAGATTTACTATAAAGACAAGAAAGAAAATATGGAGAAGAAACATAATCCGGCCATGGGGTAGGGCCCTGCCACTAATGGGGCCTCCCAAGAATGAATCATACCCATACAAGTACATTGATTGCACATGCAATATAAAATCACTACATGCATGATCTATAATTGCTATGGATGGTTGGGATGCCATCCCAACATAATTCTTAAGGTCTAGATGACCCTGATATGGAGTGGATCATTAAATACATCATGATGGGGTCCATGGAGAATGGCCTCATCATGGATCATGACGTACATGTAGGATGGGCCAAAGGGCCACATCCATGGGATCAAATGGGATCCCCACCATGGATTGGTAGGTCTCATGTGATCCATCCATGAAGAAATAATGAGATTAAATAAATAAAGGAATTCAACAAAAGAATTTTCACCCACATTAAGATCTCTATCAAAACTCCACTCTAAGCTTCTAAGGGTCCAAGAAAGCAAGATGAAGGGTTGAGATGTGATTTCAAGGGTTGGATTTGAGGGGTTTTGGGGTTTTAGGGGCTACAGAATTTGGATATTTTTGGAGGATGTTTACTAGTTATGGAGGGAAGAAATGAGGAGGGAGAGATAAGGTGAGAGAGAGAGACCATGATGGTTTTGTAAGAGAATCCATCATTACCATAGGGAGGAGTTTACAAAGTTGTAGGTTAGACTAGATCTCCTGGTGTTGTTTGTGGTTGATGGTGTTAGTTATGGATCTTTGTGTAGTGTGTGGGTTGTGTACCTTAGAACTTGTGACAAGAGTGATGGTGGTCCACATGCATTCCACCTAAGTGGGCCACATGATCAATGGTCATATAGTGAAATGTACACAACTTTTGATCCATAGGTCGGATGGACGCACAAGACACATCGTTGGAACCGCAACAATGATGCGAACATGATGGCATAGGTCTCGGGTCAATCCAAGTTGGGTCAATATGACCGGACTCAAGGTTGATCGTAAATACAATCCAAGGGTCGTGGGTCACTTGGATTCGACCGGTAGGACTGCGAGACCAAAATGGATGGAATGCATACTCACACAGACACATGCACACATGCGAACTCGGGTCGAATCTCACAATCCTCCTCACCAATAAAGAAATTTCATCCTCAAAATTAACAAAATAGGAATAATAAAATGCACAACATCATCATATATATATCAATCATCAAACAGATGGGGATAACGCTCTTTAATCTGTCTTGTGTCTCCAAGATGCCTCGACCTCAGAATGATGACTCCATTGCACCTTCAACAAGGGAATGACCATAGTCTTGAGGACTTACTCCTTCCGATTAAGAATACGAATCAGCTAATTATTGTAGGAAGCATCCTTACAGACCTCGAGTGGTTGCTAATCAATCATAGGAATAGTGTCCGATCCACACTTCCGCAACATAGAAATATGGAATACATCGTGGATCGCGGACAACTTAGGAGGTAAGGAAAGCCTATAGGCCACAACACCTATGTGCTCGGTGATCTCAAAAGGTCTAATAAATCTCGGGGCGAGGTTGCCCTTCACACCAAAGTGAACCACGCCCTTCATAGGCGAGACTTGAGATATATCATGTCCCCAACTGCGAACTCGAGGGGTCGACGCCAACGATTAGCAAAACTCTTCTGCTGGCTCTGAGCTGTGCGCATCCTCTGCCTAATAACATCAATAGCATCTGACATTTGCAGCACAAGCTCAGGACCTAAGAAATGATGCTCTCCTACCTCGATCCAACATCTAGGAGACCTGCACGGTCTATCATAACATGCCTCAAAAGGAGCCATACAGTCTCACTATCTCCTTAATAAACACCTTGCAAGCCAGTCTATAGACCAAGAAACACGCACTGGAATGAAATGAGTTGAATTTGTTAGACGATCGACGATAACCTAGATGATATCATGACCGCGCTGAGTCTCAATAAACTTGTGATGAAATCCATCAATACGTGCTCCCACTTCCACTCTGAAACACTCAACGACTGCAAGGGACTAGGGGGTTCTTAGATGATCCGCTATGACAAGCTGATAAGCGTCACACTCAGCCACAAAAATAGTAATTTGGCCTATCATCCCTAACCAGAAATACTGCCTTGACAAGAAAATAAGCTTGACATCGGCAATACAAAACTTTTCAGCGGGTAAGAACATCTCACCAACCAAAATAGAACACGATAATATCATCGGCATAACACAGCGATCTTCCTAAAAAGTGTCGATACTGAAAATCCCTTACATCAGACTCTAATAGAAATCTTAGTGAACAAAAGCCCTTAAATATAAAAGGGGTCTGATGCACCAAAACACAAGACATATATACGGAGACAAGGAGAATACCTATAACGACTCCCCTAATAACTAAGGGTCCTGCTGAGTCACACAAAATCAAGCCTGAGGTGGCTGGGGAGGTGTCTGTCCCCTCTGCATCTGCGCTCTTTGTTGCTACTGCGGAGGTCTACACTACAGTCTGGGCTGTTGTCGGGGTCTCGACAGTGGGAGCCACTGTCGCTGCCGCAAGGGAATAGGGCACTCGCCCCTCCGATGCCCAGCCTGTCCACAATCGAAACAAACACCAGAAAAAGGGCCAAAAGATGAACTGATCGATGGTGTTGATGATGATGAAGAAGCTACTGCATGTGATGCTGATGCTCTGGAGGCTCGATAGGCTATGCACCTCTGTGTAACACCCCAGATTTTGGTCAATCTGGGATTTGACGTCCTTAGACAGTGGGTCAATTAAAACACCTGAAAAATCGCTTAGAACTCAATTCCATAGCCAAAGAAATCACTTAGGGTTAATTCCTTTAGAAACTAAGCATAAGTTAGCTAGCGCAACGCTGGAGTAGCTGGGAAATAGTCCCTGATCACTTTAAATACGTTCTACAAGACCCAAATCGAGTAGAACGTATGACTCCATAATACTCTATAACCTTGGATCAAACTCTAAACAGGTTTGTTCTCTGGACCACTTTGAAATTTTGTATTGGATCTAGACCGCGCGTCGAAAGTCCGATACCTCTTATCTTAGACCGTTAGAACCGCCTAGCTGGACTTGACAATCATTTCAAAAATCAAGTCAAACCGATAATCACAGACTATTTCATTGAGCCCGGACCGAAGAGATTGCGAATAGGGACAGATTTGGAATTTTAAATTCAAATCTGGCACACGACTTGACGCGTCAGTATTAGGCGTTCTGACCGTCAGAATTCATCCAGATTACACCCTCGGATCAGGAAAAATTTCTATTTTATATTATGAGACTTCCAGCCCTGATCTACGTGCGGTGACCGCTGAACTGAAACTGGTCCGCCACATGCGATCTGCGAACCCTGCCGGACTGAAAACTTAATGTGCGCTAGATCTGGTATGCATGAGCTTAAGTCTGATCGCATTCGACCAGGGGACCACCAGAAAGCATCTTTTGGACTGAAACAGCCCCGATTTGGTTACCCCTCAAGTGAAACTTGTTCCCGAGTCTATTTCGGACAAGTTTGGGCTTATAAAAGGGCTTGAAACCCTCACTCCTCTCTCCCATCCGAATTTGCAAAAACCCTAGATTGGGAGAGAGAAAAGGTGAGAGTTTGTGAGAGAAGGTGGGAGAGCTTTTCCTGCTGCTGTTGCACGTGCTTAAGCGGCGTATTCCAATCACTTTGCTGGTGATTTCTCCGCATTTGCAGGTAAGAAAACGCCCTAGAAGGTTGCTGATTTGATGCTTCTTTAGTTCCATAGTTTGTTAGTTGATAAATCTCGTAAATCAGGTTCCTTAGTCGCCGTAGACGAAGCGTATACGCTCCGTTCGAATCACTTCACCTATAAGGGAAAAGGTGCGGATTTTAGACGCTTTGATTGACTGTTTCCAAAGCTTTCAATGTCGTTTAATAGTAGATTCTTGACGGCAACGCCGTTTGACATGTACAATATGCTGTCCGTTTCCTGTTTCGTAAACTAACGAAGAATATGAGATTTAGGGCATTTTAGTCATTTGTAGGAAGTATAGATTTCATTCATATTTTGCTGATGTGATTGACATGTTATGTTGTCGCATTAGGGAGTTAGGAATGCTTGCATAATTAGTTCGGCGAAGAGATTCGCCTAGTTGCGCACTTTGGGTCGACATACTATATGTAGACTTAAGTGTGTAGTGTATGTGTTTGTATAAATGCTTGTATTAGTATGTATTGAATTAAATGATGTTATGTAGTAGTTTGAGATTGATTTCTTGGTTAATATGCTGACCTAAATGATTTCCTACATGTTGACCATATGCATGATTCCATTACATGCATGGAATGTATGTGTTTGAAGATTTGCTTAAGTTGAATGTTATAACATGTGTTAACATGCTCACATGATTGTATCTAAATTCCAATACCTTTACATATATTGCTAATGTGATTCCATAGATGTGTGGGACTAGACTTAGTTCAGGCAGTCGGTAACCGAGCGAATTCGTGGCTGACTGGTCATAGCCACGAACGACGCGTCGATGAACGTGATTCGTGTTTAGAGTTGGCGGCAGTGGTTAGGCCACACGAAGTGTTTTACGCACTTCATGTCGTTCGACTTGAGATGCGATCGCGCTAGTCGAGCCCGTCAAGTAACCCGACTGGCCGATGTATGTTCACCTTGTATGTGTCATAACTGCTTGAACCTAGGGTACTGAACTTACCATTGTAAACCCTGTTAACCATGGTACCTTGATCCACGAAGACTCATGAACCGGGCATGGTGGTATGGGACACCGTGGTCGAGCTGTCGGCCTACGCTGGGGCCACAAACCTCCCCGTAGTGACCAGTGAGCACCTAGACTCGTGAGCAGATTATGGTGGTATGGGACACTATATTCTAACTGTCGGCCTACACTGATCAGGCGATGAGCCCTTTGTAGTGACCGCGAGCGTATTCTGAGTCCACGGGAGGCGACGACCCTTCCGTTGCAGTAGAGTACGGTAGGCATGTATTGATAAGGTGATGGGGGAGCGGTGCAACGAGTGCGAGCAACAGCCCTGGCAGCCCTTGCAGTGACCTACGAAATATACATCGTATGAGATTACTAGGAGTGACGACCCTAGACAGGATCTGTGTTGGGATTGATACAAGGAAAGTACCTTAGTTTCCCAATCCTGCAGTTTGAATGGACTAATAACAACTTGGAATTCATATCACCATAGCATTGCATGTGCCTGGAAGATGTGGAGCACTCTAGGGAGTGTGGCATGCCGCGGTCGTAAGATGTTGCCGCATGAGGGTGATCGTCGGTGAGGGCATACATCACGTCATGTCATAATTTCATTAACAACAGTATTAGGATTGTTTGATTTACTGCTTTACTATTATCGCATGATTGATTTGAGAACATGTTAATCCTTGCTCTATTATTCCACTGAGTTAGCTACTCACTCCCACGTTACGGGACGGTGTTCCTGGACACCCACCAGACCTTTTTGTGATTGTAGATGATGGCGCGGCCTGTGAGGCGGAGCTGGATTTGATGATGATGAGGAGGATTCCTCCTATGAGCGTGTTCTGATTGACGGGATTACAGGGAGGTTGATTGGATGTCTTGACACTTGTCATTTTATATTTTCAGAGCACTCATGTATATACTTTCATTATATTTTGAGGTATACATGTATATGTTTAACCTGGTAATATGTTCACACTCAAGAGACACACAACAGTTTATATATGTTATACATACTATCACAGTCTTCTGCTTGCGAATTTAACTGTCTCTGGAGTATGATATGCTGTTCTGGCTTAATCTCACTCATGTTTAATACATTATCACAGACAACATTCGATCATACATATCTATGTTGCATAAATAACATTTTGGAACTCGGGAGTTGGGTTTTTGCTCGACCCCCCGATTTTCGGGATGTTACACTCTGCCGCTATCGACGCTGTTGGGAGCTACTAGAGGGGGCCTGCCTCTTCCGGCCTCTCCTCTGATCACGATCCCTCTGCGAACCGGTCCACTTAGCCTCGACCTAAAGTAGAAATATAGCTAACGAAGCTCGTTGTAGAGTTGAATCTCATAAAAGGGGGCTCGCATGCTCCTATTCAGCCTGTCCGGGCATCTCAGGAACGGACCGACGGATCTGAAGAACATCAGTAATGACTTACATCAACTGCTAGAGATGCTCAACTCCTATAGGAATCGTCAGATAAGTGGGGGTAGTACTGGCCTCTGATGGAGGCACAAGTACGACGGGAGCCTAAGGAAAAGGTATGGTAGGCTCCAGAGGGGAAACAGGAATCTCAGATGGTGGGGCAGAAATCGCTCGTGTCACTGGAGCGGAATGAGAAACACATCCATGGGCACCATGACCACGGGCTTCACAATCATGGGCACCTTGAATAAATGGCATGGTCTACAAAAAGAACAAAGGTGATGGACACCTAGGAAATAGAATCCTTGAAGGCTTAAACAAAATGAGGGAAATGCACTCAGGACACTACTTGTCCTAAGCTCACAGCAGATATGTGATACTATCCCAAGTTATTCCAAAATTACTTGTTATGTTCTGATACCAACTCCTGTCACGCCCCAGACTCGATAACCGGACTCACAAGGAACCCAATGGCTGGTCCTGGCAGCAACAGCCTCTATAGTACCCCATTCTCGGCTCCTGAGGTAGGTTCCTATCCTGGGATCATACAAGGAGGATTTTCATAATAATATAATCATTTCCAATATGAGCATACCTAAGATCACAACAAGTAAATCTGAGAATAACAAAGGCATACATCAAAAAATTCACTATAAATTTAAACTTTTATAAGTTTTCATAAGGTACAAAAGGACATACATAAGATAACAGAAGAAAGAAGGAAGTTGATCTGCAACACTAGGTCCTCACCTCGCACACCTATCCAAGATTCGCTGCTAAGACGCTAACTTAGGATCTCTTGCATGCATCAATTATGCATAAGCTTATAGAAAGCTTAGAGGGTGGTGAAAGTGTGTGACAATGGTGCTCAGAAGACGATAGAGAATGTAGAAAGGAGTCACGATCAATGCTGATACCACTAGCCTTACCAAGGCTATCATGAATACAAGAAGCTATACCAAGGCATTATGATAATATAGGAAGCCATACTAAGGCCATATAGTGCAATGAATAATGTAATGCAATGAGTACTGGGCACTATGCCAAGGTGATGTATTATGAGGCTTACACAGCCGCTGCAAATGCAATGCGAAGTAATCCTAGTGCTCATATCCAATCCACATATCAAGTACATTTCCATCATAAGGAAATCACCAGGGTCCATTACACTGCTGGATGACTGCCGCTCCACAGACCCCGCACAGTTAAACCAGTGTAAGAGACCTCACTATCCACCCGTGGACAGGTAATCACCAGTAAGGCCTGATGGTAGCGGACCCATTCATGAGCTAGTCAGACTCAGCCTAGCAATACCTCCTTACATCATGTGAGTAAGGCCACACCCCTATCCAACCGATTACACGATAGTGGGAGTCACGGCCTAACGGTATGAGGCCCTCGTGCGCTCATATATTCCACCCGATCACGGCGTTGGAGCAGATCCTTGGTACTATAGAAGTTTTAAGAATTTCACCCATGGGCATTCTATGCACTCGGTATGCTCAAGTAACATTTTCGGTGTCCAAACATAGCCATTCACGTTGCATCTGTGGAGGCTACAGCCCTGATGAAGTAAGGGTGATAATGCTCATATACTATGCAATGCCAGATGCATGAATCAACAATCAACCATGCATCAATCCCAAGCATCAAACGTGCTCAAGAGGGGATACTACATCCCTCAGGAAAAGTATCATGCAATGCCCAATGACACAATATGACCACACACACATAGTGTCAACCAGCATACAATGATGTACATGGGTCATGTAGATGGGTCTAGACGCATTATGCTGTGATACACAAAGTAGTACACTCCTCCTATCTAAGAAGGAACCAAGATTAGGTATTTAGACAATATCCATATGGAATCTCACCTCTAGTGGGGGCACATTTACCTGGGGTAACCCACGGACTAAGTATACAAACTACGGGTCTAAGTGATATAGAAATGAACCTATCAAGAGTCTAAGAGGATCATCCAATCACTCTTAAATACAATCAGTCCTAGAGGGGTCCATAATGGGAACATTTATCCACCATTCTCCAAAAAGGTATATCAACCACGAATGATGTGGATAGAAAGCCCTAGGCCTACATTTAAGATAAAAATAAAGGTAACCATATACATATATATTCCTCATAATAGGTCATACAAAGATAAAATACCACTTTTAACAACATGGGCTCTAAGAAGGAAATTAAGGCCCAAGGCTCAATTCCCAATGGCCATAGAATCCATGCATTGAGTTGGACTTGGTTTGCAACCCGTGTACATAATATACGACTAAATAAGTTTAAGTTTGGATGAAATAGGCCTAACTACATCAGCCCAATAAATTAGTAACTTAAGTGGGCAACCAAGGGCCCACTACTATCATTATCTTAGCTCATAAGTCCATCAAAATGGTGGAAGTCGGCCCAATATATGGTTGGGCCAACCTGGGACGTTTCGACCTACTCTGGGCCCATGGGATGCCCCAAAAATCTGATCTAAGATGGGGTTGGGTCCTCATGTGATCACTAAAGGCGACTCAAAATAATACATTGAATAAGCCCAAAGATTATAAGAAAACATAAAGCATGTAATACGTACATAAGTTCTCAATATGATGGGCCCCACAGCCTAATAAAGTTTTAACCATACAATTTTTTACATTTAAGGCCCTTTGATAAACTTTTGGCCTGTTTAACTTCCTGGACTTTCTTAGGTCCAGAAATTAGTTAACTATGTGGAAATAATCTCATGAAGGCCTACTATACTCACTAAGGGACCCCACCAGATAGAGAGTGTGTATATATCATGAAAAGATCAAGTGGGTCTGTTATTGGATTGTGAGTCCAGCAGTAACCCAAGGCAGAGAGTGCATCCATAATCGGGCGTTCCAAGGCTTGGATGGCCTGGACCAAACATGCGTTAAGGTAGGTTACACATACATACACATTGAGCCTTAAACAAATGGAATAGGGTCTATGGTGGGCCTTGAAACATCCATAGAGAAACCCATAGGCCTACCTTAGGATCACCCAAGGGGTTATTCAACCTTAACTGGCTTCCAAGAGGTAGCCCGCCACTGCTCATATAATATAAGGTCTAAAGCCCACGCAATGCATGGCCTAATGAGCCATACACCAAGCCCAACTTATAGGCCAGATAGTGGACCCTCAAGTAAGGTTTGGGCCCAACCACAAAGGTCATAATTCCCCATATTATGGTGGGATTCATGGGTAGCCCAGTAATTCATTTACATGGGTAAGTTTTACGTTTAACACAAATGAGTTGGGCCTCGCTTTTGGCCTAAGTACAGGGTCAATTTAGTGGGCAGTCAAGAGCCCAACTACTTGCATATTGCTGTCCTTAAGCCCATCACAATAGATGAGAGAGTATAGCCCCAAGATCAATGAGTTTTTCCAAAAGAACTGAGTCCAAAAGGGCCAATGTCTACCAGAAAAGGGGCGATCTTGCATATACTATATTACATAATGGGCCTTAAGGAAATGGCCCAAAACAAAAGTCATCCAGTTCATACATTATGGTGGACTTGAGGTCAGCCCATAAGCCCAAGAATACATATGGGTAAGGCCTATACTGATAATGTGGGCCTTGCCACATCAGCCCAAAGACTTACCAAGGCCCTTTACAATATACATTTATGTGAGCCTTGCAAGTCAACCCACAATTAAGCATTTTATGAGGGCATCAAGGCTAATAAATACACATGATCAGCTTGTAGATGGCCCATTGGGCCCATAAAATAATTAGGTCAGCCCTGCACAGTCTTGGGCTCAAGGAATAGGTTTTCAATCTAAATGTCCCATAAAACTATCAAAAATCTGGTTAAGGCTAGCCCATATTATCACCTCAAAGATGGGCCTTAAGAGGCACTAATTACACCAAAAAAATGTCTAAGGAAAGCAATGAGTGAGTGTAACACTCTTTCAAATCTGGTGTTCCATAATAGTTTCTAAATAATCAACCATGTAGCAAATTTTGGGCCTCTTGCTGGAATTCCAGCTCACCCATTTCATAGGTCTGGTAGAGTCCAGAAATTTATTTAATTTTGATGGGTGACTGACTCATGGTGATCCACATATATCATAGTGGGCCCCATCAGATAAAAAGGGAGATATACAACATTTACTTCAAGTGGGCCATGCTATTAAAATGCAGGCCCAGCAACCCAAGGCAGGGGTGCCCCATTGTGGTTAGTCCTACGGGCCTGGGTATTTGGCCTAAAACTAATCCAAATTGCAGGCCATGCCACGGTCGGTACAGAGGCCCGATAGCCATGAAAATTTATAAGGTGGTCTTCCATGGGTGGGTCACACTCCTAAAAAATTTTAGAATTTTTAGACATCTATAATTATTTTAATTAATTTGAATAAAACAATCTTTCTAGAAAATCAGACTGGCCTGGACATCCCAACGTGGTTGGCCAGTCTGGCCCTTGCCACGTTGTGTACAGGGGTCCATTAGCCCCAAAAAGTTGTAGGTGAGTCCTACCATGGGTGGGCCACACCCGCACAAAATTTTAAAATTTTTGGACATACATAAATATTTTAATTCATTTAAAGAAATTAATCTGTCCTGAAAATCAAACAGATCTGGACACCACATTATAGTGGGCCGGTCCACCCACATCATGGTGCGTACAGGTGTCCATTGGCCCTAGTAGGTAGGTCCTACCATTGGTGGGCCACCTCCTTATAAATTTTTAGAATTTTTAAACACTCAAAAGTATTTTAAAAAATTTCAAAATTCTAACCTGTCCAGGGTGGAATGTTGCTGGAACAGTGTAGAAAATCCAGACTATCCACCTCACTTGGACCACACCTTTGGGACCCCAATGAATGTCAGATGGGGCTAAAATTTGGTATGGTTGTAGGTGGGTCATGATGCTACAAGAGTCACATATTTTTTTTTTCAGTATTCCCACCAAAGATCCAGAAATCAAGCCTTAAGGTGGCCGAAAAATCTATCCAGGCAGATTTGGACAGCAGCATGTTGCTGTCCAAACCACCCCAAAAGATAATTAAATGGGAAATAAATCACTATTTTCTTAGGGTGGGGTCCACCTAGATGTGTCACACAACTCTTAGACCCAAGCCCCTTCCAAGATCATCTATAAAATCAAGCCCAAAGGCTGTCCAAAATATGCCAACAATATGAGGCAACAAGGTGGGCCTGGATGTCTATCCACTTGGTCCTAGTTGCATGACACATCAAGTGGGACACACATACATCAGATTTACTATAAAGACAAGAAAGAAAAGATGGAGAAGAAACATAATCTGGCCATGGGGTAGGGCCCTGCCACTAATGGGCCCTCCCAAGAATGAATCATACCCATACAACTACATTGATTGTATATGCAACATAAAATCACTACATGCATGATCTATAATTGCTATGGATGGTTGGGATGCCATCCCAACATGATCCTTAAGGTCTAAATGACCCTGATATGGAGTGGATCATTAAATACATCATGATAGGGTCTATGGAGAATGGCCCCATCATGGATCATGACATGTATGTAGGATGGGCCAAAGGGCCACATCCATGGGATCAAATGGGATCCCCACCATGGATTGGTAGGTCCCATGTCATCCATCCATGAAGAAATAGTGAGATTAAAGAAAGAAATGAATTCAGTAAAAGAATAGTCACCCACATTAAGATCTCTATCAAAACGTCATTCCAAGCTTTTAAGGGTTCAAGGAAGCAAGATGGAGGGTTGAGATGTGATTTCAAGGGTTGGATTTGAGGAGTTTTGGGGTTTTAGGGGATGGAGAATTTGGATATTTTTGGAGGATGTTTGCTAGCTATGGAGGGAAGAAATGAGAAGGAGGGAGAGATAAGGAGAGAGAGAGAGAGAGACCATGATGGTTTTGTAAGAGAATCCATCATTACCATAGGGAGGAGTTTATAAAGTTGTAGGTTAGACTAGGTCTCTTGGTGTTGTTTGTGGTTGGTGGTGTTAGTTATGGATATTTGTGTAGTTTATGGGTTGTGTACCTTGGAACTTGTGACAAGAGTGATGGTGGTCCACATGCATTCCACCTAAGTGGGCCACATGATCAATGGTCATATAGTGAAATGTACATAACTTTTGATCCATAGGTCGGATGGACGCACAAGACACATCGTTGAATCTGCAACAACGATGCGAACATGATGGCATAGGTCTCGGGTTAATCTGAGTTGGGTCAATGTGACCGGACTCAAGGTTGATCGTAAATACAATCCAAGGGTCGTGGGTCGCTTGGATTCGACCGGTAGGACTGCGGGATCAAAATGGACGGAATGCATACTCACACAGACACATGCACACATGCGAACTCGGGTCGAGTCTCACACCACATGAGGTAAGTATTTTATCTACACTGTTCATCTGATGGGCCCACCTTGATGTATGGTATCCCGCACCATCCAGGGCCAGGATGGTGAGGCCTTGACTTAATGCACGTGTGGCATCCACACCATCCAATGGTCTGGACGGTGGAGGCCACCATGATGTATGTGTTCAATATCTACACCATTCATCTGTTTTACTAGATGCAAGCTCACCTGCTGTACACACAGGGCCCACCTGCCATATATGCAGGGCTCACCTGTCGTATATGCAGGGCCCACCTGTGACATGTTTGAGGCCCAATGTGACTATGTGGCCCATGTAATGAGGTGCATTGTGATGAATATGTGGCCTATGTTTTAGGCCCAAGTGATGTATATGTGGCCCTTGTGTGTGGCTCGATGAGATGTATATGATGCCCTTATATGAGACCCAATTGTGATGAGTGATTCCACCATGATATATGTGTTATATTCACACCATTCATCCATTTCTCCAAGGTCATGAGCCCCATTGCCTTGACAGGCCCACCTTGATTTATGGGCTATATGCCCACCACGGGGCTTCCTTGTGAGGTCTATCATGATGTATGCATTACATACACGATGTCCATCCATTTCTCTTATTTGTATAAGGGTCGTGGGCCTCATAGAGAGTTAGATTCAAATCCCAAGTGGACCACACACTAGGAGACAATAGTAGTTAAATGTCGACCGTCAGAATCCTCCCTAGGGCTCATTGTTAAGCCCATTACCTTGGGAACAATGATGGTTAAATGTCCACGTTGTAACCTCCCTAAGGCCCATTCTCATCTCTGCTTATTGGGCTTACCCCAAACTGTTGGGCCCCCATTGATGATTATATTACCTACCTTCCCTTATTAGGCTATCCCAAGATGTTGGGCCCCCATTGGATATTAGTAGGATTATTTCTTTAATCCTGGAGTTCATTTAGGACTTATTTGGGCCCCCTAGGACATTTAGTGGGCTATACAATAGTATGGAGAAGGAACCCTTTTCAGATCCTTAGGTATTTAGGTAAGGCCACCTAGGCCTAACCTTAATATAAGGAGAGTTCATCCTCACCGTAGATGGAAGGATCCTTGTTATTAGATTTGGTAAATCCATAGTTGAGGCTTGACCCTCATGTTATGGATCTATTGTCCATCTATTGACCCCGCCTTGTATAAGGGCCGATTATCGATT
The DNA here is from genome assembly GCA_037074715.1 of Magnolia kwangsiensis. Taxonomy (NCBI): domain Eukaryota; kingdom Viridiplantae; phylum Streptophyta; class Magnoliopsida; order Magnoliales; family Magnoliaceae; genus Magnolia; species Magnolia kwangsiensis. The sequence continues at coordinate 109,260,306 of CM073573.1, read as the reverse complement.
CCGATTATGAGTATGCGATGATATAGCATTATGATTGTATGAGGCCCTTGAGTGAGGATCGATTGTGATGTATAAGGCCTATTGTGACCATGTGAGGCCCATTGAGATTGTATGAGGTCCATTGTCATTATATGAGGCCCATTGTAATTATGTGAGACCTATTGTTGTTGTATGAGGTTGATTGGGAAGGCTGATTATATGCGCAGGGCCCATTGTATGTGTGAGGCCCAATTGTGATATGTGAGGCCCACCATGTGTGTGTGTGATTATGTGCACTCCACTCATTCATTTACACGGGCCATGGGCTGCCTTATATAGGCCCACCATGATGTATGTATAATCATGTATAGTATACTTCATGATACATACCCATACGCATCATCAACATGCTTGTTATGAGGAGTGATTGAGCATAGCATGTGTCATTGGGCTGATTGTTTATAGGACTCCTTGAGAGGTGGAGTTACCCTACATGAGCACGTGATAGTGCAAGTTTGATGCATGACTGGATAGTATGACTCATGCATCTCGCATTTTGTGATATGACCACCATACGCCCTAACAACATTAGGGTCGTGGCCTCCACAGGCATACTATGGATGGCCAGACGAGACACCGAAAATGTTTTCAGACATGGGGCGCCATAGATGTCCCTGGGTGAAATTTTTTAAACCCCCGAAGCTAGGGGATGCTCCAACGTCTAGACCGAGTGGATATATATGAGCGTATGAGGGCCGTATACCAGTAGGCCACGTCTCCCACTATGTCATGTTTGGTTGTGAGAGGGGTGTGGCCTTACCTGCCTAAGAGAGTAGGCAATGACTAGGTTGAGTCTGACCCAGCTTGAGGAATAGGTCCACTATCAATGAGTCAGGCTAATATTGGCAGGCAGATAATGAGGTCTCTTCCACTTACCCAATTGTGCGCTTGATGGGGTGACAAGTTAGTGTAGAGTGTACTAGACCCCAGTGATGATACTAGAGATGTATGGTATTGATATATGGACTTATTGAGCAGGAGTTACATACTCAGCATTTTACTCATTCATTCATTCATTCACTATCCACTCGGGTTAGTGGTGTACAACTAGATCATTATGTGTACCCTCGTAATGGCCATGATTTCGGTTGGGTACATGTCTAACTTGAGATTAGGAGTTTACCACATTATATCTAGCGATCCAAATCAGGTATGGGCCAGTTTGGACAGAAGTCCCTTGTAATGAACCCCACAACTTGCGATATTACGTACTATCATCCCGACTTCATACTCCAGCTTGGTCATTTCATTCACACCGCATATTGTATTATATCCTCAATACATAGCATTTGGTTTACTATGCTTTTGTATTATATATCCTGAATAAGGTTGATGGTATTATGGATTCGCCAGGATCTACATATTGCATTACATTCGCGGCATATGGCATTTGGGTCGCTGTGTTTTTACATTTATATGGCCTAGATGAGGCTGATGGTAATCGTAGTTTGTCAAGAATTATATATTGCATTGCATCCTCGGCATCTAATATTTAGTTCTCTATGTCTCTTCATTTGCATAGTTGATCTGCATTGTATACTCTAATATTGTATGACTTATGAATTTTCCAGTATTTTCGCTTACTTTGATATTTGTATGCTTAACACTTATCTTACGTACACACTTGCACCACCCTCTAAGCTTTCTATAGGCTTATGCATGACCGTTGCATGAAGGTGATATTAGGTCGCAACAACATTAAGGCAGGAGCTTATGGCAGATCACTTTAGAGATTTTATAATTTATGTATTTCCCTTTCAACATTGTACTCGAATATTTATATTAGTAGATATGTGGTATTAATGTTGTCGTTTATGACTTGGTTACGCTTTTGGTTATGCTCCTTTACAAAAAAATCACACTAAAAATCATCCTTATAGGATCCCAGGATCAGAATCTAGTGTATGAGCGTTGGAAGCCGAGAATGAGGTACTACAGAGGCTGTCGATGCCGGATTCGGCAATCGGGAATTCTATGAGCGGAGTTTTCGAATTTGGGGTATGACAACATGTGTGCATAGCATGTGTTGTACACATGTGTGGAATGGAATGTACGGCCCTATGCACATATGATATGCAAATGATTCTTCACATCGTATCTCATCAATGGAGTGTCGCACGGACGTGCAGGTGGTACATCTACGACCGTGACAACGAGGAGGTCCATATGACAAGGGTTTCAATGACTCAGGGTCTAGGTCAGTCGAGTGCGTACTATAAATAAATAGTTTATGGATGGCCAAAAGTGCCGGGCATCGTGCACACATGTGAAAAATGGACGGGTTCTTACAAAACCGGTCCTTGAGACATGCCTGCCCACGAAGAGTTGCACCAACATGATCGTAATGTCGTTTGGAGCGTTGCGCATGCATTGAGTCAGAAGTCGATGGAATGACTGGTAGCGGTCGTACCTCATCCTTTGTAACACCCCGTACTTTCCAGTACTCGAGTGTTACCATGTATATTAATTATATATATATATATATATATATATATATATATATATATATATATATATATATATATATATATAATGTAACTCAAATATATATACTTTGTAAACATTTAAAATTTCATGCTAAAATGATATGTATGTATTTAATGTATATAAGATATTATGAAAATAATATTATATTAAATAAACATAATGAATAATAATTTCACAACATAAAATTAAATTATAAATAATAATGTAGCATTGAATATCTTTTATAAGTATGTATACAAAAATCATTAGATACTTTAATGGAATTGTATATTATTTAATAATATTATCAAATATAAATATAATTTTAATTAAATATGATTTTGTACAATCTTAAATTCATTTATACGTATAATATGATATTGTATATTATGAATTATGTATATTAATGAATGTGTGAACAACAGCATGTAATTAGTAGTATGCTAATATCAAAATTATATTTATATATATATATATGTATGTGATTTTAAACATTGTAATTATAAGTAATATACAAAAGTAATAAAAATTATATTAATATTAGTATTGGTTAGTAATATATGATAAAATCCTTACAAATGGCCATTAAGATCTTTTAACCATTGACGTTCAACTTCGAGAAGATCCGACAATTAGATCGACGAGAATCCCCAAGTAGGATCTTAAACCAAGATGTATGGCCCACCCAAAACCTTGGATCTATCCTACCTTTGGTAAAAGGCTATGGAAGGACCCACCAAATAGAATGGACGGTGTGGATTTATCACAAACATCATGGAAGACCCCACTTAGTGGCGTGCATGTGCACGATGGTTGTGCACCAAACCCGTCAACATTGTCAGTCTGTGTTGACCTGCGACTTCTATAAAAAGGGAGTATTTTCCCTGCTCTCCCACCAGCGTTTGTTTCAAATGAAGTGAGATCATGTCCTCTCATCAGTGGCCCACCATCCGACCCAGGAACTTGATCTGATCCGCCCATCTTGTAGATGGGTCAATTTAGGATGAAACTCGAGTCGTCTCACATGAAGATGTGTACTCTTGAGGGCACAAATCCAGCCGCACACGGACTGGGAAAAATCATGTTTATAAAAAAGGAAATTATTTTCTATGCGCTTGCTTGGCTATCAGTGTGAGCCAGTAAGGGCTCATCCCGACCGTCCATTTCAAACCAATCCCAGCAATCCAATGGTTGTCCACGTGGGAGAGGATTTTCGCCTATAGGAAGCCAAAGTCATGGCTAGTTTCGGCCTTATAAGCTGAATCTTGAAACCACTTTAATCCAGTGGAATCTAGGCCATTCATCCTTCATCCAACGGACTAGAAGAGTCAGGGTTTCTATGTGAAGGAAGCATAAATGCCACTTTCTCGTCCATTGCAAAGAAATCTAGAAAAAATGGTTATCATCTTCTTCATCCAAACCCGCCACCCAAACACTCTTAAAGCTTCAAAAGAACTTTCTCATAAGCTCCCTAGGGTTCATGTGAACGACCCCATGTTGTTAGATTAAAGGAACAAAACAGTGGGTGGGAGTCTACCATGGAAGCCTGTTGTCTTCCCTGCCACTCCAAACTGAGCCAGACTCAATTCAGGCATGCTGCCTTCTAGCCAGATCATCTAGTGGTGCTGTGGGACCTTCGTTAAGAGGGGTAGAGAAGCAGAAAGAGAAAATGAGAAGAGAAGGAAGAAAGAATTGAGGCATGGAGGGCAAATGTTGTCCATTGCTGTTGTGCCACACCCAAACTTGGTCTGAGTTCAGGATGAACTTAGGATGAGTTGGGCTTGTTCTAGTCATTCAGGTCATGGGAGAAAGAAAAGGAGAAGAAAAGAAAGAAGCGGATAGAGAGAGAGAGAGAAGGAGAGAGGGAGAGAGGGAGAGAAGAGAGGACGTGCAGGTGGGGTTATGTTACACCTGCCGTCAAGTGGTGGCCATGGTTAGTCCAAGTTGGACTGGTGTGGCTTGCATCCAGGCTTCGTAAAAGGCCAGGGAAAGAGTGATAGGAGGAGAAGAGAGGAGAAAAAGAAGATGAGGCCCCATGTGGTGGCTGTCTTGCCACACTCGCTTAGCTTGAGCCAAGTTGTCAACTTGTTGCATCGAGTTGGGTGAGCCCTGTCCAAGCCAAACATTGTTGGACGACTAGTAAAAGGAAGAAGGAAGAAAAGAGAAAGAGAAGAGAGAAAGGATGGATGGAAAGGAAAAAAAAGGTGAAGAGGTGCAGCTGTTACATCACACCACTCGACCCGACTCATTGCCATCTAAACTCCCTGACTCGGTAGTCTTCACCGAGTCGAGCTGCGTTGGGTAAGGTTGGGCCTGGTTCATCCCAATTCGCCTTAGGGAATAAAGGAAAGAAAGAAAAGAAAGGGAGAAAGAAAAGAGAAAGAAAGAAGAAGAGTGGGAGTTGAGTCCCGAGTCACTGCCGAGTCAACTCAGTTTGGGACCGAGTTAGACCGCTGGCCCATTAGCTGGTTGAGTCCAACAACTCCACTGAATGAGGGTCTTGAGTAAGTTGTAAAGAAGAAGAAAAGGGGGAGAAGAAAAAAAAAGAAAAGGAGAGAGAGTTGGCTGTAGATGTATTGAGTCGAGTTAACAAGGTCAGCCACGTTCTTCCCAAACTAGAAGCATTTCAATTATCATCCTTATGCTATTATCATGATAAATTTTAATAGGGATATGATTAGCCATTAGTGGACTATTCATAATAATATTAATTAGTATGGATAAAATTTTAATTACTAAATATTAGTATTTTATTCATCATTCTAAAATATTATCATTTCAATGATTATTATTAACATGTTAATTAATATTAATTATATTATTGTGTTGATAATTATTTTGTAGATGCTCCCATTATTAACATTTTCTTTAATCCTACATTAATTATAGTAGAAATCTAAAGACCTAGGCATAGACCAAAACCCTAAAATAAAACCCTAAACCTAAAGAGTGTTAGGTTAGGTCTAATTGTAGAAACTCATAATACATGGTAGACCATAGTACACTTTTCAAAATTTGATTCCAAAGCCAGAGAAATCATTTAGAACCTAATTCTTTAGAAATTTAACGTGAATTAGCTAGCGCTACACTAGATTTCCTGCAAAATTAGCACCAACCACTTTAAATACGATCTGAAAGACCCAAAACCTATAGAATCATTGACGCTACGTTACGTTAAAACTTAGGATCAAACTCTAAACCTGTTTGCTCTCAAGAACCCTTTGAAACTTTGTATTGGATCTAGACCGCGCGTCGAAAGTCCGATAGCGATAATCTTAGGCAATTACGACTGCCTAGTTGGACTTGACAATCATTTCGAAAATCAAGCCCAACCGATATCCTGAGACCATTTTACTGAGTCCGGAGTGAAGAGAGTGAGAAAAGGAAAATATTTAGAAAATTAATTCAATTTAAATAAATCTGGCACATGTCGCTTGCGCGACATTTTTTAAGCATTCCGATCGTCAGAATCTGACCTAAATACACCCTCGGATTAGGGAACATTTCCCACTTAGTTCAGTGTACTTGGAATCCCTGATCGAGTCTCCGTGACCGCTAAACTAAAACTGGTCCGTCGTGCGATCTGGGAACACAACCGGACTGAAAACTTAATGTGATCAGGATCCAATATCCATGAGCTTAAGTCCGACCACATTTGGTCAGGGGACCTCAAGAAATGCTCTTTTGGACCGGGAAAGACCCGAATTGGCTATAACCCAAGTATACCTTAACTTGGAGTCTGTTTTAGTTATGTTTGGGCTTATAAAAGGGCCTTAAGCCCTTAGCCTTCTAACCCATATGAATTTGGGAAAAACCCTAGGAGAGAGGAGAGAAAGAGAGAGAAAGTGAGGGAGAAGTTGGGGATTCCTCCTGAGATCCTTCCCTGCTGCTCCAAATGCCAAAGCCATCCACCTACATCGCTATTCTGGCAATTCTGACTTCATTCTAGGAAAGAAAACCCTAACCTCAACTTGATTTAGGGATTCCTTCGATACAAGTAGTGACATAGCTGATGTATCTTGTGCTATAGGTCATCATATAGGCGTTGACGAAGCGTAGAGTTTCTATTATATTCGTTACACTTTTACGGTGAAAGGTGCAAATTTTAGACGCTTAGATTACCTGTTTTTAAAGCTTTCAATGCCGTTTAATGGTAGATTGCTGATCAGGATGCTGTTTGACATGTAGAACATGCTGTCTGTTTTTCAATTCGAATACGTACGAAGAATATGAGATTTAGGGTATTTTGGATATTTATAGGAAATACTGTATACATACGTATTTTGCTGGTATGATTGCCATGAGTATTTACCGTGTACCTATACTGGTTATACATATATGATCTGTTTGGCGAAGAGATTCGCCCTAATGCACATATTAGCCGACATATGCTATGTAGACTAATGTGTGTAGACTAAGTGTATGTTGAAATGCCTAAATCAATATGATTTATGCCTGCCATATGTTTTGAATGTAAGAACATGATTGTTGTGTATTAGACAACTCCTTGATATAAGGATCTATCATATTATATGTTGGAATCAACATACATCAAGTACGTTGGAGTTGAGTAGTCTAAGTGTGTGTATAAATGTATGTATTAGTAAGTATTGAGTAAATGGTGTTGTAGATTAGCATTGAGATTGGATTCTCAACTACTTTGATGATTCACATGATTTCCTCCATGCTTGTTGTATTTGAATTGGTTACCTTATGTGTGAAATACTCGTGTATGGTTAACTGCTTATGTTGTATGTTACAACATGCTGATAACATGCTGGAATTACTTGTATTTCAAATTCTGTCTCTCTCATATGATTATTGATTTAGATTACATGTGCTTGGGGCTATACTCAAGTCCAGGCAGTCGGTAACAGTTTAGAATTCGTGGTTGGATTCTATTCGCCACGAAGGATGTGTATGACGAACCCGAGTCGTACTAGAGTCGTCGGCAGTGGTTAGGCCACACGAAGTGCTTGTGCACTTCATGTCGGTCGATTCAACGTCTGCTCGTGCTAGTCAGACTCATCAAGTAACCCGACTAACCATTGTATGTTCACCTTGTATTCTTCATAACTGCTTGAACCTAGGGTACTGAACTTACCCGTGATAACCCTAATAACCATGGTACCTTGATCCACTAAGACTCATGAGCCGGGCATGGTGGTATGGGACACCGTGGTCGAGCTGTCGGCCTACGCTGGGGCTAAAAACCTTCCCGTAGTGACCAGTGAGCACCCTACTCTGAGCAGATTATGGTGGTATGGGACACTATATTCTTACTGTCGGCCTACATTGATAAGGTGATGGGGGAGTTGAGCAACGAGTGCAAGCAACAGCCCTGACAGCCCTTTGTAGTGACCTTGAGTTTATCCTGACACCGCATGGGGGCGACGAGTTCTGATGCAGTCTTAAGGATATAAACTAGGCCTGTATTGATAAGGTGATGGGGGAGCAGAGCAACGAGTGCGTGCAACAGCCCTGACAGCCTGTGCAGCGACCTAAAAATATATCATCGTATGAGATTACTAGGAGTGACGACCCTAGACAGGATCCTTGTTGGGAATGATATAAGGAAAGTACCCTAGTTTCCCAATCCTACTGTATGAAAAGGACTAATAACAACTCGGTAATCATATTCATATCGCACTACATGTGCCTGGAAGATGTGGAATACTGAGGGAAGAAAGCATGCCGCGGACGTAAGATGGTGTCGCATGAGGGAGTATGTCGGTAAGGGCATCCATCATGTCATTTCATGCTTGCATTAATCACAGTGTTTAGGAATGTTTGATTGCTTGCTTTACCATTATCGCGTGATTGATTTGATAACATGCTAATCTTTGCTCTATGATTCCACTGAGTTAGCTACTCACTCCCACATTACGGGACGGTGTTGTACACACCAACCAGTTTCTATTTCAGTTTCAGATAATGGCGATGCTTGCGAAGCAGAGCCCGACTTGGTGATGATGAGGAGGATCCCTCCTATATGTAGGTTCTGATCGACGGGTTTACAAGGTTACTGATTAGATGCCAATACACTTGGTATTTTACCTTTTATTTACACACTCATGTATATTTTTTTCTTTCTATTTTGAAGTATACATGTATTTAGTTAACCTGGTAACATGTTCATACTCTGGAGACCTACAACAGTTCATATATTCTATATATCTATCACATTCTTCCGCTTACTAATTTAACTGTCTCTGGAGTATGATATGCTGTTTTGGCTTAATCCACCTCATGTTTTATGCACTGTTGCTACCGACATTCATCCATCATTGAAAATGTTGCATAAGTGATGTTCTGGAACTCGAGAGTGGAGTTTATGCTCGACCCCTGATTTTTGGGATGTTACATATTATCATGACTAGATTCATTGTGGATAGTCAGGGTGATTAGCATTAGAATATATTTATCGTTGTCCTTATGGGATTAGTATAATACTTGTTTATATAATTATTAGTATTGATCCTTATTATATTTAGCAAATATTCTATTATTATTACTTGGATTTATGTAAGGGATCATCAGTGATTATAAAAGATATATATATTAGATGATGTCAGTACATTTAAATATGAACTTATGGACCATCATTAGTAATATAGATGGAATAATACCCCTATTGTGAATATTAATTGGCCAATTGTACACTAATAATAATGATAATAATATAAAATCTCAGAAATCTAGCCTAAGCCTAAACCCTAGGGTGAAACCCTAAACCTAAGTGATCTAAACCCTAGGTTATAATCTCAACCATAAAAAGTATGTAGAACTTGATCTAACCATATAATTTCATAATTCATGATAGGACCTGATTCTAAGGGCGCAAGCACTTAGCGACACTAAGAGGGAATTCAAAGTATAAGGTGATGATTCTTCCCCTTGAGCTTTCCATCTTCCTATTAGCTTAAGTTATAGTTTGTATTTTAATTTATAATTGATATCTCCCTTTTATAATCACATGTGTTAGCTGGTGGAAATTAAATTGCTATATTACATGCTTAATGTTCATCCTGTATATTCGTTCATGCTTGTGGATTATTTGTGGATTGCTTATGAAATTTAAACTGGTACATTTGTAAAAAACCCCCACTTATAAATGCACACCCATACTTGGGATGTAACTCGATTGACAGTGATTATAATGCACCTTCGATCTAGTGGTTATTGAGTGGTGATCTAAATGGATCATTGATGTGGGCCTACCATCCAGGGTTGTTGTGTCTAAGTGGTTTTCAAGGATGGTCTTTTATCGTATGGTTTTGATACTCGCCCTATGTGGCCTAGTGATGGATATTTGTCCCATGTGTCTTAGTTTTACTAATCACCCTATGTGGCTTTATTTTGGTATTTTCCCTATATGGGTTTGATATTTCATACAGTGCAACCATGCAATGGTAAGACCCATATATTATATTATGATTGGACACTAGTCAACAGAGTTCCATTAAACATCCTAAGGTGGTAGTCTTATGAGCCGGGGATGGTGGTATGGGACCTATACCCGAGCTATCGGCCTAAGTTGGCAACTAGCCCCGTAGTGACCGTTGAGCTGATTTAAATTGGCTGGTTGTAATCGAACTAATAATGGGTTGGCTAATCATGCATATAAGGCACAAACCAGCATCTATTACTATCATACGTGATGTACGTATTTGGCCATCTGGATGTTTTTCCCGAGTCGATGATTGTATGAGTGACGAGTCCAATGTCCGTCTGGATGTCTTTCCCAGGACAATGATTGCATGTGTGACAAACCCAATGTTCGTACGGATGAGCATCCCTGGGGAAATTATTACATTCACGCATCCATGAATATAATAAGACTCCATTTACTTTATTTTGGCTGTCTGGATGTTTTATACTCTTTCTTACTTAATGCGGCGGTGTGCAATCTTGAGGGGAATTCATATTAAGTTAGCCACTCATCCATCAAATATATAACTATACAGGTAGCACAGTTAGTTTAATTGATCTTCAAGTTTATACTAATGCGCAACAGAATGCCACTGTTGAAGATGCATGATTTTATTTTCAAGAGTTGCTACGTGGTTTACAGTTCCAGATTTGTTACAATTTGCTTTGCTTACATATAATATCATTTCACTTTGTAATTATAAGTTTGGGACATTTGTTTGTATAAGTTATTATGGGAAACCTTTTGCACATTCTAAATATAAATGTAAATTTCTCATTTCGTTTGATTTGTTCATACTACTCTCATCTGCTTGCTCTGATGAAAGATAAAAAAAATATATGTAGATTTTGGCTCTTTATAAGTTAACACTTGAGTTTTTAGGAAACGGGTCGTATACTTGGGTCCTAGAAAGTCAGGGCGTTACATTCTTAGTAGGAGCTTCTGTCTCTCCTATTTCCGTCTCAGCTTGCGTCTCATCCTCATCCGGTTCACCGAAAAGCAGGTGATATGTCAGATCCATCCGCTTGATGTTGAGTTTGGTGAATTGTTGTGAAGGATACTCGGGATCATTAGTGACAGGCAAGCCTAGCTCTTGACTCATTACGCAAGTAAGATATTGATAAGGGTCGAATATTGCATATCGAATCCTAATTATTACCTGATTTTACGTACATGATAATGCTTAACGTCATATTTTAATCGTGTTTGTGATGTAGGGTGTAATTAGGAGCTTGGGCTGGAAAAGGATACTAAAAGCATGGAATTAATGCTCGGAACTCACCAAAGGGATGGATCCCAGGGGACCAAGATCGACGAATTTACATGCCATAGACCCGAGGAAATTGAGAAACTAAAGTTCAAATGGCCCGAAATTGGTCTAGAATTCAAGATCACATGGTTTCAACTATCCATTCGGCTCGAAACTTCATACATGGCTTGGGGGCCATAAATTAACCGTACACGTAAAATTTTAACCATTGAATACCTCTAGAAGTAGCCCAATGGACAAATCAGCCCCTTAATTCCTTAAGTGGGGCCCACCTGGTCTCTGGATATGCCTTAACTTTGGACTCAACGCCTTAAATAGAGAGAAAAAATAAATGGATGGATTGGATTGCTCATAAACATCACAAAGGACCCCACCTTACATGATGTGTGCACCGTGCACAAGTGCTCTCATATGCACTGCATCTCAAGTCGGGTCAAACCAACCTTTAACCCGTATCCTCTTCAAAACAGGCAACTGTAGTTTCCTCTGTTGCGTAAACAGACACAGGAACACTTTTTAAGAAAGCCGGTGGGTCACCAACATAGCCCAAGGGGACGATCCAAGCCGTTCATCTTGTATAGGGGCTCACAAAGGTTGAACCCATGTTTAAATCATACATCAATGCAAGCACACGTGCCGAGCATAGCGGTCACAAGAAGACTGTTCTGCTTCGTCCAAACCGGTTGCAGCGTTATTTTTTCCATGGGTCATACCAAATCTGATCCAAAACCATCCCTTCCCAATCGAAATTTCGAGGAGAATGCAATAGATGGTCTGGATTTCTCAGAAACTATTAATCATGGTGTCCACCAAGTAACACAGCAAAGGATGTCTTTTTTCACGTCTGGATGCTATCTGAGTTTTAAGGATTGTTGTGCAATTGTAGGTCTCTGAACATAGAACTAACACCTTTTGATCTTGAAATAGAAAGAACATTTTATAGAAGATTTAGAAACATTCAATTTGAAATGGCGGATGAGAATGGAATTAAAGCTCTTAGAGATTATTCAGCTCGTGTCCAATTTAATGCGCCTTCATGCATAGTGTTGTTAGCCACCATGACAACACACTTTAAACTTAAACTTGGGGTCATCCAATTGTTGCTCTCCTTTTATGGTTTAAATAAGGAGGATCCATATCATCATGTGAAAGAATTTCTAGATATTTGCTCTACCTTTAGGTTCCAAAACTTTTCAGATGATTCGATCTGTTTGCCCCTTTTTCCTTTTTTCTTTGAAGGAAAGGTGAAAGCATGGTTGAATTCTCTAGAAGTTTGGTCCATCACTACATGGGACCAATTATCTAAGAAGTTCTTAAACAAGTTCTTCCCTGTTCACAAAACTAATGCTCTCTATATAGAAATTACTAATTTCACATAAAAAGAGGGTGAACACTTTCATGAATGTTAGGAAAGATGGAAGGACTTGCTTCTTAAATGTCCACACTATGGTTTTAAGAAGTGGTAACAGGTTCAATACTTCTATGATGGCTGACACCCCAAAACCGTCGCATGGTTGATGCCACCAGTGGAGGGTCATTCATGACCAAAAGTAATATCGAAGCTTAGAATTTCTTTGAAACCTTGTGTGAAAACTCCTAGCAATGAGACTATTCAAATAGAGGTGAAAGAAGTCCCAAACCATAGAAGAAAGGTGATATATATGAGATAGGAGTCATGCCAGATCTTTATGCTAAGATTGATAGCCTGACAAAGAAAGTTGATGCTTTAGTATTAAATAATGGACCTTCACAAACAACTTAAATCGAGTCATGTGCCATATGTTCTAGTCCCGCCCATCCTACACAGTCTTGTCCATTTGGTGCAGCATTTTCAAAATTTCTATCTGAATAAGTGCATGTTATGAACACTTTTTAGAGAACTGAGAATGATCCTTACTCAGACACCTACAACTCAGGGTGGGCTAAACATCCAAATTTTTCTTGCGAAAAAGAACCACAACAAGGAGGACCATCTAAAAATCCTCCTATGCAACCTTACCCACAAGTTGGCAATCAATAACTTCAACAGTTTCCGCAATATCAATAACTTCCTTCAAAATCAAGGAAACCATCTCTTGAAGATGCACTCAATCTTTTTATGCAAAGTTCTCTTCAATTTTAAAAAGACACCCAACAAACTTTACAAGCTCACTAGCAAAGCTTATATGCAAATGTACAATCCATTGGCAAACTAAAAGTACAGTTGGGTCAACTTGCTACCACATTAAGTGTTAGAGAGAGAAGGGCAAGTTCCCTAGCCAACCTGTGGCAAATTCAAAAGGACAGTGTGAGATTGGCTCTAATTCAAACTAAGAACAATATCATGAGCAAGCCAAATCAATCATTACCCTTAGGTCCAACAAATAGATCCATAACAAAATAGAGATTCCTAGGGAAGAATCGAATTCCAAATTAGAAGACCAAAATGAAGCGGAGAAACATACTAGTGCATCCAAAGTCCAAAAGCACTCTGACTCTCTAGGAACCACTCATGTACCATCCTATATGCTTAAAGTACCTTTTCCTCAACGTTTGGGACCAGTTAAGAAAGGAAACAACGTTAATGATATATTGGAGATGTTTAAGCAAGTGCAAATTAACATTTCGTTGCTTGATGCTATCAAGCAAGTCCCTGCTTATGCTAAGTTTCTTAAAGATTTATGCACTCAAAAGCATAAGATGAATGTTCACAAGAAAGTTTTACTTGTGGAGCAACTCAACTCCATGATTCAATACAACACCCCTCCTAAATTTAGGGATCTAGGAGCTCCCACCATTTCTTATGTCATACGAGATCATAAGATTGAGAAGGCATTGCTTGATTTAGGGGCGAGCGTTAATTTACTACCATATTTTGTATATGAGCAGCTAGGACTTGGTGAGCTGAAGTCAACCAAAATAACACTACAACTAGCAGATAGATCTGTCAAAGTGCTCGTGGTGTTATCGAGGATGTGCTAATCTAGGTTGATAAGTTTTATTTTCCAGTGGATTTCATCGTTCTAGATACTCAGCCTGTCCAGAATCACACTAGTCAAATCCCGGTTATCCTGAGATGTCCATTCTTAACCACATCCAATGCCATCATAAATTGTAGGAATAGAGTTATGAAGTTGTCTTTTGGTAACATGAAGATTAAACTCAATGTTTTCAATGCTGGACAACAACCGACAGACTCAGATGATATATTTGAAGTGAATATGATTGAGAGTCTAGTGCATGACTCTTTCCTTAAATCTTCCGAAGACTCTTTTGAGACTTGTTTAACACATTTTGACATAGATTTTGATATAGAAAGTTCCATTCAAGAAGACAATCATTGCTCAACTCTAATCCTATAATGGATATGTAACATCCCAAAAATCAGGGGTCGAGTAAAAACTCCACTCCCGAGTTCCGGAACATCACTTATGCAACATAAATGTGTATGATTAAATGTTGTCTGTGTTAATGTATTAAACATGAGTGAGATTAAGCCAGAATAGCATATCATACTCTAGAGACAGTTAAATTTACAAGCAGAAGACTGTGATAGTATGTATAACATATATAAACTGTTGTATGTCTCCAGAGTGTGAACATGTTACCAGGTTATATACATACATGTATACTCCAAAAGTAAATAAAACGAATATACATGAGTGCTCTGAAAATATAAAATGACGAGCGTCAAGGTATCTAATCAACCTCCCTGTAATCCCGTCAATCAGAACATGCATAAAGGAGAGATCCTCCTCATCATTATCAAGTCCAGCTCCGCTTCTCAAGCAGGGCCATCATCTGCAACCAAAATAGGGACTGGTGGGTGCCCAGAAACACCATCCCGTAACGTGGGAATGAGTAGCTAACTCAGTGGAATAATAGAGCAAGGATTAACATGTTCTCAAATCAATCATGCAATAATAGTAAAGCAGTAAATCAAACAATCCTAATACTGTTGTTAATGCAATATGACATGACGTGATGTATGCCCTTGTCGACGATCTCCCTCATACGACACCATCTTACGACCGCCGCATGCAATCGTCCCACAGTGCTCCACATCTTCCATGCACATGCAATGTGATGGTGATATGATTACCGAGTTATTATTAGTCCATTCAAACAGCAGGATTGGGAAACTAAGGTACTTCCCTTATATCAATCCCAACACAGATCTTGTCTAGGGTCGTCACTCCTAGTAATCTCATACGATGTATATTTTGTAGGTCGCCTGCAAGGGCTGCCAGGGCTGTTGCTCGCACTTGTTGCACCGCTCCCCCATCACCTTATCAATACAGGCCTACTGTACTCTCACCGCTACGGAAGGGTCGTCGCCTCCCGTAGACTCAGAATACGTTCGTGGTCACTACAAAAGGCTGCCAGGGCTTTTGCTCGTACTCGTTGCACCGCTCCCCCATCACCTTATCAATGTAGGCCGACAGTAAGAATATAGTGTCCCATACCACCATAATCTGCTCACGAGTCATAGGTGCTCATTGGTCACTACGGGGAGGTTTGTGGCCCCAGCGTAGGCCGACAGCTCGACCACGGTGTCCCATACCACCATGCCCGGCTCATGAGTCTTTATGGATCAAGGTACAGGGTTTACAATAGTAAGTTCAGTACCCTAGGTTCAAGCAGTTATGACTCATACAGGGTGAACATACAACGGCCAGTCGGGTTACTTGACGGGCTCGACTAGCACGAGCGCATCTCAAGTCGAATGACATGAAGTGCGTAAAACACTTCGCGTGGCCTAACCACTGCCGCCAACTCCAAAACATGGCTTGCGTTCATCGACGCGTCGTTCGTGGCAAAGATAAGCCAACCACGAACTTGCTCGGTTGCCGACTGCCTAGACTAGGTATAGTCCCAAACAATTATGGATCCACATCAGCAATCATGTGAGAGTATTAGAAATGAAATACAACCATGTGAGCATGTTAACACATGTTATAACATACAATTTAAGTAAATCATCAAGCACATGCATTTCATACATGTAATGAAATCATGCATGTAGCTACCATGTAGGGAACCATTTACATCAACATATTAATTGAGAAATCATTCTCAAACTAATTCATAACACCATTTAATTCAATACATACTAATACAAACATTTATACAAACACTTATACTACACACTTAAGTCTACATATAGTATGTCGACTCGAAGTGCGCATTTAGGCGAATCTCTTCGCCAAACTAATTATGCATGCATTCCTAGTATCCTAATGCGACAAGAAGCCATGTCAATCACATCAGCAAATTATGGATGAAAATATTATTTCTTACAAATGACTAAAATGCCCTAAATCTCATATTCTTCGTCTGCTTACGAAACAGGAAACGGACAGCATGTTGTACATGTCAAACGGCGTTGCCGTCAATAATCTACTATTAAACGACATTGAAAGCGTTGGAAACAGTCAATCAAAGCATGTAAAATCCGCACCTTATCTCCTACAAGGGTATTGATTCGAACGGAGCGTATACGCTTCGTCTACGGTGAATCGGGAATCTAATTTCCAAGATCCATCAGCTACCAGGCTATGGAAACTAAGGATCAGAAAATCAGCAACTAATTAGGGTATTTTCTTACCTAGAAAAGTGGAGAAATCACCAGCCAAGTGATTGGAGCGTGTTGCTTAAACACGTGCAACAGGTAGTGCAGCAGCAGGAAAATTCTCTCCTACTCACTCTCACAAACTCTCACTTTCTCTCTCTCTTGCTAGGGTTTCTAGCAAATTCGGATGGGTGAGAGGAGTGAGGGTTTCAAGCCCTTTTATAAGCCCAAACGTGCCCAAAACAGGCTTGGGAACAAGGTATACTTAAGGTATATCCAAATCGGGGCTGTTTCGATCCAAAAGGACATTTCTGGTGGTCCCCTGGCCGAACGCGATCGGACTTAAGTTCATGCCCGTCGAATGTCGCTCACATCCCGTTTTCAGACCATCAGTGTTCGTAGATCGCTCGTGGCGGTCCAGTTTCAGTTCAGCGGTCACCGCATGTAGATCAAGCCTGCAAGTCTCATGACATGAAATAGAAATTTTTCCTGATCCGAGGGTGTAATTTGGCTGAATTCTGACAGTCAGAACGCTCAATACTGACGCGTCAAGTCATGTGCCAGATTTGAATTTCAAATTCCATATCTAACCCTATTCTCACTCTCTTCAGTCCGGGCTCAATGAAATAGCCTGTGAATATCGGTTGGACTTGATTTTTGAAATGATTGCTAAGTCCAACAAGGCGGTTCTAACGGTGTAAGATTGTAGGTATCGAACTTTCGACGCGCGGTCTAGATCCAATATAAAATTTCAAAGAGGTCCAGAGAACAAACCGGTTTAGAGTTTGATCCGAGGTTTTAGGGTATTATAGCACCATTGGTTCTACTCGCTTTGGGTCTTGTAGAACGTATTTAAAGTGATCACGGACTATTTCCCAGCTACTCTAGCATTGCGCTAGCTAACTTATGCTTAGTTTCTAAAGGAATTAATCCTAAGTGATTTCTTTGGCTCTGGAATTGGGTTCTGAGCGATTTCCCAGGTATTTTAGTTGACCCATTGCCTAAGGACGTCTAACTCCAGGTTGGCCAAAATCCGGGGTGTTACAGGATACCACAAAATGGAAAGCTAAGGTGGAACTTCTTCCACCCTTTAAGTCTAAATTGGTCCTATCTATTGAGAAACCACCTGAACTGGACCTTAAACAATTACCTGAAACTCTCAAGTATGCATTTATAGGTCCTTCTGAGACCCTGCCTATCATCATAGCTTCTAACCTTGAGAAGCAATAAGAAAGCAAGTTGTTTAGTGTTCTTAGAGAATATAAGGTAGCTATTGGGTGGACGATAGTGGACATAAAGGGAGTAAGCCCCATTGTGTGTATGCATCATATTCATCTTGAAGAAAATGCGAAAACGTCGCGTGAAATGCAAAGGACACTTAACCCTAACATGAAAGAAGTCGTTCGAGCGGAGGTGCTTAAATTGTTAGACATTGGTATCATTTACCCCATTTCAGATAGCACGTGGGTAAGCCCAGTTCAAGTTGTTCTCAAAAAGTCTGGGATTGGTTAATCAAGATGTTGAGAAAATTTATCTAGAGGACCCAGGTTAACAAGATTGATTAATTCATGGTCCATGATTGCTTGCATCGCTTATCTGGCTGAAGACATTAAACTTAGCGCTCCTGGGAGGTAACCCAATCTTTCATTTCATTTCTTTTTCCTAGTTAGTTAGTTCAATGTTTATGGGTAACATTACTGCAAACCCTCACGAGACTACAACTCGTCCACTAGGGGTAACCTAGGGGTTTGAAGGCTTATTGCATATGCTAAATGCAATTGAGAGCACCTGCAAAAGTGGTGTAGGTAGGATTTTATTTTTATTATTTTTATTTTGCTTGAGGACTAGCAAAACTAACCCTATATTAAGATATTTTTCTTTTGTTGGTTTCTCTCTTGTGTTGACCCGCTCTTACGCTGATATCTTTGGAATGCCTCTTAATTCTTTCGTTCAGGTACTATCTTCCCATCACTCTTCTTTTACTTTCGTTGTCCCATGTGCATTGCATGCTTATTTCTTTTACATTGAGGACAATGTAGATTTTAGGTTGGGGTGTGAGATTAGGTTACCTAATCAGCATTTTCTTGGTCTTGAGCAAAAATTGTGAATTTTTTTAAATTTTTTTGGAATTTTTTATGAATTTGAAGTGATTTTGACGGCCATCTTGGATTTAGAATTTAAAGATACGTGATGTTGGTAATTTATGACTCTTGGATTTAGTTATTTGTTACATTTCATAGTTAAGTTTGAGTTATTAATCCATGATTAGAAGTTGTAAACATCGATTGAATCATGATTTCACTTATCACATCTGGCTTACACATTAAGGTTCTGGTTCGATATTGAATGATTAACTTGGTATCATGATTTCACTTATCACATCTGGCTTACACATTAAGGTTCTGGTTCGATATTGAATGATTAACTTGGTAATCACTAGGCATGAAAGGAACCAGCCTGAAAAAACTTTAGCATCAGTTTATAAAGAAGAATTCAAAGGGTTAGTCGAATAATCTTCACCATAGGTTTGCTCCCTATAGATGAAGATTTGATTTCCCAAGGTTGACATTCAGAATAGGCTAGGCTACTGGTTTTCACCATAGGCTTGCTCCCTATAAGTGAAGATCTGGTTTTCAAACAGTTATGACTCATGCAGGGTGAACATACTACGGCCAGTCGGGTTACTTGACAGGCTCGACTAGCGCGATCGCATCTCGAGTCGAACGACATGAAGTGCGTAAAACACTTCGCGTGGCCTAACCACTGCCGTCAACTCTAAAACACGGCTCACGTTCATCGACGCGTCGTTTGTGGCCAAGATAAGCCAACCACGAATTCGCTCGGTTACCGACTGCCTGGACTAAGTATAGTCCCAAACAATTATGGAATCACATCAGCAATCATATTAGAGTATTGGAAATGAAATATAACCATGTGAGCATGTTAACACATGTTATAACATACACCTTAAGTAAATCATCAAGTACATGCATTTCATACATACAATGAAATCATGCATTTGGCTAACATGTAGGAAATCATTTACATCAGCATATTAATTGAGAAATCATTCTCAAACTAATTCATAACACCATTTAATTCAATACATACTAATACAAACATTTATACAAACACTTACACTGCACACTTAAGTCTACATATAGGATGTCGACTCGAAGTGTGCATTTAGGCGAATCTCTTCGCCAAACTAATTATGAACTTATTCCTAACATTCTAATGCGACAATAAACCATGTCAATCACATCAGCAAAATATGAATGAAAACAGTACTTCCTACAAATGACTAAAATGCCCTAAATCTCATATTCTCCGTCGGTTTACGAAACAGGAAACGGACAGCATGTTGTACATGTCAAACGGCGATGCTGTCGATAATCTACTATTAAATGACATTGAAAGCGTTGAAAACAGTCAATCAAAGCGTCTAAAATCCACACCTTATCTCTTATAAACGTGTGAATTCGAACGGAGCGTATACGCTTCGTCTACGGCGAATAGAGAACCTGTTTTACAAGATTTATCAACTAACAAGCTATGGAACGAAAGGAATCTCAAATCAGCAACTTCTAGGGTATTTTTTTACCTGAAAATGTGGAGAAATCACCAGCGAAGTGATTGAAGCGCGTTGCTAAAGCACGTACAACACGTGGCACAACAGCAGGGAATTCTCTCCCACCTTCTCTCACAAACTCTCACCTTTTCTCTCTCCCAATCTAGGGTTTTTCTCAAATTCGGATGGGAGAGAAGAGTGAGGGTTTTAACCCCTTTTATAAGCTCAAAAATGCCCGGAATAGTCTCGGGAACAAAGTTCACTTAGAGTATATCCAAATCGGAGCTGTTTCGGTCCAAAAGTACATTTCTGGTGGTCCCCTGGCCGAACGCGATCGGACTTAAGCTCATGCATACAGGATCTAGCACGCATCAAGTTTTTAGTCCGGCAGGGTTCGTAGATCGCCCGTGGCGGTCCAGTTTCAGTTCAGCGGTCACCGCACGTAGATCAGGCCTACAAGTCTCATGATATGAAATAGAATTTTTTCTTGATCCGAGGGTGTAATTTGGCTGAATTCTGACGGTCAGAACGCTTAATACTGACGCGTCAAGTCGTGTGCCAGATTTGAATTTTAAATTCCAAATCTGTCCCTATTCGCACTCTTTTCAGTCCGAGCTCAATGAAATAGCCTGTGATTATCGGTTGGACTTGATTTTCGAAATGATTGTCAAGTCCAGCTAGGCGGTTCTATCGGTCTAAGATAGCAGGTATCGGACTTTCGACGCGCGGTCTAGATCCAATATAAAGTTTCAAAGAGGTCCAGAGAACAAACCAGCTTAGAGTTTGTTCCGAGGTTTTAGAGTATCATAGCACCATGGATTCTACAAGTTTTGGGTCTTGTAGAACGTATTTAAAACGATCAGGGAATATTTCCCAGCTACTCTAGCGTTGAGCTAGCTAACTTATGCTTAGTTTCTAAAGGAATTAATCCCAAGTGGTTTCTTTGGCTATGGAATTGGGTTCTGAGCGATTTTCCAGGTGTTTTAGTTGACCCATTGCCTAAGGACGTCAAATCCCAGATTGGCCAAAATTCGGGGTGTTACAATCTACCCCCCTTAAAACACAATTTCATCCCCGAAATTGGCGAAGGGCAAGGAGCATCTTGTAAGACTTTAGTATTGACATTCTAAGATAGGGTCAATCCTATTTATTGACCTAACTGTACGTACATCCTAACTCAAATGTTTCGATCCTGGGCCAGTGGGAAAGAGGCCAACCACTCTTCTGCTGTGCCACTCAGATCGAACGGTAACGTCGACTAACCTAACTGGATTGGACTCAATACGTTCTACCCCCCTTAAAACTTAGTTTTACTTAAAGTTCAAGAATCTATGCATCGATCCGTATATCGGAACGAGGCACAACTTAAGACCTATCTTTGACATGAATTGGGAAACAACCTTTCTCTACATGGTTTTTCTTGCTAATGATGCGTTCTATGACATTGGTACCTATGATCATATAGATGAGCCTAATCTCTATTGTGGTTAAGTTCAGGGGTAGGTATGAGTTGGTGGCAAGATGTCGAATTCTCTACTGGCTTTAAGTCCTCGCCATTTCCCAAAGACAATGTGATCACATTTGGTTGTATGTGGTCGAGCCAACACGGAAGAAAAGTTGTGTAGTAGGTCTGAGCCGGATACATAGACTTTCTGTGTTGCTAGGACAGAAGATTTATTGTATCAATTCTTAATCCGAGTCGATGCCGATCTTCTGCTTGATCAGAGCATTGGATTCATTGGTAACCACTAGGATTAAGAAGTCGATTCAAACCGCGAATACTTCGCTGATAATGACATTTCCTTTATTCCGCGTTCCCGAATGCAATAAGCCCTTGGGGAAGGCAATTCTAAGGGGCGTGCTAGTACATTCTAAGTTCAATCTGAGGGATTTATAAATGTTCCCTGAGAGTGAATGGTTCCTTCCTATGGGCAACAACAGAAGTCTATAAGTCATAAGGGGATCTATCGAAGGAATAAGGTGCTACTTCAACCAAATCTAACCTACAATTCCTTAGCATATACAGGCTTTACACTACTTAAGGTAACTAGTAGGCTAGTCTGTAACTCAGTAGCTATAATCCAAAGCCTAAGACTATACGTTAAATAGTTCCATACCATTTCTACTACAGGGAATTCTTCTATTGCTTAGGTTCAAGATTTTCTAAATGGATTTGGCTTTCATATATAGTCAGATCCTTCAAATCTAGGAGTGCTAACAGTAGGTCCAAAATGCCCAAAGGCCTATATGGCCAGTAGCATTAAGTTGTATTAAATGAAACTGCATTCCTAGTCCCATGGCGGGATTGGAAGTGGTATGCTTGGTTGGAGGGTGGGGTGGGATAAAAATTTAATTTGTATGCTGAATCCCGGGAGTTACAATACTCCCAATCTAGGGACAATACCTTACAGCGAACGGAATTGCATGCATTCCATCTAACCAAATTCGGCTATATTAAGCCCAAACCACAACACAAACAGTCACATAACAAGCCGAAAAACGTCATTCATTTCATTAAACCAAAATTGCCACAATACCAGGGATATCTTCTTACAGGCATCATGACAAGAAGTACATGGGAACTAAGATAATTAAAACTACAACAGCAACATAAGTAAACTACTAGCCTTAATAGGCTTACACAAAAAAAATAGGAAATGACTAACTACAACCCGCGATATATGGATCTAGATTACTAGTCCGAGTCGGGCGATAGAGGAGGAAATGCGGAAAAATTTTTGCCCAAATGGACAGAACAAAATCTAGGCGTTGTAGAGGGATGCATCAAGCTCCCCTAGGATGTATTTTCAAGGAAAAAAGAGAATGAAAAAGGGGAATGGAGCATCTCACGATTTCAGCTCGATTCGAGGGTTGTAAGAGCTCCAAACAACGAGATCTTCAAAAGGGAGGGCTGAAAACAGAAATAGAATGATGAAGAGTGGTCGTTTTTAGCCTAGAATGGATTTGAGAGTGGTTTAAAACCATGATTTGGAGGTAGGGCAACTAGAAAACATAAATGGGGCTAGGGAAGGGGCTATTTGTGAAGGAAATAGGGCATATAGGGGGTTTCAAGGTGGGAACCACATATGGGGGAGGTGCCCTAGCTGTATTAGGGCGTGCGCCTGAATTTCACTGCAAGTGAGCCCCACTGGACGGCGATGCATCGCCGAACCGGCGATGGCATCGCCGACCGTCCGGTGATATGGTCGGTGGGACCACATGGGTCTGGTCCCCCATGGTCCAGGGACCCCAAAAAGGTATGGTCCCAACCTTAGTTCATTGTATATTCACCTATAGAGGCCCAAAAATATATTCGGGGATTTTTGAGGCTAATCTGTAAACCCGAATATAATTCTCCATCATGCAGCATATGATTTTGGGATAGAAGGATCTAGTACATCCATCTAGCCCATTAGTTGCTAAAGAAAGCGAAGTTAGAATGGCCTTATGGCCATTTTTCATAAAATTTTACTATTTACGGTAAAATTTTGTGAAAGTATAATTTTATGTTATTTTTATATTATTATTTATGCCTAATATGAAAAGGATAAGAAGGAATTGAATATTGGAGTGGTGAGAGGAAGATTTTTGAAGATTTTTGGTGAAACGGGGTTTTTAAGCCCTGACGATTGAATACAGGGGTTGTGGTTGCCCCACAGCCCAATGATTCACATTTACAGGTTTAGAATCGTTCAAAGAATGTCTCAACCCACTTACCTACAACCTATGAGCTATTCGGGTTGCTTCACGCGACCCAAGATGCGTTACGGACTCGATCGCGCGATCGATATGAATAGACTTCGCCTATTGGCGAATCTGCGATCATATAGGTGTTTCTAGACCCTTCTCGCACCCACCTAAGTCAAAGAAAGTGACAGCGTACGTTGCGTGACCATAACCCAGGCCCGGTTTAATCCAAATCATGCTCTGATACCATCTGTAACATCCCGAAAATCGGGTGGTCGAGTAAAAACTCCACTCCCGAGTTCCAAAATGTTATTTATGCAACATAAGTGTGTATGATTGAATGTTGTCTGTGTTAATGCATTAAACATGAGTGGGATTAATCCAAAACATCATATTATACTCTGGAGACCGTTAAATTAGCAAGCGGAAGGCTGTGATAGTATGTATAACATATATAAACTGTTGTATGTCTCCAGGGTGTGAACATGTTACCAGGTTATATACATACATGTATACCTCAAAAGAGAAAGAAAGAATATACATGAGTGCTCTAAAAATATAAAATGACAAGTGTCAAGGTATCTAATCAACCTCCCTATAATCCTGTCCATCAGAACACGCATAAAGGAGGAATCCTCCTCATCATCATCAAGTCCAGCTCCGCCTCGCAGGCCGCGCCATCATCTGCAATCACAATAGGGACTGGTGGGTGTCCGAAAACACCATCCCGTAACGTGGGAGTGAGTGATCAACTCAGTGGGATAAGAGAGCAAAGATTAACATGTTATCAAATCAATCATACGATAATAGTAAAGCAGTAATTAAAACATTCCTAATACTGTTGTTAATGCAATTATGACATGACGTGATGTACGCCCTCACCGACGATCTCCCTCATACGGCACCATCTTACGACCGCGGCATGCCACACTCCCTTAAGTGCTCCACATCTTCCAGGCACATGCAATGTAATGGTGATATGATTTTCGAGTTGTTATTAGTCCATTCAAACAGCAGGATTGGGAAACTAAGGTACTTCCCTTGTATCAATCCCAACACAGATACTGTCTAGGGTCGTCACTCCTAGTAATCTCATACGAGGTATATTTTGTAGGTCGATGCAAGGGATGCCAGGGCTGTTGCACGCACTCGTTGCTCCGATCCCCCATCACCTTATCAATACAGGCCTACTGTACTCTATCGCTACGGAAGGGTCGTCGCCTCCCGTAGACTCAGAATACACTCGCGGTCACTACAAAGGGCTGCCAGGGCTGTTGCACGCACTTGTTGCTCCGCTCCCCCATCACCTTATCAATGTATGCCGACAGTAAAAATATAGTGTCCCATACCACCATAATCTGCTCACGAGTCATAGGTGCTCACTGGTCACTACGGGGAGGTTTGTGGCCCCAGCGTTGGCCGACAGCTCGACCACGGTGTCCCATACCACCATGCCCGGCTCATGAGTCTTCGTGGATCAAGGTACCATGGTTAACGGGGTTTACAATGGTAAGTTCAGTACCCTAGGTTCAAGCAGTTATGACTCATGCAGGGTGAACATACTACGGCCAGTCGGGTTACTTGACGGGCTCGACTAGCGCGATCGCATCTCGAGTCGAACGACATGAAGTGCGTAAAATACTTCGCGTGGCCTAACCACTGCCGCCAACTCCAAAACACGGATCACGTTCATCGACGCGTCGTTCATGGCCAAGATAAGCCAACCACGAATTCGCTCGGTTACCAACTGCCTGGACTAAGTATAGTCCCAAACAATTATGGAATCACATCAGCAATCATATTAGAGTATTGGAAATGAAATACAACCATGTGAGCATGTTAACACATATTATAACATAACCTTAAGTAAATCATCAAGTACATGCATTTCATACATACAATGAAATCATGCATTTGTCTAACATGTAGGAAATCATTTACATCAGCATATTAATTGAGAAATCAATCTCAAAGTAATTCATAACACCATTTAATTCAATACATACTAATACAAGCATTTATACAAACACTTACACTACACACTTAAGTCTATATATAGCATGTCGACCCGAAGTGCACATTTAGGCGAATCTCTTCGCCAAACTAATTACGAACTTATTCCTAACATTCTAATGCGACAATAAACCATGTCAATCACATCAGTAAAATATGAATGAAAACAGTACTTCCTACAAATGACTAAAATGCCCTAAATCTCATATTCTCCGTCGGTTTACGAAACAGGAAACGGACAGCATGTTGTACATGTCAAACGGCGATGCTATCGATAATCTACTATTAAACGACATTGAAAGCATTGAAAATAGTCAATCAAAGCGTCTAAAATCCGCACCTTATCTCTTATAAACGTGTGAATTCGAACGGAGGGTATACGCTTCGTCTACGGCGAATAGAGAACCTGTTTTACAAGATTTATCAACTAACAAGCTATGGAGCGAAAGGAATCTCAAATCAGCAACTTCTAGGATATTTTCTTACCTGAAAATATGGAGAAATCACCGACAAAGTGATTGAAGCGCGTTGCTAAAGCACGTACAGCACGTGGCATAAGCAGCAGGGAATTCTCTCCCACCTTCTCTCACAAACTCTCACCTTTTCTCTCTCCCAATCTAAGGTTTTTCTCAAATTCGGATGGGAGAGAGGAGTGAGGGTTTCAACCCCTTTTATAAGCTCAAAAATGCCCGGAATAGGCTCGGGAACAAAGTTCACTTAGGGTATATCCAAATTGGGGCTGTTTCGGTCCAAAAGTACATTTCTGGTGGTCCCCTGGATAAACGCGATCAGACTTAAGCTCATGCATACAGGATCTAGCACGCATCTAGTTTTCAGTCCGGCAGGGTTCGTAGATTGCCCGTGGCAGTCCAGTTTCAGTTCAGCGGTCACCGCACGTAGATCAGGCCTACAAGTCTCATGATATGAAATAGAAATTTTTCTTGATCCGAGGGTGTAATTTGGCTGAATTCTGACGGTCAGAACGCTTAATACTGACGCGTCAAGTCGTGTGCCAAATTTGAATTTCAAATTCCAAATCTGTCCCTATTCGCACTCTCTTTAGTCCGGGCTCAATAAAATAGCCTGTGATTATCGGTTGGACTTAATTTTCAAAATGATTGTCAAGTCCAGCTAGGCGATTTTATCGGTCTAAGATAGCAGGTATCGGACTTTCGACGCGCGGTCTAGATCCAATACAAAGTTTCAAAGAGGTCCAGAGAACAAACCGGCTTAGAGTTTGATCCGAGGTTTTAGAGTATCATAGCACCATGGATTCTATAAGTTTTGGGTCTTGTAGAACGTATTTAAAATGATCCGGGACTATTTTCCAGCTACTCTAGCGTTGCACTAGCTAACTTATGCTTAGTTTCTAAAGGAATTAATCCTAAGTGGTTTTTTTGGCTATGGAATTGGGTTCTGAGCGATTTTTCAGGTGTTTTAGTTGACCCATTGCCTAAGGACGTCAAATCCCAGATTGGCCAAAATCCGGGGTGTTACAGATACAATCTAGAGTATACGCTCGATCATATCGACGACTGCTCGATCATATCGAAGTCTGTCATAAATATGACCGTTTATAGCCGTTGGAACCTTTTGCCTATATATAGAGAGATTAGTCTTTATTACTGGTAGAGAAAGAAGAGAGTGCTTTTGAGAGTTTTAACCTTCCTATCATTTACCTAAGCCCTTTCTCTCAGGAAGTTCATCCTCCAATCCATCCTCATCATTGATATCTCATAGAGTGGATTGGGGAATGAACTTCCGCATTCAAGGATCCTCCAACTACTATCTTAATGGCAAATCATTAAGCTGGGATGCCTTGAATGCATAGATGATTGGAACCACTCTATATTCCTTATAGGATAATCTTTTAGAGAGTGGTATTCCATCATAACCTTGACCCAACCTAAAGCCTAGTATCGGTATATCTTTTGGGTACGGATCAAGGGAGCTGAAGACCCTTCAACATCAAGGAGGAGATCTTCAACATTGCGTTGAATGAGACTCATCAACTTATTTGTAAGTATCTAGAGTCCAGAGGACACTTGTGATCATTCCTTTCTAGGATTCAGTTTTAAGTGTTGCTCACCCTTTGAAGTCCTCAAAGGTGGCCTCCGACGGGAGTGTACGTGTGGGGTGCATTGTGTGAACCCTTGCTCTGTGGAGAGCATAAACATCTGGTTAGGAGTACGCCAGTAAAACTCCAGGGTTAGAGGTGAACCGAGTAGAAACCTCCGAGTGCGTTGTGTGGACCCTTGCCCTGTGTGGGCATAAACATCTATTTAGGAGTATGCCAGTAAAACTCCAAGGTTAGAGGTGAACCGAGTAGAAACCTCCGGGTGCGTTGTGTGGACCCTTGCCCTGTGTGGGCATAAACATCTAGTTAGGAGTACGCCAGCAAAACTTCAGGGTTTGAGGTGAACCGAGTAGAAACCTCTGTAAAGGTTGAAGGTGAACCTGATTTAAAACCTTAGGTTTGATGTGAACCATGGAAAACCTCCTTAGTGAAATTCGGTCACTCAAGGGTTGAGTGTAGAAGCCAGGAGTGGAGTAGACAAGTAGTCGAACCACTATAAAATGATTGTGTTTGAGATTGATATTGTCTTTCATTTATGTGATTATCTGAAATCACATCTTATGCATACACATAGTCATATCTATCACAATCTGATTCATAAATTTATTTATCTTACAAGTAGTTGTGATTGGATTCTCTATCAGGCTTGGAAGCCAGTAGAGTTAATCTTTGAGTAATCCTAATTTGCACTCTGTGATAGGATTAGTGTGATAGGATTGAAGAATAACTTATAAATCTTTAAAAAGTCCTATTCACCCCCCTTTAGGACATATTGACATATTTCTACTTCAACTTAAGCGATCTTCATCGCTATTTCAATTGGTATCAGAGCGGGTCTCTCTTTAAGGGTTTCACCGCCTAGAGAGTGATCTTGACTGAAGGAGAAATATGGCCAAAGGAGAGGGCTCATCTGTCACTAGACCTCCAGTATTTGATGGATCAAATTATGCTTACTAGAAGGCTAGAATGCACTACTTCCTGAGATCTTTGGATCATGAAGTTTGGGATGCAGTTGAAAAAGGATACGTGGTACCATCCGAACAAATTGAACTTGAAAATGAAACCACAATCACTAAACCCAAACCTAATGAGAAGTGGACGGAGTTTGACAAAGAACAGCGAAATGCTGAAGCAAAAACAATGAACGCCATCTACTGTGCCATGTCCCAAGATATATATAATCAAATAAGTATGTGTGGGACATCCAAGGAAGCATGAGATTTACTGAAAACGACCCATGAAGGCACAAGCACTGTGAAGAGGTCTAAACTATAACTCTTAACTTCACAGTTTGAAAATCTCAGGATGGAAGAGCATGAGACATTTGTGGAGTTTTTCACCAAATTGAACATCATTTGTAACTCCATGGGTGGATTGGGAGAGAAGGTTCCGGCACCTAAAATATGTAGAAAAATCTTAAGATCCTTATCGGAATGCTTCAATCCCAAGGTAACAACAATTGAGGAGTGTAGGAATATTGATGAGATGAAAGTAGAAGAACTAGTAGGTTCCCTACAAACTTTTGAACTACACTTCACACAACCCCAAAAATCCAAAAACACTGTCCTAAAAACTTCTAAGAAATCAAAACATGAGGACAGTGAGAGCGAAAAAGAAGATGAAGATGAGAAAGTGGCTCTGCTGGCACAAAGATTCAGAAGATTCTTTCAAAGGAATCGCGGTCGCCCCTCTAGAGGTAGAAAGGTGGATGACAAACCTTCTACAGGAAAATTTGAAAAAAGGACCAAAGAACCACAATGTTATGCCTGTCATGAGTATGGACACCTATCTACCGAATGCCCAAACAGAAAAATCAAGGGCAAGGCGATGATTGCCACATGGGATGATACGGAAGAGTCAAAATCAGAAAATAGTGACTCAGAAAGTGATGAAGATCAAAAATCCTTAAAAATACTTATGGTCTCTACTACTTCGATCATTCCAACTGAATCTGAGAAAGAACTACAAGCCACTGAATCATTTTCATCTGACAATGAGGAAATTAAAGAAGAAAAAGATAAAGAGCAAAATGAATTACAAAACACTTATAATCAACTTTACATCCATAGCGTTAATATTGTCAAGAGACTTGGAATAGTTAAAAATAAAAAGAAAATGCTGCAAATAGATCTGGATAAACCTTCAAATTTTAATACTCATCTAATCACTGATTTGCAGCAATGCCACTCAGACAATGATAGACTTAAAAGAACTAACAATTCATTGAAATCTGAGTCAGAGAAATTAAATGAACAACTCAAAGAACTAAATGAGGAAAACCTGATTCTTCAGAATAAAAATTATACACTTCAAAATGATCTAGAAGAATCTAGAAAAATTACCAAAATAAACTGTAAATTTTCCCAGAGTGGTGAGAAATTAGAAAAACTGTTAGGAATGAGAAAATATGGAGAGGACAAAAAGGGATTAGGTTATGGAAAGGCTAGAACAAAAACTGATGCACAACCATTTGAAAAATCTGTTGCATCCAATAGTAACACCAAACCTATCCCAGCTCATTGCAAAAATGAGGAGTCAGTTTATGAGCTAAATAAAAGAAGTATACAATCATCACCACTTGAGATAGTTGACAGGATGAAGGAGCAGTTAAGTCATGTGGACAAATCAAATAAGAAGAACAAATCTACCACAAGTAAAACTCCTGTCACAAAGTGGGTGATTAAGGAAAAGACAAATTGCCTTGTTACTCAATCAGATCATTTATCAGGCAATATGGCTAAATGGTACCTGGACAGTGGTTGCTCAAGTTACGTCATAGGTGACAAGTCTCTCCTTTCAAACTATAAGGATCTTCACAAAGGGATAGTCACCTACGGAGATGGAACCACTGCTAAAGTAATTGGTCAGGGAATTATAGAAGGAATTAATCTGTTTAAAAATGAGAATGCTTTTTGCATAAAAGGATTGGCATATAACCTACTAAGCATCTCTCAAATCTGCAATAATGGGCATGTGGTAAATTTCAATAAAGAAGAATGCGAGATTCTAGATCAATCAGGAAAATCAATTATGAAAGGTCTTCGCACAAATAACCACTGCTACATTATTGTAGGAAAAGGAAGGAGTGATATTGAGAAACACTGAGAGTGAAGAAATTGGTCCAGGTTATGCATCAAAATCTAGATATTTGTTGAAATAATGCAATTTTGTTGAGCCTTCAATGTTACATCAAAGGTTGGAGACCTTGATTTTTTTGTATAAAAACATTATCATGTTTATAACTATAGAACTAGTACAAATTTTTTTTGACATATACTGATCAAGACAAAAAATACCCGATAGTGTGTCGAAATTGTGAAAATTCTAAATATTATCTACTTTTGATACGAGTGTTGGCCTCTTTCTCGATCTCATTGACTAACGGTCGATACAATCGACAGATCTTCAAAAATATAAAAAGTCGTGTGACCATGGATAACATCGAGGGCTGTCTTGATTGCATTGATCGACAACTTCTCGATACAATCGATATGTTGGTCGATATGATTGACAGATGGCGCCCAAATAAAAGGCTGATTGAAAAGATTTTTTTTTTTTTCAAAGGCTAGTCCTATCTCTCTGCCCTGATTAGTTCCTTTGGTTGATCTACCCAAAGTCCAAATGAAATCTCGGCACCCAAGTGACACAAGAAAGATGATTAAAGGAAAAGGTAAGGCTCTCTCATCTATAAAATCTTCCAAGAATAAGAAAGAGGAATATTCTATACCACCTCAAAACCAGTAAGATTGGGAACAAGTCACAATAGTCGATCATACTATTCGCATTAGTACTATCAAACTCTATGGGGTGGATCACATGATGGAAACCATTGGATGGAAGAATATGTTTAATATGGGCGGGCCATATCAGTTTGAAATGATCCAACAGTTCTTCAACTGTTGTCGTGTTGTCCAAGATTACCCACCTTGCATATGTCTGAAATTCATGCAACATACCAAGCACATTACTCCATCAGTTCTTAGTCATGTTCTAAACATTGAAGTGACACAAATCCCTGTCACTAGTAGAAATCTAAACGATCTGGGTAGATGGGTAGGAATTACACAAGCACTGTGCCAGGGTATGACAATTCCTAAAAATGATAGCAATATTCTTTCAGTAAAATACCTAGGAATCTTGTTCCGACTCCTTCACAGTATTTTCAGCACGAATGTATACCCATGTGATGCAAATGACACATATCTGAGTCTCATTGCACTCAACATTCTGTATGATGTCTATCAAGAGATCCCTGTATGCTTACCGACTTTCATATTAGACCAGCTAATAAAGGTAATCAGAAGTGACCATCTTGAATTTCTACCTTTTCCATCTCTTATCTGTAAGCTCGCACACTGGGAAGGTCTGCCGGAAACAACTGATAAGGTATATCCTGAAGTATGGTTTGACCTTGAAGCAGCATAACATGTGTATGCTTCTGTCTCATTGGATACGAAGATCCTTCCACCTGTTGAAGATAGTGGTCCCATGCTTAATGAAGAAATTCCTTGGGGATCCAATCGAACTCCTGATTATAGTCCTGCTTCTGTCACAAAACTCTAGGGTTAGAGGTGAACCGAGTAGAAACCTCCGGGTGCGTTGTGTGGACCCTTGCCCTGTGTGGACATAAACATTTGGTTAGGAGTACGCCAGTAAAACTTTATGGTTAGAGGTGAACCAAGTAGAAACCTCCGGGTGCGTTTTATGGACCCTTGCCCTGTGTGGGCATAAACATCTAGTTAGGAGTACGCCAGCAAAACTCCAGGGTTTGAGGTGAACCGAGTAGAAACCTATGTAAAGGTTGAAGGTGAACCTGATTTAAAACCTTAGGTTTAAGGTAAACCATGGGAAACCTACTTAGTGAAATCCGGTCACTCAAGGGTTGGGTGTGGAAGCTGGGAGTGGAGTAGACAAGTAGTCGAACCACTATAAAATGACTGTGTTTGAGATTGATATTGTCTTTCATTTATGTGATTGTCTTACATGCCTTTATATATGATTATCTGAAATCACATCTTATGCACACACACAGTCATATCCATCACAATCTGATTCATAAATTTATTTATCTTACAAGTAGTTGTGATTGGATCCTCTATCTGGCTTGGAAACCAGTAGAGTTAATCTTTGAGTAATCCTAATTTGCACTCTGTGATAGGATTGAAGAATAACTTATAAATCTTTAAAAAGTCCTATTCACCCCCTCTAGGACATTGACATATTTCTACTTCAACTTAAGCGGTCTTCACCGCTATTTCATACATAACCGTAGGAAACCGTCTTTCTTCTTCACAAACAAGACAGGCACTCCCCAAGGTGACACACTCGGTTGAATAAAGCCTGCTTCTATCAATACATCAATCTGTCTCCTCAGTTCCTCCATCTCACATGGAGGCATACGATACATCGGCAGGGAAATAGGTGTCGCACCGGGCACAAGATCGATAATCAAGTCAATCTCGCACCGAGGAGGAAGCCCTGAAATCTTTTCAAACACATCAGGGAAATTACAAACCACTGACATAACTCCTAACGCCGGATCATCAGAACTCTCTAACAAAGAAGCGTAACTGCTAACTCGATAGGACTAACTAACCTGAACTAGAAATGAAAAGATGGTGCCCTCAGGTCCATAGGCTGTTACAACTCTGGCCTCCCAATCAATCTCTGCTCTCATCTTCGTGAGCCAGTCCATCCCAAATATAACATCATAGTGACACAATGGGGTGACATTTAGGTCGACGACCACTGTCCTGCTACCCAAATCTATCAAGTAAGACTCACAGGTCTGAGTAATGTCTGAAGAAGTCCTTGTAGCTGTCGTGAGTCTCACTCCCTTCGTAGGATCCATAACCAAACCTAGCCGCTTGACCGCAGTGCAAGATATGATCGAAATAGTAGACCCAGTGTTCACCAATAAGAAGATAGGCGTACCTAGGATGTGAGCGGGAACCTCAAAAGATGTTGGTGCTAAATTTACCTCGGGCGCCTCAGCTGTAAGCGCATGAACCCGAGCCTACTGTGGGCGATGCGGTGGAGGTACCATGGGCCGTTGTGGTGGCCTGAAATGAGGTATTGGAGGTCTGAAGGAAGGATGAGCTGGTGCTGATCAAAGGGGTGGTGCAGAAATAGCCTGAGGCATCGAATGACCGATCCTTTGAGGCGGCGAGAAACCACTATCTCGCATCCTGGAGAAACAAGACACCTCAGTGTTGCCTGACTTCTTGCAGTAGTTGCACCACACATCAGGATGCCTCACATGGGCAAGAGATGCCATAAACCCCGATGGTGAATCAACACGAGGCCCCTTACCAAGGAAAGCCTACTCGAAAAATCAGGTCGTGGCCTGGGAACCATAGGTGCACGCATACGGGACAACTTATCCCCGTCCTCTCAGCTCGCAGGGACATGCTCACCAACTCAGCATAGGAAGAGATGCTTGCACAGTACATCTTTGATCGAATCTTGGGCCATAGACCCTTAGAAACATGCTGCACCCACAACGGCTGATCACCTAAAATCAAAGGAGCATACCTGCCCAGCTCCGTAAACTGATTTTCATACTCTGTCACCGATATTCCTCCCTAACGAAGGCGAAGGAACTCACTCTCCTTCTCGTGTTGGTAAGTGATCGAAAAATACTTCTCGTGAAAATGGGCCTCAAACGCCCCCCACGTCTATACAAATCCCTCCGTAACTGTGCGGAGAATGTTATCCCACCATAAGCTGGCCTCTTCAAATATGAAGGTGGCAAGCTCAACCTGCTCCACCTCGGAACAGTGCAACGGTCTCAGCATCTTCAAGATGCGATCAATCCAATACTCAGCCTCCTCAAGTCTGTGAGTACCCGTAAATGTAGGAGGCTGCAAGCACTAAAATCGCTCGAATTGCTGGCACTAGTATCTCCAACAAGGTATAAAGGCGAGGCAGGTGGAGTCACCCCCATCGACTGAGCAAAGATACCAGTCATGGAGGACAAGAACTGCTGCTACTGCTGGTATATCTATTGTTCCTGCATCAACAGCATCATCTGCTCTAGCTTATCAGGAGGTGGAACAGACTGTGATGTATAAGGTGTTGATGTAGATGCACGGTTCTGCTCAGGAATCGAAGGTGTGACAAGAGGCACCGCAGAAGGTGTCGCAGGAAGTGGCCCAACAGCAGGGCCAGAAGTCGATTGAGAATCCGGCATAGGATCAGAGAGAGACGCACGAAGACCTCGAGCCCTTAGGTAGCATACCCTACATATAACAGAGGGTGCAACCAATGAGATTAAGCATTCACACAGTCCATCCACACAACATTAACTTTACAAGCCAAAGAAACAATGTGCATTTCATTAATAAAATGTCACAATACATGAAGTGCAGCATTACATGAATTGCGATGGAGAAAGTATGTGAGTAAAACAACTAAACTTCAAACACTAAGCTTCAAACACCCAAACAACTACCAGACCACCCACAAGATCAAGCAACAAATAGAAAAATAACAACTACATAAAGGACTATTCATCAAAATCTGGCGATGGAGGAGGGGCACTCTTATCTTGCAGACAACACAGGATTGTCCTCAAAGTGCAGGTTACTTTCTTGAACTTATACTTCACGAGGCCCCGCAGATCCATAATATCCTATCGTAGGGTGGCTTGGCCCTCGTCAAGCCTAACCAAATGGGCTTCTCTATTAGCCCTATCAGGATCATGCTGCTGAGTCACAGGAGGAGGGCTCTCATCAGTATCCTGAGCCTCCTCTTCTTCTTTGTCCTTCTCTTCTTCCTCTTATATCTCTGCTCCACCTTCTTCATTGCTCTCCTCTTCTTCTTCACTTTCTGACTCATCTTCACTCTCCTCAAGTAGGGCTAGCCGCTGCCGAGGCCTGATCTCCATCTGATTGAGAGTAGTCTTGGTAATGTAATGGATTGACACTAGCAATTTCGCCCCAAGTCTGTAGGCAAACTCAAGTGCAATCCTACATATGAGTCAGCCGAATGAGGGAGATTCAGTCCTTCTATTCGAACGTATGATAAGGACTATCTGTCGCAAGGCATAAGTAGGCACACAAAGCGTCTCTCCCTGCCCCACCTAATACAAGAAATCCACCATCAGGCGTGTGCACTCACTGCAGTTGCTCCACCTGGGATAGACGTTGAACGTACAGATGTGGTGAAGCAAACGGAAGTCGTCTATCATATTCGTCGCTAAGAGGCTTCTGTTAGGCTGTCATTCAACCAGACGACCACAAAGGAATCGTGTGTAGTGATCCTTCTCACGTGCACTATTCAGATTCTTCTCACTTGCAAGAACCTCTCCAAGAGGCACATTCAGAATACGAGATATCAAAGCAGCATCAACTGTAGCCACCCGATCTTTTCCAACCGGATTTCTAAACTGCAAGGGCTCCAGTGTTGGCTCTCAGATGTGGGCATAAAAAGCTCGAATAGTACCCACATTAGCACGACACTCACCCTCAAATAATGGACCCCACTTGGCTTCAACTAGGTGCTTGAACAACAAGAACTCTTCAAATAACCGCGCATCAACATGAGCTTCAAAAAGCACCCTACGACCTTCATACACGCCATGAGACAACTCCGCCAACAGGGATCTTCCTATGTGAGCATGGGGATCTAGATCCCTCTTTGTCTGCAATTCATGAGTGGCGCTTGAACTAGCAGCGGCACCCCTCATCTTCTAGAACGGGTTGGGCGACTAGGCTCGGCTTCATCTACAGGGGCTCTCTTCTTCCCCATGAAAGAAAAAATGGAGGAAATCGAGAATAGGGCTGCAACAACCTCCATGAAAGCCATGGAAAAGTGAAGAAAAGGAAAGAAAGGGATGAGATATTTGGGTCTCCACGGATTTGAGCCTCAAAAAAGAGTGTAAAGGCTCAAATGAAGGGGATATAGAGAGAAAAATATCAAAATAGGATGGGTTAGTGGGTTTACATGAATTTGAGACTTAAATGGGGGGATTAGGAGCTCAAATCAAAGGAAATGAGGTGGTTAGAAATATTGCTGAGAACGGCGGAAAGATGTATGACTTGAAGAAAAATGAAGGAGAGAGGGATTGGAATGGTGATTTGAGAATGAAATGAGGTGTTTTGAAGTGTGGGTCCCACAAGACCCCAAAAGAAGTCGGCCCAACGGCCCGCCCTAGCCAGGCTCACCGGTCTCTGGACCTCCCGACAAGGTCCTCCCCCCCCCCCCCCTTGGGTCTAAAATGCTATGGATCCCACCTTGGGTCCCCCTAAAATAGCCCCGATTGGGCCCTTACACTGTTTCGGCTCGTTTCAGGTCGTTTCGGAACAAAACTAATACATATGTATATTTACCGATTTCTAATGGCTGAGATGGGATGAAACACGATCTAAACCCGTCAATTGATGGTCTAGAAGTGATATGGGGTCGTCGTGTGTGATTAAGACCTTACACGGACTCGATCTCAGTGATCATTTTTAGTAAACTTTCGCCAATTGACACAACTGGGAGTCCTAAACCTGTTTCTAGATTTTTCTTGCACCCTCCTATGCTAGAGTGGCGTCAACGTGCATTGTGTGACCATAATCTAGGTCCAGTTTAATCCAGATCATGCTCTGATACTAACTTGTTACGCCCTAAAATTTGAGGGTCGAGCATAGCTCAGCTCCCCAGTTCCAAAACATCACTTATGCAACATAATTAATGATGGATGTATGTTGTCTATATTAGTGTATAAAACATGAAATAGATTAAGCCAAAACAGCAAATATAATTCAGGGACAGTCTGAGAATGCAAGCGGAAGACTGAGATACATATATAAAACTAAAATAAGTCACCAAGGTATGTATGCTCAGCTAGGTCATAATTACAAATCATGTCTCAAAAAATATATAACAAAATGTGATCAATCGATACAATCATAGCCTAGAATGCCCACCAACTATGACAAGGCTCACATGAACCCGCCTAAGAACTGCATGAACAAGAATGCCTCCTCGTCTTCATCGAACTCCGGCTCCGCCTCACAGGCATCACCATCACCTGCAGCTAAGTCAGAGTCTGGTTGGTGTTTAAGCACCAGCCTAGAACGTGGGAGTAAGTGATCAACTCAGTGGAACTATACAACAAAGGTTAACATGTTATCAATTTAATCAAGCAAAAATGATAAATCAGTACAATCAAACATGTCCTAGATACTCTTGTTAATGCAAGAATGTTATGAGAAAATGATGCATGCCCTCACCACAAACTCCCTCTTGCGACATCATCAAACGATCGCGGCATGAATCACTACCACTGTGCTCTACACCAACGCCAACGGCACATGCAGTGAATGTTATGAGCATGATTACCAAGTTCTTATTAGTCCTTTTCATACAGTAGGATTAGGAAGCTAAGGCACCTCCCTTATATCAATTCTCAAATAATGATCCATTCTAGAGTCGTCAGTCCTAGACAATCTCATAAGATGTTATAGTTCTAGATCGTTGTAAAGGGCTCATTACCAATCAATACAGGTCTAGTTATACCTTAGCTACTACAAAAAGACTCATCACCTTTCTGCTATATCAAGGTAAGCTTGAGGTCACTATAAAGGGCTCGTCACCAATCAATGTAGGCTGACAGCACAAATATAGTGTCCCATACCACCATAATTGGCTCACGAGTCTAAGTTGCTCACTGGTCACTATGGGGAGGCTCGTTGCCCTAGCGTAGGCTGACAGCATGACCACGGTGTCCCATACCACCATGCTCGGCTCATGAGTCTTAGCGGATCGCGGTACCAAGGTTAACAAGATTTTCACTGGTATGTTTGGTACCTTAGATTCAAACAGTAGAGACCAAATATGGTGAACATACATTGATCAATCAGGTTAGTTGATAAGCTCAACTAGGCCAAGCGCACGTTGAATTAATCGACATGGAATGCATAAGCACTCTGTGTGGCCTAACCACTTTCGAACATCCCAAGTACGACTCGGATTCGTTGAACACATCCTGCATGGTGAAAGCAATCTTAACCACCAGTTTAAGGATTGTTACCAATTACCTGGACTATAATATAGTTCCAATCATTTACAAGCTTAATGATAGGTATTTGATTCAGATTCTACATTCATATGAACATATTATGAGATATAACTTAAACATAAATACAATGCATGGAGGAAATCATACACATAGTTAACATGAATGAAATAGACTAAATAATTCATGGAGGAAATCATACACACATGCAAGGTAATTGAGATTAATATCTTAACAAGTTTAAAAATCACACTTTACTGAATACTAACTCATTCAGGCATTTATGCAAACACTTAGACTATACTATTCAACGTACATCACGTATGTCGACCAAATTACATATTAGGGAAAATCCTTTCACCTAGGAGTTGTTGCATACATCTCAATCATATATCTATGACAATTAATCATGGTAATCATAACATTAAATTCCTTACGCATACAAATATTTTCACATATATATGAAATACCTTATTTATAAGATAGGTTATACATATATGTAAATCAAAACGGATAGCGCATTTAGCATGTGTAATAGAGTCCACATCAAGAATAAATCATTATCTAACATTGAAAGTCTTGAAAACCATAACCTAAACGTATATAGTCCAACCCTTAAACTAGAAAACGCGTAACGGATATGATTAAGACGATGAGTCTTCGTCAGTGGCGGATATGCAACCTAAGGCATGAAATAGGTTAGCTACAACATCACTTAAACTATTCTAAGCTTCAAAATAGGTTAGGATTTGATTGACTTACCCAAGAACGAAATTAGAATCGCCGAAAAAACTATTCAGATACGATGGATTGGTGCGTCGAGGAAACTGGGAAGAATCCCAAGATGAAACACTAGGTTCTCACTTACTTTCTCTCTCTTTTCTCTCTCTTATATTAGCTAGGGTTGAAAATTCATATGGGATTTGGGAGAGAGGGTTTAAGGCCTTTTTATAAGCCCAAAACCGATGGAAATAGCCCTAAAGCCAAGGTATACGTAGGTTATAACCAAATCGGGCTCTTTCTGGTCCAACGGAACACTTCTGGAGGTCCTCTCATCAAATGTGGTCAGACTTAAGCTCACTAGTATAGGATCTTAAGAAAGTTAAATTTTCAGTCCGATCGAATTTCCAGATTGACCGTGGCGGACTAGTTTCACTTCAACAGTCACCAAAACTTGATCAGGGCCACAAGTACTTTGACATGTATGGGCCAACTTCCCTGATCCAAGGGTGAATTTGGGTTAAAAACTAATGGTCAGAATGCTTATAAATGGCTCACAAGCGACACGACTCAGATTACTTAAATTCATATTTAATTTCTTAAAAATCTTCATTTTCTCACACTCTTCATTCCGAACTCAAGGAAATGGTCCCAGGACATCGTTTGGTCTTGATTTTCGAGGTGATAGTCAAGTCCAACTAGGCGGTCGTAACTGTCTAAGGTCATTACTATTAGACTTTCGACATGCGGTCCAAGTCCGATACGAAGTTTCTCAATACTCTCGCGAGCAACTGGGTTTAGAGTTGGATCCTAGATTTCAGGGTAATATAGCATTAACAATTCTATAGATTTTGGGTCTTACAGATCATATTTAAAGTGGTTAGTGCTAATTTCACAGGTAATCTAGTTTAGCGCTAGTTAATTCACATTAAATTTCTAAAGATTTTAGTCCTGAATGATTTCTGTTTAAGGTGGTACTCAGGTCTAAGTACGAATTTTTCTAAGACGTTGCAGACTATGAATAGGTTTTCCTACAGAGAAAGAAATATGAATTTACATCTATTCATGCCTAACCATGGATGGAAAGATGTGATCCTTGAGATTTTTTCCCAATTTAATCTATGCATGCATTAGGGATAATTGATGTTAAGGGAAAGATCATTTACGCTTCAAGGGAATTATACATCCTGTGTGCCTGACTGAGGAAATAGATTGTGCTTTATTTATTGAATTTACGTCATTCTAAATTAGGGTGAATCAACAAAATAAAACAAT
The DNA here is from genome assembly GCA_037074715.1 of Magnolia kwangsiensis. NCBI lineage: Eukaryota > Viridiplantae > Streptophyta > Magnoliopsida > Magnoliales > Magnoliaceae > Magnolia > Magnolia kwangsiensis. The sequence continues at coordinate 109,219,197 of CM073573.1, read as the reverse complement.
GGTTAAGATAATTAGGGGTGGATTCAAAAGTCCTAGTATTCTCGTTGAGTGAATTTTCCTTCTTGTTCTTAGTTATTTTTCATTGATTTTAGTTAGTTTACTTAATAACTAGCTAAACTATTTATTGGATTAGTTAAGAAGAATCATAAAATTCAAATTGTGACAACCAGTCCTCGTGGGAACGATCTCGTAATACATACTTTGTCTACACCTGATTTGTATACTTGCGAGTTTAAAATCAATTTAAATTAGGTTGGTTTAAGTAAAACATCGGATGTGGAAAAGGGAGATGAGTTGGTCTTGTACTATGGACAAATACTATGAGTTGATGGACAATTAAGGATGGAAGACACAACTTAACTCCTAATGTAACGCTATATAAGACTAGGAGCATGAAAGGAGTAAGGTCGACTTGATTAGTTCCACATGGGTAGACATTCATGGAGAAGATGCCATGGAGGACCCGATATTTGGGAAGAATGTACTTAGTTTTGAGAGCATTCCCTTGGTGTCGGGGAACCTCTCTTTCATAGCACATATTTGGTCATTAAGGAACGAATGGTAGGGTCATTAATGTCCATTTCTGACAGGCCTATTGGGGACAATGTAAGGCCAAACTGACTGGCAATTATATCAAGTGTGATGACTACAGTAGACTGACCAACTGTAATAGACAACGAAGGTGGATCCAAGATCAGGCTATGATAATAGGCTATAAATTGACAGACTTGTTCATCATGACATGTACCCCCAAAATTCAAAAGTGAAGTCTAGTCCATAGTCAATAGAAGTGGTTCAATCTCAAAAGATCTGATGCACTCTTGATCAATCTGTTGTTCGTGTACTGTCTCCCAGAATATTTCTCTAGAAAACTGGCACTAGGGGGCACAATGATTGAATCTTCTAAAGGAATAGAAGGAGGTACATCCCTACGGGAAGCTTGTCGAGCAATGTTGTCATGCAATGTGGCAGGGGACCTCATTCTCGAGGACGTCCCTGGACCTTTGGCCTGTTCCTAAGGTGCTAAGGTCTTTTGTCTCGTGTGTTGAGACGGTTCCCCTTCTGCAGGGGACTTCCCCTTATCCTTAAGCATGATGAAGGTAGGAAGAAGGATCCTAGAACTATTGTAAATACTTAAGAAGAAACCTAACACCAAACAAAAACGATGAAGATGAGAATGAAGGGATTTACCAAGATAGTAATGATTTATGAAGATAGTGTGATGAAGAGACCAAGATTTGAGCTTTGCTTGCACATCAATAATCCGTCAGACAATGAGGAAGAAGAAGGAAAGACACCCAAAAATAAAATGGGGATTTTTTTGCACGCATAGTTTATATACTGCTGAATATCTTTGAGGACATCGAAGCTATGTTTGGCGCTTCAGTTCCTTCATAGACTTCGATGTCATTGAACATAGTTTGATGACATTAAGTGTTCCATTGAACCAATAAATAGAAGATTTTACCGCATGGTTCGATATGATTAAGAGAATGTACATAAGAATATACCTACTTATCAATTTGTACTCTCAACAAAATTTATAAAAAAAGATAAACATATCCTATGTTTATGTTCAAAAAGAATTTGGAGGCCCAAAGTCCTCAAGTATATCATTAAACGCTCATGGACTACAAAATATATTAGATTGCACATATTCCAAAAGATTTTTGGAGATCTCCAAATCTATTTGCATCTAGGGGCTTTGTTAAGATATCAACAAGTTGCCGCTTGGTAGGCACATGATCTAACATAATAATCTTGTCTTCGACAAGTTCTCAAATAAAATGGTGTCGGATGTCAATGTGCTTTGTTCTTGAATGTTGGAGTAGATTTTTAGAGATATTTATGGCACTTGTGTTATCACAAAAGAATGTCATTGTGGAATGTTTAATCCCATAGTCTAGTAACATTTACTTCATCCAAAGAAGTTGTGAGCAACATCTACCAACTGCTATGTATTCAGCCTCAGCAGTAGACAAAGATATGGAGTTCTAGTTTTTAATTTGCCATGATACAAGATAGTTGTCAATATAAAAACAACCACCGCTGGTTGATTTACGATCGTCTATATTTCCAGCCCAATCGGTATCGGAATACCTAACAATGATAGTAGATGTGTCAAATGAGTATCATAAGACGAAGTAGGTAGTTCCAGCCCCATACTTGATAATTCTTTTAACCGCTGATAGGTGTGATTCTTTTGGATTGGACTAAAATCGTGTGCATGCACCAATGCTAAAAGCTATATCTAGTCGACTTGCGGTTAGGTATAGGAAGCTACCTATCATGTTTTGGTACAAGTGTTGATCCACACTCTTGCCATTGACATCTTTGGAAAGTTTGAGTGTGGTGCTCGTGGGAGTATGATGAGTACGTCCAGATTCAAGTCCAAATCTTTTTATTAGATATTGGGCATATTTGGATTGACATATAAATATCCCATTTTACATTTATTTCACTTGTAACCCTAGAAAGAAATTCAGCTTACCAACCATGCTCATTTTAATTTCAGATTTCATTAATTCAGAAAAATTATGAGCAACATCTTCACAAGTGGATCCAAAGACTATGTCATCCACATAAATTTTGGAAATGAGTAAATAATTCTCTATCTTTTGTGTAAATAGTGTTTTATCAACACTTCCCCTACAAAATTTGTGGTCTAACAGAAATTATGTCAAATGTTCATACCATGCACGGGGTCCTTGTTTAAGACCATAAAGCACTTTTCTCAACCGATATACATGTTGAGGATACTTAGGATCTGAAAATCTCTTTAGTTGTTCAATATATATTTCTTTCTGAAGTACACCATTGAGAAAGGTGCTTTTGACGTCCATTTGAAACAATTTGAATTGTAAAGCTCACGAAATAGACATGAGAATCCTTATAGACTCAAGACACACTAATGGGGAAAATGTTTCATCAAAATTGATACCCTCTATTTGTGAATATCCTTGCGCCACAAGTCTTTCCTTATTTCTTACCACATTTCCAGATTCATCGAATTTCTTTTTGAAGATCCATTTGGTTCTGATAATATTTATATCAATTGGTCTGGGAACTAGTTGCCACACCTCATTTCGCTTAAATTGTTGTAGCTCATCTTGCATAACAGCAATCCAATATTCATCTGGGAGTGCTTCTATAACATTTTTTAGCTCAATTTTTGAGGTGAAGCAGAAATGACTAGCTCATCTTGCATAACTGCAATCCAATATTCATCTTGAAGTGCTTCTATAATATTTTTTAGCTCAATTTTTGAGGTGAAGCAGAAATGACTATAAATACCCTCAAGATGACGTCAAGTTTTCACACCGTCATTAGGATCTCCAATGATTTGATTGAGGGGATGATCCTTAATGAATGGTATGTTGTTTAATAACTGAGGTTCATTAGAAGAAGGGGAGATTGTAAGTGCTATGATTTTATGCTCCTTTGGTTGTAAAATTTTATGGTGCCAAAACCTTAAATCTGTCTTGTGTAGCTCATTATTATAAATCTTCAAGACATTGCTTCATTGCTTTAAGCACTTTGCTTCAAGTCGAGAATGAAGAACTACTTCAGATATTATAGAAGAATGCGAGTACAAACTACTTCGAGAAGTGCAAGTACTAGCTACAACAGTAGAAGTGTTCTTGTTCAAGACTTAAGCTAGCATTCAGTACAAAGAAGAATGGTTATTTAAGATTTAGAAGATCTTTTTTTTCAAGTGTTACATTATGTTCAAAGATCTCAAGCTTCATTCACAAAGGTCATCTACCATCTGAAGTTAAGAAGTTTCGAAGTTCATATCTCACTTTCAAGGTAAGATTGACCTTAGATTATCCATAGGATAGGTCACTTTGGATACATAATTCAATTGAATCATTTTACTTGGAATTGGACTGTTCTAAGGCTAGTCCTGAACCTTGTTCGACTAGTCCTAGCATGTTCACAACCAGTCCAAGAAATTTCAAGACCAGTCCTAAGTTTGTTGTAATTTTTTTAAAAATTTTGTTCGTCCATGACCAGTCCTAGACTCTGCTCAACCGGTAGTATGAACACTTTCAACTCGTCCTACGACCAGTCCTAGTTATACGACTCAAAGTCTAGCAACTAATCTGGTGGTCCTACGACCAGTCGTGAGAAGCCTACGACTAGTCGTAGACACCCTACGACCAGTCGTGAGTCGGTTTTATCCGATCGCGCTAAAAATTTCAAAAATCCGTTCTCCTACAACTAGTCGTAGTGTACACTAGACCAGTCGAAGATGCAATTTTTGCAACTATAAATAGATGATGAATTTTAAAGTTTGACATATAGAAATTCAAGTAAAATCAAGGGATCACTCTGAGATAAGTTTGTGTTTATTTTAAGTTACATTGTGCTCACTTAATATTCTCATTTGTTAGCTTTATTAATTTGATTTTATTTCTACATTCCAATCATAATTGAAAAGAGGAATTGTAATATTCCTTCTTCTTGGAATCAAAATCAAATAGATCTAAGCCCAACGGGTTTAATTTAAAATCAATTAGAACCTAGAACCATTTTAAAAGTGAGTATTGGACTTTTGAACTTCTAGATTCAATCATCTACTCCGATTGGTTCTACTGAGTTGCTATAAAAGGAGAAATCCAGGTATTTTACATTTGTGTAAATCTTCTATTCTTTTTAGTTTTCTTTTGAGATTCGCCAGAAAAATCTCATTGTGGTGGTTATCTGAGGAGAGCCAGAAAACTCAGAAAGTGAGTTTCTAGATTGTGTAAGTCCAAGTTAAAAAAGACACAATTGTGAAGATTTTGGGTGAACCTGTGAAAACCTATTTTGATAGTGAACACTAATATCCCCTGTGTGAGGATATTAGGAGTGGAGTAGCAATCTGTGTGGCTATTTTATAACAGTTAGTGTACACAAAGGCGAACCACTATAATTCTTTGTGTTTTGTGGTTGTATGATTTATATTTCTTATTTTTTATTATTCAAGATTGTGGCATGTATGTGTGGATGTGAATGTTGTAATATTTTCATTTCAAGCACAGTGGGGAATGTTGTAATAGTTTAGAATTTACTTTATACTATTTCTCTTTATTATTCCTCTTCAGTTTGGGATATTAATACTTATCGTTCTAGGAAGGTTGTCCTGCCATAAATCCTTGGTTTTTATGGTGCAAGGTTGTCCTTAGAACTACATTCGTATCAGCCTCTTAAGACTTGAATTTGAGGTTGCTTTACATTCCTTTATTGTGGTTTGTTTCCTTTCTTTTGTTGATTATCTTATTTCTTATATTCCGCTATTATTTTTTAGTTTTGCATAGCCCTATTCACTCCCCCCCCCCCCCCCCCCCCCCCTCTAGGACATATAGCTTGGCCATTTCAATTTGTTATCTGATTTACCCAGAATGCATGAATCCACATCATCCTCTATATCAATTGAAGGACTATTTTCATCATGAGGTTGGTCATCACAACCACAGTGACAGATTCTTGAATGGTAAGCATGACTATTTGGGGAATATCCTAGAAAAATGTCGTCGTCACTTTTAGATTCAAATTTTCCTAGTTATTCTCTATCTTTAAGGATATAACATTTACTACCAAAGACACCAAAATATTTCACACTAGACTTCTTTCCATATCGCAACTCATGCGAAGTTTTGTTTATGCCTGTTCTAAGGTATACCCTAGTGATTATGTAGCAGGCGGTATTGACAGCTTCAGCCCAGAAGCTTTTAACCATGTTTTTGCTATTGAGCATAATCGAGCCCATTTCTTACAACACCCAGTTCTTTCTTTCAACTACTCTATTTTGCTGTGGTGTTTTTGGGGCTGAGAATTTATGTCGAATTCCACTCTCATCATAATACCCTTGGAATCGATCATTCTCAAACTCCCCAGTGTAATCACTCATATGATTTATGCAATATCCTTTCTCATTTTGGAGTCGTTTTGCCATAATCAGGAATTATCAAATGCATTAGATTTTTTTCGAAGAAAGGTGACCCAAGTGAATCTGGAGTAATCATCTACCACTACCAGGAAGTATCTTTTTCTACTATGACTCTCAATTTTGGTGGGTTCCACTATATGCAACAAGTCAAGTGGTTTAGAAGTTGCTTCCATGGTTGTCTTTTTATATCCAACATTTATCTGTTTTCCCTTGAGATAATCACCGCATACAATCTTCTCTTCCTTTTGAATCTTAGGAAGGCCTCTCACCAAATTTTTTGAGCTTAGCTTAGCCAAGTTTCCGTAGTGGACATGTCCAAGCCTTTGGTGCCATAGCTTGGACTTATTATTCACAACCATGTGACATCTCGTAGATAATACATTCTCTCCACTACTTTCAATTACGTAACAGTTATCACTTGTGCAAAGACCTTTCATAATGAATTTTCTTGTGTGGTCAGAGATCTTACACACTTCTTTGGAGAATGTGACCAAGTGTTCTTTGTTACAGATTTGGGAAATACTAAGGAGATTGTGTTTTAATCCTTCTACACAAAGAACATCCATTTGGTTACAGTTTTCTTTGGAGATGATATTTTATTTTCTCCTTAGGGCTGTTTGGATTTCTCAGATAACTAAACCAGATTCCCATGTCTCATCAATTCTTCAGTTTTCTGATTCAGTTGAGCTACTTGATTTAGTAGCTCCTTCATCCTTTTTATCATCTTGGGTAGAGTATGATATTTCCTTCATTTGATGTGGTTTTAGAAGGGTTCTTTGGTTTTTGAATTGTTCTTCTAGTTGGTTTGAATTTACCAGAAAGGTTCAACCCAGAAGTAAAGTGAGACTTACCAAATGAAATACATTCAAACTTGTAATGTCCCAAGTCTCCGCATGAATGAAAAATAGGAGTGTTTCTTGTGTTACTTCTAGATGTAACAATTTTCTAAATCATGGGTAGTGCAAGAAAGGAGTTCAGTTTGCAAAATTCATAGCCTATGCCTCTCTTATCCTTTTGATTTCTTCCCATTCCTAGAAGTCCCTCTAGTATTTCATTACTTTGGGAAAACCTATGACTAAGTTCAACAGATTGCTTTGATTTTTTAGCATCAAAATTAAGTTTATGATTTTCATTCTTTAGATGCATGTTCTCTGATTATAGATGTTCAATCTGTTTGTTTAATTTCAATATTTCAAATGTGAGAGAATTTGTTGTCTTTTCTAGTTTATCATTTTCCATATGATATTGCTAAAGATCATTTATCAAGTGAGTATTGATTTATAGACTTTTATCTCAATCTTTTAGTAATTGTTTGTTTTTGTTTTCAGTAATACCTAGTTTCTTAAGGACATTAATGTTGTGGATATAAAGTTGATCATAAGCATCATGGATGTTATCCTTTTCCTCTTCTTCTTCTTCTTCATCATCATCTGAGGGGAGTGTCTCTTTGGCTTGTGGTTCATCCATTTCCTCATTGTCCTTTGGATTGGGAATGACAATGGAGGTGAAGGCCATAAGTATTTTTAAAGACTTTTGGTCTCCATTACTTTCAGAATTGCTGGATTCCAAATTTGATTCATCAATGTCATCCCATGTGGCTGCCATAGCCTTTCCTTTTGTCTTCTTAGCAGGACATTCAGTGGATAAATGCCCATATTTCTAGAAATTGTAACATTGAGATTCTTTAGACTTTCAAAAAGTTTTCCTAGTTGGCATTTGTTATCCACGTGTTTCCCCTTATTGTTGAATGGTTTTCCATGGTTTTTATTGAATATTTTTTTAAACCGTTGAGCTAGAGAGCCACTTCCTCATCAACATCCTCATTATCACTTTCCTCTTCCTCAATCATGGTTATGTTTTTTGAGGCCTTGAGGGTATTACTTTTGGATTTTGTGGGTGGTTTGAAGTGTAGTTCAAAATTTTGTAGTGAACCTACTAGTTCTTCTACTTTCATTTCATTTGTGTTTCTACATTCTTCAATGGTTGTAACTTTGGAGTTGAAATGTTCCAGTAAGGATCTCAGAATTTTCCTATAGATTTTAAATACTAGAATTTTCTCTCCCAATCCACACATAGAGTTTCATATGATGTTCAACTTTATGAAGAACTCCATAAAGGTCTTATGTTCTTCTATCCTAATGTGTTCAAATTGTGATGTCAAAAGTTGTAGCTTTGATCTTTTTACTGTGTTAGTTCCTTCATGGGTTGTTTCCAATAGATCCCATGCTTATTTTGATATTCCACACTTTCTGATGTGATTGAATACTTCTTGAGAGATAGTACAGTAAATAACATTCATAGCTTTGGCCTCATAAATTTTCTTTTCTTTGTCAAAAGTAGTCCACATCTCTTTAGATTTGAGTTTGGTGATAGTTGTGCCATTATCGAGTACCACTTGATCAGTTGGTGGTACATATCCATTTTCAACTATTTCCCAAACATCATGATTTAAAGATTGCAGAAAATAGTGCAACCTAGCTTTCCAGTAGGAATAATTTGAACCATCAAAGACAGGAGGTCTAGAAACTGATGATCGCTCTCCTTTGGCCATAATTTCCAACTTCAGTCAAGATCTCTCTAGGTCGTTAAATCCTTAAGAGGAACTTTCTCTGATACCAATTGAAATTGTAGTAAAATCGCTGCAGTAGAAGTAAGGAATTAGTCAAAGTGTCCTAGAAGGGGGTGAATAGGACTTTTCTTAAATTCTGATATTACTATTTTGAAATGTTTTCAATTTTATTTTTTTATTTTTTTTGGGGTTAGCTTATTAGTACACACATTCCATGTTAGCCACCCACACTAGGGATCTATACCAAGACCTCAAGTGTTGAAATGAGGTATCTCCACTCAGTCTGCCAGTTGAGCTATGGATCTGGGAGTTAAAATTAGTTCAGTTAGATCAGTAGAGAATCATTTACATTTATGTTCTAAGGCATTGAAGAGATCTAAGTTTAAAAAAACATGAATACAACACATTTACACATATTAATCAATCAAATTAAATATTTAAAAATCATCACAAACCCAACGATATATAGTGGTTCGGCTACGTGCCTACTCCACTCCCGGTTGACTCACTCCACCATAGAGTGTGCCGGATTAACTATGTGATGGTTTTAAATCAGGTTAACCACAAACCTTTATAACCTACGCAAGGTATTGTCTACACAAGACACATATATCCTACACAAGGAATTGCCTATCCAAGGCAACTATAGATGTCTACACAAGACAATTAATCATACTTACACAAGGCACTATAGATCCTACACAAGGACTCTATATGTATTCTCCCGTCGAAGGCCTGCAAAAGGTCTTAGTGTGTTTGTGAAATACTACCTGAAAACCAATTCTACATAAGAAAAGATTTTCAGACTTTGTTGACTCTAACGACTTACTTGTAAGTAGGTGAGCCCCGTTTCTAGTACATGATGAAGACAATCTCCCTTGATGATGAAGAGTCTTTAGCTCCCTTAAACCACAACAGCTGTAAATTCTCCCATGCAAGTCATTGGAGTTGGGTCAAGGTGTTTAGGGGAATCTACTCTTGAAGAATATTGAGCCTTAAGGGACAAAGAGATTCCAAGTACTAGACATTTAACAGATTCTAGCACAATGATTTGTCATTAAGTATGTTGCTGGAATATCCTTGAATGGTGAAGTTCATTCTCCAATCCAATCTATTGAATATTTAATGATTGCATTTAAGAAGGGGTTGAAGGATGAACTCCCATGAGAAAAAGGTTTATGATGGTAGGTAAGCAATTACTCTCTCAGAGCTCACTCTTTTTCTCAATGCCAACTCTGAAAATAACCTTCTAAATATAAAGGAAAAAATCCAAATGGAAATAAAATGGGTAAAATCTTTCTACAACGATGTCATCGATTGACAGTTCGATGATGCAAGATTTTTATTGAAAAATGTTAAAAACTTGCTGGACTCTTTTCTATCTTTATTTGATGTCATTGAAATTTGAATTTGATGTCATCGAATCCAAATCGATTCCTCAAATTTTTTAGTGCCTTTTCTCAAGAATTTGCAGGACATAATTTGATCAATTCTCGATGTCATCGAGACACCTTTGATGTCATCAAAGGTTGATGTTCAATGTCATCAAACAATTGTTCGAGTCATTGAATTTTTCAAGTGAATTTCTGCTTTAGCTCGCTGGACATTTGAGAGGCATTCTTCAATGTCATCGAGTCACTTTCGATGTCATCGAAGGTTGGTGTTCAATGTCATCGAACAGTTGTTCAAGTCATCAAATTTTCAAGTGAATTTTAGTTTGAGCCTGCTGGACATCCCAAGTCCCTTATTCGATGTCATTAAGACACCTTCGATGTCATCGAACATGTATGTTCGATGTCATCAAGTAGTGTTCAATGACACGAAGGAAGTAGAAAACTTAACAGAATTTTTCTACTTAGTTTTTTATTACCTAATCTATAAAACATATTTTTCTTATTATTTTTTAATAGATTAGAGTTCTTTTTAATGGGGATTAGATACCTAAGGTGTTTTGGTCATGGGATGTGAGGTTTAATTTACCTTTGAAGATCTTGATCCATCCATTGTGTTGAGACTGCATCTTAGTGTTCTTTCATTATGGGGCTTACTGAACTGACTGACTCAACTTTCACATTAATTGACAAACAAGGGCACTTTTATGGAAAACAACACAAAGTCTCTTGTGGTAGCCCTTCCTTGTGTAGGATTGTAAAGGTTAGAGGTTAACCTGATTTAAAACCTCTGATAGTAAAATTTGGTACACTCATGGGTTAAGTGCGTTTGCCAAGAGTGGAGTAGGGAAACCAAACCACTATACATGCTTTTGTTTGGGATTGTATTTGCTCACTTGTTTTATTATGCTTATATTATTGAATGTTTAATTATTTATATGCATGATTACATGAATGCTAGGAGGTGATAGTTAACACATCCCACACACACATGTACACTTGAAAGTCTTAGAGTTAATTGCCTTGCTTAGCGTAATTGCATATTAGCTTATGTAGACAATTTTGGTCTAAAAGATGAAAATTTTAATTGGTCCTAATCACCCCCCTCTGAGACATAGCCTTCATTCCTTAGCTCTGTCAAGCTTCCACATGCATATCCATGGTAATCCCATTCCGCCACAGGTGAATTTTTAGACATGTGAGAGCTGGATTTTCAGTTGGAACGTGAGGTATTAGAGATATATAGGGAAAAGAGAGGTGTGTGAATTATTATACAAAGAGTTGGACATCCACACTTGTAAATGGAGTAGGGGTGTTCCACTTTATGGCATAAGGGTTGATGTGTTTAGAAATCTACTTCGACCATCTGATTTAAAATGAAAATAAAGTCTAAAAATATAATTTACTAAGTGGTCCACCACTTATGTGGAGACATAAATATTTCATATTTATCCTCTTATAACCATTAATTTTCCATGTAGTTAAGTGTTTAATCAATCTAATTAGTTGTCTTTTCTACATGTGGGGTAAATTCAGAACCAAAGAAGAATTTATGCTTAAAATGGTGAAATTAAAGCTCAAAGGAATGCAAAGTTGAGAATTAAACATTTAGAAGATGTGCATTATGACATCAAGTGCCAAACACCAGAAGAAATCAAGTATTGAGAGTGTGAAAAGTGAAGAATCAAAGTGAAGAGAAAAACTGAAGAATATAGCATCCATCGATCCCATCGATAGGAGTTTGATCCCATTGAAAAACCTTCGGTATGACTCGATGCCATCAAACCACATAATGATAAATTTCATATTTTTCTATACAATAGGTAGATAGTTTATTTGATCCCATAGAACAACTTTGGATTTTGAGAGTTGGTTGTTGGACAAATACTATTTTTACTCGATCCATCAAGTGGACATTCGATGGCATCAACAAATGTTCAATAGGTCTTGATTCTATTGAAGTACCTATCGAAGGAAGTGGTGACTGTGTAAGCTACATACATTCTCGAGTTGATTGGAAAGTTCGGTTTCCAAAACTATAAAAATGGGTCCGTAGGACGTCTCTAATCATCACATTAGGGTTATGAAGGGAGAAATTGTGAAGAAGGAACTTCTTTGGCACCGTTCTTCCTTCTAATCCTCAATTCTAGTTTGATTTTTAGCTTTCTTCTTTTTTTTTGTTTAAGATGTTAGCCATGCTATGCTAATCTCTTAACTAAGGCTAAGGGATAAACCTCTCAAGCAATTATTAATATTTAATTCATTTTTTATAAAAGTTATTAGGGTTTCTGTTTAGTGTCAAATATTGCATATTTCCCCTTGTTTATACCTTGGTTTTATAAATATATTAGCACTTAATTGATATATTTATGCATGTTTATCTTGTGAGGTGATTTCGAGAGCTTAAAGTGAAAAGGATGCTAAAAGCATAGATTGATGCTCAAGAATTATCAAGGTAATGATGGATCTTTGGAGACCAAGATTGAAGATTTCAAGAGTTTAAGATCCAAGGAAATTAAGTGAAGAAGGAAAATAATTAAATTTGTAAAGTGTAGAAATTTAAAACTGCTGAACTTAACCTACTGATGACATTAAACACGCTTTGATGCCATCGAACCTAAGTGTTCAATGCCATTGAAGGCAGCTTGATCACATTGAGAATTTAGTGAAAAATCAAGTTTGTTGTTCGACAATTGGGTGCAAAGTTCAATCCATTGAAGGCACAATTCGATGTCATTGAAGCCAATTCGATTAATTGGAGGATTTTAGATTTTCAAGCTCAACTCGCTAGACTATTCTGGACCATTTTTTATTGCATTAAAGGCCTGTTTGATGGCATTAAAGATCAATCGATGACATCAAAGGCTTACACAGTGCGAATGGCATGAATTTTTCAATTCAAATTTAACTTAAACTCATTGAAGGTGTATCGAAGGTGCAAAGTGCGTAAATTTGAGATGATTTCCAAAGTCGGTTGAATAAAGCCTATATATTTGGGTTTTCCAAGGGATTCTAAACACGAATTAGGGTTGTAGTAGTAGAGCCAAGGGTGTAGTAGGTTCCAAGGAGTTCTTTCTTCTTCCTTAGTTTTTAATATTTTTCTTGAGGAGTTTTATCTTAGTCATGTATTTGGTTGGCTAATCTCTTAGCTAGAGTTAAGAGGTGAAGCTTGTAGTTTATTTTGATGCTTATTCTAGTTTGATTCAGGTTTATATTAAACTTTCATTAATTTCTAGTTTGAAAGAACGAATATTTTCAGTTTTTTAGGATTTATTGTGACTAAAATAATAATAAATGTTGTGAAAGATTTTGATATCTTATTATCCATTTTGTAATAATGTGATATGTAAAATTAGTGATCCCCCATCATCTATGGGCATGGTTGATGCATGAATTCCCTATGATCATGAGATTGGTGTTTCATCAGTGAACTAATTCAATGAAGTTTAACACCACATTACAATTTAACTGCTCCATCTTCCAACTGGATTCCAATTGTCAATTAAATCAAATAGAGTAGCATTGAAATAGTTGTAGGTGGATCCTTAGCACTCTAGTTTCCATTACTTTGATAAATTAAATTTACTACAATTTCTCTCCAAAATTTCATATTTTAGTTACTAGTTCTAGTTCTAGTTATTTTCAAAAAGCATATAGGTTAAGTCCCTATGGATTCAACTTCGGTCTCACCAAGTTATTACTATAGTGCAGCCCTACGCTCAGGGTTGTGAACAGTTTTATGCTGAATTCTGATTTTGCGTGATTGAATTCCTAGATTGGAGAAGGAATCAGTTAGTAAATTCAATTGATTTATTCTTAACTCAAGGTACAATAGATGTTTTTGATTCCCTACATTGATTGTTAAAACCTTCATGAGAGATTAGCCTCTCTCAATTTTTATATTATTTGGATGTTTATAATTGAATTTACTACCTTATTTTCTGATTAGAACGTGTTAGTGCACTGATTTATGTTCCTTATTTGTTAATCACATGCATTTGTGTGTCAAAGAGTTGGTTGACCCCATGGAAGCTTAATATTGATAACACATGAATATTGAAGCATCAAGGAAGTGAAGAAAATGTATATGCGGTGCCTTGGTGACCTAAACATTGACTGAAAACAACCCTTGAACCTCAAAATGATCCTAACCGTAATAAGTAAACCTTGTTGATGATTCCTTATCCTTAGAAGCCTAATTAAAATTTATTAAATAAGGTTAGAAGAGGTGTAAAGCTTATATGAAATCATATGCCCTGAACAACAATTTTCGAATGCTCCTCGATCCTATCAATAGGCTGTCGATGAGACTCGATGGAATTGAAGGTTCGCTCGATCCGATCAAAAAATTAGTCGAGCAACCCAATAGATAAATTCTTAGATTTTCTCGATGGGATCAGTGGACTATTCGATCATATCGAAGGACTTTTGATGACATAGAAGGCCCTTTCGATCTGATCGACGGAGACGTTAATGAGTCATTTTATAACTGATGTAACACAAACTCTATAAAATGGGCATTTGATTCTTCAACGTTTACAATGGTTTTGGGTGCAAATAGAGGCTAAGTATTTTGTTACTTATACCACACATTCTAAACCTCTATCCAAAGCATTTCATACTAATCTTCTTGTGATTCTTCACTCTTATGAGCATTACATGCTCTTATTTGAAGATGTTGAAAAACTCTTACCTTTCTAGACAATAGACATTATGCCTATAGTCAAATTCCTATCTAAACTCTCTAGAAGACCCTTATAGGTGAATCTCCTAAGAATTACATTATTCTCATGTATTGTAGAAGATTCACCCATCCCCTCTTGCCTTGGTCACCTCATTAGCACTTCATATGCAAGGTAAATGACTGTAGGAGCTAAAGCACTGGAAAGCATCAGCATCAATGATCAGGGGAGAAATTGAGGAGCAAATTAAAGCATGAGAGATCTTTGAAGAAGTGACTTAAGCATGACTCGTTAAAGGGGTTCAATTCAACAAGTGTCAATTAGTGAGTTCATACTCTTTTTCCTGTATAGGATTGAGGGTAAAAGTTTATGACCCAAACTCGAATAGATTCTTGTGTAAGACTTAGGCTCTTGTATAGGGATGAATTCACTGGACATGGGTGTGTATGTGTTAGTCTCCATGAGAGCCTTTAGTGGGAGTAAATATTGGTCCTTAGACTACGACTAAAGTTATTGGTTAACCGATAGAAAACCAAGTAAAGGCTCTTGCAGCAGCCTCCAGCAAGAGTGTACATTACGTAAGTCCTTGTGTAGGCCACCAACACGGGTGTTAACGTTGTAAGTCCTTGCGTAGGCCACCGACAAAGGTGAGTACATGGTAGGTTCTTATTTAGGACTGTAAAGGTTTGAGGTGAACCTAGTTTAAAACTTTTAGTGGTGAATACTGGTACACTTAACGAGAGTGCATTTATCATGAGTGGGGTAGGAAAACCGAACCAATATACATACTTTTATTTCAGATTGTGAATTGCCTACATTCTTATTCATGCTTATGTGATTAATTAGTTAAACCTTATGATTGTTTAAATTGAATTGTATGTTAGGCACTTGTAATGCACACATAAGCTCATTATCATGTTTGTAGACTAGTTGCTTGAATTGGGAAAAAAATGTTGCTTGAATTAGAATATCCTTTGTAGTCTATGTGATTGGACTCATTATTGGCTTAGAAGCCTTAATGTTAATTTTCCTTAGTTTAAGTTAGGAAAATGTGTTTTAATTATCATAATTTTTATTTGGTCATAATCACCTTCCCTCTAGGACATATCTATTGATCCTTAGCTCCGCTAAGCTTCCACACTTAGTCGTAGTACCTCACCACATAATTTTAATTGGTATTTGTCACGCCCCAGACTCGGTAACCGGACTCACAAGGAACCCGATAGTCGGTTCTGGTAGCAACAGCCTCCGTAGCACTCCATTCTCGACTCCTGGTGCAGGTTCCAACCTTTAGATCCTACAAGGAGGATTCTCATAGTTCATATATCCATTCTAGTAAGAGCATACCCAAGATCACAGCAAGTATATCTGAGAAATAACAAAGGCACACATCACAAAATCCATTATAAATTTGAACTTTAGATACATGGCTGAAGGAAATAGATATGATAATAGAAGAAAGCGGGAGAGATCTGTAACGCTGGGGTCCTCGGCTCAACTCCTATCCAAGCTCAGTTACTACGACACCGATCTAAGATCTCTTGCACACACCAACCACTAACAAGGCTCGATGGTAGTGGACTCATTCACTAGCTAGTTAGACTCAACCTAGTCATGGCCTCTCACTCAGGCGGATAAGGCCACATCCCATCTCAACTAACTACAAGACAGTGGGAGACACAGCCTAACGGTGTAAGGCACTCAGGCGCTCATGATTTTCACTTGGTCACGGTGTTGAGGCGCCTTCTACGTACCTTGAAGGTTTAGGGGCTTTCACCCAAGGATATCCTATGCACCCCATATGCTCAAGTAACATTTTCGCTGTCCACACATATCTATCCATGAATACCCATGTGGAGGCAGGGCCATGATTAAGCAAGGGAAACAATATCTATGAAATTTAATACCAGATGCATGAGTTACGCATAAAAATCATGCACTAGCGCCAAGCTCACAATGTGCACGAGAGGGGAAACTCCACCCCTCTATCGTATTAACCCAATGACCACACATAAATGCAATCTAATCACACAAATGATACATATGGGTCATGAAGGTAAAAAGGGTGCGCCACACGGTGATAATGATGTGGAATACACTACCTCCCAACGAGGGACTAGGTCTAGATATATAGACAGGTACTCTAAGGAGCGATCCTCTAGTGGGGGCCCGACACTTTGGGGTAGCCCACAAGCTAAGGAAAAGTAGACATAAGTCTTAAGAGGATTAATCAATCCTAGTAAGGGTCTAAGGTGGGCCTTCAACCACATATAACACCCTATAGGCCTACCTTAAGGCCACCAGGGAGGACATCCAATCTCAATTGAGTCCTAAAAAGGTACCACGCCACTACTCGAATATGAAACAAGGCCCAAGGCCTAAGCAATCCATGACCTAGTGGGCAATACACTAAGCCCAACACATAGGCAATATGGTGGGCCCTTATGCAAGGTTTGGGCCTAACCATGAAGGTCACAAATCCAAATATTGTGGTGGGCCTAGTGGGAAGCCCAACAATCTAGCCATAAGGGCAATTCTTATACTTATTTCAAGTAAGTTGGGCCTCACAACTTGGCCCAAGTACAAGGTTATCTTTGATGGAAAACCAAGGGCCCAACTACTTGCATATTATGGCCCAAAAACCCATCACAATAAGTAATAAATGTAGGTCCAAAGGTCAAGGGGCCTATCTAGAAAGTTCTAGGACAAATGGGCCTAGAAAATCCAATAAATAGCTATGAACATTGATCCAATAAAAACCCAACTGGAGTGGGCCTTAAGTATGAAATAATTAAGCCTAAAGCCTGATTAGGAATAGGGCAAGATATGTAAAAAAATATCCCCAAATCTGGTGGGACATGCTGCCCCAAAACATGCATTTATGGGTAGCCACATTGGGCCTATTGCTGAAATTCCAGCCCATCCGCTATCTGGGCTTGCTAGAAAACCCAACAATAATTAATTTATATAATTATTTTGATCCATGGTGACTCACACATGTCACAGAGGGTCCCACTAGATGAAAGGAGTGGATACAACATACCTATCAAGTGGGCCAGCTACTGGACTGGACGTCTAACAACATCTCATAGCTGAGAATCCTTGGTGGACGGTCCATGGGCCTGGACGGCTGCCCAAAACCAGGTCTAAGGTGGGTCCCACCATCACGTCCAAGTGGGCCACACCAGATGGGAGAAGGGATGGATGAAACACTACATTATGGGGGCATCAAGGAGGTGGGACGGCCAGCCCATGCTGGACGTCAACCACCATGGGACATCCAGCATGGCTATGGGTCAGCCATGATTCCCCTGTGTTCTGATGGTCCACATGGCCCCCAATCATGTATGATGGGTCCTAGTAAGGTGGACCATATTGGATAAAAATTTTGGGGCCAACAAACATGCTAATTAATTTATAAAATTTATGGACAACATAGTTGCAGAAAAATACAGGTTGATGCCCCCTTTTTGGATCACCCATTGGAGTGGGCTCATGCCATCATAATCAAGGAAAAATGGTTGGGAGAGGTGCCTCTACTATTGTACAACAAGGTGGGGTCCACATCAATGGCCCCCCATCCCAAAACATGACCCACAAAGGGGCTTTCCTAGCCAATACATATGGTTGAACGACCCACATGTTGGATCGTCTAGGCCCTTGGGCCCAACCCAATAGTGTCTAAAAGTAGGGCTGCATGGAGGGTTTTTTAACATACTACAAGGTGGGGTACACTCATGAAGGACCCACCCTCATCACCTTCAAAAATGATCAAAAGAAGTGGGCCAAACACCACTCAGAAATTAACAATATGAGCCTCCAAAAAACTGGGCGGCAATGCATGTTGCAGACCAAACAGAAAAAGTCCAACAACATATCCTTCTTGTTCATCAAGGTGGGGCCACTTAGATGGGCCACACACACCCCGATCATGGCCCCAAATGATCCGTACCTTGCATGGAAAAGTGGATGGCAAGGTGGATCTCACTCATCCAGAAAATGGGACAAGGGGAAACATCCAACAAGGGTGGATGACTAGATGTGCCTTGCACATCAAGTGGGCCACCTTGATCAGAAAAAATGGAAGAAAATAGGGAAAGAGAGAGAGGAAATGAGAGAGAATCCAGCCATACATAGAGGGATTTCACCACTAAGATCCCTCATATAAAGATCTAGTTATACATATTCACATCTTGGGTCGATGCATGCATGGACCCCACAATAAAACAATTTGTAAGGTGGGGATAAGGTCTAGATGACCTTAGAATGATTGGGATCATGAGATACATCATGATGGGGTCCATGGAGAATGGCCCCATCATGGAATAATGCATGCATGTAGGATGGGCCAAGCGCCACATCCAAGGAATCAAATGGGTTCCCCACCATGGATTGGTGGGTCCTACATGTCCCATATGAAAAGAAAAGAGAGGATCAAAGAAGAAAGGAGAAATCAACAACTTGAAAGCACCCACCTTAAGATCTCTATCAAAACTCCACTCCAAGCTTCTAAGGGTCCAAGGAAGCAAGATGAAGGGGTGAGATGTAATTTTGATGGATGGATGGGGACAGAAATGGGAGATGAGGGGCTGGAATGTTGCAAGGGGTGGGTTGTTGGAAGCTTGCAAGAGGGAGAGGAGAGGGAGAGATAAAGAGAATGAGAAGAGAGAGAGAGAGAGAGAGAGAGAGAGAGAGAGAGAGAGTTGTGGCAAATGATGGCAATCATTTCTTTTCTAGAAAAGAGAAAGAAATCTTGCCTTGTTAAGAGAATGTCATGATTAGTTAGGGAGGAGAAACCAAAGTTGCTAGGGTAGGATAGGTTTGGGTGGTGTGGGTGGTGTTGGTAGTGTAAGATATGGAGATTTAGGTGGTGTGTGTAGTGTGTGTTTTGGAACTTGTGCAAAAAGGGATTAGTGGCCACATACACTACTCCTAGGTGGGCCACATGATCATGATCAAAGGCCATAAAATGAAACATACATAACTTATGATCTATACATCGGATGGATACACAAGACGCGTCATCGGAACTGCAAAGACGATGTGAACTAGATGGCATAGGTTTCGGTCCGATCTAAGTCGGGTCAATGTGATCAGACTTAAGGATGACTGCAAACACTATCTGAGGGTCGCGGGTCTCCCGGATTCGACTAGTAGGACCTTAGGATCAAGAGAAACGAAATGCATATCTATACACACATGCACACATAGGAACTCGGGTCGGGTCTTAAAACTCTCCTCACTAACAAAGAAATTTCATCCTCAAAATTGACCAATCCAGGACAAAATGAAAGGAAAAACACCACCACCATCATATAAGGAAGGAAATATAAATAATTATATATCAATCAATTATAAAAAAATGGGGATAATGCCCTCTAATCTCCACCTCATGTTCTCAAGATGCCTCGGCCTCCGAATGATGATCCCACTGCACTTTTACTAAGGAAATGACCTTGGTCCTAAGGACCTACTCCTTCCGATCAAGAATATGAATCAGCTACTCAATATAGAAGGCATCCTCACGAACCTCAAGTGGCTGTCAATCAATCACAGGAATGGTATCCGACCCACATTTTCGCAACATAGAAACATGAAACACATCGTGGATTACGGAAAACTTAGGAGGTAAGGCAAGCCTATAGACCACAGTGCCCACTGCTTGGTAATCTCAAAATGTCCAATAAATCTCGGGACAAGCTTGCCCTTCACAACAAAGTGAACCATGCATTTCATAGGCGAGACCTTGAGATATATCAAGTCCCCAACTGTAAACTCGAGGGGTTAACGCCGACGATCAGCAAAACTCTTCTACCAGCTCTGAGCTGTGCGCATCCTCTGTCTTATCACATCAATAACCTCCTACGTCTGTTGGACAAGCTCGGGACCTAAGAGACGATGCTCTCCAACCTCGGTCCAATATCTAGGAGATCTACAAGGTTTACCATAAAGTGCCTCAAAAAGAGTCATGCTAATAGTCGCCTGGCAGTTATTGTTCTACATGAACTTGGTGAGGCACAACCTGCGACTATAGTGGTTTGCCTCACCACACGTGAAAAGGTTTGCCTCACCACTATAGCATGACTCCTTTTAGCATGACTACCATAAAGGTTTGCCTCACCACATGGTCTACCATAAAGTGCCTTAAAAGGAGTCATCCCAACTGCCCGCAAAATTAATCACACAAGCTCTGGGCATATCCTCAAGGATTTAGTTGACCATTTTATTCTGCCCATCCATCTATGGATGATAAGCGGTGCTGAGATACAAAGTGGTCCACATCACCTACTGGAAACTCTTCCAAAACTAAGACGTAAATCTGGAGTCTCGGTCAGAAATGATCGAAACTGGAATGTCGTGCGGTCTCAATATCTCCTCAATGAAAACCTTTGCAAGCTGGTATATAGTCCATGAAGCATGCATTGGAATGAAATGAGCTAACTTCGTCAGATGATCGACGATAACCCAGATGGTATCATGACTGAGTCCTCGGCAAACCTACAATGAAGTCCGTCGACACATGCTCCCACTTCCACACTGGAATGCTCAACGGCTACAAGGGACTCGGGGGTATCTGGTAATCGGCCTTAACATGCTGGCATGTGTCACACTTGACCAAAAAACTAGCAATCTAACGCTTCATCCCCTGGTAAAAAATGCCTCCTTATATCACGATACATCTTCGTGGAGCCGGGTGAATAGTAAGTCTCGATCAGTGAGCCTCGGTCATCAGATCACGACGTAACTCTGGCACCTTCGGGTCATACAATCGGCCTCTGAAGCATAATCCACCATCAGAACCAATCTGTCAGTCTGACTGCTCCACAGATGTAGCCTCTGCTCGGTACTCCTAAAGTAACTCATCTGTCTACTGAGCCTTGATCACCCTACCCACCAAAGAGGGTTGAATCAACAAGCTTGAAAGCTAAATAATGGAAGAATACAGACCGAACTCAAAGTCAAATTCTGAAACATCCTCAAGCATTTGCCACTCTCGCATCATCATCTGAGCCACGAGGCCTCGTAGCTGATGACTAAGTGCATCCACCACCACGTTTGCCTTACCCGGGTGGTACTAAAGGTCAAAATCATAATCCTTCAATAGCTCCATCCATCGCCTCTGATGCAGGTTCAACTCGGACTACGAAAATAGATATTTCAAGCTCTTATGATCCAAGAAGAGATCGAACCTGACCTTATATAGATAATGCCTCCACACCTTCAGTGCGAAGATAACCACCGCTAGCTCCAAATCATGGGTGAGGTAGTTCAGTTCATGGACCTTGAGATGGGGTGAGGTATACACCATTGGCTTCCCGTGTTGCATCAGTACAACACCCAAACCAACTATGGAGGCATCGGTAAATACATTAAAACCCTCACTCCCATCATGAAGAGTGAGAGCAAGAGCGGACGTAAGGCCATCCTTCAACTCCATAAATACCTCCTCGCAAGTGTCACTCAAGATGAACTCGACGCCCTTCCACGTTAATCGGGTCAGTGATGTCACAATATGGGAGAAACCCTTGATAAACTGATGATAATATCCTGCTAGACTAAGGAAGCTATGAATCTTGGACACATTTGTGGGCTAGGCCCCACTGACGCACTGCATCAACCTTCGAGGGGTCCACTGCGACACCCTCTCTCGTCACCACGTGACTGAGGAACTTCACCTCCTCCTACCAGAACTCGCACTTCTTTAGCTTCTCATAGAGCTAGTAGGCATGGAGGTCTCTAGCACAATCTACAAGTGCTCTACATGGTCCTCCCGGGTCCTCGAATATACAAGAATATCATCAATAAACACCACCACGAACTGGTCGAGGAAGGCCTGGAAGATCTTGTCCATCAGCTGCATAAATACTGCGGGCACATTGGTAAGCCCAAATGACATGACCAGGAACTCAAAGTGACCATAGCACGTTTGGAATGCTATCTTCAGAATGTCCTCCTCTTAGACCCAAATCTAATGGTAACCAGACTACAAGTCTATCTTGAAAAAGAACTATGCACCCTGCAGCTGGTTGAACAAATCATCTATATGGAGAAGTGAGTATCGGTTCTTAATAGTGACTCTATTGAGCTTGTGGTAATCCACATGGAGCCTTAATAATCTATCTTTCCTCTTCACGAACAATACTGGGGCTCTCCAAGGTGAACTGCTGGGATGAATAAAACCCAACTCCTGAAGCTCATCCAGCTGCTCCTACAGTTCCCTCAACTCCAACGGTGCCATTTGGTAGGGGGCCTTTGAGATAGGTGAAGTACCGAGAATGAAATCAATCTGAAACTGAATCTGCCAATACGGCAGTAAACCCAAGATCTCCTAGAACACATCTAGGTACTCACAAACAACTGGCAGCTGCTTAATACACCCTATCATAGAATCCTCCATGACTCCAGCTAAGAAACTCGACAACGGCTCTCCTCTAGGCTCAACGATGAACTGGAATATTGGTAAGCTAGGAATGTGAAACATGACCGTCCTGCTGTACAGTCCAAGACAATAAAATACTTCGCAAGATAGTCCATACCCAGGATAATATCAAATCCTACCATCGGCATCACGAACAGATTGGTGAAAAGGAACATCTTGCCTACTAACACCGGGCAAGAAGGAAAGCGACGGCTCAATATTGCAGACTTCTCCAAGGGAGTAGATACTGTCAAGGCCTCAGACATGGACTCCAATGGAATACCAGTCGATGGAAAAAATTGCTCGGCCACGAAAGAATGGGAGACTTCAGAATCAAACAAAAGATGGGCAATGTAAGTAAAAATAAGAAGAATACCCTCGAAAACTCCACCGGTCGATGACTGTGGGTCCGGGCCCTACGCCTACTACGCGGAATAAAATCAGCCCCGAGTTAGCAAGGGAAGGAAGCTAGAAGACTATGTATCCTGAGTATGCGCCTGTTAAGCTACGATACATACTCGACCCAAGGACTGAACATGTGAAAATCCCCTCTGCTATTGTTGTTGTCTCTGCTTCTGCTGCTGTGGTACTGGGGAGGTCTTCCTAGCTTCTTCTGCTACTGAGGAAGATCCCTGGGAGTAGGAACCAGAGGCTGCGCTTGCTGCTACTGCTGACGATGAGGAGGATGAGGAAGAGGGAACTGCAGTGGCTTCCACTGCTACAAGGGGAGAGCGCAATCACTCCTCCAATGCCCAGTCTGCCCACAACCATAACAAACACCAGAAAAAAGGGTCGAAAGATGAAGCAGTTGGCTGCAGTGATGATGATGATGAAGCTGCTGTCTGAGCCATAGGCTGTCTAATCTCGGATCTGTCCCTTCATCTCTGCTGACAGTGCTACCTAGAACTACTAGCTGATGTTCTCCTCTTCAGGTCTCCACCAGAACTCTGTTCTCACAATCTCTAGGTCATAGCCCAATCCTCCTCATAAAGCAATGCTCAATGGACAACCTGATCGAACATCTCTAAGCAATGTCCCATTGCACGGCTATGAAGAGCAGGACGCAAGCCGATCATAAAATGGTGAGCCCTCATCTTCTCATCATGGTGAGATGAGGAGCAAACCTAGATAAGGCCAAGAAATGAGCCTCATACTGTGACACCAACTTATCACCTTGAATTAGGGTCTTAAACTCAATCACCCTCTGCACCTGCACATGCTCGGGGAAGAACTTCTGGTCGAAACGGACCACGAATTCCTCCCAAGTCTAAATAAACTGAGGCCCGACCATCCTTGACACTGATGACCACTAATGACGGGCCTCGTCCTAAAGAAGGAAGGTAGCAAGGGAAACTCCCTAATCAACTAGACACTGCATAGTGTCAAAAATCTTCGCGATCTCTATGCACCATGCCTCGATGGTAGAAGGGTCAGGCTCACTCCTGAATCTAGGGGGTCATGTTACTTAAACTCTCTGGAAATAGCGCTAGCACCTAGTAAATCGCTCTACATAGAAACCGAAATGGCTGCAGGCTAACGAGTCTGTAATGCAGTAGCGACAGGCTGCATCAACTACTAAAAATGCTCGGCACTGACTGGCACTCGCCTCGGTCAGAGGCACGGGTGCTGTTGATGGAGATGGAGCCTCTATAATCAAAAGAGCAGGCTCAGATGGGGGAAGTGGTGGGGGAATAAGAGCAACTAGAGGCTGAATCGAGACCTTGGGAATCAGATCCCCTAAGATAGGAGCTAGAGCATGATGAGAACCACGACCAGGAGCACCACGACCACGGGCACCCCGATTGGGCGGCATCGTCTATAGAAAATAAGGATGACGACACAAAAGGTTAAAATATTACAGGATCAAATGAAAGGAAGGCTCTCGAGACACTACTTGTCCTAGGCTTATAGTAGATATGCGATGTTATCCCAAGTTATTACAGATTTACTTGTTACACTCTGATACCAACTCCTATTATACCCTAGACTCGGTAACCGGACACACAAGGAACCTGATAGCCTGTTCTGGCCGCAACAGCCTCCTTAGTACCCCATTCTCATCTCCTTGAGTCAGTTCCGACCCTGGGATCTTACAAGGAGGATTTTCATAGTTCGTATATCCATTCCAATAAGAGCATACAGAAGATCACAACAAGTATATCTGAGAAATAACAAAGGCACACATCACAAAATCCACTATAAATTTGAACTTTAGATATATGGCTGAAGGAAATACATATGATAACAGAAGAAAGCGGGAGAGATCTGCAACGCTGGGGTCCTCGGTTCAACTCTTATCCAAGCTCAGTTACTATGATGCCGACCTAGGATCTCCTACACACATCAATCGTACATAAGCTTATAGAAGCTTAGAGGGTGGTGAAGGTGTGTGACAATAGTGCGCAGAAGAATAATAGGAGATACAGAAAGGACACATGATTGATGTCAATGCCACAAGCCTAACCAAGGCTAAGTCATGAATGTAGGAAGCCATACCAACGCTATGCAATGCAACAAGGCCTATACAAATGATATCGATGCAATGCGAAGTGATGTTAATGCTTATAACCAGTCCATATATCCCATATAATCCATCATAAAGAATATCACCGGGGTATGATGCACTACAGGATGACGGCCATTATCAAGACTGCACAGTCAACAAGTGTAAGAGACCACACTACCCATTAGTGGACAACCAACCACCAGCAAGGCTCGATGGTAGCGGACACATTCATGAGCTGGTCAGACTCAGCCTAGTCATGCCCTCTCACTCAGGCAGATAAGGCCACATCCCATCTCAACCTACTACATGACAGTGGGAGACGCGGCCTAACGGTGTAAGGCACTTAGGCGCTCATGATTTCAACTAGGTCACGATGTTGAGGCATCTTCTAAGTACCTTGAAGGTTTAGGGACTTTCACCCAGAGATATCCTATGTACCCCATATGCTCAAGTAACATTTTCGTTGTCTACATACGGCCATCAATGAATACCCCTGTGGAGGTAGGGCCTTGATGAAGCGAGGGTAATAATATCCATGAAATGCGATGCCAGATGTATGAGTCACGCATAACAATCATGCACTAGCTCCAAGCATAAAATGTGCACGAGAGGGGAGCTCCACTCCTATATCATATCAACCCAATGACCACACACAAATGCAATCCAATCACATAAATGATGCATATGGGTCATGAGGGTAAAAGGGTGCACCACACGGCGATGATGATGTGGAATACACTCCCTCCGAAGGAGGGACTAACTCTAGATATATAGACAGGTACTTTAAGAAGCAATCCTCTAATGGTGGACTAACAGTTTGGGGTAGCCCACAAGCTAAGGAAAATAAAACATAAGTCTTAATAGGATTAAGCGGTCTTAGCAAGGGTCCAAGGTGGGCCTTCAACCACCTATAACAACCCTATGGGCCTTCCTTAGGGCCACCAAGGAGGACATCCAACCTCAACTGGGTCCCGAAAAGGTATCCCGCCACTACTCGAATATGAAACAAGGCCCAAGGCCTAAGCAATCCATAGCCTAGTGGGCTACACACTAAGCCCAACACATATTCAATATGGTGGGCCCTTATGCAAGGTTTGGGCCCAACCATGAAGGTCACAAATCTAGATATTGTGGTGGGCCTAGTGGGTAGCCCGATAATCCAACCATAAGGGTAATACTTATACATATTTCAAGTGAGTTGGGCGTCACAACTTGGCCCAAGTACAAGGTTATCTATAATGGCCAACCAAGGGCCCAACTACTTGCATATTATGGCCCACAAACCCATCACAATAAGTAGTAAATGTAGGCCCAAAGGTCAAGGGGCCTATCTAGAAAGTTCTAGGATAAATGGGCTTAGAAAATCTAATAAATAGCTATGAACATTGATCCAATAAAAACCCAACTGCAATGGGCCTTAAGTATGCACTAATTAAGCCCAAAGACTAATTAGGAATAGGGCAAGATATGTATAAAAATATCCCCAAAGCTAGGGCCCATGCTTCCCCAAAACATGCATTTATGGGTAGCCACTTTGGGACTATTATTGAAATTCCAACCCATCCGCTATTTAGGCTTGCGAGAAATCCAACAATAATTAATTTGTATAATTATTTTGATCCTTGGTGACTCACACATGTCACAGAAGGTCCCACCAGATGAAAGTCATGGATACAACATACCTATTCAGTGGGCTAGCTACTGGACTAGACGTCCAGTAGCAGCCCATAGGCTGGGCGTCCTTGGTGGACGGGCCATGGGCCTAAACAGCTGCCCAAACCAAGCCTAAGGCAGGTCCCACCATGGACGTCCCTCCTAGGGTGGGTCACCTCCAAGTGGGCCACACTAGATTGGAGAAAGGATGGATGAAACGCGACATTATAGGGGCCTCAAGGAGGTGGGACGTCCAGCCCATGCAGGACGTCAACCACCATGGGACGTCTGGTCAGCCATATTTCCCCAGGTTCTGATGTCCACATGGCCCCCAATCATGTATGATGGGTCCAACAAGGTGGGCCAAATTGGATAAAAATTTTGGGGCCAATAGACATGCCAATTAATTTATACAATTTATGGACAGCAAGGTTGTAGAAAAATATAGGTTGATGCCTCCTTTTTGGATCATCCATTGGAGTGGACTCATGCCATCATAATCAAGGAAAAATGGTTGGGAAAGGTGCTTCTACTATTATACATCAAGGTTGGGTCCACATCAGTGGCCCCCCACCCCAAAACTTGGCCCACAAAGGGGCTTTCCTAGCCAATACATATGGCTGGATGGCCCACATGTTGGACCGTCCAAGCCCTTGGGCCCAACCCAATATGGTCCAAAAGTAGGGCTGCATGGAGGGTTTTTTAACATATTACAGGGTGGGCCCACTCACCAAGGACCCACCATCATCACCTTCAAAAATGATCGAAAGAAGTGGGTCAAACACTACTCAGAAATTAACAATATGACCCCCCAAAAATCTGGGTAGCAATGCATGTTGTAGCCCAAACAAAAAAAGTCCAGCAACATATCTTTCTTGTTCATCAAGGTGGGGCCACTTAGATGGCCCACACACACCCTGATCATGGCCCCAAACAATCCAAACCTTGCACGAAAAAGTGGACAGCAAGGTGGATTTCCCTCATCCAGAAAATGGGACAAGGGGAAACGTCCAATAAGGGTGAACGTCTAGTTTTACCTTGCACATCAAGTGGGCCACCTTGATCAGTAAAAATGGAAGAAAATAGGGAAAGAGAGAGAGGAAATGAGAGAGAATCCGACCATATATAGAGGGATTTCACCATTAAGATCCCTTATATAAAGATCTAGTCATACATATTCGCATCTTAGGTCCATGCATGCATGGACCCCATAATAAAACAATTTCTAAGGTGGGGATATTATCCCCACCATAAAATGAAGGTCTAGATGACCTTAGAATGATTGGGATCATGAGATACATCATGATGGGGTCCATGGAGAATGGCCCTATCATGGAATAATGCATGCATGTAGGATGGGCCAAGCGTCACATCCAAGGAATCAAATGGGTTCCCTACCAAGGATTGGTGGGTCCCACATGTCCCATATGAAAAGAAAAGAGAGGATCAAAGAAGAAAGGAGAAATCAACAACTTGAAAGAACCCACCTTAAGATCTTTATCAAAACTCCACTCCAAGATTCTAAGGGTCCAAGGAAGCAAGATGAAGGGGTGAGATGTAATTTTGATGGATAGATGGGGACAAAAATGGGAGATGAGGGGCTGAAATGTTGCAAGGGGTGGGACGTTGGAAGCTTGCAAGAGGGAGAGGAGAGAGAGAGATAAAGAGAATGAGAAGAAAGAGAAAGAGAGAGGGAGAGAGAGTTGTAGCAAATGATGGTAATCATTTCTTTTTTAGAAAAGTGAGAAATCTTACCTTGGTAAGAAAATGCCATGATTAGGGAGGAGAAACCAAAGTTGCTAGGGTAGGATAGGTTTGGGTGATGTGGCTGGTGTTGGTAGTGTAAGATATGGAGGTTTAGGTGGTGTGTGTAGTGTGTGTGTTGGAACTTGTGTAAAAAGGGAGTGGGGCCATATGCACTACTCTTAGGTGGGCCACATGATCATGATCAACGACCATAAAATGAAACATACATAACTTATTATCTATACATCGGATGGACGCACAAGACGCGTCATCGGAACCGCAAAGACGATGCGAACTAGATGGCATAGGTTTCAGGCCGATCTGAGTCAGGTCAATGTAACTGGACTTAAAGATGACTGCAAACACTATTCAAGGGCTACAGGCCATTAGGATTTGACTGGTAGGACCACGGGACCAAGAGAAATGAAATGCATACTTACACACATACATGCACACAAGAACTCAGGTCGAGTCTTACAATAATAGAGTGGGTTCCTCTTAGAAGGCTTAACCACCCAGAGTGAGATCCAAAGGAGCCTTAGAATGATGTCTTCCTATAAAGGGGAAATCTAAGGTTATCCAAGACATGAACATGTTTGAAAATCTAGGGTGTGTAAGCCTTTTGGGGACAATACAAGATTTGAATATGATAGTCACGACTTTGCCTTTACCTCTCCAGTAATGCAAATGGACTTCTCTACTTCTAGAAGTAGACCAAGAGATTCTCCTATGTGCCATGCTTGTAGAGATGTTAGACAACTTAAATTTGCATGTGTAATCTTAAAAAGGGACCAATCTAATTTAGTCTCAAACTAAAGTAGTAAATTCTTCGTGGCTGAGAAATTGACACACCGATGGAGAAGCATCCTTAAAGTATCACTAAAAAAGAGAGGGTTTTCAACCCTTCCTAAAAACAATGATCAAATGAAGATGTTGTTAAAACTAATTGCCCGGATTAATGAAAAGGCCAAGTCAATGGTAATTAAGGGAAATAATAATCAGGGTAAGACTAGCATATATAAATCTCCTACCGAACATAGATCTCCAACTAGAAATTCACCTAAGGGAGATGAATATAGGAAAATCATTTCTCCTCTCAAACATAATTTAGGTTATTGAAAATTCACACCTAAGTGGGTTATGAAGAGGGATAGGTAACCTTAGAAGGTCTATGAGGGTTGATTATTAAATTTGAGGATACAAGCCTCATTGTTGAGCACCATAAGTAAATTAGAGGATACAAGCCTCATTATTGAGCACCATAGGTAAATTAGAGGATTCTATCTTCATTTTGTGCTTATTGATATATATGAGGATTAAGCCTTATTTTGATCCTTTGTCAACTCTGGACACTTTGGATGCTTAAGAAGGCTAAGATTTTGTCATATTTATTTTGTAAGGGATTGATCTGTAAAATTTATTAGTCCATCGTAAACTATGGGCATGATAGATACTTTTGATTCCCTACGATTAATAACTTAGTGCTTCATGTGGGAACTTAATCAATTAAAGTTCAAATCTCTTTTTGTTTGTGAATTATGAATTAACTGCTCTATTATCCAACTGGATAGGATATGACTTCAATTCCAGTTGAGTTGTCTAATTAAATCAAGTGAATTAGGCATTGAGAATAGCTAGAAGTGCATCCTTGGCACTCTATTATTTTGTTTTATTATTTTCCTTTCTAAATTACTTAAATTTACATCATTACTTCTTCTAATTTAAGTTCATAAGTAATCTTATTTTTAGTTATAATTTTGAACTGTTTTGAGAACTCATAAATATAAGTCCCTAAGGATTCGATATCAATCTTACCAAGTTAAAATTAAATTACAGCCCTGCACTTAGAGTTGTCATCGTTTTGGATCGATCAAGTTTTTAGCAACATTGTAGAGGACTTACTTTGGCTTCATTTTTCTGAAATACTTTAGGGTTAGATTTTATTTGGGATTAAGTTTATTCTTCTCTATGTTTCTAAGTTAGGGTTTACTCATAAATTAATGTACTACAATTTTATTTTATTTTTTTAATTTCACAAAATCTAACCTAGAATCATCAATCAGTTACTATCCTTCCAACTCTCTTACTATAGATTATTTATAATTTTTATTTTATTATAGAAGTTTTAATTTCCCTAGAAGTAGAAGTAGGTTTAGAATTTTGTTTTGAGTGGTTCATGCCTAAGTGGATCTGTGATAACACTCTTCGTCTTCTAAGTGACGAAGGACTAGTTGGAGGATTGTTTATCCATCTCCATGTTAGACAACACCTGAGATCCTTTGAATTGGCAGAGAACATGGCTGAGAACCAACCCAATCGGTGTGTTGAAGAACAAACACAACAAGATGAGAATGATGTGCATAATGGTTCACCGGCTAGAACTTTATATGATTATTTACAACTAGCTAGGATGAGCACCACTTCTTGCATGACTTTTTCACATAATGTAGGAAATATGGATTTCAAACTAGGAGTGATCCAACAACTTCTAAATTTTGATAAAATAGACTCTAAAGTCCATATCTACATCTCAAGGAGTTTGATGAGATTATAGCCACCATACACTTCAATATGTTCCTGATGATACCTTAAGATTGAAATTGTTTCCTTTTTCATTGAATGAGAAGGTTAAGCTATGGCTCCACTCTTTAAGGCCGAGATCAATTGGGACATGGGCTAGGATGACCCAAGAGTTCCTTAAAAAGTTCTTCCTGGTTACTAAGACTAACACCCTTAGAAGGGCCATCATAAACTTTACAAAAAAAAAAGAAAAAGAGGAAGAAACCTTCTTCCAATATTGGGAAAGGTTTAAGGAACTTCTAAATGTCTATCCACATCATGACTACTAAATTTTGGTAGTTAATAAGCTCTTTCTATGATGGATTGACTTCACCCATGCACCAGTTCATTGAGATGATGTGCAATAGGGAGTTCATAAATAAGGATCCCGATAATGCATGGGATTACTTTGATATGTTAGCTGAATATGCACAATCTTGGAATACTTCAGGCAAGTCGACCCATCCCAAGTCGAATCAACCCAAGAAAAAAGGAGGAATATGTCTTAAGGGAAGAAAATGATTTCAATGCTAGGGTAGGCAGCCTTATAAGAAAATTTGAGGCCATGAAATTGTAAAAGGTAGAAATGGTCAAACCTAATGAGACCATTGAAACTATTTGCAGTATTTGCGTAAGTAATGTACACTTGACGCAGGAGTGTCCCACAATTCTCTCCTTACAAGAATTGTTACATGAGAAATCTAATGCCATGAATAATTATCAATGGCCTTTCAGTGCTCCAATTTCAAACATGTATAATTCCAGTTGGCGAAACCACTTGAACCTCAGTTGGAGGCACAAACCAATGAGTAATGCTAATAAAAATCCGCAAGGGCTTATTATTTTAATTCTTATTCCATTGTTAACACATAAAAAATACCCAAGAGGATCTAGTTCAAAGGTTTATGAATGATCAGGAGCAATTTAATCAGAGTGTCATGCAAACATTCCAGGATATTAAAACATCATTAGGGATGTTTGCATTGTTCATTCAAAGATTAGCATCACAACTAACTATTAGGGAGAATGGGACTCTTCCAACCCAAACTTAATGTGAGATAAGTAACCCTAGCTCTTATATGCAACATATGGAGCAAGCAAAGTCCATCACCACTCTTAGAAGTGAAAAAACGATTGATAGAAGCATACCGACAAGAGCTGAGAAGCCTAAGGACTCAGAAGAATCTAAGGGTGATGATGAGACTAAAAACACCCCACATGAGGAGGAACTGGAACAAGAGTATAAGCCCCTGGTTCCATTCCCACAATGATTTGTCTCACCCAAAACTCTACCCAACACTTAAATATCTTAAAGGTTCTCAAATAGGTGAAAATCAACATCCCATTATCGAATACCATAAAACTAATTCCCTCATATGCCAATTGATCAAGCCTAAATATGGCATATTTATCCACTCAATTACATGATTTTTTGGTGAATTTAAGAGCTTAATCAATATATTAACATATGTTTTCTGCATGAGAGATAATTTTAGAACCAATGATGAAAATGTATTCAAAAGGGTGAAATAAATCTCAAAAGAAGACATGAATCACGTAATTGACAAAGGGGGAGATTGAAAGTGCCTTTATTTGTCAATATAAGTGAATGTTGAGTCCATTAGTCAAGTGAATCCCAAATTGAAGACTATAAGACTAAAGACTCAGTCAATTTAAAGAACTTCGAGTGTTCACATAAGTAAACAAAGCCTCACTTCCCTAACCAAACTCCTGAGGTATATGACCCCTCTTATAAGAACCTAATCTAACCCAAAAATATATTTACAGTATCCTTGGTAAGCTTAGTTTAGAATATTTTTAGAGTTAGTGGAAAAATGAATTAAACAGGTAAATGTCATGCCCTGTTGATTGCATCAAAGTGCAATCAAGGATGGTTTCGATGGCATCAAACTTTGTTAAATGGTGTACTTGAGGAAGTATATGCTAAGCAACCTAAGGAATTTCTTAACCCTAAATATCCTCATCATGTATATAAATTGAAAAATCCGCTCTACAGTCTTAAACAAGCACCCCCTGTGTGGTATGAGTGCTTGACACAATTTTTGCTAGACCACCACTTTTGTAGGGGGAGCGTTGATAAAACATTCTTTACATTAAATATTGGGAATGCCTTGCTAATTGCTTAGATTTATGTGGATGACATTGTATTTGGATCCACTTGTGAAGATATTGCTCATGAATTCACCGAATTAATGAAATCTGAATTTGAGATGAGCATGGTAGGTGAGCTCAATTTCTTTTTGGGCCTAAAAGTGAGACAATTGCAAAATGGGATTTTTGTATGTCAATCCAAGTATGCTAAGGAATTGGTAAAGAGAATTGGACTTGAATCTGACTGTACTCATCATGCACCCATGAGCACCACACTTAAACTCTCCAAAGATGCAAATAGCAAGAGTGTGGATCAACACTTGTATCGCAGCATGATAGGGAGCTTACTATACCTAACCGCCATCTGGCCAGACATTTCTTTTAGTGTAGGTGTATGTACTAGATTTGAAGCCAAACCTAAAGAATCACACTTAACAGTAGTTGAAAAGATCATAAGATATGTGTCTAGGACTACCGATTTCGGATTATGGTACTCGTTTGACACATCTACCATCATTGTCGAGTATTCAAATACTGATTGGGCTGGTAATATTAATGACCGCAAATCAACCAATGGTGGTTGTTTTTATGTCGACAACTATGTTGTATCTTTGCATAGCAAAAAGTAAAACTCAATATCATTGTCTACTGCCAAGGCCGAATATATTGCAGTCGGTAATTGTTGTAAATTGTGCACCCTCCCATGCCTTAAGAACTGTGAACCATCCCGTGCCTTGGGAACTACCACACTAGCTGCCTACAACCTACATCATGCATTGGAGAAGAAGAGGCATGGTAAAGCTCTCGAGGCGGTGGCCAAGAACTCATACCCTTGGGAAGCCGAACTCGATGAGCTGTGGGATCATATTACCGACATACAATAAGTATATCACGCACATGCTTCTGCCTCGATAGAAGCTATATTGCAAGAAACTAAGCTGTCATTCACCGATGATATCATGTAAGCTCAGCTCCTGTCCAAATTCAAGATGCCGCAGATTACCCCATATTCTGAATCCACCAATCCAGCCAAACATCTAGAAAATTTCAGGGCATGGATGAAGCTTTATGTTGCCTCGACCGTGGTAATGTGTCGAGCGTTCTCCTAACTCTATCAGGAGTAGCTTGGAAATGGTTCTGGTAGTTGAAACCAAAGTTCATCAGTTCGTTCACTCAGCTCAGTAAGGACTTCATTAACAACTTCATCGGAGGAAAAGAAAGATAAAAGCCAACGACTCACCTTATCACCATCATTCAAAAGGAAGACAAGATGTTGAAGGATTCAATCAAATGCTTGAACCTGGAAGCAATACAAGTGGAGGGATATTTGGATCAGATCGCACTGGCCATTATGATGGCTAGACTGAGGGAGGGGAGATTCCTCTTCTCACTCGACAAAGATCCCTCGACGACATTGGCCGACTTCCTTAACCAAGCTTAGAAGTACTCCAATGTCGAGGAGCTTTTTAGTAATACTACTAGGAATGGAGGAAGCTCGACTAGGTAGAAATAACCTAAAAAAGAACAAGAATTAGCTCCTAGCAACAAACGTAGAAGAGACGATGATCCGACCAAGGGTCAACATCCGAGCAAATGACCTGAGAGTAGATTCCACTCTTACACTCCCCTCAATGCTACTCCCGAGCAAGTCCTCATGGAAGTTTGGGAAAAATAACTTCTCAAATGGCCAAAATGGATGAAGACTAACACCAACAAGAGAGATAAATGGGAGTACTTCCACTTCTAGAGCAACCATGGTCACTCCACCAGTAATTGCTTCGATGTAAGTCCCTGTCTATTCCATATGACTTTTTACTTATGTACATGATGATCGACTCCCTTAACTAGACCTAGATTGGTTTTTCATAGTACACACCTGACTAACCGAAACCCCAAGACCTCGAAATCTATCTCATATCGACTGCCCCATCGTCGCGATCATGGAGGTACAACCCGTGCATCTATACGATACTCCGTTAGTGAGATAGATCATGAAGAATCATTAATGTATCATGTGCGCAAGGTGCCATGTACTCCATTCCACACATGTACACAACACATGCCATGCACACATGTATATGCCACACATGGGTGAGAGAATCTCTACCCTCATGTGTGATGTCACACACCCATACCTCTCCCTCTCTCATGCACTCCTCAAGTCAACTCTTTTCCATGCCACACCTTAAGCATGACATCATCACACCATGCCATCCCATGCTCCTTTAATCCACCATTAAATACAAAATCATGAATTAAATGTTATAATCCTAGCCTAAGATAATATTAATCATATTAGCCTAACT
The DNA here is from genome assembly GCA_037074715.1 of Magnolia kwangsiensis. NCBI lineage: Eukaryota > Viridiplantae > Streptophyta > Magnoliopsida > Magnoliales > Magnoliaceae > Magnolia > Magnolia kwangsiensis. The sequence goes on along the minus strand of CM073573.1, from coordinate 109,183,319 downwards.
TAACCAAAATTTTATCAATTTCTCTACAAATACACCTCAATCCCTTAGCATTTCCCCATTTTCTACACATGAAGAGAGAGAGAGAGAGAAAGAGAGAAAGAGAGAGAGAGAGAGAGAGAGAGAGAGAAAGAGAGAGAGAGAGAGAGAAATCTTGGTGGGCCATTAACTCCATCAATCTCATCCCTTCCATCCATCTCAACCATCCATCTAATTCATCAAGGTGAGTACACCCTCCCCACTTATTTTTTTTAATTTTCTTTTCATTATGTTTATGGATGGTGAATTACTCAAATGTTAGGAATGGTGAAGATGATGAAGATAGTATGATTGATGAATTGATAGTGGGCCCCACTGGAATTTTGAATTTTGTAGGCCATCCAAACCGTTCAAAGTGTGGCCCATTGGGCAGGCCACAAACTCACACATACACACGTGCACACATACCACATTTAAATAAATAAATGAATTTTAAAAAAAGGAGGGGTGTGGATGCTGCTGCTAGTGTCCAAGAGACACTGTAGCAAGCAACATCCCTACTGCTTAGTTCAATGGGGCTGGAATGTGGGTCCACAACAGGCCCCACCCATAATGTATGTATTTAATCCACGCCATCCATTCAATTTCCTAGCTCATTTTAGGCGTTAAACAAAAAAATGAAACCAATCTAAATCTTTGGTAGCCACACCATCAAGGAGATTGTTTTAATGCTAATAATCTATTAAAGTCCGCTATAATATTTTGTACATCAAAACATATTAAATATTGGTCTCATTAGACCCGTCACGAGAAAAAAAAAACAGCAAACAGACTGGATTATCTTGATGCGGGCCCCACCTATGAAAAACCTTAAAAAACTTTTAAAATAATAAATAAATAAATAAACAGCAAATGACGCTGCTGCTGTCAGCATCCAGATGACGCTACAACAAGCAGCGTCTATTGTTAGATGCTGGAGGAAGTGGGCCCCACTGCATGCCCACCATGATGCATGTTGAGCATCTGTACCGTGCATTTGATGGGTCCCTTTTAAAAAGGTCACCCTAAAAATTCTGTCGTACATGGAACTCAGGTGACCCACACCATTAAAAAAAATAATAATAAATAAATAAAAATAAAATACAAAAAATAGGAATCTGATCATGAGGTATGTGTTGTATCCAAACCATCCATTCATTTTGTGAGTTTGTCTTAAGGCTTAAAAAATAAAAAAATAAAAAAAGATAAATCTAACTATCAAGTGGGCCACACTACAAAAGCAGCAAGATTGAACGTTGGAACCCTTTTTGGGTCATAGAAGTTTTGGACCAATATGAAATTAGTTTTTCCCCTTAATTCAGGTCTTTGTGACCTTATGAACAGATTGGATGGAAAATAAACATTAAGGTGGGCCCTATAAACTGTTTAACAGTGAGGTCCATATAATCTTTGGATATGATTCATTTTTAGATAATGTTATAGAATGATCTCTAAAAATAATAATAATAATAAAATAAAATAAAAATAAAAGAAATAAAAATAGATGAATTGTGTAATGTAACAAATACATCACTCTAGGATCCATTTAACTTTGATCACCTTGAACCATTTGTACAACTTGAAGCAAGCCCAATCATATAAAAACACTTGCCGGTGTCCACTTGAAATTTTAATGCATCTGAAACTTGGCCTAACCCCTTAACCGAGTGGGACACACATAATGGATGGGCTGGATTTGTGATCCATGCCTTGAGGGCCCAACAAATAATTATAAATGTTTTAATGGAGAGTAATCCCATCAACTTTTACGTGTAGTATGGCCCCACACAAACCACATATTGACTTGATTTTAAGTCATAGGCCCACCATGGATTAGTGCATCTGACTGATGGTGTTGAGGGTCGACACGCATCACGATGGATCACACCAAAACTGTAGTGGATTATAGGTCTGCCATTGAAAATTCCAATGGGCCACTATATTATTATACTTGACATTTAACCTATTAATAAGGATATGTAGACTTGGACTTAAGAAAAATAATAATAATAATAATAAAAATAAATAAATAAATGGGGATAAGTAGGAGCTCATTTTGATACCCATGTAGGGCCCAATAGACCACAGGACCCATTGTGATGTATAAGCTTGTCACGCCCCAAACTTGGAAACCGGGCTCACAGAATTCCCGATCGCCGAATTCAGCGCCGACAACCTCCGTAGAACCCCATTCTCGGCTCCTAGCCCCCATTCGCCAGGTTCCGATCCTGGGATGCTACGAGGAGGATTTTCAATGTCAGTTTGATTCGTAATAAGCATAACCAAAGGCATAACCCACGAACAACAACCAGGAAATCCATTACATTTCCACTATGATCAAAAACTTTACAAGTACAATGAGCATAAAGGGAAATACAGTGGTAAAGTACAAAAACTCCAAAATGCTCAGCAACGTGCTCCTGCCTCAACGCTGCTGTGATCCAACGTCACCTACACGCAACGGTCGTGCATAAGCTTACAGAAAGCTTAGAGGGTGGTGAAAGTGTGTGCGCAAGGTAGTAATATGAACATGCAAATGACAGAGTGATGCGGAATATACAGATGAACCATAACATCATGAGTCGTACCAAGGCTATACAATGCAAGACATGAATGGTATCGGCCACCAAAGGCCATGCTATATGCAATGCAACTCAAGCATACAGGTCCTCATCTATGTCCACACATCAATACAGCTCAATATGGGATATCACCGGGGTCTAGTACACTCTAACCAGATTGCCGCCACATCGCGCGCAATAAGGTAAGTGGAAGAGACCTCACTACCCGTCTGCCAATATCGGGCGTGACTCGTCGATAGCGGACCCATTCCTCGAGCTGGTCAAACTCAGCCTAGCATTGCCCCCTACACTCGGACGGGTAAGGGCGCACCCCCTTCCAACCGACCACGACACAGCGGAGAGCGTAACCGTCTGGTAATCGGCACTCAACGCTCATCTACCCACTCGGTCTAGACGTTGGAGCAACCTCTTGGTACCATAAGGGTTTAGGGACTTTCACTCAGGGATATCTATAGTACCCCATGTAGAACAAGATTTTCGGTATCCAATCCTGCCAACACGATGCGTATGTGGAGGCTACGGCCCTGATGTCGCTAGGGCGTACAATAACCATGACACGCAAATGCGGAATGCATGTATCACCCTATCCAGTCATGCAACCAATCCTGCGCATACCATGCGCTCATGTAGGACAACACTGCCTAACCGGGAGCCCATAAATAACCTGCCCGAAGGCAAATGCTATGACTAGTCAATCCTCATATCAAGCATACATATGATGCGTATGATCATGGGTCATGAAACTATACTAAATATGTTATAATAAAATGAATTGTCTTACAATGCAGATGGGCCTGGACGGTCTATACACAGCAAGTACAGCCTGGTGATGGGCCCTAAGGAGAGTCGTAATGTGGACATCCATCCAGCATTACGCTCGCAATGTGGACGTCAAACCAACATTGCTCCCAAGGCACGATCGTTGTACACCTCGTACTTAGCCTGTAATGGATTTACTCATTGCAATGGACCGTAGGTTGTCCCCATTGGACCTTACATATATATATCAATTGGGCCATATCCTATGGGCTTTTATTCATTAGATGGGCCACATAAATGGGCCACCAATGGGTCTTATGTGCATTGCAATGGGTCAAACCCGTGGGCCTTGGATTGCATCAATTGGACCTAGTCATATGAGTCTAATATGTATCAAATGGGCCACACCAATTAGGCCCCCAAATGTATATCAAATGGGCCTCAACCAAGAGGCCTTATATGAGTCGAATGGGCCTAAATCCTTAGGCCTTAAACAATTCTAATGGGCCTAATCCATGAGCTTGCATGCATATCAAAGTGGGCCTAATCCATAGACCTTATATGAATCAAATGGGCCTAGCCCATAGGCATTTTATGAATCCAATGGGCCTAGCCCATGCCCTTTTGAAATTCAAATGTGCTTAGCCCATAAGACTTAAATATCAAGTGAGCCTAAGCCCATAGGCTTTACATTTCAAGTGGGCCCAAATTCTTAGGTCTTAAATGAATCAAATGGGCCCAGCCCATAAGCATTTTATAAATCGAATGGACCTAAATCATAGCCCTTTTTACAGTCCAAAGAGCTTAACCCGTAGGCCTTATGTGTTAAAGTGAATAGACGGTCCGGATGCATCACAGGCATCATGGTGGGTCCCACTATCCAGTGGACAGTGAGGATATAACACAAACCTCACACAGGGCCCCACCGTCCGTGGACGGTGGAGGCAGCCCGTGCGTCAGGTGGGTGCCACCGTCCGCCTGGACGGTGGGCTACAACATATGCATCAATGTGGGTCCCATGTGGGGCCCACTCTGAAATATTTATTTGCCATCCAACCCATTCATAAGGTCACTCGGACCTGGATGAAGGGACGGCATAAATTTCAGCTTGATTCAAAACTTCTGTGGGCCCCAAAGACCTTTCAATGGTAGAAATCAATTTACACTGTTTCATGTGGTGTGGGCCACCTGAATCTTGGATCTGTCTCATTTTTGGAGGGGACCCACCTGAGGAGGGGTCCCACCTCATGAACGGATTGAATGGCAAACAAAAATTACAGTGGGGCCCACGAGCAGGGCCGTGGGTGGCCAGCGGCCGCCCGCCCGCCCGCTGCGTGCAGCCCTCCTGCTGCTGACGCAAGCCAGAGGCTATGCCTCTTATCAAAAATCAGGAAATTTGATTTTCCTGTAGTTTTTCATGCATGGGTCCCGCTAAAATAAAATCCACTCCGGCCATTGTGTTCAGTGGGCCGCAACAGTCGAAATGAGTCCAGAGTTTGAATTTTTTTGGATGCTTAGAAAGTGAAATAAAACCAAATAATGATCTTGAATGGTAGTGATGCATTCGTTGATATTATGGCCCACCAGGTCTTCCAATCAGCCCCAAACTTCTACCCAACGGCTAAAACACCGTAGGTAAGAGGATGGACGGCTTGGATTACTCAAATACATCATGGTGGGGCCTATGCAAAGGGACCACCCAAAAGCCTTCCTTTCTTTTTTTTTTTTTGATTTCCTTTACAACGTCCAGCGTCCCAGACGCTGGACAGTGATATATAAAAAATTTCTTTGGAAATGGTGGGCCCTGATGAAGTGGGCCACCACATGATGGCGGCATAGGAATAACATCTAGGGTGGGCCCCACTTGAATAAAATAAATACATCAAGATGGGATCCATTCAAGTGGGCCACACCATCCTATTGCAATAAAATAAAATAAAATAAAAGAGAGAGACATGGAGAGTGGGACACGGCTTGTGATGGAGGGTCCCCGTCATTATGGGCCCTCCCATACATGAAATCATACATCAATGGGTCATTTGCACATGTGACCATCAAAACTAAAGATCAACGGTGGGAATCCTTTCCCCACCGATATGGATGGTCTAGATGACCCTTTTCAAATGAAAATAAAGATCATGATGGGGTCCATGGAGAATGGCCCCATCATGGAATGATCATGGCGATCCAAGTGGTCCATCGGCCACAAATAAGGGTCCCAAGTGAGATCCACACCATGGATCGGTGGGCCTCAATTGGTCCACCATAAAAATAATAAAAACTACCCTATAGAGGCACCCACCGTCCGATCTCCTCTCTCCTAGGGGTTCCTTGGCACCTTGTCTTCAACTTCAATGGCTAAGATGAAGAATGGAGGGTTGAGATGGGAGATTTTGGGGAAGGAAGGTGGGCCACTTGGAGCTTAGAAGGGTTGGAAAATTCCATACGTATGGAACTTGAAATTCTTGCTTGGAGATTGAAATGAGAAAGAGAGAAAGAAAGAGAGTTGTAAAGGGAGAGAGAGAGAGTGATGGATGGATGGGTGAGTGATGTTTGTGTAAGAAATCTTGGACTTTTGTGGCTTTTGTGTAAGAGAGGTATGGGATGTGAAGACTTTTGTGGTCTTTTGTGTAAGAAAGGTATGGGTTAGGAAGACTTTTGTGGTTGCTTGGGAAAAGGGATGGAAGTGATGTGTACATGACATGTGATGGCTTGATGGGTGATTGATTGATGGGATTGATGTGATTGATGTGACACATCATTGAGATTCCCTTGGTTTTCGCAACGCGCGACGTTTTCTCGCACTGAACGTTGGCCCATAACTCTTGATCAGGGTATCGCCTCGGCGCGCGAGTCGCGGTATCAGAACCGCGGCGACGGTGCGGTCGCTATGGTATTGGTCTCGGGTCGAGTCGACTCGGGTTGTCGGCACATGAATCAGGGTCGCGCGTCGATATCGTTCAAGGGTCGAAAGTTGCCGAAATTCGACCGGTAAGACCGCGGAAGTGTACGAAAAGGTACGGACCAAGATACGGGTCTTACAAAGCTACATCCAAATCATCTGTATATTTTGGCACCAAAGAAACAATGTTGTTGTAATGTTCGCCCTTAAAACCTCCTAGAATTTTACCATAATATGTATGTTAGATCCACACCATCTATCAGCTTTTGCAGAATTAATAAGTGTGGCCCTACCACATCAATGGGACCCATCCACTTGGACAAGGCCAAATTGCCCATAGTTGAAACCTTCGAGGGGTCCACTTTGATGTTTAGGAGAGATCTAACCTGTCCATTTGTGTTACATAGATTGTAACCCTCAAACGTGGCCAACCTCCTTAGGGTCACTTTAATGTTTATTTGTCACCCAAAACTGAGTGGGCCCACCATGTGGGACCCACTATAAATTTTATTCGCCATCGAAGTTTGTTGGGGTTGTTGTCTGCCCCACTATTATGTTTATATGCCATCTAAACCATACAAAAGTTATCCACCATTAGATTAAGTAAAAACATGAAGATATCAATTGAGCTGAAATTTCCTTGCATACTTAAACCAATGAACTGGTGATTTGTGCGAACCACTTACTTATGGAGCCTTGTGATCTTGTATAACCCATTCGCTTGTACAAAAATGATGATTTTTAGCTTCTAATCTTATGTTTGTAAGATGTGTGAATGACCGCTTAATCTAGTGTAATGGTGAGATATAAGTGTTTGGCCCCTTAATCATGTGGACATGTGACGTATGTAAGGTCACATAATCATATGCAATTGTGGAGTATATGTAGTCGTCTAACCGTATGATTATGAAATTCACACAAGGCCAACCAATTACATGAAATCAGGTGGCATTGGTGACCTCCCAATGACATGACCACGCGCTTATGGGCATAGCCATAGTCACCCAAACCATAAACAATCGGGTTGTATGTGTAGGTTCTCTTAGTCATGAGAATTATGATATAGGCTGGATTATACAACTTCATAAGGGAGCGGCCTTCAATTCAGTGTCATGCGACATAAATACAACCTTTACGTTATGTTCATATATCTGATGTGATGAAAACTAGTTTTTGGCCTCTTGATCATGTGACACCGAATCTGAGTCATTCTCCATATGAAGTATTGAGCGATTACAGTTTAAGAGTTAGTGTAACCGTGAATAGTGGGTATGCTTGTGATTGTGCCTTGGATGCTTTGAGATGTGGTCACTAGACCATGATACTAATTATATTTCTACTCAACCAAGTGCAATTATGGCATCGACAACCTGTCCATGTGGGAGCTTAATAAAGTGGTTGCCCATAGATGTATGAATTATGATAAGTAACCATGTGACCTTAAATTATTTATTAATGGCAAGTAGAGTGACATTTGCGTGGCCTCTCAACCATATGGACTTCTAATAATGGAGTGGCCATATGACCATGTGGGCATATGAGAATTGTATGATTGCTCTATGCTGATGATGTAACCTCTTGGGTATGTGAGCTTAGGATGTTTGTCAGAATGATTATGGATCCTACCTTGATGTAAGTATTACATATCTCACCATTTATCTATTAGGCTAGCTAATTTTAAAATAAAATGACCTATATCTAATTCCTAAATAAGTCAGACGATATGAAAGTGTTAATTGAACGTATAACTTTTGAACACTTATAAACTCACTCGATGTACGTATTTTATCCGCACTTTTCAATTGTTTTGCCAACTAAATTGTTCGATCAGGAGCCCGCTGACATGTGCCTTGTGCATCTGAACTGTTCTTTCTTGTACTACCTTAATGAGTGTGAGTTACCTATACTATCTACTTGTGTGGACCCATCTGCATGTAGTACCACTTAGAAGTAGGACCCACTATGTTGTATGGGACAAACCCACATCATCCAACCGTGACTAACCCTTATGTGTAAATTATATACCAAGTCATTCAACTTGGAGATTACTGTATCTTATGAGGTTTACTTATGCCTTCCCAACCACTATAGAACTGTTATGATAATTATTTGTAAATCTAACCTACTAATAGCTCACTTGAAGGTGAAGCCCTCTACATTATATGAGTTTCACCAGCACCATCCATCCTGTGGTTCATTTACTATATGTCTTTCATCTTATGACCACTTGGTGCATGTACTTTGCGTTAACACCACTCATTAACCATAAGGCCCAGTTAGAGTATAAGCATGTGGTCCCAATAGAAGAAAATCATATAAGGCCAAAGCCGCTAATGGAATATCTATCTTACGAAGGATATCGTGTAACTCTCATTACAATTAATACTCGTGATTATGATAGTTATGGATGATATTAGTGATGTCAGTAATTGTGGTTAATAGAAGCATGTGAATTAATACTTAATTAATGTTGTTCCACTCCCTAGCATACTAAATTCATCTACTTAACCCTGTTGATATTGATCATACCCATGTACTATGGAATGATGGTATATGCAAGTGTACTTCAATACATTTGTTCATCTGTAAGACATGTCCTCTTCAGTTTAGTCACATGATCGTGGATTGATATAGTTGATAGTGACATATGATGATTATATGTCATTTTTTCCTTACAGGTTAAGCAAACCTTAAACTCATGACATTATATGCATACCACATGCACTTAAACGTATGCCTTATCATGGTTGCTTGAATTCATGTATAATCATGACATACATGATGATCAAAATACCACAGTCATGTCATATAACATGAATTAGATCTTAATGATGAAATGTACATCTATGATGATGACTTGAGTTATTCCTGAAAATGAACGAGACACCGAAAGTGTGTAAAAAGTAAGGGATGAAGTGCCCCTTAGGTTAAAAGTCCCTAAACCCCTATGCTAGCTAGGGTTGCCTCACCGTCTGGCCAAGTGGATACATGGGTCATGGATTTAACTCCCACTGACGAGGTTGGGTTGAGGAGAGGTGGGTCCAACCTGCTTAAGGGCTAAGGTACAAACAGGGACCGATCTGACTCACCGGTGAAGAGAAGTGCGAATGAAGTCTGCTGCTGGCATGCCAGGTGGAAGTCCACTGCAGGGTGGGTATGCAAGGTCGATTACTAGTGTCTGGTGCATGGGTGTCAACCACGGTGTTTTCCATGATATACAGTTGATGGAAGTCTACCATAAGGCGGGTATGCAAGGTCGATTACTAGTGTCTAATGCATGGTATCGACCACAGTGCTTCTTAAGATATACAGTTATGATATGGTATGACAATATAATGATGATGATGTGATTATGGATGCATGAAATACGGTTATGGCTGTGGTATGGGAAAAATGAAAATATAACTTGGTGATGTTGGTAGCATTGATTCAGAGTATCACTATAGTGCATATTCATTGTATTGACATTGACATCCACCTTACATGCTACATTCCTTTCACAAATATGATTTCCTTACAACATATTTATCTTACTTGCATGTAGGACACACTGCACACACGTGTGCACTCACTAGGCTTTTTACCTAAGCTTCCTATTTCCTATTTTTTTCAGGGTTGAAGTATCTTGGAAGACTTAGCTTTCTCGATGCATTGCATCTATTTTTCGATTTGGTAATACTGACGTTATGTACCTTTTATAAAGCATTATACTTGTAACCATCAGGATTTATAATGGACAGTATTGCTTGGTGTTTTGATCACGGACCTTCATGCTCAGGTATTATTATATGTATATACAACAATAAAAAATTCAGTAAAAAATCTTCCTTATGGTGTGGCGAACTCGGAACTTGGTGTATGGAAGTTGAGTGCTGGATTCGGGGCATCACGGAAGTTGTCCATCCCTGGACTTAGGTCGTAACATTTGACCTTAAAGAGGAGATCGAAGCCCTCATCCGAAACGAACATTTGTGAGAGTATGTCAGTAGGAGGGAAGAGCGGTTGTGAAATTGTGGTAAAAACCGCTTTAGTTGAAGTAGGAATATCTTAATATTCCTAAGGGGGGTGAATAGGACTTTTTAATAAATTTATGACAATTTAGAATCCTATCACTCTAATCCTAACAACAAGAATATATTAGGATTACTCAAGAGTAACTTTACTAGCTTTCAAGCCTGGTAGATGATCCAATCACAAACTATTTGAGAGATGAACAATATGCAAACTAGTTTATAATAGATATGACTGTGTGTGTATGAGGTGTGATCTCAGATAATCAAATATGAAAATATTAAAGGAAATCACAAATGAAAGACAATAGTAATCTCAAACATAGTCATTTTTATAGTGGTACAACTACTTGTCTACTCCACTCCTGGTAACCGCACTCAACCCTTGAGTGTACCGGATTTCACTAAGGAGGTTTCTCATGGTTCAAACCAAACCCAAGGTTTTAAATCAGGTTTACCTTTAACTTTTACAACATACACCTAGGCTGACTGTTTATGCTCTCACAAGTAAGTGTCAACACAACGCACCCACTTTTAGGCACATTGGCCAAGGATCTTCCATAAGACCCTAACTGTTTATGCTCTCCACAGAGCAAGGGTCAACACAACGCACTCACCACGTACACTTCCATTGAAGGCCTCCTAGAGGACTTGCAAGGGGTGAGAAGCACCTTAGACTCAATCCTACAAAGGAATGATCACAAGGGTCCTCTGGACTCTGATAACTTACAGATAAGCAGATGAGTCCCTTTTAGCTTGTTGATGAAGATCTCCTCCTTTGTTGGTGAAGAGTCTCCTGCTTCCTTGAACTGTAACTCAGAAGATATACCAATGCATGACAACAAGTTGGGTCAAGGTTATGATGGAATCTTACTCTCAAAATATTTAGTGATTCCAATCATCTATGCATTCAAGGCATCCCAGCTTGATGATTTGTCATTAAGGTGGTAGTTGAAGGATCCTTGAATGCGGAAGTTCATTCCCCAATCCACTCTATTGAATATCAATGATGAAGGTAGATTGGAAGATGAACTCTCTTGAGAGAAAAGGCTTTGGGTAAATGATCTAAGGTTAAACACTCAAAAGCACTCTCTTCTTTCTCTACTAACAACTAAAGGTAAGCTCTCTATATATATGCAAAAAGTTCCAATGGATATAAAATGGTCACATTTATGACAAAGTTTGATACCATCAAGCAGGGTTGATATCATCGAGCGTATACTCTCAATTGCATTGACTATCCCCTCGTTGACACAAACTCAAATGTTATACACTTTTGAAACTTTTTGCCAGCTGGTCGAGGGAATCAAAACACGTGTCGATGTCATCGAATTTCAAACTCTGATATTATCGATACGAGGATCAATTCCTCGACATTCAAAAATGAGAGAGACTTGCCTTGAAATTTTTTAGGTCAAAAGATATGATTGAGGTACACTCGATATCATCAAAATTTGAATGTTGATGATATTGAAGGTCGTGTCGATGCATCGATAAATTCAAAGATTTTATTAGTGAGCTTGCTGGATAGTTGATGTCATTTCTCGACGCGATCGATTCGGCCTCGATATCATCGATATTTAAATATCGATTCTATCGAGTGATCCTCGATCTGAAATAAAAGCCACCTGAAAAATGTTGCTAGAAAACTGTGTCCGAGACTGATATCATCGATGGCCTTCTAATATCCTCAGTTTTTGAATTCCAAGGATATCGAGGGGTACATCAATATATCGAAAGTTTATATGATTTTCTTATAAAAAATAAGGATACAAATACACTGCTGTCGATTATATCGAGTCTACTTCGATAAACTCGAGTTTAAAATATCGATGATACCGATAGGGGTATCGATACATCGATAATTCCGTCTAGATGAATATTTGGTTGTTGGACATCTTTGGTCCTCATTTCGACAGTATTGATTGATCATCGAGGACATCAACAACACTTCTCGATTATATCAATCAGTCTATCGATAAATCGATAGAGGTAGAAAACTTAGAGATTTCTGAATTTGTAAAAAAAAAGTTTTCTAACCCAAAAACCTTATGATATTCTAACCAAAAAACCCTATGATATTTACCTCGTATTTTGGGACATGGGATTTGAGCCTTAGATTTACCTGTGGCAAGTTTGGGCACACATCCAGTTGAGGCAGACAACTGATTGATCTTCCTATGGAGCTTTTCTGTCTAGTTGACTCAACACTCACGCTAATTGACAAACTAAGGCACTTTTAGGTTGGAGCAGAAGAATGAGCAACCCAACAATGGAAACAACAATGAAGTTACAAGAGAAATCCACACCATCTTCTGTGGGTTTGTAGGAGGAGGAGACTCGAATTAAGCTCGCAAAACTCATGCTCGGAACATCAGTCATAGCAATTCAGAACGTCAGGCCCACCTCACCTATAGATCTCTAAAGGAGCATAAGATGATCTCCTACGAACTGACCAAAGGAGTCCACCATCCACATGACGATGCCTTAGTGGTAGCCATGACCATAGCTAATCGCAAAGTGTTTTGGATTCTGGTGGACACGGGAAGCTCGGCTAACATCCTCTTCACCAACGACTTCGATAAAATGAGGGTTGGAAGGTCCTAACTCCTACCAGTAAAAACTCCTCTACTCGAATTCACAGGGGATAGAGTCACCTCTAAGGGATTTAGATAGCTTCTAGTCACCGTGGGAGAAGGACAGAACCAGACGATGACGATTATCAACTTTCTTATGGTCGATTTTCCTTCCATCTATAATGTCATCCTCGGACGACCATTCATCAATGCCATGCAAGCGGTGGTATTAACATACCATCTCACAATGAAGTTTTCGATCGAGCACGGTGTCGAGTAGGTCAGAGGAGATCAGCAGGAAGCTCGACAGTGCTACTTCATAGCTTGAAGGATGCAACACCGTACGATGACCATCACTTCTCTTGATCCTCGAGAAGAATCGCTCAAGAGAGGGTCTCTAGTCAAAGACCTCGTAGTTATCTCTCTCAAAAAGTCTGATCCGACCCGCATTGCATAAGTCGGTTCATCGCTGGCTCCAGATCTACAAGACGAGGTCATGGACCTCCAACGCAATGCCAACATTTTTCACTTGCTCCCACTAAGACATGCCCAGCATCGGCCTGGAAGTGATGGTCTACAAGCTGAACGTTGACCTCGACCACCCACTAGTAAGACAAAAGCGATGAGCATACAAACTAGAACAATATGTCATCATCGACGAAGAGGTCGATAAGTTCCTCAAAGTTGGTTTTATTAAGGTGATCTATTATCCTAACTAGATCGCCAACATTGTCTTAAAGAAAAAATCCAGTGGAAATTGGTGGGTCTGTGTTGATTAAACCAACCTGAACAAAACTTGCCCCAAGGACAGTTTTCCCCTTCCATGGATCGACCAGCTAGTCAATAGTAAGGATGCGCATGAGCTCCTAAGCTTCATAGATGCTTGCTCGGGCTATCACCAGATCATCATGCATCCCCATGACAAGAAAAAGATGACCTTCATCACTGACAAAGGGCTCTACTGCCACAAGGTGATGCCCATCAGGCTGAAGAACACTGGGGCCACATACTAGCAACTTGTTAATAAGATGTTCGTTGAGCAGATCGGACACTCTATGGAGGTTTATGTCCACGATATGCTCGTCAAGAGCATCAAAGCTGCAGATCATGCTACCGACCTCGAGGAGATGTTTACGATCCTGTAAAAATATCAAATGGAGCAAAAACCAAGCAAGTGCGCCTTCAGTGTTAGTTTGGGAAAATTCGTTGGCTTTTTAGTCAACCAAAGAGGGATTGAAGCAAATCCCGACAAGATTAGAGATCCGCTAGATATGAGCTCGCCAAGGACGATGAAAAAAATTCAGTGCCTCATCAGAAATTTGGCTACCCTCAAACACCTCATCTCTGAAGCCACTGACAAGTGCTTCCCTTTCTTCCAACAGTTGAAAAGAAAATAGAAGGTAAAATGGACCGAGAACTATAAGTTGGCCTTCCAAAAGTTCAAAAAATACTTAGGATCTCCTCTGCTACTTTTCAAGCTCATGCAAGGAGAGCCACTACTGCTCTACCTGGCAGTCTCAACCGTAGCAGTCAGCTCGGACCTCATTTGGGAACTGGGGGAAGAAACTTCCAGTGTACCATGCAGCAAAGCCTTGATCCTAGCTGATACCAAGTACCCTAATATCAAGAAGCTCACCGTAGCTATGGTCGTGTCATCTCCATCAATACAATCATAGTCTCGACCAATCACCCCCTTCGTTAAGTACTTTCGAAGCCCAAGGTGTCGAGGAGACTTACGGAATGGACAATCAAGCTCAATGAGTTCAACATCAAATATCAGCCCCGCACTGCCATCAAAATTTAATCGGTGGATGATTTCATCGCTGAGTTCACATATAGCCAAAACTTAGAAGCTAATTCGAGCAGAGAAGCTGACCAACTAGCCAAAGATGATCAGATGGTTAGGCCTGACCTGCTAACCAGGACATTGTATATCAATGACTCATCCAATTCTAAAGGCAGCGGGGTCGAGGTAGTCCTAAAGGCTCCCGACCAAACCTACACGTAATATGCCTTAAGATTTGGATTACAAACATCTAATAACGTGGAAGAGTACGAAGCACTGCTCGTTGGAATTAGACTAACAACAACAATGGAGGCTCAAAACCTAAAAATCCATAGTGACTCATAGCTCATCATCAACCAAGTCACTAGTGAGTACCAAGACAAGGAAGAAAGAGTGATCACCTACTTACAAAAGACCCTGGAACTTATGAGCAAATTCTCCAAGTGTCACGTCAGCTTGATCCCCAAGTCAAAAAACTCTAAAGCAGATGCACTAGCGAGATGGGATTCCCAAAATTCATGATGATGAATGTCCAAGTATAATTTGAAAGGAAATCATTTATTGTTACTTTTACAATTCTATCCGCCCTAATCTTACCTAATACAGTTGGTCAAATGGGCCCTAAATGTCCCATCATTTGGAGGTTATGCAGGTTATAGGACACAAAAATATGGGTTTTGTGCCCAAATGAGGAGGGTATAAGGAAGGTAAAGAGTTATAAAGAATAGTGGTGGATGGGTGTAAGATGTAGAAGAAGATGGAAGCTTGAGTGAATAGAAGTGAGGATGTGAGATCATTTTACATGGTCTCAATTAGTAGTTAATCTCACTCGTCGACGACACTTAGGATTCTAATGTGGTTTCTAGATTCCATCGCTCCCTTCCTAAGTCAGAGTGCGTTAGTGTGCGTCATGTTACATAACCCAGGTCCAGTTTAATCTAAATCATGCTCTCATACCATCTTGTAACGCCTTAAAAATCAGAGTTGAGCATAAACTCCACTCCCAAGTTCCAGAACATCACTTATGCAACATTTTCAATGATGGATGAATGTCGACTATATTAATGCATAAAATATGAAGTGGATTAAGCCAAAATAGCAAAACATAATCCAGGGACAGTTGTAATACAATTGCGGAAGACTGAAATGAATATATAAACAGTATAAGTCCCCAAAATATGTCTGCAATGCCAGATCAATAATTACAAGTGTTGTGTCAAAAATATAAAATGTTAAAAGAATGTAATAGTCATCTACATACATAATCCCTGAAGCCCCATCTATCCGGACTCGACTCATGCGAATCCGCCCAAAAACTGCATGAAAGAGAATGCCTCCTCGTCATCCTCGCAATCCGGCTCCACTTAGCAAGCATCGCCATCATTTGAAACTAAAATAGGGACTAGTTGGTGTTATAAATACTGTCCCGTAACGTGGGAGTGAGTGATCAACTCAGTGGAATCATAGAGTAAAGATTAACATGTTATCAATTCAGTCAAGCAGTAATGAGAAAGAAGACATATCAAACATTCCTAGATACTCTTGTTAATGTAAGGATGGAATGTTTTCATGATGCATGCCCTCGCCTACACTCCCTCATGCGACACCATCTTACGTTCGCGACATGCTTTCTTCCCTCTGTGCACTTCAACTACGGCACATGCAGTGCGATGTTATGAACGTGATTATCAAGTTATTATTAGTCCTTTTCATACAGCAGTATTGAAAAGCCAAGGTACCTCCCTTGTATCAATACCCAAATGATGATCCATTCTAGGGTCGTCAGTTCTAGATAATCTCATACAATGTTGCGGTTCTAGGTCGCCAAAAAAGGACTTATCACCAAATCAGTGTTGCTCCTACAGGAAACACACCACATGCACAGGACGCGACAACTAATCAGTGTAGGCCTAGTTATACTCTAATGCTACGGAAAGACTCATCGCCTCAACGCAAACTCAGAGTATGCTCGAGGTCACTACAAAGGGCTCGTCACCAATCAATGTAGGCCGACAGCACAAATATAGTGTCCCATACCACCATAATCGGTTCATGAGTCTAGGTTGCTCACTGGTCACTACGGGGAGGCTCGTCACCCCAGCATAGGCCGACAGCTCAACCACGGTGTCCCATACTACCATACCCGGCTCATGAGTCTTAGAAGATCGAGGTACCAAGGTTAGAGGGGCTATGTACTGGTAAGTTTGGTACCTTAGGTTCAAATAGTAGCGTCCAAGCATGGTGAACATACATCAGGTCAATCGGGTTACTTGGCGAGCTCGACTAGCACGAGCGCATGTTGAGTTGATCGACATGAAGTGCGTAAACGCTTCGCGTGACCAAACCACTGCCGACAACTCTAGTATGGCTCATGTTCGTCAAACACGTCATACGTGGTGAATAAAGCTCAGCCACAAACTTAAGCGTGTTACCGAATGCTTGTACTATAATATGGCCCTAATCACGTACAACCTCAATAATAGACATATGATTCAACTTCCACATTCAGATAAGCATGATATAAAACATAACTTAAACATGAATACTATACATGGAGGAAATCATACCCACAATTAGTAGGAATGAAATAAGCTAAACATAACATGAAGGAAATCATACACATAATTAGCATGAACACAAAAAGACTAAATATAACATAGAGGAAATCATACACACAAGTGAGGTGATTGAGATTAATATCTCGATTCCCTTAAAATTCATACTTTACCTATTTCTAACTCATTCAGGCATTTACACAAACACTTAGACTACACTATTCAACATACATCACGTATGTTGGCATATTGCATATTTAGGAAAATCCTTTTGCTAAGGAGTTGTCGCATACATAACAAGAATGCATTAACAATGATTTATCATGGCAATCACAGATTCAAAATTTATACGTATACAGGTATTTCAACAAATACATAGAATACACTATGGTATACATATTTCATACATATTCGTAACGCGAAACAAACAACACATTTTGCATGTGAAATAGCATCCAAGTCACTAATAAATCATTATCTGACATTGAAAGCTTTGAAAACCATAACCTATACGTCTACAATCCGCACCTTAAACTGGAAAATGCGTAACGAATATGATTAAGACGCTAAGTCTTCGTCAACGGTGGATTGACAACCTAAAGTATGAAATAGGTTAGCTACAACAACACTTAGACTTCTCTAAGCTCCAAAACAGGTTTGGGTTAGGATTTCTTACCCGAAAATGCATCTAGAATTGCTGAAACGACGACATGGTAGCATGGGTTCGACTCTTAGAACAACAGGGAGGAATCCCTATAGCAACACCCTAACTTCCTCACCGTTTTCTCTCTCTTTTCTTCTCTTCCTTAGCTAGGGTTTGAAAATTCGTATGGGATATGAGAGTGAGGGTTTAAGGCCTTTTTATAAGCCTAAAATCGATGAAAATAGCCCTAAGGCCAGGGTATACTTAGGTTATAAACAAATCGAGCTCTTTCTGATCCAACGAAACACTTCTGGAGGTCCTCTTATCAAATGTGGTCAGACTTAAGCTCACACTAGTATTGGATCTTAAGCAAGCTAAGTTTTCAGTCCGATCGGGTTCCCAGATCATCCGTGATGGACCAGTTTCAGTTCAACGGTCACCGAAACTCGATCAGGGCCACATGTTCTTTGACATGTATGGGCCACCTTCCCTGATCCGAGGGTGAATTTGGGTCAAAAATCAACGGTCAAAATGCTTAGAAAAAGCACGCAAGCGACACGACCCAGATTACTTAAATTCCTATTTAATTTCTTAAAATTCTTCACTTTCTCACTCTCTTCACTTCAGACTCAAGAAAACAGTCTCAGGACATCGTTTAGACGTGATTTTCAAGGTTATTGTCAAGTCCAACTAGGCGGTCATAATTGTCTAAGTTTGTCGCTATCGGACTTTCAACGTGCGGTCCAGGTCCGATACGAAGTTTCAAAATGCTCCCGAGAGCAACTGGGTTTAGAGATTGATCATAAATTTCAAGGTAATATAGCATTAGTGGTCCTGCTCATTTTGGATCATGTAGTTCATATTTAAAGTGGTTCAAGCTAATTCTACTGAGTATTCAGTTTAGTACTTAACCAAAATCTACCCTAATTATGACAGAATACGGTCCTAGGTCCATTCTATGCCCCATTTTGGGCACTTCTAGTTATTATATTATTTTAATTATTTTTTTATTAGTTCATCATCAAGTTTACCCCATCTCCACCAAAATTTATGAGATTTCGTATTGTAGAAAAATTCTAAAAATTCCTGAAGCAGCAGCTGTCCAACAAGTAATTTTCGGATAGTTATCACAACAACCTACTTTAAACTATATAAAATATTTTATTATATTTTTCACATATTTTTATATAAAATGAGACTCATTCATCTTCAATCTGATTTTGAATCACCTAAATTGGAGTTATAACGAGGGAGATATGATTTTTCAAAGTTTGACAAAATGTGTATAAAAAATACAGAAATCGGGCTGCCTGACCGCTGTACGGACGAGGCCTTGCCAAACCAGCTAGCCCCTCGCCGATCACTAGAATTTTTGGTGAGGGTTCACCCTAGGAACGAGGTCCTCTCCCCCCAAGGATGCCGAAAACATGTGGGACCCACCTTGTGTCCCCCCGACTTGAGCCGTTTGCGCCCACAAGAACGTCGAGGCATTTATCGGGTCTCATTTGCAAACTGGAATGAGTTACGTGACATAAAATATATGATTTTGGGGTAGGAGAAGCTAATATTTCCAAATAACCTATCTACATTATGGTATTTTAAGAAGTCAATAGTTAAAATCCTATTTTATTCATATATGTACCATTTATAGTAAGTTTTAGTTTAAGTATACTTCTTCACCATTTAAACTTTAGGATTTGTGTCTAATATGAAAGTCTTGGAGAAATTTGAAGAATGAAGTAGTGAAAGGTGAGATTTTGAAGAAAATGGGTTGAAAACTGATTTCTTTGGCTTTAAAATTGAGTTATGAGAAGTTACCAAGGTGTTATGGTTGACCCAATGCTTAAGGACGTCTAATTCCAGGTTGGCAAAAATTTGGGGTGTTATAGAAGATAGTCAATAAGATTATCAAAAACTACCTCTGGACCAAGCTTTAGAAAGCAAAGGTGGCTTGGGCTGAAGAACTCCCCTATGTCCTCTAGAAATATTAGACCACTGCCTAGACGGCCACAGGAGAAACTCCTTTCTCCCTAGCCTTTGGGGCAGAAGTCATTGTCCCAGTCGAAATAGGGCTCCCTACTGCATGGTTTCGGTCTTATGATGAAAATCAAAATACCGAGCAAATGGTTTTGAACCTAGATTTGCTTGAAGAAATAAGGGAGATACCTCAACTCAAGGTTGTGACTCGGTACTAGTAGGTCGCCTAATTCTACAATTCCCAAGTAAGGGTGAGAAGGTTTCGAGTTGGAGATGTGGTCCTTCGTAAAACCTCCCAAAACACTAAGGAGCTCGATTCGAGGACTCCTAGGCCAAACTGGTAAGGGCCCTACAAAATAACAGGCATGTAACACCCTGAAAATCGGGGGTCGTGTATAAACTCAACTCTCGAGTTCCAGACCGTTAATTATGCAACAAAAATGATTATGATTCAATGTTGTCTAATTTAAAGCATTCGCATGAGTAAAAGTATACCAAAACTGCAATTCATACTTTAGATCCAGTGATAAAAGCAAGCGGAAGACTAAACAATATATATATCACTGTATGGAAAAACAAGGTAAATCTCATCTGTCTCCAAAGTATGACTACATCTCTGAGTCTCATATAATATACATGAAAAAAATAAATATCCAAAATGGTCCCACTGAAATCCCATCGATCCAGGTCGCCTACGCGAAGCCATCGTGATACTGCATGTACGAGAACTCATCCTGGTCCTCGTCAAAGTCTGGCTCCATCTCCTGGATCTCAGCCTCACCTGCATCTACAACAGGGTCTGGTGGGTGTTACAAACACCATCCCGTAACGTGGGAGTGAGTGATCAACTCAGTGGAATCATAGAGCAAAGATTAGCATGTTCACAATTCAATCATGCGATAATAGTAAAGCAGTAAATCAGACAATCCTAATACTGTTGTTAATACAAGATGACATGACGTGATGTATGCCCTCACCGACGATCTCCCTCATACGGCAACATCTTACGACCACGGCATGCCACACTCCCTAGAGTGCTCCACATCTTCCAGGCACATGCAATGCTATGGTGATATGATTTTCAAGTTGTTATTAGTCCATTCAAACAGCAGGATTGGAAAACTAAGGTACTTCCCTTGTATCAATCCCAACACAGATCCTGTCTAGGGTCGTCACTCTTAGTAATCTCATACGATGTATATTTCTTAGGTCACTGCAAGGGCTGCCAGGGCTGTTGCTCGCACTCGTTGCACCGCTCCCCCATCACCTTATCAATACAGGCCTACCGTACTCTATTGCAACGGAAGGATCGTCGCCTCCCTTGGACTCAGAATACACTCGCGGTCACTACAAAGGACTCGTCGCCTGATCAGTGTAGGCCGACAGCTAGAATATAGTGTCCTATACCACCATAATCTGCTCACGAGTCTAGGTGCTCACTGATCACTACGGGGAGGTTTGTGGCCCCAGCGTAGGCCGACAGCTCGACCATGGTGTCCCATACCACCATGCCCGGCTCATGAGTCTTCGTGGATCAAGGTACCATGGTTAACAGGGTTTACAATGGTAAGTTCAGTACCCTAGGTTCAAGTAGTTATGACTCATACAAGGTGAACATATATCGGCCAGTCGGGTTGCTTGACGGGCTCGACTAGCGCGATCGCATCTCAAGTCGAGCGACATAAAGTGCGTAAAACACTTCGCGTGGCGTAACTAAGTATGCGGAAAGAAAGATTTACCCGCACTGAAAACGTGAAAGGCGTGCCCTCAGGCTCGTACACCATCACCATACGAGCCTCGCAGTCAATCTCAGCCCTCCCAGCAGTCAACCAATCCATGCCAAGAATGACGTCAAGATAAACGAGCGAGGGATCGACGACAAGATCAAGAATTATCGTCCTGCCTCCCAGATCAACTAAACAACCCTCACACATCTGGGTAACATCCGAATAATTCCCATGAGCTGCAAAGACTCATACGCTATCCATAGTGATAGTCTGTAACCCAAGACGCCTGACTAGAGCACGCGATATCAAGGAAATCGTGGAACCAGTGTCCACCATCACAAGAATGGGAGTACCTCCAATATGGGCCGTGACCTCGAAGGCTGAATGCTGAAGAGTCGGTGTCGCAGCTGCCTCAGCTGTCAATGCATGAACCCGAGCCTACTGTGGCCGGTTCGGCCGCTGTGTCAAGGGCCGTGGAGGCTGTCTGATCTGCGATACCGTAGGTCTGAATGTAGGATGCGCAGGAGCTGACTGTATAGGCGGTGCTGATAACGCCTGTGGACGTGCACGGTCGATCTTCTGCGGCGGCGAGAACCCACTGTCCCGCATCCTAGAAAAGTAGCTCTGCGCCAAGTGGCCTGACCTCCCACAGTATGTGCACGATAAATCAGGGCGCCGAAATGGTGGTACAGGCGCTGTAGTCCTAGCAGGAGGATCAATGCGAGGCCTCTTGCCCGCGAGGGGCCTGTCTGGCAAGTCTGCTCTGCCCGCATGGACATGTGAATCAACTCCGCATAAGAGGGAATGCTAACACAGCACATCTTCAACCAAATATCCGTCGCAAACCCTCCAAAAAGTGTCGTATGCGCATCTGCTCATCAGTCAAAATCGTCGGGACGTATCTACCCAACTCTGTAAATCGATGCTCATACTCTGTAACTGTCATGGCTGCCTGTCTGAGGCGAAGAAACTCATTCTCCCTGTCGTGCCTGTAAGTCTGGGGATAATACTTCTCATGGAAGCGGAACTCAAACGCTGCCCACGTCCATACATAGTCGGCGGCAACGGTCCGCAGTACGCTATCCCACCACATGCTGGCCTCTTTCTCAAACAGGAATGTAGCCAGCTCTACCTGCTCGGCCTCAGTGCAATGTAACATCCGTAAAATCTTCGACACACGGTCGAGCCAGTACTCAGCCTCCTCGGGTCTGTGAGAACCCGTGAAAGTAGGAGGCTGCAAGCGCTGAAATCGCTCCAATAGGCCCCGTGTATCGGCGGGATTCCCCGCAGGGTAAGCAGGCGGCGCAGGATGAGCCATGCCCTCATCCTGGGCGTATGTATAAGCATCCTCAGCTGGATGCGCAGGCGGTGCAGGTGGTGTAGATGGAGCCGCACCCCCACCCTGGGCTAATGTCCCCACGATGGTAGTCAGAAGCTGCTGCTGCTGCAGCATCATAGCCATCATCTGCTCGAATCTGTCAGGAGGTGGAGCAGACTGTGGAGGATGCTGTGTGGAAGTAGATGCGCGATGAGGCTCTCGGACTGACGGTGTAAATGGCGGTGGTCCAACTGTAGGACCAGCGGCAGGCTGAGACGATCGAACTGCCTCAGGAATCGGGCCCAAGGCAGGGTCCGTATGGGTGCCAGACTGTGAAGGAGTCTGATCCATATGCTCAGTCAGTGCAAGACGAGCCGTGCTTCGTGTAGCCTTAGGCGGCATTCCCTATATTCAAAATAGGGAGCAACCTTGTCAGTCTCAATAGCACAAATTTACCGCAATCATTCACAAGGAGTCAAAGGCATTCCATGCATTTCATTTAATCAAAATTGTCACAATACAAGGGATATATCCTTACAAGCATCATGACGAGAAATAAATGGGAACTAAGATAGTTAAGATTACAACAGCAACATAAACAAGACACTAGCCCTAACAGGCTTACACATCAAAAGTAGGAAATGACTAACTACTAACAACTACATCAAAGGTCGCATCGCTAGTCTGAGTCTGGGGATGGAGGAGGGGCACCCTTATCCTGTAAGCAACACAGGATTGCCTTCAAGGTGCGAGCCACCTTGCCTAATTTCTTCTTTGTAACGGCCTTGGCATCCACGATTTCTGTTCGAAGTTCTTGAACTTCCCTTCGCAAAACGGTTTGACTCTCCTCCATCCGAGTAATGCCATCGTCGATAGTAGTCTGCGCAGAAGGAGGAGGGCTCTCATCTGTATCCTGAGCCTCCTCTTCTGCCTCTTCCTGAGCTTCTTCCTGAACCTCTGCTCCAGGTTCTTCTTCGCTTTGATCTTCCTCATCATCAAAGTCATCTTCGCTGTCCTCCTCGAGCTGATTTTCACGGTACTGCGACCCAATCTTCATCTTGATCATAGTCGACTCATCAATGGTATGAATCGATACTGGCAATTCCGGCCCAAGTCTGTAGGCAAACTCAAGCGCAATCTTGCAAATCAGTCGGTCAAAAGGAAGTGATTCGGATGTTCTTCTTGACCTGGCTATGAGGATTATTTGTCGTAAGATGAAAGTAACCATGCATACGTTCTCTCCCTGGGCCACCAGATACAGGAAATCAACCATAAGGCGTGTACATTCAATGCGATTCGTCGACCTGGGATAAACATTGAACGTACAGATATGGTGCAGCAGGCGCAAATCATCAGACATGTACGTCGCCTTTAGGCTATTATTAGGCTGCCATGGAACCAACTTACCGCATAGAAACCTGGTACGGCGATCTCGTTCACGTCTAGTCCTCAGGTTCTTCTCACTAGGATGAACATCACCAAGAGGCACGTTCAGAAGTCGCGCAATCAGTCGCACATCAATCATAGCCATCCGATCTCTACCAAAAGGGATTTTAAACTGTAATGGCTCCAAGGTAGGATTCTGGATACTAGCGTAGAAGGCACGAACGGTGCTCACATTAGCACGAGCGCGAGCTTCAAAGATCGGACCCCAATGCGCAGCTTCAATGCGTTCGAACAATAGATATTCTCCGAATAGTCGTCCATCTACGTCCGCCTCAAACAACACTTTTCGATCAGTGTATTGACCGTGAGGCATCTCCGATAGAATTTCTCGCCCAAGGTGAGCATGGGGATCCAAATCTCGCTTTGTACGGCACTTCAGGACTGCAGCTGGACCTGCGGCGGTGCTTGAACTTGCGGCACCACCCCGCGGTCTTCTTGATTGAGCAGGGCGGCTTGGCCCAGCCTCATCTGTTGCGGTTTTCCTTCTACCCATCAAAGATATGATGGATGAGAGTGATAAAAGGCCTAAAATGGCTTCCACGAAAGCCATGGAAAACGGTGAAAATGCGGAGAAGTGGCTATCCAATCTGAAAAAAGGAAATCTAGGCATCGTAGAGGGATGCTTCAAGCTTCCCAAGAGTGTATTTTCAGGGAGAAATGAAAACGAAAAAGTGGAATGGAGCACCTCACGATTTCAGCTCGATTTGGGGGTTTTCGGAGCTCCAAATGACGAAATCTTCAAGAGGAAGAGCTGCCAACTCCTAAGAAGTGATGAATGATGGTTAGTTTTGGCCAAGGAGGGATCTAGGGATGATTGGGAACCACGAAATTTGGGGATAGTTGCTGGAAAATGAAAACAGAGCTATGGGGAGGGCTGTTTGTGAAGGAGGGGTATGATTTGGGGGTTTTTGTTGGACGGGAGCTATATGGGGATGATGCACGTGCCATTTAAGGGCGTGCGCCCGAAAATCATGGCAAAGGAGCCCACCTGTACGGCGATGCATCGCCGGATCGGCGATGGCCGGTGGTGCATCCGGTCGGTGGGGCCAGGTGGGTTCGGTCCCCCTTGGTCCAAGGACCCCAAATATGTACGGTCCACCCCCTGGTTCATTGTATTTTGACCTATATGAGCCCAAACATGTGTTCGGGGCTTTCCGGGACCACTCTGCAATTTCGAATACCAAACCCTATGATGTAGCATATGAATTTGGGGTATAAGGAGCTAGTACATCCATATAGATCCTTAGTTACTAAATAAAGTGAAGTTAGAATGGCCTTATGGCCATTTTTCATGAAATTTTACTAGTCACTGTACAATTTTGTGAAAGTACTAATTTGTGTTATTTTCACATTAGGTTTGATGCCTAACATAAAATGGATAAGAAATAAATAAAGATCGGAGTGTTTAGAGGAAGAATTTTGAAGATTTTTGGTGAAACGGGGTTTTTAAGCCCTGGCAATTGATTACAGGAGTCGTGGTCATCCCACGGCCCAATAATTTACCTTTGCAGATTTAAAATTGTTCATAGGATGTCTCAACCCGACTTCCTACGGCTTAGAAGCTATTCGGGTTGCTTTACGCGACCCGAGATGCGTTACAGACTCGATCGTGCGATCGATCCGAATAGACTTTGCCTAATGGCGAATCTGCGGTCCTAGAAATGTTTCTAGACCCTTCTCGCACCCACCTAAGTCAAAGGAAGCGACAGCGTACGTCGCGAGACCATAACCCAGGCCCAGTATACTCTTATTCATTCTCTGATACCAACTTGTAACACCCTGAAAATCAGGGGTCGTGTATAAACTCAACTCCCGAGTTCCAGACCGTCACTTATGCAACAAAAATGATTATGATTCAATGTTGTCTGATTTAAAGCATTCGCATGAGTAAAAGTATACCAAAACTGCAATTCATACTTCAGATCCAGTGATAAAAGCAAGCGGAAGACTAAACAATATATATATCACTGTATAGAAAAACAAGGTAAATCTCATCTGTCTCCAAAGTATGACTACATCTCTGAGTCTCATATAATATACATGAACAAAATAAATATCCAAAATGGTCCCACTGAAATCCCATCGATCCAGGTCGCCTACGCGAAGCCATCGTGATACTGCATGTACGAGAACTCGTCCTGGTCCTCGTCAAAGTCTGGCTCCATCTCCTGGATCTCAGCCTCACCTGCATCTACAACAGGGTCTGGTGGGTGTTGCAAACACCATCCCATAACGTGGGAGTGAGTGATCAACTCAGTGGAATCATAGAGCAAAGATTAGCATGTTCACAATTCAATCATGCGATAATAGTAAAGCAGTAAATCAGACAATCCTAATACTGTTGTTAATGCAAGATGACATGACGTGATGTATGCCCTCACCGACGATCTCCCTCATACGGCAACATCTTACGACCGCGGCATGCCACACTCCCTAGAGTGCTCCACATCTTCCAGGCACATGCAATGCTATGGTGATATGATTTCCAAGTTGTTATTAGTCCATTCAAACAGCAGGATTGGGAAACTAAGGTACTTCCCTTGTATCAATCCCAACACAGATCCTGTCTAGGGTCGTCACTCCTAGTAATCTCATACGATGTATATTTCTTAGGTCACTGCAAGGGCTGCCAGGGCTATTGCTCGCACTCGTTGCACCGCTCCCCCATCACCTTATCAATACAGGACTACCGTACTCTACTACAACGGAAGGGTCGTCGCCTCCCATGGACTCAGAATACACTCGCGGTCACTACAAAGGACTCGTCGCCTGATCAGTGTAGGCCGACAGCTAGAATATAGTGTCCTATACCACCATAATCTGCTCACGAGTCTAGGTGCTCACTATCACTACGGGGAGGTTTGTGGCCCCAGCGTAG
This sequence comes from Magnolia kwangsiensis, assembly GCA_037074715.1. Lineage (NCBI taxonomy): Eukaryota > Viridiplantae > Streptophyta > Magnoliopsida > Magnoliales > Magnoliaceae > Magnolia > Magnolia kwangsiensis. Next base: position 109,156,145 of record CM073573.1, on the reverse strand, counting down.
GCCGACAGCTCGACCACGGTGTCCCATACCACCATGCCCGGCTCATGAGTCTTCGTGGATCAAGGTACCATGGTTAACAAGGTTTACAATGGTAAGTTCAGTACCCTAGGTTCAAGCAGTTATGACTCATACAAGGTGAACATACATCGGCCAGTCGGGTTGCTTGACGGGCTCGACTAGCGCGATCGCATCTCAAGTCGAGCGACATAAAGTGCGTAAAACACTTCGCGTGGCCTAACCACTGCCGCCAACTCCAAACACGAATCGCGTTCATCGACGCGTCGTTCGTGGCTATGACCAGTCAGCCACGAATTCGCTCGGTTACCGACCGCCTGGACTAAGTCTAGTCCCAAACACTTCTGAAATCACATCAGAAATTTATGTAAGAGCATCGGAATTGAAATACAATCATGTGAGCATGTTAACACATGTTATAACATTTAACTTACGCAAATCTTCAAACACATATATTCCATGCATGTAATGAAATCGTGCATATAGTCAACATGTGGGAAATCATTTAGGTCAGCATATTAATTGAGAAATCCATCTCAAACTAATTCATAACATCATTTAGTTTAATACAGACTAATATAAACATTTATACAAACACATACACTACACACTTAAGTCTACATATAGCATGTCGACCCGAAGTGTGCAATTAGGCGAATCTCTTCGCCAAACTAATTATGCACGTATTCCTAACTTCCTAATGCGACAATAAACCATGTCAATCACATCAGAAAAATATGAATGTAAACAGTACTTCCTTTAAATGACTAAAATGCCCTAAATCTCATATTCTTCGTAAGTTTATGAAACAGGAAACGGAGAGCATTTTGTACATGTCAAACGGCGATGCCATCAATAATCTACTATTAAACGACATTGAAAGCGTTGGGAACCGTCAATCAAAGCGTCTAAAATCCTCACCTTATGTCTTGTAGACTCGTGAATTGAAACGGAGCATATACGCTTCGTCTACGGCGAATAAGGAACCTAATACACGAGATCTATAAGCTACATCACTATGGAAACAAAGGAAACTCAAATCAGTGACTATTTGGGGTATTTGCTTACCTAGAATCGTGGTGAAATCACCGGGAAAACGGTAGAGGTGTGTTGCTTGAGCACGTGCAACACGTAGCATAAGTGGCAGGAAGAACTCTCCCACTCTCTCACAATCTCTCACCTTTTTCTCTCTCCCAAGTTAGGGTTTCTCTCAAATTCGGATGGGAGAGAGGAGTGAGGGTTTCAACCCCTTTTATAGCCTAAAACATGCCCAAAATAGGCTTGGGAACAATGTTTACTTGGTGCCTAACCAAATCGGGGCCGTTTCGGTCCAAAGGAGCATTTCTGATGGTCCCCTGGCCAAATGCGGTCGGACTTAAGCTCATGCATACTGGATCTAGCACACATCCAGTTTTCGGACCGGTAGGATTCCCAGATCGCACGTGGCGGTCCAGTTTCAGTTTAACGGTCACCGCACCAAGATCAGGCCTATAAGTTTCGTGATATGTAATAGAAATTTTTCCTGATCCAAGGGTGTAATTTGGCTGTATTCTGACGGTCAGAACGCTTAATACTGATGCGTCAAATCGTGTGCCAGATTTGAATTTCAAATTCTAATTTTTAACCCTATTCTCACTCTCTTCACTCCAGTCTCAATGAAATAGCCCCTGAATGTCAGTTGGACTTGATTTTCGAAACGATTTCCAAGCCCAGCTAAGTGGTCATAACGGTCTAAGATGGTGGGTATCTGACTTTCGACGCGCGGTCTAGATCCAATACAAAGTTTCAAGGAGGTCCCGAGAATAAACCGGCTTAGAGTTTGATCCGAGGCTTTAGAGCATTATAGCACCATTGGTTCCACTCGCTTTGGGCCTTGTAGAACGTATTTAAAGTGATCAGGGACCATTTCCCAGCTATTCTAACGTTGCACTAGCTAACCTAGTCATATTTTCTAAAGGAATGCATTCTACGCAAATTTCGGGTCGAGTTGGTACTCGAGCCCAAGTATGGATTTTTCACGGGCATTACAAGGCACCACCCGACCTAGGACCTATCAACTCGAAGACATGGAGGGACGATCTATGCCACATCCATATAATGTCAAACATCTAAAGATCTACTATCCGTGACGACCGATCAGACCTCAGGTCGAAATCTACATGTTTATTGCTTAGAATCTGCAATAATTGACCTACTAGGTCGAAATCAACAAAACTTACAATAAAAATCCGAAGGCCAGAATTTCAAATTATATTTATTGTTTACAATGTTTGGTCTACATAGTTTACTAAGGACTTCCCTTAGTACAAGGGAAAACATTCCTCTGATCAACATCTAACCCGTAAAGAAGAGGTTGGACCATGAATCGATTCTTCCACATGGCCTACCGAGGACTTCCCTTGGTGCAAGGGAAAATTAGTCCTCATTAGTCATTCGACCTTTAAAGAAGAGGTTGGACCACTAATTAGTAATGCTACTTGGATTGCGTGATCTATAATGAAGATCTCTTAGTGTAAGGGAAAGTAATCCTCCTAAGTAAACTGCTCAGCCCTTCATGAAAGGGTCATTGTAGCTAATCCATCTGAAATAGTGGTGGAGACCGCTTGAATTAAAGTAGGAATATGCCAATATGTCCTAGAGGGGGGGTGAATAGGAATTTTTAAAGTTTTTATGAATTATTTAAAAATCCTTATCACACTAATCCTATCATAGAGTTCAGATTAGGATTACTCAAAATTAACTCTACTGGCTTCCAAGCCCGGTAGATGATCCAATCACAAACTATTAAAAGACAATCAATTTATAGATAAGATTGTGATGGCTATGACTGTGTGTGTGTTTAAGATGTGAATTCAGATGATCAGATATAAAGGCATGTAAGGAAATCACATAAATAAAAAAACAATACCAATCTCAAACACAGTCATTTTATAGTGGTTCGACTACTTGTCTACTCCACTACCGGCTTCCACACTCAACCCTTGAGTGACCAAATTTCACTAAGGAGGTTTCCCATGGTTCACCTCAAACCTAAGATTTTAAATCAGGTTCACCTTCAACCTTTACAGAGGTTTCTACTCGGTTCACCTCAAACCCTGGAGTTTTGCTGGCGCACTCTTAACCAGATGTTTATGCCCACACAGAGCAAGGGTCCACACAACGCACCCAGATGTTTATGCCCACACAGAGCAAGGGTCCACACAATGCACCCAGATGTTTATGCCCACACTGAGTAAGGGTCCACACAACGCACCCAGATGTTTATGCTCTCTACAGAGCAAGAGTCCACACAACGCACCCCACACATACACTCTCGTCGGAGGCCTCCTTTGAGGACTTCAAATGGTGAGAAACACTTACGACCCAATCCTAAAAAGGAATGATCATAAATGTCCTCTGGACTCTTAGTACTTACAAATAAGTTGATGAGTCCCTTTTAGCGCAGTGATGAAGATCTCCTTCTTGTTGATGAAGTGTCTTCAGCTCCCTTGATTCCCAACACAAAGATGTACCTATACTAGGCTTTAGGTTGGGTCAAGGTAATGATGGAATACCACTCTCTAAAGATTTTTCTATAAGGAAGATAGAGTGGTTCTAATCATCCATGGATTCAAGGCATCCCAGCTTAATGATTTGCCATTAAGGTAGTAGCTGAAAGATCCTTGAATGCGGAAGTTCATTACCCAATCCACTCTATTGAATATCAATGAGAAGGGTGGATTGGAGGATGAACTCCTAAGAGAAAGGGCTCAAGATAAAGGATATGAAGTTTAAAATACTCAAAAGCACTCTCTTCTTTCTCTACCAGTAATAAAGACAGACCTCTCTATATATAGGCAAAAGGTTCCAACGGATATAAAATGGTCACATTTATGACAGAGTTCGATATCATCGAGTAAGGGTCGATATGATCGAGCATATACTCTCGATTGTATCGACTGACCTCTCGATGATACAAACTCATATGTCATTACGCTTTTTGAAAACCTTTCACCAACTGGTCGATGGGATCGAGACATCCATCGATGTTATCGAATTTCGAACTCTGATTCCATCGAGAGATACACCGATCTATCGACACGTGAAAACAAGAGAGATACATCTTAAAGAATTTTAGGTTTTACAGATATGATCGGGGAACAGTTGATGTCATCAAAATTTGTATATCGATGATATCAGAGACCTTGTCGATTGGATCGATAAATCGTATAGATTTACCTATAAGCTTGCTGGACGATCTGTGTCCTGATTCGATCCAATCGACCATGTCTCAATAAGATCGAGATATAAATATCAATTTATCGACTGGCCCCCCGATCATCAATAAAAACAACCTGAAATTTATGCTGGAAGAAACATGCGCCCACTATCGATAGGATCGACTGACTTCCGATATGATCAGTATTTGAGTTCAGATTGAATCGGATAGTCAACGATATATCGAAGCACATAGAAGTTTTCTTTAGAAAAACAGGGGCACCGAAAAACTGTCTGTCTATATTATCGATCCTCTTCCGATAGGATCGATATTCGAATATCGATGATATCGACTGAACCATCGATAAATCGATAAATCGTCCAAATGAATATTTTGATTGCTGGACGATTTATATCCTCATTTGATTGTATCGATTGAGATGCCGAGGACATTGATAGAGCTGGTCGATCATTTCGAAAAGGTAATCGATATAATCGACAGGGTAAGAGAAACTTAAAGATTTTCCTATTTAGTACAAAGTTTTCTTACCCCAAAACCCTAAGATGTTTTACTTATTTTAAGGGTTTTAATCACCTGGTATTTTGGGACATGGGATGTGAGGCTATGATTTACCTATGGCGAGCTTCCACACATCCAGTTGAGGTAGACACTTAACTTGATCTTCCTATAAGGCGCTATTATTCGACTGACTCAACTCACAACGTAATTGACAAACCAGGGCACTTAGTAGGTACACTTTCAATCTCCCCCTTTGTCAATTACGTGACAAAATACCCAAAACACCCTAGGAAAATATCTAGACAGATACATCCTAAATTGTGTGTACATGTATTAACATAATTTTACAAATTCTAATCACCCATGTACACACCCAATAAATTCTTCCCCTTAATTCAAAAACTCCCCCTTTCTTGTTGCGGCTACTGCCTCTAACACCTACAACACAGATATACAATTTTTTTCTTGGGGTGTTTGAATTGTTCTCCCCATTTTTGTTAGTCATTGGAAAAGGCATAAATCATGATATAAACTGAAGATTGAAACATATGGGAGAACCAGATAGAGATGCATTTGAAGTAAACTAGTGTGAATCATGCATCAATGATAGAACATTACGAGAGTAATAGCAGATAAGATAGTCATTTAAAATCTCATGCATTGCACTAATTCACCAGATAAACGAAGATGGCAGTATAAAGCTTATAGTTTGAATTTAATAAAGCACTTTAAGGCATAAGATAAACAAGAAGTTCATAATCCCGAGACTTCATTAAATTAGGGAGGCATAAATTCAAATGGCAGAAGGATAAGAACTAAAAGTAGCCATATCAACAAAAAGTTTCAGCATCCAAAAGAAAATATCTAAAATGAAACTATACTGCCCTAGACAGCAGTATTTTAACCAAACAAAAAAAAATAACACCCATTTGAGGGCACCCAAATATCAAAAACCAGTATTTTGGCCCAACCAGGGGCATATTCATCCAAAAAAAAAGTTATCCATAAGAAAAAAACTGTCATACACACCACTAAGAGTGTAGAACATCCAAAAAGATACTGATGTTCATACGTAAAATAAGAGTAAGGTGTGCATGATAACATGCATGAACCCGACTTCACGGAGCAGAATGAGATGACATCGTATCGTCCCTTCAACATGTCAGTAGATCCACCAATTGTTGGACCGTGCTCTGAACTCCTTGAACCATCCTTTTCAGGATGGTAAGCCGTTATTTTACTGAGTGCATGTCCTTCTGAATGGCCCCAATCCTGTCCAGTTTGAGCATTTTTCCATACCCAGCAGTTGATGTAGACGGAGCAACATCTGGTCCATAAGGTGCATCATCAGCCATTGCATCTCCTTCCATGGGATCACCACCTTCTCCTCCTTCCCCTACTACATGAATGTCTTCCTCGGTTTCCTCCTTGTACTCATGAAATATCAAATCCATTTTCTAAATATTCTTCTTATTGAAAGCTTTGAGAGGGAATACCGGATCAGTTGTAGATGGAAAGTCAATGCTTTGACAGATTCTGCTAATAATCTAGGGATATGACAGATGCAAATCTCTGGAAGTATGTATGGCATTGACAAACTAATTGACAATTAAGGTTGGAAGGCAGATTTTTATCCCGGTAACAATAGAGTAGAATATCATCACCATGAGACTTGTCAGATCCAATCGGTTTGTGCTTCGTGGGTACAAATTGGTAGTAAAGATCCCATGCATGACTCTAAACTGGGGCTCCATATACCTAGCTTTCAAGGCATTCCCTTGATGCCATGGAATATCTCTGTTATGACATAGGTATTTGGTTATCTTGGAGCACACGTCTGGAAGATCGAGATCCCAGTTTGGAAGGGTATATTGAGAATATGGGCTACAGTGGCGGGGGTGATAAATGCATCATCGCCATCCAAGGATACCATGAAGGAAGGAGGGGCAGCCACTGGGGAATGACATGCAGCAAAGAAGTTGCGTGTTCTTTCCAGTTGGCATGGTCCACTAAAATCCAGGATGGGCAGCTAACCAATTGCAGCAAACAGGGGTTCTAATTTGTAGGGTGTTAAACATTCCCTGTATACTTTTCTCTCAAAAATTAACTTTCTATTGGCGTATTTTGGTGCCTGTTGGACAGTAGGAGGAGGAGGCGCTGATTGAGATGGTGCAGGGACTTCGGTTTGGGACCCACTGCGTCGTGATCTTTGTCGTGTGAGGGTCCCACTATCTGGGATCCTTGCTCTCTCCCTTGAGGCAAGAACCTTTTGTCGAGTACCTCTTAAAGACTCTCCCGGACCGGATGCCACGTTTTTGTCTTTTCCCATGTGGAAGAAAAGGCTATTTGAAGTATTTGGGAAAAATGACAAAACCGTCCAACAAACCAAGAAAAGAAGATTCTGATGATGTTGGAAGAATATTACCTGGTTTGTGGAGAGATTTGGCAAGTCCGACTTTCCTTCGGATGATTGCTCGAGAGGAGAAGACAATCGAACCGCCTTTTGAAGAAAACCCCCTTTTTTTTTCGTCTTGCTACCATCTGTCGATCATATCGGCCAACCTATCAATTGTATCGAGAAGTTGTAGATCGATGTTATTGAGACAGCCCACGATGTTATCCATGGTCACACGAATTTTCATATTCTGAAGAGTCGTTGATTGTATCGACTACAAGTCGATGAAATCGAAAAGAGGCCAATACTTGTATTGAAGGTAGATAGTATTCTGAATTTTCATAATTTCGACACACTATTGGGTATTTCTTGGCTTGATCAGTATATGTCAACAAAAATTTGCACCAGTTCTGTACAAATATAGATATGATAATGTTCATATACAAAAATTAGAGGTCTCCAACCTCAGATGTAACATTGAGGACTTAGCAAAATTGCATCATTTCACCAATTATCCAGATTTCGATGTAAAATATGAACGTGTTCTTTTATGCTCAGTAATTTATGGTACAGAGTTCATCTTTTCTTTCACTCTCCACTTTGAGACAGAAGTTTTTACTGTGGTGACTTTTGTTATCTCACCAACTTGATCCAGTGATTTCTTCATTCTGTCTTCCATTTTGGGTGGTGATGAATGGGTGTTTTGCATTACTTTGGTCGGATTAAATTTATCAGTGTGAATTTGACCAGAGTTATAAGAAGTTGTCTTTAAGCATTCAAACTTGTAATGTCCCATATCACCACATAAATGACAAACTGGAGAGGTTCTTATATTGCTACCTAAAGCAACAGATTTTCCATCTTTCATTTCGATTTTCTCATACCCTAGGCCACTCTTATCTTTTCCAGGCCTTCCCATCCCTAACATTCTCTCAAGTTTTTCACCACTCTGAGAAAACTTATAGTTTATCTAGACAATTTTTCTGGATTTTTCTAAGTTAATACAAAGTGAGTGGTTCTCATTTTTGAATTTTGCATTATCATCTTTTAGCAATTCAGCCTGGTTCATAAGTTTTGATAATTCTCTTTTTAGGGATAGGTTTTCTCTTTCTAATTCATCATTATCTGTATGATACTGTTGCAAATCATTGGTTAAATGTATGTTTATATCCAAGGTTCTGTATAAGTCTTTTTACAACAATTCCTTTTTATTTTCAGACATGTCGAGTTTTTTAAGGATATGAATGCTATGAATATATAGTTGATTATAAGCATCTTGCAGTTTATCCTTTTTGACTCCTACCTCTTCTTCTTCAGACTTAAGTTCCTCATTGTCAGATGAAAATGATTCAGTGGCTTGCTGTTCTTTCTCAAGTTCACTTGGAATGATCGAAGTAGTGGAGGCCATGAGAATTTTCAATGATTTCTGATCTCCATCACTTCCTGAGTCACTGTTTTCTGAATTTAACTCCTCCGTATCATCCCATGTGGCAGCCATCGCCTTGCCCTTGGTTTTTCTGTTTAGGCATTCAGTAGATAGGTGTCCATACTTATGACAGGTATAACATTGTGGTTCTTTGTTTCTTTTCCCAAATTTTCCTGTAGGAGGTTTGTTATCCACCTTTCTGCCTCTAGAGGGGCGACCGCGATTCCTTTGAAAGAATCTTCTGAATCTTTGTGCCAACAGAGCTACTTCCTCATCTTCATCTTCCTTTTCACTCTCATTGTCCTCATGTTTTGATTTCTTAGAAGTTTTTAGGACAGTGTTTTTAGATTTTTGAGATTGTGTGAAGTGTAGTTCAAAGGTTTGTAGGGAACCTACTAGTTCTTCTACTTTCATCTCATCAATATTCCTACACTCCTCAATTGTTGTTACCTTGGGATTGAACCATTCCGGTAAGGATCTTAAGATTTTTCTGTATATTTTAGATACCGAAACCTTCTCTCCCAATCCACCCATGGAGTTACAAATGATATTTAATTTAGTGAAAAACTTCATAAATGTCTCATGCTCTTTCATCCTAAAATTTTCAAACTGTGAAGTTAAGAGTTGTAGTTTAGATCTCTTCACAGTGCTTGTGCCTTCATGGGTTGTTTTCAATAAGTCTCATGCTTCTTTAGAGGTCCCACACATACTTATCTGATTGAAAATGTCTTGGGACATGGCACAATAGATGTCGTTCATTGCTTTTGCTTCAGTATTTTGCTGTTCTTTGTCAAACGCCGTCCACTTTTCATTAGGTTTGGGTTTAGTGATTGTGATTTCATATTTAAGTTCAATTTGTTCAGATGGTACCACATATCCTTTTTCAACTACATCCCAAACTTCATGATCTAAAGATCTCAGGAAGTAATGCATTCTAGCCTTCTAGTAAGCATAATTTGAACCATCAAATAATGGAGGTCTAGTGACAGATGAGCCCTCTCCTTTGGCCATATTTCTACTTCAGTTAAGAACACTCTCTAGGCGGTGAAGCCCTTAAAGAGAGACCCACTCTGATACCAATTGAAATAGTGATGGAGACCGCTTGAGTTGAAGTAGGAATATGCCAATATGTCCTGAGGGGGAGGGGGTGAATAGGACTTTTTAAAGTTTTTATGAATTATTTAAAAATCCTTATCACACTAATCCTTACTCAAAATTAACTCTACTGGCTTCCAAGCCCGGTAGAGGATCCAATCACAAACTATTAAAAGATAATCAATTTATAGATAAGATTGTGATGGATATGACTGTGTGTGTGTTTAAGATGTGAATTCAGATGATCAGATATAAAGGCATGTAAAGAAATCACATAAATGAAAAAACAATACCAATCTCAAACACAGTCATTTTATAGTGGTTCGACTACTTGTCTACTCCACTACCGGCTTCCACACTTAACCCTTGAGTGACCAAATTTCACTAAGGAGGTTTCCCATGGTTTACCTCAAACCTAAGATTTTAAATCAGGTTCACCTTCAACCTTTACAGAGGTTTCTACTCGGTTCACCTCAAACCCTTGAGTTTTGCTGGCGCACTCCTAACCAGATGTTTATGCCCTCACAGAGCAAGGGTCCACACAACGCACCCAGATGTTATGCCCACACAGAGCAAGGGTCCACACAATGCACCCAGATGTTTATGCCCACACTGAGTAAGGGTCCACACAACGCACCCAGATGTTTATGCTCTCTACAGAGCAAGAATCCACACAACGCACCCAGATGTTTATGCTCTCTACAGAGCAAGAATCCACACAACGCACCCCACACATACACTCTCGTCGGAGGCCTCCTTTGAGGACTTCAAATGGTGAGAAACACTTACGACCCAATCCTAAAAAGGAATGATCATAAATGTCCTCTGGACTCTTAGTACTTACAAATAAGTTGATGAGTCCCTTTTAGCACAGTGATGAAGATCTCCTTCTTGTTGATGAAGAGTCTTCAGCTCCCTTGATCTGCAACTGTAACACCCTAGGTTTTTACCAACCTGGGGTTAGACGTCCTTAGGCAAAGGGTCAACCATAGCACCTTGGTAACCTCTCAGAACCCAATTCCAAAGCCAAAGAAATCATGTAGAACCTAATTCCTTTAGAAAATAAGCGTAAATTAACTAGCGCTACGTTAGATTACCTGTGAAATTATCCCTGATCGCTTTAAATATGTTCTGCAAGACCCAAAACTTGTAGAACCAATGACGCTATCTTGTAGAACCAGGAACCCTTTGAAACTTTGTATTGGATCTAGACCATGCGTCGAAAGTCTGATACCTACAATCTTAGACCGTTACAACCGCTTAGCTGGACTTGACAATCGTTTCGAAAATCAAGCCCAACCGACGTACAGAGGCTATTTCATTGAGCCTGGAGTGAAGAGAGTGAGAAATGGGTTAAGATTTAAAATTTTAATTTAAATCTGGCACGGGTCTTTGTGTGTTATTATTAAGCGTTCTAACCATCAGAATTCAGCCAAATTTCACCCTCGGGTTAGGAAAAATTTCTCTTTCATATCATGAGACTTGTAGACCTGATTAAGGCACGATGACCGCTGAACTGAAACTGGACCGCCATGTGCGATTTGGGAACTCTGTCGGTCTGAAAACTTGATGTGTGCTAGATCCAGTAACCATGAGCTTAAGTCCGACCGCATTCGGCCAGGGGACCTCCCAAAATGCTCTTTTGGATCGGAACAGTCCCGATTTGGTTATAATTTAAGTGTACTTTGTTCCCAAGTCTATTTAGGTTATGTTTTAGCCTATATAAGGGCTTTAAACCCTCTCACAACCCTCCTATCCGAATTTGCAACAAACCCTACATAGAGAGAGAGAGAGAAAGTGAGAGATTTTGAGAGAGTAGTGGGAGAGATTTTCCTGCCACTTGCTATAGCTATTGCACGTATCGAAGCACCGCACTCCAATCACTTTCCCGGTGATTCCAACGCACTCCTAGGTAAGAAAACCCTAACCTATCGCTGTTTTAGGGATTCCTTTGATTCAATAGCGAAGTAGCTTATATATCTTGTGCATTAGGTCGCCTTTACGCCGTTGACGAAGCGTATGCGTTCAAATCGAATCGATACACATCTAGGGCAAAAGGTGAGGATTTTAGACGCTTTGATTGACTGATTTCAAAGCTTTCAATGTCATTTAATAGTAGATTATCGACGAGCATGCCGTTTGACATGTAGAACATGCTGTCCGTTTTCCATTTCGTAAACGTACAATAAATATGAGATTTAGGATATTTTAGGCATTTATAGAAAATACTGTATATGTTCGTATTTTGTTAAAATTCTTGACACGTAAATTTATCGTGTTATGATATTATATATGCATGTATAATCTGTTTGGCGAAGAGATTCGCCTTAATGCGCACTTTGGGTCGACATACGCTATGTAGACTAAAGTGTGTAGACTAAGTGTTTGTATAAATGTTTCTATTAGTATGTATTGAGTAAATGGTGTTATAAATTAGTTTTGGGAATGAATTCTCAATCCACCTGATGTTGTATACGATTTCCTACATGTTTGCTATATGAATTAATTTCCTTATATGTATGGAATACATGTGATGGTTGATTTACTTACTTTGTATGCTATAACATGTGTTAACATGCTTGTATTGTTGAACTTCAATTCTATTACTCTCATATGATCACTGATATGGATTACACATGTTTGGGGCTATGCTTTAGTCCAGGCAGTCGGTAATGGATTGAATTAGTGGTGGGCTTCTATTTGCTATAGAGGACGCGTCGATGAATGTAAGTTGTGTTTTGAGTTGGCGACAGTGGTTAGGCCACACGAAGTGTTTTATGCACTTCATGTCCTTCGACTTGAGATGCGCTCGTACTAGTCGAGCCCGTCAAATAACCCGACTGGCCATTGTATGTTCACCCTGTATGAGTCATAACTGCTTAAACCTAGGATACTGAACTTACCATTAGAAACCCTGTTAACCATGGTACCTTGATCCATAAAGACTCGTGAGCCAGGCATGGTGGTATGGGACACCGTGGTCGAGCTGTCGGCCTACGATGGGGCCACAAACCTCCCCGTAGTGACCAGTGAGCACCCTATTCTGAGCAGATTATGGTGGTATGAGACACTATATTCTTGCTGTCGGCCTACATTGATCAGGTGACGAGACCTTTGTAGTGACCTTGAGTTTATCCTGACACCGCATGGGGGCGATGAGTCCTGATGCAGTCTTAAGGATATAACTAGGCCTGTATTGATAAGGTGATGGAGGAGAAGTGCAACGAGTGTTAGCAACAGCCCTGGCAGCCCTTGCAGTGACCTAGAAATATAACATTGTATGAGATTACTAGGAGTGACGACCCTAGACAGGATCTGTGTTGGGATTGATATAAGCAAGGTACCCTAGTTTCCTAATCCTGCTGTATGAAAAGGACTAATAACAACTCGGTAATCATTATCCATATTGCATTGCATGTGCCTGGAAGATGTGGAGCACTGAGGAACACAAGCATGCCGCGGGCGTAAGATGGTGCTATATGAGGGAGTATGTCGGTGAGGGCATCCATCATGTTATTTCATGCATGCACTAACAACAGTATCTAGGAATGTTTGATTGTTTTCTTTACTATTAACGCGTGATTGATTTGATAACATGCTAATCTTTACTCTCTTATCCCACTGAGTTGATCACTCACTCCCACATTATGAGATGGTGTTTCGAACACCCACCAGTCCCTATTTTAGTTGCAAGTGATGGCACTGCTTGTGAAGTGAAGCCGGACTTATATGATGATGAGGAGAACTTCTCCTCCGTGTTTTGATCGATGGGATTACAGGGAAGTTGATTAGACACCTTGACACTTGTCATTTCATATTTTTGGAGCACTCATGTATATTCTTTTCTTTCCATTTTTGGAGTATACATGTATTTAATTAACCTGGTAACATGTTCACACTTTGGAGACTTACAATCAATTATATATTTTATGTATTTATCACAGTCTTTCACTTGCTAATTTAACTATCTCTGGAGTATGATATGTTGTTTTGGCTTAGTCTAAATCTTGTTTAAAGTCATTCTACAGACAACATGCATTTATCATTATATATGTTGCATAAGTGACGTTCTAGAACTTGGGTGTTGGGTTTCTACCTGACCCTCAATTTTTGGGGTGTTACAGCAACATAAAGATGTACCTATACTAGGCTTTAGGTTGGGTCAAGGTAATGATAGAATACCACTCTCTAAAGATTTTCCTATAAGGAAGATAGAGTGGTTCCAATCATCTATGCATTCAAGGCATCCCAGCTTAATGATTTGCCATTAAGGTAGTAGCTGAAAGATCCTCGAATGGGGAAGTTCATTCCCCAATCCACTCTATTGAATATCAATGAAAAGGGTGGATTGGAGGATGAACTCCCTGAGAGAAAGAGCTTAGGATAAAGGATATGAAGTTTAAAATACTCAAAATCACTTTCTTTCTCTATCAGCAATAAAGACAAACCTCTCTCTATATATAGGCAAAAGGTTCTAACGGATATAAAAAGGTCACATTTATGACAGAGTTCAATATCATCGAGTAAGGATCGATATGATCGAGCGTATACTCTCGATTATATCGACTGACCTCTCGATGATACAAACTCATATGTCATTACGCTTTTTGGAAACCTTTCGCCAACTGGTCGATGGGATCGAGACATCCATCAATGTTATCAGATTTCAAACTCTGATTCCATCGAGGGATACACCGATCTATCGATAGGTGAAAACAAGAGAGATACGTCTTGAAGAATTTCAGGTTTTATAGATATGATCGAGGAACAATCGATGTCATCGAAATTTGTATATCGATGATATCGGAGACCTTGTCGATTGGATCGATAAATTGTATAGATTTACCTATAAGCTTGCTGGACGATCTGTGTCCGGACTCGATCTAATCAACCATGCCTCGATAAGATCAAGATATAAATATCAATTTATCGACTAGTCCCTCGATCATCAATAAAAACAACCTGAAATTTATGCTGGAAGAAACATGCGCCCACTATCGATAGGATCGACTGACTTCCGATATGATTGGTATTTGAGTTCAGATTGAATCGGACAGTCAATGATATATCGAAGCACATAGAGGTTTTCTTTAGAAAAACAGGGGCGTCAAAAAATTGTCTGTCGATATTATCGATCCTCTTCCGATAGGATCAATATTCGAATATCGATGATATCGACTGAATCATCGATTATCGATAAATCGTCCGGATGAATATTTTGATTGCTGGACAATTTATGTCCTCATTCGATTGTATCGATTGAGATGCCGAGGACATCAACAGAGCTGGTCGATCATATCAAAAATGTAATCTATATAATCGACAGGGTAAGAGAAACTTAAAGATTTTCCTATTTAGTATAAAGTTTTCTTACCCTAAAACCCTAAGATGTTTTACTTATTTTAAGGGTTTTAATCACCTGATGTTTTGGGACATGGGATGTGAGGCTATGATTTACCTATGGCGAGCTTCCACACATCCAGTTGAGGCAGACACTTGACATGATCTTCCTGTAAGGCGCTGTTGTCCGACTGACTCAACTCACAATGTAATTGACAAACCATGACACTTAGTAGGTGCACTTTCACCATCTATTCTATAAAGGAAGAATTCCCTTAATGAAAGGAAGGGCTCAAGAGCTCGCCCAAATGCTCCTACTTCACTAATATGTTCGGCCTACCAATATGGCCGATGAACAGGAAACCGACCTGCTAAATCTACCTAGAATTCCATACACGACAATTGTTATAAAAAATCCTCTTTTAATCAATATAAAAGATATTACATGTGCAAAAGGAATATAAAAAGAGGATAGAGGAGTCTTCTCAAACTTCTGCTGAGGTTGGTTGTTTGGCTTTAGCTGGGGTCAAGACATCAGCCCCCAATGAAAATGAGTCATCGGCAGGGCTGTCTTCTTAGCTACTGAGGTTGAGCTTAGGGCATTTTTCCTTAACATCCTCAAGGAATTTATCATACCCATAATTATATATTAGATCTTTCTCTTCAACCTATTCCTTGGAGGCATTGAATTCCTCCACCGTTGCCAAGATGGACGCCTTAGCTTCTGCCAGTTTCACCGTAAAGCCGATCTTCATCTCGGCCAGATTAGCCTTCCATTTAGTAATGTTCATCTGGGTCCCCTTCGGAAGTGATCATTCTGCATCCAGCTCGACCTTCATCTAATCCCTCTCCTTCTGAGCCTCCTTAGTTTGAACCTTGAGAACCAACCCCCCTAGGCTCCGCCTTTTTGCTGACCAGACGAAGTGCCCACTTGGATCTCAGAGGATGACTCCTCTTGAGCCTCAGAGGGCTAAGAGTCAATAATAGGGGTGGCCTCTCTCACTAATACAGCCTCCTGTTAGCCCACATCGACCGCCTCTAGGGCCAACAGTGGGTTTGTGATGGTGATGTCAGGAGCAACGGAGGCACTCCCCTCTTGGCTGCCGAGCCCGACGGCCTCCTCATGACCTTTTTTGAGCTTGATCTCGACTTCCTTCCTGCCACCTTGATGGGAGGGAAGATTGCTCTCCTCTTTGAATACTTCTGTTGAACCAGCTCAGCATTAGAGGGAACTAGATCACGTTTAGCGGAAGAAGCTTGGTCGGCCATCTCTATAGAGAAAAAGGAAGTGATTCATGATAAAAGAAATGACAACTTCTAAAAACTCAAAGAAATCAACTAAATTTACCTGGCATGGAGAGGGCAAGACCTAACAGGTAAAGGAGGTAGAGAGTAATTAGCATCTTTCAAGACCTCATCAAAGCCTCCACCTACCTTGCATGCAGGATCTAATTACTCTCTGAATCAGTCACTAAGATTGGATACTTGGGAAGAATTGCTAAAAACCCACAACAGTTAGGAGTAAAATAAGAATTAAAAAGAAAAGAAAAGAAGAAAAAACAGCGGTTTGAATGTGCCCGACATGGGTAGGCGAAGCAGGTCAGAACTTGAAATCGCAGCTTGGCAGTCACCAGAGCCTCCCACTCCCTCGACGCTCAAAACTATTTTTTCTTCTAATTCTTATTAGAGGTTGAAACATTTATAATGATGCCTTTGCCCATCTTCAACTAGGATGAAAAATAATAACAACCCTCGTGGAGAGGGCTGGACTTCACATGGTACATGTGAAGGAATTCATCCGTGGTTAGGTCAGGTTGACCAAGCTGAAACCACAAGATGAAGGCCCCCACCAGAGCCCTCCAGGTATTTAGGATTATCTACCCAAGGGCCAGCTTCAGACATAGGATGACCTCCCAAACAATGCGGGGGAGAGGAAGCCTCAGGCCACACCAGAAGGTGACTAAAAATATTGCCAACTCTCCCTCCCTAGGTTCACTTTGGAGTTCGCCAAGTGTGAGATATCGAAGTACCACTGAGTTCGGTATGTGGTACATTGACCTGATCCACACCAGGTCGACTCCTTCAAGCTTGAACAAACTGAGCCGGTCCTCTTAGATTCCATGAAAGATGGGGTCGAAGATGGGGTCACCTCTTCCCTTGCGAGACCTGACTTCGCCTCGACTCCTGTGGGCTGCTGAGCAAAAGACTGAGCCATAGCCCTTTCCCTCGAATAAGCATGATCTCCCTATCGCTTATCATCGTGATCGAAGATGGTGAGTCACATAAAGCTTCCTCCATCTAATCGTAGTCCCCCGGCTCCAAATCGCCTTAGAATGTAGCGGGTTCATCCCAGGTGTCTAAAGAATCCAACATTTTTAGCCGAAAAATAGGAGCAACAAAACAAACAAAGGGGAGAAGGAAGGAAGAAGACCAAAGAAGGAAGGAAGAAGATCAGAGAAGTAAGAAGACCGGAGAAGGAAAGAAGAAGACTGGAGAAGATGTGAAGAAGGCTGGAGAGACAACGTTTCGAGTTAGTGAAAATCACTAACTCCGAAGGGCAACAATAGCAAAGAGGGGCAACGGAAGCAAATGCCCCTCATGTTGCTAGGGCATCCCTCTTTTATATGGAATTTGACCGTATGGCAATGACTACCCGCATTTAATGTGGCAACCAAAACAACACCTCGACGTCCGCACTTGGCCACGTGGAGCTCTCCCACTCACTGAACGACTTGACTCCCCAAAAGACACCATGTGTCAGCACCCTATAAGTCAAGATCCGAACAAACGCCCTGCCAGCGCATGTGACATCGAACCAATACACGTTACTTCGAGCGTGCAATATCATGATTGTAAATTCGCTCTGATTCCTGTGCCCATCACCTTATTTAGCAGTAATGACAAGTGCATGAAGCCTTATTCCATATTAATGATGAGTAAGCTCGACACCCCATACACAAGATAGTCCGACCTCACCAAAACTGACTTACTTCCTGAGCCTGCTACTTGAGCTCAGAAGTAGGGGCTATATTATGGGTAAAAATAGACCTCACCAAAACTGACAAGTGCATGCAGCCTTATTCCGCATTAATGATGAGCAAGCTCGACACCCCATACACAAGATAGTCCGACCTCACCAAAACTGACTTACTTCCTGAGCCTGCTTCGTGAGCTTAGAAGTAGGAGGCTATATTATGGGTAAAAATAGACCAACCAAGGAGAAAGAGTTAGTTCAGACATCTGTGCCCGTCATGTGATCAGTCAACGCTAGACATGACCAAAGAGCTCCTTAATGTCCAGAAAGAGCATTCTATTGTGCTTCACTATACAACCCCAGGCTCCTCCATGGCCTCGTCCATATCCGAGCTGAGCCGCCGAGACATGACCATATACAAGACTGAGCACACCCAACTCGGAAGACTTACAAAAGTGCCTACGCACCATACGATAAGATAAAGAGGATGGTCATCCCGGATTTCATCTTGTGTTGTACTAAGGAAAGGAGCTCGGTCCAATGCTCAGATACAATATTCAGGGTCAATTCGGCAGCTCAATGATCCACTTAACGATTAAGGGAAAAGCTCGACTACTGGTCACTGATGAATTTAGGTTAGAAGATTACTCATGGGATGACTATGTAGGTCACCTTGGATGTTCAACCTTGACCTCTTACAATGCGTTTCTACTAGTTCTAACTATTTAGGTCTTAGTGAAGAGACCCACCTGAGATCTCGGCCGAGGATCTCAGGAGATAACTGCAACATGGATCTGTCCGAGATCTTAGCCAAAGATCTCGTA
Organism: Magnolia kwangsiensis; assembly: GCA_037074715.1. Taxonomy (NCBI): domain Eukaryota; kingdom Viridiplantae; phylum Streptophyta; class Magnoliopsida; order Magnoliales; family Magnoliaceae; genus Magnolia; species Magnolia kwangsiensis. The sequence continues at coordinate 109,137,359 of CM073573.1, read as the reverse complement.
AGATGATCACGACACGTCTGGGATACAATTCGATCTACAATACGCACCTACTAAATAAGAGATTGCCATCTACGCTACCGCCCCAATTCAATTATAAATCGGAGCGCATCCAATGGTGAAAGGTACACAACTCTACTAAAAAACCTTATACTCTACTAGGCCTAGATTCCCTGTTTGACTTAGCCATCAGAGGGTCCCCTAGTGCAGCTAAGGTCTCCTTTGTCTTCTTCATGTGTAAGTACTCGAAGGTCGAAAAGGGTCAACCAAATTTTTACATCAATAGATCTCGATGACACGTGGGACTATTTTGACATGTTAACTAAAAACAAGCAATCCTAGGATACTCCGGCCAAGGAGACCCATCCCAAGTCAACTTAGTCTAAGGAAAAAGGAGGAATGTATGTCTCAAGGGAATAAGACGATACCAATGTTAAGGTGACCAACCTTACAAGAAAATTCAAGGCCATGAAATAGAAGGTGGAAACAATCAAACCGAATGAGACCCTTGAAATTGTTTGTGGTATTTGTACAAGTAACATATACTTGACACAAGAATGTCCTATAATGAGGGGTTACATCGAGTCAAACCAAGTCGAGCTGGCCTCAGCTCAACTCGGCTCGGCCACTAGTTGACCTAAGCTCGAACTTGGCTTGTCTCGGACCTTGAGCCTGACTGGCCAGCTCATGTCACGCCCCAAACCCGAAAATCGGATTCGCATGAATCTCGATCGTCGAATCCGGTGCCGACAGCCTCCGTAGTGCCCCATTCTCAGCTCCTGATAATTATATGCCAGATTCCGATCATGGGATCCTACAAGGAGGATTTTTAGAATGATTTTTTTTTTGTAATAGAGCATAACCAAGTCACAAAACAACAACACCACATATCCACTATATCAAAAACTTTAAGTACAATGTGAAAAGAGAAATATAAGATGATCAAAAAGCTCCAAAATGGCCTGATACGCACTCCTACCTCAGCGCTGCTGCTGTCCAACGATACCTGCATGCAATGGTCGTGCATAAGCTTACAAAAGCTTAGATGGTGGTGTAAGTGTGTGCGTAAGGCAAATGCCAAGTGTACAATATTAGAGTAATGCAAAACCTGCGATAAGTCCATGAATAAAACCAACCATATCAATGCTATGTGATGTAAGGCATGAATGCTATCGACCACACCAATGCAATGCGAGGCCTACATAGCCGAATGTCATATGTGAAATGTAATCTAAGCAAGTCGGTACTCATCAAGTACACATATCAGTACAGTTCCTCTCTGGATATCACCGGGGTCTAATACACTTCGCAGTGACTGCCACCTCCCTAGCTGCATAGTCAAGCAAGTGGAATAGACCTCACTATCTGTCTAACCAGTAGTTTACCAATACCTACCCGGCTCATCAATAGCGAACTCATTTGCGAGCTGGTCAAACTCAGCCTAGCTTATAGCCCCCTCACTCAGGCAGATAAGGCCACACCCCTTTTCAACTGACCACGACATAGTGAGAGACGCGGCCTACTGGTATTCGGCACTTAGGCACTCATGTATCTACTCGGTCTAGACGTTAGAGCATCTCCTGGTACCAAAAAGGTTCTAAGACTTTCACCCAAGGACATCGTAAGTGCCCACAGTGCTAGAACTAAGTATTTTCGGTATCCGATACATCCATCCACGATGTACCTGTGGAGCCAGGGCCCTGGTGTCGCTAGGGCGTGCAGTGATCAAGTCACACATATGCAAGATGCATGAGTCACACTGTCAAATCATGTAGCAATCCAGCGCGTACTACATGATCATGTGGGGCACTCAGTCTCATAACGAGTCCCATAAATGGTCTGCCTAATGGCGTATGTTATGATAAGTCACTACTCATATCAAGAATACATATGATGCGTATGGGCATGAGTCATGGGATTATATTAAGCATATTATAAAGTAATCGACTACTCTTACGATGCAGATGAGCCTAAACGGCCTATACATAACTAGTATGAGCTTACCAATGGGCCCTAAGGAGAGATATAAAGCGAACATTTAACCAACGTTGTATTTACAATGTGGGCGTCAAACCATCATTGTTCCTTAGGCACAGTCCGCCATAAGTAACATTACATAAACCATGGGAAATCACACATTGCAATTGTAACACCCCAAATTTTTATCAACCTGGAGTTAGGCATCCTTAAGCAATGGGTCAATCATAATGCCTTGGTAACCTCTTAGAACTCAATTTCAAAGCTAAAGAAATCATTTAGAACTAAATTCTTTAGAAATTTATCGTGTATTAACTAGAGCTACACTAGATTTCCTATAAAATTAGCACCAACCACTTTAAATACGATCTATAAGACCCAAAATCTCTAGAATTGTTAACGCTATGTTACCCTGAAATCTAGGATCCAACTTTAAACCCAGTTGCTCTCGGGAATGCTTTGTAACTTTGTATTAGTTCTAGATCGCACATCGAGAGTCTGATATCTATGAATTTAGACCATTACGACCGCCTAGTTAGACTTGACAATCACCTAGAAAATCAAGCCCAACTGATGTCCTGAGACTATTTTATTGAGCCCAGAGTGAAGAGAGTATAAAAAGGAAGATTTTTTAAAATTTAATTATATTTTTAAAGGAATCTGGAACATTTCACTTATGCATTATTTTTAAGCGTTCTGACCGTTAGAATTCAACCCAAATTCACCCTTGGATCAGGATAGGTGGCCCTTACATGTCATAGTACTTGTAGCTCTGATCGAGTTTCCATAACCGTTGAACTGAAACTGGTCTGCCACGGTCGATCTGAAAATCCGACCGGAATGAAAACATAGCTTGACCTAGGTCTGATATTAGAGAGCTTAAGTCCGACCGCATTTAGCAACAGGACCTCTAAAAATGCTCCGTTGGATCGGAACAGACCTGATTTGGTTATAACCTAAGTATACATTGGCCTTAAGTCTATTTTTGTCAAGTTTAGGCTTATAAATAGGGCTTAAAACCCTCATTCCAAATCCCATACGAATTTTCAAACCCTAGCTTTCCAAAAGGGAGAAAAGAGAGAGAAAGTGAGGGAGAAGTTGGTGCTGCTTCCTGGGATTCTTCCCAACTTTACTACATGCCTAATCCACCTATCCGTATCACTATTCCGGCATTTCTGACTCCAATTCTAGGTAAGAAATCCTAACCCTAACCTGTTTTAGGGCTTAATATAGTTTAAGTGATGATGTAGCTAATTTATTTCATATTCTAGGTTGTCAATCCGTCGTTGACAACGACTTATCGTCTGAATCATATCCATTTCACATTTTCTAGTTTAAGGTGCGGACTATATACATTTAGGTTATGGTTTTCAACACTTTCAATGTTAGATAATGATTTATTCTTGCCTAGGATGCTATTTCACATGTACAAAGTGTTGTCCGTTTCGATTTTTAGTTATATGTTAATTATGTTGAATATACTGTATTCTTCATATTTGTAGAAAATACTGTATACGTATGAAATTCGAATTTATGCTTGCCATGATTTATTACTGTCTAGGTATGCTAGATGCATGTGTATCAACTTCTGAGTGAACAGATTTTCCTAATACATGTTATATTAACATACGTCGTGTATGTTACAATGCGTAGCCTAAGTGTTTGTAAAAATGACTAAATGAGTATGAACTTTGCGTTAGTGTACGCCATGAATAACCATCGTAGCTATGTGATTGTTGTATAGGCGACAATCCTTTGTTGAAAGGACTTGCCCTAATACGTATGTTAACTAATATATACCATGTATGATATAACGTGTATGCTAAGAGTTTATAAATATGTCTATATGAATAAATACTGATAAACTGTTCTTTAAATGGGTGTTGAGCTAGGATTCTTAGCCACTCTAATGATGTGTATGATTTCCTCCATATACTTTGTTTCATACTCACTGCTTTTACTTAGAAATGCATAAGTATGGATTCACGTTTATGTTGTACTTCATAACATGCTCAATTGATTGTATGATTTGAATCATTGCTCCATTACTGCCTTGAGTATTTCATATGCTAGATTGTTGTAATTGAGTGTGATTGGGGCTATTGTATAGTCCAAGTAATCGATAATCGTACTCCAAATAGTGGTTGAGGTTATTTTTCCACACAAGATGTGTTCAATGAATTTGAGTCGTAGGTGGGATGTTCGGCAGTGGTTAGGCCACACAGAGTGCTTATGCATTCCATGTCGTTCAAATCAACGTACGCTTGGCCTAGTTGAGCTTATCAACTAACCTGATTGACCGATGTTTGTTCACCATGTTTGGTCGCAACTGTTTGAATCTAAGACACCAAGCTTACCAGTGAAACTCCCGTTAACCATGGTACCATGATCCCCTAAGACTCATGAGCAAGGCATGGTGGTATGGGACACCGTGGTCGAGTTGTTGGCCTACGCTGAGGCCACAAACCTCCCCGTAGTGACCAGTGAGCACCCTACTCTGAGCAGATTATGGTGGTATGGGACACTATATTCTTGCTGTCGGCTTACACTGATTGGTGACAAACCCTCTGTAGTGACCTTACGTTTATTCTGACACTGCATAGGGGCTACGAGTCCTGTTGCAGTCTTGAGGATATAAGTAGGCCTGTATTGATAAGGTGATGGGGGAGAGGAGCAACGATTACGCGCAACAGCCCTGGCAGCCCTTGCAGTGACCTAGAACCGTAACATCATATGAGATTTCCTAGGACTAACGACCCTAGAATGAATCAACATTGGAAAATGATACAAGGGAGGTGTCTTAGCTTCTCAATCCTGCTGTATGAAAAGGACTAATAAGAACTTGGTAAACATATTCATAAACTGCATTGCATGTGCTAATGGCGTTGGTGATAGAGCACTGTGAAAGTGAGTCATGCCGTGATCGTTAGATGATGTCGCAGAGGGGATTGTGGTGAGGGCATGCATCATTCTTCATGTCATCCTTGCATTAACAAGAGATCTAGGACTTGTTTGATTGTACTGCTTTATCATTACTGCTTGATTGGATTGATAACATGTTAACCTTTGTTGTATTTAGCTTCCACTGAGTTGATCACTCACTCCCACGTTACGGGACGGTGTTGGCCACACCAACCAGTCCCTGTTTTAGTTTCAGATGGCGATGCTTGCGAAGCAAAGCCGGACTTGATGATGATGAGAAGGATTCCTCCTATATGCAGGTTCTGATCGACGGGATTACAGGGTTATTGATTAGATGCCAATACACTTGGTATTTTGCCTTTTATTTAAACACTCATGTATATTCTTTTTATTCATCTTTGGAGTATACATGTATATATTTAACCTGGTAACATGTTCACACTCTGGAGACTTATAACAGTCTATATATGTTATATATACTATCACAATCTTCCGCTCACATAATTTAACTTTCTATGGAGTATGATATGCTGTTTTGGCTTAATCCCACTCATGTTTAATACACTAACATAGACAACATTCAATCATAAGCATTTTTATTGCATAAGTGATGTTCTGGAACTTGGGAGTGGAGTTTATGCTCAACCCCCGATTTTTGGGATGATACAGCAATGGACGCTAAGGACATCCCGTTGGGCCTCGACCCATGGGCCTTGGATACATTGAATGGGTCGTATCACATGGGCCATACATTCATCAAATGGGCTGCATTAGGGGGCCTCACCAACGAGCCTTATGTACATTGCAATAGTCCATAACCTGCGGCCTAGAGTACATCACAATGGGCCTTACAATATTTCAAAATGGGCCACATCTCATGGGCCTTATATGTATCAAATGGGCCTAATCCCATGGGCCTTATATATGTCGAATGGGCCTAATCCCATGGACATTATATATGTCAAATAGGCTTGATCCCATGGGCCTTATATATGTTAAATAGGCCTAATCCCATGGGCATTATATATGTCAAATGGGCCTAATCCCATGGGCATTATATATGTACACCAAGGTAGGCCTCAATGAATGACCACAATTAAATCAATATGGGCCCTATACACATACCAAGGTGGGCCCATTTGAACCATAGATCTGACTCATTTTTAGCTCAAGCCATAAAATGAGCTTGCAAAATGGATTGACGGTTGGGGTGCAACACAAGCATCATGGTGGGGGTCCACATAAGGGTTGGATGGTTGGGATGCAACACATGCATCAAGGATGGGATCCACTGACCTTCCAGCACCAAGCCCAATGGCTGGACGGCGTTGATAAAATACATATATCAATGGGGTTCCACTGACCGTCCAGTAGCCCAAGAAAATGGCTAGACGGCATGGAAATACATACATTGCTGTGGCCTCCACCATCCGTACGGACGATGGTAAAAAATGCATAGATCATTGTGGGTCCCACGTGGGACCCACCATAATGTTTATATGACATCTGACCCATTGATAAGGTCCATAAACCTGGATGAAGAGTAAAAACAAATTTCATATTGATTCCAAAACTTCTGTGGCCCCAAAAGGATTCAATGGTAGAGTTCAATCCCCGCTGTTTCTTATGGTGTGGGCCACCTGAGATCTGGATGCGGCTGAAATTTGGAGGGGACCCACTTGAGAAGGGGACCCACAATATGAATAGTTTAGATGAGAAATAAAAATCTGGGTGGGGCCCACGGCTGGAGCATGGGTCTGCCTCCGTCCGCCCGCCCACCCGCCAACCGCTGGTGCGGCCAGCTCTCGGACACAGTAGCAGCTTGCTGCTGCTTATATTATTATTATTATTTTAAAATCATGATTTCTCACAATTTTTCATGCGTGGGGCCCGCATCTGATGAATCCGCTCCAGCCATTGGATTCTACGGCTCATAATAAATCCAACGAGTCCGATATCGGGCCTCTTTCGACGTGTAGAAGAAATTTAGATAGATTTCAATGGTAATAATGTTGTTTTCAACACTATGGCCCACTAAATACTCCGATCAACCCCATCTTTCAGTTCAACGCTTGAAATGATCCGTTGAATGGGATGGGCGGCATGGATTGAATGCATACATCAAGGTGGGTCCTATACAGTGGCCCACCTCTAATGCCTTGAATAGGCTAAAATTTGTGTTTTACTTGTGCACGTCCAGAGACTCTCTCCCTTTTTCTTTTTCTTTTTTTTTTGGGCGTGCAATGCCTTTAAGGTGGGCCCTTCATAGGTGGGCCACCACATGGTGAGGTGGTGTGGTTACAATACATATGTAAAGTGGGCCCCACCTTTAGATGGTTTCGATCCAATAAATGCTCCATTGTGGGGTCCATCCAAGTGGGCCATAAGGCCATAATATCAAACACAAAATAATAAAATAAAAAGGGAGTGGGACACGCATGATGGAGGGACCCCGACATTATGGGCCCTCCGTTTCAAGCATCCAATCATACATCAATGGGTCCCTTTGCATATGGTCCCTCCAAATAAAAGATCAACGGAGGAGATCCCTCTCCACCCAAAATGAATGGTCTATATGACCTCTTTAATGCAAGGAGAGTAAACATCACGATGGGGTTCATGGAGAATGGCCCCATCATGGAATGGTATTGATGATCAAGATGGGCCATCGACCACATCTTAGGGTCCAAAGTGAGATCCATACCATTGATCGGTAGGTCTCACTTTGCCCATCTTAAAAATATGAAAAACTAAGCTATGAAAACACCCACCACTTGATCTTCTTGATCCGTTGGGATGTCGGTCTCCTTGTGCTTCTCTTTGATGGTGGATGATGAGATTTGGATGGCTAGGATGGGAGATCTTAGGAAGGAAAAGTGGGCCACACAAACTCTCTCTTCTCTCACTTGGAAGCTTGGACGTGGGAGTGCTCTCTCCTTGCTTGGAAATGGTGTGAGAAAAGAGAGAGGGAGATGGGATGTAAGGAGTGATGGAGTGATGGGAAGTGAGTGATGGGGTGATGGACATGTACTTGACATGTATGGATGTGTAAGAGAGAGAGAGGGAGAGAGTTGACTTTGGTGGTTGCTTGGGGATGGGGTGAAAGGTGATGTGTACTTGACATAAAGTGATTAATGGATTGATGGAGTGATTGATTGATTGATGGATTAATGGGACATATTGTAGTGATTCTCTTGAGATTACAAATGTGCGGCATTTTCTCAAAATAAATGCCGACTCACATCTCTTAGTCAGGGTATGAGATCGGTACATGAGTCGCGGAGTTAGAACCGCGGCGACTGTGCGGTCGTAATGGTACAAGTCTCAGATTAAGCCGACTCAAATGTATAGGATACGACTTACGGTCGTGCGCAAATGTCGATTATCAGTCACAGGTTATAAAAATTCGACAGGAAGGATCGTGAGAGTTAATGAAATAGTACGGACTAGGATACGGGTCTTACAGCTCTCCCTACCTAATAAAAATTTTGTCCTCAAAATTTACACTACCATCGCAACTAACCATGACTCAAAAAGGAAATATGAAACATAACATCATATATAATCAAACACAATACACCATATAATCAATCATCGAAAAGATGAGAATAACGCTCTCGAATCTCCGCCTTGCGCTCTCAAGACGCCTCATCCACACTATGATGGCTCCACTGCACCTTCACCAAGGGAATGACCTTGGTCCTGAGGACCTGCTCCTTCCGATCGAGGATACGAACTAGCTGCTCAATATAAGAAGCGTCTTCATGAACCTCCAACGGCTGCCAATCAATAACAGGCACGATGTCTGACCCACCCTTCCTCAACATAGAGACATGGAAGACGTTGTGGATGCCAGACAACTGCGATGGCAAGGCAAGCCGATAGGCCACGACGCCAATGCGCCCAGTGATCTCGAAAGGTCTTATGAATCTCGAGGCAATCTTTTTCTTCGTTCCAAAAAGAACCACACCCTTCATGGGTGAGACCTTGAGATAAACATAGTCCCCAATGGTAAACTCTAACGGACGACGCCGACGATCAGCAAAACTCTTCTGCCGGCTCTGAGCTGTCCATATCCTCTGCCTGATGATGTCGATAGCCTTTGATGTCTACAGCACAAGCTCGAGACCTAGGAGACATCGCTCTCCAACCCCGGTCCAACAACTCGGAGATCTGCACGGTCTGTCATATAATGTCTCAAAGGAGTCATACCAATGGTCGCCTGATAATTGTTGTTGTACGTGAACTCAGCCAATCGCAAGTGCTTGTCCCAGTAACTTGAGAAATCAATCACGCAGGCCCGAAGCATATCCTCTAGGATCTGGTTGACCCTTTCGGTCTGCCCATCAGTTTGCGGATGATACGTGGTGTTGAGCTACAAATCAGTGCCCATCACTCTCTAAAAGCTCCTACAAAACTGAGACGTGAACCTCGGATCTCGATTTAAAACAATCGAGATGGGAACGCTATGCAACCTCAAGATCTCATCAACAAACATCTTGGCGAGCCGATCCGTATGCCAAGTCTCACGAATCGTAAGAAAATGTGCCGACTTCGTCAGACGGTCCAAAACAACCCAAATGGCATCATGACCGCGCTAAGTCCTCGGCAAACCCATGACAAAATCAGTAGATATATGCTTCCACTTCCACATCGGGACGCTCAGCAGCTGCAATAAACCAGGAGGTCTCTGATGATCGGCCTTGACACGTTGGCAGGTGTCACACTCGGCCACAAAACTAGCTATCTGACACTTCATCCCTGACCAAAAATACTGACACCTCATATCGCGATACATCTTAGTCGAACCAGGATGGATAGAGAAACGCAATCGATGTGCCTCAATCATAAGATCTCGGCGTAACTTAGGAATATCCGGGACACATAATCTGTCAATCATCAGAACCAATCTGTCAATCCGTTTGACTCTCAGATGTTGCCTCTGCTCGGTAATCCTTTAACGACTCATCTGTCTGCTGAGCTTCGATCAGCCTTGCGACAAGTGAGGGTTGAATCGATAGGCTCGATAGCTGAATAATAGATGACTGCAAACCAAACTTAAAGTCGTACTCTGCTATATCCTAGAGCATCCTCCACTCCTGAATCATCATATGCGCCACCAGGCCTTGTGGCTGACGGCCGAGGGCATCCGCCACCATGTTCGCCTTACCCGGGTGGTACTGGAGATCAAAATTGTAGTCTTTCAGGAGTTCCATCCAACACCTCTGCCTCATGTTCAACTCGGACTGAGAGAACAGATACTTCAAGTTCTTGTGGTCGGAGAAGAGCTCAAACCTCACCCCATAAAGATAGTGCCTCCACACTTTCAGTGCAAGGACAACTGTTGCCAGCTCCGAATCATGCGTGGGGTAGTTTAGCTCATGGACCTTGAGCTGACGGGATGCATAAGCCACCGGCTTCCTGTGCTGCATCAGGATAACACCTAAACCAACTTGTGAGGCATCAGTAAATACAACAAATCCATCACTCCCAGAGGGAAGAGTGAGGATAGCAGCAGACGTGAGGCGGTCCTTCAACTCCATAAACGCCTACTCACAAGCGTCGCTCCAAATGAACTCGGCACCCTTCCGGGTCAACTTGGTCAACGGGGCTACAATACGAAAGAATACCTCAATAAAACGTAGGTAGTAGCCCGCCAAACCAAGGAAACTATGGATCTCGGATGCATTCATGGGTTGGTCCCACTGACGCACGGCATCAATCTTCGAGGGGTCCACTACGACACCCTGCCTCATCCCTACATGGCCGAGAAACTTCACCTCCTCTTGCCAGAACTCGTATTTCTCTAGCTTTGCCCAAAGTTGGTGTGCACGGAGGGTCTGCAATGTAATCTCAAGATACCGTTCATCCTCCTCACGGGTCCTCGAATATATCAGAATGTCATTAATGAACACCACAACAAACTGATCGCGGATGGAAGACCTCATTTATCAACTGCATGAATACTGCGGGCGTATTGTTCAGTCCGAAGGACTTGACCTAGAACTCAAAATGACCGTTTCGCGTCCTGAAGGCTGTCTTCGAGATATCCTCATCTCGAACCCAAACCTGATGATAACCGGACCATAAGTCTATCTTTGAAAAGAACTGCACCTCCTACAACTGATCAAACAAGTCATCGATCCTCGAAAGCGGGTACTTATTCTTAATCGTGACCTTATTGAGCTCACGGTAATCTACGCAAAGCCTCAACGATCCATCCTTCTTCTTCACGAAGAGTACCGGTGCTCCCCACGGTGAACTTCTTGGATGAATAAAGCCTCGCTCGTGCAACTCGTCCAACTGCTTCTGCAGTTCCCATAACTCCAACGGTGTCATACGATACGGGGCCTTCGAGATAGGCATGGTACCGGGCATGAGATTAATCTGGAACTCAGTGTGCTAATGAGGTGGCAATCCCAAAATCTCTTGGAACACATCAGAAAAACCACAAACAACAAGCAGATGGTTGATACTCAAAGTAGCTGACTCCTCAACGGCATACGATAATAGGCAAGAAAGCTGCCCTCCTCTGGGCTCGGCAACAAACTGAGATTCTGGCACGCCGGGTATTCAGAACGTGACTGTCCTCGCAGAGTAGTCTAATATGGCATAGTACTCGACGAACCAATCCATGCCCAGATGACTTCAAACTCGGACATCGGTAAAGCGAAAAGATCAACCGATAAAAAGATATCCCCAATCAAAATGGGGTAAGATGCATAAAATCGACCCAACACTGCGGTCTTTCCTAAGGGCGTCGATACTATCAAACCCTCACGGGAAGACTCTAACGGCAAACCGGTCGATCGGCAAAATTCATCGGTGAAAAATGAATACGATGCACCAGAATCAAATAATACATGTGAAATGCATGCAGAAATAGGAAGAGTACCCTCGACGACCCCTCTTGATGACTGAGGGTCCTGCTAGGCAGTATAAAATCTGCCCTGAGCCTGCTGGGGAGGTACAGGTCCCCTCTGAGGTCTCTTCTGCTGTTGTGGTCGCTGTGGGGGCCTAACCTGCTGCCTCTGCTGTTGTGGGAGAGGTATAGGAGGCTGGTGCTACGGTCGCTGGTGCTGCTGTGGTTACTGTCGCGGAGGTGGATACGGTGCCCTAGGCTGCTGCTGCTGAGGATGGGAACACTCATTCCTACAATGTCCTGTCCGACCGCATCCAAAGAAAGTACCTGTAAATAGTCCCGAAGATGGTGCTGGGGGTACTGTTGGTGCTAGGAATGCTGGGCGAGTCATGCGCCGCTGCTGTGAACGATGCTGCTGGTGGGAACTACGAGAGGGTGCCTTCCTCTTCTGATCTCCCTTCTGATCATGGGCTCTTTGCACACCAGCCTAATCTGTCTCCTATATCAGGGCTCTCTCCACTATCTGCTCAAATTTCAGAAGCATGTGTCCGATCACATGACTCCGGAGGGCAGGACGTAAGTCGTTCTCAAAACGGAGGGCCTTCCGCCCCTTATCATCAACAAGATATGTCACAAATCTCGATAGTATGATGAACCGAGCCTCATACTAGGACACTGTCATGTCTCCCTGGACCAGCGTCTCAAACTCTAGTGCGCGCTGCTGTCGCACATACTTGAGAAAGAACTTTCAGTCAAACCGGTCTACAAAGTCCTCTCAGGTACTCAAAATCAGCCGCTACTGATCGGACCACAGATGCCCACCAATACTGAGCCTCATCCTGGAGAAGAAATAAAGCAAATGGAACTCACTGCTGGGTAGTACATCTCATGGTGTCGAATATCTTCTCCACCTCGGAGAACCATATCTCTGCAGCAGTAGGGTCTGGCTCGCCCCAAAAATGTGGAGGATCATGTTGTCAGAAGTCCTTAAGAAGGGTGCTCGCACACTCCTGCTCGGCCTCGGCTGGTGTAATAGTGGGACGCCTGCTCTGCTCCTAAAGAATAGTAGTCATTTCCTGTAACATCTGCTGCAGCTGAGTAGCACTCACAAGTATGGTCGGATCCACACCGGTCTCAGGTAAAGGAGTGGCATCCTCAAGCTCGAAGGCAGGAATATCTGGTGGTGGAGCAAGAGTAACAAGTGGTAAAGCGGGAGCCGCAGGTGGAGGTGCGGGAGTCGAGGTGGTGGAGCGGGATTCGCTCGGGTCGCTCTTCTAACCATAATGTCCTACAGGAAGAAACAATGGCCTATTAACTTTGAGAATTCTCAAAGGCATAAATGTTAAGGGTCTATGTCAGAAAATCGCTAAGTCATTCGGACTCGGAACGTATTTATAGTAGATATGTGATGTGATCCTCAGGTATTCCCAAGTTATGCTCTGATACTAACTTTAGTCACGCCTCAAACCCGAAAATCGGATTCACATGAATCCCGATCACCGAATCCGGTGCCGACAGCCTCCGTAGTACCCCATTCTTGGCTCCTGACAATCATATGCCAGATTCCGATCCTGGGATCCTTCAAGGAGTATTTTTAGAATGAATTTTTTTTGTAATGGAGCATAACCAAGTCACAAAACAACAACACCACATATCCACTATATCAAAAACTTTAAGTTTAATGCGGAAAGAGAAATACAAGATGATCAAAAAGCTCTAAAATGGCCTGATACGAGCTCCTGCCTCAGCGCTGCTGCTGTCCAACGACACCTGCACGCAACGGTCATGCATAAGCTTACAAAAGCTTAGAGGGTGGTGTAAGTGTGTGTGTAAGAAAAATGCCAAGTGTATAATATCAGAGTAATGCGAAAACCTGCGATAAGTTCATGAATAAAACCAACCATATCAATGCTATGTGATGTAAGACATGAATGCTATCGGCCACACCGATGTAATGCGAGGCCTACATAGCCGAATGTCATATGCGAAATGCAATACAAGCAAGTTTGTACTCATCAAGTACACATATCAGTACAGTTCCTCTCTGGATATCACTGAGGTCTAATACACTTCGCAGTGACTGTCACCTCCCTAGCTGCACAGTCAAGCAAGCGGAATAGACCTCACTATCCTCCTAACCAGTAGTCTGCCAATACCTACCCGGCTCGTCGATAGCAGACTCATTTGGGAGCTGGTCAAACTCAGCCTAGTTTATAGCCCCCTTACTCAAGCGGATAAGGCCACACCCCCTTCTAACCGACTATGACACAGTGGGGTACGCAGCCTACTTGTATTCAGCACTCGAGCACTCATGTATCCACTCGGTCTAGACATTAAAACATCTCCTGGTTCTAAAAAGGTTCTAGGACTTTCACCCAAGGACATCCTAAGTGCCCACAATGCTAGAACTAAGTATTTCCGGTATCCGATACAGCCATCCACGATGTACCTGTGGAGCCACGGCCCTGGTGTCGCTAGGGCGTGCAGTGATCAAGTTACACATATGCGAGATGCATGAGTCACACAGTCAAATCATGCAGTAATCCAGCGCGTACTACGCGATCATGTGGGGCACTCAGTCTCATAACGAGTCCCGTAAATGGTCTGTCCAATGGCATATGTTATGATCAGTCACTACTCATATCAAGCATACATATGATGTGTATGGGCATGAGTCATGGGATTATACTAAGCATATTATAAAGTAATGGACTACTCTTACGATGCAGATGAGCCTAAACGGCCTATACATAACTAGTATGGGCTTACCAATGGGCCCTAAGGAGAGATACAATGTGGACATTTAACCAACATTGTATTTACAATGTGGGCATCAAACCATCATAGTTCCTTAGGCACGGCCCGCCATAAGTAACATTACATAAACAATGGGAAATCACACATTGCAATGGACTCTAAGGACATCCCATTGGGCCTCGACCCATGGGCCTTGGATACATTGAATGGGTCATATCACATGGGCCTTACATTCATCAAATGGGCTGCATTAGTGGGCCTCACCAACGAGCCTTATGTACTTTGCAATGTCCATAACCTGCGGCCTAGAGTACATCACAATGGGCCTTACAATATTTCAAAATGGCCACATCTCATGGGCCTTATATTTATCAAATGGGCTTAATCCCATGGGCCTTATATATGTCGAATGGGCCTAATTGTATGGGCATTATGTCAAATGGACTTGATCCCATGGGCCTTATAGATGTTAAATGGGCCTAATCCCATGGGCATTATATATGTACACCAAGGTAGGCCTCAATGAATGGCCACAATTAAGTCAATATGGGCCCTATACAATACCAAGGTGGGCCCATTTGAACCATAGATCTGACTCATTTTTAGCTCAAGCCATAAAATGAGCTTGCAAAATCGATTGACGGTTGGGGTGCAACACAAGCATCATGGTGGGGGTCCACATAAGGGTTAGATGGTTGGGATACAACACATGTATCAAGGATGGGGTCCACTGACCTTCCAGCACCAAGCCCAATGGCTGGACGACGTTGATAAAATACATACATCAATGAGGTCCCACCGTCCAGCGGTGTGGACGGTGTGGATGAAACACACATACCATGGTGGGGGTTTCACTAACTGTCTAGTAGCCCAAGAAAATGGCTGGACAACATGGAAATACATACATTGTTGTGGCCTCCACCATCCGTACGGACGGTGGTAATAAAATACATATATCATTGTGGGTCACACGTGGGACCCACCATAATGTTTATATGACATCCGACCTATTGATAAGGTCCACAGACCTGGATGAAGAGTAAAAATAAATTTCATATTGATTCCAAAACTTCTGTGGGCCCCAAAAGGATTCAATGGTAGAGTTCAATCCCCATTGTTTCTTGTGGTGTGGGCCACCTGAGATCTGGATGCGGCTGAAATATGGAGGGGAGCCACTTGAGAAGGGGGCCCACAATATGAACAGTTTATATGGGAAATAAACATTAGGGTGGGGCCCACGGCTGGAGCCGTGGGTCTGCCTCCATCCGCCCGCCCACCAACCGCTGGCGCGGCCAACTCTCTGACACAGCAGCAGTATTATTATTTTTAAAATCGTGATTTCTCATGGTTTTTCATGCATGGGGCCTGCATCTGATGAATCCACTCTAGCCATTGGATTATACGGCTCATAATAAATTCAACGAGTCCGATATCGGGCCTCTTTCAACGTGTAGAAGAAATCTAGATAGATTTCAATAGTAATAATGTTGTTTTCAACCTTATGGCCCACTAAATACTCTGATCAACCTCATATTTCAGTTCAACGCTTGAAATGATCCGTTGAATGGGATGGATGGCATGGATTGAATACATACATTAAGGTGGGTCCTATACAGTGGCCCACCTCCAATGCCTTGAAAAGGCTAACATTTGTGTTTTACTTTTGTACATCCAGAGAGTCCCTGGACTTGCTCCCTTTTTCTTTTTTCTTTTTTGTTGTTTGGGCGTGCAATGCCTTTAAGGTGGGCCCTTCATAGGTGGGCCACCACATGGTGAGGTGGTGTGGTTAGAATACATATGTAAAGTGGGCCCCACCTTTAGATGGTTTGGATCCAATACATGCTTCATTGTGGGGTCCATCCAAGTGGGCCATAAGGCCATAATATCATACCCAAAATAATAAAATAAAAAGGGAGTGGGACACGCGTGATGGAGGGACCCCGACATTATGGGCCCTCCGTTTCAAGCATCCAATCATACATCGATGGGTCCCTTTGCATATGGGCCCTCCAAATAAAAGATCAATGGTGGAGATCCCTCTCCACCCAAAACGAATGGTCTATATGACCTCTTTAATGTAAGGAGAGTAAACATCATGATGGGGTCCATGGAGAATGGCCCCATCATGGAATGGTATTGATGATCAACATGAGCCATCGGCCACATCTTAGGGTCTAAACTGAGATCCATACTATTGATCGGTAGGCCTCACTTGGCCCATCTTAGAAATATGAAAAACTAAGCTATGAAAACACCCGCCACTTGATCTTCTTGATCCGTTGGGATGTCGGTCTCCTTGTGCTTCTCTTTGATGGTGGATGATGAGATTTGGATGGCTAGGATGGGAGATCTTGGGAAGGAAAAGTGGGCCACACAAACTCTCTCTTCTCTCACTTGGAAGCTTGGACGTGGGAGTGCTCTCTCCTTGCTTGGAAATGGTGTGAGAAAAGAGAAAGGGAGATGGGATGTAAGGAGTGATGAAGTGATGAGAAGTGAGTGATGGGGTGATGGACATGTACTTGACATGTATGGGTGTGTAAGAGACAGGGGGAGAGAGAGTTGACTTTGGTGGTTGCTTGGGGATGGGGTGAAAGGTGATGTGTACTTGACATAA
Organism: Magnolia kwangsiensis; assembly: GCA_037074715.1. Lineage (NCBI taxonomy): Eukaryota > Viridiplantae > Streptophyta > Magnoliopsida > Magnoliales > Magnoliaceae > Magnolia > Magnolia kwangsiensis. Next base: position 109,120,230 of record CM073573.1, on the reverse strand, counting down.
AGTGATTGATGGATTGATGGAGTGATTGATTGATTGATGGATTGATAGGACATGTTGTAGAGATTCTCTTGGGATTACAAACGTGTGGCATTTTCTTGAAATAAATGTCGGCTCACATCTCTTAGTTAGGGTATCGGATCGGTAGATGAGTCAAGGCATTGGAACTGCGGCGACTGTGCGGTCGTAATGGTACAAATCTCAGATTAAGCCGACTCAAATGTATAGGATGCAACTTACGGTCGTGCACAAACATCGATTATCGGTCGCAGGTTGCCAGAATTCGACAGGAAGGATCATGGGAGTTGACAGAACAGTACAGACTTGGATACGGGTCTTACAGCTCAACTTGGTTCAGTCAGCAGCTCGGGCTAGTTCAAGCCAAGTTTGAGCTAAGATCGAGCTCAGTTCCCCTGTGCAGCATTTCCACAAATATCTAAACTGCATCTTTAAAATCCCACTGTATGTAAAACAAAAGCAATGGTCTTACAGGTATTTTATCAAACACCTTCTAAGCAACATAAAACTAAGAAAAAAAGAGTATTTGTTTCATATACATACCTTCCTTGCCACTAGCCACACTTCGTGGAGTTATTTCATTAAATACTTGGTGAGCAACATCAATAGCAAAGTAACCGAGTCATCGAACTGGTTCAATACGAGTCCGATTCGAGTTGGATTCAATCCTAGTCGAGTTGAGCTGGGGCCAACTTGAACTCATTTTCAAGCTTAAAAAATCAACTCGACTCGACTCGAACTCAACTTCGATCCAAGTTGAATCGAGCTTTTTCGAGTCAAGTCAAGTGAGCTAATCGAGCTAGCTCAGTTCATGTACACCTCTACCTACAATTCTTATGTTCTAAGACTTGTGACATGAGTAATCCAATGCCATGAATAATTATAAAGGCTTTTTAGTGCTCCAATTTCAAACATGTATAATTCTAGTTGGCGGAACCAACCAAATCTTAGTTGGAGGAACATGCCAATGTCTAATACCAATAAAAATCTCAAGGGTCTCTTCCTTCAATCCTTATTCCGTTATTAGCAAAGAAAAGGACCCAAGAAGATCCACTTTAAAAATTCATGCATGATCATGAGCAATTCATTCAGAATGTTATACAAACATTTCAGGATATTAATCCATTAAAATATTGGAGTCATAACTAACTATTATGGAGAAGGGGATTCTTCGAACCTAACCTGTACCTAACTTGAAATTGTAATGTGAGATAAGTGACCCTAACTCTTAGACTCAAAATATGGAGCAAGTCAAGTCCATCACTACACTAATCTTAGAAGTGAAAAAATAATTGATAAAAGTATCCCGACAAGGGCTGAGAAGCCTAAAGACTTGGAAGAATCTAATGGTGATGATGAGACTAGCAACACCCCACATGAGAAAGAAGCAGAAAAAGAGCATAAACCGGTGGCACCATTACAACAATGTTTGATCTCACCCAACACTTGGGATATCTTAGAGGTTCTCAAACAAGTGAAAATCAACAACCCTTTATTGGATGCCATAAAACAAATCCCATCATATGCCAAATTTCTTAAGGACCTTCGCATAATCAAGAGATGGCACAATGTTCAAAAAAAAGATATTTTTGACAATAAAAGTGATTGCCATCATCCAAGAGGATGTGCCCCAAAAATACATAGATTTCATAGCCCAACTATCTTATTCGTGATTGAGAACAATTGGATTGAAAATGCTTTATTTAATTTAGGGGCGAGTGTGAATCTGATTTCCTAATTGTTTTACAAATAACTTGGTCTATGTGAATTAAAACCCATTAAGACCAAAGTCCAACTAGTCGATCGCTCTATTCGTATACCAAGAGGGTTGATAGACAATGTGCTTGTCCAAGTCCATATATTTTACTATCTAGTGAACTTTATTGTTATGGATATGCAGTCCATCGTTGATGTTAACACTTAGATTCTTGTCATCCTTGGTCATCCATTCCTAGCCACACTAAATGCAATAAAGAAATGTAAGAATGAGATTATGAAGCTATCCTTTGGGAATATGACACTTGAGTTGAACGTGTTCAATATATGCAAACAACAACTGGATGGTGATGAGGTACATGAAATTAACTTAGTATATTCATTTGTGAAAAACAAGTCACTTTCGATTTGCACTCCTTTAAAGGCATGCATGGCCCACTCCACCGATCTGAATGATTATATGATTCAGGAAATGGATGCCTTGCTTGATGAGATGCTGATACTTGAAACTAATTAGTGAAGGGCTGAATTTAAACAATTACCTTTAACTGACCTAAAGCCTCTACTATCTAGTGTCAAGGCACCGAAACTTAACTTAAAACCTTTGCCTGTTGTTCTTATATATGCTTATTTGGGTCAAGGTAAGACATATCCAGTGATGATTTCTTCCCACTTGGATAAGGAATGAGGGAGTATGTTGATTTCTACTCTTTAAGAGCATAAGGGATCCCTTGAATAGACTATTGTGGACTCAAGGGAATTGACCCTCTGATTTGTACTCACTGCATTCATCTCGAAGATAATGCAAGAACATCTAGACAATCACAACACTGTCCAAATCCAAATATGAAAGAAGTGGTTAAGGCTATGGTATTAAAGCTATTGAATGTGGGTATCACATACCCTATATCCGATAGCCAATGGGTGAGTCCAACTCAGGAAGTGCCCAAGAAGTCCAAAATTGCCATCATAGCCAATGCAGATAATGAAATCATGCCAACTAAAGTCACTATTGGTTGGAGAATGTGCATTGACTGCCAAAAGTTGAATACTGTCACGAGGAAGGACCACTTTCCTTTGCCCTTTGTTGACTAGATTTTGAAAAGGTTAGTGGGTCATTCCTACCATTGCTTCCTGGAATGAAAAGTCTACATTTACATGTCCTTATGGGTACGACCTCGATCTCATCGAGTTATTACTACGTTGAAGCCCTGCACTTAGCGTTGTCTCGAACAAGTTTTTAGCGCTGTTGCTGAGGACTTCGGCTGTGTTTTTCTGAAATACATTATTATTAGAATTAATATAGGATTAGGGTTAGTTTTTTCATTGAATTTCTAGATTAGGATTTTCTAAATTTTTAGATGCTAACACTGTTTCTCTTATTTCGTAGAATCTCACCTAGAATCATCAAGTATTTTTGATTTCTTATTATCTGTAGTTTTTATTTTTATTTTAAGATGTAGGTTTAGTTTAGATTTAGGTCTAAGATTATTTTATGCCCAAGTGGGTCCGTGATAACACTCTACGTCTCTTAAGTGAAGGAGGATTGGTTGGAGGTTTGCCTATCCATCACCAGATTAGACAATATTTGAGATCCTCTAAGTTGGAAGAAAATATTTTGATAATCAACATCGTCATCATGATGAGGAACAACAAGATGAGAATGATGTGCACAATGATCCTCCACCTAAAACGTTACGTGATTATTTGCAAGCAGCGAGGATGAGATCACCATCCTACATGGTCTTTCCACATAATGCATCAAAATGTGTATTTGAAGCCGGGAATGATCTAACTACCCCCAAAGTTTCATGGACTATAATATAAGAGTCCATACTTATATCTCAAAGATTTTAATGAGATGTAGTGACCTTACACTTCCATAATGTGATGGACAACACCTTAAGATTAAAGTTGTTTCCTTTCTCTTTGAAGGATAAGGCCAAGTCATGGCTTCACTCCTTGAGACCAAGATTGATTGGGACATGGGCAGAGATGACTCGAGATTCCTTAAAAAGTTTTTTCCAATTCATAAAACTAATACCATTAGGAGGGCGATCATGAATTTTTCAAAAAAAAAAGAGGAATAAACCTTCTTCCAATGCTGGAAAATATTTAAGGATCTTCTAAATGCTTTCCCACATCATGGCTATGAAATTTGGTGGGTCATAAGATTTTTCTATGATGGACTGACTTCACCCATGCACTAATTCGTAGAGATGATGTGCAATGGGGAATTTAGGAATAAATATCATCTTGACACGTATGAATATTTTGATATGCTTGCTAAAAATGCAGAGTCATGGAATACTTCGTCCAAGCCCACTAACCTCAAATCAACGTAGTTCAAGGAGAATGAAGGAATTTATGTTTTAAGGGAGGAAGACGATGTTAATGCAAGGGTGGCTAACCTTATGAGAAAGGTCGAGGCCATGGAACTGAAAATAGTAGAAACGGTCAATCTTGACAAGACCGTTGAAATTGTTTGTGATATATGCGCTAATAATATACACTTGACACAGGAGTGCCTTACAATGCTTGCATTCCAAGAGTTGTTACAAGAGCAATCCAATGCCGTGAACAATTATCAAAAGCTGTTCAACTGTTCCATCTCAAACACATACAACTCTAGTTGGTGGAACCACCCGAACTTCAGTTAGAGGAATAGGCAAATGGATAATATAGATAAAAATCCTCAAGGGGATCTTCCTTCAATCTTCAATCCACTATTATATCAGAAAATACCCCAAGAAGATATGGTTCAAAAATTTGTCCAGAATCAAGAGCGGATCAATCAAAATTCATTACAAGCATTCCAGGATATTAAAACATCATTGGGAGTGTTTGTATCATTCATTTAAAGAATAGAGTCATAACTTTCTATTAGGGAGAAAGGGATTCTTCCATCCCAACCTCTACCTAACTCGAAATCACAATGCGAAATAAGTGACCCAAGTTCTTCAAACCAGCATGTGGAGCAAGAAAAAACCATCACCACTCTTAGAAGTGGAAAAATAATTGACAAAAACATCCTGACGAGGGCTGAGAAGCCTAAGGACTTGGAAGAATATAAGAGGAATGATGGACCTAACAATGTTACACATGAGAAAGAATTAAAAAAAATAACACAAGCTAGTTACTCCGTTCTCACAAAGGTTGATCTCACCAAAACCTTTGTTAAACACTTAGGATATCTTAAAGGTATTAAAACAAGTTAAAATCAACATCCTTCTACTGGATGCCATAAAAAAATCTTGTCATATGCCAAGTTCCTGAAAGATCTACGTACAGCCAAGGACGACACAATATCCAAAAAAAAAAAATATTCTTAACAGAGAAAGTGAGTGTCATTATCAAACAAGATGTGCCACAAAAATAAAAAGATCTCATTAGCCCAACCATCTCTTGTGTGATTAGGGATCACCAGATTGAACATGCACTACATGATTTAGGGGCGAGTGTAAATTTGATCCCATACTTGGTTTACAAATAACTTTACCTAGGTGAATTAAAACCCACGAAGACAACACTTCAACTTGTTAATTATTCAGTTCATATACCAAGAGGGATAATAGAGGGCATACTTGTCCAAGTCGATAAATTCTATTGCCCAGTAGATTTTATTATTTTGGGTACACAGCCCGTCATCGATGCTAGCACTCAAATTCCTACCATCCTTAGCTGACCATTCCTAACCACATCAAATTCCATAATCAATTGTAGGAATGAGATTATGAAACTATCCTTTAGGAACATGACACTTGAGCTAAACGTGTTTAACATGTGCAAACAACTGGAGGATGGTGATGATGTCCACGAAGTTAACCTGATCGACTCATTCACAGAAGATAAGTCACTTTTAACTTTGTGCTCTGACACTCTAGAGATGTTCTTGGCCCACTCCACTAAATTAGATGATGACATGATTAGAGAGATGGATGCCTTGTTAGATGTTGCGTCAGTACTTGAAAACTAACAGGTGGAGGTCTGAATTTCAAAGATTAGCTTAAACTAACATAAAACCTCTACCGTTTAGTGTCAGAGCACCAAAGCTTGACTTAAAATCATTTCCTCTTGATCTTAAATATGCTTATTTTAGTCAAGATAAAAGATATCTAGTGGTGATTTCTTCCCACTTAGATGAGATATAAGAAAGTATGCTCATTTCTACTCTCAAACAACACAAAGGAACCCTTGGATGGACGATTGTTGACCTTAAGGGAATCGATCCTTTGATATGTACTCATCGCATTCACCTTGAAGATAATGCAAAAATGTCTATAAAGCCACAATGCCATCTAAATCCAAATATGAAGGAAGTACTTAAAGTTGTTGGATATGGGTATTGTATACCCTATATCTGATAGCCAATGGGTGAGTCCAACTCGGGTGCTACCCAAGAATTACAGGATCACCATCATAACTAATGTGAATAATGAATTTGTATCAACCAGAGTCACTGCTGGTTGGAGAATGTGCATTAACTATTGAAAATTGAATACCATCACAAGGACCACTTTCCTTTACCTTTCGCACTATGTGAAATTTTTTAAAAAACAGGATGAATTTTGAGATGGTTGTGGACCATCTGCAAAATTCTTTGGTTTAAAGATGGTTTAGAGATGGCCATAAACCATCTATAAAATTTTAGACGGCTCTTGACCATCCTTAATATTGTCCTAAAAATGTTGAACGTCCACAAATCATTTAAGATAGTCAGAATCCATCATTAACTGTGGAGAAAAGACAGATATCGACCGTCTAGAATAAAAGACGGTCTTTGATCATCTTATATGTGGTCATCTGAGACGGTCAAAGACCACCCACATTAGAGACGGTCATTGGATGTCTTTTACTAGTAATCTGAGACTGTCAAGGACGGTTCGCATTAGAGACGGTCATTGGTCGTCTTTTACTGGTAACCTGAGATCGTTAAAGACCGTATGTATTAGAGATGGTCCTTAGCTGTCTTATAGCAGTCATTTTAGACTGTCAAAGACCATTTGAATTAGAGACAGTCCTTAGCCATCGTATAGTGGTCATTTGAGACTGTCAAAGACCGTCTGCATTAGAGACAGTCCTAAACCATCTCTAATGCTCAGGTCAAAAATTAAGAAGTTTAAAAAAATTATGAATTTCAAAAAAAAAAAAAAAAAAGTTGAGAATCTTAGAAAAATAATTAACAATGTTTAAGAAAAATTTAGATTTAAAAGAAAAAACTATGATTTTATAAAAATTTAGATTTTGAAAAAAAAAATTAAAAACTTTGAATAATGTTGATAATTTTGAAGAAAAAAAAGATTTTGATAAAAAAAATGATATTTTGAGAAAGAAAATTTTAAAAATTAAACAAATTGTGAAAAAATGAAGGGTAAAAAATATATATTTTTTTTTAAAAAAACTAGATTTTGTATTTTGACAAGAAAAATTAAAAAGTTATATAATAAAAGTAAGATTAAAAAATGATATTTTGAAAAAAAAAATTTAAAAATAAAATAAAATTGTGAAAAAAATGACAAATTATAAAAACATATATATTTTAAAAAAGAAAACTAGATTTTATATTTTGACAAGAAAAATTGAATAGTTAGATAACAAAAATGAGATTTTGATGATGTGTTGTATATCCTTGCCGCCCCTATGTTTCTCCAACCCATTTTTGGGCCGGGTATAAAAATTTGTGTAAATTTAAATCATAAGTGGGCCACACCACTGGAAAGAATGATAATATAGTTCCTCACCATTAAAAATTATAAAGAGCCCATCATAAGGTTTGAGTAATGTTTATTTGCAATCCAACTTGTTGATAATGTAAAGAAGATCTAGATGAAGGTAAACTATAAAGATCAAATTGATCCAAAACTTTTGTGGCCTTCAAAAAGTTTTTAAAAGTTATTCATCATTGTTTTGATTAGTATGGCCCACTTGAGATTATTGAGTCTTATGATTTGAAATCACATCCTAAAATGTGTTGGAAAAATATATGGACGGTGTCGATATACATAAAATATATCAAGGTGGGCCCTACATAGTTAGAGTAACACCCATGAAGGAGTTACCTAAATAGTGAAATGGTACTATAAGGTCACCTCATGAGAACTTCCCATGAGGTTAATCTGTGTGTGCCCCACCATGATGTGTGTAGAACATCAAGACCATGCATTTGATGTGTTCCCTTTAAGTCCAAAAATCAGTCATATATGAAACTCAGGTGGGCCATAGCATCTAAAACTATGTGAAGACATCCCTAAAACATATAAAAGCATTTAGTGGGGCCCACATGAGTTTTGGATGTGTATGAAACTTGGTCTAACTCCTCATCTAAGTGGGACGCACATAATGAATGGGCTGGATCTATGAACCACATCTAGGTGGGCCTAATAAATGATTATGAATGTTTTAATGGGAGGGTAACCCTCTCAACTATAGTATGTGGTGTGGCCCACCCAATTCATGGATTGGATTTATTTTTAAGGTCATGGCCCACCATGGAATGGGGCATCTGACTGACGGGGCAGATCCAAAGTTCAAGTGGACTGTAACACCCTAAAAATCGAGGGTCGTGTAGAAACCTGACTCCCGAGTTCCAGACCATCACTTATGCAACAAATATGATTATGATTCAATATTTTCTGAGTTAAATCATTTACATGAGTAAGATTATACCAAAACTGCAATTCATACTCCAGATCCAGTGATAAAACGCAAGCGGAAGACTGAAAGATATATATATCACTGTATGAAAATAAAATACTCTCCAACTGTCTCCAAAGTATGAATACATCTCTGAGTCTCATATACATGTAATAAAATAAAAATAAATGTCAAAAATAGTCCCACTAGGAAGTCCCGCTGATCCAGGTCACCTACTCAAAGCTGTCGTAAAACTGCATATATGAGAACTCGTCCTGGTCCTCGTCATAGTCTGGCTCTGCATCTTGAATCGCCACATCACCTGCATCTAAGACAGGGTCTGGTGGGTGTTGCAAATACCATCCCATAACGTGGGAGTGAGTGATCAACTCAGTGGAATAATAGAGCAGAGATTAGCATGTTCTCAAATCAATCATGCGATAATAATAAAGCAATCAATCAAACATTCCTAGATACTGTTGTTAATGTATGCATGAAATGACATGATGGATGCCCTCACCGACATACTCCCTCATACGGCACCATCTTATGCCCGCGGCATGCTTGCATTCCTTAGTGCTCCACATCTTCCAGGCACATGCAATGCGATATGGATAATGATTACCGAGTTATTATTAGTCCTTTCATTCAGCAGTATTGGGAAACTAAGGTACTTCCCTCATGTCAATCCCAACACAGATCCTGTCTAAGGTCATCACTCCTAGTAATCTCATACGATGTTAAATTTTTAGGTCGCTGCAAGGGTTGCCAGGGCTGTTGCTCGCACTCGTTGCACCGCTCCCTCATCACCTTATCAATACAGGCCTAATGTACTCTCATTACTACGGAAGGGTCGTCGCCTCCCGTAGACTTAGAATACGCTCGCGGTCACTACAAAGGGCTCGTCACCTAATCAGTGTAGGCCGACAGCTCGAATGTAGTGTCCCATACCACCACAATCGGCCCACGAGTCATAGGTGCTCACTGGTCACTACAGGGAGGTTTGTGGCCCCAGCGTAGGCCGACAGCTCGACCACGGTGTCCCATACCACCATGCCCGGCTCATGAGTCTTTATGGATTAAGGTACCATGGTTAACAGAGTTTCCAATGGTAAGTTCAGTACCCTAGGTTCAAGCAGTTATGACTCATGCATGGTGAACATACAATGGCCAGTCGGGTTACTTGAAGGGCTCGACTAGTACGAGCGCATCTCAAGTCGAACGACATGAAGTGTGTGAAACACTTCGTGTGGCTTAACCACTATCGCCAACTCAAAACACGGCTCGCGTTCATTGACGCGTCCTTCGTGACAAACAGAAGCCAACCACGAATTTGATCCATTACCGACTGCCTGGATTAACGTATAGCCCCAAACATTTGTAAGTCAACATTAGTAATCATATGAGGGTAATGGAAATGAAATACAACAATATAAGCATGTTGAAACATGTTATAACATACCACTTAAACAAATCATCCAACACATGCATTATACATATATATGATGAAATCAATACATATAGCCAACATGGTGAAAATCATATACATCAGCATATTACTTGAGAATTCAATCACAAAACTCATTCACAACTCCATTTACTCAATAATCCCCATTGTTTTTTGTGATGGGGTCCACTCGAACTTTGAATTTGCCTCATACTTTGGCACAATCACAAGAAGTTTTTAATGTTGGATATTCAATCAACACCATTTCATGTGGTGTGGTCCAAATACTTGGATTAATAGGAAAAATAAATTTCATATTGATCCAAAACTGGATGAACGTAATGGATGACATACATACATCATGGTAGGGCCCACAGAGCACTGACCACCAGCCATGAGGCTGGTGTAAGGGGAGTAGCGAGACTAGCTACTGAAGTGACGTCAGCAAGTTCCATGGGCCCCAACATGATGTACGTTTTGTATCCACACCTTTCATCCATTTGGAGAGATTATTTTAGGGCAATATCCAAAGAACAAGTTAAATCCAAAGCTCCAGTGGACCCCAACACAAAAAACAGTGGGATAGTGATGCCCACCATAAAAAACTTCTTAAGGCCACAAAAGTTTTAGATCAAGCTGATATTTATGCTTTTCCTTTTTCATGTCTTTTTTAACTTTTAAACAGGTTAGATTTCAAATAAACATTATGATGGGCCTTAGGATAGTTTCAACGGTGGGAATCACTTTCCCCACATTTTTCTTTGGTGGGGTCCACTACAGATCTTTTTTTTACCTCATTCTTTGGTTCTTACACCAAAATGATATCTAAAAATGGATGGACAGTGTAGATATAACACATACATCATAGTGGGGCCCACAGAGCTTGGTAACATCAGCATCCAAACCGTGTACGTCCAGAGACGAACGCAGATTTCCTGTACAAGCCTTTAGCAAGAACTTCCTGCGCAAGAATGCTAGGTGGGGCCCATTGAGATTATTTTGTGAAATCCACCCCATTCATATGTTTTTAGAGCTCATTTTATGATGTGCGACCAAAAATTAGGTGTATACAATACTTAAGTGGGCCACACGAGAGTAAATAGTGGTAATTCAGTGATCACCGTTCAAGCATTCTTATGGCCATAAAAGTTCTGTATTGGTCTATATTTTTAATTTTTTCACTTAATCCCATTTGGAATGACCTTATAAATGGTTTAGATAGCATGTAAACATCAAGGTTTAGATATGGGGAAACAGATTGGCTACTCCCCCTGCCACCAGCCCTGTGGCTGGTGGTTGGTTCTCTATGGGCCCTACCATGATGTATGTGTTTCATCCATTCCATTAATCCATTTTAAAGATCATTTTAGAGCTTTATCCCAAAAAATGGAGGGATATAAATCTCAGGTGGTCCACACCACATGAAAATAATAATGATTGGATATTCACCATTAAAATCCTCTTAAGGCCCACTGTACTGCTTATTTGACATCCAATCTGTTAATTTGGTCATAGAGGCCCAAACGAAGGGAAAAAACAAAAATCAACTTGATCTAGAACTTTTATGGCCACCAAAATGTTTTTAATGGTCATCGCTCATTCAACACTATTTCCTGTAATGTGGTTCACTTGAGATTTGCATACATCTCATTTTTGGTCTCATACTGTAAAATTATCTATAAAAATAGATGGATAGCATGCATGAAACACACATCATGATGGGGCCCATAGAGCACCGACCACCAGTCATTGGCTGGTGTCAGGGGGAGTAGTCAATCCATTCCTTAGCTATGGAAGGTTTCAATAGTGAAAATATATATCCCCAATTTTCCCTCCTGTGTGACCAACCCCCTTAAGCAGACTGGTTAGGGCGCTGGCCCTAACCAGTCTCTATTTCATCTCTACCTCATACGCTCGCCTCTCTCTCTCTCTCTCTCTCTCTCTCTCTCTCTCTCTTCCTAGATCTCTCCTTCCTCTTTCTCTTCCTGTCAATCTCTCTCCCTCCTCTCTCTCTTCCGATCTCTCTCCCTCCTCTCTCTCTTCCTTGCTCGATCTCTCTTCCCACTGTCTCTCTCTCTCTATCCCCACCCAAGATCCTATTGCCGACCGCCCTACCCACGCACGCCCTCTCGCTGTCTTTGAATCTGTGGTTGAAGGCTTAAGTCTCTAAGAACATTGAGGTATTTCTCTCTCTCAATCTCTCTCAATCTCAATGCCGATTTAGGGTTTTTCAAATTTTAGGGTGGATTCAATTTTTTTGGGACTTTAATTTCCTGCTTAGGAGTACCTTGGCGTAAGCTCTATGGGCCACATTTAGACATCAGCCTACAAAATGAGGCAAATCTAAAACTTGATTTGATGTGGACCCTCATTTAAAGATTTTAGGGATTTTAGGGCTTACGAATTTGAATGTGGAACCCAAATTGGGGTTTTTTTTATTTTACAAATTAGGGATTTGGGGACTTTAGGATTTTGGGGATCTAAGGATTTTTAGAATTGGGGATTTCACCTTCTGTGTTTTATTTATTTATTTCTCTTTCTTTATTGACATTTTGAAGTCCCCAATCCATTGATCTATACTATTCATTAGGTCCAAGGCACATTTCATGGGGTTGCCATGAAAACATCATACCAATTTGAGCCAGATCTTAGGGTTTTTCAAGCAGATTTGAATGTGGACACCAAATTGGGTTTTTCTGATTTGAATGTGGACCCCGAATCGGGTTTTTCTAATTTCAATGTGGACCCTTATTTCAGGATTTGGAGATTTTAGGGCTTACATATTTGAATGTGGACCCCAAATTGGGTTTTTTTCTGATTTTACAAATTAGGGATTTAGGGATTTTAGGATTTTAGGGATTTGAGGACTTTTAAAATTGGAGATTTTTTGATTTTACAAATTGGGCTTTTTAGGAATCAGGGATGTGAAGATTTTAGGAATTTTAGATTTTATGATTAAAGAAAATAATTTTTTAATCTTGGGTTTGAAGGTTAAGCATTGGCTAATTAATGCGGGTGTTTGACATTTTATATGACTCATACTAGAAGCCAACATTTTGAGTACTGATATGAGTAACTACAATCAGGTACTAAATCGAAATCCTTATTTAAGCATTAATTCAATCTAGTCTAATTTCAATCATGATTCATATAGAATCTGGTCTAGTTTGGATTTGAATTCAAATAAGCATGATTTTTTAAAGGCTTAATTTTTGCAATCCTTATGTTGTGGCCTAAGGGTGTATCTGATGTACGTTTGTCACATCAAGCGCTAAGCTTGTGGCAAGCAAGCCCATCCAATGCCCACGGGAGTCAGCCTAGCCTAGTGCAATGGCAGCTTGTTGAAGATTCCCTTATTAATTCCATTGGAATTGAATTTTAGCGAGTCAAAAGGTTGGTGAAATCTAGATGTATCTGGTGAGGAAGTGCATGAGTACATGGCAAGCTAAAGAATTTAATATGCAAACATAGGTGATATTTGGGTAGATCATTGGTGATTTTTCAAATTCTAAAATGTTTAAGACATGAATTTGATCTTTGTTTACCAATCAAACTATATATTTACCGACAAAGGAAGAGAATATTTAACGTACTCTGTTCCCTTGCCCTTGCCAATTGCTACTCTTGTTTTTGGTTCTAGCACTAAATAGATTTTTTATTAGTTTATGAATGTGAAAGCAAAGAAAAGAGATGCCCTTTACATTTCTAATGCCCAAATTTCATGCTTTTTTTTGTAGGGTTATAGAATGCTTTTGAGGGAACTACCTCTATTCTAGGAAGGCAAAGAGTAAGTATAAAGATCAGGAACTGTGGCTTTTTTCAGTCGAAATTATATAGCTATATAATTTTTACTCATAGTATCTGAGGAAATTTCCTTATGTTTTAATTCTACATGCAAATAAATTTCAATTCCATGCATTTGTAGAGTATGAATAATTCATAAATTATGCCAGTGAGGATTAGGGAGTTAGGATCTTTCAATTTGGGAAGCCTTAGGAGCATGGCAATCAACAGTGGGATGCAACAATCAAGTGGTTTGGATTACCAAGCCATGGGCCTAAACAGAGTTGAACCTATCTTGTGCAAAGAAACTCCTTGTGAATCATATAATTCCTTTTATATATATATATATATATATATATATATATATATATATATATATATATATATATATATATATATATATATATATATATATATATAAATGCCTTTCTTTAAAGATTTAGAGAGAGTGCATCATTTCTACTCTGATTGCCACAACCTACTCCGGTATGGTCCTCGACCCAGGGCAGAGGTCCTTTTCCTATTGGGCCCTACTTTAGAAACCTCGACCTAGGGCTGAGGTCCTCGACCTAGGTTAAGTTACAAATTATTATAAAGAGTTGGTTAGATGATGAATGTATTTGCAAATTTGAATGAAAATAAACAACTTATAATACATATATATATATATATATATATATATATATATATATCTTATCAATGGAGGATACCTTGTTTAGGGGGACATGAAATTCTTTTAGCTTATGGTATGGTGCCCCAATATTGGTTGTATGTTACTAGTATGTAGTAGATAATACTAGGTTCAATAATAGATAATACTAGAGAATACCTAAACCCGATCCGAACCCGAAACGAACCTGATTCCCTAAACCTAAACTTAAACCTATAACCTAAACCTAAACTTATAACCTGCAGCATTAACCTTAACCTAAACCTATACTTATAACTTAAACCAATTCTCAAATCCCAAAACCTATAACCTAAACCTAAACCTATAACCTAAACCTTAACCTATAACCTAAACTCAATTCCCTAAACCTTAACCTATAACCTAACATAAACCTAATCCTATAACCTAGACTTATAACCTAAACCTAAACCTATAACCTAAACCTAAACCTAAACCTAAACCTAAAACCTAAATGTATTCTCAAATCCCTAAAACTAAATTTACACCTAATCCTAATCTCAACTCCCTAACCTAAAACCAAACCTAAACTTGAAAACCCAAACCTAAACCCGATCCTGAACTCGAACCCAATTTAATAAACCTAAACTTATAACCTTAACCTAAACCTATTCTCAAATCCCAAAACCTATAACCTAAACATAAACCTAAACCTTAACCTAAACCTAAGCCTTCACGTATAACCTTAACTTTTAACCTAAACTCAATTCCCTAAACCTTAACCTTAACCTATAACCCAACTTAAACCTAAACCTATAACCTACACTTATCACCTAAACCTAAACCTATAACCATAACCTAAACCTAAACCTATACTTATAACCTAAACCTATTCTTATAACCTAACCTATACTTATAACCTAAACCTATTCTCAAATCCTAAAACCTATAACTACAACCTAAACCTATAACCTATAACTTAAACATATAACCTAAACTTAATTCCCTAAACTTTAACCTATTTTCTTGCCCCAAACTCGAAAATTGGATTCATAGGAATCTCGATCTCCAAACCTGGTACCGACAGCCTCCGTAGTACCCCATTCTCAGCCCCCAGCATACATATGCCAGGTTCCGATCCTGGGATCCTATAAGGAGGATTTTCCAATGTACATTTGTCTCATTAGAAGCATAACCACAAGTATACCCAAATTATAAAGGCAACATCATCATCACATATCCACTAATATAATCATTTAAATACAATGCTGAAAGGGAAATACATATATCAAAATCAAAGCTCCAGAGGACAGTTGCAAGCTCCAATCTCAATGCTGCATAACCTAATGCCACCTGAACACATTTATCATGCATAAGCTTACAAAAGCTTAGAGGGTGGTGAAAGTATGTGCACAAGATAAGTGCCAAGTATACAATAAAGCCCATAAATCATACATCATTGGAATAAGAGGAAATACAGACAAGATCACAAATCATACGATATTAGAGTAAGCAAAAATATACTGGTAAGTCCATGAGTGCTATCAGCCATACCAAGGCTATGCGATGCAAGACATAACAAGACAATAACAGATGCTGAGGATGCAATGCAATATGCAAATCCTGACAAGCCACGAATACCATCAACCTCAGTTAGGCCATATAAGTGTAAAAATATAGTAACCCAAAATGCTAAGTACTGCGGATGCAATGTAATATGTGATGTAAATGAAATGATCATGCTGGAATGCGAAGTCGGGATGATAGTATGTAGTATCACAGGCTACGGCGTCCACCCCAAGAGACTTCTATCCAAACCAGTCTCATGCCTAAATTTAGATAGTTCGACTCAATGTGGTAAACTCCTGATCTCAGGTTAGTCGCGCGCCCAACCAAAATCCCGGTCATTTGAAGGTACACATAACAAATAGTTACGCACCACCAACCTGAGTGGATAGTGAATGAATGAATGAATGGATATGCAATTCCTACTCAATAAGTCCACATATCAGAATGGTTGCTCTTTGGGGAA
Organism: Magnolia kwangsiensis; assembly: GCA_037074715.1. Taxonomy (NCBI): domain Eukaryota; kingdom Viridiplantae; phylum Streptophyta; class Magnoliopsida; order Magnoliales; family Magnoliaceae; genus Magnolia; species Magnolia kwangsiensis. Next base: position 109,103,976 of record CM073573.1, on the reverse strand, counting down.
ATCACCAGGGCCTATTACACTCCACTCCAACTGCCTCCTCCCTAGCTGCACAGCCCAGTGAGTGGAAGAGACCTCACTATCCTCCTAGCCAGCAGTCTGTCAATACTTACTCGACTCGTCGATAGGGGACCCATTTATGAGCTGGTCATACTCAGCCTAGCTTATAGCCCCCTCACTCGAGTAGATAAGGCCATACACCCTCCCAACCAACCATGACACAGTGGGAGACGCGGTGTTGAGGCATAAAATAAAGAGCAGAGATGAAAAATAAAGGAAAATTAGCATTGTGCAGAAAAAGGATGCTATTATGCGGAAGAGATTATTGTGTGAAGTAATTGGGGTGCACAATGATTTTTGCAAAGCAGTTGGCACACAGAGATTTTTGCATAGCAGTTGGCGCACAGAATTTCCACACAGCAGTTGGCACACAGTCATTTCTGCACGGCAGTTGGCAAATAGTGATTTCAACACTGTAGGAGTGCACAACAAGACCCACATAATGGGGAGCGCACAGGGTCTACGTGGCACACTCACACGTGTGGGAGGGCTATAAATACCCCCCGACCCCTCCAGTGGGGTCATGAGTTACCAATCACAGCGAGAGAGAGAGAGAGAGAGAGAGAGAGAGAGAGAGAGAGAGAGAGAGAGAGAGAGAGAAGAGATTGTGGAGAAAAAGGTAAAGTCGCAACTATTGTGCGAAAGAAGCATTATACGGTGCACAACACGACCAGTGCATAATAAGGGCTTGCGCACAATGAGCACCAACGCATAATAAGGGCTGGCACAAAATGAGCACCAGCATATGACAGCTTTTGCCTGTGCATAACTACAGCTCATAATAGCTTCCGATTACACACAATGACTTTTGATAATGCAGAATGACTTTTAAGATAGTGTTCAATATTATGTTTAATGTTTCATATAGTTGTACATAATATGAATGCTAAGTCTTTGTTGTATGTTATGATTCATGAAGTTTCTATTTGGAATCAAAGGAGAAAGGGATGTGAAGAACTTGGAATAAATAAAGTGACTATCTTTATCATTAGTCTTCAGTTATTTTGTTTAAATGAATGAAATATTCCCCAAACAAAATACTTTTGTTTCTTGTTCGAAATAAAATGGCAACTCTGCTAGGGACATATTTTCATATTCATTTAAACATTAACCTAAGAGTTACACAAAAGATAATCACAATTTGTTTAGCGTCTTCAAGACGCCAAAATGGCGACTCTCAATGGGAATATCCTACCTTTCATCTCCAAATAGAATACAACTTAAATATAAATATTAATGTGTTTTAGCATTCTGTGAATATAAATAACAGGTGAAGAGGAATACTACAATTACCTCAGTAAATGGCAACTATTTAAGGGAATACAATTTTTTACTTCACCACGACCAGATTTGTTGTGGAGTATGCTGATAAACCAAATGGACATTATGAAGAAAAAGTGATAGAAAATAAGCAAATGAAATCGCAAACAGCTGTTATGGTAGTGACTGCTTCACCAATAGCACAAGGAGAGAAAGATGAATGGATCATCGTCACTCGCAGGAGGACCAGGGCTCAGACAACAAGAATAACTTCACCACCAAGCAGAGTCAGAGGTCCAGTAACCTGAAATGCTGCCAGGAGGAATCCCAAACTCGCCCCTCCTCTGATACACCCTAAGCAGACAGTTCCATAACTAACGTCATATGATTTCCCTGCATTGACAACCCCGAAAGCCAGGTGGACAAGAGAACAAAAGGGTAAAGCACTATTAGTTAGCTCATCGACATCTACTCCGCCTCGGTCGGACAGTGGTAATAGAGGTATAGAGAAGTTGAATCAAACCCCGTCCTCTCCTCCTTTTGTAAGCCCTCTTTCGTCAACATACTCTTATCCCACTCCTACTACGATTTCATCAAAGAGTGGAGAAGCCATGGTACACATGGCTAGAACCAATCAAGAAAATACACCAACCACAGAAGACTATGTGAATGTGATGGCAGAAGCACAAAGAGTATTAATGGAAGAATGAAGGAATCTCAGGGAAGCTTTAGCAACTCTTGCACACAATGTCGCCCGGATGGCAGCACCCCTAGTGATCGATAATATGAATGAAAGAGAGCAACACCCCAAAGGTTCACAGCAACCATGAACAGGATCGCATGGATCTATTCCCGTTACGGGTATAATAACACAGTAAGAGGTACGACAGGTCATCAAAGAAGCGGTCAGATCAGAAAAAGAACGTGAAGGCACTGGGAGATTTAGGTATCGAATGCCAAACTTGAGAGAAGTAGAAGATATACCATTCCCTAACAATTTTAAACACCCCAACTTTCAAAAGTTCAATAGGGATGGATCACTAGAAGAACATTTGATGCATTTCATCACTAGCATGGGGAATTTTGCCACAGTACCTCAGTAATGTCTTCGATTATTCGGGTCTTCTTTAACAAATAAAGCATTCAGATGGTATGCTAGTTTAGCACCTTGGTCGATAAGAACATGGGAACAAATGCAGGATGCGTTTATGTCAAATTTCTTCTCTTCAGAGCATAATGTTAGCATCTCAGAATTTACTTCGGTACGACAGAGAGAGGGAGAAGCCAGTGGAAAAAATAATAGACAGATGGAAGACTTTGGGAGCTTCTTGCAGGTAATTACCAGAAGAAAAAGAACAGGTAAAAATGTGTTTGAATTCTATGAAGACCGGGATGGCATTTGGCCTTACCAGTGCTGACATTAGGACCTTCCGTGACTTGGCTATTGGCACATGCTCTGGAATTAATGACTCAGAAAATGCCAACGTTCAAGTATAATACGGTCAGAAAGGGATCTCAAAGATTGATTACGAATATGGTTGAACACGGCAAGAGGAACCAGGAAGCAAGGGAAGCAAAAGGTAAGAGGACAGAAAGGAGAGAAGAGTCGAGTCATCCTAAAGGAAAATTTACAATAAAAAGTTCCGATCATTGAATTCTCATGAGGGTCTCACGTTCGAAAAAGAAGATGTATTCCCCACGATGAATCAGTTACGAAAAGTTGGGACAATTGAATTGCCATCATTGAAGCGTCCCGAGGAAGCATCTAAAATGAAGGAAAGGGACTTCTATCACTATCATCGTTTAATAGGTCACTCGAAAGAAAATTGTTATACACTGAAGTGTATTATACAGAGAATGATAAATAATGGTGAGATAATAGTTGAGAAAGAGAAGGAAAGAGACAGGAGAGCGACAGCGAATGTACTTACTATGCGAGAAGGTTATCAAATGAAGAGAAGAGTGGACGACCCAAAGACAACAAGGAAAGCTGCTGTAACTATTTTGGGGTCGAGGAGGAAGATGGCTAGCTCGTCAAGATCAAAAAGTGAAAAAATGAAAGTGAAAGCGGCTATGGGTCATGCAAGCAACAATGACAGTAATGGGTAAGGAAAAGGAAAAGAGACAGGAACAGTGACGTATGATATCATAAGTCACTTGAAAAGCATTCCAGCCCGATTGAGTGTTTATGACACTCTAAGGTTGTCAGAAGACTCCTAACAAATCTTGGTTAAAGATTTATCTGATGAAAACATAAGGGAAGTGTTACTGGCTGAATTGGAAAATGAGGAATAAAGAGACAGTTTGCCAGTAATCTCTTTCTCTGACAAAGATCTGGACTGTATGGTCGAACACAATAGGCCATCGATGATAATGGGATATATTTGGGGCAAACAAGTGAAAAGAATAATGCTGGATAATGGGTCCACTGTAAACCTATTGCCATTAACGATGCTTGATAAATTAGGTTATCGACGCTCAAACCTACACCCTAGTGGAATGATGATACAGGACTTCAATCAAGATGGGCAACACACGCTTGGAAAGATTACAGTAACATTAGAGATAGGAGAGTTAACTACGCATGTCGTCTACCAAGTTATAAACACAGTGACCACGTATAATCTTCTTCTGGGAAGACCGTGGATGCATCAGAATGGCATCATACCTTCTACCCAGCATCAGTGTTTCAAATATTGTAAAGATGGGGTACAACATAAAGTGATAGCCGATGCAAGACCATATACAGAAGACAAAGCTTTTTTCGCATACGCTAGTTATAATGATGGATTTTCCAGCGAGTGAGAGAAAGAGAATGATGAGACAGAGTCCAAGAAAATGTTTTCATGGAAATAGTGAGAGAAGAAGGAATGAAGTCATCAGCAGAAGAGAAAGAGAAGAAGAAATTCTATTTCATCCCAAAGCATTTACGACAGCCAGGACAACCGCCATTAACACTACTATCGCCTGGACAGTTCAAAATTCTACAGTCAAATTATAGAGTTCCCCTTCTATATGCTGAAAGAATTCGGCCATTTTCCTGCATTCCAAATAGGTTTTAGGTAGAACCTAATGCAAGAAATCCAGAGCTAATCGAGTTTTATACTCCCCCAGAAATGAGACATGATGAGGAAGACAACATAGGGATGGAAAATGAAAGCTTAATGCCTGAAGAATTACAGAGATATAGCTTGGCGAGTCAGAAAATTATGAAGAAAATGGGCTTTGATTGCGAAGAACTTGTCGGCTTAAATTGCGGAAAAGGAATTCAGGTTCCAATTGGGGTCAATCAAAAGAAATGTGAAAAATTTTGTGGATTGGGGGCAGAGTCTTTAGTGAATATGGTAACAGTTAATCAGATAGGAGAAACGAACCTTGATATGATTAGCAAACCTAAGATAGCTCCAAAAAAAATGGAGGATGGGGGTCAGCCGACGATTGACAGCTTAAAGGAGATAAATTTAGGGACAAAGGAGGAACCGTAGAATACTTTCATAAGTACTAATTTGCCACAAGAAGAAGTCAATCGATATGTCAATCTGTTGAAAGAGAATAGAGATGTCTTTGCTTTGACGTATGCAGAAATGCCAGGGTTAGAGCCAGCAGTAGCAATGTATCGGCTGAGTATCTCTAAAGATAAAAGACCCGTTAAACAGACATAGACAAATTCATATAGAATTAGTCCTAAGATAGAAGAAGAAATAAGCAAACTAATAAAGTTTGGATTCATTAGAGAAGTTAAATATCCTAAGTGGATATGACATATAGTCTTGGTGAAGAAAAAGAATGGACAAATAAGGGTTTGCGTCGATTTCAGGGATTAGAATGATGCATGTCTGAAAGATGATTTTCCTTTACCCATAACTGAAATGTTGATTGATAGCACCACACAGTATGTTATCATGTCTTTCATGGATGGGTAAGCTGGCTACAATCAGATACGAATGGTGCCCGAAGATGAAGAGGCAACGGCTTTTAGGACCCCATTGGGGATATACTATTATAAGGTTATGCCTTTTGCTCTCAAGAATGCTGGAGCGACATATCATCAAGCAATGCAGAATATCTTCCAAGACATGATGCACAGACATGTTGAGTGCTATGTTAATGATTTGGTGGTCAGGTCAGAAAATCATCAGAAGCATCATGAACATTTAGCATTAGTTTTTCGCCAAATCAGAAAGAAGCAGTTAAAGATGAATCCGACTAAATATGCGTTTGGGGTATCATCACGAAAATTTCTTAGCTTCATAGCGAGACACAGAGGTATTGAAATAGATCCAAAAAAAGTGAGAGCTATTCAAGATATGCCCCCTCCGAAAACGTTGAAAGAGTTAAAAATTTTACAGGGCAAGCTAGCCTATATCTGTCACTTTATCTCAAACCTAGCAGGAAGATGCTAGCCATTCTCTCATCTGATGAAGAAGGGAACGGAATTTATATGGGATAAATCTTGCCAGAATGCCTTCAATTTAATAAAGGAATTGTTGAAACAACCTCCAGTGTTGTCGGCTCCTGTAAAAGGAAGACCCCTCATTTTATATATATCACCAGCTGAGAATTCACTAGGAGCTTCGTTAGCATAGGTGAATGATAGTGGGAAAGAGGCGGTGCTTTATTATCTAAGACGAACATTAATCGATGTGGAGTGTAATTATACGCCTATCGAAAAAATATGTCTGGCGTTGGTCTTTGCAGTTCAAAAATTAAGACATTATTGTTTGTCACAGGACATAACTCTAATATCTTGAGCAGATCCTATTAAGTTTTTTATGACTAGGCCAATGTTGTCAGGAAGGTTAGCGAAATGGATGCTACTGTTATCAGAGTATATGATCATATACGAATTAGTCAAAGCAGTGAAAGGACAAGCGGTGGCAGATTTTCTAGCAGCTCATCCCGTAACAGATTACGAAGCCATTTTTGATGAATTTTCAGACGAACAAGTTATGGTGACAGAGTTGTCTAAATCATGGCAAATATTTTTTGATGGGACAGCCTGGGCAATAAGAGAAAGTGCTGGAGTAATATTCATTACCCCACAGGGTGATTTGTTGCCTTATTCTTTCATGTTAGGAGCGGCATGCATGAACAACGAAGCAGAATATAATGCCCTTATCATTGGGATGGAGATAGCCAGTGAATTGAAGATAAAAGACTTGCAGATTTATAGAGATTCTAAGCTGATTATAAATCAGGTGGTGACAGAGTTTGAGACAAGAAAACTGAAACTTTTGCCGTATTGTCGAAGGGCACAATGCCTATTGGAGAAATTTCTGAATGCCGAAGTTAAACATGTACCCCGAAGCGAGAACATAAAAGCAGATGCTTTGGCCAATTTAGCAACAAGGTTGTCTTATCCAAATAGATGTCCCTTGCAAATAACAATCGAGGAATGGAGATTCTTGCCATCTACCGAGGTGAATGATGAAATAATGGAAGTCCTACCCGTGTCATGCTTGGAAGTAATGATAAATGATTGGCGTCAACCTTTCATCGATTATCTCAAGTATGCTATCTTACCAAACAATCCAGAAGAGAACTTGTAGATCAAGCAGAAAGCAAAGAGATTCATCTTGTGTAGTGAAGAATTGTACAAAAAATCTTATAATGAAATATTGTTGCGATGTCTCAATGAAGATGAGGCACGCCAAGTCCTGCAAGAAGCTCATTCTAGGAAATGCGAGGGACATCAAGCCGGGAGAAATTTGTTCCACCGAGTGCATCGGATGGGATACTACTGGCCGACAATGTTTAAGGATGCGATCGAATATGCGAAACGTGTCATGAGTGCCAAGTCCACCGTAATATTGTACATGTTCCTCCTGGAGATCTTCATCAGTCGGTTACTTCTTGGCCTTTTACTGCATGGGGACTGGATGCCATCTGGCCTATAAATCCATCGTCATCTAGAAGAAAGTAGTATATATTAGCAGCAACGGATTATTTTTCTAAATGGACAAAAGTAGTTGCACTGTAAAATGTAAACGAGAGGGATGTTGTTAATTTTATTCGGCATGCGATAATATATCACCATGGTATCCCGAAGAAGATTATTACAGACAATGGTACTCCTTTCAAAAATAGGGGAGTGGAGAAGTTATGCCAGAAGTTCAATATTCATCAGTCCTTCTCAACTCCTTATTATCCACCAGCCAATGGTCTGGCTGAAGCATTTAATAAGATGATTGTAAAAATTTTGAAAAAAAAATGGTGGGTGAAAATAAGCGCAACTGGGATGAAAAACTACAAGAAGCTTTGTGGGCCTACACAACAACATATCGTACAGCAACACAAGCTACCTCATATTTCTTACTCTATGGTGTGGAGGTAGTTATACCAATCGAGGTACAAGTTACTTCACAAAGAGTAGCAGTGCATCAATCAATTACAGATGATAAAAATGCAAAAGTACGACTCAAGGAGTTAGATATGCTTGATGAGAAGAGACTGACATTTCAACAGCGATTATAGTTATACCAAGCAGAGTTTCTACTACCTTTAATAGCAAGGTTAAGCATCGATCTTTCAGGAAAGGGGATTTAGTTTTGATGTTGAAAAGGCCGATAGTAGTTACTCGAAGAACAGGGGGCAAGTTTGATCCTAAATGGGATGGTCCGTATGTAGTAATTGAAGTTTACTCCAATGAGGCATATAGGGTGACAGATCAAGACGAACGAGGCATCAGTATACCGGTCAATGCCCGCTTCCTCAAGAAGTATTATTCCTGACAATGGAAGGAATTTTGATTTAGAAGATTATTAGGATAATTCTTCTATATCAAAAGGGGGCAATTACAAATGAAGGGATGAAATGGTGAAATAGCCTTAGTAGACATGGCCTTATATTCTATCTTCATGAGTAAAAAAGCTGTAAAAAGACAAAGTCATGTACTCTCCCTTATGTGAAAGAATAAAGGCATAAATTCTCAAATCAAAAGTTGTTCAAGCATATATATCAGGAGCATGGATGATTGCCGCTATTGATGATTGCTCCGCTGTTAATGGGTACTCCATGCATTGATGATTATCACCGATATCGGTAATTATGGTCAATCATCATTGCCAAAGATTGGCAACTGTCATTGTCATTGCGGAATACTAGTTATTACAAAATGCTGCTTATTTCTATCAGAATTATTATCATCACCAATCACCGACCTGATTTGATATTTAAAACAAAATATGGATGTTCTTAGAACATTTTCAGTGATGGTGGAATATCAATTATTGATTCATCTATTTGGGCAATAAGGAGAACTATACAGTTAACTATATCAAAAGTTGATGACAGTGATGGCAGCTTATTTCTCAAAGAAAGTCAGCAATAAAAAGCCAGTAAAAAAAAATTTATTTGTGAGCTCTCTAACAGCATTATGGAAGAGGAGGAAAATACCCTCTCAGAAATGGGTCCAAACTCACAAATGAAGGAAACCCAGATCCTCAGTTTGGTTTCGGTATTAACTTGTGAGGAAGGATATAAAAACCTACTCATTGATGGACCGAGAACCTTGAATTTGGTACTTAAGGTAGCCTGGTAAAGCCCTGCGAACTCTAAAGAGTAACTGTGGCCATCCCAGTTCGTAAATCCCATTCACGGCCGTGATCGCTCCAACTAATCAAGAGCTTAAACTATGTATTACTATCTAACTAAACTGAAATATAGCACCACCTATCGAAGCGAGATCATATAGGAGAATCCCATACTGACAATTATAATATGCCTGTCATGTTGTTGAATAAATAAACATGTTTAAGATACTTTATGTTGTAGCTCTGCAATAATACAATTATGCGAGTTAATTATATACTATAGTAGAAAAAGAATATTTACATACAATGTCTACACATCTTCAGTTATGTTCAAAATTTCCAAGCAAGGTTACAATTCTTCTTTCAATTGAGACTGTAATATAGCAGTTGTATGCTCGACTTCAAGGATCAAGCTAGCCTAGTTAAGGATGCCAGTTAATTTAGATGCCAAAGAAGTAGCAACTTCTTCATCCCTTGACTGGTCAGCTTGTATGGTGTTGATTAATTAAGTATTTGTCTCAAGTTCTGCTTGAATTTGACAGACAGTTGAATTTTTCGCTTCCCATTGACTCTTGAGTGATAAAATTTCTTTCTCAAGAACGGCAATCTGATCGATAATGTTTGCCTTGTTTCTCTTAGAAACCTTCAATTTCTCATGGAGGGACTAATTGATAACATTATGATCAGTAAGGGTACCATCTGCTTCAAAAAGCTTTTCTCTAAGAAGCGCCAATTCCTACTGGCGACTTAGAATCTCAGGAGCCACGACCATATTTCGGGCTGCTTCCAAAGTCTTTGTAGAGTCACAAAATCGTGACAAAGAGGTATAAAGACCTTGAATGTCGACACGTGCTAAGCGAGCTGCAGGAGCAAGAACTGCTAGAGCACCATCCAAAAAGGGCCATTGACTAGGATCTTTTAAGGTACTGAGAATGACAGAGATTGCATGCTTAAAGAGTCCCAACATGAGAGGTGCCACCTTTTCCAAAGAAAGTTTGTTGAAAGCCATAGTCACAGAATTAGATCCTTTAGATCCACTAGGGGTTGGTGTGACCGAAACTAAAAGATAAATAGGGAAGTATAAGTTTAAAATGAGAGTATATATATGTATCAATTATGATAACCTAGAAATGAATATATATATATATATATATATATATATATATATATATATATATATATATATATATATATATATATATATATATATATATATATATATATATATATATATATATATATATATATATATATATATATATATATCGGGAGTAGGAGCAAGAGTAACTGAAGCAAAATGAGTTGTGGGAGCTGTAGAACTGGGAACTTCAGTAGTTATGATGACATTAAGAGAAAGTTCTTAAATTCCCGCAGTGCTCGAATTCAAAGTGCTGGGCATTAGAACTCTATTGGGTCAGAAAGAAATTCCAGGCTTTAAGCCACTGGTTGAATAAGAGAAGGGGGCGTGATAGGGGAGTTGTCAACTCGAACGGGAACATTGGATGAGTGAGGGACTAGTGGTCTAGACTCTTCTGGACTGGGAAGAAGAAGTATATCCCCTGTTACTACTTGAGTTTCTGATAACCGAACTTTTACATCTTGTGAAGTTAATGTTTCATGGGTAGCCACATCAGTAGTTTCCATAATACAAGGGGAATACGAAGCATTAAAAGAAAGGAAAATATTTCTGCCAGGAGTACCACCATACTCTCCATAATCAAGTTGCTCCTCATTATCTAGTGAAGTTTCCAGAAAAGGTTAAGAGGTGTCAAGTTAAGAAGTGTCAGGTTTAGTGGCTGGAGCATCAAGGAGAGGAGACCGAACTCCAGCATCACTACCTTCTCCAATGTGTATTTTAGCATTAGTATCTGCATTAAGTAAATCAATCCCTTCATCAGTCAAACTTGTGGGGGTAGATGTATCTTTGCTCATTGTATTAGCCAAACATTTTAAGGAGCTATCTTCATCTGATATGGTCTGCTTCATAGGAAGAAGGCAGTCTTCACAGGAAGAAGATGTGTACCTTAAGAAGAAGAAGGGGTTGGTTGCGCCAGAACTTTGGGAGATAGTAGCTTGGTACAAGAGCTATTCATGGGAGATGTGTTAATAATGATTTTACGCACTGTAGTAGAAGCTATTACTGTAGTATGATAGGTTGTGGCTTTTGTAAGATTTATAGTAGGGATAACTGAAGCAATTGCATGATCAACAGGCTGAGAGATTGTGGAAGGATCCATAATAGGAGGTATGACAGGGGTAGGACGTGCAAGTTGATCTTCCCCCTCTAGAGTGGGAGAAGGCAGAATGTTGCCTGTTGTTTCAAATTCACTTGTAGGAGTTGCCGATCTTGATTCTTGATTTAATAAGTTCAGAGGAGAACCAAAAGCAATTCAGCCCTCTAAAGTGGTTGAGGATATTAATTCTCTAATAGGTTCTTCAATGGAAATTTTAAACAAAATTGTCCTGGAGTGGCGGCATGATCCCTCCCGTAGAATTATCCAATTCCTTGTTCTAGTCTGTAATTCCTCAAACATGGGGGAGGGATCCAGACAGGACGATCCACTGAAAAATAGTTGTGTACTAGATGATACTGATGAATCCACCACCGCATCTAAGAATATGAAGCTGTTACTCTGTGATTGTATCCAGGAAGCACAAACCGAGAGCCAAAATTTCTTACCAGGAGTTGTTTCCATATCAAAGACCAGTTATAAGGACCAACTCCATAGCTCCTCATAGTACAAGTGACTTCATCGCTTGCTTCGGGCACAGTTTGATCATAGCTGAATTGTCTAGTGAATCGATTTGGATAATACGGTTCTCGCCAGAACTCCAGTCCCTCTCTCAGTGGAAGATTACAAGAACGAATGCAGAGAAAGAAAGTTCTTTCGAGGGGCTCTTAAGTCATTGGTATCTACCACATCTGTAACGTCCTGGAAAAATCCGTATATTGATCCGAGTACCACCTCTAGCAGAAATCCTTTAGAACTTAATCCTTTAGAAATTTAATGAGAATTAACTAGCGCTAAACTAGATTACCTGTGAAATTAGCACCAACCACTTTAAATACGATCTGCAAGACCCAAAGCCTATAGAATTGTTAACGCTACATTACCCTGAAATCTAGGATCCAACTCTAAGCCCAGTTACTCCCGGGAGCATTCGAAAACTTCGTATCGGACCTGGACTGTACGTCGAAAGTCTAATAGCGATGAACTTAGATAATTATGACCGCCTAGTTGGACTTGACAATCACCTCGAAAATCAAGACCAGACGATGTCCTAAGACTATTTTCTTGAGTCCGGAGTGAGTGTGAGAACGTGAAGGTTTTTAGGAAATTAAATAAGAATTTAAGTAATCTAAGTCATGTCGCTTGCATGCCATTTATAAGCATCTTGACCATCAGAATCTGACCCAAATTCACTCTCGAATCAGGGAAGATGGCTCATACATGTCAAAGTACTTGTGGCCCTGATCGAGTTTCAGTGACCGTTGAACTGAAACTAGTCCACCACGGTCGATCTAAAAACCTGATCGGACTGAAAACTTAACTTGCTTAAGATCCAATATTAGTGAGCTTAAGTCCGATCGAATTTAATAAAATGACCTCCAGAAATGTCCCGTTGGATCAGAAAAAGCCCGATTTGGTTATAACCTAAGTATACTTTGGCTCTGGGACTATTTTCGTCAGTTTTGGGCCTATATAAGGGCCTTAAAGCCTCTCTCACATATCCCATACGAATTCTAAAACCTAACTAATATAAGAGAGAGAAAGTGAGAGAGTAGTTGGTGTTTTATCTTGGGATTCTTCCTAGTTCCTCTACGCATCAAATCCATTGTATCTGGATCATTATTTCGGCGATTCTAATTCCATTTTTGGGTAAGACAATCAAACCCTAACCTGTTTTGGAGCTTGGAATAGTCTAAGTGTTGTTATAGCTAACCTATTTCGTACTTTAGGTTGCCTATCTGCCGTTGACGAAGACTTATCGTCTAAATCATACCCATTACGCGTTTATCGGTTTAAGGTACGAACTATATACATTTAGGTTATGGTTTTCAAGACTTTCAATGTTAGATAATGATTTATTCTTGACGTGGATGCTATTACACATGCTAAATGCGCTATCTGTTTTGATTTACGTATATGTATAACCTATGTTGTAAATAGAGTCTTTCATATATATATTAGAATGTCTGTATGCGTATGAAATCTGATGTTGTGATTGCCATGATTATTTATCGTTAGTACATGATTGTTATGTATGCGATAATTCCTTGGTGAAAGGATTTGGCCTAATATGCAATATGGTCAACATACGTGATGTATGCTAAATAGTGTAGTCTTAGTGTTTGTAAAAATGCCTGAATGAGTTAGTATTCAGTAAAGCGTGATTCATAAGGTTTTTGAGATATGAATCTCAATTACCCTACTTGTGTTTATGATTTCCTCCATGAATTGTTTAGCCTCTTTTATTCATGTTAACTGTGTGTATGATTTCCTCTATGTACTGTATTCATGTTTAAGTTATATTTCATAACATGTTCATTTGAATGTAGAATATAAATCAAATGTCTAATATTGAGGTTGTACATGACTGGGACTATATTACAGTCTAGGTAGTCGGTAACAGCCCTTAAACTGGTGGTTGAGGTTATTTTCGTCACGCAGGATGTGTTCGACGAATGCAAGTCGTACTTGGGATGTTCAACAGTGGTTAGGCCACATGGAGTGCTTATACATTCCATGTCGATCAACTCAATGTGCACTTGTCCTAGTTGAGCTCGTCAAATAACCTAATTGACCGATGTATGTTCACCATGTTTGGACGTTATTGTTTGAATCTAAGGTACTAAACTCACTAGTGAAATCCCATTAACCTTACTACCGCGATCCCCTAAGACTCATGAGCTGGACATAGTGGTATGGGACACCGTGGTCGAGCTGTCAGCCTACGCTAGGGCAACGAGCCTCCCTGTAGTGACCAGTGAGCAATGTAGACTCGTGAGCCGATTATGGTGGTATGGGACACTATATTCATGCTTTCGGCCTACATTGATTGGTAACGAGCCCTTTATAGTGACCTTTAGTATATCTTGAAACTGCATTGGGGCGACAAGCCTTATTGTAGTATATAGGATATAAATAGACCTGTATTGATTGGTCACGAGCCCTTTATAGTGATCTAGAACTATAATATCGTATGAGATTGTCTAGGACTAACAACCCTAGAATGGATCATTTTTAGAAATTGATATAAGGGAGGTACCTTAGCTTCCCAATCCTACTGTATGAAAAGGACTAATAAGAACTTGATAATCATGCTCATAACATTGCACTGCATGTGTTGTTGGCGCTGGTGTAGAGCTCAGTGGTAGTGATTCATGCCGCGATCATCAGATGTTGTCGCAAGAGGGAGTTTGTGGTGAGGGCATGCATCATTTCCTTACACCATTCTTGCATTAACAAGAGTATCTAGGACATGTTTGATTGTACTGCTTTATCATTACTACTTGATTGAATTGATAACATGTTAACCTTTATTGTATAGTTCCACTGAGTTGATCACTCACTCCTACGTTCTAGGATGGTGCTTAAACACCAACCAAACTCTGACTTAGCTACAGGTGATGATGATGCCTGCGAGGCGGAGTCGGAGTTCGATGAGGAGGAGGAGGCATTCTCGTTCATGCAGTTTTCAGGCGGATTCATGTGAGCCATGTCCTAATTGACGGGGATTTAGGGCTATGTTTTTAGTGATTTATCACAGTTTGATATATATATTTTGAGACAACTTATAATTATGACCTAGAAGAGCATACATATCTTGGGGACTTATGTTGGTTTATATATGTATTTCAGTTTTTCGCTTGCATTTTCAGACTGTCCCTGAACTATGTTTTCTATTTTGGCTTAATCTACATCATGTTTTATGCACTAATACAGACAACATACATCTAACTTTAAATATGTTACATAAGTGATGTTTTGGAACTCAGGAGCTGAGTTATGCTCGACCTCCAATTTTTAGGGCATTACAACATCTCTGTCTTCGGCTTGGTAATCTAAATAAAAAGGGAAGAAATCAATAGACTCTATGCTATCAATTTTATCAGTTATCCATTCATAGCTCTTCTTTATCATTTTCTTCTTTAAAAAATAACACAAAGGCAGATGATTTGGGTGAACGTAAGCCTTCTCTAGGACATTATACATCCAGGGAAAATAAACGCCAAGCCATCTAGAGAAATAATGCCACAAAGTAAAAGTGGATGTAACTCTTATTACCGGGCTTGAGAAATGCACCACGGCATGACCAAAAGCCCTGTATAGTGAACATAAGACAGGGGGCCAGGGAATATTTCTTTCTGCCTTCTGCCATTGCCCCTACTGCCACAAATAAAGACGATCAAATTGAATCTGAACTTTTCAAACTGGGGAGCACGACCAAGCTCAACCAGTAAGCCAAGAAAGCAGCTAGTTTAGTTTCAGTACTAAAATTAGCTAGGCCCTTTATTTTCTTACAATTGGCTTCTAAATCAGCGCAGTGATTGCCGGAGAATCTAAAAATAAAATAAAATAATAATAATAAATAAATGAATAATAATATAAGTAAAATTTCAGTAAGAAGCATTGTTTGAGAAGAAAGGGAAAAGTTAAGATACTTACACCAAATAGCAAGAGAAGTGCGCTAGCCACTGGAGAGGAGAGATCTTTTGGACATAGCAAAGTGAGATGTCTCGCAAAAAAGACAGATAGTAGATGTTGTTATTCTGGGCACTCTATTAGATCTAACATAAGTAAACTCCATGTTTGAAGGAACATATTCGTCAAGGAAGGATCCTGAGATAGGCAGGCCGGCCATTCTGTTGAGATCCCATAATGTTATACTCACTTCTCCTATCAGGAGATGGAATGAGTTTGTGACTGAAGACTAGTGTTTCAGGAAGCCTTTATATATCATCGTATCTTTGTGAAAGAATTCAGAAGTGGCTTCTATAGCATCATAAATCTGGGCTGCACGTAAAGCATTTTCATGCTTTGTTAAAATCGCTTTGGTCCAAGCACTATAGTATAGACGGGTCATCCAGAGACCCCGTGTTTTGAATTCGTCCTTGCCCCCATAAAGAATCACGGTGACGGAAGCGTTGTTGAATTGTTTCAAAAAAGTGAGTAGGATACAAAGAATGGGGATCATGGCATGGTGCGAGAAAGCGCATGTATCTCACTTGTCCAGTCTTTTGAGTTAAACCTTTATCTATAAGGTAGCCTTCAAGGATGTGTGGCTCTTTAATAACCTAATTGGATATATACAAAAGCCTGTTTTGAATCATGAAGTCTCTTGGTTCACTTTCAAGGATCTTACAGTGACGTTGAAGTTGTAGAGGGAGAGCAATGACCTCGTCTTTATACGAATTGTAAAATTTAATTTCTTCAGTAGTCAATTTTACTGAATCCCAAGCATTTTGAAAACGTCTTCGGTTGTGTTCTCAAAATTTCTCTTGGAAGACTTCGTCTGGGTGCCTTGTTCTTGTTCGTTGAGGAACGGTTGGTGAAGGAGAAGCCTCTGCATCAGGGAGATAAGTAATATCAGTGCAATAATTAGCTGTGCATTTCATCTAGTTTTCCCAGTCAGATTCTTGTCTTGAAAAGGGGGGTCCCTCTATCTTCTACATAATTATAGTTATGTGAATGTCTTCAAGAAAACATTGAATGCGATCAGCGAAGTTCACAATGACAGGAGTGGGTTCTTTAAAGAAAGAACTATAATTTTCACTGAAGCGAGGTTTTTTTTGAGTTATGTGTTTCATCGGGTTGTGGGTCAGATGGCCCAGCAGTACTTGAAGAAGCAAGTGGTCTTTTAGAGCTTGCCATTGGGAATCTAAGCATAATCTAACAAAGTAGGGTAGAGTCAAAAGAAAAGATTATCAAGGAAATAAAAAGTAATATGCCAGATTCAAAAATTAAATGCAAAATTACTAAAGGTTGAATAGTTGTGCGTAGACTATTGTGTGCAGGCTATTGTGCGTAGACTACTATGTGCAGACTATGTGTGCAGGTTATAGTGCACAGGCCTTTGTGTGCAAGCCATTGTGCGCCAAAGGAATCATTGCGCATAAACTAATGTGCACAAAATGTTGTGCGATAAGCACCAAGTGTGTGGAATCACTAATTGTTGGACGTTACTGATTGTGCGCAGAATTATAAGTTTTGGTTGTGCGAGGTAGGTGTTGTGCGGCGCACAATCAGGTCAGCTCACAAAGGCAGTTGATCTGATGAAGAAACAACAAGTACGGGGCGAAAGACGGAGATGCTAAAAATAAGAGAGAAGTTTTGAATTTATAAGCAGAGTATGAGGTGTTGTGTGCCACCTAATGTGCGCAAATGGTTGTGCGTAGACCATTGTGTACAATTTATAGTGCGAATTTGATTCTGCGCAATCTTTGCACACAACAAAGAAAATTTGCGCATAATGTCATAGATCCAGTGTATGTAGAAATTTATTAGTATTGATCTTACATATTTATTTCATGAGTGTCAAGAAAAAAATGCAGGATCAAGGGGGCATCTGTTAATGCATAAAATAAAGAGAAGAGACGGAAAACGAAGGAAAACTGGCATTGTGCAGAAAAGGGATGCTATTGTGCAGAAAATATAGTCATTGTATGGAAGAGATTATTGTGTGAAGTAATTGAGGCATACAATGATTTTTTCACATCAGTTGGCACACAGAGATTTCGGCACAGCAGTTGGAGCACAGAGTTTTCTGCACAGCAGTTGGCGCACAATCATTTTCACACAGTAGTTGGCAAATAGTGATTTCTACACTGTAGGAGTGCACAATAAGACCTGCACAATGGGGAGCACGCAGAGTCTACATGGTACACTCACACGTGTGGAGGGCTATAAATACCCCCCAACCCCTATAGTCGGGTCATGAGTTACTAATCACAGCGAGAGAGAGAGAGAAGAGATTGTGGAGGAAAAGGTAAAGTCCACAACTATTGTGCGGAAGAAGCGTTGCGCAATGCACAACTCGACCAGCGCACAACAAGGGCTGGCACACAATGAGCACCAGCGCACAATAAGGGCTGGCACACAATGAGCACCAGCATATGACAGCTTTTGCCTGTGCATAACTACAACGCATAATAGCTTCCAATTGCGCACAATGACTTTTAACAGTGCAGAATGACTTTTAAGATAGTGTTCAATATTATGTTTAATGTTTCATACAATTATACATAATATGAATGCTAAGTCTTTGTTGTATGTTATGATTCATGAAGGTTCTATTTAGAATTAAAGGAGAAAGGGATGTGAAGAACTTGGAATAAACAAAGTGACTATCTTTATCGTTAGTCTTCAGTTATTTTGTTTAAATGAATGAAATATTCCCCCCAAAAAAATACTTTTGTTTAATATTCGAAACACGAGTCCTACTGGTATTCGGCACTCGGGCACTCATGTTTCAATCGGTCTAAACGTTGGGGCACCTCCTGGCCTCAGAGATTCTGAAATTTTCACCCAAGGACATCTTAAGTACCCATAGTGTTAGGACCAAGTAATTTCGATGTCCCATTTAGCCATCCACGATGTGCCTGTGAAGGCCACTGCCCTAATGTCACCGGGGCATATAATGATCAAGTCATATGTATGCGAGATGCATGAGTCACACTATCCAGTCATGCAGCAATCCTGTGCATATTACGTGATAATGTGGGCACTACGTCTCATAAGGAGTCCCATAAATGTCTCAGCCCAACGGCTTATGCTATGATCAAACATTCCTCATATCAAGCATACATATGATGCGTATGGGTATGAATCATGGAGTTATACTAAGTATTTTATATGGTGATGAACTATCCTTACAACGAAGATGGGCCTTGATGGCCTACACACAACAAGTATGGGCCTATCAATGGGCCCTAGGGAGAGTTATAATGCAGACATTTAACCAACATTATTCTTACAATGTGGACGTCAAATCAACATTGCTCCCAAGGCATGACCCGCCATAAATGTCATTACATAACCCATGGTGAAATCACACAATGCAATAGACCTTGTATACATCCCATTGGGCCTCGACCCATGGGCTTCAAATACACCAAATGGGCCTCATCATATGGTCCTCGAATATGTCAAGGTGGGCCTCAACAACGGGCCTCATACACATCAAGGTGGGCCTCAAATAACAGACCTTGAATACATCACAATGGGCCTCAACCCATGGGTCCCAACACATCACAATGGGCCTCAACCCACGGGCCCTTATACATCACAATGGGCCTCAACCCATGGGCCCTAATACATCACAATGGGCCTCAATACACAAGTCTCAAATACATAACAGGTGGGCCCTACACCTGGGCCTCAAAACATGCAACAGGTGGGCCCCGCTCATGGGTCAAAGATACATCTTGATGAGTCACATGTATATCAAAGTGGGCCTGTCGATTAGGCACAAAATACATCAAAGTGGGCCTGACAAATGAGCCACCAATTACATCAAGGTGGGCCTCATAGATGGCCACAAAACACATCAAAGTGGGCCTCAATGGATAATCATATCACGAAGTGGTCCACCGTGATGTGTTTGAGATCTAACCAAATTCATAAGTTAACATAGAGCTAGATGAAGTGAAAGCAAAATATTAGCTTAATTGGAAGCTAATGTGGCTCCTAAGAGGTTTGAATGGTGAATGTCACTGTCTCCACTATTTTTAATGGTGGGGTCCACTTGAACCTTAGATCTGAATCTTCTTTAGCACATGACATAAAATGAGCTTTCAAAGTGATTGGATGGTTTGGATGCAACACATGCATCATGGTGGGTCCCACCATCCAAGTGTGGATGGTGTGGATAGAACACATACATCTTGGGGTCCCACGTGGGGCCCACCATAATGTTCATATGCCGTCCAACCTGTTGATAAGGTCACGCTGACCTGGATGAAAGGAAAAGAAAATTTCGTAACTGATTCAAAACTTTTGTGATACCCAAAAAAATGGGTTCAATGACAGACTTCATCACACTGTTTCCTATGACGTGGGCCACCTTATCAATGGCTCGATGGCGGGGATAGAACATGTACATCACGGTGGGTCCCACCATCCAAAAAGTGGATGGTGTGGACAGAATACAAACATCACAGTGAGTCCATGTCTCTCAGCGCACGCAGCAGCATGCATCAGCAGCGTCTGCAGCAGCAGGCGCTGCTACAGCTTATTATTATTATTTTTTAATATAAAAATCAGTTTTTTATGGCTTTTCATGTGTGAGGCCCACATCAGTGGAATTCACCCTAGCCATTGAATTCTACATCTCGAGACTAACCAAATGAGTCAGGAAACTTTAGGTGGATTTCAACGGTAGAAAACATCGTTTTCCATGCTATGGCCCACTAGAAATTCAGATCATCTTCATCTTTCATCTCAACGCCTAAAATGACCTGGAGAATGGAATGGACGGCATGAATTAAATTCATACATCAAGTTGGGGCATGTAGGAGTGGCCCACCCAAAAGTCTAAAACTAAAATATTATATATATATATATATATATATATATATATATATATATATATATATATATATATATATATATATATATATATATACATACATACATATGTGTGTATATATATATATACACACACACACACACACACTTTAACATCCACTGCAAGCCCTCACTTTAAACGCCAACGTGTACAAAAATTAATCAAGTTGGGTCCCACATATATGTGGCCCACTTGATCTAGATCAATATGATACTTATGTTTTCCCATCTCCCTAAGGTAGGGCCCACATGGCTTGGACGGTGTAGATCTTACACATCCATCAAGTGGGTGCCACGAAGGTGGATGGCTTAGATAAAATGCATACATCAAGGGACCAACAACAAGGGAAAAGAGAGAGAAATAGAGAGAGATCGAGTGATGGAGGGACCCTGCCACTATGGGCCCTCCCTTGCATGATTTACAACATACATCAAGTGGTTCCCACCGATCAAAATCAACGGTGGAGATCCTTTCTACACCGAAATGGAAGGTCTAGATGACCCCTTTTTAAACTAGAAAGTAAACATCATGATGGGGTCCATGGAGATTGGCCCCATCATGGAATGATCATGATAATCAAGGTGGGCCATCAGCCACATCTTAGGGTGTAAAGTGAGATCAATACCATTGATCGGTAGGCCTCACTTGGCCCATCATAAAAACATGAAAACTAGCCTATAGAAGCACCCACAAATAATGAAGATTCACCCACCTTTGATCTCTTCTTCTTTGTTCTGCATATAGGTTCTAGAGATCCAAGGAAACAATTCCAATGGTTGAGATAAGGCTTGGATGGTGAAGATGGGAGATAGGAAGGTGGGCCACACATGACTTCTCTCATGGAGAGCTTAGACGTTGGATGCTCTCATGGGGTTTGCTTGAAAAATGAAGAAATGAGAGAGAGAGAGAGGATGAGATGTAAAGAGAGAGAGAGAGAGGGATGGGTGAGTGATGTGTGATGTGTACTTTAACATGTGAGGGATGGGTTGCTTTGACTTTGGGGTTGCTTGGGGATGGGGTTTATACTTGATATGAGAGGTGATTGATGGGATTGATTTGACATGTTGTAGAGATTCTCTTGGGATTACAAATACGTGGTGTTTTCTCAAAATAAACGCCAACTCACATCTCTTAGCCAGGGTATCGGATCAGTGCGCGACTCACAACATTGGAACCGCAGCGACGGTGCGGTCGCAATGGTACAAGTCTCGAATTAGGCCGACTCAGATCTATGGGATATGATTTAGGGTCATTCACAAACATCGATTATAGGTCACAAGTCACCAGAATTTGTCAAAAAGGATCGTAGGAGTCGATGAAACAGTACAGGCTAGGATACGGGTATTACACCTACAACCTAACCTAAACCTATACTTATAACCTAAACCTATTCTAAAAATCCCAAAACTTATAACTACAACCTAAACCTTAACCTAAACATATAACCTATAACCTAAACTCAATTCCCTAAACTCTAACCGATAACCTAACCTAAACCTATCCTTGTAACATAAACCTATTCTCAAATCCCAAAACCTATAACTATAACCTAAACATTAACCTAAACCTATAACCTATTACTTAAACCTATAACCTAAACCGAAACCTATAACCTAAACTTGAACATAAATCCAAACCCGAACCCAAATTCCTAAACCTAAACCTATTCTCAAATCCCAAAACCTATAACTATAACCTAAACCTTAACTAAAAACCTATAACCTAAACTCAATTCCCTAAACTTAACCTACACCCTAACCTAAACCTATACTTATAACCTAAACCTATTCTAAAAGCCCAAAACCTATAACCTAAACTCAATTCCCTAAACTCTAACCTACAACCTAACCTAAACCTATACTTATAACTTAAACCTATTCTCAAATCCCAAAACCTATAACTACAACCCAAACCTTAAGTTAAACTGAAACCTAAAACCTAAAGCCGAACATAAACATGAACATAAACCTAAACCCAAACCCGAATTCCTAAACCTAAACCTATTCTCAAATCTCAAAACCTATAACTATAACATAAACCTTAACCAAAAACCTATAACCTATAGCATCAACCTATAACCTAAACTCAATTCCCTAAACCTTAACCTACACCCTAACATAAACATAAACCTATTCTCAAATCTCAAAACCTATAACTACAACCTAAACCTTAACCTAAACCTATAACCTATAACCTAAACTCAATTCCCTAAACTCCAACCTGCAACCTAACCTAAACCTATACTTATAACTTAAACCTATTCTCAAATCCCAAAACCTATAACTACAACCTAAACCATAACCTAAACCTATAACCTATAACCTAAACCTATAACCTAAACCAAAACCTATAACCCAAACCCAAACATAAACCAGAACCCGAACCCGAATTCCTAGACCTAAACCTATTCTTAAATCCCAAAACCTATAACTATAACCTAAACCTTAACCAAAAACCTATAACCTATAACCTAAACTCAATTCCCTAAACCTTAACCTACACCCTAACCTAAACCTATAATTATAATCTAAACCTATTCTCAAATCCTAAAACCTATAACTACAACCTAAACCTTAACCTAAAACTATAACCTATAACTTAAACTCAATTCCCAAAACTCTAACCTGCAACCTTACCTAAACCTATACTTATAACTTAAACCTATTCTCAAATCCTAAAACCTATAACTACAACCTAAACCTATAACCTATAACCTTAACCTATAATCTAAACCAAAACCTATAACCTAAACCCGAACATAAACCCGAACCCGAACCCGAATTCCTAAACCTATACCTATTCTCAAATCCCAAAACCTATAACTATAACCTAAACCTTAACCAAAAAGCTATAACCTATAACCTAAACTCAATTCCCTAAACCTTAACCTACACCCTAACGTAAACCTAGAACAATTCTCAAATCCAAAAACCTATAACTACAACCTAAACCTATAACATATAAACTAAACTCAATTTCCTAAACTCTAACCTGTAACCTAACCTAAACCTTAACCAAAAACCTATAACCTATAACCTAAACTCAATTCACTAGACCTTAACTTACACCCTAACCGAAACCTATACTTATAACTTAAACCTATTCTCAAATCTCAAAACCTATAACTACAACCTAAACCTTAACCTAAACCTATAACCTATAACCTAAAACAAAACCATTAACCTAAACCCGAATCCAAACCCGAATTCCTAAACCTAAACCTATTCTCAAATCCCAAAACCTATAACTATAACCTAAACCTTAACCAAAAACCTATAACCTATAACCTAAACTCAATTCCCTAAACCTTAACCTACACCCTAACCTAAACCTATACTTTTAACTTAAACCTATTCTCAAATCCCAAAACCTATAACTACAACGTAAACCTAAAACCTACAACCTAAACTCAATTCCCAAAACTCTAGCTTACAACCTTACCTAAACCTATACTTATAACTTAAACCTATTCTCAAATCCCAAAACCTATAACTACAACCCAAACCTTAACCTAAACCTATAACCTAAATTGAAACCTATAACCTAAACCCGAACATAAACACGAACATAAACCTGAATTCCTAAACCTAAACCTATTCTCAAATCCCAAAACCTATAACTATAACCTAAACCTTAACCAAAAACCTATAACCTAAACTCAATTCCCTAAACCCTAACTTGCACCCTAACGTAAACCTAAACTTATTCTCAAATCCCAAAACCTATAATTACAACTTAAACCTTAACCTAAACATATAACCTATAACCTAAACTCAATTCCCTAAACTCTAACCTGCAACCTAACCTAAACCTATACTTATAACTTAAACCTATTCTCAAATCCCAAAACCTATAACTACAACCTAAACCATACTCTAAACCTATAACCTATAACCTAAACCTATAACCTAAAATGAAACCTATAACCTAAACCCGAACATAAACCCGAACCCGAACCCGAATTCCTAGACCTAAACCTATTCTCAAATCCTAAAACCTATAACTATAACCTAAACCTTAACCAAAAACCTATAACCTATAACCTAAACTCAATTCCCTAAACCTTAACCTACACGTTAACCTAAACCTATACTTATAATCTAAACCTATTCTCAAATCCCAAAACCTATAACTACAACCTAGACCTTAACCTAAGCCTATAACCTATAATCTAAACTCAATTCCCTAAACTCTAACCTACAACCTAACCTAAACCTATACTTATAACTTAAACCTATTCTAAAATCCCAAAACCTATAACTACATCCTAAACCTTAACCTAAACATATAAACTATAACCTTAACTTATAATCTAAACCAAAACCTATAACCTAAACCCAAACATAAACCTGAACCCGAACCCGAATTCCTAAACCTATACCTATTCTCAAATCCCAAAACTTTTAACTATAACCTAAACCTTAACCAAAACCCTATAACTTATAACCTAAACTCAATTCACTAAACCTTAACCTACACCCTAACGTAATACTATACTTATAACCTAAACCTATTCTCAAATCCCAAAACCTATAACTACAACCAAAACCTTAACCTAAACCTAAACTTATAACCTAAACTCAATTCCCTAAACTCTAACCTACAACCTAACCTAAACCTATACTTATAACTTAAAGCTATTCTCAAATCCCAAAACCTATAACTTCAACCTAAACCTTAACCTAAACCTATAACTTATAACCTAAACCTATAACCTAAACCTGAACTTAAACCCGACCCGAACCCGAATTCCTGAACCTAAACCTATTCTCTAATCCCAAAACCTATAACTATAACCTAAACCTTAACCAAAAACCTATAACCTATAACCTAAACTTAATTCCCTACACCTTAACCTACACCCTAACCTAAACATATACTTATAACCTAAACCTATTCTCAAATCCCAAAACCTATAACCTAAACCTAAAATCGAACCCGATTTCCTAAACTTAAACCTACACCTATTCTCAATTCCCTAAACCTTAACCTATAACCTAACCTAAACCCAAACCTTTAACCTACACTTATAACCTAAACCTATAACCTTAACCTAAACCTTAACTTATAACCTATAACCTAAACCTAAACCTATAACCTAAACTTATAATCTTAACCTAAACCTATTCTCAAATCCCAAAACCTATACTTATAACCTTAACCTAAACCTAAACCTTAGCCTATAACCGAAACCTATACTTATAAACTTAGCCTAAACTTATAACCTTAACATAAACCTATTCTCAAATCCCAAAACCTATACTTATAACCTTAGCTAAAACATATAACCCAAACCCGAACCCGAACCTGAACCCAAATTCCTAAACTTAAATCTAAACCTAAACCTATAACCTAACCTAAACCTAAACCTATAACCTTAACCTTTAACCTATAACCTTACCCTAAACCTATAACCTATAATCTAACCTAAACCTAAACCTAAGCATATAACCTAAACTTAATTCACTTAACTTAAACCTACACCTTAACCCAAACATATAACCCGAACCCGAACCCAAACCTGAACCCGAATTCCTAAACCGAAACTTAAACGTAAACCTATAACCTAAACTAAACCTAAACCTATAACCTTAACCTTTAACCTTGTAAGTACTATGGTATGAATCCACTTTGGTTGTCAAATTTTATATGTCAAAACCTCTATATGTGTCTTGTATCTTGTTGTATATATTCGGACATCATAGCTATACTTCGAGACACGACGATAAACTCCTCAAGCTAGTTCAAGCTACAATTTTGATGATATTCACGAAGAGTTCATGTTCAAGACTCAAAGTTCGTATATTCAAGATCAAGACTCTAGCATAAGATAGGGAACTGAGCACAACTCATACTAATGTTGACTTCAAAGCTTGTGAAGTGTTTGAACTACATCAAGAAGAACTCAAGCTTCGTAAAGTTCAACGTCTAAGCTAATGAAGGTTCAATGTCCTTGGTAAGGTTTGATTGACCTTATGTTGACCTTTAGTGTAGGTCATTTTTGATACATAATTCATATATCTTCTACAAATGATTTTGGTCTGTTCTAAGACTAGTACTGGACCTTGTTCGACTAGTCCTGACACTGGTTCGACCAATCCTAAAAATTCTAAGACCAGTCGAAGTTTTGTTACAAATTATCAAATTTTTTCTGTTCGTCTACGACTAGTCCTGGAGTCTGCTGACTAGTCGTGGGATGGTCACGATTCAACCTTCGACCAATCGTGGAACCACGATTCCAACTACAACAACTAAATCAAAGGTCGCACGACTAGTCCTGTGAGGTCCACGACCATTCGTGGACGGCCTTCGACCAGTTGTGGACTGCTCACGACCGGTCGTGTAACGGTTTTATCCAATCGCGCCTGAAAATTTAAAAATCTGTTTCTTCTTCGACTAGTCGTGGTGACCCTAGGACCAGTCAAAGATGAATTTCTGTAGATATAAATAGCATACGAATTTCAGAGTTATTCATCGAAAATTAAGTGAATTAAAAGCTCTACTCTAAGATAAGTTTGTGTCTATTCTTAAGCTATATTGTGCATAATTCAATTTCCTTTTGTTAGCTTTTTTTTCTATTTGATTTGATTCTATATTCCAATCTGATTTGAAAAGAGAAAATATTATTTTCCTTCTTCTGGGAATTGAAATCAAATAGAGCTAGCCCAGTCTGATTTAATTTTAAAATCAATTAGACCTTAAAACCATTATAAAGTGAGTATTGGACATTTAACTTTCACATTCGAACATATACTCCAATTGGTTCTTCCAGGCTGCTACAAGAGGAGAAATCCAGCTATTTTACAATTCTGTAAAATTTTCATTCTTTTAGTTTTTGTTTGAAATTTGCCAGAAAAATTCTATTTGTTGGTTATCTGAGGAGAGCCAGAAAACTCAGAATAGTGTGGGTTTTTGGATTGTGTAAGCTCAAGTTAAAAGACAAAATTGTTGAAGGTTTTAGGTGAACCGGTGAAACCTATTTTGATAGTGAACGCTAATATCCCTGTGTGAGGATATTAGGAGTGGAGTAGCATTCTGTGTAGTTGTTGTAAAACAGTTGGTGTACACACAGGCGAACCACTATAACTCTTTGTCTTGTGGATTGATTGCTTGCTTAATTCCTTATTTTTCATCATTCAGTTTTGTGGAATGTACATGTGAATGTGAATATTGTAACTATTTACATTTCAAGCAAGTGTGGAGAATGTTGTAATAATCTAGAGATTTATTTCAGCATTTTATCTCGTGCTATACTTTTATCAATCTGTGCTTCAATTTCAGTAATTATTCTAATAAGGTTGTCCTACCATAAGC
This sequence comes from Magnolia kwangsiensis, assembly GCA_037074715.1. Lineage (NCBI taxonomy): Eukaryota > Viridiplantae > Streptophyta > Magnoliopsida > Magnoliales > Magnoliaceae > Magnolia > Magnolia kwangsiensis. The sequence continues at coordinate 109,076,242 of CM073573.1, read as the reverse complement.
CCTTGTTGATTATGGTGTAAGGTTGTCCTTAGAACTGAATTTGTATCAACTTCTCAACGCTTGTTTATTGGGATTGATTTTATTTCAGCATTGTGAATTGATTTAATTTATAAGGCTATTTCTTTATTTTAATCCGCTATATTTAACTTTAATTTGGCATAGTCCTATTCACCCCCCCCCCCCCCTCTAGGATATATAGCTTGGCCATTTCAAGTGGTATCAGAGCCTAATAGCTCATTCTTATTGCTTTTATTTGGATTTATTTCCTGAGCTAACGATCTAAGCTATATAAAAAGATGTCAAATTTCGATAGCCTTTCAGTCACTAGGCCTCCACCATTTGATGGCTCCAACTATGATTATTGGAAAGACAGAATGAGGATCTTTCTCAAATCATTGGATGAGAGTGTGTGACAAGCCACAGTGACCAAATGGAAACCCCCTACCACTGAAGTAACTGGAACCGATGGTTCAAAAATAATGAGAGTGTCTCCTTATTTCTCATGGACTACACTTCAAAAAAGTGAGAATAGTGCCAATGCCAAAGTACTAAATGCTATCACTTGCGCATTGTCACCAGATGAATTCAAAAGAATCATATCCTGTGATACTGCAAAATAAGCCTGGGATATATTAGAAATGACACACAAGGGTACATCAATTGTCAAGAAGTCTAAAGTCCAACTCCTCACAACTAAATTTGAAGAAATTCATATGGAGGAAAATGAAATGTTTATGGACTTTTACACTAGACTGAATGACATTGTAAACTCAATGTGGGGTCTTGGCGACAAAATCCCAGAAAGTAAAGTATGTGCAAAGATACTACGCTCACTTCCTGAACGGTTCAACTCTAAAGTAACCGCGATTCAGGAACTTCGTGATACAGATAACATGAGGGTAGAAGAACTAGTTGGTTCTTTACAAACCTATGAATTGAATTTTAAAGCTCCTAAAGGTAAATCTATTGCTTTAATATCTTCTAAAGGTATTTCTCTAGAAAACTCAGATTTAGAAAATTCAGAAGATGATATGGCACTTTTAGCCAAAAAGTTTTACAAGATTTTCAAAAGTAAGAAAAGGGTCGATTTCCAAAAGATAAACGAAAAGAAACAATCTAAACCAAAATCTCGAACCTGAAAATTTTTGAAAGATAGTCAATGTTACAACTGCCAAGAATATGGGCATTTAGCAAACAAATGTCCTAAAAAGGAAAAACCTAAGAAGAAGGGTATGTTGGCTACATGGGATGAATATCTGATTCTGAAGCCTCTTCTGAATCAGAAGATTCTGAAACTGAGTCGGGCAATGATGTAAAAGCCCTTATGACTCTAGCCAAGTTCACATTCTCAGATCATGATGATTCAACTAGTGAAGAAAATATGCATAGTGATCATGAAAATGAAGAAGATCTTCAAGATGCTTATAATGCCTTATATAAGGAAAGTTGTAAAATTGCTGTCAAACTTAAACTTCAAAAAGAAAAGTATTTTAAACTCAAAGAATGTTTCGAGACTCTTGTTTTAGAAAAGGCACAAATTTCAGATTGTCTTGAAAAATCAAAATGTGATTTAGAATTCAAAACCTCCCTGATAGAAGACTTGAAATCTAAAAATGAGAAACTTAAGAATGAAGTATCTTCTCTTCTGAGTTTGAAAGACACATGGAGATATGCCCAAGGTGATCCAAAATTAGAAAAATTCTTATCCGGATCAAGAAAATGTGGTGATCGATCCAGGTTGGGCTATGATAAAAATATACCTCCCAAACAGAAGGATACTCCTCTCAAAATTTGTGAAAGGAGAAGCCTCAAACTCAAAAGAGAAAAATACAAATCGTGGTTTTTCTAAAAATACAAAAACTTTTCAAAAATCGAAAAGCATCCATGTTAATTTTAAAAATCAGAACAGAAACCCACTAGCTGAAAAGATAATTGATTTACTCAAGGAGCTCTTAAAATTTAACTCAGTAGGTCATTCTTACAACTACAATCAAAAGAAGACCAACTATACTCCTAAACCCAAAACAATTCTGAAATGAGTTCCTAAGGGTGCCTGCTTGGTTGCTCACACTGCTTTCAAATCAACAATCCATTCAAAGTGGTACCTAAATAGTGGATGCTCCAGGCATATGACAGGAGACAAAGCTTTATTCACTGATCTTAAAGATATGACTGATGGGTCAGTCACATTTGGTGATGGAAGCAATTGCAAGATTATTGGCAAAGGTACGGTTCAAATTTACAACCTTCCTTTATTTAAAAATATTTTATATGTTGAGGGGCTGAAACACAACCTGTTAAGTATATCTCAAATATGCGATAACAACCATAGTGTGAAATTTTTCAATCAAGGTTGTGAGATCATAAATAGAAAGGGTTCTGTAATATTAACTGGTCGCAGAACTTCTGAAAACTGCTATATAGTAAGTGATGGTAGCTCATCTAACCAAAAGTGTTACATGGTCCACACCAATGAAATAGAATTATGACATAAATGCCTTGGACATGTGCATTACGAAAATTTATACAGATTGAGCAAAGGAGAACTAATTAGAGGTCTACCTAAGTTACAAAAAATAGAAAAAATATGTGGTGAATGCCAGTACGGTAAACAAACTAAGAGTTCTCACAAAAAGGTGAACTCCAATGCTACATCTAGACCACTCGAGCTTCTCCACATGGATCTTATATGACCAACAAGAACAGAAAGTCGAGGCGGCAAAAAATACATCTTGGTTATTGTAGATGATTATACAAGATACACTTAGATTTCATTTTTGAGAGACAAATCAGAAACCCTTGATGAAGTGAAAAAGATCATCAGACGAATCCAAACTGAAAAATGTTCTCAAGTCAGTAAGATCCGTAGTGATCATGGATCCGAATTTGAAAATAACAGTTTTGAGAAATTTTGTAGTGAACAGGGAATATCACATGAATTTTCAGCACCCAAAACATCACAACAAAATGGTATTGTGGAAAGAAAAAATAGAGTGCTTCAAGAAATGGAAAATGTTATGTTGAATAGCATGAAGCTCCCTAGAAATCTATGGGTTGAAGCAGTAAATATTGCCTACTACATTATTAACCGTGTTTATACTTGTAAATCAAATAATAAAACAGCTTATGAAATGTTGTTTGACAAGAAACCTACTGTCAAATACTTTCGTATTTTTGGTAGTAAGTGCTACATTTTACGTGACCGTGAAAACTTGGGAAAGCTCGACACTAAAAGTGACGAAGGGACCTTTTTAGGATATTCTTTAAACAGTCGTGCTTATCGTGTTTTGAACAACAGGACTGGTGTGATTCAAGAATCAATCAATGTGGTCATTAATGATCACCTGAATACACCTGCCCCTAGTTCAGACAATGATGAAGTTCTTGTAATTGAAAAACCAGATACTTCATCAAGTAAAATTAATTCTGAATTAAGGACTATTAAAGATCATCCAAATACTCAAATTCTTGAAAACCCTCTCACTAGTGTGCGCACTAGTAGGCAAATAGAAGACATATGCAATTACGTATGTTTTACATCCCAGATTGAACCGGTAAACATAAAAGAAGCACTTTCTGATGAAAACTGGATAGTTACGATGCAGGAAGAACTTAATTAATTTGTTCGTAATGATGTCTAGTATCTTGTTCTTATACCTAAAGATAAACACATAATTGGAACAAAATGGATTTTCAAAAATAAGTCTGATGAACTTGAAAATATTATTCGAAATAAAGCAAGACTAGTTGTACAGGGGTACACACAAATTGAAGGCATCGATTACGATAAAACCTTTGCCCCTGTAGCTCGTCTTGAATTTATCAGACTTTTTATATCCATTACATGTTTTAAGAAGTTTAAAATTTTTCAAATGAATGTAAAGAGTGCCTTTTTGAATAGCGATTTACATGAAGAGGTATATGTGGAACAACCTCCTGGGTTTGAAGACCCTAAGTTTACTAATCATGTATATCGTCTTAAAAAAACTCTCTATAGTTTGAAACAAGCTCCCAGGGCTTGGTACGAAAAATTGACAAAGTTTTTACTGAGTCACAATTTTCAAATGGGTAGTGTCGATAAGACGCTCTTTGTTAAGAAGCATAACGATGATATTTTAATGGTTCAAATCTATGTTGACGATATTATTTATGGATCAACGTGTACTAACATGACTGTTGAGTTTACAGAGTTAATGAAATCAAAATTCAAAATGAGCATGGTTGGGGAATTAAATTATTTCCTAGGGGTGCAAGTAAAACAACAACCTGATGAAATTTTTATTTCTCAAACCAAGTATGCTTTGAACTTGATTAAGAAGTTCGAATTTGAGAAAGGTAAGAATTTTGATACTCCTATGAGTACAACTCTAAGACTTTCATAAGACTTTATAGGTAAAGATGTAGATCCTAAGTTGTATCGTAGCATGATTGGTAATATGCTTTACTTAACTACAAGTAGACCTGATATTGCTTTGAGTGTTGGAATTTACACTAGATATTAGTCTAATCCTAACGAATCACACTTAACTGTTGTTAAGCGAATTATTAGATATGTCGCAAGTTCAGTTAATTTGGGTCTTTGGTATCCTTATGATACTAGTGTTCAATTGGCTAGGTATTCATATGCTGATTGGGCTGGTAATATCGATGACGGAAAATCAACCAGTGGTGGTTGTTTTTACATTGGAAACTGCTTGGTTTCTTGGTTTAGCAAGAAGAAAAGTTCCATATCACTCTCAACTGCTGAGGCTGAATACATTGCATCTGAAAATGCATGTACACAGCTGGTTTGGATGAAAAGAATGTTGAGTGATTATGGTATCGCACAGGACTCAATAGTTCTATACTATGATAACTCCAGTGTGATAAATATTTCAAAAAACTCAATCCAGCATTCACGTACTAAGCACATTGACATTAGATTTTATTATATTCGTGAAGTAGTGAAAGAAAAAGTAATATCCTTAGAATATATTCCTACTGAGACTCAACTTACTAACATATTCACTAAACCGCTCGACAAAAGAAGGTTTAACAAATTGAAATTTGATCTTGGTATGTGCAATTTAAAATGATTGATTATGTATCTCAGTAGTATAGTGTATATATATTAATATATTAATGATTTTTATTTTAAATTTTGATGAAAAATTATATTTTTTTATGGTACACGACTAGTCGAGGACGTACTCGACTAGTCGTGCCACGACCGGTCGAGGACGACCCACGATCAGTCGTGTAGCGCACTGATGGGTTTATTTTGAGAAAAACCTTCTTCCTCTTCATTCTAACCTCCTCTCCAATGAGCTAAGCTTCGACTAGTCGAACCCCTGTGTTCAATTCCTTCAGGTTAGAGCATTTTGCTTGCTTTTCTCTTAAATTCATTGTCTTTTCTCTTCAATTTCTTGATTATTGCTGTCTATTTCATCTCTTTCTTCAAGATTTTTAGATTTTCTTCCTCATTTGCTGATTGTAGAAAAACCCATCTTCATTTTCTTAAAATTTCTTATATTTCTTTAAGAAAATGGATCCTAGAGCTAAAAAGAAGAATTCTAGAGGTGCTTCATCTTCTAGATCTAATGTTATCACCAGACGCCATCTTAGGGCTACCAAAGATGATCCATCGTATGTTCGTGATTTGCTGTAACACCCCGGATTTTGGCCAATCTGGGATTTGACGTCCTTAGACAGTGGGTCAATTAAAACACCTGAAAAATCGCTTAGAACCCAATTCCATAGCCAAAGAAATCACTTAGGGTTAATTCCTTTAGAAACTAAGCATAAGTTAGCTAGCGCAACGTTGGAGTGGCTGGGAAACAGTCCCTGATTACTTTAAATACGTTCTACAAGGCCCAAAGCGAGTGGAACCAATGGTGCTATAATGCTCTAAAGCCTCGGATCAAACTCTAAGCCGGTTTGTTCTCGGGACCTCCTTGAAACTTTGTATTGGATCTAGACCACGCGTCGTAAGTCAGATGCCTACCATCTTAGACCGTTATGACCACTTAGCTGGGCTTGGCAATCGTTTCGAATATCAAGTCCAACTGACGATCACAGGCTATTTCATTGAGCCCGGACCGAAGAGAGTGTGAATAGGGACAGTTGGAATTTCAAATTCAAATCTGGCACACAAATTTGACGCATCAGTATTGAGCATTCTGACCGTCAGAATACAGCCAAATTACACCCTTGGATCAGGAAAAATTTCTATTACATATCACGAGACTTATAGGCCTGATCTTGGTGCGGTGACCGTTAAACTGAAACTGGGCCGCCACGTGCGATCTGGGAACCCTACCGGCCTGAAATCTGGATGCGTGCTAGATCCAGTATGCACGAGCTTAAGTCCGACCGCATTTGGCCAGGGGACCTCCAGAATTGCTCTTTTGGACCGAAACAGCCCCGATTTGGATATACTTTAAGTATACCTTGACTTGGAGCCTATTTTGGGCATGTTGTAGGCTATAAAAGGGGTTGAAACCCTCACTCCTCTCTTCCATCCGAATTTGAGAGAAACCCTAGCTTGGGAGAGAGAAAAAGGTGGGAGATTGTGAGAGTGTGGGAGAGTTCTTCCTGCCACTTGTACTACGCGTTGCACGTGCTTAAGCAACACACCTCTACCGCTTTCCCGGCGATTCCATCGCGATCCTAGGTAAGTAAAAACCCTAAATAGTTGTTGATTTGAGTCTTCCTTGTTTCCATAGCGATGTAGCTTATGAATCTTATGTATTAGGCTCCTTATTCGCCGTAGACGAAGCGTATACGCTCCGTTTCAATTCCCGAGTCTACAAGACATAAGGTGAGGATTTTAGACGCTTTGATTGACGGTTCCCAACGCTTTCAATGTCGTTTAATAGTAGATTCTTGACGGCATCGCCGTTTGACATGTACAAAATGCTCTCCGTTTCCCGTTTCGTAAGCTAACGAAGAATATGAGATTTAGGGCATTTTAGTCATTTGTAGGAAGTACTGTTTACAGTCATATTTTACTGATGTGATTGACATAGTTTGTTGTCGCATTAGGAAGTTAGGAATGCGTGTATAATTAGTTTGGCGAAGAGATTCGCCTAGTTGCACACTTTGGGTCGACATACTATATGTAGACTTAAGTGTGTAGTGTATGTGTTTGTATAAATGCTTGTATTAGTATATATTGAATTAAATGATGTTATTTAGTGGTTTGAGAATGATTTCTTGATTAATATGCTGACCTAAATGATTTCCTACATGTTGACCATATGCATGATTCCATTACATGCATGGAATGTATGTGCTTGAAGATTTGCTTAAGTTGAATGTTATAACATGTGTTAACATGCTCACATGATTGTATTTCAATTCCAAAACCTTTGCATATATTGTTAATGTGATTTCATAGATGTGTGGGACTAGACTTAGTCCAGGCAGTCGGTAACCGAGCGAATTCATGGCTGACTGGTCATAGTCACGAACGACGCGTCGATGAACATGATTCGGTTTAGAGTTGGCGGCAGTGGTTAGGCCACGCGAAGTGTTTTACGCACTTCATGTCGTTCGACTTGAGATGCGATCGCGCTAGTCGAGCCCGTCAAGTAACCCGACTGGCCGATGTATGTTCACCTTGTATGAGTCATAACTGCTTGAACCTAGGGTACTGAACTTACCATTGTAAACCCTGTTAACCATGGTACCTTGATCCACGAAGACTCATGAGCCGGGCATGGTGGTATGGGACACCGTGGTCGAGCTGTCGGCCTACGCTGGGGCCACAAACCTCCCCGTAGTGACCAGTGAGCACCTAAACTCGTGAGCAGATTATGGTGGTATGGGACACTATATTCTAGCTGTCGGCCTACACTGATCAGGCGACGAGCCCTTTGTAGTGACCGCGAGCGTATTCTGAGTTCACGGGAGGCGACGACCCTTCCGTGCAGTAGAGTACAGTAGGCCTGTATTGGTAAGGTGATGGGGGAGCGGTGCAACGAGTGCGAGCAACAGCCCTGGCAGCCCTTGCAGTGACCTACGAAATGTACATCGTATGAGATTACTAGGAGTGACGACCCTAGACAGGATCCGTGTTGGGATTGATACAAGGGAAGTACCTTAGTTTCCCAATCCTGCTGTTTGAATGGATTAATAACAACTTGGTAATCATATCACCATAGCATTGCATGTGCCTGGAAGATGTGGAGCACTCTAGGGAGTGTGGCATGCCGCGGTCGTAAGATGTTGCCGTATGAGGGTGATCGTCGGTGAGGGCATACATCACGTCATATCATCTTGCATTAACAACAGTATTAGGATTTGTCTGATTTACTGCTTTACTATTATCACGTGATTGAATTGTGAACATGCTAATCTTTGCTCTATTATTCCACTGAGTTAGCTACTCACTCCCACGTTACGGGACGGTGTTCCTGGACACCCACCAGACCCTTTTGTGATTGCAGATGATGGCGCGGCCTATGAGGCGGAGCTGGACTTGATGATGATGAGGAGGATCCCTCCTTTATGCGTGTTCTGATTGACGGGATTACAGGGAGGTTGATTAGATACTTTGACACTTGTCATTTTATATTTTTAGCGCACTCATGTATATTCGTTTTGTCTACTTTTGGAGTATACATGTATGTATATAACCTGGTAACATATCCATACTCTGGAGGCATACAACAGTTTATATATGTTATACATATTATCACAGTCTTCCGCTTGTTAATTTAACCGTCTCTGGAGTATGATATGATGTTCTAGCTTAATCTCACTCATGTTTAATGCGTTATCACAGACAACATTCAATCATACATATCTATGTTGCGTAAATAACATTTTGGAACTCGGGAGTTGGGTTTTTGTTCGACCCCCCGATTTTCGAGATGTTACAGATGGTATCAGAGCATGATTTGGATTAAACCGGGCCTGGGTTATGGTCACGTGACGTATGCTGTCGCTTCCTTTGACTTAGGTGGGTGCGAGAAGGGTCTAGAAACACTTCTAGGATCACAGATTCGCCGATAGGCGAAGTCTATAGGGATCGATCGCAAGATCGAGTCTGTAACGCATCTCGGGTCGCGTAAAGCGACCCGAATCACTTCTAAGCTGTAGGAAGTCGGGTGGAGACGTCCTATGAGTGGTTTTAAACCGCAAAAGTGAATCTTTGGGCCGTGGGATGACCACGACTCCAGTAATCAATCGCCAGGGCTTAAAAACCCCGTTTCACCAAAAATCTTCAAAATTCCTTCTCTAAACACTTCAACCTTCAGTTCTTTCTTATACATTTCATGTTAGGCATCAAACCTAATATAAAAATAACACAAATTAGCACATTCACCAAATTTTACAGTGAATAGTAAAATTTCATGAAAAATGGCCATAAGGACATTCTAACTTCACTTTATTTAGCAACTAAGGAGCTAGAAAGATGTAATGGCTCCTTCTACCCCAAATTCATATGCTGCATCATATGGTTTGGTATTCGGGATTGCGATGTAGACCTGGAAAGCCCCGAACACATGTTTGGGATCATAGAGACCAAAATACAATGAACCAAGGGGTGGGACCTGACTTTTTGGGGCCCTGGGACCATGGGGGACCAGACCCATGGGGTCCCACCGGTCAACTTGCGAGTTGACCGGCGATGCCATCGCCGGCCGGGCGATGCATCGCCGGCCGGCGACCTCCGTTGGTGCCGTCCTTCGGGCGCACTCACTTATATGGCCTCCACATCACCCCTATGCACCTCCCATCCCACAAAAACCCCCAAAACCCACCTCTCCTTCACAAACAGCCCCCTTGCATACCCTAGATTCGATTTTCAGCAACCAATCCCAAACCCCGGCGTCCCAAACCACCTCTACAACCTTCCTTGGCCAAAACCGACCACCACCCATCAGTTATTGGGTGTTGGCAGCCCCCTTCCTTGAAGATTTCCCCATTTGGAGCTCCAAAATCCCCCAAATAGTGCTGAAATCGCGAGGTGCTCCATCCCATCTTTTTGTTCTTATTTTTCCCGGAAAGTACAGCCTTGGGAAGCTTGAAGCGTCCCTCTACGACGCCTAGATTTCCTTTTGTCAGATTGGGCAGCCATTTCTCCGCATTTTCGGCATTTTCCATGGCTTTTGTGGAAGCCATTTTGGGCCTTTTGTCGCTCTCATCCATCATATCTTTGATGGGTAAGAGGAAAACTGCGACAGACGAGGCTGGGCCGAGCCGCCCTGCTCGATCGAGAAGACCGCGGGGTGGTGACGCAAGTTCAAGTGCCGCCGCAGGTCCAGCTGCAGTCCTGGAGTGCCGTACAAAGCGGGATTTGGATCCCCATGCACATCTTGGACGAACCATCCTATCAGAGATGCCTCATGGTGAATACACTGATCGTAGAGTGTTATTTGAGGCGGACGTAGATGGGCGATTGTTCGGCGAATATCTGTTGTTCGAACGCATTGAAGCTGCGCATTGGGGACCGATCTTTGAAGCTCGCGCTCGTGTTAATGTGAGCACTGTTCGTGCCTTCTATGCTAGCATCCAGAATCCTACCTTGGATCCTTTGCAGTTCAAAATCCCTTTTGGTAGAGATCGGATGGCTACGATCGACGTCCGATTGATTGCGCGACTTCTCAATGTGCCTCTAGGTGATGTGCATCCAAGTGAGAAGAGTTTGAGGACTAGACGTGAACGAGATCGCCGCACCAGGTTTCTGTGCGGTAAGTTGGTTCCATGGCAGCCTAATAATAGCCTCAAGGCGACGTACATGTCCGAGGATTTGCGTCTGCTGCATCATATCTGCACGTTCAATGTTTATCCTAGGTCGACGAACCGCATTGAATGTACACGTCTTATGGTCGATTTCTTATTTCTGGTGGCCCAGGGAGAGAACGTATGTATGGCCACTTTCATCTTACGGCAGATAGTTCTCATAGCCAGGTCGAGGAGAACATCCGAATCCCTTCCCTTTGGCCGACTCATTTGCAAGATTGCGCTTGAGTTTGCCTATAGACTTGGACCCGAATTGCCGGTATCGATTCACACCATCGATGAGTCGACAATGGTTAAGATGAAGATTGGGTCGCAATATCGTGAAAATCAACTTGAAAGGGATAGTGGGGACGACTTTGATGAAGAGGAAGATCAAAGCGAAGAAGAACCTAGTGCAGAGGTTCAGGAAGAGATTCAGGAAGAAGCAGAAGAGGAGGCTCAGGATACTGATGAGAGCCCTCCTCCTTCTGCGCAGACTACTATCGACGACCGCATTGCTCGGGTGGAGGAGAGTCAGACCGCTTTGCGTAGGGAAGTCCAAGAACTTCGAGCGGAAGTCGCTGATGCCAAGGCCGTTACAGAGAAGAAGTTTGGCAAGGTGACTCGCACCTTGAAGGCAATCCTGTGTTGCTTACAGGATAAGGGTGCTCCTCCTCCATCACCAGACTCCGACTAGCGATGCGATCTTTGATGTTACTATTAGTAGTTAGTCATTTCCTGTTTTAAGTTGTGTTTTGTAAGCCTGATAAGGCTGGTAGTTTACCTATGTTGCTGTAGTAGCTGACTGACATAGCTCCCATGTATTTTTATCATGATACTTATAAGGAGATATCCCTTGTATTATGACAATTTTGGTTTAATGAAATGCATGATGCTTTTCGACTTGTTATGTGAATGTTTGTGTTGTGGTTTGGGCTTAATGTAGCCAAAATTTGTGGAATGGAGTGCATGCCGTCTCATTTCACTGTAAGGTATTGTCCTTGGATCGGGAGTATTGTAACTCCCGGGATTCAGCCTACAAATTAGTTTTTATCCCACCCCACCCTCCTACCAAGCATGCCACTTCCGATCCCACTATGGAACTAAGAACGCGGTTCTATTTAATACAACTGAATGCTACTGGCCACATAGGCCCTTGGCGTTTTGGTCCTAGACTTAGCACTCCTAAATTTGAAGAGTCTGACGACGTAAGAAATCCAATTCCATTTAGACAATCTTGACCCTAAGCGATAGAACAACTCGCTGTAGTAGAAATGGTATGGAAAGCCATTTACCGTATAATCTTAAGCTTTAGATTATAGCTACTGAGTTACAGACTAGCCTACTAGTTACCTAGAGTAGGGTAACGCCTGTATATGTTAAGGAATGATAGATTAGTTTTGATTGGAATGAGACTCCCTTCCTTGGATAGATCCCCTTATGACTTATAGACTCCTGTTGTTGCCCATAGGAAGGAACCATACACTCTCAGGGAACATTTATAACTCCCTCAGATTGAACTTAGAATGAACTAGCACGCCCCTTAGAATTGCCTTTCCCAAGGACTTATTGCATTCGGGAACGCAGAGTAAAGGAACTACATGTAAGCGATGTATTCGCGGTTTGAGTCGATTTCTTACTCCTAGCGGTTACCAATGAATCCAATGCTCTGATCAAGCAGAGGATCGGCATCGACTTGGATTAAGAACTGATACAACACATTTTCTGTCCTGATTAGACAGAATGTTCAACGTATCCGGCTTAGACCCACTACACAACCTTTCTTCTGTGATGGCCCAACCATCTACAACTAAACAGGATCACATTGTCTTTGGGAAATGGCGAGGACTTAAAACCATGTAGAGAAAGGTTAAGGATAGCCCCTAAGTTGCGCCTCGTTCCGATATACGGATCGATGCAACGATTCTTAGACTTTAAGTAGAACCAAGTTTTAAGGGGGGTAGAACGTATTAAGTCCAATCCAGTTAGGATTAGTCAACACTGCCGTTCGATCAGTGTGGCGCAGCGGAAGAGTGGTTGGCCTCTTTCCCACTGGCCCAGGATCGAAACATTTGATTTAGGTTATATGTACGATTAAGTTATTAAATAGGATTTGAACCTTCCTTAGAGAAAGTACTCCTTGCCCTTCGCCAATGTCGGGGACGACATTGTGTTTTAAGGGGGGTAGATTGTAACACCCCGGATTTTGGCCAATCTGGGATTTGACGTCCTTAGACAGTGGGTCAATTAAAACACCTGAAAAATCGCTTAGAACCCAATTCCATAGCCAAAGAAATCACTTAGGGTTAATTCCTTTAGAAACTAAGCATAAGTTAGCTAGCGCAACGTTGGAGTGGCTGGGAAACAGTCCCTGATTACTTTAAATACGTTCTACAAGGCCCAAAGCGAGTGGAACCAATGGTGCTATAATGCTCTAAAGCCTCGGATCAAACTCTAAGCCGGTTTGTTCTCGGGACCTCCTTGAAACTTTGTATTGGATCTAGACCGCGCGTCGTAAGTCAGATGCCTACCATCTTAGACCGTTATGACCACTTAGCTGGGCTTGGCAATCGTTTCGAATATCAAGTCCAACTGACGATCACAGGCTATTTCATTGAGCCCGGACCGAAGAGAGTGTGAATAGGGACAGTTGGAATTTCAAATTCAAATCTGGCACACAAATTTGACGCATCAGTATTGAGCATTCTGACCGTCAGAATACAGCCAAATTACACCCTTGGATCAGGAAAAATTTCTATTACATATCACGAGACTTATAGGCCTGATCTTGGTGCGGTGACCGTTAAACTGAAACTGGGCCGCCACGTGCGATCTGGGAACCCTACCGGCCTGAAATCTGGATGCGTGCTAGATCCAGTATGCACGAGCTTAAGTCCGACCGCATTTGGCCAGGGGACCTCCAGAATTGCTCTTTTGGACCGAAACAGCCCCGATTTGGATATACTTTAAGTATACCTTGACTTGGAGCCTATTTTGGCATGTTGTAGGCTATAAAAGGGGTTGAAACCCTCACTCCTCTCTTCCATCCGAATTTGAGAGAAACCCTAGCTTGGGAGAGAGAAAAAGGTGGGAGATTGTGAGGGTGTGGGAGAGTTCTTCCTGCCACTTGTACTACGCGTTCCACGTGCTTAAGCAACACACCTCTACCGCTTTCCCGGCGATTCCACCGCGATCCTAGGTAAGTAAAAACCCTAAATAGTTGTTGATTTGAGTCTTCCTTGTTTCCATAGCGATGTAGCTTATGGATCTTATGTATTAGGCTCCTTATTCGCCGTAGACGAAGCGTATACGCTCCGTTTCAATTCCCGAGTCTACAAGACATAAGGTGAGGATTTTAGACGCTTTGATTGACGGTTCCCAACGCTTTCAATGTCGTTTAATAGTAGATTCTTGACGGCATCGCCGTTTGACATGTACAAAATGCTCTCCGTTTCCCGTTTCGTAAGCTAACGAAGAATATGAGATTTAGGGCATTTTAGTCATTTGTAGGAAGTACTGTTTACATTCATATTTTGCTGATGTGATTGACATGGTTTGTTGTCGCATTAGGAAGTTAGGAATGTGTGTATAATTAGTTTGGCGAAGAGATTCGCCTAGTTGCGCACTTTGGGTCGACATACTATATGTAGACTTAAGTGTGTAGTGTATGTGTTTGTATAAATGCTTGTATTAGTATATATTGAATTAAATGATGTTATTTAGTGGTTTGAGAATGATTTCTTGATTAATATGCTGACCTAAATGATTTCCTACATGTTGACCATATGCATGATTCCATTACATGCATGGAATGTATGTGCTTGAAGATTTGCTTAAGTTGAATGTTATAACATGTGTTAACATGCTCACATGATTGTATTTCAATTCCAAAACCTTTGCATATATTGTTAATGTGATTTCATAGATGTGTGGGACTAGACTTAGTCCAGGCAGTCGGTAACCGAGCGAATTCGTGGCTGACTGGTCATAGTCACGAACGACGCGTCGATGAACATGATTCGTGTTTAGAGTTGGCGGCAGTGGTTAGGCCACGCGAAGTGTTTTACGCACTTCATGTCGTTCGACTTGAGATGCGATCGCGCTAGTCGAGCCCGTCAAGTAACCCGACTGGCCGATGTATGTTCACCTTGTATGAGTCATAACTGCTTGAACCTAGGGTACTGAACTTACCATTGTAAACCCTGTTAACCATGGTACCTTGATCCACGAAGACTCATGAGCCGGGCATGGTGGTATGGGACATCGTGGTCGAGCTGTCGGCCTACGCTGGGGCCACAAACCTCCCCGTAGTGACCAGTGAGCACCTAAACTCATGAGCAGATTATGGTGGTATGGGACACTATATTCTAGCTGTCGGCCTACACTGATCAGGCGACGAGCCCTTTGTAGTGACCGCGAGCGTATTCTGAGTTCACGGGAGGCGACGACCCTTCCGTGCAGTAGAGTACAGTAGGCCTGTATTGGTAAGGTGATGGGGGAGCGGTGCAACGAGTGCGAGCAACAGCCCTGGCAGCCCTTGCAGTGACCTACGAAATGTACATCGTATGAGATTACTAGGAGTGACGACCCTAGACAGGATCCGTGTTGGGATTGATACAAGGGAAGTACCTTAGTTTCCCAATCCTGCTGTTTGAATGGATTAATAACAACTTGGTAATCATATCACCATAGCATTGCATGTGCCTGGAAGATGTGGAGCACTCTAGGGAGTGTGGCATGCCGCGGTCGTAAGATGTTGCCGTATGAGGGTGATCGTCGGTGAGGGCATACATCACGTCATATCATCTTGCATTAACAACAGTATTAGGATTTGTCTGATTTACTGCTTTACTATTATCGCGTGATTGAATTGTGAACATGCTAATCTTTGCTCTATTATTCCACTGAGTTAGCTACTCACTCCCACGTTACGGGACGGTGTTCCTGGACACCCACCAGACCCTTTTGTGATTGCAGATGATGGCGCGGCCTATGAGGCGGAGCTGGACTTGATGATGATGAGGAGGATCCCTCCTTTATGCGTGTTCTGATTGACGGGATTACAGGGAGGTTGATTAGATACTTTGACACTTGTCATTTTATATTTTTAGCGCACTCATGTATATTCGTTTTGTCTACTTTTGGAGTATACATGTATGTATATAACCTGGTAACATATCCATACTCTGGAGGCATACAACAGTTTATATATGTTATACATATTATCACAGTCTTCCGCTTGTTAATGTAACCGTCTCTGGAGTATGATATGATGTTCTAGCTTAATCTCACTCATGTTTAATGCGTTATCACAGACAACATTCAATCATACATATCTATGTTGCGTAAATAACATTTTGGAACTCGGGAGTTGGGTTTTTGCTCGACCCCCCGATTTTCGGGATGTTACAGATGGTATCAGAGCATGATTTGGATTAAACCGGGCCTGGGTTATGGTCACGTGACGTACGCTGTCGCTTCCTTTGACTTAGGTGGGTGCGAGAAGGGTCTAGAAACACTTCTAGGATCACAGATTCGCCGATAGGCGAAGTCTATAAGGATCGATCGCAAGATCGAGTCTGTAACGCATCTCGGGTCGCGTAAAGCGACCCGAATCACTTCTAAGCTGTAGGAAGTCGGGTGGAGACGTCCTATGAGTGGTTTTAAACCGCAAAAGTGAATCTTTGGGCCGTGGGATGACCACGATCCAGTAATCAATCGCCAGGGCTTAAAAACCCCGTTTCACCAAAAATCTTCAAAATTCCTTCTCTAAACACTTCAACCTTCAGTTCTTTCTTATCCATTTCATATTAGGCATCAAACCTAATGTAAAAATAACACAAATTAGCACATTCACCAAATTTTACAGTGAATAGTAAAATTTCATGAAAAATGGCCATAAGGACATTCTAACTTCACTTTATTTAGCAACTAAGGAGCTAGAAAGATGTAATGGCTCCTTCTACCCCAAATTCATATGCTGCATCATATGGTTTGGTATTCGGGATTGCGATGTAGACCTGGAAAGCCCCGAACACATATTTGGGATCATAGAGACCAAAATACAATGAACCAAGGGGTGGGACCTGACTTTTTGGGGCCCTGGGACCATGGGGGACCAGACCCATGGGGTCCCACCGGTCAACTTGCGAGTTGACCGGCGATGCCATCGCCGGCCGGGCGATGCATCGCCGGCCGGCGACCTCCGTTGGTGCCGTCCTTCGGGCGCACTCACTTATATGGCCTCCACATCACCCCTATGCACCTCCCATCCCACAAAAACCCCCAAAACCCACCTCTCCTTCACAAACAGCCCCCTTGCATACCCTAGATTCGATTTTCAGCAACCAATCCCAAACCCCGGCGTCCCAAACCACCTCTACAACCTTCCTTGGCCAAAACCGACCACCACCCATCAGTTATTGGGTGTTGGCAGCCCCCTTCCTTGAAGATTTCCCCATTTGGAGCTCCAAAATCCCCCAAATAGTGCTGAAATCGCGAGGTGCTCCATCCCATCTTTTTGTTCTTATTTTTCCCGGAAAGTACAGCCTTGGGAAGCTTGAAGCGTCCCTCTACGACGCCTAGATTTCCTTTTGTCAGATTGGGCAGCCATTTCTCCGCATTTTCGGCATTTTCCATGGCTTTTGTGGAAGCCATTTTGGGCCTTTTGTCGCTCTCATCCATCATATCTTTGATGGGTAAGAGGAAAACTGCGACAGACGAGGCTGGGCCGAGCCGCCCTGCTCGATCGAGAAGACCGCGGGGTGGTGACGCAAGTTCAAGTGCCGCCGCAGGTCCAGCTGCAGTCCTGGAGTGCCGTACAAAGCGGGATTTGGATCCCCATGCACATCTTGGACGAACCATCCTATCAGAGATGCCTCATGGTGAATACACTGATCGTAGAGTGTTATTTGAGGCGGACGTAGATGGGCGATTGTTCGGCGAATATCTGTTGTTCGAACGCATTGAAGCTGCGCATTGGGGACCGATCTTTGAAGCTCGCGCTCGTGTTAATGTGAGCACTGTTCGTGCCTTCTATGCTAGCATCCAGAATCCTACCTTGGATCCTTTGCAGTTCAAAATCCCTTTTGGTAGAGATCGGATGGCTACGATCGACGTCCGATTGATTGCGCGACTTCTCAATGTGCCTCTAGGTGATGTGCATCCAAGTGAGAAGAGTTTGAGGACTAGACGTGAACGAGATCGCCGCACCAGGTTTCTGTGCGGTAAGTTGGTTCCATGGCAGCCTAATAATAGCCTCAAGGCGACGTACATGTCCGAGGATTTGCGTCTGCTGCATCATATCTGCACGTTCAATGTTTATCCTAGGTCGACGAACCGCATTGAATGTACACGTCTTATGGTCGATTTCTTATTTCTGGTGGCCCAGGGAGAGAACGTATGTATGGCCACTTTCATCTTACGGCAGATAGTTCTCATAGCCAGGTCGAGGAGAACATCCGAATCCCTTCCCTTTGGCCGACTCATTTGCAAGATTGCGCTTGAGTTTGCCTATAGACTTGGACCCGAATTGCCGGTATCGATTCACACCATCGATGAGTCGACAATGGTTAAGATGAAGATTGGGTCGCAATATCGTGAAAATCAACTTGAAAGGGATAGTGGGGACGACTTTGATGAAGAGGAAGATCAAAGCGAAGAAGAACCTAGTGCAGAGGTTCAGGAAGAGATTCAGGAAGAAGCAGAAGAGGAGGCTCAGGATACTGATGAGAGCCCTCCTCCTTCTGCGCAGACTACTATCGACGACCGCATTGCTCGGGTGGAGGAGAGTCAGACCGCTTTGCGTAGGGAAGTCCAAGAACTTCGAGCGGAAGTCGCTGATGCCAAGGCCGTTACAGAGAAGAAGTTTGGCAAGGTGACTCGCACCTTGAAGGCAATCCTGTGTTGCTTACAGGATAAGGGTGCTCCTCCTCCATCACCAGACTCCGACTAGCGATGCGATCTTTGATGTTACTATTAGTAGTTAGTCATTTCCTGTTTTAAGTTGTGTTTTGTAAGCCTGATAAGGCTGGTAGTTTACCTATGTTGCTGTAGTAGCTGACTGACATAGCTCCCATGTATTTTTATCATGATACTTATAAGGAGATATCCCTTGTATTATGACAATTTTGGTTTAATGAAATGCATGATGCTTTTCGACTTGTTATGTGAATGTTTGTGTTGTGGTTTGGGCTTAATGTAGCCAAAATTTGTGGAATGGAGTGCATGCCGTCTCATTTCACTGTAAGGTATTGTCCTTGGATCGGGAGTATTGTAACTCCCGGGATTCAGCCTACAAATTAGTTTTTATCCCACCCCACCCTCCTACCAAGCATGCCACTTCCGATCCCACTATGGAACTAAGAACGCGGTTCTATTTAATACAACTGAATGCTACTGGCCACATAGGCCCTTGGCGTTTTGGTCCTAGACTTAGCACTCCTAAATTTGAAGAGTCTGACGACGTAAGAAATCCAATTCCATTTAGACAATCTTGACCCTAAGCGATAGAACAACTCGCTGTAGTAGAAATGGTATGGAAAGCCATTTACCGTATAATCTTAAGCTTTAGATTATAGCTACTGAGTTACAGACTAGCCTACTAGTTACCTAGAGTAGGGTAACGCCTGTATATGTTAAGGAATGATAGATTAGTTTTGATTGGAATGAGACTCCCTTCCTTGGATAGATCCCCTTATGACTTATAGACTCCTGTTGTTGCCCATAGGAAGGAACCATACACTCTCAGGGAACATTTATAACTCCCTCAGATTGAACTTAGAATGAACTAGCACGCCCCTTAGAATTGCCTTTCCCAAGGACTTATTGCATTCGGGAACGCAGAGTAAAGGAACTACATGTAAGCGATGTATTCGCGGTTTGAGTCGATTTCTTACTCCTAGCGGTTACCAATGAATCCAATGCTCTGATCAAGCAGAGGATCGGCATCGACTTGGATTAAGAACTGATACAACACATTTTCTGTCCTGATTAGACAGAATGTTCAACGTATCCGGCTTAGACCCACTACACAACCTTTCTTCTGTGATGGCCCAACCATCTACAACTAAACAGGATCACATTGTCTTTGGGAAATGGCGAGGACTTAAAACCATGTAGAGAAAGGTTAAGGATAGCCCCTAAGTTGCGCCTCGTTCCGATATACGGATCGATGCAACGATTCTTAGACTTTAAGTAGAACCAAGTTTTAAGGGGGGTAGAACGTATTAAGTCCAATCCAGTTAGGATTAGTCAACACTGCCGTTCGATCAGTGTGGCGCAGCGGAAGAGTGGTTGGCCTCTTTCCCACTGGCCCAGGATCGAAACATTTGATTTAGGTTATATGTACGATTAAGTTATTAAATAGGATTTGAACCTTCCTTAGAGAAAGTACTCCTTGCCCTTCGCCAATGTCGGGGACGACATTGTGTTTTAAGGGGGGTAGATTGTAACACCCCGGATTTTGGCCAATCTGGGATTTGACGTCCTTAGACAGTGGGTCAATTAAAACACCTGAAAAATCGCTTAGAACCCAATTCCATAGCCAAAGAAATCACTTAGGGTTAATTCCTTTAGAAACTAAGCATAAGTTAGCTAGCGCAACGTTGGAGTGGCTGGGAAACAGTCCCTGATTACTTTAAATACGTTCTACAAGGCCCAAAGCGAGTGGAACCAATGGTGCTATAATGCTCTAAAGCCTCGGATCAAACTCTAAGCCGGTTTGTTCTCGGGACCTCCTTGAAACTTTGTATTGGATCTAGACCACGCGTCGTAAGTCAGATGCCTACCATCTTAGACCGTTATGACCACTTAGCTGGGCTTGGCAATCGTTTCGAATATCAAGTCCAACTGACGATCACAGGCTATTTCATTGAGCCCGGACCGAAGAGAGTGTGAATAGGGACAGTTGGAATTTCAAATTCAAATCTGGCACACAAATTTGACGCATCAGTATTGAGCATTCTGACCGTCAGAATACAGCCAAATTACACCCTTGGATCAGGAAAAATTTCTATTACATATCACGAGACTTATAGGCCTGATCTTGGTGCGGTGACCGTTAAACTGAAACTGGGCCGCCACGTGCGATCTGGGAACCCTACCGGCCTGAAATCTGGATGCGTGCTAGATCCAGTATGCACGAGCTTAAGTCCGACCGCATTTGGCCAGGGGACCTCCAGAATTGCTCTTTTGGACCGAAACAGTTCCGATTTGGATATACTTTAAGTATACCTTGACTTGGAGCCTATTTTGGGCATGTTGTAGGCTATAAAAGGGGTTGAAACCCTCACTCCTCTCTTCCATCCGAATTTGAGAGAAACCCTAGCTTGGGAGAGAGAAAAAGGTGGGAGATTGTGAGAGTGTGGGAGAGTTCTTCCTGCCACTTGTACTACGCGTTGCACGTGCTTAAGCAACACACCTCTACCGCTTTCCCGGCGATTCCACCGCGATCCTAGGTAAGTAAAAACCCTAAATAGTTGTTGATTTGAGTCTTCCTTGTTTCCATAGCGATGTAGCTTATGGATCTTATGTATTAGGCTCCTTATTCGCCGTAGACGAAGCGTATACGCTCCGTTTCAATTCCCGAGTCTACAAGACATAAGGTGAGGATTTTAGACGCTTTGATTGACGGTTCCCAACGCTTTCAATGTCGTTTAATAGTAGATTCTTGACGGCATCGCCGTTTGACATGTACAAAATGCTCTCCGTTTCCCGTTTCGTAAGCTAACGAAGAATATGAGATTTAGGGCATTTTAGTCATTTGTAGGAAGTACTGTTTACATTCATATTTTGCTGATGTGATTGACATGGTTTGTTGTCGCATTAGGAAGTTAGGAATGTGTGTATAATTAGTTTGGCGAAGAGATTCGCCTAGTTGCGCACTTTGGGTCGACATACTATATGTAGACTTAAGTGTGTAGTGTATGTGTTTGTATAAATGCTTGTATTAGTATATATTGAATTAAATGATGTTATTTAGTGGTTTGAGAATGATTTCTTGATTAATATGCTGACCTAAATGATTTCCTACATGTTGACCATATGCATGATTCCATTACATGCATGGAATGTATGTGCTTGAAGATTTGCTTAAGTTGAATGTTATAACATGTGTTAACATGCTCACATGATTGTATTTCAATTCCAAAACCTTTGCATATATTGTTAATGTGATTTCATAGATGTGTGGGACTAGACTTAGTCCAGGCAGTCGGTAACCGAGCGAATTCGTGGCTGACTGGTCATAGCCACGAACGACGCGTCGATGAACGTGATTCGTGTTTAGAGTTGGCGGCAGTGGTTAGGCCACGCGAAGTGTTTTATGCACTTCATATCGTTCGACTTGAGATGCGATCGCGCTAGTCGAGCCCGTCAAGTAACCCGACTGGCTGATGTATGTTCACCTTGTATGAGTCATAACTGCTTGAACCTAGGGTACTGAACTTACCATTGTAAACCCTGTTAACCATGGTACCTTGATCCACGAAGACTCATGAGCCGGGCATGGTGGTATGGGACACCGTGGTCGAGCTGTCGGCCTACGCTGGGGCCACAAACCTCCCCGTAGTGACCAGTGAGCACCTAAACTCGTGAGCAGATTATGGTGGTATGGGACACTATATTCTAGCTGTCGGCCTACACTGATCAGGCGACGAGCCCTTTGTAGTGACCGCGAGCGTATTCTGAGTTCACGGGAGGCGACGACCCTTCCGTGCAGTAGAGTACAGTAGGCCTGTATTGGTAAGGTGATGGGGGAGCGGTGCAACGAGTGCGAGCAACAGCCCTGGCAGCCCTTGCAGTGACCTACGAAATGTACATCGTATGAGATTACTAGGAGTGACGACCCTAGACAGGATCCGTGTTGGGATTGATACAAGGGAAGTACCTTAGTTTCCCAATCCTGCTGTTTGAATGGATTAATAACAACTTGGTAATCATATCACCATAGCATTGCATGTGCCTGGAAGATGTGGAGCACTCTAGGGAGTGTGGCATGCCGCGGTCGTAAGATGTTGCCGTATGAGGGTGATCGTCGGTGAGGGCATACATCACGTCATATCATCTTGCATTAACAACAGTATTAGGATTTGTCTGATTTACTGCTTTACTATTATCGCGTGATTGAATTGTGAACATGCTAATCTTTGCTCTATTATTCCACTGAGTTAGCTACTCACTCCCACGTTACGGGACGGTGTTCCTGGACACCCACCAGACCCTTTTGTGATTGCAGATGATGGCGCGGCCTATGAGGCGGAGCTGGACTTGATGATGATGAGGAGGATCCCTCCTTTATGCGTGTTCTGATTGACGGGATTACAGGGAGGTTGATTAGATACTTTGACACTTGTCATTTTATATTTTTAGCGCACTCATGTATATTCGTTTTGTCTACTTTTGGAGTATACATGTATGTATATAACCTGGTAACATATCCATACTCTGGAGGCATACAACAGTTTATATATGTTATACATATTATCACAGTCTTCCGCTTGTTAATTTAACCGTCTCTGGAGTATGATATGATGTTCTAGCTTAATCTCACTCATGTTTAATGCGTTATCACAGACAACATTCAATCATACATATCTATGTTGCGTAAATAATATTTTAGAACTCGGGAGTTGGGTTTTTGCTCGACCCCCCGATTTTCGGGATGTTACATTTGCGTATGCGCAATGTAATTGTAGAAAAGGCCGTTGATTTCAATCATATTGCTCCTTTCAATCTTTTTCCTCTTCTTCAGTCCGTAGGATGGGAAAATATTTTACGCTGGGGAGGGCCGGCATACCAGTCCATAGCGCAGGCCATGGTTGCCTGTATTACTGAATTTTTTACTGAACAACTAACTTTCTCTATTGCTACAAGAGAAGGGCCTTTTCATATTGATCAACATTTAATCTCAGGCCTCATGGATATTTCTGTAAATGATGATGGTATTCATCCTAGCACACTTGCTGAGAAAGTGTCAGAATCTAAAAAATGCATTTTTACTAGAGCTTTGTGTAACATGGATGCACCATGGAATCGTACTGGGAATGCCCTCGTAACCAGGTATTTGTTGCCCAGATACAGAGTCTTATATCGTATCTTCACCTCTAATCTATATCCCTGCTCTAGAAACAAGAATGAGTTGACTTTGCTTATGGTTCGCATTTTGTACTCAATCGCTACTGGTGCTAATATCTGTTTGCCCTCTTTGATTTATTACTCTATCATTCAATTTTGTATTCATCCGGGTCATAGTGATATTCCATTTGGGTATCTAATGAATGTGCTAGCAACTCACATGTTGGTAGCTATGCCTGTTAGAGAGGCTCCTATCCAACACCTTATATTCAACAACTCTAACATAAACAAAATGCAGTTGGATTTGGCTCGAGGACAAGTTGATATTGGTGCGGGTGGAGTTGCTGCAGAAGCCAAGAATGATGAAGAGGGTGATGCTCCTCCTATAGATGATATCAATATGAACGATATTTTTAATGAAATTGATTCTGACTCTGGGAATGATCCTGACTATGAGCCATCTGATTTGGATGCACGTCTGAGTGCATTAGAGGAAAAGGTAGAACAGATGCATGTTGGCCAAAATGCCCAATTCAAAAGTATGTGCAAGTATTTTAGGCGCTTACAAAAAAGGCTTCTTCAAATTGATCCAACCATACCTGCTCCTTCTGGATCAGATTGAGAATTTTACTCTTTGGTTTGTAATAACTATATGACTTTGCTTTCTCTTTGGTTATGTGACTAAGTTCTTTAACTTGACTTGATAACGTTTTATGATATTCTGACTCCTCTATTAATTATCTTTGTCATATTTTTGACAAAAAGGGAGAGAATTGTGTGCTTACTGATTAATGATGATAATTGTTAATTGTGTACACATATGATGAATATGATGATTGGTAGGTGTACTACTCAGGGGGAGATTGTACTCAGGGGAAGATTGTAAGCTTCCAGATACATTATGCATGCATGATGATACATTATGCATGCATGATTCTTTATTAGTGCATGCTTCTCTTATTGTATTTTGTGCGTGCTTTGAACTATATGAACTATAGGAGTGTGTTTTGTCACAAATTTGACAAAGGGGGAGATTGTAAGTACCATGGTATAAATCCTCTTTGGTTGTCAAATTTTATGTGTCAAAACCTCTATATGTGTCTTGTATCTTGTTGTATATGTTCGGACATCACAGCTATACTTCGAGACACGACGATGAACTCCTCAAGCTAGTTCAAGCTACAATTTTGATGATATTCACGAAGAGTTCATGTTCAAGACTCAAAGTTCATATATTCAAGATCAAGACTCTGGCATAAGATAGGGAACTGAGCACAACTCATACTAATGGTGACTTCAAAGCTTGTGAAGTGTTTAAACTGCATCAAGAAGAACACAAGCTTCGTAAAGTTCAACGTCTAAGCGAATGAAGGTTCAATGTCCTTGGTAAGGTTTGATTGACCTTATGTTGACCTTTAGTGTAGGTCATTTTGGATACATAATTCATATATCATCTACAAATGATTTTGATCTGTTCTAAGACT
This sequence comes from Magnolia kwangsiensis, assembly GCA_037074715.1. Lineage (NCBI taxonomy): Eukaryota > Viridiplantae > Streptophyta > Magnoliopsida > Magnoliales > Magnoliaceae > Magnolia > Magnolia kwangsiensis. The sequence goes on along the minus strand of CM073573.1, from coordinate 109,050,974 downwards.
AGTCCTGGACCTTGTTCGACTAGTCGTGACACTGGTTCGACCAATCCTAGAAATTTCAAGACCAGTCGAAGTTTTGTTGTAAATTATCAGATTTTTTTTGTTCGTCTACAACTAGTCCTGGAGTCTTCTCGACTAGTCGTGGGATGGTCACGATTCGACCTTCGACCAGTCGTGGAACCACAATTCCAACTCTAACAACTAAATCAAAGGTCGCATGACTAGTCGTGTGAGGTCCACGACCAGTCGTGGACGACCATCGACCAGTTGTGGACTGCTCACGACCGGTCGTGTAATGGTTTTATCCAATCGCGCCCGAAAATTTAAAAATCTGTTTCTTCTTCGACTAGTCGTGGTGACCCTAGGACCAATCGAAGACGAATTTCTGCAGCTATAAATAGCACACGAATTTCAGAGTTATTCATCAAAAATTAAGTGAATTAAAAGCTCCACTCTGAGATAAGTTTGTGTCTATTCTTAAGCTATATTGTGCATAATTCAATTTTCTTTTGTTAGCTTTTTTTTCTATTTGATTTGATTCTATATTCCAATCTGATTTGAAAAGAGGAAATATTATTTTCTTTCTTCTGGGAATTGAAATCAAATAGAGCTAGCCCAGTCTGATTTAATTTTAAAATCAATTAGACCTTAGAACCATTATAAAGTGAGTATTGGACATTGAACTTTCACATCCGAACATCTACTCCAATTGGTTCTTCCGGCCTGCTACAAAAGGAGAAATCCAGGTATTTTATAATTCTCTAAAATTTCCATTCTTTTGATTTTTGTTTGGAATTCGCCAGAAAAATTTCATTTGTTGGTTATCTGAGGAGACCCAGTGTCACACCCCAAACCCGAAAATCGGATTCACATGAATCCTGATTACCGAATTCGGTGCCGACAGCCTCCGTATGCCCCATTCTCGGCTCCTGACAATCAAATGCCAGATTCCGATCCTGAGATCCTACAAGGAGGATTTTCAGAATGATTTTTTTTTTGTAATGTAATGGAGCATAACCACAAGCATAACCAAGTCACAAAATAACATCAGCGCATATCCACTATATCAAGAACTTCAAGTACAATGAGGAAAGAAAAATACAAGGTGATCAAAAGAAACTCCAAAAGGTCCTGGTACGAGCTCTTACCTCAGTGCTGCTGCTGTCCAACACTACCTGCACACAACTATCACGCATAAGCTTACAAAAGCTTAGATGGTGGTGTAAGTGTGTGCGCAAGGCAAACGCCAAGTGTACAGTATCAGGTAATGCGCAAGTATGCGGTAAGTCCATGAATAAAATCAACCATACCAAGGCTATATAATGCAAGGCATGAATACTATCGGCCATACCAAGGTCATGCGATGCGAGATATGAATGTCATCGGCCACACCGATGCAATGCAAGGCCTACATAGCCGAATGTCATATGCGAAATGTAATCCAAGCAAGTCGGTACTCATCAAGTACATATATCAGTACAGTTCCTCTCTGGATATCACCGGGGTCTAATACACTTCACAGTGACTACCACCTCCCTAGCTACACAGTCAAGAAAGCAGAATAGACCTCACTATCCGCCTGACCAGTAGTCTGCCAATATCTACCCGGCTCGTCGATAGCGGACTCATTTACGAGCTGCTCAAACTCAGCCTAGCTTATAGCCCCCTCACTCAGGCGGATAAGGCCACACCCCCTTCCAACCGACCACGACACAGTGGGAGACGCGGCCTACTAGTATTCGGCACTCGGGCGCTCGTGTATTCACTCGGTGTAGACGTTGGAGCATCTCTTGGTACCAAAAAGGTTCTGGGACTTTCTCCCAAGGACATCCTAAGTGCCCACAGTGCTAGAATAAGTATTTTCGGTATCCAATACGGCCATCCACGATGTACCTGTGGAGCCACGGCCCTGATGTCGCTAGGGCGTGCAGTGATCAAGTCACACGTATGCGAGATGCATGAATCACACGTCAAATCATGCAGAAATCCAGCGTGTACTGCGCGATCGTGTAGGGCACTCCGTCTCATAAGGAGTCCTGTAAGTGTCTCAGCCCAACGGCTTATGCTATGATCAAACATACCTCATATCAAGCATACATATGATGCGTATGAGCATAAATCATGGGATTATACTAAGTATGTTATAAAGCGATGAATATTAACAAGTATGGGCCAATCAATGGGCCCTAAGGAGAGTTACAATGCAGACATTTAACCAACATTATACATACAATGTGGACGTCAAACCAACATTGTTCCATAGGCAGACCTGCCATAAGTGTCATTACATGAGCCATGAGAAATCACACATTGCAATGGACCTAAGGTCATTCCGTTGGGCCTCGATCTATAGGCCATAGATACATCAAATGGGTCGAGTCACATGAGCCTTACATTCATCAAATGGCTGCATTAATGGGCCTCACCAATGAGCCTTCTGTACATTGCAATGGTCCATGACCCATGGGCCATGAAACACATCAAAGTGGGCCTCACAACTTGGGCCTTAATTATATCAGATGGGTCTACACTCATGAGTTTTAAACATACTAAATAGGCCACTCCATTTGCGCCCCATGTACATCAAATGGGCTTAATCCCATGGGCTTTATATGTATGAAATGGGCTTAGTCCCATGGGATTTATATATATCAAATGGGCTTAGTCCCATGGGCCTTATATATGTAAAATGGGCCTAATCCCATGGGTCTTGTATATATCAGATGGGTCACACCAATTGGCCCCATATATATCAAATGGGCCACACCCAACTACAAATGGTGATGATGACTTCCACCATTAAAATTCTTAAGGCCCACCGTAACATGTGTTTTCCATCCAACCTACTCATACATTAACATAGTGATAGATGAAGGGAAATAAATATCATCTTAATAGTGAACTATTATGGCCCTTAGAATTTTGAACGGTGGACGTCATTGTCCACTACTTAAGTGGTGGGGTCTGCTCGAACTATGTATCTAACTAATTCTTTAGCCCATGCCGCCAAAATGAGCTTTCAAAGGGGCTGGATGGCTTGGATGCATCACATGCATCATGGTGGACCCAGATGGACAGTGTACGTCAGGGTGGGGGGTCCACATAACAGGTTGGACGATATAGAGGTAGCACACGCATCAGTGATGGGGTCCACTGACCGTCCAGATGGCTGGACGGCTTTGATAAAACACATACATAAAAGGGGGCCCCCACCGTCCAGGGATGTCGACGGTGCGGGTGAAACACACGTACCATGGTGGGGTCCCACTATAATGTATATTTGCGATCCGACCCGTCCATAGGATCACACGGACATGAATAAGGGGAAAACAAAAATACCATCTTGATCTGAAACTTTTGTGGCCCATAAAAAGGGTTTCATCGGTAGACACTCAATCACACTGTTTCCTGCGATGTGGGCCACCTGGGTCTTGGATTTGGCTGAAAATTGGAGGGGGCCCACTTTAATGAGTGGCCCACCTCATGAACGGGCTAGATGAAAAATAAACATCAAGTGGGGCCCACGGTTGGAGCCGTGGGCTGGCTGACGTCTGCCCGCCAGCCGCTGGCGCGGCCAGCTCTGACACAACAGCAACTGCTGCTATATATATATTTTTTAAAAATTTTCTAAAACCCATTTTTTTAGAGTTTTTCACGTGTACGGCCCACCCCAAGTAAATCCACTCCGTCCATTGTATTCCCAAGACTAAAACAGATCTATCAAGACCAATATCGACCCCTTTTCAACATGTAAAAACAATTCTAGATGGATTTCAATGGTAATGGTACAGTTTTTTTTATATTATAGCCCACCAGGTACTTTGATCATCCTCATTTTTAGGCTCAACGCTTAAAATGAGTCAGGGAGTGAGGTGGACGGCTTGGATTAGATGCGTGAATCAAGGTGGGTCCCGTACAAGCTGTCCATTCCAAAGGCTTTGAAGGAAGCCAATGTTTGTGTTTTTCCTTTTTGACGTCCAGCGTCTAGGGGACGCTGGACGGTTGGGTGTGCACTAACATTGAGGTGGGTCCCGCTTATGTGGGCCACCAATTGATGGATGGAGAAGGTACAACACATATAGAGTGGGCCCCACCCTTAGACGACTTGGGTAAAGTACTTCATGGTGGGGCCTATTCAAGTGGGCCACACGGCCACATCAACACACAAAGAAAACAATGAAAAGGAGAAGGAGAAAGACATAGAAGGAGAGTGGGACACGCGTAATGGAGGGACCCCGACACTATGGGCCCTCCGTTTCAACCATCCAATCATACATTTACGGGTCTCATTGCGTATGGGCCTTCCAAATGAAAGGTCAACGGTGGAGATCCCTCTCCACTAGAAATGGACGGTCTAGATGACCTCTTTAATGCTAGGAAAGTAAACATCATGATGGGGTCCATGGAGAATGGCCCCATCATGAAATGATCTTGATGATCAAGATGAGCCATTGGCCACATCTTAGGGTCCCAAGTGGGATCCACACCATTGATCAGTGGGCCTCACTTAGCCCATCGTAAAAATAAGTAAACTACTCTATCAAAGCACCCACCACTTGATCTTCTTGATCCGTCGAGACGCCGGTCTCCTAGAGCTTCACTTTGATGGTGGAGATGGAAAATGGATGGCTAGGATGATGGGATTTGGAGATGGGAAGTGGGACACTAAAATGCACATTTTTCTCTCATGGAAGGCCTTGGACGTGTGATGCTCTTGCTTGCTTGGAATTGTGATGAGAAGTGAGAGAGAGAGGTGTGATGTAATGAGAGATGGAGTGATGTGAAGTGAGTGATGGGTGAGGTGAGTGATGGGTGAAGTGAGAGGTTAGTTGACTTTGGTGGTTGCTTGACTTGTGGAGAAAGGAAGCATGGGTGCTTATACTTGACATGAGAGGTGATTGATGGAATTGATTGATGTGATTGATTTGACACTTCATAGAGATTCTCTTGGGATTTGCAACGCGCGGTGTTTTTCCTCGAACTGAAAGTGGGTCTGCATCTCATCGTCTGGGTATCGGATCGATGCGTGAGTTGCTGCGGCGTTGGAATCGCGGCGACGGTGCGGTCGCAATGATACAAGTCTTAGATTAAGCAGACTCAAATGAATAGGATACGTCTTACGGTCATGCGCAATGTCAACTAGGGGTCGCGGATTATCAAAATTTGACGAGAAGGATCACCCGAAGCGACGGAACAGTACGGATTATGATACGGGTCTTACAGCTCTCCCCACCTAATAAAAATTTTATCCTCAAAATTTACACTACCATCGCAACTAACCATAACTCAAAAGGAAATAGGAAACATAACATCATATATGATCAAGCACCATAATACATCATACAATCAATCATCGAAAAGATGGGGATAACGCTCGTGGATCTCTGCCTCGCGCTCCCAAGACGCCTCATCCACACTATGGTGGCCCCACTGCACCTTCACCAAGGGAATGACCTTGGTTCTGAGGACCTGCTCCTTTCGATTGAGGATACGAACTGGCTGCTCAATATAAGAAGCGTCCTCAGGAACCTCCAACGGCTGCCAATCAATAATAGGAACGACGTCTGACCCACACTTTCTCAACATAGAGACATGGAAGACGTTATGGACGCCAGACAACTGCGATGGCAAGGCAAGCTGATAGGCCACAGCGCCAATGCGCCCAGTGATCTCGAAAGGTCTTATGAATCTCAGGGCAAGCTTGCCCTTCGTCCTAAAACGAACTACACCCTTCATAGGTGAGACCTTGAGATACACATAGTCCCCAACGACAAACTCCAAGGGACGACGTCAACGGTTAGCAAAACTCTTCTGTCGGCTCTGAGCTGTGCACATCCTCTGTCTGATGATGTCGATAGCCTTTGACGTCTGCAGCACAAGCTCGAGACCTAGGAGACGTCACTCTCCAACCTCGGTCCAACAACTCGGAGATCTGCACGGTCTGCCATATAATGCCTCAAAAGGAGCCATGCAATGGTCGCCTGATAGCTGTTGTTGTACGCGAACTCAGCCAATCGCAGGTGCTCGTCCCAACTACCCGCGAAATCAATCGCGCAAGCCCGAAGCATATCTTCAAGGATCTAGTTGACCCTCTCGGTCTGACCATCAGTCTTGTAACACCCTGAAAATCGGGGGTCGTGTATAAACTCAACTCCCGAGTTCCATACCGTCACTTATGCAACAAAAATGATTATGATTCAATGTTGTCTGATTTAAAGCATTCACATGAGTAAAAGTATACCAAAACTGCAATTCATACTTCAGATCCAGTGATAAAAGCAAGCGGAAGACTAAACAATATATATATCACTGTATGGAAAAAATAAAGTAAATCTCATCTGTCTCTAAAGTATGAATACATCTCTGAGTCTCATATACATATACACGAACAAAAGTAAATGTCCAAAATGGTCCCACTGAAGTCCCGTCAATCCAGGTCGCCTACGCAAAGCCATCATGATACTGCATGTACGAGAACTCGTCCTGGTCCTCGTCGAAGTCTGGCTCTGCCTCCTGGATCTCAGCCTCACCTGCATCTACAACAGGGTCTGGTGGGTGTTGCAAACACCATCCCGTAACGTGGGAATGAGTGATCAACTCAGTGGAATCATAGAGCAAAGATTAGCATGTTCACAAATCAATCATGCGATAATAGTAAAGCAGTAAATCAGACAATCCTAATACTGTTGTTAATACAAAATGACATGACGTGATGTATGCCCTCACCGACGATCTCCCTCATAAGGCAACATCTTACGACCGCGGCATGCCACACTCCCTAGAGTGCTCCACATCTTTCAGGCACATGCAATGTTATGGTGATATGATTTTTGAGTTGTTATTAGTCCATTCAAACAGCAGGATTGGGAAACTAAGGTACTTTCCTTGTATCAATCCCAACACAGATCCTGTCTAGGGTCGTCACTCCTAGTAATCTCATACGATGTATATTTCGTAGGTCACTGCAAGAGCTGTCAGGGCTGTTGCTCGCACTCGTTGCACCGCTCCCCCATCACCTTATCAATACAGGCCTACCGTACTCTACTGCAACGGAAGGGTCGTCGCCTCCCGTGGACTCAGAATACGCTCGCGGTCACTACAAAGGACTCGTCGCCTGATCAGTGTAGGCCGACAGCTAGAATATAGTGTCCCATACCACCATAATCTGCTCACGAGTCTAGGTGCTCACTGGTCACTACGGGGAGGTTTGTGGCCCCAGCGTAGGGCGACAACTCAACCATGGTGTCCCATACCATCATGCCCGGCTCATGAGTCTTCGTGGATCAAGGTACCATGGTTAACAGGGTTTACAATGGTAAGTTCAGTACCCTAAGTTCAAGCAGTTATGACTCATACAAGGTGAACATACATCGGCCAGTCGGGTTGCTTGACGGGCTCGACTAGTGCGATCGCATCTCAAGTCGACCGACATGAAGTGCGTAAAACACTTCGCGTGGCCTAACCACTGCCGCCAACTTCAAACACGACTCGCGTTCATCGACGCGTCGTTCGTGGCCAAGACCAGCCAGCCACGAATTCGCTCAGTTACCGACTGCCTGGACTAAGTATAGTCCCAAACAATTATGGAATCACATCAGCAATTTATATAGGAATATTGGAATTGAAATACAATCATGTGAGCATGTTAACACATGTTATAACATTCAACTTAAGTAAATCTTCAAACACATATATTTCATGCATGTAATGAAATCATGCATATAGTCAACATGTCGGAAATCATTTAGGTCAGCATGTTAATTGAGAAATCCATCTCAAACTAATTCATAACATCATTTAGTTCAATACATACTAATACAAACATTTATACAAACACATACACTACACACTTAAGTCTACATATAGCATGTCAACCCGAAGTGTGCAATTAGGCGAATCTCTTCGCCAAACTAATTATGCACGTATTCCTAACTTCCTAATGCGACAACAAACCATGTCAATCACATCAGCAAAATATGAATGTAAACAGTACTTCCTACAAATGACTAAAATGCCCTAAATCTCATATTCTTCGTTAATTTACGAAACAGGAAACGGAGAGCATATTGTACATGTCAAACGGCGATGCCGTCAATAATCTACTATTAAACGACATTGAAAGCGTTGGGAACCGTCAATCAAAGCGTCTAAAATCCTCACCTTATGTCTTGTAGACTCGTGAATTGAAGCGGAGCGTATACGCTTCGTCTACGGCGAATAGGGAACCTAATACACAAGATCCATGAGCTACATCGCTATGGAAACAAAGGAACCTCAAATCAGCAACTATTTAGGATATTTACTTACCTAGAATGGCGGTGAAATCGCCGGGAAAGCGATAGAGGTGCGTTGCTTAAGCACGTGCAACACGTAGCACAAGTAGCAGGAAGAACTCTCCCACCCTCTCTCACAATCTCTCACCTTTTTCTCTCTCCCAAGTTAGGGTTTCTCTCAAATTCGGATGGGAGAGAGGAGTGAGGGTTTCAACCCCTTTTATAGCCTAAAACATGCCCAAAATAGGCTTGAGAACAATGTTTACTTGGTGCCTAACCAAATCGGGGCCGTTTCGGTCCAAACGAGTATTTCTGAAGGTCCCCTGGCCAAATGCGGTCGGACTTAAGCTCATGCATACTGGATCTAGCACACATCCAGTTTTCAGACCGGTAGGGTTCCTAGATCGCACGTGGTGGTCCAGTTTCAGTTTAACGGTCACCGCACCAAGATCAGGCCTATAAGTCTCGTGATATGTAATAGAAATTTTTCCTGATCCAAGGGTGTAATTTGGCTGAATTCTGACGGTCAGAACGCTCAATACTGATGTGTCAATTCGTGTGCCAGATTTGAATTTCAAATTCCAATTCTAACCCTATTCTCACTCTCTTCACTCCAGGCTCAATGAAATAGCCTCTGAATGTCAGTTGGACTTGATTTTCGAAACGATTGCCAAGCCTAGCTAAGTGGTCATAACGGTCTAAGATGGTAGGTATCGGACTTTCGACGCGCGGTCTAGATCCAATACAAAGTTTCAAGGAGGTCCCGAGAATAAACTGGTTTAGAGTTTGACCCGAGGCTTTAGAGCATTATAGCACCATTGGTTCCACTCGCTTTGGGCCTTGTAGAATCTATTTAAAGTGATCAGGGACCATTTTCCAGCTATTCTAACGTTGCACTAGCTAACTTAGTCATATTTTCTAAAGGAATAAATTCTACGCAATTTCGGGTCGAGTTGGTACTCGAGTCCAAGTATGGATTTTTTCACCGGCGTTACAAGTCTGTGGATGATACGCGGTGCTGAGCTACAAATCAGTGCCCATCGCTCTCTGGAAGCTCCTCCAAAACTGAGACGTGAACTTCGGATCTCGGTCTGAAACAATCGAGATGGGAACACCATGCAATCTCACGATCTCATTGATAAACATCCTGGCGAGCCGATCTGTATGCCAAGTCTCACGAATCGCAAGAAAATGTGCCGACTTCGTCAGACGGTCCACAACAACCCAGATGGCATCATGATCGCGCTGAGTCCTCGGTAAACCCAAGATAAAATCGGTAGATATATGCTCCCACTTCCACATCGGGACTTTCAGCGGCTGCAATAGACCAGGGGGTCTCTGATGATCGGCCTTGACACGGTGGCAGGTGTCACATTTGGCCACAAAACTGGCTATCTGGAGCTTTATCCCTGACCAAAAATACTGGCGTCTCATATCGCAATACATCTTCGTCGAGCCAGGGTGGATAGAGAAACGCGATCGATGTGCCTTGGTCATAAGATCTCGGCATAAATCAGGAATATCCGGAACACATAATCAGCCTCTAAAGTGAAGTCCACCGTCCGAACCAATCTGTCAATCTGTCTGACTCTCAGATGCTGCCTCTGTTCGGTAATCCTGTAACGACTCGTCTGTCTGTTGAGCCTTGATCACCCTTGCGACAAGAGAGGGTTGAATCGACAAGCTCGATAGCCAAACAATAGATGACTACAGACCAAACTCAAAGTCGTACTCTACTATATCCTCGAGCATCCTCCACTCCCGAATCATCATATGTTTCACCAGGCCTCGTGGCTGATGACTGAGGGCATCCGCCACCACGTTTGCCTTGCCCGGGTGGTACTGAAGATCAAAATCGTAGTCCTTTAGGAGTTCCATCCAATATCTCTGCCTCATGTTCAGCTCGGACTGAGAGAACAAATACTTCAAGCTCTTATGGTCGGAGAAGAGCTTGAATCTTACCCCATAAAGATAGTGTCTCCACACTTTCAGCGCAAAGACAACCGCTGCCAGCTCCAGATCGTGCGTTGGGTAGTTTAGCTCATGGACCTTGAGCTGACGGGACGCATAAGCCACCGGCTTCCCGTGCTGCATCAGGACAGCACCTAAGCTAACTCGTGAGGCATCAGTAAATACAACAAATCCATCACTCCCAAAGAGAAGAGTGAGGATAGGAGCGGACGTGAGGCGGTCCTTCAACTCCATAAAAGCCTACTCACAAGCGTCACTCCAAATGAACTCGGCACCCTTCCGGGTCAACCTGGTCAACGGGGCTGCAATGCGAGAGAATCCCTCAGTAAAACGTCGGTAGTAGCCCACCAAACTAAGAAAACTGTGGATCTCGGATGCGTTCGTGGGCTGGTCCCACTGACGCAAGGCATCAATCTTCGAGGGGTCTACAGCGACACCCTGCCTCGTCACTACATGGCCGAGGAACTTCACCTCCTCCTGCCAAAACTTTTACTTCTCCTTCTTCGCGTAAAGCTGGTGTGCACGGAGGGTCTGCAATGTAATCTCAAGATGCCTCTCATGCTCCTCATGAGTCCTCGAATATATCAGAATGTCGTCAATAAACACCACGACAAACTGATCAAGATACGGACGGAAGACCTCGTTCATCAACTGCATGAATACTGCGGGTGCATTGGTCAGTCCGAAGGACATGACCTGGAACTCAAAATGACCGTATCGCGTCCTGAAGGCTGTCTTCGGGATATCCTCATCTCGAACCTGAACCTGATGATAACCGGACCGCAAGTCTATCTTTGAAAAGAACTACGCCTCCTGCAGCTGATCAAACAAGTCATCGATCCTCGGAAGCGGGTACTTGTTCTTGATCGTGACCTTGTTGAGCTCGCGGTAGTCTACGCAAAGCCTCAACGAGCCATCCTTCTTCTTTACGAAGAGTACCAGCGCTCCCCACGGTGAACTGCTCGGGCGAATAAAACCTAGCTCGCGCAACTCGTCCAACTGCTTCTGCAGTTCCCATAACTCCAACGGTGCCATACGATACTGGGCCTTCGAAATAGGCGCGGTACCGGGCACAAGATCAATCTGAAATTCAGTATGCCGACGAGGTGGTAATCCCAGAATCTCCTGGAACAAATCAGGAAAACCACAAACAACCGGCAGCTGGTCGATACTCAAAGCAACTGGCTCCTCAACGGCACACGATAATAAGCAAGAAAGCTGCCCTCCTCTGGGCTCGGCAACAAACTGAAACTCTGGCACGCCGAGTATGCAGAACGTGACTGTCCTCGTAGAACAGTCCAATATGGCGTAGTACTCGGCAAGCTAGTCCATGCCCAGGATAACATCAAAACCGGACATCGGCAATACAAATAGGTCGGCAGGCAAGAAGATATCCCCAATCAAAATAGGGCAAGACGCATAAAATCGGCCCAACACTGCGGTCTTCCCTAATGGCGTCGATACTAACAAATCCTCACGGGCAGACTCCAATGGCAAACCGGTCGATCGGCAGAAATCATCGGCGATAAATGAATGCGATGCACCAGAATTAAATAGTACACGTGCAATACATGCAGAAATAGGAAGAGTACCATCGACGACCCCTCCTGATGAATGAGGGTCCTGCTGGGCGGCGTAGAATCTGCCCTGAGCCTGCTGGGGAGGTGCAGGTCCCCTCTGAGGTCTCTTCTGCTACTGTGTCGCTGTGGGGGCCTAACCTGCTGCCTCTACTGCTGTGAGGGATGTACAAGAGGTTGGTGTTGTGGTCGCTGCTGCTGTGGTGACTGTCGTGGAGGTGGATGTGGTGCCCTCGGCTACTGCTGCTGCTGCGGATGGGGACACTCGTGCCTACGATGCCCTGTACGACCGCACCCAAAGCAAGTACCTGTAAACGATCCCGAAGATGGTGCTCGGGGTACTGCTGGTGCTCGGAGTGCTGGGCGGGTCGTGCGCCGCTGCTGTGAACGATGCTGCTGATGGGAACTACTAGAGGGTGCCTTCCTCTTCTGATCTCCTCTTTGGTCACGGGCTCTCTGTACACTGGCCCAATCTGTCTCATATATCAGGGCTCTCTCTACTATCTGCTCAAATGTCAGAAGCATGTGTCCGATCACACGGCTCCGGAGGACAGGACGTAAACCGTTCTCAAAACGGCGGGCCTTCCGCCCCTCATCATCAACAAGATATGTCGCAAATCTGGATAGCACAACAAAACGTGCCTCGTACTGGGACACAGACATGTCCCCCTGGACCAACGTCTCAAACTCAAGTGCGCGCTGCTGTCGCACATGCTCGGGAAAGAACTTTCGGTCAAACCGGTCTATAAAGTCCTCCCGGGTCCACTCAAAATCGGCGGCTACCGATCCGGCCACAGATGCCCACTAATACTGAGCCTCGCCCTGCAGAAGGAATACAGCTAATGGAACTCGCTGCTGGGTAGTACATCTCATGGTGTCGAAAATCCTCTCCACCTCGGAGCACCATATCTCTACAGCAGTAGGGTCTGGCTCACCCCGAAAACGTGGGGGATCGTGCCGTCGAAAATCCTTAAGAAGAGCGCTCGCACGCTCCTACTCAGCCTCGGCCGGTGACACTGTGGGACGCCTACTCTACCCCTGAAGAATGGCGGTCATCGCCTGCAACATCTGCTGCAGCTGAGTAGCACTCACAGGTAGGGTCTGATCCACACCGGTCTCAGGAAAATGGGTGGCATCCTCAGGCTCAAAGGCAGGACTATCTGGTGGTGGAGTAGGAGTAGTAGATGGTAAAGCAGGAGCTGCGGGTGGTGGTGCGGGAGTCGCTCGGGTCGTTCTTCTAGCCATAATGTCTCCTACAGGAAGGAACAATGGCCTATCAGTCTTAAGAATTCTCGAAGGCACATACATTAAGGGTGTATGTCGAAAAATCGCTAAATCATTCAGACTCGAAACCTATTTATAGTAGATATGTGATGTGATCCTCAGGTATTCCCAAGTTATGCTCTGATACCAACTTCTGTCACGCCCCAAACTCAAAAATCGGATTCACATGAATCTCGATTATCGAATCCGGTGCTGACAGCCTCCGTAGTGCCCCATTCTCGGCTCCTGACAATCAAATGCCAGATTTCGATCCTGGGATCCTACAAGGAGGATTTTCAGAATGAATTTATTTTTTTTTTGAAATGTAATGGAGCATAACCACAAGCATAACCAAGTCACAAAACAACATCACCGCATATCCACTACATCAAGAACTTTAAGTACAATGAGGAAAGGGAAATACAAGGTGATCAAAAGAAACTCCAAAAGGTCCTGGTACGCGCTCCTGCCTCAGCACTGCTGCTGTCCAACGCTACCTGCATGCAACTATCGCACATAAGCTTACAAAAGCTTAGATGGTGGTGTAAGTGTGTGCGCAAGGCAAACGCCAAGTGTACAGTATCAGGTAATGCGGAAGTATACGGTAAGTCCATGAATAAAATCAACCATACCAAGGCTATGTAATGCAAGGCATGAATGCTATCGGTCATACAAAGGTCATGCGATGCGAGATATGAATGTCATCGGCCACACCGATGCAATGCAAGGCCTACATAGCCGAATGTCATATGCAAAATGCAATTCAAGCAAGTCGGTACTCATCAAGTACATATATCAGTACAGTTCCTCTCTGATATCACCAGGGTCTAATACACTTCACAGTGACTGCCACCTCCCTAGCTGCACAGTCAAGAAAGTGGAATAGACCTCACTATCTGCCTGACCAGTAGTCAGCCAATATCTACCCGGCTCGTCGATAGCGGACTCATTTGCGAGCTGGTCAAACTCAACCTAGCTTATAGCCCCCTCACTTAGGCAGATAAGGTCACACCCCCTTCCAACCGACCACGACACAGTGGGAGACGCGGCCTACTGGTATTCGACACTCAGGCGCTCGTGTATCCACTCGGTCTAGACGTTGGAGCATCTCCTGGTACCAAAAAGGTTCTGGGACTTTCACCCAAGGACATCCTAAGTGCCCACAGTGCTAGAATAAGTATTTTCGGTATCCAATACGGCCATCCACGATGTACCTGTGGAGCCACGGGCCTGATGTCGCTAGGGCGTGCAGTGATCAAGTCACACGTATGCGAGATGCATGAATCACACGTCAAATCATGCAGAAATCTAGCGCGTACTGCGCGATCGTGTAGGGCACTCCGTCTCATAAGGAGTCCTGTAAGTGTCTCAGCCCAACGGCTTATGCTATGATCAAACATACCTCATATCAAGCATACATATGATGCGTATGAGTATAAATCATGGGATTATACTAAGCATGTTATAAAGCGATGAATATTAACAAGTATGGGCCAATCAATGGGCCCTAAGGAGAGTTACAATGTGGACATTTAACCAACATTATACATACAATGTAGACGTTAAACCAACATTGTTCCTTAAGCACGACCTGCCATAAGTGTCATTACATGAGCCATGAGAAATCACACATTGCAATGGACCCTAAGGTCATTCCGTTGGGCCTCGATCCATAGGCCATAGATACATCAAATGGGTCGAGTCACATGAGCCTTACATTCATCAAATGGCTGCATTAATGGGCCTCACCAATGAGCCTTCTGTACATTGCAATGGTCCATGACCCATGGGCCATGAAACACATCAAAGTGGGCCTCACAACTTGGGCCTTAACTATATCAGATGGGCCTACACTCATGAGTTTTAAACATACTAAATAGGCCACTCCATTTACGCCCCATGTACATCAAATGGGCTTAATCCCATGGGCTTTATATGTATCAAATGGGCTTAGTCCCATGGGCTTTATATATATCAAATGGGCTTAGTCCCATGGGCCTTATATATGTAAAATGGGCCTAATCCCATGGGTCTTGTATATATCAGATGGGTCACACCAATTGGCCCCATATATATCAAATGGGCCACACCCAACTACAAATGGTGATGATGACTTCCACCATTAAAATTCTTAAGGCCCACCGTAACATGTGTTTTCCATCCAACCTACTCATACATTAACATAGTGATAGATGAAGGGAAATAAATATCATCTTAATAGTGAACTATTACGGCCCTTAGAATTTTGAACGGTGGACGTCATTGTCCACTACTTAAGTGGTGGGGTCCGCTTGAAATATGTATCTAATTAATTCTTTAGCCCATGCTGCCAAAATGAGCTTTCAAAGGGGCTGGATGGCTTGGATGCATCACATGCATCATAGTGGACCCAGATGGACAGTGTACATCAGGGTGGGGGGTCCACATAACAGGTTGGACGGTATAGAGGTAGCACATGCATCAGTGATGGGGTCCACTGACCGTCCAGATGGCTGGACGGCTTTGATAAAACACATACATAAAAGGGGGCCCCCATCGTCCAGGGATGTGGACGGTGCGGGTGAAACACACGTACCATGGTGGGGTCCCACTATAATGTATATTTGCGATCCGACCCGTCCATAGGATCACACGGACATGAATAAGGGGAAAACAAAAATACCATCTTGATCTGAAACTTTTGTGGCCCATAAAAAGGGTTTCATCGGTAGACACTCAATCACACTGTTTCTTGCGATGTGGGCCACCTGGGTCTTGGATTTGGCTGAAAATTGGATGGGGCCCACTTCAATGAGTGGCCCACCTCATGAACGGGCTAGATGACAAATAAACATCAAGTGGGGCTCACGGTTGGAGCCGTTGGCTGGCTGGCGTCCGCCCGCTAGCTGCTGGCATGGCCAGCTCTGACACATCAGCAACTGCTGCTATATATATATATTTTTTTTAAAATTTTCTAAAACCCATTTTTTGGGGGTTTTTCACGTGTACGGCCCACCCCAAGTAAATCCACTCCGTCCATTGTATTCCCAAGACTAAAACAGATCTATCAAGACCAATATCGACCCTTTTTCAACATGTCAAAATAATTCTAGATGGATTTCAATGGTAATGGTACAGTTTTTTTATATTATAGCCCACCAGGTACTTTGATCATCCTCATTTTTAGGCTCAACGCCTAAAATGTGTCAGGGAGTGAGGTGGACGGCTTGGATTAGATGCGTGAATCAAGGTGGGTCCCGTACAAGCAGTCCATTCAAAAGGCTTTGAAGGAAGCCAATGTTTGTGTTTTTCCTTTTTGACGTCCAGCGTCTAGGGGACGCTGGACGGTTGGGTGTGCACTAACATTGAGGTGGGTCCCGCTTATGTAGGCCACCAATTGATGGATGGAGAGGGTACAACACATATAGAGTGGGCCCCACCCTTAGACGACTTGGGTAAAGTACTTCATGGTGGGGCCTATTCAAGTGGGCCACACGGCCACATCAACACACAAAGAAAACAATGAAAAGGAGGAGAAAGAGATAGAAGGAGAGTGGGACACGCGTAATGGAGGGACCCCGGCACTATGGGCCCTCCGTTTCAACCATCCAATCATACATTAACGGGTCCCATTGCGTATGGGCCTTCCAAATGAAAGGTCAACGGTGGAGATCCCTCTCCACTAGAAATGGACGGTCTAGATGACCTCTTTAATGCAAGAAAAGTAAACATCATGATGGGGTCCATGGAGAATGGCCCCATCATGGAATGATCTTGATGATCAAGATGAGCCATTGGCCACATCTTAGGGTCCCAAGTGAGATCCACACCATTGATCGGTGGGCCTCACTTAGCCCATCGTAAAAATAAGTAAAATACTCTATCAAAGCACCCACCACTTGATCTTCTTGATCCGTCGGGACGCCGGTAGCTTCACTTTGATGGTGGAGATGGAAAATGGATGGCTAGGATGATGGGATTTGAAGATGGGAAGTGGGCCACCAAAATGCACATTTTTCTCTCATGGAAGGCCTTGGACGTGTGATGCTCTTGCTTTCTTGGAATTGTGATGAGAAGTGACAGAGAGAGGTGTGATGTAATGAGAGATGGAGTGATGTGAAGTGAGTGATGGGTGAGGTGAGTGATGGGTGAAGTGAGAGGTTAGTTGACTTTGGTGGTTGCTTGACTTGTGGAGAAAGGAAGCATGGGTGCTTGTACTTGACATGAGAGGTGATTGATGGGATTGATTGATGTAATTGATTTGACACTTCGTAGAGATTCTCTTATGATTTGCAACGCGCGGTATTTTTCCTCGAACTGAACGCGGGTCTGCATCTCATCGTCTGGGTATCGGATCGGGGCGTGAGTTGCGGCGTTGGAATCGCGGCGATGGTGCGGTCGCAATGATACAAGTCTTAGATTAAGCAGACTCAAATGAATAGGATACGTCTTATGGTCGTGCGCAACGTCAACTACAGGTCGCGGATTGTCAGAATTTGACGAGAAGGATCGCGGGAAGCGACGGAACAGTACGGATTATGATACGGGTCTTACACCCAGAAAACTCAGAATAGTGTGTGTTTTTGGATTGTGTAAGCCTAAGTTAAAAGATAATTTTTGAAGGTTTTAGGTGAACCTGTGAAACTTATTTTGATAGTGAACGCTAATATCCCTGTGTGAGGATATTAGGAGTGGAGTAGCATTCTGTGTGGCTATTGTAAAACAGTTGGTGTGCACACAGGCGAACCAGTATAACTTTGTCTTGTGGATTGATTGCTTGGTTAATTCCTTATTTTTCATCATTCAGTTTTGTGGAATGTACATGTGGATGTGAATGCTGTAACTATTTACATTTCAAGCAAGTATGGAGAATGTTGTAATAATCTAGAGATTTATTTCAGCATTTTATCTCGTGCTATACTTTTACCAATCAGTGCTTCAATTTCAGTAATTATTCTAATAAGGTTGTCATACCATAAGCCCTTGTTGATTATGGTGTAAGGTTGTCCTTAGAACTGAATTTATATCAACTTCTCAATGCTTTTTTATTCGGATTGATTTTATTTCAGCATTGTGAATTAATTTTATTTGTAAGGCTATTTCTTCATTTTAATCTGTTGTATTTAACTTTAATTTGGCATAGTCATATTCACCCCCCTCCCCGCTAGGACATATAGCTTGGCCATTTCAAACCTATAACCTTAACCTAAACATATAACCCATAACCTAACCTAAATCTAAACCTAAACCTATTTTCAAATCCCTGAACCTATAACCTAAACCTAAACCTAAACCTATTCTAAAATCCCTAAACCTAAACTAATAACCTAAACCTATTCTCAAATCCCTAAACCTAAACCTTTAACCTATAACCTAAACTTATAACCTATAACCTAAATCCAAACCTAAACCTAAAGCCATAACCTAAACCTATAACCTAAACCTAAACGTAAACCTTAACCTATAACCTAAACCTATAACCTATAAACTATAACCTAAAACCTAAACCTAAACCTAAACCCGATCCTAAACTCGTACCTAAGCTTTAACCTATTCTTAATTCCCTAAAGCTATAACTTATAACTTAAACCAAAACCTAAACCTATAACCTTAATCTAAACCTAAAACCTAAATGTATTCTCAAATCCCTAAACCTAAACCTACACCTAATCCTAATCACAACTCCTTAACCTAAACCTAAACTTGAAAACTCAAACCTAAACCTGAACCCGAACCTGATTTCCTAAATTAAACCTTAACCTATTCTCAATTGCTTAAACCTTAACATATAACCTAACCTAAACCTAAACCTAAACCTATATAACCTAAACCTATAACCTAAACCTAAGCCAAAGACCTAAACCAAAACTTAAAACCTAAATGTATTTTCAAATCCCAAAACCGATAACATAAACCTAAACCTTAAGAAAAACCTAAACCTATAACCTAAACTTAAACCTACACTTATAACCTATAACTTAAACATAAACCTAAAACCCAAACGTAAACCCGATCTCGAACCCGAACTCGATTTCCTAAACCTAAACCTTAACATATTCTCAAATCCCTAAACCTAAACCTACACCTAATCCTAATCTCAACTCCCTGACCTAAACCCAAACCAAACTTGAAAACCCAAACCTAAACCCGAACCCGAACCTGAAACAGATTTCCTAAACCTAAACTTAAAACCTTAACCTAAACCTATTCTCAAATCTCAAAACCAATAACCTAAACCTAAACCTTAACCTAAAACCTAAACTCAATTCTCTAAAGCTTAACCTATAACCTAACATAAACCTAAACCTATAACCTACACTTATAACCTAAACCTAAACCTATATACTCAACCTAAACAGAAGACCTAAACCTAAACCTATACTTATAACCTAAACCTATTCTTATAACCTAAACCTATTCTCAAATCCCAAAACCTATAACCTAAACCTAAACCTTAACCTAAACTTAAACGTATAACCTAAACCTAAACCTACACCTAATCCTAATCTCAACTCCCTAACCTAAACCTAAACCTAAAATTGAAAACCCAAACCTAAACCCAAACTAGAACTGTAACGCCCGTGAAAAATCCATACTTGGGCTCGAGTACCAACTCGACCCGAAATTGCGTAGAATTCATTCCTTTAGAAAATATGACTAGGTTAGCTAGTGCAACGTTAGAATAGCTGGGAAATGGTCCCTGATCACTTTAAATACGTTCTACAAGGCCCGAAGCGAGTGGAACCAAGGGTGCTATAATGCTCTAAAGCCTCGGATCAAACTCTAAACCGGTTTGTTCTCTGGACCACTTTGAATCTTTGTATTGGATCTAGACCGTACGTTGAAAGTCCGATACCTCCTATCTTAGACCGTTAGAACCGTCTAGCTGGACTTGACACTCATTCCAAAAATCAAGTCAAACCGATAATCACAGGCTATTTCATTGAGCCCGGACCGAAGAGAGTGAGAATAGGGTTAGAATTGGAATTTGAAATTCAAATCTGGCACACAATTTGACGCATCAGTATTGAGCGTTCTGACCGTTAGAATACAGCCAAATTACACCCTTGGATCAGGAAAAATATCTATTATATATCACGAGACTTATAGGCCTGATCTTGGTGCGGTGACTGTTAAACTGAAACTGGGCCGCCACGTGCGATCTGGGAACCCAACCGGTCTGAAAACTGGATGTGTGCTAGATCCAGTATGCATGAGCTTAAGTCCGACCGCATTTGGCCTGGGGACCTCCAGAAATGCCCTTTTGGACCGAAACGGCCCCGATTTGGTTAGGCACCAAGTAAACATTGTTCCCAAGCCTATTTTGGGCATGTTTTAGGCTATAAAAGGGGTTGAAACCCTCACTCCTCTCTCCCATCCGAATTTGAGAGAAGCCCTAGCTTGGGAGAGAGAAAAAGAGTGAGAGATTGTGAGAGAGTGGGAGAGTTCTTCCTGCCACTTGTGCTACGTGTTGCACGTGCTTAAGCAACACTCCTCTACCGCTTTCCCGGCGATTCCACCGCGATCCTATGTAAGTAAAAACCCTAAATAGTGGTTGATTTGAGTTTTCCTTGTTTCCATAGCGATGTAGCTTATGGATCTTATGTATTAGGCTCCTTACTCGCCGTAGACGAAGCATATACGCTCCGCTTCGATTCCCGAGTCTACAAGACACTAGGTGAGGATTTTAGACGCTTTGATTGACGGTTCCCAACGCTTTCAATGTCGTTTAATAGTAGATTCTTGACGGCATCACCGTTTGACATGTACAAAATGCTCTCCGTTTCCCGTTTCGTAAGCTAACGAAGAATATGAGATTTAGGGCATTTTAGTCATTTGTAGGAAGTACCGTTTACATTTATATTTTGCTGATGTGATTGACATGGTTTGTTGTCGCATTAGGAAGTTAAGAATGCGTGCATAATTAGTTTGGCGAAGAGATTCGCCTAGTTGCGCACTTTGGGTCGACATACTATATGTAGACTCAAGTGTGTAGTGTATGTGTTTGTATAAATGCTTGTATTAGTATGTATTGAATTAAATGATGTTATTTGATAGTTTGTGATTGATTTTTCAATTATTATGCTGACCTAAATGATTTTCTACATGTTGACAAAATGCATGATTTCATTACATGCATGGAATTATGTGCTTGAGGATTTGCTTAAGTTGAATATGCATGGGAAGTATGCCTTGAAGATTTGCTTAAGTTAAATGTTATAACATGTGCTAACATGCTCACATGATGTATTACAATTCCAATACCTTTTTATAGTGTTAATGTAATTCCATAGATGTGTGGGACTTGACTTAGTCCAGGCAGTCGGTAACCGAGCGAATTCGTGGCTGACTGGTCATAGCCACGAACGACGCGTCAATGAATGTGATTCGTGTTGAGAGTTGGCGGCAGTGGTTAGGCCACGCGAAGTGTTTTACGCACTTCATGTCGTTCAATTCGAGATGCGATCGCGCTAGTCGAGCCCGTCAAGTAACCCGACTGGCCGATGTTTGTTCACCTTGTATGTATCATAACTGCTTGAACCTAGGGTACTGAACTTACCATTGTAAACCCTATTAACCGTGGTACCTTGATCCACGAAGACTCATGAGCCGGGCATGGTGGTATGGGACACCGTGGTCGAGCTGTCGGCCTACGCTGGGGCCACAAACCTCCCCGTAGTGACCAATGAGCACCTTGACTCGTGAGCAGATTATGGTGGTATGGGACACTATATTCTAGCTGTCGGCCTACACTGATCAGGCGACGAGCCCTTTGTAGTGACCGCGAGCGTATTCTGAGTCCACGGGAGGCGACGACCCTTCCGTGCAGTAGAGTACAGTAGGCCTGTATTGATAAGGTGATGGGGGAGCGGTGCAACGAGTGCGAGCAACAGCCCTGGCAGACCTTGCAGTGACCTACGAAATGTACATCGTAGAGATTACTAGGAGTGACGACCCTAGACAGGATCCGTGTTGGGATTGATACAAGGGAAGTACCTTAGTTTCCCAATCCTGCTGTTTGAATGGATTAATAACAACTTGGTAATCATATCACCATAGCATTGCATGTGCCTGGAAGATGTGGAGCACTCTAGGGAGTATGGCATGCCGCGGTCGTAAGATGTTGCCGTATGAGGGTGATCGTCGGTGAGGGCATACATCACGTCATATCATCTTGCATTAACAACAGTATTAGGATTTGTCTGATTTACTGCTTTACTATTATCGCGTGATTGAATTGTGAACATGCTAATCTTTGCTCTATGATTCCACTGAGTTGATCACTCATTCCCACGTTACGGGATGGTGTTTGCAACACCCACCAGACCCTGTTGTAGTTGCAGGTGACGACGAGATCCAGGAGGTGGAGCCGGAGATTGACGAGGACCAGGATGAGTTCTCGTATATGCAGTATCACGACGGCTTCCCGTAGGTGACCTGGATCGAGGGGGACTTCAGTGGGACTATTTTGAACTTATTCTTTTGTCTATTTACATGTATATGAGACTCAGAGATGTAGTCATACTTTGGAGACAGTTGAGATTACTTTATTTTTCCATACAGTGATATATATATTGTTTAGTCTTCCGCTTGCTTTTATCACTGGATCTGAAGTATGAATTGCAGT
Source organism: Magnolia kwangsiensis (assembly GCA_037074715.1). NCBI lineage: Eukaryota > Viridiplantae > Streptophyta > Magnoliopsida > Magnoliales > Magnoliaceae > Magnolia > Magnolia kwangsiensis. Next base: position 109,028,286 of record CM073573.1, on the reverse strand, counting down.
TTTGGTATACTTTTACTCATGTGAATGCTTTAAATCAGACAACATTGAATCATAACCATTTTTGTTGCATAAGTGATGGTCTGGAACTCGGGAGTTGAGTTTATACACGACCCCCGATTTTCAGGGTGTTACAAGTTGGTATCAGAGCGTGAATGAGAGTATACTGGGCCTGGGTTATGGTCTTGCGACATACGCTGTCGCTTCCTTTGACTTAGGTGGGTGCGAGAAGAGTCTAGAAACACTTCTAGGATCACAGATTCGCCGATAGGCGAAGTCTATAAGGATCGATCGCAAGATCGAGTCTGTAACGCATCTCGGGTCGCGTAAAGCGACCCGAATCACTTCTAAGCTGTAGGAAGTCGGGTGGAGACGTCCTATGAGCGGTTTTAAACCACAAAAGTGAATCTTTGGGCCGTGGGATGACCACGACTCCAGTAATCAATCGCCAGGGCTTAAAAATCCCGTTTCACCAAAAATCTTCAAAATTCCTTCTCTAAACACTTCAACCTTCAGTTCTTTCTTATCCATTTCATATTAGGCATCAAACCTAATGTGAAAATAATACAAATTAGCACATTCACCAAATTTTACAGTGAATAGTAAAATTTCATGAAAAATGGCCATAAGGCCATTCTAAATTCACTTTCTTTAGCAACTAAGGAGCTAGAAAGATGTACTGGCTCCTTCTACCCCAAATTCATATGCTGCATCATATAGTTTGGTATTCGGGATTGCGATGTGGACCTAGAAAGCCCCAAACATATATTTGGGCTCATAGAGACCAAAATGCTATGAACCAAGGGGTGGGACCTGATTTTTTGGGGCCCTGGGACCATGGGGGACCAGACCTATGGGGTCCCACCGGTCAACTTGCGAGTTGACCGGCGATGCCATTGCCGGCCGGCGACCTCCGTTGGTGCTGTCCTTCGGGCGCACCCACTTAAATGGCCTCCACATCACCCCTATGTAACTCCCACATCACGAAAACCCCCAAAACCCACCTCTCCTTCACAAACAGCCCCCTTGCATACCCTAGATTCGATTTTCAGCAACCAATCCCAAACCCCGGCATCCCAAACCACCTCTACAACCTTCCTTGGCCAAAACCGACCACCACCCATCAGTTATTGGGTGTTGGCAGCCCCTTTCCTTGAAGATTTCCCCATTTGGAGCTCCAAAATCCCTCAAATATAGCTAAAATCGTGAGCTGCTCCATCCCATCTTTTTGTTCTTATTTTTCCCTGAAAGTACAGCCTTGGGAAGCTTGAAGCGTCCCTCTACGACGCCTAGATTTCCTTTTGTCAGATTGGGCAGCCATTTCTCCGCATTTTCGGCGTTTTTCATGGCTTTTGTGGAAGCCATTTTAGGCCTTTTGTCGCTTTCATCCATCATATCTTTGATGGGTAAGAGGAAAACTGTGACAGACGAGGCTGGGCCGAGCCGCCCTACTCGATCGAGAAGACCACGGGGTGGTGCCGCAAGTTCAAGCGCCGCCGCAGGTCCAGCTGCAGTCCTGGAGTGCCGTACAAAGTGGGATTTGGATCCCCATGCACATCTTGGACGAACCATCCTATCAGAGATGCCTCATGGTGAATACACTGATCGTAGAGTGTTATTTGAGGCGGACGTAGATGGGCGATTGTTCGGCGAATATCTGTTGTTCGAACGCATTGAAGCTGCGCACTGGGGACCGATCTTTGAAGCTCGCGCTCGTGCTAATGTGAGCACTGTTCGTGCCTTCTATGCTAGCATCCAGAATCCTACCTTGGATCCTTTGCAGTTCAAAATCCCTTTTGGTAGAGATCGGATGGCTACGATCGACGTCCGGTTGATTGCGCAACTTCTCAATGTGCCTCTAGGTGATGTGCATCCAAGTGAGAAGAGTTTGAGGACTAGACGTGAACGAGATCGCCGCACCAGGTTTCTGTGCGGTAAGTTGGTTCCATGGCAGCCTAATAATAGCCTCAAGGCGACGTACATGTCTAAGGATTTGCGTCTGCTGCATCATATCTGCACGTTCAACGTTTATCCTAGGTCGACGAACCGCATTGAATGTACACGTCTTATGGTCGATTTCTTATTTCTGGTGGCCCAGGGAGAGAACGTATGTATGGCCACTTTCATCTTACGGCAGATAGTTCTCATAGCCAGGTCGAGGAGAACATCCGAATCCCTTCCCTTTGGCCGACTCATTTGCAAGATTGCGCTTGAGTTTGCCTATAGACTTGGACCCGAATTGCCGGTATCGATTCACACCATCGATGAGTCGACAATGGTTAAGATGAAGATTGGGTCGCAATATCGTGAAAATCAACTTGAAAGGGATAGTGGGGACGACTTTGATGAAGAGGAAGATCAAAGCGAAGAAGAACCTAGTGCAGAGGTTCAGGAAGAGACTCAGGAAGAAGCAGAAGAGGAGGCTCAGGATACTGATGAGAGCCCTCCTCCTTCTGCGCAGGCTACTATCGACGATCGCATTGCTCGGATGGAGGAGAGCCAGACCGCTTTGCGAAGGGAAGTCCAAGAACTTCGAGCAGAGGTCGCTGATGCCAAGGCCGTTACGAAGAAGAAGTTTGGCAAGGTGACTCGCACCTTGAAGGCAATCCTGTGTTGCTTACAGGATAAGGGTGCTCCTCCTCCGTCGCCAGATTCTGACTAGCGACGCGATCTTTGATGTTGTTATGAGTAGTTAGCCATTTTCTGTTTTATGTGTGTAAAGCCTATTAGGGCTAGTGCTTTACTTATGTTGCTGTTGCTTAACTGTCTTAATTTTCATGTCATTCTAGTCATGATGCTTGTAAGGATATATCCCTTGTATTGTGACAATTTTGATTAATTGAAATGCATGGAATGCCTTTGACTCTTTAGTGAATGATTGTGGTGTATTTGAGCAATTGAGACTGACAAGGTTGCGCCCTATTTTGAATATAGGGAATGCCACCTAAGACTACGAGGAGCGCGGTTCGGCTTTCATTGTCAGAGCAGATGGATCAGGCTCCCTCTCAGTCTGGCACTCGTCCGGACCCTGCTGTGGGCCCGATTCCTGAGATGGTTCGGTCGTCTCAGCCTGCTGTTGGTCCTACAGATGGACCACCGCCATTTACACCATCAGTTAGAGAGCCACAGCGCGCATCTACTTCCGCACCTCATCCGCCACAGCCTGCTCCACCACCTGATAGATTCGAGCAGATGATGGCTATGATGCTACAGCAGCAGCAGCTTCTGACCACCATAGTTGGGACTTTAGCCCAGGGTGGGGGTGCGACTGCATCTACTCCGCCTGCACCACCTGCGCATCCAGCTGAGGATGCCTATACTTACGCCCAGGATGAGGGCATAGCACACCCTGCGCAGCCTGTTTTCCCTGCGGGAAATCCTGCCGACACACGGGGCCTTCTGGAGCGATTTCAGCGCTTGCGGCCTCCTACTTTCACGGGTTCTCACAGACCCGAGGAGGCTGAGTTCTGGCTCGACCGAGTGTCGAAGATTCTACGCATGTTGCACTGTACCGAGGCTGAGCAGGTAGAGCTGGCTACCTTCCAGTTTGAGAGAGAGGCCAGTATGTGGTGGGATAGCATATTGCGGACTGTTGCCGCAGATTTCGTGTGGACATGGGCAGCATTCGAGTTCCGCTTCCATGAGAAGTATTATCCCCAGACCTACAGGCACGAGAGGGAGAATGAGTTTCTCCGTCTCAGGCAGGCAGCGATGACGGTTACCGAGTATGAGCATCGGTTCACAGAGTTGGGCAGGTACGTCCCGACGATTCTAGCTGATGAGCAGATGCGCATACGGCGCTTTTTGGAGGGCTTGCGACCGGATATTCGGTTGAAGATGTGCTGTGTCAGTTTCTCCTCCTATGCGGAGTTGGTTCACATGTCCATGCGGGCAGAGCAGGACGTGGATCGACTTGCGCGATCACGAGGCCCGACTACTTCCAGGCCGCGACCGGAGTTGCCAGATAGGCCCTTCGCGGGCAAGAGGCCTCGCATTGATCCTCCTACCAGGACCACGGCGCCAGTAGGACCGTTTCGGTGCCCTGATTTATCATGCACATACTGTGGGAGGACGGGCCACCTAGCGCAGAGTTGCTTTTCGAGGATGCGGGACAGTGGGTTCTCGCCGCCGCAGAAGATTGATCGTGTACGTCCACAGGCGATATCAGCACCGCCTATACGGTCAGCTCCTGCGCATCCCTCTTTCAGACCCACAGTATCGCAGATTAGACAGTCCCCAAGGCCCTTGACACAGCGGCCGAACCGGCCACAACAGGCTCGAGTTCATGCACTGACTGCTGAGGCAGCTACGACGCCGACTTTCCAGCATTCAGCCTTCGAGGTCACGGGCCATATCGGAGGTACTCCCGTTCTTGTCATGGTGGACATTGGTTCCACGATTTCTTTGATATCGCGTGCCGTAGTCAGACGTCTTGGGTTGTAGACTATCACTATGGATAGCGTGCGAGTCCTTGCAGCTCATGGAGATTATTCGGATGTCACCCAGATGTGTGAGGGTTGTTTAGTTGATCTGGGAGGCAGAACGATGACTCTTGATCTGGTCGTCGATCCCTCGCTCGTTTATCTCGACGTCATTCTTGGCATGGACTGGTTGACTGCAGCGAGAGCCGAGATTGACTGCGAGGCTCGTGTGGTGACGGTGTACGAGCCTGAGGGCACGCCTTTCACATTTTCAGTGCGGGTAAATCTTCCTTTCCGCATTCTTAGCTACGCCACTCTTTTGCGCGACGCTGGTGCCCAGGTACTGGAGCAGACGCCAGTTGTTTCTGAGTTCGGGGATCTGTTCAGGAAGATCCCTGGTTTGCCGCCCCGACGTGAGATCGATTTCACTATCGATCTGATTCCGGGTTCTACACCCGTCTCACTGCCGACGTATCGCATGGCACCATGTGAGATGGAGGAGTTGAGGACGCAAATTGATGGCCTGCTAGAGCTTGGCTTTATACGGCCTAGCGTGTCTCCTTGGGGAGCACCGGTCTTGTTCGTGAAGAAGAAGGATGGTTCGCTGCGATTGTGTATTGATTATCGCAGGCTGAACCAGCTCACGGTGAAGAACAAGTACCCTTTGCCCAGGATCGATGACTTGTTTGATCAGTCGAGAGGAGCGCAGTACTTCTCGAAGATTGATCTTCAGTCAGGATATCATCAGCTGCGCGTCAGAGATGAGGACGTGCAGAAGACAGCATTCAGGACCAGTTTTGGTCATTACGAGTTCCTTGTGATGTCGTTCGGTCTCACGAACGCACCGGCCGTGTTCATGGATCTGATGAACAGGGTGTTGCGGCCTTTCCTCTATCGATTCGTCGTTGTCTTCATCGACGACATTTTGGTATACTCTAGGAGTCGAGAGGAGCATGAGGAGCACTTGCGTTTGGTCCTTGATACGCTCAGACAGCATCAGTTGTTCGCACAGTACAAGAAGTGCGACTTCTGGAAGCAGGAGGTAAAGTTCCTGGGACACGTGGTGTCCAAGGACGGCATGGCAGTTGACCTGTCTAAGGTAGCTGCGGTGCAGGACTGGGAGCAGCCTGGTTCTGTCACTGAGGTGAGGAGTTTCTTGGGACTCGCTGGCTACTATCGGCGCTTCATTTAGGATTTCTCGAAGATCGCGAGACCCTTATCTCAGTTGACACGGAAGGACGTGAAGTTCGCCTGGAATGATAAGGCGGAGTCAGCTTTTCAGGAGCTGAAGGACAGACTTACGTCCGCCCCTGTGCTAGTATTGCCAGAGCAAGGGGTTAAATACACTATATACACTGACGCGTCTAGCGTTGGTTTGGGTTGTGTCCTTATGCAGAGGGACAGGGTAATTTCATATGCCTCGAGACAATTAAGGAAGCACGAGGAGAATTACCCTACACACGACCTGGAGTTGGCAGCCGTGATATTCGCACTGAGACTCTGGAGACATTACCTCTACGGAGAGGAGTTCGAGCTCTTTTGCGACCACAAGAGCCTCAAGTACATATTCACGCAGCGGGACTTGAATATGAGGCAGCGGCGATGGATGGAGACGCTGAAGGACTTCAAGTTTGAAGTCTCTTACCATCCTGGGAAGGCGAACCTTGTGGCTGATGCGTTGAGCCGCAAGAAGGCGATAGAGTTTGCGTCTCCGCTGATGGTTGCCGAGTGGGATATGGTGGAGTTTTTGCGAGACTTTGAGCAGAAACTCACCGTAGAGGAGCCATTTGAGTTCATCGCACATGTACAGGTGCGATCTCAGATCGATGACCGTGTCATCGAGGCGCAGAGGGACGACGCGCATCTTACTGAGCTTCGAGAGCAGGCCAGTGATGATGCTGACGCCGACTGGCGAGTTGGTATGGATGGGGGCTTACGTTACCGAGGCCGCCTATGCGTTCCTGATATCCCTGACTTGAGACGAGAGATTCTCGAGGCTGCGCATTCTACTAGACTCGCGATGCATCCAGGCAGTACGAAGATGTATCGTGACGTGAAGAGGACGTATTGGTGGGAAGGTATGAAGACCCACATTGCTGAGTTCGTGTCCCGTTGTCTCACTTGTCAGCAGGTGAAGGCAGAGCATCGCCGACCACCTGGACTTTTGCAGCCTATGCCGATTGCAAAGTGGAAGTGAGATTTCATTTCCATGGACTTCATTTCTGGGTTGCCGAAGACGAGGAAGGGGCATGACTCCATTTGGGTGATCGTCGACCGATTGACGAAGTCGGCGCACTTCCTACCAATCAGAGTTACGAACTCTGCAGACGAGCTGGCTAGATTGTATATTAGAGAGATCATGCGTCTGCATGGAGTTCCGTTGGAGATCGTGTCGGACAGAGACACGCGGTTCACTTCTATTTTCTGGACTCGCATTCAGGAGGCTATGGGTGTGAAGTTGAAGTTCAGTACTGCCTTCCACCCACAGACGGACGGACAGACGGAGCGAGTGAACCAGATCCTGGAGGACATGTTGCGGGCTTGCGCATTGGACTTCAAGGACAGTTGGGATGACTGTCTTGCATATGCGGAGTTTGCGTACAACAATAGCTTCCAGGCGAGTATCGGCATGGCACCTTATGAGGCGCTGTATGGGCGACCTTGTCGCGCACCGCATTGCTGGTTAGAGGTCGGTGAGCGCAGCTTGATTGGCCCAGAGTTGGTGCAGGCGACGTCAGAGAAGATTGATATTATTCGACGTCGGCTTCTTACAGCGCAGAGCAGACAGAAGAGCTACGCCGATACGAGACGGAGACCACTAGAGTTCACAGTCAGGGATCATGTGTTTTTGCGAGTTTCCCCTATGAAGGGAGTCCTTCGGTTCGGGAAGAAGGGGAAGCTGGCACCGCGATTCATTGGTCCATTTCAGATCCTCGATCGTGTGGGAGCAGTGGCTTACCGATTGGCTTTACCCACGCCCCTCGCGAGCGTCCACAACGTATTTCATGTTTCTATGCTGAAGAAGTACGTTGCTGATCCTTTTCATATCATCAGATGGGAGCAGGTGCAGTTAGGAGAGGATGTTACTTATATCCTGCGACCGACACGCATCTTAGACCGGAAGGAGCAGGTACTACGTAGCAAGGTGATTCCCCTTGTGAAGGTACTATGGACGCATCATACTGAGGAGGAGGCTACTTGGGAGACAGAAGCCGAGATCAGAAAGAACTACCCACAGCTTCTCGAGGAGTACGAAAAGGTACAAAATTTCGAGGACGAAATTATTTGTTAAGGGGGGTAGATTGTAACGCCCGTGAAAAATCCATACTTGGGCTCGAGTACCAACTCGACCCGAAATTGCGTAGAATTCATTCCTTTAGAAAATATGACTAGGTTAGCTAGTGCAACGTTAGATAGCTGGAAAATGGTCCCTGATCACTTTAAATACGTTCTACAAGGCCCGAAGCGAGTGGAACCAAGGGTGCTATAATGCTCTAAAGCCTCGGATCAAACTCTAAACCGGTTTGTTCTCTGGACCACTTTGAATCTTTGTATTGGATCTAGACCGCACGTTGAAAGTCCGATACCTCCTATCTTAGACCGTTAGAACCGTCTAGCTGGACTTGACACTCATTCCAAAAATCAAGTCAAACCGATAATCACAGGCTATTTCATTGAGCCCGGACCGAAGAGAGTGAGAATAGGGTTAGAATTGGAATTTGAAATTCAAATCTGGCACACAATTTGACGCATCAGTATTGAGCGTTCTGACCGTCAGAATACAGCCAAATTACACCCTTGGATCAGGAAAAATATCTATTATATATCACGAGACTTATAGGCCTGATCTTGGTGCGGTGACCGTTAAACTGAAACTGGGCCGCCACGTGCGATCTGGGAACCCAACCGGTCTGAAAACTGGATGTGTGCTAGATTCAGTATGCATGAGCTTAAGTCCGACCGCATTTGGCCTGGGGACCTCCAGAAATGCCCTTTTGGACCGAAACGGCCCCGATTTGGTTAGGCACCAAGTAAACATTGTTCCCAAGCCTATTTTGGGCATGTTTTAGGCTATAAAAGGGGTTGAAACCCTCACTCCTCTCTCCCATCCGAATTTGAGAGAAGCCCTAGCTTGGGAGAGAGAAAAAGAGTGAGAGATTGTGAGAGAGTGGGAGAGTTCTTCCTGCCACTTGTGCTACGTGTTGCACGTGCTTAAGCAACACTCCTCTACCGCTTTCCCGGCGATTCCACCGCGATCCTAGGTAAGTAAAAACCCTAAATAGTGGTTGATTTGAGTTTTCCTTGTTTCCATAGCGATGTAGCTTATGGATCTTATGTATTAGGCTCCTTACTCGCCGTAGACGAAGCATATACGCTCCGCTTCGATTCCCGAGTCTACAAGACACTAGGTGAGGATTTTAGATGCTTTGATTGACGGTTCCCAACGCTTTCAATGTCGTTTAATAGTAGATTCTTGACGGCATCGCCGTTTGACATGTACAAAATGCTCTCTGTTTCCCATTTCGTAAGCTAACGAAGAATATGAGATTTAGGGCATTTTAGTCATTTGTAGGAAGTACCGTTTACATTCATATTTTGCTGATGTGATTGACATGGTTTGTTGTCGCATTAGGAAGTTAGGAATGCGTGCATAATTAGTTTGGCGAAGAGATTCGCCTAGTTGCGCACTTTGGGTCGACATACTATATGTAGACTCAAGTGTGTAGTGTATGTGTTTGTATAAATGCTTGTATTAGTATGTATTGAATTAAATGATGTTATTTGATAGTTTGTGATTGATTTTTCAATTATTATGCTGACCTAAATGATTTTCTACATGTTGACAAAATGCATGATTTCATTACATGCATGGAATTATGTGCTTGAGGATTTGCTTAAGTTGAATATGCATGGGAAGTATGCCTTGAAGATTTGCTTAAGTTAAATGTTATAACATGTGCTAACATGCTCACATGATGTATTACAATTCCAATACTTTTTTATAGTGTTAATGTAATTCCATAGATGTGTGGGACTTGACTTAGTCCAGGCAGTCGGTAACCGAGCGAATTCGTGGCTGACTGGTCATAGCCACGAACGACGCGTCGATGAATGTGATTCGTGTTGAGAGTTGGCGGCAGTGGTTAGGCCACGCGAAGTGTTTTACGCACTTCATGTCGCTCAATTCGAGATGCGATCGCGCTAGTCGAGCCCGTCAAGTAACCCGACTGGCCGATGTTTGTTCACCTTGTATGTATCATAACTGCTTGAACCTAGGGTACTGAACTTACCATTGTAAACCCTATTAACCGTGGTACCTTGATCCACGAAGACTCATGAGCCGGGCATGGTGGTATGGGACACCGTGGTCGAGCTGTCGGCCTACGCTGGGGCCACAAACCTCCCCGTAGTGACCAATGAGTACCTTGACTCGTGAGCAGATTATGGTGGTATGGGACACTATATTCTAGCTGTCGGCCTACACTGATCAGGCGACGAGCCCTTTGTAGTGACCGCGAGCGTATTCTGAGTCCACGGGAGGCGACGACCCTTCCGTGCAGTAGAGTACAGTAGGCCTGTATTGATAAGGTGATGGGGGAGCGGTGCAACGAGTGCGAGCAACAGCCCTGGCAGCCCTTGCAGTGACCTACGAAATGTACATCGTATGAGATTACTAGGAGTGACGACCCTAGACAGGATCCGTGTTGGGATTGATACAAGGGAAGTACCTTAGTTTCCCAATCCTGCTGTTTGAATGGATTAATAACAACTTGGTAATCATATCACCATAGCATTGCATGTGCCTGGAAGATGTGGAGCACTCTAGGGAGTGTGGCATGCCGCGGTCGTAAGATGTTGCCGTATGAGGGTGATCGTCGGTGAGGGCATACATCACGTCATATCATCTTGCATTAACAACAGTATTAGGATTTGTCTGATTTACTGCTTTACTATTATCGCGTGATTGAATTGTGAACATGCTAATCTTTGCTCTATGATTCCACTGAGTTGATCACTCATTCCCACGTTACGGGATGGTGTTTGCAACACCCACCAGACCCTGTTGTAGTTGCAGGTGACGACGAGATCCAGGAGGTGGAGCCGGAGATTGACGAGGACCAGGATGAGTTCTCGTATATGCAGTATCACGACGGCTTCCCGTAGGTGACCTGGATCGAGGGGGACTTCAGTGGGACTATTTTGAACTTATTCTTTTGTCTATTTACATGTATATGAGACTCAGAGATGTAGTCATACTTTGGAGACAGTTGAGATTACTTTATTTTTCCATACAGTGATATATATATTGTTTAGTCTTCCGCTTGCTTTTATCACTAGATCTGAAGTATGAATTGCAGTTTTGGTATACTTTTACTCATGTGAATGCTTTAAATCAGACAACATTGAATCATAACCATTTTTGTTGCATAAGTGACGGTCTGGAACTCGGGAGTTGAGTTTATACACGACCCCCGATTTTCAGGGTGTTACAAGAACCCTAACCCGATTTTCTAAACTAAATTTATAACCTAAACCTAAACCTATTCTTAAATCCCAAAACCTATATAACCTTAACCTAAACCTTAACTTAAACCTAAACCTTAACCTATAAGCTAAACCTTAACCAATAATCTAAACTCAATTCCCTAAACCTTAACCAATAACCTAACATAAACCTAAACTTATAACCTACACTTATAACCTAAACCTAAACCTATAACCTAAAACCTAAACCTAAACTTAAAACCTAAATGTATTCTCAAATCCTTAAACCTAAACCAACACCTAATCTTAATCTCAACTCCTTAATCTAAACCTAAACTTGAAAATCTAAACCTAAACCCGATCTCAATTTCCTAAACCTAAACCTTAACTTATTCTTAATTCCCTAAAGTTATAACCTATAACCTAAACATAAACCTATAACCAAAACTTGAAACCTATACCTAAACCTAAAACCTAAATGTATTCTCAAATCCCTAAACCTAAACCACTACCTAATCCTAATCTCAACGTAAACAACCTGAACCCGATTTCCTAAACCTAAACCTTAACGTAATCTCAAATCCCTACATTATGTCAAATTGGGCAATTTGCGACGTATTTTTGTGACGGACTTTGTCCGTCGCTAAAATTTCTTGGTTTAACGACGGATTTAATCTGTCGTTAACGGAGAAAGTCTCTCTAATCATGTTCTTCTCGAAAATCCGTAGTCGGAACGTCGCTGAATTTAGCGACGGACCAAAATCCGTCGCTAATAACTGATTTACAACGTATTTACGACGGATTTTGGTCCGTCGTTAATATGCGACGGATTAAATCTGTCGGAAAATTTCATTTTCTCACAGCCCTAAATTGCCGCCCAAGACACTGAATGGCACAGTTTTCAGATACTTTTGCGACGGATCATGGTCAGTCGTAAAAGAACTTTTGCGACGGATATGGTCCGTCGTAAAATGCCTTTTGCCCTAATTTTTTTCATTTTTTTAAGAATATAGTGGAAAATTTTAGTTTTTTTTTTTTTTGTCTAATAGCTGTTTTTTAATAGAATTTTGGTGGTTTAATTGTACATATTTATATCTAAGATTATTTTTTAACAATTGATTGAATGCATAAAGAAAATTTATTCTATTTTTATATTAAATGAGTGGAATTTTTATTTTTATTTTTAATTTAAAATTAATATTTAAATGACTTGTAATATCACATGAAAAAGAATATTGAGAAGTTATAAAAAATTTAACAATGTTTGAGAAAGAAATTTGATTTTGAAAAAAAAAAATCATAATTTACTAAAAATCTATTTTCTAGGAACAAAAAAGAATTCTGAATAAGTTGATAAACGTGAAAAAAAAAAGCATTTGATTTTGAGAAAAAAATATCCTAAAAAGGAAAATTAAAAATATTTTTTAAAATGTGAAATTTTTCACAATGTTGAAAAATGAAAATATTTTAAAAAAGAAAATGAGAGTTTGAAATTTGAAAAATAAAATAAAATTTCATATATTTAAAAAATGTGAAATTTTATTTTATTTTCACTCAAAATAAAATTTGAGTGAAAAAATAAAACGATATTAAAAAAATTGATACTTTATCAAAAAACAAACATTTTGAAACGAAAAATAAATAAGTCAAATAATTTTGTGATTTTGAAAAATAATTGAAAATGTTCAAACTTCAAAATTAAAAGAAAAGGTTTTTATAAAAACACTAAGATTTTGAAAAATATATATTTAAAAAAAAAAAAAACTGAAAAGTTGAAAACAACATGATGCTTTTGAAGAAAAAAAAAATCGGCATTTTGGAATTTTTGGGGAAAAAAAATAAAATTCATGAAAATTTTAGATATTTTAAAAATAAAAATTCAAACTTCGTATTTTAATTTATTGTTTGAAATATTTTATAATAAAAATGATATTTTGTTAAAATTTTTAAAGAAAAATTAAGAGTTAAAAATATACATTTTTAAAAAAAAATGTTATTTTTAAATGGAAATTGAAATTTATTTATGAAAAAAATAATAATAAATTATTAGGCACATCCACTAATTGAACATTTAACCATTTTTGGAGAATCGAATTACTCCAAATTGAAAATTAAATAACTTCATATGTTTAAATCAAATTTCACTCAAATTATTGATCAATCTTGTATGCCCAATATCTTTCTCATATGTAGCTAGGCTGATTGGGGCGAGTAACTAGTTAAATTGAGGGCATTGATCAGTAAAATAAAGTGAATGGGCTAAACATATAAAATGGGCTAAATATTGTTGTCAAAATTGTGGCCCAACTTATTAACCTTGCGAAAACCTAAGAATTGATGTTAATAAGTTTTGTGGGCCTCATCATGATGTGTGTCGAACATCAACACCATGCATTTAATGTGTCCCCTTTAGGTTATGAGATATCTCAAAAATCATCCGTAAATGAAACTCAGGTGGGTCATACCATCTAAAACCATGTCAAGACATTTTAAAAAATATAAAAGCACTTGGTGGGGCCCACATGAGTTATGGATGCGGCTAAAACTTAGTTTGACCCCTCATCCAAGTGGGACACACATAATGAGTTGGTTGGATATGTGAATCACATTAAGGCAAGCCCAATACATGATTATGAAAATTTTAAGCAAACCCCTCTACATTTAGGCGAGTTAGTCATTACCCTTACCAAAGTAAACTTTGTGGGGTCTACCGTTATTTATTTATTTTATCCATTCCGTTTATCCACGTTAACAGATAATTTGAGGTCTAAAGAACAAAAAGGAAGCATATCTAAAGCTCAAGTGGACCACACCACAGGAAATAGTGTGATTGAACCTCTACCATTGAAAATTTCTTGGAGGCCATAGAAGTTTTAGATCAAGCTGATGTTTGTGTTTTCTCTTCATTCATATATATTTGATATTATGAATAGGTTGAATGACAAATAAATATTTTTGTGGGCCCAAGGAAGGAATCAATGGTGGAAATCATTATTCCACATTATTTCGTGTGGTATGGTCCACTTGAGTATTGGATTTACCGAAAATTTGGGATCAACCCACACTGTTCATCCATTTTTCAAGATCATTTCAGAGAATTATTCAAAAAATGAATCATATTCAAAGATTAAATGGAGCGCACCACAAACAACATGGATGGGAATGGATTGACTGCTCCCTGCCACCGGCTTGTTAGCTAGTATTTGGTGCTATGTGGGCCCCACCATGATGTATGTATTTCATCCATTATGTTCATCCATTTTTACCGATTATTTTAGGGCTTGATCAAAAAAATGATAGGGATATAAACCTAAGGTGGACCACATCATAGGAAAACAATATTGATTGGATATCCACCATTAAAGTCCTCTTCTATGGGTGGGCCCCACTATGATGTACATGTTTCATCTATTCTGTTCATCCATTTTTTCAGATTATTTTACAGTTTTATACCAAAATTTAGCAGGACATAAATCTCAGGTGTACCACACCACATGAAAACAAAGGTGATTGGATATCCACCATTAAAATCTATCTTAATTAAGGCCTACTATACTGTTTATTTGACATCCAATCTGTTGATTAAGTCGTATAGGACCAGATGAAGGGAAAAACCAAAGATAAGCTTGATCCAAAACTTTTATGGCCCCCAAAAGGTTTTTTATGGTCCACGCTCATTCAACACTGTTTCTAATAATGTGGTCCATTTGAGATTAGGATATACCTCATTTTTGGTCCTATACCATAAAATTTTCTGAAAAAATAGATGGACGGTGTGGATGAAACACGCACGTCATGTTGGGGCCCACAGAGCACCGACCAATGGCTAACGGACGTCGATTTCCTGTTAAAGCCCTTGGCATCCTGTGCAAGGATGCTGGGTGGGGCCCAACACTATGTGTTTGGAAAATCTACTCCATTAATCAATTTTTAGAGATTATTTTAGGACAAGAGACCAAAAATGAGTTGGATCCAAAAATTAAGTGGGTCACACAAGAGGAAACAGTATGGAAACAAAAACCTACATTGAAACCTTTTGGACTCCACCATGATGTTTATATATCATACAAACAGTTTATAAGGTCATTAACACTAGTAATAAGTGAAAATACAAAAGGAAAAAGAAAAAAAAAAGCCTGAAACAAAGCTTTTTATGGCCATAAGAATGTTTCAATGGTTCTCACTGAATCTCCACTTTTTCATCTTGTGTGGCCCACTTGAGTTTTGGATATACTTCATTTATGGTATCTTTCTCTAAAATGATCTCTATAAATGGATCAACGGAGTAGATTTTCCACAAACATGGTGGTGGGCCCCACCCAGCATCCATGCGCAATACCGTGAAAAGGCTTTTGCATGAATTGGACGTCCACGTCCTGGAACAGATTGGCTACTCACCTGAGACGCTGGTGGTCGGTGCTCTGTGGGCCCCATCATGATGTATGTTCTTCATCCATTCCGTTAATCCATTTTTAAAGATTATTTTAGTGCTTGAAAAAAAAATTACAGGGATATAAATCTTAGTTGGGTCACACCACTAGACAAAAATAATGAATGGATATTCACAATTAAGATCCTCCTAAGGCCCACTGTACTGTTTATTTGACATCCAATCTATTGATTTGGTCATAAAGACCCATATGAAGGGAAAAAACAAATATCAGCTTGATCCAAAACTTTTATGGCCCCTAAAACGTTTTTAATGGTCAAATATATTCAACACTATTTCCTATAATGTGGTCCACTTGAGATTGAGATATACTTAATTTTTTAAATAATATCATAAAATTATATATATATAAATATATGGACGGATTGGATGAAACATATACATCATGGTGGGGCCCATAGAGCCCTCCCCTTTCCAAAGCTTTGTTTACGCTTTATTTTTCTATAAAAAAAAACTGTGAATTTTATACAGAATGTAAAATAGTGGTGATTTGTTCATGAAAATAGTGACAATGATATAAAGTTATCCAGACCATTAAAATAATCTGTCTAGTTGTATTTATTTAATATTTATAATTTTATTATATAATACGATCTTAACCATCTAGAAAATGGTCCTTCTTACATGTACGATTATTAACAGAGTATTTTTTATAAATAGTGGTAAACACACACTGTTTCGTATTTCAAAATTTTATAAAATTTAGAAAAGGATTCTCAAAATCACGAGCGCCTTCTCCCATTCTCTCATTCCTTCCAGCCGCAAGGCTTCTTCTTCCATCGAGTGGTGCGGCTTTTCTTCCATCGAGTGGTTCTTGGAGACGACCATTGCACCGACCCCACCAACAGGATCCACCTATCATAACTGTTGGTGCTTCTACATTTACTACTGGAAAAGACACATCTACCTTCCGAAAGGTATGTACGCTCCTGATCCTTTTATCTGTGGGGACCACTTCTTTTTCTTGGTTGGGATCTTCTGATTGGTGTGTTTTTTCTGTTTGTGGTACATTGTAGAGGGGATTGTTGTTTTGACGATGGGGATTGGTTTTTCTATTTCTGAATGTGTGTTGCTGATGGGGCTGTGATGGTCCCATTGCTTCCTGGCAAAATACATAGCTGACATATTCACATCAATGCTCTTGCATTTGTGATATAATCCATTGGTCACAATATCATAAGATGAAAAAACGTATAGTGGAAATTTGAGAAAAAATTTTGTACTCGAGTGAGGGTTGACAAGCTGGCAGTAATACTTAGTGCACTTAGCATTGAAATAACTCAAATTAAACTGTCCAAACTGTGGGCCACAAATTTAGATAGATTATAGCCTAAACATCATACTGATTTAATTAATTAACTAGCTGATTGGTGGGCATTTTATCAATGGTTGAGATGAAAAAGTGCTAATGGTTGGGATTTGGCCAACTGATGTCCAACATTCAGAGGTTAGCTTTGGCAATCGAGTTTTTATTTTTGGAAAATCTTATTTTGACCATTTAATTTGAGTTAATGCAATGCCATGTACAATTTCAGTGTGCCTAAGCATCAAGCCTCAGACTTAACACTATAGCGGAAATTATTCTGTGAGTCATCTACCATGAGCTTCATGTAACCTATCTGACACCTTCCATGTTGCAAGAAGATAGTGAATTGGGACCATCTACCTTGTGACCCTTGCTGTGGATGCCCTGTAGTTCAAAATCCACTCTAATCAGTGGTCCAACTACAGTTGGGAAAGGTGTGTGAAAGTGATGACTGCTTTTGTGTGATCGTTGTTGTTTTTGAAGTGTAGGCCACCATAGCATAATCCCCTTGGTTGAAAGAGAAACTTTGACGGATGATACACTAGCTTCTAGAATTACTTAGAAAATGCATGAGTGTCATTCATGTAATTCAAATTAAACTGCCTGGTGACCCATTAAATCAAAGGTCTTGATCACTCCAGGGAGCTTGTGGAGCTCTGTTATGTTGGCATTCCTCTTCAGAGGAAAGCTGGGGGCATAGCTCAAATAGAAAAGAAGGAATTGTAGGATCCTGACAGGGGAGCAAGTGGGCCAAATAAGGGGAGCTCTACAACCAATCCATTCAACAATAGGATCTAGATTTTAGGCAGACCCAATTCATTAGTATATGGATCGAGTTGAAGTCCAAATCCAAATAACTTGGGATTGGGTTGGGTACGGGTGAAGTCTAGATGAGGATTCAGACCCAACCCATTTATCTGTAGTGGTTTGGGATGAGTCTAAATCGAGTGGGTCTAATTTCTAATTTCCTATGTAAAATTGGGGGTTCTGAGTTTCTTATTTGTGGCGAACATGGACCTTTCCTTTTGTGCACCTAGTTTATGCATGTGTTGACTTATGGTTGTTTTATCCGAGCCACTTATCTGATGGCCTCATCTGGACTGAGATACCCAAAAGTTCTCCCAAATTGGAAAATCCCAATCATCAAATGTTTGATATTTTCTGTTGAATATGGATTGTTGGTGTGTCATGTATCTGCATGCCAATTGAGGGTATTTTTTGGGCATGGTGAATCCATGATGTTGACATCAGATTAACAGCTCATATACACATGTACTTGGTGCATGACAGGGTAGTCCTCTTCTTCACAGACAATAAACTCACCCCTTAACACAGATATCTTGTTGAGACAACTTAATTATCTGTTCTCTTTAAGCAAGTTTCTGTATGACATCATTTGCCTTAGTTTATATATTTTTTAGCTTAGTAATTCTCTAGTTATCACAAAATATGTTTGGATCACACTTTTTTGTTGGCCTTTATACTTGGTAATTTCATTCCCCAGCTTTTCATTAAGCTCTTTGAGCTTCTTCCAAGGATGTGCATGTGAGAAGTTGAAAGTTGGCCTAATAAAGTGTTAGAAAGCACTCAAATAGCCCTATAACCCATGTCATCTGCACATGCAAATTCAAGTGTTTTATGGCAAAAATCCCTCTTCTTACCATTAATCTATATGAATATTTTACAATTTTTTTCCATATTATAACATATCTATTTACTTTTTAAAATAAAATATTCTATTAGTAAAATATTCCATATTATAGCATTGATGTGCTCTTGTATTTCTGAATGTGTGTGGCTGATGGCGGATATTCTAATATTATCATGTGTCACATTGGGGAAAGCTAAACATCAAACAAAAAAAGAAAAAACAACAGGGGAAAGCTACCCTGAAGAAAACAAAGCTTTAATAGTTTTATTAGTAATTGTGGTCTTTATTTTTCTCAAGTTTTTTTTAATCTTTTGTTGGCATTTATATAGTATGAAGTTTGTACATATGTTAGCATATTGTTGCTGAACGTGGCAATCCAGTGCATCTGGAAGATGAGAAAATTTGTATCTGAAAATGCTCTCTTTTCCCACAAGGAGTTTCTAATCGACAGTTGTAACAGGCCTTACAAAGAAACATACCAGGGATATTATTCCAATCCTTAAATTTATTTAATTAAAAATTAGAGGTTTTGACGTACACCTGAGTATCCTTTCATCTATCGTCATAAAAGAGCTAAATAGTGGGACAGTGATGCCCACCATTAAAAACTTCTAAAGGCCACAAGTTTTAGATCAAGCTGAATTGGTGATGGTTTGAGGTTTTTTTCTTTCTTTTCTTTTTGGTACTAAGAGAATAAAATTGTGTTTTCAGGTTTGCCAGCGACACATGTACGGCTGGGACTATTAGGAGAAAATAGTCATTGGTGATGGTTTGAAAAATCAACTTCTCTTTTGATAGTTGGAAATTAATGTATGCATGGCTGTTCGAGAGGATATATCCACAACACAACGAGTGCACCGTCATTATCTTTTAGCCACTTTCTATACAGCGCACCATACTGAATTTTGAATTGCAATTTGTGCTGTTATGGTCTCTATTTTCAATATGGCGTAGGAGGATAGACAAGCTTGTTGATGGCTAGGTTTTCATGTTCATTTGGCTAGGTTTTGGAAGCCTTTGGAGTAGACCCCATCAAGGGGTTTACAGATTTTTAGGTATTGGATTGAGCTGCAATCTACTTTGTTATTACTGTGACTCTATTCGTCATTTTTAAACTGAGGAATTTGGGTTCTTGACTAGAGCTTCATTTTGGATCTCGTCTTTATTATGTTTATGCAGGTGGTGGAAAATGCAAAAATCTAGGCAAAAATGGTATGGATTTTTTTTAAAAAAAATAAATCCAGTCTTTTTTTAATGGCCAGAGAGAGTTCTATATTACAACGGTTCTTTTAACTGTATAGCTAATTTCATTTTTTTGCTGACATTGTTGTAGGAGGCAGCCATGATACGATTGGATATAAGTGAATATATGGAGCGGCAAAGAAAGTAGTTGGCAAGATTAAAGTAGAAGGTTAGTTTTCAATGGTATAAACTGAATTTTATGATGTTTGGTGCCATCGATCAAATCCCATGACTCAACCCAAACCATCTTCTACTCCAGGTATTTTCTACCTGTCTACTGTAATTCTGTTCTTCTAGATTTGTTGCCAGGCCATTTACAGGGTGGGGCCTACCTGATAAATGAACTTGGCTGTTATTTTGACCAGGCCATCTACAAGGTGGGGCCACCTTTGATTTTCATGGGTTCTTTTTTGGATTTTTATTTATTTCATTATCATTTGGTACTCACTAGACACATTTAGGGTCTTTTCAATTTCTTTGTATTTTCAGTTAATGTATTTCCTGTGAAAACTGAACCATAAGGTGCAACACACTGTGCTTGGACCATTACCCAAAATTAGAAAACCCAAAGGCCTTCCATATAAACAGAAGATCAGTCCTTTCTCTTGTTTAACTTTTGCAAGAAACAACAGTGGGCGGCATCAGTTCTGGTGGTCAGCTAACTGCTGGTACTTTCCAACTATAAAAAATCTCCCATGCTTGATTCCAAAATCAACCTGCCACTTCCAACTATGAATGATTTATGGTCTGTTGTTTATAGGAAGGGAGCTTTGATTTTTACAGAGGCACCAATGTTGAGATAAAATTGATCATCTATCTGGAATCTATAGGTGCAAATGATCTCTTACAATCAATTGTAGTTTAGCTTAATGTACAATCCAGCTCTCGTGCCATTGTGATGTTTGATGAAGGCGCTGAATATTTATGATTTCATCAGCTATTTTTTTGTTTATTGCCATTTGTAGGCTGCTGAGAAAGGACACCTGCCTTTGTTGATCTTGAGCATGAAGGAAAGCATACAGCAAAACAGGCCGACTATCATATTTTTGCATGGCTCTTACAAAACCAATGAATGGTTGCGGCCATTACTCAAGGTAAAACTCAAATGCTACTGAATTCTCCCATCCCTTTGTCATTATACAGAATTCAAATTTGTACATCTATTTCAACTTTTTAAAATAGTGGGTCACACTATAGATGAGTCATAGTTCATGACCAAAAAGATAAAAGACATAAAAAAAGAAAGAAAGAAAAGATAACTAAAGGATGACTATGACCACCAGTAAGTTATGTTGAGAATGCAAGGGATCCTTATAGAGATCAAATGGAAGATTGTATCAGTTTAATAATGGAAGAATTGAAATCTAGAGGAATTGCCAACAGTCACTCTTGCATACCAGGTAATTCATTTAAAATTTTATCTTTTGGTTTCTAAGTTTGATTTCCAACTGCTTTATGCTTCTCAGTTCTTCAATTTGTTTGCCACTTACGAGACATCTAAATCACCATCATCTAAGCCTTATCCCGACTAATTGGTGTTGGCTTCTGAGACATCTAAATAAATAGTGAAAATTACATATGTGCTACGCCAACCAAGGCTTTAGAACTCGCCAAAACCAAGTGGACTTGGTTTTGCTAAGGAACAAATTGATAGGTCCCTTTGAAATATGTATGTTTCAGGATGAGTCGCTGTGTGATAGGTCTCTTTGAAATATGTATGTTTCAGGATGAGTTGCTGTGTGATAGGTGGCAGTTTTAACTAACAGAGCCACAAACTTACATATTCCTAACTACCCAAGTCTCGGTGAGTTTGGTATCCCTGATTCAGTGGTTTGTACAAGATTTCATATAGGTATTTAGCAAATTTGAGTTGGCTCAGCATGTTTTCTAGAATTGTCTTCCATTCTGGGTTCAACTGTTCTCAGTTGGATCTCTTTTTCATGTTTGAAATTGGTTTTCATTTTCATCAGTCTCTCACAGAGTCTCCATCGTCCTCTTATGTGCTTAATGTTGCAATGTTGCATCATCTAATTAGCAATATATGCCTTTACTTTTCCTTTGTGTTTATAAACCATCTTTTGAGATGGTTGGCTAAGTTTTTTAATTTTAATTTTATTTTTGTTGCATTGAATGGTTGGTGTAGACAATCACTTATTTATTTATTAATTTTAGTCCCGGTCTCCTCCACATGCAGCTTTCTACAATTTCTATTGAAAAGGTCTTTGTTGCAAACAACACATCGTGGTCCAAGATGAAGTCCTAGCTCATAGGTTGAGCCTTATTCCCATCAAAGCTAACCCAAGGCTGTCCGAATGTTTTAGGTTGATATTTCCTTGACTCTTTTTTTTCTTTCGTTAATTTGAATTGGGCTTTTTTTTTTTACATTGATTTTTTTTTTTTTTTATGTATGTATTAGGTACTTCTTCAAGGTCTTTCTTCGAGGGATTTAATATGTGGAAGGAAGAAACTGTAATGAAGGTAAAAAATATAAGATTATATGGTTTACTAGATTTGTTTCAGGCGTATGAATTACTAAAGAATAAGTGGAGAATTGTGAAATCTGAACATTTGAACTTTTTAACGGTCAAAATTTTATTAGCTTTTGCTCATTGTTGCACAGTTTTTTGGTTTAAAACCATTCTGGAATAAGAAAAAATATTGTTCATCAAGGTTTATGTGACCTTACCAACAGGTTCAATGGCAAATAAACATTATGGAAGTATTATGGTGGGAAGTAGGGCATTAAACACCATTGTTTCCTATAGTATATTCCACCTGATATTTGTATCTTCTTCAGTTTTTGGCTTATAACCAAAATGATCTAGCTACGAAAACAGATGGACGGCATGGATATAGAATACATACATCAATTCCCTGACCCGCTACCTCCAACAACAACAACCATAATAGTTTCTATAGCCATCCTTTTTCTGAGCCATGGATGAGATGGCTAGATTGCCTGACAAAAGTGATTCTTTAAAATCATAAGCAATCCATAATAGTTTCTCGCAAATAGATGGATCAAATTGTTGCCTAGACATATTTATGTAAATGACCTTGACCATCCATATTTAAGGCCATTGATCAAATGGTTAATATGTCATATCATATTTTTTAGAGGTAGCCCATAAAATGTACCTTGGACTTGATAAACAGTGTCCCAATGCAACTAGGAGCATTATAACTTAATAGTGCTCTGAGAGCACTGGAGCATTAGAATTGGGACTTTTATCTTTAAATTTCCTTATTTCGACACTTTGAATTCAAGTTGAGATATTTTAGGAGAGTTTTATGTATGAGCCGATGCGGTTGTAATATCGATTGATTTGAGCTAGCAGTTAGCACTCAGTACTTTGTATGGTTTTAAAGCCAGTTATTAGATCATGATGTTGTTTTTTAGTGAATAAATTGGTTTTTCTTGCTTCCTGCGATGGGCTTCAAAACCCTATAGTAGTGATTCTTCTAGAAACCCTTCGGTTTTATTCCTTAGGCCCTCCTGCGAACTAAGACGGCACATTTATTTTTATTTGTTGTTATTTCCTCATTTCTTGGCAACTATTGGATTGATTGGAAACATATTGGAGCATCTAATGTGAAATTGATCATGTCATGCTTCATGTAGGTAAAAATTGTGGCCTAATTTGATGCTCATAGTGGGGTGTTGCTGAACCATTTTGGTTTAATAGAAGCAAGGTAAGCAGTTCCAAACCTCTCTTAACAGAGGAGATTTAGAAGGGAAATTAAAAAAGAAACAAAGAAACAAGGAAAAGATCAAACTATTAGAAGTTGGGTATAACTTATTGCGACAGTGTGCACCAGGAGTTGGTGCACACATCTCCCCCCACCTACTAATGATAGGTTACATGGAAAAAAAAAATGGCAATGGGATTTTATAAATCTATTTTCGAAACACATTTAGGGCCACTTTGTTAGCCACTCACGAAAAGAATTTTTTTGATGCATATTTCTATGAAAAGAAAATTATGTAAACTTTCTAGAAATTTGATTTTATTTTGTGAAAAGCACTATTGAGTTGTTACCAATTTTGTGAATAGGATTCTTATTAAACAATTGTGTGAATTATTTTTTGAATGACTATCAGGTGTAAGATTTTTAAAAATAATAATATGGATGAATTTTTTTAATTCGCAGATATTTTAGCGACGGACTAAATCTGTCGCTAATTTCTGAACAAACCAAACGACCGATTTGGTCTGTCGCGCTGGACATATTAGCGACGGACCTTATCCGTCGCTAAAATTTTAATGACACGTTTTTTAAAAATTTAGCGACGGATTTTTTATTTTTTGCGACGGATTTTATCCGTCGCTACAATGCGACGGACCTTATCCGTCGCAGATTTAACGTCAGATTTAATCCGTCGAAAAAAAATGACCCAGTAAACAGCGACGGACGAAATCCGTCGTTTATTTGGTTTTACGACAAATTTGGTCTATCGCAAATCCGCGATTTTGGCTTAGTGATAAACCTAAACCTACACCTAATCCTAATCTCAACTCCCTAACCTAAACCTAAACCTAAACTTGAAAACCCAAACCTAAACACGAACCTAATTTCCTAAACCTAAACTTAAAACCTTAACCTAAACCTATTCTCAAATCTCAAAACCTATAACCTAAACCTTAGCCTATAACCTAAACCTTAACCTATAACCTAAACTCAATTCCCTAAACCTTAACCTATAACCTAACTTAAAACTAAACCTATAACCTACACTTATAACCTAAACCTAAACCTATAACCTTAACCTAAACAGAAAACCTATACCTAAACTTATACTTATAACGTAAACCTATTCTTATGACCTAAACTATACTTATAACCTAAACCTATTCTCAAATCCCAAAACCTATAACCTAAACCTAAACCTTAACCTAAACCTAAAAATATAACCTAAACCTATAACCTAAACCTAAACCTACACTTATAACCTATTACTTAAAACCCAAACGTAAACCCGATCTTAAACCCGAACCCGATTTCCTAAACCTAAACCTTAACGTATTCTCAAATCCGTAAACTTAAACCTACACCTAATCCTAATCTCAACTCCCTAACCTAAACCGAAACTTGAAAACCCAAACCTAAACATGAACTTGAACCCGATTTCCTAAACCTAAACATATAACCTTATAACGTCTCAAAAAAACCCATACAAAGACTTGAGTACCATCTCAGGTAGAATCACTAAGGACCAAATCTTTTAGAAATTAGATGAAAATTAATCAAATGTTTAACAAAATTACCTGTAAAATTAGCTTGAACCACTTTAAATACGAACTGCATGACTCGAAACATGTAGAATCGTTGAGAGTACATTACCCTGAAACCTAGAATCCATCTCAAAACCCAGTTGCTCTCGGGAGCATCACGAAACTCCGTATCGGACCTGGACCGCGAGTCGAAAGTCCGATTACTCCAAAATTATGTCGTTATGACCGTCTTGCTCGACTTGACAACCACCTCAGAAATTAAGTTCTAAAAGTATCTAGAAGTGCACAACTTGAACCCGGATTCAAGTGTGTGAGAAATGCGGATATCTTTAGGAAATGAACTGAAACTTAAGTAAATTGAGTTGTTCACTTGCAGGCCAAAGCTAAGGATTCAGACCGTTAAATTTTGACCCAATTACACCCTCGTATAAGGAAAAATGTCTAACACACATCAGGGTATTTATGGCCCTGATCAAGTACTAGTGACCATTGAACTGAAACAGGTCCCCTGCGGTCGATGCCCAAACCCGATTGGACCAAAAACTTAGCCTGACCTAGATTTAATGTCAGGGAGCTTAAGTCTAAGGGCATGTAGAAAACTAAAACAGCTAACCTTTGGCTATAACCTAAATATACCATGGCCATGGGGCCATCCCCATCAGTTCTGGGCCTATATAAGGGCCTTAAACCCTCTCTCTCCCTTCACATATGAATTTCTAAACCCTAGAGAGAGAAGAGAGAAGAAAGAGAAGGAAAGAGAGAGGAAGTGTGAGAGAGAGTTGGAGTTGTTCCTGAGATTCGATCCCTGTCACTCCACGTGCTTAACCACCACGTCTGTATCGCGATTCTGGTGATTTTGACTCCGTACTTGGGTAAGAAATCCTGGCCCTAATCTATTTTAGATATTTAAATAGAGTAAAGGGTGAAATAACTAACCTACTTTATACTATAGGTTGTCATCGCCCTGTAAACAAAGACTTAGTGTTTAAACTGAGTTTATAACGTGTCTTCCGGTGAAAGGTGTGGATTATAAATGTTTAGGCTATGGTTTCCAAGGCTTTCAATGTCAGTAATAATTTATGACTAACTTGATTGTTGTCGCATGTGCGTAGATACGACATTTTCCATATATTAAGTATATATATAGAGTATGTTGATTTTAATGTGTTCCATGTGTTTGTTAAAATGTTTGAATGAGTATAGAATTATGATTTATGCTTGCCATGTTCATTGACTAACAGTACATGATTGTTGTACATATGGTGAACTCCTTGTAAAGGGATTTGCTATAATACCTGTTATAACTACTATATTACATGCATATGATATTTGTAGCCTAAGTGTTTAATAAAATACCTGCATGTGAAAATGCTTGTTTAAAGGCATGTAATGAGGGTGTTGAGATAAGATTCACAACTCCCTTATCAACGGTTATAGAATCCTTTATATAACCTATCTTACTACTATGTGAGTTAAGGATGAAATGCTTATGTATGGTACATGTGTAGTATGTGTTTTGTCGAATTGCTTAAAGTAAGATTTATGTTTAATGTTAGTTCTCACATGCTATCTTTGGCTACTACATGCATATATTGTCATTTCAAGTATGTTTGGGGCTACGACATAGTCCAGGTAATCGGTAATAATTTTCGAGTTAGTGGTTGTGTTCGTTTCGCCACACCAGAAAGGTTCGAAGAATTCGAGTCGTACGCTGCTAGTCGACAGTGGTTAGGCCACGTAGAGCGCTTACGTGCTCCACGTCGATTAGCTCGACATACGCTCTTACCAGTCGAGCTTGTTAAGCAACCCGATTGGCCTAATGTATGTTTACCATGTATGGACGCTACTGCTTGAATGTAAGGTACCAAACTCACTAATGAAAACCATTAAACCATGGTACCTCGATCCACTAAGACTCATGAGCCGGGCATGGTGGTATGGGACACCGTGGTTGTGCTGTCGGCATACGCTAGGGTGACGAGCCTCCCCATAGTATTCAGTGAGTAACCCAGACTTGTGAGCCGAATACGGTGGTATGGGACACTGTATTTGTATTGTCGGCCTACGATCAAGTGACGAGCCTCTCGTAGTGACCTCGAGCATACTCTAAATCTACGCTGAGGTGACGAGCCTCTCCGTAGTAAATTAGAGTATAAACCAAACTTGTACTGAGGTGACAAGCCTCTCTGTGGTGACCTGGAACCCCCTATCGTATGTGTATAACTAGGAGTGACGACCATATATGGATCAATATTTGGGTATATAATATAAAGAGAGGTGCCTTAGCTTCCCAATCATGCTGTATGAAAAGGGTTAACTAAGAACTTGGCTAATACAACCATGTATCGCATTGCATGGTGCTTTGGTGAGGATGTGCACGTTTACTGGGAGTGGTGCATGCCGCGATTGTAAGATGTTGTCGCAAGAGGGAGTGCAGGCGAGGGCATGCCTCATTACAATATATGATTCTTGCATTAACAAGAGCACTTAGGACATGAGTGTTGTACTGCTTTATCATTACTGCTTGACTGAATTGATAACATGTTAACCTTTGCTTTATAGTTCCACTGAGTTGATCGCTCACTCTCACATTCTGTGATGGTGTTTTAAACACCAACCAGACTCTGTTTTAGATGCAGATGCTAGCGTGATGTATAAGGCCAAGCCAGACTTCTACGATGATGAGGAGGAGTTCTCATACATACAGTTATTAGGCAGGTTTATGTAGACTGCCTTGATTGACAGGAGTACAGGGAATATGTTTAGTTGAACATCCACGTTTTGTCATTTTGTACCTTTGGAACAAACATATAATTATTCAGTTTAGTAATACCATTATACTCTGAAGATTGGGTAACACGTCAATGTACCTTATATATCTAATATAGTCTTCCGCTTGCATAAATTAAAATATCTTTGGAGTATGATGCATTATTTTGGTATAATCTCATTCATGATTAATGCACTAATATAGACAACATTTAACCATCATTCTCTATGTTGCATAAGTGATGTGTTGGAACTCAGGAGTTGGGCTTCTGCTCAAACCCACGATTTTCAGGGCGTTACAAACCTTAACCTAAACTTATTCTCAAATCTCAAAACCTATAACCTAAACCTAAACCTAGACTTTAACCTAAACCTAAACCTTAACCTATAACCTAAACTCAATTTCCTAAACCTATAACCTATAACTTAATCTAAACATAAACCTATAACCTACACTTATAACCTAAACCTAAACCTATAACCTTAACCTGAACAGAAAACCTAAACTTAAACCTATACTTATAACCTAAACCTATTCTTATAACCTAAACCTATACGTATAAACTAAACCTATTCTCAAATCCTAAAACCTATAACCTAAACCTAAACTATAACCTAAACCTAAACCTATAACCTAAACCTAAAAACTAAACTTAAACCTATACGTAAAACATATAACCTAAACCTAAACCTAAACCTAAAACCCAAATGTAATCCCGATCTCGAACCCGAACCCGATTTCCTAAAACTAAACCTTAATGTATTCTCAAATCCCTAAACCTAAACCTACACCTAATCCTAATCTCAACTCCCTAACCTAAACCTAAACCTAAACTTGAAAACCCAAACCTAAACCCGAACCCAATTTCCTAAACCTAAACTTATAACCTTAACCTAAACCTATTCTCAAATCTCAAAACCTATAACTTAAACCTAAACCTAAACCTTAACCTAAACCAAAACCTTAACCTATAACCTAAACCTTAACCTATAACCTAAACTCAATTCCCTAAACCTTAAACTATAACCTAACCTAAAACTAAACCTATAACCTACATTATAACCTAAACCTAAACCTATAACCTTAACTTAAACAGAAAACCTAAACCTAAACCTATACTTATAACCAAAACCTATTCTTATAACCTAAACCTATACTTATAACTTAAACCTATTCTCAAATCCAAAAACCTATAACCTAAACTTAAGCCTATAACCTAAACCTAAACCTACACTTATATCCTATAACCTAAACCTAAACCTAAAACCCAAACATAAACCCGATCGCGAACCCGAACCCGATTTCCTAAACCTAAACTTTAACATATTCTCAAATCCCTAAACCTAAACCAACACCTAATCCTAATCTCAACTCCCTAACCTAAACCTAAACCTAAACTAGAAAACTCAAACCTTAACCCGAACCCGAACCCAAACCCGATTTCCTAAACCTAAACTTATAACCTTAACCAAACCTATTCTCAAATCCCAAAACCTATAACCTAAACCTTAATCTTAACCGATAACCTTAACATATAACCTAAACTCAATTCTCTAAAACTTAACCTATAACCTAACATAAACCTAAACATATAACCTACACTTATAACCTAAACCTAAACCTATAACCTAAACCTATAACCTATAACCTAAACCTAAACCTAAAACCTAAATGTATTCTCAAATTCTTAAACCTTAACCTACACCCAATCTTAATCTCAACTCCTTAATCTAAACCTTAACATGAAAACCCAAACCTAAACCCGATCCCGATTACCTAAACCTAAACCTTAACATATTCTCAATTCCCTAAAGGTATAACCTATAACCTAAACATAAACCTATAACCAAAACTTGAAACCTAAACCTAAACCTAAAACCTAAATGTATTCTCAAATCCCTAAACCTAAACCTACACCTAATCCTAATCCCAACTCCTTAACCTAAAACTAAACTTAAAAACCCAAACCTAAACCCGAACCCAAACCTAAACCCGATTTCTTAAACCTAAACCTCAACCTATTCTCAATTCCCTAAACCGTAACCTATAAACTAACCTAAACCTAAACCTATAACCTACACTTATAACCTAAACCTAAACCTATAACCTAAACCTGTAACCTTAACCTAAATATAAAACCTAAACCTAAACTCGATCCCGAACCCGAATCTGAATCCCTAAACCCATAGCCTAAACCTAAAACCCAAACGTAAACTCAATCTTGAACCTGAACCTGATTTCATATACCTAAACCTTAATGTATTCTCAAATTCCTAAACTTAAACCTACACCTAATCCTAATCTCAACTCCCTAACCTAAACCTAAACCTAAACTTGAAACCCAAAACCTAAACCTGATCCTGAACTTGAATCTGAATCCCTAAACCTTTAGCCTAAACCTAAAACCCAAACATAAACCCGATCTCGAACCCGAACCCAATTTCCTATACCTAAACCTTAACGTATTCTCAAATTCCTAAACTTAAACCTACACCTAATCCTAATCTAACTCTCTAACCTAAACCTAAATCTAAACTTGAAATTCCAAACCTAAACCTGATCCCGAACCCGAACCCGATTTCCTAAACTTATAACCTTAAGTTAAACCTATTCTCAAATCCCAAAACCTATAACTTAAACCTAAACCTTAACGTATAACCTAAACCTTAACTTATAACCTTAACCTATAACCTAAACTCAATTCCCTAAACCTTAACCTATAACATAAACTCAATTCCCTAAACCTTAACCTATAACCTAACCTAAACCTAAACCTATAACCTACAGTACTTATAACCTAAACCTATAAGCTTAACCTAAACATAAAACCTAAAACTAAAACTATACTTATAACCTAAACCTATTCTTATAACCTAAACCTATTCTCAAATACCAAAACCTATAACCTAAACCTAAAACTTCAACCTAAAACCTAAACCTAAACCTACACTTATATCCTATAACCTAAACCTATAACCTAAACCTAATCCTAAAACCTAAATGTAAACCCGAGCTCGAACCCAAACCCAATTTTCTAAACCTAAACCTTAAAGTATTCTCAAATCCCTAAACCTAAACCTACACCTAATCCTAATCTCAACTCCCTAACCTAAACTTAAACCTAAACTTGAAAACTCAAACCTAAACCCGAACCCGAACCCAATTTCCTTAACCTAAGCTTATAACCTTAACCTAAACCTATTCTCAAATCCCAAAACCTATAACCTAAACCTAAACCTAAACCTTAACCTATAACCTAAACTCAATTCCCTAAACCTTAACCTATAACCTAACCTAAACCTAAACCTATAACCTACACTTATAACCTAAACCTAAACCTATAACCTAAAACCTAAACCTAAACCTAAAACTTAAATGTATTCTCAAATCCTTAAACCTAAACCTACATCTAATCCTAATCTCAACTCCTTAACCTAAACCTAAACTTGAAAACCCAAACCTAAACCCGATCTCGATTTCCTAAACCTAAACCTTAACCTATTCTCAATTCCTTAATGTTATAACCTATAACCTAAACCTAAACCTATAACCCAAACCCAAAACCTAAACCTAATTGTATTCTCAAATCCCTAAACCTAATCCTAATCTCAACTCCTTAACCTAAACCTAAACTTGAAAACCCAAAGCTAAACCTGAACCCAATTCCAAACCCGATTTCCTAAACTTAAACCTTAACCTATTCTCAATTCCCTAAACCATAACCTATAACATAACCTAAACCTAAACTTATAACTACACTTATAACCTAAACTTAAACCTATAACCTAAACCTGCAACCTTAACCTAAACCTATAACCTCTTTTAATTTATTGCTTAGTTTCAATAAGATCGTATATAATATGTTGCAAAGAAAAAGAAAAGGGCTTAGTTTTTAAGTTCTTTTAAGCTTCCTTATCATCTATGCTTGGCACTGCAAACGTTTACTAAACTGTAACTCTAGTTAGAACTTTATGTGCAATCTAATCAAGTGCATTAACATCTAATACTATCCTATTCCTTTGCAAGATAACATTACTGTATTTATGGGCCTCTGTATTGCGATTCTTGTTCTCATCATCATTGGACTCTCATGCATGGGAATAAAGGATGTATCCCTTTAACACAGGCCTCTTTTTATAAAGCTTTAATTTTTATTGTTGTTTCTATTAACTTGAATTGAAACACTTTTTTACATTATTTGCTTGCATTAGTTTTATTTTAATGATCAGTTTTATATTAAAAAAGTGTACCCTCTTTTTTGGAAAAACAAAAGCGAATGAAGTTTCTGCAATTCTTCATGATTCTGAATTATAATGTTTTGTTAGTTGAATATTTTTTTATTCGATGAAAGACACAAAAATAAAATTGTTGCTGATTTTATTTTATTTTTTTATTATTTTTAATGCAAGAAATTTTCTAACGGCTTTAGGCCATCTATATTTTTTCTGAATATTCAAATCTAAGACAGTCCATAACCGTCCTTTTAAGGTTCATCAGAGACTGCTTATAACAGTCCCTTTTAAGGACGGTCCATGACCATCCTTTTAAGGTTCATCAGAGACTACTTATAACAATCCTTTTTAATGACCGTCCTTTTAAGGTTCATTAGAGACTATATCTATTGACGGTCTATGACCGTCCTTCTTTACAGATGGTTCATAACCGTCCTTTAAATGTCTATAGAAATGACGATTCATGACCGTCCTTTATTGTCTTTTGAGATGGTTTTCAATTAATCTTTTTTCGTTGTTTTGGCGTAGTGTCATTAATAAGATCTTAGAAAGGTTAGCAGGTCATTCCTAAAACTGCTTCCTTGACAAGTATTTGAGCTACAACTAGATAAAGATAGCCCTTGAAGACTAATAAAAAAAACACATTCACATGTCCTTTCGGCACTTTCACATACCAAATGATGCCATTTGGACTATGTAATGCTCCTGCCACATTCCAACAATGAATGTTGAACATTTTTTCTAACATAGTGGGGCAATTTTTAGAGGTCTTCATAGATGCTTTCTCTATCTTTGGTACATCCTTTAACAAGTGCCTTAAGCACTTGAAATTGTTGATGAAGAGATGCGAATAAAATAACCTTAAGCTGAATTGGGAGATGTCATGTCATGGTTCGTTAAGGGATAGTCCTTGGATACATTATATTGTCTAATTAAATTGAGATAAATAAAGCCAAAATCAACTTAATCTCTAACCTACCTCCACTTAAGAGCATACATGACACACGATCCTTCTTAGGATACGTCGATTTTTATCAAAGGTTCATAAAGGACTTCTGATTGAACATAAGGTTTTGTAACCCCAAGTGTAGGTCTGTGATGTAGTATTAACTCGGTAAGACCTAGGTCGATCCACAGGGAATTTGGTGAGAATATGCTAAGATTTTAATCAAATAAAAATGGTTGGTTTAGATTTTTAATCCTGCGGAATAGAGTTGTAAAAATAATGATAAAAATAGACTAAGGATCCAAGAATCCCCAATCAATAAACTTGGAATTCAATTCATCTTCTCGAGTTGATAACTCAATTAGAACTGATTCCAATTCGTTCTAATCAAAAGATAACACATTAATATCAATCAATACATTCAACATAGATTAGAATCATGATTGGCTTGATCTCTCATGAAGATCTAGATAATCACATCGTAGGGAATTGAAAGCATTTAATGTTCCTGGAGGTGATAATGGATCAAATAACTTTAAAAATTAATTCCTTCTCCAATCTAGGAATTAAATCACATCCAATCATAATTCAATATAAAAACCTTAAAATTTATTGAAGAAATGAATTAAATATCAATATCCATCAAAAGGTTCATCCCTTAGCCTTAACTAAGACATTAGCCAATCAAAGACATGATTGAACTAAAACTCAAATTGAAAAATATAAAAACTAACTAGAAATGAATGATTGGAGAAGAAGAACTCCTTGGAGACTCCACAACTCCTTATTATACCCCTTCTAGAAAGCTAAAAACACCTCCTTAAATAGGAAAAAATTGCACCAACTTGGAACCGACTGCAATTTATGCACTTTGGTTACGTTTCGACTGTAATCGACTAGGACCTTTGGTCACATCGAATTTAGCCTTCGATCATGCCAAATTAACTCTCGATTACAGCTTTATTTCTTCAATTTGCATCTAAACTCTATCTTCCTTAGGTCTGCAGACAACCCACCTCAGGCTGATAAGCCGATAGAGTTTGAACAAATGGATGGACAAACATACCATGATCCTAAACCCTAACCCTAGAAGCCTAAACCCTAGGAACCCTTGTCCTAAACCCCAAACTTAGTTCACTCAACCTAGTCAACCTAGTCAACCTAACCTCAAACCCTAGGAACCAAAAACCCTAGAGCATTGAGTCAGCTCAACGAGTCAACTCACCCAATTAACTCACTGAGTTAACTAACCCAATCAGCTTACCCAAACCCATAACCCAATCAACTCACCTAATCAAGCCCGAAACCAAGCCTGAACCCAATCCCAATTGGAGAAATGGTTGAAACTCCAAAGCACCAATGTTTACAACCCCAAGTGCAGGGTCATGATGTGGTAATAACTCGTTGAGACTGAGGTCAAATCCATAGGGACTATTCTTGTATGTTTCTAAAAATTACTAGAAATAGAAGAAGATCTAAAATAGAATTCTGGAATAAAGAGAGTAATTTTGAATAATGTTTAAACTGTCAATTAAAAGGTAGGAACTAGGGTGTCAAGGATCCACTTGTAGCTATCAAGATGCTACCTTGCTTAATTCAAGAAGCACAATTGGAATCAGAGTCTTATCTTATCTAATTGGGAGGAGATAATCAAATATCTGAACTTTCATTGAACCAGTCCTCGATGGAGAAGAATAATGAGGATTAGAAGGGATTCCATCACCCTACCATGCCCAAAGAACGATGGTGAACAACAAGATTTATCAATCCCACAATCTTAAATAGAAAAAGAAGATATGCAAAGACATTGCAAGCTCTAAAATAATATGAGTTGCAATAAACTATAGCAAACTGAAAATATTCCAGAAAATCATACTAGAAATCAATGAAGTTTGACATAGATATGAATCAAAGTAAGATAAACATCCAAACACGTTATAAGCTTCACCTCTTAGCCCTAGTTAAGAGCTTTAGCCAACTATAGACATGATTGAACCAAGAACTCTTAAACAAAACATAAAACAAACAAAGTAAGAAAAAGAAAAACACTTGGTGGTGGCTCTCCACCCTTTAGCTACACTCCTCAAACCCTAGAAGGTACTTAGGAACTCCCTAGGGACTTCTATTTATAGTTGTGAAGCCTCGTCTTACGCAACTCCTTGGAATTTCCACAATTTGAGCTTAAAACCACCTAAACTTATGCAACCACGTTATGCATTAGTTAGATCGAAGTTGGGTTCGATTGGACCAAACTAAGGTTGAAAATCGCACTTTCTCGCTGGGCAATTTTGTGCGATTTCAGTTAGACCGAAGTTGATGTTGAAAAATCTTGTGCAAAAAAACTATCAAATTTAGGTCAGATTGACTCCAACTAAAGCTTCGGTCGAATCGAAGTTGGCTCAGGTCAGACCAAATTAAGCCTAAAATCCTGATTTCTTGCTAGACAGTTTTCTGCGATTTTGATCAGACCGAAGTTGGCTTAAGTCGAACCAAAATGTCCAATTTTCTACTACGGATTCTGCATTTTTTTCAAGTCCTTTCTTCATCCTTTATACTTGGTTTCCTTGGATCTTTGACATGTGAATTCTTCATTCTTGGTCTCCTAAGATCCGTCTTTTGTCATGGTGATTCTTAAGCATTAAATCCATGCTTTTAGCATTCTTTTCAATCCAAGCTCTCGTATTTACCTTGCAATACAAACATGTATAAAATATACCATTAAACCTTATCATGTTCATAAAACCAAGATATAAATAGGGAAAAATATACAATATTTGACACTCAACACACTCCCCAACTAGCATTTTGCTAGTCCCAAGCAAAAACATGCGTGAAGCAATTCTCAATTCTCCATATTCAAACCCTTTTGTAGAAATCAATCCTTTGTGCAATCAAGTATAGATGAGTAGGATTAAGACGAGAAAGGGAGATTTTGAAAACCTAGAGTTGAATCACATAAGCAATCAATCAAATAAGTTCTTTATCAATTACATCAGAGTATAAGTTCGTATATCAAGTTTTTCAATGTGCTTGGTGAAAATTAACTTACTCCCTATAAGAATACTATTATTTCATAATGCTAGTCATGCTCATCACTTCAAGATTGGTTGAAAACTCGAGTGTTGATTCTGAACTTATCCCTTTTTCCTTCTTTTTCTATTTTTTGATTTTATATCGACAGTCACATGCATTCATTCAGTATTTTTAGTCTCTTCATCTTCATTCTTTTTTAAATGTTACAATCTTTCATTCTTTTCCAATCTTTTCACCATACATGACCTTTTTGTCGATCTCTTATTTTTTAACAGGTTCTTTTCATCTTTTAAGGTGGACAAAATTCTCCAGACTCAATTCTCAGCGTCTATCGATGATTCACTTGCTAACAATAAATTTTTTTAGCACAACTCAAGAAAGCAAATTGAATATGTCTTGTGATTTAGATTAACATGATATTCAAACTTCCTCTTAATCAACTAAGTGCAATAACTTTAAGTGATAGACTACTTACTTGATCAAACTCCAACAATTCAAAATTTGATTTCTATCTTATCATCATACTTAAAGCAT
This sequence comes from Magnolia kwangsiensis, assembly GCA_037074715.1. Lineage (NCBI taxonomy): Eukaryota > Viridiplantae > Streptophyta > Magnoliopsida > Magnoliales > Magnoliaceae > Magnolia > Magnolia kwangsiensis. The sequence goes on along the minus strand of CM073573.1, from coordinate 108,991,984 downwards.
TCTTAATCCACAAATTATCAATTTCTAAATAGGTTTCATCTTAAAAAACTAAAAATTTTCCACAATTTGCTCAAAACTAAGCAAATACTGGTTAGTTTACCTAATCCACACCCCCAACCTAAAATCTACATTATCCTCAATGTAAAAGATATAAGCATATAATGCATATAAGATAAAGAAAGGAAAGTAGTGATGGAAAGTTAGTACCTGAAGAAGGAGAATTGCATGTATTCCAAGGTTCTCAACATGTGGATAGGTTAGCATGAAAATGAAATAGACTGAAAGAAAACTAACCTAATCATAAAATCTTTGAAAGCAATAAAACTAATCCTAAATTGGGAAAGCAAGGGAAATCTACTCAATCATGCAGCATGGTTCTTCCTCCAGCCAGTATCTTGATAAATTCCTCAGTAGGTTTCTCAAAAAAATCATACAAAAGTCATTTTTGTAGTAGGCGTGGATGTCCTGGAGCATGAATGTCCAAAGAAATAAAGAACCTCAACAACATGTTCACAATCAGAATTTGGAGGTTTCCAGAGAATATATGATTCACCTGCAGAAGATAATTTCTCAATATTAGTAGGTTGAGGTGAATGAGAGACCATAAACAATTGAATAATAGAAAAGTTGTTTGTCGTGGTCCCTTTAAAATTCGAAGTCATAGGCTCTAGTTCAGAATGCATCTCCTCCACTTGTAATGGTAAGAATTTAGTGTTAATAGGAGCGGTATCAACTTCCTGCCTAATATGATCATTTAAATCAGTAAAGTGTGTCAGGTAGACATCTAGAGATTCATGAGTTTTAGTTAAAAGAGACTCATGATCTTCAAATGTATCTATCAAGTTCATCTCATGGGTCAGGTCATCATCCTCTTGTGGTTTGTGCAAATGAAACACATTGAATTTTACTTCCATCTTCCCAAAAGATATTTTCATTATTCCATTTCGATAATTTATGATGGCATTGGTAGTGGCCAAGAATGGTCAGCCTAATATGATTGGAATTTGAGTGCCCATATTTGAAGTTGAGTGTGTCTAAGACGATGAAATCCACTGGGTAGTAGAATCTATTGACTTGGACCAATACATCTTCTATCATACCTCTCGATATTCTAGTCAAGCGATCGGTTAGTTGTAATGTTGTTTTGGTGGGTTTTAAATCATCGAGGCTTAACTGTTCATATACCGAGTATGGTATCAAATTAACACTTGCCCCAAGGTCTAGAAGTGTTTTATCAACCCTGAAGTTTTCAATCACACATAAGATCGTAGGACTTCCAGGATCCTTATATTTTGGGAGAATGTTTTGATTGATTATGGGGCTCACCTATTCAGTCAAAAATGCTTTCTTATGTACGTTCAAGTTCTGCTTTACCGTACACAAATCTTTCATGAATTTGGTGTAAGATGGGAACTGTTTAATTTCATCCAACAAGGGTATATTGACCTTGACTTGATGAAAAATCTCTAAAATATTTTGATTCTCACTTACCCTTTTTGAGGTGATGTGCCGTTGGGGAAATGGGGCCATAATTTTGTATCCCTAAAATGGCTCTTTATCATATAGAGGATTACTAGATTCACCACCATCCTTTGAATTTTTGGACTCCTTAGGTTTCTCAACCTTCCTTGGAATCTCTTTGTCTATTTCACTTCCACATCTCAAGGTGATGGTTTTAACATGTTCCACATGTTAAGTTGAAGAGTTGAGATCACTTATCTCAATTTGTCTTTTTGGGTTAGGTTGAGGCTGGGCTGGAAAGATCTCGATCTCCCTAATGTTTAGTTGTGTGTCAAGTCTTGCAACCATAGTTCTAAGTTCATTTATAGTTTACAATTGCTCCTGTCTAAATGCATCTAATTTATCTTCAAGGGTTCTCCTTGGTGGAAGTCCACTAGATGGCCCTTGTGGATAATTGGTTCCATTTACAATTGGTTCATTTCTCTAATTAAGGTTCCACTCATTAGGAGTGTGCATGTTAAAATTTGGTGCACTAAGTAGTTGTTGATACACTTTTATAGTATCTGCTTGAACATGAAACACCTATTGAAAAGCTGGGATTGTAAGATAATCTTTGATTAGGTGTACATCGTTTGCACAAATTCCACATATGGTTTCGACAACTGCTTTGGGCTAAGTTGATTCCTTCCTAGATTCCAAGTCCTTAATTTTTTATGTCAGAATTGTCAACCGTACATTAATATCATCCTCCTCCTTGAGTACATGTATTCCTATCTCTCTTGACACTTCCTTAGGAGTACTAGCTTGGTTTGATGTGTCCCATAATTGAGTGTTTTCAGGTATCATGTCAAAGTAATCCCATGCATCTTTTGGTTTCTTATCCATGAACTTGCCATTACACATCATCTATACGAATTGAAGCATGTTCAGACTAAGTCCGTCATAAAAAAGGTCAATTGTTCGCCAAGTTTCATAACCATGGTGTGGGCAAGTGAAAAGTAAGTCTTTGAACCATTCTTAATATTCAAAGAAGGTCTCATTATTTTTCTGGGAGAAGTTTATTATCTCCCGTTTAAGAGAATTGGTTTAATGAGTTGTGAAGAATTTTTTAAGTAACTCCTGGCTCATCTTTGACCATGTGCCAATGGATCTAGGCCTTAATGAATGAAACCATGATTTGGCCTTTTCTTTTAGAGAGAATGGAAATAATTTAAGGCAAATTGTATCAGAAGGAACATCATTAAAATGTATGGTTGTAACTAAAATAGCGGTGAAGACCGCTTGAGTTGAAGTAGGAATATGCCAATATGTCCTAGAGGGGGGTGAATAGGACTTTTTAAAGTTTTTATGAATTATTAAAAATCCTATCACACTAATCCTATCACAGAGTACAAATTAGGATTATTCAAAATTAACTCTACTGGATTCCAAGCCTGGTAGAGGATCCAATCACAGAACTATTTAAATGATAAGCATGGAGCAGTTATAATCTATGATGGATGTGACTGTGTGTGAAGTGTGATCAAATATAAATACAGTTAATATAATCACACAAATGATTAAGCACACGAATTAATCACAAACACAGTCATTTATAGTGGTTCGACTACTTGTCTACTCCACTCACGGCTGCCACACTCAACCCTTGAGTGAACCGGATTTTACTAAGGAAGATTCTCATGGTTCACCTCAAACCTAAGGTTTTAAATCATGTTCACCTTCAACCTTTACAACCAACACAGAGGTTGACTGTTTACCCAGAGTTTAGGCACACTGGCCAAGGATCTTACCCTAAGACCCTAACAGAGGTTTTACACGGTTCACCTCATAACCCAGAGTTTTACTGGTTCACTCCTAACCAGATTTTTATGCCCACACAGAGCAAGGGTCCACACAACACACCCACACGTAGCTGGAGGCCTCCTCTGAGGACTTCAAAGGGTGAGCAATACTTAAGACCCAATCCTAGAAAGGAATGATCACAAGTGTCCTCTGGACTTTAGATACTTACAAATAAGTTGATGAATCCCTTTTAGCGCAGTGATGAAGATCTCCTTTTTGTTGATGAAGAGTCTTCAGCTCCCTTGATCCGTAACATAAAAGATGTACCAATATCTAGCTTAGGTCGGGTTATGGTTATGATGGAATTTCACTCTCTAAAGATTTTTCTATTAGGAAGATAGAGTGATTCCAATCATATATGCATTCAAGGCATCCCAGCTTAATGATTTGTCATTAAGGTAGTAGCTGGAGGATCCTTGAATGCAGAAGTTCATTCCCCAATCCACTCTATTGAATATCAATGATGAGGGTGGATTGGAGGATGAACTCCTTGAGAGAAAGGGCTTGAGATAAATGATATGAAGTTTAAAACACTCAGAAGCACTCTCTTCTTTCTCTGCCAGCAATAAAGACTAACCTCTTTATATATAGGCAAAAGGTTCCAACGGATATAAAACGGTCACATTTATGATAGAGTTCGATATCATCGAGCGTATACTCCCGATAGCATCGACTGACCTCTCGATGATACAAACTCAAATGTCATTTTCACTTTTGGAAACCTTTTACCAACTAGTCGATGGGATCGAGACACGCATCGATGTTATCGAATTTCGAACTTCGATTCCATCGAAAGAGGGATCGATCTATCGACAGGTGAAAACAAGAGAGACAAGCCTTGAAGAATTTAAGGTTCTAAAGATATGATCGGGGAACAACCGATGTCATCAAAATTTGTATATCGATGATATCAGAGTCCATGTCGATGGGATCGATCAATCGTATAGATTTACCTATAAGCTTGCTGGACAGTTTGTGTCCGGTTTCGATCCAAGCGACCAGGCCTCGATATGATCGACATATGAATATCGATTTCTCGACTAGCCCCCCAATCAAAGTTTAAAACACCCTGAAATATTTGCTGGAGGAAACATGCGCCCACTGTCGATGTGATCGAATGACTTCCGATATGAGCGATATTTGAATTCAGATTGAATCGGACCGTCATCGATATATCGAAGCTTATGGTAATTTTCTTTAGAAAAATAGGGGCGTCGTAAAACTGTCTGTCGATATTATCAATCCACTTTCGATGAGATCAATATTCAAATATCGATGATATCAATTGATATTCTGATATATCGATAAATCATCCAGATGAATGTTTGATTACTGGACGCTTTTTGTCCTCACTCGATTGTATCGATTGAGATGCCGAGGACATCGACAAAGTAGGTCGATCAGATCGAAAGGTGAATCGATATAATCGACAGGGTAAGAAAACTTGAGGATTTTTCTATTTGGTAAAAAGTTTTCTTACACTAAAACCCTAAGGTCTTCTACTTAGTTTTAAGGTTTTTAATCACCTGGTGTTTTGGGACATGGGATGTAAGGCTATGATTTACCTATGGCAAGCTTCCACACATCCAGTTGAGGCAGACACTTAAATTGATCTTCCTGTGATGCTCTGCAGTCCGACTGACTCAACACACAAACTAATTGACAAAGAAGGGCACTAGCAGGTGCACTTTCAGTAACGAGCTCTTCAAATTCTTTAATATGCATGATTTTCTGAAATAAGTTCATGGAACTTAGGAAGTAATTGATTATCTCGAGCTTGAAATTCACGTTTCATGCATTGTTTGGGAGAATTATGCAGGAAGGTGAACTTTTTCTCACCGGATGTAAAATAATCTCATAAAGTTCATACCAGTGGAACTCAATGCACTTCATTCTCATCACGCACTGTCCTAATAGGGGGTGTGTGATGCACAGGATCTTCATCAATATGATGTTATTGATCCATTCTCTCAGATGATATTTTAGAAATATTTGTAGGTTTTCTAACTTGTTAATGGATTTTTCAACCAAACCTCCTTTTCTCAAAGATCTCAGAGTATGGTTCCTTACTCGCGTGGATATGAACTATACCAAGTTTTAATTTTATTTCCTAATTCCTATAGCAAGTATGGAAAGTAAGTAGAGGGAAGAAGTTAATAAAAGAGAAGAACTAGAGTTGAAGATCTAAAAAAAAAAAAAAAAACTATGTTAGCAATGTTAGAAAGAGAGAGAAGAGAAATAAAAAAGATGAATCCTAAAAAATATCTGAAAAAACTAAAAAATCTTAAAAACCCTAGATTAGATGAGTTCAGAAAATAAGAAAAATCCTAACCTAAATTAGCCTTAATCCTAAACTAATTCCACTGCTAATTAATCTTAGAAAAATGTAGCCGTAGTCCCCGGCAATGACACCAAAAACTTGTTCACAACCCCAAGTGTAGGATCACCATGTAGTAATAACTCGGTGAGACCGAGGTCAAATCCACAGGGACTAATCTTGTACGTTTCTAAAAATTACTAGAACTAAAAGAAGATCTAAAATAAAATTTTGGAATAAAGAGAGTAATTTTGAATAATGTTTGAATTGTCAATTAAAAGGTGGGAACTAGGGTGTCAAGGGTCCACTTGTAACTATCTAGATGCTATCTTGCTTAATTCAAGAAGCACAACTGGAATCAGAGTCATATCTTATCTAGTTGCGAGAAGAGATAATCAAATCTCTAAACTTCCATTAAATCAGTCCTCAATGGAGGAAAATAGTGAAGATTGGAAGGGATTCCATCACCCTACTATGCCCAGGGGACAATGGTGAACAACAGGATTTACCAATCTCACAATCTTAAACAGAAAAAGAAGATATTCTAAGCTATTGTAGGCTATACTGTAATTTGAGTCGAAATAAACTATAGAAAACTGAAAATATTCCTTAAAATCGAACTATAAATCAATGAAGTTCAACATAGACATTAATTAAAGCAAGATAAATATCCAAACACGCTGTAAGCTTCACCTCTTAGCCCTAACTAAGAGCTTTAGCCAACCATAGACATGATTGAACTAAGAAATCTTAAATAAAACATAAAAACAAACTAAGTATGAAGAAGAAAAACTATTGGCAGCGGCTTTTCACCCTTTGTCTCCACTCTTCAAACCTTAGAAGATATGTAGGAACGTCTTAAGGACTCCTATTTATAGTTGTGAAGTCCCGTCTTATGTAACTCCTTGAAATTTCCATAATCCGAGCTTAAAATTGCCTAAACTTATGCAACTGCGTTATGCATCGGTCAAACTGAATTAAGGTTAGAAATTGCACTTTCTCGTTGGGCAATTCTGCACGATTTTGGTCAAACCGAAGTTAGCTTCGGTTGAACTGAAGTTGATGCTGAAAAATCTTGTGCAGAAAATCTGTCAAATTTAGGTCAGACCCGACTCCAACCGAAGCTTCAATCAGAACGAAGTTGGCTTAGGTCAGACTGAATTAAACCTGAAAATCCTAATTTCTAGATGGAAAGCTTTTTGCGATTTTAGTCGGACCAAAGTTGGCTCAAGTTGGACCGAAATGTCCAGTTTTCGCTATGAATTCTACATTCTTTCAAGTCCTTTCTTCATCCTTTGTACTTGGTTTCCTTAGATCTTTGACATGCGAATTCTTCATTCTTTGTCTCCTAAGATCCATTTTTTTCCATGGTGATTCTTAAGCATTAAATTCATTCTTTTAGCATTCTTTTCAATACAAGCTCACATATACACCTTATAACACAAACATGTATAAAATATACCATTAGGCCTTGTCATGTTCATAAAACTAAGATATAAATAGGAAAAAATATGCAATATTTGACACTCAACAACAAACCCTCATAGCAGAGCCTCCACACGCTTGGAGGATGTTGCCTGTCAAAGCAAGGATCCAAGTGGGGGACTAATAGTAACTGGTTGTTGCTGGCCACGTGGCACTCCCTCTCTTTTGGAAAGCATCCCTCAAGCATGTGGGTTGCTCATTTTTTTAACCTTAAATGTGCAGTTGAGGTGCATTTACTCCGATGCCCATCTCCTTACCTAAAATTACCCTTTTACCAACTCATCCAACCCATGAGATGATGTCATGTGACAATCTCCAATCCTAATTATTCAACCATATTTTACCACTAGGATCACCAAGAATTACCAAAAAAAATGGGTTGGGAGAGTATAAATAGCCCCCCTCCCCTTCCCATTTAAACACACTAAGCTTCACCAAGTATCCCTTCTCATTTCAAGGGATCCAGAAATCCAAGAAGCCATCCTTCCACCAAGGAGAGTGAGAGTGAGAGAGAGAAAACCCATCCCTGGTCTAGCCTAGCATATCCAGAGTCCAAGCCTCTTGAGCCACCTAAGTTCAATTATAAACCACTCAATCTATACTTGCGACACTACTGTTCATCCAGCATTTCAAGCCTCTGTTGGTTTCATCAAACTAATGCATTAGCATTGTGCAACATTCATTCCCTTCTCAACCCCCTGCTCCTCATATATATTAGCATTAGGGTATTTACATTGTTTTCATTGCATCTGACTAGCGAACATTGTATACTCTATGGCTTCCCAATATAATCAGATCTTACCCATCAAAAACCTCATCTAGTTAGTCATCGTTTTATCATATATATTGCATTCCATCATTTTCCACCACATCTAACTAGCGGGCATATGCTTTAAGATCTGTCGATATAATCGCAACAGGTCCACTAGAAACCTTAACCGTTGGTTATCGTTTTATTATAATCATCTCGATAGCATCAAGCATCCGTACATACATACTTGCACCTTGCACTTGATCATTTCGAACGTATGCTTTGTAGCTTACCGATATAGTCAGATCCTACCCATCAGAAATTTAGATTGATAAATCACTAATATCAGTGCATCACATTACATTTTCGGCATGCAGGAACTACCCTCACTCTTTAGAAATTATTCAAATCTTGTGAAGTAAAGATCGTACATGCATATGGGTAGAGTGAGTGTTGTTCACAAACCCCAAGCATAGGGTTGTGGAGTAGTAATAACTTGGTGAGACTGAGGTCGTATCCATAGGGAATGGGGAAGACGGCTTAGAACTAATCTAAGTTTAACGATTTTTTTGGGTTTTTAAGCAAGTAATTTAGTAAAGAGTTTAAATTAAATAAAAAAATGACTAAGGATCCATGAATCCACTCATAGCAATCACAATATCTAATTTACTGATTCAATGAATAAATCAATTGGAATCAAAGTCATATCTTATCCAATCGAAAGATAATTCTATTAAACCATCAGTCATGTATCAAAACATATTTGAACTTCAATTGAATTGGTTCCCACATCATGCATCGAAGTATTGAACCATAAAATTCAAAGCATTTATCATGCCTAGAGTCTATGATAAGTCAATGGATTTTATAAATCAATCATTTGCAAAAGTGATAAGAAAATATTTTTGTCTTTCTTAAGCATCCAATGTACCTGAAGTCAACAATGGATAAAAATAAACTAGAATTACTTTCTCATTTAAACCAAAATACCAATGAATTATTCAACATATAAACCATATAACTTAAATCAAAGTAAACTAAGCATTAATAATAATTACAAGCTTCATCCTTTAACCTTAGCTAAGAGATTAGCTAGTTATAGCTAACTTAAAAATAAAAGAAAAACTAAATGATCTACTGGAACCTATGAAGAAATCAAAGTGGAAGAATGTTGTCGACGCTCAACCTAAGCCTTCTCTCAATTTCCAAACCTTAGAAGATGATTTGGAATATTCTATGGACTCCTTTAAATATTTTTGGAACTAAATCTTTCACATCACCTCGAAAAAGTTCACAAACTAACTTTGAATTTACGCAGTTGTGCGCAGCTTAGATGGCATCGAAGTCTCATTGAAGAGTTCAATTGGAATTGTGAAACTGTCCAACAACCAACTTACAAAATTACGTATTTTTCCAATGTCATCGACCCTCCTTCAATGGTATCAAACTGGCATCGATGTCATCAAACATCTCCTCGATGGCATCGAAGAATGCTCCAATATGTCCTACAAGAAATTCAATTTTCCTTGATTTTTGCGATGGCATCAAAGTAGCTTCAATGTCATCAAACACTTACTTTGATGGCATCGAATGTGTCTTCAATGGCATTAAACAGTTGAATTCAGCATATCCGATTTTCTGCACTTTTCAACTTCAATTTTCTTTCTTCTTCACTTAGTTTACTTGGATCTTGGACTCTTGAATTCTTCAATCTTGACTTACATAGATCCAATATTCCACTTGGTAATCCTTTGAGCATTAAATCCATTCTTTAAGCAACATTTTCTCATTTTCTCTAAAAATCACCTCAAAAGAGAAAACATGTGAAAATAGATCGATTAAGTGTATCCATGTTTATAAAACCAATGCATAACAAGAACAAATGAATAATTTCCATAAGCTCAAACAGTTCTAAACACAATCCAGATTATAGAAATCTAAAATACATTAATGTTGAGTACTACTTTCTCCCAAACTTTAGCACTTTATAAATCTTCTAATTAAATTCAAAGGATTAATCAATAATTAGAAAAATCCTAAACGATAAGTTCCATGGGTGCATAGTGAAGTCTAGACTTATCACAACCAAATGTTCAGTTATCTACTTTCATGATAACATTATTAATTAAAAGAGTTTAAGATAACCAAAACTTTCCTTATAGTTCAATATTCTACTCTGTAGCTTTTGATTTTTCCATCGATGGCTTTCACACTATTTTCATCTTTTTATTCTTTTAATTTTTTACAACGGTCATTTCAAGGAACTTCTATAGGTAGCCCTTTTCAATGATAACTATTTTTTTAAGCTAGGTATTACTTCTCTCTTCTTTTTCTTTTCAATTCTTTTCATTGAACATGATGGATAAATTTTTCAAGGTTGGTTCCTATCATTCGCAATAATCATTAAGTTAACAATTCAATATCAAACTTAAACTTTAATGTGTAAGCTATACATCATATGTGACATCATGACTCAATCAATGTTTAAAAATTTTAATTCAAAGATTAATAACTTCAACTTAACTTCGAAATCTACAAAATAACTAGAATCTAAGAGTTGAGAATCTTCAACATTAAGTATCTTATCATTCTAATCTTTAAATTATCTTCAAAATTACTTAAATTCACAAAAAAATTTAAAAATTTTGAAAACTTTTATAGCTCAAAATTTTAACAAATTCAACATAAATCCGAAGAATTTTTGAAGGAAACCTACCCCCAACCTAAATTCTACATTGTCCTTAATGTATAAACATATGCAATAAGAACGATATTGAGAGTAACAAAAATAAAAAGAATATGAGAAATATCTAAAAGGCGACAGACAGATAAGCTAATGTGAACTTCCCATCAAAAGATGTTTCAGCAACTAAAGTAAAATAATATATCAAACTAATGCTAAGAAAGTAATATAAATTCTTAATCCTAAGAAAGCAAGGGAAAACTACTCATACTAAATAATAGATAAGTTCCTACTTTGGCCAGTATCTCGATAAATTTCTCAATAGATTTCTTAACAAGATCATTTAAAAGCCCTTCTTGCAGTAGGCTTGGATGTCCTGGAGCATGGATTTCGAGAGAAATTTATGAACCTCAGCATAAAATCTTCTTTTAATCCCCTAAGGTATCCAAAGTGTATAGTATTCACCTCTAGCAGAAAAATTTTCAATGTTAGTACACCATAGTGAATCAGAGACCATAATTAATTGTAAATCAAAGGAAATTTCTTTAGCCAGTGCAGTCTCAACAAATTCTGAAGTTTCTTACTCAGGTTCAAATTCTAACTCCTGCACCTTTAATGGTAAACATTCTGGATTTATGTAAGGGAGCTCTTCAAAATAATGATTCTCCTAGTCAATGTCAACTACCAATGTACATTCTTACAAGGCATCTATTATTTCTTTAGTCATATTCTCATTAGAATCCTTCATATGTGCCAAGTAAACTTCTAAAGAGTCGATGCATTCAATTGAGAGAGACTCATTCTCCACATTGAGGTCAAGCATGTCATGTAGGTGGAGTGGATCAACATCCCTATGTTTAAAAAGTACCTGTGATTCTTGATCATTAACTTGGACTATAATTGAGATCAACTCTTGGAAAAACTGAACCGTAAACTCATGATCATAATTCAACTCCTCCCCATTCTCAAATTCAATATACTCCACAAGCGAGTTGGGATCACTCTCCTCGAATTTGGTTTGTAGATTGGGCTGAGGCTGGGCTAAACTACCCTCTTCCTCATTAATAGGGTGTGACTGAATTTCTTGAATAGTGGATTTGAGTAACTCTTATAATGATATTCTAATAAATACAAATGATTGCTTGGTGTGTTGGTTGAATTGTTCTTGAGCATCGATGATTTTCTAAAGTGAATCATCTTAGATTGTTTCTAGTTTGATCTCATAGGTAGTGGATCCAAGGGGATATTCACTGAAATGCATGGTTAGTTCACCTCCCCAATTTAAGCTCTAATTTTTCCACCAATTGAAGACATATGGGTCATATGTGGGAGTATTTAATGGTTGTTGGTAAGCATTACCATCCATATAATAATCACGCATTGTCTTCTTAACTGATGAATGATAATTTTTCTCCCTCTTATATTCACATAGTGATTTCTTAACTGGTGGATCATCATATCCCAATCGGTTCTCAATCATAAATTCAGTTAATTTACGAGACGTAGGACGTTTCCTATCATAATCATCTGATAGCCCTTCAATGAATCTCACATCTTTTAGAAGTTGATTATAGTATTCATGTGTCCACTATTGCATGAACATGATGAAACCCTAATAAAAAAAAATTCTATAGAAAAATCCTATAATAATAAGGAAAGAAGGTTGATGGTGTAAAAAAGGATGTTACCAAAATAGAGGAATTAAGTGAAGATCCTATAAAATAGAAACAATAAACAATGATGGTAATGTTAGAGAAGAAAAAATTTTAAGATAAAGCCTAAAAACAAATTTTAAAAATTTAGAAAATCCTAAAATCATAGGTCAGGAAATTTTAGAAAACTAGAAAAATTAAACCTGAAATAAAAATCAAACCTAGAAAACCTAAACCTAATTGTATTCAAATGCAACTCTCTGACAACGGTGTGAAAAACTATTCACAAACCCCAAGTGCAGGGTTGCGGAGTAGTAATAACTCAATGAGACCAAGGTCTTACCCACAAGGAATGGGGAACATGGCTTAGAACTAATCTAAGTCTTATGGTTCGTCTAGATTTTTAATCTAGCGATTTAGGAAATGGTTTAAATCAAATAAATAAATGACTAAGGATCCAAGAATCCACTCATAGCAATCACAATATCCAATTTACTGATTAAATGGATCGCTCAATTGGAATCGAAGTGATATCATATCCAATCAGAAGATAATTTTATTAACGCACCATTCATGTATTAAAACAGATTTGAACATCAATTGAATCAGTTCCCACATCATGATCAAAGTATTAATCATGGAGAATTTAAAGCATCTATTGTGCTCGAGTCTATGATGGGTTAATGAATTTTACAGATCAATCCTTTGCAAAAGAGATAAGAAAATATTCTTGGCTTTCCTAAGCTTCCAATGTGTCTGAAGTCGACAATGGATCAAAATAAACTAGAATTAGTTCTTCATTCAAACCAAAATATCAATGAATTGTTCAACATAAAAACTAAATAAGTTAAATCAAAGTAAACTAAGCATTACGAATAACTATAAGCTTAATCCCTTAGCCTTAGCTAAGAGATTAGCTAGTCATAGCTAACTCAAAAATAAAAGAAAAACTAAACAATCTATTAGAACCCATGAAGAAATCAAAGTGAAAGAACATTTTTGATGCTCCACCTAAGCCTTCTCTCCTTTATCAAACCCTAGAAGATGATTTATAATATCCCACGGACTCCTTTAAATAGTTTTGGACCTAAATATTTCACACCATCTTGAAAAAGTTCAGAAACTGACTTTGAATTTACGTAGCCGCATGCCCCTTTGATTGCACCTTTGATGGAAGCTTCGATGGCATCGAATTCCAATCGAAGAGTTTGATTGGAATTGTGAAACTGTCCAGCAACAGACTTTCAAAATTGTGTTATTTTTCGATGTCATCGAACCTCCTTCGATGACATCAAACTGGCTTCAATGTCATCGAACATCTCCTCAATAGCATCGAAGAATGCTCCAATATGTCCATTAAGAAATTCAATTTTTCTTAATTTTTATGATGGCATCGAAGTGGCTTCGATGTTATCGAACACTTACTTCAATGGCAGCCAAGGTGTCTTTGATGCCATCGAACAGTCGAATTCAGCACAACCGATTTTCTGCACTTTGTAACTTTGATTTTCTTTATTCTTCTCTTAGTTTTCAATGATGATGATTAATTTTTATCTTTGTTTTGTTATTATTGAATGTAGATATTCCATTCTCTAACACATGTTTTTTATCGAAATAAAATGATGGCTCCACTGGGGATCTAACCCAAAATCTCTAGTTAAAATATCTATGTTTAATACTAATGAAAGAATCATTAAAGGAATAATTGTCATCAAATGTCTTGAAAATGGCAACTCTTGACAAGAACAACCACCCCCCCCCCCCCCCAAAAAAAAAAAAAAATCTTTAAAACAAAGTACAGTTCAATTCAATCTGAATAACTAATAGTCTATTTTGGAATTCAGGTACTTTGTTCTTATATAATCATGATGGCTTCTCTTCCGATCAACGTAGTCTTCTATTTCATGCCTAATGTATTTTCTTTGGACTATGTCGGCAGCGTTCAACTTCCATCTGAAAGGGTACCGAGGAGAGCAACTGCAACCAGAAACGGATGACAACAGGTGATGTTTAGAGTAATCTTCGCCTCACTGACAATGCAAAAGGACGACGAGGAATGAATAATGGTGACATCCAAAATAGGAAAGACTCGTTCCCCTCTAATAAGAGGCCCAATTCCATTATAGACAGTAAGAGGGATGATTACACGCAACATTGTGACATGCAATCATATGTTAGCTTCGCCTCCACTCTATACTGGAGAGGCCGAAGTAGCTCTCTTCACCCCACATGACTTTCTTGTCCTATCGGTCCTAGAAAGAGAAAATCATCCTGACAAATAGGTTGTCTTCCTCGATATCTATTACAACAACCTCGTTACAAGCATCGACACCAAGCATGTACTGGTTAGAATCGCTAAAATCCCCAAGACAGCCTTATCAGGTCAAATGGTGGGTTTTTCTCTCTATGCTCCCTTATGACAAGATATTCTCTCCCCTTCGGCATCCAGGAAATCAAGAAGTGGAAAGCTAGCAATTTTCATGGTAGGGACCAGCCAGACCTAGACGATATCCACGTATGAGCATTTGGTCGAGATGGCACACAGGTAGACAATTTTGATGGAAGAATGCAGAGAGACCTTAAAGAGGCATTGACAACGTTGGCTCGCTACGTAGCCCAAGTTGCTACCCCTCTCATAATGAAAGTCGCGAATGGCAACGAGCAGCAAGCAAGAGGGTTATAGCCACATAGGGCAGGGTCGCACAAATCAATACATGTCGATCGCACTACGACCTAAGATAAAATATAACAAGTGGTGGTTAAAGCTATTCGGATGGAAAGAGATGGACTATACAAGAAGGTTCCATTTTTGAACTCCAAACCCCTATGAGATTGAAGATGTACCAGTTCCCACGAATTTCAAATATCCTGATTTTCAGAAGTTTAATGGGGACAGATCACCAGAGGAACACCTAATACATTTCATCACCACCATGGGGAACTTCTCTATAGTTCCACAGTATTATTTATGGTTGTTTAAGTCATCCTTGACAGAAACGACATTCAGATGGTATTCGACTTTGGTGACAAAATCTATATATGGGATCAAATGCATGATGGCTTCATGGAAAATTTCTTTTCATCTAATTGGGACGTTAACCTGATTGAATCGGCTTCTGTCCGACAACAGGAAGGTGAGTCGATCAAAAAGTTTATCAACCGATGGAAAATCTTGGGTGTGTCATGTTGACAACTCTCAAGAGAATAAAAGCAAGTAAAGATGTGTCTAAATCTATGGAACCAGTCATTACATTCGGCTTAACAAGTGTCGACATATGGACTTTCCGTGACCTTGCCACTAAAGCTCATGCTCTTAAAGTTATGACTAGAAAAATTCTCGCCTTTCAAATAGAGACGACACGCCAAGACCCGAGTAAGATGTCAGCAAATGTCACCAATAGAGAAAGAAAGAGGGAAGACCCCATAGCAGGCAGAAAGACGATAAAAGAGAGAAGAAGTTGTTATAAAGGAAGAACGACTGATAAGCAACTCAGAGGATATGATGATCATGAGGGTTACAAGTTTGAAAAGGATATGTACTCCCCATGATGAATTGACTATTAGATATAGGGACGATCAAACTGCCCCAACCAAAACGCATAAAAGATGTGAGAAAAATAAAAGAAAAGAATTATTATCGCTACCATTGTATTCTCGGTAATCCAACTAAAAACTGCTACACCATCGTATGCTCCCACAACTGGAAAGGAGCAAACCATTTCCCGTCGTAGTAAATAGATTTTGTGTGCACCCTAGTTCCACTAATCTGAGGCCAATAACATTTTATGCCTCACTGAAAAAGGAAATGGAAGAAGAAATAAACAAAGTAATTACCAAGAGAAAGCTCTTACTAGAAGATTTGAAAAGGTACAGCCCGACAAGCTGAAAGATTATGCAAGATATGGGGTTTGACTGCGACGAACCAATAAGGTTGGATAATAGTAGGGGTGTACAAATCTTAATCGGCGTCCATGAGGAGAAACATGAAAATTTTGCGGGCTAAGGGCATCCCCTTCATGCATACAAGTGAATATGACTTACACGTGTCAGGTAGTTGGCAAAGAAATAAGCCTAAAAATAGGAAAAAGCAACAAAGAAGAAGTGAAGCACCCCAAAATAGCACCAATTCATATAGAAGATGGAGGGCAGCTGACTGTCGATGAATTATGAGAAATAAATTAGGGGACAGAGAATGAACCTCAAAACACATACATAAGTGTCAGTTTATTAGAGGAGGTAAACCAGTATATTGAATTGTTAAACAAGAATAAAGATGTGTTCGCTTGGACATATGTAAAAATGCTTGACCTAGAATTGACAATGGCGATGCACTGGCTTGACATCTCTAAAGAAAAGAAGTCAATCAAGCAAGCACAACAGTGTTTCCATCACAATTAAATACCACCAATAAAGGAATAAGTAAATTGATTAAAGTCAGCTGCATAAGAGAGGTGAATTATCCCAGATGGATCTCTATTATAGTGCCTATTAAGAAAAAAGAGTAGACAGATAAGGGTATGTGTTGACTTTAGATATTTAAATGAAGCATGCTCGAAAGATGATTTCTCATTGCCTATAACAGAATTGTTGATCGATAGTATGAGAAAATACACGGTTATGTCTTTCATGGACGATGTGATGGGTACAATAAAAAATGCATGGCACCAAAGGATGAAGAAGTTATAGCATTCAGAACGTCCTTAGGAATATATTGTTATAAAGTGATGTCATTTGGGCTTAAAAATTTTAGGGCTACATATCAGAGAGCAATGCGTAATATTTTTTACGACATGATGCATAAACATGTTAAATGTTACGTCAACAATTTAGTGGTACAATCTTTCAGAGCATTGAGAACATTTATCTTCAGTCTTTCACCGACTTAAAAAATAATTAAAGATGAATTCGACAAAGTGTGCATTTGGGGTGTCGTTCGACATTCCTCAGCTCATTGTCAAGTATTGAGGAATAGAATTCGACCTTGGAAAGATTTTTAAAATAAAATCAAGAAATACCACCGCCAAAAACATTATGAGATCTGAAAATCTTACGAGGAAAATTAGCCTATATCTAGCACTTTATATCAAACTTGGTAGGAAGGTGCCAGCTATTTTCCCACCTCATGAAAAAATAGGTAGAGTTCGTATGGGACAAAGCATGACAGAATGCATTTGAATCCATTAAAGACCTACTGAAATGACCCCTGGTGTTAACAGAGCTTGTGAAAGGCAAGCCTTTGGTTTTGTACATCACCACATGTGAAAGTTCTTTAGGAGTTTTGTTGGCTCAATGCAATGAACAAGGGAAAGAAAACGTCTTCTACAACCTTAATAGATCCTTAATAGGGGAGAAACATAATTGTTCTCCCATTGAGAAAGTATGCCTAGCCCTCATTTTTGCGGTACAAAAACTGCGGCATTATTGCTTGTCTCACAAGATAACATTAATCTCACGAGCATATCCAATAAAGTATATGGTGATATGACCAATGTTGTCTGGAAAGATGGCCAAGTAGATGCAACTCCTTTCTGAATTTACAATAACTCATGAGTTATCCAAAGCAGTAAAAGGACATACAGTAGAAAACTTTTTAGCAGCCCATCCAATTCCTAATGGTGAAGAGATTTCCAATGAGTTAACAGACGAAGAAGTGTAGCTAGTTGAGCCACCTAGGCCTTAGTAGATGTATGTTGATGGTGCTTCCTGGACGTCAGGCGTAGGCGCCGGAGTAGTTTTTGTTAATCCCCACAGTGATTTGTTATCATACTCATTTGCGTTGAATGCAATGTGCACAAACAATGAGGCTGAATATAATGTTCTTATCATAGGATTGGAAATAGCTCAGGAAATAACAATCTGAGCTATACAGATATTTGGGGATTCCAAGTTAGTAATAAATTAGCTGACTACATAATTTGAAATATGAAAGCAAGAATTGTTACCCTACTATCAGCAGGTGCGAAGATTATTAGAAGAGTTTTGCAATGTTGAAATAAAGCGTGTGCCCCATCATG
The DNA here is from genome assembly GCA_037074715.1 of Magnolia kwangsiensis. Taxonomy (NCBI): domain Eukaryota; kingdom Viridiplantae; phylum Streptophyta; class Magnoliopsida; order Magnoliales; family Magnoliaceae; genus Magnolia; species Magnolia kwangsiensis. The sequence goes on along the minus strand of CM073573.1, from coordinate 108,973,779 downwards.
AAAAGTGAAAGGCAAATGCATTGGCCAATTTGGTTGTGGCACTCACTTGTCCTGAAAGGAGATCTCTTCAGGTGATAATTGAAGCATGGAGATTTTTGTCGTCACTTGAGTTTAAAAGTGAAATTATAAAAGTACAACTCGTATCTTACCTAGAAGTTGCAATTGATGACTAGCGATAGCCGTTTATTGATTATCTCAAATGCATAATCTTACCAAAAGAACAATCATTGAAACTGCAAGTTAAAAAAAGTTTAAAAAAATTTATCGTGCATGATAAAGTGTTTATAAAAAATCCTATAATGAAATGTTGTTATGGTGTTTAGACACAAAAGAGGCCAATTATGTGCTACAGTAAGCCCATTCATGAGAGTGCAAAACTTAGTAGGCAGGTTAAAGTATATCACATGGGATATTATTGGCCCTCTATGTTTAAAGACATGATAGATTTTATCAAGCAATGTCATAAGTCCCATATACATTGTGACATCATACATGTGCCACCCAAATACCTACACTAGTCAATGGCTTCATAGCCCTTCGTGGCCTTGGGATTAGATGCCATTGGCCCCATTAATCCACCATCTTAACGAGGACGCCATTATAACTTTCCAGTAACAAATTATTTCTCTAAGTGGACAGAAGTTGTTACTCTACGCAATGTCAAAGAAAAAGATGTTGCTAATTTTATCTATCATGCAATCAAATATCAGTATGGGATTCCGAAAAAGAATTATTACTGATAATGGTACTCCATTCAAGAACAAAAACATGAAAAATTTGTGTCGAAAGTTCAATATTCAGCATTTCTTTTCGATGCCCTATTATCTGTCAACAAACGGATTAGCGAAAGTTTTTAATAAGATGATAGTCAAAATTTTAAAGAAAATCATCACAGAAAATAAGCACGACTGGGGTGAAAAATTATAAGAAGCCTTATGGGACTACCAAACGACTCATCAAATGGCGACAAAAGCCACCCCTTACTCATTAGTCTATGTGGTTGAAGTCATTTTTCCAATCGAAATGCAAGTGCGTCACTTAGGGTGGCGATACATGAGTTGATAACATAAGATAAAAACACCAAGATAAACCTAATAAATTTAGATACTCTGGATGAAAAATGGCTAGCGGCGCAACAACGTTTAGAGTTGTATCAAGCACAAATAGTCGCTACCTTCGACAAAAAGGTTAAACATCGCTCCTTCAAGAAAGGGGACATGGTACTAATGCTAAAAGGGCCCATCATGGTTACTACAGAACCGAGGGAAATTTTATTCTTAAGTGGGATGACCCGTATGTTATAACTGAAGTTTATTCCAATGGGGCTTATCGGGTCGTGAATCAAAATAGACAAGGGATAATAATACCTATCAACGCCCATTTTATTGAAAGTTATCATTCTTTAAAGAAATAAAGCTTTGATTATGAAGATTATTCAAGAAAATCTTGCCTAATCAAAATGGAAAAGAACGGGTATAGCCATGTAATAAGCACAATGAGATGAACAGTCATGTAACAGTGCGATATGGTCAATGAGAGATATGGTCTCTAAATACCGTTTGATGAAGTGAGGATGAGGAATGTTTAATAAAAATAAAAGTCAAAGAGAGATATGGTCTCCAAATATTCCTTTAAATATATTCCTACAAACAAAAGGATATGATTGTCGATCCCTTGATCCCAAAAGAGGATAATCATCGATCTTCTTAGACAATAATTGTCAATAATAATGTTATGAAATGACAACTGGCTGGAACTATTATTGTTGCGACCTTCAAAAGGCCCTTAAAAATTATCAAAGAATATCGTTGATTATCTCCAATTATCAGAGAATATCGCCCATTATCTCTAATTATGCATAAGACCTATATGACAACATGGGCAAATGGATGAAGCAACAGAAAAAGCTCCCTATGAGCATTAAAAGTGTCATCAATTCTCCAAATATTATATGGGTAGCAGTAATGCCAGTGGCTCAAAGCCCATGAGGGCCAACCACATAAAAGACCTATGTTGTATAGTCTATTCTCCAAATATTATACGGGAAGTGGAGAGCACCAGCGGCTCAAAGCCCATGAAGGCCAACCACACATAAGACCTATGTCATATGTATCACTCTTGGTAGCACCATGGTGATGGGTGAAAGAAAATGCCTTCTTATGAATAGAGTAGAGTCATGCATGAGAAGAAAAGGAGGGCTTGAGTGTGAGCTCTATGGTTCATCCATAGATATGCCAACTATACATAAGACCCCCTAAGTTCCTGGCTTGATTTCAATAGTAACTCATGGGGAAGGTCTACCTCTTTAATAGCTCCCCCCTCATTGATGGATTGGAAACCTTGGACTTAATACCCCTACAGATAGCCTTATGAGTCTCGTGAACTCTAGAGAGTTACTAAGGCCAATCCCGTGTGTAAATCCTACTAAGATCACTACTTTAGTAACCTCAATGGGCCCATCTAATGGACCACGGTGAATGAACTCCATTGGCAGTGGTGGTTTGGCAAACTCATGAGAGTTATAAAGACCAACTAGCATAAGCCCTACTTGCTCCAACTACTAACGAGCCTAAATTGTGCTTACACCAACTACTTATAAGCATAAACTACAGTTGCTCCAAATGCTCGAGAGCCTAAATTGTGGATGGAGCCTTAGTTCTACTAATTGAACTCTAAGATACTCCACCAACTAAGGGGAATACAATGCAAAGCATACTAACAAGGAAAAGGTAGAATGAGTAAACTATCGCCATATCACATGTCCCAAGTTATGGAGAAATACATAATTAAAATATGGATTAATGTGAGTTAAGAACCATTCATGATTATATGTTAAAGTATAATTTTGCTCATACCATTTATACTTGAAATTGCTTTGAAAAGTGTAAAATTCTCATATACTCTAAAATTTTTAGTGCATTAAATATGCCCAAAGAAATTGTTGATACATTACAATTATTCTGAAATGCCCAAAGCTAGCATGAAATTTTGCAAAAACTTGTTTAAACCCAACTTGGATCGCAACGGTGTTGAGCTCGACTTTGATGATAAGTTTAGCCTGATCTAGAGCACTAGCAAGCTCATATTCTAAAGAAATAAAAATTGCCTTATCCTTTAGAAGTTCTAATTCTTCGAACTCAGTTATACTAATGTTCTCAGCAATGTCAGCCTTAATCTTACTCAACTTCATTTCTTCAGTCTGCTTTTAGACCTCAAGATTAGCAATTTGCTCATTGATGGGTGTTAGAGTCTGCTTAGAGACCTCTGATTGGTCTTAAAGTGAACTACATTCCCTTTTATATCTAGAATTAATAGAAGACTTCTTGGTTACTTTGTCTTTAAGAAGCGGCAGCTCTTTCTGACAATGCAGTATCTTTGGAACGATGACTATATTATGAGAAAACTCCATCTTTTGAAGGGAAGCCCAGAACTGGACCAAAGAATTATGAAGCCCTAAGATATTGATCTTGGCAAACTTTACTGAATTGTCCAGAATTGCCAAGTCATCGATGAGGAGAGGAAATTTCTCAGGATCTTAAAACATGTAGTTTATGGCAGAAAGGGTATTCTTGATTAAGATAAGCTTGTATGAATGAACCTTTTCTAGATAGAGAACACTCGATACCATTACCATTGAATTAGAACTTGCAGAAAAGCTTGAAGTCAGAATGGCTGCAAGAAAAGTTAAAAAAATAATAATATGAGATATATAAAATAAGATAATTATATCCAATGGGGAAAACTACAGTGTAATGATTTAAAATTATACCGGTTGCTGGAGCCACAAATGAAAGAGCTAATGAGGTTACGGATCTAATTGTAACAGGGATATTTGGCAATTTGAGGACCATCATGGTAGGAGCAACATTAAAAGATGGTTGCCTAACCATAGTGCTCAAATATAGAGTTATTAGAGTTGATAGAGTGGCGCAATCCAATGGAAAATGAATTGTACGATTAGTTATAACTGGGGCACTCGAAGATGCAATTGTGGACTTATCCTGTAATGTCCAATTGGGAATTACCTTTGATTTCTCGATTTGAATGTATATCCGTGCATGTATTTGGGACCAAAAGGAGTGATATGGGGTCCAACAAAACCATTCAAAAGAGTAGAATTTTAAATATTTTAGAATGTGGGCCAACCCCGAAAATGCAATTGCCAACCCAACAGTGCCACCGCCACCCCCTATTCAATAATTTTTTGCATTTTCAGATTTTGATAATTTCTGTGAACTCACTTCAAAAATTCATATCTATTTTTCTACAACTTTGATTGAGGTGATTCAAAAGCCATATTAAATCTTGATGAGTTTATTTTCATAAAATAAAAATAAAAAAAAACATATCACAAAACTTAAAAAAGTTAATTTTATGACTTTTTAGAACCTATACCAAAGTTATTAATTTTAGGAAACTGGTACTTTCAGAATTTTTAGAATTTTTCTATAATTCAAAATATAATGAAATTTGGTGAGAATATATTATACTTCATGATAAACTACCATAAAAATTATAAAAATAATATAATAACTAAAAGTATAAAAACATTACCAATAATAGACTTATTGAACTGAAATTTTTTATAACTTTATATATCCAATGGACTGCACATATCTTTTTCATCTTAGGGTTTTTCTATTCAGTATCTTCTTAGGAATTGCTTCTAATTATGCTAGGAATCATCCTATATGATTAAATTAGAATATTCTATTCTTGATATATTTTACTAATTCAAGTATTTTATAGCATAATTAAATTAGAGTTCTTGAATAGGGTGATTAGAACTAAATCATCATTTCCACTAATTGTAAATAGGACACACTATGAATTTAGTTAATCCAAATCATAATCATTATGCATGAGAAATCTCGCTGCCCAATTCATCCTGAAATTTTTCAGATTCACCAGATTGGATATAGATCGCACGTTAGTAGTCCGTTATACTTGAAACTATAGAATAACGACCATCTTACCGAGCTTGACGTTCATTGTGGATGTTGAGCTCGGATAGTGTCTAAAATCGCACAACTTGGACTCACAAGGTAAGTTCCTAGGATGTGTGAATATTCCTGAAATCAATTCATAACTTAAGTTAGTTGCCTATGTCTGGCCTTTACCAAAGTTGTGGCTTTAGGCCGTTAGAATGTGACCAAATTTAGGGCAACAATATATAGTAATGTCCTACACAAATTCGTATAGTTGCAGGCTTGATCGATGTTCGATGACCGTTGAACTAACTTCTGATTATATATGTCGATTGACACATCCAAATGGCAAGTCGATTGTGTTTATGCATAGATCATCACTAGGGATAACTATCCTACGGTGAGTGTCAACCACTATGCCCCGTAGTGGCCCCCAAAGGGTAGAAACATACTCCCTTAGGGCTAGTATACTAAAAAACCTAGCCCTTAGGGCCATTTGTACCAAATCTGGTATTATAAATATGAATTTTAGGGGCATCCCTTGCCCCCATCCAAATTTTTCCTAGTAAAAGAGAGGAAGAGAGAATGAGGAAGAGAATGAGAGTGGGAGAGAGAAAGGGGTTCTTTGTATTACTTTCACCAGATTCCTCTCGATGAAAACCCTTAGAGCTACCGTTTCTTCCACCAAATCTGCTTCCATTTGTGATCGAAGGTAAGATTTGCATCCTAACTTTCAATATAAGCTCCTTAGTGATGAATTCCATGTATCTTATATAGATTCTTCTATTTGATCAAGGAGTTAGTGTTTTCTCCTAAAATCACAACTCTAGGGTTTGTTCATGTTAAGATTCAAGGTCTCGATAATTGATTAGGAGTGATTCATGTTATTATGAAAGTCGTATTTAGGAGTGGCCTCATGTGATGTCATTGTATGCCAATTTCGAGCCTTGACTTGTCAAATCGAGTTAGAGTTTGCTCAAATTAAGTTAGGTAGAATTTGTAGCCCTTAATAAAAATCTAATTAGATTAGAATTTACGATACTAATGATGAAATTGCCAATGAATTAGGATTTAGAGTATTTTTTTCCAAATTTAAGGTGATAAGGCCGCATTCGAGTTGAGGATTTCGATTATAAGGTGAAGATATACCCTCAAGCTTTTATCTGTCATTTTAGAATGACTAAATGTGTTTGTTTGCTACTTGGTTGATAACATGTTTGATGAAATACTTGAATGACATGAAACTTTTAATATTATAATTCTTCAATATTGAATGCTTAAAAATGCTAATTTGATTGAATTGTATTATTGTAGTGGATCGAACTTCGCAAATTATTTAAATATGTAGATAACCCACGTTAGAGAGGCTATCTCAGGCTTATATGACCGACCAGAGTTGAACACGGACGATTGGCAATAGTTGGAGCTACATGTGATGCTTTGAACCCAATGCCAGTTTACCCGGGGTCCTCCGTAGTCGATCCCATCAGTCTAATGCAAGATCGATCAATCTTGTGCTTGGTGATTGTATAATATTCAATAGAATTTAAGATACCAATTTATCATTGGTTTAGTCTACTTATAACCATAGTGCATTATGATCCCCAAAGACTCATGAGCCAAGAATAGTGGTATGAGACATCGTGTTTGAGTTATCAGCCTATGTTGAGGTGATGAGCCTTCCCATAGTAACCAATTAGCACTGATAAAGGTGATGCTATGCTGTTCAAACAGCCTCCGTTAAATTATATGGCCGATGGTTCCATGCTAGAGTACCGTTCGAACGATCGGGCATGAGTAGAATTGGGTGATGAGCTAATTTCCTTTATATTGATTTAGTTTTGAGAAACAAGCTCAGACCTATAAATTAATTGTGTCATACTTGGTATTGGGTGACGACCCATAACATGTTGATACTTTAATTTGGATCAAAAGATACTGATGAGGAGCTACCACATGCTACAACATGCTACATGATCTGGATAATGACTCATGATATAATGGCGGTATCCTAGCTTCACCAAATTATTGTATAAAATGAGACTAATAATCACTTGGCTAATCATGTATATTCTAGGATAGGTTTTAATTTGGCATTGATTTCACTTGTGAGGGAGTGTTGGCATTTGCGAAATAGGCATTGAAGTCACTTGTAAAGGAGTTTTGGATTGTTAGGAGCATGCATCATTTCATTATAACATTAATATACTTACCAACTATAGTAGGAAATTGTTTGTTTGTTAGGTCATCATTACTTGCGCTTGGTTGTATTGATAACATCTGTAACTTCTTAGTATCTGTGTGTTAAATATAACCTTCTTGATTTTATTACATGGATGAATATGTATTTTTTATGAACCTATTATTCCATAAAATGTCATAAGTAACAATCTTAGGGGTATTTCTTCACTGTGTTGGTGTTTGACACCTCTTATTTGACATACGTAAATAACTCTAGAATAGGACCAGTCAATGGTGCACTCAGGGCGCCTAGTAGATCTTTAGCTTCTCCTCGTTTGGTAATTGATCTTTTATTCATATTGTAATTATTATGGTTCGTATAATTCTCACAAGGGTGGCCACCACTTTTGGAACTATAACTTTTGAATATTAGCCCTATATTTTTAGATTTTTCTATCTCTACCTCGCTTTGATTCTACTAATTTGAATTGCGCTACTCTGATTGCTTGTTTGTGAAATGAATATAAATCTGAACAAGGTCACACTTGCATTTTTAAATGGTTAACAACCGAAAACTCGGGATCAGAGTTTATGTACTTGGGTGTCGATTTTCATGGTGTTACATATCCGTCAAGACATGTTCTACATTAATATCAGCCACCCTAGTGGTTGCCAAAATGATTGCCATGTCCTACTCAACCTCCAAGTTACATGGGTAGACAAAGGCCAATTCAGAGAGATCAAACTGCCGCCACTATCTGCGATGTTGACATAGAAAGTTTCGCTTCCCTCAACGAGAAAATCTCCACAATCCTAGGAAGGATTTGAAGGTCATACTGGGGAATATTGATTGGTGGGATAGCAGGCATCTCGCGAGGAAGATGGGAGTAATTGGCGCTAAAAGTCATGATGATATTAGCCATTGGAAAGTAGTTAAATTCTCCATAATCAAGGGGCTCTTCCTCTGCATAAGTGTTCGTTCGGCCAGTCGAGGTAGATACATTTTGCGGGACCTCTCAACCAAATAGCAGCTTTGTCTGCGATGTTGTCCTCATTAATATTTACTTCCCCTTCCTCTTATAAGTCATCGCCCTTAGAAGAGTTGATTTCTTCTGCAAAAGTACTACTAGAAGATGATTCTTTGTTTTCACTCTATCATGCCCCAAACTCGAAAATCGGGCTCACAAAATTCCAGATCACCGAATCCGATACCGACTGCCTCCATAGTACCTCATTCTCAGCTCCCAGCACCCATACGTCAGATTCCGATCCTAAGATCCTACAAGGAGGATTTTCAAAATAAAAGTTCCTAAAGAGAAGCATAACCGACAACAACAACAACAAGAAACATCACCACATATCCACTATAATAGAAAAAATTTTGAGTACAAGGCATGAAGGGATATACACTATACAGATATATATATATAACTCCAGAAGCTCAGCCGTAAGCTTCTGCCTCAACTCAATTGTGTCCTAGCGTCACTTGCACGCATCTATCATGCATAAGCTTATAGAAATCTTAGAGGGTGGTGTAAGTGTATGCACAATATGAGCGTACTCAGGATGCAATATCAAAGTAATACAGAAACATACTAGAAAGTTCATAAATACCATCAGCTTTATTCAGGCTATACGATGCAAAAACATAATAGGATAATAAAATATCTAGGCCATGTAATGCAAAATCATAGTAACCCAAATGTCATATACTGAGGGTGCAATGTAATATGTAATGCAAAGGAATGACAAAGTTGGAGTGTGTAGTTGGGATGATAGTATGTGGTATTGCAAGCTGTGGGGTTTATCACAAGGGACTTCTATCCAAACTAGTCTCATACCTAAATTTGGATAGCTAGACTCGATGCCTAATCTCAGATTGGTCACGGGCCCTAACTAAAATTTCAGCCATTGCGAAGATACACATAATAACTTAGTTGCGCACCATCAGCCCAAGTGGATAGTGGATGAATAAATAAATGAGTCGAATGTTAAGTACGTAACCCCTGCACAGTAGCTTGTCGACACAGTAGCCTATCAACCACTAGTAGCTCGCCTAGGCCCTTAAGCCCTACCCACATCAGCGTTCGCCCACATGTGCCCTCCCACGTGTACAAAGTGATAGGGTGTCGTAATACTAGTACCGAACATCTTTGAGATCATCACTAGGGACTAGTAAAATGTTGTCAGCCATACCAAGGCTATGCAATGCAAGGCCTACATGGCCAATGTCATATGCAAGATGCAATCACATGTCATGTCAGTCCTCATCTAAATCCATATATCAGTACAGTTCCTCTCTGGACAATCACCGGGGTCTAGTAGGCTCCAAATGGCACTGCCCCCTCGCGCCCGCCATGCCGCAGTCCAAGTGAGCATAAAAGACCTCACTATCCGTCTAGCCAATAGTATGTTAATACATATCCGTCATGTCCATGACGAACCCATTTACAAGCTGGTTAGACTTAACCTAGCATTGCCCCTACCCTCAGGCGGATAAGGCCACACCCCCTTCCAACTGACCATGACATAGTGGGAGACGTGGCCTAATAGTATTTGACACTCGTGCGTTCATACATCCACTCAGTCTTGACATTGGAGCATCCTCCTGGTACCATAAGGGTTTAGGGACTTTCATCTAAAGATATCTATGACGCTCCATGTAAAACTAAAATATTTTTGGTGTCCAATCCTACCCATGATATGCCTATGGAGGCCTCAGCCCTAATGTTGCTAGGTTGAACAAAAATCATATTACACAAATGTAAGATGCATGAGTCATACATTCCAATCATACATAAGTCTTGTGCGTACCGCGCGCTCATGTGGGGTAACTCCGTCTCTCAGGGAGTCCCGAAAATAACCAGCCCAATGGCATATGTTATGGTCAATCACTCGTCATAACAAGCATGCAAATGATGTGTATAGGTATGAATCATGGTGTATGCCATGCATGATTATCAAACATAATAATGATCAATCTCACACAATCACAACGGGGTTCGCACAATGGGCCTCATACAATCACAATGGGCCTCGTACCATCACGATGAGCCTCATACAATCACAATAGGCCTAATACCATCACAATGGGCCTCATATAACCACAATGGGCCTCATAAAATCACAATGGGCCTCGTACCATCACAACATAATGGTCTTCACACATCACAATGAGCCTCGTACAATCACAATAGGCCTCATACAATCATAATGGGCCTCACACAATCATGATAGACCTCATACAATCATAATGGGCCTCATATAATCACAACAGGCCTCGCACAATGGGACTCATACCATCATAACACAATGGTCCTCACACATCGTAATGAGCCTCATACAATCACAATAGGCCTCAAACAATCACAATGGGTCTCACACAATCATGATGGGCCTCATACAATCACACATGGCCTTATATAATCACAATGGGTCTCATCATGGCCACAAGATGGGTTCCAAGGTTTGAATAGTACTACAGGGTATGGTGGAAAGCATTATTCTCAATAAAGGCCCAATAAGAGAAAATGGAAATGAGCTTAACAATGGGCCCTAAGGAGTTTGTAACATTTAACCATCATTGCTCCTAAGGCACAGCTTGCCTTAAATTCTAACTTATGATGGGGAATGGGCCCTAGGAAGTTTGCAATGTGGACATTTAACCACCATTGTCTCCTAGAATGCTGCCCACTATAGAGACTATCTCATAATAGGACTCATGACCCTTAACTAGATAGAAAAATGGATGAGCATCATAAACATTATTATATACATCATGGTGGAATCAACATCACAATCGGGCCTCACACTAGATGGAAGCATGGATAGAACTCATAAAATAAGGTGGGCTTGCTGGCGGACTACACGTCCAGTCGCACCCTAACCAATCTTTGTGTCCATGGGGCCTGGCTGGCTGGCCCAAATAATGCACATGGTGGGCCCCAACTTTGGACATCCCACTAGGGGGTGGGCCACATCCAAGTGGGCTACACAATGGAGGACAACTAGATAAAACACATCATCAAGGTGGGCCAGCAAAAGGGGGGTGAACGGTCAGCCCTCTTTGGTCCAGCAAAATAGATGGACAGTATGAATATAATCACATATACAACATGGTGGGCCTGCAGCCCCGCACGGTGTGGATAAAATACATCATGATGGGGCCCATCAAATGGACAGTGTGTACGCAATGCACACCACACGATGGGCCTACTGAACATCCAGCCCATGGACGGCCTAGTGGAAATACACATCATGGTGGGCCTGCTAGATGTCCAGCCCATAGACAGCCTGAATGAAATAGATACACCAGTGGGTTTACACATCATAACGGCCTCTCATACATTACGTTGGGCCTTGACCTCACACAAGGGCCCATGGGCTAGGCACAAGGGATGGATAGTGAGTGCATCACATACAACATAGTGGGCCTGATGGGGCAACCTATATAGTCTAAAAAATGAGTAGGCAGCATACACAATATACACATCAAGGTGGGCCTCATAGGTCAGCCCAAAGGTCTAGAAAAATAGATGGATAGTGTGCCTACATTACATACATCTAGGTGGGCCCGTTGCACCACAAAATGGGCCTAATAAGGTAGCCCTTTATCCAGGAAAAATAGATGGGCAGCCTAGATATACAATGCATTTATCAAGGTGGGCCACTACCCTGGATGGTGGGAATATACAACACATACATCACGGTGGCCCCCCGTCCCACGGATGGTGTGGATGTACATCATGGTGGGGTCCACATCTAGAGATGGACGTGCGAGTACAACATATACATCACAATGGAGTCCCACCGTCCAACAAGCTGGACGTGTGAATACAACACATACCTCAAGGTGGGCCCCTCTCTCACACGTGTAGCACATGTGGGGTGGGTCCACGTCTAACAAATGGACAGACGGTGGTATATAATTGTAACGTCCTAAAAATCAGGAGTCGAGCAGAAGCTCAGCTCCCCAATTTTAACGCATCACTTATGCAACATAGATTATGATGATTGAATGTTGTCCATATTAGTGCATTAAATATGAATGGGATTACACTAAATTAGCATATCATACTCTAGAGACAGTTAAGTTAAGCAAGCAGAAGACTATGATAGATATATAGAGCATATAATTGATTGTAAGTCCCTAGAGTATGAACATCACCAGGTCAAATAATTACATGTGTAACTCTAAAATTTACAAAATGATAAGGTGTAATGTTCAACTAGTCTGTATCCCTGAGATGCCTGCGACGTAACTCTAGGTCTACATAGACCCGCCAGAGAGTTGCATGCAGGAGAACTCCTCCTCGTTGTCATAGAAGATCGGCTCCAACTCGTAAGCCTCGTCGTCATCTGAAACTACAACAGAGTCTGGGTAGTGTTTTAAAACATCGTCCCAAAGTGGGAGTGAGTGATCAACTCAGTGGAGCTATAAGGCAAAGGTTAACATGTTATCAATTCAATCAAGAAGTAATGTTAAAGCAGTATAACAAGCATTTCTAAGTACTCTTGTTAATGCAAGGATGGAATGCAATAATGATGTATGCCCTCGCCTGCACTACCTCTGCGACATCATCTCATAGTTGCGCATGCAACATTCTCGATGTGCTCAACTCCAACGTCAAAGGTACATGCAATACAGTGCATGTGAGTTATTACCCAAGTTCTTAATTAGACTTATTCATCCAGAAGGTTTGGGAAGCTAAGTTACCTCCCTTTATATCATTGACCCAAATATTGATCTATCCAGGGTCGTCAATTCTATTTAATCACATATGATAGGCAAGTTCACGAGTTTACACTATAGGTTGCTACGGGAGGCTCGTCACCTCAGCGTAGGCTTAATTCACACTCGAGGTTACTACGAGAGGCTCGTCACCTAATCATAGGCTTATTTTATACTCGAGGTCACTACAAAAAAGTCTCGTCACCTTAGCATAGGCCTATTTTATACTCAAGGTCACTACGAGAGGCTCGTCACCTAATCATGTATATATGTGCAATATATGGAAAACATCGCATCTAAGCACATGTGACGGTAATCAAGTTAGTCATAAATCATTAACTAACATTGAAAGCCTTGAAAACCATAACCTAAACATTTATAGTCGGCACCTTTTATCGGTACACACGTATCAAGCTCAGTTTGAACAATACGTCTTTATCTACGACACAACGGCTACCTATAACATGAAAAAGGTTAGCTATGTTGCCATTTACTCTAATTGGAACCTAACACAAATTAGGGTTAAGATTTCTTACCCAAGAACAGAGTCGAAATCACCGCTATAGCGATACAGGTAAGATGATTTAGCACATGGAGCAGTGGAACAAATCCTATCAACTATCTCTCACTCTCTCTCTCTTCTCCTCACTCTTTCCTTTTCTTTTCTCTCTTCTCTCTCTTAGGGTTTTGAAATTCGTATGAAATGAGAGAGGGGTGGGTCAAGGCCCTTATATAGGCCTAGAACTGGTGTAAATGGCCCCAGGGCCATGGTATACTTAGGTTATAGCTAAAGAGTGGTTGTTTCGGTCCAACGGAGCTCATCTGAAGGCCCATTTCTTGTATACAATCTGGGAAAAGTTTTCTGACATTGGATCTAGGCCAGATTAAGATTTAAGTCCGATCAGATTTGTGAATCGACCATGGAGGACCTGTTTCAGTTCAATGACTATTGTCACTCGATCAGGGCCACAAGTACACTTACCTGTGTAGGGAAATTTTTCTGATCCGAGGGTGTAGTTGGGTTAGAATCTGATGGTCTAAAATCCTAGATTTGGCCTGCAAGGGAATGGCCCAAATCACGTAAGTTTTAGTTCATTTTCTAAAGATATTCGCATTTCTCACACACTTCGCTCCAGGCTCAAGTTATGTGTTTCTGAATAGTATTAGGACTTGATTCTCACAATGGTTGTCAAGCTAAGTAAGGTAGTCATAACCGTATAGTTTCACAGTAATCGAATTTTTGACGTGGTTTTCAGGTCTGATACAGAGTTTCAATGTGCTCCTAAGAGTAACTGGGTTTTGAGATTGATCATAGGTTTCTAAGTAATGTTGAGTTAGCGATTCTACTAGTTTTGGGTCTTACAGTTCGTATAGAAAGCGGTTCAAGCTAATCTACTGATTAATTCAGTTTAGTACTTAATTAATTTTTTATTTAATTTCTAAAGAATTCAATCCTTAGTGATTTCTACCAGAGGTGATACTCAGGTCTTTGTACGAATTTTTCCGAGAGGTTACAATCTACGCCCCTTAAATTAAAAATTTCATCCTCAAAATTAGTACCTTTTCATACTCCTCGAGAATCTGAGGGTAGTTCTTGTGGACCTTGGCTTCTATTTCCTAAGTAGCCTCTTTCTCAGTGTGATGCCTCCATAATACCTTCACAAGTGGAATCACTTTACTGTGCAGCAACTGTTCTTTCCCATCTAGAATATGCGTCGGTCGTAGTACATAAGTGGCATCCTCACTCAACTGTACCTACTCCCATTTGATAACATAGGAAGGGTCAGGAACGTATTTCTTCATCATCGATACATGAAATACATTGTGCACACCTACGAATGGTGTAGGTAAAGCGAGGCGGTATGCTACCACACTCACTCGCTCTAAAATCTGAAACGGACCAATAAACTGTGGCGTGAGTTTTCACTTCTTGCCAAACCGAAGGACGTCCTTCATGGGAAAAACCTTAAGAAACACATGGTTCCCGACCTCAAACTCTAGGGGTCTCCATCTCGTATCGGCGTAACTCTTTTGTCTACTCTGTAGAAGTCGACGTCTGATAATGTCGATCTTCTCTGAGGCTGCCTGTACTAACTCTGGGCCAATCAAACTCTTCTCGCCAACCTTTACCCAGCAATGCGGTGCTCAACACGGACGCCCGTACAGTGCTTCATAAGGGGCCATACCAATACTCACATGAAAGCTGTTATTATAAGTAAAATCAGCATAAGGAAGACAGTCATCCCAACTATCCTTGAAATCAAGTACATAAGCTCACAGCATATCTTCTAATACCTGATTCACCCGTTCCATCTATCCATCTGTTTGTGGGTGGAACGCAGTACTGAACTTCAATTTCACACCCATTGCTTCCTGGATACACATCCAGAAGATAGATGTGAATCGTGTATCTCGATCCAACACGATCTCCATAAGAACCTCATGCAGACGTACAATTTCCTTGATGTACAACCTGGCCAAATCGCCTGCTGAGTTTGAGACTCTATTAGGGAGAAATGAGCCGATTTCATCAACTGATCCACGATCATCCAAATGGAGTCATATCCCTTCCTCGTCATCGACAACCCTGAAATGAAGTCCATAGAAATGAATTCTCATTTTCATTCAACTATGGGCATGGGCTTAAGTAAACTAAGAGGTCGGTAATGCTCTGACTTAACCTTCTTAAAATAGCGGTGAAGACCACTTTAGTTGAAGTTGGACTATGCCAATATGTCCTAGAGGGGGGTGAATAGGACTTTTTAAAGTTTTTAACATTAATTTAAAAATCTCATTACACTAATCCTATAAATATGCAATTATCAGGATTACTCAAAAGTAACTCTACTGGCTTCCAAGCCTGATAGAGGATCCAATCACAAACTATTTAAGAGATAATAATGTATAGCCTAGTTTATGATGGATGTGACTGTGTGAGTGTGAAGTGTGATTCAGATATACAGATATAAAAGTATTGAAGTAAATCATACACACAAAGGAATAGCAATCACAAACACAGTCATTTTTATAGTGGTTCGACTACTTGTCTACTCCACTCCAAGTAACCACACTCAAACCTTGAGTATACCGAATTTCACTAAGGAGGTTTCACAGTGGTTCACCTCTAACCTAAGGTTTTAAATCAGGTTCAACTTCAACCTTTATAACCTACACTAAGGGTGACTATTTATGCTCTCACAAGTAAGGGTCAATACATCGCACCCATTTTTAGGCACACTAGCCAAGGATCTTCCATAAGACCCTAACGGAGGTTTTACACAGTTTACCTCTAACCCGAGGTTTCACAACGGTTCACCTCAAACCTTAGGTTTTAATTAGTTCACCTTTAACCAGATGTTTATGCTCTCCACAAAGCAAGAGTCCACACAACGCACTCACCACGTAAACTCCCGCCGAAGGCCTCCTTGAGGACTTCCAGGGGTGAGAAAAACCTTAGACCCAATCCTATAAAGGAATGATCAAAGGGTCCTCTGGACTCTAGATACTTACAGATAAGTGGATGAGTCCCATTCAGCACATTGACGAAGATCTCCTCCTTATTGATGAAGAATCTTCTGCTCCCTTGATCCGCAACACAAATGATGTACCAAGATATGGTGACGGGTTGGGTCAAGGTTATAATGGAATCCGACTCTCTAAATGTTTCTTATTAGGAAGATAGAGCGATTCCAATCATCTATGCATTCAAGGCATCCCAGCTTAATGATTTTCCATTAAGATAGTAGCTAGAGTATCCTTGAATGTGGAAGTTCATTCCCCAGTCCACTCTATTGAATATCAATGATGAGGGTGGATTAGAGGATGAACTCCCTTAAGAGAAAGGATTTGGATAAATGATCTAAGGTTAAACACTCAAAAGCACTCTCTTCTTTCTCTAACAACAACTAAAGTCAAGCCCTCTTTAAATAGACAAAAGGTTCCAACGGATATAAAACGATCACATTTATGACAGAGTTTGATATCATTGAGCAGGGTCGATATCATCGAGCGTATACTCTCGATTGTATCGATGGTCTGCTCGGTGACACAAACTTAATGTCATACGCTTTTGAAAACCTTTTTTGAGCTGGTCGAGGGAATCGAGACTCGTGTCGATGCCATCAGATTTCGAACTCTGATATTATTGATGCTATTTTTTATTCCTCGACATTTGAAAATGAGAGAGACTTGCTCGAAATTTTTCAGGTCATCAGATATGATTGGGGGATACTCGATATCATCGGAATTTGAATACCAATGATATCGAAGGTCGTGTCGATGCATTGATAAATCTAAGGATTTTATCAGTGAGCTTGCTGGACAGTTTATGTATATTCTCGATGTAATCAATCCGGCCTTGATACCATTGATATTTAAATATCGATTCTGTCGAGTGACCTCGGATCAGAATTGAAAACCACCTAAAAAATGTTGTTGGACAACTTTGCGACCATGACTAATATCATCGAGAGCCTGTCGATATGATCGAGATTTGAACTCCGATGGTATTGAGGATGGCTTTAATATATGAAAGCATATATGAATTTCTTAAGTATAAAAGGGGCGCCGAAGATCTGTCTGTCGATATTATTGAGTCACCTCCGATTGACTCGAGATTCAAATATCGATGATATCGATAGGTATATCAATACATCAATAATTCCGTCCATATATGTATGTGGTTACTGGACACAATTGTCCTCATTCCGATAGAATCGATTTGTTATCGAGGACATCGACAGGGCAGTTCAATCATATCAACACGTGTATCGATAAGATTGATAAAGCAAGAAAACTTAGAGATTTTCTGATTTTTGAAAAAGTTTTCTCACTTAAAAATCCTATAATGTCTAACTTGTTTTAAGGGTTTTATTCACCTGGTGTTTTGAGACATGGGATGTGAGCCTTAGATTTACCTATGGCGAGCTTCCACACATCCGGTTGAGGTAGACACTTGAATTGATCTTCCCGTGAGGCTCTACAGTCCGACTAACTCAACACACATGCTAATTGACAAACCAGGGCACTTTTAATCTCCCCCTTTGTCAATTACATGACAAAATACCCAAAACAGCCTAGGACAGTATCTAGACAGACACATCCTAAATTATGTGTAAATGCATTTTACACAATTTTACAATTTCTAGTGAACCATGTACACAACTCAGTATCTGCTCCCCCTAACTGCAATACTCTCCCTTTCTAGTTGCAGCTGCTCCCCCTAACTGCAATACTCCCCCATTCTAGTTGCAGCTACTCCCCCTAACACCTACAACACCATTCAAGAAGATATACAATTTTTTGTTCGAGGTGTTTGAACTGTTCTCCCCCTTTTTGTCAATCATTGACAAAGATATAGCAGTTAATATTAACTAAAGTTTAAAGACATGTGGGAGAACCATAAGATATAGATGTAGAAGGTTTAGATCAGTTTAAAGCATACATCATTGGTCGAAAATATGGATGCATATTAAAGTAAGTAAAGCAAATAGGATAATCAATAAAATCACATGCATTCCATAGGAGAGTAGATATCAGAAACTTAGATACACCAGGGGATCTTAACACAATTAGGGCAGTAAAAGATGAGAATTATATTCAGTCATATTCAAATATTCAAAACACACACTGCCATAGACAGCAATAGATTGACAGATATCCCAATAACATCAACAAGGCCATGTATGGGCACCTAAACAAAAATCATTAGTATTAACCCAACCGTGGGCATATACAACCAAAAAAAACTATGCAAGTTAGAGAGCGATCACATACACCTATGATAGCATAGAACATCCAAAAAGATACTAATGTTCATACACAGAAATAGGATTGAGGTGTATGTGATAGCATTCAAGACCTAACACTATGGAGCAGAGTGAGATGGCACCATGTCGTCCTGACGGCAAGTCATCAAATCAACCAGTTATTAGACAGTCTGTTGTATGCCTTGGACCAGCCGTTCTAGGATAGTAAGCCTCTCTTACATGGAGTGGACATCCCTCTAAATTGCCCCAATCCTGTCCAGCTTGAACCATTTAGCATACCCAGGTGTTGACATTGACGGTGCTGGATCGGGTCCATGGGGTTCATCTCTGGCCATTTCAGTCCCTTTCATGGAAGTGTCACTTTCTCCACTAGCTTCTTCTGCTTAAAAATCTTCCTCTAGGTCCTCAGGGTACTCATGAAACTTCAAGTCCATCTTACGAATATTGCTTTTATTAAAAACTTGAAGAGATGTACCGGATCAGTGATTGTTGGGAAGCCGATTGCGTTACATACCATGTTTATGATCCAGGGATATGGCAGATAAAGGTCCTTGGATGTATGAATGGCATTCACCAACTGATAGACAAACAGAGTAGGGAGACAGATCTTTATCCCTTTAGTAACTAAGTACACAAGCATGGTCATAAAACCTGTGAGATCAGACCGATTGGTACTTCTGGGATATATATTTGTGGTGAAGATACCGTGCAAAACCTGAAATCTTGGTTCCATGTACCTTGATTTCAATGCATTCCCTTGATACCAAGGGATGTCTCTATCATGAAAAAGGTACTTAGTTACCATGGACTGAATTTCCATATTGTTGAGGTCCAATTCAGGGAGACCTTCCGGGGCCATGGTCAGTCCGAGAATATTAGCCATTATAGCAGGTGTGATCAGCACATCATCACCATCCATATTGACCATGAATGAGGGAGGATCAGACATAGGTGAGTGACACGCAGCAAGGTAATTGCATGTTCATTCAAGTTGGCATGGCCCGTTGAAATCTAGAACGGGCAACCAATCAATTGCAGCAAACAGGGGTTCCAGGTTGTATGGTTTTAAACAATCTCTATCTACTTTTCAGTCATGGATAAGCTTCCTACCCATGTATTTTGGTGGACGTGAAGTTACTTTAGCCAGAGGAGGTGCCAGTGGTTCTAACTGGGACCCACCACGTGGGGTTTATCAAGATCTTTGACAGGTGGGGGGCTCACGTTCTAGGACTCTTGCCTTTTGTTTTAAGGTAAGAGACTTTCATCGAGGGTCTCTAGACGACTCCCCAGGACCCGACACTACTCCTTTGTCCTTACCCATAATGATAGATTTGGGAAGAATGGACAAAATCCCCCCTTTTTTTAAAACAAACTGAGAAATACCCAACCAAATAGGCAGATAGAATCTGGAATGGACGCAATGGAAGGATAATACCGATTTTTGAGGAGCTTCCGGGACCCACCGATGAACTTGTAGCTGAGGGTTTGAGAAAAAAAATGAAAAGTCATTTTCAGAAAAAGAATAAAAATTTTCCACTCGACCGCCTTTTATCGGGCGGCATATCATCGACCAGTGTTCCGATGATATTGATATAACTCCCCTGATGCTATCGAGACTGGCTTTGATATCATCCTTACTTGTGTGCCTTTTCAAATTCTGAAGAGATATCGATAATATCGATTGTTTGTCGATTTGATCGAAAATGCACACAATAATCTTATTAAAGTTGAGTATTTTCAATACTTAGCATTCAGTCATCCCTTCATGTATACCTTTAGTGTATCTATGAATCAACAGTATACAACAAAATTTTTGTACAGACATTGTACAAGGTAAAGTTATAAACATTTAACATGTTTATATACAAGAAGGATTAAGATGAGAAATCTCAAATATATCATTTAAAGCTCAGCAAAAATTGCATCATTTCTGCAAATATCCAGGTCTAGATGCATCACCTGGACTTGTCCTTCTATTCTTGATATTTCAGGGTATATGAAAATTAGTTATCAGACACCTCAGTTTTTCTTTTACTACCCATTTTGAGATGGAATTCTTTACTGTGGTAGATTTCGTATTCATGTCTATCTTACACACTTGATCCAGTGATTCCTTCATTATCTTTCATTTTAGGTGGTGATGGATGAGTCTTTCTCTTAGATGGACTTTTGATATTCTGTATTTCTCTAGTCGGGTTGAATTTATCAATATGATTTTGATTGGAGTTATATGAAGTCCTTCTAGGAGTTAGGCATTCAAATTTATAATGTCCCACATCACCACATAAATGACAAACTAGCGAAGTTTTCATATTGCTACCTGAAGTAGTAGATCTTTCAGTGGTTGGGGCTACATTTTCAGTTTTCTTTTTATTTTTCTCATACCCTAGGCCACTCTTGTCTTTTTCTTGTCTTCCCATTCCTAGCAACGTTTCTAGCTTTTCACTAATCTGGAAAAATTTATAATTTATTTCAACAAATTTTCTGGGTTTCTTTAATTCATAATGGAGTGTGTGATTCTGTAACACCCGGGATTTTTTGCCAACCTGGGACGTCCTTAGGCAATGGGTCAACCATAACACCTTGGTAATCTCTCAGAACCCAATTCCAAAGCCAAAGAAATCACTTAGGATTAATTTCTTTAGAAATTAAGCGTAAGTTAGCTAGCGCTACGCTAGAGTAGTTGTGAAATTGTCGCTGAACACTTTAAATACATTCTGCAAGACCCAAAACTTGTAGAATCAATGACGCTATAATACCCTGAAACCTAGGATCAAACTCTAAACCCTTTTACTCTCAGGAACCCTTTGAAACTTTGTATTGGATCTAGACCGCGCGTCGAAAGTCCGATACCTACAATCTTAGACCATATGACCGCTTAGCTGGACTTGACAATCATTTCGAAAATCAAGCCCAACCAACGTTCAGAGGCTATTTCATTGAGCTTGGAGTGAAGAGAGTGAGAAAAGGGTTAGATTTAGAAATTTTAATCCAAATCTGGCACGTGACTTGGCGCGTTATTATTAAGCGTTCTGACCGTCAGAATTCAGCCAAATTTCACCCTTGGATCAGGAAAAATTTCTCTTTCATATCATGAGACTTGTAGACCTGATTTAGGTATGATGACAGCTGAACTAAAACTTGACCGCCACGTGCGATCTACGAACTCTACCGGACTAAAAACTGGGTGTGAGCAACATCCAGTGACCATGAGCTTAAGTCCGACCGCGTTCGGCCAAGGGACCTCCCAAAACACTCCTTTGGATCGGAACAGCCCCATTTTGGTTATAACTTAAGTGTACCTTGTTCCCAAGCCTAATTTGGAAAGGTTTTGGCCTATATAAGGGCTTGAAACCCTCTCATATCTCTCTCATCCGAATTTGGATAAAACCCTAGATTGAGAGAGAGAGAGAAAGTGAGAAAAAGTGAGAGACTTGTGGGTGAGATTTCCTGCTACTTGCTGCAGCTGCTACACGTGCTTAAGCACCGCATTCAAATCGCTTTGTTGGTGATTCCAACACACTTTTAGGTAAGGAAAACCCTAACTACTTGCTGATTTAGGATTCTATCGATTCAAATAGCAAGTAGCTTATCTATCTTGTGCATTAGGTCGTATTGACGTTGTTGACGAAGCGTATTCGTTCCGCTCAAAACGATACACATCTAAAGCGAAAGGTGCGGATTTTAGACGCTTTGATTGATTGATTTCAAAGCTTTCAATGTCGTTTAATAGTAGATTATCGATGGCAATGCCGTTTGACATGTACAACATGCTATCCATTTTCCATTTCGTAAACGTACGATAAATATGAGATTTAGGATATTTTAGGCATTTATAGAAAATACTGTATACGTCCGTATTTTGTAAAAATGATTGTCATGTTTATTTTTCATATTATGATATTAGAAATGCGTGCATGATCTGTTTGGGGGAAGAGATTAGCCCTATTGCGCACTTTGAGTCGACATACGCTATGTAGGCTAAAGTGTGTAGACTAAGTGTTTGTATAAATGTTTGTATTTATATGTATTGAGTACATGGTGTTGTGAATTAGTTTTGAGATTTATTTCTCAATTAATATGCTGACGTATATGGTTTCCACCATGTTGACTATATGAATTGATTTCATTATATTTATGGAATGCATGAGTTGGTTAATTTACTTAATTTGTATGCTATAACATGTGTTAACATGCTTGTATTGTTGAATTCTATTACTCTCATATGATCACTGGTATGGATTACACATGTTTGGGGCTATGCTTTAGTCCAGGTAGTCCGTAATAGATTGAATTAGTGGTGGGCTTCTATTTGACACAGTGGACGCGTCGATGAACGCGAGTCGTGTTTTGAGTTGGCGGAAGTGGTTAGGCCACACGAAGTGTTTTATGCACTTCATGTCGTTCAGCTTGAGATGCGCCCATACTAGTCGAGCCCGTCAAGTAACCCGACTGGCTATTGTATGTTCACCCTGTATGAGTCATAACTGCTTAAACCTAGGGTACTGAACTTATCATTGGAAACCCTGTTAACCATGGTACCTGGATCCATAAAGACTCATGAGCCGGGCATGGTGGTATGGGACACCGTGGTCAAGCTGTCGGCCTACGCTGGGGCCACAAACCTCCCCGTAGTGACCAGTGAGCACCATACTCTGAGTAGATTATGGTGATATGAGACATTATATTCTTGCTGTCGACCTACATTGATAAGGTGATGGGGGAGTGGAGCAACGAGTGCGAGCAACAGCCCTGGCAGCCCTTTGTAGTGACCTTGAGTTTATCCTGACACCGCATGGAGGTGACGAGTCCTGATGCAGTCTTAAGGATAAATAGGCTTGTATTGATAAGGTGATGGGGGAGTGGAGTAACGAGTGTGTGCAACAGCCCTGACATCCCTTGCAGCGACCTATAACTATAACATCGTATAAGATGATTAGGAGTGACGAACCTAGACAGGATCTGTGTTGGGATTGATATAAGAAAGGTACCTTAGTTTTCCAATCCTGCTGTAAGAAAAGGACTAATAACAACTCGGTAATCATTATTCATATCGCATTGCATGTGCCTGAAAGATGTGGAGCACTGCGGGAAGAAAGCATGCGGCAGACGCAGATGGTGCCGCATGAGGGAGTATGTCGGTGAGGGCATTCATTATGTCATTTTATGCATACATTAATAACAGTATCTATGAATGTTTAATTTATTGCTTTACTATTATCGCGTGATTGATTTGAGAACATGCTAATCTTTGCTCTATTATCCCACTGAGTTGATCACTCACTCCCACGTTACGGGATGATGTTTCAAACACTCACCAGTCCCTATTTTAGTTGCAGGTGATGGCGCTGCTTGTGAAGTGGAGCCGGACTTATATGATGATGAGGAGAACTTCTCCTCCATGTTTTGATCGACGAGATTACAGGGAGGTTGATTAGACGCCTTGACACTTGTCATTTTACTTTTGGAGCACTCATGTATATTCTTTTCTTTCCATTTTTGGAGTATACATGTATTTAATTAACCTGGTAACATGTTCACATTCTGGAGACTTACAATCAATTATATATTTTATGTATTTATCACAGTCTTCCGCTTGCTAATTTAACTGTCTCAGGAGTATGATATGCTGTTTTAGCTTAGTCTCAATCTTGTTTAATGTCATTCTATAGACAACATACATTTATCATTATCTATGTTGCATAAGTGACGTTTTGGAACTCGGGTGTTGGGTTTCTACCCGACCCCCGATTTTCAGGGTGTTACAGATTCTCATTTTCGAGTTGCTCATTTTTATCTTTTAATAATTTAACTTATTTTATAAGCTTGGATGATTCAGTTTTTAGGGATAGATTGGTTGTTTCTAACTTATCATTGTCTGAATAATATTGTTGCAAATCATTGATTAAAGGTGTATTAATTTCTAAGGTTTTGTCCAAGTCTTTTTGCAGCACTTCCTCTTTATTTTCAGGCATCCTTAGCCTTTTAAGTATGTGGATGCTATGAATATAGAATTGATTATAAGCATCTTGCAGTTTATCCTTTTCTGTTTCTTCTTCTCCTCCTCTAGTCTTCTCATTATCAGACGAAAATGATTCGGTGGCTTGTTATTCTTCCTTATTTTCATATTCCATGGGAATGATTGGAGTGGTGGAGACTAAGAATTTTTAATGATTTCTGATCTCCATCACTCTTTGAATTACTATTTTCTGAGTTTGACTCATCTGTATCATCCCAAGTGGCGGCCATTACCTTCCCCTTAGTTTTTTATTTTGCCATTAGTAGATAGATGTCCATACTTCTGACAGGCATAACATTGTGGTTCTTTGATCCTTTTGCCAAACTTGTCTACAGAAGGTTTGTCATCCACCTTTCTACCTCTAGAGGGACGGCCGTGATTCTTCTGAAAGAATCTTCTAAATCTTTGTGCCAGCAAAGCTACTTCCTCATCTTCATATTCCTTTTCACTTCCATTGTCCTCGCGTGTTGTTTTCTTTAAAGTTTTTAGGACTGTTTTTGGATTTTTAGGATTGTTTGAAGTGTACTTCAAAAATTTGTAGGGAACCTACTAGCTCTTCTACTTTCATCTCGTCTATGTTCCTACACTCCTCTATTGTTGTAACCTTGGGATTAAATCGTTCCGATAGGGATCTTAGAATTTTCCTACAAATTTTTGGCACTAAAACTTTTTCTCCCAATCCACCCATGGAGTTGTAAATTATATTCAACTTGGTGAAAATCTCCATAAACGTCTCATGCTCTTCCATTCTGAGACTTTCGAACTATGAAGTCAAGAGTTGGAGTTTGGACCTCTTCACAGTGCTTGTGCCTTCATGGGTTGTTTCCAATAGATCCTATGCTTCCTTGGATGTCCCACACATACTTATTTAATTGAATATATCCTAGGACATGACATAGTAGATGGTGTTCATAGCTTTAACTTCAACAGTCTATTTTTCCTTGTCGAACGCTATCCACTTTTCTTTGGATTTGGTTTTTGTGATGGTTGTGCCACTATCAAGTATGATTTGTACAGATGGTGGCACATATCCACTTTCAACTATTTCTCAGACTTCATGATCCAAAGATCTCAGAAAGTAGTGCATCTTAGCCTCCAGTGTGCATAATTTGAACCATCAAATACTGGAGGCCTAGTGACTGATGATGTAAGACCCATATCTTAGTCCGTACCGTTCCGTAAGATTCCGTGATCTTTCTGGTCGAATTCCAGCAATCTTCGACTCTTAACCGGTATTTACACGCGACCCTGGGTCACAGGCCATTAACCAGAGTCAGCTTGACCTAAGATTTATACCCTAACGACCATGTCATCACCGCGGTTCCGATGCCGCATCTCGTGCGCCGAGGCGATACCCAGGCCAAGAGATGTGGGCCCACGTTCAGTGCAAGGAAAATGTTGCACATGTGAATTTCGAGAGAATCTCTACGACTTGTTACATCAATCAATCAATTAATCCCATCATGTCAAGTACACATCACCTCACACCCATCCCTAAGCAACCCCAAAGTCAAAAAGTTCCTTACAAGCCCATACTTTTCTTACACCATTTGCCACAAAAGTCAAAAAGTTCTTACACCCATCACTCACCACATCCATCACTCCATCACCCATCTATCTATCTCTCTCTTTACAACTCTCTCTCTCTCTTTTTAAACTCACTCCCAAACAACAATCCCAAGCAAATAGAGGTGCTCACGTCCAAGCCCTTCCCAAGAGAGAAAGTGATTTTTTATGGCCCACTTCCCACCCCAAGAACCATCATCCTAGTCATTCAAACCTCATCACCCTCCATCAAAGTGAAACACAAGGAGACCAGCTTTTCAACGGACCAAGAAGATCAAACGGTGGGTGCTTCTATAGGCTAGTTTTTTAAGTTTTCATGATGGGACAAGTGAGGCATACCGATCAATGGTTTGGATCTCACTTGGGACCCTAAGATGTGGCCGATGGCTCACTTTGATCATCATGATCATTTCATGATGGGGCCAATCTCCATGGACCTCATCATAATGTTTACTTTCTAGTTGAAAAGGGTCATCTAGACCTTCCATTTTGGTGGAGAAGGAATCTTCACCGTTGATCTTTGATTTGGTTGGGCCCACATGTATTGGGACCAACTTGATGTATGATTAATTGCAAGGGAGGGCCCATAATGTCGAGGTCCCTCCATCACGCGTGTCCCACTCTCTCTCTCTCTCTCTCTCTCTCCCTCTCTTTTTCATTCTTTTTTCTTTTCTTGTGTTAATATGGTCATGTGACCCATCAGGATGGACCCCACCATGGGGCAGGTATTTTATCCAAGCCATTTATAAGTGGGGCCCACTTTAAATGTATTGTACCCACACCATCCATCATTTAGTGGCCCACCTCAATACATGTGCAACGCCAAAAGGGGAAAAACACAAATATTAGCTTGTTTCCAAGCTTAAGGGGTGGCTCACTCATATTGGCCCCACCTTGATATATGTATTCAATCCATGCCGTCCATTCCTTTTCCAAGCTCATTTTAGGCATTGAGCCGAAAGATGGGGCCAATCCGACTTTCGGGTGGGCCATAGCATAGCAAACAGTGGGTTTACCATTGAAATATCCCCCTGTCATTTCTATACCCCAAAATATAGTGAATATTGGGCTTGTTTGGCTTATCTCGAGCTATGGGAAGCAATGGCGGGGTTGGATTCTTCTTATGCAGGTCCCACAGTCGAAAAACCTCAGAAAAATAGTTTTTTTTAATATATATATATATATATATATGGTAGCAGACGCTGCTGCTGCTAGAGGAGCAGGCAGCGCCTACCGCGTGGATGGCTGGCGGCCATGTAGGCAGGGACCCACGGCTCCAGCTGTGGGCCCCACCATGATGCTTATTTATCATCTAAATCGTTCATTTGATGGGCCCCTCCCTGAAGTGGGCCCCCTCCAAAAATCAGCCTGATCTAGGACTCAGGTGGCCCATGTCATATGAAACAGTGGGGTTGAACCATCTTCCATTGAAACCTTTTAGGGCCTAGAAGTTTTGGATCAATATAAAATTTGTTTTCACTCTTCGTCCAGGCCTCTGTGGCTGTATGAATAGATTGGATGGCAAGAAAATGTTACAGTGGGCCCCACGTGGGACCCACCTTCGCCGTGTGAAGCAGCTGATGCTGCACTGTATAGCAGCTCTATAGCTATTATACTAACATCAGTAGGGTAGTGGGAACGGATGGGCTGGCCCCACAATGATGTATGTGTTTTACAGGTTGTCCATCATTTGGATGGTGGGGCCACCATGATGCATGGGTTACATCCAATCCATCCAACCATTTTAGAAGCTCATTTCATGGCATGAGCTAAAAGAATGAGTCAGATCCCTAGTTCAAGTGGTCCCCCACCATGAAAAAATAGTAGGAACAGTGACATTCACCGTTTAAAACTTCTTAAGGGCTACAGTAGTTCCATTCACTAACAGTGGACCCTATAGGATATTTTTAACTGTGGAAATCATTGTCACTACTATTTGGAGTGCGGTCCAGTTTATCTTTTGATATAATTCATTTATATATATACATGTATGTATATATATTATATACATCTGGATATATTTGTGGCCATCTGTTAAGGCCCACCCTGATATTTATAAGGCCTATGTTATGAGGCCCATCTTGATGAATATAAGGCTCATGGATTATTGCCCATTGCAATGTACATAAGGC
This sequence comes from Magnolia kwangsiensis, assembly GCA_037074715.1. Classification (NCBI taxonomy): domain Eukaryota; kingdom Viridiplantae; phylum Streptophyta; class Magnoliopsida; order Magnoliales; family Magnoliaceae; genus Magnolia; species Magnolia kwangsiensis. The sequence goes on along the minus strand of CM073573.1, from coordinate 108,945,454 downwards.
CCATTAGTGCGGCCCATTGATGTGGCCCACTTAATGAATATAAGGCCCATTTGATGTATTTAAGGCCCATGGGATGTAGCTAAGGTCCATTTCAATGTGTGATCCCAATATGGTTTATGTAATGATGTTTATGACAGCCGTGCTGTGGGAGCAATGTTGGTTTGACATCCACATTGTAAGAATAATGTTAGTTAAATGTTCGTATTATAACTCTCCTCAAGGCCCATTGATAGACCTATATGTGTAATGTGTAGGCCGTCTAGGCCCATCTTCATTATGAACAGAATTCATCGTCATATAACATGTTTAGTATAGTCTCATGATTCATACGCATAGGCATCATATGTATGTTTGATATGAGGAGTGATTGATCATAGCATATGCCTTCGGATAAATTATTTATGGGCTCTCAGCTAGGCGGTGATGCCCCACATGAGCGCACGATACGCGCAAGATTATTGCATGATTGGATAGTGTGATTCATGCATTTCGCATTGTGTGACATGGTTACAATACGCCCTAGTGACATCAAGGCCATAATCTCCACAGACGTATCGTGGTTGGAAGGATTGGATACCAGAAATCTTGTTCTACATGGGGTACTATAGATATCCCTGGATAAAAATCCCTAAACCCTTATGGTACCAAGAGGTTGCTCCAACGTCTAGATTGAGTGGGTACATGAGCGTCGAGGGCCGATTACAAGATGGCTACACTTTTCACTGTGTCGTGGTCGATTGGAAGGGGGTGCAGCCTTACCCGCCCGAGAGGAGGGGGAAAAGCTAGGCTGAGTTTAACCAGCTCGAGGAATGGGTCTGTTATCGATGAGCTGAGTCCAATATTGGCAATCGGATAGTGAAGTCTTTTTCACTCACCTTATTGTGTGCGATGGGCCGACAATCTGGGTTTGGAGTGTACTAGACCCTGGTGATATTTCAGAGTTGAACTGTATTGACATGTGGACTTAGATGAAGATTTGTATGCTTGAGTTGCATCTTGCATCGCATGGCCTAGGTATCGCCGACATCATTCTTATCTTGCATCGCATAGCCTTGGTACAGTTAATGGTATTCATGGATTCATCAGCATATTCTGCATTACTCTGATACTGCATAACTGTATTACCACCTTGTGCACACACTTTCACTACCCTCTAAGCTTTCTATAAGCTTATGCATGACCGTTGTGTACAGGTGACGTTGGATCACAGCAGTACTGAGGCAGGAGCGCATATCGAATCAGCTTGCAGCTTTTGACTATCATCATTGTATTTCCCTTTATGCTCATTGTACTTGTAAAGTTTTTTATCATAGTAGAAATATAATAAAGTTTTTGGTTATTATTTATGGGTTATGCTTTTGGTTATGCTTATTATGAATCAAACCGATGTTGAAAATCCTCCTCGTAGCATCCCAGGATCGAAACTTGGAGAATGGGGGCTAGGAGTTGAGAATGAGGTTCTACGGAGGCTGTCGGCACCAGATTCAGCAATCGGGAATTTTATGAGCACGGTTTTCGAGTTTGGGACATGACAGAAGACCAGATGTTTATGCTCTCCACAGAGTAAGGGTCCACACAACGCACCCACCACGTACACTCCCGCCGGAGGCCTCCTTGAGGACTTCCAAGGGTGAGAAACACCTTAGACCCAATCATACAAAGGAATGATCAAAGGGTCCTCTGGACTCTAGATACTTACAGATAAGAGGATAAGTCTCATTCAGCACATTGACGAAGATCTCCTCCTTATTGATGAAGAATCTTCTGCTCCCTTGATCTTCCACACAAATTATGTACCAAGATATGGCGACGAGTTGGGTCAAGGTTATGATGGAATCTTACTCTCTAAATGTTTTCCTATTAGGAAGATAGAGTGATTCCAATCATCTATGCTTTCAAGGCATCCCAGCTTAATGATTTACCATTAAGATAGTAGTTGGAGGATCCTTGAATGCGGAAGTTCATTCCCCAGTCCACTCTATTGAATATCAATGATGAGGGTGGATTGGAGGATGAACTCCTTTGAGAGAAAGGGCTTTGGGTAAATGATCTAAGGTTAAACACTTAAAAGAACTCTCTTCTTTCTCTAACAGCAACTAAAGTCAAGCTCTCTTTAAATAGGCAAAAGGTTCTAACGGATATAAATGATCACATTTATGACAGAATTCGATATCATCGAGCGTATACTCTCGATTGTATCGATGGTCCGCTCGATGACACAAACTCAATATCATACGCTTTTGAAAACCTTTTGCCAGCTGGTTGAGGGAATCGAGACTCGTGTCGATGCTATTGGATTTTGAACTCTGATATTATCAATGCTAGTTTCGATTCCTCGACATTTGAAAATGAGAGAGAGTTGCTTAAAATTTTTCAGGTCATAAGATATGATCGGGGGATACTTGATATCATTGAAATTTGAATACCGATGATATCGAAGGTTGTGTCGATGCATCAATAAATCAAAGGATTTTATTAGTGAGCTTACTGGACAGTTTATGTCCATTCTCGATGCAATCGATTCGGCCTTAATACCATTGATATTTGATTCTATCAAGTGACCCCCGATCAGAGTTGAAAATCACCTAAAAAATGTTGTTGGACAACTTCGTGCCCATGACCGATATCATCGAGAGTCTGCCAATATAATCGATATTTGAACTCCGATGGTCTTAAGGATGGCATCGATATATCAAAGCATATAGGAATTTCTTAAGTAAAAATAGGGGCGTCGAAGATCTGCTTGTCGCTATGTAACGTCCGGGAAAAATCCATATAATGATCCGAGTACCACTTCTAACAAAAATCCTTTAGAACCTAATCCTTTAGAAATTTAACATGAATTAACTAGCGCTAAACTCGATTACCTGTGAAATTAGCACCAACCACTTAAAATATGATCTACAAGACCCAAAACCTATAGAATTGTTAACACTACATTACTGTAACACCCCGAATTTTTGCTAATCTGGGGTTAGACATCCTTAGGCAATGGTCGACCATAACACCTTGGTAACCTCTTAGAACCCAATTCCAAAGCCAGAGATATCATTTGGAACCTAATTCTTTAGAAATTTAACGTGAATTACCCAGCGCTACACGAGACTTCTTGTAAAATTAGCACCAACCACTTTAAATACGATCCGTAAGACCCAAAACCTCTAGAATCGTTGACGCTACGTTACCTTAAAATCTAGGATCAAACTCTAAACCCGTTTGCCCTCAGGAACCCTTTGAAACTTTGTATTAGATCTAGACCGCGTGTCAAAAGTCTGATAGCGATAATCTTAGACGATTACGACCGCCTTGTTGGACTTGAAAATCATTTCAAAAATCAAGCCCAACTGATATTCTGAGGCTATTTCATTGAGCCTGGAGCAAGGAGTGTGAGAAAGAGTGAAATTCATTAAAATTAAATGTCATTTAAATAAATCTGGCACGTTTCTCTTGCGGGTTAAGTATAAGCATTCGGACTGTCAGAATCTGACCCAAATACACCCTCGGATCAGGGAACATTTCTCACCCAGGTCAGTGTACTTGGAATCCTCGATCGAGTCTCCGTGACCGCTGAACTGAAACTGGTCGGCCACGTGCGATCTGGGAACTCTACCGGACTGAAAACTTGGTGTGAGCAGGATCCGATATACATGAGCTTAAGTACGACTGCATTCGGCCAGGGGACCTCCCGAAATGCTCCTTTGGATCGGAAAAGACCCGATTTGGCTATAACCCAAGTATACCTTGAATTGAAGTCTGTTTTGGTTATGTTTGGGCTTATAAAAAGGCCTTAAACCCTTAGCTTTCTAACCCATACGAATTTTGGGAAAACCCTAAGAGAGAGAAGAGAGAAAAGAGAGAGAAGTGAGGGAGAAGCTAGTGATTTCTCCTGGGATTCTTCCCTGCTGCTCTACGTGCCAAATTCACCCTTCTGTATCGCTTTTCTAGCGACTCCGGCTTTGTTCTAGGTAAGAAAACCCTAACCTTAACCTGTTTTAGGAATTCTATCAATACAAGTAGCGAAGTAGCTGATGTATCTTGTGAATTAGGTCGTCATATCGTCGTTGACGAAGCGTAGACTTCCTGTTCGATTCTTTACACTTTTACGTGAAAGGTGCGGATCTTACACACTTAGATTACCTGTTTTCAAAGCTTTCAATGCCGTTTAATGGTAGATTGCTGATCAGGATGTTGTTTGACATGCAGAACATGCTGTCTGGTTTTCATTTTGAATACGTACGAAGAATATGAGATTTAGGGTATTTTGGATATTTGTAGAAAATACTGTATACGTACGTATTTTGCCAATATAATTGCCATGTGTATTTTCCGTGTACTTATACTAGTTATGCGTGTATGATCTGTTTGGCGAAGAGATTCGTCCTAATGCACATATTGGCCGACATATGCTATGTACACTAATGTGTGTAGGTTAAGTGTTTGTTGAAATGCCTAAATCAATATGATTTATGCTTGCCATATGTATCGAATGTAAGAACATGATTGTTGTATATTAGACATCTCCTTAATGTAAGGATTTGTCATATTATATGTTGAAATCAACATACGTCAAGTACGTAGGTGTTGTGTACTCTAAGAGTTTGTATGAATATATGTATGCTAAGTATTGAGTAAATGGTGTTGTAGATTAGAGTTGAGATTGGATTCTCAACTAATTTGATGATGTACATGAATTCCTCCATGTTTGTTGTATTGAATTGATTACCTTATGTGTGAAATACTCATGTATGGTTAACTGCTTCTGATGTATGTTATAACATGTTCATAACATGCTTGGATTACTTGTTATTTCAATTTTGTTTGCTTGGGGCTATACTCTAGTCCAGGAAGTCGGTAATGGATCAAATTCATGGTTGGCTTCTATTTACCACGAAGGACGCGTCGATGAGAGCGAGTCGTGTTTCAGGCAGGCGGCAGTGGTTAGGCCACACAAAGTGTTTCATGCACTTCATGTCGCTCAGCTTGAGATGCGCTCGTACTAGTCGAGCCCGTCAAGTAACCCGACTGGCCATTGTATGTTCACCTTGTATGAGTCATAACTGCTTGAACCTAGGGTACTGAACTTACCATTGAAAACCCTGTTAACCATGGTACCTTAATCCATAAAGACTCATGAGCCGGGCATGGTGGTATGGGACACCGTGGTCGAGCTGTCGGCCTACGCTGGGGCCACAAACCTCCCCATAGTGACCAGTGAGCAACCCAGACTCGTGAGCAGATTATGGTGGTATGGGACATTATCTTCTTGCTGTCGGCTTACATTGATAAGGTGATGGGGGAGCGGTGCAACGATTGCGAGCAACAGCCCTGACAGCCCTTTGTAGTGACTCGAGCGTACTCTGAGTCTACGTGAGGCGACGACCCTTCCGTTACAACAAGAGTACAACTAGGCCAGTATTGATAAGGTGATGGGGGAGTGGAGCAACGAGTGCGTGCAACAGCCCTGGCAGCCCTTGCAGTGACCTAGAAATATACCTTCGTATGAGATTACTAGGAGTGACGACCCTAGACAGGATCCTTGTTGGGAATGATATAAGGGAAGTACCCTAGTTTTCCAATCCTGCGGTATGAAAAGGACAAATAACAACTCGGTAATCATATTCATATCGCACTGCATGTGCCTGGAAGATGTGGAGCACTGAGGAACGTAAGCATGCCGCGGGCGTAAGATGGTGCCGTATGAGAGAGTATGTCGGTGAGGGCATCCATCATGTCATTTCATGCTTGCATTAACAACAGTATCTAGGAATGTTTAATTTCCTGCTTTACTATTATCGCGTGATTGATTTGATAACATGTTAATCTTTGCTCTATGATTCCACTGAGTTGATCACTCACTCCCACATTACGGAATGTTGTTCTGACACCCACCAGTCTCTATTTTAGTTTCAGATGATGGCGATGCTCTCGAAGCAGAGCCGGACTTGATGATGAGGAGGAGGATCCCTCCTATATGCAGGTTCTGATTGATGGGGTTACAGGGTTACTGATTAGATGCCAATACACATGGTATTTTGCCTTTTATTTTCGCACCATATATATTTTTTTTTCTCATATTTGGAGTATACATGTATATGTTTAACCTGGTAACATGTTCACACTCTGGAGACTCACAACAGTTCATATATTCTATATATCTATCACATTCTTCCGCTTACTAAATTAACTGTCTCTGGAGTATGATATGCTGTTTTGACTTGATCCACCTCATGTTTTATGTACTATTACCGCCGACATTCATCCATCATTGAAAATGTTGCATAAGTGTCGTTTTGGAACTCGAGAGTTGGGTTTCTACCCGACCCCCAATTTTTGGGGCGTTACAGATGTTATCAGAGCATGATTTGGATTAAACTGGACCTGCGTTATGGTAACGCAATGTACAATGACACACTCTGACTTAGTACGGGGGCGATGGAACCTAGAAACCATATTAGAATCCCAAGTTTCGCGACGCGTGAGACTATACAGTAATTTAGTCCATAACACATCTTTGGTTGCATGAAGCGACGTAATTCGCCTCTAGGTCATGAGTCGATGGCTTTGAGTCATTCCCTGAAGAATTTCAAACTCGGGAATGGATGTCCTTGGTTTGTGGGGCAACCCAACATCTTACACTCAATCTCAAGGCCTAAAACCCCTTTTTTATCCAATTCCTTCATAATCTCTCCCTTAACCACCCCACTCTTCAACTCTTTCTAAGTCCTTTCATACTAGAAATAAATCCTAATGTAAAAATGATGGAGAATCATACTTAAATAAAAATTTACTATGAATAGTAAATATATGTGTAGCTTGGTCTTTTGGCCATTTTTATTAGGGAATCTTGTAGAATGAATGAGTTAGTTGGATGGATTAGCCTCTCCTACCCTAAAATCATATGTTACAAGTCATATAAAATCATTCCGGTCTGCAAGTTGGCCCTGAAACGTCTCAAACGGAGTCGTGGGCCTACCCACGCTAATATAGGATGATCTGAGGTGGGACCCATACCTTTTGGGGGACCACAGGATAGGGGGACCATGCCCAGATGGTGGGCCATTGCTGAAAATGAAGTTGACCAGCGAGGACCTCGCAGGTTCGGCTAGGCCTCGCCGTACAGTGGGCCCTACTCGGGCCGGGCGTCGGGCCGACGTTGTTTGGTGGTTAGGGGAGACCCCCTAGGTACGGGCCGTCCCTTAAAACCCTCCCAAAATGTGTTCCCCTTCATAAAAAGCCCTCCCAAGCTCTCCCTTCTTCACGATTTTGTTGCCTCCCCTCCCAAATTTCATTTCAAACCACCTCCATTCTCGTTTTCTGCCTCAACCGACGCCACTCCATCACTCACAGCCATACCAACTTTCTTCTCTCTCCATTCTCGTCGTTTGGAGCTCTCTCATCCTCTATTGGAGGCTAAAATTTGTGTGAGCCTCCATCCCAACCTATTTCGCTCTTTTCCTTTGAAATCCTAGCATTTGGGGGCCTATTTCACCCCTCTATAGGACCTAGATTTATGCCAGCCCATTGGGTCAGCCATATCTCCCCCTTTCCTCCATTTTTCATGGCCTTTGTAGAGGCTAGTTTAGCCTTTTTCTCCCTTTCCACCATCCTCTCTCTCATGGGAAAGAGGAAGACCGCCGTTGATGAGGTCGGGCCTAGTCGCCCCGCCCGTTTAAGAAGGTCGAGAGATGCCGCCGCCCTATGGCTTGGTTGTTGCTATGTTAGGATCCCTTTGTTTTTTGTGTTGATGAGCTTAGTAGTAGTGTAGTAGTTGGTAGAAGTTTTAGATGTTGGGAGTCTTGGTCGCATTAGCTCACATGCATCTTCTGTCATGATTCATGTAACATTGTGTTCCAGGTATTGTGACAAATTCTGGTAAATGACATGCATGCAGTCCCTTTTGCTATGAAGTGAGTGGAATGCTTAAGGGATTGTGTATTTCTATGCTTCATCTCACACTTTCCAACACAAGATCCATTTTCCAAAGCCCATGAAATTGATTTGAATCCCAACCCACCCACCTACTAAACATGTCACTCCCAATTCTTAGGTGGGAGTAGGAAAGCAGTCCCATTTAACACAACTTAAGACCACTGGCAACATATGCCCTTGGCGTTTTGGACCTAGAGTTATATAGGAAATCCAATTCCATTTAGACAATCGTGACCCTAAGCGATAGAACAATTTCCTGTATTAGAAATGGTATGAAACCATTTAGCGTATAAGCTTAGGCTTTGGATTACAGCTAGTGAGTTACAAACTAGTCTACTAGTTACCTTAAGTAGTGTAAAGCCTGTATATGCTAAGGAATAGTAAGTTAGATTGGTTGGAGTAGAACCTCATCCTTTCGATAGATCCCCTTAATACTTATAGACTTCTATTATAACCCTTAAGAAAGTTGTTTTAACTTAGAACCATTCACTCTCAGGGAAAAATTATAAATCCCTTAGATTAAACTTAGAATAAACTAGCACGCCCCTTAGAATTGCCTTCCCAAAGACTTATTGCATTCGGGAACACAGAGTAAAGGAACTGTATATGTAAGCGATGTATCCGCAGTTTGAATCGATTTCTTAATCCTAGTAGTTACCAATGAATCCAATGCTCTGATCAAGCAGAAGATCGACATCACTCGGATTAAGAACTGATACAACGAGTTTTCTGTCCTGATTAGACAGAAGGTTCAATGTATCCGGCTCAGACCCACTACACACCTTTTCTTCCATGTTAGCCCAACCACCTACAACCAAAAGTTATTGCTTTACCTTTGGGAAATGTTGAGGACATACAGCCAATAGAGATTAGACCTCTTGCCACAAACTCACATTCGTCCTTGAAATCAACCACAACACCCATCACTTCAGCTTTTTTCTACAACCATAGGTACCAATGCCATAGAACGCATCATTAGCAAAGGAAGACCAATGTAGTAAGAGGTTGTTTTCCATTTCATTTTAAAGATAGGCCCTAAGTTACACCTCGTTCCGATATACGGATCGAGACATAGATTCTTGAGCCTTAAGCAGAACTAAGTTTTAAGGAGGGTAGAACATTTTGAGCCCAATCTAGTTAGGTCAGTCAATGTAACCGTTAGATCAAAGTGGAGCAGCGGAAGCTTGGTTGGCCTCTTCCCCACTGGCCCAGGATCGAAACAGTTGGTTTAGGTTATACGTAAGGTTAGGTCATTAAATAGAACTTGAACCTTCTTTAGAATATCAATACGAAAGTCTCTTTAGGGACTCATTACCCTTAACCAATTTCGGGGATGAAATTTTGTTTTAAGGGGGGTAGGTTGTAGCACCCCGGATTTTTGCTAACCTGGGGTTAGACGTCCTTAGGCAATAGGTCGACCATAACACCTTGGTAACCTCTCAGAACCCAATTCCAAAGCCAGAGATATCATTTGGAACCTAATTCTTTAGAAATTTAACGTGAATTAGTCAGCGCTACACTAGACTTCTTACAAAATTAGCACTAACCACTTTAAATACGATCTGCAAGACCCAAAACATCTAGAATCGGTGACGCTACATTACCCTAAAATCTAGGATCAAACTTTAAACCTGTTTGCCTTCAGGAACCCTTTGAAACTTTGTATTGGATCTAGACCGCGTGTCGAAAGTTCGATAGCGATAATCTTAGACGATTACGACCGCCTTGTTGGACTTGACAATCATTTCGAAAATCAAGCCCAACTGATGTTCTGAGGCTATTTCATTGAGCCTGGATTAAGGAGTGTGAGAAAGAGTGAAATTCATTAAAAATTAGATTTTATTTAAATAAATCTGGCACGTTTCGCTTGTGGGTTAAGTATAAGCATTCAGACCGTCGGAATCTGACCCAAATACACCCTCGGATCAGGGAACATTTCTCACCCAGGTCAGTGTACTTGGAATCCTCGATCGAGTCTCCGTGACCGCTGAACTGAAACTGGTCGGCCACGTGCGATCTGGGAACTCTACCGGACTGAAAACTTGGTGTGAGCAGGATCCGATATACATGAGCTTAAGTACGACCGCATTTAGCCAGGGGACCTCCCGAAATGCTCCTTTGGATCGGAAAAGACCCGATTTGGCTATAACCCAAGTATACCTTGACTTGGAGTCTGTTTTGGTTATGTTTGGGCTTATAAAAGGGCCCTTAAACCCTTAGCTTTCTAACCCATACGAATTTGGAAAAAACCCTAGGAGAGAGAAGAGAGAAATGAGAGAGAAGTGAGGGAGAAGCTAATGATTTCTCCTGGGATTCTTCCCTGCTGCTCTACGTGCCAAATTCACCCTTCTGTGTCGCTTTTCCGGCGACTCCGGCTTCGTTCTAGGTAAGAAAACCCTAACCTTAACCTGTTTTAGGGATTCTATCAATACAAGTAGCGAAGTAGCTGATGTATCTTGTGAATTAGGTCGTCATATCGCCGTTGACAAAGCGTAGACTTCCTGTTCGATTCGTTACACTTTTACGCGAAAGGTGCGGATCTTAGACGCTTAGATTACCTATTTTCAAAGCTTTCAATGCCGTTTAATGGTAGATTACTGATCAGGATGTTGTTTGACATGTAGAACATGTTGTCTGTTTTTCAATTCGAATACGTACAAAGAATATGAGATTTAGGGTATTTTGGGCATTTGTAGAAAATACTGTATATGTACGTATTTTGTCAATATGATTGCCATGGGTATTTGCCGTGTACTTATACTAGTTATGCGTGTATGATCTGTTTGGCGAAGAGATTCGCCCTAATACACATATTGGCCGACATATGCTATGTAGACTAATGTGTGTAGGTTAAGTGTTTGTTGAAATGCCTAAATCAATATGATTTATGCTTGCCATATGTATCGAATGTAAGAACATGATTGTTGTGTATTAGACATCTCCTTGATGTAAGGATTTGTCATATTATATGTTGAAATCAACGTACGTCAAGTACGTTGGTGTTGTGTAGTCTAAGAGTTTGTATAAATGTATATATTGCTAAGCATTGAGTAAATGGTGTTGTAGATTAGAGTTGAGATTGGATTCTCAACTGATTTGATGATGTACATGAATTCCACCATGTTTGTTGTATTGAATTGATTACCTTATGTGTGAAATACTCATGTATGGTTAACTGCTTCTGATGTATGTTATAACATGCTGATAACATGCTTGGATTACTTGTTATTTCAATTTTTTTTGCTTGGGGCTATACTCTAGTCTAGGCAGTCGGTAATGGATCAAATTCGTGGTTGGCTTCTATTTACCACGAAGGACGCGTCGATGAGCGCGATTCGTGTTTCAGGCAGGCGGCAGTGGTTAGGCCACACAAAATGTTTCATGCACTTCATGTCGCTCAACTTGAGATGCGCTCATACTAGTCGAGCCCGTCAAGTAACCCGACTGGCCATTGTATGTTCACCTTGTATGAGTCATAACTGCTTGAACCTAGGGTACTGAACTTACCATTGAAAACCCTGTTAACCATGGTACCTTGATCCATAAAGACTCATGAGCCGGGCATGGTGGTATGGGACACCGTGGTCGAGCTGTCGGCCTACGCTGGGGCCACAAACCTCCCCGTAATGACCAGTGAGCAACCCAGACTCGTGAGCAGATTATGGTGGTATGGGACACTATCTTCTTGCTGTCGGCCTACATTGATAAGGTGATGGGGGAGTGGAGCAACGATTGCGAGCAACAGCCCTGGCAGCCCTTTGTAGTGGCCTCAAGCGTACTATGAGTCTACGTGAGGCGACGACCCTTCCGTAGCAACAAGAGTACAACTAGGCCTGTATTGATAAGGTGATGGGGGAGTGGAGCAACGAGTGCGTGCAACAGCCCTGACAGCCCTTGCAGTGACCTAGAAATATACCATCATATGAGATTACTAGGAGTGACGACCCTAGACAGGATCCTTGTTGGGAATGATATAAGGGAAGTACCCTAGTTTCCCAATCCTGCGGTATGAAAAGGACTAATAACAACTCGGTAATCATATTCATATTGCACTGCATGTGCCTGGAAGATGTGGAGCACTGAGGAACGTAAGCATGCCGCGGGCGTAAGATGGTGTCGTATAAGGGAGTATGTCAGTGAGGGCATCCATCATGTCATTTCATGCTTGCATTAACACCAGTATCTATGAATGTTTGATTGCGTGCTTTACTATTATCGCATGATTGATTTGATAACAGGCTAATCTTTGTTCTATGATTCCACTGAGTTGATCACTTACTCCCACGTTACGGGATGGTGTTCCGGACACCCACCAGTCCCTATTTTAGTTTCAGATGATGGCGATGCTCGCGAAGCAGAGCCGGACTTGATGATGAGGAGGAGGATTCCTCCTATATGCAGGTTCTGATTGACGGGGTTACAGGGTTACTGATTAGATGCCAATACACATGGTATTTTGCCTTTTATTTTCGCACCATGTATATTCTTTTTGCTCATCTTTGGAGTATACATGTATATGTTTAACCTGGTAACATGTTAACACTCTGGAGACTCATAACAGTTCATATATTCTATATTCTATCACATTCTTCCGCTTGCTAAATTAACTGTCTCTGGAGTATGATATGCTGTTTTGGCTTAATCCACCTCATGTTTTATGTACTATTACAGTCGACATTCATCCATTATTGAAAATGTTGCATAAGTGACGTTTTGGAACTCATGAGTTGGGTTTCTACCCGACCCCCGATTTTCGGGGCATTACAATTACCCCGAAATCTAGGATCCAACTATAACCCCAGTTGCTCTCAGAAGCATTCAGAAACTTCATATCAGACCTGGACCGCACGTCGAAAGTTCAATAGTGATAAACTTAGACAATTATGACTACCTAGTTGGACTTGACAATCACCTCGAAAACTAAGACCAGCCGATGTCCAGAGAATATTTCCTTGAGTCTAGAGTGAAGAGTGTGAGAACGTGAAGATTTTTAGAAAATTAAATAAGAATTTAAGTAATCTGAATCGTGTCGCTTGCATACCATTTATAAGCATTCTGACCGTCAGAATCTGACCCAAATTCACCCTTGGATTAGGGAAGATGGCCCATACATGTCAAAGTACTTATGGCCCTGATCGAGTTTCGGTGACCGTTGAATTGAAACTGGTTCACCACGGTCAATCTGGAAATCCAATCAGACTAAAAACTTAACTTGCTTAAGATCCAATATTAGTGAGCTTAAGTCCGACCGCATTTAATAAGAGGACCACTAGAAGTGTTCCGATGGATCAGGAAAAGCATGATTTGGTTATAACCTAAGTATACCTTGGCTCTGGGACTATTTCCTTCAGTTCTGGGCCTATATGAGGGCCTTAAACCCTCTCTCACATATCCCATACGAATTTTCAACCCTAGCTAATATAAGAGTGAGTAAAGAGAGAGAAAGTGATAGAGTACTTGGTGTTTCATCTTGGGATTCTTCCCAGTTCCTGTGCACACCAATCCATCGTATCTAAATCGTTATTCCAGTGATTCTAATTCTGTTTTTGGATAAGTCAATCAAACCCTAACCTATTTTGGAGCTTAGAATAGTCTAAGTGTTATTGTAGCTAACCTAATTCATGCTTTAGGTCAGCAATTATAATTCTATTTTTGTATAAGTCAATCAAACCCTAACCTATTTTGGAGCTTAGAATAGTCTAAGTGTTATTGTATCTAACCTAATTCATGCCTTAGGTTGCCTATCCGTCGTTGACGAAGACTTATCGTCTAAATCATACCCATTACGTAATTATCAGTTTAAGGTGCAGACTATATATGTTTAGGTTATGGTTTTCAAGACTTTCAATGTTAGATAATGATTTATTCTTGACGTGGATCTATTACACATGCTAAATGCGTTATCTGTTTTGATTTACGTATATGTATAACTTATGCTCTAAATAGAGTATTTCATGTATATGTTAGAATGTCTGTATGCGTATGAAATTTAATATTATGATTGCCATGATTATTTGTCGTTCGTACAAGATTGTTATGTATGCGACAACTCCTTGATAAAAGGATTTATCCTAACATGTAATATGGTCGACATACGTGATGTATGTTGAATAGTGTAGTCTAAGTGTTTGTATAAATGCCTAAATGAGTTAGTATTTAGTAAAGTGTGATTTATAAGGGTATTGAGATATGAATCTCAATTGCCGTACTTGTGTGTATGATTTCCTCCATGAATTGGTTAACCTATTTTAATCATGTTAACTGTGTGTATGATTTCCTCCATGTACTATAGTCATGTTTAAGTTATATTTCATAACATGTTCATTTGAATGTAGAATTTGAATCAAATGTCTATTATTGAGATTGTACATGACTGGGACTGTATTACAGTCCAGGTAGTCGGTAACAGCCCTTAAACTGGTGGTTGAGGTTATTTTCGTCATGCAGGATATGTTCAACGAATGCGAGTCATACTTGGAATGTTCGACAGTGATTAGGCCACACGGAGTGCTTATGCATTCCATGTCGATCGACTCAATGTACGCTTGTCCTAGTTGAGCTCGTCAATTAACTCAATTGACCGATGTATGTTTACCATGTTTGGACGCTACTATTTGAATCTAGGGCACCAAACTCACTAGTGAAATCCCATTAACCTTGGTACCGCGATCCCGTAAGACTCATGAGCCGGACATGGTAGTATAAGACACCGTAGTCGAGCTGTTGGCCTACGTTGGGGCGACAAGCCTCCCTATAGTGACTAGTGAGCAACCTAGACTCATGAGCCGATTATGGTGGTATGAGATACTATATTCATGCTGTCGGCCTACACTGATTGGTGACGAGCCCTCTGTAGTTGTAACGCCCCAAAAATCGGGGGTCAGGTAGAAACCCAACTCCCGAGTTCCAGAACATCACTTATGAAATATTTTTAATAATGGATGAATGTCGTCGGTAACAGTACATAAAACATGAGGTGGATTAAGCTAAAACAACATATCATACTCCAGAGACAGTTAAATTAGCAAGCGGAAGAATGTGATAGATATATAAAATATATAAATGATTGTAAGTCTCCAGAGTGTGATCATGTTACTAGGTTAACTAAATACATGTATACTCCAAAATAGAAAGAAAAGAATATACATGAGTGCTCTAAAAATATAAAATGACGTGTCATGGCATCTAATCAACCTCCTTTTAATCCCTTCAATCAAAACACGGAGGAGAAGTCCTCCTCAGCATCATACAAGTCCATCTCCACTCCACAAGCAGCGCCCTCATCTGAAACTAAAATAAGGACTGGTGGGTGTCCGGAACACCATCCCGTAACGTGGGAGTGAATAGCTAACTTAGTGGGATCATAGAACAAAGATTAACATGTTATCAAATTCATCAGGCGATAATGATAAAGCAAACAAAATAAACATTCCTAAATACTATGATTAATGCATGGATGAAATGACATGATGGATGCCCTCACTGACATACTCCCTCATGCGGCACCATCTGCGTCCGCGGTATGCTTTCTTTCCTCAGTGCTCCACATCTTCCAGGCACATGCAGTGCGGTCGGACTTAAGCTCATGGATATTGGATCCTGCTCACACCAAGTTTTCAGTCCGGTAGAGTTTCCAGATCGCACGTGGCGGACTAGTTTCAGTTCAGCGGTCACAGAGATTCGATCGAGGATTTCAAGTACACTGACCTGAGTGAGAAATGTTCCTTGATCCGAGGGTGTATTTGGGTCAGATTTCAACGGTCTGAATGCTTATACTTAACCCGCAAGCGAAACGTGTCAGATTTATTTAAATGACATTTAATTTTTAATAAATTTCACTCTTTCTCACACTCCTTGCTCCAGGCTCAATGAAATAGCCTCAGAACATCAGTTGGGCTTAATTTTCGACACGATTGTCAAGTCCAACAAGGCGGTCGTAATTTTTTAAGATTATTACTATCGGACTTTCGACGCGCGGTCTAGATCCAATACAAAGTTTCAAAGGATTTCTGAGGGCAAACGGGTTTAGAGTTTGATCCTAGATTTTAGGGTAACGTAGCGGTAACAATTCTAGAGGTTTTGGGTCTTACAGATCGTATTTAAAGTGGTTGGTGCTAATTTTGCAGGAAGTCTAATGTAGCGCTGGCTAATTCACGTTAAATTTCTAAAGAATTTCGTTCTAAATGATATTTCTGGCTTTGGAATTAGGATTTGAGAGGTTACCAAGGTGTTATGGTCGACCCATTGCCTAAAGACGTCTAATTCCAGGTTGGCAAAAATCTGAGGTGTTACAGTAGTGACCTCGAGCATACCTTGACACTGCAGACAGGTGACGAGACTTTTTGTAGTAACTAAGGTATACTAGGCCTGTATTGATTGGTGACGAGCCCTTTACAGTGACTTAGAATAGTAATATCGTATGAGATTTACTAGGACTGATGACCCTAGAATGGATCATTTTTTGGGTATTGATATAAGGGAGGTGCCTTAGCTTCCAAATCCTGCTATGTAAAAAGGACTAATAAGAACTGGGTAATCATGTTCATAACATTGCACTGCATGTGCCGTTGGCTTTGGTGTAGAGCACAGTGGTAGTCATTCATGTCGCGATCGTTAGAGGTTGTCGCAAGAGGGATTTTGTGGTGAGGGCATGCATCATTTCCTCATACCATTCTTGCATTAACAAGAGTATATAGGAAATGTTTGATTGTACTGCTTTATCATTACTGCTTGATCGAATTGATAACTTGTTAACCTTTGCTGTATAGTTCCACTGAGTTGATCACTCACTCTCACGTTCTGAGATGGTGCTTAAACACCAACCAGACTCTGACTTAGTTATAGGTGACGGTGATACCTGTGAGGCGGAGCCGGAGTTCGACGAGGATGAGGAGGTGTTCTCGTTCATGCAGTTCTTAGGCGGGTTTATGTGAGCCATGTCCTGATTGACGGGGATTCAGGGCTGTGTTGTAGTGATTTATCACATTTTTGATACATGTATTTTGAGACACGATTTGTAATTATGACCTGGTAGAGCATATATATCTTGGGGACTTATGTTGGTTTATATATCTATTTCAGACTTTCGCTTGTGTATTCTACTTGTCCCTAAATTATGTTTGCTGATCTAGCTTAATTTACCTCATGTTTTATACACTAATATAGACAACATACATCCATCATTAAATATGGTGCATAAGTGATGTTTTGGAACTCAGGAGCTGAGTTATACTCGACTCCCAAATTTCAGGGCGTTACAAGTTGGTATCAGAGCATGATCTGGATTAAACTGGACCTGGGTTATGGTCACACGATGCACACTGACGCCACTTTAGCGTAGGAGGGTGCAAGAAAAATTTAGAAACAGGTTTAGGACTCCTAGTTTTGTTAATTGGCGAAAGTTTACTGAAAACGATCACCGAGATCGAGTCCGTGTACACTCCTGATCACACAGGACAACCCCAAACTACTTCTAGGCCATCAATCGACGGGTTTAGACCATATTTTATCTTATTCTAGTCGTTAAAAATCAGTAAATGTGGATATGTATCAGATTTGTTTCGAAACCACCCGAAATGAGTCGAATCAGAGTAGGGCACAATCGGGGCAGTTTTAGGGGGACCTAGGGTGGGACCCACATCATTTTTTACCCAAGGGAGGGAGGACCTCGCCAGAGGGGCGAGCCCTCACCGGGATGTCCAGAGACTGGCGAGGCCCTCACCGGTTCGACGAGCCCTCACCGCCCAATGGGCCCCATGGGGTTGGGCCGGTCGAGCCGACACTCTTAGGGCATTGTATGGCCCACTCAACCATAGTCTTTGTTTAAAACCTCTCCTAGCTCATCCTTCCTTCACAAATCACCCTCCCAAGCTTCCCTTTTTTAAAAATACTTCTCCAATCTCTACAAAACCCGTCTCCAAACTCTTTCTTCTTCCATTTTTGTGCATCCCCTTTCTACCCATCTCAAAACCCACCTCCATTGCTGATTTCTCCTTCTTTTCTTCCCATTTGAGCAGTCAAATCCCTACTTTGAGTCTCAAATTTATGGAAGGACCAATACCCATCCCATTTCCTTTATTTCTTTCATTTTCCATGGCCCTATTCGAGCTTGTTACGGCCATATTTTTCATTTCCTCCATCCTCTCTTTCATGGGGAAGAAGAGAGCTCTCGTAGATGAAGCCGAGCTTAGTCGCCCAACCTGTTCAAGAAGGCCGAGAGGTGTCGCTGCTAGTTCAAGCACCACTCGTGAATTGCGGACGAAGTGGGATCTAAATCCCCATGCTCCCATAGGAAGGTCCTTATTGGCAGAGTTGTCCCATGGTGTTTATGACGGCCATAGGGTCCTTTTTGAAGCTCATGTTGATGCACAACTATTTGAAGAGTTCTTGTTGTTCAAGTACCTAGTTGAAGCCAAGTGGGGTCCGCTATTTGAGGGTGAGCGTCGTGTTAATATGAGTATTGTCCGAGCTTTCTACGTCCACATTCGAGAGCCGACGCTGGAGCCCTTGCAGTTTAGAATTTCAGTTGGAAGAGATCGGGTGGCTACAGTTGACGTTGCTTTGATATCTCGTCTTCTGAATGTGCCACTTGGCGAGGTTCATGCAAGTGAGAAGAATTTGAGTAGTGCATGTGAAAGGGATCGCCGCACATGGTTCTTGTGTGGTCGTCTGGTGGAATGGAAGCCTAACAAAAGCCTCTTAGTGACAAATATGACAGATGACTTCCGTTTGCTTCACCACATCTGTACCTTTAACGTCTATCCCAGGTGGAGCAACCGCAGTGAGTGCATTCACCTGATGGTGGATTTCTTATATCAAGTGGGGCAGGGAGAGAAGCTTTGTGTGCCTACATATCTCTTACGACAGATAGTCCTTATCGCACGTTCTAATAGAAGGACTGAATCTCTCCCGTTCGACCGACTCATATGCAAGATTGCACTTGAGTTTGGCTACAGACTTAGGGCGGAATTGTCGGCGCCAATCCATTACATCACCGAGACTACTCTCAATCAGATGGAGATCGGGCCTCGGTAATGGCAAGCCCTACTTAAGGAGAGTGAAGATGAGTCAGAAAGTGAAGAGGAAGAGAGTGACGAAGAAGTAGGAGCCGAAATAGAAGAAGAAGAAGAGGAGCAGGGCGAAGAAGAAGAGGAGGCTCAGGATACTGATAAGAGTTCTCCTCCTGCTACTCAGGAGCATGATCCTGATAGGGCTGATAGAGAAGCCCGTTTGGTTAGGCTTGAGGAGGGCCAGGCCACTTTTTGACAGAATATTATGGATCTGTGAAGCCTCATGAAGCATAAATTCAAGAAAGTAACCCGCACTTTGAGGACGATCTTGTGTTGTCTGCAAGATAAGGGTGCCCCTCCTCCATAGCCAGATTCTAATGAATAGTCCTTTATGTAGTTGTTGTTTGTTTGTTTGTTACTTATTCTTTTGTGTAGCCTTTCTAGGCTTAGTAGTTTGGGAGTTGTTTTGGTGTCTAAAGCTTAGTAGTTGAAGCTTAGTTGTTTTTCTCACATGCTTTCTCCGTCATGATTCATGTAATGCTGCACTTCCTGTATTGTGACAATTTTGTTAATGGAATGCATGTTATTTCTTTAGCTTGTGAAGTGAATGCTGCGTGGATGGATTGTGTGAATGCTTAATCTCACTGGTCGCACTCTCTGTTGTATGTAGGGTATGCCACTTAAGGACTCGAGGAATTCGGCCCATCTCTCTCTGGGTGAGTCACTTGATGGGGCCCCTCCCCTGAGCGATAGCCACAAGGACCCCCATTCGGGCCCATCTCGTTCTGATCCTATGCTGGATTCTGTAACGACTCGAAAAAATCTTTGCAAAGACCCTAGTATCAACTCAAGTAGAAATCCTTAAGGACTAAATCCTTTAGAAACTAAACGAGAATTAACTAAGTGCTAACCTAGATTACCTGTGAAATTAGCACTAATCACTTTAAATACTATCTACAAGACCCAAAACCTGTAGAATCGTTAACGCTCCATTACCCTAAAATCTAGAATCCAACTTTAAACCCAGTTGCTCTCGGGAGCACTTTGAAACTTCGTATAGGACCTGTACCGCACGTCGAAAGTCCGATAGTGATGAACTTAGAAGATTATGACCGCCTAGTTGGACTTGACTATCACCTCAAAAATTAAGTCTAAACGATGTCCTGAGACTGTTTCCTTGAGTTCGGAGTGAAGAGTGTGAAAAAGTGAAGATATTTAAGAAATTAAATATGAATTCAAGTAATCTGAGTCGTGTCACTTGCGCATCATTTATAAGCATTCTGACCGTTGGTTTTTAACCCAAATTCACCCTTAGATCAGGGATGATGGCCCACACATGTAAAAGTATTCATGGCCCTGATCGAGTTTCGGTGACCGCTGAACTGAAACTGGTCCGCCACGGTTAATTTGGAAACCCGATCAAATTAAAAACTTAACTTGATTAAGATCCAAAATCTATGAGCTTAAGTCCGACCGCACTCAGTAATAGGACCTCCAGAAGTGCTCCGTTGGATCGAAACAAGGCCGATTTAGTTATAACTTAAGTATACCTTGGCCTTATGGCTATTTTCGTCGTTTTTAAGCCTATATAAAGACCTTATAACCTCTCTCTCATACACCATATGAATTTTGAAACCCTAGCTAAGGAAGAGAAGAAAAAAAGAGAGAAAGTGAGAGAGAAGTGGGAGCTACTCCTGGGATTCGATTCCCATTACTCCTTGTGCTTACACATCGTTACTGAATCACTATTCTGGTGATTTCAAATACACTATTGGGTAAGAAAACCTAACCCTAATCAGTTTTGGGATTTTAACTAGTTAAAGTGATGTAATAGCTAACCTATTTCATGTAATAGGTTACCGTTGGGACGTAGACCAAGCATGAGTGAACGAACTGAGTTCGTTACACGTTTATCGACGTAAGGTACGGATTATAGACGTATAGGTTATGGTTTTCAAATCTTTCAAATTTAGATAATGATTTATTATTGATGTGGATGCTATTTCACATGCAAAACATGTTGTTTGTTTCATGTTTCGAATACGTATGAAATATGTATGCCGTAGTGTATTCTATGTATTTGTTGAAATACCTGTATATTTATAAATTTTGGATCTGTGATTGCCATGATAAATCATTGTTAGTACGTGCTTTTTATCTATGCAACAACTCCTTAACAAAAGGAATTGCCCAATTATGCAATATGCCAAGATACGTGGTGTATGTTGAATAGTGTAGTCTAAGTGTTTGTGTAAATGCTTGAATGAGTTAGAAATAGGTAAAGTATGATTTTTAAGGGAATTGAGATATGAATCTCAATCACCTTAATTGTGTGTATGATTTCCTTCATATTATGTTTAGCTTATTTCATTCCTGCCAATTGTGTGTATGATTTCCTCCATGTATAGTATTCATGTTTAAGTTATATTTCATATTATGCTTATATGAATGTGAAAGTTGAATCATATGTCTATTATTGAGGTTGTACATATTTGGGGCCATGTTATGGCCCAGGCATTCGGTAACAGGCTTGGAGTTCGTGGCTGAGCTTTATTCGCCACATAGGACGTGTTTGACGAACCCGAGCCGCACTAGAGTTGTCGGCAGTGGTTTGGCCACATGGAGTGTTTGTGCACTTCATGTCGATTCACTCAATGTGCGCTCGTGCTAGTTGAGCTTGTCAAGTAACCTGATTGACCCGATGTATGTTCACCATATATGGATGCTTCTATTTGAATCTAGGGTACCAAACTTATCAATGCAATCTCGTTAACCTTGGTACCTCGATCCGCTAAGACTCATGAGCCGGACCTGGTAGTATGGGACACCATGGTTGAACTGTCATCCTATGCTGGGGTGACGAGCCTCCTCGTAGTGACCAGTGAGCACCTATACTCATGAGCCTATTATGGTGGTATGGGACACTATATTCGAGCTGTCGGCTTACTCTGATTGGTGACGAGCCCTTTGTAGTGACCTCGAGAATATCCTGAAACTGTAGTGGGGCGACGAGCCTTATTGCAGTATATAAGGTATAACTAGACCTGTATTGATTGGTTACGAGCCCTTTATAGTGATCTAGAACTATACTAGCGTATGATATTGTCTCGGACTGATGACCCGAGAATGGATCACCGTTTGGGTAATGATACAAGGGAGGTACCTTAGCTTCTCAATCTTGCTGTATGAAAAGGACTAATAAGAACTCGGTAATCATGTTCATATCATCGTACTGCATGTGCTGACAATGAAATGCACTGAGGGAAGAAAGCATGCTGCGAACATAAGATGGTGTCACACGAGGGAGTGTAGGCGAGGGCATGCATTCATGAAAACATCTCATCCCTGCATTAATAAGAGTATTTAGAAATATTTGATATGTTTACTTTATCATTACTGCTTGACTGAATTGATAACATGTTAATCTTTACTCTACGATTCCACTGAGTTGATCACTCACTCCCACGTTACGGGACGGTGTTTAGAACACCTACCAAACTCTGTCTTAGTTACAGATGATGATGCGACTTAGGATGAGGAGCCTGATTACTACAACGATCAGATGAGTTTCCATATATGCCGTTCTCTAACGATTTCGCTTAGGCCGTACTGTCGATGGGGCTACAGGGTATACTATTGTGGTTGGATTCTTTTTGACATTTTATTTTTGGAACATTACATGTATATGATGACTCAGTGATGTATTCATACTCTAGCGATCAACAGCGATCTTTTGGATTTATATTCGTTTATATACATCTTTCAGTCTTCTGCTTACGTTATATAAACTGATCTGGAGTATGAATTACTATTTTGGTGTAATCCTACTCATGTTTAATGTACGAATATGAACAACATTCAATCATCATTATCTATGTTGCATAAGTGATGCATTGGAACTTGGGAGTAGAGCTTATGCTTGACCCTCCGAATTTTGGAGCATTACAAGTTGGTATCAGAGCATGATTTGGATTAAACTGGACCAGGGTTATGGTCACACGACGTACGTTGATGCCACTATAATGTAGGAGGGTGCGAGAACAATCTAAAAATAGGTCTAGGATTCCCAGTTTGTTTATTGGCGAAGGTTTATTGAAAATGATCGCTGAGATCGAGTCCGTGCATACGCCTGATCACGCACGACGACTCCAAATCAAGTTTAGACCGTCAATTTATGGGTATAGACCGCATTTCATCCCATTCCAGCCGTTAAAAAATCAGTAAATATGAATGGAGATCAGATTTGTTTCGAAATGACCCGAAACAACTCGAATCAGAAGCAGGGGCCAAACAGGCCACTTCCAGGGGGACCCAAGGTGGGACCCAGACATTTCTGCACCTAAGGAGTGGGGAGGACCTCGCCCATGGGGTGAGGCCTCACCGGATTAGACAGTGACCGGTGAGGCCTCGCCGACAGGTGGGCCCAGTCGGGCTGGGCCGATGGCACGTGGGGTCTAGTGGGACCCACTGGTCCAAGGTTCGACGTCTAAACCCCCCCCCCCCCCCCCCCAAACACATACTTCCTTCACAAAACCCCCTCCCAAGCTTTCCCTTTTCTTCAAAACTACTTCATTCCCTCTCAAATCGCCCTTCCAATCTCTCTCTCTTATTTTTCTTCAAGGTTTACATCTCTCCACCGTGCTCAACCATACCCATCACCTAACCCTCTCATTTTCTTTAATTTGAGCTCTTAAATCTCCCATTTGTGTCTCAAATTCGTGTAAGTCCACTAACCCATCCTATTTTGCTGCCCTTCTCATTCTTTCCCTTTCATTTGAGCCTTTACACTCCCATATCAGGCCCAAATCTGTGGAGACCCAAAGATCTCACCCATTTCCTTCATTTTCTTCACTTTCCATGGCTTTCTTGGAGCTTATCGCGGTTCTATTCTCGATTTCCACCATTCTTTCTCTCATGGGAACGAAATGAGCCCCTGTGAATGAGGCTGGGCCTAGTCGCCCCGCTCGCTCATGGAGACCAAGAGGAGCCGCCGCGAGTACAAGTAGAGAGTTGCAGACCAAGCGGGGTCTTGATCCCCAGGCTTCCGTTGGAAGAGCATTGTTGGCAGAGTTATCCCATGGCATTTATAAAGGCCATAGGGTTCTTACGCTAGAGCCCTTGCAGTTTAAGATCCCCTTTAGCAGAGACCGGGAAGCCACAATAGCGTTGGGTTGATAGCTCGACTCCTGAATGTGCCACTTGGCGAGGTACATGCGAGTGAGAGGAATCTGAATAGTGTACGTGAAAGGGATCGCCGCACCTGGTTTCTATGTGGCTGACTGGTTGAATGGCAACCTAACAGGAGTCTCTTAGCGACCCATATGTCGGGCGATTTCTGTCTGCTTCACCACATCTGCACGTTTAATGTCTACCCCAGGTTGAGCAATTGCAGTGAGTGCACCGTCTCATGGTGGATTTTCTATACCAAGTGGGCAAGGAGTGAAGTTGTGTGTGCCTACGTTTGTACTGCGGCAAATCATCCTTATCGCGCGATCAAATAGAACAACTGAGTCGCTCCCCTTCGGTCGACTCATATGCAAGATTGTACTTAAGTTTGGCTACAGACTTGGCACGAAATTGCCAGTGCCAGTCCATTACATCAGCGAGATCACTCTCAATCAGATGAAGATCGGGCCATGGCAACGACAAGCCCAACTTGAAGAGAGCAAGGATGAAATAAAAAGTGAAGAAGAAGAAAGTGAAGGAGAAGGCGGAGCTGAAATAGAAGAAGAGGAAGAACAGGAGGAAGAAGAGGAGGCTCAGGACACAAGTGAGAGCTCTCCTCCTACGGCACCAAAGCAGGACGCTGGTCAAGCCGCCAGGGATGCCCATATAGCTCGACTTGAGGAGGGTCAGGCTGTCCTACGACAGAATATCATGGATCTTCAGGGCCTTATGAAGCATAAGTTCAAGAAGGTGACCCACACTTTGAGGACTATCCTGTGCTATCTGCGAGATAAGGGTACTCCTTCTCTATCGCCAGATTCTGACAAATAGTTCCTTATGTCGTCGTTGTTTGTTTGTAGCTGTGGTTTGTTTCTAGTTGTTTGTGTTTGTGTGTAGCCTCTATAGGCGTAGTAGTTTTGATAGCTATTCTAGTGTTAAAGCTTAGTGCTTGAAGCTTAGTTGTAGTAGCTCACATGCATCTTCTGTCATGATCCATGTAAAACTTGTGTCTCATGTATTATGACAATTTTGGTAATGAAATGCATGAAGTTGCCTTTAATTTATGTGCAAATGTTGCATAACTAGGGTTTGTATGGGTTGCTCGATAGATCTAGGGAGAGGACAGTTGTAGTTGACCTGTATGTCACGCCTTTACATTATTACGACATTATCCTTAGCATGGATTGGCTCACTAAGGTGAGAGCAGAGCTTGACTGTGAGACTAGGCTAGTGACAGCCCATGGACTTGCAGGCGTGACATTTACTTTTCCTGTTCAGGTCAGCTACCCTTCCCGAGATGATTGTTATACTGCTCTACTGGAAAGTTCTGCTGGTTCGTCACTTGAAATCACACCTGTGGTTCAGAATTTTGAGATAGGGTTCAGTAAGATACCTGGGTTATCTCCTTGGCTTGAAATCGATTTTACTATTGATCTCATGCCTGGTGCAGTACCTGTTTCGTTACCGATGTATCAGATGCCACCATGTGAGATGGAAGAGCTGAGGAAACAGATTAACGACTTGGTAGAGAAGGGCTTTATACGACCTAGTGTGTCTCCTTGGGGAGCACCTGTGTTGTTTGTCAAGAAGAAGGATGAGTCGCTACAGTTATGTATTGATTACCGTAGGTTGAACCAAATGACCGTGAAGAATAAGTATCCTTTGCCCAGGATAAACGATCTGTTTAATCAGTTGAAAGGGGTGCGATACTTTTTTAAGATTGACTTACAGTCAGGGTATCATCAGTTGCGAGTCAGGGATGAAGACGTGCAGAAGACTGCATTCAGGACCAGCTTTGGTCATTACAAGTTTCTCATGATGTCATTCGGTCTTACGAATGCACCAACCGTGTTCATGAACTTGATGAACTGGGTGTTTTGGTCATTTCTATACTGATTCATTATTGTGTTTATCGATGATATTCTGGTATATTCTACGAGTCGAGAAGAGCACGAGAGGCACCTACAGGTAGTCTTGAAAACTCTGAGGAAGAACCAGTTGTTCGCGCAGTATAAGAAGTGCAACTTCTGGCAGGAGGAAGTCAAGTTCCTGGGACATGTAGTGTCCAAGGAAGGGATTGCAGTGGACCTTGCTAAGGTAGCCGCAGTTCAAGACTGGAAGCAACCGAGTTCGGCTATTATCGACGCTTCATTCAGGATTTCTTGAAGATTGTCAGACCATTGTCTCAGTTGACTCGGAAAGACTTAAAGTTCGCCTGGAATGAGAAGGCGGAATCATCTTTTCAGGAGCTGAAGGACAGACTGACGTCCACCCCTGTGCTAGTATTGCTAGAGCAAGGGGTCAAGTATATTATATACACTGATGCATCTCGAGTTGGTCTGGGTTGTATCCTTATGCAGAAGAAAATGGTGATTGCATATGCCTCGAGACAGTTGAGGAAACACGAGGAAAATTACCCTACACATGACCTCGAGTTAATAGCCGTCATCTTTGCATTAAAGCTCTGGAGACATTACCTCTATGGAGAGGAGTTTGAGATTTTCTGCGACCACAAGAGCCTTTGCTATATATTCACTCAGCGGGATTTGAATATGAGGCAGCGCCGATGGATGGAAACCTTGAAGGACTTCAAGTTCGAGGTCTCCTACCATCCTGGCAAGGCCAACCTTGTGGCAAACGCGTTGAGCCGCAGGAAGGCGATCATGTTTGTGGCTCCGCTGATGTTTGAGGAGCGGGATATGCTAGAGTTTGTTCTTAACTTCGAGCAAAAGCTCACTCTGGAGGAACCATTTCAGAGCGTCGCACACGTTTGGGTGCAGCCGCTTATTGATGACAGGATTATAGAGGCCCAGAAGGGCGATGAGCGGTTGTCTGAGCTTCGAGAGCAGGCTAGCGATGATGAGGATGCCGAGTGGAGAGTTGGTACGGATGGAAGCTTACGCTACCGCGGCCACCTATGCATCCCGAATCTTCATGACTTGAGGCAAGGGGTTCTCGAGCTGCACATAGTTCGAAGCTTGCGATGCATCCAGGTAGCACGAAGATGTATAGAGATATGAAGAGATCATATTGGTGGGATAACATGAAGGCCCACATAGCAGAGTATGTATCCCGTTGTCTCACGTGCCAGCAGGTCAAGGCAGAGCATTGCCGACCTCTTGGATTGCTTCAGCCCATGCCCATAGCTGAATGGAAGTGGGACTTCATCTTTATGGATTTTATATCAGGGCTGCCGAAGACGAGGAAGGGACATGATTCTATCTGGGTGATCGTGGACCGATTGACGAAGTCGGCTCACTTCCTTCCGATCAGAGTCACAAACTCTGTAGATGAGTTAGCTAGGCTATACATCAAAGAGATAGTTCGTCTGCATGGAGTTCCCTTGGAGATTGTGTCGGACAGAGACACGCGATTCACATCTATCTTCTGGACACGTATCTAAGAAGCAATGGGTGTGAAGTTAAAGTTCAGTACTGCGTTTCACCCACAGACTGACGGGCAGACGGAGCGGATGAATCAGATTTTAGAGGATATGCTGGGAGCTTGTGTTTTGGACTTCAAGGACAGTTGGGATGACTGTCTCCCGTATGCAGAGTTCACTTACAATAACAGTTTCCAGGTGAGTATTGGCTTGGCTCCTTACGAGGCCTTGTATGGGCTACCTTGCCGAGCACCGCATTGCTGGACAGACGTTGGTGAACGTAATTTGGTTGGCCCAGAGTTAGTACAAGTGACCTCAGAGAAGATTGACATTATCAGGCGTCGACTTCTTCTAGCTCAGAGCAGACAGAAGAGTTATGCCAACTCGAGGCGGCGACTGCTTGAGTTTGAGGTTGGAGACCATGTTTTCCTTCGAGTTTCTCCTATGAAGGGAGTCCTATATTTTGGCAAGAAGGGGAAGCTCACACCGAGGTTCATTGGTCCATTTTAAATTCTGAATGGAGTGGGGGCAGTAGCGTATCGCCTGGCTTTACCCACACCACTCGCAGGCGTACACAACGTATTTGATATATCTATGTAGAAGAAGTACGTTCCTGATCCTTCGTACGTCATCAAATGGGAGCAGGTACATTTGAGCAAGGATGCTACATATGTGCTGCATCCGACACGTATCTTAGATAGGAAGGAGAAGGTGTTGCGCAGTAAGGTCATTCCACTGGTGAAAGTTCTGTGGACGTATCATACTGAGGAGGAAGCTACTTGGAAAACAGAAGTTGAGGTTAAAAAGAACTACCCTGAAATTCTCGAGGAGTACAAAAAGGTACTAATTTCGAGGATGAAATTTTTCTTTAAGGGGGGTAGATTGTAACGACTCAAAAAAATTCATGCAAAGACACAAGTATTAACTCAGGTAGAAATCCCTCAGGAATAAATCCTTTAGAAACTAGATTATAATTAACTAAGTGTTAACCTAGATTACTTGTGAAATTAACACTAATCACTTTAAATACAATATACAAGACACAAAACCTATAAAATCGTTAACGCTTCATTACCCTAAAATCTAGAATCCAACGCTAAAGCCAGTTGCTCTCGGGAGCACTTTGAAACTTCGTATCGGACCAACACCGCACGTCGAAAGTTCGATAGTGATGAACTTAGAAGATTATGACCGCCTAGTTGGACTTGACTATCACCTCAAAAATCAAGTCTAAACGATGTCCTGAAACTATTTCCTTGAGTTCGGAGTGAAGAGTGTGAAAAAGTGAAGATATTTAAGAAATTAAATATGAATTTAAGTAATCTAAGTCGTGTCGCTTGCGCGTCATTTATAAGCATTCTGACCGTTGATTTTTCACCCAAATTCACCCTCGGATCAGAGATGATGGCCCACACATGTCAAAGTACTCGTGGCCCTGATCGAGTTTCAATGACCGCTGAACTGAAACTAGTCCGCCACGGTTGATTTGGAAACCCGATCGAATTGAAAACTTAACTTGATTAAGATCCAACATCTATGAGCTTAAGTCCGACCGCACTCAGTAATAGGACCTCCAGAAGTGCTCCGTTGGATCGGAACAAGGCCGATTTAGTTATAACCTAAGTATACCTTGGCCTTAGGGCTATTTCCGTCACTTTTAAGCCTATATAAAGACCTTATAACCTCTCTCTCATACAACATACAAATTTTGAAACCCTAGCTAAGGAAGAGAAGAAAAAGAGAGAGAAAGTGAGAGAGAAGTGGGAGCTACTCCTGGGATTCGATTCCCGTTACTCCTTATGCTTATACATCGTTACCGAATCACTATTCTGGTGATTTCAAATACACTATTGGGTAAGAAAACCTAACCCTAATCAGTTTTGGGGTTTCAACTAGTTAAAGTGAAGTAATAGCTAACCTATTTCATGTAATAGGTTGCCGTTGGGCCGTAGATGAAGTGTGAGTGAAATTACGCATTTATCGGCATAAGGTGCGGATTATAGACATATAGGTTATGATTTTCAAAGCTTTCAATGTCAAATAATGATTTATTATTGATGTGGATGCTATTTCACATGCAAAACGTGTTGTTTGTTTTGTGTTTCGAATACATATGAAATATGTATGTCGTAGTGTATTCTATGTATTTGTTGAAATACCTGTATACGTATAAATTTTGGATCTGTGATTGCCATGATAAATCATTGTTAGTACGTGCTTGTTATCTATGCAACAACTCCTTAACAAAAGGAATTGCCCAATTATGCAATATGCCAACATACGTGATGTATGTTGAATAGTGTAGTCTAAGTGTTTGTGTAAGTTCTTGAATGAGTTAGAAATAGGTAAAGTATGATTTTTAAGGGAATTGAGATATGAATCTCAATCACCTTAATTGTGTGTATGATTTCCTTCATGTTATGTTTAGCTTATTTCATTCCTGCCAATTGTGTGTATGATTTCCTCCATGTATAGTATTCATGTTTAAGTTATATTTCATATCATGCTTATATGAATGTGGAAGTTGAATCATATATCTATTATTAAGATTGTACGTGTTTGGGGCCATGTTATGGCCCAGGCATTTGGTAACAGGCTTGGAGTTCGTGCCTGAGCTTTATTCACCATATAGGACGTGTTTGACGAACTCGAGCCATACTAGAGTTGTCAGCAGTGGTTTAGCCACACGGAGTGTTTGCGCACTTCATGTCGATTCACTCGACGTGCACTCATGCTAGTCGAGCTCATCAAGTAACCCGATTGACCCGATGTATGTTCACCATGTATGGACACTTCTGTTTGAATCTAGGGTACCAAACTTACCAATGCAATCCCGTTAACTTTGGTACCTCGATCCGCTAAGACTCACGAGCCTGACATGGTGGTATGGGACACCGTGGTCGAGCTGTCATCCTATGCTGGGGCGACGAGCCTCCCCGTAGTGACCAGTGAGCACCTATACTCGTGAGCCTATTATGGTGGTATGGGACACTATATTTGAGCTGTCATCTTACTCTAATTGGTGACGAGCCCTTTGTAGTGACCTCAAGAATATCCTGAAACTGTAGTGGGGCGACGAGCCTTATTGCAGTATATAGGGTATAACTAGACCTGTATTGATTAGTGACGAGCCCTTTACAGGGATCTAGAACTATACTATCGTATGAGATTGTCTCGGACTGACGACCCAAGAATGGATCATTGTTTAGGTAATGATACAAGGGAGGTACCTTAGCTTCCCAATCCTACTGTATGAAAAGGACTAATAAGAACTCGATAATCATGTTCATATCATCGCACTGCATGTGCCGACGATGAAGTGCACAGAGGGAAGAAACCATGCCGCAAACGTAAGATGGTGTCGCATGAGGGAGTGTAGGCGAGGGCATGCATTCATGAAAACATCTCATCCCTGCATTAATAAGAGTATTTAAGAATGTTTGAAATGTTTGCTTTATCATTACTACTTAACTGAATTGATAACATGTTAATCTTTACTCTATGATTCCACTGAGCTGATCACTCACTCCCACATTACGGGACGGTGTTTGCAACACCTACCAGACTCTGTCTTAGTTGCAGATAATGATGCGACTTAGGAGGCGGAGCCTGATTACTACGACAATCAGGACGAGTTCTCATATATGCAGATCTCTAACGGTTTTTCTTAGGCCGTACTGATCGTCGAGGCTACAGGGCATACTATTGTAGTTGGATTCTTTTTAACATTTTTTTTAGAACATTACATGTATATAATGACTCTGTGATGTATTCATACTCTGGCGATCGACAGCGATCTTTTGGATTTATATTCATTTATATACATCTTTCAGTCTTCCACTTGCGTTATATAAACTGATCTGGAGTATGAATTACTGTTTTGGTGTAATCCCACTCATATTTAATGCACAAATATGAACAACATTCAATCATCATTATCTATGTTGCATAAGTGATGCATTGGAACTCGGGAGTAGAGCTTATGCTCGACCCCCAAATTTTAGGGCGTTATAGATTCTCAGCCGGCTTCTGGCCCTGCTGCTGGGCTGACCCCTGTGACACCTTCTGTGGTGCCTCCTGTCACACCTTCGGTTCCTTAGCAGAACCTTGCATTTGCTTCAACGCCTTATGCATCACAGTCCGCTCTGCCTCCTGATAGGCTAGAGAAAATGATGTTATTGATGCAGCAGCAGCAGATACAGTAGCAGCAACAGTTTTGACCTCCATGGCTGGTATCTTTGCTCAGTCGATAGGAGAGGCTCCACCTGCCTCGCCTATACACCTTGCTTGGAATGCTAGTACCAATGGCACATTCGAGAGATTCCAGCGCTTGCGACCTCCTACATTTACGGGTATTTACAGACCCGAGGAGGCTGAGTATTGGATTGACCGCATCTCTAAGATGCTGAGACCGTTGCACTGTTCTGAGGCAAAGCAGGTTGAGCTTGCCACCTTCATGTTTGAGAAGGTGGCCAGCTTATGGTGGGATAGCATTCTCCGCACAGTTGTGGAGGGTTTTGAGTGGACGTGGGAGGCGTTTGAGGCCCACTTCCACAAGAAGTATTTCCCGGTCACTTACCGACTTGAGAAGGAGAGTGAGTTCCTCCGCCTCCATCAGGGAGGAATGTCGGTGACAGAGTATGAGAACCAGTTCACGGAGCTGGGAAGGTATGCTCCTTTGATTTTGGGTGATCAGCCGTTGTAAACGCAGCATTTTCCTGAGGGTCAGCGGCCTGAGATTCGATCGAAGATGTACTGTGCGAGCATCACTTCTTATGCTGAGTTGGTGAGCATGTCCCTGCGAGTTGAGCAGGACGGGGACAGGTTGTCCCGTATGCATGCACCTATGGCTCCTAAGCCGCAACCTGATTTTTCGAGTAGGCCTTTCCTTAGTAAGAGGCCTCGTGTTGACTCACCGCTGAGGTTCTTGGCATCTCCTGTCCATGTGACGTGACCTGATGTGTGGTGCAACTACTGCAAGAAGCCAGGCCACACTGAGGTGACTTGTTTCTCCAGGATGCAAGATAGTGGTTTCTCACCACCTCAGAGGGTCAACCGTCTGATGCCTCAGGCTATTTCAGCACCACCCCTTCGATCAGCACTAGCTCATCCTTCTTTCTGGCCTCCCGCACCTCGTTTCAGGCCATCACAATGACCCATGGTACCTTCACCGCATTGCCCATAGTAGGCTCGGGTTCATGCGCTTACAGCTAAGGCGTCGGAGGCAAATTCAGCACCGACATCTTTTGAGGTTCCCGCTCATATTCTAGGTACGCCTGTCTTCTTATTGGTGGACACTGGGTCCACTATTTCGATCATCTCTTGCACTGTGGTCAAGCGGCTAGGTTTGGTTACGACTCCTATGAAGGGAGTGAGACTCACTGTAGCTACAGGGATCACTTCAGATATCACTCGGACCTGTGAGTCTTGGTCAGTAGATTTGGGTAGCAGGACGGTGGTCGTCGACCTGATTATCGCCTCACTATGTCACTATGACATTATATTCGGGATGAATTGGCTCACGAAGATGAGAGCAGAGATTGATTGTGAGGTCAGAGTCGTGACAACTTACGGACCTGAGGGCACGGTCTTTACATTTCCAGTTCAGATCAGTTGGTCCTGTCGTGTTAGCAGCTACGCTTCTTTGTTAGAGAGTTCTGATGATCCGACGTTGGGAGTTATGGAAGTGGTTTGTGATTTTCTCGAGATATTTGAGAAGATCCTGGGACTTCCTCCTCGGCGCGAGATTGACTTTACTATCGATCTTGTGCCCGGTGCGACATCTATTTCCTTGCCAACGTATCTTATGCCTCCATGTGAGATGGAAGAACTGAGGAGACAGATTGATGTATTGTTAGAAGCAGGCTTCATTCGGCCGATTGTGTCACCTTAGGGAGAGCCTGTATTATTTGTGAAGAAGAAATACGGTTCTCTACGGTTATGTATTGATTATCGCAGGCTGAATCAGGTGACAGTGAAGAACAAGTATCCCTGTCCAGGATTGATGATCTGCTTGATTAGTTGAAGGGGGCATATTATTTCTCGAAGATAGATTTTCAGTCTGGGTATCATCAATTGCGCGTCAGGGATAAGGACGTGCAGAAGACTGCATTCAGGACCAGTTTTGGTCATTACGAGTTCCTTGTGATGTCGTTTGGACTCACAAATGCTCCGGCCATGTTCATGGATCTGATGAACAGAGTGTTTCGGTCGTTTTTGTTCTGATTCGTCATTATCTTTATCGATGACATTTTGATATACTCTACGAGTCGGGAAGAGCACGAAGAGCACCTGAGAGAGGTATTGAATACTCTCAGAGAGAATCAGCTTTTTGTATAGTATAAGAAGTACAATTTCTGAAAGGAAGAAGTCAAGTTCCTGGGATATGTGGTGTTCAAGGAAGGTATAGCAGTCGACCTTGCTAAGGTAGCTGCGGTTCAGGATTAGAAGCAGCCCGATTCAATTATTGAGGTGAGGAGTTTTCTTGGGCTGGCAGGTTATTATCGACGATTCATTCGAGACTTTTTCAAGATTGTCAAACCATTGTCTCAGTTGACACGGAAAGACTTAAAGTTTTCCTGGAATGAGAAGGCCGAAGCAGCTTTTCAGGAGCTGAAGGACAAGTTAACGTCCGCCCCTGTGCTAGTATTGCCAGAGCAAGGGGTTAAGTATACTATATATACTAATGCGTCTCGCGTTGGTCTGGGTTGTGTCCTTATGCAGAAGGATAGGGTGATTGCTTATGCCTCGAGACAGTTGAGAAAACACGAGAAAAATTACCTTACACATGACTTAGAGTTGGCAGCCGTCATTTTCGCATTAAAGCTCTGGAGACATTACCTTTACAGAGAGGAGTTCGAGCTCTTTTGCGACCACAAGAGCCTTAGATATATATTCTCACAGCGAGACTTGAATATGAGGCAACGCCGATGGATGGAAACCTTGAAGGACTTTAAGTTCGAGGTCTCCTACCATCTTGGCAAGGCAAACCTTGTGGCAGATGCGTTGAGCCGCAAGAAGACTACAGAGTTTGCGGCTCCGCTTATGATTGCAGAATGGGATATGATGGAGTTTGTGCGAGACTTTGAGCAGAAACTCACGGTGGAGGAACCATATGAAGTTTTCGTATATGTTCGTGTATAGACCCTCATTGATGGCAGGATTATCGAGGCTTAGGCAGACGATGAGCTTTTAGCGAAGATGAAGAAGCAGGCTAGTACAAATGAGGACTCTGAGTGGAGTGTTGGTACGGATGGGGGCTTACATTATCGAGGCCGCCTATGCATCCCAGACATTCTTGACTTGAGACAAGAGGTTCTCGAGTCAGCCCACAGTTCGAGGCTTGCGATGTGTCCAGGTAGCACGAAGATGTATTAAAACATGAAAAGATCATACTGGTGGGACAATATGAAGGTTCACATTGCTGAGGTTCTCGAGTCAGCCCACAGTTCGAGGCTTGCGATGTGTCCAGGTAGCACGAAGATGTATTAAAACATGAAAAGATCATACTGGTGGGACAATATGAAGGTTCACATTGCTGAGTTCGTATCCCGTTCTCTCACGTGTCAGCAGGTTAAGGCAGAGCATCGCTGACCTCCTGGATTACTTCAACCCATGACCATAGCTGAATGGAAGTGGGACTTCATTTCTATGGATTTTATTTCTGGATTGCCGAAGATGAGGAAGGGACATGACTCTATTTGGGTGATCGTTGATAGGTTGACGAAGTCGGCTCATATCCTACCGATCAAAGTTACAAATTTTGCAGACGAGTTGGCTAGATTGTACATCAAGGAGTTTGTACGTCTACATGGAGTTCCCTTGAAGATTGTGTCAAATCGAGACATACGATTCACATCTATCTTCTGGACTCGTATCCAGGAAGCGAAGGGTGTGAAGTTGAAGTTCAGTACCACGTTCCATCCGCAGACAGACAGGCAAATGAAGCGTGTAAATCAGGTGCTAGAAGATTGTTGGGAGTTTATGTGTTTTATTTTAAGGACAGTTGGGATGACTGTCTTCCTTATGCAGAGTTCGCTTATAACAACAGCTTCCATGTGAGTATTGGCATAGCTCCCTATGAGGCACTGTATGGTCGCCCGTGTAGAGCACCGTATTACTGGGCAGAAGTGGGCTAGAAGACTCTGATTGGTCCAGAGTTGGTTCAGGCGACCTCAGAAAAAATTGACATTATTAGGCATCGAATGCTCTTAGCACAGAGTAGACAGAAGAGCTACACCGATACGAGACGGCGACCGCTTGAGTTTGATGTTGGGGACCATGTATTCCTTAAGATTTTCCCTATGAAGGGAGTTCTTTGGTTTGGTAAGAAAGGGAAGCTCATGCCAAGATTTATTGGCCCATTCCAGATACTTGATCGAGTGGGGGCAGTAGCGTATCGCCTTACTTTACTCACACCACTCGTAGGTATGCATAACGTATTCCATGTGTCCATGTTGAAGAAGTACGTTCCTGATCCTTCACATATTATCAGATGGGAGCAGATGCAGTTGTGCGAGGATGCCCCATATGAACTGCGACCGACGCGTATTTTAGATAGGAAGGAGCAAGTATTGCGCATCAAGGTTATCCCACTTGTTAAGGTACTATGGACGCATCATTGTGAAGAAGAGGTTACTTGAGAGACTGAAGCTGAGGTCAGGAAGAACTACCCTCAGATCCTCGAGGAGTATGAGAAGGTATGAATTTCGAGGATGAAATTTTTTCTATAGGGGGGTAGATTGTAACATCCTGGAAAAATTCGTATATTGATCCGAGTACCACCTCTAGCAGAAATCCTTTAGAACCTAATCCTTTAGAAATTTAACGTGAATTAACTAGCACTAAACTCGATTACCTGTGAAATTAGCACCAACCACTTTAAATATGATCTGCAAGACTCAAAACCTATAGAATTGTTAACGCTACATTACCCTGAAATCTAGGATCCAACTCTAAGCCCAGTTGCTCTCGGGAGCATTCGAAAACTTCGTATCGAACCTGGACCGCACGTCGAAAGTCCGATAGCGATGAACTTATAATATTATGACCGCCTAGTTGGACTTGACAATCACCTCAAAAATCAAGACCAGTCGATGTCCAGGGACTATTTCCTTGAGTCCAGAGTGAAGAGTGTGAGAATGTGAAGGTTTTTAGAGAATTAAATAAGAATTTAAGTAATCTGAGTTGTGTTGCTTGCGCGCCATTTATAAGCGTTCTGACCGTTAGAATCTGACCCAAATTCACCCTCGAATCAGGGAAGATGGCCTGTATATGTCAAAGTACTTGTGGCCCTGATCGAGTTTCGGTGACTGTTAAATTGAAACTGGTCCACCACGGTCGATCTGGAAACCCAATAGGACTGAAAACTTAACTATCCGATATTAGTGAGCTTAAGTCCGACCGCATTTAATAAGAGGACCTACAGAAGTATTCTGTTGGATCAGAAAAAAGTCTGATTTGGTTATAACCTAAGTACACCTTGGCTCTGGGACTGTTTCCGTCAGTTTTGGGCCTATATAAGGGCCTTAAACCCTCTCTCACATATCTCATACGAATTTTTAACCCTAGTTAATATAAGAGTGAGTAAAGAGCGAGAAAGCGAGAGAGTACTTGGTGTTTCATCTTGGGATTCTTTCCAGTTCCTCTACACACCAATTCATCGTATCTGAATTGTTATTCCGGCGATTCTAATTCCATTTTTTGGGTAAGTCAATCAAACCCTAACCTGTTTGAGAGCTTAAAATAGTCTAAGTGTTGTTGTAGCTAACCTAATTCATGCCTTAGGTTGCCTATCCGCCGTTGACAAAGACTTATCGTCTAAATCATACGCATTACGCGATTATTGGTTTAAGGTGCGGACTATATACGTTTAGGTTATGGTTTTCAAGACTTTCAATGTTAGATAATGATTTATTCTTGATGTGGACGCTATTACACATGCTAAATGCGCTATCTGTTTTGATTTATGTATATGTATAACTTATGCTGTAAATAGAGTATTTCATATATATGTTAGAATGTCTGTATGCATATGAAATCTGATGTTGTGATTGCCATAATTATTTATCGTTAGTACAAGATTGTTATGTATGCGACAACTCCTTCATGAAAGGATTTGCCCTAACATGTAATATGGCCGACATACGTGATGTATGTTGAATAGTGTAGTCTAAGTGTTTGTATAAATGCCTGAATGAGTTAGTATTTAGTAAAGTGTGATTTATAAGGGTATTGAGACATGAATCTCAATTATCGTACTTGTGTATATGATTTCCTCCATGAATTGGTTAACCTATTTTATTCATGTTAACTGTGTGTATGATTTCCTCCATATACTATAGTCAAGTTTAAGTTATATTTCATAACATGTTCATTTGAATGTAGAATTTGAATCAAATGTCTATTATTGAGATTGTACATGACTAGGACTATATTACAGTCCAGGTAGTTGGTAGCAGACCTTAAACTGGTGGTTGAGGTTATTTTTGTCACGCAGGATGTGTTCGACAAATGCGAGTCGTACTTGGGATGTTCGATAGTGGTTAGGCCAAACGGAGTTCTTATACATTCCATGTCGATCGACTCAACGTGCGCTTGTCCTAGTTAAGCTCGTCAATTAACCCGATTGACCGATGTATGTTCACCATGTTTAGACGCTACTGTTTGAATCTAGGGCACCAAACTCACCAGTGAAATTCCGTTAACCTTGGTACCGCGATCCCCTAAGACTCATGAGTCGGACATGGTGGTATGGGACACCATGGTCGAGCTGTCGGCCTACGCTGAGGCGACGAGCCTCCCTGTAGTGACCAGTGAGCAACCTAAACTCGTGAGCCGATTATGGTGGTATGAGACATTATATTCGTGTTGTCGGCCTACACTGATTGGTGACGAGCCCTCTATAGTGACCTCGAGCATACCTTGACACTGCGGACAGGTGACAAGCCTTTTTGTAGTAACTAAGGTATACTAGGCCTGTATTGATTGGTAACGAGCCCTTTACAATGACCTGGAACAGTAATATCGTATGAGATTTACTAGGACTGACGACCCTAAAATGGATCATTGTTTGGGTATTGATATAAGGGAGGTGCCTTAGCTTCCCAATCCTGCTATATGAAAAGGACTAATAAGAACTGGGTAATCATGTTCAAAACATTACACTGCATATGCCGTTGGCGTTAGTGTAGAGCACAGTGGTAGTCATTCATGCCGAAATCGTTAGAGGTTATCGCAAGAGGGATTTTGTGGTGAGGGCATGCATCATTTCCTCATACCATTCTTGCATTAACAAGAGTATATAGGAAATGTTTGATTGTACTGCTTTATCATTTCTTCTTGATTGATAACATGTTAACCTTTGCTGTATAGTTCCACTGAGTTGATCACTCACTCCCACGTTCTGGGATGGTGCTTAAATACCAACCAGACTCTAACTTAGTTGCAGGTGATGGTGATGCCTGTGAGGCGGAGCCGGAGTTCAATGAGGACGAGGAGGTGTTCTCGTTCATGCAGTTCTCAGGTGGGTTCATGTGAGCCATGTCCTGATTGGCGGGGATTTAAGGATGTGTTGTAGTGATTTATCACATTTTTGATACATGTATTTTGAGACACAATTTGTAATTATGACCTGGCAGAGCATACATATCTTGGGAACTTATGTTGGTTTATATATCTATTTCAGACTTCCGCTTGCGTATTCTACTTGTCCCTGAATTATGTTTGCTGATCTGGCTTAATCTACCTCATGTTTTATACACTAATACAGACAACATACATCCATCATTAAATATGTTGCATAAGTGATATTTTGGAACTCGAGAGCTGAGTTATGCTGGACCTCCAAATTTTAAGGCGTTACACGTTATTATCGATTCATCGTCGATTAAATCGAGATTCAAATATCGATGATATTGATAGGTATATCAATATATCAATAATTCCGTTCAGATATGTATGTGGTTGCTGGACACAATTGTCCTTATTCCGATTGAATCGATTTGTTATCAAGGACATCGACAGCGCAGGTCGATCATATCGACATGTGTATCGATAAGATCGACAAAGTAAGAAAACTTAGAGATTTTCTAATTTTTGAAAAAGTGTTCTCACTTAAAAACCCTATGATGTCTAACTTGTTTTAAGGGTTTTATTCACCTGGTATTTTGGGACATGGGATGTGAAGCTTAAATTTACCTATGGCGAGCTTCCACACATCCAGTTGAGGCAGACTCTTGAATTAATCTTCCTGTAAGGCTCTGCAGTCCGACTGACTCAACACACACGCTAATTGAAAAATCAAGGCACTTGCAAGGGCACTTTTACTACTAGCATGTGAGACAACAGGATACATAATCTGCTATGTGGGCCTTCATGTTGTCCCACCAGTATGAACACTTCATGTCTCAGTACATTTTCGTACTACCAGGATGCATTGCCATCTTTAAATTGTGAGCAACTTCTAGAACTTCCTCAAGTCATGAAGGTTTGGGATGCATAGGCGGCCTCGATAACATAAACCCCCATCTGTACCAACTCTCTATTCAAATTCTTCATTGTTGCTCACCTACTCTCTCATCTTTGTCAATAGTTCATCGTCTCTTTGAACCATAATAATCCTGTCATCAATGAGTGGCTGCACACAAACGTGTGCGACGCTCTCGAACGACTCCTCTATCATAAGCTTTTACTCAAAATTTCGCACAAACTCTACCATATTCCACTTCTCTATCATCAACAGAGGTGTAAATGCTATCATCTTCTTGTGGCTCAACGCGTCTACCACAAGGTTAGCCTTGCCATGATGGTAGGAGACCTCAAACTTAAAGTCCTTCAAGGTTTTCATCCACCGTCGCTGCCTCATATTCAAGTCCCTCTGCGTGAATATGTATCTGAGGCTCTTATGGTCGCAAAAGAGCTCAAACTCCTCTCTATAGAGGTAATATCTCTAGAGCTTCAATGCAAAGATGACGGCCGCTAACTCCAGGTCGTGCGCAGGGTAGTTTTATTCGTGTTTCCTCAACTGTCGCGATGCATAGGCAATAACCCTGTCCTTCTGCATCAGAACACAATCCAAACTAACACGAGACGCATCAGTGTATATCGTATACTTGACCCCTTATTTTGACAATACTAGCATAAAGGCGGACGTCAGCTTGTCCTTCAATTCCTGAAAGGCTGCATCTGCCTTTCCATTCCAGGCAAACATAAGGTCTTTTCTAGTGAGTTGAGACAACGGTCTAGCTTTC
The DNA here is from genome assembly GCA_037074715.1 of Magnolia kwangsiensis. Lineage (NCBI taxonomy): Eukaryota > Viridiplantae > Streptophyta > Magnoliopsida > Magnoliales > Magnoliaceae > Magnolia > Magnolia kwangsiensis. The sequence goes on along the minus strand of CM073573.1, from coordinate 108,904,718 downwards.
TTAGAAAAGTCCCTAATGAATCGACGGTAGTAACCTGTCAGGCCAAGAAAACTCCTCACTTAAGTAACCGAACCGAGTTGCTCCCAATCCTGAACTGCGGTCACCTTTACAAGGTCCATCGCTATGCCTTCCTTGGACACCACATGTCGCAAGAACTTGACTTCTTCTTTCTAGAAGTCATACTTCTTGTATTGGGCAAACAACTGGTTCTTTTTTAGAGTATCAAAGACTGCTCGCAGGTGCTCCTCATGATCTGCCCAACTCTTAGAGTATATCAGGATATCATATATAAACACGATGATGAATCAGAATAGATACGGCCAAACACTCGATTTGTCAAGTCCATGAACACATTCGATGCATTTGTGAGTTCAAACGACATCACAAGAAACTCGTACTGTCCAAAACTGGTCTTGAAAGCTGTCTTCTTCACGTCCTCATCCCTGACGCATAACTGGTGATACCCTGACTGCAAGTTGATCTTTGAAAAATATTGTGCCCCTTTCAACTAATCGATCAGATCATCTATCTTGGAAAAGGATACTTATTCTTCACCTGCTATAATCAATATATAATCGCAATGATCCATCTTTCTTCTTCACGAACAACATGGGTGCTCCCCAAGGAAATATACTCAGTCGTATAAAACCTAAATCCAATAGATCATCAATCTGTCTCCTCAATTCCTCCATTTCTTATGGAGGCATGCAATACGTGGGTAATGAAATGGAATGGGTGTCACGCTGGGCACAAGGTTGATAGTAAAGTCGATCTCGCACTAGGGACGTAATCCAGGTATCGTCTTAAACACTTTCCAAAAGTCCTGGACCATGGGCATGTTTTCAAGTGTCGAACCATCATGATCTTTCAATAGGGCAGCATAACAAAGAACCTAGAAGGGGAAACTGACCTGAATGGGGAAAGTAAAGGTCGTGTTTTCAGGCCCGTGCACCGTCACCAGTCTGGTTTCACAATCGATCTCTGCCTTCATATCAGTGAGCCAATTCATGCTAAGGATGACATCATAATGGTATATCGTGGTGACAATCAGGGCAATGCTTATCGTCCTGCCCCCTAAATCTATCGAGCAGCCCTCACACAACTTAATGGCATCTGTAAAAGTTCATACTGTTGCGATAACTCTCACCTCAACCATAAGGGTCATATTCAGCCCTAAGCACTTGACCATACAACATGATATCATAGAAAGAGTGGACCCAATGTCCACCAATAGAAATACAGGTGTACCTTGGATGTGGGCATTGACCTTGAAGGCTAAAGGCACTGTAGCTATTGAATCAGACGCTTCAGCTGGAAGCGCATGTACTTGCACCTGTTGAGAACGGTTTGATTGTGGTGCCATAAGCCGTTAAGGCGGCCTAAATCGAGGTGTAGGTGTCCTGTAAGAAGGCTATGCAGGCAGTATAGAACATAGAGGTGGAGCTAAGATAGCTGGTGGCATCTGACGGTTAATCTTCTCAGGGGGCATGAAGTCGTTATCCTCGTCCTGATGAAGTAGTAAGTGTCAGTATGGCCTGACCTCTTGCAGTAGGTGCACTATACATCAGGTCACCTCGGCTGTGTTAGTGGAGCCGTAAGCCAAGGAAGAGAATCTGCACGTGGCCTCTTACCGAGGAACGGTCTGCTTGGCAAGTCTAGTCGAGGCCTAGAAACCATAGGTACGCATGTGTGGGATAGCCTATCCCCATCCTGCTCAGCTCGCAAGGACATGCTCGCTAGCTCAGCATAGTTATTAATGCTAGTACAACACATCTTCGAGTGGATCTCGAGTCATAAACCCTCAAAAAATCATCGCATCTTCATCGGCTCGTTGGCTAAGATCAAAGGAGCATATCTGGCTAGCTCCATGAACCTATTCTCATTTTCCGCCATTGTCATCCCTCCCTGTTAAAGGCGAAGGATCTCTCCCTCCTTCTCATTATGGTAGGTGAGATGGAAATACTTCCTGTGGAAGTGTCTCTCAAAAGCCTCCCATGTCCATAAGTAACCAGGAGCAACGGTCCGTAGGATGCTGTTCCACTAGAGACTGGCTCCCTTCTCAAACATGTAGGTGACCAACTCGACCTACTCTACCTAAGTACAGTGCAGCGGCCTCAGCATCTTAGAGATGCGGTCAAGCCAATACTCAGCCACCTCGGGTCTGTAAGTACCCGCAAACGTGGGAGGCCGGAAGCGCTGAAATCTCTCAAATAGGCTACTGACACTCAAGTTCCCAACAGGGTGCACAGGTGATGCAGGCGAAACTACACTCATATTCTAGGCAAGAGCCCTAGCAATGGTGGTCCAAATCTGCTACTGTTGTTGCTGCATAAGGAGCATCATCTGCTCTAACCTATCAGGAGGAGAAGCCGCCTGAGGCAAGTGAGGCATTGAGGTAGACGCACGGTTCTGCTTGAGAACCGGTGGTGCAACAGGTATCAGCCAATTTGTGGGGTCAGTGGTCAGTTGAGAATCCGACATAGTCTCGTAAGTTGGGCTCAAATTGTGGTCCGTATGACTATCGCTTAGGGGAGGTGCCCCATTAATCGAGTCGCCAAATATAAGATGTGTCGTACTCCATATAGCCTTAGGTGGCATTCCATATATACAACATAAGGTGCAACCCGTGTAAGATTTAACATACAACACTCAATTTCTCAAGCATTCTACACATCTCATAAACAAAGGAGCTACATGCATTTTATTTAACCAAAATTGTCACAATACATAAGATGCAGTATTACATGGATCATGAAAGAAGATGCATGTGAGCTCATCTAAGCAAGGTTTCAAATACTGAAGTATAACAACCACTCTACGATATTACTAAGCCTATCAAGGTTATAATGTAGAAAACAGAAAGCAAAGAAAACCCAAAGACGACTACAACATAGGACTAGTCATCCAAATCTAGTGATGGAGGAGGAGTACCCTTGTCCTGTATACAGCACAGGATAACCTTCAAAGTTCAAGACACCATGAATTTTGTTTCATGAAGGACCTATTCTCTTTAAGTTTGGCCTGGGTCTCACAAACCTCCTATCGCAGGGCGACCTAGCCCTCCTCAAGTTGAGCCAAGTGGGCTTCTAAAGCAGCCATATCACAGTGGGGCTCATGTGTAGCAGGAGGAGAGCCCCCATCAGAGTCTTGGACCTCCTCCTCTTCCTCTTCCTCGCTTTCTTTCTCTATCTCATCTCCGCCTTCTTCATCACTCTCTTCCTCTTCACTTTTCATCTCATCCTCACTCTCATTGAGTTGGGCTTGACGTTGTTGTGGCCCAATATTCACGTTGTTGAGAGTAGTGTCGTTGATGAAATGGATCGGCGTAAGCCTTTCTAAGCCAAGTCTGTAGCCGAATTCACGAGCAAGCTTACATATAAGTTGGCCGAATGGGAGTGAAATATCTATCCTAAGAGAGCGTGCGGTCTGAACTATCTATAGTAATACATACATAAGCAGGCACAGCTCATCTCTTTGCCCAGCCCTGTATAGGAAGTCTACCATCAGACACGTGCATTCGCTGCAATTGCTCCACCTGGGATATACATTGTGCATGGAGATGTGATGGAGTAAGCGGAAGTTGTGAGTCATCCTAGTCTGTGAGAGATAGTTGTCTCGATTCTAGTGGACCAGTCGGCTATAAAGAAATTGCGTATGTCAATCTCTTTCACGCACACCCCTGAGACTCTTCTCGCTAACTTATGTAGAAAAATTTCCTGATCCAAGGGTGTAGTTGGGTCAGAATTTGACAGTCTGAAACTTTAGATTTGGCCGGCAAGTGAACGGCCAAAATCACTTAAGTTTTAGTTCATTTTCTAAAGATATTCGTGTTCCTCATACACTTCATTTCGGGCTCAAGTTGTGCGTTTTTGGATACTATTAGGACTTGATTCCCGTGATGGTTATTACGCCCAGTAAGCAGTCATAACCATATAGTTTCACAACAATCGAACTTTCGAAGCGCAGCCCAGGTCCGATACGGAGTTTCAATGTGCTCCTGAGAGCAACTGGGTTTTAAGATTGATCTTATGTTTCTAAGTAATGTTGAGTTAATGATTCTACTAGTTTTAGGTCTTGCAATTCATATAAAGAGAGAGAGAGAGAGTGAAATGATTGCATTGCAATCATGATTTGTAAGAGGTGTTGACTCATGAAGAAGAGAGAAATAATTATTTATAAGTAATCATGGGCTAGGGTAGGGTGGCTAGAGATAGGTTGATGTCATCTTAGCCTAGGCATCATGATTGCTTTAAAGGGAATCTACTTGGATACCGTGGGTCCTGCAACATGCAATTAACGATCGGGATAATACGCAGGCCAAATCTCACAATCTAAGCGTCGCATTGACACACGAGACATGACATTAGAGCCGCGAAGATGATGCGGTCGCAATGGCATAGGTCTCAGGTCAAGCCAACTCAGGTTTACAGGACGCAATTCAAGGTCACTCGCAAATACTATCTACAAGTCACGGGTTGTCGGAATTCAACCGGAAGGACCGCGTGATCTTAAGGAATGATGAGGTACTAGCACATAGGCCTGACACACTCTCTTCTGACAATTCCTCCTCGACAAGATCTTCAATTATTAGTTATTTGCCTTTGTTGGGTATGGGTAGGGGAGACGCCTTGTTGGCTCTGTTACATATGGGGGAGTGAGGTTTCATCTGTGAACAAGTCATGAAAGATGAGAAGTTGTGCCTTGTTGACCTCATTGATGGGATACAATCAAAGAATTAGGTCTGCCTACCTATCGTAGTCTCCCTTGTAGAGTTATAAAGTATGATTGTCGATATTTATGAAGTTGGGTCTCTACCCTTTTCCTATGGACTCGAAGTTTTAGCTGTGACAAGTTGTTCTCCTAGCCTTCTCAATTCCTCTAAAGGAATGCCATGCACAATCCAACCCTCTAAAGTGTTGGCGGGCTTTACTTGGCAGATGGGTTCCTCTAGGGAAATCTTTAGGCAAACCTGGCCAGGGGCAAAGGCATGATCCTTCTCCATAATATAGTCAATCCCCTTCTTGGGTTTGTAATTCTTCAATCATGGTGAAGTGATCCAGACTGGGTAGTTCGCCAAGTGACAATGACGTACCAGGAAAAATTGGTGAACCCACCATCAAATCCAGCATAAGAAGCTTGGACCGAGGGGTAGTAGCCTGGAAAACACAAAGAAAGACCCCGTGCGCACAATCAGAAGCTACTTCCATATCAATGCCCAATTATATGGCCTGATGTCATAACTAGGGTTGTACATCAAGTTGATTTGAGTCGAGGTGGGCCAAGATTGGCTTGACTCATCCGTGCTCTCCTAGAGTTCGAGCTCGAGCTTACCACTAGAGCTTGGCGTGTTTCTTAAACCTTTCGAGTCAAGATCGAGACAAGCTAGTGGATCGAGTCGAGACGAGCTTATCTTGAATTGAGTCGAGCTTCCTCCCAACCCGACCCAACCCAGCACCCAACTTGTACCTGACTCGACCCAACCCACACCCGATTCAACCTAGCCACCTGACCCAGCCTAGCCACCTGGCCCAACTGACCGAACCCGCACCCGACCCAACTCCCAAATCAAATATTTAATTAATAATATATATATATATCTTCGAGTCTAGCCAAGCTCGAGCTCGAGCTTCAAGCCGAGCCGAGTTCAAGTAGAGTCGAGTCAAGATTCACTATGATTAAACTTGGCTCGTTTTCAAAGCGAGGTGGGTTATATGAAGCTTGGCTCACCTCGAGTCGTCGTTCAAGCAGAGTTAAGCTGAGCTAGATCGAGCCGAGCCGAGCGAGCGAGCTTTTTGAGCTAGCTTGGCTCCTATACAACCCTAGCCATAACTCTTTAGAATTCTGATAACGACGTCGCAGTCCTCTGGGATCGTTTGATCATAGAAAACTGACGTGAAAATCTACTAGGATAGTAGGGTTCGTGCCAAAATTTGTTACCCTCCCTTAAAGGGAGGTCGATGTATCTGATGTATATAAAGAAAATACACTCACTCAGGGATAGTGAGTCATCGTCAATGGTGTCTTTATCTTCAGAAACGTTGGGGAGGGGGAACTAGAAGAAAGTAATGGATTCCATTCTCTCAATCTTATCCACCACCCAATCATACGTTTTCTTGATCATCTTTCACCTTTGGTAATGCCATATGGGAGGTGATTTGGATTCACATATGCTTTGTCTGGCTCATCGTAAGTTCAAAAAAAGTATATGCCTGACCACCTTGCGAAGTAATGCTAGGTGCATAAGCCGAATATGCTCTGACTGCCAGGCTCTTGTAGTGAGTGGCCACATCGTCAAAGGCATGGTACAATGAGCAAAGGATTGGAGGAGGTAAAGAGTACTTTCTACCTGAGCAATGAAAAATTAACTATGAAAATCACAGTTTGTTACTGTGACTATTTTGTGCACATTCGGTCGGACCGAACCAACCTCATGTGGGGACTGAACAGTCTATTATCTCTATTAATAAACTTTATAATTTTTATAGCCTTTTCTTCATTCTTTGTACTTGGTTTTCTTGAATTTTTGGCATGTGATATATTCATTAATGTCTTCCAAATCTCCAACTCTTCATCATCTTTAAATTTGATAACTTGTTTAGCTTTAAATCCATCTTTTTAGTACGTATTCATCTTAAACTTCTGAATCACCTTCCATACAGAAAACATATATAATTATATCAAATTTACACTTATATGCCATGAAAGCTAATACAATTGAGAGGATAAATATGCAATATTTGAGTCTTAACATCACTCACAAACGAGCAACCAAGCTAAAATATCAAATACGGAGATCAAATAAATGTTAAAGAAAATGGTTAATCTTGATTGTAAGGATTAGTCATTCCGACTAACCGATGCATTGTTTACTTACCGTACGACTTATAAAACCCCTATAGGTATGTCACCTTATAGACTTGTTTATGGGAAGGCTTACCACTTGCATGTAAAGTTGGAGCATAAGGCATATTGGGGTATAAAGAATTTTAATTTTAATCTCGACAAAGCTGGCTCATTACATAAATTATAATTAAATGAACTTGATGAAATCCAGAATGAGACCTACAAGAACTTTCAGATATACAAGGACGGGATGAAGGTGTTCCATGACAAGAACATCCTTTGAAAAAAATTTAAACCACATTAAAAAGTTCTCTTGTATAAATCGAGATTTCATCTTTTTTCTAAAAAAACTGAGATCTTGTCGTTAGACTGACCCCTTTAAAATCAAAACATTTTATCATCATGGGGTTGTTGAGATAGAAAATCTAGCAAATGGTAACATTTTCAAAGTGAAAGGTAACCACCTTAAGCTATTTGCTGATAACTTCAATTTAGAGGATATGCCCATGCCTCTAAAATATCCTGTCTATTAGGACTGACCTTCTAGCTTGATAGAGCTCCTTCTATCCATTTACTACTTTCTTAGAATTAAGTTAGAGTAGTTTAGGCTTTGTATTTGCTTGTTTTCATTTAGTGGAAACCCCTTTAGATGATGGATACTTTATGTCATTCCTTTGATCTTCCTCAGGTGATTTCTCTTACTTATTCCTTTTTTATTTTTCATTGTCTTATATTATGATACATTACATATATTTTTACATTGGGGACAATGTAGATTTTAGGTTGGGGTGAGATTTAATGGAATCAATTAGTAATTTCTTAGTTTTTGAACAATTTTTTCAAAAATTTTTAATTTTCATATTTCAAAACTCTTTTTGAATATTGATTTTTTATGTAATTGAGTGTGTTAACTATAGGATGATGAGATATGAAGTATTCTTTGAATGTCTAAAGTCTAGTTGATTAGTAGATTTTGAACAAGTCCTTTTAATGAATTGATTGATAGGAAGATTTAAACATCATTAGAGTCTAGTTCACAATTTACATATAATTCATAGTCTTTAAGGTTAACTTGAACTCCTAGTGTTTAACTTGATAATTATTCAAAAATGTTAAGAACCAATCCTGAAGATCCTTATTTACCTTGATATAAGAAGAATAAAAAAGATCATATGAAAAAAGAGTGGAATCGAAAATGGCTACCTATTGTATGTGCCTAAATGAAAAGAGAGAGGAGAGAGAGAGAGAGAGAGAGAGAGAGAGAGAGAGAGAGAGAGAGAGAGAACAATGGAGAATAAAAAGAAAGAGAGAAGAAGAGACGATAGTGTGAAAGCCGTCGATGAAAAATCAAAAATGAAAAAAATAAGTGAAAAGGTATATGGGTTTGGAATTAGTAGCTTGCGTTGATATGAATACTTTCAAGTAAACATCATATATCAATATTATGGCAGGAAGGCCGACTTTTACAAATTATAAATTGGAATTCATTAAGCACAATAGGAACTTGATGTTTGAATATATTCTATTGATTGATTAATGAAAGAGAATTTATTTTAATGATTTACTAGTGATATTAGGTTCTATACTGATAATATTTCATTATTGTATCATTGAATTCTACCTATTTATGCATAGGATTACACAAAATATTATTTTCTGAGAGATGTTTGAAGTTGAGTTTTGAAGATCTATTTTTTGCATGTTTTGCTCAGGACTAGCAAAATGTTGTTAAGGTGTGTGTTGAGTGTAAAATATTGTATATTTCCTCTTTATTTTGCATTAGTTTTATATGCATAGGTATGCTTAATCAATCTAATTACATGTGTTTTGCTATGCAAGGTAATTTGGAGAGTTAAGATGAAAATTACGATTAAAGTGAAGATTTAATGCTCAAATAATGACCAAGTGTAGAATTAGAGATTTGAAGGATATTAATGAGGAATTCAAGTACCAAAGATCCAAAAAAATTAAGTGCAAAAGATGAAAAAAGACTAAAAAATTATACAATCCATTAATAAAAATAACAGACTGTTTGGTCTCACTTGAGATTGGTTTGGTCCGACCGAATGTGCACAAAATAGTTCAGCAAGAAATTGCAATTTTCAGAGATAATTCGGTTTGAAGTTGGGTTTGACGCCACTGAAGGAGGGTTCAGTGCGACCTGAAGGAGACAAAAACTTCAGATAGATTTTGATGAAATTCGAATGTAATCAAAGGAGTTTTTTTTATATGTTTTTCTTTGAGTTTAGTTCAATCATATTTATGGTTGGCTAAATATCTTAACTAGGGCTAAGAGGTTAAGCTTATAGTGGTTTTTAATGTCCTAGTTTACTTTGATTCAAATTATTTGGTTTGAATGTTAAACAATTCATTGATATTAGTTTGAATAAAGTTTTAGTTTTAACTTACTTTGATCCGTTGTCGACTCCAGGTACATTGGATGCTTAGGAAGGCGAAGATTGATTGCTCATCTATTTTACAAGGAATTAATCTACAAAATCCATTAATCTATTGTAAACTAATGGCATGACAAATGCTTCGAATTCCTTACGATCAATACTTATTTCCTTATATGAGAACTGAATTAATTGAAATTCAAATCTATTTTTGGTTTATGAATAATAAATTAACCGCTATATTATTGTAGATACCCCACCCAGGCTACATCTTGAGAAGGTTAAGATAGTTCAGGAACCATAAACATACCCAATCCCTGCTTGAACCGAACCAAAGTCCCTAAAACCTAAATTTGTAATTCAAAACCACGATCCAAATCATTCATCACACATGCAACCCTTCTTATACCCTATACCATGGCCCAGATCCTCATTACCCAGGCCAAAACCCATTTTTCTGAGCTGAAAAACTCAAAAGGAGACTTTCGAGTGAACCCACACAGTGTACAAGGTTCGCACGCGGGAAATCGGCCCGAACTGAGCCCGGGCGGTAGTCTGACTACCGCCTGCAGTACTTCAGGTACCGCCGCTCACGGGCTGCGTGCGGACAGCTGTCCCAACGTCCAAAAGTCAACTTTCCTTCAAAATTATCCCTCTGAACTCCATTATTTACCTTTTTACTAACCCCAGGAGCTAATGAGAGCATGCCATGTGACATTTCCCTCTCCTCAACCACTCACATGCTGTCATGTCATCTTTTAACCCTCTTAAACTCACTAATTACAGCTATGCCATTGGAGAAGGCTATAAATAGCCCTCTCCTCTTCATATTTTCAACAACATCTTCTCATCCAAGAGAGAGAAAGTGAGAGGGAGAGAGACTGAGGAAGAGAGTGAAGGAAAGGGAAGGAGCTCCCAAGCCTTCAAAGATCTGATCTTTCCAGCCACCCCCTAGCCTTCCTTTCAACCTTTCCAACCCATAAGCCTAGCCCATATCTGATCATGGTCCGGTTCATGTCGTAGCCAACTCAAGATCAAGTCAAAGATCCATTCATTTTACATACAAGCATTCATCATGACATCTATTCCCTTCTTACCCCCCCTGCTCCTCTAGATCTCTAGTGAACGTATGCTCGTGACTTGCCGTATATCGGATCCTGTCACATCAGAAATTCCTAGTGATCCAGTCCATTTTTCTTACCTTTTTGCATAAGCATCATCACATCCGCTCTCTAGACATGCCGTTGGATGTATGCTCTGTGGCTTGCCAAAATCTCGGATCTTGCCGCATCAGAAATCCACGTGTGTGCCTAGTCCCATCTCGGCCATAACATCCATCATCCCTTGAGATTATTTTACCACACTGAGTAGAGACCGTACATTTGTATGAGCAGAGAGGGTTCCTAACACCTTCCCTCTTTGTAAGCGAGGTCCCTTGTCCGGAATCCCGGATCGCAGACTAGAAGTCAATCTAAGGTAGGGAAGTCTCTGGATTTCCCTCACTTGGCGTATTTTGTGGTTCTAGCCGACCGCGGGATTACAAGATTTTTCGGCTAGTGGCGACTCCAATATCCACAACCAACCTATCACCTCAATCAGCAACACGAATCACAAATCCGCTTGGGTGCCGATTTTTCAGTGTCTACAGAATGATGACTCCACTGGGGAATTTGCTAGCTCACACTAGATGAGACCCGACTCGAAAGTGTGTGGTATTTTAATCTCAAGGGACATCATCACTGCATTCATATAAAAAAATTAATCTTTGGCTTACACTTGTCTGGGCATCAATCTGAGCCACGACTACTCGATCCCATGCAGCTATGGCTACCCATGAAAAAGAGCCGACAGCTCTGCCAGCTCCTGAAGCATCGACATCGGTTATGGCACCGTCACCGACGCCCTGCATTGCTACCAGTAGCTCCAACAGACCCACAGGCCAATACAACCACGCAAGAGCTACTACTTCGAACGATGCAAGAGCTACTACTTCGCTTAGTGCCAAATTCCACACCGAATACACAGGTAACCCAGCCTAGTGTACAAAACAGTTCACTCCCACAAACTCCTTTTATTTTCTCCCTTATTCCTCCAATAAATCATGTTCTACCTCTTCCTGCAGAATCAGCCCAACATACAAACGTGAGCATCCCTGCCACACATCTTCCTCCTAATAGGAGATCCAATCAATTCCAAGGGGCAAAACCCCTCTCGACCAGTCCCTCTGAAATTGAAGAGCTCCGAGAGCAACTGCAAGGTATGCAAAGGAGGTTACGGAAGCAGCAGGGGGTGGATCTCCCATCCACCAAGTTCAGGGATCTTTGTTCCTTCCCTTATGCATTGGTACCTCAAAACTTTGAGGTACCAAAATTCAAAAGGTATGATGGTACGGGGTGTCCTATGGACCATTTAAGAGCATTCTGTGGGGAGCTTAATACTCTGGCAGGTAATAACGGAGCATTGATCCGTTTGTTTCAAAAATCCTTGAAAGGTGATGCGTTAGATTGGTACACATCATTAGACTACCATCGAATTAAGACTTGGGAACAACTTTCCTAAGCTTTCATTGATCGTTTTGTGTACAATCTTAATGTAGCACCCAAAAGGGCGGATCTTACTGCCTTAAGGTAGAGGAATGATGAGTCATTGTCAGCTTATGTTGGACGGTGGCAGGCCATGGCCGCCAGAATGAAAACACCCATTGATGATGAGGAGCAAATCTACATGATCATCCACTCGGAAAATCCGAGTATCTCTGGATACCTCGTATCGTATCCATATGCCAACTTCACCCAACTCATCCGTGCTGGAGAACAAGTCGAAGCCGGAATAAGGGTTGGAACGATCTCCCCTTGGTGGCCTCATTAGGCCTCCCCAGTACAGAGGATAGTGGAAGGAAGGCCTACTGGATACGAGAAGGGTAAAAGAAGTGCTTTTGACCTCCAACCAATAGAAGAAGACAATCCCGTCGACTCTACCTAAGGTGCTCAATTCACTCCTCAAGAAGGACAATGGCAACAACAACAGTAAATGGAGATTCCTCAGTACTCCAATCATGGTCAACAGATGAGGATGACCCAGAAACCTAGGCAGTTTACACCAATAGCCCAAACTTACAGTGAGGTACTAGCCATACTTGTCCAAAGGCAAATACTTACTCCGTTATTGCCTAGGTCCCCACCAAATCCTCTGCCGCCAAACTATAACGAGAACGAGTACTGTGCATATCATCAATCCCGAGGTCACACAACAGACCATTGTTTTACCCTGAAACATGCGGTCCAAGATCTGATTGATAACCAAATAATTGTAGTTACCTCTCCTACTGTCGCTACCACCAATTACACCTTCCAGAATCCCCTACCATTGTATCAAGTATGCCCCAGTTCATCAGGAACTCCTACTAACAATATCAATCAAGGAGAGTCACCCCCGGTTAATCAAGTCCAATGCATCCATTCAATCACTTCCAGCCTAACAACAATACCCCCAAGTCTACAAGGGGCACACCCTACCAGTCCAATCTCTTCGCTCTCAAATATGCAAGGGGAATCTCCACTAGGTCCAATCTCCATGCCCCCGAGTTTACAAGGGGCACACCTTGCCAGTCCAATCTCTTCGCTCTCAAATATGCAAGGGGCATCTCCGTTCAGTCCAATCTCCATGCCCCCAAGTCTACAGGAGCCACCACCGATCAATCCAGTCCATACATCTTTTATCTCACAAGGGGCACCACCTACCTATTCAGCCCCTACTCCAACCCTCGCAATCCAAGAAAATGCTCATTTTCTGATCAACATACCGCATGCCCTAGCAAAATCAGGGCCCATCTTTAATCATGCGGTAACTTTCCAGGAAGGACATTCTAGTACTCAAAGGGATTTGCCTAGCTCTACTCAGTCTTCGATCCTTCAAGAGAAGAGTCTAGGATGGTTGGTCCCCTCCTCTAAGAAACAAGTCGAGGAAGAGATTAACGTTGAGATCATGATTAGCCCCAAAGCATCAGCCATCACTTTTCGGGTCTTTGACATCACAGCTTCATTTCATCTCCTCCTTGATCAGTCTTGGATCCATAGAGTCAAGGCTCTCTCTTTGACTCTTCACCAAAAGACCAAACACATTTTCGGAGACAAGGCATTGAGCGTTCTGGATGATCCCAAACAAATCTTTCCAATTGAAGAAGTTAATCATCGAGAGCTAGATATCCCGATCACAGACATGCAATGCTCCAATGAAGATATCCCACGCAATAGTCTTGAGTTCGAGACTGTGAATTGCATACCTCTTGCATGTCCCATCGGATCAAACTATGTCTTCCCTCCAATCGAGCATCAACATTTTTATTATCAGCTCGAATATCAAGAGAATGCAGGCATGAGAGGACTGGAATATTTACCTCCTATGGGTGAGATAACAAAGCACAAATGTATCAAAAGAGGGCAAAGTCGACAAGAGGAGGACGATCCCTTCAGTCACACATCAATCAAATCCATAAGAGAAGGGATCATCTATCCGATTGGCAGGTCAAGATCCACCATAGAGGATCAAGTGAGCGGAATGAGCCCAACTGGGCTCTTTGAAAATGACTCGGGCAAGGGGCAAGAATTTCCTTTGATTGACTGGACCATAGTCTGGGTCCCACCTAAGCAAGAAGAATGCAAAGACTCACAATGCATTGAGGATGAGCTGAGGAAAGTGACATCCAATACCAACTCATAGCTCAATCCCAAACTCATCACGACATTTGGGCACGACAATGAGGGCCCACTTATTGATCTGCCTAGCCTTGCCTCCTGAGGGGAGGGAGTGCAGGGCAACATTTGGTTCGCGATCCCCAAGACGGCATAATAAAAGTAAATAGTATTTCGCTCTCCGAGTCGAATCAGGCAATCCCTAGTTCACATCGTCGTCTTTCTCAAAAATAAAAAAAAATCATTAGAAAATTCTCAAAAAGCCAAAAACACTGGATATCTTCGAAACACAAAAAAATTCATATACTTGTCAAAATCCAAAAAAAAATCATCAGAAAATTTTCAAAAGCCAAAAAACATTAGATATTTTCAAAATACAAAAAAAAATTCAGATACTTGTCAAAATGCCAAAAATTCATATATTTGCCAAAATCCAAAAACAATAGAAATTTCTCAAAACACAAAAATAATAGAAAATCTTTCAAAACTCACAAGCAATAATGTGTCAAATGCGTCTATTACAACACCCGAGTTTAAAGTCGACTCATAGATTTCGATCTGAAGTTAGACTTCAAACTCAGGGATTTGGACGAAGCCCAGGATGTGGAAAATGATGATCCGACTCTCGAGCTAGAGGATTCCCTTCGAAAGTTCGAGGCAAGGGCCAATGTCGTCACGGATGTTTTTGAAATTGTGAACTTGGGATCCCTTGAGCTCCCTAGAACGGTACACATCAAGAGATCCTCGCCTCCTGAATGCAAGCAAACAATGACAGAATTCTTGAGACTAGGGGCTATCTAATTTTGGATTCTCTTATGAAGCCTTACCCAAATCGAATGAAGAGCTAGTCATACACCATCTTCTATAAAACCTAAAGCCAAGCCCATTAAGCAAAGCTGTTAAGATCATGTCCGAAGTCCACGATGGAGTCCTACTGATGAACGATGGAGATAAGTCATTGTATCATATCAGGAAGTGCTTCAAGTATCTCAAGCTTGTACAACAGATCCATGTGCATGCTCTGAGTCTTTATAACCTGGCAACACCCTAACTCTTTTTCAGGATGGGGTGTGGACATCATTGAAAGAATGAACCTGAAGGCATCCAATGGTCATGAGTGCATTCTCGGGCACCGACAACGTCCTACATCATCAGTACGAATGAAATAAGAGAAGTCAAGGAAAATGATTGGTGGTAATCTTGATACAACTAACTACATCTTGCAGACATAAAGCGCACAACGATCACTAGGACCAATGACAGGCAAGTCTAAAAGAAAGGTTAGCAACATGGTAATCATGCACATCTTATCATTGTGCCTACTAGATCTAGAGGGCAACTCTATGCCATCCTGAGACGGTCCGTTGATCATCTGCGAGGATTCTTCCGGGAGATGTCCTTCGTCTCATCATCATTAGGGGCAAAGATCTTCCAGAGCCCATCAACGCCGACAACATGGGTAATCTTACCTAACTATGTCAACAATCACAATCGTAAAGCTAAAGTCAAATGATAAAAGGTTAGCATCCTGAGGTACATTCCATCATCATTCCTTCCCTCCAATAAGTGTTTCAAAAAATAAAGGGTTCAAAAAAAAAAGAAAAAAAAATGGACGAATAAAGTGCGCAGTCCAAAAAAAAAAGAAAAAAGGAAAAAAAGAAAGAAGAAAAGAAGAGTCAAACCCAATGAGTGAGAACACAATTCATCACCTCATTTTCCCTCAAGATAGTTTAACCCAATGTCAACAGCTTCACGATCATGATTGAAGACAAAGTCAAGTAGCTCACCAGTCGACCAGTAATGAATGGAGTCTAGCCTCCCGCCTTTGTATAAGAAAAAGAGAAATCAAAAGAAAAGTAACGTGCCTAAGCAAAACGGGCGAGGTGAAAATCCGAAAGGGCGCCTCGAGTAAAAACAGCGAGAATGTAGCGGACTTGGTGAAAACCTGAAAAGGCAGCAAGGGTAAAAAGAGCATGGCTGCCAAGGGGCAGGCAAGATCAAAAACTCGGGACATGGTGAAAATTCGAAAGGACGCCATGGGCAAAAATAACGAGAAAGTCAGTCGTGGTGAAAACCTGAAAAGGCGCTACAGGAAAAAATGGCTAAAAAAAAATAATAATAAGAGAGAAACAAAAAGTGCAGGAACAGGAGAAGCCAAGGCAACAAGCAAAAGAAGCACAAGGAAAGGATGTCCCGGATCAGAATTCTGTCAAACTCTACACAAATCCAAGGGGCATGATCTTAGTACGTGCTACTCTCAGGGAATCGAGATCCCTAGTAAACAACTCATAATACCGGATTCGACGTGGGCTAAGTTTAATATTCCGATTCAACCATCCAAAGCACAAATTCAAACACAAGCAAACACAGATAAATTTGGCAAAAATAAAAAATTTCATTCCTTTCAAAGAAGTTTTTTTATACGTTTTTCTTTCTTTACAAAAAAGAAAAGAAAAGAAAAAGCATTCATGCCAACAAAGTCGGGGATCCAAAAAGTCAAAGTTTAAAGCCCCAGAGGCCCACATTTCAAAACCCACAAGGCCCACAAGTTCAAAGTCTATAAGGCCCACATGTCAGAAGCCCACCATGCCCATTGTTCAAAGGCCTATGGTTCAAAACCCGTATTTTCAAGCCCATTTCCTAAACCCACATATCCAAAACAAGGCCCACTTCACAAGCCCGATTTCAAGGCCCATGGTCCTAGGCTGACATGTCCAAATCAGGCCTATGTTCCTCAATTGCCCCATTAATTTATTAGTGGAGGCCATCTGGCTATTCGATCCAGATCCTACAATAAAAATCGGATGACGACGCCATCTCGCTAGATCGGACGGATGCTTCAAAAACCTTAAAAATACCTCAAATAAAAACCGTTAGCCCCACTAACTCAACAGTGGAGGCAACGTGACTGTTTACTTGTGCAAATAAAAACTGAACGACGACGCCCACCCGCGAAATCGAACGGATATTTTTCAATTTTTTTTTTTTTAAATATATTTTTTCAAATAAAATCCCCAAGGGGTCTAGCTCTAAAGGGAATAGCTTTAAAACAAAGTTTTGAAAAAAAAATGCACGTGGCACGCAGTATACTGAGGAATCTTCCGTATTCTCCAGTTGCGGTCAGTGCAAACAGCTAAATAAGATTCGATCTCTGCCGATTTCCCCAGTGGATGATTGAATCCGTACATGATACATGTACGATTGGCCCGATCTTTATATCTGGACAATCATACGAATGCTAGTAAAATGAGTGGATCTATCTCTGGAAAGAACTATCAAACTTGAAGTGACAAACAATCCATTGTAACTAAAGTATCAAAATCAGCAGACTGCATGACAACAGATTACCTGCACATACCTAGTTCGGGATGTTCAAAAAATTTGATCGAGTCCAAGTCAGCATAGTGAGTTCCCTGTAAGGCCGCACCAACGCGCAGGGCAGCTAACCACTTTGACGATCAAACAGACTGAATATTCCTAGGGTGATTACGTAGCAAAGGAACAACAGACCAAACAATATGTGAATCCTTGTAAAGCGCGACAAATGCATAGAGGTCCTTACTTTTCAGACTTACCCTCCAATGCTATTAACAATCTAACGTGAAAAGGTTGTGGTGATCCGTAAAGCCGCGACAAATGCGCAGGAGGCAATCACAACGTTTTCCTCAACCCTCATGATATGTACAAGTCATCTCTTTTCCAGACAGTCGACTGTCAATGATACAATGACAGGCAACAGATTCGAGTCACTATCCTTTTTCTGACCAGAAGGGTAGGGTGTTCACTCGCTTTGACCTTCGGTTGCTCACAACCTCGGTCAAAGAGGGACATCTATAGACACCCCACCCAGGCTACATCTTGAGAAGGTTAAGACAGTTCAGGAACCCTGAACATACCCAATCCCTGCTTGAACCGAACCAAAGTCCCTAAAACCTAAATCCGTAATCCAAAACCACGATCCAAACCATTCATCACACATGTAACCCTGCCTATACCCTATACCATGGCCCAGATCCTCATTACCCAGGCCGAAACTCATTTTTTTGAGCTGAAAAACTCAAAAGGAGACTTCCGAGTGAACCCACACAGTGTACAAGGTTCGCACATGCGAAATCGGCCCGAACTGAGCCCGGGCGGTAGTCTGACTGCCGCCTGCGTACTTCAGGTACCGTCGCTCGCGGGCCGCATGCGGACAGCTGTCCCAACGATGAAAAGTCAACTTTCCTTCAAAATTACCCCTCCGAACTCCATTATTTACCTTTTTACCAACCCCAGGAGCTAATGAGAGCATGCCATGTGGCATTCGCCTCTCCTCAACCACTCACATGCTGCCATGTCATCTTTTAACCCTCTCAAACTCGCTAATTACAGCTATGCCATTGGAGAAGGCTATAAATAGCCCTCTCCTCTTCACATTTTCAACAACAACATCTTCTCATCCAAGAGAGAGAAAGTGAGAGGGAGAGAGACTGAGGAAGAGAGTGAAGGAAAGGGAAGGAGCTCCCAAGCCCTCAAAGATCTGATCTTTCCAGCCACCCCTTAGCCTTCCTTTCAACCTTTTCAACCCATAAGCCTAGCCCATATCTGATCATGGTCCGGTTCATGTCGTAGCCAACTCAAGATCAAACCAAAGATCCATTCATTTTACATACAAGCATTCATCATGACATCTATTCCCTTCTTAACCCCCCTGCTCCTCTAGATCTCTAGTGAATGTATGCTCTGTGACTTGCTGTATATCGGATCCTGTCACATCAGAAATTCCTAGTGATCCAGTCAATTTTTCTTACCTCTTTGCATAAGCATCATCACATCCGCCCTCTACACATGTCGTTGGATGTATGCTCTGTGGCTTGTCGAAATCTCGGATCTTGCTGCATCAGAAATCCACGTGTGTGCCTAGTCCCATCTCGGCCATAACATCCATCATCCCTTGAGATTGTTTTACCACACTGAGTAGAGACCGTACATTTGTACGAGCAGAGTGGGTGCCTAACACCTTCCCTCTTTGTAAGCAAGGTCCCTTGCCTAGAATCCCAGATCGCAGACTAGGAGTCAACTAAGGTAGGGAAGTCCCTGGATTTTCCTCACCTGGCGTATTTCGTGGTTCTAACCGACCGCGGGATTATAAGATTTTTCGGCTAGTGGCGACTCCAATATCCACAACCAACCTATCACCTCAATCAGCAACACGAATCACAATCCGCGTGGGCGACGATTTTTCAGTGTCTACAATTATCTAAATAGATAGCATAGGACTTCGATTCTAGTTGAGCTATCAAATCAAGTAAATTAGACATTAAGAATAGCTATAAGTGGATTCTTAGTGCTTTAGTGTTTTGCTTCTATTGATTTCTTCTTTACTTTACTTAATTATATCATTATTTCTTTTAATCCAATTCTATACTTAGTTTTAGTTCTAGTTCTAGTTCTAAAGTATTCTACAGAAAGCACAAATATAAGTTCTTGTGGATTTGATCTCGCTCTCACCGAGTTAAAATTACATCGCATCCATATACTTAGGATTGCTATCCTTTTGGATAGATCACATCATAGGGGAAGCAGGTTGGGGGCAACCCTGACCTCACCCAAATTGGTGCAACCCTTATTATGGGGCGTATCTTGATGTATGTATTTTATATCAACGTGGTCCATCTGTTTTTCTATATCATTTTAAGGCACGAGGCTCAAAATGAAGAATATCCAAGCTTAATTTAGGTGGATCATACTATCGAAACAATGGTGATTGAATCCTCTACTATTAAAAACTTCCTGGTGCCTATATTAATGTTTCCTTATTTTTATTTACCATCCAACTTGTCGATAACGTCACATAAATGTCGATAAAAGAAAATTTAAATATAAGCTTGATCGAAAACTTTTGTAGTTGATTAATGGTCAATGAACATTGTTTCCTATGGCATAGTCCACCTAAGAATTGAATCTGCTTCATTTTTGGGCTCATGCCCTAAAATGATCCGAAAAACCAATGGACACACGTACATTAAGGTGGGCCCCATGTTTAGTGCCACACTCTCTTGGGGAAGGTCGGGGCTGCACTTGATCTGCTCCCCCCACCCCGGAAGCAACCATGATAATGACACTTGTATTGAAACCTTTTTAGGCCCACCTTGATGGTTACTTGCTATCTAACTTGTTAATAAGGTCACATAGACCTAGATGAAGAGAAAATATAAATATCACTTTATCCAAAACTTGAAGCCCCAAAAAATTTTCACCCTTGGGTGTTAAATTCACGCTATGTGATCCACTTGAGCTTAAGAGCTTCCTGATTTTAAAGCCTATGCATTAAAATGATTTGGAAAATGGATGTACAATGTGAATAAAACCCTTGTATTACAGTGCCCCTCAAAAACCCTTTCCGTTCCTAGTCTCGTCCGGTGCTGAAGGGGTTGTACGCGTCCCTTCGGATAAATTCGACGTGATTCGAGTCGGATAACCCGTTGCCCACACGCACGTGTGCCGTGGAGTCGGTGGAGATCACTCATGCAAGTGGGCATGAAGGGTATCAAGAAATGCAGAGATCCTCCTCGAAGCGTGAACATGTCAGCGTACGTTAGCCGCTACTCTCCCCCTTTAAAACGACACCTCCTCACCTTCCCGTCTGCGGATTCCATCCTTCGACCATCTCGCTTCCTCATCGCTTCCTTCTCACTATCTTCTCCTCGTCCTCCACCATCTTCACCTCCTTACAAGAACCTCAGCTTCTGCAGCGGAGTTCGCCTCTTCCTGCAAATGGAGGTAGCTACTTCGCCCCTTCGTCTTCTATTCATGGTAGAGAATAAATAAGCATTCCAAACAAGTAGATGACCGACTCCTTCAAGGGAAATCCCATTTCGGAGTGTTTTTCTTTTCCGCAATTTGCCTGTGTAGGCGCTAACTAGGCGGGGATCCTGTCTTTTCTGAGCTTTTCTGAGATGGGTCTTGTTTCATCTTTGAGAACCTTCGTATGTGGACATCATAAGGTAGTCGGAGACGGTGATTGTTTTTGTTTGATGCCGTTTATTTCGATATTCGTTTCATCATCATCAAAGCCTCTCTTGCTGCAATTTGGGGTTGACTTCTAAAATGGTGGATTGGCCGGAGTTCTGCACAGCTCTTGGAACCATCCATTGCATTGACTCGCATAGCCTTCACTGTTTCCGTTTCTTATTTGTATGTTGGCCTCCATCTTCCAAGATCGTGGGCCCTCTTGTTTATAAGGTTACCAGACTAGAGGGAGCCAGCCATGGGCCTGCCAATAATCCTAAAAGAGGAACAAAAAGGGGGTCCGGCCAGGGTATGTGGGCCCCACTATGAACTCTGGAAGTGATGACGGGGTAGGGTAGTTTGACCATATTGAGCCCTAAGAGTTAGAAACTAGTTTGTGATTTGTTTAGTTGTTGGCGGAAGTCGAATTGGGCAAGAACTATAAAGTGCAAATTCACTATCTTTGTTTTTATAGAAGTTTCTAATCTAATTAGACTATTGATTCTATTAAGACCCAAAAGTATTCTAGTTGTAGGGAAGTTCTATACCAATTTAATTTTGTTTATGAGATTTAAGAGGTTTTAGAAAGTCTTAGGCCTCGTTTGTTAAATCGGAAGTCTAAAGCTTGAATCTGAAGTCTAAATACTGAATCTGAAATCTGAAGCTTGAATCTGAAATCTGAAGTCAAAAAACTTGTTTGGTAATTATGTCTAAAGTCTAAAAATTTAGTACTGAATTTGAAATAATCTGTTTGTTAACAAACATCTGAAATGTCTGAAATATGTTAATTTGACACATTTGCCCCTATCTTTTGTTTGGAAATATTTTACATTATAAAGAAATTATTTTTTATTAAATAAAAATAAAATTATTCTATTTAATTCAAATAAAATATGAAGTACTTATAGAAAATTAAAATATCATTATTCACATAAGTCAAAATAGATCAAAGTTACATGGCCCTACAATAATGTATTTATTATATCCACATCGTTCATCAAATTTTTGAGATCATTTTAGAGCATTATCCAAAAAATGAATCATATCCAAAACTAAAATGGCCCACACCAAAAATAGTAGTGGCATAATGATTTTCACCGTTAAAAAATTCACAGGGCCCACTATAACGTTTATTTTCCATTTAATCTGTTCATAAAGTCAAAAATATATGGATGAAGAGGAAAAATAAATTTCATATTGATCCGAAACTTCTGCAACCCCAAAAGGGTTTCAATGGTAGACATTCAATCTCCCACCACTTTTTGCAGTGTGGTCAAGTTTATCTTTAGATCTGTCTTATTTTTCAGCTCAAGCCTTACAACTGGCTCGCAAAATGGATGGACGGTTTGAAAATAACAAATGCGTCATGATGGGACCCACAAAATTTGCTGACGTGTACACTAGCCAATCCGCTTCCTAATTCCGTCCCAGCTCGGGCGCGAATTAGCTACTGACTGGCTGAGTAGCGAGACCGGCTACTGATGTAATGTCACCAGATTTCTTGGGCCCACCATGATGTATGTTTTGTATCCATGCCGTCCATCCATTTGGAGAGATCATTTTAGAGCAAGATCTAAAGAATGAGTTAAATCCAAAGCTCCAGTGGACCCCAGCACTGAAAACAGTGGGGGCAAGTGACGCCCACCATTAAAAACTTCTAAAAGCTACATAAGTTTTAGATCAACCTGATATTTGTGTTTTCCTTCTTTCATGTATTTTTTAAACTTATGAATAGGTTGGATTTCAAATAAACATTATGGTGGGCCTTAGGAAAGTTTCAACGGTGGGAATCACTCTCCCCACTGTTTTCTGTGGTGAGGTCCACTACAGATTTTTATCTGCCTCATTCCTTGGATCATGCCCTAAAATGATATCTCAAAATGGATTGACGGTGTGGATAAAACACATACATCACAGTGGGGCCCATATAACTTGGTGAGGTTACTTCAATACCTACCTGACGCGCTACTCAACCTGGCAGTATCTGATCCGGCTTCCCATCCCATCCGCTTCAAACGCGGATCGCTTCCAACCCCTGCCCAGACGGAAGGGCTATGTAAGGCCCACCATGATGTAAGTATTTTATCTAAGCCGTTCATCATTTTTCTCATATTATTTTAATATGCGACCCTAAAGATGAAGCATGTCCAAAGCTCCAATGAACCACACCAAAGGATGCTGTAGTGATAATGACATCCACCGTTGAAACCTTTCTATGGGCCACTGTGATGTTTTTTTTACCATCTACTTATTCATCAGGTCAGGTAGATGTGCATGAAGTGAAAACACAAATATCAACTTGATATGAAACTTCTCCAGCTCTTAAGAAGTTTTTAATAGTGGATGTTCAATCCTCACCTTGTGATCCAATTAATCATTGGACCTGCTTCTTTTATTAGCCCATACCTTAAATGATCTGAAAAAGTTGATGGATGGTGTGGATCAAACACATAAATCATGGTGGGGCATAAAAAAGTTTCACAAGTTAAAAGTTGATTTTATATTTCACAAGCAATTTTAAAAACAAATTGTCGTAGTTATTTGAAAAAGGGTACTTTAGGAAGCAAAAATTTTTGTTTAATGAAAAATCACGGAGCGCATTCCGTGTTCAACATTAAGCCAGACTCCTATCACGGAAAGAATTCAGTGAAAAACCACTTAGCGCTTTCCGTCTTTTGCGTTAATAACGCATTAACAAACACCACTAAACACGAAAAATTTTCCCTATTCAGCATTAAGTACAAAAATTCAGCGTTAACAAACACGACCTTAGTTTGTTAGTAAGTTGAATTAAGAGTAATTTGATAGTTTTTATGATTGTTGAACGGGCTATGCTGGCAACATGCCCTTTAAGAAAATAAAGCAAGCAACATGCCCTTTAAGAAAATAAAGCATGCAACATGAGCAGAGGATGAGTGTTACAGGGATGAGGATGTTGAGATGAATGTGTGGTAAGATTGGGAAAGATAGAATCAAGAATGAGGTTGTTCAAAGTAACCTAAGAGTAGCTCCTATAGGAGGTAAATGATGGAGTGTGGATTGAGATGGTTTGTCCATGTGCTCGGTTACTTGAAGACAACCTATGTAATAACTAAGAAGGGGAACTTTGATTTGGATTTAGGGCATGAATGGAGGATGAGGGGAAGACCTAGAACTAGGACTTGTTGTGACGATGATTAGGCATGGGAATGCTTTTGACTTATCGAGGATAAGGCCTTAGCTAGAAAATGCTTAGCAAAGCATTTTTGGTAAAGCTAGACCCAAATAGTTGTGATGAGGCTATGATGATGATGATTGAATACTTCAGTTTCTCCTAACTTTACATAGCTGCAATGTTGGCTTTTATAGTCTGTTCTTTTTTCCTTTTGTTTAATGTGATTATTTATTTATTTTTTTTGTAGAGATTGTGGAATCTATTCGAAGGAATACATTTCTTTTCATTTGCATCATTTAATTGGTATTAGATGAAACTTCCATGGGCTTTGTTTGATTTTCGTGGTGAATCATATGGATGCAAGTAGGCACTGGAAAATGAAGTTGAATCAATGCAAATTAGCAATACAAACGCTCAAATTATAATCTCCAATGCAGATAATAAATCAACCTGGATAAAAATCTTGATTTTCGTCCGCAAGTAGTCCAAGTCTGAAGCTGAGTTGCATCAGTCAAACTAATGTGACTTGTCTGAAACTAAACGAGTTGCTGAATTAAAAATTGCAAATTAATAAAAAAATATTTTATGATTTGAAAAATCATTAAAAGACAAAAAGATTCGTAAATAAAAAGCTACAGCGAAATGTAAATTGTGGTGGAGTGGAGCACTTACTAAAATTGCACGTGGTGTAGGATACCACGGCTACGCATGAAAGCTTGGCGGAGCTATAGAATGGTGGCTGTCCTAGAAGGGGGGTGATTAGGAGTTTAGGACCAAATAAAATGTATGCCTTTTAACACACAATTGCTTACGTAAACTAATATGCCAATTAAATTAAGCAAGACAATTAACTTTAAAGATTCTAAGCCAATAGAGGGTTCAATCACATAAACTACTAAAGATATGCCAATTATGCAACTAGTTTATAAATGATAGTGTACACGTGTGTGGGATGTGCTAACTATTCAAATCCTAACATTCATCTAATCATGTATACATATAATTCAACAAAACAATTACATTAAGCATAAATAGAAAAGTGCTCGAATGACAATACCAAATACAAGCATGTATAATGGTTTAATTTCCCTACTCTACTCCTGGCGGACGCACTCTACTCGAGTGTATTGGATTTTACTATCACAGGTTTTAAATCAAGTTTACTTTTAACTTTTACAGTCTTGCACAAGGACCTACCACGTACTCACCTGTGCCAGTAGCCTACGCAAGGACTTACCGTGTACTCACTTGTGTCTGTAACTTACACAAGGACTCACATAGTATACACTCTTATCGGAGGCTCCTACAAGAGACTTTAGTTGGTTTTTTATTGACTAACTAACAACCTCGGTCTTAGTCCAACAACCTACATTTGCTCCTGCCGAAATCTCCTACGGAGACCAACACATACACACTCGTGTCCGGCGAATTCGACCTTACGTAAGAGCCTAGGTCCTACACAAAAACCTATTAAGTTTGGGTTACAAACTCTTACCCTCAATCCGACACAAGGAAAGAGAGTATGGACTCACTGATTGATACTTGTCGAATTGAGCCCATTTGATCCATCGTCTCAAGTTGCTTGATTGATGCCTTCCCGTGCTTCGATAAGTTCCCCTTTTGCTCTCCCAATCGTTGACATTGATGCTTTGCCAATGGTTCAACTCTAAAATTAAACACCTTGCATGCGATGTTCCATTGAGGTGACCAACGTGATGGGAGTTTGGGTAGAATCTCCTATAACTAATGGAAAGTTGAACTCTTAGGGGATTCACTTTGATGGACACTCTAGAGGTTGATAGACGTTAGGATTTGCCAATCGAATTGGTGTCTAAATTCTAAAGAGGGCTTGAGATCATGATCTTCTTGTACAAGAGCTTGGAATGCTCATTAGAGTGAAAAATCAATAAGAAGATAGCATAGATCTCATTGGGATAGAGCCTAGGATGTTTGGTTGAGCTTTGTATGGACTAGAGTCTTTAAAATGCCAAAAATTCATCATTTGTCCAAAGATTCGAATGCAATATTTATAACAAAAAGGCTACAAGGGATCTTTAACGGCTAGTCTTCAGTTCAACCAAAAACAGGGTCGGTCTGACCAAAACTGGTGGTGCAGGGTTAGTTTGACTGGAACTGTTAGGACATGGTCATTTTTGAAAACTATAAGTTCAAGCTTAGGTCAGACCAAAGTTTAGGTTCGGTCGCACCAAAGCCAGCCGAATGACGCTGTGGCTGGAGCCGAATTACACTAGATTTTGGGGCTTTTCTTGTTGTCCTATTTTGAGCACTTTCGGTGGGACTGAATATTGCTTGAAATTGTGCAGTTTGTTTTCCAACAACTTGGGACCTCTAAAGCCAATTTAAGCATGTTCAATTAAGGCTCCTAAGGCTAAAGGATGATCAATAAAAATGTTTACCTATTAGGGTTAAAATCATCTATAGGTTTAGGTTGTTTTAGGTCAAGGGTTAGGGTCATCAAGGCACCTCATATACCTATTCTTTGCTCCTTGATGCTCCACGTCTTTTCGTGTCTTCGGTCTTCAGCTCCCAAGGCCTCAACCGGCTACATGACATGTGGACTCACTTGATTGACAAATAAGGTGCACAAATCAGTACACTAACACTTACCTTTCTAGGAGAAGATATTGGATATAGGAAGAGAGAAAGAGATGCTAAACAGGGCAATCTTGAGCTAGATCTTGAAAGTGGTGAGTCTTTTACCATAGCATCCAACATAAGAGAAGAAGATTGACTTTGAAAAAGGTATGCATTTGCAGTTATTAACAGTGATAGCAGCGGAAAAAATGGTTACGAGAGAGATGATAGACAATAATCTAAAGGTCGAAGAACAATAATAACCATATAAGATTATATGGTCATAGAAAGGTAACAAGATTCTCATCCATACTCATTGTTCCATAATTTCTCGATAGACAAGAAATTCAAGGATTTCTGTAGTGTTAGCACATAAATCATTTGTCCATGCAATCTGGCTTGTCTTTGGGTTCATCTCCACCTTAAGCCGCAACTTATTGACCAACTCTTGTGGGGGAATATTCATACTACATCCCCAATAACATTAATCTTTCTCTGTCTCGGACCCCATACCCCTATAATCATGGTAGAGTAAGAGGTGGCCCAGAGCGGAATTGACCGTTGATCCATCAGCTTCTGAGCTAGCAGCAGTTTAGTTGGTGTACAAGTCACCTCTTGGATATCTGATCGAGACGTAATTGCAGTGGCCACTTGGATGAAGTCAACAATTCCTATGCCATATTCGAACCCACCAATAGTAGTGGGAGAGGCAACCCCACCGCTTAGCATGTACAAAATTTCCCTTCTCAAGTAGGGAAGATATCGGTTGACTCTAATCTGTCATTTTGGCTTCTTCAAGGTTCTCCACACTTGTTACTTGTTAGTTATTCTCCCCTAGCTTGTTATGATTGTTGTGCCTCTGAAATTATTGCATTGTTGTGTTTGCGTGGATTTGATAGTTTCCGTTTATGCCGACCATTATTACCTTGTGGAGTGAAGGTGTATGGGTGGACTTTTAAAAAAGATCATTCTAGTGGCCGCTCTTTTAATACGCTCATGTTTTTGGGAAAAGCTAATAAATCTCATCTATGCTATGAGATCTAATCGTTGCCATCTCTGTTTGGATCTCTCCTTACAAGCCGTTGCAACAACGGACTACGTGTTGACTTCCATTTTCTGACACCTTGCATTAGGCTAGTCTTGATGCACTCAACAACAAGGTGTTAGTGGGATGGTCTCAATGCATCCTCCACAGTGAGGTGTCCCCAACATAGTTAGATAAGATCTCTAAATGTGACTCATAGTTGAAAGAGTCAAAATCCTCTCTTTCAGCTTACACATTCCACCCTAGTGCTCATAGGAGGATATTCACGTCACCACAATTGTGCCTTAACATGGTGCCACCAATATTGAGTAGAGCCCTACCGATTGAAAAAGAAAAAAGAGTCAAACCCTTTAGTTCCATTTTTGTTCTCATCAGTTGCATGATCCTTTGGTCAAAGTTCTTCTCCTACTTCAACTTGCACTTTTAATACCCACGTTCCTGTTCCCACTTCCTAATGGGAGGCATTTGCTTACTTGCTCTCGCAACCAAATTTCTTACCTCTTTGCTTCATGCTTTGTGCAACTCCCCATAGACGACTACAATCTCAAAATGAATGTGGTTCATTGAGTCTTCAAGTTATGAGGCTGAAGATAACAAATGACATGGATAATGCAGCTATAATAATTGGGACCCATGGTCCTTGTCGAGGATATCATGGAGGTTGGTGTTCAAGGTGGGCCATAACTTCGTACTCCCTTCTCCCAATTTGGTGTGAGAAACATGAGTTATCTAGAGAAATGCTACCTGTCTCCACATGTCCTTTTGGATCTCTGGGTTCCTTAGATAGTCCATTGCCTCGTGACTCGGACTCATCTATTTTGCTATTTTCCTCTTTGACAGTCATCCAATTTGTCATAACATCCCCGTTAGCATCTAGTTAACCCTTCATAGCACCCATTTGGTATGTTAGCTGTTTGATCTTCTTCATTATCTTCTCATTTTGATCTTCCCCCACCATCTTAGGACTAAAAAGAGATCCCACAAGTCTCACTACTTATAGGCGTTATTTTTTGTTGCCTTAGGAGTGAGGAATAGGATTTAATAGGGATAGGTTTGGGCTGACGTTAGGATTGTTTTAAGTTTAAAAAGTGATGTGTGATTGAGCTATAGGTTATGATGTGGGTTGATTTGAGGGCTTATGGGCCCGTTTGGTGGGCATGGTGTTTGTAGTATCAGTATCATTGCATGTGTGCATGGTGTTTGTAGTATCACTATCGTTGCATGCGTCGCGGACTGGGGATATGAAACCATGTATCGACATCACTGATATTGTTACTGATACCAGGAAACATATCGCTAACTCAGGGAAAAAATGAGGAAATATGGGGAAAATTGTGAAAATTTTTAGTGAAACTTTAGGATATGGTAAAATACACATATTTACATATTTAGGAATAAAAAAATTGTAAAAAAGAAGAAGCATAAATAATAAATTTTCATTTAATGGAGGCCTAAAGCATGTGTTGTTGTAAGAAATTAGTGCAATAATAACCAAAATAAGTTTTTACATATATACTACATACTTGTCTAACCATGCATACGTACATATTTAACCATCCATCCATCCATGCATACATACATATTTTACCATCCATCCATCCATGCATACATACATGTTTAACCATCCATACATACATGCATACATGTTTAACCATCCATCCTTGCATACATACATACATAAATGCATCCAATGCTTACATACATACATACATCCATTCATGTATACACACACATACATGTCTAACCATTCATCCATTCATGCATGCATGCATACATACATACATAAACACAGGCATACATGTCTAACCATCCATCCATCCATGCATGTATACATACGTACGTCCGTACATACATGTCTAACCATCCATACATGTTTAACTATCCATCTACCCATCAAAGTATCCATGTATGCATAAACGGACACATCCATGACCCCTCCATCCAACCAGACATACACACATACATTCATGCGTTTCATGAAACAACCATGCATTCATACAAAACATAGTTTTTCAGTGGATTTTTTTTTTTAAATAAAAAATATTTTGAAAATATTTTTCTTAAATAAATTGATTTCCACCAATGCAACCCATTATCATAAGCATGGAACCATAATAAGAAAATATCATAGGAATCTAAATGAAAAAAGTTGAATCGATAGATCGGCCATCACTCATTATCATGTTAAAAAGTTGGGCCCCAAATCACTTAATTTAGGCAGAAAATTGGTTTTCTCCAATTTCCCCAAATTTCTCCCATTTTGATAATCTAATCTCTCGAATTTCCACTCAAATCCATGTCAAAGAATGAGAATCACGCATTGACACGGATTTGGGAATAAATTCAATGTAAAAAGAACAAAAAAGAAGAAGAAGAAGAAAGAAACCACAAATTTCTACAAACTTCCATACCTTGAGGGTTCTAGCCCGTGAACCTTAAGATCTTCCATTTATCCTCCAATAATCTGTTTTGATTCATAAGATTTTAAAAGAAATTGTCGAAATCAAGTCCCAAACAAGATCCCCACAAAAAATTCTCCAAAATCCCCTTTTTTTCACTGTTTTTGCACACCCCCAACCCAATGTTGGTAATAATATCATAAATACTGCAGCTATATGTAAAAAAGGTCGATAAATCAGTGATATAACTACGATATATCACCAATACCTGGAAATCCTATGATTAAAGAAAGCTCTAGTATTGCCAACCCGGCGATACTAGCAATATTTATCATTATTATCGCCGATGACAGGAACACTAGGCATGTGTCATAAAATTGTGCAGATAGTGTTGCCTGGATAATATTATTTTGTGATGATAAAAGTTGTCATGATAATGGATATATGGAGTTTGGCAAGGGCGCGGTAGTGCAAAGTGTTAAATGGATACTTTCTTAAATCAACACTTATGTCAAAGGTGGAGTTCAATTTTTTGGTCATGCTCCATCCATAGTTTAGTCAATGATTTGGAAGGTCTGGATTGTTGTATAATCATTGCACAAGTACAATTTTCTTTAGCGCATGTACATGAACCATTATACTCCACCAACCATTTCAGCCTCGTTCCTTGTAAAGTTGAAAGTTCCAATAGTCAAGCCTCATGTGGAAGGAAGCGGGTGCACGAGGGGTGCGCCTACCTCTGACGTGGGATCAATGATCTATGTTGACACCTCACTGTCCATCAGATGCATCGCACCTTTTTTAGCCTCGATCCCAAAAATTAGGCAGATCAAAATCTCTGGAGGACTGAAAACAGGTAATGATGGAAAATCATGACTAAAGTTTGTGGCAGGGTCCATCTTATTTTTGGAATGGCCTGATTATTGGAGAGTCCCTTCGTTGTTGTAGGACACATCTGATGAATGGATTGGATATCAGATACAAACCACGTTTGGGCCCATACGTCAGTAATGGTTGTCATCCTCATGCCAATTGTTTCCTATGTTGTGGCTCACATGTGTTTAGATGAGCTTAATTTTTGGGCTCCTGTGTTAAAATGAGGTGGCACACCTGATGGGATGGTTTGGATCTCACTCATGCTACCATCCTTCAGATGGCTAGTGCGAGGCACTAAAATTTTTTTTATCAAAATAGTTGGATTCAAAGTTTTTCTTGAGATACAATTGTTGGCATAATGCGGCCAATTAACACTAGAAAAGAAGGCATGCAAAATAGCACTATTTTGCCAAGTGTGCTACTAGCACAATGTGTAAGTACCAAAAGTATAATTAGTCTATGCTACTAGCTTTACTTTGTGCACATAATGCTATGACGTGTGCCAGGTATGTTTTGGAACACTGAGTTGGTTTTGTAGATTATATCAACTAAAATTATCATTATAGCATAGAAGTGAAAACAAAATTATAGGAAATACGCAGATGACTATAGTAGCATGAAGTGGGAAAGTATCTGTTTCAAAATGTTAGAGAGTATAAACTGCTAAGAAATAGGAGCGGGAGCGCAGATCTAAAGCATGATTTAAAGCAAGAGCTCCAACTAACGAGAAGGATTTAGCAACTAAGTGCAGGATGCCAGGACCCAATAGGTCAGGATGCCCAATTTCAAGTTAATAACAAATCTTTTGTTATTAAGTGAAAAAGAAAGGTAACAATTTTTGCCAATGTGACAGCTCCTGCAAACAAAGTAAAGAAGATGGCACTTGAGACTAACACTAAGGGCATTATTTTAGACTGCAGAAAATGGAGAGTGGGAGTAGCAAGATGACTAAGATGTTGATGCCATATGGAGAACAGAGTAACTGATGAGAAAGATGACGCCACGAAAGGAATCAACCATTCGTCAGATCCTTACAAAGAATGTATCAGGAGTGAATTCAAAGTAACTCAAAAAATTTAATGATTTGAGAAACAAACATTAGGTTCTTTGAAGATATAATGCAAATCATTGGGTATAATTATCTTTACGCTAGTAGATGGAATGGAGGCGGATCTAATACAAATGGAGACGAGTAGCACTACCAACCATCATAATAGTGTGAACAGTGTAAGGTGTTAGTCAAGGAAGCATATCAGGATCATTGATCATGTGAGAAGTAGCATCCTGTCAGGGTACCAATCTGGATAAATCAGGAAAGTACGAGATATTCTGGAAAGTTTTTAGTGCTGTGGTTGCATGAAGTGTGAAGCTAAGCTGCAACAGATTCAGGTGTGAGTGCAGGGAAGCATCTGTTTCCAAATGTTAGCAGAAGTATAAACAGCTAAGAAATGTGCCCGCGATTCTAAGCAAAAGCAGCACCAGATTAGAAGGATCATGCGACCAAGGTTAGTGCATTGGAAGCTGAATGGATTGAGAAGATTAATTGTAGGAGGCGGTATGAGCCTATGGAGGATGGAAGGGAGAACCAAGTAAAGAAGGTAGGCGATGACATTTTAATGTTGAGTGACCGGGAAACTGAAACATGCGACAAATGATCTGAGGCTGGAAATGGGTGCACAAAGAATGTTGTTGGGCTGGAAATAGGTGGACCAATAGCCATCGTCTTGACCACCGTGACCTTTTAGCCAAACCACCATGTCATCTAATAACCACGAAATAAACTAAAGCCACCAGCTCGACCGTTTTTCTGAGCACTGATATTGCTCCATTATGATATCCGAAGTGACCATCGCCATTGCAGCCATCACCATGGCCATGTGGAGTAAGAAGAGTGGGAGGCAAACTGGACCTCAATGTAGAGTGGCATTGAAGATTAGCTTCTTACGGCGAAGAATGACATGCAACTCAATATAAGGTAGCCACCGGCAGACACGAAAGACATGAAAGAACTACTCATACTCAGTCCAAGACCATTGCATAACTAGTGTAATAGAGAAGAGAGAGTAGGTACTGGTAGATACAAAAGAACTAACACATACTCAGTCCATGACCATTGCATAACAAGAGAGAGAACCTTGAAGTGTAGGAATTGTTTTCTCTATTGAATGGATTGAATAGAGGTATGATATTTATAGGCTTCTTGGATACTTCTCATGCCTATGTAAAAGATTTACAAGATAATGAGAATGGGCCCATGGTACATAGAAACTACGAGAATGCCCTCAAGGATTACACGTTATCTGTTAACAGAGGTATGTGGGCTGGAGCGTGGAATAGGTTAGAATGAGGGTTGTTTTATGGACAATTCATTTTTCATTCATTTGATACTATAGCTATGAATAGAAACATGGTTACTTTTAGGTCTTGTGTGATCCATGTTTGGATTCTATTGAATGGTCTTTGCTGATCATGGTGGGCCCACATGGGTGTCACATAGGGTTTCACTTGTAACAAGCTAATAAGAATTCACTCAACCAAGAAAAGAAAAATAGTGAGAATTCATATTGGATCCTTGCTCATGTTGGAGGTATGTTGTTTCATTCTCCATAGTGGGCAGAGCCATGATGACTAAATTAGTGAACATTCTACTTGCGAGGATTTAACTGCACCAAATTTAACACATCATCAACCTAGGCAGCTGGTGCCAACCTTTAGAAAAGACAGTAATTGATCCTTAGTCTGATGATATCTTAGTCCTTGGGCCTTGATTTTGTTAGGTGGGCTTGAATTGATGATCTAAGCCATTGATCTGATTGGACCTACTGTGGATGGACAACACCCCAAAAGTATCCCAAACTCCTTGATTGTAATCAAACTATGCACTTGCTTGTAGTCAACCTGTGTAATAGTCTATTACATTGTGCCTGTGGGAGCCTTGTACTCTCATTGCCGGTCCCCAGCCCAGATAAAGTGGGGTTGTGTCAGGTTGGCAGCTAGTGTGAAGCTTATGCCACAACTTCCATCATGAATCCAAATAATATGACATACCAAACTCATACTATGTCGTTCCCTATCAATGATGCGTTGCATTGGAACCCGCGTGTAGTGAGAAATGGGCAAGGGTTGGCTACGACATCCTCCAAAAGAGACTCGCCACAACAACGCCTGGTTGTTGTGAGAAGTGGGCAAGGGTTCCTGTGCCATTTCAGATGCATGCCTGTGAGAAGCTAGTCCAAGATAACATGATTCTTCTTGCCACACGGAATATAGGAACATTAACAAGTAGGAGTGTAGAGTAGTAGATATGATGAATTGAAAGAGAGTTAACATAGATTGCATTCAGGAGGCCAAGTGTAAAGGGGTCAAATCTAGAAAAATTGATGAATACAAACTTGAGAAAAAAGGACAATAATAGAAATGGGGTAGGGGTAGTAGTATATAAAGATTTAAAGGATAAACTTGTAGATGTTAGGAGAGTAAGTGATAGGATTTTATTTATAATACTTTTGTTACGAGAGGAGATAATTAATGTAATTAGTGCTTATGTGCCACAAGTAAGCTTAAAGGATATAATCAAGAGTCAATTCCAGGAGGATATGGATGGACCACTCAAGGAATTCCAAACGAGAGAGTATTTGTATGATGAAAACTTAAATGGTCATGTAGACAGAAAGTAAATGGAGGATACGAGAGCATACATGGAGGATATGGTTTTGTTAGAAGAACTGAAATGCAGGATGCTATCTTTGATTTCGCTATGGCTACAATCTAGCTCTAGGGAATACATACTTAAAAAAAGGAAATGCACATTTAATTAATTTCGAAAGTGGATCATATACAAGCTAAATAGATTTAAGGATTGCAAGGTTATACTAGGAGAGATTCTCACTGTGTAGCGTAATGCTAGGAGAGATTTTGACTATGTAGCATAGGTTAATGGTTATGGATGTTAACATTAAGAGAAGAGAGGGAGTGAAATTAATGTGTCCAAAAACTAGGTAGTGGAATTTAAAAGGAGAGAGCATTATTTAGAAATAAATTAATGGAAGAAGGAAAGTGGAATGTTGAGGAAAGAGTAAATGTTATGTGACATGAAATGGCTGAGTGCATTAGGAAAGTGGCAAAAGATGTTTTAAGAGTATATAAATGGAAAAGCCTATAAGGAAACTTAGTAGTGGAGAATGAGGATTTATAAGAAGCTATTCACGAGAAATGTTCATGTTTCAAAGCTTGATTAGGGACTAAAAATGATGAAATTTTTTGAACAATATAGAAATGACAAAAAGATTGCTAAGAAAGTAGTAAGTGAGGCTAAATATAAGGCTTTGATGATCTTTACAATAGATTGGGGATAAGAGAAGGTGAGAAAGATGTCATTGAACTTGCAAAAGTGAGAGAGGAAGGGTAGAGACCTAGATCATGTTATATGCATTAGGAGCAATAAATAAATGAGATTAGCGAAATGCGTAGAAGTTGTTTTTCAAGGTGTTCCGTAACGGCAACGGTGGCCATAACGGCCACCACCGTTACCTTTATGATACGGGGCATAACGACTGTTGTGGCTTCGTAACGGCCATTACGGTCTCTCTTATTTATTTATTGAAAAACCATCAAAAAACCATCTAAAAACCTGTATCTGCCCCGTAGTGTTGATTAAAAAGTATGAAAAACTTGTGTCTGTCCCGTAATAGATCATTACGGGGCTATTACGGCCTTTATAGGGGACGTAACGTGCTGTTAACGGCAATAACGAGTCATTTTTTCCATAACGGCTGTTACGGCCTTAACGACCTTGTAACGTGTAACGGTTGCCATTGTTACCTTTACGTAACGGCCTTTATAGCCCCATAACAGCCTTTAAGGCACACCATGCTATTTTTAGAACTTGTTAAATTCACAACCACTCTAAGAGCACAGTGATAGAAGGAACCGTAAACTCAAATAGTGTTGGAGACTAGATACTTTCGTAGGATTATGATGTTTGAAGTGGAAGATGCTTTAAAAAAGATGAAAACAAGAAAGACCCTTGTACTAGGTGGTATATCAATAGAGGTTTGGAACTATATGCAGGATATTGGGTTACTTTGGCTGACAAAGTTGTTCATGAAGATTGCAAGATCGAAGAAAAATGCTAGATGAATGGAGGAAAAGTACCGTGGTACCTATTTATAAGAATGAAGGAGACATGCAAAGTTGACCTAACTATCGTGAGATTAAACTTATGAGCCATACGATGGAACTGCGAGAGAGTTTGATTGAGCAAAGACTAAGCCATGGGACAAATGTATCAGAAAATTAGTTTGGTTTCATGCCTAGGAGATCTTCCACTGAAGATATTTTCCTACTTAGACCATTGATGGAGAAATGTAGAGAGAGGAGGAAGGGTCTCTACATGGTCTTTATTGACTTAGAAAAAGCATACAACAGGGTCCCTAGAGAGTTAATCTGGTGGATGTTTGGAAAGAAAGGAGTTTTACGAGGATATATTGACGTGATTAAGGATATGTATGAGGGAGCGATAACAAATGTGAGGACCACTGGTGGAGAGACAAGTGGGTTCCCAATTATTGTTGACTTGCACTAGGGGTCCACATTGAACCCATGCCTTTTGGCATTGGTTACAGATGAGTTGATGCAGCATTTGTAGGAAGAGATCCTATGGTGTATGTTGTTTGCAAATGATATAATTTTGATTGACAAGACAAGGGAAGGTGTAAGCACAATGATAGATTTATGGAGGGATGCTTTAGAATATAAAGGATTTAAAAGTAATGGGACTGAAACAAAGTACATGGAGTCCAATTTTAATATCAATAGGAGTGAAAATGGGGAATTAGTTCAGATTATTCACCAAGAAGTTTCCAAAAATGACCACTTCCAATACCTTGGGTCAATAGTGCATGAGAGTGATCTTTCAAAATAAAAATAATAATAACAATAATAATTCATGAGAGTGGAGAGATTGAGAAGAATGTTGCCCATATAATTCAAGTTTGGTGGAAGACATGGAGGTGTGCCTCTGGAGTTTTATGTGATCGTCGCGTGCCGCTCAAATTGAAAAGGAAATATTTTAAGATAGCTAGAAGCCCAACCATGCTTTATGGGATCTCAGAATGTTGGGCAGTTAAGGAACAAACATGTTCATAACATGAGTTTAGCTGAAATGTGGATGTCGTGATGTAGCACCAATAGGTAGTAAGATGAGGGAAAGTAGACTTGGATGGTTTAGTCGTGCACAACAGAGCCCAAGAACCGCCCTGGTTAGGAGTGAGTTGGTACAATTTGAAGGCTCTAAAAGGTAAAGGGGAAGGCCCAAAAGGATATGGATGGAGTGGAATGGCAGAACAAGATTCATGTAGCCAAGCCCATTTAATAAGGGCTTAGATGGCGATGATGATGGTTCCTCACTGAATGTGGACCACTGCTATATTTATTTTCTTAACCATCTATTTGCAGGCCACGGATCAAAGTGTTATGCACTTATGGTTGTCCTATTAAATTGATCTATGGAGCACAACACACGCATGTTGGTGCTCATCAGTTGAACGCTCTAAATCACTGGATAGCAAGCTACTCTTTTACAAACTTAGGGCGAGAGGATACCAGTCATATCCTCGGGCCACGGATCATATTGTTTGGGGAAGAGGATGTCTTCTTATGTTGCAATATAGGCCTGTACGTTGATTTATTCTTCATGGGAAAATATGATATTCCTTGGATCTATTCTTAATGCAAGAGGTGTTGTTTCCTATTTGGTTTTCTTTTAGTTATTGGCAAAATTGGGTACTGAAGTTTTATCTGATGTCTTTGTAGCGATTTTGGACAAGAAGTGGCATTGATAAGAACAAAGCACTGGTGGAGCATTTGCAGCAGTATGGCGTAATCAAGTCAAAAAAGGTAGCAGAAGTAATGGAGACCATTGATAGGGGATTGTTTGTACCTGATGGGAACCCACCTTATGTCGACAGCCCTATGCAGATAGGCTATAATGCTACGATATCTGCACCTCATATGCATGCCACGTGCCTAGAACTGTTGGAGGATCATTTGCAGCCTGGAATGCGTGCATTAGATGTTGGTTCAGGTTTTACTTTCTTATCCATACTTCTATACTCTGCTTGCTCTAAGTCTCTAATGTTTTACTTTTCAACTCAGATCTGACTAGAACACAAAACATAGAAACAGCCATTTGTCTATTGATCTTATTTAAAGAGCTTACCTATGTTTTTTGTGTTAGGTTATGAATATGGGTGTGTTATTCGAAATCCAGAGGACATGTTCTTTCCCTTAGTTTCTGGTGACAACTGCTTGGCATGCTTTGTTATGGCTATGAATGCATATTGTGTCTGGAGAAGATATAGAAACATGTTTTTTTGCTATAGTTTCTTCTTGCTGCTTCGGATATCTTACCCTCCAACTGTCTATGTAACACAGATTTGGATTTTCTATTGGATTCTTGCTTCTTGCATTTCTGTTTCATACCTAAGACACAAACCCTTCTACGTAATATAAAATTATATCTAATAATTTTGTTAAAAAATGATCTATTTGTCTGTATATCTTAGCATATAGTGTTGGATAAAGCACAATTTCTATAATAGGCAGATGTTCATAAGTACTTAAAAAATGATTTTCACTGAATCCTCTGAGGTTCATTTCTTAATGTAAAAATAAAAATCTTAACGTTTTCCTTCTATTCGTATCATAAAATAATATACATAGAAAGGATGGTTATAAGATTGTTACCATAGAAATTCTCTCAACAGGATTAGTCTCATCAAATTTAACATGCTACGAGGACTTAAAAAATCTTGTTTGTAAAACTACAAATTAATTGAGTGGATCAAATGCTTAAGTAAACAATTCAAACAAGTTTGAATATTAGCTTGTGGCAGAATGCATACATGCAACTCTTTCCACATCTGTATTATGCTTATATTCTTTCCCATCTTATTATCCGTGCTTGAGCTTGGATGCTCGACTTTTCCACTTCATTTGGTAGAAAGTTTTGTAACTTCTGCAAGCTGACTATATGAAATGCTTATGCCTAATGATCATCACCTAGAATTTGAAAGGAATTATGTCACTGAGTTATTTTTTGTACTATTTATTGGTGGAAATTGTATTTGGTGGTTTTAGTTTTTCTCAACAATGTTGCTTATTAAATAAACGTATTCAACAATATTGATCACTATAACTGGTTTATATAAGCATTTTTAGCTCGTAAATGAATTAGATATGATACCCTGCTACATGTTACGGTATTGTTACATTCAAGGTGTGCCGAAATGGTTATGTAATGGCTATATCGGGCATCACGTAATGGCATCGGTCAACCCCGTTATGCGATAACGGGTCGAATCGGTGAGCCCTGAAAAACTGCATCGTAACGGCTGTTATTGCATAACTGTCCGTTACAGACCCATAACAGTTGTAAAGGAGCCG
This sequence comes from Magnolia kwangsiensis, assembly GCA_037074715.1. Classification (NCBI taxonomy): domain Eukaryota; kingdom Viridiplantae; phylum Streptophyta; class Magnoliopsida; order Magnoliales; family Magnoliaceae; genus Magnolia; species Magnolia kwangsiensis. The sequence continues at coordinate 108,865,284 of CM073573.1, read as the reverse complement.
TTACTCTTCTTCTTTGTCGGCTGCAGCCGTGCAAGTGCCTCTCTCTCTCTCTCTCTCTTGCTAAGTGAATAAGTGGCTGCTTTGTGTCCATGTGTTTAAAAAGTAAAAATCTGTCCAACCAGTTGAACAAGTTATGGTCCAGCGGCGGATAACTTCCAAACTCTTGTGTGTGTGAGAAATCTACTCCATCCAATAGGTTCGCCCCATCACGAGAATCACTGTTGCAAAATTCAGGTATATCCAATTATTGAGTGGACCACACTTGTATTTTTGGTTATTTATCAGTGGCTGGAAATTTGTCTATGGTATGGCCCACCCAATGAGTAGATATGAATTATTTTTGCACCTGGTGGCCCTCATTTTGGGACCAATCTATTGGAAAGGTTGGACTTTGTATGCACTTAACCAATTCCAAGTTATTGCTGGGTGGACTGTAGATTGTGGTCCAACTAGTTTGACTTGAGAACTTTCTTTTCCTTATAAGATGCTCTGGTGGTGCATGAAACTTGGTATGGTTACACTAAAAAATTTGTACACATGCGTGTACAAATTACAAAATTAGATTGTTTGAATGATCAAGTAAACCATTAAAATGTGGAGACCGTTGTTGCCAAGTTACAATTACAAAATTAGATTGTTTGAATGATCATAGCCATTGATTTGAGGACACTTGTTTATTGAAATAGGACAACTGGAATTTTTAATTCTTCACTGTCCAATAAATGTTCACCGATCTAATAGTCGAATGGTGAAATAAGCAAAATTTGGAGCCCATTTTGTTAGCAAGATGAGTGCCATAGATTGCATGACTCTCAGGCCAATTTGGGGGCGCTCGAGTTGTCCCCTAAACAGGCAACACTATTCATCCAAATTTAATAATAATTTTTTTTTTTTTTTCCTTGAACTTTCTTGGGGAGAATGAGTCAAATGCTTAGGAATATGTATTAGTGAGATTGGTGCCATAGATTGCATGAATTTGAGATCGATTCGGGGCATTCAAGTGGTCCCCCTAATTGGTGACATTATTCATTCGAATTTAAATTTAATTTTTTCTTAAAATTACTTAGGTGGAATGATGTTGAATGCTTAGGGATGTGCATTAGTGGAATGAGTGTCATAGTTTGCAAGAATTTTGGGTCAATTTGGGGGCATTAGAGTGGTCCCCCAAATCGACGATAGTATTCATTCAATTTTTTATTTTTATTTTTTTTTTAAATTTAAAATTTCTTGGGAAGAATAATGTTAAATGCTTAGGCACGTGCATTAATGGGATGAGTGCCATAACTTACTTGATCTTCAAGCCAATCTAGTATCAGTCTAAGCTTGTCAAGTTCATGAAATCATTAGACAGCCCGACACAACATTCTCACCAAAAGAGTGGACTGTATTTTTTTTTTTGTTTTTTTTTTTTTTTTTTTAATTATAAAAAAGAGACCACACTACGGGGAGCACAAGTATAGGCCGTGACGGCTGATACGCGTATCAGTTTCTGTGGGCACTGATCCAGTCATCGAAATCGATGCGGCATACCTTGGTTATGATTAATATAATGTGGAAAATCTAAACATCAAAATATAGAAGTATGGCAATTTATAGGTGTTATAGATGCACACAGGACTATCAGTAGGTGTACTTCAATCCTCAAGTCCTGCAGTACCTTGCCTATAATATAAACAAGGTCTTGACCCTAACATTAGAATCATATCAATTACACAGTCTTGCTGGCCCTTCAGAGTATCTCGATCACTCTATATATTCTAGACCCATGCCATTGATGTTCCTTGTTCAAACCTTATATTGAACTAACCTATCACTCGGAATAAGGAATATGGTTCATACAAATATAGGCTCATTGGGGGCAACCAAAGCCATCAAAATTTGTTGAATTTTGGATGATTGTAGCTAGAGGGAATTGAATGTTGTGTCCATAGGACATGGTTTATGGTAATCCAAACACCGGTCTAAATTTAGGTCGGATTGGGTACCTTGTTAATATTTATAATAAGGTCATATAAATTAATATATGCGTATGTATACTAGTATGATTAAGATAATATTATTCTCTCCCCCTCTCTCCCTCCCTTCCTCTCTCCCCCCAAGATTTGATTGGTACGGTATGTTGAATATCGTACCCTACTTGAACTTGATTTGTTGACCACCATAGTTGTGCATTTATCAATAATCAGAATTTTGCAAGTTAGTAGTTCTGTAAGTTAGTGTGGCCCAAGAGGAGCTATGCCCACTTCTAGAAATTAGAGAATGAAGGTCAAAACCATCATGAGTCCGTGAGTCTAATCTCTTTCCACTTCGGCCATCATGGTTTGGTTTTGGTTTGTTAGAAGGATGGGAAAGGTCAATCAAGGATTTTATTTTTATTTTTAAAAGAAGGCTTCAACAAAGGAAGTGAAGATCTGTAAGCAGCATACCACATACACTTGTATTAGCTAGAGTTCTTAAATATTCGATTGCCTTCAAAACACTAGCAATTTCGTTGCCAAACTACATATCCATTTGCAAATTACTTGGCCACCTTATAATTTATGGGTGCAAGGTTATTAAAGAGTGAAGGTTGCATATTGGTATTGATACCCTACCTAACAATGGATGCTTGAACCAATTTAGAATATCCTTACTAAGCAATTAAAATATCCTTCATCCTAGCTAAAATCACATTTCAATAATGTGGTATCTCCTATGGGTAAGCCTAAGGATGTCATAAAAGACTATTTCATTGAATGAGCTCTTGTTAGAACAAAATTTAAGGGGTTTAACATTGTATTTATTAAAGGACTGGTAACTAATTATGGAAACTATCCTTGAGAAAAGTAAAGTGAGGTTAAGATAAAGCTTGCGCTTTCCAGGTGCAGGAAATTGAATTTGATGGATCGACTTTCAACCATCCTCATTTGGCTAGAGTGACTGTTCTTAGAGATGAGTAAGCTTTTTAGTAATATTGGGGCAATTCGGTGTCTAGGAAGCAATATTCAGAGTACTGGTATAGTTACATGCATCGATGACCGATGATACTAAAACATGTTAATATTGTCGATATTCGGGAAAATATTGATGACTAAGGGAAACATTGGGAAAAAGGTGGAGTTTTCCAACGAAGCTTTAGGAGATGCTGAATCACGCATGTTTTCACAAATAGGAATCAAAATATTGCAAAAAACAATTACACCTAGTAAGTTTCTCTTTTATAGGGGGCCTAAACCATGTTCTTTTAAAAAAATACAATGCAATCATTATCAAAATGAGTTCATATCATTCAAATACCAAACAATTGTTGACATAGATTTTGGGGGAATTGGGGATCACTTCCATGGGCATTCGTAGAGCATTACCAAGCTACACATAAAGAAAGAAAATACACCCCTTTGAAGAGGCTTTTATTGATATGGGTTTGGATATATATTCCAAGTTGTGGTCTAGCACATGCCCTTAATTACATTCCATAAAAAATACCCTTGATTCTAAGACAACATAAATTATAGCAAATGCATGCTTCATATGAATGAGATAATAACTAGAATGAACTCACCACTTAAGGGGTATCGATATAGTCCAAATGCATGAAGGGTCCATGAGCCTGTACAAGCTGGAACTTTTGAGGAAATGTAAGGTGGTGTTGAAAGGGCATGAACCCTAGGGGGCATATACTTCAAGGGCAGCCAACCACGAGAGGAAGACGAGCCCACCTAATACAGGTTGTAGAACCTTTATAATGGCACTATATACTTCCCCCTCTAATCAAAGCACCAAAATACAAGCGACACAGATTTACGTGGTTCGGCAATATGCCTACTTCATAGGACAATAATACAGAGCTTTTTCATTAAAATGAGAGATAAAAAAGTATTGTTTCTTTGAGTATAAAAGAAAGTAATGTATTCAATACATGTGCCTTGATCGGAGATCTTTCGTATTCAGTGTGTTCTAATCACTAGTCATAGCCTTTGTAGCGTTAAGGAACAATTGACCTTAGCGTCTATCTTGTGTATCTATATAAATGACACACATGGTGCCTTAAAAATGAGCATAGGGTCTCCTGAGAGTTGAATTGTCATCCAAGTGAGTAGTGACGTGTGCTCAATATGCCTTCCCCTCATGACGAGCCAGTATCAAGTATCAAATGTGTGGCTGAACTCGGATTAACATGGGGCCATATGGAAGTGAGAGTGAAGAGGATTGGTGTGTGACACTATTTAGGTATGAGACAGGCATCATAAGGCTATGCTAGGTAGGAGGCAGGCAGTGTAGTGTTGTGCCTTTTGCAAGACAAGGAGCTTTGGGTTGTGTTTGGGCAAGCAGGGAGCATATAGCTGTGTCCGTATGGCCGACACAATACGAACAATCCTCACTTGGATAGGGGAGTCTAGATCTAGTGGCAAGCATCGTGCCAGTAGCCCGCCGGGGCCATCACCCCAACTCGCTAGCCTATATGAGTGAGTGTGCATCTCTCTTCACCAATTCATGAGAGAGAGAGAGAGAGAGAGAGAGAGAGAGAGAGAGAGAGAGAGTAGTAGTTGGAGGTCTTCAAAGAGGTTTCTTCCAAATGAATCAAATGAAACTCCCGAGTGGTATTTGTAGAAGTTAAAGGAGGTCACCTTACGCGGGGCTGCGGTGGTGCCGGGTTAGGGCTCCATCGCTTGGGTGTCGTGACTCCGTTGTGGGGCCGTGGCGGCGCTAGCGCCGTGGTGTTGTTGCTGAGGTACTTGGTCAATAACAATGCTTATAATAATATATAAGCAATACATATACTAACTTGCAAGAACTTAAATTTTTTTTTTTTTTTTTTTTTTTTAAAAAAACATACATTGACCTCAAATCCACATGGAGTTACAAGATGGCTTGTCATTTTTGGCCCCACGACATACATGATACATCCATGCATCCATCCATACATACATGATACATCTATGCATTCCTCCATCCATTAATCTTTCCATCCATATGCATGCATGCATGCATGCACATGTAATTAGAGAACAACATTCGTGTCTTAATTTTTAAATCATTCAATGATGTCTCGTATGGGCTTGTACTGGTGGGTCATCATTATATCGGCGATATCGATAATATCGACATTATTTTGGCACTATGGGTGATATTATTGCCAATAGAAGTAAATTATAATAATTATAATTATAGTAATAGTAATCATCTAATATCTGTATCGGCCACGTGGCTATATCGATAAATCATTGATGTTATTAATAATATCAGCGATATTTGGAACACTATTTGGAAGAGTAAAAAAAGCAAATTGTTGTGGCATGCTCCACTATTGAGGCAAAGTATTGTTTGATGGATTGTATTGTGTGAGATTATATGCTTACATTCTATTCTTCATGAAATGAGTTTTAGTGTCCTTACTTTAGTTTCGCTACATTGCGATAACCAAGCTACAATCCACAATCAAGGTGTACTATATGTGTTATGCGAAACAATGGTATAATTGGTACCCCTTAAAAATGCAACATTATGAACTGTTATGGGGCCATAACAAGGAGGGGAAAAAAACCTACCTTCTTCCGACCAATCTCCAACGTCTCGAAGAATCATATCCAACACCTTGGATAACAGAGAGGAGATATCCTGGAAATAGTGATTGTTCCTTTCTCTCCATATAGCCTAGAGAGTCACCAACATTGCCAAATGCCAAAGAGATAAAAAAATCTTTACCAACACCACAAACATGCCAGGAAAACAATGAGTTGGAAACAAAGATAAGCATTACCTGAGGGGAATGAAATCTTGCCAAGATAGAAACCACACTTCATACGTGAAAGGTAGTGAAAAGATAGGTGGTTGATAGATTCCACATTGCCACGATAGAGGACAAATGTTGGGAAGAACCATTCTACGATGCTATAAGTTGTCCATCATGAGTAATTTTGCCTCTTGCAAGAAGCCAAACGAAGGCGACAACTTTTGGCGGGCCTTCATATGGCTAGGTGAGGGAGGGGAAAACCAAAACCTAATCAAGCGATGAACCTTCCTTCAGGAGGAGGAAGGACTTGGAAGAGATGCTGATGAGGGAGAAAACAACCAAGATAAGTCATTGTCCACATCCGGGGATGACCAAATCCCTTCGAGGAGCTTTAAGAGATCCAAAAAATCTTCCAACTCGAGCTCATACAAATGTCTCTTGCAAGGTGGGCATCAAACAACCGAACCATTGTTAGAAAAACAATTTCCAATAGACAAGGAGATATTAGAGACCACCCTGGCTAGACTGAGGAAAATAGAAATAAGAGGTCTATCTGAAATCCACCAGTCTAGCTAGAATCTTCTTTCAACTCTCATCTCCAGGGGAAAAAGAGATTGTTGCCAATAAAAGAGGCTTAAGGGCAACAATGGCCTTCCACACTGCCAAGGCTATATAGAGAGAGGAGTTATAGAACCACCATATCTCATCAGTACCATCTTTGCAAGCTATAATTTCTTTCCACCATTTGCCCACCTTTGTGCCAAAGTGCTAAAGCCATTTGCCTAGGAGAGTTAAGCTTACATTTGCCAAAACCCAAGTACCTGCTCCCACTTCCGAATAGGGCTTGCAAACCTTAGGCTAACTGAGGAGATGAAATTTGTGACTATCAGAGTTTTTATTCCAAAGGAAATCTCTCTGAAGCTTTTCAAGCTATGTAAGATGGACTTCGAGCAGCAATACAAAGAAAGAAAGAGGGGAGATTATGTAGAGTTGCTTTGATAAGATAATGACATCCCCCAAGGGATAGATAGTAACGTTTACAAGGGTATAATTTCCGCTCTACTTTCTCAATGACCACATCTTGAAGATGCTTGGCGGGCTTGCCAATGCATGGGGAAAGACCGAGATACAAAGACGGAAAAGATGTGCCCGCCTTACAACCGAACACCTCTGTTAACCTAGAGAGACGAGTAGATGAGAGGTTAATGGCCATCATTTCACTTTTGAAGAGATAAATCTTGAGACCCACGATGGTCTCAAAACAATGAAGACCTCTTCTCAGATTGTCGACAACGACCTTAGAAGCTTTGCAGAAGAGAGATGTATTGTTTGCAAATTGAATATGGGTAATAAAATGTGTGGAGTTGCATGATATAAGGGTTCGAGACTTCAAGTGGATCCATCTAAGTGGAAGGAGAGGCATTTATCTTTGGCGGGGCACATCAATCTTATCAAGACGGCCTTATCCAATCTCCCAATATATTTCATGTCTTCATATAAATGCCTGAAATTTGTTTTGGATAGGCTAGAAAAATTGTATAGGGATTTTCTATGGCAAGGGGCTGAAGATAAACATAAGTTCTAGATACTCAAGTGGGAAGAAGTTTGCAAGCCAATAGCCAAGGGAGGTCCCACTATTAGAAATATTGAACCCATGAATGTGGTCATTCTCGCCTAGTGACAGTGAAGATTCAAATTTGAAGAAGAAAAGCTATGGAGGGAAGTCATTACCTTCCAAGTACGAAATGGAAGAGGGAGGTTGGGAGGTTAAGAAATCTTCATACTATTGTGCTTCCAGAATCTAGTAAGGAGGTGCTGATTTTTGCTAGGTTTTTGGAGTGGCTTCATAATATCCATCCTTGTCTGTCTTCTTCTGATTCTTTGGTTTGGAGGCGAATTCTTAGTCTAAGTCTCTCTATTTCAAGATTGGGATAGGGTGAATGTTAGAGGTTATGAGTTTTTTCATGCTTTTTGGTTTTACGGTGCTCCCCAAAAGTGGCTTTGTCTTGGTTGGTAGGGAGGAAGCACATCCTAATTGTTAATGGCCTTCAGAAGTTGGCCATGATTCTTCCCAACATTTGCCTTCTTTGTATGGATGATGCGGAGTCAATCGATCATTTATTCATGCATTGCCCCTTTGCATGTCAAGTGTGGTTGCATCTTGACAATAGACTTTCGACATTGATTAGGTGATGCCTTGAACAATTAGACCAAATGTTCTAGATGTGGCGTGGCATCTAGCTTGTTAAGGAGAGGATAGTTCTTTGGCATTTGAATTTGATTGCAATTCTTTGGAATATTTAAGGAGAGCGTAATGCATGATGTTTTCATAAATCGTAACAAAGTGGAGCCTTGGGAAGTAGTTGTTTGAAAAACTAAGAGGGACACCTTAGATTGGGCAGCTGTGGTCAAACATGTTAAAGTTCATTTTGTTTCTTCTTTAATGGAGCTGTCATGTTTGTTCCCTTTTGCCTTTAAAAAAGAATTTATTTGTTGCTTTGTCAGTTGTTAAGTAGCTTCTCAATAAAATAAGCTTATTGTTTTGACAAGAAACAATGTATCGCGGATTGGAATATCTACATTCAATAATAACAAAGGAACGTGAAGAACAATCATTATCATCATTTTATTGATTCTGAATTCATATTACATCCCTTGTGTTTCCCTTGATTCCGAAGCGAAGTACATTTTTATCAATATAATAAAAGAAAGGAAAATAGTTCAATAGTGAGTTCGACAGCATTTCAACTTGCCCAACGTCCGTCGCAATAACAAAAGAGTTGCGCGGGTTCTAGACCCCTTGTTCCACATTGACATGCTTAGAATACAAGTATAAAAGACCAACTCGCATATGAGATCAATTCGCGAGGAATTCTTATCTTGTAAGAGACACAACTGTCAATATACATACTCCAAGAAGGTTGTTGTGCTGCCACACAACGAGGTTAGGACCTCAGCCAAACCCTCCTCATGGGCCCCACATCACATGGGTACCGCCTCACATGAGCCACCTGCCTCACACGGGCCGCCCACCCCGAGTGTGTCCCTGCATCCCACAGGCAACCCACTGAGCCTAGTGTGAAAATGCCCGTGCGTTATGTGTGTACCATCGATTACACCAATACAATCCTATACTTAATCGTGTATTAGCAATAATGTGCAATCTACATTAGCCAGCAACAATAGCTGAACAAAATAAATGTAACTGCTCGTACCTAAAAGTAGAAGCTCCAAATAGGGTTCAATGATATTTCCGTTGGCGTCTCTAGACCAGGAAGTTTCACGAACTTTGGATATAATGATACAATGGCATCCAATACCTTCGAGAAGTATCAACTTATAGTTTCCCCCGACCTTATGAACCGACGTCCAATTACATGGTTGCGCACATTATGACCAACTGTATGGGGAAACATAATTAGTTGTTCCTCCATACCGACATGTTTTCCATCGGGTAGTACCATCATGTGCCGTAAAGGCTGTTATGTAATTACAGGGTCGTAAGTCATAACAGTTGTTGTTGAAAAAAATGACCCATAGCCACTGTTAACAGCCCGTTACGTCTCATATAAAGGCCATAAAATCCCTGTAATGGTCTGTTACAGGGTAGATACAGGTTTTTCAGTCTTTTTTCAACATTGAGGGGTAGATAAAGATTTTTCGAGTTTTTTCTTTCAAAAAAAGAAAAAAAAAAAAAGAAAAAAGAAGAAGAGAGAGACCATAACGACCATTATGGGGGTTGTAATAGTCGTTACAACCCGTATTGTAAATGTAACGGTGGTGGCCGTTACAACCACTGTTATTGTTACGGAATACCTTGGGTAGTACATTCCGATCCCTCAGTAGCATGCATTAGTGAAAGAATGTCACCTTGTTCATTTCATAACTACTCCTTACAATCATTGTCTTGAGATCTAATAATCCCGTTAATTATGCGGGCTCATTTGATATCCCCACTTTTTGAAGGATTAGGAAATAAGTGGTTAAGACAGTAATCTCCTGCAGCAATTACTGCCGTCGTGGCAGATATGGTGGCTGCATTTCTTCTTTGGTCCATCCATGTTGGCCAAGGTGTCCCGTATCCGTTACGATATGGCTGTATCGGCCGATACGTAATGGTTACCGTTGACACCATTACGCGATACGGGGTCGAAATGGTCGTTACGGAATTCTGTGACCATAACGGCCATTACAGGTCATAACGGCCGTTACGGACCTGTAACGGCTGTTACGGGCCTTTTAAAAAATAAAATAAAATAAAATAAAAACTTTCCTATAACGCTCCAAACTCGAAAACCGGGCTCACAAAATTTTCGATCGTCGAATCCGGCGCCGACAGCCTCCGTAGAACCCCATTCTCGGCTCCTAGCGCCCATTCGCCAGGTTCCGATCCTGGGATGCTACGAGGAGGATTTTCAACGTCAGTTTGATTCGTAATAAGCATAACTAAAGGCATAACCCACAAACAACAACCAAGAACTCCATTACATTTCCACTATGATCAAAAACTTTACAAGTACAATGAGCATAAAGGGGAATACAATGGTAAGGGACAAAAACTCCAAAAATGATCTGCAAGGGCTCCAGCCTCAGCGCTGCTGCGCCCCAACGTCACCTGCACGCAACGGTCGTGCATAAGCTTATAGAAAGCTTAGAGGGCGGTGAAAGTGTGTGCGTAAGGTTGTAATATGATCATGCAATATCAGAGTAATGCGGAATATGCAGATGGATCATAATATCATGAGCCGTACCAAGGCTATGCGATGCAAGATGCAAGTCAAGCATACAATCCTCATCTAAGTCCGCATCAATACAACTCAAATCTGGGATATCACCGGGGTCTAGTACACTCTAAACCAGATCGCCGCCACATCACGCGCAATAAGGTAAGTGGAAGAGACCTCACTATCCGTCTGCCAATATCGGGCACGACTCGTCGATAGCGGACCCATTCCTCGAGCTGGTCAGACTCAGCCTAGCATTGCCCCCTACACTCGGGCGGGTAAGGCCGCACCCCCTTCCAACAGACTATGACACAATGGAGAGCGCAACCGTCTGGTAACGACACTCAACGCTCATCTACCCACTCGGTCTAGACGTTGGAGTAACCTCTTGGTACCATAAGGGTTTAAGGACTTTCTCCCAGGGATATCTATAGCACCCTATGTATAACAAGATTTTCGGTATCCAATCTTGCCAACCACGATACGTCTGTGGAAGCTACGACCCCGATGTCGCTAGGGCGTACAATATCCATGTCATACAAATGCGATATGCATGATTCACGCTATCCAGTCATACATCAAATCCTGCGCATATTGTGCGCTCATGTAGGGCAACACCGCCTAACCGGGGGCCCATAAACAACCTGCCCGAAGGCATATGCTATGATCAGGCAATTCTCATATCAAGCATACATATGATGCGTATGATCATGAGTCATGAAACTATACTAAACATGTAAATAAGTGATGAACCATTCTTACAACGCAGATGGGCCTAGACGGCCTATACACAATAAGTACGGGCCTAATAATGGGCCATAAGGAGAGTCGTAATGTGGACATCTAACCAGCATTACACTCGCAATGTGGACGTCAAACCAACATTGCTCCCAAGGCATAGTCCGTAGAAAAAATCCTTATATGAATCAGGTTGGGATCACACATTGCAATGGACCTTAGGTACATCCCATTGGGCCTTAAATACATCAAATGAGCCATATCATATGGGCCTTTTATTTATCAAGTGGGCCATGTTAATGGGCCGCACCAATGGGCCTTATGTGCATTGCAATGGGTCATAACCCGTGGGCCTTAGACTACATCAAATGGTTCTCGACCCAAGGGCTTTATACATATCAAATGGGCCTACTCCCATGGGCTTTATCATACAGCAGATGGGTCCAATCCCATGGACCTTAAATTACATTAAATGGGCTTAATCCCATGGGCCTTGGAATACATCAAATGGGTCCAATCCCATGGGCCTAGAGGTCCACTGAAATGTTTATTTTCCATTAGACCTTGGGCCCAACATAGTGTTTATTTTCTATTCAAACTGGGCCCAATATGATGTTTAGTTCCATCCAAACTATTCATAAGGTCACATGGGCGTAGGCCCACTGTAATATTTATTTGCAATCCATTATATTCGAAGGTCATATGGACCTTGGACCCACGATCATATACATATTGTAAAGTATATAGTATTAAATATACATAGTATATATATATATATATATATATATATATATAGAGAGAGAGAGAGAGAGAGAGAGAGAGAGAGAGAGAGAGAGTGGTGGGACCCACAAAACTTGCTGTTGCTAGGTGACAGGGGGCCCCATGATCAAAATAGATGGACGACAAGGGTCGAGGAGAACACGTACATCATTGTGGGCTCCACCGTCTGCTGGACGGTGGACATAGGACACATACATCACTGTGGGTCCATGTGGGGCCCACCGTAACATTTAAATGCCATCCCAACCGTTCATAAGGTCACTCAGACCTGGATGAAGGGAAAACACAAATCTCATCTTGATCTAGGACTTCCGGGGCCCAAAAAAAATAATTTTAATGGTAGAGGTTCAACTCCACTGTTTCCTATGGTGTGGGCCACCTGATCAGTGGATTGGGCCAGAATTTGGAGGGGGCCCACCTGAGGAGGGGACCCACCTCATGAACGGCGTGGATAGAACATATACATCATGGTGGGGCCCACGGCAGCAGCCGTGGGTGGCTGGCTGACCGCCCGCCCGCCTGCTGCAGCTGCTGCTGCAGTGCCTGCAGCGTCAGAGAGGCTTTGCCTCTTTACTATTTTAAAAGAAAATATAGAAAACCCGATTTTTCGGGGTTTTTCACGCCTGGGGACCGCATCTCATAGATCCACTCCGCCCATTGTGTTCAGTGGCTCGAGGCTCGAGGCCGTCCCAATGAGTCTATAGTTTGTGATTTTTGGATGTAAAGAAACGTCAGAAAGTTCCTCAATGGTAACCACCAATGGTCCTAATGTTATGGCCCATCAGATGCTTAGATCAGGCCCATTCTCTTACTCAACGGTTAAAATGGGGCCGGCAAGAGGATGGACGGCTTGGATCTTACCCCAACATCAAGGTGGGGCCTATAAGGGGACCACCCCAGAAGCTCTCCTCTTTTTTTTTTTTTTTTTTTTTTTTTTTTTTTTTGTATACAGGGACGTCCAGCGTCCCAGACGCTGGACGTTTTGGGTTCAAAAAAAATACATTGTGGTGGGCCCTGTTGAGGTGGGCCACCACTGATGGGTGAAGTGGGTACAACATATAAGGTGGGCCCCACTTGAAGAAAGCCCGGACAAAATAAATACTTCAAGGTGGGGTCCATTCAAGTGGGCTACACAAACACAATATGATAAAAGAAAGAAGAAAATGAAGTAGAGAGAGATAAAGGGTGGGACACACTTGTGATGGAGGGCTCCGCCACTATGAGCCCTCCCTTGTAAGAAACCATACACTAAATAGATCCCTTTGCACATGGGACCATCGAAAACGAAAATCAACGGTGGAGATCCATTCCCACCGATATGGACGGTCTAGATGACCTCTCAAATGCAATGAAGTAAACATCATGATGGGGTCCATGGAGAATGACCCCATCATGGAATGATCATGATGATCAAAGTGGACCATCGGCCACAACTTAGGGTCCCAAGTGAGATCCAAACCATTGATCGGTTGGCCTCACTTGGCCCATCTCAAAAACAGAAAAAACTAGTATGATTAAACACCCACCGTCCGATCTTCTTGCTCCTAAGGGTCCCTTAGCACCTTAGCTTGGATTTCAATGGAGGAGATGGGGAATGGATGGTTAGGATGGGGAGATCATGGGGTAGGAAAGGTGGGCCACACTTAGAGTTTTGGGAGTGCTTGAAGAGCTCTCATACGTATGGAGCTTTGCTTGGGAGAATGAGATGAGAAATGAGAAAGAGAGAGAGTGTTGTAGAGAGAGATAGGTAATGGATAGATGTGGTGAATGATGGGTGATGTAAGAAAACCTTGACTTTGGTGGCCTTTTGTGTAAGAAAGGCATGGCATTGGAAGACTTTTGAGGCATTTGTGTAAGAAAGGTATGGGCATGGAAGACTTTTGTGGCTTGCTTGGGAGAAGGTGAAATGATGTGTACTTGACATGTACTTGACATATGATGGATTGATGGATTGATTGATTGATGGGATTGATGGGATTGATGTGACACATCGTAGAGATTCTCTTGGGTTTCGCGACGCGTGGCGTTTTCCTCGCACCGAACGTGGGCCCACATCTCTTGACCAGGGTATCGCCTCGGCGCGCAAGTCGCAGCATCGGAACCGCAGCAATGACGCGGTCGCTATGGTATTGGTCTTGGGTTGAGTCGATACAGGTTGACGGCATATGAATCAGGGTCGCGCGTCGATATCGGTTAAGGGTCGAAGGTTGCAGGAATTCGACCGGTAAGAGCGCGGAAGTCTACGGAACGGTACGGACCAAGATACGGGTCTTACATTTTCTGTTTCCTTTCTTTTCTTCTTCTTCTTCTTCTTCCTTTTCGACTTCTTCTCGGGCAGCTGCGGCTCTGCTGCGGTTGCGGTTGCGGCTGCGGCCTCCTCCTCCTCCTCTCTCTCTCTCTCTCTCTCTCTCTCTCTCTCTCTCTCTCTCTCTTTTCTTCTCTCTTCTTTTCCTCTTTTTTCTTTTCGGTTCCCCCCACCCCCTTTTTTTAAAAATTTGCAGGTGTACCATGCAGCAGCTAGCTGCTGTAGGTACGTGTCACGCTAAGACGAGCGCTGACACTCCTCGAGCTTCGAGTTGTACGAACGGTTCAAAGGAGATCAAAGTTACATGGGCTCCACAGTGATATAATAAAATGTATTTATTATATCTACACATTCATCTATCTTTAGATATCATTTTAGAGCACTCCCAAAAAATTGAATTATATCCAAAGATCATCTGGACCACACCAAAAATAGCAGCGGAGATAATGATTTTCACTGTTAAACAATTCGTAGGGCCCACTGTAACGTTTATTTTCCATCCAATCTGATCATACCCAAGTGGGCCCCACCATGATGTATATATTTTATCCATGTCGTCCATCTATTTTGCCACGTCATTTTAGGTTAGGATCAAAAAAATTAGTAATATCCAAATCTCAGGTGGACCACACCATAGGAAACAGTGGTTATAGAATGCTCACCATTAAAAATTTCTTAAAGTCCACTGTAATGTTTATTTTCAATCTAACCTATTAATTGGGTCATACTGACGTGGATGAAGGGAAAACACACATGTCAGCTTGATCTAAAACTTTTGTAGCCCCCAATAAAATTTTAAAGGTGAACGTTTAATTATTATTGTTTCTTATGGTACAGTCCACCTGAGCTTTGGATGTGCCTCATTTTTGGGCTCATACCCTAAAATTATTTGGCAAAATGGATGGACGGTGTGAGTATAATACATCACTGGTGGGGCCCAAAAAACTTTGACACGTGTGCTACACTTCACAATCCGAGTCCCGTCGAATTCGAGCCTTAAAAAATTGTACACGAGGCATATATTAACTTAAAATTTAGCAATTAAATTATGGACTGCAATTGCTAACTCACAATGCCAAAATCAAATTGTTTGAATAATTTTAATTGTTAATTTGTGGACTTTTATTTTTTAAAATAGGGCCTTTTAATTTTTTTCATGATTCACTATCTAATAAATGTCCACCAATTTATTAGTAGGATAATGGCAATAAATTGCATGAATTTGAGGCTGATTTGGAGCATAGATTGGTCCTCTAAGTCAGCCTCAAATTGGCAACGCCATCTACCTGAATTTAATTTCATTTTTTTAAAGAACTATTGAGAGAAATGATATCAAGTTGTTAAGTATATAAATTATATTTAGAAATTTAAATATATGAATTTTGTAGTCAAATTCAGGTTACCTAATTCAAAAATTAATCAGACAGTCCGATACAACTTCTCATCAAAGAGTGGACCATTACACCACCATAAACATGTTACAATTTATAAATGAATGCATATTTGAAATGTTTATAATATTTTGGATTTAATCCATATTTTTTCATATTTTTTTTGACAAAAATTTTTTTTTTTGTGCCGTTACAAGCCATTACGCCCCCGTATCCGTATCGGTTTCGGATGGCACCGTTATGCCAACCGATACCGATACGGGACACCTTGAATTGTTGGCCCATGTTAAGTTGTTTTCTTATACAAGAGATGGAATGGATTTTAGTAAGGTGCAAATTGTAGAGTAAACGGGCTAACAAATATTTGAAGGAGCCAACTCCTGATTTTGAAGATCTTGTAAGTAAACTGAACTACTAGTGTGAATGGAGCCATGAAGTGACGTAATTCCGAATGGCCTTAAGCTTACCATTGGAGTCGTAATTATCAATCCTTACAATGGTGATATAACGTAGGACAATACATCTTCTTACCGAACCAAATTCCCATAGGTTAAAACTTTATTATGTGGTATGTAGCACATTTTGTAAGGTCTCTGTTCAAGTAGAAATCTAGCATTGTTGTTGCGGTCCATCGCACTTTTCGAATGGACTTCATTACTTATGCCTCATGACCGATATTCATAAGGAAATTAGTTGTATGCATTCGATGAAATGTACAGATGATACTGTGGCCAAGAAACTAGTAACCAACCAAGTAATGGATGGCGGTATATATCAGTTGGGATTACTTGTTCATGTAAACCCCCTACCCCCCATCCCCACCCTCAAGTTGAACTATAACACCTACCAACTAAGCCTTCCAATCCATGTCCATCTTCTATGTTCATTCCCAATTAACACTACCAATTAGTAGATGTAATGATATGAAGTGCTTCGTACAACATTAAGAAAAGCCTTCAAAGCAAGGGAATTATACTAATCTTATCTTTCCTATTCTAAATTGTCATCATAGAGGTTTGCATAAAATGAGTCAAATATTTTGGAAAATTTTCAAAATTTTGTAGAAAGTACAAACCACATTCTATCATGACTTCCTTTTCATTTCAATCGACACGATTATATAATAAAGATCATAGCAAAAGAAGAAGAAAAAAAAAAAAGAACTTACAAAGTAAAGTAAATATTAACTGGACTTCAGCATAGCAATCAAAGTTCTTCATGATTTCCCTAATACCTAGATCTATATCATATGTATATTGGTTGTATCGTCAATTTCATATCTGGAAGATTCAGACCATATAAAAAGAATTGAAGGAAGATTGTTTGGCATCTCTCATGTTTTAGGTTGTAGACAGTGACACCACATAATGGGGCCCAATTGTTCAAATGAATGTAATAAGTTTTCATGAGTCCATTTTCTCATTACATTCAGAAAAGAAGATGTAGTTTAGAATCAAGATTGGAATAAAATTATACCTTTTATAATTTTGACTATAGTATCACATTTATAGAGTTTTATTTCAAACTAATTGAACAGATTCATCTATGACTAGTGATGGTCACAATCATCTGTCCGTGCACCAAAATTTTGAAGAAATCAGAGAATGTGTTTTGCTAAGGACTACACAGTACCGAAATCGATGCAAAACAGTTCAAACCAAAATGCATGCATGTTTCCACGCATGAGTGACATCAGGAAGGCGATTACATCAAAGAGACATCAACCTCCAAATATTGCTTGCATGTCATTGCATGTAACAGATAACACATTCCTTGATGCGTGGGGAAGGGAGGATAGGATTGACAACATTAAAAGAGGAGATTTCATTATAAATAATATGCAGAAGAGAGAAAAAGAGATGAATGCTTAGAATCAGGGGGGTTTTTTGGTACCTGAAGCAGGATCGGTGTGATCGGATCGAACTTCGTAGACAAGAACTCCAGATACTGATGCTCTAGACGTACACTGCACAGAAAATAGAACACGAGGTTGACAAGGAGGGGTTGCATGACAGAGGATGATCACATCTCGCTTCCATTGAAAACAGAAGGGAAGGTAAAGAGGGATGAGGATGGGTTGTCTTCAAGGTCGCATACCCTTGGCAACCACTGCGATTGAAGAGGGCTTGGTGAATCTGGTTAGTCCTCTATGGACCTTGTCTCTACAGATTACTATAGTCTATCCTTGCAAAATGAGGAAGGGAAGGAGACACCAATTCTCGATGAAATACATTGAAAAACCAATTCTGAGTACGTCGGTTAAGCCATTCGGGGAAGATAAGGGGTGGATAGGCATGGAAACTGCGTAACGAATTCACCATCATCTTAACTTACCAAAATGGCTCCCTGTCTGGACGCGGCTTCGTAGAGAAGGTTGTAGGGGAAGACCAAAATGGAAGGAGCTCTGTTTATATTTGGTTGGATGTGGAATGCAGAAAGCCATAGTCTCTTTAACTAAAGAGACACATCGGGGTCATTTCTGAGACGAGCCGCCCTTGCGTCGTTTCGTCCTGGATTTTGATTGAAAAGTGCCGGATTTGGCTTTTGATACCAGGATATGTTTCCCAGTTATCGAGGATGGAAATTACTGCATATGGCTCCAAATTCAAATAGTTGGTAAAGTATATAATTACTATTATTACATTATTTTCATGGTATCAAGGAAAATCAAACAGGCCCTTAAAATTACTTGGGAGGATGATGTCAAATGCTTAGGGATGTGCATTGGTGGGATAAGTGTCATGGCTTGTATTGATATAAGAATCTAGACCACCCTTCGCCGAGCTCTGCGTCTCGGAGTGAACCCTGGACCTACACATGATGGTAATCAAAGGTGACCCTGGCTCAACCTGGGGACCCTCTGATGCCAAAGTCAGGCTAGGGAATTCGGGTCTAAGTTACGTAGAGTAGAGAGGGTGCGAGATATTGCGTACTTGTTGTAATGGATTTCTCTGGTATTTATACTTGAGGATCGAAGGGTTAGATGCCGTTAAACTCAACACGATATACTCCATCAAGCAGATGTCACGTTCGTGGAGATATTGGCCATTACTCTTAGATTGTGCACTGGATTACTCTCTCCATATGCCTCATTGTGTTGTACCTCCGAGGTCTTTAGCCACGTTCCTACCCAGGCTAGTCCCGCAACTTGGTCCCCCGAGCTTACAATGGGACTAACCTTGCTCGGGCCTCAGACTTAACATATCCGAGCCCATAGCCAGATCCCATAGTCAGAGTTCATGGTCGGAGCCTATTAGGCATGTCCATCTTAGACTCGGTCTCAAGCCTAAAGGCTAAAGGTAGGGCCCTAGTCTCCGATCCAGAGTCGTAGTCCTTCGGATGAGAGCTCCAGTCGTGTGTTATTGGACCTCCTGGCTTAGATCCTGCTTGGTGATCCGAGCCAAGCCCATTGGTAGGTGGATGATGACAAAGTAGAGGATCGACTCAAATAGAGGAGATGGATAGATCAACTCGGATATGAAGACCGAGTCGGTGTCGTAGTGTTGCGAGAACCCTCATGTCGGACACTCATTTTGAGTTGGATGTGCGTCAGTCTGAGGCCTTAAGCATTGGTGCCTACGTTGGCCTCGACATGGCTCGTGACATTGTTCGGTTCGGATTTACCCATAATAGCTTGCATAAATTTCGGCCAATTTGGTGTCAATCTAAGCCTGTCAAGTTAATAAGATCATTTAACAAGTGACACAAGATTCTTACAAAAGAGTGGACCGTTACACTTATCATAAACATGTTCAAAAAATAACAAAGGAATACATATTTGGAATCCTCCCAATTTTGCATATTTTTTCGACAATTTTCAGATTTCTTTCTTGAAAAAAAATAAAATCGATTGTTACACCTTTCAAAAAAAAATAAAAATAAATAAATAAAAAAAATAGAGGCTGTTACAAGAGCATAACAGCAGTTATGTGTAGAGGTTTTCGGCTTGGCCATTACACCCATTGTTACCGTTATGAAATCCCTTGTCCACATCACTTCTAAACTCTCTTTCTTTCTTTCTTTCTTTATTATTATTATTATTATTATTATTATTTTCACGAAAAAACTATCATATAGAGGTCGACTGTCATTTTGTGCAGTAGAAGTTGCCATCCAAGTTTCTTATCTGTTTGTGCCATCAAATAATCAATCGCTGATATTCTGACTAGAGCTTGTAGTTCTTAACATCTTTAGGATATTGTGTGCAAGTTGGGTATGTGGAACATGTGTGCAAGTTGGGTATGTGGAACATTTATGCTCCACCTCCAGGGGGGAGGGTGGTGGGCGGTGTGGGAGACTGCATGTGTGTTTGTGTTTTCTACCATTCTATATGTTTGTTTAAGGTGTGTGTGTTTTGTAGGAGGTATTTCCACAGAATCCCATCCCATATATATTTGTTTAGGGTTTCTTTATAATAAAGAGTTCATGGCTGGAGAACAAGGTTTTAAATAACAATATTGGTGGCATACCGGCCAGACACAAAATATGCAATGCGGGGCTAATTGGCCAATTTTTTAGCATGAGAAATTCATTGAGAAACTAGGAAAACATGTCAAACTATATAATCTTCTGTATGTGTTTGTGTGTCATTGTATGTGTGTATCATTGTGTGTGTTTTTTAACATATCCAATGGTGTTCAGATAATTTTTTATAAGAATGTAACTAAGATTCAACCAAATGTCTTGATGGAGCACAAATCAAGCATGACTTGGTGGATTATGGCCGATTACATATGAATACAACAAAAAGAAGATGAAAAACCAGGGAAAAAAAAATGGTCTGCCCCTTACGATATTTCCCAAAACAGTGCTTTCGGCTTCGATTTGTCAAGCCCCACTTGTTTCTTGTTTTTGATCCACAAAATAGGCCTTGATCTAGTCTAAAATTAGTTTTTAAGTTTCCATTATGGTTGAAACAAAGGTAAAGTGGAAAAATGAGAGAAATTTTGAAAATAATTTTTTTTAAAAAGGGGCCTTTGTGGCCAAACTGGCCGTAATGCCTTGTATCATTGCCAATATAGTGTGCATCCCTCCCCCCTTCGTAACAGGCTAGTACGGGTTGCATAATGGGGGTGGCTAACATGGTTCCAATGCAGTGAGTACTTAAAACCATGGTGGGCAGGTATTATTTGGCCTCATTGTAACCGATACTTAAAACCATCATAGGATCTAATCCTCTTTTCCGTTCTCTCATCTTTTCCCCTCCCTCGTGTCTCTTACCATGAATCTCATCAACTTCCATATCATGCAGCGTTATGGGCTTTCATAACACCTTTAAAACCATGGTAGGATCTATTCACAGTGGCTAATATGGTTCCAATACGGTGGGTGTTTAAAACCATGGTGGGCAGGGATTATGTGGCCTCATTGTAACCGATACTTAAAACCATGGTAGGATGTAATCCTCATTTCTGTTCTCTCATCTTTTCCCCTCCCTCGTGTCTCTTACCATGAATCTCATCAACTTCTAGCATTATGGGCTTTCATAACACCTTTAAAACCATGGTAGGATCTAATCGGGGTGGCTAATGTGGCTCCAATACGGCGAGTGTTTAAAATCATGATGAGCCGGGATTATGTGGCCTCATTGTAACTGATACTTAAAACCATGGTAGGATCTAATCCTCTTTTCCGTTCTCTCATCTTTTCCCCTCCCTCGTGTCTCTTACCATGAATCTCATCAACTTCCATATCATGCAACGTTATGGGCTTTCATAACACCTTTAAACCATGGTAGGATCTAATCGGGGTGGCTAATATGGTTCCAATAGAGTGTTTAAAACCATGGTGGGCAGGGATTATGTGGCATCATTGTAACCAATATTTAAAACCATGGTAGGATCTAATCCTCTTTTCCGTTCTCTCATCTTTTCCCCTCCCTCGTGTCTCTTACCATGAATCTCATCAACTTCCATATCATGCAACGTTATGGGCTTTCATAACACCTTTAAAACCATGGTAGGATCTAATCGGGGTGGCTAATATGGTTCCAATAGTGTGTTTAAAACCATGGTGGGCAGGGATTATGTGGCATCATTGTAAACAATATTTAAAACAATGGTAGGATCTAATCCTCTTTTCCCCTCCCTTGTAGCCTCATTGTAACCAATATTTAAAACCATGGTAGGATCTAATCCTCTTTTCCATTCTCTCATATTTTCCCCTCCCTCGTGCCTCTTACCATAAATCTCATCAACTTCCATATCATGCAACGTTATGGGCTTTCATAACACCTTTTGTACATCAAACAACTAGTTGAGACTATTCATCAATCTTTCTTAACAAAGTAACATGATCCCTTGACAGGCTCCTTGTTAGAGTAGGACCTTGAATCCTGTTCTGCACATGTAGGGCTGAAAGTCAGGTGGGTTGGGTTGGGTTGGTGCTCAACCCTAGCCCAACCCAAGGTGCCTATACCTCGACCCTAACCTTGGGTTGGGAATTCTCAACCCAAGCCTAACCCAAGTGGGCTCGGTCGGGTTGGTCGGGTGGATACATGCTAATATTTTCATTATTATATTAGTCTATTATATTTCAATAGACATCTTATTTTTTGTACATATGATTTTATTAATTATATATATAATTATTTATCTTAAAGAACTTCATTGTTTCTAAACAAATAAGCTAAAATATACTACAACTACTCCTTTAAAAGTCGTGTTGTGTAGCACACAATGTATCTGGGAGAGAGAAATTCGGTATATCTTGTTAGCCTGAGTCATCAATGTGGACCAATACGACTTGATGGCACTGGAATTTTGTGTGCCTTCAACATAGATGATCCACATTCAATTATAATTTTTAACTTATATATCGATTAGGTTTGGGTTGGGTTGGGCAACCCGAGCCCGACCCAAGTTTTATTGGGTTGGTGTTTGTATAGCCTAAGCCCGAAACAGAACCCGATACATCCTGCCTGAGCCCAACCCAATGTCGGGTCGGTCACAGGTCGTTCTGGTTGAACCTGCCCGACTTTCAGCCCTATCCATGTGGCATTTTGGCATGTGGGAGAGATCTAGTCTCATCAAGTGGTTGCACCTGTGCACATGTATTTTATGTCATATGTGCACTGCTGCTCAATTCATTTCAGAAATCTTTTTTTCGTTTTCTTCTTTTTGTTATTATTTTTTTAATGCATGTGTGCGTGCACCTGATAGCTGGAACAACCTCATTTTCAGACCATGGTATGTCAACTTTGATGGATGGGTGGGCGTGACATTACCATGTGCTGGGAGGATAGAACTTTAGATCGTATTTTAATTTTGTACTTTAGGATCAGTTTTTATTTTTGGTGGTGTTTAGATTGTTATTTTGAAAACTGAGCAACTATATGAATTGTTATCTGATCATCCAGATCATTATATAAAAACTAGTGCATTTTTTTACGTGTGATTTTTCTGCAGGAACTGGGTACTTGACAGCATGCTTTGCAATGATGGTTGGACCAGAAGGCCTTGCAATCGGTATAGAACACATTCCTGAGCTGGTCACTACTTCCATTGAAAATATCAAAAAGAGCGCAGCAGCATCAATGCTGAAGGATGGTTCCCTAGCTATACATGTTGGCGGTATGTCCTACAACCTGAGTGTTTTTTAGGATTAACAATTGTCGAGGCCTACAGTTGGTCAGGAACCAGATGTTTGAAATGAACGGGCTGGGCCTGTTAGCGCGGCTCTATTCAAAGTTCTGATTTTGCTTGATCCAGGCTCAGCCTGGTGACAATCCCAAATTTTTTTTTTTTTTCGTGAAGAATGCAGGTCCTCAGTCAGAATTGTGGGCAAATGCCATATTAGTGATGTGATATCAGCTAATACGACAAATGGAACATATACGGTGCATTTGGATGCAAAAGTTTATTGAATTGCAAGCATTCAATTCACTGAGCAATAGGAAATGGCCAAATTGTAATGACATGCCTAAAGGTTATCTTATTGATGATATTGGCATCAATGATAGTGATGATATATGTGCAGTATCTGAGTGAGGAACCATCTGAGAAATGCATTTACATTCCTTTCAGGTCCAACATGTAAGTACTAGCAATTTGAAGCCAGATCCCTCGATGTTAATAATGCTCAGGATGGTCACAGAAATTTGGTCATTTCCACTTTATTATGCTAATTGTTGCAATTTAATTTGATACTGCATCCAAAGCAGCAAAGTTTCTACTAAGATTAATGATAAAGTACACTTATGCAACTCCTGAAGTGTTCTCATCAGTTTTTGCTGCATCCACATATAAAATTGATTAGGGCATTTTTCCATGCTCAGTTGAACTTGCAATATGCCATTCAGTGTAGAAGAAATAACCAAAGTAAAGGTGGCAACCTTCTTAGTCATAATGATAGCCAAACCCTTAGTTTCAATTCCATGCATCATTTTAAGTTAGGCTTGAAACCATAGTTACAAATGCGATGGGCCTAGCCCCCACTTTCTTGATTTCCATGTAGGGAATTGAACTGAATTGTTGCAATTCTATTGTATTGAACACCCGAATGCAACCTAGGATAACCTTGCAATTGTACCATGTGCAAACTAGACTACAGATTCACCTGTGATTGCACCTGTTTATGTCTGGACTAGTCAGTTCGTAACCATTACATCCTGTGTGGCTGCAGATGGCAGGCTTGGCTGGCCAGAACATGCACCCTACGACGCTATTCACGTGGGGGCTGCAGCATCAGAAATCCCACAGCCACTCATCGATCAGTTAAAGCCAGGTGGCAGAATGGTGATTCCAGTTGGAAACATTTTTCAGGATCTGAAGGTTGTAGACAAGAAGGCTGACGGGTCTGTCAACATCCGGAGTGAGACATCTGTTCGTTATGTTCCACTCACAAGTCGGGCAGCTCAGTTACATGATTCCTAATGCTAGGATGCTGGGTGGGCCATCAAATCTGGTAAGACGGTTCTGCAATTCTGATATAGACACTGGTCATGTGGTGCTGTGATGATAGACGTGGTGTTTCTGTATATACTAGATCCAACCTTCTAGAATGTATAGCTTGAAGAGTTTTCGAAGCATCTCTACTCGTTTTACATCTTTAATTCCACCCTTCTTTGTATATGGGTCTTGGCATAATGTTGATTCGCGGTGGCTGTGGAATTTTTGAGGGAGAGAAATTGAGAGAGGGGGGACGTTATCTATCTTGCCTAGTACTGGTTTCCCTTTAGCCTAACAGTGACCATCACCTCCCCATCGTCTTTCTTCTATTTCTACTAATACGAAGATACAAGAAAGATGAAGGATAGAGTAGCAAAGATTGTTTCATATGGAGGATAGGAAATAACAAAGGATAAAACACTGCTTTTATTCTTCTTCTTTTTCTTCGCATATATAAAAGGCTATTTGTCATGTTTTTAAGGGGAGATCAGGTTTCCTATTCCTTCCCTCTTCGGAAACTTAGCTTGTAGATGTGGTGCCCATGGTTGGTCTTTCCGAGCCAAGGACCCGATATGGATGGACATTGCCCCAGTCTCCCAAATTGGAATATCCTATTGTATACACCCTACCCCAGGTTGATAAGCTAAGTTTGAACTGATGGATGGACAACCAAACCCCAAACATAAATCCATAACTCTATAAGCCTAACCTTAGGAATCTCAATCCTAAACCTTGAACTTAGCCTATTCAACCCAGTTAGCCTAACCTTAAACTTTAGAAACCTAAAACTGTAGAACTTTGAGTCAGCTCGACGAGTCAACTTACTGAGTTAATTCACCCAGTCAGCCTAACTAATCCAACAACCCAGTCAACTCACCTAGTTAAGCCCGAACCCAAGATCAATTGGAGAAGGCAAAACCTCATAATAACAAGCTTCACATTAGAGCCTCCACATGCTTGGAAGAGACAACCTGCCAAAGCCAGGAATCCAAGTGGGGATCGGCGACAGCCAAGTTGTCGTCGGCCATGTGGCACTCTTCTTTGGGGTGGCGTCCCTCAAGCACGTGGAGTTCCCCTTTTTCAAAACACAAGTGTACGGTTGAAGTGTATTTACTTTGATGCCCATCTCCTTACTCAAAATTACACTTTTACCACCTCCTTCAACCCATGAGATGATCCCACATGACACTCCCCCTCTTTGGAGTGGTGTCCCTCTTCTCATTTGCGGAATCCCTTCTCATTTCGAGACACTCCCTCACTCCCATCCAGAGCATTCGGGAAGGATCAAGCATCCCTCCTCATCCCTTGGGACTTTAGCTATCTAGCCATCCCTCCACTAAGTAGAGTGAGAGAGACGGAGCCCAGCCTTGGTCTAGCTTAGCCTAGTTAGAGTCTTAAGCCTCTCGAGCCACCTAAGCTCAAATATGAATCACTCGATCTAGTTTTGTAATACTATCGTTCATCCAACCATTCAAGCTTCAATCACTTTTATAAAATCAGAGCATTAGTATCATGCAACATTTATTCATTTCTCAACCCATTCGCTCCTCATATATATCAACATTTCATTGTTTTCTCACATCTAATTGGCGAGTGTATGCTCTAAGGCTTGCGGATATAATTGGGTCATGCTCACTAGAAACCTTAGCCGGTTAGCCGTCATTTTGACATATACATTGCATTCTATCACTTTCTCATTTCTGACTAGCGAACATATGCTCTGAGGCCTGCCGATATAGTCGAAGCAGGCCCACCAGAAACCTTAGCCGGTTAGTCATCATTTTATTATAAGCATCAATACATACTATGCACCATGCACTCGATCATTTTGAACATATGTTCTATCACTTGCCGATATAAGCGGATCCTGTCTATCAAAAATTCGGATCGATCAATCACCATTGCCATTGCATCGCATTACGTTTTCTGCATGTAAGAAGTAGTTCCATTCCTAAAAAATTAGTCAGATATTGTTTGTACACTTGTACAAGCAGAGTGAATGCCTAGCACCTTCACTCTTTGTAACCGCGGTTCCTTACTCGAAATCTCTGTAATGTAAACTCATGAGTCATTTTAGAGTTAAGATTTTTCAAGTTCTCAATTTTAAGCATTTATACAGGTTCTAACTAATTTTATGATTGTAATAATTGGTTAGTGGTAACTCTGGTCAAATAGAATACCTTTTTACCCTCAAACGAAAGCCATCGAGCAAGGCAACCAGTGGAAAAGAGACTCGATCTACCGTTCCCTCGGGAAATTTACCCTCCACGTCCACACCTACCCAACACATCTTTAGTCTATCCAAGCCATTGATCTAGGGGACCTGTCATGGATGGACATTGCCCGAGTCTCTTGAATTAGAATATCCTACCCAACGCATCTTTGGTATTTCCTTCATTGAATGTGGATTGTTCGTGCACTACATTTTATCCATGTACTCGCATGACACGACGAGAAAGTTAAAAGAGGGATCAATTGATAGGATATTCTTGCAACGGTCCATCCATGGTGGTAGCTGTCAGATATATGACTTGGATAGACCAACCATGGCCCTACATCTACAAACTAGGTTCATTTGCAGCTGAAAAACTTATGAAAGTGCTAGTGCCTTCTGCATAATAGAGCTTGAAGTGGGGCCTGCCTCGACTTATCAGAAAGAAAGGCCCATTAATAATGAAATTTACTAATAGGCTGTGAAGTGGGGCTTGCCTTTGACTTATTAGAAAGAGATCCTATTAAGAAGGAAATTGAAACTTCCTTTGTTTGATGGGAATATTTCAAAGGTTCCTCACCCCCAAGATATGCTGGCACATTCAAGGATATTGAATAAAAGATATTTGTTAGTCACCGAAAAGGAGGTTCTCTGTTAAGAATGAATAGGGAAACTAGGCCTCTTTGGAGGGAGAAATGTTATATCGTAATTGAAAAATCTATACAATTGATTTTTTATTTTTTATTTTTTTTTTGAGTACCATGCTTCAAAACACACGCATTGCATAATATGACAAATGGATCCAATGACCCAAAAATTTAGACCGTTGGTTTTTTGGATACATGGCTATTCTAATATGACAAAATGGATCCAATGACCCAAAAATCTAGACCGTTGGTTCTTTTGGACGGAGTATTCCCTCAAAACCTCCCACATTTGGAGTTTCCAACTACCAATATTAGGACCTTGTTCAGCTGAATGGTGGCTGTTGTTGCCTCTTTTCTTAATCGTCTGTGTCAATGTTGAGACAGTCCCATTGATCATTTTAACAAGTTTGCAAAGAAGAGCTATGTAATAGGGGCCCATAAAGTCATCTATTATTTTGAACTTGTGTCCAGATCGTTATCCCACATGATCCATGGTCTAGATGCTTATACACATGCCAGGTTGGAAAGAGTCTGTTGTTTAGAGGCTTGCTTTGTCATATGAGCTTACGAACCTCATCAACAAAAGCCCTGGTTCAACTAAAATTTTTACCCCTGATATCATCAATCAAAGACCACTCTCAGCACAGAGCCTAAGACCTGCCAATGAGGTTCTTGTTTCAGCCTTCATTTTCGGGCAGATGTCAAAGAAACTATAAAAAAGCAAAGCACAGTGGCCCTAACTCATGTTGTCAAACAAAACCAGGTCCTACTGACTCTAAGTCAGACATCGGATAAGTCATGAGGGATTCGTCCGAGTGAGTCTTTTAAAAATAAATAAATAACGATGGCAGCACCCAGGTATTGACTACAGATAAGAGTCCACTTTATGAAAGGGGCAAAGATATTCATGTCAAAAATCCATTCCATACCAATGCTTTTAAGGGTGTTTGGTGCATGTTATTAGATGAGATTAGGTATGATGGAATTGCATTTGGTCTCGTGCAAATTCCATCCGAATGTTTGGGAAGGACGGAAATGGTTGAGATTAGATGGGATGGATTTATGTAGATTTTGAAATTCACTAAACATGGGCCCCACATTGATGCATATATTTTATCCATGCCGTCCATCTATATACATCACTCTTTACATGTGACATTCTGGTTGTGTATGTATACAAGTAACCGACATTCGTTGTGAATTTTGTTCATTGATTACAATCCCAAGGTCCACCAAACGGAGTTTTGCTTAATCCAGTGTTTTTCTTATAGCAAGAGATTTATCCTAGACATGGGATTGGATAACCAAAATACCATGGCATTTCTGAACATGAAATCATTGTACAATAATGGTATTAATCTTATCTAATGCAATTTCATACCATTTAATCTCACGGACCAAACAGGCATGTTTGGTACATGCTGAAAAAATGAGGTAGTTCTAAGGCTCAAGTGGACTCCACAGTGACGGTTCAACACCTTCCAATTGAAAACTTTTGGAGGGCGACAGAAGTTTTGGACCAAGCTGATATTTGTTTTTTGCCCCCTTCATCCAGGTCTATTTGACCTTATGAACATGTTGGATGGCAATTAACCATCACGGTGGGCCCCGAGAAGGTTTGAACGGTGGGTGTCATTATCACCATTGCTTCCAGTGGTTTGGTCCACTTGAGCCTTGGATCTGCCTCATCTTGGGCATTTAACCTAAAATGATATGGAAAAATGGATGGATGCTGCGTTTAAAAACTATAAATCATGGTGCCCCTCAAAGCCCCTGTCCAGATAGGGACTGCTGTGGTAGTACCCACTTCACGTCCGGACTAAAGCTTTAGTGACGGTCGTTGTTGCTTTGTTGCATTTTTTTTTTTCTTTCTCTTCGAATAAAAGCCAATTCTCATTGGTATGATTGTTGGCTCTTTCGAATTTAGCGGTTCTTACCCTTCTTATTTTTTTTTCTTCTTTAAGTTGGAATGAATTTTGTTAAGAGGTTGAGTGGATACTTATTAAATTTAAGTGGCAAAAACTTTACTCCCAAGGGATTTACATTCTGCCTTATTTAGCTTTCAGTGGTAAGGTACCTACTGTTTATACACGTCCTAGCACATCCACACGGGCCAATAACATGGCGCCATGTGTCTGCACTACGAACAAATGACAGACAAAATGTCGCTTGCACCTTAAGGATATCTTTCACCCCAAATTTTTCGGCGACACGTCACCTGCTAAAAGTAGAATGGATTATAGTCGTATGCACATCTGCAGATAAGACATTGTGACAAAAGACACATAGCCTTAACACGAGTGGCATGTGGGGTCATAGCCGTAACATGAGTGGCATGTGGGGTGGAAGCAACGTTCTCGACAAGCTTATAAAGACCCGTTGAGATAGGAGGTCTATCACAATCGGGATACTCTTAGTGGGGTTGTCTCACACAATCCTGCCGAAATGTGAATACTTCCTAGAAACGATTGATGTTTTTACGATGACAACGAAGGTTCGGTGAGTCGATTCCTCCCAAAACAAAAGGATATTAAATGATTCAATGAGGAATCCGGATCTGACTACGATACAGACTGATCCTATAACCTTCGAGAATCTCTATAATCATGTTACTAGAAAGAAGATCCTGATACAGACCATCACCCTCTCAAAACTATATAAGAAGCACCCAATAAAGAGATCAGGGCCCTCGTCAAACACAATATCTCTAAACAACGTAAAATTGCTTATATTAGTTTTTAGCTTTAGTTCCTTCACTTTTGTCCAGTCCCACTACAAAATGTCCAAAGTTTAGGATAGATCGTTGTTGTCTAATGTCATCGCTGCAGTATGCCTAGGAGTAGTATAAATATCCATGGCCTACTGTGGTTGAATCTCCGATTAATCGAATCCTTACTTGAAAAATCACACCCTGATTACATCTTACTTATATCATTCACTTTGATTGTTTGTCTATACAAGCGATCACAAGTATTTATCTTTTATTTATTTCTCTGTTTATTTTATTTATCTACTGATTATACTGAGTGTCAATTATATATCAATAAAATCAACAATTTAGCCTTAAAAATTTTCATTTCTTCCCTTCCATTACCACATTATTGAGAAACGTAAGGCATGTAATCATTGTGAAAATAGAAGTCCTTGACTCAAGGTAAAAAGAATCCATTCATAATGACCAGCCCCCTCCTAAATCACCTGATCGCTGCAATATTGGTGGTTGTACAGTCAGATCAACCTTCATAGGTTTGTTCCTTCGACTGATTTGACGCCTAGGGTTGCAAACGTTCAATTGAACTCGAGTCGAGTATGACCTTAACACGGCATACTCTCTGAATGGCACACATTTGATTAAATATGGGTTGTTCGTTAACATGTGTGGTCTCGTGTTTGATTGAATAACAACACTTACAATTAAAACAACTTTCTATATTTGTCTAACTTGTAAAGTTTTTACTGTAAAAGCAAGTATATTTGCCAAAAAGTGCTTAGAGCATTAAATCCTACCAAAATCTTTCAATCACTTGGCTTGATATGAAATATAGCATTAGGTTGAGCCATCTTCAACACACATGATGGATGGATTGGATGTCGTGCACTCATCATGGTGGGTCTCACAAACTATTGAAAGGTTAGGCTTACATTAGGGACGGAATGATGGACGAATTGGATGTCATATGCCCAATACATTGCTCCACACACACAAGGGTGTGTGTATTAAAAATTGCACGTAAATTCATTACTTAATAGTTTAAATCTTTTCCTTTCATGTAGGAAAAAAAAAGGTGTGAGGTAAAAGTTAGAAACACTTTAAAGATTGTAAATATTTTATGACCTCTTTTACCATCCAAATCTACAGCACTAAGGGCCTGTTGGTTAACGCTGAATTTTTGTACTTAACGCAACATTTGGAAAATATTCCATGCTTAGTGGTGTTTGTTAACGCATAAAAAGGAAAGTGCTCCATGATGGGAGTCCTTTATGCTGAAATTTTTTCCGTAATAGGAGTCTAGCTTGATGCGGAATAAAGAATGCACTTTGTAATTATTATTCTTCAATCTAAAATTATCCTTTGCTAGAGAGATTTTTCTCCCTTGCTTTATACAAATCCCCAGCTTTTAACATGGGGCACTTCTGCCCACCATGATGTATTTATTTCATCCATTTTTAAAGATCATTTTAGGGCATGATACAAAAATTGAGAGGAATATAAATCTCAGGTGGACCACACCACAGGAAAACAATAGTGATTGGATATCCACCATTAAAATTCTCTTAAGGCCCAATGTACTGTTTATTTGACATCCAATCTGTTGATTAGGTCATATAGACCTAGATGAATGGAAAAAACAAAGATCAGCTTGATCCAAAACTTTTATGGCCCCCCAAAAGTTTTTAATGGTTGACGTTCATTCAACACTGTTTTCCTGTAATGCGGTCCACTTGAGATTGGGATATACCTCATTTTTGGTCTCATACCATCAAATGATCTAGAAGCATAGATGAACGGCATGGATGAAACACATAATCATGGTGGGGCCCCACATAGCACCGACCACTAGCCATTGCCCGTGGCAGGGGAGTAGCCAATCTGTTCTGCGGACGCAGATTGGATACTGATAGGTTGAGTAGCAAGACTCACTATCGAAGTTATGTGGGCCCCATCATGATGTATGTTTTGTATCCACTTCGCCCATCCATTTGGAAATATAATTTTAGGTAAAGATCTAAAGAATGAGTCAAATCTAAAGCTCTAATGGACCTCACCACAGAAAACAGTAGGGCGAGTGATGCCCACCATTAAAAACTTAAATAGGCCACAAAAGTTTTTGATCAAGCTGATATTTTCTTTTTTCCCTTCTTTCATGTTTATGTTAACTTGTGAACAGGTTGGATTTCAAATAAAAATCATGGTAAGCCTTAGGAAGGTTTCAACGGTAGGCATCAATCTCCCCACTGTTTGTTGTGGTAGGGTCGACTACATATTTGGATCTACCTAATTCTTTAATTCATAATCTAAAATTAAATCTCCAAATAGATGGACGGTGTAGATAAAGCACATACATCACAATGGGCCCACATACATGGGCCCATGGAACTGGAGGACGTCACTTCCGCAGTAAATCTCGCTATTTAACCTCTTAGTAGCTAATCCACGTCAAATAAGATACGGATTGGTTGGTGTACCTCACACCAGCTATATAGCTACTGTATTTACGTTAGCAAGTTCTGTGGGTCCCATCATCATGATGTATGTGTTATATCCAAATTGTCTATCCATTTGGTGAGCTTGTATTAAAGCTTGAGATGAAAAATAAGACATATCGAACTATCAAGTGGACCACATTGCAAAAAGTAACGGGGATTAAATGTCTACCATTGAAACCTTTTTTGGGGTCACAGAAGTTTTGGATCAATATGATTTTATTTTTTTCCTCTTCATACAGGTATTTGTGACCTAATGAACATATTGGATGAAAAATAAACTTAAATAGGCCACAAAAGTTTTGTATCAAGCAATATTTTAGGTGTTTTCGCTTCATCCAATTGGGAATGACCTTGTAAACGGTTTTGGATAGCATGTAAATATAAGGTGGGCCTTATTTGAAGGTTTTGTTGCTACTGGTGTTCAACCCTACACAACATATAGTGACAATCTCCTCGCTGATAGGAATTAAGAGCCGTATGATGATATTTTAGTTTTCTATTAAATATTTTAATTTATTTGAATTAAATATAATGATTTTATTTTCATTCAATAAAAAGTAATTTCTTTATAATGTAAAATATTTCCAAATGAGAGATAGGGGCAAATGTGTCAAATTAACATATTTCAGACATTTAAGATGTTTGTTAAGAAACTGGTTGTTTCAGATTCAGTACTTAATTTTCTGACTTCAACCATAATTATCAAACAAGTTTTTTAACTTCAGATTTTAGTTTCAGGCTTCAGACTTCAGATCTAACAAACGGGGCCTTAATGTAAATATTTTATGACCTCTTTTCACATCCAAATTTCCATGTGAAGTGTTTAGTACTTAATGATCTTACAAGCTTAATAACTATAAGTCCAATGGAGTAAGAGTATGGGAAATTGACTATACTGACCTCGAAGTTTGTGTCAATTACCTAGAAAGCTATGACATTCCATATATCTTAAGAGTGACCTTCTAAAAACTTTTAAATATTGTTTCGGACGAAAATGCCCTTGTCCTTGGTTCAAGAGTTGTATGGTCCTGGAGTGAAGTAGAAGTTCCCTGCTACTCCAATGCCCAAGAAAGTGATGGATCGGCTACTCCCCCTGCCGCCAACCAATGGCTAGTTCTCGGTGGTCGCTGGGACCCACCACCATGTATGTGTTTCATCTATGTCGTCCATATATTTTTCCAGATCATTTTATGGTATGAGACCAAAAATGAGCTATATCCCAATTGCAAGTGGACCACATTAAAGGAAACAATGTTGAATCAGCGTCATAGACCATTAAAATGATCCCTCTCATTTTTTGGATCAAGCACTAAAATGATCTGTCAAAACAGATGAACAATCGTTCCTTTCACTGTAAAAACAGATGAACGGAATGGATGAAACACATATGTCATGGCTGGGCCCATGGCTAGTGACAGGGGTAGTAGCCAATCCGGTCTCCCCCAGAGAAAACAGAAGAATATATGAGCTTGGAAGGGCTGAATGTTTCTTTTCACATGCACCTTTTACAGACCTTCTTCTTCTTCTTTCGTTTTCATAAAAAATTGAAGATCCAAGGACCAACTGCCAGAGAGGGACGTTGTTTGTCCTCGTCTGAAATTCTCTTCCACTACGAGGTCTGTATTTTATTTTTTTGTAAGCATTTTGATAAGGTAAAGGAAGATCAGAGTCGAGAAGGTTCTTGTCACGTGAAGGGAGCCTACTGTAAGGCACACCTCGATCAAACCTTCACTATTGATGGTAGAAAATCACAACTTCACATTTTCAAACCTTCCACACTCTAAGAAATCAAATCTCGACCACCAATAGTGACAACCATGACCCTTCACATATTCAAGACCATGACCTAAACGAAGGATCGTGGTTTCAATGCACATTGGTTCTTGGTTGTCATGTTATAAGGATCGTGCTTTTCACATGCACATGAGTCGTAGTCATCATGTTACATGGGTCATGGTTGTCATGTCAGATGGGTTGTGCTCGTCATGTTATAAAGATCGGGCCTTTCACTGCCCTGTGAACTTGACCCATTTTGATTGAAAACCACGACCCTTCGAGTGGTTCGTGGTTGTCAATCACGACACCTATATAATTGTAAACCATGACCCATATAACATGTCAACCATGACCCATATAACCTGTCAACCACAACCCATATAACATGTCAACCACGATGCAATATAGTGGGGCCAATGAGTTAGGACTTTAACGTGGCCCTTACAACCACGACCCTTATCACATGAAAATCACGACCCTCACCACGACCCTCACCACGACCCTATACAACATTCTGTTGCACTCGAAAATTACATTATACGTGAACTCCGCAATATGACTATAAAATCAACAAGTGAACTTTCATTTAATTACAAGAATAACAGGACAAGGAAGAAGAAGAGTGACTGGTGGGGGGCTACAGGTGGCCAATTTGAGGTCTTCAAATCTTTTAGCAGTCAGAGCTTTCGCTTCCTTTGCGGCGTTGTACCTCTCAATCCAGTCCAACCTTTTCTCGTTAAAGTCTTGCTTGCGAGACCAAGAGGAACAACATCGCTCCATTTCTCTATACACCTCAGAGAAATTTTCTTCGAGTTGTCGGAGTTTTGAAATTATCTTTAAAATTTTCTGTGGAGGTCATTGATTTTCAAGAAGATCGACAACATCCCTGAGAAAATGGAAGGGATCACCCATAAAGGAAGAATACGAGAATGACTCGATGCCTTCTTCGAATATCTCCTCCATTATTTTGATTGAAAGAGCAAAAAAATTCATGAATGCTTAAGGTGTTGTAATAAGGATTCTAGTTCAGATTGGTTGATAAAAGTAATTTGAAACCCAAGTACCACTTCTATAGGCTGGTGAACGAGTGGTTAATGTGATTAGGATGCCATGCGACTATTGGTTTTCCAATGTTAGGAATACCGTTTTTTGAGATTACGAGGAAATAACGAAATGAGTGTGATTTCTTGAAAAAGAATGTGACGCTATTATCGAATGGGTCATGGATATGATGAACAATGGGTCATTGTTGTCATCCACAATGGATTGTGGTTGGGAACCATCAGCCAGTGTGTATGACAACCATGACCCTGTCGTGTGATCATGGTTCACATGCACATTGGATCATAGTTGTCATCTACCTTAGATCGTGGTTTTGATGAACAATGGATTGTTGTTGTATATGGGTCGTAGAATGTGGTTGCCAACCACGATCTATATTCTGTGACAACCATGACCCATGTAACATGAGGACCACGACCTATATCAGCTAACAACGATGACTCGTCCAACATAAAAACCATGACCCATATAACATGACAACCATGACCCAAACGAGTTGGGCCTTACAATAAGGATTCTGGGTCGAATCGGCTTATGAATGTAATTTGAAACCCAAGTACCACTTTTATAGGTTGGTGAACAAGTGATTAATATGATTAGGATGTCATGCGACTAGTGGTTTTTCGACGTTAGGAATACCGTTTTTTGGGATTCTAGGGAAATAGCGAAATGAATGCGATTTCCTGAAAATGAATGTGATGCTATTGCCGAATGTGTCGTGGATATGACAAACAATGGGTCGTTGTTGTCATCCACAATGGATCATGGTTAGGAACCACCACCCAGTGTATATGATAACCACGACCCTATCGTGTGATCATGGTTCACATGCACATTGGATTGTAGTTCACATGCCAGGATTGAAAACAGATGCCTATCTTTCCTTTTCTATACTATTAAGGAACTGATATCCTGTGGGATTCAACATATGAATGCATCGCATCATCTCCCAAAATATGGTGTCCGGTATGTCTTAACAGCACCCCAAAAGTATTCCCTCATTGAATCATCCGAACATGCCTTCTTCATGTTTCCAAGAATATGATGAGCACAATATCCATGGATCGCATATGGAAAAATGTTAAGGACTTCACGTTGGCATGTGAACCACGATCCAACGTGCATGTGAACCACGATCACACGACAAGGTCGTTGTTGTCATACACATTGGGTCATGGTTCCCAACCACGATCCACTGTGGAAGACAACCACAACCCATTGTTCGTCATATCCATGACCATTCCCTTTGGATTCAGTGCAAACCTTCAAAATCAACGCCACATCCTTCTTTTTTTTGAAAATCACATTAATGTCGTTTCTTCCATGTAATCCATTGGGAATCAGTGTAACCCTTCGGAATCTAGGTGACCATTCAGAATCAACGCGACCCTTCAGAATCAGCGCCTTGATCATTGAATGACCAGAGAAGTGAGAGTGAAGCTTGGGTCAAGCCTTAAAATGATCTGCAAAAAAATAGATGAACGGTTGTCATGTTATATGGGTCATGGTTCTCGTGTCATATGGGTCGTCATTCTCATTTTATATGGATCATGGTTGTAATTCTATTTTCCTTCAATCCACGATCCAGTGTTGGATGAAAAGCATGATCCAATATTCATGTGAACCAAGATCACACGACAGGGTCGTTGTTGTCATACACACTAGGTCATGGTTTCCAACCACGATTCATTGTGGAAGACAACCACGACCCATTGTTCGTTATATCCATGACCATTCCCTTCGAATTTAGTGCGACCCTTCGAAATCACCACCACATCCTTCTTTTTTAAAGAAATCATATTAATGTCACTTCTTCCACGTAATCTGTTGGGAATCAGCACGACCCTTCAGAATCAGCACGACCATTCAGAATCAGCGTGACCCTTCATAATCAGTGCCTTGACCATTGAATGACCAGCCTATACAAGTGGTACTTGGGCTTCATATTACTTCCATACCAATCTAAACCAAAATCCTTATTTATTGTAACACCTTACACATTCATAGATTTCTTTGCTCTTAAAATCAAAATAATGAAAGAGATATTTAAAGAAGCCATCGAGTCCCTCTCGCGTTCTTCCTTTATTGATGATCCCTTCTCTTTCGTTAGTGATGTTGACGATCTTCTTGAAGCTCAACGTCCTCGACAGGAAGTTCTAAAGACAATTTCTGAACTCCGACAACTCGACAATTTCAACAGGCACCCAGCCAGTAGAAAAACTATTGCTTATAGGTCATGGTTGACCTGATTTCTTACTCCTCCTAGAATGCATCACAACCAAGACCCATACCTCATGATAAACTGGCATGACCGCATATAACGTAACAACCACGACCCATATTACATGACAATCATGACCCATACAACATAACAACCAAGACCCAAACAACATGACAACCATGACCATAATTACAACACAATATGAAGAACAGTTCTCTTCAACAGACACCCAGCAAGTTGAACAGGTCTTTAAAGAATGTCTTGTTTAAGCCTAGCCTCCTCAATAAAGTTTTTAATTAGGCTAAAATAAGACATTCTCTATAGAGCTGTTCAACTCCCTGGTTACCCGTTGAAAAGAACTTTTCTTCATATTGTGTTGTAATTATGGTCGTGGTTGTCATATTATTTGGGTCATGGTTGTCATGTTGTTTGGGTCGTGGTTGTCATGTTGTATGGGTCGTGGTTGTCATGTAATATGGGTCATGGTTGTCATGTAAATTTTATCATGGTGCAATGAACATCGAATGGGTCGTGGCTTGCATGTTTCATGTGGCTCTAATTACGAAGGGTCACGCTGAATCCGAAGTGGAAAGAATAAAGTATGATAATATCCCAATTTATAAACTTAAGTGGAAGAAACTTGCAAATTCTTGCGTATCACTGGGCCTCTCTTCTGGAAATTACTGTGTTATATGGGTCGTGGTTGAATGTTATAAGTGTTGCGGTTTTCATGTTATATGGGTCGTAGTTGCCATGTTGCATATGTCGTAGTTTTCATGTGATATGGGTCGTGATTGTAATGTTATATGGATTGTAGTTACCATGTTAAATGGATTGTGGTTGTCATGTTACCTTAATCGTGGTTGTGGTTTTCAATGTGTTCTCTTCCTTTTTTACCAAACCATTTGTACCGACTCATCTGCCATGTCGCTATCTCGTTGTGGCCCCAAAAAGTCCTAACTTGGGCAGTATCCACTTTTATCCACCTTGTCGGCTGATATTTAGGCCTTACCCCTAAAATAACAAGTTAAAAAGGATGGCCGACATGGATTATGAAAGGCAAGGATTACGAATTATGGATGGCATGGATGAAACACATAAGCACCGAGCCTTTCATAATCCACGCCGTGTACTGCCCTGTGGAAGGCTTAACTCATTTTGCCCATAATCTTGTATCATGGTTGTCCAGTTACATGGTTCGTGGTTGTAACTGTATATAGATTGTGGCCTGAATGTTGTTACGGATTGTAGTTGTCATGTTATATGGGTCGTGGTCTACATGTTACACGGATTGTGGTTGTCACCTGATGTGGGTTGTGGTTATCATGTTACATGAGTCGTGGTTGACACTATATATGGATCTTGGTTGTCAACCACATTCCACGCAGTATACAACAACGATCCATTATGCGTTTGAACCACTCACGCCCCCATTGTCCATGATAACCAGGGGTTGTGGTTGTCACGATAGATGAATTGTGGTTGGCATCCACATTCAACGATCCATATACAATGTGGGCCCATATGGGTCATGGTTCTCATGTTATATGGGTCGTGGTTGTTACATGTTCTACGACAGATCATTTTAGTGCTTGATCCCAAAAATGAGAGGGATCATTTTAATGGTCTATGATGCTCATTCAACACTATTTCTTGTAATGTGGTCCACTTACAATTGGGATATAGCTCATTTTTGGTCTCATACCATAAAATGATCTGGAAAAATATATGGACGACATGGATGAAACACATACATGGTGGTAGGTCCCAGTGACCACCGAGAACCAACCATTAGCTAGTGGTAGGGGGAGTAGCTGATCCGTCACTTTCTCGGCCGTTGGAGCAGCAGGTGACTTTTACTTCACTCTAAGACCGTACAACTCCTAAACCAAGGACAAGGGCATTTTCGTCTAAAACAATCTTCAAAAGTTGTCAGAAGGTCACTCTTAGGTTATATGGAATATCATAGCTTTCTAGGTAATTGACATAAACGTCGATGTCAGTACGGTCAATTTCCCTAAGAATATCCTCAAACGTCCGAGATGGACTGACTCAACTCAACTCGGTCTTGGGCTCGAACTTGACTCAGTTCGGATCGGATAGAAACACAGTTGACTAGGTATATAAATACTAGATCATTTAAAAAGGTAAAAAAACCCTAAATCTATTTTGAGTCTCCAGCGTCTTACCCCACCCAACAGCGACCATTGCCCTCTCTCCTCTCCCCTCTCTAGCATCCGTCCGACCCCACTTGACCACTGCCCTCTCTCCTCTCCTCTGACTGGCCCCACCCGATCGTTGCCCTCTCTCCTCTCCTCTCTCTCTAGTCTCCAACGTCATACGAAGCAGGTACTTTCCTACTCTTCTCTCTCTCTCTCTCTCTCTCTCTCTCTCTCTCTCTCTCTCTCTCTATTTATCCCTCCCCTTACCCAACTAGGTGGCCTGCCACTATCACTTGTGGCAATGGCGAGTAGTGTCCGTCTAATCCCACTCAACCACTAGGCCGATGGTTGTGGCCCATTGTGTGTGTGTGTATAATATGTTTATATATATATATATATATATATATATATATATATATATATATATATATATATATATATATAAAATACATTATATGTAGTAAATTTGTACAAATTTAGATATATCATGAACCAAAAAGTATGCTTAATTGCTTATTTAATTATCTGAATAACAGAATGGTGAGCATTTATTGAACGGTTTAAAATGAAAAATATCCAACTGTCCTATTTCAACAAACAAGTTTCCATGAATAAAATGTCAGAATTACACAAAAAATATGATTTTGGGATGTTAGTTGACAAAAGTGGGCTCCATAATTTTTTCGCTTATATTTGAGTTAATATAACCCATGTGTACCTTGTACAGTTTTTGAGTGCTTCGGTATTCAGCACCATACTCTACCAGAGTATTGAATAATTTCACATTACACTAAATATATTAATAGATGGATGTATGGGATGGTTAAGTGGATGAATGGATGGATTTATGGGATGGTTGGGTGGATGAATGGATGGATGTCTCATATATGGAGAATTTGGTTGGGTGGTTAGATTATTGGATCGGTGCAATTGTTAGTTTATTATAATGTTTTCATTTGATAGATTGTTTTAAATTTGTTAGATTGTTAATTTGTTAATTCGTTAGATTGTTAAAATTTTAAATTATTTTAAATTTTTTAATTAGCTAGATTGTTAAGTTATTCTTTATCTGTTACTGTTAGATTGTGATTTGTGAGATTTTTTGTTGAATTTTTTAAAAATAGATTGTAAGGAATAATGATAGATAATTAATTATATGTTTGAGAATTTATATGTTGCCAAACATAGATACAGTGTGTTCTTCGAAACATAGAAATTCTCAAATTGTCCCATTTTTGGACATTTTAGGGTTAGATTGTAATGTCTTCATTTATTCCAATTTGAATGCATATGCATGTTCTCGTTCATCTTTCCTTTTTGTCTCTAAATATATTTCCTTCATTTATTTCTATTGTTAAATGTCTACACTTTATGTTGATGCTTGACATGGAAATCAAATACAAGATGCATGTATTTGGAGAGATAAGGGGAGATGCTTTAGCATTTAAATTGGAAAAAGAATGCTTTACAATCTAACATTAATATGTGACTAATTTAGACAGTTAGCAAGTATAACTGTCTAGGTAAGCATTACATCCTACAATTGTATAAAGTGGTGTGGTGAAGATTATAACATGTCAAAACTTTGTCTTATAGATGACTAATAAGGAAGCTTAAATACTCTCGGTGTGGGTGCGTCAGCCATATCTCCTCTTATTGTGGAGAGAGACGTGTCTTCAACTGCAGTTAAACGAAATAAAATATCAGTAATATGGGCTGACTTTGAAGAAGTCATGATTAATGATGTGTTGAAGATCAAATATATTTATTGCAAGTCATTATACAGTAAGAATCTTGGGGGTCAACAATACATTTAAACAAGCATAAGAAAAATTGCTCTAAGAGACCAGAACTCCTACCACCATGCCAACTGTTGTTGTCATTTACTAAGTTGAAAGGAGACGACTCCTAAGAAATAGTTCTGGCATCAGTCTTGTAACGCCCTGAAATTCGGGGGTCGAGCATAGCTCAGCTCCTGTAAGACCCGTATCCTAGTCCGTACTATTCCGTCGGCTTCCGCGGTCCTCCCGGTCGAATTCCGACGACGCGCGTTTTGTTATCGGGTTTGCGTGCAATCCTGTGTCATATCCCATTTTTCCAGAGTCAGGTAAACACGAGACTTGTACCCTAGCGACCGCGCCCTCGCCGCAGTTCTGATGTCGCATCTCGTGCACCGAGGCAATACTTAGGCCAGGAGATGTGGGCTCGCGTTTAATTCGAGGAAAACGCGGTGTATTTACAAACCGAAGTCAATCTTTCAAATCAATCACATCACATCCCATCCCATCAATCACCTCACATGTCAAGTACAACACCCATTCCTAAGCAACTCTAAAGTCAACACTCTCTTACAACAAGGTACACCTATCACTCACCCATCTCTCTCTCTCTCTCTCTTACACCTCTCTCTCTCATCTCTCTCTCTCATTCCCTCCCAAGCAACCCACGTCCATGAGAACTCCATGAGAGAGAGCTTTGTGTGGCCCACTTCCTATCTCCCATCTCCACCATCCTAAGTCGATCTCTACCGCTAAAGTTCATCCATTAGATCTCTAACATGCATTGATGGAGAAAAATAAAATAAAAATCCAAGAAGATCTAAGGTGGGTGTCCCTCTTTCTTTCTTTCTCTCTACCCTCCTCTCTTTCTATTCCCCTCTCTCTTTTTTCCTTGATGGACGTGGCCCACCTGATGATGTATATTGATCCACGCCGCCCATCGAGTGGGCCCCCACGCTGTCCAATAGTGGGACTCCCACTGTCCAGCAGCTGGGCCACCTGCTGCCTATTTTGGGTATGGGTGAAGGGAAAAACATGGATATCAGCCTGCTCCCCAGACCGTGTGGTCCATCCTGGTGGACCCCACCTTAATGTGTTTATTGAATTCTGCACCGTCCAGCAGATCTGGATGGTGGAGATCACCCATCTGATGTATGGAATCCACCTGATTGCATGTGTTCTGTCAACACTATCCATCTTTTTTTTCAAACCGTATAGTGGTCTGGAAGTGATCGTGGCCCACCTGGCCTGAATGGATGGACGACAGGGACCACAACTATGAAGCTGTGGTATTGACGTCAACAAACTCTGTGGGGCCGCACGTAATATATCCATGCCGCCTAACAGCGTGGCCCCACATGCATGTGAAGACCCCACCATGATATATGTGTTTTATCTTGCTGTAACAGCAGGGTGGGACCCACGTGTGAGTGGACTCCACGTGGGGTATGCTGCCCATCTTCATTTAACCCACACCATCTACCTGTTTTGTAATCCACACCGTCCAGATGGCCGGACGGTGGGCCACAACCATGATGTATCTGTTCAATCTATGCCGTTCATCATTTGGACGATGGGCTAACCCACCCTGCGACGTCTGTCCATTTGAACGGGACCCACCTGGAATATGTATTGTATCCAGGCCGTCCAGGGCCTGGACAATGCTGGTGTGTTTAGTTATTATATATTATATATAATACATAGTATTATATTGTATTTCATATAGGTTATATAACATATAATATAATATAATATATATTATATATTATATCTGGTGGCCCCACGTGGGACCCACCTTTAACTCATGTATATTACATAAGCACCGTCTAGCCATATAGGCTTGCTGTTGCGTGTGTGGGCCACGTGTGTGGAACCCACATGAGGTATATTTTATATCCCTATCGTCCATCTGTTGGACGTGGACCCCACCATGGCAGCCTGTGGGGCCCACCTTACACGTGTGTGTTGTACCACACTGTCCAGCTAGGGGATTTAGGTCCCACGTAAGGAATGTGTTGTTCCATGCTGTCTGTACACATGGGCCTCCACCACGCTGGACGGGGACGTGGGTCCCACATGCCATGGATTTTATCCGTACTGTCCCTCCATGGGACCCACGTGATGTGTATACTTCACATCCTCACCGTCCAGTTATTTGGACGGTAGGAACACATCGAGATGCAGGTGTTTTAACCGTCCGTCCAGCAGTAAGGGGTTATTGTATCTAACGTCAGTTCTGA
Organism: Magnolia kwangsiensis; assembly: GCA_037074715.1. NCBI lineage: Eukaryota > Viridiplantae > Streptophyta > Magnoliopsida > Magnoliales > Magnoliaceae > Magnolia > Magnolia kwangsiensis. The sequence continues at coordinate 108,821,439 of CM073573.1, read as the reverse complement.
CGGTACCAGGAGGTAGTGTTATACCCTGACCATCCATATGTTTTGGGAGTGGGCCAACCCCACACATGTGGTACGTGTGGGGGTGGGACCCACCTTGATGTATTCATTTTATATCCACACCGTCCACTGCTTGGACGGTGGAAACCCATCTGGGTATATGTGTTATAAACATACCATCCAGCCTTCCCTCATAGGATGTGGGACCCACCCACATGTGTGACACGTGTGGGGTGGGACCCCTTGATGAATGCATATCTACGCCATCCATTTTGGACGGTTGGTCAGTACTGAAGAGGCAGCATGATGTGGCTCTGACCATAGTGAATCCACACGGCCATTCTGTGTGGGGCCCACCCGTGTTGTATGTGTCTTATATCTACTCCGTTCGATGATTTGGACAGTAGGGACCACCTAGACGTATGGATCCACGTCGTACACCTGCTCTGCACTCATGTCGTCCATCTGTTTTACGTCCAGCCGTCTAATTAGGTGGGACGCTATTCGTTGAGTTTCATCTTTGCTGTCCACACCACATAACAATGGGACCCACACAGCTGGCAGCTGCTGCAATGTCAGCAAGTTCTATGGGTCTCATGCATTATGTATGTGTTGTTGATCTACACTATCCACTTATGTGGACCCCACCATAAGGTGTGTTTTATCCAAGCCGTCCCACTGTAGGACCTCACCTTTATGCATGTATCGTATTCACACCATCCATCTGTGCTGGACGCACAATGTACGTGCTCCATCCACCACCATCCGCAGGGATGTAGGGGCCCTGACTTGATGCATGTATTATATTTATTCCGTCCATTTGTGCTGGGCAGTTTGGATGGTGCCGTGCCACCCCACCGTGATGCATTTGTTCATTCACACCGTTCAGATGCTCTGGACGGTGCTGGACGTGTTTGGACGGTGATGAGGACTCCACCATGATGTCTGTATTTTGTGTCCACTCCATCCTTCTTTCGGTCCCACCTTGATGGATGTGATTCATCCACACTGCCTGGCAATGTGATAGGGCCCACCTGTGATGTACGCTTGAGGCCCATCTGTAATATATTTGAGGCCACCTGTGATGTATATTTGAGGCCCATATGTGAGGTCTAATGTGGTGTACATCAGGCCTAAGTGATGGGGCCCGTTATTATGTATAAGGCCCATTGCGATGTATATTTGGCCTTTGTGTGAGGCCATAGGCCCACTAGATGTTTGGCTCTATGAGGGCCACTCCTTAGGAGCAATGTTGGTAGAATGTCTACATTGATGGACAGTGATGGTTAAATGTCCACATTATTGAGACCGATTGCTGATTATCGATTGAGGCTGATTATCGATCGAGACCGATTATCGATTATGAATTGTCGAGACCGATTACTGATTATCGATCGAGGCTGATTATCGATCGAGACCGATTATCAATTATGATTCGTCGAGACCGATTGCTGATTATTGATCGAGGCTGATTATCGATGGAGACAGATTACCGATTATGATTTGTCGAGACTGATTGCCGATTATCGATCGAGGCCGATTGTGAATGTCGATTCCGACTGTTGAAGCCGACCTCGATTGTCGAGGTCAATTTTGATTGCCAAGACCGATCGTCGAGACCTATATGATGTACATGTGACCTGTGGTTAAGGCCCATTGTGACATGTATTATGCCCATGATGCATGACCCATGGGTAAGTCCCATTATGGTGTATTCAAGGCCCGTGGGTAAGGCCCATTGTGATGTATTCATGGCCTATGGACAAGGCCCATTGTGATATATATTAGGCCCATGAGTAGGGTCCACTTGTTGTGTATATGTGGCCCTTGAGTAAGGCCCATTGTGTTGTATATTAGGCCTTTGTGTGAGGCCGTCGGCCCATCATATGTTTGGCTTTATGTGGTCATTTCTTGGGGGCAATGTTGGTTAAATATCCACATTATCGAGGTCGATTGTTGATGCCGGTTATTGATACCGATTATGAGTATGTGATCATCTGTATGTTTGTTATGAGATGTGGTTGACCATTGTATATGTCATTGGGAAGATTGTTATGAGACTCCCTGATAGGCGGAGATTATCTCACATGAGCACACGGTATGCGTTAGATAGATGCATGACTGGATTGCATGACTCATACATCTTGCATTGCATTGTGTTGTACTATATGCCCTAGCGACATCAAGGCCGTAGCCTCCACAGACATATCGTGGATGGCCAGATGGGATACCGAAAATCTGTTCTACATGGGGTGCTATAGATATCCTTGGGTGAAAGTTTTAAAACCCTCTTGGTTTCAGAGGTTGCTCCAACATCTAGACCGAGTGGGTAGATGAGCGCCGAGTGCCGATTACCAGATGGCTGCGCTCTCTACTGTGTCATGGTCGGTTGGAAGGGGGTGCGGCCTTACCTGCCCGAGAGGAGGGGACAATGCTATGATGAGTCTGACCAGCTCGAGGAATGGGTCCGCTATTGACGAGCCGGGCCCGATATTGGCAGGCGAATAGTGAGGTCTCTTCCACTCACCTTGTTGCGCGTGATGGGGCGGCAATCTGGTTTGGAGTGTAATAGACCCCGGTGTTTTCCCAGAGAGGAACCGTACTGATATGTGGACTTATTGAGTCGGAGTTGCATGCTCATTCATTCATTCACTATCCACTCGGGCTAGTGGTGCATAACTAATCATTATGTACCTTCGTTATGGCAAGGATTTCGGTTAGGCGCGCGACTAACCTGAGATGAGGAGTTTACCACGTTGAGTATGGCTATCCAAATTTATGTATGAGACTGGTTTGGATAGGAGTCCCTTGTGGTGGACCCCGTAGCCTGTGATACTACGTACTATCATCCTGACTTCACACTCCAGCATGGTTATTTCATTCGCATCGCATATTGTATTACATTCTCAGACATATGGCATCTTGGGTTGCTATTTCTGCACTTATATGGCCTAGACAGATTTAGCAAGATTTGTATATTGCATTGCATCCTCGGCATCTGATATTGATTAACTTATAGACTTGTCCATACTTCCGCTTACTCTGTTATCGTATGATTTATATCTTGTCAGTATTTCTACTTACTCTGATAATTCCTGCTCTTGTTAGTGTTTCTGCTTATTTAGACATTGTATGTTTATGGATTACCAGTTTTCCGGTATTGTATGATTATGACATTGTATTGAATACTTGACACTTACCTGGTGCACACACGTACACCACCCTCTAAGCTTTTTATAAGCTTATGCACGATAGATGTGTGCAGGTGATGTTAGATTGCAACAGTGTTGAGCTTGGAGCGTATAGTGGTCTTCTGGAGCTTGATTTTCTATTTATGTATTTCCTTTTTTGTGTTGTAATCAAATGATTATATTAGTGGATATGTGATGATGATGTTGCCTTTGTGAATTGGGAAATCTTGTGGTTATGCTTATTATGAGTCAAGCGTATAAAAAAATCCTCCTTATAGGATCCCAGGATCGAAATCTGGCATGTAAATACTAGGAGCCGAGAATGGGGTACTACGGAGGCTGTTGGCACCGGATTCGGAGATTGAAATTCTTATGAATCCGATTTCTGGGTTTGGGGCGTGACAGAAGTTGGTATTAGAGCATAACTTGGGAATACCTGAAGATAACATCACATATCTACTGATAACTACCCTTCACTCGATGATTGTTGAGAACTTAGAATGGTTAGATCCCCAAGTTCGAATAACTTAGAGATTTTCTGATATAGTTCCCTACCGTTGAGATTATAAGGCTGCATAATACTCCAGTTTCGATCATTTCGGATCAGGATACAAGGTTCAGTTAGATCATCGTAGTGTTGATGAGCATTTTGGGAAACAGATGGCTGAGATTCGCAGGCGTTGTCCCCATCTCTTAGGTGTCTGATTATGCTGACATGTTGTGTTTGGATAGGATTTCTCTCCCTTGGCGAGCTCTGTATTGGTCGTGTTATGTTTTAAATTTTGAGGATAAAATTTTTATTAGGTGGGGACAGCTGTAAGACCCGTATCCTAGTCCGTACTGTTCCGTCGGCTTCCGCGGTCCTCCCGGTCAAATTCTGACAACCCGCATTCTGTTATCGGGGTTTGCGCTCAATCTTGTGTTATATCCCATTTTTCTAGAGTCAGCTAAACACGAGACTTGTACCCTTGCGACCGCGCTGTCGCCGCGGTTTCGATGTCGTGTCTCGTGCGCCGAGGTGATACTTAGGCCAGGAGATGTGGGCCCGTGTTCAGTTCGAGAAAAATGCCGCGTATTTACAAACCGAAGTCAATCTTTCAAATCAATCACATCACATCCCATCCCATCAATCACCTCACATGTCAAGTACAACACCCATTCCTAAGCAACCCAAAAGTCAACACTCTCTTACAACAAGGTACACCCATCACTCACCCATCTCTCTCTCTTACACCTCTCTCTTTCATCTCTCTCTCTCATTCCCTCCCAAGCAACCCACGTCCAGGATCGGAATCTGGCATGTAAATGCTAGGAGTTGAGAATGGGGTACTACGGAGGCTGTCGGCACTTGATTCGGCGATCGGGATTCTTATGAATTCGATTTTCGGATTTGGGGCGTGACAGCTCCCGAGTCCTAATACATCACTTATGCAACATAATTAATGATGGATGTATGTTATTTTTATTATTGTATAAAATATGAAGTAGATTAAGCCAAAATAACAAACATAATCCAGGGACAGTTAGAATACGCAAGCAAATTCTGAAATAAATATATAAACCAACATAAGTCCCCAAGATATGTATGCTCTGCCAGGTCATAATTACAAGTCGTTTCTCAAAATACATATATCAAAATGTGATAAACCATTACAAACATAACCCTGAATCCCCATCAATCAGGACATGGCTCACATGAACCCGCCTGAGAACTGCATGAACGAGAATGCCTCCTCGTCGTCATCAAGCTCCGGCTTCTCCTCGCAGGCATCACCATCACCTGTAGCTAAGTCAGTGTCTAGTTGGTGTTTAAGCACCATCGTAGAATGTGGGAGTGAGTGATCAACTCAGTGAAACTATACAGCAAAGGTTAACATGTTATCAATTCAATCAAGCTGTAATGATAAAGCAATTCAATCAAACACATCCTAGATACTCTTGTTAATGTAAGAATGATATGAGGTAATGATGCATGCCCTCACCCGAACTCCCTCTTGCGACAACATCTAACAATCGCGGCATGAATCACTACCACTGTGCTCTACACCAACACCAAGTCACATGCAGTGCGATGTTATGAACATGATTACCAAGTTCTTATTAGTCCTTTTCATACAATAGGATTGAGAAGCTAAGGTACCTACCTTGTATCAATACCTAAATAATGATACATTTTAGGGTCGTCAGTTATAGACAATCTCATACGATATTATAGTTGTAGATCGATGTAAAGGGCTTGTCACCAATTAATACAGGTCTAGTTATATCCTAGATACTACAATAAGGCTCGTCGCCCCAATGCAGTTTCAAGATATACTCAAGGTCACTACAAAGGGCTCGTCACCAATCAGAGTAGGCCGACAACTCGAATATAGTGTCCCATACCACCATAATCGACTCACGAGTCTAAGTTGTTCACTGGTCACTACGGGGAGACTCGTCACCCCAGCGTAAGCCGACAGCACGACCACGGTGTCCCATACCACCATGTCTGGCTCATGAGTCTTAGGGGATCATGGTACCAAGGTTAACGGGATTTCATTAGTGAGTTTGGTACCTTAGATTCAAACAATAGCTTCCAAACATTATGAACATACGTTAGTTAATCAAGTTAATTGACAAGTTCAACTAGGACAAGCGCACGTTGAGTTGATCGACATGGAATGCATAAGCACTCCATGTGGCCTAACCGCTATCGAACATCCCAAGAATGGCTCGGATTCGTCGAACACATCCTGCGTGGTGAAAACATCCTCAACCACCAGTTTGAGAACAATTACTGATTACCTGGACTATGATACAGTCCTAACTACATACAATCACAATAATAAACATGTAAGTTAAATCTTACAGTCATATGAGCATGTTATGACATATAACTTAAACATGAATACCCCATACATGGAGGAAATCGTACACACAGTTAACATGAATAAGTAAGCTAAACAGTTCATGGAGGAAATCATATACACAAGCAAGGTAGTTGGAATTTCATATCTCAACTCCCTCATAAATCACACATTACTAACTACTAACTCATTCAGACATTTTCACAAACACTTAGACTACACTTTTCAACATACATCACGTATGTAGGCCGTATTACGTATTAGGGCAAATCCTTTTGTCGAGGAGTTGTAGCATGCATAACAATCATATACCTATGAAAAATAATCATGGCAATCATAATATCAAATTCCTTGTGTATACAAACATTTCAATAAACACATGAAATACCCTATTTGCAACATATGTTAGACATATACGTAAAACAAAATAGATAGCGCATTTAGCATGTATAATAGCATTCACGTTAATAATAAATCATTATTAGACATTGAAAGTCTTAAAAACCATAACTTATACGTATATAGTCTATACCTTAAACCAGAAAATGCGAAACAGATATGATTTAAACGATAAGTCTTCGTTAACGGTGGATAGACAACCTAAGGCATGAATTAGGTTAGCTACATCAACACTTAGACTATTCTAAGCTCCAGAACAGGTTAGAGTTTGATTGTGTTACCCAATATGGAATTAGAATCATCGGAATAACGATTCAGATGCGATGGATTAGGCACGTAGAGTAGCTGTAAAGAATCTCAAGATCAAACACCAACTTCACTCTCACTTTCTCTATCTTTACTCTCTCTTATCTTAACTAGGGTTTAGAATTCATATGGATCATGTGAGAGAGGGTTTAAGACCCTTATATAGGCACAGAACTGACGAAAATAGTCCCAGGGCCATGGTATACTTAGGTTATAACCAAATCGGGCTCATTCCGATCCAATGGAGCATTTTTGGAGGTCTCTTTACTGAATGTGATATGACTTAAGCTCACTAATATTGGATCTTGATCAAGTTGAGTTTTCAGTCCGATCGGGTTTCCAGATCGACCGTGGCGGACCAATTTCAGTTCAACGGTCACCGAAACTCGATCAGGGCTACAAGCACATTGGCATGTGTGGGATATTTTCCCTGATCCGAGGGTAACTTTAGGTCAAATTTCAACGGTCAGAATGCTTATAAATGGCACGTAAGTGACACGACTCAGATTACTTAAATTCATATTTAATTTTTTAAAAAACTTCACGTTCTCACACTCTTCACTCCGGATTCAAGGAAATGGTCTCAGGACCTCATTTGGACTTGATTTTCGAGGTGATAGTCAAGTCCAACTAGACGGTCATAATTGTCTAAGTTCATCGCTATCGGACTTTCGACGTGTGGTCCAGGTCCAATATGAAGTTTCTAAATGCTCCTGAGAGTAACTGGGTTTAGAGTTTGATCCTAGATTTTAGAGTAATGTAACGTTACTAATTCTATAGGTTTTGGGTCTTGCAGATCGTATTTAAAGTGGTTGGTGCTAATTTCACAGGTAATCTTGTTTAGCACTAGTTAACTCTCGTTAAATTTCTACAGGATTAGGTTCTAAAGGATTTCTGCCTGAGGTGGTACTTGGTTCTTTGTACAGATTTTTCCAGGACGTTACAAGTCTCTAGGATAAGTTTAACATCTGATTTATGGATAACATCCAATCAAAGAAGGGATACATTTAATTAACCACATACTACGTAGATGTATATTGGAAACTTTATAAGAGAATTTTGACCTTTCGCCACATTTCTCCTCCTCATACTAGTTTGCTTACTATAGATTTCACTATAGTTGTGTACAAGACTAGGGCATTAAGAAAAAATATTTCTGCAATAACTTTAGATAATGCTTCAACAAATGACAGTATAATTTCATGTCTACGTAACTAGTTCAAGGCAACCAAAAATTTATTTTTTAATGAAAAAATATTCCAAGTCAGGTGTTGTGCCCACATTATAAACTTAATTGTATAAGAATGGATGAAAATAATTGACTACGCTATAAAGAACATAAGAGAAAATATGAAATATTTAAGGGGGCTGCCTTCGAGATTGAGTACATGGATTGACATCATCCAACGTTTGAATATACAATCTTAAAAAAGGTTAAAGTTAGATGTATGTACACATTGGAAGTCGACTAATGAAATATTAGATATGACAATGGAATTAGAGCTTACATTTTCTAAATATGCAGTGGGTGATAGAACGTATTATTGGTTGCCAAGTGTAGATGATTGGAGCAAAGCAAAACAAGTTGACAACTTTCTAAAAGTATTTTATGACTACATGAAGATTTTTTTCTAAAAATAAGTATCCAACTGCGAATCAACTTCTTCCGTCTCTTTGGAAGATTAATGATGCCCTCTAAAAAAATGTCAATGTGGGTCCAGATTTTATACGATAGATGACAATTGGTATGCAAATGAAATTTAAAAAGTATAAGGATAGATGCTATTGATGCAAGAATTTAGGTATCCTTCCCTGGACCTTCCAGTGCTTGCATAATGAACGAACAAAGGAGACCCTAGCTGTAGCAGGGGACTCTTCGATGCCTAAGTCAAGTAGGGATTCTGGGTCTGGTCATGAGTAGGGTTTGGGGCTTAAAATTGTGTGTACCTTTCACCATTAAGGATGCTCCTATTTATAGGAGGGAGAGGGTGGTGGAGTAGAAGGTAATCTCCCTGTTTGGTAAGTGCATCTTGTAGAGGGATTCAGATCCGTACATATTGTGAGATCTTTCGTGATCTTCGTCTAAGATCTCAAGCAGATTTGTGTTGCGGTCACCTTCCTCGGCTGAGATCTCGGGTAGATACCATTGAGACTAAGTCGAAACTAGTAGAAGAGGGGTTATGCCGAGTTTACTCCTTTGGCAAGTAGTAGTCAAATTCCTTTTACCATCGGGTAGATCAATGGGTTTTCTGACCTATTATCGGGGACCAGCAAAAGATCAAGGCTGATCTCATTTCCTGCTCAGATTGGAGTCAGAAGTTGAGCCTTTAGTTGTATTGGTTTCTTACCGACCTGACAAGGTGCACAGAGTTTTGACTTGACCTTATCTTATTGGTAGATCCATTTTTTTCCATAACATCATGCCCCCTACTTCCGAGCTCGCACAACGAGCTCGAGGAGTAGGTCAGTCCTTGTCAGGTTGGACTATCTTGTGCCTAGGGTGTTGGGTCTGCTTGTCATTAATGCTAGATAAGGCGGCATGCACAGGAATCGGGGCGTATCTGCAATCATGATACGATGTGCTCGAGGTGGCGTGTCATGGCTCGAGGTCACATGTTCTGTTAAGATGCATATTTGGTCCTCAACATATAAGGTGTCGTTTGTGGCATGTTCTTGGGCGTGGAGCCATGTAGTGAGTGGCAGCGTTCCAAGTGTCCGAGCGTGGGTGTCGAGGGGCTGTTTTAGCTGCGCATTGAGTGCGAGCATTAAATGCTCGTACGAGTAGGCTTGCTATAAAAGGAGGGAAGCCCTAATCATGTAAGGGTTATTTGCATTGTTGCTCTACCTATTTCTCTACTCACCCATTCTTAGACAATTTTGGTGCAATTTTTGGCGATCTTCCGGGGCGTTCTTCTTCGGTGAGCTTCACTCCTTCCTTCCTCCCCACCTCTCTTTTATTCTTTTTTTCTTTGGGTTTCTGGCTTTCGGTGGTCTATTTTCCTGAGGTAGATGTCAGGATCGTAAGATTAGTGGGAGGGAACATCTGGGCATGACGGTGGGCCAGATGACCTCCATACTATGTCAAACCCATCGTCATCGTTGGTGATGATGAATGATGAGGACTTCCAGGCATCCCATGAGTCAAGGATGGATGAACGGTCCTCGGGCGAGTGGCTAAAGGATGTAAAGGATGTTGTCCCGGCCACGGAGGGGAGTAGTGAATCCTCGTTGGAGGCAAAGGAGAAGGGGCCGATTGTGTCAACGCTGACAAAAGTTGACCTAGTATAGATCAGGTCGAGGTATCACATACCAGACTCCGTTGTACTCTGAGCTCTTATACTTAGTGATCTTCCAAGTGAGGCCCGAGTCGGCGAGGTGGCATATTCTTGGTCACGCTTCAATGCAGTTTGAGGCTTCCTTTACAACGTATAGTGAGGAAAGTCCTCTCGTATCTGGTATTAGCTACTAGGTAATTAATCCCAAATACTTGGAGGGCGTTGGTGGGGTCGTTCATTCTTTGGTCTGAGCATGACCAACTCGAGCTGACTATGATGAGTTTCTCCACCTATACTAGGAGAAATTCAATCCCTTCCATGAGGGTTGGTATTATTTTGCCGATTAGCCAAAGACTGGTAAGGCCATAATCACAAACGCCCCGATCTCAAACAAGAATTGGAAGAGTAAGTGGTTCTAAGTGTCAAGGGATTGGGAGGCTCCAAGAGTTTCTAGGCTACGCTCTCAGGTTCCAACCCGCTTCACTAAATCAGGTCAGTACATCCAAGTTAAATTTTCCTTAACTTATTTTGCCTTCTTTATTTCTGACTGTGATCGTATTTTCCAACCTTACCCAAGTATCCTGCTAGAGTATGCAATGAGGAGTATGCTTGGATAGCCGAGGTGAGATCGGTAGACAACAAGTTGAGGTCTTAGATGCAGCTGATCATGCCTGAGTTGCTTCTCAAATCAGGTCTTACTTTATTCATAGTAGGTATATCCTTAGAAAATAGTCAAAGAATTATTCTGTTCTTATGTGCTTACTGATCACTTCTTTTTATCGTGTAAAAATGCCTGAACAAGGTTGGTCTAAATGCAAGGCTCCCTTTGCAGCCGAGCTGGCCTAGAAGAAGCAGAGGTTGGCTTTAAAGAAAAAGGCTACTGCCCCCTCTGCGGTTGGTCTGTGGAGTGTGGCTGCGGACCCTGCCGCCATCCTTTTCTTTTGCTCCTCTAGACTAGCCAATGGTCCAAATGAGTGTTGGGTTCATTGCAGGGGTTAGCCTCCGCTGCTGAGGCCCAACCCTCTAAGGTGCAGACGACTTTTGGTTGTGAGGCTCAGTCCTCCTCACCTCGAGTGGAGAGTCTGGCTGGTGGCCGAGGTGGTGAAGCTCATGTCTTGGATAGCTCGGCAGAGGGCCTCATGCCTTGGATAGCTCGGTAGAGGCCCCCAAGCCCCTCAAATAGGCCACTACCATGACAGAGGGCCTCACACCTTGGATAGCTCGACACATTCCAGATGCGGAGTTCACCAGGGTGATGGACTTGCCTTCGAAAGCTGTTGCAGGTCAGTTGCCGACACTCTTTTACAAGGTAGGTCATTTCTTTCGTAATGGTCATCTTTCTTTACTTAGTAATTTTTTGTGCCTTTTAATGTAGATTTATTTTCAATTTGCCCCCTCCATTTTGAATGTTCATCACGAGATATTGCACGGCGAGGAGGAGTGCAACGAGGCAGAAGTGGTTCTAATGCAGAAGAGCGTTAAATCTGAGCAGCTTGGCTTTGAGAACGATACTCTAAAGGCCCAGGTGGAGGGGGTGAGGACTAGATTGAAGCGTCAAAGTTGCTTCTTAAAGAATCTTTGGAGAAGGGTGCCTGGTGGAAATCCAAGATGGGTGAGTTGAGGTACAACTTCAATGTGAAGATGAAGGAGGCCCAGGTAGCTATTCCGATGGCTCAGGAGGTGGCTGTAGAGGATTTCAAGGCCTCCAAGGAGTGGGAGGAAGAGATGGATGCACTCTATAGCGCCAGGTACGACATATGCCTCGAGGATGTTAAAGAGGTACACCCCGAGCTTGACTTGTCCTCTTTCGAGGTCGGCCCTATCGAAGACTTGACTCCACCAGAGGTTGGGGACTTACCTTTCGAGTAGCTACCTCTAGTAGGACCCTAAATTTCCTTTATTTCTTTTATACTTTTGGCTTCCCTTTTTTTTTTTTTGCTTCCATTATGCACTCCTTTGATATTAATGGAAAAGAAAGTACTTTTTGTAGCAATTGTGTGAAAGTTTAAGTAGATCTTTCATGTCAACCCATCATTAGTTAGTTGGTCGGTTAAGTGGTGACGATCCTCATTTTCATAGAGTAGATAGGCGAGTTGCATTAGTTCCCTTATAGAGGGCCGAGCAGCTTGTTTTAGAATAATCATTCTCTTTTGTATTAAGGGGCCCTTAATGTAGATCGCACAACATAAGTAGTGTTGTTAATTAGTGATTCGACCTCTTCTTTAAGGGTTGGAGACTTGGTCAGGACCTATTTCTCTCTTGTATAAGGGAAGTCCCCAGTAGACCATGTAGTAGATTTGATCAACAGTGAGACCTCTTCTCTAAGGGTTGGACTATTTAGTGAGGGTTGTTAAGGGAAGCCCTCAATAATCTATTTAGACCGAATGTTCATAGATAACGAGTAGAAAGTAAAACTTCCCGACCTTAGGATTTTTATTGTAGATTCTAAGGAAAACATGCTGATTCCGACTTGGTCGATTGCTTACTGTGGATTCTAAATAGCAAATATGTATATTTTGTCCTTAGACCTGGTTGACCTTTATGGGTAGTAGATCTTTAGGTACTCGGTGTTCTATGAATGCAGTAGAGGTTGTCCCTTCATGTCTTCAAGTCGATACACTCCTGATCGAGTCGTGCTTGTCACCTTGTAGGGCCCTTCCCTGTTCAGCCCCAGGGTCCCTGAGCCGGGTTCCTTGGTGTTCTAGATGATCCTGTAGAGTACCAGATCTTTGGCTCGGAACCTCCTAGTCCTTACCCTGGAATTGTAGAACTTTGTGACCTAGTGTTGTCGAGCTGCAACTTTGAGTTGGTCTTGATCCCTTTTTTCTTCGATTAGATCAAGGTCCAGTGTCATCTTCTTGGCATTTTGATGTTCATTGTAGGAGCAAGTTTAAGCAGTTGGGAGCCTAATCTCGACTAGGACAACGGCCTTTACCTCGAAGGCTAGGGAGAAAGGGGTTCTCCATAGTTCAGATGTGGTTCTTATTGATCTTGTTGACTGCCTCGACCTGGTCATTAGCTTGGGGGTGCTAGAGGGATGAGTAGATGTTTCGAATTCTGAGGTTCTCACACATACCTCAGAATCAATCATTGTCAAACTACTTCCTGTTATCTTAGACAATCGTGTATAGGATTTCGTAACGACATATGATGTTTTTCCAGATGAAGTTGGTAATTTTCTACCCGGTAATCTTGACTAGGGGCTCGGTTTCGGCCCATTTGGTGAAGTAATCGACTACGATGATTGCTAATTTGTTTTGGCCTTTATAAGTTGGCAGGGTGCCGATGATGTCAATCCCCCATTGGGCGAAGGGCCATGGTCCAGTTATGGGAGTCAGTTGTTTAAGCGACTGATGAGGTATTGTCGCGAACCTGTAACATTTATCGCACCTCTACATGTACTGCTTGGAATCCTTTTGGATGGTCAGCTAGAAGTACCCCTGTCGAATGACCTTATGGGCCAGGGAGCGACTGCCCTAATGATTACCATAAATACCTTCGTATATCTCATTGAGAACATACTCGGCCCCCTCAGGTCGAGGACACCAGAGGTATGGCAGGGAAAATCTTTTTTTATACAAAATGTTTCCGATCACAGGTATCGAGCCGACCTGGATCAAAATTTGCATGCCTTGAGTCGATCTTCGGGTAGTCCTCCTTCCTGAAGGTAGCTGATTATTGGGTCCATCCAGCTTAGCTTTGAATCTATCGGGAGGATCGTGCTCGGGTCATATTTTTTTATGCTTGGCTCCACCAAAAACTCGATTGGGATTGACTTTGGGATGTTGTCTTCGACTGCTTTGGCTAGCTTTGCTAACATATCTGCTTTGGAGTTTTTTGACCTGGGGATTAGGTGTCACGCCCCAAACTCGGAAACCGGGCTCACAAAATTCCCGATCGCCGAATCCGGCACCGACAGCCTCCGTAGAACCCCATTCTCGGCTCCTAGCTCCCATTCGCCAGGTTCCGATCCTGGGATGCTACGAGGAGGATTTTAAATACCAGTTTGTTTCGTAATAAGAATAACCAAAGGCATAACCCACAAACAACAACCAAGCACTCCATTACATTTCCACTATGATCAAAAATTTTTACAAGTACAATGAGCATAAAGGGAAATACAATGGTAAATAACAGAAAACTCCAAAATGATCAGCGACGCGCTCCTGCCTCAACGCTGCTGCAGTCCAACGTCACCTGCACGCAACGGTCGTGCATAAGCTTACAGAAAGCTTAGAGGGTGGTGAAAGTGTGTGCGCAAGGTAGTAATATGAATGCAATGTCAGAGTAATGCGGAATATGCAGATGGAACCAAAACGTCATGAGCCGTACCAAGGCTATGCAATGCAAGACATGAATGGTATCGGCCATCCCAAGGCCATGCAATGTACAATGCAACTCAAGCATACAGATACTCATCAATGTCCACATATCAGTACAGCTCAGAGTATGGAATATCACCGGGGTCTAGTACACTCTAAACCAGATTGCCGCCACATCGCGCGCAATAAGGTAAGTGGAAGAGACCTCACTATCCGTCTGCCAATATCGGGCGCGACTCGTCGATAGCGGACCCATTCCTCGAGCTGGTCAGACTCAGCTTAGCATTGCCCCCTACACTCGGGCGGGTAAGGCCGTACCCCCTTCCAACCGACCACGACACAGTGGAGAGCGTAACCGTCTGGTAATCGGCACTCAACGCTCATCTACCCACTCGGTCTAGACGTTGGAGCAACCTCTTGGTACCATAAGGGTTTAGGGACTTTCACCCAGGGATATTATAGTATCCCATGTAGAACAAGATTTCCGGTATCCAATCCTGCCAACCACGATGCGTCTGTGGAGGCTACGGCCCTGATGTCGCTAGGGCGTTCAACAACCATGTCACACAAATGCGGAATGCATGAATCACGCTATCCAGTCATGCAACCAATCCTGCGCATACCGTGCGCTCATGTAGGGCAATACTGCCTAACCGGGAGCCCATAAACAACCTGCCCGAAGGCATATGCTATGATCAGTCAATCCTCATATCAAGCATACATATGATGCGTATGATCATGGGTCATGAAACTATACTTAACAGGTTATAATAAAATGAATTATCTTTCAATGCAGATGGGCCTGGGCGGCCGAAATACAACAAGTACGGCCCAGTAATGGACCCTAAGGAGAGTCGTAATGTGGACATCCAACCAACATTACACTTGCAATGTGGACGTCAAACCATCATTGCATTCCAGGTACGATCTTCTTAAGTACCGCTACATAATCGGTAATGGGTTTACACATTGCAATAGACCTTAGGTTCCTCCCATTGGGCCTTACATATCTATCTTATGGGCCATATCTTATGGGCCATATCTTATGGGCCATTTATTCATCAGATGGGCCATATACATGGGCCACACCAATGGGTCTTAAGTGCATTGCAATGGGTCAAAACCCGTGGGCCTTGGATTGCATCAATTGGACCTAACCATATGAGTCTAATATGTATCAAATGGGCCACACCGATTGGATCTCCAATTGTATACCAACTGGGTCTCAACCCAGAGGCCTTATATGAGTCGAATGGCCCTAAGTTCCTAGGCCTTAAATAATTTTAATGGACCTAGTCCATGAGCTTGCATGCATATCAAAGTGGGCCTAATCCTATGGACCCTTTTTATAATCGAATGGGTTCAGTCCCATGGACCTTACAATATATCAAATGGTCTTCTTCCATGGACTTTAAATTTCGACAAAGGGGGTCCCATTACATGGGTCTTGAAGTACATCAAATGGGCCTAGCCTCTAGGCCTAAAATGAACCCAATGGGCCCAGCCCATAAGCATTTCACAAACCAAATGGGCCTAGCCCATGCCCCTTTTGAAATTCCAATGGGCCTAACCCATAGGCCTAACATGATCCTTTCAAGTGGATGGACGGTCTGGATGCACCGCCTATGACAATGGTGGGACCCACATGAAGGCGTACAATCATATATATATTATATAATATATAATTACATATAATATAATATATGTAATATATACAATTTTATATGTAATATATATATAATATAATAATATATATGTGATATATATATAATATAATAACATATATATGTGGGCCCCACCGTTCCGTGGGGACGGTGAGGGTTCAACAAGAATCACAGTGGCATCACCGTCCACGGACCGTGGACGGTGTGAATAAAACACATAAATCACTATGGGTCCCATGTATATGGCCCACCGTAATGTTTATTTGAAATCCAACCCGTTCATAAGGTCACTCAACCTGGATGAAGGGAAAATATAAAATTTCAGCTTGATCCAACACTTCTGTGGACCCCAGGAAGAGTTTCAATGGTGAATGCTCATTCACACTGTTTCGTGTGATGTGGCCCACCTAAGATTTGGATTGACCTGAAATTTAGAGAGGGCCCACCTGAGAAGGGGGCCCACCTGATGGACGGTATAGATAAAACATATACATCGCATGGGGCCCACGGCAGCAGCCGTGGGTGGCTGCACGGCAGCCCGTCCGCCGTCCCACGGCTGCACGCTGCCGCGTGCAGCGCTGCCTGCCAAAAAGGACAGAGGCTCTGCCTCTTAGAAAATTTGGGGGAAATCAGGATTTCCGTAGTTTTTTTGCATGTGGGGCCCGCTAAAGTGAAATCCGCCCCAGCCATTGCATTCAGTGGCTCGACGCCGTCCAAATGAGTCCAGAGTTAGAATTTTTTTGATGATTGGAAGTGGAATAAAATAAGAAATTATCATTTGAATGGTGACTATACAATATTTAGTAGTATGGCCCACCGGGTGATTGGATCAGCTCCAAACTTCTACCCAACGGCTAAAATGCCATGGGTAAGAGGATGGGCGGCTTGGATCGAATCATAACATCAGGTTGGGGCCTATGCAAGGGGAACACCCCATTCCCTTTTCTTTTCTTTTTCTTTTTCCTTTCTTTTTCTTCTTGTTCTCATTCCGTTGGAAACGTCCAGCGTCCTAGACGCTGGACGGCTGGCTAAAATTTTCTGTGGTGGGCCTGATGAAGTGGGCCACCACTGATGGATGCCATAGGTTCAACGTCTAGGGTGGGCCCCACTTGAATAAAATAATTATATCAAGGTGGGATCCTTCAAGTGGGCCAAACCATCCTTTTGCAATAAATAAAATAAAATAAAATAAAATAGAGAGAGAGACATGGAGAGTGGGACACGGCTAGTGATGGAGGGACCCCGTCACTATGGGCCCTCCCATGCATGAAATCATACATCAATTGGGTCCTTTTGTACATGTGACCCTCAAAATTAAAGATCAACGGTGGGGATCCCTTCCCCACCAATATGAATGGTCTAGATGACCTTTCCAAATGAAAGTAAACATCATGATGGGGTCCATGGAGAATGGCCCCATCATGGAACGATCATGACGATCCAAGTGGTCCATCGGCCACAAATAAGGGTCCCAAGTGAGATCCACACCATGGATCGGTGGGCCTCACTTGGTTCACCATAAAATCAAGAAAATCTACCCTATAGAAGCACCCACCGTCCGATCTTCTCGCTCCTAGGGGTTCCTTGGCACCTTGGCTTCAACTTCAACGGTTAGGATGAAGAATGGAGGGTTGAGATGGGGGATTTTGGGGTAGGAAGGTGGGCCACTTGAAGCTTAGAAGGACTTGGGGAATTCCATACGTGGGAGCCCCTTGCAATTTTAGTTGCTTGGATTTTTTTTGAAATGAGAAAGAGAGAAAGAGAGAGAGTGATGTAAAGGGAGAGAGAGAGAGTGATGGATGGATGGGTGAGTGATGGTGGTGTAAGAGAAATTTGACTTTTGTGGCTTTTGTGTAAGAGAAGTATGGGAAATGAAGACTTTTATGGCTTTTTGTGTAAGAGAGGTATGGGTTTGGGAGACTTTTGTGGTTGCTTGGGAAAAGGGATGGAAGTGATGTGTACTTGACATGTGATGGGTTGATGGGTGATTGATTGATGGGATTGATGTGATTGATGTGACACATCGTTGAGATTCCCTTGGTTTTCGCAACGCGCGGCGTTTTCTCGCACCGAACGTTGGCTCATATCTCTTGATCAGGGTATCGCCTTGGCGCACGAGTCGCGGTATCGGAACCGCAAGGACGGCGCGGTCGCTATGGTATAGGTCTCGAGTTGAGTCGACTCGGGTTGTCGGTACAAGAATCCAGGTCGCGCGTCGATATTGTTTAAGGGTCGAAAGTTGCCGGAATTCGACCGGTACGACCGCGGAAGTGTACGGAAAGGTACGGACCAAGATACGGGTCTTACAGCTCTCCCCTCCTTATAAAAATTTCGTCCTCGAAATTTACACAAGCGTCGCAACTAAGCATAACTCGCGAGGAATAAGAAACATAACGTCATCATATAGAATCAGGGACAGCGTACAAAATACAATACATGATCATCAACCATCAAAGAGATGAGGATATCTCTCTCGAATCTCAGCCTCACGCTCCCAAGAAGCCTCCTCTACATAATGGTGACCCCACTGCACCTTCACCAAAGGAATGACCTTGGTTCTGAGGACCTGCTCCTTCCTATCAAGGATACGAACTGGCTGCTCAATGTAAGAAGCGTCCTCACGAACCTCCAACGGCTGCCAATCAATAACGGGAACTATGTCTGACCCACACTTCCTTAACATGGAGACGTGAAAAACGTTGTGGACGCCAGACAACTGTGATGGTAAGGCAAGCCGATAGGCCACGGCGCCAACGCGCCCAGTGATCTCGAAAGGTCCTATAAATCTCGGGGCAAGCTTGCCCTTCGCTCCAAATCGAACTACGCCCTTCATGGGCGAGACCTTGAGATACACATGGTCCCCTACATCAAACTCCAAGGGACGACGCCGACGATCAGCAGAACTCTTCTGTCGGCTCTGAGCTGTGCGCATCCTCTGCCTGATGATGTCAATAGCCTCTGAAGTCTCCTGCACAAGCTCGGGACCTAGGAGACGGTGCTCTCCAACCTCGGTCCAACAACTCGGTGATCTGCATGGTCTGCCATATAGTGCCTCAAAAGGAGCCATGCCGATGGTCGCCTGATAGCTGTTATTATACGCGAACTCAGCCAATCGCAGATGCTCATCCCAGCTACCCCCGAAGTCAATCGCGCAGGCCCGAAGCATGTCCTCAAGTATCTGATTGACCCTCTCGGTCTGGCCATCGGTCTGCGGATGGTACGCGGTGCTGAGCTGTAAATCAGTCCCCATCGCACGCTGGAAGCTCCTCCAAAATTGAGACGTGAACCTCGAGTCTCGGTCAGAAACGATCGAGACTGGAACGCCATGCAGTCTCACAATCTCCTCAATAAACAGTCTCGTAAGCCGGTCCATAGACCAAGTCGCACGCATCGCAAGGAAATGTGCCGACTTCGTCAGACGATCCACAACAACCCAAATGGAGTCATGACCGCGCTGAGTCCTCGGCAAACCCATAATGAAATCAGTCGACACGTGCTCCCACTTCCACATCGGGACGCTCAACGGCTGTAAAAGACCAGGAGGTCTCTGATGATCGGCCTTGACACGCTGGCACGTGTCACACTCGGCCACAAAACTGGCGATCTGACGCTTCATTCCCGCCCAAAAATACTGTCGTCTCATGTCACGGTACATCTTCGTCGAGCCCGGGTGGATAGAAAACCGCGATCGATGTGCCTCGGTCATAAGATCTCTGCGTAACTCTGGCATATCCGGGACACATAATCGGCCTCTGAAGCGAAGTCCACCGTCTGTACCGATCTGCCAATCAACCTGACCCTCAGATGCCGCCTCAGCCATATAACCCTGCAACGACTCATCAGCCTGCTGAGCCTCGATCACCCTAGCAACAAGAGAGGGTTGAATCGACAAGCTCGATAACTGTACAATGGAAGACTGCAGGCCGAACTCAAAGTCATATGCAGCAATATCCTCAAGCATCCGCCATTCCTGAATCATCATATGTGCCACTAGGCCTCGTGGCTGACGGCTGAGGGCATCTGCCACCACGTTCGCCTTGCCCGGGTGGTACTGAAGGTCGAAATCATAGTCCTTCAGGAGCTCCATCCAGCGCCTCTGTCTCATATTCAACTCAGACTGCGAGAAGAGGTACTTCAAGCTCTTGTGATCAGAGAAGAGCTCGAACCTAACCCCGTAAAGGTAGTGCCTCCACACCTTCAGTGCGAAGACAACGGCAGCCAGCTCCAGATCATGTGTAGGGTAGTTCAGCTCATGGACCTTGAGCTGACGAGACGCAAAGGCCACTGGTCTCCCGTGCTGCATCAGGACAGCACCTAAACCGATGTGCGAGGCATCAGTGAATACAATGAAGCCGTCACTCCCAGATGGAAGAGTGAGGACAGGAGCGGACGTCAGACGGTCCTTCAACTCCGTAAATGCTCGCTCACAGGCGTCACTCCAAATAAACTCTGCGCCCTTCCGAGTCAACCTGGTCAGTGGGGCTGTAATACGAGAAAAACCCTCGATGAAACGTCGGTAATAGCCCGCCAAACCAAGGAAACTACGGATCTCTGTCGCAGTAGTGGGCTGGCCCCACTGACGCACTGCCTCGACCTTCGAGGGGTCCACTGCGACGCCCTCCCTCGTCACCACGTGACCGAGGAACTTCACCTCCTCCTGCCAGAACTCGCACTTCTCCAGCTTCGCATACAGCTGGTGTGCACGGAGGGTCTGTAGAGTAATCTGCAAGTGCTGCTCATGCTCCTCACGGGTCCTCGAATAGATCAGAATGTCGTCGATGAAGACTACAACAAACTGATCCAGATATGGGCGAAAAACCTCGTTCATCAGCTGCATGAAGACCGCGGGTGCATTAGTCAGTCCGAAGGACATGACCTGAAACTCAAAGTGACCGTAACGCGTCCTGAATGCTGTCTTCGGAATGTCCTCATCTCGGACCCGAATCTGATGATAACCGGAACGTAAGTCAATCTTCGAAAAGAACTGTGCACCCTGCAGCTGGTCAAACAAATCATCAATCCTAGGGAGCGGGTACTTATTCTTGATCGTGACTTTGTTGAGCTCGCGATAGTCAACGCAGAGCCTCAACGAGCCATCCTTCTTCTTCACGAAGAGTACCGGCGCTCCCCACGGCGAACTGCTCGGACGGATAAAACCTAACTCACGTAACTCGTCCAACTGCTTCTGCAGTTCCCGTAACTCCAACGGTGCCATACGATACGGGGCCTTCGAAATAGGCGCGGTACCGGGCACGAGATCGATCTGAAACTCGGTGAGTCGACGAGGCGGTAACCCCGGAATCTCCTGGAACACATCGGGAAAATCGCAAACTATCGGCAAATGGTCGATGCAAACGGCGACATGCTCCTCTATGGCGCACGACATCAAACAAGACAACTGCTCTCCTCTGGCCTCTGCAACGAACTGGAACTGTGGCACGCCGGGTATACAGAACGTGACGGTCCTCGCGGCGCAGTCCAAAATGGCATAGTACTCGGCGAGCCAATCCATGCCCAAGATGACGTCGAACTCGGACATCGGCAAAACAAATAAATCAGCAGGCAGGAAGGTATCCCCAACTAGAACGGGACAAGACGAACAGAATCGTCCTAACGCTGCAGTCCTCCCCAAGGGAGTCGATACTGATAGACTCTCACCAGTAGACTCTAACGGTAAGCCAGCCGATCGACAAAAGCTCTCGGCCACAAAAGAATGTGATGCACCAGAATCAAACAATACACGTGCAATGCATGCAGAAACTGGCAGTATACCCTCAATGACTCCCCCAGATGACTGCGGATCCTGCTGAGCCGCATAAAACCTAGCCTGAGCTGGCTGGGGAGGTGCCTGTCCCCTCTGAACGTGCTGCTGCTGCTGCTGAGGTCGCTGAGGCGGTCGAAACTGCTGCCTCTGCTGCTGCGGCCTCTGAGGCTGGTGCTGATGCTGATGCTGCTGCTGAGGTGGCCTCGGTGGTAGAGGCTGCTGTCGCTGCTGCTGTCGCTGCTGCTGTGGGGGTCTCTGCTGCTACGGTGGAGGCCTCTGCTGCTGTGGACCTCTCTGCTGCTGCTGGGGACTGGGACACTCCCATGAACGGTGTCCCGTCGCACCGCACCTGAAGCAAGTGCCGGTGAACTGTCTCTGAGGTGGTGGTGGAGGTGCTGATGGTGCTGATGGTGTACGGAAAGCTGGGCGACCAGTGCGCCTCTGCTGCTGTGGTCGACCCTGCTGGGAATGACTGGAAGAAGCCTGCCTCTTCCGGTCTCCCCTCTGACCACGATCAGACTGAGAACCGGCCCACTCAGTCTCATATATCTGAGCCTTCCGCACCACTGCCTGGAAGGTAGGAAGCTCATGCCCAATGACACGACCTCGAAGGCCGTAACGTAAGCCGTGCTTGAAACGGCGGGCCTTCCGCCCCTCATCATCAACCATGTACGGCGTAAATCTCGATAGTGCCATGAAACGGGCCGCGTACTGTGCCACGGTCATGTCTCCCTGCACCAGAGTCTCGAACTCTAAGGCTCGCTGACGACGGATGTGGTCAGGGAAGTACTGCTCCTCAAATCGGTCCACAAAGTCCTCCCATGTCCAGATATAATCAGGTCCGGCGACACGGGCGACAGAGGTCCACCAATGCTCGGCCTCACCGTGGAAGAGAAATACTGCTAACCGGACCCGCTGCTCGGTCGTGCATAACATGGTATCGAATATCTTCTCCACATCGGAGCGCCATCTCTCAGCAGCGGTCGGATCTGGCTCGCCCTGGAAACGAGGGGGATCATGCCGTCGGAACTCACGAAGTACAGCGCTCGTGCGCTCCTGCTCCGCCTGAGCTGGTGAAACAGCTGGGCGTCTGCCCTGTCCCTGTAGTCCAGCTGTCACAGCCTGTAACATCTGCTGTAACTGAGAGGCGCTCACAGTCACCGTCGGCTCCTCATCGGTCTCCGGTGGAGGAATGTCCTCCTCATGGGAAGAAGCAGGAATCTCTGAGGGTGGATCGGGAGACGCAGGGGGTAAAACTGGAGCCTCTGATGGTGAAGTAGAATCCTCGGGTGGTGGTGCGGGAGTCGATCGAGTAACTCTCACAGGCGCCATACCCTACAGGAAAGGGCGAAAGCGTCTATCATCTTCCAAAACTCTCGAATGTACGCATGTTAATGGTCTGATTCGGAAGGTCGTGAAGTTATCCGAACTTCAGAACTTAGCCATTCTTCACTCATAGCAAACATGTAATGTTGTTCTCGGTTATTCCCAAGTTATGCTCTGATACCAACTTCTGTCACGCCCCAAACTCGGAAACCGGGCTCACAAAATTCCCGATCGCCGAATCCGGCACCGACAGCCTCCGTAGAACCCCATTCTCGGCTCCTAGCTCCCATTCGCCAGGTTCCGATCCTGGGATGCTACGAGAAGGATTTTAAATACCAGTTTGTTTCGTAATAAGCATAACCAAAGGCATAACCCACAAACAACAACCAAGCACTCCATTACATTTCCACTATGATCAAAAATTTTTACAAGTACAATGAGCATAAAGGGAAATACAATGGTAAATAACAGAAAACTCCAAAATGATCAGCGACGCGCTCCTGCCTCAACGCTGCTGCAGTCCAACGTCACCTGCACGCAACGGTCGTGCATAAGCTTACAGAAAGCTTAGAGGGTGGTGAAAGTGTGTGCGCAAGGTAGTAATATGAATGCAATGTCAGAGTAATGCGGAATATGCAGATGGAACCAAAACGTCATGAGCCGTACCAAGGCTATGCAATGCAAGACATGAATGGTATCGGCCATCCCAAGGCCATGCAATGTACAATGCAACTCAAGCATACAGATACTCATCAATGTCCACATATCAGTACAGCTCAGAGTATGAAATATCACCGGGGTCTAGTACACTCTAAACCAGATTGCCGCCACATCGCGCGCAATAAGGTAAGTGGAAGAGACCTCACTATCCGTTTGCCAATATCGGGCGCGACTCGTCGATAGCGGACCCATTCCTCGAGCTGGTCAGACTCAGCTTAGCATTGCCCCCTACACTCGGGCGGGTAAGGCCGTACCCCCTTCCAACCGACCACGACACAGTGGAGAGCGTAACCGTCTGGTAATCGGCACTCAACGCTCATCTACCCACTCGGTCTAGACGTTGGAGCAACCTCTTGGTACCATAAGGGTTTAGGGACTTTCACCCAGGGATATTATAGTATCCCATGTAGAACAAGATTTCCGGTATCCAATCCTGCCAACCACGATGCGTCTGTGGAGGCTACGGCCCTGATGTCGCTAGGGCGTTCAACAACCATGTCACACAAATGCGGAATGCATGAATCACGCTATCCAGTCATGCAACCAATCCTGCGCATACCGTGCGCTCATGTAGGGCAATACTGCCTAACCGGGAGCCCATAAACAACCTGCCCGAAGGCATATGCTATGATCAGTCAATCCTCATATCAAGCATACATATGATGCGTATGATCATGGGTCATGAAACTATACTTAACAGGTTATAATAAAATGAATTATCTTTCAATGCAGATGGGCCTGGGCGGCCGAAATACAACAAGTACGGCCCAGTAATGGACCCTAAGGAGAGTCGTAATGTGGACATCCAACCAACATTACACTTGCAATGTGGACGTCAAACCATCATTGCATTCCAGGTACGATCTTCTTAAGTACCGCTACATAATCGGTAATGGGTTTACACATTGCAATGGACCTTAGGTTCCTCCCATTGGGCCTTACATATCTATCTTATGGGCCATATCTTATGGGCCATATCTTATGGGCCATTTATTCATCAGATGGGCCATATACATGGGCCACACCAATGGGTCTTAAGTGCATTGCAATGGGTCAAAACCCGTGGGCCTTGGATTGCATCAATTGGACCTAACCATATGAGTCTAATATGTATCAAATGGGCCACACCGATTGGATCTCCAATTGTATACCAACTGGGTCTCAACCCAGAGGCCTTATATGAGTCGAATGGCCCTAAGTTCCTAGGCCTTAAATAATTTTAATGGACCTAGTCCATGAGCTTGCATGCATATCAAAGTGGGCCTAATCCTATGGACCCTTTTTATAATCGAATGGGTTCAGTCCCATGGACCTTACAATATATCAAATGGTCTTCTTCCATGGACTTTAAATTTCGACAAAGGGGGTCCCATTACATGGGTCTTGAAGTACATCAAATGGGCCTAGCCTCTAGGCCTAAAATGAACCCAATGGGCCCAGCCCATAAGCATTTCACAAACCAAATGGGCCTAGCCCATGCCCCTTTTGAAATTCCAATGGGCCTAACCCATAGGCCTAACATGATCCTTTCAAGTGGATGGACGGTCTGGATGCACCGCCTATGACAATGGTGGGACCCACATGAAGGCGTACAATCATATATATATTATATAATATATAATTACATATAATATAATATATGTAATATATACAATTTTATATGTAATATATATATAATATAATAATATATATGTGATATATATATAATATAATAACATATATATGTGGGCCCCACCGTTCCGTGGGGACGGTGAGGGTTCAACAAGAATCACAGTGGCATCACCGTCCACGGACCGTGGACGGTGTGAATAAAACACATAAATCACTATGGGTCCCATGTATATGGCCCACCGTAATGTTTATTTGAAATCCAACCCGTTCATAAGGTCACTCAACCTGGATGAAGGGAAAATATAAAATTTCAGCTTGATCCAACACTTCTGTGGACCCCAGGAAGAGTTTCAATGGTGAATGCTCATTCACACTGTTTCGTGTGATGTGGCCCACCTAAGATTTGGATTGACCTGAAATTTAGAGAGGGCCCACCTGAGAAGGGGGCCCACCTGATGGACGGTATAGATAAAACATATACATCGCATGGGGCCCACGGCAGCAGCCGTGGGTGGCTGCACGGCAGCCCGTCCGCCGTCCCACGGCTGCACGCTGCCGCGTGCAGCGCTGCCTGCCAAAAAGGACAGAGGCTCTGCCTCTTAGAAAATTTGGGGGAAATCAGGATTTCCGTAGTTTTTTTGCATGTGGGGCCCGCTAAAGTGAAATCCGCCCCAGCCATTGCATTCAGTGGCTCGACGCCGTCCAAATGAGTCCAGAGTTAGAATTTTTTTGATGATTGGAAGTGGAATAAAATAAGAAATTATCATTTGAATGGTGACTATACAATATTTAGTAGTATGGCCCACCGGGTGATTGGATCAGCTCCAAACTTCTACCCAACGGCTAAAATGCCATGGGTAAGAGGATGGGCGGCTTGGATCGAATCATAACATCAGGTTGGGGCCTATGCAAGGGGAACACCCCATTCCCTTTTCTTTTCTTTTTCTTTTTCCTTTCTTTTTCTTCTTGTTCTCATTCCGTTGGAAACGTCCAGCGTCCTAGACGCTGGACGGCTGGCTAAAATTTTCTGTGGTGGGCCTGATGAAGTGGGCCACCACTGATGGATGCCATAGGTTCAACGTCTAGGGTGGGCCCCACTTGAATAAAATAATTATATCAAGGTGGGATCCTTCAAGTGGGCCAAACCATCCTTTTGCAATAAATAAAATAAAATAAAATAAAATAGAGAGAGAGACATGGAGAGTGGGACACGGCTAGTGATGGAGGGACCCCGTCACTATGGGCCCTCCCATGCATGAAATCATACATCAATTGGGTCCTTTTGTACATGTGACCCTCAAAATTAAAGATCAACGGTGGGGATCCCTTCCCCACCAATATGAATGGTCTAGATGACCTTTCCAAATGAAAGTAAACATCATGATGGGGTCCATGGAGAATGGCCCCATCATGGAACGATCATGACGATCCAAGTGGTCCATCGGCCACAAATAAGGGTCCCAAGTGAGATCCACACCATGGATCGGTGGGCCTCACTTGGTTCACCATAAAATCAAGAAAATCTACCCTATAGAAGCACCCACCGTCCGATCTTCTCGCTCCTAGGGGTTCCTTGGCACCTTGGCTTCAACTTCAACGGTTAGGATGAAGAATGGAGGGTTGAGATGGGGGATTTTGGGGTAGGAAGGTGGGCCACTTGAAGCTTAGAAGGACTTGGGGAATTCCATACGTGGGAGCCCCTTGCAATTTTAGTTGCTTGGATTTTTTTTGAAATGAGAAAGAGAGAAAGAGAGAGAGTGATGTAAAGGGAGAGAGAGAGAGTGATGGATGGATGGGTGAGTGATGGTGGTGTAAGAGAAATTTGACTTTTGTGGCTTTTGTGTAAGAGAAGTATGGGAAATGAAGACTTTTATGGCTTTTTGTGTAAGAGAGGTATGGGTTTGGGAGACTTTTGTGGTTGCTTGGGAAAAGGGATGGAAGTGATGTGTACTTGACATGTGATGGGTTGATGGGTGATTGATTGATGGGATTGATGTGATTGATGTGACACATCGTTGAGATTCCCTTGGTTTTCGCAACGCGCGGCGTTTTCTCGCACCGAACGTTGGCTCATATCTCTTGATCAGGGTATCGCCTTGGCGCACGAGTCGCGGTATCGGAACCGCAACGACGGCGCGGTCGCTATGGTATAGGTCTCGAGTTGAGTCGACTCGGGTTGTCGGTACAAGAATCCAGGTCGCGCGTCGATATTGTTTAAGGGTCGAAAGTTGCCGGAATTCGACCGGTACGACCGCGGAAGTGTACGGAAAGGTACGGACCAAGATACGGGTCTTACATTAGGCTGATATCACATTTAGGGAATTCGCTGATAAGTTCTCATGCTTTTTGCAAGTAGGTTATCATTCTCTCTTCTTTGGCCTGGTATTCACTAGCTATCTGGTTGACGATGGGCTTTGAGTCACTATGGACTTCCAAATTCTATGCTCCCATTGCCGCCGCTAGTCTGAGCCTAGGCAATAGTGCTTCATATTCTGCCACATTGTTTGATGTTTGGAATTCAAAATTTAAGGCATATTGTGTGCAAGTTTGATCAAGAGCCTCAAAGACTACCCCACCCCATTGCCTTTAAAATTGGATGAACCATTGACGTACAATATCTATGTCGAAAGATCTAGCTCAGCTATCCAATCTTTAGGCTTGTAAGTGCTTATATGTTTAAAGCACATTGATTGTCAAATTTCACAAGACAAAAATGTTACAAGTTAAATCGCAAGTTTTGAATCACAACTACTCTACATAAGCTTAAGATCAGCTTGTTGTCTAAAGAAGTCGTCACCCGAGTTCAAGACAAGTTCAAGATAAGTTCAAGATAAGTTCAAGACAAGTTGTCCCATGTATTTGCTAACACATGGGTGATATAACCCTAGAAAGACCTTAAGTTAGGTACTTTCAAAAGTTAAATTGATTTTGGGTTTTTAATAGTGTTTTTACTCTGGAGTTCGGCCAGCCTAACTTCTGGTTTGGCCAGCTGAACTTCTTTGGCTAACCTAACTTCAAGTTCGGGCTAAATATCAAATTCCGTTGAAAATTCAGCTAGCTTAAGTTTTGGTTCGGCTAGCCTAACTTGAAATTTGGCCAGCCCGAGAGAAGTCCAAGTCAAATTCTAGCAATGCATTCCTTTGGAGATAACAGGAATTCAGCTAGCTGAATTTTGGATAAATTTTATCATGTGCAATCAAATAGCCCTTGGAATAAATCCATTGGAATCCGGCGAATCCGGCCAGCCGAAGCTATTCTTAGGCTAGCCAAATTTCTAATCTCTTTGGCTATAAATAAAGGCTTTCTCTCATTCTAAACTACAACGAAAAAACATTATAAACTTTTGCAAGTGAGCGAGAAGCTCAAGTCCTCGGTAAGCAAATTGTGCAGTATTTATAATTTATTTTTAGCTTATTCAATTCCCTTTCTCAAGATCATTTTAATCTTATTTTAAATAGTATTCTATACTCCTTTTAAGATCTAAGAGAATTGAATCAAGTAACACTTTGGTTTTTCATTTCTAAAATACTATAGAGCTCTTTTTTTGAGCAAATACTGACTCCACTACATACAAGAAAGAAGTTCTTCTGCTACAAGCTTCTACTACATCTTCAAATCAACATTTGAAAATAAGTTATTTATTGCTTTATTTCATTTAGTTTTTTTTTGAGATAACCTGTGAAAATCACAAAGTTGGTTTTTGTTTGTGATAGCCCGTGAAAATCATAGAAGGGGTTTTATTGTAGTGAGTCCGTGAAAATCCCAAGGAACTATACAAGGTTGTTAAGGAGAACCTATGAAATCCTTGTTAGTGAAAGCCAAAATTATAAGAGTTGTAGTTTTAGGAGTGGAGTAGGTGTGATTATTTTTTTAAAGGTCAAATATTGCATGTTAGACCCCAGTTATTGCTTGGTTTTACGTACATGATAATGCTTAATGTCCTATTTTAATCGTGTTTATGTTGCAAGGTGAATTTAGGAGCTTGGACTTAAAAGAGTACTAAAAGTCTAAATTTAATGCTAAAAAATCACCAAGGTAAGGGACGGACCCTAGGGGACCGAAATGGAAGAATTTACATGCCAGAGATCCGAGAAAATCAAGTGATTGAAGTTCAAGTGGCCTGAAAGTCATCTTGAATGCAAGATTAAAGGGTTCTCACCATCTGTTTGGCTCAAAACTTTATACGTGTCCTGAGGATCCTAAATTAACTGTACACGCTGAAATTTAGTCCTTGAATCTTTGTAGAAGTGGCCTAACGGAGAGATCAGAGGGTGCTAGCTATTAAAGAGCATCTTGGTAATCTATAAGAAATCAAGGCTCAAACTAAGGTGTTGAAAGAGCGTGAAAAATAACAAGTACTGGTGAAATTTTTTCTCATTTGCATGGTACAGTCATGAGTTACGGATGACGGAAGTTTAGACAACAGAAAAGGTAGAATCGTAAATAAGTGATACCATGTGCATGGCACTGTTGCACGAGAACTTTACTTGAAGTTTCAATAGTGAATGTTTTTGGTACTTGATCGGGTAGTATGGCCCACCTGATTACTGGAATCATTTCATTTTTAACTTCATGCAAAAAATTACGGTAACAGGTCGGATAGATTGGATAGATAGAGCAGATCCTTGAAGAAAATAATTATGTGGGCCCCAACCAATACCACAGCCAATTACACATAACTCTCTTATGTAATCTCATTAATGTTTAACCATTGGGAAGTACCCACTTACCACATGTGTTGTGGCCCAGCTAAAACTCGGATCCACCCCATATTTTGGCCCCTGGCCTAACATAACCCTACAAAACTGATGGAGGGAATGGATTTTCTAGAAACCAAGATAGTGGACCCAACCAAATCATGAAAATCAGCCCATAAGCGAAAGTCAGCCGCTGTAACAGCGACCTATGAAATTGGTTTGAAAATGGGAGTTCCTTACTAGGAAACTCCCTATGTTTGAGGAGATCTGAACCGTTCAATCCCCACTTAGGAGAGAGTCGATTCCAACTCAAAAATAAATGGGAGTGCAAAAGAATCCCGATGATGCTGGGAATTCAAAAGAAAACTGTAAAACCGACTAGGTTCGTGTACAAGAAAGCAGAGGCCGATCACGTTTTTGCTGGACCAGATGATCAGAGCAACAAAATGAGGGATTTGTGGGTCCCACAAGCTCCCTAGGGGACAGGGATTGTTGGACACCAAATTAGGGCCGTCAAAGAAGATTCGTTCGTACATAACATGATCATGGTCAAATATAGCATTGAAACAAGGCCATCCGTCAAACTAATGCTGGACGTTTGGTGATGGGTTCAGACAGACAGTTTTGATGATCAAGAATCGTTGCTTAATGGCCACTACAAGAAGCAATCTGACTAAATCGGATAGAAAACTGCAACCCTACTTCCAATTATGTAAATAGCTTGCATAAAGAAATCTTCTATGTAAACAAGTTTTACGTAGAGACTCTTTCTAGGTCCGAACTGGCTATAAAGGAGATGAGAGAGAGAGAGAGAGAGAGAGAGAGAGAGAGAGAGAGAGAGAGAGAGAGAGAGAGAGAGAGAGAGAGAGAGAGAGAAATCCATCCAGGTATCTGAGTATCCGTGGAGGCATCTTGGAGTAAAGGAAGAGGAGAGAGCGAAAGCATTGGACGGTCGGCATGAGAGGAGTTTTCCTTCTTCTTTTCCCCTTTATTTTCTTCTTATTTGGATTTTTTCTTAGCTTGATCATGTATATGACAGGCTATACCTCTTAGCTAGGGCTAAGAGGTGAAGCTTGTAGTGTGATTGGGATGTTTTCTTAGTTTTGATTCATATTTTGTTGAACTCTTTTGGATTCTAGTTTGATTATAAAAGTATTCTTTTAGTTTTTAATTGTTTGTTGTGACTTAAATTACAATAGATCTGTGATAACTTTAAGTATGTTCTTTCCATTATTGAGATTGTGAAATTAGTAGGACCCGTTGTTCACCATCATCCCATAGGCATGGTAGGGTGACGGAATCCTTCTTAACCTTCCCAATTCTCTTATGATTGGTTGTGAGATTGGTAAATTGTTATTGTTTGCCATCGTCTCTTGGACATGGTTAGGTGATGGGATCACTTCCAAATCTTCACCAATATTTTCTATTGATGATTATATCCATGAGAAGTTCAGAGATCTGAAAAATCTCATCTTACCAATTGGATAGGATAGGACTCTGATTCCAGTTGTGTCCTTGAATCATTACAAGGTAGCTTCCCAATGGCTACAAGTGGATCATTGACACCCTAGTTTCCCACCTTTAAAGTTTACAAGTTTTAGTTAAGATTTCCCCATTATTTTCTTAAAATTACTGATTAGATTACATCTTGGCCTACTTCGAGTTCAAGTTATTTTCAGATTACGTAAAAGGTTCAATCCCTGTGGATTTGACTTTGGTCTTATCGAGATTATTACTACATCGCAACCCTATACTTGGGGTGTGAATAATTTTAAAGCACCAAACCACTATAACTCCTTATGCCTTGTGTTAAGGGTTAAATATTGCATGTTGGATCCCATCTATTACTTGGTTTTATGAACATAATAATGTTTAATATTTTATTTTAATCATGTTTGTGTTGTAAGGTGAATTCAAGAGTTTGAATTGAAAAGAATGTTAAAAGCATGAATTTAACACTCAAGAATCACCAAAGTTAAGATTGGATCTGATGAAACTAAGAATGAAGAATGCACATACTGAAGATCTAAGAAAATCAAGTCAAGAATGAGGAAAATCAGAGTTTTGAAGTGAAATTGCGTAATCCTGGACCAATTCAGCCCTTTACTCGACTAGTCCAAGCTACGCACAACCAGTCCTAGACACTGCTCGACCAGTCGAAGCTTGACTGGTTGAGGCATCGCCTCGAACTCCCGCGAGTAAAACAACTAAATTTTTATCCTGCTTAACTAGTCGAGGGTGTCCCACGATCGGTCGAGGACATCCCATGATTAGTCGAGGGTTACGCAAAACTTACGCAGATTGTGTAAATTTGAGACGGTTTCCAGAAATTTTCAACTCGGTGTGAAAGTCTAAGGCCTAAAACTATAAATAGGGGTCCCTAGGGCATCCCTAAGCATCATCTAGGGTTGGAGGAGTGGAATAAAAGCGTGGAGAAGCTATCGCCAAGAGTTTTTCTTCCCTTAGTTGTTTTTATACTTTTCTTAAGAGATTCTAGTTTAATCATGGCTATGGTTGCTAAACCTCTTAGCTAGGGCTAAGAGGTGAAGTTTGTAGCGTGATGGGATGTTTTTATTACTTTGATTCATGTTTATATTGAAATCTCTTTATTTCTAGTTCGATTATAAGGAATACTTTCAGTTTTTAATGGTTTGTTGTGACTCAAATTACAATGGATTTGTGATAGCTTTGAGTATATTCTTTTCATATATTAATATTGTGAAATTAGGAAATCCTGTTGTTCACCATCGTCCCTTGGGCATGGTCAGATGATGGAATCCTCTCTAACTTTCAAAAATCTCTCAAATTGGTTATGGGATTGGTAAATCCTATTGTTTGCCTTGTCTCATGGCATGGTTTTGTAATGGAATCACTTTCGGTTCTCACACCTCTCATCTATTGAGAACTAGGTTAAAGGTAGTTCAGATTTGATTTTATTAAGATATCTTCCAATTTGATAGGATGAGACTCCGATTCCAATCATGTGACTTGAATCGAACATGGATCTCCTTGATCTCTACAAGTGGATCCTTGGAAACCCTAGTTTCCTACCTTTGAATTTCTTTAGTGTTCATTAAATATCTCACAATTACTCTCAAATATTCCAGATTTAGGTTTTCATCTTTTTCTAGTTCTTCCTTTAACTGCTTTCAGAAAACACACAAGATTAGTCCCTGTGGATTCGACCTCGTTCTCACCGAGATTATTGCTACATCGCAACCCTACACTTAGGGTTGTGAACAAGTTTTTGGTACCGTTGCCGAGGATTGACGGCTACATTTTTTTGAGATTAACTAGTTTTAGAATTAGGTTAAGATTAGGATTTTTCTATTTTCTATTTTTAGATTAGGATTTTTTTTTATTTTTAGAAACTTTTTAATTCTAGGATTAGAACTTTCCGAATCAGTTTTTAGAAACTAGTTTACTTTATATTTTTATTTTTAGGAACTTTCTAATTTTAGAATTTCTATTTTTAGAAACTGACTTGTTTTGTTTCGTTTTACCGAATTTTAATTAGGAACTTCTAATTTGGTAACTTCTTTCCAATTCTCTCTCTCTCTCTCTCTCTCTCTCTCTCTCTCTCTATTTCTAAATTTCTATTTCCTTTCTCTCTTTTAGGATTAGGTTAGAATATGAAATTAAGGGTTGAGAGTGTTTCATGCCTACATGGGTCCATGACAACACTCAACGTATTTTGAGTGAAGAAGGATTGGTTGAGGGGTTATTTATCCATCACAGGATTAGACACCACTCGTGATCCTCAGAGTTAATTGAGGTTATGGCTGCAAATCAACCAGTCAATCAACCAGGAAGACAACATTAGCCTCGAGTTGAGAAAGTCCAAAATGAGAATGAGGTGCATCAAACACCCCTGCCTTGTACTTTGTGAGATTATTTAGAACCAGCGGGGGTGAGCATGCCCTCATGCATGATTTTTTTCAGAAAATATGGGACACATGGATATTAATCAGGGGTGATCCAACTCCTTCAAAAATTCCATGGACTTGAATCTAAAAGTCCATATCTACACTTGAAAGCATTTGATGAGATCATAACCACTTTATATTATCCAAACGTGTCTGAGGACACGGTCAGACTGAAACTCTTTCCCTTTTCTTTGAAAGAGAAAGCTAAGATGCGGTTGCATTCACTACGTCCCGATCTATTGGCACATGAAATGACATGATAAGGGAGTTCATAAAGAAATTTTTTTCACATCATAAAATGAACACCCTTAGAAAGTCAATCATGAACTTCGCCCAAAAGGAGGATGAAACATTCTTCCAATGTTGGGAGTAGTTCAAGGATCTTGTCAGTTCATGCCCACAACAGGTTTTAAAGCATGGTTCATTACACACTTCTTCTATGATGGACCGACATCTTCCATGCGCCAATTGGTTGAGATGATGTCCAACGGGGAATTCATGAATAAAAATGGCAATGATGTGTGGGACTACTTGGGAAAACTTGCTAAAAACGCACAATCATGGGACACTTATCCAAAATCAAGCACCACTTCTAGGCCTACTCAATCAAAGGAGAGGAGCGGATTATACCTTCTGAAAGAGGATGATGATATTAATGCTAAAGTGTCTAATCTCGTAAGAAAATTTGAGGCCATGAAACTAAAGAAGGATAAGGTTAAGGAAACTGTTTGCAGTATTTGTGCTTGTAACTTTCACACAACTGAAAATTGTCCAACAATAGCTGCCTTTCAAGAGGTGTTGAATGAGCAATCCAATGCCGTGAATGATTGCCGAAGACCTTTCAATGGACCTGCCTCCAATACATATAATCCTAATTGGAGAAATCATCTAAACTTCAGGTGGAGGAATGGACAAACTGCTACCCCTCAAGGTTTCTTTATTCAAATTCCAAATCAAGTGAAACCTCAAGAACTAGTTCAGAATTCCACACAAACTCAAGTGCTTACTCAATCAATACGAGAAATTACAAAATATATGTAAAAGATGGATTCACATGTTACAGTTATAGAAATGGGGGTGCTTCCTGCTCAACCTCTCCCTAATCCTAAACCGCAATATAAGATAACTGATCCAAGCTCTTCAAATCAGATGGAGCAAGCTAAATCTATCACCACTCATAGGAGTGAGAAGACAATTAACAAAACTATTCCGGTTAAGACTGAAAAACCAAAGGACCCAGAAGAGGACAACGATGATAGACCTAGCACTGCTCCATAAGAATTAGAACTAGAACTTCAAGGTAAATCGATTGCCCCATTCCCCCAATGGTTGGTTACACCAAAACTCTCTCTAACTCTCAGGACATTTTAGAGGTGTTGAAACAAGTGAAGGTCAATATTCCTCTACTTGATGCCGTAAAATAAATACCTTCATATGCCAAATTTCTGAAAGACTTGTGTACGACCAAAAGATGGCAAAGTATCAAAAAGAAAATATTTTTAACTGAAAAAGTGAATGCCATACTAAAGCAAGATGTACCACAAAAGTACAAAGATCCTGGTAACCCAACCATTGCTTGCAAAATTGGGAACTACCGGATTGAGCATGCACTTCTTGACTTAGGAGCAAGTATAAATCTGATTCCTTGGTCTATAAACAGTTAGATTTGGGTGAATTGAAACCCACCCTAACCACATTACAACTTGCTGACCACTTAGTTCGTGTACTGAGAGGGGTAATTAAGGATGTGTTGGTCAAGGTTGATAGATTCTAATACATGATAGATTTTATCATCCTGGATACGGATCCCATCAGTAACATGAGCACTCAAATTCTCATCATTCTTGGTCGCCCATTCCTTACCAGTTCAAATGTAATCAGTAATTGCAAGAATGGAGTCGTATGTCTTTTGGGAATATCACATTGGAGTTGAATATCTTTTTCAACACAAACAAACAGTTAGAGGATGATGACGATTTCCATGACACTAACATGATTGACTTTTTCGTGAAAGATAGAACTTTGATGACCTTATCCTCTGACCCTCTAGAGACGTGCCTGGCTCACTCTCATAATTTAGATGATGATATGATTAGGGAGATAGGTGTCATGCTTGAAGTTAACCGATTGTCACGCCCCAAACTCGGAAACCGGGCTCACAAAATTCCCGATCACCGAATCCGGCGCTGACAGCCTCCGTAGAACCCCATTCTCAGCTCCTAGCGCCCATTCGCCAGGTTTCGATCCTGGGATGCTACGAGGAAGATTTTCAACATTAGTTTGATTAGTAATAAGCATAACTAAAGGCATAACCCACAAACAACAACCAAGAACTCCATTATATTTTCACTATAATCAAAAACTTTACAAGTACAATGAGCATAAAGGGAAATACAATGGTAAAGAATAAAAACTCCAAAATGATCTGCAACGTGCTCCTGCCTCAGCGCTGCTACGAACCAACGTCACCTGCATGCAATGTTCGTGCATAAGCTTATAGAAAGCTTAGAGGGTGTGAAAGTGTGTGCGCAAGGTAGTAATATGAACATGCAATGTTAGAGTAATGCAAAATATGCAGATGGATCTATAATATCATGAGCCGTACCAAGACTATGCAGTGCAAGACATGAATGGTATCGTCCATCCCAAGGCCATGCGATTTGTAATGCAACTCAAGCATACAGATCCTCATCTATGTCCACACATCAATACAGCTCAAATATGTGATATCATCGGGGTCTAGTACACTCTAAATCAGATTGCCACCACATCGTGCGCGATAAGGTGAGTGAAAGAGACCTCACTATCCGTCTGCCAATATCAAGCGTGACTCGTCGATAGCGGACTCATTTCTCGAGCTGGTCAAACTCAACCTAGCATTGCCCCCTACTCTCAGGCGGGTAAGGCCGCACCCCCTTCCAACCGACCATGACACAGTGGAGAGCACAGCCAACTGGTAATCGGCACTCAGCGCTCATCTACTCACTCGGTCTAGACGTTGGAGCAACCTCTTGGTACCATAAGGGTTTAGGGACTTTCACCCTGGGATATCTATAGCACCCCATGAAGAATAAGATTTTCGGTATCCAATCCTGCCAACCACGATACGCCTGTGGAGGCTACGGCCCCGATGTTGCTAGGGCGTAATAACCATGTCACATAAAGTGAAATGCATGAATCACACTATCTGATCATGCAACAAATCCTGCGCGTATCGTGCGCTCATGTCGGGCAGCACCGCCTAACTGGGAGCCCATAAACAACCTGCCCGAAGGCATATGTTATGATCAGACAATTCTCACGTCAAGCATACATATGATGTGTATGATCATGAGTCATGGAACTATACTAAACATATTATAATGAGATGAACTATCCTTACAATGTAGATGGGCCTGGATGACATATACATAATAAGTACGGGCCTAATAATGGGCCCTAAGGAGAGTCGTAATGTTGACATCCAACCAACATTGCACTTGTAATGTGGACGTCAAACCAACATTTCTCCCAAGGCACGATCGTTGTAAACATCGTTACATAATCCGTGTTGGGCTCACACATTGCAATGGACCTTAGGTACATCCCATTGGGCCTTAAATACATCAAATGGCTCTATCATATGGGCCTTTTATTCATCAATGGGTCACATCAATGGGCCACACCAATGGGCCTTAAATGCATTACAATGGGTCAAAACCCATGGGCCTTATTCAAATCAAATGGGCCTAACCCATAGGCCATATTCAAATCAAATGGGCCTAACCCATAGGCCTTCTTATAAGTCAAATGGGCCTAACCAATAGGCCTTTTGTAAATCAGATGGGCCTAACCCATAGGCCTTATATATTAGATGGGCCTAAATCCATAGGCCGTTATATATTAAGTGGGCCTAAATCCATAGGCCTTTTACCAATCAAATGGGCCTAATCCCGCAGGCCTAAAGGCCCATTAAAATGTTTAATTTTCATCCAAAATGGCAAAGGGCCCACTGCTATGTTTATTTCCATCCAAACTGTTCATGAGGTTGCATGGGCCTAGGCCCACTGCAATATTTATTTGTCACCCAGCGTGTGTATGGGCCAGGGGGAGGCCCACTGTAGTGTTTATTTCCATCCAAACTGTTCAGCAAGGGGAGGGGGGGGGGGGGGGGTGGCGTGAACAAACACACACGCAAGGTGGGCTTCATCGTCCACTGGACGGTGGAGGTAAAACACAAATATAAGGTGGGCTTCCACCGTCCGCCTGGACGGTGGATATAAAACACTACATCACTGTGGGTCCCATGTGGGGCCCACTGAAATGTTTATATGGCATCCAAGCCGTTCATAAGGTCATGCGGACCTAGGTGGAAGGAAAAAATAAATTTTGTCTTGATCCAAAACTTCAGTGGACCCCAGAAAGGGTTTCAATGGTAGATATTCATTCACACTATTTCCTATGGTGTGGGCCACCTGTCTATTGGATGGGGCTGAAATTCGGAGGGGGCCCACTACTGGGGGTGGCCCACCTCGTGGGCAGGTTGGATGA
Source organism: Magnolia kwangsiensis (assembly GCA_037074715.1). Taxonomy (NCBI): domain Eukaryota; kingdom Viridiplantae; phylum Streptophyta; class Magnoliopsida; order Magnoliales; family Magnoliaceae; genus Magnolia; species Magnolia kwangsiensis. The sequence continues at coordinate 108,782,862 of CM073573.1, read as the reverse complement.
TAAATAAACATCACGGCGGGGCCCACATGCAGGGCCGTGGGCCCCTCACGTCGCCTGCCCCAACCGTTGCACACAGCAGCGTGCAGCTTCTGCTGCTGCGTCAGAGGAGAGGCAAGCCTCTGCACGCTTTCTTCAAAATTTGGGAAAAACCCATTTTCTGGGGTTTTTGGCATCTAGGGCCCATTTCAAGATGATCCACCCCGTCCATTGAGTTCAGTGGCTCAAAATAAGCCCAATGAGTCCAAGGTTCGGGATTTTTGGATGCATAGACTCATCAGGAAATGTCTTTAAGGGTAACCACCCAAGTTTCTGATACTATGGCCCACTGGATGATCACGTCAGCCTCATTCTTTGGTTCAATGGTTAAAATGTCCCAAGGAATGTGGTGGATGGCGTGGATTGAATATATACATCAAGGTGGGGCCTATGCAGGTGGCTCACCCCAAAGCTCTCTTCTTTTCTTTTTTTTTTTTTTTTTTTTTTTTTTTTTTACACAGGGACGTCCAGCGTCCCAGATGCTGTACGGTTTGGCATTTAAAAAAAAATTGTGGTGGGCCCTGATTAGGTGGGCCACCACTGATGGATGATGTAGTACAACATTTAAGGTGGGCCTCACTTGAAGAAAACTTGGGCCAAATAAATGCTTCAAGGTGGGGTCCATTCAAGTGGGCCACACAACCCTATTACAAATAAAATAAAATAAAATAAAAAGAAATAAATAAAAGAGAGAGAGAGAGAGAGAGAGAGAGAGAGAGAGAGAGAGAGAGAGAGAGAGAGAGAGAGAGAGAGAGAGAGAGAGATGGACACCTTGTGATGGAGGGACCCCGATACTATGGGCCCTCCCTGTAATGAATCATACAATCAAGTGGGTCCTTTAACACATGGGACCATCAAAATTTAGAATTAACGGTGGGGATCCTTTCCCCACCAATATGGACGGTCTAGATAACCTTTTCTAAGAAATAAACATCATGATGGGGTCCATGGAGAATGACCCCATCATGGAATGATCATGATGATCCTAGTGGGCCATCGGCCATATTTTAGGGTCCCAAGTGAGATCCAAACCATTGATCGGTTGGCCTCACTTGGCCCATCTAAAAAATATGAAAATCTAGTATGATCAAGCACCCACCGTCCGATCTTCTTGCTCCTATGGGCTCCTTAGCTCCTTAGCTTGGATTTCAATGGAGGAGATGGGGAATGAAAGGTTAGGATGGGGAGATCATGGGGTAGGGAAGGTGGGCCACACTTAGAATTGTGGGAGTGTTTGGGAGAGCTCTCATACGTATGGTGCTTGGGATTTTTTTGAGTTTGAAATGAGAAAGAGAAAGAGAGAATTGTAAAGGGAGAGAGAGAGAGAGAGAGGAGAGAGAGAGAGAGAGAGAGAGAGAGTGATGGATGGATGGAGTGATGGATGTGGTGGTGATGGGTGTGTAAGACCTTTTTAACTTTTGAGGCCTTTTGTGTAAGAGAGGTATGGGCATGGAAGACTTTTGTGGCTTGCTTGGAAAAAAGGGTGAAAGTGATGTGTACTTGACATGTACTTGACATGTGATAGATTGATGGATGATTGATTGATGGGATTGATGTGATTGATGTGACACATCATAGAGATTCTCTTGGGTTTCATAACGCGCGGCGTTTTCTTCGCACCGAACGTTGGCCCACATCTCTTGACCAGGGTATCGCCTCGGCGCGCGAGTCGCGGCATTGGAACCGCGGCGACGGCGCGGTTGCTATGGTATTGGTCTCGGGTTGAGTCGACTCGGGTTGACGGTGAATGAATTAGGGTCACGCATGACTATCGATTAAGGATCGAAGGTTGTTGGAATTTGACCGGTAAGATCGCGGAAGTCTATGGAATGGTACGAACTAAGATACGGGTCTTACAGCTCTCGCCTCCTAATAAAAATTTCATCATCAAAATTTACACATCAACGTAACTAAGCATAACTCATGAGGAAGAGAGACATAACGTCATCATATAGAATCAGGGATAAGATACAAAATACATCACATGATCAATCATCAAAGAGATGAGGATAACGCTCTCGAATCTCGGCCTCACGCTCCCAAGAAGCCTCCTCTACAGAATGGTGACCCCACTGAACCTTCACCAACGGAATGACCTAGGTTCTGAGGACCTGCTCCTTCCGATCTAGGATACGGACTGACTGCTCAACGTAAGAAGCATCCTCACGAACCTCTAGCGACTACTAATCAATGACGGGAACTATGTCTGACCCACACTTCCTCAACATAGAGACATGGAAGACGTTGTGGATGCCAGACAACTGAGATGGCAAGGCAAGTCGATAGGCCACGGCGCCAACGCACCCAGTGATCTCAAAAGGTCCTATGAATCTCGGGGCAAGCTTGCCCTTCGCTCCAAATCGAACTACGCCCTTCATGGGTGAGACCTTGAGATACACATGGTCCCCTACATCAAACTCCAAGGGACGACACCGACGATCAATAAAACTCTTCTGTCGGCTCTGAGCTGTGCGCATCCTCTGCCTGATGATGTCAATAGCCCCTGATGTCTCCTGCACAAGCTCAGGACCTAGGAGATGACGCTTTCCAACCTCGGTCCAGCAACTCGGTGATCTGTATGGTCTGCCATATAGCGCCTCAAAAGGAGCCATGCCGATGGTCGCCTGATAGCTGTTATTGTACGCGAACTCAGCCAATCGCAGATGCTCATCCCAGCCACCCCCGAAATCAATCACGCAGGCCCGAAGCATATCCTCAAGTATCTGATTGACCCTCTCGGTATGGCCATCGGTCTACGGATGGTATGCGGTGCTGAGCTGCAAATCAGTCCCCATCGCACACTGGAAGCTCCCCCAAAATTGAGACGTGAACCTCGAGTCTCGGTCAGAAACGATTGAGACTGGAACGCCATGCAGTCTCACAATCTCCTCAATGAATAATCTCGCAAGCCGGTCCATAGACCAAGTCGCACGCATCGCAAGGAAATGTGCTGACTTCGTCAGACGATCCACAACAACCCAAATGGAGTCATGACCTCGCTGAGTCCTCGGCAAACCCATAATGAAATCAGTCACACGTGCTCCCACTTCCACCTCGGGACACTCAACGGCTGCAATAGACCAGGAGGTCTCTGATGATCGGCCTTGACACGCTGGCACGTGTCACACTCGGCCACAAAACTGGCGATCTGGTGCTTCATCCCCGCCCAAAAATACTGTCACCTCATGTCACGGTACATCTTCGTCGAGCCCGGGTGGATAGAAAATTATGATCGATGTGCCTCGATCATAAGATTTCTGCGCAACTCTGAAATATTCGGGACACATAATCGGCCTCTGAAGCGAAGTCCACCATCTGTACCAATCTTCCAATCAGCCTGACTCTCAGATGTAGCCTCAATCATATAACTCTGCAACGACTCATCAGTCTGTTGAGCCTCGATCACCCTAGCGACAAGAGAGGGTTGAATCGACAAGCTCGATAACTGTACGATGGAAGACTGCAGGCCGAACTCAAAATCATACACTGCGATATCCTCAAGCATCCGCCACTCCTGAATCATCATATGCGCCACTAGGCCTCGTGGCTGACGGCCGAGGGCATCTGCCACCAAGTTCGCCTTGCCCGGGTGGTACTGAAGATCAAAATCATAGTCCTTCAGAAGCTCCATCCAGCGCCTCTGTCTCATATTCAACTCAGACTGCGAGAAGAGGTACTTCAAGCTCTTGTGATCAGAGAAGAGCTCGAACCTAACTCCATAAAGATAGTGCCTCCACACCTTCAGTGCGAAGACAACTGTAGCCAGCTCTAAGTCATGCGTAGGATAGTTCAGCTGATGGACCTTGAGCTAACGAGACGTAAAGGCCACTGGTCTCCCGTGCTGCATCAGGACAACACCCAAACCGATATGCGAGACATCAGTGAATACAATAAATCCGTCACTCCCAGAGGGAAGAGTGAGGACAGGAGCGGACGTCAGGCGGTCCTTCAACTCCGTAAATGCTCACTCACAGGCGTCACTCCAAATAAACTCTGCGCCCTTCCGAGTCAACCTGGTCAGCGGGGCTGCAATACGAGAAAAACCCTTAATGAAACGTCGGTAATAGCCCGTCAAACTAAGGAAACTACGGATCTCTGTTGCAGTCGTGGGCTGGCCCCACTGACGCACTGCCTCGACCTTCGAGGGGTCCATTGCGACACCCTCCCTCGTCACTACGTGACCGAGGAACTTCACCTCCTCTTGCCAGAACTCGCACTTCTCCAGCTTCGCATACAGCTGGTGTACGCGGAGGGTCTGTAAAGTAATCTCTAAATGCTGCTCGTGCTCCTCACGGGTCCTCGAATAGATCAGAATGTCATCGATGAAGACTACAACAAACTGATCCAGATATGGGCGGAAGACCTCGTTCATCAGCTGCATGAAGACCGCAGGTGCATTGGTCAGTCCGAAGGACATGACCTGAAACTCAAAATGACCGTAATGCGTCCTGAATGCTGTCTTCGGAATGTCCTCATCTCAGACTCGAATCTGATGATAACCAGAACGTAGGTCGATCTTCGAAAAGAACTGTGCACCTTGTAACTGATCGAACAAATCATCAATCCTAGGGAGCGGGTACTTGTTCTTGATCGTGACTTTATTGAGCTCGCGGTAGTCAACGCAAAGCCTCAACGAGTCATCCTTCTTCTTCACGAAGAGTACCGACGCTCTCCACGGTGAACTGGTCGGACGAATAAAACCTAACTCACGTAACTCGTCCAACTGCTTCTGCAGTTCCCGTAACTCTAACGGTGCCATATGATACGGGGCCTTCGAAATAGGCGCAGTACCGGGCACAAGATCAATCTTAAACTCGGTGAGTCGACGAGGCGGTAATCTCGGAATCTCCTGGAACACAATGGGAAAATCACATACTATGGAAAAATGGTCGATGCAAGCGGCAACAGGCTCCTCTATGGCGCAGGACATCAAACAAGATAACCGCTCTCCTCTAGGCTCAGCAATGAACTAGAACTGTGGCACGTCGGATATACAGAACGTGACGGTCCTCGCGGTGCAGTCCAATATAGCATAGTTTTAACACCCTAAAAATTGGGGGTCGTGTATAAACCCGACTCCCGAGTTTCAGACCGTCACTTATGCAACAAAAATGATTATGATTCAATGTTGTCTGAGTTAAAGCATTCAAATGAGTAAAAGTATACCAAAACTGCAATTCATACTCCAGATTCAGTGATAAAAGCAAGCGGAAGACTAAAGGATATACATATCACTGTATGGAAAAGAAAATAGATCTCAACTGTCTCCAAAGTATGAATACATCTCTGAGTCTCATATACATATAAATAAATAGAATCAAAATGTCAAAAATAGTCCCACTGAGAAGTCCCGTCAATCCAGGCCGCCTAAGCAAAGCCGTCGTGGTACTCCATATATGAGAACTCGTCCTGGTCCTCATCATAATCTGGCTCTACGTCCTGAATTGCTGCCTCACCTGCATCTAAGACTGAGTTTGGTGGGTGTTGCAAACACCATCCCGTAACGTGGGAGTGAGTAGCTAACTCAGTGGAATAATAGAGCAAATATTAACATGTTCTCACATCAATCATGCGATAATAGTAAAGCAGTAAATCAAACATTCCTAATACTGTTGTTAATGCAATATGACGTGACATGATGGTTGCCCTCACCGACGATCTCCCTCATAGGGCACCATCTTACGCCCGTGGCATGCTTTCTTCCCACAGTGCTCCACATCTTCCAGGCACATGCAATGTGATGGTGGTATGATTACCGAGTTATTATTAGTCCATTCATACAGCAGGATTGGGAAACTAAGGTACTTCCCTTATATCAATCCCAACACAGATCCTGTCTAGGGTCGTCACTCCTAGTAATCTCATACGATGTATATTTTGTAGGTCGCTGCAAGGGCTGCCAAGGCTGTTGCTCGCACTCGTTGCACCGCTCCCCTATCACCTTATCAATACAGGCCTACTGTACTCTCATTGCTACGAAAGGGTCGTCACCTCCCGTAGGCTTAGAATACGCTCGCGGTCACTACAAAGGGCTCGTCGCCTGATCAGTATAGGCCGACAATAAGAATATAGTGTCCCATACCACCATAATCTGTTCACGAGTCATAGATGCTCACTGGTCACTACGGAGAGGTTTGTGGTCCTAGCGTAGGCCGACAGCTCGACCATGGTGTCCCATACCACCATGCCCGGCTCATGAGTCTTTATGGATCAAAGTACCATGGTTAATAGGGTTTACAATAGTAAGTTCAGTACCCTAGGTTCAAGCAGTTATGACTCATACAAGGTGAACATACAATGGCCAGTCGGGTTACTTGACGGGCTCGACTAGCATGAGCGCATCTCAAGTCGAACGACATAAAGTGCATAAAATACCTCGTGTGACCTAACCACTGCCGCCAACTCCAAAACACGACTCGCGTTCATCGACACGTCGTTTGTGACAAAGATAAGCCAACCACAAATTTACTCGGTTGCCAACTGCCTGGACTAGGTATAGTCCCAAACATTTATGAATTCACATCAGCAATCACATAAGAGTAATGGGAATAAAATAAAACAATGTGAGCATGTTATCACATGTTATAACATACAACTTAAGTAAATCATCTAACACATGCATTTCATACATATAATGAAATCATGCATATAGCCAACATGTAGGAAATCATTTACATCAGCATATTATTTGAGAATTCAATCTCAAACTAATTCATAACACTATTTAATTCAATACATACTAATACAAACATTTATATAAACACTTAGTCTACATACTTAAGTCTACATATAGTATGTCGACTCAAAGTGCGCATTTGGGCGAATATCTTCGCCAAACTGATTATGCACGCATTCCAAATATCCTAATGTGACAAAAAGCCATGTCAATCATATTAGCAAAATATGGATGAAAACAGTATTTCCTACAAATGACTAAAATGCCTTAAATCTCATATTTTTCGTCTGCTTACGAAATAGGAAACAGACAGCATGTTGTACATGTCAAACGGCGTTGCCATCGATAATCTACTATTAAACGACATTGAAAGTGTTGAAAACAGTCAATCAAAGCGTCTAGAATCTGCACCTTTTATCCTACAAGTGTATGGATTCGAACGGAGCGTGTACGCTTCGTCTACGGCGAATAGGTAACCTATTTCACAAGATGTATAAGCTACCATGCTAAGGAACCGACGGAACCTTAAATCAGAAAGTGTTTGGGGTCTTTTCTTACCTAGAAATGTGGCAGAATCACCGAAAAAGTGATTGAGGTGCGTTGCTTAAGCACGTGAAACAGGTAGTGCAAGCAGCAGGAAGTTCTCTCCTACTCTCTCTCACAATCTCTCACCTTTTCTCTCACACCAGCTAATGGGTGAGAGAAGTGGGGGTTTAAGGCCCTTTTATAACCTAAAACATGCCCAAAACAGGCTTGGGAACAATGTTTACTTGATGCCTAACCAAATCGGGGCTGTTTCGGTCCAAAAAGATATTTCTGGAGGTCCCCTGGCCGAAGCGATCGGACTTATGCTCATGCACGTCGGATGTCATTCACATCCCATTTTCACCATGTTATACATGTCAAACGGCGTTGCCGTCGATAATCTACTATTAAACGACATTGAAAGTGTTGAAAACAGTCAATCAAAGCGTCTAGAATCCGCACCAGAAATGCGGTGGAATCACCGGAAAAGTGATTGAGGTGCGTTGCTTAAGCACGTGCAACAGGTAGTGCAAGCAGCAGCAAGTTCTCTCCCACTCTCTCTCACAATCTCTCACCTTTTCTCTCACACCAGTTAGGGTTTCTAGTAAATTCGGATGGGTGAGAGAAGTGAGGGTTTAAGGCCCTTTTATAACCTAAAACATGCCTAAAACAGGTTTGGGAACAATGTTTACTTGATGCCTAACCAAATCAGGGCTGTTTCGGTCCGAAAAGACATATCTGGAGGTCCCATGGCCGAACGCGATCGGACTTAAGCTCATGCATGTCGGATGTCGCTCACATCCCATTTTCAGTCCAGTAGTATTCGTAGATCGCACGTGGCGGTCTAGTTTCAGTTCAGCGGTCACCGCACGTAGTTCAGGTCTACAAGTCTCGTGATATGAAATAGAAATTTTTTCTGATCTGAGGGTGTAATTTGACTAAATTCTGACGGTCAGAACGCTTAATAATAACGTGCCAAGTCGTGTGCTAGATTTAAATTTCAAAATTCCAAATCTATCCTATTCTCACTCTCTTCACTTCAGGTTCAATGAAATAGCCTCTGAATGTCGGTTGGACTTGATTTTCGAAATGATTGTCAAGTCCAGCTAGGCGGTTATAACGGTCTAAGATTGTAGGTATCGGACTTTCGACGCGCGGTCTAGATCCAATACAAAGTTTCAAAGAGGTCCAGAGAACAAACCGATTTAGAGTTTGATCCGAGGTTTTAGAGTATTATAGTGTCACTGGTTCTACTCGCTTTGGGTCTTGTAGAACACATTTAAAGTGATCAGGGACTATTTCCTAGCTACTCTAGCGTTGCGCTAGCTAACTTACACTTATTTTCCAAAGGAATTAATCCTATGCGATTTCTGGTCGAGTTGGTACTCGAGTCCAAGTATGAATTTTTTCAGGGTGTTACAATAGTACTCGGCGAGCCAATCCATGCCTAGGATGACGTCGAACTCAGACATCGGTAATACAAATAAATCGGTAGGTAGAAAGGTATCCCCAACTAGAACGGGGTAAGACGAGCAAAATCTTCCCAACACTGCAGTCCTCCCCGAGGGAGTCGATACTGATAGGCCCTCACCAGAAGACTCCAACGGTAAGCCAGTCGATCGGCAGAAGCTCTCAGCCACAAAAGAGTGCGATGCACCGGAATCAAACAGCACACGTGCAATGCATGCAAAAACTGAAAGTATACCCTCAACGACTCCTCTAGAAGACTATGGGTCCTGCTGAGCCGCATAAAACCTAGCCTGAGCCGGCTGGGGAGGTGTCTGTCCCCTCTAAGCATGCGGCTGCTGCTGCTGGGGTCGCTGAGGCGGTCGAAACTGCTGCCTCTGAGGCTAGTACTGATGCTACTGCTGAGGTGGCCTCGTTGGTGGGGGCTGCTATCGCTGCTGCTGTGGGGGTCTCTGCTGTTGCAGTGGAGGCTGCTGCGGAGCCCTCTGCTGTTGTGGACCTCTCTGCTGTTGCTGGGGGTTGGGACACTCCCATGAACGGTGTCTCGTCACACCGCACCTAAAGCAAGTGCCAGTGAACTGCCTCTAAGGTGGTGGTGGAGGTGCTGCTGGTGCTCGGAAGGCTGGGCGACCTGTACGCCTCTGCTGCTGTGGTCGACGCTGCTGAGAGTCACTAGGAGGAGCCTGCCTCTTCCGGTCTCTCCTCTGACCACGATCAGACTGAGAACCGGCCCACTTTGTCTCAAAAATTTGGGCCTTCCGCACCACCTCCTCAAAGGTCGGAAGCTCATGGCCAATAACACGGCCGCGTAGACCGTAATGCAAGCCGTCCTCGAATCTTCGGGCCCTCTGCCCCTCGTCATCAACAAGGTAAGGAGCAAATCTGGACAGTGCTACAAAGCGAGCCGCGTACTGGGCCACGGTCATATCGCCCTACACTAGGGCCTCGAACTCCAACGCTCGCTGTCGTCGGACGTGATCAGGGAAGTACTGTCGGTTAAACTGATCCATGAAATCCTCCTAGGTCCACACAAAATTGGCGCTTGCTGCTTGGGAAACTGATGCCCACCAGTGCTCAGCCTCACCATGGAGAAGGAATATGGCTAGTCGAACTTGCCGCTATGTCGCATATCCCATAGTCTCAAATACCTTCTCCACATCAGCACGCCATCTCTCAGCTATAGTCGGGTCCGGCTCACCCTGGAAACGCGGGGGATCGAGCCGTCGAAACTCACGAAGGAGAGCACTAGCACGATCCTGCTCTGCCTGTGCTGGCGAAACAACTGCCTGCCCTGCCCTGCCCATGGAGTGCAGCTGTCACAGCCTGTAACATCTGCTGCAACTGAGAGGCACTCACGGATACGGTCGGCTCCGTACCGGTCTCTTGTGGAAGAGCAGGATACTCAGGATGGGCAGTAGGAATCTCTGGTGGAGGAGCAGGATACTCAGGAACAGGCATCGTAGGTGGTAATGCGGGAGCCGCAGTTGGTGGAGCGGGATCCTCAGGTGGTGGTGCGGGAGTCGATCGGGTAACTCTTTCACGCGCCATGTCAAACAGGAAAGAGCGAAAGTGCCTATCAACTTCAAAACTCTCGAAGGCACGTACGTTAAGGGTCTGTAACGGAAGGTCGCTAAGCTATCCGAACTTCGAAACTTAGCCATTCTACACTCATAGCAGACATGTAATGTTTTTCTCGGTTATTCCCAAGTTATGCTCTAATACCAACTTCTGTCATGCCCCAAACTCGGAAACCGGGCTCACAAAATTTTCGATCCCCGAATCCGGCGCTGACAGCCTCCGTAGAACCCCATTCTCGGCTCCTAGTGCCCATTTTCCAGGTTCCGATCCTGGGATACTACGAGGAGGATTTTCAACGTCAGTTTGATTCGTAATAAGCATATCCAAAGGCATAACCCACAAACAACAATCAAGAACTCCATTACATTTCCACTATAATCAAAAACTTTACAAGTACAATGAGCATAGAGGAAAATATAATGGTAAAGAACAAAAACTCCAAAATGATCTGCAACGTGCTCCTGCCTCAGCGCTGTTGCGAACCAACGTCACCTGCACACAACGGTCGTGCATAAGCTTATAGAAAGCTTAGAGGGTGGTGAAAGTGTGTGCGCAAGGTAGTAATATGAACATGCAATGTCAGAGTAATGCGAAATATGTAGATGGATCTATAATATCATGAGCCGTACCAAGGCTATGCAGTGCAAGAAAAGAATGGTATCGGCCATCCCAAGGCCATGCGATGTGCAATGCAACTCAAGCATACAGATCCTCATCTATGTCCACACATCAATACAACTCAAATATGGGATATCACCGGGGTCTAGTACACTCTAAACCAGATTGCTGCCACATCGCACGCAATAAGGTGAGTGGATGAGACCTCACTATCCGTCTGCCAATATCGGGCGTGACTCATCGATAGTGGACCCATTCCTCGAGCTGGTCAAACTCAGCCTAGCATTACCCCTTACTCTCGGGCGGGTAAGGCCGCACACCCTTCCAACTGACCACGACACAGTGGAGAGCACAACCAACTGGTAATCGGCACTCAACGCTCATCTACCCACTCGGTCTAGACGTTGGAGCAACCTCTTGGTACCATAAGGGTTTATGAACTTTCACCTAGGGATATCTATAGCACCCCATGTAAAATAAGATTTTCGGTATCCAATCCTGCCAACCACGATACGCCTGTGGAGGCTACGGCCCCGATGTCGCTAGGGCGTAATAACCATGTCACACAAAGCGAAATGCATGAATCACACTATCCAATCATGCAACAAATCCTGCGCGTATCGTGCGCTCATGTCGGGCAGCACCGCCTAACCGGGAGCCCATAAACAACCTGCCCGAAGGCATATGCTATGATCAGACAATTCTCACGTCAAGCATACATATGATGCGTATGATCATGAGTCATGAAACTATACTAAACATATTATAATGAGATGAAGTATCCTTACAATGTAGATGGGCCTGGATGGCCTATACACAATAAGTATGGGCCTAACAATGGGCCCTAAGGAGAGTCGTAATGTGGACATCCAACCAACATTACACTTGCAATGTGGACGTCAAACCAATATTTCTCCCAAGGCACGATCGTTGTAAACATCGTTACATAATCCGTGTTGGGCTCACACATTGCAATGGACCTTAGGTACATCCCATTAGGCCTTAAATACATCAAATGGCTTTATCATATGGGCCTTTTATTCATCAATGGGTCACATCAATGGGCCACACCAATGGGCCTTAAATGCATTGCAATGGGTCAAAACCCATGGGCCTTATTCAAATCAAATGGGCCTAACCCATAGGCCATATTCAAATCAAATGGGCCTAACCCATAGGCTTTCTTATAAGTCAAATGGGCCTAACCCATAGGCCTTTTGTAAATCAGATGGGCCTAACCCATAGGCCTTATATATCAGATGGGCCTAAATTCATAGGCCGTTATATATCAAGTGGGCCTAAATCCATAGGCCTTTTACTAATCAAATGGGCCTAATCCCGCAGGCCTAGAGGCCCATTGAAATGTTTAATTTTCATCCAAAATGGCAAAGGGCCCACTGCTATGTTTATTTCCATCCAAACTGTTCATGAGGTTGCATGGGCCTAGGCCCACTGCAATATTTATTTGTCACCCAGCGTGTGTATGGGCCAGGGGGAGGCCCACTATAGTGTTTATTTCCATCCAAACTGTTCAGCCAGGGGAGGGGGGGGGTGGCGTGAACAAACACACGCGCAAGGTGGGCTCCACCGTCCACTGGACGGTGGAGGTAAAACACAAATATAAGGTGGGCTTGTGGACGGTGGATATAAAACGCTACATCATTGTGGGTCCCATGTGGGGCCCACTGAAATGTTTATATGGCATCCAAGCCGTTCATAAGGTCATGCGGACCTAGGTGGAAGGAAAACACAAATTTCGTCTTGATCCAAAACTTCAGTGGACCCCAGAAAGGGTTTCAATGGTAGATGTTCATTCACACTATTTCCTATGGTGTGGGCCACCTGTCTATTGGATGGGGTTGAAATTCGGAGGGGGCCCACTACTGGGGGTGGCCCACCTCGTGGGCAGGTTGGATGAAAAATAAACATCACAGAGGGGCCCACATGCAGGGCCGTGGGCCCCTCACGTCCGCCCGCCCCAACCGCTGCACACAGCAGCGTGCAGCTTCTGCTGCTGCGTCAGACGAGAGGCAAGCCTCTGCACGCTTTCTTCAAATTTTGGAAAAAACCCATTTTCTGGGGTTTTTGGCATCTAGGGCCCATGTCAAGATGATCCACCCCGTCCATTGAGTTCAGTGGCTCAAAACAAGCCCAATGAGTCCAAGGTTCGGGATTTTTGGATGCATAGACTCATCAGGAAATGTCTTTAAGGGTAACCACCCAAGTTTCTGATACTATGGCCCACTGGATGATTATGTCAGCCTCATTCTTTGGCTTAATGGTTAAAATGTCCCAAGGAATGTGGTGGATGGCGTGGATTGAATATATACATCAAGGTGGGGCCTATGCAGGTGGCTCACCCCAAAGCTCTCTTCTTTTCTTTTTCTTTTTTTTTACATAGGGACTCCAGCGTCCCAAACGCTGGACGGTTTGGCATTTAAAAAAAATTGTGGTGGGCCCTGATTAGGTGGGCCACCACTGATGGATGATGTAGTACAACATTTAAGGTGGGCCCCACTTGAAGAAAACTTGGACCAAATAAATGCTTCAAGGTGGGATCCATTCAAGTGGGCCACACAACCCTATTACAAATAAAATAAAATAAAATAAAAAGAAATAAATAAAAGAGAGAGAGAGAGAGAGGGAGAGAGAGAGAGAGAGAGAGAGAGAGAGAGAGAGAGAGAGAGAGAGATGGAGGGTGGGACACGCTTGTGATGGAGGGACCCCGATACTATGGGCCCTCCCTGCAATGAATCATACAATCAAGTGGGTCCTTTAACACATGGGACCATCAAAATTTAGAATCAACGGTGGGGATCCTTTCCCCACCAATATGGACAGTCTAGATGACCTTTTCTAAGAAATAAACATCATGATGGGGTCCATGGAGAATGGCCCCATCATGGAATGATCATGATGATCCTAGTGGGCCATCGACCACATTTTAGGGTCCCAAGTGAGATCCAAACCATTGATCGGTTGGCCTAACTTGGCCTATCTCAAAAATATGAAAATCTAGTATGATCAAGCACCCACCGTCCGATCTTCTTGCTCCTATGGGATCCTTAGCTCCTTAGCTTGGATTTCAATAGAGGAGATGGGGAATGAAAGGTTAGGATGGAGAGATCATGGGGTAAGGAAGGTGGGCCACACTTAGAATTTTGGGAGTGCTTGGGAGAGCTCTCATACGTATGGAGTTTGGGATTTTTTTGAGTTTGAAATGAGAAAGAGAAAGAGAGATTTGTAAAGGGAGAGAGAGAGAGAGAGAGAGAGAGAGAGAGAGAGAGAGAGAGAGAGAGAGAGAGAGAGAGATAGAGTGATGGATGGATGGAGTGATGGATGTGGTGGTGATGGGTGTGTAAGACCTTTTTGACTTTTGAGGCCTTTTGTGTAAGAGAGGTATGAGCATGGAAGACTTTTGTGGCTTGCTTGGGAAAAGGGGTGAAAGTGATGTGTACTTGACATGTACTTGACATGTGATGATTGATGGATGATTGATTGATAGGATTGATGTGATTGATGTGAGACATCGTAGAGATTCTCTTAGGTTTTGCAACGCTCGACATTTTTCTCACACCGAACGTTGGCCCACATCTCTTGACCAGGGTATCGCCTTAGTGCGCGAGTCGCGGCATTGGAACTGCGGCGAAGGCGCGGTTGCTATGGCATTGGTCTTGGGTTGAGTCGACTCGGGTTGATGGCGAATGAATCAGGGTCGCGCGTGACTATTGGTTAAGGGTCGAAGGTTGTCGAAATTTGACCGGTAAGATCGCAGAAGTCTATGGAATGGTACGGACTAAGATACGGGTCTTACACCGATGAAGGCCACAATTTGAGGAATTACTTCAAACTGATGTAATGTCTCTACCGTCTAGCCTCAAGGCACCGAAGTTTAACCTAAAAATTTTGCCCTCTGAATTGAAATATGTCTATTTAGGTCAAGATAAGACATACCCAGTGGTGATTTTTGCCCACCTTGAGTAAGAACAGGAAAATATGCTCATCTTTACTCTCATTGAGCATAAGGGAACCCTTGAATGGTCGATTACGAACCTCAAGGGAATTGACCCTTCGATTTATACTCACGGAATTTATCTTGAGGATAATGCGAAGACCTCTCGAAAATCACAATGTAGAATAAATCTAAACATGAAGGAAGTGGTTAAGGCTGAGGTTCTTAAACTATTGGATATGGGTATCATATACCTGATATCCGATAGTAAATAGGTGAGTCCAACTCAGGTGGTTCCCAAGAAGTTTGGAATCACCATCGTAGCCAATGCCAATAATGAACTCGTGCTAATTAGAGTTACTACTAGTTAGAGAATGTGCATTGACTATAGGAAATTGAATACTGTTATAAGGAAGGATCACTTTCCTTTACCCTTCATCAATCAAATTTTGCAAAGGCTAGTTGGTCATTCCTATTACTGTTTCCTTGACGAGTATTTGGGCTACAACCAGATAGAGATAGCTCTTGAAGATCAGAAAAGACCACGTTCACATGTCCTTTTGGCACCTTTGCTTACGGAAGGATGCCATTCGAACTGTGTAATGCCCCCACCACTTTTTGGCGATGTATGATGAGTATTTTTTCTGACATGGTGAGGCAATATTTAGAGGTCTTCATGGATGACTTTTCTGTCTTTGTTGCATCTTTCAGTGATTGCTTAGAGAATTTAAATGTGTGTTGAAAAGATGTGACGAAAAGAATTTGGTACTCAATTAGGCGAAGTATCATTTCATGGTTCGTAAGGGAATTATTTTTGGATACATCATCTCGCTCAAGGGAATCAAGGTAGATAAAGCAAAAATTGATCTTATCTCTACCCTACCTCCAACCAAGAACATATGAGACGTGCGATCCTTCTTAGAACACACTAAATTTTATAAGAGATTCATGAAGGACTTTAGCCATCTCTCTCATCCTTTATGTAATCTACTTCAAAAGGATGCACCATTTGAGTGGACTGAGGACTAAATAATATCAGAAAGCTTTTACTAAGCTCTAGGGCATGTTAACCACTACACATATCATGCAACCACCCGATGCAAGCCTTCCTTTTGAACTTATGTGTGACACGTCTGACTATGCTCTTAGGGTAGTCTTAGGCCAGAGAAAAGACAAGAAGCCTTATGTTATTCATTACGTAAGTAGAACTCTAAATCCTTCCCGAGTGAACTATTCTACAACAGAAAAGGAACTCTTAGCTGTAGTGTTCACTTTGGACAAATTTAGGTCTTACTTGATTGGATCCAAGATCATCATTTACACAAATCATGCGGCACTCAAGTATCTTCTTTCTAAGAATGATGCTAAGCCCTGACTAATAAAATGGATCCTCCTACTCCAAGAATTTGATTTGGAAATAAAAGATAAAAAGGGAGTAGAGAACGTAGTGGCTGACCATCTTTTCTGCCTTGATCGCTCTAATTCCCTTAAGTCGACACATATAAATGACATGTTCCTTGACGAACAATTGTTCAAAGTCTCCCATTCACCTTGGTTTGTTGATATTGCTAATTATCTTGCCATAAGTTTCACGTCGACACATTGGACTACGCAAGATAAGAAAAAATTCTTCATTGAGGTTCGTAAGTTCTTCTAGGATGATCCATATTTGTTTAAATATTATCTAAACCAAATCTTAAGGAGATGTGTGCCAGACAATGAACATCAAAGTGTCATCTCCTTCTTTCACTCTCAGGCCTATGGTGATCACTTTTTTTGCTAAGAAGACCACAGCCAAGATTCTACAGTGTGGCTTTTACTGGCCCACTATGTTCAGAGACACTCATGAATTTTACAAAGCTCGTGAGCGTTGTCAGAAGTTGGGACATTATCCCATTAAAATATAATGCCTCTTAACCCCATTCTGATCATTGAAGCATTTGATTGCTGGGGCATTGATTTCGTGGACCATTCCCCCAATCTTTTAAAAATTTATATATTTTACTCGCTGTAGACTATATCACTAAATGGGTCGAAGCAATTTCGTGCTGGAACAATGACCATAAAATGGTCATTAAATTCTTAAAAGAAAACATCCTTTCCCGGTTCGGAATGCCTTGAGCCATCATTAGTGATGGCGGCTCACATTTTTGTAATAGGCCATTACGAACCTAATGAAGAAATATAGTATTTCTCACCAGGTGAGCACTCCCTACCATCCACAAACAAGTGGGCAAGCTGAAATTTCTAATAGAAAAATTAAATACCATAAGGATTGGTCATTCCGATTGATCGATGCCTTATGGGCTTACCATACCACATTTAAGAGCCCTATGGGAACGTCTCCCTTTAAACTTGTCTATGGGAAGACTTGCCATTTGCCTGTGGAATTGGAACATAGAGCTTACGGGGTGATCAAAAATTTGAATTTCAATCTAGACAACGCTGGCTCGCTACGTAAACTTCAATTGAATGAACTCAAAGAAATTTGAAATGATGCATACGAGAACTCGAGAATTTACAAGGACAAAATGAAGGTGTTTCATGACCAACACATTCTTCGAAAATCATTCACACTAGGCCAAAAGGTCCTCTTGTACAATTTTCAGTTACATCACTTTCTGAGTAAACTCTGATCTCATTGGACTAACCATTTCACTATTACTAATGTTTATCCTCATGAGGATGTCGAGATTCAGAATCCAAGTAATGCAATTAGTTTAAAGTAAATGGACATCGATTAAAGGCATTTGTTGAGAAATTTGATTCAGAGGACATGTCGATACCTCTGAATGATCTTATTTACTAGGATTGATCTCCTAGTCTAACAAAGGTATAATTAGGCTTATTGCTTTCATGTTATGTTTAGGATAGTTGGCTTTATGCTGCTTAAGATAGTCTGCTTTCCATTTATTTTATGATAGTTTTTTTTTTGGTTGATTAACTCTTGTGCTAACCACCTTCATGCTGAGATCCATCGAAAAAAGCCTCCATATCTCTTCATCAAGTACTATCTTTCCATCACCTCTCTTTCAATTACGTTTTTCTTTTACAAATCATGCTTATTTCTTTACACTGAGGACAATGTAGATTTTAGGTTGGGGATGGGAGATTAGGTAAAATAATCAGTGTTTTATCAGTTTTGAACAAACTTCATAAAAAAATTTTAAAATAAAAAAAATTCAATGTTTATCTATTTGGAAAGCGATAAGTTGTATAGTTAAGACCGTTTTAAGTATGATGATAAGATAAGAATCGAATTTTGAATTGTTAGAATTGGAGCAACTAAGTAACCTATCACTTATGGTTCTTACACTCAATTAATTAAGAGGATGTTCGAATATTATGATTATTCAAATTGTTTATGTGAATAGTACTAGATTTTTTTTATTGTTAGTATGGTGATCATTGAAAGATATTGAGAACCAAGTCTGAAAATTTTTATCCACCTTAAAAGAAGAAAGAACCAGTTAAAAAATAGGAGATCGACAAAGAGGTCATAAAGAATGAAGAATGACGACATCTTCAAGGGGAATGAAAAATGTCTTTGAAAAGGATGTAATGTCTAAAGAAGAGGAATAAATACAAATGACTCTCGATATAATATAAAAAACTGAAAAAAAAGGAAAAGGGGATAAGTTCGAAATTAGTACTTGTGTTTTCAACCAATCTTGAAGTGACGTGCATGACTAACATTATGAAAGATACTATTTTCACTGAACACTTTCAAAAACTTGATATGCGAACTATGCTCTGACCTAATGGATAAAGGACTTATTTGATTGATTAATTATGTGATTCAACTCCAGGTTTTTAAAATCTCAATTTCTCATCTTGAGTTTACTCATTCATACTTGACTACATAAAAGATCTTTTTCTGAAAAAGGTTTGAACATTGCACATTAAAGTTCATTTTTTGCATACTTTGCTGGAGACTAACAAAATGCTAGTTGGAGATTGTGTTGAGGGTTAAATATTACATATTGGACCCCATCTATTATTTGGTTTTATGAACATAATAATGCTTAATGTTCTATTTTAATCATATTTTTGTTGCAAGGTGAATTCAAGAGCTTGGATTAAAAAGGATGTTAAAAGCATGAATTTAACACTCAAGAATCACTAAAGTCAAGATTAGATCTAATGAAACCAAGAATGAAGAATGCACATACTGAAGATCCAAGAAAATCAAGTCAAGAATGAAGAAAATCAGAGTTTTAAAGTGAAATTCAATAATCCTTGACCAATCCAGGCCTCTGCTCGACTAGCCCAGGCTACACATGACCAGTCGTGGACATCGCTCGACTAGTTGAAGCTCGGCTGGTCGAGTTGCCTCAACTAGAACTCCAGTGAGTAAAATAACTAAATTTTCATCCTACTTGACCAGTCGAGGGTGTCCCACGACCGGTCGAGGATGTCCCACAACCGGTCGAGGGTTATGCAAAACTTGTGTAGACTGCATAAATTTGAGACGATTTCCAGAAATTTCCAACTCGGTGCAAAATTCTAAGGCCTAAAACTATAAATAGGGGTCCCTAGGGCATCCCTAAGCATCATCTAGGGTTGGAGGAATGGAATAAAAGCATGAAAAAGTTATCGCCAAGAGTTTTTCTTCCCTTTTCTTAGTTATTTTTATGCTTTTCTTAAGAGATTCTAGTTCAATCATGTTTATGGTTGGCTAAATCTCTTAGCTAGGGCTAAGAGGTGAAGGTTGTAATGTGATGAGATGTTTCTATTGCTTTGATTAATGTTTATATTGAACTCTCTTCATTTCTAGTTCGATTATAAGGAATACTTTCAGTTTTTAATGGTTTGTTGTGACTCAAATTACAATGAATTTATGATAGCTTTGAATATGTTCTTTTCATATATTGAGATTGTCAAGTTAGAAAATCCTGTTTTTCACCATCGTCTCTTAAGCATGGTCAGATGATGAAATCCTCCCTAACTTTCATAAATCTCTCAAATTGGTTATGGGATTGGTAAATCCTATTGTTTGCCTTGTCTCATGGGCATGGTTTTGTGATGGAGTCACTTTCACTTCTCACACCTCTCTTCCATTAAGAACTAGGTCAAAGAAATTTCAGATTTGATTTTACTGAGATATCTTCCAATTAGATAGGATGAGACTCTGATTCCAATCATGTGACTTGAATCAAGTATAGATCTCCTTGATCTCTACAAGTGGATCCTTGAAAACCCTAGTTTCTAACCTTTGAATTTCTTTAACTTTTCATTAAATCTCTCACAATCACTCTCAAATATTTCAGATTTTGGTTTTCATCTTTTTCTAGTTCTTCTTCTAGTTACTTTCAGAAAACACACGAGATTAGTCCCTGTGGATTTGATCTCGGTCTCACCGAGATTATTACTACATTGCAGCCCTACACTTGGGGTTGTGAACATCTTGTGGTGAATGCTTTATTTCTTTTGGTGGTGGATGCTATTTATTTCATTCTTTTGGTCAATGTTGTAATTATTTTATATTCTCTTACTAGCTTGAAAGATTAATTTTAAAGACATTCGTGAAATAAGAATGTCCTGCCTAATATTGTATGTGAAGGTTATCCTACGAATTATTTAGAATCAAGGTTTCATTACTTAAGCGATTGAGATTTTGTATTCATTATGTATTCTGCTTTTATTTTGATTATTTGGAATTATCCTATTCACCCCCCTCTAAGACATCGCTAGCTCTCCTTTTCAAGGTTAATCGGTCTTGCTAATCGGACTGGCCTCCAGGTTGCTCTTGCATATGAGCTCAATGATGAAATCAACCACTTCTTAGCCTTTGATGGAGGTTCGGGGTTAATATTTAATGTCAAACTCTCTAAGCTTGACCTCCCATGAAACGCCCTGAAAATTGATGGTCGAGCATAACTTAGCTCCCGAGTTTCAAAACATCACTTATGTAACATTTTCAACAATGGATGTATATTGTCTGTATTAGTGCATAAAATATGAAGTAGATTAAGCCAAATCAGCAAAACATAATCCAGGAATAGTTGTAGTATGCAAGCAGAAGACTAAAATGAATATATAAACTACTACAAGTCCCCAAAATATGTATGCTCTGTCAGGTTAATAGTTACAAGTATTGTTTCAAAATACAAATGTCAAAATGTGATAGTCCTCTACAAAACATAAACCCTGAAGCTCCGATGATTCAGAATGGTCTAAGTAAACCTGCCTGAATACTGCATGTAGGAGAATGCCTCCTCATCATCCTCGAACTCTGGCTCTGCCTCATGGGACGCATCATCATCTGCAACTAAGACAGAGTTTGGTTGGTGTTTAAACACCGTCCTAGAACGTGGGAGTGAGTGATCAACTCGATGGAACTATACATCAAAGGTTAACATGTTATCAATTCAGTTAAGCAGAAATGATAAAGCAATACAATCAAACATGTCCTAGATACTCTGATTAATAAAAGTATGGGATGTAGTATGATGCATGCCCTCGCCTGCACTCCCTCTGCGATCTTCATGTTACGGTCGCGCATGTCAGTCACTTCCTCAGTGCTCTACCCAAGGCCAAATGACACATGCAGTGCGGTGCATGTACTTGATTTCCAAGTTCTTATTAGTACTTTTCATACAGCAGGATTGGAAAGCTAAGGTACCTCCCTTATATCAATACCCAAATAATGATCCATTCTAGGGTCGTCACTCCTAGTAAATCTCATACGATGTTACGGTTCTAGGTCACTATAAAGGGCTCGTTACCAATCAATACAGGCCTAGTTATACCCTAGAAGATACAATAAGGCTCCTCGCTTCAATGCAGTTTCAGGGTATGCTCGAGGTCACTACAAAGGGCTCTTCACCAAATCAGTGTAGGATGACAGCTCAAATACAGTGTCCCATACCACCGTATTCGGCTCACAAGTTTGGATTTGCTCATTGGTCACTACGGGGAGGCTCGTCGCCCCAACGTAGGCTGACAGCTTGACCACGGTGTCCCATACCACCATGTCCGGCCCATGAGTCTTCACGGATTGAGGTACCAAGGTTAACAGGATTTCACTGGTGAGTTTGGTACCATAGATTCAAGCAGTAGCATCCAAATATGGTGAACATACATCGGGTCAATCGGGTAAATGACGAGTTCAACTAGGATGAGCACACGTTGAGTTGATCGACATGAAATGCATAAGCAC
The DNA here is from genome assembly GCA_037074715.1 of Magnolia kwangsiensis. Classification (NCBI taxonomy): domain Eukaryota; kingdom Viridiplantae; phylum Streptophyta; class Magnoliopsida; order Magnoliales; family Magnoliaceae; genus Magnolia; species Magnolia kwangsiensis. The sequence continues at coordinate 108,760,848 of CM073573.1, read as the reverse complement.
TTCGTGTGGCCTAACCATTGTCGATATCCTAAGTACAACTCAAATTCATCGAACACATCCTGCGTGGTGAAAACAACCTCAGCCACCAATTCGAGAACTATTACCGATTACCTAGACTGTGATATAGTCCAAATCACATGTAAACACAATAATGAATACTTAAGTTAAATCCTACAATCATGTAAGCATGTTATGGATTATAACTTAAACATAAATACACAGTACATGAAGGAAATCATACACACAGTTACACATGAATAAGCAGATTATACAGTTCAATGAGGAAATCATACACACAACTAAGGTAGTTGGGATTCATATCCCAATTCCCTTATAAATCACACTTTACCAACTACTAACTCATTCATACATTTTCACAAACACTTAGACAACACTTTTCAACATACATCACGTATGTTGGCCATATTATGTATTAGGGCAAATCCTTTTACCAAGGAGTTATCGCATACATAACAACCATGTACCTGCCACAATTAATCATGTCAATCACAACATCAGATTCCAAATGCATACAAACATTTCAACAAACCCATGAAATACTCTATTCACAACATAGTTTATACATATATGTAAAACGAAACAGATAGCGCATTTGTCATGTGTAATTGCACCCACATCAGTAATAAATCATTATTTGACATTGAAAATCTTGAAAACCATAACCTAAACATATATAGTCCGTACCTTAAACTGAAAAATGTGTAATAGGTATGATTTAGATGCTAAGTCTTCGTCAATGGCGGATTGGCAACCTAGAACACGAAGTAGGTTAGCTACATCATTACTTAGACTATTTGAAACTCTAGAATGGATTAGGGTTGGGTTTTCTTACCTAAGAACGGGATCAGTATTTCCTGTATAACGATATAGATGGGCTAGTAAAGCACGTGGAGTAGCGGGGAAGAATCCCAGGATGAATCTCCAACTTCTCTTACACTTTCTCTCTCTTTACTCTCCCTTTTCTTGGGTAGGGTTTTAGAATTCGTATGGATTATGAGAGAGGGGGTTTAAGGCCCTTATATAGGCCCAGAACTGACAGAAACAGTCCCATGGACATGGTATACGTAGGTTATATCCAAATCAGGCTTGTTCCGAACCAACGGAGCATTTCTGGAGGTCCCTTTGCTGAATGCGGTCGAAATTAAGCTCAATAATATTGGATCTTGATCAAGCTAAGTTTTCAGTTAGATCAGGTTTACAGATTGATCGTGGAAGACCAGTTTCAGTTCAACGGTCACCGATACTCGATCAGGGCCACAAGTACATTGGCATGTGTGGGACATTTCTCCTGATCTGAGGGTGAATTTGAGTCAAATTCTGACGATCATAATACTTATAATTGGCCCACAAGTGACACGACTTAGATTACTTAAATTTGTATTTAATTTCTAAAAAGATTCACTTTTCTCACACACTTCGCTCCGGACTTAAGTAAATCATCCCAGGACATCATCTAGACTTGATTTTTGAGGTGGTTGTCAAGTCCAACAAGGTAGTCATATTTGTCTAAGTTCGTCACTGTTGAACTTTCGACGTGTGGTCCAGGTCCTATACAGAGTTTCAATGTGCTCCCAAGAGCAACCGAGTTTAGAGATGAATCCTAGGTTTCGGGATAATGTAGTGTTAATAATTCTATAAGTTTTGGGTCTTGCAGATCATATTTAAAGTGATTGGTGTTAATTTCCTAGGTAATCTATTTTAGCGCTAGTTAATTCTCGTCAGATTTCTAATGGATTTAGTCCTACGAGCTCTCTGCTTGAGGTGGTACTCGGGTTTTCGTATGGATTTTTCTAGGACGTTACATCCCATTTTGTAAGTCTTCCCGATACCTCAGGTTTCTCGAGGACTAGGTGGAAGGTTGGTTGGTCAGGACTACGATGGTATAGGCCTGGAAGTAAGGTCACAAGCAATGGGATGAGATGACCAGGGTCAGAGTGAGCTTCTCGATGTCTGAATACTGGGTCTCTATTTGGACCAGGTCTTTGCTAATGTTGTACACTGGTAGTTATTTCCTTTCTTGCTCTTGGATAAGGGTTGAGCTAACTGCTGTTGTTGAAACTACTAATTATAGCAGTAGCAACTCTCCTTGCTCGGGCTTTGAAAGTTTGTGATGGAGATCCTAAGTACTACTTGAGCTGTAGGAAGGCGAGCTCACATTCTTCTATCCACTTTATCTTTTTTTTTTTTTCCTTTCAATTGCTTGAAAATGGGAGACATTTATTGGTGGCTCGAAAGACAAAACGGTTAAGGGCGGCTATTCTCCCTATGAGGCATTGAATCTCTTTCATCGTCTTGGGCAAGCTCATGTCTAGCAGAGCTTGGATTTTATTAGGGTTTTCCTTTATCCCCCTTTGGCTGACCAGAAATCTGAGGAAGTTTATTGAGCTATCACCGAAGGCGCACTTGCTTAGATTTAATTTCATCAGGTACCTTCGCAGGATTGCGAACATCTTTCTGAGGTTGGCAATGTGGCTTGCAGATTTGATGCTTTTGACGAGCATGTCGTCAACGTAGACCTCCATGGTGTGTCCTATCTTCTTAGCGAATATTTAGTTTACGAGCGTTAGTATGTGGCCCAGGGTTCTTTAGCCCAAAAGGCATGACCTTATAGCAGTGCGGTCATATTTGTCTAAGTTCGTCGCTGTCGGACTTTCGACGTGCGGTCAAGGTCCGAAACAGAGTTTCAATGTGCTCCCGAGAGCCACCAGGTTTAGAGATGAATCCTAGGTTTCAAGATAATGTAGCATTAATAATTCTACAAGTTTTGGGTCTTACAGATCGTATTTAAAGTGATTGTGTTAATTTCCCAGGTAATCTAGTTTAGCGCTAGTTAATTCTCATCAGATTTCTAAAGGATTTAGTCCTACGAGCTCTCTGCTTAAGGTGGTACTCGAGTTTTCATACGAATTTTTTCAGGACGTTACAATCTACCCCCCTTAAAGAAAAAATTTTATCCTCAAAATTTGTACCTTTTCGTACTCCTCGAGGATCTGAAGGTAGTTCTTCCGGACCTCAGCTTCAGTCTCCCAAGTAGCCTCTTCTTCACTGTGATGTGTCCATAGTACCTTCACAAGTGGGATAACCTTACTACGCAATACTTGGTCCTTCCTATCCCGAATACATATGTGGCATCCTTGCTCAACTGCACCTGCTCCCAACGAATAATGTGCAAAGGATCAGGAACATACTTCTTCAACATGGACACATGGAATACGTTTTGCACGCCTACAAGTGGTGTGGACAAAGCAAGACGATATGCTACTGCCCCCACTCGATCTATTATCTAAAATGGTCCAATGAATCTCGGCGTGAGCTTCCCTTTCTTACCAAACTGAAGGACTCCCTGTAAGTGCTATGATTTCATATCCCTTTAGTTGTCAAATTTTATGGTGCCAAAACCTATATCTATGTCTTGTATATCTTGTGTTTTATGTTTGAAGTCTATTCATTGCAATCAAGACATATCAAGACATCGCATTTCAAGACAAGATCTTAAATGAAGAAAGTTTTCAAGTCTTGGATGAAGAAATCAAGAATAGAAGTTTTCAAGGTTGCATGTTCAAGGTTTGATCAAGTTCAAGTTTACGAGAAGACTTTATCAAGTCAAGATCAAGCTTAAGAAGGCCTACTACAAGTTTTGAATATTCACAAGCTTCTCTTAAGGGTCATCTGAGTCTTCAGACTTTCAAGTCCATCTCACTTTTAAGGTTTGTTTGACCTTAGATTGACCTTAGGATGGGCTTTACTGTAGGTCATTCCGGATACATAACTTATATATTTTTATATGTTTGTTTGGAGTGTTCTAAGACCAGTCCTAGGGACTTTAAGACCAGTCCTAGCTTTGCTAGGACCAGTCTTAGGTTTTTCAGGACCAGTCCTAGGTAGTTGAAGATTTTTGGATCTTTCTAGCTGTCCTACGACCAGTCCTGGACATCCTATGACCAGTCCTAGAAGTTCTACGATTCATCCTTCAACCGGTCGTAGCCCTACGACTCAAACTCCAGCAACTATTTTTGGGGTCCTATGACCGGTCGTACGTGTCCCATGACCAGTCGTAGATGGCCCACGACCGGTCGTAGACCATCCAGGACTGGTCGTGGAGCAGAAAATCAAATCCCGCGGAAATCTTTCAAAAATATTTGGAGCTACGACCAGTCCTAGGATCCTAAGACCAGTCTTAGATGGGATTTTTCAGTCTATAAATTGAGCACGAACTTCAGAGTTATAGTACTTCAAATCAATTCTATTCAAGCATTCTTTAGGCTATTCTCTAAGATAAGTTTGTGTTTATTTTAAGCTGCTTTGTGCTTATTTAGTATTCCTTTTGCTAGCTTATTCTTATTTGATTTTGATCTACATTCCAATCTTATTAGAAAAGGGGAATTTCTGATATTCCTTCTTCTTGGATTCAAAATCAAATAGATCTAGCCCGTTTGATCTAAAATCAATTAGACTTAGAACCATTCTTAAACTGAGTATTGGACTTTGAACGTCGAATTGAACTTCTACTCCAATTGGTTTTACCGGGCTTCTTCAAAAGGTGATTCAGGTATTTTACATGTTTTGTAATTTACTTTCTCTGGTTTTTGTTTGAGATTCGCCAGAAAAATCTCATTGTAGTGGTTATCTGAGGAGAGCCAGAAAACTCAGATTGTGGGGTTTTTGGATTGTGTAAGCCCGAGATCAAAGACACAATTGTGAAGGTTTTAGGTGAACCTGTGAAACCTATTTGGTAGTGCATGCTAATATCCCCTACGTGAGGATATTAGGAGTGGAGTAACAATCTGTGTGGCTGTTGGATAACAGTTGGTGTACACACAGGCGAACCACTATATATCGTTGTGTTGTGGATGTGCTTCATTCTTTCATTTCTTTATTCATTCAGTTTTGTGGTTTGTGTTTGTGGATGAATGTTGTAATCACTTCAAGCAAGTGTGGATGAATGTTGTAATAACTTAGGATTTATTTTTCGTAAGTTATTTTGATTTCATTGCTTATTATTCCTCTTTGGTTTGTGATACAAAGGACGTTCTAGAAATAAGGTTGTCCTACCTTAAACCTCTGGTTTTTGGTGTAAGGTTGTCCTTAGAACTGATAAAGTATCAATCTCTTTATTTTAGGCTATTGTGATTGTTTTATATTCAGCATTGTGCTTTATATCTTTTATTATTCCGCTGTTATTAGTTTTATTTGGCATTGCCCTATTCACCCCCCCTCTAGGGCATATAGTTAAGCCCTTTCAAGTGGTATCAGAGCCTAATAGCTCGTGCTTATTGTTTATTTATTGAATTTATTTCCTGAGCTAACGATCTAAACTATATTAAGATGTCAAATTTTGAAAGCCTATCAGTCACTAGGCCACCACCTTTTAATGGCACAAACTATGCTTATTGGAAAGCCAGGATGAGGATCTTCCTTATATCCTTGGATGAAAGTGTGTCGATGGCCACAGTGAATGAATGGAATCCTCTTATCACTGAAGTTGCTAATGACGATGGTTCAAAAACTATGAAAGTAACGGCTTATTCTCTTTGGACCACACTTCAGAAAAGTGAAAGTAGTGCTAATGTAAAAGCACTAAATGTAATTACTTGTGATTATCACCAGATGAATTTAAAAGAATCATCTCTTGTGAAAATGCAAAACAAGCATGAGATGTATTAGAAATGACACACGAGGGTACATCTATTGTCAAGAAATCTAAAGTCCAAATCCTCACAACTAAATTTGAAGAAATTCATATGGAGGAGAATGAGATGTTTATGGACTTCTACACTAGATTGAATGACATTGTGAACTCTATGTGGGGTCTTAGTGATAGAATCCCAGAAAGTAAAGTGTGCACAAAAATACTACATTCACTTCCTGAACGATTCAATTCTAAAGTGACCGCGATTCAGGAACTTCATGATACGAATACCATGAGGGTTGAGGAATTAGTTGGTTCACTTCAAACTTATGAGTTATCCTTTAAGGCTCCTAAAGGAAAATCAATTACTCTCAAATCATCTAAAAATGTTTCACAAGAGAGTACTTCGGATTCAGAAAATACCAAAGATGATATGGCACTTTTAGCAAAAAGGTTTTATAAAATTTTTAAAAATAAGAAAAATGTTGATTTTCGAAAATCAAATGATAAGAGACGATCTAAACCTAGAACTCGTAAATCCTTGAAAGATAGTCAATGTTACAACTGTCAAGAGTATGGGCACTTATCTAACAAATGTCCTAAAAAGGACAAATCGAAAAGGAAAAGCATGATGGCTACTTGGGATGAATCATCTGATTTTGAATCCTCTTCTAAATCAGAAGATTCTGAAAGCGAGTCGGGCGATGGTGTTAAAGCCCTTATGACTCTAGCCAAGATCACCTATTCAGATCATGATGATTTATCTAGTGAAGAAAATCTGAATAGTGATTGCGATAATGAAGATGATCTTCAAGATGCTTATAATGCCCTTTATAAAGAGAGTTGTAAAATTGCTGTCAAGCTTAAATTACAAAAAGAAAAATTTTCTAAGCTTAAGGAAGATTATGAGTCTCTTGTCTTAGAAAAGTCTCATATTTCTGATTCTTTTGAAAAAACCAAAAATGATTTAGATTTCAAAACCTCCCAAATTGAAGATTTGAAATTCGAAAAAGAGAAACTCAAAAATGAGGTAGCTTCTCTTCTGAGTTTGAAAGACACATGTAGATATGCCCAAGGTGATCCGAAATTGAAAAAATTATTGTCCGGATCAAGAAAATGTGGCGATCTATCCGGGTTGGGCTATGATAAGAATACATCTCCTAAACAAAAGAACACTGCTCTTAAATTTGTAAAAGGAGAGTCTTCAAAATCAAAAGAAAAGAATAGTTTTTAAGGTTTTTCTAAAAATTCAAAAACTTTTCAAAAACCTAAAAGTAGCCATGTCAACTTTAATTTTCAAAACCGAAATCAATTAGCTGAAAAAATTATTGATCTTCTTAAGGAGCTATTAAAGTCGAACTCTATAGGTCATTCCTACAACAATAGACAGAAAAAGACCATCTATACTCCTAAACCCAAAACAGTTATGAAATGGGTTCCTAAAGTTGCCAGCTTGGTTGCCCACACTGCTTTCAAAGCTACAAGCCATTCAAAGTGGTACCTACATAGTGGTTGCTCCAGACATATGACAGGTGACAAAGCTTTATTCGCCGATCTTAAAGATATGACTGACGGGTCAGTCACATTTGGTGATGGAAGCAATTGCAAGATTATTGGCTAAGGTACGGTTCAACTTTATAACCTTCCCTTATTTAAGAATGTCTTATATGTTGAGGGTTTAAAACATAACCTATTAAGCATTTCTCAGATATGTGATAACAACCATAGTGTAAAGTTTTCTAATCAAGGTTGTGAGATAGTTAATAAAAGGGGTTCTGTTATATTAACTGGTCACAGAACTTCTGAAAACTGCTACATCGTTAGTGATGCTAGCTCATCTACTCAATCATGTTACATGGTCCATACCGATGAGACTGAATTATGGCATAAACGCCTTGGACATGTACACTATCGGAACTTATTTAGATTGAGCAAAAGAGAACTAATTAGAGGTCTACCCAAATTGTAAAAAGTAGACAAAATATGTGGTGAATGCCACTTGGGCAAACAAATTAGGAGCTCTCACAAGAAAGTAAACTCCAATACCACATCTAGACCACTCGAGCTTCTCCATATGGATCTTATTGGACCAACCAGATCAGAGAGTCGAGGAGGTAAAAAATACATCTTCGTTATCGTAGATGACTATACCAGATTCACTTGGGTATCATTCTTAAAAGACAAAACTGAAACCCTGGATGAAGTGAAAAAGGTCATCAAACGAATCCAAAATGAGAAAGGTTCTCTTGTTAGTAAGATCCGTATGATCATGGATCTGAATTCGAAAACAATAGTTTTGAAAAATTCTGTAGCGATCAGGGAATATCACATGAATTCTCATCGCCCAAAACACCGCAACAAAATGGTATAGTTGAAAGAAAAAATAGAGTGCTTCAGGATATGGCTAATGTTATGTTGAATAGAATGAAGCTCTCTAGAAATCTTTGGGCTGAAGCAGTTAATACCGCATGTTATATTATTAATCGGGTTTATACTAGTAAATTTGATAATAAGACTGCTTATGAATTATGGTTTGAAAAGAAATCTACTATTAAATACTTTCGGATTTTTGCCAGCAAGTGTTATATTTTACGGGATCGTGAAAATTTGGGTAAGTTTGATATGAAGAGTGACGAAGGAATTTTTCTTGGTTATTCCTTGAACAGTCGAGCTTATAGGGTTCTAAATAAGAGAATTGGTGTGATTCAAGAGTCCATCAATGTGGTCATTGATGATCATTTGAATACACCAGCTCCAAGTTCAGATGATGACGAAGCTCTTATTATTGACAATCTAGATATCTCATCAAGTAAAAAAGAATCTGAACCAAGGACTGTTAAAGATCATCTAACCAATCAAATACTTGGAAATCCTCTCACTGGAGTTCGTACTCGCAAACAACTTGAGAACATATGTAATTATGTTTGTTTTACATCCCAAATAGAACCGATCAACGTAAAAGAAGCACTTTCTGATGAAAATTGGATAGTTGCTATGCAGGATGAACTTAATCAATTTGTTCGTAATGATGTCTGGTATCTTGTTCCTAGACCTAAAGATAAAAACATTATTGGAATAAAGTGGATCTTTAAAAATAAGTTTGATGAACTCAAAAATATTATACGAAACAAGGCTAGACTGGTTGTACAAGGGTACACTCAGATTGAAGGCATCGATTACGATGAAACCTTTGCTCCAGTCGTTCGCCTTGAATCAATTAGACTTTTTATTTCTATCGCATGTTTTAAAAAATTTAAAATCTATCAGATGGATGTAAAGAGCGCTTTCTTGAATGACGATTTACATGAAGAAGTGTATGTTGAACAACCTTCAGGGTTTGAAGACCCTAAGTTATCTGACCATTTATTTCATCTCAAAAAGGCTCTCTATGGTCTAAAACAAGCACCCAAGGCATGGTATGAAAAATTGACTAAATTCTTACTTAGTCATAGCTTTCAAGTAGGTAGTGTCGATAAGTCGCTTTTTGTTAAAAAGAATAATAATGATATTTTGATGGTTCAAATATATGTTGATGATATTATTTATGGATCTACTTGTTCTAACATGTCTACTGAGTTTGCAGAGTTAATGAAATCAAGGTTCGAAATGAGCATGGTTGGTGAACTTAACTATTTCCTAGGGTTGCAAGTAAAACAACAACCTAATGGAATTTTCATTTCCCATACCAAATATGCTTCAAACTTGGTTAAAAGGTTTGGATTTGAGAATGGTAAGAACTTTGATACTCGTATGAGTACAACATTAAGACTCTCAAAAGACTCTTCAGGTAAAGATATAGATCCTAAATTATATCGCAGTATGATTGGTAGTTTGTTATATCTTACTGCTAGTAGACCTGATATGGCATTTAGTGTTGGTATTTATGCAAGATATCAGTCTAATCCTAAGGAATCACATCTTATTGTTGTTAAACGGATTATTAGATATGTCGCAAGTTCTATAAATTTGGGACTTTGGTATCCTTTTGATATTAATGTTCAATTAGCCGGGTATTCAGATGCTGATTGGGCCGAAAATATTGATAATAGAAAATCAACCAGTGGTGGTTATTTTTACATTGGAAATTGCTTAGTTTCTTGGTTCAGGAAGAAGTAAAGCTCAATATCGCTCTCTACTGCTGAGGCTGAATATATTGCAGCTGGATATGCATGTACTCAACTAGTTTGGATGAAACGCATGCTTAGCGATTATGGAATTAATCAAGATTCAATGATCTTACATTGTGATAATTCCAGTGTTATAAACATTTCCAAAAACCCAATCCAGCATTCACGTAATAAGCATATTGACATTAGGTATCATTACATTCATGAGTTGGTTGAAGAAAAAGTTATTTCATTGGAATATATACCAACCGAAACTCAACTTGCTGATATATTTACTAAACTGCTCGACAAAAGTATGTTTAATAAATTGAAATTTGATCTTAGTATGTTCATTTTACATTGAATATTCTTACTTACATGTATCATAGTGTATTATATTTCATATTATAATTGTTTAAATTTTAAATTTTTTCATTAAAAATGTATTTTTGGTCGATGCTCGACCGGTCGTGGATGTACACGACCAGTCGTGTTACAACCGGTCGTGAACCACACTCAACCGGTCGTGGATCTCGTGAACATCATATAATTTGGAAAAAATCCCCTTTTTCTTCATTTTCACACCTACCTACGACGAGTCGTGGCTCGACCAGTCATAGGATTTCTAGTTTTTCTTCAAGGTAAGTCCTATTTCATCATTTTTCTTAAAGATTTATGTTCTCTATGCTTTGATTTATTCATAGTATAGCTTGATTTCTTCTCTTGTTGAGTTTTTCAAGGGTTTCCTCTCTATTTGCTGATCTAGAGAAAACCCATCTTTCATTTGTGCATCTTACTTGTTCTTTGTATATCTATTTGAATATGGATGCTAGAGGGAAAAAGAAAACATCCCATGGTCCATCTTCATCCAGATCTGGACCAATAACTAAACGGCACCTTCGGTCACCCGAAGATGATACTCAAGATGTATGGGATTTGCGTGCCCATAACATTATCGTTGAGCATACCGCTGATCTAAATCACATTGCTCCATATGGTGTCATTCCCCTTCTTGATTCTATAGTCTGGACTAACATTTTGCTTTGGGGGGGGTCTGCATACCAGTCCATTGCTCAATCAATGGTAGCATGCATTTCAGATTTTTTCCTTGATAATTTAACATTTTCAATTGATACAGGGGAAGGGAAATTTGAAGTAGACCGTAATTTGATATCTGGTATTATGGATATACCTGTTAATGATGAAGGAATACTGATTCATACTTTATACGACAAACCTTCAGAATCGGAAAAACGCATGTTAACCAGAGATTTATGCAAAATTGATGTGCATTGGACTTACAAAGGGAATGCGCTCCCTGCAAAGTATCTGTTACCCAAATATAGAATATTACATCGTTTCTTCATTTCCAATGTATATCCTCGGTCCGGTAATAAAACCGAGTTAACTTCTTTCATGGTTCGTGTGTTGCATTCTATTGCTGCTGGAACCAAGGTCTATCTTCCTTCTTTGATTTGTCATTCCATTATACAATTTCATTTTCATCCGGGTCATAGTGATATTCTATTCGGTTATCTTATGAATGTTTTAGCCACTCACATGCTTGTCGATAAACTTGTTAATGAGGCACCAATTCTTCATCTCATTTTCAACAATGCCAATCTTAATAAGATGAAATTGGAACTGCTCCCTGGCCAATTTGATGAAGCTGGTGTTAGTGGTGTTGGTGGTGATGGTGGTGATGCTGGAAACGAAGAGGTAGCTGGCGATCTTCCACAACAAGATGTTAATATGGATGACATATTTGATGATATAGAAACTGATTCACCTAATGATCCAGATTATGATCCTTCTGGTTTTGATGCACGCCTTCGTGCATTGGAGAAAAAACTTGATAATATTAATATAGCCCATGACATGAGATTTAAGTACATGCGAGAATATCTTCGTCTCATAAATAAGGGCTTACACCAGATTGATCCATCTATTCCTGCTCCCTCCTCTGGATCAGATTAAGTGAATTATCTTCTGAATAGTATAACATTTCTTTTACTCTGGATATGTATTATGGATTATGGTTTCATAACATTTTATTTTGGATATGTATTATGGATTATAGCATGATACTCCAGGTTTATATTATGTCTTTTCATATCACCTTCTCATTATTTGCTCTCTATATTCTCCTTTCTATTGTTCCTTTCCCTTGTCATTTTGTGACAAAAAGGGGGAGTAGTAAGCATTGGCTAAAAGGGGAGTAATACGATAGGGGGAGTAAATTTGTTTGTATTGATTGAGAAGGATATGTGGATTGAAGTCTTGAGGTTTTCATGTTGTGTACTGATTATATGAGCAATACTCGTATTACTCAGGGGGAGTAGAGTATTTTGTGATTTCATGACTTATCATTCCTTATTATCTTTGATGCTATGTGTTTTATCACAAATTTGACAAAGGGGGAGATTGTAAGTGCTATGATTTCATATCCCTTTAGTTGTCAAATTTTATGGTGCCAAAACCTATATCTATGTCTTATATATCTTGTGTTTTATGTTTGAAGTCTATTCATTGCAATCAAGACATATCAAGACATCGCATTTCAAGACAAGATCTTAAATGAAGAAAGTTTTCAAGTCTTGGATGAAGAAATCAAGAATAGAAGTTTTCAAGGTTGCATGTTCAAGGTTTGATCAAGTTCAAGTTTACTAGAAGACTTTATCAAGTCAAGATCAAGCTTATGAAGGCCTACTACAAGTTTTGAATATTCACAAGCTTCTCTTAAGGGTCATCTGAGTGTTCAGAATTTCAAGTCCATCTCACTTTTAAGGTTTGTTTGACCTTAGATTGACCTTAGGATGGGCTTTACTGTAGGTCATTCCGGATACATAACTCATATATTTTTATATGTTTGTTTGGAGTGTTCTAAGACCAGTCCTAGGGACTTTAAGACCAGTCCTAGCTTTTCTACGACCAGTCTTAGGTTTTTCAGGACCAGTCCTAGGTAGTTGAAGATTTTCAGATCTTTCTAGCTGTCCTACGACCAGTCCTGGACATCCTACGACCAGTCCTGAAAGTTCTACGACTCATCCTTCGATCGGTCGTAGCCCTACGACTCAAACTCCAGCAACCATTTTTAGGGTCCTACGACCGGTCGTAGGTGTCCCACAACCCGTCGTAGATGGCCCACGACCAGTCGTAGACCACCCAGGACCGGTCGTGGAATAGAAAATCAAATCCCGTGAAAATCTTTCAAAAATCTTTGGAGTTACGACTAGTCCTAGGTCCTAAGACCAGTCGTAGATGGGATTTTTCAGTTTATAAATTGAGCACGAACTTCAGAGTTATAGTACTTCAAATCAATTCTATTCAAGCATTCTTTAGGCTATTCTCTGAGATAAGTTTGTGTTTATTTTAACCTGCTTTGTGCTTATTTAATATTCCTTTTGCTAGCTTATTCTTATTTAATTTTGATCTACATTCCAATCTTATTAGAAAAGGGGAATTTCTGATATTCCTTCTTCTTGGATTGAAAATCAAATAGATCTAGCCCGTTTGATTTAAAATCAATTAGACTTAGAACCATTCTTAAAGTGAGTATTGGACTTTGAACGTCGAATCGAACTTCTACTTCAATTGGTTCTACCGGGCTTCTTCAAATGGTGATTCAGGTATTTTACATGTTTTGTAATTTACTTTCTCTAGTTTTTGTTTGAGATTCGCCAGAAAAATCTCATTGTAGTGGTTATCTGAGGAGAGCCAGAAATCTCAGATTGTGGGGTTTTTAGATTGTGTAAGTATAACACCCCGAAAATCAGGGATCGGGTAGAAACCTAACTCCCGAGTTCCTGAACGCCACTTATGCAACATGGGTAATGATAAATGCATGTTGTCTGTAGAATGACATTAAACAAGATTGAGACTAATCCAAAACAGCATATCATACTCCAGAGATAGTTAAATTAGCAAGCGAAAGACTGTGATAAATACATAAAATATATAATTGATTGTAAGTCTCCAGAGTGTGAACATGTTACCAGGTTAATTAAATACATGTATACTCCAAAAATGGAAAGAAAGAATATACATCATTGCTCTAAAAATATAAAATGACAAGTGTCAAGGCATCTAATCAACCTCCCTGTAATCCCGTCGATCAAAACGCGGAGGAGAAGTCCTCCTCATCATCATACAAGTCCAGCTCCACTTCATAAGCAGCGCCATCATCTGCAACTAAAATGGGGACTGGTGGGTGTTCGGAACTATCCCGTAACGTGGGAGTGAGTAGCTAACTCAGTGAAATAATAGAGTAAAGATTAACATATCATTAAATTAATCACGCGTTAATAGTAAAGAAAATAATCAAACATTCCTAGATACTGTTGTTAATGTATGCATGAAATGACATGATGGATGCCCTCATCGACAACTCCCTCATACGACTCCATCTTACGTCCGCGGCATGCTTGTGTTCCTCTCAGTGCTCCACATCTTCCAGGCACATGCAATGTGATATGGATATGATTACCAAGTTGTTATTATTTCTTTTCATACAGTAGTATTGGGAAACTAAGGTACTTTGCTTATATCAATCCCAACACAGATCCTGTCTAGGGTCGTCACTCTTAGTAATCTCATATGATGTCATATTTGTAGGTCGTTACAAGCGCTGTCAGGGCTGTTGCTCGCACTCGTTACATCGCTCCCCCATCACCTTATCAATACAGGCCTATTTATCCTTAAGACTGCATCAGGACTCATCGCCCCCATGCGATGTGAGGATAAACTCAAGGTCACTACAAAGGGCTCGTCACCTGATCAGTGTAGGCTGAGAGCAAGAATATAGTGTCCCATACCACCATAATCTTCTCAGAGTAGGGTGCTCACTGATCACTACGGGGAGGTTTGTGGCCTCAGCGTAGGCCGACAGCTCGACCACGGTGTCTCATACCACCATGTCCGGCTCATGAGTCTTTGTGGATTAAGGTACCATGGTTGACAGGGTTATCAATGTTAAGTTTAGTACCCTAGGTTCAAGCAGTTATGACTCATACATGGTGAACATATAATGGCCAGTCGGGTTATTTGACGGGCTCGACTGGTACGAGCGCATCTCAGGCTGGACGGTATGAAGTGCATGAAACACTTCGTGTGGCCTAACCACTGCCGCCAACTCAAAACACGACTCGCGTTCATCGACGCGTCTTCTGTGGTGAATAGAAGCCCACCACTAATTTAATCCATTACTGACTGCCTGGACTAAAGCATAGCCCCAGACATGTGCAATCCATACCAGTGATCATATGAGAGTAATAGAATTAAAGTTCAACAATACAAACATGTTAACACATGTTATAACGTACAAAGTAAGGAAATCAACCAACACATGTATTCCATACATATAAGGAAATCATTTCATATAGCAAACATGTAGGAAATCGTATACCACATCAGGTGTATTGAGAATTCATTCTCAAAACTAATTTACAACACCATTTACTCAATACATATTAATACAAACACTCAGTCTACACACTTTAGTCTACATAGCGTATGTCGACCCAAAGTACGTATTAGGAAGAATCTTTTCGCCAAACAGATTATACACGCATATATAATATCATAACATAATAAATTTACATGTCAAGCATTTCATCAAAATACGGACGTATACAGTATTTTCTATAAATGCCTAAAATACCCTAAATCTCATATTTACAGCACGTTTACGAAACGAAAAACGGACAGCATGTTCTACATGTCAAACGGCATGCTCGTCGATAATATACTATTAAACGACATTGAAAGCTTTGAAATCAGTCAATCAAAGCGTCTAAAATCTGCATCTTTTGCCCTAGACGTGTAACGTTTCGATCTGAACGAATACGCTTCGTCAACAGCGTCAATACGACCTAATGCACAAGTACATAAGCTACTTTGTTATCTTAATCGAAGAAATCCCCAAATCAGCAAGTGGTTAGGGTTTTCCTTAACTAGAAGTGTGTTGGAATAACCAACAAAGCGATTTGAATGCGGTGCTTAAGCACGTGTAGCAGCTGTAGCAGGTATCAGGAAATCTCTCCCACAAGTCTCTCACTTTCTCTCACTTTCTCTCTCTCTTTTCCTAGGGTTTCAAGAAAATTCGGATGGGAGGGTTGTGAGAGGGTTTAAAGCCCTTATATAGGCTAAAACTTCACCGTTTTAGACTTAGGAACAAAGTATACTTGGGTTATAACTAAATCTGGACTGTTTCGATCCAAAAGAGCATTTCTGGAGGTCCCCTGGACGAACGCGGTCGGACTTAAGCTCATGGTCTCTGGATGTTGCTCACACCAAGTTTTCAGTCCGGTAGAGTTCGCAGATCGCCCATGGCGGTCCAGTTTCAGTTCAATGGTCATCGAACTTATATCAGGTCTACAAGTCTTATGATATGAAAGAGAAATTTTTCCTGATCCGAGGGTGTAATTTGGCTGAATTCTGACGGTCAGAACGCTTAATAATAACGCGCCAAGTCACGTGCCAGATTTGGATTTAAATTTTCAAATCTAACCCATTTCTCACTCTCTTCACTCCAGGCTCAATGAAATAGCCTCCGTACATCGGTTGGGCTTGATTTTCGAAACGATTGTCAAGTCCAGCTAAGCGGTCATAACGGTCTAAGATTGTCGGTATCGGACTTTCAATGCGCGGTCTAGATGCAATACAAAGCTTCAAAGGGTTCTAGAGAACAAACTGGTTTAGAGTTTGATCCTGGATTTTAGGGTATTGTAGCGTCCTTGGTTCTACAAGTTTTGGGTCTTGCAGAACGTATTTAAAGCAATCAGGGATAATTTCACAGCTACTCTAGCGTAGCGCTAGCTAACTTACGCTTAATTTCTAAAGGAATTAATCCTAAGTGATTTCTTTGGCTTTGGAATTGGGTTCTGAGAGGTTACCAAGGTGTTATGGTTGACCCATTGCCTAAGGACGTCTAACTTCGGGTTGGCAAAAATCCAGGGTGTTACAATCTACCCCCCTTAAAATAAAATTTCATCCCCGAAATTGGCTAAGGGTAATGAGTCCTTAAAGAGACTTTCGTATTGACATTCTAAGGAAGGTTCAAATCCTATTTAATGACCTAACCTCACGTATAACCTAAATCAACTGTTTCGATCTTGGGCCAGTGGGGAAGAGGCTAACCATGCTTCCGCTGCGCTACTCTGATCTAATGGTTGCATTGGCTGACCTAACTAGATTTGACTCAAAATGTTCTACCCCCCTTAAAACTTGGTTCTACTTAAGGTTCAAGATTCTATGTCCCGATCCGTATATCGGAACGAGGTGTAACTTAGGACCTGTCCTTGCCATAAAATGGGAAACAACCTTTCACTACATTGGTCTTCCTTTGCTAATGATGCGTTCTATGGCATTGGTACCTATGATTAAAGAAAGAGGTTGAAATGATGGGTGTTGTGGTTAATTTCAAGGACGGATGTGAGTTGATGGCAAGATGTCTAATTCTCTACTGGCTATAAGTCCTCGCCAGTTCTCAAAGACAATGTGATAACTTTTGGTTGTAGGTGGTTGGGCCAACACGGAAGAAAGGTTGCTAGTGGGTCTGAGCCGGATACATAGACCTTCTGTCTAATCAAGACAAAAAACTCGTTATATCAGTTCTTAATCCGAGTCGATGCCGATCTTCTGCTTGATCAGAGCATTGGATTTATTGGCAGCCACTAGGATTGAGAAGTCGATTCAAACTGTGAATATATTGCTTACATACCGTTCCTTTACTCTGCGTTCCCGAATGCAATAAGCCCTTGGAGAGGCAGTTCTAAGGGGAATTCTAAAGGGTGTGCTGGTTCATTCTAAGTTCAATCTGAGGGATTTATAAGTTTTCACTGAGAGTGAATGATTCTAAGTTAAAAATAACTTTCCTAAGGGTTATAACAGAAGTCTAGAAGTATCACGAGGAGCTATCGAAGGAGTGAGGTTCTATACCTAAATCTAACCTACTATTCTTTAGCATATACAGGCTTTACGCTACTTAAGGTAACTAGTAGACTAGTCTGTAACTCATTGGCTATAAACCAGAGTCTAGGCTCATACGCTAGATGGTTTCATACCATTTTCACTATAGGGAATTGTTCTATCGCTTAGAGTCAAGATTATCTAAATGGAATTGGATGTCCTATATCGGCAGATCCTTCAAATCTAGGAGTGCTAACTCTAGGTCCAAAACGCCAAGGGCCTATATGGCCAGTAGCATTAAGTTGTATGAAATGAAACTACTTTCCTAATCCCATGTCGGGATTGGGTGTGGCATGCTTAGTAGGAGGGTGGGTTGGGATAAAAATTAATTGTGTAGGCTTAATCCCGGGATTTACAACATGGTAGTGGAAACCATAGGATACACCCAATCTAGGGACATTACCTTACAGCGGATGAAACGGCATTCACTCCATTCAACAAAATATGTCACAATATATGGAATAAAGTTCCACATGAATTATGACAGGAACACATTCAGCTATATTAAGCCCAAACCACTAAACACAAACACACTTTGTACCAATGACTTCACTAGACCCAACAACAACAAAATGCAGAAATCCTTAAAACGGTAATCAAACAAGCGAAGAACATGGAGAAATGGGATGGTTAAGCAGGTTTTCATGAGTCTGAGGATCAAATAAAAGGGACATGAGAGAGGACGGTGGAAAGGGAGAAAAAGGCTAAAATAGCCTTTACAATTACCATGGAAAATGAGGGAAATGGAAAGAAATGGCTGCCCTAATGGACTGAAATGAATCTAGGCCCTGTAGAGGGGTGAATTAAGCTCCCAAAGGATGGATTTTCAAAGGGAAAAGAGCACAATAAGGGGGAATGGAGCTCCACACGATTTCAGCCTTGATTGGAGGTTGTGGGAGCTTCAAACGACGAAAATGGAGGGAGAGAGGACTGCCTGCTGCTGTGGACGATGGAGTGGGACCGATTTTAGTAGAAAATAGGATTGGGAGTGGTTTGGAGACGTGATTTGAGAGGGAGGCAGCAAGAAAACCAAAAAGGGAGAACTTGGGAGGGGGGGGCTGTTGTGAAGGAGGTGCGTCTTTGGGGGTGATTTAAGGGTCGGCCCACCTATGGGAGGGATGCCCTACCCATTGAAGGGCGTCCGCCTGACGCGCGGCTCAAATGGGGCCCACTGGTCGGCGATGCCATCGCCGGCCAACTTGAAATCTGGCGATGGGCACCCCCTCGGATTTGTTCCCCCTGTCCTGTAGGCCCCAAAAAAGTATGGTTTCACCCCTGGTTCATTGCATATTGGCCTAGATAGGCCCAAGACTCCGTTTGGGGCGTTTCGGGGCCAGTTTGTAAACCAGAATAATTTTATGCATCATGTAGCATATGATTTTGGGGTAGGAGAATATAATCCATCTAATTAACCCATTTTTTATAAGATATTCTATAATTGGAATGGCCAAAAGTCCAATTCTTACCTATATTTACTATTTATAGTAAAGTTCTATCGAAGTATGATTTTCTATCATGTACACATTAGGATTTATGCCTAGTGTGAAAATACTTAGAAAAAGTTGAAGAATGGGGTGGTAAGAGGAAAGAGTTTGAAGGAATTGGGTGAAACGGGGGTTTTTAAGCCCTGAGATTGAATATAAGGGTTGTGGTTGCCCCACAACCCAAGGACATGCATTTTAGGATTTGAAATTTGCCTAGGATCATCTCAAACCCGCCTTCTAACAACCTAGAGGTGACTTAGGTCGCTTCACGCGACCATAGATGCGTTACAGACTCGATCGAACGATCGATTTAAGTAAACTTCGCCTATTGGCAAAACTGCGATCCTATAAGTGTTTCTAGGTTCCTTTCGTACCCACCTAAGTCAAAGGGATGACAGCGTACATCGCGTGTCCATAACCCAGGTCCAGTTTAATCTCAATCATGCTCTGATACCAACTGTAACACCCCGAAAATCGAGGGTCGGGTAGAAACCTAACTCCCGAGTTCCTGAACGCCACTTATCCAACATGGGTAATGATAAATGCATGTTGTCTGTAGAATGGCATTAAACAAGATTGAGACTAAGCCAAAACAGCATATCATACTCTAGAGACAGTTAAATTAGCAAGCGAAAGACTGTGATAAATACATAAAATATATAATTGATTGTAAGTCTCCAGAGTGTGAACATGTTACCAGGTTAATTAAATACATGTATACTCCAAAAATGGAAAGAAATAATATACATCAGTGCTTTAAAAATATAAAATGACAAGTGTTAAGGCATCTAATCAACCTCCCTATAATCCCGTCGATCAAAACACGGAGGAGAAGTCCTTCTCATCATCATACAAGTCCAGCTCTGCTTCACAAGCAGCGCCATCATCTGCAACTAAAATGGGGACTGGTGGGTGTTCGGAACACCATCCCGTAACGTGGGAGTGAGTAGCTAACTCAGTGGAATAATAGAGTAAAGATTAGCATGTTATCAAATCAATCACGCGTTAATAGTAAAACAAATAATCAAACATTCCTAGATACTGTTGTTAATGTATGCATGAAATGACATGATGGATGCCCTCACCGACATACTCCCTCATATGGCACCATCTTACGCCCACGACATGCTTGCGTTCCTCTCAGTGCTCCACATCTTCCATGCACATGCAATGTGATGTGGATATGATTTCCAAGTTGTTATTATTCCTTTTCATACAGCAGTATTGGAAAACTAAGGTACTTTGCTTATATCAATCCCAACACAGATCCTGTCTAGGGTCGTCACTCCTAGTAATCTCATACGATGTCATATTTGTAGGTCGCTGCAAGGGCTGCCACGGCTGTTGCTCGCACTCGTTGCACCACTCCCCCATCACCTTATCAATACAGGCCTATTTATCCTTAAGACTGCATCAGGACTCGTCGCCCCCATGCGGTGACAGGATAAACTCAAGGTCATTACAAAGGGCTCGTCACCTGATTAGTGTAGGCCGACATCAAGAATATAGTGTCCCATACCACCATAATCTGCTCAGAGTAAGGTGCTCACTGGTCACTTTGTGGCCCCAGCGTAGGCCGACAGGTCGACCACGGTGTCCCATACCACCATGCCCGGCTCATGAGTCTTTGTGGATTAAGGTACCATGGTTGACAGGGTTTTCAATGGTAAGTTCAGTACCCTAGGTTCAAGCAGTTATGACTCATACATGGTGAACATATAATGGCCAGTCGGGTTACTTGAAGGGCTCGACTGGTACGAACGCATCTCAGGCTGGACGACATGAAGTGCATGAAACACTTCGTGTGGCCTAACCACTGCCGCCAACTCAAAACACGACTCGCGTTCATCGACGCGTCCTCTGTGGTGAATAGAAGCCCACCACTGATTCAATCCATTACCGACTGCCTGGACTAAAGCATAGCCCCAGACATGTGCAATCCATACCAGTGATCATATGAGAGTAATAGAATTGAAGTTCAACAATACAAACATGTTAACACATGTTATAACATACAAAGTAAGCAAATCAACCAACACATGTATTCCATACATATAAGGAAATCATTTCATATAGCAAACATGTAGGAAATCATATACCACATCAGGTGGATTGAGAATTCATTCTCAAAACTGATTTACAACACCATTTACTCAATACATACTAATACAAACACTTAGTCTATAGACTTTAGTCTACATAGCGTATGTCGACCCAAAGTGCGCATTAGGGAGAATCTCTTCGCCAAACAGATTATATACACATATATAATATCATAGCACCATAAATTTACATGTCAAACATTTCAGAAAAATACGGACGTATACAGTATTTTCTATAAATGCCTAAAATATCATAAATCTCATTTTTACCGTACGTTTACGAAGCGAAAACGGACCGCATGTTCTACATGTTAAACGGCATGCTCGTTGATAATATACTATTAAACGACATTGAAAGCTTTGAAATCAGTCAATCAAAGCGTCTAAAATCCGCATCTTTTGCCCTAGACGTGTAACGTTTCGATCTGAACGAATACGCTTCGTCAACAACGTCAATACGACCTAATGCACAAGTACATAAGCTACTTTGCTATCTAAATTGAAGAAATCCCCAAATCAGCAAGTGGTTAGGATTTTCCTTACCTAGAAGTGTGTTGGAATCACCAACAAAGCGATTTGAATGCGGTGCTTAAGCACGTGTAGCAGCTGCAGCAGGTAGCAGGAAATCTCTCCCACAAGTCTCTCACTTTCTCTCACTTTCTCTCTCTCTTTTCCTAGGGTTTCAAGCAAATTCGGATGTGAGGGTTGTGAGAGGGTTTAAAGCCCTTATATAGGCTAAAACTTCACTACTTTAGACTTAAGAACAAAGTATACTTGGGTTATAACTAAATATGGACTGTTTCGATCCAAAAGAGCATTTCTGGAGGTCCCCTGGAAGAACGCGGTCGGACTTAAGCTCATGGTCTCTGGATGTTGCTCACACCAAGTTTTCAGTCCGGTAGAGTTTGCAGATCGCACATGGCTGTCCAGTTTCAGTTCAGTGGTCATCGAACTTATATCAGGTCTACAAGTCTCATGATATGAAAGAGAAATTTTTCCTGATCCGAGGGTGTAATTTGGCTGAATTCTGACGGTCAGAATGCTTAATAATAACGTGCCAAGTCACGTGCCAGATTTAGATTTAAAATTTTAAATCTAACTCATTTCTCACTCTCTTCACTCCAGGCTCAATGAAATAGCCTCCGTACATCGGTTGGGCTTGATTTTCGAAACGATTGTCAAGTCCAGCTAAGCAGTCATAACGGTCTAAGATTGTCGGTATCGGACTTTCGATGCGCGGTCAGATCCAATACAAAGTTTTAAAGGGTTCTAGAGAACAAATCGGTTTAGAGTTTGATCCTAGATTTTAGGGTATTGTAGCGTCCTTGGTTCTACAAGTTTTGGGTCTTGCAGAACGTATTTAAAGCGATCAGGGATAATTTCACAGCTACTCTAGCGTAGCGCTAGCTAACTTATGCTTAATTTCTAAAGGAATTAATCCTAAGTGATTTCTTTGGCTTTGGAATTGGGTTCTGAGAGGTTACCAAGGTGTTATGGTTGACCCATTGCCTAAGGATGTCTAACCACAGGTTGGAAAAAATCTAGGGTGTTACAGTAAGCCCGAGATCAAAGACACAATTGTGAAGGTTTTAGGTGAACCTGTGAAACCTATTTTGATAGTGCATGCTAATATCCCCTGCGTGAGGATATTAGGAGTGGAATAGAAATCTGTGTGGCTATTGGTTAACAGTTGGTGTACACACAGGCGAACCACTATATATCGTTGTATTATGGATGTGCTTCATTCTTTCATTTCTTTATTCATTCAGTTTTGTGGTTTGTGTTTGTGGATGAATGTTGTAATCACTTCAAGCAAGTGTGGATGAATGTTGTAATAACTTAGGATTTATTTTCCGCAAGTTATTTTGATTTCATTGATTATTATTCCTCTTTGGTTTGTGATACAAAGGACGTTCTAGAAATAAGGTTGTCCTACCTTAAACCTCTGGTTTTTGGTGTAAGGTTGTCCTTAGAACTGATAAAGTATCAATCTCTTATTTTAGGCTATTGTGATTGTTTTATATTCAGCATTGTGCTTTATATCTTTTTTTATTCCGCTGTTATTAGTTTTATTTGGCATTGCCCTATTCACCCCCCCCTCTAGGGCATATAGCTAGGCCCTTTCACTCCCTTCATGGGGGAAACCTTAAGGAATACATGGTTCCCAACCTCAAACTCAAGCGGTCGCTGTCTCATATCCGCGTAGCTCTTCTACCTGCTCTATGCTGATAGAAGTCGATGCCTAATATTGTCGATTTTCTCTGAGGTCGTCTTAACCAACTTTAGGCCAATCAGAGTCTTCTCGCCCACTTCTGTAGAGCAATGCGGTGCTCTACATGGGCGACCATGCAGTGCCTCATAGGGAGTCATGCCAATACTAACTTGGAAGCTGTTATTATACACGAACTCTGCATAAGGAAAACAGTCATCCCAACCGTCCTTGAAATCCAATGCACAAGCTCACAACATATCTTCTAGCACCTTATTCACTTGTTTCGTTTGACCGTCTATCTGTGGATGGAACGTGGTGCTTAACTTCAACTTCACACCCATCGTTTCCTGGATACGAGTCCAGAAGATAGATGTAAATCGCGTGTCTCGGTCTAACACAATCTCCAAGGGAACTCCATGCAGACGTATAATCTCCTTGATGCACAACCTAGCCAACTCGCCTGCAGAGTTTGTAACTCTGATCGGTAGGAAATGAGCCGATTTCGTCAATCAGTCAACGATCACCCAAATGGACTCATGTCCCTTCCTCGTCTCAGGTAGCCCTGATATGAAGTCCATAAAGATGAAATACCACTTCCATTCAGCTATGGGCATGGGCTGAAGCAGTCCAGGAGGTCAGCGATGCTCTGCCTTGACCTAATGGAAAGTGAGACAATGTGTAACGCCCGGGAAAAATCCGTACTTGGACTCGAGTACCAACTCGACCAGAAATCGCGTACGATTAATTCCTTTAGAAAATAAGTGTAAGTTAGCTAGCGAAACGCTAGAGTAGCTGGGAAATAGTCCCTGATCACTTTAAATATGTTCTACAAGACCCAAATCGAGTAGAACCAATGACTCTATAATACTCTATAACCTCAGATCAAACTCTAATCTGGTTTGTTCTCTGGACCACTTTGAAACTTTGTATTGGATCTAGACCACCCGTCGAAAGTCCGATACCTACTATCTTAGACCGTTAGAACCGCCTAGTTGGACTTGACAATCATTTCGAAAATCAAGTCCAACCAACATTCGCAGGCTATTTCATTGAGCCTGGACTGAAGAGAGTAAGAATAGGGACATATTTGGAATTTGAAATTCAAATCTGGCACACGACTTGACGCGTCAGTATTAAGCATTCTGACCGTCAGAATTCAGCCAAATTACACCCTCAGATCAGGAAAAATTTCTATTTCATATCATGAGACTTGCAGCCCTGATCTACGTGAGGTGACCGCTGAACTGAAACTGGACCGCCATGTGCGATCTACGAATACTGATGGTCTAAAAACGGTATGAGAGCGACATCTGACATGTGTGAACTTAAGTCCGATCACGTTCGGCCAGGGGACCACCAGAAATCATCTTTTGGACCGAAACAGTCCCACTTTGGATAAGCATCAAGTGAACTTTGTTCCCGAGCCTATTCCGGGCATTTTTGGGCTTATAAAAGGGGTTGAAACCCTCACTCCTCTCTCCCATCCGAATTTGAGAAAAACCCTAGATTGGGAGAGAGAAAAGGTGAGAGTTTGTGAGAGAGAGTAGGAGAGAATTTTCCTGCCGTTCCACCGCCTGTTGCACGTACTTTAGCAACACGCTTCCATCACTCAGCCTGTGATTCCTCCACGTTTCTAGGTAAGAAATAACCCTAATAAGTTGCTGATTTGGGATTCTTTCCGTTCCATAGCATGTTAACTAATAGAACTCATAAAACAGGTTGTCTAGTCGCCGTGGACGAAGCGTATACGCTCCGTTCGAATTCACACACCTATAAGAGATAAGGTGAGGATTTTAGACGCTTTGATTGACCGTTTCCAATGCTTTCAATGTCATCTAATAGTAGATTATCGGCGGCAACGCCGTTTGACATGTACAACATGCTGTCCGTTTCCTGTTTCGTAAACCAACGAACAATATGAGATTTAGGGCATTTTAGTCATTTGTAGGAAGTACTGATTTCATTCATATTTTGCTGATGTGATTGACATGGTTTATTGTCGCATTAGAATGTTAGGAATACGTGCATAATTAGTTTGGCGAAGAGATTCGCCTAAATGCGCATTTCGGGTCGACATACTATATGTAGACTTAAGTGTGTAGTGTAAGTGTTTGTATAAATGCTTGTATTAGTATGTATTGAATTAAATGGTGTTATGGATTAGTTTGAGATTAATTTCTCAATTAATATGCTGATGTGAATGATTTCCTACATGTTAGTTTTTTGCATGATTTCATTGTATGTATGAAATGCATGTGCTTGATGATTTACTTAAGTTGTATGTTATAACATGTGTTAACATGCTCACATGGTTGTATTTCATTTCCATTACTCTTACATAAATTGCTGATGTGAATTCATATGTGTTTGGGACTATACCTAGTCCAGGCAGTCGGTAACCGAGCGAATTAGTGGTTGGCTTATCTTGGCCACGAACGACGCGTCGATGAACGCGAGTCGTGTTCTGGAGTTGGCGGCAGTGGTTAGGCCACACGAAGTATTTTACGCATTTCATGTCGATCGACTTGAGATACGATCGTGCTAGTCGAGCCCTTCAAGTAACCCAACTGACCATTTTATGTTCACCCTGCATGAGTCATAACTGCTTGAACCTAGGGTACTGAACTTACCATTGTAAACCCTGTTAACCATGGTACCTTGATCCACGAAGACTCATGAGCCAGGCATAGTGGTATGGGACACCGTGGTCGAGCTGTCGGCCTACGCTGGGGCCACAAACCTTCCCGTAGTGACCAGTGAGCACCTAGTCTCATGAGAAGATTATGGTGATATGGGACACTATATTCTTGCTGTCGGCCTACACTGATCAGGCGACGAGTCCTTTGTAGTGACTGCGAGCGTATTCTGAGTCTACGGGAGGCGACGACCCTTCAGTAGCAGTAGAGTACAGTAGGCCTGTATTGATAAGGTGATGGGGGAGCTGTGCAACGAGTGCGAGCAACAGCCCTGGCAGCCCTTGCAGTGACCTACAAAATATACATCGTATGAGATTACTAGGAGTGACGACCCTAGACAGGATCTGTGTTGGGATTGATATAAGGGAAGTACCTTAGTTTTCCAATCCTGCTGTTTGAATGGACTAATAACAACTCAGAAATCATATCACCATAACATTGCATGTGCCTGGAAGATGTGGAGCACTTGAGGGTCGATTGCATGCCGCGGTCGTAAGATGGTGCCGTATGAGGGAGATCGTCGGTGAGGGCATACATCACGTCATGTCATATTGCATTAACAACAGTATTAGGAATGTCTGATTTACTGCTTTACTATTATCGCATGATTGATTTGAGAACATGTTAATCCTTGCTCTATTATTTCACTGAGTTAGCTACTCATTCCCACGTTTCGGGATGGTGTTTGCAACACCCACCAGACCCTGTCTTAGATGCAGGTGATGCTGAGATCCAGGAGGTAGAGCCGGACTTTGATGAGGACCAGGACGAGTTCTCATACATGCAGTACCACGACGGCTTTGCTTAGGTGGCCTGGGTTGACGGGACTCCTCAGTGGGACTATTTTTAGCATTTTGATTTGTTTATTTACATGTATATGAGACTCAGAGATGTATTCATACTTTAGTGACAGTTGAGATCTACTTTGTTTTTCCATACAGTGATATATATATTCTTTAGTCTTCCGCTTGCTTTTATCACTAGATCTGAAGTATGAATTACAGTTTTGGTATACTTTTACTCATGTGAATGCTTTAACTTAGAAAACATTGAATCATAATTATTTTTGTTGCATAAGTGACGGTCTAGAACTCGGGAGTTGAGTTTATATACGACCCCCGATTTTCAGGGTGTTACAAGTTGGTATCAGAGCGTGAATAAGAGTATACTGGGCCTGAGTTATGGTCATGCGACGTATGCTGTCACTTCTTTTGACTTAAGTGGGTGCGAGAAGGGTCTAGAAACACTCATAAGATCGCAGATTCACTAATAGGTGAAGTCTATTTATATCGATCGCGCGATCGAGTCCGTAACGCATCTAGGGCCGTGTAAAGCAACCTGAGTAGCTCCTAGGTTATAGGTAAGTGGGTTGAGACGTTCTTTGGATGATTCTAAACCTATAAATATGAATCCTTGGGCTGTGGGACAACCACAACCCCTGCATTCAATCGTCAGGGCTTAAAAACCCCGTTTTACCTAAAATCTTTAAAATTCTTCCTCTCACCACTCCAATCTTCAATTATTCCTTATCCTTTTTATTTTAGGCATCAATCCTAATGTGAAAATGACATAAAATTATACTTCGATAAAATTTTATAGTGAATAGTAAAATTTATGAAAAATGGCCATAAGGCCATTCTAAATTTGCTTTCTTTAGTAAATAATGGTCTAGATGGATGTACTAGCTCTTTCTACCCCAAAATCATATGCTACATGATGGGGGATTGTATTCAGGTTTACAGATTGGCCCCGAAAAGCCCTGAATGCATGTTTGGGCCTATATAGGGAAATCTACAATGAACCAAGGTGGGGCCCACGGTTATTTGGGATCCCTGGACCATAGGGACTATACCCATATGGTCTCACCGATCAGATCACCGGACATTCGGTGATGCCATCGCCGGTTCGGCGATGCATCGCCGCCCGGGGTGGCCCGCTCGAGTTGAAAGTTGGCATGTGTGGGTTTTTGGGGTAGTACACCCTCTCCATATAGTGTCCAACCGTAGAAAACCCCAAATAGGGCTACTTCCTTCACAAACAGCCCCATCCTTAGCTCTATTTGCATTTTCCAGCTGCCCTCTCCCAAAACCGTGGTTTCAAACCACTCCCAAATCCATTCCTGGCCTAAAACGACCACTCTCCATCGTTCCATTGAAGTTTACAGCCCTCCCTCTTGAAGATCTCATTGTTTGGAGCTCTTAAAATCATGAGGTGCTCCATTCCCCTTTTTCATTATCTTTTCTTTCTGAAAATACATCCTAGGGGAGCTTGAAGCGTCCCTCTACAACGCCTAGATCTCCCTTTTCCAGTTGGATAGCCATTTCTTGGCATTTTCACCATTTTTCATGGCTTTTGTTGAAGCCATTTTGGGTCTTTTGTCACTCTCCACCATCCTATCTTTGATGGGTAAGAGAAAAACCACAACGGATGAGGCTGGGCCTAGTCGCCCTGCTCAATCGAGAAGACTGAGGGGTGGCGCCGCTAGCTCAAGCGCCGCCGCAAGTCCAACCACAGCCCGAGAGTTCCATACAAAGCGGGATTTGGATCCCCATACTCAACTTGGGCGAGTGATTTTAGCAGAGATGCCTCACGGCCAATACACTGACCGTAAAGTGTTGTTTGAGGCGGATGTGGAAGGATGACTATTCGGCAAATTTTTGTTGTTCGAGCGCATTGAAGCTGCGCATTGGGGTCTGATCTTTGAAGCTCGTGCTCGTGCTAATGTGAGCACCGTTCGTGCCTTCTATGCTCGTATCCAGAATCCTACCTTGGAGCCATTGCAGTTCAAAATTCCTTTTGGTAGAGACCGGATGGCTACGATCGATGTTCGGTTGATTACGCGACTTCTAAACGTGCCTCTTGGTGATGTTCATCCAAGCGCAAAGAATTTGAGGAGTAGGCGTGAGCGAGATCGCTGTACTAGGTTTCTATACGGTAAACTGGTTCCATGGCAGCCTAATAATAGCCTCAAGGCGTCTCACATGTCTGATGATTTTCTCCTACTGCACCGCATTTGCACATTCAACGTGTATCCCAGGTAGACAAATCGCATTGAGTGTACGCGCCTTATGGTTGATTTCCTGTATCTGGTGGCCCAGGGAGAGAATGTGTGTATGGCCACTTTCATCTTGTGAAAAATTATCCTCATAGCAAAATCAAGAAGAACGTCTGAATCGCTTCCTTTTGGCCGACTTATATGGAAGATCGCGCTTGAGTTTTCTTACAGACTTGGGCCGGAGTTGCCAGTTCTGATTCACAGCATTGATGAGTCTACAATGGTCAAGATGAAGATCGGGTCTCAGTACCATGAGACTCAGCTTGAGGAGGATAGCGAGGATGATTTTGATGATGAAGAGGATCCAAGTGAGGGAGAACCTGGAGCAAAAGTTGAGGAAGAAGTCCAGGAAGATGTAGAAGAGGAGGCCCAGGATACAGATGAGAGCCCTCCTCCTTCTGCTCAGGCTACTGGTGATGATCGCATCGCCCGAATTGAGGAGAGCCAGGTCGCCTTGCGAAGGGAAGTGCAGAAACTTCGTGCTGAAGTCGAGGATGCCAAGGCCGTTACGAAGAGGAAATTCGGCAAGGTGACTCGCACCTTGAAGGCGATCCTGTGCTGCTTGCAGGATAAGGGTGCTCCTCCTCCGTCACCCGACTCAGACTAGCGATGAGATCTATGATGTTGTTTTTAGTAGATAGTCGTTTCCTGCTTTATGTTGTGTAAGCCTGTTAAGGCTAGTGCTTTGCTTATGTTGCTGTTGTAATTTTAACTGCCTTAGTTCCCATGTATTTCCTATCATGATGCTTGTAAGGACATATCCCTTGTATTGTGATAATTTTGATTAAATGAAATGCATGGAATGCCTTTGACTCCTTATGTGAATGATTGCGGTGTGCTTGTGCTATTGAGACTGACAAGGTTGCGCCCTATTTTGAATATAGGGAATGCCGCCGAAGACTACACGGAGCACAGCTCAGCTTACATTAAGTGAGCCTATGAATCAGGCTCCTTCGCAGCCTGATACACATGCGGACCCTGTTGTGGGCCTGATTCCTGAGACAGTGCGTGCGTCTCAGCCTACTGCTGGTCCTACAGTTGGATCACCGCCGTTCACACCGCCTGTCAGAGAGCCGTACTGCGCGTCTTCTTCGGTGCAGTACATGCCACAGCTTGCTCCACCTCCTGAAAGATTTGAGCAGATGATGACCATGATGCAGCAGCAGCAGCAGCTCCTGACTACTATTGTGGGGACATTAGCCCAGGGTGGGAGTGTGCCTCCACCCGCACCACCTGCGCATCCAGCTGCGGATGCTGATACATATGCCCAGGATGAGGACATGACTCATCCTGTACCACCTGCTTATCCTGCGGGGAATGCCGCAAACACACGAGGCTTGTTAGAGCGATTCCAGCGCTTACGACCTCCCACTTTTACGGGTTCTCATAGACCCGAGGAGGCCGAGTATTGGCTCGACCGTGTGTCGAAGATACTGCAGATGCTTCATTGTACAGAGGCCGAGTAGGTCAAGTTGGCTAAGTTCCTGTTCGAGCGAGAGGCCAGCTTGTGGTGGGACAGTATATTGCGGATCGTTGCCACTGAGTTTATATGGACCTGGGCAGCGTTTGAGTTTCGCTTCCACGAGAAATACTATCCCAGACGTACAGGCATGATCGGGAGAATGAGTTTCTCCGCCTCAGACAGGGAGGCATGACAGTCACGGAGTATGAGCATCTGTTCACCGAGTTGGGTAGATACGTCCCGACTATTCTGGCCGATGAGCAGATGCGCATACGGCGCTTTTCAGAGGGTCTGCGACCGGATATTCGGTCGAAGATGTGCTGCATGAGCATTCCCTCTTATACAGAGTTGATTCACATGTCTATGCGGGCAGAGCAGGATGTGGATCAACTTACCCGATCTCGTGGCCCTGTTGCTCCTAGGCCACGACCAGAGTTGCTAGACAGGCCCTTCACGAGTAAGAGGCCTCGCGCCGACCCTCCTACTCGGGCTATAACGCCAGCACCATCGTTTCGGTGCCCCGAGTTATCATGTACATACTGTGGGAGATCGGGCCACTTAGCGCAGAGTTATTTTGCTCGGATGAGGGATACCGGGTTCTCGCCGCCGCAGAAGATCGACCGTACCTGCTCACAGGCGATATCAGCACCGCCTATACAGTTGGCTCCTGCGCACCCTTCCTTCAGACCTCCGGTATCGCAGATCAGGCAGCCTCCACGGCCCATGATACAGTGGCCGAACTGGCCACAACAGGCACGGGTGCATGCCTTGACAGCTGAGGTAGCTGAGACACAGACTTCTCAGCATTCAGCCTTCGAGGTCACTGCCCACATTGGAGGTATTCCTATTCTCGTGATGGTGGACACAGGATCCACGATTTCTTTGATATCGCGTGCTATAGTCAGACGCATTGGGTTACAGACTATTACTATGGATTGGGTGCGAGTCCTTGCAGCTCATGGGGATTATTCAGATGTCACCCAGATGTGTGAGGGTTGTTTGGTGGATCTGGGGGGCAAGACGATGGCTCTAGATCTCGTCGTCGACTCTTCTCTGGTTTATCTTGATGTCATTCTTGGCATGGATTGGTTGACTGCAGCGAGGGCCGAGATTGACTGCGAGACTCGTATAGTGACTGCGTACGAGCCAGAGGGTGCATCCTTCACATTTCCAGTGCGGATAAATCTCCCTTTCTGCATACTTAGTTACACTACTTTGCTGCGAGACGCTGGTGCCCAGATACTTGAGCATACGCCAGTCGTTTGCGAGTTTGGGGATCTGTTCAGGAAGATCCCTGGTTTGTCGCCTAGACGAGAGATTGATTTCACTATCGATCTGGTTCCTAGTTCCACGCCCGTCTCACTGCCGACGTATCGCATGACACCGTGTGAGATGGAGGAGTTGAGGACGTAGATTGATGGTCTGCTAAAGCTTGGCCTTATACGGCCTAGTGTGTCTCCTTGGGGAGCACCGGTTCTGTTCATGAGGAAGAAGGATGGTTCGATGCGATTGTGTATTGATTATCGCAGGCTGAACCAGATCACGGTGAAAAATAAGTACCCTTTACCCAGGATTGATGACTTTTTTGATTAGTTGAGAGGAACGCAGTACTTCTCGAAGATTGATCTTCAGTCTGGATATCATCAGTTGCGCGTCAGGGATGAGGACATACAGAAGACGGCATTTAGGACCAGCTTTAGCCACTACGAGTTCCTTGTGATATCGTTCGGTCTCACGAACGCACCAGCCGTGTCCATGGATCTGATGAACCGGGTATTTCGGCCTTTCCTCTATCGGTTCATCGTTGTTTTTATCGACGACATTTTGGTGAACTCCAGGAGTCGAGAGGAGCATGAGGAGCACTTGCGTTTAGTCCTGGATACGCTCAGACAACATCAGTTGTTCGCACAGTACAAGAAGTGCGACTTCTGGAAGCAGGAAGTGAAGTTCCTGGGACACGTGGTGTCCAAGGATGGCATGACAGTTGACCTGTCTAAGGTAGCTGCAGTTCAGGACTGGGAGCAGCCTAGTTCTGTCACTGAGGTGAGGAGTTTCTTGGGTCTCGCTGGCTACTATCGGCGCTTCATTCAGGATTTCTCGAAGATCGAGAGACCTTTATTTCAATTGACACGGAAGGACGTGAAGTTCGCCTGGAATGACAAGGCGGAGTCAGCTTTTCAGGAGCTGAAGGATAGACTTAGGTCCGCTCCTGTGCTAGTATTACCAGAGCAAGGGGTTAGATACACTATATACACTAACGCGTCTAGCGCTGGTCTGAGTTGTGTCCTTATGCAGAGGGACAGGGTAATTTCGTATGCCTCGAGATAATTAAGGAAGCACGAGGAGAATTACCCTATACACGACCTAGAGTTGGCAGCCGTCATATTCGCACTGAGACTCTGGAGACATTACCTCTATGGAGAGGAGTTCGAGCTCTTTTGCGACCACAAGAGCCTCAAGTACATATTCACGCAGCGAGACTTGAATATGAGGCAGCGGCGATGGATGGAGACGTTGAAGGACTTCAAGTTTGAAGTCTCTTACCATCCTGGGAAGGCGAACCTTGTGGCTGACGCGTTGAGCTGCAAGAAGGCGATAGAGTTTACGGCTCCGCTGATGGTTGCTGAGTGGGATATGGTTGAGTTTTTGTGAGACTTTGAGCAAAAACTCACCCTAGAGGAGCCGTATGAGTTCATCGCACATGTGCAGGTGCGATCTCAGATCGATGACCGGGTCATCGAGGCGTAGAGGGAGGATGCGCATCTGACTGAGCTTCGAGAGCAGGCCAGTGATGATGCAGACGCTGAGTGGCGAGTTGGGATGGATGGAGGCTTACGTTATCGTGGCCGCCTATGCGTCCCAGATATCCCTGACTTGAGAAGAGAGATTCTCGAGGCTGCGCATTGTACCAGACTCGCGATGCACCAGGCAGTACGAAGATGTATCGTGACTTGAAGAGGACATATTGGTGGGAAGGTATGAAGACCCACATAGCAGAGTTCGTGTCCCGTTGTCTCACTTGTCAGCAGGTGAAGGCAGAGCATCGCCGACCACCTAGACTTTTACAGGCTATGCCGATCGCAGAGTGGAAGTGGGATTTCATTTCCATAGACTTCATTTCTGGGCTGCCGAAGACGAGGAAGGAACATGATTCCATTTGGGTGATCGTCGACCGTCTGACGAAGTCGGAGAACTTCCTACCTATCAGAGTTACGAACTCTGCAGACGAGCTGGCTAGAATGTACATCAGAGAGATTGTGCGTCTGCATGGAGTTCCGTTGGAGATCGTGTCGGACAGAGACACGCAGTTCACTTCTATTTTCTGGACTCGCATTCAGGAGACTATGGGTGTGAAGTTGAAGTTCAGTACTGCCTTCCACCCACAGACAGATGGACAAACAGAGCGGGTGAACCAGATCTTAGAGGATATGTTGCGGGCTTGCGCATTGGACTTTAAGGACAGTTGGGATGATTGTCTTGCATACGCGGAGTTCGCATACAACAACAGTTATCAGGCGAGTATCGGTATGGCACCTTATGAGGCGCTGTATGGGCGACCTTGTCGCGCACCGCATTACTGGGCAGAGGTCGGTGAGCGTAGCTTAATTGGCCCAGAGTTAGTGCAGAAGATTGATATTATTAGACGTCGGCTTCTCACAGCGCAGAGCAGACAGAAGAGTTATGCTGATACGAGACGACGGCCGCTGGAGTTCACAGTTGGGGATCATGTATTCTTGTGAGTTTCCCCTATGAAGGGAGTCCTTCGGTTCGGGAAGAAGGGGAAGCTAGCACCGCGAGTCATTGGTCCATTCCAGATCCTCGATCGTGTGGGAGCAGTGGCTTACCGATTGGCTTTACCTACGCCTCTCGCGAGCGTTCACAACGTATTTCATGTTTCTATGCTGAAGAAGTACGTTTCTGATCCTTCCCATATCATCAGATGGCAGCAGGTGCAGTTAGGAGAGGATGTTACATATATCTTACGACCGACGCGTATCCTAGACAGGAAGGAGCAGGTACTGCGTAGCAAGGTGATTCCCCTTGTGAAGGTATTGTGGACGCATCACTCTGAGGAAGAAGCTACCTGGGAGACAGAAGCCGAGATTAGAAAAAACTACCCACAGCTTCTCGAGGAGTACGAAAAGGTACAAATTTAGATGATGAAATTATTTGTTAAGGGGGGTAGATTGTAACGCCCGGGAAAAAATCCGTACTTGGACTCGAGTACCAACTCCACCAGAAATCGCGTAGGATTAATTCCTTTAGAAAATAAGTGTAAGTTAGCTAGCGCAACGCTAGAGTAGCTGGGAAATAGTCCCTGATCACTTTAAATACGTTCTACAAGACCCAAATCGAGTAGAACCAATGACTCTATAATACTCTATAACCTCGGATCAAACTCTAAGCCGGTTTGTTCTCTGGACCACTTTGAAACTTTGTATTGGATCTAGACCACGCGTCGAAAGTCCGATACCTACTATCTTAGACCGTTAGAACCGCCTAGCTGGACTTGACAATCATTTCGAAAATCAAGTCCAACCGACATTCGCAGGCTATTTCATTGAGCCTGGACTGAAGAGAGTAAGAATAGGGACAGATTTGGAATTTGAAATTCAAATCTGGCACACTACTTGACGCGTTAGTATTAAGCATTCTGACCTTCAGAATTCAGCCAAATTACACCCTCAGATTAGGAAAAATTTCTATTTCATATCATGAGACTTGCAGCCTTGATCTACGTACGGTGACCGCTGAACTGAAACTGGACCGCCATGTGTGATCTACGAACACTGACGGTCTGAAAACGGTATGAGAGCGACATCTGACATGTGTGAACTTAAGTCCGATCGCGTTCGGCCAGGGGACCACCAGAAATCATCTTTTGGACTGAAACAGCCCCGCTTTGGATAAGCATCAAGTGAACTTTGTTCCCGAGCCTATTCCAGGCATTTTTGGGCTTATAAAAGGGGTTGAAACCCTCACTCCTCTCTCCCATCCGAATTTGAGAAAAACCCTAGATTGGGAGAGAGAAAAGGTGAGAGTTTGTGAGAGAGAGTAGGAGAGAATTTTCCTGCCGTTCCACCGCCTGTTGCACGTACTTTAGCAACACGCTTCCATCACTCAGCCGGTGATTCCTCCGCGTTTCTAGGTAAGAAATAACCCTAATAAGTTGCTGATTTGGGATTCTTTTTGTTCCATAGCATGTTAACTAATAGAACTCATAAAACAGGTTGTCTAGTCGCCGTGGACGAAGCGTATACGCTCCGTTCGAATTCACACACCTATAAGAGATAAGGTGCGGATTTTAGACGCTTTGATTGACCGTTTCCAACGCTTTCAATGTCGTTTAATAGTAGATTATCGACGGCAACGCCGTTTGACTTGTACAACATGCTGTCCGTTTCCTGTTTCGTAAACCCACGAAGAATATGAGATTCAGGGCATTTTAGTCATTTGTAGGAAGTACTGATTTCATTTATATTTTGCTGATGTGATTGACATGGTTTATTGTCGCATTATAATGTTAGGAATACGTGCATAATTAGTTTTGCGAAGAGATTCGCCTAAATGCGCACTTCGGGTCGACATACTATATGTAGACTTAAGTGTGTAGTGTAAGTGTTTGTATAAATGCTTGTATTAGTATGTATCGAATTAAATGGTGTTATGGATTAGTTTGAGATTGATTTCTCAATTAATATGCTGATGTGAATGATTTCCTACATGTTAGTTATTTGCATGATTTCATTGTATGTATGAAATGCATGTGCTTGATGATTTACTTAAGTTGTATGTTATAAAATGTGTTAACATGCTCACATGGTTGTATTTCATTTCCAATGCTCTTACATAAATTGCTGATGTGAATTCATATGTGTTTGGGAATATACCTAGTCCAGGCAGTCGGTAACCGAGCGAATTAGTGGTTGGCTAATCTTGGCCACGAACGACGCGTCGATGAACGCGAGTTGTGTTCTGGAGTTGGCGGCAGTGGTTAGGCCACACGAAGTGTTTTACGCATTTCATGTCGTTCGACTTGAGATGCGATCGTGCTAGTCGAGCCCGTCAAGTAACCCGACTGGCCGTTGTATGTTCACCCTGCATGATTTATAACTGCTTGAACCTAGGGTACTGAACTTACCATTGTAAACCCTGTTAACCATGGTAGCTTCATTCACGAGACTCATGAGCCGGGCATGGTGGTATGGGACACCGTGGTCGAGTTGTCGGCCTACGCCGGGGCCACAAACCTCCCCGTAGTGACCAGTGTGCACCTAGTCTCATGAGCAGATTATGGTGGTATGGGACACTATATTCTTGCTGTCGGCTTACACTGATCAGCCGACGAGTCCTTTGTAGTGACCGCGAGCGTATTCTGAGTCTACGGGAGGCGACGACCCTTCAGTAGCAGTAGAGTAGAGTAGGCCTGTATTGATAAGCTGATGGGGGAGCTGTGCAACGAGTGCGAGCAACAGCCCTGGCAGCCCTTGCAGCGACCTACAAAATATACATCGTATGAGATTACTAGGAGTGACGACCCTAGACAGGATCTGTGTTGGGATTGATATAAGGGAAGTACCTTAGTTTCCCAATCCTGCTGTTTGAATGGACTAATAACAACTCGAAAATCATATCACCATAACATTGGATGTGCCTGGAAGATGTGGAGCACTTGAGGGTCGATTGCATGCCGCGGTCATAAGATGGTGCCGTATGAGGAAGATCGTCGGTGAGGGCATACATCACGTCATGTCATATTGCATTAACAACAGTATTAGGAATGTCTGATTTACTGCTTTACTATTATCGCATGATTGATTTGAGAACATGTTAATCCTTGCTCTATTATTCCACTGAGTTAGCTTCTCATTCCCACGTTTCGGGATGGTGTTTGCAACACCCACCAGACCCTGTCTTAGATGCAGGTGATGCTGAGATCCAGGAGGTAGAGCCGGACTTTGATGAGGACCAGGACGAGTTCTCATACATGCAGTACCACGACGGCTTTGCTTAGGTGGCCTGGGTTGACGGGACTCCTCAATGGGACTATTTTTGGCATTTTGATTTGTTTATTTACATGTATATGAGACTCAGAGATATATTCATACTTTAGTGACAGTTGAGATCTACTTTGTTTTTTGTAACATCCTGAAAATCGGGGGTCGTGTATAAACTCAACTCCCGAGTTCCAGTCCGTCACTTATGCAACAAAAATCATTATGATTTATTGTTGTCTGATTTAAAGCATTCACATGAGTAAAAGTATACCAAGACTGCAATTCATACTTCAGATCCAGTGATAAAAGCAAGCGGAAGACTAAACAATATATATATCACTGTATGGAAAAACAAAGTAAATCTCATCTGTCTCCAAAGTATGACTACATCTCTGAGTCTCAAATACATATATATGAATAAAAATGTAATGTTCAAAATAGTCCCACTGAAGTCCCATCGATCCAGGTCGCCTACGGGAAGCCATCGTGATACTGCATGTACGAGAACTCGTCCTGGTCCTCGTCAAAGTCTGGCTCCACTTCCTGGATCTCAGCCTCACCTGCATCTACAACAGGGTCTGGTGGGTGTTGCAAACACTATCCCGTAACGTGGGAGTGAGTGATCAACTCAGTGGAATCATAGAGCAAAGATTAGCATGTTCACAAATCAATCATGCGATAATAGTAAAGCAGTAAATCAGACAATCCTAGTACTGTTGTTAATGCAAAATGATATGACGTGATGTATGCCCTCACCGACGATCTCCCTCATACGGCAACATCTTACGACCGCGGCATGCCACACTCCCTAGAGTGCTCCACATCTTCCAGGCACATGCAATGCTATGGTGATATGATTTTCAAGTTGTTATTAGTCCATTCAAACAACAGGATTGGGAAACTAAGGTACTTCCCTTGTATCAATCCCAACACAGATCCTGTCTAGGGTCGTCACTCCTAGTAATCTCATACGAGGTATATTTATGTACGTCGCTGCAAGGGCTGCCAAGGCTGTTGCTCGCACTCGTTGCACCGCTCCCCCATCACCTTATCAATACAGGCCTACCGTACTCTACTGCAACGGAAGGGTCGTCGCCTCCCGTGGACTCAGAATACGCTCGCGGTCACTACAAAGGGCTCATCGCCTGATCAGTGTAGGCCGACAGCTAGAATATAGTGTCCCATACCACCATAATCTGCTCACGAGTCTAGGTGCTCACTGGTCACTACGGGGAGGTTTGTGGCCCCAGCGTAGGCCGACAGCTCGACCACGGTGTCCCATACCACTATGCCCGGCTCATGAGTCTTTGTGGATCAAGGTACCATGGTTAACAGGGTTTACAATGGTAAGTTCAGTACCCTAGGTTCAAGCAGTCATGACTCATACAAGGTGAACATACATCGGCCAGTCGGGTTGCTTGACGGGCTCGACTAGCGCGATCGCATCTCAAGTCGAACGACATGAAGTGCGTAAAACACTTCGCGTGGCCTAACCACTGCCGCCAACTCCAAACACGAATCACGTTCATCGACGCGTCGTTCGTGGCTATGACCAGTCAGCCACGAATTCGCTCGGTTACCGACTGCCTGGACTAAGTGTAGTCCCAAACATTTATGGAATCACATCAGCAATTTAAGTGAGAGTATTGAAATTGAAATACAATCATGTGAGCATATTAACACATGTTATAACATTCAACTTAAACAAATCTTCTAACACATATATTCTATGCATGTAATGAAATCATTCATACAGTCAACATGTAGGAAATCATTTGGGTCAGCATATTAATTGAGAAATCAATCTCAAACTATCTCATAACATCATTCAATTCAATACATACTAATACAAACATTTATACAAACACATACACTACACACTTAAGTCTACATATAGTATGTCGACCCAAAGTGCGCAACTAGGCGAATCTCTTTGCCAAACTAATTGTGCACGCATTCCTAACTCCCTAATGCGACAACAAACCATGTCAATCACATCAGCAAAATATGAATGTAGACCGTACTTCCTACAAATGACTAAAATGCCCTAAATCTCATATTCTTCGTTAATTTACGAAACAGGAAACGGAGAGCATGTTGTACATGTCAAATGGCGATGCCGTCGATAATCTACTATTAAACAACATTGAAAGCGTTGTAAACCGTCAATCAAAGCGTCTAAAATCCTCACCTAGTCTCTTACGGAAGCGTGATTTTGAACGGAGCGTGTACGCTTCGTCTACGACAGTAGGAGGACCTGATTTATGAAGTACGTTAGCTAACACGCCCTAAATCTAGATAAACCCCAAATCAGCAAGTTCTAGGGTTATTTTATACCTGAAAAAGTGAAGAAATCACCAGCCAGGTGATTGGGAAGAGTTGCTGAAGCACCAACAGTCGGTGGCTCGGAGACAGGAAAAATCCCTTCCACTCTCTCTCTCAAACTCTCTCCTTTTCTTAGGGTTTGCAATTTTCGGATGGGAGAGAGGAATGAGGGTTTCAACCCCTTTTATAAGCTTAAAAATGCCAGAAACAGGCTCCGGAACGAAGTTTACTTGGTGTCTATCCATTTCGGGGCTGTTTCGGTCCAAAAGTTACTTTTTGGTTGTCCCCTGGTCAATTGCGATCGGACTTAAGCTCATGCATACCAGATATAGCACGTATTAAGTTTTCAGTCTGGCAGGGTTCGCAGATCGCACGTGGCGGACCAGTTTCAGTTCAGCGGTCACCGCACGTAGATCAGGGCTGAAAGTCTCATGATATGAAATAGAAATTTTTCCTGATCCGAGGGTGTAATCTGGATGAATTCTGACGGTCAGAATGCTTAATACTGACGCGTCAAGTCGTGTGCTAGATTTGAATTTGAAATACCAATTCTGTCCCTATTCGCGGTCTCTTCAGTCCGAGCTCAATGAAACAGTCTGTGATTATCGGTTTGACTTGATTTTCGAAATGATTGTCAAGTCCAGCTGGGCGGTTCTAACGGTCTAAGATAGGAGGTATCGGACTTACGACGTACGGTCTAAATCCAATACAAGAATTCAAAGTGGTCTAGAGAACAAACCCGCTTAGAGTTTGATCCGAGGTTATAGAGTATTGTAGAGTTGTTTGTTCTACTCGATTTGGGTCTTGTAGAACGTATTTAAAGTGATCAGGGACTATTTCCTAGCTACTCTAGCGTTGCGCTAGCTAACTTACGCTTAATTTTCAGGAAATTAATTTTACGCGATTTCGGGTCGAGTTGGTACTCGAACCCAAGTACGGATTTTTCACGGGCGTTACATTTTTCCATACATTGATATATATATTCTTTAGTCTTTCGCTTGCTTTTATCACTGGATCTGAAGTATGAATTATAGTTTTGGTATACTTTTACTCATGTGAATGCTTTAACTCAGACAACATTGAATCATAATCATTTTTGTTGCATAAGTGACGGTCTGGAACTCGGGAGTTGAGTTTATACACGACCCCTGATTTTCAGGGTGTTACACAATGGGATACAAACTCTGCAATGTGAACCTTCATATTGTCCCGGCCGGTATGATCTTTTCATGTTTTGATACGTCTTCGTGCTACAAGGATGCATCACAAGCCTCGAACTGTGGGTTGACTCGAGAACCTCCCGTCTTAAGTCATGAACGTCTGGGATGCATAGGCGGCCACGATAATGGAAGCCCCATCCATACCAACACTCCACTCGGAGTCCTCACATGTACTAATTCACTCTCTCATCTTCACCAATAGCTCATCGTCTTCCTGAGCCGCGATAATCCTGTCGTCAATGAGGGGCTGTACTTGAACATGTGCGATAACCTCATACGACTCCTCCACTGTGAGTTTCTGCTCAAAGTCTCGCACCAACTCCACCATGTCCCATTCTGCTATCATTAGCGGAGCTACAAACTCTATGGTCTTCTTGTGGCTCAATGCATCTGCCACAAGGTTCGCCTTGTCCGGACGGTAGGAGACCTCAAACTTAAAGTCCTTCAAGGTTTCCATCCACCGTCGCTGCGGAATATTCAGGTCCTGTTGAGAGAATATGTAACACCCTGAAAATCGGGGGTCGTGTATAAACTCAACTCCCGAGTTCCAGACCGTCACTTATGCAACAAAAATGATTATGATTCAATGTTGTCTGATTTAAAGCATTCACATGAGTAAAAGTATACCAAAACTGCAATTCATACTTCAGATCCAGTGATAAAAGCAAGCGGAAGACTAAACAATATATATATCACTGTATGGAAAAACAAAGTAAATCTCATCTGTCTCCAAAGTATGACTACATCTCTGAGTCTCATATACATATACATGAACAAAAATGTAATGTTCAAAATAGTCCTACTGAAGTCCCATCGATCCAGGTCGCCTACGGGAAGCCATCGTGATACTGCATGTACGAAAACTCGTCCTGGTCCTCGTCGATGTCTGGCTCCACCTCTTGGATCTCAGCCTCACCTGCATCTACAACAGGGTCTGGTGGGTGTTGTAAACACCATCCCGTAACGTGGGAGTGAGTGATCAACTCAGTGGAATCATAGAGCAAAGATTAGCATGTTCAGAATTCAATCATGCGATAATAGTAAAGCAGTAAATCAGACAATCCTAATACTGTTGTTAATGCAAGATGACATGACGTGATGCATGCCCTCACTGACGAACTCCCTCATACGGCAAGATCTTACGACCGCGGCATGCCACACTCCCTAGAGTGCTCCACATCTTCCAGGCACATGCAATGCTATGGTGATATGATTTTCAAGTTATTATTAGTCCATTCAAATAGCAGGATTGGGAAACTAAGGTACTTCCCTTGTATCAATCCCAACACAGATCCTGTCTAGGGTCGTCACTCCTAGTAATCTCATACGAGGTATATTTATGTAGGTCGCTGCAAGGGCTGCCAGGGCTGTTGCTCGCACTCGTTGCACCGCTCCCCCATCACCTTATCAATACAGGCCTACCGTACTCTACTGCAACGGAAGGGTCGTCGCCTCCCGTGGACTCAGAATACGCTCGCGGTCACTACAAAGGGCTCGTCGCCTGATCAGTGTAGGCCGACAGCTAGAATATAGTGTCCCATACCACCATAATCTGCTCACGAGTCTAGGTGCTCACTGGTCACTACGGGGAGGTTTGTGGCCCCAGCGTAGGCCGACAGCTCGACCACGGTGTCCCATACCACTATGCCCGGCTCATGAGTCTTTGTGGATCAAGGTACCATGGTTAACAAGGTTTACAATGGTAAGTTCAGTACCCTAGGTTCAAGCAGTCATGACTCATACAAGGTGAACATACATCGGCCAGTCGGGTTGCTTGACGGGCTCGACTAGCGCGATCGCATCTCAAGTCGAACGACATGAAGTGCGTAAAACACTTCGCGTGGCCTAACCACTGCCGCCAACTCCAAACACGAATCACGTTCATCGACGCGTCGTTCGTGGCTATGACCAGTCAGCCACGAATTCGCTCGGTTACCGACTGCCTGGACTAAGTGTAGTCCCAAACATTTATGGAATCACATCAGCAATTTAAGTGAGAGTATTGAAATTGAAATACAATCATGTGAGCATATTAACACATGTTATAACATTCAACTTAAACAAATCTTCTAACACATATATTCCATGCATGTAATGAAATCATGCATACAGTCAACATGTAGGAAATCATTTGGGTCAGCATATTAATTGAGAAATCAATCTCAAACTATCTCATAACATCATTCAATTCAATACAGACTAATACAAACATTTATACAAACACATACACTACACACTTAAGTCTACATATAGTATGTCTACCCAAAGTGCGCAACTAGGCGAATCTCTTTGCCAAACTAATTGTGCACGTATTCCTAACTCCCTAATGTGACAACAAACCATGTCAATCACATCAGCAAAATATGAATGTAGACCGTACTTCCTACAAATGACTAAAATGCCCTAAATCTCATATTCTTCGTTAATTTACGAAACAGGAAACGGAGAGCATGTTGTACATGTCAAACGGCGATGCCGTCGATAATCTACTATTAAACGACATTGAAAGCGTTGTAAACCGTCAATCAAAGCGTCTAAAATCCTCACCTAGTCTCTTACGGAAGCGTGATTTTGAACGGAGCGTGTACGCTTCGTCTACGACAGTAGGAGGACCTGATTTATGAAGTATGTTAGCTAACATGCCCTAAATCTAGATAAACCCTAAATCAGCAAGTTCTAGGATTATTTTATACCTGAAAAAGCGGAGAAATCACTAGCCAGGTGATTGGGAAGAGTTGTTGAAGCACCAGCAGTCGGTGGCTCGGAGACGGGAAAAATCCCTTCCACTCTCTCTCTCAAACTCTCTCTCCTTTTCTTAGGGTTTGCAATTTTCGGATGGGAGAGAGGAATGAGGGTTTCAACCCCTTTTATAAGCTTAAAAATGCCAAAAACAGGCTCCGGAACGAAGTTTACTTGGTGTCTATCCATTTCGGGGCTGTTTCGGTCCAAAAGTTACTTTCTGGTGGTCCCCTAGTCAATTACGATCGGACTTAAGCTCATGCGTACCAGTTATAGCACGTATTAAGTTTTCAGTCCGGCAGGGTTCGCAGATCGCACGTGGCGGACCAGTTTCAGTTCAGCGGTCACCACACGTAGATCAGGGCTGAAAGTCTCATGATATGAAATAGAAATTTTTCCTAATCCGAGGGTGTAATCTGGATGAATTCTGACGGTCAGAATGCTTAATACTGACGCGTCAAGTCGTGTGCTAGATTTGAATTTGAAATTCCAATTCTGTCCCTATTCGCGGTCTCTTCAGTCTGAGCTCAATGAAACAGTCTGTGATTATCGATTTAACTTGATTTTTGAAATGATTGTCAAGTCCAGCTGGGCGGTTCTAACGGTCTAAGATAGGAGGTATCGGACTTACGACGTGCGGTCTAAATCTAATACAAGAATTCAAAGTGGTCCAGAGAACAAACCCGCTTAGAGTTTGATCCGAGGTTATAGAGTATTGTAGAGTTGTTTGTTCTAATCGATTTGGGTCTTGTAGAACA
Source organism: Magnolia kwangsiensis (assembly GCA_037074715.1). Classification (NCBI taxonomy): domain Eukaryota; kingdom Viridiplantae; phylum Streptophyta; class Magnoliopsida; order Magnoliales; family Magnoliaceae; genus Magnolia; species Magnolia kwangsiensis. The sequence continues at coordinate 108,716,073 of CM073573.1, read as the reverse complement.
TATTTAAAGTGATCAGGGACTATTTCCCAGCTACTCTAGCGTTGCGCTAGCTAACTTACGCTTAATTTCCATGGAAATTAATTCTACGCGATTTCGGGTCGAGTTGGTACTCGAGCCCAAGTACGGATTTTTCACGGGCGTTACAGAATATGTATCTAAGGGTCTTGTGATGGCAAAAGAGCTCGAACTCCTCTCCGTAGTGGTAATGTCTCCAGAGCTTCGGTGCAAAGATAACGACTGCCAACTTTAGGTCATGCGTAGGGTAATTCTCGTCGTGCTTTCCCAACTGTCTCGAGGCTTAAACAATCACCTTGTCCTTCTGCATAAGAACACAACCCAAACCAATGCGAGATGCGTCAGTGTATATAGTATACTTAATCCCTTGGTTTGACAATACTAGCATAGGGGTGGACATCAACTTGTCCTTCAGCTCCTGAAAAGCTACTTTCACCTTCTCATTCCAGGCGAATTTCAGATCATTCCATGTTAACTGAGACAAAGGTCTGGCAATCTTGGAAAAGTCCCGAATAAATCGTCGATACTACCCTGCCAGACCAAGAAAATTCCTCACCTCAGTAATTGAACCAGGCTACTTCCAATCCTGAACCCCAGCTACCTTAGCGAGGTCGACTGTTATCCCTTCCTTGGATACCACATGTCCCAGGAACTTGACTTCCTCCTTCTAGAAGTCACATTTCTTATACTGCGCGAACAATTGGTTCTTCCTAAGAGTGTCGAAGACTGCTCGCAGATGCTCTTCATGCTCTTCCCGACTCTTGGAATATAGCAGAATGTCATCAATAAACACGATGACGAATCAGAATAGAAACGGCCGAAACACCCTGTTCATCAGGTCCATGAACACGGCCGGAGCATTTATGAGTCCAAACGACATCATAAGGAACTCGTAATGACCAAAACTAGTCTTGAAGGCTGTTTTCTGCATGTCCTCATCCCTGACGCACAACTGATGATACCCTGACTATAAATCTATCTTTGAAAAATATTGTGCCCCCTTCAACTGATCAAACAAATTATCAATCCTAGGCAAGGGATACTTGTTCTTCACTATCACCTAGTTCAACCTGCGATAATCAATACATAATCGCAGGGAACCGTCCTTCTTCTTCACAAACAATATGGGTGCTCCCCAAGGGGACACACTCAGTCGAATAAAACTTGCCTCTAACAATACATCAATCTGGCACCTCAGTTCCTCCATCTCACATGGAGGCATACGATATGTTGACAAGGAAATAGGTGTCGCATCGGGCACAAGATCGATAGTAAAGTCGATCTCACGCCGAGGAGGTAGTCCCGGGATCTTCTTAAATACATTCGGGAAATCTTGAACCACAAGCATATCTCCCAACATCGTATCATCAGTACTCTCTAACAAGGAAATGTAGCTACTAACTCGACAGGACCAATTGACCTGAATAGGAAATGTAAAGACTGTGACCCCAGGTGGCATGCCCTACAAGCAACAGAGGATACAACCTATGAGATTTAACAAACACACAAGCCATCCACACAGCATTCACATTTCAACTCAAAGAAACATCATGCATCTCATTTAACAAAATTCTCACAATACACGAAGTACAGAATTACATGGATCGCGACAGAGAATGCATGTGAGCTAACACAACTAAGGCTTCAAACACTAAAACAACTATCAAACTACTATGCCTATAAAGGCTACACACAAGGACAAGCAACAAAGAAAAACAAACGATGACTACATATATGACTATTCGTCAGAATCTAGCGATGGAAGAGGGGCACCCTTATCCTGCAGGCAGCACAGGATAGACTTCAAAGTGTGAGTCACTTTCTTAAACTTATGTTTCACAAGGGCCCGAACATCGATAATATCCTGTCGTAGGGTAGCCTGACCCTCCTCAAGTCGAGATAAGCAGGCCTCCTTATTAGCCCAATCAGGGTTATGCTCTCGTGTCGTAGGAGGAGGGCTCTCATTTGTATCTTGGGCCTCCTCTTCTTCTTTTCTCTGCTCTTCTTCTATATCAGCTCCACCTTCTTCATCACTCTCTTCCTCTTCGCTTTCTATCTCATCCTCACTCTCCTCAAGTAGGGTTTGTCGTTACCGTGGCCCGATATCCATCTGATTGAGAGTAGTTTTGTTGATGTAATGGATCGGCACCGGCAATTTCGCCCCAAGTTTGTAGCCAAACTCGAGAGCAATCTTGCATATGAGTCGGCCGAATGGGAGCGATTCAGTCCTTCTATTAGAATGTGCGGTAAGGACTATCTGTCACAGGACATGCGTAGGCACACACAGCTTCTCTCCCTGTCCCATTTGGTACAAGAAATCCACTATTAGGCGCGTGCACTCACTGGGTTGCTCCACCTGGGATAGACGTTGAACGTGTAGATGTGGTGAAGCAGGCGGAAGTCGTCCGTCATATTAGTAGCTAAAAGGCTTTTGTTAGGCTGTCATTCAACCAGACGACCACAAAGGAATCATGTGCGATGATCCCTTTAATGTGCACTCCTCAGATTCTTCTCACTTGCATGTACCTCGCCAAGTGGCACATTCATAAGCCGAGATATCAAACCAACATCAATTATGGCTTCCCAATCACTTCCAAATGGAATTTTAAATTTTAAGGGCTCTAGTGTTGTCTCTCGAATGTGGGCATAGAAAGCTCAGACAATGCCCACATTTGCACGGTGCTCACCCTCAAATAGCAAACCTCACTTGGCTTTCACCAGGTGCTCGAATAATAAGTATTCCCCAAATAGCTGCACATCCACATGATCTTCAAAAAGGACCCTATGGCCCTCATAAAATCCATGAGATAACTCCGCCAACAAAGCCCTTCCAATGGGAGCCTGGGGATCTAGATCCCGCTTCGTCTGCAACTCTCATCTGGCACTTGAACTCGCGTCGACACATCTCAGCCTCATATAACGGGTGGGGTAATTAGGCCCGGCTTCATCTATAGGAGATCTCTTCTTTCCTATGAAGGAGAGAATGGTGTACATAGAACATATGGCTGTAACTAGCTCGAACAGGGCCATAGGAAAGGAAGGAAAAGAGAGAAATGGAAAGAGTGATGGGGTTTCCACGGATTAGAGACTCAAGATGGGATTTGAGTGCTCAAATGGAAGGAAAAGAAGGGAAAATTAGCAATGGAGGTGGGTTTTGAAATGGGTAGTGTGAGGGTGCACGAAAATGGAAAAAGGAAGCCCTTGGTGGGGCATTTTTTGTGAAAATCTGAAATTTTCTTAAGGAAAGGAGAGCTTGAAGGGGTAGTTTGCAATGAGGGGATGAGTTAGGGGTGTTTAAAGTCAACCCCCCGTGAATCAGTGGGCCACACAAGGCCCTAGAAGAATCGGCTTGTGCCGAGCAGCCCGATCTGGCCCGACCGGCGGCGAGGCCTCGCCAAATCGACGAGGTCCTTGCCGGTCTCTGGACATCCCGGCGAGGGCTTAATGGTGGGGCGATGTCCTCCCCCCCCCCTTAGGTCTAAAAATGTGTGGGTCCCACCTTGGGTGCCCCGATTGGCACCCTACTCAGTTTCGACTCGTTTTGGGTCATACCGAATAGATTCTGATGCATATTCATGCTAACCAATTTTAAATGGTTGGGATGGGATAAAAATGGTCTAAACCCATCGATTGATGGTCTAGAGGTAGATTGGGATCATCTTGCATGATCACGGGTATGTACGGACTCGATCTCGACGATCAATTACAGTAGTAATCTTTCGCCAGTTGGCGAAACTGAGAAACCTAAACTTGTTTCTAGATTTTTCTCACACCCTCCTATGTCAAATTTTCATCAGCGTACATCATGTGACCATAAGCCAAGTCTAGTTTAATCGAAACCTGGCTCTGATACCAACTTATAATGCCCTGAAAATCGGGGGTCGAGCATAACTCAGCTCCTGAGTTCCAAAACATCACTTATGCAACATTTTCAATGGTGGATGTATGTTGTCTGTATTAGTGCATAAAACATGAAGTAGATTAATCCAAATCAGCAAAACATAATCCAGGGACAGTTGTAGTATGCAAGTGGAAGACTGAAATGAATATATAAACTAGTACAAGTCCCCAAAATATGTATGCTCTGCTAGGTCAATAGTTACAAGTATTGTTTCAAAATACAAATGTCAAAATGTGATAGTCCTCTACAAAACATAAACCCTGAAGCCCTAATGATTCAGAATGGTCTAAGTGAACCCGCCTGAATACTGCATGTAGGAGAATACCTCCTCATCAACCTCAAACTCCGGCTCTGCCTCGCGGGATGCATCATCATCTGCAACTAAGACAGAGTCTGGTTGGTGTTTAAACACCGTCCCAGAACGTGGAAGTGAGTGATCAACTCAATAGAACTATACAGCAAAGGTTAACATATTATCAATTCAGTCCAGCAGAAATGATAAAGCAGTATAATCAAACATGTCCTAGACACTCTGATTAATGCAAGAATGAGATGTAGTATGATGCATGCCCTCGCCTGCACTCCCTCTGCGATCTTCATCTTATGGTCGCGCATGTCAATCACTTCCTCAGTGCTTTTTCTAACACCAAACGGCACATGCAGTGCGGTGCATGTACATGATTATTAAATTCTTATTAGTCCTTTTCATACAGTAGGATTGAGAAGCTAAGGTACCTCCCTTATATCAATACCCAAACAATGATCCATTCTAGGGTCGTCACTCCTAGTAAATCTCGTACGATGTTACGGTTTAGGTCACTGTAAAGGGCTCATCACCAATCAATACAGGCCTAGTTATACCCTAGATGCTATAATAAGGCTCGTCACCTCAATGCATTTTCAGGGTATGCTCGAGGTCACTACAAAGGGCTCATCACTAAATCAGTGTAGGCCAACAGCATGAATATAGTGTCCCATACCACCGTATTTGGCTCACGAGTCTAGATTTGCTCATTGGTCACTACGGGGAGGCTTGTCGCCCCAACGTAGGCTGATAGCTCGACCACGGTGTCCCATACCACCATGTCTAGCTCATGAGTCTTTGCGGATCGAGGTTCCAAGGTTAACGGGGTTTCACTGGTGAGTTTGGTACCTTAGATTCAAGCAGTAGTGTCCAAATAAGGTGAACATACATTGGGTCAATCGGGTTAATTGACGAGCTCGACTAGGATGAGCGCATGTTGAGTTGATTGATATGAAATGCATAAGCACTCCGTGTGGCCTAACCACTGCCAACATTTCAAGTACAGCTCAGATTCATCGAACACATCCTGCGTGGTGAAAATAACCTCATCCACCAGTTCGAGAACTATTACCGATTACCTAGGCTGTGATATAGTTCAAATCACGTGCAATCACACTAATACACAGTTAAATCCGATGAATACTTAAGTTAAATCCAACAATCATATAAGCATGTTATGGAATATAACTTAAACACGAATACACAGTACATGGAGGAAATCATACACACATTTACATATGAATAAGCAGATTATACAGTTCATGGAGGAAATCATACACACAACTAAGGCAGTTGGGATTCATATCCTAATTCCCTTATAAATCACACTTTACTAACTACTAACTCATTCAGAAATTTTCACAAACACTTAAACTACACTTTTCAACATACATCACGTATGTTGGCCATATTACGTATTAGGGCAAATCCTTTTTTCAAGGAGTTATTGCATACATAAAAACCATGTACCTATGACAATTAATCATGACAATTATAACATCAGATTCCAAATGCATACAAACATTTCAACAAACCCATGAAATACTCTATTCATAACATAGTTTATACATATACGTAAAATGAAACAGATAGTGCATTTGGCATGTGTAATGGCACCCACGTTAGTAATAAATTATTATCTGACATTGAAAGTTTTGAAAAACATAACCTAAATATATATAGTCCACACCTTAAACCGGAAAATGCATAACAGGTATGATTTAGACGCTAAGTCTTCGTCAATGGCGGATTGGCAACTTAGAACACGAAGTAGGTTAGGTACATCATTACTTAGACTATTTGAAACTCTAGAATGGATTAGGGTTAGGTTTTTTTACCCAAGAATAGGATTAGTATCGCATGTATAACGATACAAGAGGGATAGTAAAGCACGTGGAGTAGCGGTTAAGAATCCCAGGATGAATCTCCAACTTCTCTTACACTTTCTCTCTCTTTACTCTCTCTTTTCTTAGGTAGGGTTTTATAATTCATATGGATTATGAGAGAGGGGGTTTATGACCCTTACATAGGCCCATAACTAACAGAAACAGTCCCAGGGCCATGGTATACTTAGGTTATATCCAAATCGGGCTTGTTCCTATCCTATGGAGCATTTCTGGAGGTCCCTTTACTGAATGTGGTCGGACTTAAGATCACTAATATTGAATCTTGATCAAGCTAAGTTTTTAGTTCGATTGGGTTTACAGATTGACTGTGGAAGACCAGTTTCAGTTCAACGGTCACCGATACTCGATCAGGGCCATAAGTACATTGGCATGTGTGGGACATTTCCCCTGATCCGAGGGTGAATTTGGGTCAAATTTTGACTGTCAAAGTGCTTTAATTGGCCCGCAAGTGACACGACTCAGATTACTTAAATTTGTATTTAATTTCTAAAACATTCACTTTTCTCACACACTTCACTCTGGACTCGATTTTTGAGGTGGTTGTCAAGTCCAACAAGGTGGTCATATTTGTCTAAGTTCGTCGCTGTCGGACTTTCGTCGTGTGGTTCAGGTCTGATACGGAGTTTCAATGTGCTCCTGAGAGCAACCGGGTTTAGAGATGAATCCTAGGTTTCAAGATAATGTAGCGTTAATAATTCTATAAGTTTTAGGTCTTGTAGATCATATTTAAAGTGATTGGTGTTAATTTTCTAGGTAATCTAATTTAGCGCTAGTTAATTCTCGCCATATTTCTAAAGGATTTAGTCCTACGAGCTCTCTGCTTGAGGTGGTACTTGGGTTTTCCTATGAATTTTTCCAGGACGTTACATCCCATTTTGTAAGTCTTCCCGATACCTCAGGTTTCTCAAGTACCTGGAGAGGTTGGTTGGTCGGGACTACGATGGTATAGGCTTGGAAGTAAGGTCGTAAGCAATGGGATGAGATGACCAGGGTCAGGGAGAGCTTCTCGATGTTTGGATACTGGGTCTCTATTGGGACTAGGGCTTTGCTAATGTAGTACACCGGTAGTTATTTCCTTTCTTTCTCTTAGATAAGGGTTGAGCTAACTGCTGTTGTTGAAACTACTAAGTATAGCAGTAGCGGACTCTCCTTGCTCGGGGTTTGAAAGTTTGTTATGGAGATCCTAAGTACTACTTGAGCTGTAAGAAGGAAAGCTCGTATTCTTCTATCCACTCTATCTTTTTTTTTTCTTTCAATTGCTTGAAAAGGGGAGACATTTATTGGTGGCTTGGAAGACAAAATGGTTGAGGGCGACTATTCTCCCTATGAGGCATTGAATTTCTTTCATCGTCTTGGGCAAGTTCATGTCTAGCAGAGCTTAGATTTTATCAGGGTCTTCCTTTATCACCCTTTGGCTGACCAGAAAGCCAAGGAACTTTACTGAGCTGACACCGAAGGCGCACTTGCTTAGATTTAATTTTATCAAGTACCTTCGTAGGATTGCAAACATCTTTTTGAGGTTGGCGATGTGGCTTGTAGATTTGATGCTTTTAATGAGCATGTCGTCAACGTAGACCTCCATGGAGTGTCCTATCTTCTTAGCGAATATTTGGTTTACAAGCATTAGTATGTGGCCCTAGGTTCTTTAGCCCAAAAGGCATGACCTTATAGTAGTAGAGTTCCTTGTTGGTGACAAATGTCTTCTTCTTGTTGTCATAGGGATGCATGAAGATCTAATTATATCCCAAGTAAGCGTCCATGAAGCTTAGGAGTTCGTGCCCGACTGTTCGATCCATGAAAGAAAGAAACTATCCTTAGGGGAGGCTTTGCTCAGGTCAGTGTAATCAATTCAAACCTATTACTTCCTAGTGGACTTTCTCACTAGGACAATGTTGACGATCCAGTCAGGGTTGTAGATTTCTTTGATGAAATCGGCTTCAAGGAGTTTTCCAACCTCTTCCCCAATTATTGCATACTGTTCTGGCTCGAACGCTCATCACTTCTGCCTTACTGGTGGGTGGTCGGGCATGTCCTGATGGGACTAGGTGAATACATCGACGTGTTGTGGGAGGAGATTCGTGATTTCATTCTGCAGAGCTGGAATTAGTGATGAGCCAATTTGCACCATCTTAGTCGGGTTAGATTCGTCGAGTGGGATACTTGCAAGATCCACCACTAGACACCCTTTATCGATCGATTCCTCCCTAGGATCCAGGGAGGTGATGGCCATTACTTGGTGTTTTGTTTTCTACGCCATGTAATAACATTGGCGAGCTTCTTGCTGATCTCCTCTGACATGCCCGATTCCATGCTTGGTTGAAAATTTCATCGTGAGAAGGTATTCTGATACCACTGCTCATAAAGTGTTGAGGGAAGGTTGTCCGAGGATGACATTGTAAACCAGGAGGCAATCGACTACCAAGAAATCAATCATGGTCGTTGTTTGGTTTTGTCCTTCTCTTGCCATGATGGGGAGCTATATGGATCATTCAAAGGTGACTTTGTCCCTAGCAAACCTGAGTGGGGGAATTTTGACAAGTCAAAGTCAGGACCTGTTGACTTCCATCTTGTTGAGGGCTTTAAAAAAGAGGATATCAGTCGAGCTGCCGGTGTCCACCAATATTCGAAATATCTCGCGGTTAGCTATAGTCATGGTCACCACTAACGCATCATCGTAGGGGTGGTAGACACCTCGGGCGTCCTCTTCGGTAAAGGTCAACTCATAGGATGCTACTTCTTATTCCTTTAGAGGCCTGCTGGTGACATGTATTTGATGCTCTGAGCTACTATGATTGATACTTTGGGCATGGGATCTTCATGCTTGGTTCAAATCTCCTCCTCCAGCGGGCCCACCAAAGGTTGTTCGAATTTCTCCGGTAGCTTCGTTGCTGATGGTGTAACGTCTCAGGAAAATCCATACAAAGACCCGAGTACCACCTCAGGTAGAATCACCTAAGGATCATATCCCATCGTAATTAAGGTGAAAAGTGGTTAAGAGCTAAACTAAATAATCAGTGGATTTAGCTTGAACCACCATTTCCATAAAAAATAAGACCTAAAACCATTAATACCACTGACTCAATACTACATAAAGACCTAGGTGAAATCCCAAGAGCCTATCGCTCTCAAGGGTACATTGAAACTCTATATTGGACTTAGACGACACATCGAGAATCTAATGACCGCGAAACTAGGGTTATGTTTGTCCAACTAGGCTTGACAGCCATTGAGAGAATCCAGCCTAGATAGTATCCAGAAATGCACAACTTGAGAGCCCTGAGTAAAGTGTGTGAGAAACGTGAATATCTCTAGAAAATGTAATAAAACTTGAGTGAATTGGGTCATTCGTTCACAGGTGAAATTGAGGATTTTGGACTGTTAGTTTCTGACCAAACTTCACTTATGGGAAAAGGAAATTTTCCTGCTCATATCCGTATACTTGTGGCCCCGATTGATCAAGTTCGACCGTTGATATGACACAGGTCCTCCACGATCGATTGGCCCATCCAATCGCACCGAAATCACATCCTAGCATAGATCCATTGTCAGGGAACTTACCCTATGACGTAGGTGAGTTGTGGGCCTCCCTATGTGCCTTGTTTGTTAAAAACAGTTGCCCTTTGGATATAATCTAAGTGTACCAAGGCCCTGGGGCCATTTGCATAACTTTTGGGCCTATATATAGCCCTTAAACTACCCCATCTCTCCCATACAAATTTCTCCAAACCCTAAGAGAGAGAAGAGAGAGAAAAGAAGGGAAAAGAGGAAGGAGAGGAGAAATCTTTGAAGATTGCTACAGTGGTTCTCTTCCACTACTCCACGTACTGATTCACCTCCCCACTTCGGTACACAATTGTTTTAGGCTACGATTTGGGTAAAAAACATAACCCTAATATCGTTATAAAGATCCAGATTGAGTAATCGACAATTAGCTAACCTATTTCAAGATTTAGGTACCCGTCGTTCCATTTTCAGGAACATAGAATTTGAACCGCATCCGAATCGAGTATTCTGATGAAAGGTGCGGACTATAAACATTTAGGTTATGGTTTCAATGCTTTCAGTGTCAACTAATGATTTACGTCTGACGTGATTGCTGCCATACGATCTTAGTTATGCCATTGTTGATATAATATATATGTATGAACTATGTAGAACGAAATATGCATCCTATGTGTTTGTAGAAATGTTTGAATGAACACGTAAACATGATTTGTGCTTACCATGACTGCCAATCTAGGATTCATGTTTTTCATATGCTTAATAACCTATTTGCATAAGGATTTGCTAAAATATATGTTGTAACTAACTTAATCTCTATATTTGGTGAAGCATATCTTAAGTGTTTGATAAATTGTCTGAATGAGAACATGTTGATGATTTATATTTATTAAGGGTATTGAAATAGGATTCTCAATTACCTTATTTACATATATAGTTTCCTTCACGTAATCTTATTTGTGTTTATGCGATTTATGGATAAAATGCAAGTGCTAGGTAATATGATCAATGTGTGAGATGAAATGTTCAAATGAGAAATTTATTTGGATTGTTTGCTAAATGCTGAGACTATTATTAAATGTTCTTAATTATTTAAAAGTGCCCTGGTTTGTCAATTAGCATGAGTGTTGGGTCAGTCAGACTGCAGAGCCTCATAGGAAGATCAATTCAAAGCGTCTGCCTCAACCAGATGGGTGCAAGCTCTCCATAGGTAAATCTAAGCCTCACATCTCATGTCCCAAAACACCAGGTAAATAAAACCCTTAAAACAAGTTAGAACATCATATGATTTATAAGTGAGAAAACCTTTTCAAAAATAAAAAATTTCTAAGTTTTCTTGCTTTGTCGATTTTATCGAAACACATCTTGATATGATCGACCTACGCTGTCGATGTCCTCGATGACAAATCAATTCCATCAGAATGAGGACAAAAAGTGTCTAGCAACCACATATATATATATATATGGATGGAATTATCGATATATCAATATAAATATCAATATCATCGATATTTGAATCTCAAGTTCATCGAAGGTGACTCAATAATATCGACAGACAGATCTCTGGCGCCCCTATTTTTTTCTTAAGAATATCATATATGCTTCGATATATCGAAGCCTTCTCGATACCATCGAAGTTCAAATCTCGATGACATCGGAAGGCTCTCGATGATATCGGTCATGGGCGAGAAGATTTTCAGCAATATATTTCAGGATAATTTATTTATGATCGAGGGTCACTCGATAGAATCGATATTCAAATATCGATGATATTGGTATAGTCTCGATGACATCAAACAGGAACAGAAACTATCTAACAAGCTTAAACGAAAATCCTTTGGATTTTTTGATGCCTCGACACAGGTATCGATATCATCAACATTCAAATTTCGATGATATCGAAGGTCCCTCGATCATTCTTATAAACCTGAAATATTTTAAAGAAAGTCTCTCTCATTTTCAAATGTCGAGGAATCGAACCTCATATCAATGAAATCGGAGTTCGAAATCCGATGACATCGACAGGTGTTACAATTCTATCGACCAACTGGAATTAGGTTTCAAAAGCGTATGACATTTGAGTTTATGTCATTGAGTGGACTGTCGATGCTATTGAGAGTATACGCTCGATGATATCTATCCCGCTCAATGATATCAAACTCTATCATAAATGTGACCATTTTATATCTGTTGGAACCTTTTGCCTATATAAAGAGGACTTGTCTATAATTGCTGGCAGAGAAAGAAGAGAGTGCTTTTGAGTATTTTACCTTAGATCATATACCTAAAGCCCTTTCTCTGAAGGGAGTTCATGCTCCAATCCACCCTCATCATTGATATTCAATAGAGTGGATTGGGGAATGAACTTCCGCGTTCAAGGATCCTCCAACTACTACTTTAATGGCAAATCATTAAGCTAGGATGCCTTGAATGCATAGATAATTGGAATCACTCTATCTCCATTATAGGAAAATAATTGAGAGTAGGATTTCATCATAACCTTGACCCAACCTGTCACTATGCATTAGTATAGCCTCTGAGTTGCGTATCAAGGAAATAGAAGACTCTTCATCAACAAAGGAGGAGATCTTCAACAACGTGCTGAATGAGACTCATTCACTTATCTTTAAGTATCTGCAGTCCAGAGGACCCTTTGATCATTCCTTTGTAGGATTGGGTCTAAGGTGTTTCTCACCCTTGCAAGTCCTCAAGGAGGCCTCTAGTGAGAGTATACATAGTGGGTGTGTTGTGTTGACCCTTGCTCTATGGAGAGCATAAACAGTCAGGGTCTTGTATAAGATCCTTGGCCAGTGTGCCTAAAAGTGGGTGCGTTGTGTTGACCCTTACTCGTAAGATCATAAACAGTGAAGTTCCTTGTGTGGATCCTTGACCAGTGTGCCTAAAACTGGGTGTTATATGTTAACTTGCTTAGGAAGCATAAACGGTCAGCCTAGGTGTAGGTTGTAAAGGTTGAAGGTGAACCATTGTGAAACCTCCTTAGTGAAATCTGGCACACTCAAGGGTTGAGTGCATATACTGGGAGTGGAGTGGACAAGTAGTCAAACCACTATAAAAATGACTGTGTTTGTGATTGATCTTTGTCTCTTATTATTTGTGTGATTTCTTTAAATGCTCTTATATTTAATCACACTTCACACACAATCACATCCATCATAAACTATAAACTACTCATGCATATCATTCAATAGTTTTGTGATTGGATCCTCAATTTGGCTTGGAAGCCATTTGAGTTACTCTGATGATATCTTGATGTGTTTCATGTCTATTTACTCAGAATTAGATTAATAGGATTTTTAATAAGCATTAAATATTTAAAAATTTCTATTCACCCCCCTCTAGGACATATTAGCATATTCCTACTTCAACTTAAGCGATCTTCGTCGCTATTTCAATTGGTACAGAGCAGGTCTCTCTTTAAGGGCTTCACATCCTAGAGAGTGATCTTGACTGAAGTTAGGATTATGGCCAAAGGGGAGGGCTCATCAGTCACTAGGCCTCCAGCATTTGATGGCTCAAATTATGCATACTGGAAGGCTAGGATGCACTACTTTCTGAGATCTTTGGATCATGATGTTTGTGATATAGTTGAAAGTGGATATGTGCTACCATCTGAACAAATTGTACTTGATAGTCGCACAACCATCACAAAATCCAAACCAAAGAAAAGTGGGCAACGTTTGATAAAGAAAAACAAACTGCTGAAGCAAAAACTATGAACTCCATCATCTATTGTGCCGTGTCCCAAGACATCTTTAATCAAATAAGTATGTGTGGGACATCCAAGGAAGCATGGGATCTATTGGAAACAACCCATGAAGGTACAAGCACTGTGAAGAGATCTAAACTTCAACTTCTGACTTCACAGTTCAAAAATCTCAGAATGGAAGAGCATGAAACTTTTATGGAGTTCTTCACAAAGTTAAATATCATCTGCAACTTCATGAGTGGATTTGGAGAAAAAGTTCCGGTATCAAAAATTTGTAGGAAAATTCTAAGATCCCTACCGGAATGATTTAATCCCAAAGTAACAACAATTGAAGAGTGTAGGAATATTGATGAAATGAAAGTAGAAGAGCTGGTAGGTTCCCTACAAACTTTTGAACTACACTTCAAACAATCTCAAAAATCTAAAAATACTGTCCTAAAAACATCAAAGAAAGTAACAAATGAGGACAGTGGAAGTGAAAAAGAAGATGAAGATGAGGAAGTGGCTTTGCTGGCGCAACGATTCAGGAAGTTCTTTCAGAAGAATCGTGGCCATCCTTCCAGAGGAAGAAAAGTGGACAACAGACCTTCTACAGGTAAATTTGGTAAAAAAACCAAAGAACCGCAATTCTATGCCTGTCAGAAGTATAGACACCTATCTACCGAATGCCCAAACAAAAAAATGAAAGGCAAGGCAATGGCCGCCACATGAGATGATACAGAAGAGTCAAATTCAGAATCTAGTGACTCAGAGAGCGATGAAAATAAAAAAATCATTGAAAATTCTTATGGTCTCCACTGCTCCAATCATTCCCATGGAATTTGAAAATAAGGAAGAACAACAAGCCACTGAATCATTTCCATATGATAATGAGGAAACTGGAGAAGAAGAAGAGGTAGAAAAGGATAAACTACAAGATGCTTATAATCAACTCTATATTCATAGCATCCACATCCATAAAAGACTTGGAATTTTTGAAAACAAAAAGGAATTGCTCCAAAAAGATTTGGACAAAACCTTCAAAATTAATACACATTTAATCAATGATTTACAGCAATATCATTCAAACAATGATAAGTTAGAAAGAATCAATCTATCCTTAAAAATGGAATCATCAAAGCTTATGAAACAAGTTGAATTATTAAAAGATGAAAATGAGCAACTCAAGAATGAGAATCACACACTCCATTGTGACTTAGAGAAATCCAAAAAAATTGCTAAAATAAATTACAAACTTTCCTAGAGTGGTGAAAAGCTAGAAAAGTTGTTAGGGATGGGAAGAGAAAAAGACAAGAGTGGCCTAGGGTATGATAAAAGTAAAAGGAAAACTAGAAAAATAGCCCCAACAATGAAAAATCTGCTGCTTCGGGTAGCAATATGAGAACTTCTCCAGTTTGTCATTTATGTGGTGATATGGGTCATTATAAGTTTGAATGCTTAACACCTAGAAGGACTTCATATAACTCCGGTTAAAATCACATTGGTAAATTCACACCGGCCAGAGAAATACAGAATGTCAAAAGTCCACTTAGGAGAAACATTCATCCATCACCACCTAAAATGAAAGACAGAATGAAGGAATCATTGGATCAAGTGGGTAAGATAAACATGAAAACTAAATCTATCACAGTAAAGAAGTCTATCTCAAAATGGATAGTAAAAGAAAAAATGAACTGTCTGATAACTGACTCTATTCATATACCCTAAAATATCAGAGCATGAAAAGAACAAGATTAGATCATGCATCTAGATCTGGATATTTGTCGAAATGATGCAGTTTTTTGCTGAGCTCTAAACGATATATCTGAGGTTCCTCACCTTAATTTTTGTATGTAAAAATTTTAATGTTTATAATTTTGATGTATACAGTGATTGTACATAATTTTGCTGTGTATACTATTGATTCATAGAAATATTAAAAATACACATGAAGGGTCGTCTGAATGCTGTAAATTGAAAATATTCATCTTCGATATGACTGTCGATATGTCATTCCTAATTAATCGATCAAGGGTCGATATCATCGACGCCTCCTTAGAATAAGAAAAGTTGGGTGATCGAGAATGATATCGAAGACAGGATAAATGAAATCGATCATGGTCCCTCGATATCATCGATATGAGGATCAATGATATCAACAGATGTCGCCCAATATAAACCAGTGGAGTGTGAAAAAGGGATTTTTGTTCCAAGGTTTCTGATCCTCTTCCTTGCTTGCTTCTCTCAACTAAATCCTTCATACCTTTTTCAGGCAGCCCCAACTATCCCACAAATACGGTAATATCTTCTAAAAATATCAAGAGTTATTTTTTTTGTATTTCCATTTCTATTGGGTTGTGTCTCTTTTTTCCAAATCCTTCAATTCCACTTTTTATCCACATGAGAAAAGAAAAAGGAAAAGTATCCGATCCGGGTGAGTCATCGAGATCCGCTTGACAAAAGTTCTTGCTTCAAAAGGAAGCGCAAGGGCCCTGGAACATGAGACCCCTACAAGGCAATGCACGAGACATAGTGGGTCCCAGTCTGAGGCACAGACACCCCCACCGATGTAGGTTAATCCAGTCTTGGCAAACTTCACTGGGAGAAAGGTTATTCTCGAGAGAAAAGTCGACAAAAGTTGTCTGATTCCATATACTCTGGAACCTCTATTTGCAACCATAGATTAGTTATCAGTTCTCGACTTTTGGAGATCATATCAACTTGAACGGACCTATAATTTCTTTACCGCCTGTTATTCTCCGATATTTAATCCACCATCCATCACCTTATCCGTCGATGGTGAGTATGTGTTGATTGCTCTGGAGTCTGTCATAGGGATATTCAATCTTACCTTATCTCCTGAGGGACTCCCAGATATGGACATGGAAAATATTGAGGTTCGGTCCAAGGTCACCAAATTCCTCTGTCATGATCGTGACATCCAGTGACACTAAGGGAATGCCCTAAAAGTCAGATTCATGGAACCACACTATCGAGTCTTGCATGGTATCCTTGCTTCAAACATATACTCTAGGGGTTCCAATAGGGTAGATCTCATGGGCTTCATACTATGATAATTTATTCAGTTGTCACTGGGATCAAGATTTATCTGCCTACCCTCATCGTGCATTAATTGGTTTATTCACTTACCATATCCCTGGATCATAAATACAATTTGCAATGCCATAACCTTTCCAACTACAAGTGATCCTGTACTTCCTTTCCAAACCTTCAATAAAGGTAACATTCAAAGGATGGATTTGAAGTTTCATATATATCCTGAGGATCCACTTGAAGAAGGCATTCAAGTAGAAAGGGAAAGTGGGTAGGTGACGTTCCCATGGAAGGGACTAAGACAGTTGGAGAAGAAGCTTCTGGACCGCATCAAGCTCCATCGACATCAGCTCTTGGGCATGCTAAACGATTTAAGTTCCATCAGGATTGGATTGGTGCAATTCAGAGGGATGTCCACTCAGTGCATGAGAGGCTTACCATCTTAGAATGGCTGGTTCAAGGAGTGGAGCAGACAGTACAACAATTGGTTGAGATAATCACCCGCTGTTGAGACGATACGATGCCATCTACCTTTGCTCCTCTGCCATAGTACAGGACTCTGAACACTATCACATTCACCCACACTTGTCTCTGCATATGAGCATAAGTATCTTTTTGGTGATCTACGCTCTCATGAGTGAATGTGATAGCCCCCTAACAGTTTGACAATTTTTTTTTGTAAACTGATGATGGCCCATGTGGGGTTGTTACTGCTAGTTACTTCTGGGTGCCCATGGATGGGCTGAAAACTGTTGATTGATTTTGGTTGCTCATGAATGGGCTAGGTAGTTTTTTTTTGAATGACTATTGATCTACTGGAAAACTTAGGCAATATATATATATATATATATATATATATATATATATATATATATATATATATATATATATATATATATATATATATTGGATATTATTAAATGTGGTTGGATTTAATTCTCATTTTAACTTCCATAATTATGTTTTATGATCCCTTGGTTTATCTAGTTTCTGCTTTGAGATGCATGCGCTATTTTTTATGATTATTTGATCTGTTATGCATCCATAGTTTC
This sequence comes from Magnolia kwangsiensis, assembly GCA_037074715.1. Taxonomy (NCBI): domain Eukaryota; kingdom Viridiplantae; phylum Streptophyta; class Magnoliopsida; order Magnoliales; family Magnoliaceae; genus Magnolia; species Magnolia kwangsiensis. The sequence continues at coordinate 108,698,633 of CM073573.1, read as the reverse complement.
TGAGAATGATGTCTGCTTAAATTGATTTAATCATTATACATCTTGGTTCTCCCAAATACTTCACACTTCAGTCAATATCAACTGTTATATTTATCTTTTCAATGACAAACAAAAAGGGAGAGAACGAGTCAAACATCCCATCAAGAAATGTATATCTGCTTGAGTATCGTGTTACAGATGTTAGGGGGAGCAACTACACCAAGCAAGGGGGAGTTTGCAGAGAGGGGGAGCAGCTTCTAGATGTGTTGTGTATATGTTATTATTAGCATTGTACAATTATGTAAAGAACATGTACATACAATTTAGGATGTCAGTATAGAAGCTGGTCTAGGGTGTTTTGGTATTTTGTCACGTAATTGACAAAGGGGTTGATTGAAACTGTCCTGGTTTGTCCATTAGCGTGAGTGTTAGGTCGGTCATACTGCAGAGCCTCATAAGAAGATCAATTCAAAGCGTCTACCTCAACCGGATGTGTGCAAGCTCGCCATAGGTAAATCTAAGCCTCACAACCCATGTCCCAAAATATTAGGTAAATAAAACCCTTAAAACAAGTTAGAACATCATAAGGTTTATAAGTGAGAAAACTTTTTCAAAAATAGAAAATTTTTAAGTTTTCTTGCTTTGTTGATTTTATCGAAACATATCTTGATATGATTGACCTGTGTTGTCGATGTCCTCGATGACAAATTGATTCCATCAAAATGAGGACAAAAAGTGTCCAACAACCACGTATATATCTGGACGGAATTATCGATGTATCGATATACATATCGATATCATCGATATTTGAATCTCGAGTCCATCGAAAATGACTCGATAATATCGACAGGAAGATTTTCGGAACCCCTATTTTTACTTAAGAATATCATATATGCTTCAATATATCAAAGCTTCTCGATCTATCGAAGTTCAAATCTCGATGACATCAGAAGGCTCTCGATGATATCTGTCATAGGCGCGAAGATTTCCAGCAATATATTTCAAGATAATTTATCTATGATCGACGGTCACTCAATAGAAACGATATTTAAATATCGATGATATCAGTACAGTCTCGATGACATTGAACAGGAATAGAAACTTTCCCTCAAACTTAAATGAAAATCCCTTAGATTTTTTGATGCCTCGACATAGGTATCGATATCATTGACATTCAAATTTCGATGATGTCGAGGTCCCTCCATCATTCTTATAAACCTGAAATATTTTAAATAAAGTATCTCTCATTTTCAAATATTGAGGAATCGAACCTCACATTGATGAAATTGAAGTTTGAAATCTGATGACATCGATAGGTGTTTCGATTCCATCGACCAACTTACATTAGGTTTCAAAAGCATATGACATTAGAGTTTGTGTAATCGAGCGGACCGTAGATGCTATCGAGAGTATACGCTCAATGATATTAATCTCACTCGATGATATCAAACTCTGTCATAAATGTGACCATTTTATATTTGTTGGAACCTTTTCCTTATATAAACAGGACTTGTCTATTATTACTGGCAATGAAAGAAGAGAGTGCTTTTGAGTGTTTTACCTTAGATTATATACCCAAAGCCCTTTCTCTCAAGGGAGTTCATCCTCCAATCCACCCTCATCATTGATATTCAATAGAGTGGCTTGGAAAATGAACTTTCACATTCAAGGATCCTCCAGCTACTACCTTAATGGAAAATCATTAAGCTGGGATGCCTTGAATGCATAAATGATTGGAATCACTTTATCTCCTTTATAGAAAAATATTTGAGAGTAGGATTCCATCATAATCTTGACCTAATCCATCGCCATGCATTGGTATATCCTCTGAGTTACGAATCAAGGAAGCAAAAGACTCTTCATCAACAAAGGAGGAGATCTTCAACAACGTGCTAAATGGGATTCATCCACTTATTTGTAAGTATCTAGATTCACCCTTTGATCATTCCTTTGTAAGATTCGGTCTAAGGTGTTTCTCACCCTTGTAAGTCCTCAAGGAGGCCTCCGACAGGAGTGTACGTAGTGGGTGTGTTGTGTTGACCCTTGCTCTGTGGAGAGCATAAACAGTTAGGGTTTTGTGGAAGATCCTTAGCTAGTGTGCCTAAAAGTGGGTGCATTGTGTTGACCCTTGCTCGTGAGAGCATAAATAGTGAGGTTCCTTGTGTGGATCCTTAACTAGTGTGCCTAAAACTGGGTGCTATGTGTTGACCCTTGCTCAGGGAGCATAAACAGTCAGCCTAGGTGTAGGTTGTAAAGGTTGAAGGTGAACCTGATTTAAAACCTTAGGCTTGAGATGAACCGCTATGAAACCTCCTTAGTAAAATTCGGCACACTCAAGGGTTGAGTGTGTCTGCCGGGAGTGGAGTAGACAAGTAGTTGAACCACTATAAAAATGATTGTGTTTATGATTGATCTTTGTCTCTTATTATTTGTGTGATTTCTTTAAATGCTCTTATATTTGATCACACTTCACACACAGTCACATCCATCACAAACTATAAACTACTCATGCTCATCATTCAATAGTTTTGTTATTGGATCCTCAATTTATCCTGGAAGCCATTTGAGTTACTCTGATGATATCTTGATGCGTTTCATGTCTATTTACTCAGGATTAGATTAATAGGATTTTTAATAAGCATCAAATATTTAAAAAGTCCTATTCACCCCCTTCTAGGACATATTAGCATATTCCTACTTCAACTTAAGTGGGATTTACTGCTATTACACTTACAGCATTTAAGTAAGATTGGGACTATGACGTAGCCTAGGTAATCGGTAATAGTCCCTGTTTAGGTCGCTGAATTAGTTTTGTCACATTGGACATTTTTGACGAATCCATGTCACACGACGATGGTCGATAGTGGTTAGGCCACAAGGGGTGCTTATGCGCTCCATGTTGATTAAGTCAACGTGTGCTCGTGCCAATCGAACTTACCAAACAAACCGATTGGCCTATTGTGTGTTTACCATGTATGGACATCACTGCTTGAATCTAAGGTACCACTTGCCAATGTAAAATCTCATTTCAATCATGGTACCACGATCCGTTAAGACTCATGTCCTGGACATGGTGGTATGGGACATCGTGGTCAAGCTGTCGGCCTACGCTGGGGTGACGAGACTCCCTGTAGTGACCAGTGAGCAATCCAGACTCGTGAGCCGGGCATGGTGATATGAGACACTGTGTTCGAGCTGTCGGCCTACGCTGAGCTGACAAGCCTCCTCGTAGTGACCGTGACTATAAAATTTGAACTTGCCTATCGACTACTTTTCATTAGGGGTGATGCCCTACAACTTGCCTATCATATGTGGTTAACTAGGATTGACGACCCTAGATGGATGCTTTGGTTTGAGTTAATGATATAAAGGGAGGTACCTTAGCTTCCCAAACTTATTGTATGAATAAGCATAATTAAATACTCGGTTAACACGACCATGCATTGCATTAGTTAGGATGTATTTTTGGTAAGGAAGGTGCACTTTAGGGAGTGTTGTTATATGTGAACTTGGATGTTGGAGTCGCTTGTGAGGGAGCTTTTGAAATAACGGTGAAGACCGCTTGAGTTGAAGTAGGAATATGCCAATATGTCCTAGAGGGGTGTGAATAGGACTTTTTAAAGTTTTTACAATTTATTTAAAAATCATATTACACTAATCGTATTAATTATGCATTTATTAGGATTACAAAAAAAATAACTCTATTGGCTTCTAAGCCCGGTAGAGGATCCAATCACAAACTATTCAAGGGATAACAGTATATAACCTAGTTTATGATGGACATGACTGTTTATGTGTGTAAGATGTGATCTCAGGTATATAGATGTGAAAGTATTGAAATAAATCACACACACAAAAGAATAAAAAATGCAAACACAGTCATTTTTATAGTGGTTCGACTACTTGTCTACTCCACTCCCGGTAACCGCACTCAACCCTTGAGTGTACCGAATTTCACTAAGGAGGATTCACAGTGGTTCACCTCCAACATAAGGTTTTAAATCAGGTTCACCTTCAACCTTTACAACTTATACTGAGGCTGACTGTTTATTCTCTCACGAGTAAGGGTCAACACAACGCACCCACTTTTAGGCACACTGGCCAAGGATCTTCCATAAGACCCTAACGGAGGTTTCTACATGGTTCACCTCAAACCCAAGGTTTTGACCGGTTCACCTTCAACCAAATGTTTATTCTCTCCACAGAGCAAGGGTCTACACAACGCACCCACTATGTACACTCCCACCAGAGGCCTCCTTGAGGACTTCAAATGGTGAGAAACACCTTAGACCCAATCCTATAAAGGAAAGATCAAAGGGTCCTTTGGATTCTAGATACTTACAGATAAGTTGATAAGACCCATTCAACATGACGGCGAAGATCTCCTTGTTGATGAAGAATCTTCTGCCCTTAATCTGTAACACAAATAATGTACCAATATAAGGCGACGGGTTAGGTCAAGGTTATGATGGAATCCTACTCTCTAAATATTTTCCTATCAGGAAGGTAGAGTGGTTCCAATCATATATGCATTCAAGGCATCTTTGCTTAATGATTTTCCATTAAGGTAGTAGCTGGAGGATCCTTGAATGCAGAAGTTCATTCCCCAATCCACTCTATTGAATATCAATGATGAGGATGGATTGGAGGATGAACTCCCATGAGAGAAAGGGCTTTGGATATATGATCTAAGGTTAAACACACAAAAGCACTCTCTTCTTTTTCTGCCAGCAACTAAAGACAGGTTCTCTTTCTATAGGCAAAAGGTTCCAACAGATATAAAACAGTCACATTTATGATAGAGTTCGATATTATTGAGCAAGTTAGATATCATTAAGCATATACTCTCGATCGTATCGATGGTCAGCTTGATGACACAAACTCAATGTCATATGCTTTTGAAAAACCTCTAGCTAGTTGGTCGAGGGAATCGATACTCGTGTCGATGTCATTGGATTTTAAAATCCTATATTATTGATGCAAGTTTCAGTTCCTTGACATTTGAAAATGAAAAAGTCTTGCTTTGAAATTTTTCAGGTCATTAAATATGATTGGGGGATACTCGATATCATTAGAATTTGAATGTCGATGATATCGGAAGTCGTGTCAGTGCATCAATAAATTTAAAATTTTTATCAGTGAGCTTACTGGACAGTTTTGTCCATTCTCGATGCAATTGATCTGGCCCCGATATAATAGATATTAGAATATCGATTCTATCAAGTGACCCTAGATCAGAGTTGAAAACCACCTAAAAAATGTTGCCGGAGAACTTTGCACCCATGACCAATATCATCGAGAACCAACCGATATCATCGAGATTTGAACTCCAATGGTATCAATGATGGCTTCGATATATCGAAGCATATATTATGATATTCTCAAGAAAAAATAGGGGCATCGAATCTGCCTGTCGATATTATCGAGCCACCTTCGATGGCCTTGAGATTCAAATATAGATGATATCGGTACGTGTGTTGATACATCGATAATTTCATCCCGATATGTATGTGGTTGTTGGAAACATTAAGTCTTCATTTGATTTTATCAATTGATTTTCGAGGACATCGACAGTGCAGGTCGATCATAGCAAGATGTGTATCGATACAATCGACATAGCAAGAAAACTTAGAGGCTTTCGTATTTTTGAAAGAAGTTTTCTCACTAAAAAATCCTATCATGTCTATCTTATTTTAAGGGTTTTATTCACCTGGTGTTTTGGGACATGGGTTGTGTGGCTTAGATTTACCTATGGCGAGCTTCCACACATTCGGTTTGAGGCAGACACTTAAATTGATCTTCTTGTGAGGCTCTGCAGTCCGACTGACTCAACACACACGCTAATTGACAAACTAGAGCACTTACAAGGGCACTTTCAATCTCCCCCTTTCTCAATTATGTAATAAAATACCCAAAACACCTTAGGATAATATGAAGACATACATATCCTAAATTGTGTGTACATGCAGTTTATACAATTTTACAATTTCTAAAGAACCCATGTACACAACCCAGTATCTGCTCTCCCTTATTGTAAAACTCTCCCATTCTTGGTGCAGCTGCTCCCCCTAATACCTGCAACACCATTTAACCAGATATACAATTTTCCATCTGGGGTGTTTGAAACTGTTCTCCACCTTTTTTTCAGTCATTAACAAAGATATAGCAGCGGATATTGACTAAAGTGGTGAAGACACGTGGGAGAACCATCAGATATAGATGTATATAAAGAAACTTAGTGTAGAGCATATATCATTTTCAGAAGATATAGAGGCATGATAAATAAAGCATTGATATGACCAGATAAGGTAATCATGAAAAACACATGCATTTTATATCAGACAGGAGATAAAGTAGGAGAATACATATGATAATATGATAGGAAAAATGAGAATTATATTCAGCCATGTTTAACAAAACATCCAAACAATAATACTGCCCTAGATAGAGTAGATTAACAGATAGCCCAAAAAAAATCATCAAACTCATGTAAGGACACCAAAAAAAAAGAAGATTCGAAAGACTATGGAAAATCATAGTACACCAGATCAACGAAGTGTGTGGATGTTTCAAAAAGTGATTATACTATCTACACATTATTTTCTAATGTTGCCACCTCCTATCGCATACTAGATCCACCCTTCGTTTGTAATTCAAAAATCTATTGCACAAAGGGTGTGAGAGCTTCTAGCTTGTCTTCTATCCCTGATAATCGTCGTTCGCAGTTATGGAGCCGCTTGTCAATTCCAGCGAGGCTGTTCAGTAGGTGATGCTCAAGTACATGATGTCGACGATTTGTGACTGATGCAAGACTATAGAGAGGTGTCTGATTAAATCCCCATGGTGTTTCTTCATTTGGCCGCTGGCTGCTCATACCAACAGGTGGAAGACTCTTTGCATGAGAAGAAACAAATACATATACCTATTGAACTGCATAATGGTTGAACCACACTTTAGGATATAGTTTGTCTGATGTGGCTTGCAGTCCTACGTAGTGTGCCAGTTTGTAGATGAGGGACGAAAATGGAAGGATTTCAAGATGGTCCCCTCCAACTACCTTAATAAGTTGTTCTAGGATAAAAGTTGGCAAACACACAGGAACCTCTTGATAGACATTATACAAGACATTAAGTGCAAAGTGTCTTAGGCTGATATCATTGACGTCACATGGGTAGACATTCGTACTAAAGATATTGTGGAGGATTCTGAACAAGATTCCTAGATGTTTTTCAGGAAGTATATTGTGATTGTATTTAGGAATTATTGCACCTTAGCATAATGCTCGAGTGATCTCCCCCCACCTGCTTAATTCATTGAAACTTCTTCCAGTGACTAGGATGTGAGTCACACCAATGTCCAGAAGACGACCAAGAACCATTGAGGTAATCATTTTGGAGTGTTGCATAAATTCTAGACAAATACATGGTGGATAATCCCGAACCACATGGCAACAATTGAGAAACTGTTGAATCATGTCAAACTGGTAAGGACCACCCAATTTAAGCCCATTCTGCCATCCAATAGTCTCTAACATGAGATCTACCTGATAGGGCTCGATAGCACTTTTGAGAAAAATACGATCAATGATTGTAACTTTTTCCCAATCGGATTGGTTCTAAGGTGATCTAACATTTTTCTCTTTCTTAGCTTTTGAGACCAAGGGGTTCTTACCTTTCTCTTTAACCATCTTCCTTGCTCTTTTTGATGTTTCAGAGCCAGCAGGGTAATGAGGAAGATCAGAGGGAAGAAAGCTAAGTGAATCTCTTCCTCGTAGTCAGTCGACTCTTATAACGGGTTTGCCAATGTCATCAATATGGTGCTGATGATATCGAAAAATCACTCATAAATGCATTGAAGACCATGTTGATGACTGTTGGGAAGAACCAATAGTAACTTGAGAATTCCAATGGACACGATCTTACTTTTTTGAGAGCTGTCGATCACATTGATAGTGCATATCGATATTATCGAATTTTGAATGCCGATGATATCGATAGGATCTAGGTTTCATTGAGCATGTCATCGATATCATCCTTGATCATACGGCTTTTCACATTCCAACGAGTCGTCGATTATATTGGCCTTTGATTGATTAATCAAAAATGACATATTGATAGTTGTATCAAGGGTGGATGATTTTATAATTTCAGCATTTAGACGACCCTACAAGTATACTATTAGAATTTCTATGGATCAAATATACTTAGCAAAATTTTGTACAGCACTGTACACAACAAAAGTATAAACATGTGAATATTTATATACAAAAGATAGAGGTCAAGAGCCTCAGATATATCATTTAAAGCTTAACAAAATTTTTTTGCATCATTCTAGTAAATATCCAGATCTAGATGCATGACCTGGACTTGTTTTTCTATGCTCAGTACTTCTAGGCATCAGTCCCTTATTTGCCTCAAATAATGTAGCAGTGGTTGTTTGTACGATGACCCTTCATTGCTGATTTTCTTGATTGATTTAGGATTTTGCATTATTGTTTGTTGAATTTGACCACATGCCCATTATCACAGATTTGAGATACGCTTAGGAGATTATGTGCCAAACCTTGTATGCAGAAAGCATTCTCATTTTTAAGGACATGGGTTATGAGGCTTAGATTTACCTATAGAGAGCTTCCACACATCCAGTTTGAGGCAGACGCTTAAATTGATCTTCTTGTGAGGGTTTGCAGTCTGACTGACTCAACACACGCGCTAATTGACAAACCAAGGCACTTGCAAGGGCACTTTTAATCTCCCCCTTTATCAATTACGTGACAAAATACCCAAAACACCCTAGGACAGTATCTAAACAGACACATCCTAAATTGTGTGTACATGCAGTTTACACAATTTTAGAATTTCTAAAGAACCTATGTACACAACCCAGTATCTGCTCCCCCTTACTGTAAAACTCTCACATTCTTGGTGCAGCTGCTGCCCCTAACACCTGCAACACCATTTAAGTAGATATAAAATTTTCCATCCGTGGTGTTTGAAACTATTCTCCCCCTTTTTGTCACTCATTGACGAAGATATAACAGCGGATATTGACTGAAGTGGTGAAGACACGCGGGAGAACCATCAGATATAGATGTATATAATGAAACTTAGCGTAGAGCATGCATCATTTTCAGAAGATATAGAGGCATGATAAATAAAGCATTGATACGACCAGATAAGATAATCATGAAAAACACATGCGTTCTATATCAGACAGGAGAGAAAGTAGGAGAGCACATATGATAGTATGGCAGGAAAAGTGAGAATTATATTCAGCCATGTTTAATAAAATATTCAAACAATCATACTGACCCAGATAGCAGTAGATTAACAGATAGCCTAACAAAATCATCCAACTCATGTATGGGCACCAAAAAAAAAAAACATTCGAAAGACTAAGGAAAATCATAGTATGCCAGATCAACGAAGTGTGCGAATGTTTCAAAATGTGATTACACTATCTACACATTATTTTCTAATGCTGCCACCTCCTATCGTATACTAGATCCACCCTTCATTTGTAATTTAAAAATATGTTACACAGAGAGTGTGAGAGCTTCTAGCTTGTCCTATATCCCTGATAATCATCATTCACAGTTATGGAGTCGCTCGTCAATTCCAGCAAGGCTGTTCAGCAGGTGACGCTTAAGTACATGACACTGATGATTTGTGACTGATGCAAGACTACAGAGAGGTTTCCGATTAGATCCCCATCGTGTTTCTTCATTTGGCTGTTGGCTGCTCATACCAACAAGTGGACTCTTTGCATGAGAAGAAATGGAGACATATACCTGTTGAACTGCATCATGGTTGAACCACACTTCGGGATATACTTTGTCTGATGCGGCCGGCAGTCCTACGTAGTGTGCTAGTTTGCAAATGAGGGACGAAAATGGAAGGATTTCAAGATGGTCCCCTCTAACTACCTTAATAAGTTGTTCTAGGATAAGAGTTGGCAAACACACAGGAACCTCTTGATAGACATCATACAAGACATTAAGTGCAAAGGGACTCAGGCCAATGTCATTGATGTCACATGGGTAGACATTCGTACTAAAGATACTATGGATAATTCTGAACCAGGTTCTTAGATGTTTTTCAGGAAGTATATTGTGATTGCATCTAGGAATTGTTACACCTTGGCACAGTGTTCGAGTGATCTCCCCACACCTTCTTAATTCATTAAAACTTCTTCCAGTGACTGGGATCTGAATCACGCCAATGTCCGGAAGATGACCAAGAACCATTGGGGTAATCATTTTGGAGTGTTGGATAAATTCAAGATAAATACATGGTGGATAATCCCAGACCACATGGAAACAATTGAGAAACTGTTGAATCAAGTCAAACTGGTAAGGACCACCCAATTTAAGCACATTCTGCCATCCAATAGTCTCTAACATGAGATCTACCCCATAGAGCTCGATAGCACTATTGAGAACAATACGATCAACGATCATAACTTATTCCCAATCGGATTGGTTTTGAGGTGATCTAATATTTTTCTCTTTCTTAGTTTTTGAGACCAAGGGGTTCTTACCTTTCTCTTTAACCATCTTCCTTGTGCTTTTTGATGTTTTGTAGCCAGCAGGGTAATGAGGAAGATCGGAGGGAAGAAAGCTGAGTGAATCTCTTCCTCATAGTCGGTCCGCTCTTATAATAGGTTTGCCGGTGTCATCGATACGACGTCGATGATATCGAAAAACCACTCATAAATGTATTGAAGACTGTGTTGATGACTGTTGGGAAGAACCAGCAGTAACTTGAGAACTCCAACGGACACGATCTTACTTTTTTGAGAGATGTCGATCACATCGATAGTGCATATCGATATTATCAAATTTTGAATACTGATGATATCGATAGGATCTAGGTTTCATTGAGCATGTCATAGATATCATCCTTGATCATACTACTTTTCACATTCCAAAGAGTCGTTGATTATATTGACCTTTGATCGATTAATCAAAAATGACATATTGATAGTTGTATCAAGGGTGGATGATTTTACAATTTTGGCATTTAGACGACCCCACAAGTATTCTATTAGAATTTCTATGAATCAAGTATACTTAGTAAAATTTTGTACAGTCACTGTACATAACAAAAGTATAAACATGTGAATGTGTATATACAAAAGATAGACGTCGGGAACCTCAGATATATCATTTGAAGCTCAACAAAAAAAAATTGCATCATTCTAGCAAATATCTAGATCTTGATGCATGACCTGGACTTGTTTTTCTATGCTCAATACTTCTAAGCATCAGTCCCTTCTTTACCTCTGATAATGTAGCAGTGGTTGTTTTTGCGATGACCCTTCATTACTGATTTTCCTAATTGATTTAGGATTTTTGACCACATGCCAATTATCACAGATTCGAGATATGATTAGGAGATTATGCTTCAAACCTTGTATGCAAAAAGTATTCACATTTTTAATTAGATTAATCCCTTTTATGATTCTCTGTCCAATTACTTTAGCAGTGGTTCCATCTCTATAGGTGATTATCCCATTATACAGATTCTGATAGTTTGACAGGAGGGACTTGTCACCTGTGACATGTCTTGAGCAACCACTTTCTAGGTACCACTTAGTGTCATTGCCTGTTAAATGGTTTGAGTGAGCAGCTAGATAATTTTTCTTTTCTTTAATTACCCACCTTGTGATAGGATTCTTACTTTTAGTTTTATTTGATTCAACTCTTTGATTAGTTTCTGTGTTGCTACTGGAGGCATCAGATTTTTCAAATATTTGTATTCCATACCTAGCTCTAACTTTCTCATATCCTACGCTATTTTTGTCATTTCCAAATTTTCCCATACCTAATAGTTTTTCTAACTTCTCACCACTTTAGGAAAACTCACAGTTTAGCTTGGCAATTTTTCTGGACTCTTCCAAATCAAATAGAAGTGTATGATTTTCATTTTGAAGGAGCATATTTTTATCTTTTAACTGCTCAACCTGTTTGTTTAGTTTTTTGGATTCAGATTTAAGGAAGGAGTTAATTCTCTTAAGTCTATTATTATTTGAGTGATGTTGCTGCAAGTCATTGATTAGATGTGTATTAATTTCTAGAGTTTTTACCAAATCTTTTTGCAACAATTCCTTTTATTCTAAGATTTTCCAAGTCTTTTAACAACCTTGATGCTATGGATATATAGTTGATTGTAAGCATCTTGTAACTTGTTTTATTGTTCTTCTTCTTCTTTCTTTTCTGTTTCCTCATTATCAGACGGAAATGATTTGGTGGCTTGCTGTTCTTCTTTATTTTCAGATTCCATGGGAATGATAGGAGTGGTGGAGGCCATAAGGATTTTTAATGATTTCTGATCTTCATCACTCTCTGAGTCACTACTTTCTGAGTTTGACTCCTCTGTATCATCCCAAGTGGCGGTCATTGCCTTGCCCTTAGTTTTTCTGTTTGGGCATTCTGATGACAGGTGTCCATACTCATGACAGGCATAGCATTATGGTTCTTTGGTCCTTTTACCAAATTTTTCTGTAGAGGATTTATTGTCACCTTTCCTCCTCTGGAGGGACGACCGCGATTCTTTTGAAAGAATCTTCTGAATCTTTGTGCCAGCAAAGCCACTTCCGCATCTTTATCTTCCTTTTCACTTTCACTGTCCTCATGTATTTTTTTCTTGGAGGTTTTTAGGACAGTACTTTTGGATTTTTGGGATTGTTTGAAGTGTAGTTCAAAGGTTTGTAGGGAACCTACCAGTTCTTCTACTTTCATCTCATCAATATTCTTACACTCATCAATTGTTGTTACTTTGGGATTAAATCGTTCCGGTAGGGATCTTAGAATTTTCCTACAAATTTTTGGTATCGGAACTTTCTCTCCCAATCCACCCATGGAGTTACAAATGATATTCAACTTGGTGAAAAACTCCATAAACGTCTCATGCTCTTCCATTTTGAGACTTTCGAACTGTGAAGTCAAGAGTTGGAGTTTGGACCTCTTCACAGTACTTGTGCCTTCATGGGTTGTTTTCAATAGATTCCATGCTTCCTTGGATGTCCCACACATGCTTATTTGATTGAATATATCTTGGGACAAGGCAAAGTAGATGGCGTTCATAGCTTTAGCTTTAGCAGTCTATTTTTCTTTGTCGAACGTCGTCCATTTTTCTTTGGATCTGGGTTTTGTGATGGTCGTGCCACTTTCAAATACGATTTGTTCAGTTGGTGGCACATATCCATTCTTAACGATATACCAGACTTCATGATCCAAAGATCTCAGAAAGTAGTGTATCCTAGCCTTCCAGTATACGTAATTTGAACCATCAAATACTGGAGGCCTAGTGACTGATGAGCCCTCTCCTTCGGCCATATTCCAAACTTCAGTCAAGATCACTTTCTAGGCGGTGAATCCCTTAAGAGAGACCCGCTCTGATACCAATTAAAATAGCAGTGAGAACTGCTTGAGTTGAAGTAGGAATATGCCAATATGTCCTAGAGGGGGGTGAATAGGACTTTTTAAAGTTTTTACAATTTATTTAAAAATCCTATTACACTAATCCTATTAATTATGCATTACACTAATCCTATTACACTAATCCTATTAATTACTCAAAAATAATTCTACTGGCTTCCAAGCCTAGTAGAGGATCCAATCAAAAACTATTCAAGAGATAACAGTATAGAAGAGAGACTTGCTTTAAAATTTTTCAGGTCATTAAATATGATCAGGGGATATTCGATGTAACATCCTAAAAATCGGGAGTCGAGCATAAACTCCACTCCCGAGTTCCAGAATATCACTTATGCAACATTTTCAATGATGGATGAATGTCGGCAGCAATAGTAAATAAAACGTGAGGTGGATTAAGCCAAAACAACATATCATACTCCAGAGACAGTTAAATTAGCAAGCGAAAGAATGTGATAGATAGATAGAATATATGAATTGTTGTAGGTCTCCAGAGTGTGAACTTGTTACCAGGTTAACTAAATACATGTATACTCCAAAATAGAAAGAAAAGAATATACATGAGTGTGTAAATAAAAGGTAAAATACCAAGTGTATTGGCATCTAATCAGTAACCCTGTAAACCCGTCGATCAGAACCTACATATAGGAGGGATCCTCCTCATCATCACCAAGTCCGGCTCTACTTTCAAGCATCGCCATTATCTGAAACTAAAATAGGAACTGGTTGGTGTGTACAACATTGTCCCATAACGTGAGAGTGAGTAGCTAACTCAGTGGAATCATAGAGCAAAGATTAGCATGTTATCAAATCAATCACGCGATAATGGTAAAGCAAGTAATCAAACATTCCTAAACACTGTGATTAATGCAAGCATGAAATGACATGATGGATGCCCTCACCGATATACTCACTTATGCGACACCATCTTACGTCCACGACATGCTTTCTTCCCTCAATGCTCCACATCTTACAGGCACATGCAGTGCGATATGAAATGATTACCGAGTTGTTTTAGTCCTTTTCATACAGTAGGATTGGGAAAATAGGTTACTTCCCTTATATCATTCCCAACAAGGATCCTGTCTAGGGTCGTCACTCCTAGTAATCGCATACGATGATATATTTCTAGGTCATTGCAAGGGCTGTCAGGGCTGTTGCACGCACTCGTTGCTCCGCTCCCCCATCACCTTATCAATACAGGCCTAGTTTATATCCTTAAGATTGCAACAGAACTCGTCGCCCCCATGCGGTGTCAGGATAAACTCAAGGTGTAACATCCCGAAAATCGGGGGGTCGAGCAAAAACCCAACTCCCGAGTTCCAAAATGTTATTTACGCAACATAGATATGTATGATTGAATGTTGTCTGTGATAACGCATTAAACATGAGTGAGATTAAGCTAGAACATCATATCATACTCCAGAGACGGTTAAATTAACAAGCGGAAGACTGTGATAATATGTATAACATATATAAACTGTTGTATGCCTCCAGAGTATGGATATGTTACCAGGTTATATACATACATGTATACTCCAAAAGTAGACAAAACGAATATACATGAGTGCGCTAAAAATATAAAATGACAAGTGTCAAAGTATCTAATCAACCTCCCTGTAATCCCGTCAATCAGAACACGCATAAAGGAGGGATCCTCCTCATCATCATCAAGTCCAGCTCCGCCTCATAGGCCGCGCCATCATCTGCAATCACAAAAGGGTCTGGTGGGTGTCCAGGAACACCGTCCCGTAACGTGGGAGTGAGTAGCTAACTCAGTGGAATAATAGAGCAAAGATTAGCATGTTCACAATTCAATCACGCGATAATAGTAAAGCAGTAAATCAGACAAATCCTAATACTGTTGTTAATGCAAGATAATATGACGTGATGTATGCCCTCACCGACGATCACCCTCATACGGCAACATCTTACGACCGCGGCATGCCACACTCCCTAGAGTGCTCCACATCTTCCAGGCACATGCAATGCTATGGTGATATGATTACCAAGTTGTTATAAATCCATTCAAATAGCAGGATTGGGAAACTAAGGTACTTCCCTTGTATCAATCCCAACACGGATCCTGTCTAGGGTCGTCACTCCTAGTAATCTCATACGATGTACATTTCGTAGGTCACTGCAAGGGCTGCCAGGGCTGTTGCTCGCACTCGTTGCACCGCTCCTCCATCACCTTATCAATACAGGCCTACTGTACTCTACTGTACGGAAGGGTCGTTGCCTCCCGTGAACTCAGAATACGCTCGCGGTCACTACAAAGGGCTCGTCGCCTGATCAGTGTAGGCCGACAGCTAGAATATAGTGTCCCATACCACCATAATCTGCTCACGAGTCAAGGTGCTCATTGGTCACTACGGGGAGGTTTGTGGCCCCAGCGTAGGCCGACAGCTCGACCACGGTGTCCCATACCACCATGCCCGGCTCATGAGTCTTCGTGGATCAAGGTACCACGGTTAATAGGGTTTACAATGGTAAGTTCAGTACCCTAGGTTCAAGCAGTTATGATACATACAAGGTGAACAAACATCGGCCAGTCGGGTTACTTGACGGCTCGACTAGCGCGTTCGCATCTCGAATTGAATGACATGAAGTGCGTAAAACACTTCGCGTGGCCTAACCACTGCTGCCAACTCTCAACACGAATCACATTCATCGACGCGTCGTTCGTGGCTATGACCAGTCAGCCACGAATTCGCTCGGTTACCGACTGCCTGGACTAAGTCAAGTCCCACACATCTATGGAATTACATTAACACTATAAAAAGGTATTGGAATTGAAATACATCATGTGAGCATGTTAGCACATGTTATAACATTCAACTTAAACAAATCTTCAAGGCATACTTCCCATGCATATTCAACTTAAGTAAATCCTCAAGCACATACATTCCATGCATGTAATGAAATCATGCATTTTGTCAACATGTAGAAAATCATTTAGGTCAGCATAATAATTGAAAAATCAATCACAAACTATCAAATAACATCATTTAATTCAATACATACTAATACAAGCATTTATACAAACACATACACTACACACTTAAGTCTACAAATAGTATGTCGACCCAAAGTGCACAACTAGGCGAATCTCTTCGCCAAACTAATTATGCACGCATTCCTAACTTCCTAATGCGACAACAAACCATGTCAATCACATCAGCAAAATATGAATGTAAACAGTACTTCCTACAAATGACTAAAATGCCCTAAATCTCATATTCTTCGTTAGCTTACGAAACGGGAAACGGAGAGCATTTTGTACATGTCAAACGGCGATGCCGTCAAGAATCTACTATTAAACGACATTGAAAGCGTTGGGAACCGTCAATCAAAGCGTCTAAAATCCTCACCTAGTGTCTTGTAGACTCGGGAATTGAAGCGGAGCGTATATGCTTCGTCTACGGCGAGTAAGGAGCCTAATACATAAGATCCATAAGCTACATCGCTATGGAAACAAGAAAGACTCAAATCAACAACTATTTAGGGTTTTTACTTACCTAGGATCGCGGTGGAATCGCCGGGAAAGCGGTAGAGGTGTGTTGCTTAAGCACGTGCAACGCGTAGTACAAGTGGCAGGAAGAACTCTCCCACACTCTCACAATCTCCCACCTTTTTCTCTCTCCCAAGCTAGGGTTTCTCTCAAATTCGGATGGAAGAGAGGAGTGAGGGTTTCAACCCCTTTTATAGCCTACAACATGCCCAAAATAGGCTCCAAGTCAAGGTATACTTAAAGTATATCCAAATCGGGGCTGTTTCGGTCCAAAAGAGCAATTCTGGAGGTCCCCTGGCCAAATGCGGTCGGACTTAAGCTCGTGCATACTGGATCTAGCACGCATCCAGATTTCAGGCCGGTAGGGTTCCCAGATCGCACGTGGCGGCCCAGTTTCAGTTTAACGGTCACTGCACCAAGATCAGGCCCATAAGTCTCGTGATATGTAATAGAAATTTTTCCTGATCCAAGGGTGTAATTTGGCTGTATTCTGACGGTCAGAATGCTCAATACTGATGCGTCAAATTTGTGTGCCAGATTTGAATTTGAAATTCCAACTATGTCCCTATTCACACTCTCTTCGGTCCGGGCTCAATGAAATAGCCTGTGATCGTCAGTTGGACTTGATATTCGAAACGATTGCCAAGCCCAGCTAAGTGGTCATAACGGTCTAAGATGGTAGGCATCTGACTTACGACGCGCGGTCTAGATCCAATACAAAGTTTCAAGGAGGTCCCGAGAACAAACCGGCTTAGAGTTTGATCCGAGGCTTTAGAGCATTATAGCACCATTGGTTCCACTCGCTTTGGGCCTTGTAGAACGTATTTAAAGTAATCAGGGACTGTTTCCCAGCCACTCCAACGTTGCGCTAGCTAACTTATGCTTAGTTTCTAAAGGAATTAACCCTAAGTGATTTCTTTGGCTATGGAATTGGGTTCTAAGCGATTTTTCAGGTGTTTTAATTGACCCACTGTCTAAGGACGTCAAATCCCAGATTGGCCAAAATCCGGGGTGTTACAATCTACCCCCCTTAAAACACAATGTCGTCCCCGACATTGGTGAAGGGCAAGGAGTACTTTCTCTAAGGAAGGTTCAAATCCTATTTAATAACCTAATCGTACATATAACCTAAATCAAATGTTTCGATCCTGGGCCAGTGGGAAAGAGGCCAACCACTCTTCCGCTGCGCCACACTGATCGAACGGCAGTGTTGACTAATCCTAACTGGATTGGACTTAATACGTTCTACCCCCCTTAAAACTTGGTTCTACTTAAAGTCTAAGAATCGTTGCATCGATCCGTATATCGGAACGAGGCGCAACTTAGGGGCTATCCTTAACCTTTCTCTACATGGTTTTAAGTCCTCGCCATTTCCCAAAGACAATGTGATCCTGTTTAGTTGTAGATGGTTGGGCCATCACAGAAGAAAGGTTGTGTAGTGGGTCTAAGCCGGATACGTTGAACCTTCTGTCTAATCAGGACAGAAAATGTGTTGTATCAGTTCTTAATCCAAGTCGATGCCGATCCTCTGCTTGATCAGAGCATTGGATTCATTGGTAACCGCTAGGAGTAAGAAATCGACTCAAACCGCGAATACATCGCTTACATGTAGTTCCTTTACTCTGCGTTCCCGAATGCAATAAGTCCTTGGGAAAGGCAATTCTAAGGGGCGTGCTAGTTCATTCTAAGTTCAATCTGAGGGAGTTATAAATGTTCCCTGAGAGTGTATGGTTCCTTCCTATGGGCAACAACAGGAGTCTATAAGTCATAAGGGGATCTATCCAAGGAAGGGAGTCTCATTCCAATCAAAACTAATCTATCATTCCTTAACATATACAGGCGTTACCCTACTCTAGGTAACTAGTAGGCTAGTCTGTAACTCAGTAGCTATAATCTAAAGCTTAAGATTATACGGTAAATGGCTTTCCATACCATTTCTACTACAGCGAGTTGTTCTATCGCTTAGGGTCAAGATTGTCTAAATGGAATTGGATTTCTTACGTCGTCAGACTCTTCAAATTTAGGAGTGCTAAGTCTAGGACCAAAACGCCAAGGGCCTATGTGGCCAGTAGCATTCAGTTGTATTAAATAGAACCGCGTTCTTAGTTCCATAGTGGGATCGGAAGTGGCATGCTTGGTAGGAGGGTGGGGTGGGATAAAAACTAATTTGTAGGCTGAATCTCGGGAGTTACAATACTCCCGATCCAGGGACAATACCTTACAGTGAAATGAGACGGCATGCACTCCATTCCACAAATTTTGGCTACATTAAGCCCAAACCACAACACAAACATTCACATAACAAGTCGAAAAGCATCATGCATTTCATTAAACCAAAATTGTCATAATACAAGGGATATCTCCTTATAAGTATCATGACAAAAATACATGGGAGCTATGTCAGTCAGCTACTACAGCAACATAGGTAAACTACCAGCCTTATCAGGCTTACAAAACACAACTTAAAACAGGAAATGACTAACTACTAATAGTAACATCAAAGATCGCATCGCTAGTCGGAGTCTGGTGATGGAGGAGGAGCACCCTTATCCTGTAAGCAACACAGGATTGCCTTCAAGGTGTGAGTCACCTTGCCAAACTTCTTCTTTGTAACGGCCTTAGCATCAGCGACTTCCGCTCGAAGTTCTTGGACTTCCCTACGCAAAGCGGTCTGACTCTCCTCCACCCGAGCAATGTGGTCGTCGATAGTAGTCTGCGCAGAAGGAGGAGGGCTCTCATCAGTGTCCTGAGCCTCCTCTTCTGCTTCTTCCTGAATCTCTTCCTGAACCTCTGCACTAGGTTCTTCTTCGCTTTGATCTTCCTCTTCATCAAAGTCGTCCCCACTATCCCTTTCAAGTTGATTTTCACGATATTGCGACCCAATCTTCATCTTAACCATTGTCGACTCATCGATGGTGTGAATCGATACCGGCAATTCGGGTCCAAGTCTATAGGCAAACTCAAGCGCAATCTTGCAAATGAGTCGGCCAAAGGAAAGGGATTCGGATGTTCTCCTCGACCTGGCTATGAGAACTATCTGCCGTAAGATGAAAGTGGCCATACATACGTTCTCTCCCTGGGCCACCAGAAATAAGAAATCGACCATAAGACGTGTACATTCAATGCGGTTCGTCGACCTAGGATAAACATTGAACGTGCAGATATGATGCAGCAGACGCAAATCCTCGGACATGTACGTCGCCTTGAGGCTATTATTAGGCTGCCATGGAACCAACTTACCGCACAGAAACCTGGTGCGGCGATCTCGTTCACGTCTAGTCCTCAAACTCTTCTCACTTGGATGCACATCACCTAGAGGCACATTGAGAAGTCGCGCAATCAATCGGACGTCGATCGTAGCCATCCGATCTCTACCAAAAGGGATTTTGAACTGCAAAGGATCCAAGGTAGGATTCTGGATGCTAGCATAGAAGGCACGAACAGTGCTCACATTAGCACGAGCGCGAGCTTCAAAGATCGGTCCCCAGTGCGCAGCTTCAATGCGTTCGAACAAAAGATATTCGCCGAACAATCGCCCATCTACGTCCACCTCAAATAACACTCTACGATCAGTGTATTCACCATGAGGCATCTCTGATAGGATGGTTCGTCCAAGATGTGCATGGGGATCCAAATCCCGCTTTGTATGGCACTCCAGGACTGCAGCTGGACCTGCGGCGGCACTTGAACTTGCGGCACCACCCCGCGGTCTTCTCGATCGAGCAGGGCGGCTCGGCCCAGCCTCGTCTGTCGCAGTTTTCCTCTTACCCATCAAAGATATGATGGATGAGAGCGACAAAAGGCCCAAAATGGCTTCCACAAAAGCCATGGAAAATGCCGAAAATGAGGAGAAATGGCTGCCCAATCTGACAAAAGGAAATCTAGGTGTCGTAGAGGGACGCTTCAAGCTTCCCAAGGCTGTACTTTCCGGGAAAAATAAGAACAAAAAGATGGGATGGAGCACCTCACGATTTCAGCATTATTTGGGGGATTTTGGAGCTCCAAATGGGGAAATCTTCAAGGAAGGGGGCTGCCAACACCCAATAACTGATGGGTGGTGGTCGGTTTTGGCCAAGGAAGGTTGTAGAGGTGGTTTGGGACGCCGAGGTTTGGGATTGGTTGCTGAAAATCGAATCTAGGGTATGCAAGGGGGCTGTTTGTGAAGGAGAGGTGGGTTTTGGGAGTTTTTGTGGGATGGGAGGTGCATAGGGGTGATGTGGAGGCCATATAAGTGAGTGCGCCCGAAGGACGGCACCAACGGAGGTCGCCGGCCGGCGATGGCATCGCCGGTCAACTCGCAAGTTGACTGGTGGGACCCCATGGGTCTGGTCCCCCATGGTCCCAGGGCCCCAAAAAGTCAGGTCCCACCCCTTGGTTCATTGTATTTTGGTCTCTATGAGCCCAAACATGTGTTCGGGGCTTTCCGGGTCTACATCGCAATCCCGAATACCAAACCATATGATGCAGCATATGAATTTGGGGTAGAAGGAGCCAGTACATCTTTCTAGCTCCTTAGTTGCTAAAGAAAGTGAATTTAGAATGTCCTTATGGCCATTTTTCATGAAATTTTACTATTCACTGTAAAATTTGGTGAATGTGCTAATTTTTGTTATTTTTACATTAGGTTTGATGCTTAATATGAAATGGATAAGAAAGAACTGAAGGTTGAAGTGTTTAGAGAAGGAATTTTGAAGATTTTTGGTGAAACGGGGTTTTTAAGCCCTGGCGATTGATTACTGGAGTCGTGGTCATCCCACGGCCCAAAGATTCACTTTTTCGGTTTAAAACCGCTCATAGGACGTCTCCACCCAACTTCCTACATCTTAGAAGTGATTCGGGTCACTTTACGCGACCCGAGATGCGTTACAGACTCGATCTTGCGATCGATCCCTATAGACTTCGCCTATCGGCGAATCTGTGATCCTAGAAGTGTTTCTAGACCCTTCTCGCACCCACCTAAGTCAAAGGAAGCGACAGCGTACGTCACGTGACCATTACCCAGGCCCGGTTTAATCCAAATCATGCTCTGATACCATCTGTAACATCCCGAAAATCGGGGGGTCGAGCAAAAACCCAACTCCCGAGTTCCAAAATGTTATTTACGCAACATAGATATGTATGATTGAATGTTGTCTGTGATAACGCATTAAACATGAGTGAGATTAAGCTAGAACATCATATCATACTCCAGAGACGGTTAAATTAACAAGCGGAAGACTGTGATAATATGTATAACATATATAAACTGTTGTATGCCTCCAGAGTATGGATATGTTACCAGGTTATATACATACATGTATACTCCAAAAGTAGACAAAACGAATATACATGAGTGCGCTAAAAATATAAAATGACAAGTGTCAAAGTATCTAATCAACCTCCCTGTAATCCCGTCAATCAGAACACGCATAAAGGAGGGATCCTCCTCATCATCATCAAGTCCAGCTCCGCCTCATAGGCCGCGCCATCATCTGCAATCACAAAAGGGTCTGGTGGGTGTCCAGGAACACCGTCCCGTAACGTGGGAGTGAGTAGCTAACTCAGTGGAATAATAGAGCAAAGATTAGCATGTTCACAATTCAATCACGCGATAATAGTAAAGCAGTAAATCAGACAAATCCTAATACTGTTGTTAATGCAAGATGATATGACGTGATGTATGCCCTCACCGACGATCACCCTCATACGGCAACATCTTACGACCGCGGCATGCCACACTCCCTAGAGTGCTCCACATCTTCCAGGCACATGCAATGCTATGGTGATATGATTACCAAGTTGTTATTAATCCATTCAAACAGCAGGATTGGGAAACTAAGGTACTTCCCTTGTATCAATCCCAACACGGATCCTGTCTAGGGTCGTCACTCCTAGTAATCTCATACGATGTACATTTCGTAGGTCACTGCAAGGGCTGCCAGGGCTGTTGCTCGCACTCGTTGCACCGCTCCCCCATCACCTTATCAATACAGGCCTACTGTACTCTACTGCACGGAAGGGTCGTTGCCTCCCGTGAACTCAGAATACGCTCGCGGTCACTACAAAGGGCTCGTCGCCTGATCAGTGTAGGCCGACAGCTAGAATATAGTGTCCCATACTACCATAATCTGCGCACGAGTCAAGGTGCTCATTGGTCACTACGGGGAGGTTTGTGGCCCCAGCGTAGGCCGACAGCTCGACCACGGTGTCCCATACCACCATGCCCGGCTCATGAGTCTTCGTGGATCAAGGTACCACGGTTAATAGGGTTTACAATGGTAAGTTCAGTACCCTAGGTTCAAGCAGTTATGATACATACAAGGTGAACAAACATCGGCCAGTCGGGTTACTTGACGGCTCGACTAGCGCGTTCGCATCTCGAATTGAACGACATGAAGTGCGTAAAACACTTCGCGTGGCCTAACCACTGCCGCCAACTCTCAACACGAATCACATTCATCGACGCGTCGTTCGTGGCTATGACCAGTCAGCCACGAATTCGCTCGGTTACCGACTGCCTGGACTAAGTCAAGTCCCACACATCTATGGAATTACATTAACACTATAAAAAGGTATTGGAATTGAAATACATCATGTGAGCATGTTAGCACATGTTATAACATTCAACTTAAACAAATCTTCAAGGCATACTTCCCATGCATATTCAACTTAAGTAAATCCTCAAGCACATACATTCCATGCATGTAATGAAATCATGCATTTTGTCAACATGTAGAAAATCATTTAGGTCAGCATAATAATTGAAAAATCAATCACAAACTATCAAATAACATCATTTAATTCAATACATACTAATACAAGCATTTATACAAACACATACACTACACACTTAAGTCTACAAATAGTATGTCGACCCAAAGTGCGCAACTAGGCGAATCTCTTCGCCAAACTAATTATGCACGCATTCCTAACTTCCTAATGCGACAACAAACCATGTCAATCACATCAGCAAAATATGAATGTAAACAGTACTTCCTACAAATGACTAAAATGCCCTAAATCTCATATTCTTCGTTAGCTTACGAAACGGGAAACGGAGAGCATTTTGTACATGTCAAACGGCGATGCCGTCAAGAATCTACTATTAAACGACATTGAAAGCGTTGGGAACCGTCAATCAAAGCGTCTAAAATCCTCACCTAGTGTCTTGTAGACTCGGGAATTGAAGCGGAGCGTATATGCTTCGTCTACGGCGAGTAAGGAGCCTAATACATAAGATCCATAAGCTACATCGCTATGGAAATAAGGAAGACTCAAATCAACAACTATTTAGGGTTTTTACTTACCTAGGATCGCGGTGGAATCGCCGGGAAAGCGGTAGAGGTGTGTTGCTTAAGCACGTGCAACGCGTAGTACAAGTGGCAGGAAGAACTCTCCCACACTCTCACAATCTCCCACCTTTTTCTCTCTCCCAAGCTAGGGTTTCTCTCAAATTCGGATGGAAGAGAGGAGTGAGGGTTTCAACCCCTTTTATAGCCTACAACATGCCCAAAATAGGCTCCAAGTCAAGGTATACTTAAAGTATATCCAAATCGGGGCTGTTTCGGTCCAAAAGAGCAATTCTGGAGGTCCCCTGGCCAAATGCGGTCGGACTTAAGCTCGTGCATACTGAATCTAGCACGCATCCAGATTTCAGGCCGGTAGGGTTCCCAGATCGCACGTGGCGGCCCAGTTTCAGTTTAACGGTCACCGCACCAAGATCAGGCCTATAAGTCTCGTGATATGTAATAGAAATTTTTCCTGATCCAAGGGTGTAATATGGCTGTATTCTGACGGTCAGAATGCTCAATACTGATGCGTCAAATTTGTGTGCCAGATTTGAATTTGAAATTCCAACTATGTCCCTATTCACACTCTCTTCGGTCCGGGATCAATGAAATAGCCTGTGATCGTCAGTTGGACTTGATATTCGAAACGATTTCCAAGCCCAGCTAAGTGGTCATAACGGTCTAAGATGGTAGGCATCTGACTTACGACGCGCGGTCTAGATCCAATACAAAGTTTCAAGGAGGTCCCGAGAACAAACCGGCTTAGAGTTTGATCCGAGGCTTTAGAGCATTATAGCACCATTGGTTCCACTCGCTTTGGGCCTTGTAGAACGTATTTAAAGTAATCAGGGACTGTTTCCCAGCCACTCCAACGTTGCGCTAGGTAACTTATGCTTAGTTTCTAAAGGAATTAACCCTAAGTGATTTCTTTGGCTATGGAATTGGGTTCTAAGCGATTTTTCAGGTGTTTTAATTGACCCACTGTCTAAGGACGTCAAATCCCAGATTGGCCAAAATCCGAGGTGTTACACAAGGTCACTACAAAGGGCTACCAGGGCTGTTGCTCGCACTCGTTGCTCCACTCCCCTATCACCTTATCAATGTAGGCCGACAGCGAGAATATAGTATCCCATACCACCATAATCTGCTCAGAGTAGGGTGCTCACTGGTCACTACGGGGAGGTTTGTGGCTTCAGCGTAGGCCGACAGCTCGACCACGGTGTCCCATACCACCATTCCCGGCTCATGAGTCTTAGTGGATCAAGGTACCATGGTTATCAGGGTTATCATTTGTAAGTTCAGTATCCTAGGTTCAAGCAGTTATGACGAATACAAGGTGAATATACAATGGTCATTCGAGTTACTTGATGAGTCCGACTAGCACGAGCGCACGTTGAATCGACCAACATGAAGTGCACAAGCACTATGTGTGGCCTAACCATTGCCGATGACTCTAATACGACTCGGGTTCGTCATACACATCCTTCATGGTGAATAGAATCCAACCACGAATTCTAAACTGTTACCGACTGCCTGGACTAGAGTATAGCCCCAAGCATATATAATCTAGATCAATATCCATATGAGAGAGACAGAATTTGAAATACAAGTAATTCCAGCATGTTGTAACATACAACATAAGAAGTTAACCATACACGAGTATTTCACACATAAGGTAACCAATTCAAATACAACAAGCATGGAGGAAATCATGTGCATCATCAAAGTAGTTGAGAATCCAATATCAACGCTAATCTACAACACCATTTACTCAATACTTACTAATACATACATTTATACACACACTTAGACTACTCAACTCCAACGTACTTGACGTATGTTGATTCCAACATATAATATGACAGATCCTTATATCAAGGAGTTGTCTAATACACAACAATCATGTTCTTACATTCAAAAGATATGGCAGGCATAAATCATATTGATTTAGGCATTTCAACAAACACTTAGTCTACACACATTAGTCTATATAGCATATGTCGGCCAATATGTGCATTAGGGCGAATCTCTTCGCCAAACAGATCATACACGTATAACTAGTATAGGTACATGATAAATACTCATGACAATCGTACCGGCAAAATACGTACGTATACAGTATTTCCTACAAATATCCAAAATATCCTAAATCTCATATTCTTCGTACGTATTCGAATTGAAAAACAGACAGCATGTTCTACATGTCAAACAGCATCCTGATCAGCAATCTACCATTAAACGACATTGAAAGCTTTGAAAATAGGTAATCTAAGCGTCTAAAATCTACACCTTTCGTCGTAGAAGCGTAACGAATCGAATAGAAACTCTACACTTCGTCAACGCCTATATGACAACTTATAGCACAAGATACATCAGCTACGTCGCTACTTGTATCGAAGGAATCCCTAAATCAGGTTGAGGTTAGGGTTTTCTTACCTAGAATGAAGTTGAAATCGCCAGAATAGCGATGTAGGTGGATGGCTTTGGCATTTGGAGCAGCAGGGAAGGATCCCAGGAGGAATCCCCAACTTCTCCCTCACTTTCTCTCTCTTTTCTCTCCTCTCTCCTAGGATTTTTACCAAATTTGTATGGGTTAGAAGGCTAAGGGCTTAAGTCCCTTTTCTAAGCCCAAACATAACGAAAATAGACTCCAAGTTAAGGTATACTTGGGTTATAGCCAAATCGGATCTTTTCCGGTCCAAAAAAGCATTTCTGGAGGTCCCCTGACCAAATGCGGTCGGACTTAAGCTCATGGATATTAGATCCTGATCACATTAAGTTTTTAGTCCGGTAGTGTTCCCAGATCACACGTGGCGGACTAGTTTCAGTTCAGCGATCACGGAGAGTCGATCAGGGATTCCAACTATACTGACCTGAGTGGAAAATGTTCCTTGATTTGAGGGTGTATTTGGGTCAGATTTCGACGGTCAGAATGCTTAAAAAATGTCGTGCAAGCGACATGTGCCAGATTTATTTAAATTGAATTAATTTTCTAAATATTTTCCTTTTCTCACTCTCTTCACTCCGGACTCAGTAAAATGGTCTCAAGATATTGGTTGGGCTTGATTTTTGAACTGATTGTCAAGTCCAACTAGACGGTCGTAATTGTCTAAGATTATCGCTATCGGACTTTCGACGCGCGGTCTAGGTCCAATACAAAGTTTCAAAGGGTTCTTGAGAGCAAACAGGTTTAGAGTTTGATCCTAAGTTTTAGGGTAACGTAGCGTCAATGATTTTATAGATTTTGGGTCTTTCAGATCGTATTTAAAGTGGTTGGTACTAATTTTACAGGAAATCTAGTGTAGCACTGGCTAATTCATGTTAAATTTCTAAAGAATTAGGTTCTAAATGATTTCTCTGGCTTTGGAATCGAACTTTGAAAAGCTACCAAGGTGCTATGGTTGACCCATTGCCTAAGGACGTCTAACCTCAGGTTGGCAAAAATCTGGGGTGTTACATTCGATATCATCGGAATTTGAATGTCAATGATATCGGAAGTCATGTCGGTGCATTGATAAATTCAAAGATTTTATTAGTGAGCTTGCTGGATAGTTTTGTCCATTCTCGATGCAATTGATCTGGCCCCAATATCATCGATATTAGAATATTGATTCTATCGAGTGACCCTTGATTAGAGTTGAAAACCACCTGAAAAATGTTGCTGGAGAACTTCGCGCCCATGACTGATATCATCGAGAGCCAACCGATATCATTGAGATTTGAACTCCGATGGTATCAATGATGGCTTCGATATATTGAAGCATATATGATATTCTTAAGAAAAAATAGGAGCGCCGGATCTGTCTGTCGATATTATCAAGCCACCTTCAATAGGATCGAGATTCAAATATCGATGATATCGGTACGTGTGTCGATACATCGATAATTCTATCCAGATATATATGTGGTTGCTGGACACATTAAGTCCTCATTCAATTTTATCGATTGTTTTTCGAGGACATCGACAGCACAGGTCGATCATATCGAGATGTGTATCGATATAATCGACATATCAAGAAAACTTAGAGATTTTTAGATTTTTGAAAGAAGTTTTCGTACTTAAAAACCCTATGATGTCTATCTTATTTTATGGGTTTTATTCACCTGGTGTTTTGGGACATGGGATGTGAGGCTTAGATTTACCTATGGTGAGCTTCCACACATCCAGTTTGAGGCAGACGCTTGAATTAATCTTCCTGTGAGTCTCTGCTGTCCGACTGACTCAACACACACTCTAATTGACAAACCAGGGCACTTGCAAGGGAACTTTTAGCTTTGTGCGAGGGCATATATCATTACCTACACACCATTCCTGCATTAACATGAGTAGCTAGGAAGTGATTGTTGTGTTAGTTTATCATTACTGCTTGATTGACTTGATAACATGTTAACCTTTCCCTTATAGTACCACTGAGTTAACAACTCACTCCCACCCTGGGACTGTTTTAAAACACTAACCAGACTGTTGTAGATGCAGTTGATGAGGAAGTCTATACAACAGAGTTGGATTTCATCGATGAGGAGGACGAATTCTCCTATGTTTAGCTCTCAGGTAGGTTTATGTAGACCTCGTGCTGATTCGATGGTATTACAGGGACATATGGATTAGTTGGACACTTTACATTTTGATATTTTGTATATTTTGAAATAATACATGTATATATTCAACCCAGTTACATAATCACACTCTGGAGGTTATGAAACACTTACCTATTCAAATATATATGTTTTAGTCTTCCGCTTGCTTAATTTAATTATATCTGGAGTATGATATGTTGTTTTGGTATAATTCCACTCATGTTTAACTAATTAATATGGATGAAATATGAACATCGTTATCCATATTTCATAAGTGATGTGCTGGATCTCGGGAGTAAACTTTTACTCGAATCTTGAAATTCAGGGCGTTACAGATGGGCTATTCATTTTTCCGACTACCCGTTCTTCCCTCCTACTGACATACTCTCACAAATGCCCATTTCAGATGAGGGCTTCAATTTCTTCTTTGAGATTAAAGCAGTCTCTAGAGGAGTGTCCATGATAGCGATGGAAGTGGTAATACTTCTTTTTGTCTCACTTATTTGCGTCGAACTTCATCTAGTTTGGCCACTTGAGGAGTCGTTTGTCCTGAACTTCTATGAGAACCTGCTCGGGCATCGTGTTGAGGGCAGTGTAGGAGCTAAACCTACTTTCGGGTCGCATATTTGAGTGTTGACCTCTAGTTAAATCATCGTCCCTTCTCCATTTGTTGCCAAGGGCCAACGCTTGTTCTTTCTTGGGTCCTTTCTCCTTAGTCCATCTACCCTTATTCCGAGCATATTTTCGCGAGCTGAAAAGCTCCTCAACATTGGAGTATTTTTTAATTCAGTTAAGGAGGTCGGCCAATGTTATTGGTGGGTTCTTCCTAAATGAGAAGAGGAACCTCCCTTCCCTCAAGTCGGCCATCATGGCGGCCAAGGCGATCTAATCTGAATAGTTGTCAATTTGTATTGCTTCCAGGTTGAAGCGTTTAATGTAATCTTTCAACATCTCATTTTCTTTCTAGATGAGAGTGAGGAGGTGAGTAGTTGGTTTGAGCTTTTCCTTTCCTCTAATGAAGTTAGTGATGTATGCTTTGCTAAGTTGTGTAAATGAGCTAATACATCGTGGCTTTAATTGTCAGAACCACTTCCAAGCTGCTTCTGTTAGGGTTAAAGAGAATGCCCGACACATAACTATAGTTGAAGCATCGTGGAGCTCCATCCAAGCCCTAAAAGATTCTAGATGTTTAGCCAGATCAGTGGTTCTAGACTAAAGGGCAATCTGTGACATCCATAACCTAGACATCTGGAACCTAGATGGGAGGTGGGCATGTATGATGTCCGCGATGAATGGGGGCTCAGTTTCTCCCAACATCACGTCTATTGAGGTTGGAGGCAGTTAGCGTAGCGGTGCCTCAGGTGTAGGAAGGGGCTGCACCAATCTGTCTGCTCCTACAGGAGCCAGCAGGTGCTCAAGATGGTGTGGAGACTTTTGTGCTTGCTTGGGCAACAATTCCCTCAACCCCCTGGTTGGGGGAAGGGATCCGCTGTTCCAGTAATCATCTTATTTGATCGAGATTCCTAGTCAGGGCCTCAACTCGATGTTCAAGAGAGATTAAATGACCTCCTTCATTCTAAGATCGTTGTTCTTGGCATACGAGCACAAAATCATCCTGAGGTTAGGAAGATGAGTCTCGACGATCAGCAGACTATTCTGACAGCGCAGGGCTAGGCACATTAATGGTGGTCTGGGCTTTCTTTCTCCCTTTTGTTCTTGTTAAACCCTCATGGATGATGAGAACAGCTTTCGACGTCATTCCCACAGATGGCGCCAAACTGTTGATGCAAAAATCTGGGTAGTCTTCCCTAGATCTTCAAGTGCCTACATAATGAACAGACAAAGGAGACCCTGGCTACAGCAAGGGACTCTCTGATGCCTAAGTTAGGTAGGGAATTTGGGTCTGGTCATGAGTAGGGTTTTGGGCTTAAGATTATATGTACCTTTCACCGTTGGGGATGCTCCTATTTATAGGTGGGAGAGGGTGGTGGACCAGAAGGCAATCTCCTTATTTGGTAGGTTTGTATTGTAGAGGGATTCAGATCCATACATATTGTGAGGATCTTTGGTTAAGATCTCAAGCAGATCCGCGTTATCGTCACTGTCACGCTCCAAACTCGAAAAACGGGCTCACAAAATTCTTGATCGCCGAATCCGACACCGACAACCTCCGTAGTGCCCCACTCTCAGCACTCACATGCCAGATTCTGATCCTGGGATCCTACAAGGAGGATTTTCAGTATGATTTTCTTTTTGTAATGGAGCATAACCACAAGCATACCAAATCGTAAAACAACATCACCATATATCCACTGTATCAAAAACTTTAAGTACAATGCAGAAAGGAAAATACAAAGTGATTAAAAGGCTCTAAAATAGTCTGATACGCACTCTTGCCTCAGCGTTGCTGTGATCCAACGACACCTACAAGTAACGATCGTGTATAAGCTTACAAAAGCTTAGAGGGTGGTGTAAGTGTGTGCGTAATGCAAGCGCCAAGTGTACAATATCAGAGTAATACGGAAATATACGAGTAAGTCCATGAATGCTATCAGTGGCACTAAAGCTATGTGATGTAAGGCATGAATGTTATCGATCATACTAAGATCATGCGATGCGAGGCCTATGTAGCCAAATGTCATATGCATGATGCAAAGCAAGCATGCCAGTTTTCATCAAGTACACATATCAGTACAGTTCCTCTCTAGGATATCACTGAGGTCTAATACACTTCACACTGACTGCCGCCTCCCTAGCCGTACAGCCCAGCAAGTGGAAGAGATCACACTATCCACCTGACCAGTAGTCTGCCAATACCTACCTGGCTCATCGATAGCGGACTCATTTGCGAGCTGGTTAAACTCAGTCTAGCTTACAACCCCCCTCACTCGGGCGGATAAGGCCACACTCCCTTCCAACTGACTAGGACATAGTGGGAGACGCAACCTACTGGTATTCGGTACTCGGCCACTCATGTATCCACTCGGTCTAGACATTGGAGCATCGCCTAATACCAAAAAGATTCTGGGACTCTCACCCAAGTACATCCTAAGTGCCCACAGTGCTAGAACTAAGTATTTTCAGTATCCAATAAGGCCATCCACGATGTTCCTGTGGAGGCCACGACCCTGATGTCGATAGGGCGTACAATGATCATGTCAGATATATGTGAGATGTATGAGTCACACCATCAAATCATGCAGTAATCCTGCATGTACTATGCGCTCATGTGGGGCACTCCACCTCATAAAGAATCCTGTAAATGTCTCAGCCCAATGGCTTATGCTATGATCAAACATTCCTCATATCAAGCATACATATGATGTGTATGGGCATGAATCATAAAGTTATACTAAGCATGTTATATGGTGATGAACCATCCTCAAAATGAAGATGGGCCTAGATGGCCTACACATAACAAGTATGGGCCTATCAATGGGCCCTAGGGAGAGTCATAATGTGGACATTTAACCAACATTATCCTTACAACATGGATGTCAAACCATCATTGCTCCCAAGGCATGGCCCACCATAAATATCATTACACAAACCATGGAGGAATCACACATTACAACGGACCTTAAGTACATCCCGTTAGGCCTCAACTCATGGGCCTTAAATACATTAAATGGGCCTCATAACATGGGTCTCATATATATCAAGGTGGGCCTCAGCGGATGGGCCATAACTACATCAAGATAGGCCTAATCACATGGGCCTTATATATATACCAAGGTGGGCCTCAAACATCCCTAAAAAGAATCATATGGACCATACCACAAATAGCAATAGAGATAATAATTTTCATGGTTAAATAATTCATAGAGCCCACTATAAAGTTTATTTTCCAACCAATCTAATCATAAGGTCATAAAGACCTGAATTAAGAGGGAAAACAATTCCCCATTGACCAAGAAATTTCGTGACCCAAATGGGTTTCAATGATAGACGTTCAAATCTCACTATTTTTGCAGTGTGGTCTACCTGATCAATGGCTGGACACATCCTGGTGTGGTCCTCCGTAATGTATTTGAGATCCAACTAATTTATAAGTTAACATAGTGATAGATGAAGTGAAAACAAATATCAGCTTTATTTAAAACTACAGTGGCCCTTAAAAGTTTGAATGGTGGAGATCACTGCCCACAATTTTAAATGGTGGGGTCCATTTGAACCTTAGATCTGACTCATTCCTTGCCTCATATCATGAAATGATATGTCAAAATGGTTGGATAAATTAGATGCAACACATGTATCAGAACACATACATTATTCGGGGTCCCACCATCCAGTAGTGTGGACGGTGTGGTTAAAACACATAAACCATGGTGGGTTCCACCATCCAATATTGTGGACGGTGTGAATAAAACACACACATCATTGTGGGTCCCACGTGGGGCCCACCATAACGTTTATCTACGATCCAATCTGTTCATAAGGTCACGCAGACCTGGATGCAAAGGAAAAACAAATTTCATATGGATTCAAAACTTCTGTGAACCCAAACATGGTTTCAATGGAAGCCATCCAATCCCACTATTTCCTGTGACATGGACCACCTGAGTGTTGTATACGGCTGAGTTTTGCGAGGTCCACTGTCCAAAGGGGGGGCCAAAAAATGCATGGCATGGATGTTCGACACACATCATGGTAGGGCCCACGGCTGGGACCCCATCCCTGCCACACATATATATTTGAAAAAGTATTTTCAGGATTTTTCGTACATGAGGCCCGCCTCAGGTGGTCCACTCCAGCCATTGCATTCCATGGCTCAAGACAAACCAAACAAGCCCAATATGTGGTATGTTTTGACGTGTAGAAAAATTAGAGTAGATTTTAATGGTAAGAACCAATGTTTTCTATGAAATGGCATGCCAGATAATCGGATTAACTTCGTTTCTCGGTTTAACATCTAAAATGAGCTAGGGAATGGAATGGACGATGTGGATTGAACCCATACATCAAGGTGGGGCCTACATGAATGGTCCACCCAAAAGCTTGTTGAATCAAGCTAATATTTTGGTTTTCATTTCACGTCCAGCGTCCTGAACACATGCATTTAAGGTGGGCCTTGCTCAGCTGGGCCACCAAATGCACGAATGGTATGAATAAGATATACACCAAGGTGGGGTCCATCCGAGTGGGCCACACAACTACATCATCACATAAAAAGAGAGAGAGAGAGAGAGAGAGAGAGAGAGAGAGAGAGAGAGAGAGAGGGATGCGTGTGATGGAGGGACCCTGAAACTATGGGCCCTCCCTTCCATGTATTCAATCCTACATCAAGTGGGTCCTAATATAAGTGGGCCCACTAAATAAAAAATCAACGGTGGAGATTCCTTCTCCACCAAAATGAAGGTCTAGATGACCTCTTTTCATGCAAGAAAAATAAACATCATGATGGGGTCCATGGAAAATGGCCCCATCATGTAATGATCATGAGGATTAAGGTGGGCCATCGGCCACACCTAGGGTCCAAGTGAGATCCATACCATCAATCGGTAGGCTTCACTTGTCCCATCATCAAAACATGAAAATCTATCCTATAAAGCACCCACCTTTCGATCTTCTCGGTCCGATGGAACGCCAATCTCCTTGTGTCCCTCTTTGATGGAAGATGATGAGAAATGAAGGGCTAGGATGAAGGATTTTGGGGTGAAAAGTGGGCCACACAAAGCACACTTTTCTCTCTTAGAAAGGCTTGGATGTCCACCACTTTTCCTTGCTTGAAAAATGCGTTTGAGAAATGAGAGAGGGTTGTAAGGAGAGAGAGTGATGGGTGATGAATGTGAGGTGAGTGATGGATGTGATGTGAGTGATGGGTGTGAGGTGAGTGATGGGTGAGGTGAGAGACTTGTTGACTTTTAGGATAGATTGCTTGACTTGTGGAGAAAGAAAGCATATGTTGCTCTTGTACTTGACATGAGGTGATTGATTGATTGATTAAGTGATTAATTGATGAGACATGTTGTAGAGATTCTCTTGAGAATGCAAACACGCGGTGTTTTCCTCGAAATAAATATCGGCCCACATCTCCTGGCTAGGGTATCAGATCGGTATGCAAGACGCAGCGTTGGAACTGCGGCGATGGTGCAATCGTAATAATAAAAGTCTCAGATTAAGCCTACTCAATCTATAGGATAGACTTGGGGTCACACACAAACGTCGATTTTAGGTCACAAGTTGCCGAAATTCGACGGGAAGGATCGCGGGAGTCGATGAAACAATACAAACTAGGATACGGGTCTTAGAGTTGCCTTCTTAGATCATCAACTGGGATCTCGGGTAAATACCATCAGGACCAGGTCAGAAATTGTAAAAGAGGGATTGTGCCGACCTGACTCCTTTGGCGAGTAGTAGTCAAGTTCCTTTTGCCATCGGCCAGATCAATGGGTTTTCTGACCTGCTGTCAGGGACCGATGAAAGATCGAGGCCGATCTCATTTCCTACTCGGATTGGAACCATAAGTTTAGTCTTTAGTCGTATCAGTTGTTGACTGACCTGGCAAAGTACACAAAGTTCCGACCTGACCTTATCTTATTGATCGATTCATTTTTTCCCATAACAAATGCCATTTGCTGATGACTTTAGCAATTATTCTTGATTCTCGTTGTATATAGGCTTAGTCAAGTTTATTTTTATGAAATTTATTTTGTTGAAAGAGCAGTAACAAAGACCTTCAAGGTTCATCAAGCACTCAAAGATTTGTACAATTCGTATGTGCCTAGTTTACCCACAGCAGATGTTAAAGAAA
Source organism: Magnolia kwangsiensis (assembly GCA_037074715.1). Taxonomy (NCBI): domain Eukaryota; kingdom Viridiplantae; phylum Streptophyta; class Magnoliopsida; order Magnoliales; family Magnoliaceae; genus Magnolia; species Magnolia kwangsiensis. Next base: position 108,663,102 of record CM073573.1, on the reverse strand, counting down.
TTAGAGATATGTATATTTCTATAAGCAATGACGATGTACTCAATGAATACTTGTCTTACTTAGCACAAGAAGAAACTTAAGTTCAGAGAAAGGAATCAGATTTAGAATTATATCTGAAAGAGCTAATCATGGAGCGCTTGGACTTTGATGTTTTAGAACGGTAGAAGACGAGAGTCAATGAATCAAAATACCTTACATTGTCTGTGATGGTATGGACATATTATCAATACCAATTTCCACAGTGGCACCAGAATCCTCTTCTAGCATGGGGAGTAGGGTTGTGAGGAAGCATCGAAGCTCACTTATACCAAAAACAGTCGAAGCATTAATTTGTATAAAAGATTGGTTGCGTTCAATATGGGGAGGAGGTAATATTCATGATGAGGAAGAGAACGAGATTGAGAGTCAAGATGAAACTTACCTACAACAACAACAACTACACAAAGGCAATTATAAATCATTTTTATTTTGTTGAAACTTGAATGCAATATAATGTTACTTAAGTTGAAAGTGGTGTAACATTACTTTTACTCATTATTACTTTTTTATTTTTATTTATCATATTTCTTTGTTTAGCTCTTATATCAAGTTATTCGTTTCTAATTTCTATTTATTTTTATAAATCCTCAACATACTAATTAAAAAAATAGGTTTAGATAGATCATCATTTGACCCATCAACAAACATTTGGGACTACAGTTTCCTAGTCGAATCGCCAAGGTCTAGAAGAACAAAGATTGTATGTGGTGTTCATAACCCCAAGTGTAGGGTCGTGATGTACTAATAACTCAGTAAGATCGAGATCGAATCCACAGGGACTAAACTTGTACGTATTCTAAAAATAACTAGAACTAGAACTAGAAAAATATCTAAATTAAAATCTGAATAATTGAGAGTAATGGTGAATAATGTTAATTAAAACTTATGAATTTAAAGGTGGGAACTAGGGTACCAAGGATTCACTTGTAGCTATCAAGATGCTACCTTACTTGATTCAAGGAACACAATTAGAATTGGAGTCCTATCCTATCCAATTGGAAGATAAAGTAATTTAAATCAAATCTCATGATTGGAATTGGAGTCTTATCCTATCCAATTTTCATTAACCTAATTCTCAATGGAGGAGAATTGTGATGATTTGAAAGGATTCCATCACCATACCATGCTAAGGAGACAATGGTGAACAACAAGATTTACCAATCTCACAATAAAAAAAAATTAAAAAAGAAGATATCCAAAGCTATCACAACATCTATTGTAATTTGAGTCACAATAAATCATAAAAAACTGAAAGTATTCATTTAATATTAAACTAGAAATCAATGAGGTTTAATAAGAATAAAAATCAAAGCAAGATAATCATCCAAACATGCTACAAGCTTCACCTATTAGCTATAACTAAGAAGTTTAGCCAATCATAAACATGATTGAAACTAAATCTCTTAAACAAAGCATGAAAAATAAACTAGGGAAAAAAAAACTCTTTGGCGCCTGCTCCACCCTTGTATATGATCCTTGAGACCTTTCCAAATCTTAAAAGATGCTTTGGAGCATCTTAGGGAGTTTTATTTATAGTTGTGTAACTCTAACTTTCACACTGAGTTGGAAAATTTTAGAAATAGCCTCAAATTTGTGCACTCAGCGTAGTTTTTCAAAATGGACTTTTAAAACTTTCCTTTTTAAACTTGGAGTTTCAGAATATGCTTTTTTAGGATAATTTTTAGGAATATATTTTTAGGATAATTTTAGGATTTCTTTTCTTTTTCTTCGCTTCAAATCTTCAATTCTCTTCATTCCTCACTTGGTTTCCTTAGATCTTTGGCATGTGAATTCTTCATTAATGATTTTTAAATCTCTAAATCTTCATTAAGTAATCTTTTGAGCATAAATCTTCCTTATGGCATCAATTTCACTTTAAGCTCTTAAAATCACCTCGCACATGAAAACATGCATAATTAGATCAATTAAGCACTATCATGTTTATAAAACCAAGGTATAAATAGAGAAAAATATACAATATTTCATACTCAACATGTGGTTTGTGTGGGTTAAAGATTGTTAACAAAAGTAATCTGCTTTGATTACACTTGTTATGTTGAGTTGGTGATGGAAAACCATGCTTTAATGCCTCGAAGGATTTTCAAATTCTTTTTCAGTCCCTTCTAAATTTAAATAACAAACCTTTCATTCCATCCAAACCTTCCAGTACATAAAGAAATTTTATGGAAGATGCAGATGAGGAAGTCAGATTAAAAGCTTTAGAAGAAAATCAACTCCAACTCGCCTTAAAATGTAGTATGGAAGAGGCTTGTAGACATCAGTGATGTCTTCTATGACAACATGATGGTAAAGCAGGATTGAGCATGAGCAACAAAAAGAAGAAGAGTAATAAATTCAAGTTTCTCGCCCATCTTGATGAATTTTATAAGGCATTGGGTACTATGTACAAATCTTCACATAAAAAAACTTTGAAAAATCTAGACAAATCTTCACATAAAAAAATTTTAAAAAATCTAGTTCAAATTATAAAAGAGTAGGAAGTAAACCTCTCTTCACCTTCTAATTCAAAAAAAGGTGAACCAATATGTATATGAAAAATTAGATAGTAGTTTGGATGGATTGAATAACGATGCAAGAGCTTATAATTATATTCCAGGAACAAGAAGGTACTCCTCTTATGGATGTTATTAGTTATAATTTATGAACAATGTAATTATAATGGATTATTAGTTATAATTTATGAACAATGTAATTATAATGGATTATAATTGTATTTTATGCATTTTATACATTTTAGTGTTATGTTCAACTTCAAACTCAAATTTGAAATAGAATTTAAACTTGACTCAAACTCAATATATCAAACTAGAACTCCGCTGGAAAGCACGAACTCGAATCAAAGTGAAAAACTCAAACTCAGCTCAAAAGCTCGAGCTTGAACTTGGCTTGAAAGCTCGAGCTCGAACTTAGCTCGAACTGCCAAGAGAGGCTCGAGGACCGAGCCAAGCCGAGTTCAAGTTAGGATAGTTTGCTGGCCGAGCTGAGCCAAGATGGGCCAAGCTCGACTCATGTACAACTCTATGAGTGATGCCTTGGAAAACTAATGTGCATCCTAACTCACTAGCCATGTGGATGTGATAGGGTCAATCTCAGCCATAGATCTTGATGACCAAAGGTTATTATGAAAAATAAATAAAATGCAATATGCCTTAACCAATATCTAGTGTTACCTTAAAACTATACAAATCATGGGTTATGTGAGAATTAATTCCTCTAGTCCTCAAAAACTTGAGATTGGACGTAGTGGTTATTGACTAGGGAGAGTTTTGATCCATGGATCTCAAAACTCTAATGTGTCATGATAGTCAAAGATGCTTACAACACATTTATGAACATCATACTTTGAGATGTACGATCATCTTGTGGGAGGGGACTGACTCAAATCAGAATGGATGATCCTCACCATTCGGTTCCAACTTAATATCATTTACGCCTTCACCCTTATCCTATATAGTAGTGTAAAAGTGCCATGAACATAGGATCCCGGTATTAGACCTTCGGACATTAGCATTGAAGGATCGAGCGTAAAATCCTAGTATTAGACCTTTAGACATTAGCATTGAAGGATTGAGCTCAAGTTAATAGTCTAGGTTCTATAATAATTATCATTAAATACTTGATGTTGCACAAAAGATAATCAATATTAGACCCGGGGACATAAGGATTTTAATCTTTCTTAGGTAACTTTGGCTCACTTTACGAGGTTTCTTGGAGGCCATTGAAAGTGGTGGATACTAGATATGTCTATTAGGGTTTATTAATTCTTACTTTGAGCAATTTTGGATCCACTAAGTTTACTTAATGACTTGTTTATTATTAGACTTAATTACATCAGAGATTCATCAAGTGATTTAACCACTAAGCCCAAACTTAAAATGTTTTAATTGACTTTAAAAGATTTTTTTTAATCAACGTTCTATTTTAACCGTTAAAACATTCATCGCACTTAATGATGACTTAATGGCCCAAATATAATGGTCCACTACTTGTTCAACATGGAATCTAGATCAATGGTTGATGGCCTAGATAGTGAAAGGATTAGATCATAAGTTTGTACATATATGAAATGGATTAATAGACTTCCTTGATTGTAGGGTACAAAGAAGTCCAAAGTGTGCGGGTGTACCATACCAATGTAACCGTTGACACACTAACCTCCTCCCTTATTTAAGGATCTATTACAAAGGGGATAAGCGAGAAAACCAAGGATATGTTTGGAAAAGAGACGAGAGAGTTTCACTCCCTTCTTTCGTCATCACTATCCATTCTCTTCTCCTTCACATGTGTGAGTATGTGGTCCACCCAATGGATGGTGTGCATCCCTTGGCCCCTACCAGAGATGTAAATGGTGGTTCTCTCGACTCGGTTCATTTGCAATAGATAAGGGAGAACTTCTTCCGTTAGAGGATTGACATCAACAGAATCATCATGAAAAGTGTCCATCAAAACTTAAAAGAAGTGTTGAGATCTTTAACTTATGCAATGGAATCGTGGAATGCCTTTCCACAATGATTTTGTCAATGTAGATTTTCTAATTAAAGACATCTCTACACAATCTAATGTAGATAGAAGGAGCTGAGAGGACCACACCTACACCTCTAGTAAGGGCTAAGGGAGATATATACTGCCCACTAGGTAGACCACACACTCTATACGTGTACTTGAGAGATGAAGGGATAAAGATTGATGATGGGAGAAGGCTCTCTCTCTCTCTCTCTCTCTCTCTCTCTCTCTCTCTCTCTCTCTCTCTCTCTCTCTCTCTCTCTCTTTCTCTCTCTCTCTCCTTTTCACATGGTGATATCCATGAAGGAACTTCCAAGGTTTCTCTCTTCTAATATCAACTACTCTTTACAATAAGATTTTATATAAGGATGAATTAGGATTCCATGTGTGTACCTAAGTATAGTACTCCACCACCATAAGACTTTGATGTACATTACTATAAAGTAAGTTCATTAAACTACCTTATAATGCATATACTCATGATCTAATCCTTCCATTGTTTAGGCTATCCACTATAAATCTAGATCTCATGTTCAGGTAGTGGACCATCAAAACTGGGTCATCATATCATTATCAAATCTGATAAAATAAGTTTTAACAGTTAAAATAAAACTTTAAAATTTGAAAACCTTAGTAAAATCGATTAATTTTTTTAAAGTACAAGACCCTACTGTAAAACTACTTGATGGCCCCTAATCTAGTCAGATTTGACCTAGAACAAGTCCTTAAGTAAACTTAGTGGATCCAATCTAGTTGAACATACCAGCATCACCCATTTTTAGTGACTATGATAAAATCTCATAAAGTGAACAAAAGCTGCCCTGTTAAATATCCATGACCCTTACTCGTCCTCAGGTCTTAGAATTGATCACCTTTCTTACACCATTTAGTCCTTGATTTCATTATCATAGTTTGGGCTAATGGGCCTCAAACTATCGAGTTGAACTTCAATCCTCTAGTGCAACTTTTTAGAAGTCCAATATTAAGATTCTATATCCATGTCACACTTACACTCCCATATAAGGTGAGGTTAAAAGAACAATGGACACCAAGTCAACTCCCAATAATGGAGACCTTTCAAGATGATTGTACATCTCAAAGAATGATGTTTACATATGTATCTATACCCTAGTTATGGCTTAACAGGATATTAAGATCCATGGACAATAACTTTCACTGATCAATGACCACTTTGTCTAATCTCATATTCAAAATGACCAAAGGATTCACTCCTTTCATAACCTAAGTCATCTAAGTTCAAGGCAACACCAAACAATAACTAATGCATATCACATTGTCCTAAAACTCATGGTCATTAAGATTAAGGGCTAAAATTGATCCTATCACATCCACACGGCTAGTGGATCAAGGCACACATTGGTTTTTCAAGGCATTGCTTTAAGAATCTCTCACTTATCTTAAAACCAATTTATGTTTAAATTCAATTAAGCACACATGTCAAACAAGACTTCTTAGCTAGAGGATCGACTTATATCGATCATATCTTAAGTTCAAACTCTCTCAAATGGCACACTTAGCTTGGTGTATATGCAAAATTGGTATAGTAAATGCAAGATTATGAACTGCCTATGCAAGACACCATCTAAATAATTACTTAACCAAATAGAATAATTAACATACAAATAGTGTTTCTTCTTTATGTTTAATTTGTGTCATCTTAATAAAGGTTCCACAGACAACTTTTTAGGTCTAACTGCACATCTCTTAGCCATATAGGAATATCTAGTGGTTTGGCTAACACACAAAGAATGTGGAATTATTATTCCAAGTCATTCCCTTTAGCATTTCCATTCATTCCTATAGTGAGCATTTAACCAAATTTACTAACCTCGGTTTTCCATTTAGGTCAAATGGCCCAACTAAATTAATTTTTCAAACATGTGGGTGGGAAACCCAATTAGACATTAATGGCCAAGAATTTGTTAAATTCCACAAAAAAACTTTAATTATCAACTCTTCTTGTAGCCAAGGTAAAGTCCACATACTAGTCTAGTAATCTCATGCATCTCAAAAGCTTAAATACCCTAAACATGTCACATATACATGCATATATATTGGGGTTCATGTAACATCCCGAAAATCGGGGGGTCGAGCAAAAACCCAACTCCCGAGTTCCAAAATGTTATTTACGCAACATAGATATGTATGATTGAATGTTGTCTGTGATAACGCATTAAACATGAGTGAGATTAAGCTAGAACATCATATCATACTCCAGAGACGGTTAAATTAACAAGCGGAAGACTGTGATAATATGTATAACATATATAAACTGTTGTATGCCTCCAGAGTATGGATATGTTACCAGGTTATATACATACATGTATACTCCAAAAGTAGACAAAACGAATATACATGAGTGCGCTAAAAATATAAAATGACAAGTGTCAAAGTATCTAATCAACCTCCCTGTAATCCCGTCAATCAGAACACGCATAAAGGAGGGATCCTCCTCATCATCATCAAGTCCAGCTCCGCCTCATAGGCCGCGCCATCATCTGCAATCACAAAAGGGTCTGGTGGGTGTCCAGGAACACCGTCCCGTAACGTGGGAGTGAGTAGCTAACTCAGTGGAATAATAGAGCAAAGATTAGCATGTTCACAATTCAATCACGCGATAATAGTAAAGCAGTAAATCAGACAAATCCTAATACTGTTGTTAATGCAAGATGATATGACGTGATGTATGCCCTCACCGACGATCACCCTCATACGGCAACATCTTACGACCGCGGCATGCCACACTCCCTAGAGTGCTCCACATCTTCCAGGCACATGCAATGCTATGGTGATATGATTACCAAGTTGTTATTAATCCATTCAAACAGCAGGATTGGGAAACTAAGGTACTTCCCTTGTATCAATCCCAACACGGATCCTGTCTAGGGTCGTCACTCCTAGTAATCTCATACGATGTACATTTCGTAGGTCACTGCAAGGGCTGCCAGGGCTGTTGCTCGCACTCGTTGCACCGCTCCCCCATCACCTTATCAATACAGGCCTACTGTACTCTACTGCACGGAAGGGTCGTCGCCTCCCGTGAACTCAGAATACGCTCGCGGTCACTACAAAGGGCTCGTCGCCTGATCAGTGTAGGCCGACAGCTAGAATATAGTGTCCCATACCACCATAATCTGCTCACGAGTTTAGGTGCTCACTGGTCACTACGGGGAGGTTTGTGGCCCCAGCGTAGGCCAACAGCTCGACCACGGTGTCCCATACCACCATGCCCGGCTCATGAGTCTTCGTGGATCAAGGTACCATGGTTAACAGGGTTTACAATGGTAAGTTCAGTACCCTAGGTTCAAGCAGTTATGACTCATACAAGGTGAACATACATCGGCCAGTCGGGTTACTTGACGGGCTCGACTAGCGCGATCGCATCTCAAGTCGAACGACATGAAGTGCGTAAAACACTTCGCGTGGCCTAACCACTGCCGCCAACTCTAAACACGAATCACGTTCATCGACGCGTCGTTCGTGGCTATGACCAGTCAGCCACGAATTCGCTCGGTTACCGACTGCCTGGACTAAGTCTAGTCCCACACATCTATGAAATCACATTAACAATATATGCAAAGGTTTTGGAATTGAAATACAATCATGTGAGCATGTTAACACATGTTATAACATTCAACTTAAGCAAATCTTCAAGCACATACATTCCATGCATGTAATGGAATCATGCATATGGTCAACATGTAGGAAATCATTTAGGTCAGCATATTAATCAAGAAATCATTCTCAAACCACTAAATAACATCATTTAATTCAATATATACTAATACAAGCATTTATACAAACACATACACTACACACTTAAGTCTACATATAGTATGTCGACCCAAAGTGCGCAACTAGGCGAATCTCTTCGCCAAACTAATTATACACGCATTCCTAACTTCCTAATGCGACAACAAACCATGTCAATCACATCAGCAAAATATGAATGTAAACAGTACTTCCTACAAATGACTAAAATGCCCTAAATCTCATATTCTTCGTTAGCTTACGAAACGGGAAACGGAGAGCATTTTGTACATGTCAAACGGCGATGCCGTCAAGAATCTACTATTAAACGACATTGAAAGCGTTGGGAACCGTCAATCAAAGCGTCTAAAATCCTCACCTTATGTCTTGTAGACTCGGGAATTGAAACGGAGCGTATACGCTTCGTCTACGGCGAATAAGGAGCCTAATACACAAGATCCATAAGCTACATCGCTATGGAAACAAGGGAAACTCAAATCAACAACTATTTAGGGTTTTTACTTACCTAGGATCGCGGTGGAATCGCCGGGAAAGTGGTAGAGGTGTGTTGCTTAAGCACGTGCAACGCGTAGTACAAGTGGCAGGAAGAACTCTCCCACACTCTCACAATCTCCCACCTTTTTCTCTCTCCCAAGCTAGGGTTTCTCTCAAATTCGGATGGAAGAGAGGAGTGAGGGTTTTAACCCCTTTTATAGCCTACAACATGCCCAAAATAGGCTCCAAGTCAAGGTATACTTAAAGTATATCCAAATCGGGGCTGTTTCGGTCCAAAAGAGCAATTCTGGAGGTCCCCTGGCCAAATGCGGTCGGACTTAAGCTCGTGCATACTGGATCTAGCACGCATCCAGATTTCAGGCCGGTAGGGTTCCCAGATCGCACGTGGCGGCCCAGTTTCAGTTTAACGGTCACCGCACCAAGATCAGGCCTATAAGTCTCGTGATATGTAATAAAAAATTTTCCTGATCCAAGGGTGTAATTTGGCTGTATTCTGACGGTCAGAATGCTCAATACTGATGCGTCAAATTTGTGTGCCAGATTTGAATTTGAAATTCCAACTATGTCCCTATTCACACTCTCTTCGGTCCGGGCTCAATGAAATAGCCTGTGATCGTCAGTTGGACTTGATATTCGAAACGATTGCCAAGCTCAGCTAAGTGGTCATAACAGTTCAAGATGGTAGGCATCTTACTTACGACGCGCGGTCTAGATCCAATACAAAGTTTCAAGGAGGTCCCGAGAACAAACCGGCTTAGAGTTTGATCCGAGGCTTTAGAGCATTATAGCACCATTGGTTCCACTCGCTTTGGGCCTTGTAGAACGTATTTAAAGTAATCAGGGACTGTTTTCCAGCCACTCCAACGTTGCGCTAGCTAACTTATGCTTAGTTTCTAAAGGAATTAACCCTAAGTGATTTCTTTGGCTATGGAATTGGGTTCTAAGCGATTTTTCAGGTGTTTTAATTGACCCACTGTCTAAGGACGTCAAATCCCAGATTGGCCAAAATCCGGGGTGTTACAGTTCATTAAGAGTAACTCATTTTTAATCCATTATGTATAACATTTATTGCACTATTGAGTCCCACAATCATATATAGAGGTGGGCAGGATCCAACCCAACTCGTTAGATTTGACTCGACCAAACTGGTCGGATCTGATCCGACCCGAACCAAAAACTAGGGTAGGGTCAGATCGAGTAGACCCACTCAGATCTGACGCTAAATCGAATCAGATTAAGTCGCAACTTAATTTGATCCAATTCGAACTAGAATCAAGTAGTATAAAGTTATATTTTACTTCTATTTTTTACCTTTACCCTTCTTCTACCCGAACCCTAACCCTACCCAAGTCGGCATCTCCAGATGAACCTATGCATCACAACAGCCCAAGTCGACTCCTGATTTCCATCCTCTCCTTCTTTCTCTCCTCCTTTCTCTCCCTCTTTCTCCCCTGATTTCCCTCATGTTTCCTTTATAACACCAGAGTTTCCGACTCAGCTTGACTCATCCTAGTATGAATCGACTAGACAGACTCAACTCGATTCGACTTGATTTCCCTGATCAAGTCGAACTCAATTTGGATCAGGCCAGTAAGGAATCAGTTCGGATCGAGTTAACCATGCTGAACTCAGTCTCGAATTGGATCGAGTTCAGGTCAGGTACTTGCAAAAATAGGTCGAGTCAATTTGGACTCAATCCGGTCCGACTCGACTCGATGCTCACCACTAATGATATATACATGTATATGATCATATAGCCCACATTTAGACAAGAGTACCCATTAGTATAAAAAATATTGGAGTGTGGCCCACAAAGTGTGCAATGGTTAAACTGTTAGTAAGACGAATTACAAGGATTTTTCATGTACATTAAATAAAATTCAACAACATATAAAGTGTAAAAAAAAAAAAAAAACCAATATCTCATCAAGTGGAGCCCAGTTTTCTATATTTCTCACTTTCCATGAACAAACCAACCCAGCCCATCTGGCCCCACCTAACTATCCAAAGTGGCAGCATGTGGGGCCCACATGATTCGCCTACGTGGCAACTTTTATGGCCCACTTGATGTGCAGTTTATTTTTCATCTACGTGCAGTCCAATTATGGAATTTTTATGATGTGCCTAAAACACTTAATATTGATAAACAAAAGGAAAGAAAAATAATGAAAGAATTAATTATTAAGAGAAAAGAATGCACACGTGAGGTTAGGGGTGTACATCGAGTCAAACCGAGTTGAGCTAGCCTCAGCTCGACTCGGCTCGGCCACTAGCTGACCTCAACTCGAACTCGGCTCGGCTTGGTCCTCAAGCCTGACCAGCTGACTCGGGTCGGCCACTACCTGACCTCAGCTTAAACTCGGCTCGGCTTGGTCCTCAAGCCTGACCAGCCAACTTGGCTCGGCCACTAGCTGACCTCAGATCAAACTCGGCTCGGCTGGTTTGGTCAGCAGCTCAAGCCAATTCAAGCAGAGATCGACCCGAGTTTGCCATTGCAACATTTTCACAAATACCTGAACTGTACCTTCAAAATCTCAATGTATTTAAGATAGCAGCAATGGTTTTACAAGTATTTTATCAAACACCTTCTAAGCAACATAAAAATTAAGAAAAAAGGGTGTTGGTTTCATATACATACCTTCCTTACCCGCAAGTCATTTCATCAAACACTTGGTGAGCAACATTAACATCAAAGTAACTGAGTCACTGAACTGGTTCGATTCAAGTTCGATTCGAGCTGGGTTCGATCCGAGTCGAGTTGAGCTGGGGCCAGTTCGAACTCAACTTCGAACCGATTCGAATCGAGCCTTTTCAACTCGAGTTGAGTGACTTAACTAGCTCGGTTCGTGTACACCTCTATGTGAGGTCTGCTTGATCAAGGGCCAAGATTTGGTGTCACAACCCCCCCCCCCCCCCCCCCCCCCCCTCTCTCTCTCAAGGGCATGTGAAGTGCACCACCGGGGGCACAAGAGCAGTGGACCACTTATATAAAGTGGGGTGAAACTATCTCCCCCAGAAAGAGGCTAACCACCCTTATACCCTCTTAGTTCGAATTTAAACTGGATGTGGTGAGTTCCGGTGATTTAAGGTGCATAAGAACGGTAGTGAACACGACACCTAGAAGTGGGCCATCCAGGCATGGTCCAAATGATCTAAGGGTGTAGATTCGTGGAGCACAGATTGATATATACGTAAGTTAGGGCACTTTTAAGAAAAACTACCCGTCTCATCTATTCATATAATAAAATCCTCACAAAAATAGATAGGGCCCAAGGGTGTATCCATAACCATACACACTCAAAACTAATTGTGGCCAGTTAAGTAGACCTGTGGTCATCTCAACCATTCACATCAAAGTTTCTAGCCACTGGTGCGTATTAGAAGGTTTGGATTAAGCATTGGAATTGAGTCTAGATCAACATCAAGAAATTAATATTTCTAATTAAAAGATGTACGTGATCAGATGCTATATTCGTTATAATTTAACAAAAAAAGCAAAGATCAACGGGTGGATCGAAGGATCAAAGACTCATCTTCCGTGATCTTGAAAATATGTCCATTAGATTTCAATTTTAATGGTCCATCTGATGATCTAATGATAAATCTTGAGTTTTAATAGCTTAGATCAAACTTCCAACTGTCAGATCATCCTAGAATCAGGACAGATGGTTTGGATCAAAGATCCAACGGTCATATCATCACAAATGTAAGATAGATGGTCCCGATCAAAGAACTAAAGGTAACCAAAGGTCGAATCATTACAGATTTAGGACCGATGATCCCAATCCTCCATCTGTTGATCGGTCCCACTACATATCTCAAAAAAATTATGCCCTCAATTGAATAGCCACACACCATGCATCATACAAACACATACTAAGCATGTTTAATGTAAAGAATGACCTAGAACAACCCATGCACTATTAAATTATCCGACTTTCAATTTTCATAGTTGGAAACATGGGGAAATTGAAATTGTTGGATCTCCCAATCCGAGAATTTGTTTGCACTCAAATATTTTTCTAATCGATGCTTATCCAAAGGATTATCATCTGGATGGTCCAAGTGCCAAACAGACACTAAGCACATTGAAAGAAAATTTTATAAATTGATGGATATTGTGGAATAAGAGTCCTTTAATACCATGTGTTGGATTTTCAGGTATAAACATAGCGGAGACTTAGATATTTTTAAAGTCCAATCAAGTCATTTCTCTAAGAACTTTATTCGCAATAAATCCTAATTCTACAAAGATATTCAAAACTTAAAAAAGAGGTTGAGATATTTATCTTACACAATTGAATCATGAAATATTTTTCCACCACAATTGGTGCAAATCCTCTAACCAATGTCTCTCTCTAATCGATTAAAAAAAAATAAAATTTTAAAGAGCTTAGAGAATCACGCCTACACCTTCGGTGGGAGCCTAGCGAGGGTGGACCACACATTGAAATTATGAAGGGATGAAGGGATGAAGAGATGAAGAGATGAAGGGACGAAGGTTGATGAAGTGAAAAGATTCTTCTTTCCATAAGGTGCCCATTGAAATTATGCGTGGCAGTGGGCCCGCTGTTTACATGTGCAGAAGCTTGGCGGAGATACAAAATGAAGGCTGTCTTACAGGGGCTGATTAAAACAAATTAAAATTATTGCTTTACAAAACTAATGTGTCAATTTAAACTAATGCAATGTAACTCTAAGGCTCTAAGCCAATAGAGGGTCCAATCACATAGATTACAAATTATATTCTTATAAAGTAACTAGTTTATAAACAAGATAGTGTACATGAATATATAGGATGTACTAATTATCAAATCCTAATATTCATCCATGCATACATATAACTCATTAATTAATCACATAAGTATAATTAAACAAGTGCTCAAAGGAAATCTCTAACACAAGTATGTATATATAGTGGATTGATTTCTCTACTCTACACCTGCCGAACGCACTCAAATTATGAGTGTACCGAATTTCACTATCAAAGGTTTTAAATCGGGTTCACTTTTAACTTTTACGATCCTACACAAAGGCTGGCTCCCTCAAAGACTTACATGGTTTTTTATAGGCTCGCCATGAACCTCGGTCATAGTCCAAAGACCTACATTTATTCATGCTAGATGCTCTCACGGAGACTAATACGTACACACATGTTCGGTGGCCTACACAAGGACCTGATTTAAGTCCTACATAAAGACCTAATTTATGTCTTACACAAGAACCTAATTAAGTTTGACAATTAAACTCTTACACTCAATCTTACACAATGAAGGAGTGTATACGGACTTGAAAATTGATAACCTTACTTATCAGATTGAGCTCTGTTGACGTGTCGATCTTGAGTGACTTCTTCAAAGTTCTCTCATGCTTAAATCCGCTCCTTAATTTGTCCCCTGATTGTTGATACCGATGCTTTTCCAAGGCTTTAACTCAAAGTTAAAAAATATTGCATGCGGTGCTCATTTGAGGTGACCAAGGTGATGGGAGGATAGGTAAATCTCATACAGCTCGTGAAAATGTTATAATGCCTAGGGAATTCACATAGAAGGGACTTCTAAAGTATTTAGACAGGGATTTGAATATATGTTCAACGCCTAAATTCCAACAAGTTGTGGAGTTCAAGATCATCTTCAAGGTGGAATTTAAAATCCTTATTAGTGTGAAAATCTCAAGGAAGGTGACTTTAAACTCATGAAATTAGAGGTATAGGATGTGAGATATCAACAAGGAATCACCTAGCCTTCTATTATACCAAAATCCCCTCCCAAATATTCAGAGACCGAATAATCTATATAAAGGAATCATAGTTCCAACAGTCATAAAATGAGCAAAAATGACTAGTCTTTGATTACATCGTATAGAACTTCAGTTGCACCAAATTAGATTGGAAAGCCATGCTGGATAGATTTTAGCACTTTCAATCGTACCGAATGTGGTCTCCGATCAGACCAAATATGGCACTCGATTGCAACTGAATTACCTGATTTCAGATCAAGCACGCTGATCTGTTTTAACCAATTTCAGTCGAACCAAAGGTGGGTTTGGCGGGACCGAAGGTTGCTGAAATTGTGCAGATTTTCTAGCAACTTAAGACCTCTAAAGCCAATCTAAGGATGTTCAATTAAGGCTCATATGGCTAAGGAATGATTAATAAAGGGTTTACTTATTAGGGTTAAGATCATTTAGAGGTTTAGGTTTTTTTGGTCAAGGGTTAGGGTCACCAAGGCACCTCATATATATGTTATTTGCTCCCTGATACTCTACCTCTACTTGCATCTTTGGTCCTCAGCTTCTAAGGGCTCAACCAACTTCATGACACAATGACTCACATGATTGACAAATAAGGTGCACAAATCAGTGCACTAACAACCGAGGTGTAATATCCAAGGGTTCTCTCTTATGGTACCAAATCCTCTTTGCAATAGGATCTGATGGTGCTTGACTATCCTAAGGATTTTGATATACTCTACTACGAAGGAAGCCTTTTAAACTACATTAAAATGCATATACTCATTATCTAATCCTTCCATTATCTAGGCTATCCGTTATAGATCTAAATCACATGTTAATCAAGTAGTGTACCATCATATTCAGGCCATCAACTCATTATTGAACTTGATAAAAATAACTTTTAATAGTTAAAACAAAATTTCAACATTTGAAAACTTTTGTAAAGTTGATTAAATCCTTGAGGGTAGGGACCTACGGTAAAACCACTTAATGAGCCCTAATCTAATCAACTTTGGCCTATAACAAGTCCCTAGGTAAGCCTATTATATCTCATGTTGGCCCAAGAAAGAATCAATGAATCTTGATGAACATACCTAGCATCACCCACTCTCAGTTACATCTATAAAAGTGAGCTAAAGTGCCCATTTAAGATTAATGACCGTTACTCATCCTCAAATAAAATTTCATGCCTCATCGGGTCCTTGATCTCAGGAGTAGATTAGGTGCAGCCTTGGCCTTACCCAATATGGTACAGCCATAGGCCCACCTTGTAATATGTATTGTATGTCCACATTGTTCATCCATTTTTTCAGCTCATTTTAGGGCCTGGGCCCAAAAATGGAGGAGATCCAAATGTCATGTGGGCCATACCATAGGAAACAGTGGTGATGACCATTAAAAACTTCTTATGGTCCACACAATTTTTAGATCAAGCTAATATTTATTTTTCCCTTCATCCAGATATGTCTAACCTTGGATGGAAAGACGGGTCTTAGGAAGTTTTTAATGGTGGGCATTCAATCACCATTGTATGGTCCACCTAAGATTTGGATCTAGTTCATTTTTTAGATCATGCCCTAAAATGCACTAGCAAAATGGATGGATGGTGTAGATATACAATACATACATCAAGGTGGGCCCTATGCTTAGGGTTAAACCTAATCCACTCCCTTTGATCTCATGATCATATTCCAAGCTAATGTGCCCCAGACTATTAACTTGAACTTTGAATCTCCAAAGGGTTTAAATGTCTAATATCAAGATCTTATAATCATAGTATACTTACACTCTCGTGTAAAGTAAAGGTAAAGGCACAACCGACACCAAGTTGATTCCCAATAGTGGATACCTTCCATCTTATGTTAGTCCCCTTCTACAGGATGATCGTACATCTCAAAGAATGAGGTCTACAAATGTGTCTATACCCTAATCATGGTTGAACATGGTATTGAGATCCATGAATAATAATTCTCCCTCATTAATGACCAATGTGTTCAATTTAATGTTCCCAAGGAGCAGAAGATTCACTAATCTCATAACTCGAGTCATCTAAGTTTAAGGCAACACTAAATATTATCCAAGGCATATCACATTGTCTAAGAGACTGGTCATCAAGATAAATGGCTAAGAATGACCCTATCACATCCATATGGCTAATGGATCAAGGCACAAATTGATTTTCCAAGGCACAACTCCAACAATAATCATTGCTAATAATTGTAAACGACTGCCAAATTCTCACCTATAAATACCCCATGAGGGTCCTCATTTGGCACATTTTGTATTCATGCATTCAAAGCACTTCTTCAAAGTCCCATGAGCTTCCCTTTGTCTTTTCTTCCTTTATTCCTACTTGTGCCCAGGTGAGAGGCAATATGCCCTCACCTAGGGTAGCCTATAGAGCAATGTGCTCACACATGCAGCAGCATAAAGAATAACACTTATGACGTATTGGATAACGCATAAAGCTCCCACACTTAGCCATAATCATATACTCATTACACTTGTCATGAGTCTCGTGATCACTCTTTTATAGCCAGTACAAGGTCCCACACTTATTGAATCATTAACTCCAATAGTGCCATACATAGACTCTTAGTCATTTTATCTCAACAAAATTCCATGTTTTCTCAAGTTCAATGCAACTCCATGCTAATCTTTCACAGTTGGACAATGTCAGCATTGATCTTTGTACTTTCTCCTTAACACAACCCCATGCCTACCCCTATTTGATCTTATGCTAGTAACTATGCTGGCTTAGTTCAAAGCATGTTATATACAGCCTATATGTTGTTTTCTTAAGTGATCACTTAGCTCTTATGTACTTCCTAAAAGTTCTGCACCCACTATCAAGGCAGTGTTCATGTTAACATTACACGTGGATGAGATTAAGAGTTTACTACGAATCATGAGAAAGCTTGACGGAGCTATAGCATTATGGCTATGTCATAGAGGGGGATGATTCGAACCAATTTAAAATTTCTACAATTAAACCACACATGCCTACTTAACAATTTACTAATTGAAACTAAGTAAGGCAAATAACACTAAGGCTTCCAAGCCAATAACGGGTCCAATCACATGGACTATAAGAGATACCAATTGTGTATTATATACATGTATGCATGTATATTATGTGTATGTGTATGTGTACATATACACACACATATACATATACTTATAGATACATATACATATATAAATATACATACATACATGTATATACATATACATGGACACAAACGCGCACACATATATGCATACACATACATATATATACACATATATACATATCCATGCATATATACACATACACATACACATAATATATGTGTATATGTATATGTATATTATATATGTATGTATGTACCTACATATGTGAATACATATGTATGTAAATACTTGTGTATGTTTGTATGTATATATGTGTGTGTGTGCACGCACGCGCACGTATAATGTATGTGTGTTTGTGTGTGTGCGCGCATATAATATGTATGTGTGTGTAGATACATGTGTATAGGGTTATACATCGAGCTGAGTCGAGTCGAGGTGGGCGAAGCTCGGCTTGACTTGTCCATGTTATACTCGAGTTTGAGCTCGAGCTCGAGCTCGCCCTCGAGCTCAACATTGAAGCTTTGCTTATTTGCCAATGCTTTCGAGTCGAGTTAGTGGTTCGAGTCGAGTCAAGTTTTCCACGGTAGGATAAGGGAAAGAAAAAGAGGGAATGGGGTCGGGTAGGGTTTTTTAATAAAAACTTTTAAATTTTAACTTCTTTTTTTAAACTTAAATATATATATTATATATATTAAATATTAATATAATATATATAATATATATTATTAAAATATATCACTCCAGCTGAGTCGAGCTCAAGCTCGAGCTTCGAGTCGAGTCAAGTTGAAATACACCATGGTCAAACTTGGCTTGAACTCAACTTGAGCTTTAGTAAACAAGCTTGACTTGTCTTGAGTCGGCCTTTGTAACATCCTAAAAATTAGGGGTCGAGCATAAACTCTACTCCCGAGTTCCAAAACATCACTTATGCAACATTTTCAATGATGGATGAATGTCGGCCGTAGTAGTGCATAAAACATGAAGTGGATTAAGCCAACACAGCATATCATACTCTAGAGACAGTTAAATTTCACAAGCGGAAGACTGTGATAAATATATAAAATGTATAATTGATTGTAAGTCTCCAGAGTGTGAACATGTTACCAGGTTAACTAAATACATGTATACTCCAAAAATGGAAAGAAAAGAATATACATGGGTGTTTAAATAAAAGGAAAAATACCAAGTGTATTGGCATCTAATCAATAACCCTGTAACCCCATTGATCAGAACCTACATGTAGGAGAAATCCTCCTCATCATCATAAAGTCCGACTCTGCTTCGCAAGCAACGCCGTCATCTGAAACTAAGACAGGGTCAGGTTGGTGTGTACAACACCGTCCCGTAACGTGGGAGTGAGTGATTAACTCAGTGGAAACTATACAGTAAAAGTTAACATGTTATCAATTCAATCAAGAAGTAATGATAAGGCAGTACAATCAAATAGGTCATAAATACTCTTGTTAATGGAAGGATGATATGAAGAATGATGCATGCCCTCACCACAATCCCCTCTGCGACATCATCTAACAATCGCGGCATGAATCACTTCCTCAGTGCTCTATCACCAACCCCGTTAGCACATGCAATGCGATGAGATGAACATGCTTACCAAGTTCTTATTAGTCCTTTTCATACAGCAGGATTGGGAAGCTAAGGCACCTCCCTTGTATCAATTCTCAATGTTGATCCATTCTAGGGTCATCAGTCCTAGGGAATCTCATACGATGTTACGATTCTAGGTCGCTGCAAGGGCTGTCAGGGCTGTTGCGTGCAATCGTTACACCACTCCCCCATCACTATATCCTCGAGACTGCAACAGGACTCGTCGCCCCTATGCAGTATCAGGATAAACTCAAGATCACTACAGAGGGCTCGTCACCACTCAGTGTATGCCGACAGCAAGAATATAGTGTCCCATACCACCATAATCTGCTCAGAGTAGTGTGCTCACTGGTCACTACGGGGAGGTTTGTGGCCCCAACATAGGCTGACAGCTCGACCACGGTGTCCCATACCACCATGTCCGGCTCATGAGTCTTAGGGGATCATGGTACCACGGTTAACGGGAGTTTCACTGGTAAGTTCGGTGCCTTAGATTCAAATAGTGGCGACCAAACATGGTGAACAAACATCGATCAATCGGGTTAGTTGATAAGCTCAACTAGGCCAAGCGTACATTGAGTTAAATGACATAGAATGCATAAGCACTCCGTGTGGCCTAACCACTGTCGAACACCCCGAGCATGACTCAGATTCGTTAAACTCATCCTATGTGGCGAAAACAACCTCAACCACCATTTGGAGTACAATTACTGATTACCTGGATTGTAGTACAGCCCCAATCATGTACAAGCTCAATAACAGGCATATGATTCATATCCTACATTCATATGAACAATCATAAAATATGATTTGAATGTAAATACAATACATGGAGGAAATCATACACGTAGTGGACATGGATAATCTAACTTACACAAGTCATGGAGGAAATCATACACATAGTTAACATGAATTATCTAGGTTACACAAGTCATGGAGGAAATCATACAAATCATTGATGTAGTTGAGAATCATATCTCAACCCGCATACAGGTACATCTTACTAATTCCTAACTCATTCAGACACTTTTACATACACTTAGTCTACACATTACATCATATAAATTATGTATCCATTAGCATACGTATTAGGGCAAATCCTTTCGTCAAAGGGTTATCGCCTATACAAAAATCATATTTCCATGACGGTTAGTCATGGCGAGCACGAAAGCGAATTCCATACTCATTCAGTCATTTTCACAAACACTTAGACTACACAATATAACATGCCCAACGTATGTTGATAAAACATGTATTAGGCTAATCCGTTCACTCATAAGTTAATGAACATGCATCTAGCATACATAGACAGCAATTAATCATGGCAAACTCAAATTCATATTTCATACGTATACGGTATTTTCTACAAATATGAGGAATACAGTATATTCAACATAGTTAACGTATAACTGAAAAATGAAACGGACAACACTTTATACATGTGAAATAGCATCCATGTCAGTAATATATCATTAACCGACACTGAAAGTCTTGAAAACCATAACCTAAACATATATAGTCCGCACCTTAAACCAGAAAATGTGAAATGGATATGATTCAGACGATAAGTCTTTGTCAATGGTGAATAGGCTACCTAAGGCATGAAATAGGTTAGCTACAACATCACTTAGACTATTCTAAGCTCCAAAATAGGTTAGGGTTTGGGTTTTCTTACCTAGGAACAAAGTTAGAGTCGCCAGAAAAGCGATTAGATCGTGATGGTTAAGCACGTAGGATAGCAGGGTAGAATGGCAGGAAGATTCTCACACTTTCTCTCTCTTTTCTCTCTTCTCTCTCCTAGGTTTTCTCAAATTCGTATGAGATGAGAGGTGAGGGTTTAAGGTCCTTATATAGGCCAAAAACTCTCCAAATTAGACTCAGGGCCATGGTATACTTAGGTTATGTACAAATACGGACTGTTTCGTCTCAACGGAGCACTTCTGGAGGTTCTGTTACTAAATGCAGTTGGACTTAAGCTCACCAATATTAGATCTAAGTGGAGTTAAGTTTTTGTCCCAGTCGGACTTCCAGATTGCACGTGGCGGACCAGTTTCAATTCAGCGGTCACCGAACTTTAATCAAGGCCACAAGTACTTTAACATGTAAGGGCCACCTATCTTGATCTGAGAGTGAATTTGAGTCGAATTCTAACGATCAGAACGCTTAAAAATAGTGTGTAAGTGAAACGTGCCAAATTTCATAAAAAATATAATTAATTTTCTAAATATCTTCCTTTTCTCACTTTCTTCACTTCGAATGCAATAAAATGGTCTCAGGACATCGTTTGGGCGTGATTTTCACGGTGCTTGTCAAGTCCAACAACGCGGTCAATATCTTCTAAGTTTATCACTATCGGACTTTCGACGTGTGGTCCAGGTCCGATACGAGGTTTCAAAGTGCTCCCGAGAGCAACTGGGTTTAGAGATTGATCCTGAATTTTAGGATAGCGTAGCATTACTGATTCTATAGGTTTTGGGTCTTACGGATTGTATTTAAAGTGATTGGTGCTTATTTCACAGGTAATCTTGTGTAGTGTTAGTGAATTCACGTTAAATTTTTAAAGAATTTCATTCTAAATGATTTCTTTGGCTTTAAACTTGGGTTATGAGACGTTACCAAGATGTTATGGTTGACCCATTGCATAAGGACGTCTAAATTCGGGTTGGTAAAAATCTGGGGTGTTACAATCTACCCCCCTTAAAATAAAATTTCATCCCCGAAACTGCCTAAGGGTAATAAGGAAAGATTAATTATTTCTTTTGCCTAAGTTTTGTTGATTTCAGGTTTCTATACGTGGTAGGGTGTATACGATCTATATTAGTCTGGTCCCTTTTGGTCTACCCCTCTTAAAACTTACTTCTTTATCCATTTCTTACACCCTGATGGTTTACTACAATTTATTTCTTTACCTATTTGGAGTCTTGACGACAATTCCCAACTATATAGAGTAAGAATATATGTTTTCAATGGTCGACCAATACGGAGAGACGGTTGTAGTGGCTTGATCCCTGATACTTGATCACCTACCTGACCAGGGTAGAAGGCTCATCGTATCCCTTCTTGGTCCTGGTGGCTCTTGGTCTTCTGCTCGATCAAGCAGTGAGTCCATTGGTAGTCGCCTAGGATTGAGAATTGGGTCAAGCTGCGAATGCTTCGCAGTTGTATAGTTCAGTAACTCTGTAGTTCGATCACTCTAAAAGTTTAAGGGAATACCCATCACAAAATTGTTCAAATTTCTAATGTAGAAGGTTATCCTTTGGATCTTAGTCTAAGAGAGTCCTCATTTTAACCTTTTTCCGAGGTAGGGGCGTACAAATATCTTACTAGATTGCCTTAAAAGGTTTCTAATCGCATCATGTGCTAAGACTTCTATTAGGTTCATATGTAACGAGCGGATTTGTGGACACACTGACCTCGGCTATTGTACTTCAACTCATACCTAATGTTACGAATTGGTTTAACATTTAATCCCTAATTGTTGTTATTCCAGTACTTCATTATTCACAACCTAGATCAACTTCCTTCGACTCTGGGCCAGTGGGGTAGGGGTCCACCACGCTTCCGCTACGCTATTCTAACCCAACGATTGTATTAGCTGACCTAACTAGATTCGGCTCATAATGTTCTACCCCCCTTAAAAAAAATTATTTCTACTCTCAAGGCTCAAGAATTTATGTCTCGATCCGTGTGTCAGAACGAGCTGTAATTTAGGACCTATCCTTGACATGAAATGGGAAACAACCTCTCAATACATTGGTCTTCCTTTCATTGACGATGTATATTATGGCATCGGCACCTAAGGTTATAGAAATGAGCCTAGTCTGTATTGTGGTTAATTTCAGGGGCAGGTGTGAGTTGGTGGCAAGATATCTAATTCTCTACTAGCTATTCTATTGGCTATATGTCCTTAACATTTCTCAAGGGTAAAGCAATAAATTTTGGTTATAGGTAGTCGGGCCAACATGGAAGAAAAGTTGTGTAGTGGGTCTGAGCCGGATACATAGACTTTCTGTCTAGCTAGGACAGAAAACTTATCGTATCAGTTCTTAATCCTAGTTGGTCTCAATTTTCTGCTTTGTCAGAGCGTTGAGTTCATTGGTAACTACCAGGATTAAGAATTTAGTTCAAACCACAAACACATCGCTTATATACAGTTCCTTTACTCCGCGTTCTCGATTGCAATAAGTCCTTGGAAGGGTAATTCTAAGGGGCATGCTGGTTTATCCTAGCATTTAATCTGATGGGTAAATAAGTTAAATTCTAAGTCAAGCAAGCTTTCTGAGAGTTACTAAAGGAGCCTATAAATATCAAAGGAATCCAATAAGGGAACGAGCTCTCATTCTAACTAAAGCAAGACAACTAACTACGTCTATATTCCAATTACCTTAGCAAGATCAGTCCTTTACATTCCTCAGTATAACTAGTAACTTAGTCATATCTTATGTGTAGTGGCAATTCACTAGTTGTAATCCAAAGTCTATGTTTATACGCTAGATGCTTTCATACAATTTCTAATACAAAAAATTGCTTAACTCGTGTATAGCCCTACATGTGTATACCCGTACACACACATAAATATGGACATATGTATAAATAGATACACACACATCTTTATACACATGTATGTACGCATACATACGTACATACATACATGTAGACAGACACACACAAACACATATATGTTTATACACACACACACACACATACATACATACATGCATATGTGTACATATGTACATATGTATAAACATATTCACATGTGCATAACACACACACACAAATGTATACATATGTTAATCAAAATTGTAAAGGATTTCTTACTTCAAGTCATACTTTATGTGAATATACAACTTACCTAACTTCTTACTTGTAACTAACTTATACATATTAGCCAAACATAAAAACTAACTTACCTATAGGTGACTCCAGCTTAGATTTAAATATAATCACATGTATGTTGCTTTTACTTGTCTTTGTCTTACTTGTAAGTCACTTACAAATTAAAGAACTTACAGACATCTAAACGAACCTTGAGAGTTTTTTATTGATTAGTCAACGTTAAGAGAAATAGATGACGCATGAATTATTTACCTATACATTAAATTGGTAGTTGTTAGTACCAATATGCCTATGGGCGAGTTAGAATGAGGGGAAGAGGATATCTTTTTGCTTTACAGAGATAGTTTCTTATATTTTGATCCGAAGCACTTGAATAGCATGCCAATGTTTGTTTCTTCCTTAAATATGACTGAATCTGGTTAATTGACATGGTCTACTATTTGCATCTAGCATGGGTTTGATTGTCTAACAATTTTGAGAAATGGAATTTAAGACTACACTCGTATGAGCAACCGAGTTAGAAGATGTTCACAGAAATGTTCTCAACAATCAAATGTGAATAATTGTTTGTCTTTACATTTCTAAGAGATGTCCATGAATTGGTTGATGCATTAGCCCTAATGCTGGCTGGTGAGTTGGCCTTCATTACTTGTTGGTGCTCTCGCCTAGATGGCCCATCGCACTTGACGGTGCACCAATTAGCGATGGGGGTCAGTGTTAACAAGAGGAAGGGAGGGGAAGAAGAATAAAATAAGAGAAAGAAAAAGAGGAGAGATTTATGCTTTTAGATTACAAATCTAACCACCGTCTCTATATCATTTAATTGTTCACATGAAGAAGAAAATGAGGGTTTCAAGGAGAGGAGGGTGATGCAAGAATAATAGGGTATTTCATGCCATAATACTTTTTCATAAAACTCTAATTTAAAATATAACATTAAAAGGTATCGTGTCCTTAAAGAGTACCAAATATAACACACCCATGCATCTAAAATACTCTATACATACTGAAATAAAGGTGAAGACCGCTTAAGTTGAAGTAGAAATATGTCAATATGTCCTAGAGGGGGGTGAATAGGACTTTTTAAAGTTTTTATGAATTATTAGAAATCCTATCACACTAATCTTATCTCAGGGTATAGATAAGGATTACTCAAAATTAACTCTATTGGCTTCCAAGCCTGGTACAGGATCCAATCACAGAACTATTTAGATGATAAGCATGAAGTAGTTATAGTCTATGATAGATGTGACTGTGTGTGAAGTGTGAGCAGATATGAATGTAATTAACATAATTATATAAATAATTAAGCACAAGAATCAAACACAAACATAGTCATTTTTATAGTGTTCGACTACTTGTCTACTTCACTCCCGGCTTCCACACTCAACTCTTGAGTGACCGGATTTCACTAAGGAGGTTTCTCATGGTTCACCTCAAACCTAAGGTTTTAAATCAGGTTCACCTTCAACCTTTACAGAGGTTTCTACTTGGTTCACCTCAAACCTTGGAGTTTTGCTGGCGTACTCCTAACCAGATGTTTATACCCACACAGGGCAAGGGTTCACACAACGCACCCGCAGGTTTCTACTCGGTTCACCTCTAACGCTGGAGTTTTGCTGGCGTACTCCTAACCAGATGTTTATGCTCTCCACAGAGCAAGGGTCCACACAACGCACCCCACACGTACACTCCCGTCGGAGGCCTCCTTCGAAGACTTCAAAGGGTGAGCAAAACTTAAAACCCAATCCTAAAAAGGAATGATCACAAGTGTCCTCTGGACTCTAGATACTTACAGATAAGTTGATAAGTCTCATTTAGCGCAGTGTTAAAGATCTCCTCTTTGATGTTGAAGGGTCTTTAGCTCCCTTGATTCGTACCCAAAAGATATACCGATACTAAGCTTTAGGTTGGGTCAAGGTTATGATGGAATACCACTCTCTAAAAGATTATCCTATAGGGAATATAGAGTGGTTCCAATCATCTATGCATTCAAGGCATCCCAGCTTAATGATTTGCCATTAAGATAGTAGCTGAAAGATCCTTAAATGTAAAAGTTCATTCCCCAATCCACTCTACGAGATATCAATGATGAGGGTGGATTGGGGGATGAACTTCCTGAGAGAAAGGCTTAGGTAAATGATAGGAAGGTTAAAACTCTTAAAAGCACTCTCTTCTTTCTCTACCAGCAATAAAGACTAATCTCTCTATATATAGGCAAAAGGTTCCAACAGATATAAACGGTCATATTTATGACAGAGTTCGATATGATCGAGCAGTCGTCGATATGATCGAGCGAATACTCTCGATTGTATCGGCAGACCTCTCAATAATACAAACTCAATTGTCATTTCACTTTTGAAAACCTTTCGCTAACTGGTCGATAGGATCGAGACACACATCGATTTTATCAGATTTCGAACTCCGATTCCATCAAGAGACGGATCGATCTATCGACAGGTGAAAACAAGAGAGAAGCCTTAAAGAATTTCAGGTTCTACAGATATGATCGGGGAACAGTCGATGTCATCAGAATTTGTACATCGATCATATCGGAGACCTTGTCGATGGAATCGATAAATCGTATAGATTTATCTATAAGCTTACTGGACGATTTATGTCCGGACTCGATCCAATCGACGGGGTCTCGATATGATCGATATATGAATATCGATTTATCGACTAGCACCCCGATTAACATTAAAAACAACCTAAAATTCATGCTGGTGAAAACATGTGCCCACAATCGATATGATCGACTGACTTCCGATATGATCGATATTTGAGTTCAGATTGAATTGGACAGTCATCGATATATCAACGCTTATGTTAGTTTTCTTTAGAAAAATAGGGGCGGCGGAAAACAGTCTGTCGATAGTATCGATCTTCTTTCGATAGGATCGATATTCGAATATCGATGATATCGACTCACCAGTTGATATATCGATAAATCGTCCAGATGATTGTTTGATTGTTAGACACTTTTTATCCTCACTCGATTGTATCAATTTGAGATGTCGAGGACATCGACAGAGCTAGTCGATCATATCGATAGGGGAATCGATATAATCGACAGTGTAAGAAAAACTTTAAAGATTTTTCTTTTTGATAAAAATTTTTCTTACACAGAAACCCTAAGATGTTCTAGTTCTTTTTAAGGGTTTTAATCACCTGGTGTTTTGGGACATGGGATGTGAGGCTATGATTTACCTATGGCGAGCTTCCACACATCCAGTTGAGGCAGAGGCTTGACTTGATCTTCCTGTTAGGCGCTGTTATCCGACTGTCTCAACTTACAATGTAATTGACAAACCATGGCACATAGTAGGTGCACTTTTAATCTCCCCCTTGGTCAATTACGTGACAAAATACCCAAAATACCCTAGGAACATATCTAGACAGATACATCCTAAATTGTGTGTACATGTATTAACACAATTTTATAAATTCTAAACACCCATGTACACACCTAGTAAGCTTTCCCCCTTACTTCAAAAACTCCCCCTTTCTTGTTGCAGTTGCTCCCCCTAACACTTGCAACACAAAATATACAATTTTCGCTCGGGGTGTTTGAATTGTTCTCTCTCTTTTTGTCAGTCATTGGCAAAGGCATAAGACGTGATATTGACTGAAGATTGAAGCTTATGGGAGAACTACATAGAGATGCATCAGTGATAAAACATTACGAGAGCAATAGCAGATATGATAGTCATTTAAAACTCATACATTACAATAATTCACCAAATAAACCAAGATAGCAGTAAAGATATATAAGTAAAAACATCACATGCCATGCAAAACTATGGATGCATTGAGATAAGACAGAGAAAAAATAGTCAATAAGAATCTATCACAAGCAATCTGTATTGGGTATATTCAAACCAAAGAGAAACAATCTTGGCAAGGACTGTAATTCATCACACCCATAAATGTGATCACAGACATTCAAAAAGATTAGGCCCAGAGCATTTTAAAAGGACTTCAGGGATGTGATGGATGTGTATCCTGAGCACGCTTATGGAGCAGGTAGACGTTTCAGAACTCGTTTAGTTGCACGTTGCAGGATCATCAGTCGCTGTTGAACTTCAGAAAGATAGGCTTCACAATCATTTAGTTTCTCTAAAATGTGAGCTTGTTCATTCAGAAGATCTTGTATGTTGTCTCGCACAGGGATATCAGAGTCAGAATTTTACACCAATCTGCTACTGCCAGGAATTGAACCAGTTCTTCCACCACAAAACACATTTTCAAAGATGTTTAGTTTATGTATGTCTTCAAAGTTGAACCATGCATAAGGATGAGGAAGATCATAAGTCGATGGTAGTCCGAATTGACGTGAAAGCTTAAATAGAAGACATGGAAATGGTAGTGTAGTGATGGATGCTTCTGTAAGCACATGGATGAGCTGTTGTACAATTAGAGTGGGTAGGCATATTGGAATTCTCAGATGAATGTCATATAGAATGTTAAGAATGTACGGTGAGAGTTTGTTGCCAGAGATTTCACAGGGATAGACATTAGTGTTGAAAATGCTGTGAAGAATCCTATAGGTAGGATTAAGGTACTTGATGTGGAGAATATTTTTAGCATTCCTGGGAATTGTGGCACCATTGCACAAAGCACGAGTAACTCCCCCCATACACCGAGACCATTCATGTTGCGATCAGTTACAAATATTCCAATAAATTCGATGTTAACTAGCCTACTTATCAGTTTGGGCGTGATATATTCAACTCGATTGACGACCGCAACTGAGATGATTGAAGGATTGTTATCAACATTGAAGATTAAGCTAATAAGCTGATGTACCAAATTATGTTGAAACATTTCACCAAGATTCAAAACATTTTTTCATCCAATCTGTTTTAGAAGATCGATGATTCTGAAGGGTTCAATGCTCTTTTTGTGAACCATTCACTCCGCCACAAGGTTTTAAGTTGAACAGAGAAGAGGAGGCGATTACATCCTGCTTACCTTTCTTCCTTTCAATTGATGCATATTGTGGATGAAGTGATCCTTTGGCCTTAGACATTTTGACAAAGAACTATGGTAGAGACACAGTTCCAGAGTGAGATTTCGAATCTTCCGATTTTAAGTGTTCTGGGAAGACCAATCGTCCCAACGTTTCACCTATCCGGAGATCCATCGATGATATCGATTTATCAGTCGATGTGATCGACATTTATAAGTGCCCAATCAACACTCATATCGAAGGTGGATCTTTTTGAGTTTTTCTTCAGTCTAACGATTGTTCATATACAGAATAGTATCTTATTGAAGTAGAGAATATCAGCAAAATTTCGTATAGCTTCTCTACATTAAAGAGTATAAACATTTGGATGTTTATGTGCAAAAAGGTGAGGTGAGATGCCTCAGATTGTTTCTTTGAAAGCCTAGAAAAATTGCATCATTTCAGCAAATATCCAGATTTTGATGCATAACCTGGAAAATTGCATCATTTCAGCAAATATCCAGATTTTGATGCATAACCTGGACCAATTTCTTCACTCTCAGCGTTTCTCAATATCACTCCTTCCTTTTCCTACAATAATGTAGCAGTGGTTATTTGTGCGAAGACCTTTCATAATTGATTTTCCTGATTGATCTAGAATCTCGCATTCTTCTTTGTTGAAATTTACCACATGCCCATTATCACATATTTGAGAGATGCTTAATAGGTTATGTGTCAAGCCTTTTATGCAAAAAGCATTCTCATTCTTAAACAGATTAATTCCTTCTATAATTCCCTGACCAATTACTTCAGCAATGGTTCCATCTCCGTAGGTGACTATCCCTTTGTGAAGATCCTTATAGTTTGAAAGGAGAGACTTGTCACCTGTGACGTATCTTGAGCAACCACTGTCCAGGTACCATTTAGCCATATTTCCTGATAAATGATCTGATTAAGTAACAAGGAAATCTATCTTTTCCTTAATCACCCACTTTGTGACAGGAGTTTTACTTGTGGTAGATTTGTTCTTCTTATTTGATTTGTCCACATGACTTAACTGCTCCTTCATCCTGTCAAATATCTCAAGTGGTGCTGATTACATACTTCTTTTATTTAGCTCATAAACTAACTCCTCATTTTTGTAATGAGCTGGGATAGGTTTGGTGTTACTACTGGATGCAACAGATTTTCTAAATAGTTATGCATCAGTTTTTATTCTAGCCTTTCCATAACCTAATCCCTTTTTTTCCTCTCCATATTTTCTCATTCCTAACAGTTTTTCTAATTTCTCACCACTCTGGGAAAATTTACAGTTTATTTTGGTAATTTTTCTAGATTCTTCTAGATCATTTTGAAGTGTATAATTTTTATTCTGAAGAATCAGGTTTTTCTCATTTAGTTCTTTGACTTGTTCCTTTAATTTCTCTGACTCAGATTTCAATGAATTGTTAGTTCTTTTAAGTCTATCATTGTCTGAGTGGCATTACTGCAAATCAGTGATTAGATGAGTATTAAAATTTGAAGCTTTATCCAGATCTATTTGCAGCATTTCCTTTTTATTTTTAACTATTCCAAGTCTCTTGACAATATTAATGCTATGGATGTAAATTTGATTATAAGCGTTTTGTAATTCATTTTGCTCTTTATCTTTTTCTTCTTCAATTTCCTCATTATCAGATGAAAATGATTCAGTGGCTTGTTGTTCTTTCTCAGATTCAGTTAGAATGATCGAAGTAGTGGAGACCATAAGTATTTTTAAGGATTTTTTATCTCCATCACTTTCTGAGTCACTATTTTCTAATTTTAACTCTTCCGTATCATCCCATGTTGTAGCCATCACCTTGCCCTTGGTTTTTCTGTTTAGGTATTCGGTAGATAGGTGTCCATACTCATGACAGGCGTAACATTATGGTTCTTTGGTCCTTTTTCTAAATTTTCCTATAGGAGGTTTGTCATCTACCTTTCTACCTCTAGAGGGGCAACCGCGATTCCTTTAAAAGAATCTTCTGAATCTTTATGCCAGTAGAGCTACTTCCTCATCTTCATCGTCTTTTTCGCTCTCACTGTCCTCATGTTTTGATTTCTTAGAAGTTTTGAGGACAGTATTTTTGGATTTTTGGGGTTGTGTGAAGTGTAGTTCAAAAGTTTGTAGGGAACCTACTAGTTCTTCTACTTTCATCTCATTAATATTCTTACACTCCTCAATTGTTGTTACCTTGGGATTGAAGCGTTCCGGTAAGGATCTTAAGATTTTTTTATATATTTTAGGTACCGGAACCTTCTCTCCCAATCCACCCATGGAGTTACAAATGATGTTCAATTTGGTAAAAAAACTCCATAAATGTCTCATGCTCTTCCATCCTGAGATTTTCAAATTGTGAAGTTAAGAGTTGTAGTTTAGACCTCTTCACAGTGCTTGTGCCTTCATGGGTTGTTCCCAGTAAATCCCATGCTTCCTTAGATGTCCCACACATACTTATTTGATTGAATATATCTTGGGACACGACACAGTAGATGGCATTCATTGCTTTTGTTTCAGCATTTCGCTGTTCTTTGTCAAACGTCGTCCACTTCTCATTAGGTTTGGGTTTAGTGATTGTGGTTTTATTTTCAAGTACAATTTGTTCAAATGGTACCACGTATCCTTTTTCAACTGCATCCCAAACTTCATGATCCAAAGATCTCAGGAAGTAATGCATTCTGGCCTTCCAGTAAGCATAATTTGATCCATCAAATACTGAAGGTCTAGTGACAGATGAGCCCTCTCCTTTGGCCATATTTCTACTTCAGTCAAGATCACTCTCTAGGTGGTGAAACCCTTAAAGAGAGACCCGCTCTGATACCAATTGAAATAGCGATGAAGACCACTTAAGTTGAAGTAGAAATATGTCAATATGTCCTAGAGGGGGGTGAATAGGACTTTTTAAAGTTTTTATGAATTATTAGAAATCTTAACACACTAATCTTATCTCAGGGTATAGATAAGGATTACTCAAAATTAACTCTATTGGCTTCCAAGCCTGGTACAGGATCCAATCACAGAACTATTTAGATGATAAGCATGAAGTAGTTATAGTCTATGATAAATGAGACTGTGTGTGAAGTGTGAGCAGATATGAATGTAATTAACATAATTACATAAATAATTAAGCACAAGAATCAAACACAAACACAGTCATTTTTATAGTGGTTCGACTACTTGTCTACTCCACTCCCGGCTTCCACACTCAACCCTTGAGTGACCGAATTTCACTAAGGAGGTTTCTCATGGTTCACCTCAAACCTAAGGTTTTAAATCAGGTTCACCTTCAACCTTTACAGAGGTTTCTACTCGGTTCACCTCAAACCCGGGAGTTTTGCTAGCGTACTCCTAACCAGATGTTTATGCCCACACAGGGCAAGGGTCCACACAAAGCACCCGGAGGTTTCTACTCGATTCACCTCTAACCCTGGAGTTTTACTGGCGTACTCCTAACCAGATGTTTATGCTCTCCACAGAGCAAGGGCCACACAACGCACCCCGCATGTACACTCCCGTTGGAGGCCTCCTTCGAGGACTTCAAAGGGTGAGCAACACTTAAAATTGAATCCTAGAAAGGAATGATCACAAGTGTCCTCTGAACTCTATATACTTACAGATAAGTTGATGAGTCCCATTCAGCGCAGTGTTGAAGATCTCCTCCTTGATGTTGAAGGGTCTTCAGCTTCCTTGATCTGTACCCAAAAGATATACCGATACTAGGCTTTAGGTTGGGTCAAGGTTATGATGGAATACCACTCTCTAAAAGATTATCTTATAAAGAATATAGGGTGGTTCCAATCATTTATGTATTCAAGGCATCCCAGCTTAATGATTTGCCATTAAGATAGTAGCTGGAGGATCCTTGAATGCGGAAGTTCATTCCTCAATCCATTCTATGAGATATCAATGATGAAGGTGGATTGGAGGATGAACTTCCTGAGAGAAAGGGCTTAGGTAAATGATAGGAAGGTTAAAACTCTCAAAAGCACTCTCTTCTTTCTCTACCAGCAATAAAGACTAATCTCTCTATATATAGGCAAAAGGTTCCAACGGATATAAACAGTCATATTTATGACAAAGTTCGATATCATCGAGCAGTCGTCGATATGATCGAGCGAATACTCTCGATTATATCGGCAGACCTCTCGATGATACAAATTCAATTGTCATTTCACTTTTGGAAACCTTTCGCTAACTGGTCGATGGGATCGAGACACACATCGATGTTATCGGATTTCGAACTCCGATTCCATCGAGAGATGGATCGATCTATCGACAGGTGAAAACAAGAGAGAAGCTTTGAAGAATTTTAGGATCTACAGATATGATCGGGGAACAGTCGATGTCATCGAAATTTCTACATCGATCATATCGAAGACCTTGTCGATGGGATCAATAAATCGTATAGATTTATCTATAAGCTTACTAGACGATTTATGTCCGGACTCGATCCAATCGACGGGGTCTCGATATGATCGATATATGAATATCGATTTATCGACTAACACCCCGATCAACATTAAAAACAACCTAAAATTCATGCTGGTGAAAACATGAGCCCACAATCGATATGATCGACTGACTTCTGATATGATCGATATTTGAGTTCAGATTGAATTGGACAGTCATCGATATATCGATGCTTATGTTAGTTTTCTTTAGAAAAATAGGGGCGACGGAAAACAGTCTGTCGATAGTATCGATCTTCTTCCGATAGGATCGATATTCGAATATCAATGATATCGACTCACCAGTCGATATATCGATAAATCGTCCAGATGATTGTTTGATTGTTGGACACTTTTTGTCCTCACTCGATTGTATCGATTTGAGATGCCGAGGACATCGACAGAGCTAGTCGATCATATCGATAGGGGAATCTATATAATCGACAGTGTAAGAAAAAATTTAAAGATTTTTCTTTTTGATAAAAAGTTTTCTTACACAGAAACACTAAGATGTTCTAGTTCTTTTTAAGGGTTTTAATCACCTGGTGTTTTGGGACATGGGATGTGAGGCTATGATTTACCTATGGCGAGCTTCCACACATCCAGTTGAGGCAGACGCTTGACTTAATCTTCCTGTTAGGCGCTATTGTCCGACTGTCTCAACTTACAACGTAATTGACAAACCAGGGCACGTAGTAGGTGCACTTTCACATTCTTTAATAAAAAAATGCACAAACATCACATCACTACATTGTTAAGAACTTAACCAATACTCTAAAAGCCCTGGGACTGATGACACATGTAAAGTTAGGCTATTAAACCCTTGGGATTATAACATTCCATGATGCTCTATAGCTGGCGTCTGTCGTGTCTAACTCTATGGCAACACTCACTTTGGCCTCTTTTCTCGATAGTCCTCTATACATCATAACAACTTTCACTCTGGTCCAAATTGGCCTTTCTACTGGTTACCCCTTTTGTGACTTGAACACAAGATGTGGTGTTAGCTTTGAGACCAATTGTTAAGAACTTAACCAATATGTGAAAGGTCGCAGGACCATTGGGATGCATCAAGTTAGGCTATTAAACCCTTAGGATCATAAATGCATCTCCTTCAACATTCAAATATATGCAATAGATAGAGAGAATATTAAAATGTACATCATCAAGTTAGGCTATTAAACCCTTAGGTCAGTTACAATGTGTTCGAGAAATTCCTTCACCATGTCTCTCTTGGAAGTAAAGCCCCTCCTCCAATTCCACTAAATAACCAACTAAAACAACTATAACTTTTAACTTCTCTATTGTTGGAACTATAGTGACGGATCCCTTTAGTTTTGACATTTTAAGATGTTCTCCTGGATGATTTAGGACTTTGGCTAGTGAAAGGTTAAAGGAAGTCTTCACTTTTAGAGTTTCAATACTGTGTGCTTCTGATAAGTAAGATTTTTTTTAAGCAATGACTTTTATTATCAACCAACCAGGCCTAAGCCAAAAAAAAAAAAATTATAAAGGAAAAAATATAGCAAAAGAGAGTCCATATCTCAAGCTAGAAAAAATAAGAAAAAACTACCCACATCCCAAGCTAGTAAGAGAAAAACCTACTCACATCTCGAGTAAGGACAAGCCCACATCCCAATCCAAGAAATCCCAATCCAAGAAATCAAGGAAAAGAAGAAGAAGCCCATATCCTAGGCCAAGAAAATAAAGAAACCCATACAATGACTAAGGATGGTGGGAGGGAGCGATTAGAGAAATAGCCTAAATGGTAAGGGTCTCAACGCTTGAAAATGAACAGGTTAGCCACGATTTTCCATCCACACCGCATGCAATCTCTACTTTATAGGATTATAAGGTTTTTTTGGGATTCGGTTGTATTCTTGTGAAGCTACAGAGAAGAAAAAAAATGAAAATGATGCTCATATGTGGGGGAATGTATGGAAGGAATGCTTGTTAACCTGAAACATGAGAAGAAAAAGAGGAGATTAGACACCCATTCTTGCAAAAAGGAGGTTGTATATCCATGATTTCAGCTTTATTTTGAACTTCAATTGTGAGGCCCGTATCCTAATCTGCACCATTCCATAGACTCCCGTGATCCTCCCAGTCAAATTCTGGAAACCCGCGACCTGTAATTAGTATTTGCCTGTGACCCTAAGTCACATCCTGAAGATCTGAGTTGGCTCGACTTGAAACTTATACCCTAGCAACCGCACTGTCGCTGCGGTTCCAACGTCGCGTCTCGTACACCGATGCAATGGCCAGGCCAGGAGTTGTGGGCCTGCGTATATTCTAAAGAAATGTTGCACGTTGCGAATTCTGAGAGAATCTCTACAACCCATCACATCAATCAATCAATCTTAAGTCAAGTACACAATACATCCCTTTCTTACACAAGCCTTATCCAAAGTCAACTCTCTCTCTCTCTCTCTCTCTCTCTCTCTCTCTCTCTCTCTCCACCCATCCCTCTCTCTTCATGTTATCTCTCCTTACAACATCCATTCCTCTCTCTCATCTCTCACCAATTCCATCTTATCTCCAACACCTTCTAAGCTTCCATGAGAGAAAAATCCTAAGGGGAGAAAAGATAAGGCCCACTTCCTACCCCCCTCATCTCACCATCTAACCCTTCAAACTTCATCATCCACCCTTAAAGAGTTAACTTAGGATCCAAGAAGTCCAAGGAGCTAAAGAAGAAGACCATTGGTGGGTGTTTATAGGATTAGATTTGTATTTTTGATGATGGGCCAAGTGGGCCCTACCGATCGATGGAATGGATCTCACTTTGGACCCTAGGTATGGCCAATGACCCACCATAATTCATATGTTTATTCTATGATGGGATTCATAATATTTATTTTCCTAGTATGAAATGGTCATCTAGACCTTGCATTTTATGGTGGAAAGGGATCTCCACCGTTGATTTTTTTATTGTTGGGCCCACATGTAATGGGACCCACTTGATGTATGTTTTGTAATGCATGGAAGGGAGGGCCCATAGTGCCAGGGTCCCTCCCATCACACGCATCTCTCTCTCTCTCTCTCTCTCTCTCTCTCTCTCTCTCTCTCTCTATATATATATATATATATATATATATATATATATATATATATATATATATATATATATATATATATATCTTTCCCATCTAGTGGCTCACCTTGATGCATGATATTATCCACGTCATTCGTCGATTGGTGGTGGAAGCCCACCTCGATTTATTTTACATCTAGGTCGCTGTACAGGGCTAGACGGTGCTTCATTTTTTTAAAAAAAACACAATAAAGTAAATAAAAATAATAATAATATAATAATATATACTACATATTGGGTGGCCACATGTGGGACCCACCTGATGTGGAATCGAGTTGGCTGGTGTACCTCGCACCAACTATATGGCCACTATATTCACGACCTGATCTCAAATCGTTCATCTATGTGGACCCCACACACCAGCTATATAGCTGCTGTTTATGTCAATAGCTATATGGGTTTGATCTAGAGGTACGTATTATACCTAACCGTCCATCTGGACGGTGAGCTAGTAGGCCAAACCAGATATATAGCTGTTGTTTGCAGCCTGATCATGAGGTTTGTGTTAGATCCAAACCGTCCATCCACTTCCTGAGCTCGTCTTAAGGCTTGGGATGGGAATTAAGGCAGATCTGCTTATCAGGTGGACCACACTGCAAAACTCAATGGAGAATTGAACGTCCACCATTAAAATCCTTTAGGAAGCACAGAAGTTCTGGATCAATATGATATTTATTTTTCCTCTTGATTCAGGTCTTTGTGACCATATGAGCAGATTAGATGGAAAATAAACGTTATGGTGGGCCCTGGTGATTTTAAGGGTGAAAATCATTACCTCCACTGCTATTTGTGGTCTGGTCCAGATGATCTTCTGATATGATTCATTTTTGGGTAATGCTCTAAAAAGATCTATAAAATAGATGAATAGTGTAGATGGTGAGGCCTATTGGTGTGGCCCATTGATGCGGCCCACTTGATGTATATGAGGCCCATTGGTGCAGCCCACTTGATGTATTGAGGCCCATTGATGTGGCCCACTTGATGTTTATGAGGCCCATTGGTGTAGCCCACTTGAGGTATATGAGGCCCATTGATGCGGCCCACTTGATGTATATGAGGCTTATTGGTGCAGCCCATTTATGTGGCCCACTTGATGTATATGAGGCCCATTAGTGCGGCCCACTTGATGTATATGAGGCTCATTGGTGTGGCCCACTTGATGTATATGAGGCCCATTATAATGAATTCAAGGCCCATGGGATGTGGTCCAATATGATGTATGTGAGGCCCTTGTATGAGGCCCATGATGATGCATTTGTGACCCTTGAGGGAGGTCCATTGTGATGTATATTAAGCCTTTGCATAAGGCCTATTATGTTGTATATGAGGCCCTGGCGTGAGGCCCATTATATTGTGTATAAGGCCTTTGTGTACGGCCCAATGGGATGTGTATTGG
This sequence comes from Magnolia kwangsiensis, assembly GCA_037074715.1. Classification (NCBI taxonomy): domain Eukaryota; kingdom Viridiplantae; phylum Streptophyta; class Magnoliopsida; order Magnoliales; family Magnoliaceae; genus Magnolia; species Magnolia kwangsiensis. The sequence continues at coordinate 108,625,050 of CM073573.1, read as the reverse complement.
GCTCTTATGTGAGGCCATGGGCCCACTATATGTTAGGCTCTATGTGGGTCACTCATTGGGAGAAATGTTCATTAAATGTCCACATTGATGGGCAATGATGGTTAAATATTCATATTGTGACTTTCCCTTAGGCCTTGTTAGGCCCATTCTCATCATTCTCTAAGTGGGTTAACCTAAATCATTGGGCCCCATTGATATTGCATGGTCCATCATCGCCGTAAATGGATGACTCTGTGCTATTAGATTTGGCATATCCATGGCTAAGGGCCAATTTTTATATTATGGTTTAGATCAGTTGTTCATCAATGGACCCCGCCTTGCATATAGGCCGATTATCGATATTGGTTATCGATACCGAGTATGTGTTAGTATAGCATCATGATACATACCCTTACGCATCATCTGCATGCTTATGATGAGATGTGGTTGACCATTGCATATGCCTTCTAGCAAGTTGTTTATGTGACTGCCTGATAGGCGGTGTTATCCCTCATGAGCGCATGACATGCACAAGATTGATGCATGACTGGATTGAATAACTCATGCATCTTGCATTGTGTGATGTGATTACTATATACCCTAACGACATCAAGGCCGTAGCCTCCACAGGCATATCATGGATGGCAGGATTGGACACTGAAAATACTTTTATTAGCATTGGGGCGCTATAAATGTCCTTAGGTGAAAATTCCTAAAACTGATGGTACCAGATGATGACTCTAACATTAAGACCAAGTAGATACATGAGTACAAGAGGGCCGAATACCAGAAGGCTGTGTGTCTCACTGTGTCATGGTCGGTTGGAAGGGGGCATGGCCTTACCCACCCAAGGGTAGGAGGCATTGCTAGGCTGAGTATGACCAGCTCGTAAATGGGTCCGCTATGGACATGCCAGATAGGTATTGGCAAGCTATTTTCCAAGCAGATAGTGAGGTTTCTTACGCATACTTGCTCTATGCACCTGGGAAAGGGGCAATGTCATCTGGAGTGTATTAAACTTCAGTGATTATCTAGAGTGAAAACTGTATAATATTTGATGCTCCAGTGATGAACTACATTGATATGTGGATTCAGATGAGGACTGGTATGCTTGAGTTGGTATGGCCGACATCATTCACGCCTTGCATCGCATGGTCATGATATGGTCGATAACATTCATGCCTTACATCGCATAGCCTTGGTATGACTGATAGTATTCTTGAATTCGCTAGCATATTCCGCATTGCTCTGATATTGCATTCTGAGCACGCTTATATTGCATACACACTCTCACCACCCTCTAAGCTTTCAATAAGCTTATGCACGACCGTTGTGTACAGGTGACACTAGGACACCGCAGTAGCATTGAGCTTGGAGTGTATACCCGACTTCGAGAACTTTTGATTATCAATATTGTATTTCTCTTAAGCATTGTACTCAAAATTTTTGATCATAGTGGATTTGTGATGATGTTGTTGGTTGTTGTTTGTGGGTTATGCTTATGATTATTCTTGTTACGAAATAAATTCTTCCTGAAAAATCCTCCTTGTAGGATCACAGGATCGAAACCTGGTATATGGGTGCCAGGAGCCGAGAATGAGGTACTACAGAGGCTGTCGAAGCTGAATTTGGTGATCGAAAAATTTGTAAGCCCGGTTTCTGAGTTTGGGGTGTGACATCAGTGACTTCTTTACTAACTTTTTTTCTCTTTTTTCCCTTAGATCGGATAGGTTCTTGTCTTCTTTATGACTTCTAGGCTTTTTAAAACTTTTCTCTATGCTCTTCAGACCTCCCTTCTCTCTCATACTCTCTACCCTTTAGATTCCTCATCGTTTCCTTCTCTACCCCTGGAATCAAATGCAATGAGCCATTTTTATAGACTTCATCTACGGTCATATTATTATCGGTAGTGGAGAAGGAATATATTTTATGTTTTTTACACTTATCAGATGATAAGTGCTGTATTTTCATATTAAAATTTTCTTTTTGGGGCTATTGGTAATTTTATTACTAATTGTTTGTTTTGTCTTTTTCTAGCTTGCCTCATTATTTGTAGGATTGGTTGGAGTTTTGGAGAGTCTAGGTGATTGGCTAGGATTTGATTTATTTGGTCCCATTTCCACCTATCGGAGCCGTTTGTTAGTTCCGATAATTTTTATGGACACTTTTCATTTGGCTCATTTGGATTTACTGTGTTTTTTGTCGTCCAACAATGTTCAAGAAAGTAGTTTCTCTTATTCTGGATGGGGTGTTTGTAAAATCTATGGTCAGTAGAAACTGTAGAATCGTTTAAGTATTAGGAAATCACAAGACTCTTTAACTCAAGTGACCTTACAGTTCAGTATATGGTTAAAGATTCTAAGTCAAGGCCTCAGTGATGGAAAGGGAAAGGATTAGGCACCCTTTTTCATCCACACAATGTGCAGTCTCTACTTTATGGAAGTTTGAGATTTTTTTTATTTTTTTTATTTTTTTTTTGGGAAGGGGGGGGGGGGGGGGGATGATTTAAATAAGTTTTAGAAATATCTACATATGGGGTCAGACCATGGAGACCAAAAGCTCAATGTCAACCTAACCAACTGAAAAGAGAAAGTGAAAAGGGAAGCAATAGTAAGGATGTAAGATGGAATGTGTTGAATGGAATGCTAGCTTGGAAAAGATGAGAGATGAAAAGGGGGAGACCAGACACTCTTTATGCAAAGAGATAGTCGAATATCCCTAATTCCAACCCTACTCTGGTCTCCTACTAACTTCTTTCTCTTTAAATTCTCTCTATTTCACCCTTAAATCTAATAGCCTTCTAGCCTAATGAAGGGAGATTTCTCCCACAAAACATCTAAAACCATTTCTCACCTTATAAGCTCTCCCAGAACCTTTGTTATCCTCTTTAATTAAGGAAATGAGTTAAGTTTATATAAATTGGATTGTCGAAAATTGAATTCTCGTCAATGCCTACATGGCCTAATTTTATGCTTTTTGAGGAGCTTTTGATGATAAGAGATATTTGTGTTAATAAGTGGACTTTTGGACATCGATGGTAATCAAATTCCTACTGGTATTCTCTTTACATTTTTAGGCATTTTGGCCACCTCATTAGTCTAGGTGTCAAGCTATAACCCTAGGCGTGTTAGGGTGATTGGTGGGAATTCGATCCCACCGATGCCCATTGGCTGATTTAAGTTGTTAGCTAGCTCTGGAGGTGTCACACCCCAGACTCGGTAATCGGACTCACAAGGAACCCGATGGTTGGTTCTTGCCGCAATAACCTCTATAGTACCTCATTCTCGGCTCTTAAAGCAGGTTCCGATCCTGAGATCCTACCAAGAGGATTTTTATAAGTCATACATCCATTTCAATAAGAGCATACCCAAGATCACAGCAAGTATATCTGAAAAATAACGAAGGCACATATCACAAAATCCACTATAAATTTGAGCTTTAATACAATGCTAAAAGGAAATACATCTGATGACAAAAGAAGAAGGAAGAAGATCTGCAACACTGGGGTCCATGGCACAACTCCTATCCAAGTTCCGCTGCTGCGATGTCGACCTAGGATCTCCTACACACATCAATCGTGCATAAGCTTATAGAAAGATTAGAGGGTGGTGAAAATGTGTGATAATGGTACGCAAAAGAATGATAAGAGATACAGAAGGGAAGTATGATCAGTGTCAATGCCATAAGCTTAACCAAGGCTGTCATGAATAAAATACAATGAATACTAGGCGCCATACCAAGGTGATGCATAAAGGGCTTATATAGCCGATGCAAATGCAATGCAAAATAATGCAGTCCTCATATCTAGTCCATATGTCAGTACAGTTCCATCATAAAGAATCTACCGGGGTCTAGTACATTGTAGAATGACTACCGCTCTACAGACCCTCACAGTCAAATGAGCATAGGAGGAAACCTCACTACCTGCCTGTGGATAGCCAATCACCAATAAGGCTTGATAGTAGCAGACCCATTCACGAGCTGGTTAGACTCAGCCTAGCAATTCCCTCTCTCATAGGCGAATAAGGCCACACCCCATTCCAACCGACTATACGAGTGGGAGTCGCAGCTTAAAGGTGTAAGGCCCTCGTGCACTCATATTTTTCACCCGATCACGGTGCTAAAGCAGATCCTTGATACCATAGAAGTTTTGAAAATTTCACCCATGGGCATCCTATGCACCCTATATGCTCAAGTAATACATTTCTAGTGTCTATACGTACGGTCATCCACAAATGTTCCTATGGAGGCAAGGCCCTATTGAAGTAAGGGCGATACTATCATGAAATGTGATACCAATGCATGAGTCACATATACAAATCATGCACTAGCTCCAAGCACTCAATGTGCACAAGGGGAGAAACTCCATCCCTTTATCATATCAACCCAATGACCACACACAAATGCAATCCAATCACGCAAATGATACATATGGGTCATGAGGGTGTGCCGTATGGTGATGAAGACTTGAAACATACTCCTCCTTCCCAAGGAGGGAAACAAGCCTAGGTACTTAGAAAATTTGCCATGGGATCATCCTCTAGTTGGGGCCCAATACTTTGGGGTAGCCCACGAGCTAGGAAGGGTCATATAAAAGCCCAAGGAAAGAAATAGTCCTAACAAGGGTCCATGTAGGTCTTCAACCACCAATATCCACCCTATAGGCCTACCTTAGGGCCACTAAGGAGGACATCCAACCTCAACTGGGTCCCAAAAGGTAGCTTGCTATTACTTGAGCAAATCAAGGCCCAAGGACTTAAACAATCCAAGGGCCTAGTGGGCAATACACATGACCTGATACATAGGAAATATGGTAGGCCCTCAAGTGAGGTTTAGGCCCAACCATAAAAATCACAATCCCACATATTGTGATGGTCCTAATGGGCAGCCTGGTAACCCAACCTTATGGGCAATTTCTTATGTTTAAAGCAAGTGAATTGGGCTTTACATCTTGGCCCAAGCATGTGGCTAATTTAGTGGATAACCAAGGACCCAACCACTTGTGTATTTTGGCGCCTAAGCCCATCACAATACCATGGTAAGAATAGGCCCAGAGGTCTAATGGGGCCTAACTTACAAGGTCCAAGATGAGTGGGCCTACCAAGGTTAACCAACACATTACATATAGGTCCAATTAAAGTTCAATGGAGGTGTGCCTCCACGCATACATATATGAGGCCCAAGGACATCTTATAAGAAGGAAATATCAAGTGCATAATCCACCCTTAATTTGATGGGTCATGCTTCCCCAAAATAAACCATTAGGGGTGGCCAGTTTGGGCCTTTTGCTGAAATTTTAGCCCACCAATATTCTGGGCCTGTTAGGGCCCAACAAAAATCATAAAGGGGTGAGTATAAGTCCCCTGGTGGCCCACATATGTCTCTAAAGGTCCCATTAGTTGAAGAGACTGATTTAAACACATAAAATAGGTGGACCATGCTGTTGGACTGAAAGTCCAGCAGTGGTCCAATGGGCCTGGATGTTCCAAGGGTAAGAAGTCCTTGGGCCTAGGTAATTAGCCCAAAACTCATCCAAATGGGTCCCAAATGGATGATATTGAAGGGGGAAACGATTATGCCCCCTATGGACCCCACTTGGATGAACACTGAGACACAAAATACATTAAGGTGGGCCCACAAGGTGGCCTAGACGGCCAGCCAAGGCTGGACGCCCCAGCCTGGGCGTCGCAGCCTGGTGGACCACTCCAGGCCACACTACGGATGGTACAGGGGCACGATGGCCCTTAAAATTTGCAGGATGGTCCTTCCATGGGTGGGACACACTTTTATAAAATTTCATTATTTTAGGATAATCATAAGTATTTTAATTTAATTTAGAAATATAATCTGTTTAGAAATTCTTCTACGTGCAGAAATCTAGATAGACCATGATTGAACACCCAATGGGGTGAGCCCAGGGTATCCAAAATTTGGAAAAATTTAATTTTAACCTTCCCATATATATGTAGTACAAGGTAGGATCCACCAAGGTAGCCCACCTGATCAGAAACTATTTTAAAATTTTGAGTTTCCAAATTGCAACCTTGCTGAAATTACAGCAGAAAAGCCAGCAAGGTACCCATATTGGCCCACCCTTTTGGGGACCCCATTTGGTATGCTTATAGGTGGGATATGTACCTTCAAAAATCATATTTTCACTTAGTACAAAATTCCCCACAAAAGCCTCAAATCCTGACCTCAAGTTGGCACAAAAATCTGTCTAGATAGATTGGGATAGCAACAAGTAATTGAAGGAAATAAAATATAAACATCATTTTTCATGGGATTTAACCCCAGGAATTTATGTTGTGGACCAGCCTAGTGGGCCCCACAAATGTCCAAACCTTCCCTATCATCAAACACCCTTTGTAGGTGCCCTATTAAGATGAATTTCACGGCCACATGTTCAAGGATGAACCGCTATGGGCATCCAAGCTTCATGGATTGTCACGCACCAAACTTGGAAAACGGGCTCACAAAATTCTCGATCGTCAAATTGGATGCCAACAGCTGCCGTAGTGCCCCATTCTCGAATCCCAGCACTCACATACCAAATTCCGATCATGAGATCCTACGAGGAGGATTTTCAGTATAATTTTTTATTTTGTAATGAAGCATAACCACAAGCATAACCAAGTCACAAAACAACATCACCACATATCTACTATATCAAAAAATTTAAGTACAATGTGGAAAGGAAAATACAGGGTGATCAAAAACTTCAAAATAATCTGATGTGTACTCCTGCCTCAGTGCTGCTGCGATCCAATGCCACCTGCACGCAACGATCATGCATAAGCTTACTAAAGCTTAAAGGGTGGTGTAAGTGTGTGCGTAAGGTAAGCACCAAGTGTATAATATCAGAGTAATGCAGAAATATGATGGTAAGTTCATGAATGCAGTCAGTCATACCAAGGCTATCTGATGCAAGGCATGAATGCTATTGGCCATACCAAGACCATGCGATGCGAGGCCTATGTAGCCAAATGTCATATATGAGATGCAAAGCAAGCATGTCAGTACACATTAAGTACATATATTAGTATAGTTCCTCTCTGTGATATTACTAGGGTCTAGTACACTCCACACAGACTACTGCCTCCCTAGAAGCATAGCCCAGCGAGCAAAATATACCACACTATCTTCCTGACCAGTATTCTGCTAATACCTACCTGGCTTGTTAATAGCAGACTCATTTGTGAGCTGGTCATACTCAGCCTATCTTATAGCCCTCTCACTCAGGCGGATAAGGCCGCACCCCCTTTCAACTAACCACGACATAGTGAGAGACGCGGCCTACTGGTATTCGGCACTCAGGCACTCGTGTATCCACTCAATCTACACGTTGGAACAGCTCCTGGTACCAAAAAGGTTCTGGAACTCTCACCTAAGGACATCCTAAGTGCCCATAGTGCTAAAACTAAGTATTTTCGATATCTGATACGATCATCCACGATGTACCTGTGGGGCCACAGCCCTGATGTCGCTAGGAATATAATGATCAAGTCACACATATGCGGATGCATGAGTCACGCCGTACAGTCATGCAGCAATCCCACATGACCACGCGATCATATAGAGCACTCTATCTCATAAGGAGTCCCGTAAATGTCTCAGTCCAACGGCTTATGCTATGATCAAACATCCCTCATATCAAGCATACATATGATGCGTATGGGCATGAATCAAGGAATTATATTAAGCATGCTATAAAGTAATGAACTATCCTTATAATGCAGATGGGCCTAGATGGCCTACACATAACTAGTATGGGTCTGGTAATGGGCCCTAGGGAGAGTTATAATGCGGACATTTAACCAACATTTATTCTTACAATGTGGACATCAAACCATCATTGCTCCCAAGGCACAGCCCGCCATAAAACACCATTACACAAACCATGAAGGAATCACACATTGCAATGGACCCTAAGGACATCCCATTGGGCCTTGACCCATGGGCCTTAGATACATCAAATGGGTCACATCACATGGTCCTTATATTGATCAAGTGGGCAACACCAATGGGCCTTATGTGCATTGCTATGGGCCATAACACATGGGCCTCGAATACATCACAATGGGCCTAAAAACACAGGCCTTACATTCATATTAAGGTTGGCCTCAACAACGGCCATAAATACATCGATATGGGCCCCATCCCATGAGCCTTATAAATACCAAGGTGGGCCTCAACGGATAGCAACAAATACATTAAGATGTATAATATATATATATATATATATATATATATATATATATATATATATATATATATATATATATATATACACACACACACATACATGAATCATCTCAAAAGATTAACTGGACTGCACTCCAAATAATAGTGGTAACAATGATTTCCAGCATTAAAATTCTCAAGGCCCACTGTAACATTTATTTTCTATCCAATCTGGCCATAAGGTCACACAGACCTGGATTAAAAGGAAACAAATTTCCTAATGATCCAAAACTTATGTGAAACAAAAGGTTTCAATGGCAAACACTCAATCCCCACTACTTTTTGCTATGTGGTCCACTTGATCATGGATCTGCCTCATTTTTAGTCTCAAGCCTAAAGGACAAGATGGCCAAATGGTTGGACAGTTTTGGATGCAACACATGCATCATGGTGGGTCCACTAGCTGTCCAGCAGCATAACAAAATGGCTGGACGACATGATAAAAAACATAATTTTGGTGGGTTCCATCGTCCACCTGACGGTGTGAATAAGACACATCCATCATTATGGGTCCCACGTGGGGCCCACCATAATGTTAATTTTCCATCCAACCTGTTGATAAGGTCGTACGGACTTGGCTAAATATGAAAAACAAATTTCATATTAATTCAAAACTTCTATGGTGACCCAAAAAGGTTTCAATGGCAATCGTTCAATCACCGTTGCTTCCTATGATGTGGGCCACCTGAGCCATATTTATGGCTGATCTTTGGAGGCGGACCACTTCAGAAAGTGGCCCACCCAATGAACAGTGTGGATAATTAACATACATCATGGTGGGGCCCATGGCTGGACCATGGTCTTGCTGTTCGTCCGCCTACACGTGGCAGGCACTGCCTGCGCACCTCTAGCGGCAGCAGCATCTGCTGCATATGGATTTTTTTTAAAATCGTGTTTTACCATGGTTTTTCGTATGTAGGGCCTGCTTCATGAGAATCCATCTCACCCATTGGATTCTACAATCCATAACCAATCCATCAAGCTCAATATTGGGCATGCTTTGGCGTGTAGAAAATTCTAAGTGAATTTGAATGGTGAAAATCATTATTTTCAAAGGTGTGGCCCACCAGAAAGTTGGATCAGCTTCATTTTTTAGATCAACACCTAAAATGAGTTAGTAAATAGGATGGACAGTGTAGATTGAATGCATACATCAATGTGGGGCCTATACAAGTGGCCCATCCAAAACCTTATAAAATAAGCTAATATTTGTATTTTCCCGGTTCACGTCCAGCGTCCCAGGACGCTGGAGAGTTTGGGCATGATACATACATTTGAGGTGGGCCCCACCTATGGACGTGGGCAACCAAAAGGAAGGGTTGAATGACATGAATAATACATACATCAAAGTGGGGTCCATCCAAGTGGGTCACACAACTACATCATCACAAACAAAAGGGAAAGAGAGAGAGAGAGAGAGAGAGAGAGAGAGAGAGAGAGAGAGAGAGAGAGAGAGAGAGAGACGGGACACGTGTGATGGAGGGCTCCGCCACTATGAGCCCTCCCTTGCATTCAATCATATATCAAGTGGGTCTCAATATATGTAGGCCCACCAAATTAAAGATCAACAGTGGAGGTTCCTTCTCCACCCAAAATGGATGGTCTAGATGACCTCTTTTATGCAAGGAAAATAAACATCATGATGGGGTCCATGGAGAATGGCCCCATCATAAAATGATCATGTGGATCAAGGTGGGCCATTGGCCACACCTAGGGTCCAAAGTGAGATCCATACCATCAATTGGTAGGCCTCACTTGACCAATCATCAAAATATGAAAAATCTAGTCTAATAAGCACCCACCATTTGATCTTCATGGTCCGTTGAAAATCCGATCTCCTTGTCTCTCACTTTGATGGTGGAAGATGAGAAATGAATGGCTAGGATGAAGGTTTTTGAAATGGGAAGGTGGGCCACATAAGATCACTTTTCTCTCTTAGGAAAGGCTTTGGACATATGTGTTTTTTTGTTACTTGGAATTGTGTTGAGAAATGAGAAAGAGAGAGAGAGGGTTGTAAGGAGAGAGTGATGGGTGATGGAGTGATGGATGTGGTAAGTGATGGGTGTGTAAGAGCTTTTTAACTTTTGGGGTAGATTGTATAAGAAAGGTATGGGGTGTGTAAGAACTTTTTAACTTATAGGGTTGCTTGGGGATGGGTGTGAGGTGATATGTACTTAACATGTACTTGACCCTTCATGGGATTAATTGATTGATGGATGTGACATTCGGTAGAGATTCTCTTAGGTTTTGTAACGCGCGACATTTTTCTCGAACTGAACATGGGCTCACATCTCTCGGCCTGGGTATCACCTCGACGCGTGAGACGAGGCATCGAAACTGTGACAATGGCACGGTCACCATGGTACAAGTCTCGGGTTAAGTCGACTCGGGTGGATGACATATAACTCAGGGTCACATGCAAATGTCAGATAAAGGTCAAAGGTTTTCGAAAGTCAACCGGGAAGACCTCGGAAGCCAACGGAACAGTACTAACTATGATATGAGTCTTACAGCTCTCCTCACCTAATAAAAATTTTATCTTCAAAATTTATACTACCATCGCAACTAATCATAACTCATTAGGAAATATGAATCATAACATCATATATAATTAATGTACAATACATCATACAATCAAATATCGAAAAGATGGGGATAACGCTCTCGAATCTCTGCCTCACTCTCCCAAGATGCCTCATCCACACTATGATGGCACCACTGCACCTTCACTAAGGAAATGACCTTGGTCCGGAGGACCTACTCCTTCCGATCGAGGATAAGAACTGGCTACTCAATGTAAGAAGCGTCCTCACGAATATACAATGGCTGTTAATCAATAACAGAAATAATTTCTGACCCACACTTCCTCAACATAGAGACATGGAAGACATTGTGGACACTAGACAACTGGGATGGCAAGGCAAGCCGATAGGCTACAGCGCCAACGCACCCAGTGATCTTGAAAGGTCCTATGAATCACCGGGTAAGCTTGCCATTCACTCCAAAATGAACCACACCCTTCATGGGTAAGACCTTGAGATACATATGGTCTCTAACAGTAAACTCCAAGGGACGACGCCGACGATCAGCAAAACTCTTCTATTGGCTTTGAGTTGTGCACATCCTCTGCCTGATGATATCGATAGCCTCTGACGTTTGCTGCACAAGTTCAGGATGTAGGAAATGCAGCTCTCCAACCTCGATCCAATAACTCTGAGATCTACACGGTCTGCCATATAATGCCTCAAAAGGAGTCATGCCAATGGTTGCCTCATAGCTGTTGTTATACGTGAACTTAGCCAATCACAGGTGCTCGTCCTAGCTACCTGAGAAATCAATCGCGTAGGCCCAAAACATATCCTTAAGGATCTGGTTGACCCTCTCGGTCTGATCATCGGTCTGTGCATGGTAGGCAGTACTAAGCTACAAATCAGTCCTCGTCGCTCTCTGGAAGCTCCTCTAAAATTGAGATGTGAATCTTGGATCTTGGTTAAAAATGATCGAAATTGAAAGGCCATGCAGTCTCACAATCTCATCAACAAATAACTTGACGAGCCGATCCACATGTCAGGTCTCACAAATCATAAAAAAATTGTGCCGACTTTGTCAGACAGTCCACGACAACCCATGTGGCGTCATGACCGTGCTATATTCTCGATAAGCTTATCATAAAATTGGTAGATATGTGCTCCCACTTCCGTATTGGGATGCTTAATGGCTGCAATAGACTAAGGGGTCTCTAGTAATAGGCCTTGACACGCTGGCACATGTCACACTCGGCCACAAAATTGGCTATCTGGTGCTTCATCCCTGACCAATAATACTGATGCCTCATATCGTGATACATCTTCGTCGAGCTAGGGTGGATAGAAAACAGCGATCGATGTGCCTCGGTCATAAGATCTCGGCGTAACTCAGGAATATCTAGTACACGTAATTGGCCTTTGAAGCGAAGTCCACCATCAGAACCAATCTGCCAATCTGTCTGACTCTCAGATGCTACATCTGCTAGGTAATCCTGTAACGACTCGTCTATCTGCTGACCCTCAATCACCCTTATGATAAGAGAGGGTTGAATTGACAGGCTCAATAGTTGAATGATAGGTGACTACAGACCAAACTCCAAGACATACTCTGCTATATCCTCGAGCATCCTCCACTCCTGAACCATCATGTGTGCCACCAGGCCTCGTGGCTGACTGCTGAGGGCATCCGCCACCACGTTCGCCTTACTCGGGTGGTACTGAAAGTCAAAATCATAGTCCTTTAGGAGCTCCATCCAACACTTCCGCCTCAGGTTTAGCTCGGACCAAGAGAACAGGTACTTGAAGCTCTTGTGGTCAGAGAAGACCTCGAACCTCACCCCATAGAGATAGTGCCTCCACACCTTCAAGGCAAAGATAACTGCTGCCAGCTTCAAATCATACATGGGGTGTCACGCTCCAAACTCAAAAATCGGATTCACATGAATCCTGATTGCTGAATCCGGTACCGACAGCCTCCGTAGTGCCCCATTCTCGGCTTCTGATAATCAAATGCTAGATTCTGATCTGGGATCCTACAAAGAGGATTTTCTAAATAATTTTTTTTTGTAATGGAGCATAACCATAAGCATAACCAAGTCATAAAACAACATCACCACATATCCACTATATTAAAAATTTTAAGTACAATACGGAAAGGGAAATACAAGGTGATCAAAAAGCTCCAAAAAGTCCTGATATGCACTCCTACCTCAGCGCTGCTGCTATCCAACGCTACCTGCACGCAACTGTCGTGCATAAGCTTATAAAAGCTTAGAGGGTGGTGTAAGTGTGTGCGTAAGGCAAACGCCAAGTGTATAGTATCAGAACAATGCGAAAGTATGTGGTAAGTACATAGAATCAACCATGCCAAAGCTATGCGATGAGATATAAATGTCATCGGCCACACCGATGCAATGCAAGGCCTACATAGTCGAATGTCATATGCGAAATGCAATCCAAGCAAGTCGGTACTCCTCAAGTACACATATCAGTACAGCTCCTCTCTAGATATCACCGGGGTCTAATACACTTCGCAGTGCCTGCCACCTCCCTAGCTGCACAGTCAAGCAAGCGGAATACACCTCACTATCCGCCTGACCAGTAGTCTGCCAATACTTACCCGGCTCGTCGATAGCGGACTCATTTACGAGCTGGTCAAACTCAGCCTAGCTTATAGCCCCCTCACTCAGTGGATAAGGCCACACCCCCTTCCAACCGACCACGACACAGTGGGAGACGTGGCCTACTAGTATTCGGCACTCGGGCGCTCGTGTATCCACTCGGTCTAGACATTGGAGCATCTCCTGGTACCAAAAAGGTTCTGAGACTCTCACCCAAGGACATCCTAAGTGCCCACAGTGCTAGAATAAGTATTTCTGGTATTCGATACGGCCATCCACGGTATACCTGTGAAGCCACGACCCTGATGTTGCTAGGGCGTGCAGTGATCAGGTCACACATATGCGAGATGCATGAATCACACGTCAAATCATGCAGAAATCCAGTGCGTACTGCGCAATCATGTAGGGCACTCTATCTCATAACGAGTCTCGTAAATGGTCTGCCCAATGGCGTATGCTATGATCAGTCACTACTCATATCAAGCATACATATGATGCGTATGGGCATGAGTTATGGGATTATACTAAGCATGTTATAAGGCGATGAATAGCAACGAGTATGGGCCTATCAATGGGCCCTAAGGAGAGTTACAATGTGGACATTTAACCAACATTGTACATATAATGTGGACGTCAAACCATCATTGCTCCTAAGGCACAGCCTGCTGTAAATATCATTACACAAATCATGGAGGAATCACACATTGCAATGGACCTTAGGTACATCCCATTGGGCCTTAAATATATCAAATGAGCCATATCATATGGGCCTTCTGGTTAGCAAGTAAGTGGGCCGCATCAATGGACCTAATGTACATTGCAATGGGCCATAACCCATGGGCCTTTGAATACATCAAAATGGGTCTAATATATGCCAAATGAGCCTAATACCGTGGGCCTTATATATGTCAAATGGGCCTAGTCTCATGGGCCTTATATAAGTCAAATGGGCCTAGTCCCATGGGCCCTAGATACATCAAATGGGCCCTCAACCAGATAAGAGTGGTGGTAATGATTTTCACCATTTAAATTGCTAAGGCCCACCATAACATATATTTCCCATCCAACCTATTTTTAAATTAATATTAAATGAAGTGAGAAATAATTATCAACTAAATGGGAAATTACTATGGCCCTTAGAGATTTTTGAATAGTAAGCATCATTGACTACTACTCATAATAGTGGGGGCCACTTGAACTTCAGATCTACCCCATTCTTTAGCTCATGCACTAAAATAGACTTTCAAAATTGGATGGACAGTTTGGATGCAGTACATGCATCAAGGGTGGGTGTCCATAAAAGGGTCCACCATCATATATATATATATATATATATATATATATATATATATATATATATACACACACACACACACACATTGCCACCGTCCACGGTCAGTGGACGGTGCCAGCAAAACACATATATCACTGTAGGGCCCATGTGGGGCCCACCATAACATTTATTTTCCATTCAGCATGATGAGAAGGTCATACAGACTTGGACGAAAGGGAAAAACAAATATCAAATTGATTCAAGACCTCTATGGGCCCTAGAAAGGGCTTCAATGGTAGGGTTCAATTCACACTGTTTCTTCTCATGTGGGCCACCTAAGCATTGGATGGGCCTGATTTTTGGAGGGTGGCCCACTGAGCTAAGGGCCCACCACATGAATGGATTGGATGACAAATAAACATCAAGGTGGGGCCCGTTCAAAGGGTGGACGGTGTGGACAGAACCATGCATCTAGGTGGGCTCCACCGTCTACTGACGGTGTGAATAAAACACATTTTACTGTGGGTCCCAAGTGGGGCCCACTTTAGTGTTTCTAAGCCATCCAAACCATTGATAAGGTCACACAGACCTGGATTGAAGAGAAAAATAAATTTCAGCTTTGATCCAAAACTCCTGTGGGGCCCAAAAAGGTCTTAATGGCAGACTTTGACCCACACTGTTTCTAATGATGTGGGCCATCTGAGGCTGAGATCAACCTGATATTTTGATGGGGCCCACCTCAGGGGGTGACCCACCTAATGAATGGAGTGGATGGAAAATAAACATCAAAGTGGGGTCCACGGCTGGGACCCGTGGTCCCTGCCCGTTTGCCCCTAGGACGTTGGGGCATCCCTGGCATGTCAGTGGCAGCAACTATGTATTTGTTTTTTTTTTTTTTGAAATAAAAATTTTAATGGTTTTTCCCCTGTGGGGCATGCATCTGAAAGATTCAACCCATCCATTAGATTCTATGGCTCCTGACCGATCAAATGAGACCAATATGCGATGTATTTTTGGTGAATAGAAGAATCAAGGTAGGTTTTTAATGGTATTAGCACTATTTCCTATGGTATGGCCCGATAGAAAGTCAGGTTGATCTCATTTTTCATATCAACGCCTAAAATGAGCTTGAGAATAGAATGGACGGCGTGGATTAGACTCATACATTGAGGTGGGGCCTATAGGAGTAACCCCTGCACCAAGCTTGTAAATCAAGCAAATATTGGTGTTTTTCCAAAACACGTTCAGGGAGTCCAACGTCCCTGGACGGTTTGCATGTCCCATATATTTGAGGTGGGCCCTTGCTAAGGTGAGCCATCACAGGTGGGTGGTATGCGCACAACATATATATAAAGTGGGTCCCACCAACGGATGGCTTGGATAAAATACACGATTCATGGTGGGGTCCATCCGGGTGGGCCACAAGGCCATATCATCTCATACACATACAAAAAGAAGAGAGAGGGAGAGAGAGAGAAAGATAAACGTGTGGTGGAGGGACCCCGCCACTATGGGCCCTCCATTGCATGATCTACAATATTCATTAAGTGGATCCCATTTCATATGGGCCCACCGATCAAAATCAACAGTGGAGATCCTTTCTCCACCGAAATGGACGGTCTAAATGACCATTTATGCAAAGAAATTATACATCATGATGGGGTCCATGGAGAATGGCCCCATCATGGATTGATCTTGAAATCAAAGTGGGCCATTGGCCACCTTTAGGGTCCCAAAATGAGATCCACATCATTAATCGGTGGGCCTCACTTGGCCCATCATAGAAATATAAAAATCTAACTTATGGAGACACCCACCACTTGATCTTCTCGGTCCGTTGGAAAGCCACTCTCCTTGAGCCTCACTTTAATGGTGAAAGATGAAGAATGAATGGCTAGGATGAGAGATTTTGGATGGGAAGTGGGCCACCAAAATCACACTTTTCTCTCATGGGAATGCATGGACGTGGGATGCTCTCCTTTGCTTGGAAATGGTGTTGGGAAATGAGAGAGAGAGATGGGATGTAAGGAGTGATGGAGTGATGTGAGGTGAGTGATGGGTGAGGTGAGAGGTTAGTTGACTTTGGGATTACTTTGCTTGTGGAGAAAGAAAGCATGGTTGCTTTGTGCTTGACATGAGAGGTGATTGATGGGATTGATGGGACATATTGTAGAGATTCCCTTAGGAATGTAAATGCGCGGTGTTTTCTCAAAATAAACGCTGACCCACATCTCTTAGTCAGGGCATCAAATCGGTGCATGAGTCGCTGTGACGGTGCGGTCGCAATGATACAAGTCTTGGATTAAGCTGACTTAAATGTATAAGATATGACTTACGGTCGTGCACAACGTCGATTACAGGTCGAGGATTGCCGAAATTTGACGAGAAGGATCGCGGGAAGCAACGGAACAGTACGGATTAGGATACGGGTCTTATATGGGGTAGTTCAGCTCATGAATCTTGAGCTGGCGGGACGCATAAGCCACCGGCTTCCCGTGCTGCATTAGGACAGTACCCAAACTAACTCGGGAGGTATCGGTAAATACAACAAATCTATCACTCCCAGAGGGAAGAGTGAGGACAGGAGCGGATGTGAAGCAGTCCTTTACCTCCATAAATGCCTACTCACAAGAGTCACTCCAAATAAACTTAGCACCCTTCTGGGTTAACCTGGTCAACAGGGCTGCAATGTGAGAGAATTTCTCAATAAAACGTTGGTAGTAGCCCTCCAAACCAAGAAAACTGTAGTTCTCGGATGCGTTCGTGGGCTGGCCCCACTGACGCACGACATCAATTTTCGAGGGGTCTACAGCGACACATGTCTTGTTACCATATAACCAAGGAAATTCACCTCCTCCTGCCAGAATTCACACTTCTCCAGCCTTACGTAAAGTTGGTGTGCATGGAGGGTCTACAAGGTAATCTCCAAATGTCACTCATGCTCTTCATGGGTCCTCGAATATATCAGAATGTTGTCGATGAACGCCACAACAAACTATTCAAGATACGGATGAAAGACCTTTTTCATTAACTGCATGAATACTGCGAGTGCATTGGTCAGTTCGAAGAATATGACCTGGAACTCAAAATGACCGTAGCGCGTCCTGAAGGCTGTCTTTGGGATATCCTCATCTCGGACTAGAACCTGATGATAACCGGACTACAAGTCAATCTTCAAAAAGAACTGCGCCTCTTGCAGCTGATCAAATAAATCATCGATCCTCGAAAGCGAGAACTTGTTCTTGATCGTGACCTTGTTAAGCTCGCGGTAATCTACGCAAAGCCTCAATGAGCCATCCTTCTTATTCACGAAGACTACCGGCGCTCCCCACGATGAACTGCTCGAACAGATAAAGCCTAACACACACAAGTCATCCAACTACTTTTACAGTTCCTGCAACTCCAATGGTGTCATACGATACGGGGCCTTCGAAATAAGCAGGCTACCATGCACAAGATCAATTTGGAACTCAGTGTGCCGATGAGGTGGTAACCCAAGAATCTCTTGGACACATCAGGAAAACCACAAATGACCGGTAGCTGGTCGATACTCAAAGCAACTAACTCCTCAATAGCACACGACAATAGGTAGGAAAGCTGCCCACCTCTAGGCTCGGTAATAAACTAGAACTCTGGTACACTGGGTATACAGAACGTGACTGTCCTCACGGAGCAGTCCAATATGGCGTGGTACTTGGTAAGCCAATCTATGCCCAAAATGACATCAAACTCGAACATCTTCAATATGAACAGATTGGCAGGCAAAAAGATATCCCCAATTAGAACGGGGCAAGATGAACAAAATCGGTCTAATACCGCAGTCTTCCCCAAGGGCGTCGATACTGACAAACCCTCGCGGGCAAACTTCATCGGTAAACCGGTCAATCGGCAGAAATCATCAGCCATAAAGGAATGCGATGCACCAGAGTCAAACAATACATGTGTAATGCATGTAGAAACAGGGAGAGTACCCTCGACGACCCCTCCTGATGACTGAGGGTCCTGTTGGGAGATATAAAATCTACTCTGGGCCTGCTGGGGAGGTGCAGGTCCCCTTTGAGGTCTTTGTTGCTGATGCTGCTGCTATGACAGCTTGATCTGCTGCCTCTGGTGCTTTAGGGAAGGTTTTGGAGGCTGGTGTTGCGGTCAATGCTACTGCTATGGTGGCTGTCAAGGAGGTGGATGCGGTGCCCTCGGCTACTGCTGTTGCGGATGAGGACACTCATGCACACGATGTCCTGTCCTACCGCATCTAAAGCAGGCACTTGTGAACGGTCCCAAAGGTGGTGCTGGGGGTACCACTGGTGCTCAGAATGCTGGGCGGATCGTGCGCCACTGCTGGGAATGACGTTGTTAGTGGGAACTACCGTATTGTTTCTTCCTATTCTGATCTCCCCTCTGGTCATAGGCTCTCTGCAAACCGGCCCAATCTGACTCATAGATCTGGACCCTCTCTACAATCTCCTCAAATGTTAGAAGCATGTGTCTGATCACACGGCTCCTAAGGGCAGGATGCAAGCTATTCTCAAAACGGTGGGCCTTCTGCCCCTCATCATCAACAAGATACATTACGAATCTCATTAGCGCGACGATAGGTGCCTCATACTGGGACACAATCATATTTCCCTGGACCAGAGTCTTAAATTCTAATGCGCGTTGTTGGCGCACATGCTCGGGAAAGAACTTCTGGTCTAACCGGTCTACAAAGTCCTCTCAGGTCCACATGAAATTGGCTGCTACCGATCAGGCTACAGATGCCCACCAATGCTGAGCCTCACCCTGGAGAAGAAATACGGCTAATGAGACTCACTGTTGGGTCGTACATCTCATGGTTTCGAATATCTTTTCCACCTCAGAGCACCATATCTCAACTGTAGTAGGGTCTAGCTTACCTCGAAAATGCGGGGGATCGTGCTATTAGAAGTCCTTGAGAAGAGTGCTCGCATGCTTCTGCTCAGCCTCAGCCAGTGTCACGGTGGGAGGCCTACTCTACCCTTGAAGAATAGCGGTCTTCACCTGCAACATCTGCTGAAGTTGGGCGGCACTCACAGGTATGGTCGGATCCACACCGGTCTCAGGTAGAGGAGTGTTATCCTCAGGCTGAAAAGCAGGAATATCTGGTGGTGGAGCAGGAGTCACAGGTGGTAGAGCGGGAGTCGCAAGTGGTGGTGCGGGACTCGTAGGTAGTGGAGCGAGATTCACTCGGGTCACTCTTCTAGGCATCACGTCCTACAGGAAGAAACAAGGGCCTATCAGCCTTGAGAATTCTTGAAGGTATAAACGTTAAGGGTCTATGTCAGAAAATCGCTAAGTCATTCAGACTCAGAACCTATCCATTCTAAGTTCATAGTAGATATGTGATGTGATCCTTAGGTATTCCCAAGTTATGCTCTGATACCAACTCTGTCATGCCCTAAATTCAAAAAATGGGCTCACAAAACTTCTTATCTCTAAATCCGGCATCGACAACCTCCGTAGTGCCCCATTCTTAGATCCTGGTACTTACATAATAGATTCCGATCCTGGGATCCTACAAGGAGGATTTTTAGTATGAATTTTTTTCTTTGTAATGAAGCATAACTACAAGCATAACTAAGTCACAAAATAACATCACCACATAGCCACTATATCAAAAACATTAAGTACAATGTGGAAAGGAAAATACAGGGTGATCAAAACCTTCAAAATAATCTGATGTGCGCTCCTGGCTCAGCGCTACTAAGAGTCAATGCTACCTGCATACAACGGTCATGCATAAGCTTACAAAAGATTAGAGGGTGGTGTAAGTGTGTATGCAAGGCAAGCACCAAGTGTACAATATCAGAGTAATACGAAAATATGATGGTAA
Source organism: Magnolia kwangsiensis (assembly GCA_037074715.1). NCBI lineage: Eukaryota > Viridiplantae > Streptophyta > Magnoliopsida > Magnoliales > Magnoliaceae > Magnolia > Magnolia kwangsiensis. The sequence continues at coordinate 108,604,560 of CM073573.1, read as the reverse complement.
GTCCATAAATATAGTCAGTCATACCAAAGCTATATGATGCAAGGCGTAAATACTATCGGCCATACCAAGACCATGCGATGTGAGGCCTATGTAGCCAAATGTCATATGTAAGATGCAAAGCAAGTATATCAATACTCATCAAGTACATATATCAGTACAGTTCCTCTCTGGGATATTACCAGGGTCTAGTACACTCCACACTGACTACCGCCTCCCTAGCTGCACAGCCCAGCGAGCGAAATAGACCACACCATCTGCTTGACCAGTAATCTATCAATACCTACATGACTCATCGATAACGGACTCATTTGCGAGCTGGTCAAACTTAGCCTAGCTTATAGCCCTCTCACTCAGGTGGATAAGGCTACACCCCCTTCCTACCAATCACGACACAGTGAGAGATGCTGCCTACTGGTATTCGGCACTCAAGTGCTCGTGTATCCACTCAGTCTAGATGTTGTAGTATCTCCTGATACCAAAAGGTTCTGGGACTCTCACCTAAGGACATCCTAAGTGCCTATAGTGCTAGAACTAAGTATTTTCAGTATCCGATACGGTCATCCACGATGTACCTATGGGGTCACGGCCCTAATGTCGCTAGGGCGTATAATAATCAAGTTACACATATGCGAGATGCATGAGTCACACCGTACAGTCATGCAGCAATCCTGCACGTACCACGTAATCATATGGAGCACTCTGTCTCATAAGGAGTCCTGTAAATGTCTCAGCCCAGTGGCTTATGCTATGATTAAACATCTCTCATATCAAGCATACATATGATGTGTATGGGCATGAATCAAGGAATTATACTAAGCATGAGATAAAGTAATGAACTATCCTTACAACGCAGATGGGCCTAGAAGGCCTACACACAACCAGTATGGATCCGACAATGGGCCCTAGGGAAAGTTATAATGCGAACATTTAACCAACATTTATTCTTACAATGTGGACGTCAAACCATCATTGCTCCCAAGTCACGGCCTGCCATAAAACACCATTACACAAACTATGGAGGAATCACACATTGTAATGGACCCTAAGGACATCCCGTTGGGCCTTGACCCATGGGCCTTAGATACATCAAATGGGTTGCATCACATGGGCCTTATATTGATCAAGTGGGCCACACCAATGGGCCTTATGTACATTGCAACGGGCCATAACACATGGGCCTCAAATACATCACAATGGGCCTCATAACATGGGCCTTAAATTCATATTAAGGTGGGCCTCAACAACGGCCACAAATACATCGATATGGGCCCCATCCCATGGGCCTTATAAATACCAAGGTTGGCCTCAATGGATGGCCACAAATACATTAAGATGTATATATATATACATGAATCATCTCAAAAGATCAACTGGAACGCACTCCAAATAATAGTGGTAACAATGATTTCCACCATTAAAATTCTCAAGGCCCACTGTAATATTTATTTTCTATCCAATATGGCCATAAGGTCACACAGACCTGGATTAAAAGGAAACAAATTTCCTAATGATCCAAAAGTTATGTGAAACAAAAGGTTTCAATGGCAGACACTCAATCCCCACTACTTTTTTCTATGTGGTCCACTTGATCTTGGATCTGCCTCATTTTTAGTCTCAAGCCTGAAGGACAAGCTGGCTAAATGGTTAGACAGTTTTGAATGCAGCACATGCATCATGGTGGGTCCACTAGCCATCCAGCAGCCGAGCAAAATGGCTGGACGGCATGATAAAACACATACATTTTGGTCGGTTCCACCGTCCACCTAACGGTGTGAATAAGTGTGAATAAGACACATCCATCATTGTGGGTCCCATGTGGGGCCCACAATAACGTTTATTTTCCATAAAACCTATTGATAAGGTCGTACAGACCTGGCTGAATAGGAAAAACAAATTTCATATTGATTCAAAACTTCTGTGGTGACCCAAAAGGGTTTCAATGGCAGTCATTCAATCACTGTTGTTTCCTATGATGTGGGCCACCTGAGCCATATTTATGGTTGATCTTTGGAGGGGGCCCACTTCAGAAAGTGGCCCACCCAATGAACAGTGTGGATAATTAACATACATCATGGTGGGGCCCATGGTTGGACTGTGGTCCAACTGTATGCCGCCTACACACGGCAGGCGCTACCTGTGCACCTCTAGCAGTAGCAGTGTCTTCTGCATATGAATTTTTTTAAATCATGTTTTATCACGATTTTTCGTATGTAGGGCCCGCTTCAGGAGAATCCATCCCACCCAATGGATTCTATAGTCCATAACCAATCCATCAAGCCCAATATTGGGCATGCTTTGGCGTGTGGAAAATTCTAAGTGAATTTGAACGGTGAAAATCACTGTTTTCAAAGGTGTGGCCCGCCAGAAAGTTGGATCAACTTCATTTTTTAGCTCAACACCTAAAATGAGTTGGTAAATAGGATGGATGGCATGGATTGAATGCATACATCAATGTGGGGCCTAAACAAGTGGCCCATCCAAAACCTTATGAAACAAGCTAATATTTGTGTTTTCCCCAGACGCTGGATGGTTTGGGAATGGTACATACATTTGAGGTGGGCCCCACCAATGGACGTGGGCCACCAAAAGGAAGGGTTAAATGGCATGGATAATACATACATCAAAGTGGGGTCCATTCAAGTGGGCCACACAACTACATCATCACAAAGAAAAGGGGAAGAGAGAGAGAGAGAGAGAGAGAGAGAGAGAGAGAGACGGGACACGTGTGATGGAGGGATCTGCCACTATGAGCCCTCCCTTGCATTCAATCATACATCAAGTGGGTCCCAATATATGTGGGCCCACCAAATCAAAGATCAACAGTGGAGGTTCCTTCTCCACCCAAAATGGACTGTCTAGATGACCACTTTTATGCAAAGAAAATAAACATCATGATGGGGTCCATGGGGAATGGCCCCATCATGGAATGATCATGTGGATCAAGGTAGGCCATCGGCCACACCTAGTGTCCAAAGTGAGATCCATACCATCAATCGGTAGGCCTCACTAGGCCCATCATCAAAACATGAAAAATCTAGTCTAATAAGTACCCACCGTTCGATCTTCTTGGTCCATTGGAAAGCCGATCTCCTTGTCTCTCACTTTAATGGTGGAAGATGAGAAATGAATGGCTAGGATGAAGGTTTTTGGGATGGGAAGGTGGGCCACACAAGATTACTTTTTCCTCTTAGGAAAGGCTTAGACGTGTGTGTTTTTTGGTTGCTTGGAATTGTGTTGAGAAATGAGAGAGAGAGGGTTGTAAGGAGAGAGAGTGATGGGTGATGGAGTGATGAATGTGGTGAGTGATGGGTGTGTAAGAGCTTTTTGACTTTAGGTTAATCACACCATACATTCCATTTATTTATATGTTACAACAAAGATCCAGCACATGCATGTCTTAGATTCAAGATCAATGGTTGGGATGCCACCCCGACTATGATTTTAAGGTCTAGATGACCTATCATGTGATGAAATACAAATAATCCTCCATGATGGGGCCCATAGAGGGGAAAACCCCATGTATGGGCATGTATGCACCAAAGAGGCCATTTAGCTACAACTAAGGGATGGTGTAGGATCTCCACCATTGATTGATGGGTCCTAAACTTCCCATATGAAAGAAAAGATATCTAAGAATATAAAGATGAAAGTTTTAAATCCTAGGAACACACCCACCTTAGATTGCTCCAATCTTGGACCTCCTTGCTCCTAGTGCACTAAGGATGATGGATCAAGGGATGAGATGGGAATTGGAAGGTTAGATTTGAAGGAAAAGAGGGGGATTGGGGCTTGAATGGGTGCATGTCTCACCCCTCTATTGCTTGAAAGAAGAAAATGAGAGGGAGAGAAGAGAGAGGAGTAAAGAGAATGAGAGATAAAGAGAGAGAAATCTCTTTTAAGCTAGGTAATGATTGCTTGCCTACCTTGGTTAGAGAGGGGAGATGATTTCAAATAGGGAGTTACAACCAAAATTGTAGGTTTAGTAGGTTAGTAGGCTTGTAAGTGGTGTTTAAAGGTAGGTGGTGGGTGAGATGGAATTCTACGTGGTGTGTGTGGTGTTTGTTGGAAATTGTACCAAAAAGGGAGTGGGCCACCTTGAAAAATGTGCTTTCCTCACTAGGTGAGCGACATGATCATGATCAAGGGCTAGAATTAAATTACCTACACCTTATGATCAACATGCCGAATGGATACACAAGATGCGGCATCAGAACCACAACGATGATGTGAACAAGATGGCATAGGTTTCATCTTAATCCGAGTCAGGTCTATATGACCGGACTTAAGGATGACTGCAAACGCTATCCGATGGTCGCGGGTCACTGGAATTTGTAATACCCTTGATTTTTTGTCAACATGGAGTTAGATGTCCTTAGGCAATGGGTCAAGCATAACACTCTCAAAGCTCAATCACAAAGTCTAAAAATTGCTTTTCAACCCATTTCCTTCAAAATCTCACCTTTCACCACCTTATTCTTTAAATTTCTCCAAGTACTTTCATATTAGACACAAATCCTAAAGTTTAAATGGTGAAGAACTATACTTAAACTAAAACTTATTGTAAATGGTACATACATGAATAAAATGGGATTTTGACTATTAAATTTTTAAAATTTTATGATATAGATAGAACACTTGGATAGATAATCTTCTTCTACCCCAAAATCATATATTATACATCGTGTAACTCATTCCAGTTTGTAAATGAGACCTGATAATGCAACGATGGACCCTTGGACCCAAACGACTCAATTCGGGGGAATCCGGGGTGGGTCCTGCATGTTTCCGGCACCCCCAGGGGGGGGGGGGGGGGGGGGGGGGGGGGATGACATTGCCCCTGGGAAGAGCCCTCGCCAAAATGACCAGTGACCGGCGAGGCCTCCTCCGTACAGCAGTCAGGTGGCCCATTTTTTTGCATTTTTCTTACACATTTCATCCAACTTTGAAAACTCATATCTCCCTCGTTATAAATCCAATTTAAGTGATTCAAAAACAAAATTGAAGATAAATGAGTCTAGTTTTATATAAAAATAAGTGAAAATATAATAAAATATTTAATATAGTTTAAAGTAGGTCATTGTAACATCTATCTGGAAATCATTCGTTGGACAACTGCTGCTTCGGGAATTTTTAAAATTTTTCTACAATACCAAATCCCATGAAATTTGGTGGATATGGGGTAAAATTGATTATGAACTACTAAAAAAATAATTAAAATAATATACTAACTAAAAGTGTCAAAAATGGGCCATAGAATGGCCCTAGGACCGTGTTCTATCATAATTATGGTAGAATTTGGTTAAGTACTAAACTGAATACTCAGTAGAATTAGTGTAACGCCCGTGAAATTCCATACTTGGGCTCGAGTACCAACTCGACCCGAAATTTGTGTAGAATTCATTCCTTTAGAAAATATGACTAGGTTAGCTAGTGCAACGTTAGAATAGCTGGGAAATGGTCCCTGATCACTTTAAATACATTCTACAAGGCCCAAAGCGAGTGGAACCAAGGGTGTTATAATGCTCTAAAGCCTCGGATCAAACTCTAAACCGGTTTGTTCTCGGGACCTCCTTGAAACTTTGTATTGGATCTAGACCGCGCGTCGTAAGTCAGATACCTACCATCTTAGACCGTTATGACCACTTAGCTGGGCTTGACAATAGTTTCGAAAATCAAGTCCAACTGACGTTCAGAGGCTATTTCATTGAGCATGGAGTGAAGAGAGTGAGAATAGGGTTAGAATTGGAATTTGAAATTCAAATCTGGCACACAAATTTGACGCATCAGTATTAAGCGTTCTAACCGTCAGAATACAGCCAAATTACACCCTTGGATCAGGAAAAATTTCTATTACATATCACGAGACTTATAGGCCTGATCTTGGTGCGGTGACCGTTAAACTGAAACTCGACCGACACGTACGATCTGGGAACCCTACCGGTCTGAAAACTGGATGTGTGCTAGATCCAGTATGCATGAGCTTAAGTCCGACCGCATTTGGCTAGGGGACCATCAGAAATGATCTTTTGGACCGAAACGGCCCCGATTTGGTTAGGCACCAAGTAAACATTGTTCTCAAGCCTATTTTGGGCATGTTTTAGGCTATAAAAGGGGTTGAAACCCTCACTCCTCTCTTCCATCCGAATTTGAGAGAAACCCTAACTTGGGAGAGAGAAAAAGGTGAGAGATTGTGAGAGTGTGGGAGAGTTCTTCCTGCCACTTGTGCTACGTGTTGCACGTGCTCAAGCAACACACCTCTACCGTTTTTTCGGCAATTTCACCGTGATTCTAGGTAAGCAAATACCCTAAATAGTTGCTGATTTGAGTTTCCTTTGCTTCCATAGCGATGTAGCTTATGGATCTCGTGTATTAGGTTCCTTATTCGCCGTAGACGAAGCGTATACGCTCCGCTTCAATTCACGAGTCTACAAGACATAAGGTGAGGATTTTAGACGCTTTGATTGACGGTTCTCAACGCTTTCAATGTCGTTTAATAGTAGATTCTTGACGGTATCGCCGTTTGACATGTACAAAATGCTCTCCGTTTCCCGTTTTGTAAATTAACGAAGAATATGAGAATTAGGGCATTTTAGTCATTTGTAGGAAGTACTGTTTACATTCATATTTTGCTGATGTGATTGACATGGTTTGTTGTCGCATTAGGAAGTTAGGAATACGTGCATAATTAGTTTGGCGAAGAGATTCGCCTAATTGCACACTTCGGGTCGACATGCTATATGTAGACTTAAGTGTGTAGTGTATGTGTTTGTATAAATGTTTGTATTAGTATGTATTGAACTAAATGATGTTATGAATTAGTTTGAGATGGATTTCACTACTAATATGCTGACCTAAATGATTTTCTACATGTTGACTAAATGTATGATTTCATTACGTACATGGAATATAAGTGCTTCAGGATTTGCTTGAGTTGAATGTTATAACATGTGTTAACATGCTCATATGATTGTATTTCAATTCCAATACTTTTACATATATTGTTGATGTGATTCCATAAGTGTTTGGGACTAGACTTAGTCCAGGCAGTCGGTAACCGAGTGAATTCGTGGCTGACTGGTCATAGCCACGAACGACGCGTCGATGAACGCGATTCGTGTTTAGAGTTGGCGGCAGTGGTTAGGCCACGCGAAGTGTTTTACGCACTTCATGTCGTTCGACTTGAGATGCGATCGCGCTAGTCGAGCCCGTCAAGCAACCCGACTGGCCGATGTATGTTCACCTTGTATGAGTCATAACTGCTTGAACCTAGGGTACTGATCTTACCATTGTAAACCCCGTTAACCATGGTACCTTGATCCACGAAGACTCATGAGCCGGGCATGGTGGTATGGGACACCGTGGTCGAGCTGTCGGCCTACGCTGGGGCCACAAACCTCCCCGTAGTGACCAGTGAGCACCTAGACTCGTGAGCAGATTATGGTGGTATGGGACACTATATTCTAGCTGTCGGCCTACACTGATCAGGCGACGAGTCCTTTGTAGTGACCGCGAGCGTATTCTGAGTCCACGGGAGGCGACGACCCTTCCGTTGCAGTAGAGTACAGTAGGCCTGTATTGATAAGGTGATGGGGGAGCGGTGCAACGAGTGCGAGCAACAGCCCTGGCAGCCCTTGCAGTGACCTACGAAATATACATCGTATGAGATTACTAGGAGTGACGACCCTAGACAGGATCTATGTTGGGATTGATACAAGGGAAGTACCTTAGTTTCCCAATCCTGCTGTTTGAATGGACTAATAACAACTTGGAAATCATATCACCATAGCATTGCATGTGCCTGGAAGATGTGGAGCACTCTAGGGAGTGTGGCATGTCGCGGTCGTAAGATGTTGCCGTATGAGGGAGATCGTCGGTGAGGGCATACATCACGTCATGACATCTTGCATTAACAACAGTATTAGGATTGTCTGATTTACTGCTTTACTATATCGCATGATTGAATTGTGAACATGCTAATCTTTGCTCTATGATTCCACTGAGTTGATCACTCACTCCCACGTTACGGGATGGTGTTTGCAACACCCACCAGACCCTGTTGTAGATGCAGGTGAGGCTGAGATCCAGGAGGTGGAGCCAGACATCGACGAGGACCAGGACGAGTTCTCGTACATGCAGTATCACGATGGCTTCGCGTAGGCGACCTGGATCGATGGGATTTCAGTGGGACCATTTTGGATATTTATTTTGTTCATGTATATTATATGAGACTCAGAGATGTAGTCATACTTTGGAGACAGATGAGATTTACTTTGTTTTTCCATACAGTGATATATATATTGTTTAGTCTTTCGCTTGCTTTTATCATTGGATCTGAAGTATGAATTGCAGTTTTGGTATACTTTTACTCATGTGAATGCTTTAAATCAGACGACATTGAATCATAATCATTTTTGTTGCATAAGTGACGGTCTGGAACTCGGGGGTTGAGTTTATACATGACCCCCGATTTTCAAGGTGTTACAAGTTGGTATCAGAGCATGAATAAGAGTATACTAGGCCTGGGTTATGGTCTCGCGACGTACGCTGTCGCTTCTTTTGACTTAGGTGGGTGCGAGAAGGGTCTAGAAACACTTCTAGGATTGCAGATTCGCCGATAGGCAAAGTCTATTTGACTCGATCGCACGATCGAGTCTGTAACGCATCTCGGGTCACGTAAAGCAACCCGAATAGCTTTTAAGCTGTAGGAGGTCGGGTTGAGACATCTTATGGGTGATTTTAAACCCGTAAAAGTAAATTCTTGGGCCGTGGGATGACCACGACTCCTATAATCAATCGCTAGGGCTTAAAAACCCCGTTTCACCAAAAATCTTTAAAATTCTTCCTCTAAACACTCCGATCTTTATTTCTTTCTTATCCATTTTATGTTAGGCATCAAACATAATGTGAAAATAATACAAATTAGTACTTTCAAAAAATTATACAGTGAATAGTAAAATTTCATGAAAAATGGCCATAAGGACATTCTAACTTCACTTTATTTAGCAACTAAGGATTTAGATGGATGTACTAACTCCTTCTACCCCAAATTCATATGCTGCATCATAGGTTTTGGTATTCGGGATTGCGGAGTGATCCCGGATAGCCCTGAACACATGTTTGGGCTCATATAGGTCAAAATACAATGAACTAGGGGGTAGACCACACATTTTTGGGGTCCCTGGACCATGGGGGACCAGACCGATATGGTCTCACCGACCAACTGAGAAGTTGGCCGGCGATGCCATCGCCGGTCCGGCGATGCATCGCCGACCGGTGGGGCCCGTTGGTCCTGATTTTTGGGCGCACGCCCTTAAATGAGGTGCACATCATCCCCACATAGCTCCCGTCCCACGAAAACCCCTAAAACACCCCCCCTCCTTCACAAACAGCCCTCCCCTTAGCCCTATTTTTATTTTCCAGCAACTATTCCCAAAGTTTATGATTCCCAATCATCCCTAGGTCCCTCCTTGGCCAAAACCGACCATCATCCATCACTTCTTGGGAGTTGGCAGCCCTTCCTCTTGAAGATTTTTCCATTTGGAGCTCCAAAAACCCCCAAATAGAGCTGAAATCGTGAGGTGCTCCATTCTATTTTTTTGTTTACATTTCTCCTTGAAAATACAGCCTTAGGAAGCTTGAAGCATCCCTCTACAATGTCTAGATTTCTTTTTTCCAGATTGGACAGCCACTTCTTCGCATTTTCACCGTTTTCCATGGCTTTCGTGGAAGCCATTTTAGGCCTCTTATCACTCTCATCCATCATATCTTTGATGGGTAAGAGGAAAACCGTAACAGACGAGGCTGGGCTGAGCCACCCTGCTCAATCGAGAAGACCGCGGGGTGGTGCCGCAAGTTCAAGCACCACCGCAGGTCCAGCTGCAGTCCTAGAGTGCCGTACAAAGCAGGATTTGGATCCCCATGCACACCTTGGGCAAGCAATTCTATCGGAGATGCCTCATGGCCAATACACTGATCGCAAAGTGTTGTTTGAGGCGGACGTAGATGGATGACTATTCGGCGAATATCTGTTGTTCGAACGCATTGAAGCTGTGCATTGGGGTCCGATCTTTGAAGCTCGCGCTCGTACTAATGTGAGCACCGTTCGTGCCTTCTACGCTAGTATCCAGAATCCTACCTTGGAGCCTTTGCAGTTCAAAATCCCTTTTGGTAGAGATCGGATGGCTACGATTGATGTGCGACTGATTGCGTGACTTCTCAACATGCCTCTTGGTGATGTGCATCCTAGTGAGAAGAATCTGAGGACTAGACGTGAACGAGATCGCCGCACCAGGTTCCTGTGCGGTAAGTTGGTTCCATGGTAGCCTAATAATAACCTCAAGGTGACGTATATGTCTGAGGATTTGCGCCTGCTGCACCATATCTGCACGTTCAATGTTTATCCCAGGTCGACGAATCGCATTGAATGTACACGCCTTATGGTTGATTTCCTGTATATGGTGGCCCAGGGAGAGAACGTATGCATGGCTACTTTCATCTTACGACAAATAATCCTCATAGTCAGGTCAAGAAGAACATCCGAATCACTTCCTTTTGGCCGACTGGTTTGCAAAATTGCCCTCGAGTTTGCTTACAGACTTGGGCCGAAAATGCCAGTTTCGATTCATAGTATTGATGAGTCGACAATGGTCAAGATGAAGATTGGGTCACAATACCGTGAAAATCAACTTGAAAAAGATAGTGAGGATGACTTTGATGATGAGGAAGATCAAAGCGAAGAAGAACCTAGAGCAGAGGTTCAGGAAGAAGCTCAGGAAGGGGCAGAAGAGGAGGCTCAAGATACAGATGAGAGCCCTCCTCCTTCTGCGCAGGCTACTATCCACGATCGCATTGCTCGGATGGAGGAGAGTCAGACCGCTTTACGAAGGGAAGTTCAAGAACTTCGCGCTGAAGTCGAGGATGCCAAGGCCATTAGAAAGAAGAAATTAGGCAAGGTGACTCGCACCTTGAAGGCAATCCTGTGTTGCTTGCAGGATAAGGGTGCTCCTCCTCCATCCCCAGACTCAGACTAGCGATGCGACCTTGATGTAATTGTTAGTAGTTAGTCATTTTCTGCTTTTAATGTGTAAGCCTGTTAGGGCTAGTGCTTTGCCTATGTTGCTGTTACAATTTTAACTATCTTAGTTCCCATGTATTTCTCGTCGTGATTCTTGTAAGGATATATCCCTTGTATTGTGACAATTTTGATTAAATGAAATGCATGGAATGCCTTTGACTCCTTGTGTGAATGATTTCGGTGTAACTGTGCTATTAAGACTGACAAGGTTGCGCCCTATTTTGAATATAGGGAATGCCGCCTAAGGTTACGCGGAGCACGGCTCGTCTTGCACTGACTGAGCATATGGATCAGACTCCTTCGCAGTCTGGCACCCATACGGACCCTACTGTGGGCCTGATTCCTGAGACTGTTCGATCATCTCAGCCTGCCGCTGGTCCTACAGATGGACCACCGCCATTTACGCCATCAGTCAGAGAGCCATATCACGCATCTACTTCCACACAGCATCCGCCACAGCCTGCTCCACCCCCTGACAGATTCGAGCAGATGATGGCTATGATGCTGCAGCAGCAGCAGCTTCTGACTACCATCGTGGGGACATTAGCCCAGGGTGGGGGTGCGGCTCCATCTACACCACCTGCACCGCCTGCGCATCCAGCTGAGGATGCTTAAACATACGCCCAGGATGAGGGCATGGCTCATCCTGCGTCGCCTGCTTACCCTGCGGGGAATCCCGCCGATACACGGGGCCTATTGGAGCGATTTCAGCACTTGCGGCCTCCTACTTTCACGGGTTCTCACAGACCCGAGGAGGCTGAGTACTGGCTCGACCGTGTGTCGAAGATCTTGCGGATGTTACATTGCACTGAGGCCGAGCAGGTAGAGCTGGCTACATTCCTGTTTGAGAGAGAGACCAGCATGTGGTGGGATAGCGTACTGCGGACCGTTGCCGCCGACTATGTATGGACGTGGGCAGCGTTTGAGTTTCGCTTCCATGAGAAGTATTATCCCCAGACTTACAGGCACGACAGGGAGAATGAGTTTCTCCACCTCAGACAAGCAGTCATGACAGTTACGGAGTATGAGCATCGGTTTACGGAGTTGGGCAGATACGTCCCGACGATTTTGGCTGATGAGCAGATGCGCATACGGCGCTTTCTGGAGGGTTTACGACCGGACATTCAGTCGAAGATGTGCTGTGTGACCATTCCTTCATATGCGGAGTTGATTCACATGTCCATGGGGGCAGAGCAGGACGTGGATCGACTTGCGCGATCTCGTGGCCCTGTTGCTTCTAGGCCACGACCAGACATGCAGGACAGGCCCCTCACGGGCAAGAGGCCTCGCATTGATCCCCCCGCTAGGACTACAGCGCCTGTACCACCGTTTCGGCGCCCTAATTTATCGTGCACATACTGTGGGAGGTCAGGCCACTTGGCGCAGAGCTGCTTTTCTAGGATGCGGGACAGTGGGTTCTCGCCACCGCAGAAGATCGACCGTGCACGTCCACAGGCGTTATCAGCACCGCCTATACGGTCATCTCCTGCGCATCCTACATTCAGACCTACGGTATCGCAGATTAGACAGCCTCCACGGCCCTTGACACAGCAGCCGAACCGGCCACAGCAGGCTCGGGTTCATGCATTGACAGCTGAGGCAGCTGCGACGCTGACTTTCCAGCATTCGGCCTTCGAGGTCACGGCCCATATTGGAGGTACTCCCGTTCTTGTGATGGTGGACACTGGTTCCACGATTTCTTTGATATCGCGTGCCGTAGTCAGGCGTCTTGGGTTACAGACTATCACTATGGATAGCGTGCGAGTCTTTGCAGCTCATGGGGATTATTCGGATGTCACCCAGATGTGTGAGGGTTGTTTAGTTGATCTGGGAGGCAGGACGATGACTCTTGATCTTGTCGTCGATCCCTCGCTCGTTTATCTCGACGTCATTCTTGGCATGGACTGGTTGACTGCAGCGAGAGCCGAGATTGACTGCGAGGCTCGTATGGTGACGGTGTACAAGCCTGAGGGCACGCCTTTCACGTTTTCAGTGCGGGTAAATCTTCCTTTCCGCATACTTAGCTACGCCACTTTATTGCGCGACGCTGGGGCCCAGGTACTTGAGCATACACTAGTCGTTTCCGAGTTCGGGGATCTGTTCAGGAAGATCCCTGGTTTGCCGCCCCGACGTGAGATCGATTTCACTATCGATCTGGTTCCCGGTTCTACACCCGTCTCACTGCCGACGTATCGCATGGCACCATATGAGATGGAGGAGTTGAGGATGCAGATTGATGGTCTGCTAGAGCTTGGCCTTATACGGCCTAGCGTGTCTCCTTGGGGAGCACCGGTCTTGTTCGTGAGGAAGAAGGATGGTTCGATGCGATTGTGTATTGATTATCGCAGGCTGAACCAGCTCACGGTGAAGAACAAGTACCCTTTGCCAAGGATCGATGACTTGTTCGATCAGCTGAGAGGAGCGCAGTACTTCTCGAAGATTGATCTTCAGTCAGGTTATCATCAGTTGCGCGTCAGGGATGAGGACGTGCAGAAGACTGCATTCAAGACCAGTTTTGGCCACTACGAGTTCCTCGTGATGTCGTTCGGTCTCACGAACGCACCAGCCGTGTTCATGGATCTGATGAACCGAGTATTTCGGCCTTTCCTCTATCGATTCGTCGTTGTATTCATTGACGACATTTTGGTGTACTCTAGGAGTCGAGAGGAGCATGAGGAGCATTTGCGTTTGGTCCTGGATACGCTCAGACAGCATCAGTTGTTCGCACAGTACAAGAAGTGCGACTTTTGGAAGCAAGAGGTGAAGTTTCTGGGACACGTGGTGTCCAAAGATGGCATGGCAGTTGACCTGTCTAAGGTAGCTGCGGTGCAGGACTGGGAGCATCCTGGTTCTGTCACTGAGGTGAGGAGTTTCTTGGGTCTCGCTGGCTACTATCGGCGCTTCATTCAAGACTTCTCGAAGATCGCGAGACCCTTATCTCAGTTGACACGGAAGGACGTGAAGTTTGCTTGGAATGATCAGGCGGAGTCAGCTTTTCAGGAGCTGAAGGATAGACTTAAGTCCTCCCCTGTGCTAGTATTTCCAGAGCAAGGGGTTAGATACACTATATACACTGACGCGTTTGGCATTGGTTTGGGTTGTGTCCTTATGCAGAGGGACAGGGTAATTTCGTATGCCTCGAGACAATTAAGGAAGCACGAGAAGAATTACCCTACACACGACCTAGAGTTGGCAGCCGTTATATTCGCACTGAGACTCTGGAGACATTACCTCTACGGAGAGGAGTTCGAGCTCTTTTGCGACCACAAGAGCCTCAAGTATATATTCACGCAGCGAGACTTGAATATGAGGCAGCGGCGATGGATGGAGACGTTGAAGGACTTCAAGTTTGAAGTCTCTTACCATCCTGGGAAGGCGAACCTTGTGGCTGATGCGTTGAGCGGCAAGAAGGCGATAGAGTTTGCGGCTCCGCTGATGGTCGCCGAGTGGGATATGGTTGAGTTTTTGCGAGACTTTGAGCAGAAACTCACCATAGAGGAGCCGTTTGAGTTCATCGCACATGTACAGGTGCGATCTCAGATCGATGACTGAGTCATCGAGGCATAGAGGGACGATGCGCATCTTACTGAGCTTCGAGACCAGGCCAGTGATGATGCTGACGCCGACTGGCGAGTTGGTATGGATGGGGGCTTACGTTACCGTGTAACACCCTGAAAATCGGGGGTCGTGTATAAACTCAACTCCCGAGTTCCAGACCGTCACTTATGCAACAAAAATGGTTATGATTCAATGTTGTCTGATTTAAAGCATTCACATAAGTAAAAGTATACCAAAACTGCAATTCATACTTCAGATCCAGTGATAAAAGCAAGCGGAAGACTAAACAATATATATATCACTGTATGGAAAAACAAAGTAATCTCAACTGTCTCCAAAGTATGACTACATCTCTGAGTCTCATATACATGTAAATAGACAAAAGAATAAGTTCAAAATAGTCCCACTGAAGTCCCCCTCGATCCAGGTCACGTACGGGAAGCCGTCGTGATACTGCATATACGAGAACTCATCCTGGTCCTCGTCAATCTCCGGCTCCACCTCCTGGATCTCGTCGTCACCTGTAACTACAACAGGGTCTGGTGGGTGTTGCAAACACCATCCCGTAACGTGGGAATGAGTGATCAACTCAGTGGAATCATAGAGCAAAGATTAGCATGTTCACAATTCAATCACGCGATAATAGTAAAGCAGTAAATCAGACAATTCTAATACTGTTGTTAATGCAAGATGATATGACGTGATGTATGCCCTCACCGACGATTACCCTCATGCGGCAACATCTTACGACCGCGGCATGCCACACTCCCTAGAGTTCTCCACATCTTCCAGGCACATGCAATGCTATGGTGATATGATTACCAAGTTGTTATTAGTCCATTCAAACAGCAGGATTGGGAAACTAAGGTACTTCCCTTGTATCAATCCCAACACGGATCCTGTCTAGGGTCGTCACTCCTAGTAATCTCATACGATGTACATTTCGTAGGTCACTGCAAGGGCTGTCAGGGCTGTTGCTCGCACTCGTTGCACCGCTCCCCCATCACCTTATCAATACAGGCCTACTGTACTCTACTGCACGGAAGGGTCGTCGCCTCCCGTGAACTCAGAATACGCTCGCGGTCACTACAAAGGGCTCGTCACCTGATCAGTGTAGGCCGACAGCTAGAATATAGTGTCCCATACCACCATAATCTGCTCACGAGTCAAGGTGCTCACTGGTCACTACGGGGAGGTTTGTGGCCCCAGCGTAGGCCGACAGCTCGACCACGGTGTCCCATACCACCATGCCCGGCTCATGAGTCTTCGTGGATCAAGGTACCACGGTTAATAGGGTTTACAATGGTAAGTTCAGTACCCTAGGTTCAAGCAGTTATGATACATACAAGGTGAACAAACATCGGCCAGTCGGGTTACTTGACGGGCTCGACTAGCGCGATCGCATCTCAAGTTGAACGACATGAAGTGCGTAAAACACTTCGCGTGGCCTAACCACTGCCGCCAACTCTCAACACGAATCACATTCATCGACGCGTCGTTCGTGGCTATGACCAGTCAGCCACGAATTCGCTCGGTTATCGACTGCCTGGACTAGGTCAAGTCCCACACATCTATGGAATTACATTAACACTATATACAAAGGTTTGGAATTGAAATACAGCATGTGAGCATGTTAGCACATGTTATAACATTCAACTTAGGCAAATCTTCAAGGCATGCTTTCCATGCATATTCAACTTAGGCAAATCCTTAAGGCATCATATCTATGCATGTGATGTAATCATGCATAAGGTCAACAGATAGGAAATCATTTAGGTCAGCATATTAATCATGAAATCAATCTCAAACTACTACATAACATCATTCAATGCAATACATACTAATACAAACATTTATACAAACACATACACTACACACTTAAATCCACATATAGTATGTCGACCCAAAGTGCGCAACTTGGCGAATCTCTTCGCCAAACTGATTATGCAATCATTCTTAACTCTCTAATGCGGCGACAAACCATGTCAATCACGTCAGCAAAATATGCATGTAGACCGTACTTCCTACAAATGACTAAAATGCCCTAAATCTCATATTCTTCGATAATTTACGAAACAGGAAACGGAGAGCATGTTGTACATGTCAAACGGCGATGCCGTCGATAATCTACTATTAAACGACATTGAAAGCATTGTAAACCATCAATCAAAGCGTCTAAAATCCTCACCTAAGCTCTTACGGTCGCGGGATTTTGAACGGAGCGTGTACGCTTCGTCTACGACAGTAGGAGAACCTGATTTATGGATTTAGTTAGCTAACATATTCAGAATCTACATAAACCCTAAATCAGCAAGTTTTTGGGGTTTTTCTATACCTGAAAAAGTGGAAAAATCACCAGCCAGGTGATTGGAATGAAGTGTTGAAGCAGCAACCGTTGGTGGCTCGGAAGCGGGAAAAATCTCCTCTTCCCTTTCTCTCAAACTCTCTCTCTCTTTTCTAGGGTTTAGTGAAATTCGTATGCAAGGAAGGAATGAGGGTTTCAACCCCTTTTATAAGCTTGGAAACGCCGAAAATAGGCTCCGGGACGAAGTTTACTTATTGCCTATCCATTTCGGGGCTGTTTCGGTCCAAAAACTGATTTCTGGTGGTCTCCTGGTCGATTGCGATCAGACTTAAGCTCATGGGTACTAGATGTACCTCGTATTAAGTTTTCAGTCTGGCAGGGTTCGCAGATCGCACGTGGCGGACCAGTTTCAGTTCAGCGGTCACCGCACATAGATCAGGGCTGAAAGTTCCATGATAATAAATAGATATTTTTCCTGATCCGAGGGTGTAATCTGGATGAATTCTGACGGTCAGAACGCTTAATACTGACGCGTCAAGTCGTGTGCCAGATCTAAATTTGAAATTCCCAATTCGTCCCTATTCGCGGTCGCTTCAGTCCGGGTTCAACGAAATACTCTGTGATTATCGGTTTGACTTGATTTTCGAGATGATTGTCAAGTCCAGCTGGGCGGTTCTAACGGTCTAAGATAGGAGGTATCAGACCTTCGACGCGCGGTCTAAATCCAATACAAAAGTTCAATATGGTCCAGAGGACAAACCTGCTTAGAGTTGGATCCAAGGTTATAGAGTATTGTAGAGTTGTCTGTTCTACTCGATTTGGGTCTTGTAGAACGTATTTAAAGTGATCAGGGACTATTTCCCAGCTACTCTAGCGTTGCGCTAGCTAACTTACGTTTAATTTCCATGGAAATTATTTATACGCGATTTCGGGTCAAATCGGTACTCGATTCCAAGTACGGATTTTTCACGGGCGTTACATACCGTGGCCGCCTATGCGTACCAGATGTCCCTGACCTGAGACGAGAGATTCTCGAGGCTGCGCATTCTACTAGACTCGCGATGCATCCAGGTAGCACAAAGATGTATCGTGATGTGAAGAGGACGTATTGGTGGGAAGGTATGAAGACCCACATAGCTGAGTTCGTGTCCCGTTGTCTCACTTGTCAGCAGGTGAAGGCAGAGCATCGCCGACCACCTGGACTTTTGCAGCCTATGCCGATTGCAGAGTGGAAGTGGAATTTCATTTCCATAGACTTCATTTCTGGGTTGCCGAAGACAAGGAAGGGACATGATTCCATTTGGGTGATCGTCTACCGATTGACGAAGTCGGCGCACTTCCTACCGATCAGAGTTACGAACTCTGCAGACGAGCTGGCTAGATTGTATATCAGGGAGATTGTGCGTCTGCATGGAGTTCCGTTGGAGATCGTTTCGGACAGAGACACGCGGTTCACTTCTATTTTCTGGACTCGCATTCAGGAGGCTATGGGTGCGAAGTTGAAGTTCAGTACTGCCTTCCACCCACAGACAGACGGACAGACAGAGCGGGTGAACCAGATCTTAGAGGATATGTTGCGAGCTTGCGCATTGGACTTCAAGGACAGTTGAGATGATTGTCTTGCTTATGCGGAGTTTACGTACAACAATAGTTTTCAGGCGAGTATCGGTATGACACCTTATGAGGCACTGTATGGGCGACCTTGTCGCTCACCGCATTGCTGGCTAGAGGTTGGTGAGCGTAGCTTGATTGGCCCAGAGTTAGTGCAGGCGACGTCAGAGAAGATTGATATTATTCGACGTCGGCTCCTTACAGCGCAGAGCAGACAGAAGAGCTACGCTGATACGAGACGGAGGCCACTAGAGTTCACAGTTGGGGATCATGTGTTTTTGCGAGTTTTCCCTATGAAGGGAGTCCTTCGGATCGGGAAGAAGGGAAAACTGGCACCGCGATTCATTGGTCCATTCCAGATCCTCGATCGTGTAGGAGCAGTGGCTTACCGATTGGCTTTACCCACGCCTCTCGCGAGCGTTCACAACGTATTTCATGTTTCTATGCTGAAGAAGTACGTTGCTGATCCTTCTCATATCATCAGATGGGAGCAGGTGCAGTTAGGAGAGGATGTTACATATATCCTGCGACCGACACGTATCCTAGACAGGAAGGAGCAGGTACTGCGTAGCAAGGTGATTCCCCTTGTGAAGGTATTATGGACGCATCACTCTGAGGAGGAGGCTACCTGGGAGACAGAAGCCGAGATCAGAAAGAACTACCCACAGCTTCTCGAGGAGTACGAAAAGGTATAAAATTTTGAGGACGAAATTATTTGCTAAGGGGGGTAGATTGTAACGCCCGTGAAAATCCATACTTGGGCTCGAGTACCAACTCGACCCGAAATTTGTGTAGAATTCATTCCTTTAGAAAATATGACTAGGTTAGCTAGTGCAACGTTAGAATAGCTGGGAAATGGTCCCTGATCACTTTAAATACGTTCTACAAGGCCCAAAGCGAGTGGAACCAAGGGTGCTATAATGCTCTAAAGCCTCGGATCAAACTCTAAACCGGTTTGTTCTCGGGACCTCCTTGAAACTTTGTATTGGATCTAGACCGCGCGTCGTAAGTCAGATACCTACCATCTTAGACCGTTATGACCACTTAGCTGGGCTTGGCAATCGTTTCGAAAATCAAGTCCAACTGACGTTCAGAGGCTATTTCATTGAGCATGGAGTGAAGAGAGTGAGAATAGGGTTAGAATTGGAATTTGAAATTCAAATCTGGCACACAAATTTGATGCATCAGTATTAAGCGTTCTGACCGTCAGAATACAGCCAAATTACACCCTTGGATCAGGAAAAATTTCTATTACATATCACGAGACTTATAGGCCTGATCTTGGTGCAGTGACCGTTAAACTGAAACTAGACCGACACGTGCGATCTGGGAACCTTACCGGTCCGAAAACTGGATGTGTGCTAGATCCAGTATGCATGAGCTTTAGTCCGACCACATTTGGCTAGGGGACCATCAGAAATGCTCTTTTGGACCGAAACGGCCCCGATTTGGTTAGGCACCAAGTAAACATTGTTCCCAAGCCTATTTTGGGCATGTTTTAGGCTATAAAAGGGGTTGAAACCCTCACTCCTCTCTCCCATCCGAATTTGAGAGAAATCCTAACTTGGGAGAGAGAAAAAGGTGAGAGATTGTGAGAGTGTGGAAGAGTTCTTCCTGCCACTTGTGCTACGTGTTGCACGTGCTCAAGCAACACACCTCTACCGTTTTTTCGGCAATTTCACCGTGATTCTAGGTAAGCAAATACCCTAAATAGTTGTTGATTTGAGTTTTCTTTGCTTCCATAGCGATGTAGCTTATGGATCTCGTGTATTAGGTTCCTTATTCGCCGTAGACGAAGCGTATACGCTCCGCTTCAATTCACGAGTCTACAAGACATAAGGTGAGGATTTTAGACGCTTTGATTGACGGTTCCCAACGCTTTCAATGTCGTTTAATAGTAGATTTTTGACGGTATCGCCGTTTGACATGTACAAAATGCTCTCCGTTTCCCATTTCGTAAATTAACGAAGAATATGAGAATTAGGGCATTTTAGTCATTTGTAGGAAGTACTGTTTACATTCATATTTTGCTGATGTGATTGACATGGTTTGTTGTCGCATTAGGAAGTTAGGAATACGTGCATAATTAGTTTGGCGAAGAGATTCGCCTAATTGCACACTTCGGGTCGACATGCTATATGTAGACTTAAGTGTGTAGTGTATGTGTTTGTATAAATGTTTGTATTAGTATGTATTGAACTAAATGATGTTATGAATTAGTTTGAGATGGATTTCACTACTAATATGCTGACCTAAATGATTTTCTACATGTTGACTAAATGTATGATTTCATTACGTACATGGAATATAAGTGCTTCAGGATTTGCTTAAGTTGAATGTTATAACATGTGTTAACATGCTCATATGATTGTATTTCAATTCCAATACTTTTACATATATTGTTGATGTGATTCCATAAGTGTTTGGGACTAGACTTAGTCCAGGCAGTCGGTAACCGAGCGAATTCGTGGCTGACTGGTCATAGCCACGAACGACGCGTCGATGAACGCGATTCGTGTTTAGAGTTGGCGGCAGTGGTTAGGCCACGCGAAGTATTTTACGCACTTCATGTCATTCGACTTGAGATGCGATCGCGCTAGTCGAGCCCGTCAAGCAACCCGACTGGCCGATGTATGTTCACCTTGTATGAGTCATAACTGCTTGAACCTAGGGTACTGATCTTACCATTGTAAACCCCGTTAACCATGGTACCTTGATCCACGAATACTCATGAGCCGGGCATGGTGGTATGGGACACCGTAGTCGAGCTGTCGGCCTACGCTGGGGCCACAAATCTCCCCGTAGTGACCAGTGAGCACCTAGACTCGTGAGCAGATTATGGTGGTATGGGACACTATATTCTAGCTGTCGGCCTACACTGATCAGGAGACGAGTCCTTTGTAGTGACCGCGAGCGTATTCTGAGTCCACGGGAGGCGACGACCCTTCCGTTGCAGTAGAGTACAGTAGGCCTGTATTGATAAGGTGATGGGGGAGCGGTGCAACGAGTGCGAGCAACAGCCCTGGCAGCCCTTGCAGTGACCTACGAAATATACATCGTATGAGATTACTAGGAGTGACGACCCTAGATAGGATCTGTGTTGGGATTGATACAAGGGAAGTACCCTAGTTTCCCAATCCTGCTGTTTGAATGGACTAATAACAACTTGGAAATCATATCACCATAGCATTGCATGTGCCTGGAAGATGTGGAGCACTATAGGGAGTGTGGAATGCCGCGGTCGTAAGATGTTGTCGTATGAGGGAGATCGTCGGTGAGGGCATACATCACGTCATGACATCTTGCATTAACAACAGTATTAGGATTGTCTGATTTACTGCTTTACTATTATCGCATGATTGAATTGTGAACATGCTAATCTTTGCTCTATGATTCCACTGAGTTGATCACTCACTCCCACGTTACGGGATGGTGTTTGGAACACCCACCAGACCCTGTTGTAGATGCAGGTGAGGCTGAGATCCAGGAGGTGGAGCCAGACATCGACGAGGACCAGGACGAGTTCTCGTACATGCAGTATCACGATGGCTTCGCGTAGGCGACCTGGATCGATGGGATTTCAGTGGGACCATTTTGGATATTTATTTTGTTCATGTATATTATATGAGACTCAGAGATGTAGTCATACTTTGGAGACAGATGAGATTTACTTTATTTTTTCATACAGTGATATATATATTGTTTAGTCTTCCGCTTGCTTTTATCACTGGATCTGAAGTATGAATTGCAGTTTTGGTATACTTTTACTCATGTGAATGCTTTAAATCAGACGACATTGAATCATAATCATTTTTGTTGCATAAGTGACGGTCTGGAACTCGGGGGTTGAGTTTATACACGACCCCCGATTTTCAGGGGTTACAATTAGGTTGAACCACTTTAAATATGAACTAAAAGATCCAAAATAAGTAGGACCACTAATGCTACATTATCTAGAAACCTATGATCAATCTCTAAACCTAGTTGCTCATGGGAGCATCGTGAAACTTCGTATCGCACCTGGACCGCATTTCGAAAGTCTGATTACCTTGAAACTATACGATTATGACCGTCTTGTTAGATTTGAAAATCACCTCAGAAATCAAATCCAAATGGTATCCCAAAACTATTTCCTTGAGCTCGGAGCAGAGTGAGTGAGAGACGTGAATTTCTTTAAAATTAAATCCGAATTTAAGTAAAGTGAGTCGTGTCGCTTGCGGGCCAAATATAATGATTCAGACCGTCAGAATCTGACCCAATTACACCCTTAGATTAGGGAAAAGGTCCCACACAGGCAATGCACTTGTGGCCCTGATCGAATTTCGGTGACCGTTGAACTGAAACTGGTCCGCCGTGTCTGATCTGTAAATTCGATCAGTAAAAAAACTTAACCTAACCTAGATCCATGGTCAGGAAGCTTAAGTCCGACCGCATTCAGTAAAGGGGCCTCCAGAAATGCTCCATTGAGTCGAAACAAATGAGTTTTGGATATAACCTGAGTATACCTTGGCCTTGGGGCCATTTCCATCAGTCCTGGGCCTATATAAAGGCTTAAACCCACCCCATTTCTATTCCATATGATTTTGTAACACTAGGAGAAAGATATGAGAAAAAAGAGAAGGAAAGAGAGAAAGTGAGAGAGAGAGTGGGAGAGAGTTCATGGGATTCGATCCCATCGCTCCACAAGATAAATTACCACTTCTACATCGCTATTCTGGCGATTCTGATTCCAAAATTAGGTAAGAAACCTAACCCTAATCTGTTTTAGGGTTTCAAATAGTGTAAGTGCTGGAATAGCTAACCTATTCCTTGTTACAGGTGGTTGTTATGCATAGATGAAGGAATAGTGTTCGAAGCGAGTCATTACAAGTCTACCGGTGAAAGGTACAGACTATAAATGTTTAGGTTATAGTTTTCAAGGCTTTCAATGTCAGGAATGATTTATGTTTGACTTTATTGCTATCACACATGTTAGATACAATGTCTTTCGTATAATATATATACTCAGTTAATTTTTAAATGCATTCCATGTGTTTGTTGAATTGCCTGAATGAATATGGAATTATGGTTTGCACTTGTTAGGATTGATGCTTAGAAATACATGATTAGTGTATGTGTGGCAACTCCTATGTGGAAGGAATTGTTGTAAAATGTGTTTAATTAAGCTATTACATGTATGTGAATATGTGTAGCCTAAGTGTTTGATAAAATGCCTGAATGATAAAATGCATGTTGTAATGTATTTAATGAGGATGTTGAGATGTGATCCTCAATCCCATCATGCATTGTTACAGTTTCCTCTATGTAACCTATCTTACTACTATGTGATTTATGGGCGAATTACCTAAGTATGATAATATGTTTTATATGTGTTTGTTGAAATGTTTGTATGCATTTGGAATCTGGATTTGTGATTGCCATGATTAACTATCGTAGGTACATGCTTGTTATATATGTGACAACTCCTTGGTAAGAGGATTTGCCCTAATACGTAATATAACCAATATACGTGATGTATATTGGAAGGTGTAGTTTAAATGTTTGTAAAAATGTCTGAATGAGTTAGTACTTAGTAAATTATGATTTATAAGGGAGTTGAGATATGAATCCCAACTACCTTAGCTGTGTGTATGATTTTATCCATGTACTGTATATGATTCATGTTTAGCTGTGTGTATGATTTCCTCCATGTACTGTATATTCATGTTTCCATAGTATGCTCAAATGATTGTAGGATGGACTTATTATTCATTACTTCTTCGACAATCTCATATGCTTACTTATTGTAATTGCACGTGGTTGGGACTCTATTATAGTCTAGGCGATCGGTAACAGGCCTCAACCTAGTGGCTGAGGTTATTTTCGCCACACAGGATGTGTTCGATGAATCCGAGCCATACTTGGGATGTCGACAGTGGTTAGGCCATACGGAGTACTTATGCACTTCATGTCGATCAACTCAACGTGCGCTCGTACTAGTCGTACTCGTCTAATAAACTGATTGGCTCAATGTATGTTCACCATGTATGAACGCTACTTCTTGAACCTCAGGTATCGAACTTACCAGTGGAAAAGCCCCTTTTACCTTAGTACCTCGATCCGCTAAGACTCATGAGCTGGACATGATGGTATGGGACACTGTGGTCGAGCTGTCAGCCTACGCTGGGGCGACGAGCCTCCCCGTAGTGACCAGTGAGCAACCCAGACTCATGAGCTGAATATGGTGGTATGGGACACTGTATTTGAGCTGTCAGCCTACACTGATAAGGTGACGAGTCCTTTGTAGTTACCTCAAGCATACTCTGAGACTACGTTGAGGCGACAAGCCTTTCCATAGCAACTAGAGTATAAACTAGGCCTACACTGATAAGGTGACGAGCCCTTTGTAGTGACTTAGAACTGCGACATCATATGAGATTTATTGGGACTGACGACCTTAGAATGGATCATTATTTGGGAATGATATAAGGGAGGTACCTTAGCTTTCCAATCCTGCTGTATGAAAAGGATTAATAAGAACTTGGTAATTATGTTCATGCACTGCATTGCATGTGTCATTTGGCATTGGGTAGTGCACTGGGGATGTGTCTGACATGCGCGACCGTGAGATGAAGATCACAGAGGGAGTGCAGGCAAGGGCATGCATCATTTATACATACCATTTTTGTATTAATCAGAGTACTTAGAGATATTTGCTTGTATTACTTTATCATTACTACTTGACTGAATTGATGACATGTTAACCTTTACTTTATAGCCCCACAGAGTTGATCACTCACTCTCATGTTATGGGACAGTGTTTGAAACACCAACCAGTCCCTATTTTAGTTTCAGATAATGACGATGCTTGCGAAGTGGAGCTGAACTTTTATGATGATGAGGAGGGTTTCTCCTATATGCAACTATCAGGCGGGTTTATGTAGACCATGTTCTGATCAACGGGGTCACAGGGATGTTGATTAGACGTAATTTCACTTATTATTTTGTACTGTAGGGAACACCCATGTATATTCATTTTGTTCATTTTAAAGTATACATGTGTATATTTAACCTGGTAACATGCTCACACTCTAGAGACCTACAACAGTTTATATATTTTATATATTTATCACAGTCTTTCGCTTGTGAAATTAAACTGTCTCTAGAGTATGATATGTTGTTTTGGTCTAATCCCACTCATGTTTAATGTACTAATATGAATAACAGTTTAATGTTTAATGTACTCATCATTATCTATGTTTCGTAAGTGATGCGTTGGAACTCGAGAGTGGAGTTTATGCTCGACCTCCGATTTACAGGGCATTACAAGATGGTATCAAAGTATGATTTGGATTAAACTGGACCGGGGTTATAGTAACACGACACACTTTGACGCACTCTAATTTAGAAAGGGGGCGATGGAATTTAGGAACGACATTAGGATCCCAAGTTTCACCGATAGGCGAGATTAACTATAGTAGTTTAGAACATACGCGTTCATAATCATGCAAATGGATCTCAATCACATTTAGACCGTTAGTCGACAAATCTAAAAAGGGCATGGATAGGTGCGTGAACAGTTGGGGAAAACAGACCCTAGAGCCTAGGTGTAAGACCCGTATCTTAGTCCGTACCGTTCCGTAGACTTCCGCGGTCTTACCGGTCTAATTCCGGCAACCTTCGACCTTTAACCAATATTGGCGCACGATCTTGATTCATATGCCGCCAACCTGAGCCGACTCAAACCAAGATCATTACCACAGCGACCGCGCCATTACTGCGGTTCCGATGCCGTGACTTGCGCGCCGAGGCAATACGCTGGTCAAGAGATGTAGGCCAACGTTCGGTGTGAGGAAAACGTCACGCGTTGCGAAACCCAAGAGAATCTCTACGATGTGTCACATCAATCCCATCAATCAATCAATCCATCAATCCATCACATGTCAAGTACATGTCAAGTACACATCACCTTTCACCCATTCCCAAGCAACCACAAAAGTTAAGATTTCCTTACAAAGCCCATACCTCTCTTACACAAAATGCCTCAAAAGTCAAGAATCTCTTATACCTCCCATGCCTTTCTTACACAAAAGGCCCCCAAAGTCAAGGTTTTCTTACACACCCATCATTCATCCATCCATCCATCACCCATCTCTCTCTTTACAACACTCTCTCTCTTTCTCATTTCTCATCTCATTTTCTCAAGCAAAGAGAAATCCATACGTATGAAGCTCTCCAAGCCACTCCCTCCCTTTCAAAAAAACTCCAAGTGTGGCCCACCTCCCCATGCCAAGATTTCCAATCCTAGTCATCCATTCCTCATCTCCTCCATTGAAATCAAAGCTAAGGTGCTAAGGGACCCCTCGGAGCAAGAAGATCATACGGTGGGTGCTAGTTAATACTAGTTTTTCATATTTTTAAGGTGGGGCAAGTGAGGCCAACCGATCAATGGTTTGGATCTCACTTGGGACCCAAAGTTGTGGCCGATGGCCCACTTTGATCATCATGATCATCCATGGTGGGGCCATTCTCCATGGACCCCATCATGATGTTTATTTCATTACATTTAAAGGTCATCTAGACCGTCCATATTGGTGGAGAAAGGATCTCCACCGTTGAATTCAATTTTGCTAGTTCCATGTGTAAGGGAACCATTTTATTGTATGATCTCTTACAAAAGAGGACTCATAGTGGTGGAGCCCTCCATCACAAGCGTGTCCCACTTTCCATCTCTCTCTCCCTTCTCATTTCATTTTTTTTATTTTATTTATTTTATTTTATGTCATTATATATCGTTGTGTGGCCCACTAAGATGCATGTATTGGATCCATTCCATTTTTAGATGGGGCCCACCTTGTATGTGTATGGGTAGTCATGTGATGGCCCACCTAAACAGGGCCCACCTCCACGCACCTTCCTGCAATGGCCAGACCGTCCAGCGTCTAGGACGCTAGACGTCCCTGTATAAAGGAAAACACAAATATAAGCTTTGTTCAAGCTTTGGGTGTGACCCACTTGTATAGGCCCCACCTTGATGTTTTGGTACAATCCAAGCCGTCCATCATCTTTCCCTTATCATTTTAGGCGTTGAGCCAAAGAATGAGGTCAATCTGATAATCAGGCGGGCCATACCATAGAAAATGATATTTCTTACCCTTCAAATGCTATTAGGACCCACCTTGCTGTACCTACGTACTAAAAATACCGAACATTAGACTCGTTTTGTGTGTTTTGGGTCCTAGAAACTAATGGACGGAGTGGATTCTCAAGTTCCGGACCCCACACGCGAAAAACCCTAGAAAAATGGGTTTTTCCCAATTTTTACAGAGGCAGAGCCTCTGTCCCACATTGCTGTGTATAGTGTTTGGCGGGCGGACGTCAGGGGCCCACGACCCTGCATGTGGGCCCCACCGTGATGTTTACTTGTCATCCAAGCTGTCCACGAGGTGAGTCATCCCTAGCAGTGGGCCCCCTCCAAGTTTCAGCCTGATCCAACGCTTAGGTGGCCCACACCATAGGAGACAGTGGAATTGAACATCTACCATTGAAAATTATTTTTGGGTCCACAAAAGTTTCAGATCAAGATGAAATTTATTTTTCCTCCTCATCCAGGTCCGTGCGACCTTATGAACGGATTGGATGGTGAGTAAACATTACAGTGGGTCCCACATGGGACCCACAATGATGTATGTGTTTTAAGTCCACCGTCCAGGCGGACGGTGGTACCCACCTTGACGTATTGTTTTGCCTCCACCGTCTAGCGGACGGTGGAGTCCTCTATGATGCATGTGTTGTCCACACTGTCCAACGACAATGGGACCCACCATGATGCATGTGATGCATCCAGACCGTTCATCCACTTGGTAAGATCATTTTAAGGCATGAGTGAAGATTGGGTGGGCCACCTATGTTTGGGTATGGCCCATTTGTTATATAAAGGCTTATGGGTTAGGCCCATTTAATTTATAAAAG
This sequence comes from Magnolia kwangsiensis, assembly GCA_037074715.1. Taxonomy (NCBI): domain Eukaryota; kingdom Viridiplantae; phylum Streptophyta; class Magnoliopsida; order Magnoliales; family Magnoliaceae; genus Magnolia; species Magnolia kwangsiensis. The sequence continues at coordinate 108,576,061 of CM073573.1, read as the reverse complement.
GCCTATGGGTTAGGCCCATTTAATTTATAAAAGGCCTATGGGTTAGGCCCATTTGATTTGTCAAAGGCCTATGGGTTAGGCCCATTTGATTTGTCAAAATGCCTATGGGTTTAGGCCCATTTAAGACACATAAAGCCCATAGGATTAGGCCCATTCGATGCAATCTAATGCCCACAGGTTATGACCCATTGTAATGCACATAAGGCCCATTGGTGCGGCCCATTAACGTGGCCCACTTGATGAATAAAAGGCCCATATGATATGGCCCATTTGATGTATTTAAGGCCCAATGGGATGTACCTAAGGTCCATTGCAATGTGTGATCCCAACCTGATTTATATAAGGATATTCTCTACGGACTATGCCTTGGGAGAAATGTTGGTTTGACTTTCACATTGCGAGTGTAATGCTGGTTGGATGTCCACATTACGACTCTCTTTAGGGCCCATTATTAGGCCCATACTTATTATGTATAGGCAGTCCAGGCCCATCTGCATTGTAAGGATAGTTCATCTCATTATAACATGTTTAGTATAGTTTCATGACTCATGATCATATACATCATACGTATGCTTAATATGAGAGTGACTGATCATAGCATATGCCTTCGGGTAGATTGTTTATGGGACTCCGATTAGGCGGTGTTACCCTGCATGAGCGCACGATACGCGCAGGATTTACTGCATGATTGGATAGTGTGATTCATGCATTTCGCATTGTATGACATGGTTATTGTACACCCTAGCGACATCAGGGCCATAACTTCCACATACGTATCGTGGTTGGCAGGATTGGATACCAGAAATTTTATTTTACATGGGGTGCTATAGATGTCCCTGGATGAAAGTTCCTAAACCCTTATGGTACCAAGAGGTTGCTCCAACGTCTAGACCGAGTGGGTAGATGAGCGTTGAGTGCCGATTACCAGATGGCTGCGCTCTTCACTGTGTCATGGTCGGATGGAAGGGGGTGCGGCCTTACCTTCCCGAGTGTAGGGGGCAATGCTAGGTTGAGTCTGACCAGCTCGAGAAGTGGGTCCGCTATCGATGAGTCGAGCCCGATATTGGCAGACGGATAGTAAGGTCTCTTCCACTTACCTTATTGCGCGTGATATGGCGGCAATCTGGTTTAGAGTGTACTAGACCCCGGTGATATTCTAGAGTTGAGCTATATTGACATGTGGACTTAGATGAGGATTGTATGCTTAACTTACATCTTGCATCGAATAGCCTTGGTACGGCTCATGATATTTATGGATTCATCTGCATATTTCGTATTACTCTGATATTGCATGATCATATTATTACCTTGCGCACACACTTTCACCACCCTCTAAGCTTTCTATAAGCTTATGCACGACCGTTGCGTACAGGTGACGTTGGGGCGCAGCAGCGCTGAGGATGGAGCACTTGCAGATCATTTTTAGAGTTTTTATTCCTTACCATTGTATTTCCCTTTATGATCATTGTACTTGTAAAGTTTTTGATCATAGTGGAAATGTAATGGAGTTCTTGGTTGTTGTTTGTGGGTTATGCCTTTGGTTATGCTTATTACGAATCAAACTGACATTGAAAATCCTCCCCGTAGTGTCCCAGGATCGGAACCTAGCGAATGGGAGCTGAGAGCTGAGAATAGGGTTTTACGGAGGCTGTTGGCACCGGATTCGGTAATCAAAAATTTTTTGAGCCTGGTTTCTGAGTTTGGGGCGTGACAGAAGTTAGTATCAGAGCATAACTTGGGAATAACCGAGAACAACATTACATATTTGCTATGAGTGGGGAATGGCTAAGTCCCGAAGTTCGGATAACTTGGCGATCTCCCGTTATAGACCCTTAACGTGCGTGCCTTCGAGAGTTTTTAAGTTGATAGGCGCCTTCGCTCTTTCCTATAGGACATGGCGCGTGGGAGAGTGACCCGATCGACTCCTCCACCACCACCTGAGGATCCCGCTCTACCACCTGCGGCTCCCTCATTACCAGCTACGATGCCTGTTCCACCACCTGAGATTCCTACTGCCCATCCCGAGTATCCTACTCCTCCACCAGAGACCGGCGCAGAGCCGACCGTATCCGTGAGTGCATCTCAGTTGCAGCAGATGTTACAGGCTGTGACAGCTGAACTCCATGGGCAGGTCAGGCACCCCATTGTTTCACCAGCACAGGCAGAGCAGGATCGTGCTAATGTTCTCCTTCGAGAGTTTTAACGGCTCGATCCCCTTCATTTTCAGGGTGAGCCAGACCCGACAGTAGCTGAGAGATGGCGCGCCGATGTAGAGAAGGTATTCGAGACGATGGGATGTACGACAGAGCGATGAGTTCGACTAGCCGTATTTCTTCTCCATGGTGAGGCTGAGCACTGGTGGGCATCAGTTTCCCGAGCAGCAGGCGCCGACTTTGTATGGACATGGTAGGATTTTATGGATCGGTTTGACCGACAGTACTTCCCTGATCACATCCGACGACAGCGAGAGTTGGAGTTTGAGGCCCTGGTGCAGGGCGATATGACAGTGGTCCAGTATGCAGCTCGCTTTGTTACACTGTCTAGATTTGCACCCTATCTAGTTGATGACGAAGAGCGGAGAGCCCGTCACTTTGAGGATGGCTTGCGTTACGGTCTTCGCAGCCGTGTTATTAGGCATGAGCTTCTGACTTTTGAGGAAGTGGTGCGGAAGGCCCAGATCTTCGAGACTGAGTGGGCCGGTTCTCAGTCTGATCGCGGTCAGAGGAGAGACCGGAAGAGGCAGGCTCCTCCTAGTGACTCTCAGCAGCGTCGACCAAAGCAGCAGAGGCGCACAGGTCACCCAGCCTTTCGAGCACCAGCAGTACCTCCAGCACCACCTTAGAGGCAGTTCACCGGTACTTGTTTTAGGTGTGGTGCGACAGGACACCGTTCGTGGGAGTGTCCCAGCCCCCAGCAGCAGCAGAGAGGTCCACAGCAGCAGAGGGCTCCACAGTAGCCTCCACTGCAGCAGCAGAGACTACCACAGCAGCAGCGACAGCAGCCCCCACCACCGAGGGCACCTCAGCAGTAGCATCAGCATCAACATCAGCCTCCAAGGCCGCAGCAGCAGAGGCAGCAGTTTCGATCACCTCAGCGACCCCAGCAGCAGTAGCAGCACGTTCAGAGGGGACAGGCATCTCCCCAGCTAGCTCAGGCTAGGTTCTATGTGGCTCAGCAGGACTTGCAGTCGTCTGGAGGAGTCGTTGAGGGTATATTTTCAGTGTCTGCATGCATTGCACGTGTGTTATTTGATTTCGGTACATCACATTCTTTTGTGGCCGAGAGCTTCTGCTGATCGACTGGCTTACCGTTGGAGTTTGCTTGTGAGAGCCTATCAGTATCGACTCCCCTGGGGAGGACTGTAGTGTTGGGCCAATTTTATTCGTCTTGTCCCGTTCTAGTTGGGGATACCTTTTTGCCTGCCAATTTTTTTGCATTGCCGATGTCCGAATTTGATGTCATCCTGGGCATGGATTGGCTCGTCGAGTACTATACCATATTAGACTGCGCCGTGAGGACAGTCACGTTCTGTATACCCGTCGTGCCACAGTTTCAGTTCTTTGTAGAGGCCAGAGGAGAGCGGTTATCTTGTTTGATGTCATGTGCCATCGAGGAGCCTGTTGCCGGTTGTATCGACCATTTGCCCGTGGTTTGCAATTTTCCCGATATGTTCCAGGAGATTTTAGGATTACCGCCTCACCGACTCACCGAGTTCCAGATTGACCTCTTGCCCGGTACCGTGCCTATTTCGAAGGCCCCGTATCGCATGGCACCGTTGGAGTTACGGGAACTGTAGAAGCAGTTGGACGAGTTGCGAGAGTTGGATTTTATCCGTCCGAGCAGTTCATCATGGGGAGCGTCGGTACTCTTCGTGAAGAAGAAGGATGGTTCGTTGAGGATTTGCGTTGACTATCATGAGCTCAACAAAGTCACGATCAAGAACAAGTACCCACTCCCGAGGATTGATGATTTGTTCGATCTGTTGCAGGGTGCACAATTCTTTTCGAAGATCGACCTTTATTCCGGTTATCATCAGATTCGGGTCCGAGATGAGTACATTTCGAAGACAGCATTCATGATGCGTTACAGTCATTTTGAGTTTCAGGTCATGTCCTTCGGACTGACCAATGCACCCGCGGTCTTCATGCAGCTGATGAACGAGGTCTTCCGCCCATATCTAGATCAGTTTGTTGTAGTCTTCATCGAAGACATTCTGATCTATTCGAGGACCCGTGAGGAGCACGAGCAGCATTTGGAGATCACCTTGCAGACCCTCCGCGCACGCCAGCTGTATGCGAAGCTGGAGAAATGCGAGTTCTGGCAGGAGGAGGTGAAGTTCCTCGGTCACGTGGTGACGAGGGAGGGTGTCGCAGTGGACCCCTCGAAGGTCGAGGCAGTGCGTCAGTGGGGCCAGCCCATGACTGCGACAGAGATTCATAGTTTTCTTGGTTTAGCAAGCTATTACCGCGTTTCATTAAGGGCTTCTCTCGTATTGCAGCCCCGCTGACCAGGTTGACTCGGAAGGGCGTACAGTTTATTTGGAGTGACGCCTACGAGCGAGCATTTATGGAGTTGAAGGACCGTCTGACATCCGCTCCTGTCCTCATCCTTCCCTCTGGGAGTGACGGATTTATTATATTCACCGATGCCTCGCATATTGGTTTGGGTGCTGTTCTGATGCAGCACGGGAGACCAGTGGCCTTTGCGTCTCGTCAGCTCAAGGTTCATGAGCTGAACTATCCTACGCATGATTTGGAGCTGGCTACAGTTGTCTTCACACTGAAGGTGTGGAGGCACTATCTTTATGGGGTCAGGTTCGAGCTCTTCTCCGATCACAAGAGCTTGAAGTACCTCTTCTCGCAGTCTGAGTTAAATATGAGACAGAAGCGCTGGATGGATCTTCTGAAGGACTATGATTTTGATCTCCAGTACCACCCGGGTAAGGCAAACGTGGTGGCAGATGCCCTTAGCCGTCAGCCACGAGGCCTAGTGGCGCATATGATGATTTAGGAGTGGTGGATGCTTGAGGATATCGTAGCGTATGATTTTGAGTTCGACCTGCAGTCTTCTATCGTGCAGTTATCGAGCCTCTCGATTCAACCCTCTCTTATCGCAAGGGTGATCGAGGCTCAGCAGGCTGATGAGTTGTTGCAGAGTTACATGGCTGAGGTAGCATCTGAGAGTCAGGAAGATTGGCACATTAGTGCAGACGGTGGACTTCGCTTCAGAGGCCGATTATGTGTCCCGGATATTCCAGAGTTACACAGAGATCTTATGACCGAAGCACATCGATCACAATTTTCTATCCACCCGTGCTCGACGAAGATGTACCGTGACATGAGGCGACAGTAATTTTGGGCGGGGATGAAGTGCCAGATCGCCAGTTTTGTGGCCGAGTGTGACACGTGCCAATGTGTCAAGGCCGATCATCAGAGACCTCCTGGTTTATTGCAGCCGTTAAGCGTCCCGATGTGAAAGTGGGAGCACGTGTCGACTGATTTCATTATGGGTTTGTCGAGGACTCAGCATGGTCATGACGCCATTTGGGTTGTTGTGAATCGTCTGACGAAGTCGGCACATTTCCTTACGATGCGTGCGACTTGGTCTATGGACCGACTTGCGAGATTATTCATCGAGGAGATTGTGAGACTGCATGGCGTTCCAGTCTCGATTGTTTCTGACCGAGACTTGAGGTTCACGTCTCAGTTTTGGGGGAGCTTCCAGCGAGCGATGGGGACTGATTTGTAGCTCAGCACCGCATACCATCCGCTGATCGATGTCCAGACCAAGAGGGTCAACCAGATCCTTGAGGATATGCTTCGGGCCTTCGCGATTGATTACGGGGGTGGCTGGGATGAGCATCTCCGATTGGCTGAGTTCGGTATAACAATAGCCATCAGGCGACCATCGGCATGGCTCCTTTTGAGGCACTATATGGTAGACCATGCAGATCACCGAGTTTCTGGACCGAGGTTAGAGAGCGTCGTCTCCTAGGTCCCGAGCTTGTGCAGGAGACGTCAGAGGCTATTAACATCATCAGGCAGAGGATGCACACAGCTCAGAGCCGATAGAAGAGTTTTGCTGATCGTCGGCGTTGTCCCTTGGAGTTTGATGTAGGGGACCATGTGTATCTCAAGGTCTCTCCCATGAAGGGCGTAGTTCGATTTGGAGCGAAGGGCAAGCTTGCCCCGAGATTTATAGGACCTTTTGAAATCACTGGGTGCGTTGGCACCGTGGCCTATCAACTTGCCTTGCCATCTCAGTTGTCTGGCGTCCACAACATTTTTCAAGTCTCCATGTTGAGGAAGTGTGGGTCAGACATAGTTTCCATTATTGATTGGCAGCCGCTGGAGGTTCGTGAGGACGCTTCTTACATTGAGCAACCAGTCTGTATCCTTGATTGGAACGAGCAGGTCCTCAGAACCAAGGTCATTCCGTTGGTGAAGGTTCAGTGGGGTCACCATTCTGTAGAGGAGGCTTCTTGGGAGCGTGAGGCAGAGATTCGAGAGCGTTATCCTCATCTCTTTGATGGTTGATCATGTATTGTATTTTATATGCTATCTCTGATTCTATATGATGATGTTATGTCTCTTATTCCTTATGAGTTATGCCTAGTTGCAATGATTGTGTAAATTTCGAGGATGAAATTTTTATGAGGGGAGAGCTATAAGACCCGTATCTTAGTCCGTACCGTTCCATAGACTTCCGCGGTCTTACCGGTCGAATGTCGGCAACCTTCGACCCTTAACCAATTTTGGCACGCGACCCTGATTCATATGTCGTTAACCTGAGCCGACTCAACTCAAGACCATTACCACAGCGACCGCGCCATCGTTGCGGTTCCGATGCCGCGACTTGCGCGCCGAGGCGATACGCTGGTCAAGAGATGTGGGCCAACGTTCGGTGAGAGGAAAACACCACGCGTTGCGAAATCCAAGAGAATCTCTACGATGTGTCACATCAATCCCATCAATCAATCAATCCATCAATCCATCACATGTCAAATACATGTCAAGTACACATCACCTTTCACCCATTCCCAAGAAACCAAAAAAGTCAAGATTTCCTTACAAAGCCCATACCTCTCTTACACAAAATGCCTCAAAAGTCAAGAATCTCTTACACCTCCCATGCCTTTCTTACACAAAAGGCCACCAAAGTCAAGGTTTTCTTACACACCCATCATTCATCCATCCATCCATCACCCATCTCTCTCTTTACAACACTCTCTCTCTTTCTCATTTCTCATCTCATTTTCTCAAGCAAAGAGAAATCCATACGTATGAAGCTCTCCAAGCCTCTCCCTCCCTTTCAAAAAAATGCCAAGTGTGGCCTACCTCCCCATCCCAAGATCTTCAATCCTAGCCATCCATTCCACATCTCCTCCATTGAAATCAAAGCTAAGGTGCTAAGGGACCCATAGGAGCAAGAGGATCAGACGGTGAGTGCTAATTAATACTAGTTTTTCATGTTTTTAAGATGGGGCAAGTGAGGCCAACCGATCAATGGTTTGGATCTCACTTGGGACCCAAAGTTGTGGCTGATGGCCCACTTTGATCATCATGATCATCCATGATGGGGCCATTCTCCATGGACCCCATCATGATGTTTATTTCATTGCATTTAAAGGTCATCTAGACCATCCATATTGGTGAAGAAAGGATCTCCACCGTTGAATTCAATTTTGCTAGTTCCATGTGTAAGGGACCCATTTTATTGTATGATCTCTTACAAAAGATGGCTCATGGTGGTGGAGCCCTCCATCACAAGCGTGTCCCACTTTCCATCTCTCTCTCCCTTCTCATTTCATTTTTTTTATTTTATTTATTTTATTTTATGTCATTATATATCGTTGTGTGGCCCACTTGGATAGACCCCACTAGGATGCATGTATTGGATCCATTCCATTTTTAGATGGGGCCCACCTTGTATGTGTATGGGTAGCCGTGTGATGGCCCACTTAAATAGGGCCCACCTCCACACACCTTCCTGCAACGGCCAGGCCGTCCAGCGTCTGGGACGCTGGACGTCCCTGTATAAAGGAACTGTATAAAGGAAAACACAAATATAAGCTTTGTTCAAGCTTTGGGTGTGACCCACTTGTATAGGCCCCACCTTGATGTTTTGGTACAATCCAAGCCGTCCATCATCTTTCCCTTATCATTTTAGGCGTTGAGCCAAAGAATGAGGTCAATCCGATAATCAGGCGGGCCATACCATAGAAAATGATATTTCTTACCCTTCAAATGCTATTAGGACCCACCTTGCTGTGCCTACGTACTAAAAATACCGAACATTAGACTCGTTTTGTGTGTTTTGGGTCCTAGAAACTAATGGACGGAGTGGATTCTCAAGTTACAGACCCCACATGCGAAAAACTCCAAAAAAATGAGTTTTTCCCAATTTTTGCAGAGGTAGAGCCTCTGCCCTCTGACATGCAGCAGCCGTAGCAGCTGCACACTGCTGCGTGCAGCATTTGCTGGGCGAACGTCAGGGGCCCACTGCCCTGTATGTGGGCCCCACCGTGATGTTTACTTGTCATCCAAGCTGTCCACGAGGTGGGCCATCCCCAGCAGTGGACCCCCTCCAAGTTTCAGCCCGATCCAATGCTCAGGTGGCCCACACCATAGGAGACAGTGGAATTGAAAATCTATCATGGAAAATCATTTTTGGGTCCACAGAAGTTTCAGATCAAGATGAAATTTATTTTTCCTCCTCACCCAGGTCCGTGCGACCTTATGAACGGATTGGATGGTGAGTAAACATTACAGTGGGCCCCACATGGGACCCACGATGATGTATGTGTTTTAAGTCCACCGTCCAGGCAGACGGTGGTACCCACCTTGACGTATTGTTTTGCCTCCACCGTCCAGCGGACGGTGGAGCCCTCTGTGATGCATGTGTTGTCCGCACTGTCCAACGACAGTGGGACCCGCCATGATGCATGTGATGCATCCAGACCGTCCATCCACTTGGTAAGATCATTTTAAGGCATGAGTGAAGATTGGGTGGGCCACCTGTGTTTGGGTATGGCCCATTTGTTATATAAAGGCTTATGGGTTAGGCCCATTTAATTTATAAAAGACCTATGGGTTAGGCCCATTTAATTTATAAAAGGCCTATGGGTTAGGCCCATTTGATTTGTAAAAGGCCTATGGGTTAGGCCCATTTGATTTGTAAAAAGGTCTATGGGTTTGGGCCCATTTAAGACACATAAAGCCCATAGGATTAGGCCCATTCGATGCAATCTAATGCCCATGGGTTATGACCCATTGTAATGCACATAAGGCCCATTGGTGCGGCCCATTAACGTGGCCCACTTAATGAATAAAAGGTCCATATGATAGGCCGATTTGATGTATTTAAGGCCCAATGGGATGTACCTAAGGTCCATTGCAATGTGTGATCCCAACCTGATTTATATAAGGATATTCTCTACGGACTATGCCTTGGGAGCAATGCTGGTTTGACTTCCACATTGCGAGTGTAATGCTGGTTGGATGTCTACATTACGACTCTCCTTAGGGCCCATTATTAGGCCCGTACTTATTGTGTATAGGCAGTCCAGGCCCATCTGCGTTGTAAGGATAGTTGTCACGCCCCAAACTCGAAAACCGGGCTCACAAAATTCCCAATCGCCAAATCCGGAGTCGACAGCCTCCGTAGAACCCCATTCTCGGCTCCTAGCTCCCATAACCCACAGGTCCCAGGATCGAAACCTGGCAAATGGGAGCTAGGAGCCGAGAATGGGGTTCTACGGAGGCTGTCGGCGCCGGATTCGGTGATCGGCTGTAAGACCCGTATCTTGGTCCGTACCTTTCCGTAGACTTCCGCGGTCTTACCGGTCGAATTCCGGCAACCTTCGACCCTTAATCGATATCGACGCGCGACCCTGATTCATATACCGATAACCCGAGTCGACTCAACCCAAGACCAATACCATAGCGACCGCGCCGTCGTTGCGGTTCCGATGCCGCGACTCGTGCGCCGAGGCGATACCCTGGTCAAGAGATGTGGGCCAACGTTCGCTGCGAGGAAACGTCACGCATTGCGAAACCCAAGAGAATCTCTACGATGTATCGCATCAATCACATTAATCCCATCAATCAATCAATCCATCACATGTTAAGTACACATCACTTTCATCCCTTTTCCCAAGCAACCACAAAAGTCTTCATCTCCCATACCTCTCTTACACAAAAGGCCATAAAAGTCAAAGATTTCTTACACAACCATCACTCACCACATCCATCCATCACTCTCTCTCTCTCTCCCTTTACAACTCTCTCTCTTTCTCTCTTTCTCATTTCAAAATCTCCAAGCAAAGAGCTCCATACGTATGGAAATTTTCAAGCATCCCTAAGCTCCAAGTGGCCCACTTTCCTACCTCACCATCTCCCATCTCAACCCTCCATTTCTCATCTCATCCATTGAAGTTGAAGCTAAGGTGCCAAGGAACCTCTAAGAGCAAGAAGATCGGACGGTGGGTGCCTCCATAGGGTAGTTTTTATTATTTTTATGATGCGCCAAGTGAGGCCCACCGATCAATGGTGTGGATCTCACTTGGGACCCTAAGTTGTGGCCGATGGACCACTTGGATCATCATGATCATTCCATGATGGGGCCATTCTCCATGGACCCCATCATGATGTTTATTTCTTTTAGAAAGGTCATCTAGACCATACATATTGGTGGGGAAAGGATCCCCACCATTGATTTTAAGTTTTGATGGTCCCTTATGCTAAATGACCCACTTGATGTATGATTCATTGCAAGGGAGGACCCATAGTGTCGGGGTCCCTCCATCACAGGCGTGTCCCACTCTCCATGTCTCTCTCTCTCTCTTTTATTTCTTTTTATTTTTATCTTATTTTATGCAATAGGGATTGTGTGGCCCACTTGTATGGACCCCACCTTGAGATATTATTTTTATTCAAGAGTCCTTCAAGTGGGGCCCACCTTACATGTTGTACCCCCCATCATCCGTCAGTGGTGGCCCACTTCAAAAAGGCCCACCACAATGTATATTTTGAAAGAGGCCCACCGTCCAGCGTCTGGGACGGTGGATGTCCCTGTAAAAAAAAAAATAAAGAGAAAAAGAAAAGCTTTTGGGGTGGTCCCCTTGTGTATGCCCCACCTTGATGTATATATTCGATCCAAGCTGTCCATCCCCTTACCCACACCGTTTTAACCGTCGAGTAAAAGAATGGGACTGATCTGAATATCTTGTGGGCCATAGCATGGGGAACATTGGCGGTCACCCTTGAGAAGTTTTCTGGTGTTTCTATGCACCAAAAAAATTCAAACTTCGGACTCATTTCGACTGTTACGGGCCACTGAACGCAATGGCCCGGACGGATTTTGGTGCAGCGGGCCCCACATGCGAAAAACCCCAGGAAAACAGGTTTTTCCCAAAAATGTCAAGAGGCAAAGCCTCTACCTTCCCTGTCAGCGGGCAGCCGCTGCACGCTGCTGCGTGCAGCCGTGAAGGCGGGCGGACGGACGCAGGGACCCATGGCCCTGCGTGTGGGCCCCACCATAATGTTTATTTGTTATCCAATCTGCTCACGAGGTGGGCCACCCCCAGTAGTGGGCCCCCTCCGAATTTCAGCCCCATCCATTTATCAGGTGGCCCACACCATAGGGAACAGTGCGAATGAACATCTACCATTAAAACTCTTCCTGGGCCCACAGAAGTGTTAGATCAAGCTGAAATTTATGTTTTTCCCTTCATCCAGGTCCGAGTGACCTTATGAACGAGTTGGATGTCACCTAAACATTACAGTGGGCCCCACACGGGACCCACAATGATGTATTTGATAAGCCCACCGTCCAGACGGACGGTGGTACCCACCACAGTGGCACCCACCTTATGTATGTGTGGCCTTCACCATCCAGCGGACGGTGGGGCCCTTTGTGATGTATGTGTTCTATCCGCACTGTCCACTGGACAGTGGGACCCGTCATGATGCATGGGATGCATCAAGACCGTCCATCCTCTTGGTGAGATCATTTTTTTGGGCATGGGCTACTGATTGGGTGGGCCACTTATGTATGGTTAGGCCCATTTGATTTATAACAGGCCTATGGGCTAGGCCCATTTGAATTACAAAAGGCCTATGGGCTAGGCCCATTTGAATTACAAAAGGCCAATGGGTTAGGCCCAGTTGATTATGAAAGGCCTATGGGTTAGGCCCATTTGATTCATATAGGGCCTATGGGTTTAGGCCCACTTGATATGTTCCAAGTCCATAGGATTACGCTGTAACGCCCGTGAAAAATCCGTACTTGGGCTCGAGTATCAACTCGACCCGAAATCGCGTAGAAATAATTTCCATGGAAATTAAGCGTAAGTTAGCTAGCGCAACGCTAGAGTAGCTGGGAAATAGTCCCTGATCACTTTAAATACGTTCTGCAAGACCCAAATCGAGTAGAAAAAACAACTCTACAACACTCTATAACCTCGGATCAAACTCTAAGCAGGTTTGTTCTCTGGACCACATTGAATTCTTGAATTGGATCTAGACCGCGCGTCGAAGGTCCGATACCTCCTATCTTAGACCGTTAGAACCGCCCAGCTGGACTTGACAATCATCTCGAAAATCAAGTCAAACCGATAATCACAGACTATTTCGTTGAACCCGGACTGAAGCAACCGCGAATAAGGACGGATTTGGAATTTTAAATTCAAATCTGGCACACGACTTGACGGGTCAGTATTGAGCGTTCTGACCGTCAGAATTCATCCCGATTACACCCTCGGATCAGGAAAAATTTCTATTATCATGAGACTTTCAGCCCTGATCTACGTGCGGTGACCGCTAAACTGAAACTGGTCTGCCACGTGCGATCTGCGAACCCTGCCAGACTGAAAACTTAATACGAGCTACATCTGGTACACATGAGCTTAAGTCCGATCGCAATCGACCAGGGGACCACCAGAAAGCAGTTTTTGAACCGAAACAGCCCCGAAATGGATAGGCACCAAGTAAACTTCGTTCCGGAGCCTAATTTCAGCGTTTTTAAGCTTATAAAAGGGGTTGAAATCCTCATTTCTCTCTCCCATCCGAAAATTGTAACCCTAGGAGAAAAGGAGAGAGAGTTTGAGAGAGAGATTGGAAGGGATTTTTCCCGCTTCCGAGCCGCCGATTGCTGCTGCTTCAGCACTTCTTCCCAATCACCTGGCTGGTGATTTTTCCCCTTTTTCAGGTATAAAATAACCCTAGAACTTGCTGATTTAGGGTTTACTTAGATTCATGGCATGTTAGCTAACGTATTCCATAAATCAGGTTCTCCTACTGCCGTAGACGAAGCGTACACGCTCCGTTCAAAATCACGCTTCCGTAAGAGACTAGGTGAGGATTTTAGACGCTTTGATTGACGGTTTACAACGCTTTCAATGTCGTTTAATAGTAGATTATCGACGGCATCGCCGTTTGACATGTACAACATGCTCTCCGTTTCCCGTTTCGTAAATTAACGAAGAATATGAGATTTAGGGCATTTTAGTCATTTGTAGGAAGTACGGTCTACATGCATATTTTGCTGACGTGATTGACATGGTTTGTTGCCGCATTAGGGAGTTAGGAATGCTTGCATAATCAGTTTGGCGAAGATATTCGCCTAGTTGCGCACTTTGGGTCGACATACTATATGTAGACTTAAGTGTGTAGTGTATGTGTTTGTATAAATGCTTGTATTAGTATGTATTGAATTAAATGATGTTATGTAGTAGTTTGAGATTGATTTCTTGATTAATATGCTGACCTAAATGATTTCCTACATGTTTACCTTATGCATGATTGCATTACATGCATGGAAAGTATGCCTTGAAGATTTTCTTAAGTTGAATGTTATAACATGTGTTAACATGCTCACATGATGTATTTCAATTCCAATACCTTTGCATATAGTGCTAATGTGATTTCATAGGTGTGTGGGACTAGACTTAGTCCAGGCAGTCGGTAACCGAGCGAATTCGTGGCTGACTGGTCATAGCCACGAATGACGCGTCGATGAACGTGATTCGTGTTTAGAGTTGGCGGCAGTGTTTAGGCCACGCGAAGTGTTTTATGCACTTCATGTCGTTCGACTTGAGATGTGATCGCGCTAGTCGAGCCCGTCAAGTAACCCGACTGGCCGATGTATGTTCACCTTGTATGTGTCATAACTGCTTGAACCTAGGGTACTGAACTTACCACTGTAAACCCTGTTAACCATGGTACCTTGATCCACGAAGACTCATGAGCCGGGCATGGTGGTATGGGACACCGTGGTCGACCTGTCGGCCTACGCTGGGGCCATAAACCTCCCCGTAGTGACCAGTGAGCACCTAGACTCGTGAGCAGATTATGGTGGTATGGGACACTATATTCTAGCTGTCGGCCTACACTGATCAGGCGATGAGCCCTTTGTAGTGACTGCGAGCGTATTCTGAGTCCACGGGAGGCGACGACCCTTCCGTTGCAGTAGAGTACAGTAGGCCTGTATTGATAAGCTGATGGGGGAGCGGTGCAATGAGTGCGAGCAACAGCCCTGGCAGCCCTTGCAGTGACCTACGAAATACACATCGTATGAGATTACTAGGAGTGACGACCCTAGACAGGATCTGTGTTGGGATTGATACAAGGAAAGTACCTTAGTTTTCCAATCCTGCTGTTTGAATGGACTAATAACAACTTGAAAATCATATCACCATAGCATTGCATGTGCCTGGAAGATGTGGAGCACTCTAGGGAGTGTGGCATGCCGCGGTCGTAAGATGTTGCCGCATGAGGGTGATCGTCGGTGAGGGCATACATCACGTCATATCATCTTGCATTAACAACAGTATTAGGATTGTCTGATTTACTGCTTTACTATTATCGCGTGATTGAATTGTGAACATGCTAATCTTTGCTCTATGATTCCACTGAGTTGATCACTCATTCCCACGTTACGGGATGGTGTTTGCAACACCCACCAGACCCTGTTGTAGATGCAGGTGAGGACGAGATCCAGGAGGTGGAGCCAGAGATCGACGAGGACCAGGATGAGTTCTCGTATATGCAGTATCACGATGGCTTCCCGTAGGCGACCTGGATCGAGGGGACTTCAGTGGGACTATTTTGAACATTATTTTTTTGTTTATGTACATGTATATGAGACTCAGAGATGTAGTCATACTTTGGAGACAGATGAGATTTACTTATATTGTTTAGTCTTCCGCTTGCTTTTATCACTGGATCTGAAGTATGAATTGCAGTTTTGGTATACTTTTACTCATGTGAATGCTTTAAATCAGACAACATTGAATAATAACCATTTTTGTTGCGTAAGTGACGGTCTGGAACTCGGGAGTTGAGTTTATACACGACCCCCGATTTTCAGGGTGTTACAAGTTGGTATCAGAGCATGAATGAGAGTATACTGGGCCTGGGTTATGGTCTTGCGATGTACGCTGTCGCTTCCTTTGACTTAGGTGGGTGCGAGAAGGGTCTAGAAACACTTCTAGGATCGCAGATTCGCCGATAGGCGAAGTCTATTAGGATCGATCGCAAGATCGAGTCTGTAACGCATCTCGGGTCGCGTAAGGCAACCCGAATCACTTCTAAGCTGTAGGAAGTCAGGTTGAGATGTCCTATGAGCAGTTTTAAACCATAAAAGTGAATCCTTGGGCCGTGGGATGACCACGACTCCTGTAATCAATCGCCAGGGCTTAAAAACCCCGTTTCACCAAAAATTCTCAAAATTCCTCCTCTAAACACTCCGACCTTCATTTATTTCTTATCCATTTCATGTTAGGCATCAAACCTAATATGAAAATAACACAAATTAGTACTTTCATAAAATTTTACAATGAATAGTAAAATTTCATGAAAAATGGCCATAAGGCCCTTCTAACTTCACTTTCTTTAGAAACTAAGGATCTAGATAGATGTACTGGCTCCTTCTACCCCAAATTCATATGCTGAATCATATGGTTTGGTATTTGGGATTGCGATGTGGTCCCGAAAATCTCCGAACACATGTTTGGGCTCATACAGACCAAAATACGATGAACTAGGGGGTGGGACATACCTTTTTAGAACCCCTGGACCATGGGGGACCAGACCCATGTGGTCCCACCAGCCAAATTGGAAGTTGGCCGGCGATGTCATCGCCGGTCGGGCGATGCATCGCCGACCGGTGGGGCCCATTTGGCATGAAAGTCGGGCGCACGCGCTTAAATGATATGTATATCCTCCCTAGGTAGCTCCCATCTCACGAAAACCCCCAAATCATACCCCTCCTTCACAAACAGCCCTCTCCATAGCCCTATTTTCGATTTTCAGCAACCATCTCCAAACTCCGGCGTCCCAAAGCACTTCTAGGTCCCTCCTTGGCCAAAACCGACCACCACCCATCACTTATTGGGTGTTGGCAGCCCCTCTTCTTGAAGATCTCACCATTTGGAGCTCCAAAAATCCCCAAATAGAGCTGAAATCGTGAGGTGCTCCATTCTATCTTTTTGTTTGTATTTCTTCTTAAAACTACAGCCTTGGGAAGCTTGAAGCATCCCTCTACGATGCCTAGATTTCCTTTTCTCAGATTGGGCAGCCACTTCTTCGCATTTTTTCCGTTTTCCATGGCTTTCGTGGAAGCCATTTTTGGCCTTTTATCCCTCTCATCCATCATATCTTTGATGGGTAAGAGGAAAACCGCAACAGACAAGGCTGGGCCAAGCCGCCCTGCTCGATCGAGAAGACCGAGGGGTGGTGCCGCAAGTTCAAGCACCTCCGCAGGTCCAGCTGTAGTCCTGGAGTGCCGTACAAAGCCGGATTTGGATCCCCATGCACACCTTGGGCGAACAATTCTGTCGAAGATGCCTCATGGCCAATACACTGATCGCAAAGTGTTATTTGAGGCAGACGTAGATGGACGATTGTTCGGCGAGTATCTGTTGTTCGAACGCATTGAAGCTGCGCATTGGGGTCCGATCTTTGAAGCTCGCGCTCGTGCTAATGTGAGCACCATTCGTGCCTTCTATGCTAGCATCCAGAATCCTACCTTGGAGCCTTTGCAGTTCAAAATCCCTTTTGGTAGAGATCGGATGGCTACGATCGACGTTCGGTTGATTGCGCGACTTCTCAACGTGCCTCTAGGTGATGTGCATCCTAGTGAGAAGAATTTGAGGACTAGACATGAACGAGATCGCCGCACCAGGTTTCTGTGCGGTAAGTTGGTTCCATGGCAGCCTAATAATAGCCTCAAGGCAACATACATGTCTGAGGATTTGCGTCTGCTGCACCATATCTGCACGTTCAATGTTTATCCCAGGTCGACGAACCGCATTGAATGTACACGTCTTATGGTCGATTTCTTATTTCTGGTGGCCCAGGGAGAGAACGTATGTATGGCCACTTTCATCTTACGGCAGATAGTTCTCATAGTCAGGTCAAGAAGAACATCCGAATCGCTTCCCTTTGGCTGACTTATTTGCAAGATTGCGCTTGAGTTTGCCTATAGACTTGGGCCGGAACTGCCGGTATCGATTCACACCATCGATGAGTCGACAATGGTCAAGATGAAGATTGGGTCACAATACCATGAAAATCAACTTGAAAGGGATAGTGGGGACATTAGCCCAGGGTGGGGGTGCGACTACATCTACTCCACCTGCACCACCTGCGCATCCAGTTGAGGATGCCTATACATACGCCCAGGATGAGGGCATGGCTCATCCTGCGCCGCCTGCTTTCCCTGCGGGGAATCCTGCCGACACACGGGGCCTTTTGGAGCGATTTCAGCGCTTGCGGCCTCCTACTTTCACGGGTTCTCACAGACCCGAGGAGGCTGAGTACTAGCTCGACCGGGTGTCGAAGATCTTGCGGATGTTGCACTGCACCGAGGCTGAGCAGGTAGAGCTGGCTACCTTCCTGTTTGAGAGAGAGGCCAGCATGTGGTGGGATAGCGTACTGCGGACCGTTGCCGCAGACTTTGTATGGACGTGGGCAGCATTTGAGTTCCGCTTCCATGAGAAGTATTATCCCCAGACCTACAGGCACGACAGGGAGAATGAGTTTCTCTGTCTCAGACAGGCAGCTATGACAGTTACCGAGTATGAGCATCGGTTCACAGAGTTGGGCAGGTATGTCCCGACGATCCTAGCTGATGAGCAGATGCGCATACGGTGCTTTTTGGAGGGCTTGCGACCGGATATTCGGTCGAAGATGTGTTGTGTTAGTTTTCCCTCCTATGCGGAGTTGATTCACATGTCCATGTGGGCAGAGCAGGACATGGATCGACTTGCGCGATCTCAAGGCCTGGCTGCTTCTAGGCCACGACCGGATTTGCCAGACAGGCCCTTCGCGGGCAAGAGACCTCGCATTGATCCTCCTACTAGGACTACGGCGCCTGTACCACCGTTTCGGTGCCCTGATCTGACATGTACATACTGTGGGAGGACGGGCCACTTGGCGCAGAGCTGCTTTTCGAGGATGCGGGACAGTGGGTTCTCGCCACCGCAGAAGATTGACCGTGTACGTCCGCAGGCGATATCAGCACCGCCTATACGGTCAGCTCCTGCACATCCTTCTTTCAGACCTACGGTATCGCAGATCCGACAGCCTCCAAGGCCCTTGACACAGCGGCCGAACCGGCCACAGCAGGCTCGGGTTCATGCATTGACAGCTGAGGCAGCTGCGACGCCGACTTTCCAGCATTCAGCTTTCGAGGTCACGGCCCATATTGGAGGTACTCCCGTTCTTGTCATGGTGGACACTGGCTCCACGATTTCTTTGATATCGCGTGCTGTAGTCAGACGTCTTGGGTTACAGACTATCACTATGGATAGCGTGCGAGTCTTTGCAGCTCATGGAGATTATTCGGATGTCACCCAGATGTGTGAGGGTTGTTTGGTTGATCTAGGAGGCAAGACGATGACTCTTGATCTGGTCGTCGATCCCTCGCTCGTTTATCTCGACGTCATTCTTGGCATGGACTGGTTGACTGCAGCGAGAGCCGAGATTGACTGCGAGACTCGTATTGTCACAGCGTACGAGCCTGAGGGTGCATCCTTCACATTTCCAGTGCGGGTAAATCTTCCTTTCCGCATACTTAGCTACGCCACTCTATTGCGCGACGCTGGTGCCCAGGTACTTGAGCATACGCCAGTTGTTTCTGAGTTCGGAGATCTGTTCAGGAAGATCCCTGGTTTGCTGCCCTGACGTGAGATCGATTTCACTATCGATCTGGTTCCTGGTTCTACACCCGTCTCGCTGCCGACGTATCGCATGGCACCATGTGAGATGGAGGAGTTGAGGACGCAGATTGATGGTCTGCTAGAGCTTGGCCTTATACGGCCTAGCGTGTCACCTTGGGGAGCACCGGTCTTGTTCGTGAAGAAGAAGGATGGTTCTATGCGATTGTGTATTGATTATCGCAGGCTGAACCAGCTCACGGTGAAGAACAAGTACCCTTTGCCCAGGATCGATGACTTGTTTGATCAGTTGAGAGGAGCGCAGTACTTCTCGAAGATTGATCTTCAGTCTGGTTATCATCAGCTGCGCGTCAGGGATGAGGACGTGCAGAAGACAGCATTCAGGACCAGTTTTGGCCACTACGAGTTCCTCGTGATGTCGTTCGGTCTCACGAACGCACCGGCCGTGTTCATGGATCTGATGAACTGGGTATTTTGGCCTTTCCTCTATCGATTCGTCGTGGTCTTCATTGACGACATTTTGGTGTACTCTAGGAGTCGAGAGGAGCATGAGGAGCACTTGTGTTTGGTCCTTGATACACTCAGACGGCATCAGTTGTTCACACAGTACAAGAAGTGCGACTTCTGGAAGCAGGAGGTGAAGTTTCTGGGACACGTGGTGTCCAAGGATGGCATGGCAGTTGACCTGTCTAAGGTAGCTGCGGTGCAGGACTGGGAGCAGCCTGGTTCTGTCACTGAGGTGAGGAGTTTCTTGGGTCTCGCTGGCTACTATCGGCACTTCATTCAAGACTTCTCGAAGATCGCGAGACCCTTATCTCAGTTGACATGGAAGGACGTAAAGTTCGCCTGGAATGATAAGGCAGAGTCAGATTTTCAGGAGCTGAAGGACAGACTTACGTCCGCCCCTGTGCTAGTATTGCCAGAGCAAGGGGTTAGATACACTATATACACTGACGCGTCTAGCGTTGGTTTGGGTTGTGTCCTTATGCAGAGGGACAGGGTAATTTCGTATGCCTCGAGACAATTAAGGAAGCACGAGGAGAATTACCCTACACATGACCTAGAGTTGGCAGCCGTTATATTCGCACTGAGACTCTGGAGACATTACCTCTACGGAGAGGAGTTCGAGCTCTTTTGCGACCACAAGAGCCTCAAGTACATATTCACGCAGCGAGACTTGAATATGAGGCAGCGACGATGGATGGAGACGTTGAAGGACTTCAAGTTTGAAGTCTCTTACCATCCTGGGAAGGCGAACCTTGTGGCTGATGCGTTGAGCCGCAAGAAGGCGATAGAGTTTGCGGCTCCGCTGATGGTTGCCGAGTGGGATATGGTGGAGTTTTTGCGAGACTTTGAGCAGAAACTCACCGTAGAGGAGCCATTTGAGTTCATCGCACACGTACAGGTGCGATCTCAGATCGATGACCGGGTCATCGAGGCGCAGAGGGACGATGCGCATCTTACTGAGCTTCGAGAGCAGGCCAGTGATGATGCTGATGCCGACTGGCGAGTTGGTATGGATGGGGGCTTACGTTACCGTGGCCGCCTATGCGTCCCAGATGTCCCTGACTTGAGACGAGAGATTCTCAAGGCTGCGCATTCTACTAGACTCGCGATGCATCCGGGCAGTACAAAGATGTATCGTGACATGAAGAGGACGTATTGGTGGGAAGGTATGAAGACCCACATAGCTGAGTTCGTGTCCCATTGTCTCACTTGTTAGCAGGTGAAGGCAGAGCATCGCCGACCACCTGGACTTTTGCAGCCTATGCCGATTGCAGAGTGGAAGTGGGATTTCATTTCCATGGACTTCATTTCTGGGTTGCCGAAGACTAGGAAGGGGCATGATTCCATTTGGGTGATCGTCGACCGATTGACGAAGTCGGCGCACTTCCTACCGATCAGAGTTACGAACTCTGCAGACGAGCTGGCTAGATTGTATATCAGAGAGATCGTGCGTCTGCATGGAGTTCCATTGGAGATCGTGTCAGACAGAGACACGCGGTTCACTTCTATTTTCTGGACTCGCATTCAGGAGGCTATGGGTGTGAAGTTGAAGTTCAGTACTGCCTTCCACCCACAGACGGACGGACAGACGGAGCGAGTGAACCAGATCCTGGAGGACATGTTGCGAGCTTGCGCATTGGACTTCAAGGACAGTTGGGATGACTGTCTTGCATATGCGGAGTTTGCGTACAACAATAGCTTTCAGGCGAGTATCGGCATGGCACCTTATGAGGCGCTGTATGGGCGACCTTATCGCACACCGCATTGCTGGTTAGAGGTTGGTGAGCGTAGCTTGATTGGCCCAGAGTTGGTGCAGGCGACGTCAGAGAAGATTGATATTATTCGACGTCGGCTTCTTACAGCGCAGAGCAGACAGAAGAGCTACGCCGATACGAGACGGAGGCCACTAGAGTTCACAGTCGGGGATCACGTGTTTTTACGAGTTTCCCCTATGAAGGGAGTCCTTCGGTTCGGGAAGAAGGGGAAGCTGGCACCGCGATTCATTGGTCCATTTCAAATCCTCGATCGTGTGGGAGCGGTGGCTTACCGATTGGCTTTACCCATGCCCCTCGCGAGCGTCCACAACGTATTTCATGTTTCTATGCTGAAGAAGTACGTTGCTGATCCTTCCCATATCATCAGATGGGAGCAGGTGCAGTTAGGAGAGGATGTTACTTATATCCTGCGACCGACACGCATCTTAGACAGGAAGGAGCAGGTACTGCGTAGCAAGATGATTCCCCTTGTGAAGGTACTATGGACGCATCACTCTGAGGAGGAGGCTACTTGGGAGACAGAAGCCGAGATCAGAAAGAACTACCCACAGCTTCTCGAGGAGTACGAACAGGTACAAATTTCGAGGACGAAATTATTTGTTAAGGGGGGTAGATTGTAACGCCCGTGAAAAATCCGTACTTGGGCTCGAGTACCAACTCGACCCGAAATCCCGTAGAAATAATTTCCATGGAAATTAAGCTTAAGTTAGCTAGCGCAACGCTAGAGTAGCTGGGAAATAGTCCCTGATCACTTTAAATACGTTCTGCAAGACCCAAATCGAGTAGAACAAACAACTCTACAACACTCTATAACCTCGGATCAAACTCTAAGCAGGTTTGTTCTCTGGACCACATTGAATTCTTGAATTGGATCTAGACCGCGCGTCGAAGGTCCGATACCTCCTATCTTAGACCGTTAAAACCGCCCAGCTGGACTTGACAATCATCTCGAAAATCAAGTTAAACCGATAATCACAGACTATTTCGTTGAACCCGGACTGAAGCGACCGCGAATAGGGACGGATTTGGAATTTCAAATTCAAATCTGGCACACGACTTGACGCGTCAGTATTGAGCGTTCTGACCGTCAGAATTCATCCCGATTACACCCTCGGATCAGGAAAAATTTCTATTTATTATCATGAGACTTTCAGCCCTGATCTACGTGCGGTGACCGCTGAACTGAAACTGGTCCGCCACGTGCGATCTGCGAACCCTGCCAGATTGAAAACTTAATACGAGCTACATCTGGTACACATGAGCTTAAGTCCGATCGCAATCGACCAGGGGACCACCAGAAAGCAGTTTTTGAACCGAAACAGCCCCGAAATGGATAGGCACCAAGTAAACTTCGTTCCGAAGCCTAATTCCGACGTTTTTAAGCTTATAAAAGGGGTTGAAACCCTCATTTCTCGCTCCCATCCGAAAATTGCAACCCTAGGAGAAAAGGAGAGAGAGTTTAAGAGAGAGATTGGAAGGGATTTTTCCCACTTCCGAGCCGCCGATTGCTGCTGCTTCAGCACTTCTTCCCAATCACCTGGCTGGTGATTTCTCCCCTTTTTCAGGTATAAAATAACCCTAGAACTTGCTGATTTAGGATTTACTTAGATTCATGGCATGTTAGCTAACGTATTCCATAAATCAGGTTCCGCTACTGCCGTAGACGAAGCGTACATGCTCCGTTCAAAATCACGCTTCCGTAAGAGACTAGGTGAGGATTTTAGACGCTTTGATTGACGGTTTACAACGCTTTCAATGTCGTTTAATAGTAGATTATCGACGGCATCGCCGTTTGACATGTACAACATGCTCTCCGTTTCCCGTTTCGTAAATTAACGAAGAATATAAGATTTAGGGCATTTTAGTCATTTGTAGGAAGTACGGTCTACATGCATATTTTGCTGACGTGATTGACATGGTTTGTTGCCGCATTAGGGAGTTAGGAATGCTTGCATAATCAGTTTGGCGAAGCGATTCGCCTAGTTGCGCACTTTGGGTCGACATACTATATGTAGACTTAAGTGTGTAGTGTATGTGTTTGTATAAATGCTTGTATTAGTATGTATTGAATTAAATGATGTTATGTAGTAGTTTGAGATTGATTTCTTGATTAATATGCTGACCTAAATGATTTCCTACATGTTTACCTTATGCATGATTGCATTACATGCATGGAAAGTATGCCTTGAAGATTTGCTTAAGTTGAATGTTATAACACGTGTTAACATGCTCACATGATGTATTTCAATTCCAATACCTTTGCATATAGTGCTAATGTGATTTCATAGGTGTGTGGGACTAGACTTAGTCCAGGCAGTCGGTAACCGAGCGAATTCGTGGCTGACTGGTCATAGCCACGAATGACGCGTCAATGAACGTGATTCGTGTTTAGAGTTGGCGGCAGTGTTTAGGCCACGCGAAGTGTTTTATGCACTTCATGTCGTTCGACTTGAGATGCGATCGCGCTAGTCGAGCCCGTCAAGTAACCCGACTGGCCGATGTATGTTCACCTTGTATGTGTCATAACTGCTTGAACCTAGGGTACTGAACTTACCACTGTAAACCCTGTTAACCATGGTACCTTGATCCACGAAGACTCATGAGCCGGGCATGGTGGTATGGGACACCGTGGTCGACCTGTCGGCCTACGCTGGGGCCATAAACCTCCCCGTAGTGACCAGTGAGCACCTAGACTCGTGAGCAGATTATGGTGGTATGGGACACTATATTCTAGCTGTCGGCCTACACTGATCAGGCGACGAGCCCTTTGTAGTGACCGCGAGCGTATTCTGAGTCCACGGGAGGCGACGACCCTTCCGTTGCAGTAGAGTACAGTAGGCCTGTATTGATAAGGTGATGGGGGATCGGTGCAACGAGTGCGAGCAACAGCCCTGGCAGCCCTTGTAGTGACCTACGAAATACACATCGTATGAGATTACTAGGAGTGACGACCCTAGACAGGATCTGTGTTGGGATTGATACAAGGAAAGTACCTTAGTTTCCCAATCCTGCTGTTTGAATGGACTAATAACAACTTGAAAATCATATCACCATAGCATTGCATGTGCCTGGAAGATGTGGAGCACTCTAGGGAGTGTGGCATGCCGCGGTCGTAAGATGTTTCCGCATGAGGGTGATCGTCGGTGAGGGCATACATCACGTCATATCATCTTGCATTAACAACAGTATTAGGATTGTCTGATTTATTGCTTTACTATTATCGCGTGATTGAATTGTGAACATGTTAATCTTTGCTCTATGATTCCACTGAGTTGATCACTCATTCCCACGTTACAGGATGGTGTTTGCAACACCCACCAGACCCTGTTGTAGATGCAGGTGAGGACGAGATCCAGGAGGTGGAGCCAGAGATCGACGAGGACCAGGATGAGTTCTCGTATATGCAGTATCACGACAGCTTCCCGTAGGCGACCTGGATCGAGGGGACTTCAGTGGGACTATTTTGAACATTATTTTTTTGTTTATGTACATGTATATGAGACTCAGAGATGTAGTCATACTTTGAAGACAGATGAGATTTACTTTGTTTTTCCATACAGTGATATATATATTGTTTAGTCTTCCGCTTGCTTTTATCACTGGATCTGAAGTATGAATTGCAGTTTTGGTATACTTTTACTCATGTGAATGCTTTAAATCAGACAACATTGAATCATAACCATTTTTGTTGCGTAAGTGACGGTCTGGAACTCGGGAGTTGAGTTTATACACGACCCCCAATTTTCAGGGTGTTACATAGGCCCCTTTTGATGTATTCCAAGGCCCATGAAATTGAACCCATTCAATGCAATTTTAAAGCCCATGGAAGTAGGCCCATTTGATATATGTAAGGCCTAGGGGTTTGGGCCCACTTTGATATGCATGCAAGGCTTAAGGGTTAAGGCCCATTTGGCGTATATACGGGGTTCAATTGGTGTGGCCCATTCGTTACCTTTAAGACCCATGGGTTAAGCTCATTTGATGCAGTCCAAGGCCCACGGATTTTGACCCATTGCAATGCACATAAGACCCATTGGTATGACCCATTTATGTGGCCCATCTGATGAATAGAAGGCCCATAAGATATGGTCCATTTGATATATATGTAAGTCCAATGGGAAGAACCTACGGTCCATTGCAATGTGTAATTCCATTACAGACTAAGTAGCGATGTTTACAAAGATCGTGCCTTGGGAGCAATGTTGGTTTGACGTCCACATTGCGAGTGTAATGCTGGTTGGATGTCCACATTACGACTCTCCTTAGGGCCATTACTGGGCCGTACTTGCTGTGTATAGGCCGTCTAGGCCCATCTGCGTTGTAAGAATGGTTTATCACTCATTTACATGTTTAGTATAGTTTCATGACCCATGATCATACGCATCATATGTATGCTTGATATGAGGATTGACTGATCATAGCATATGCCTTCGGGCAGGTTGTTTATAGGCTCCTGGTTAGGCGATGTTGCCTTACATGAGTGCACGATATGCGCAGGATTTGTTGCATGACTGGATAGCGTGAATCAAGCATTTCCCATTTGTGTGACATGGTTATTGTACGCCCTAGCGACATCAGGGTCGTAGCCTCCACAGACGCATCGTGGTTGGCAGGATTGGATACCGAAATTCTTGTTCTACATGGGGTGCTATTGATATCCCTGGTTGAAAGTCCTTAAACCCTTATGGTACCAAGAGGTTGCTCCAGCGTCTAGACCGAGTGGGTAGATGAGCGTTGTGTGTCGATTACCAGACGGTTACGTCTCCGCTGTGTCGTGGTCAGTTGGAAGGGGGTGCGGCCTTACCCACCCGAGAGTAGGGGGCAATGCTAGGCTGAGTTTGACCAGCTCGAGGAATGGGTCCGCTATCGACGAGTCGCTCCTGATATTTGCAGACGGATAGTGTGGTCTCTTCCACTTACCTTATTGCGCGCGATGTGGCGGCAATCTAGTTTAGAGTATACTAGACCCCGGTGATATCCCATATTTGAGCTGTATTGATGTGTGGATATAGATGAGGATCTGTATGCTTGAGTTGCATTGCACATCGCATGGCCTTGGAATGGTCGATACCATTCATGTCTTGCATTGCATAAGCCTTGGTACGGCTCATGATATTATGGATCCATCTGCATTTTTCGCATTACTCCGACATTGCATGTTCATATTACTACCTTGTGCACACACTTTCACCACCCTCTAAGCTTTCTATAAGCTTATGCACGACCGTTGCGTGCAGGTGACGTTGGTTCGCAGCAGTGCTGAGGCAGGAGCACGTTGCAGATCGTTTTGGAGTTTTTGTTCTTTATCATTGTATTTCCCTTTATGCTCATTGTACTTGTAAAGTTTTTGATCATAGTGGAAATGTAATGGAGTTCTTGGTTGTTGTTTGTGGGTTATGCCTTTGGTTATGCTTATCACGAATCAAACTGAGGTTGAAAATACTCCTCGTAGCATTCCAGGATCGGAACCTGGAGAATGGGTGCTAGGAGCCGAAAATGGAGTTCTACGGAGGCTGTCGGCGCCGGATTCGGTGATCGAGAATTTTATGAGCCCGGTTTTCGAGTTTGAGACATGACAGAAGTTGGTATCAGAGCATAACTTGGGAATAACCGAGAACAACATTACATGTCTGTTATGAGTATGGAATGGCTAAGTCCCAAAGTTTGGATAGCTTCGCGGCCTTCCAATACAGACCGTTAATGTGTGTACCTTCGAGAGTTTTGAAGTTGATAGGCGCCTTCGATCTTTCCTGTAAGACATGGCGCCTGGGAGGGTTACCCGATCGACTCCCGCACCACCACCTGAGGATTCCTCTTCACCACCGGAGGTTCCAGCTTTACCACCTGCATCTCCCGTTCCACCCTTAGCGATCCCTGCTCCCTTCCCTGAGGATGACATTCCTCCACCTGAGGCTGATGCGGAGCCGACCATGACTGTGAGTGCCTCTCAGTTACAGTAGATGTTACAGGCTGTGACAGCCGCTCTCCAGGGACAGGGCAGACGCCCAGTTGTTTCACCCACTCAGGCAGAGCAGGAGCGTGCGAGCGCCTTACTTCATGAGTTCAGACGGCTTGATCCCCCATGTTTCCAGGGTGAGCCAGATCTGACTGCAGCAGAGAGATGGCGCTCCGATGTGGAGAAGATTTTTGATACTATGTCACGTACGACCGAGCAGCGAGTCCGGTTTTCTATCCACCCGGGCTCGACGAAGATGTACCGTGACATGAGGCGACAGTATTTTTGGGCGGGGATGGAGTGCCAGATTTTTAGTTTTGTGGCCAAGTGTGACACGTGCCAGCGTGTCAAGGCTGATCATCAGAGACCTCCTAGTCTATTGCAGCCGTTGAGCATCCCGATGTGGAAGTGGGAGCACGTGTCGACTGATTTCATTATGGATTTGCCGAGGACTCAGCGCGGTCATGACGCCATTTGGGTTGTTGTGAATCGTCTGACGAAGTCGGCACATTTCCTTACGATGCGTGCGGCTTGGTCTATGGACCGACTTGCGAGATTATTCATTGAGGAGATTGTGAGACTGCATGGCGTTCCAGTCTCGACTGTTTCTGACCGAGACTTGAGGTTCAAGTCTCAGTTTTGGGGGAGCTTCCAGGGAGCGATGGGGACTGATTTGTAGCTCAGCACCGCGTACCATCCGCTGATCGATGTCCAGACCGAGAGGGTCAACCAGATCCTTGATATGCTTCGGGCCTTCGCGATTGATTTCGGGGGTGGCTGGGATAAGCATCTGCGATTGGCTGAGTTCGCGTACAACAACAGTCATCAGGCGACCATCGGCATGGCT
Organism: Magnolia kwangsiensis; assembly: GCA_037074715.1. Taxonomy (NCBI): domain Eukaryota; kingdom Viridiplantae; phylum Streptophyta; class Magnoliopsida; order Magnoliales; family Magnoliaceae; genus Magnolia; species Magnolia kwangsiensis. Next base: position 108,547,796 of record CM073573.1, on the reverse strand, counting down.
CCTTTTGAGGCACTATATGGCAGACCATGCAGATCACCGAGTTGCTGGACCGAGGTTGGAGAGCGCCGTCTCCTAGGTCCCGAGCTTGTGCAGGAGACTTCAGAGGCTATTGACATCATCAGGTAGAGGATGCACACAGCTCAGAGCCGACTGAAGAGTTTTGCTGATCATCGGCGTCGTCCCTTAGAATTTGATATAGGGGACCATGTGTATCTCAAGGTCTCTCCCATGAAGGGCGTAGTTCGATTTGGAGCGAAGGGCAAGCTTGCGCCGAGATTCATAGGACCTTTTGAGATCACTGGGAGCGTTGGCGCCGTGGCCTATCGGCTTGCCTTGCCATCACAGTTTTCTAGCGGCCACGACATTTTCCACGTCTCCATGTTGAGGAAGTGTGGGTCAGACATAGTTTCCGTCATTGATTGGCAGCCGTTGGAGGTTCGTGAGGACGCTTCTTACATTGAGTAGCCAGTCCGTATCCTTGATCGGAAGGAGCAAGTCCTCAGAACCAAAGTCATTCCTTTGGTCAAGGTGCAGTGGGGTCACCATTCCGTGGAGGAGGCTTCTTGGGAGCATGAGGCTGAGATTCGAGAGCGTTATCCTCATCTCTTTGATGGTTGACCATATGTTGTATTTTGTATGTTACCTTTGATATTATGTGATGACGTTATGTTCCTTATTCCTCGCGAGTAATGCTTAGTTACGATGCTTGTGTAAATTTTGAGGATGAAATTTTTATAAGGAGGGGAGAGCTGTAAGACCCGAATCTTGGTCCGTACCTTTCCGTAGACTTCCGCGGTCTTACAGGTCGAATTCTGGCAACCTTCGACCCTTAACCGATATCGACGCGCAACCCTTATTCATATACCGACAACCCGAGTCGACTCAACCCGAGACCAATACCATAGCGACCGCGCCGTCGTTGCGGTTCCGATGCCGCGACTCGCGCGCCGAGGCGATACCCTGGTCAAGAGATGTGGGCCAACGTTCGGTGTGAGGAAACGCCGCACGTTGCGAAACTCAAGAGAATCTCTACAATGTGTCACATCAATCACATCAATCCCATCAATCAATCAATCCATCAATCCATCACATGTCAAGTACACATCACTTTAAAAGAATGGGGCTGATCTGAATATCTTGTGGGCCATAGCATGAGGAACATTGGCGGTCACCCTTGAGAAGTTTTCTGGTGTTTATATGCACCAAAAAAATTTAAACTTCGGACTCATTTCGACTGTTACGGGCCACCGAACGCAATGGCCGGGACGAATTTTGGTGCAGCGGGCCCCACGTGTGAAAAACCCAGGGAAAACGGGTTTTTCCCAAAAATGTCAAGAGGCAGAGCCTCTGCCTTCCCTGTCAGCGGGCAGCCGCTGCACGCTGCTAGGTGCGGCCGTGAAGGCCGGCGGACGGACGCAGGGGCCCACAGCCCTATGTGTGGGCCCCACCATAATGTTTATTTGTTATCCAATCCGCTCACGAGGTGGGCCACCCCCAGTAGTGGGCCCCCTCTGAATTTTAGCCCCATCCATTTATCAGGTGGCCCACACCATAGGGAACAGTGCGAATGAACATCTACCATTGAAACTCTTCCTGGGCCCACAAAAGTGTTGGATCAAGATGAAATTTATGTTTTTCCCTTCATCCAGGTCCGAGTGACCTTATGAATGAGTTGGATGTCACCTAAACATTACAGTGGGCCCCACACGGAACCCACAATGATGTATTTGTTAAGCCCACCATCCAGACGGACGGTGGCACCCACCTTATGTATGTGTGGCCTCCACTGTCCAGACGGACGGTGGCACCCACCACGATGGCACCCACCTTATGTATGTGTGACCTCCACCGTCCAGCGGACGGTGGGGCCCTTTGTGATGTATGTGTTCTATCCGCACTGTTCACTGGACAGTGGGACCCGTCATGATGCATGGGATGCATCAAGATCGTCCATCCTCTTGGTGAGATCATTTTTTTGGGCATGGGCTACTGATTGGGTGGGCCACTTGTGTATGGGTTAGGCCCATTTGATTTATAATAGGTCTCTGGGCCAGGCCCATTTGAATTACAAAAGGCCTATGGGTTAGGCCCAGTTGATTATGAAAGGCCTATGGGTTAGGCCCATTTGATTCATATAGGGCCTATGGGTTTAGGCCCACTTGATATGTTCCAAGTCCATAGGACTAGGCCCCTTTTGATGTATTCCAAGGCCCATGAAATTGGACCCATTCGATGCAATTTTAAAGCCCATGGAAGTAGGCCCATTTGATATATCTAAGGCCTAGGGGTTTGGGCCCACTTTGATATGCATGTAAGGCCTAAGGGTTAAGGCCCATTTGGCGTATATACGGGGTTCAATTGGTGTGGCCCATTCGTTACCTTTAAGACCTATGGGTTAAGCTCATTTGATGCAGTCCAAGGCCCAAGGATTTTGACCCATTGCAATGCACATAAGACCCATTCATATGACCCATTTATGTGGCCCATCTGATGAATAGAAGGCCCATAAGATATGGTCCATTTGATATATATGTAAGTCCAACGGGAAGAACCTACGGTCCATTGCAATGTGTAATTTCATTACAAACTAAGTAGCGATGTTTACAAAGATCGGGCCTTGGGAGCAATGTTGGTTTGACGTCCACATTGCGAGTGTAATGCTGGTTGGATGTCCACATTACGACTCTCCTTAGGGCCATTACTGGGACGTACTTGCTGTGTATAGGCCGTCTAGGCCCATCTGCGTTGTAAGAATGGTTCATCACTCATTTACATGTTTAGTATAGTTTCATGACCCATGATCATATGCATCATATGTATGCTTGATATGAGGATTGACTGATCATAGCATATGCCTTCGGGCAGGTTGTTTATGGGCTCCTGGTTAGGCGGTGTTGCCCTACATGAGCGCACGATATGCACAGGATTTGTTGCATGACAAGATAGCGTGAATCAAGCATTTCCCATTTGTGTGACATGGTTATTGTATGCTCTAGCGACATCAGGGCCGTAGCCTCCACAGACGCATCGTGGTTGGCAGATTAGATACCGAAAATCTTGTTCTACATGGGGTGCTATTGATATCCCTGGATGAAAGTCCCTAAACCCTTATGGTACCAAGAGGTTGCTCCAGCGTCTAGACCGAGTGGGTAGATGAGCGTTGTGTGCCGATTACCAGACGGTTACGCTCTCCACTGTGTCGTGGTCGGTTGGAAGGGGGTGCGGTCGTACCCGCCCGAGAGTAGGGGGCAATGCTAGGCTGAGTTTGACCATCTCGAGGAATGGGTCCGCTATCAACCAGTCGCGCCCGATATTGGCAGACGGATAGTGTGGTCTCTTCCACTTACCTTATTACGCTTGATGTGGCGGCAATCTGGTTTAGAGTGTACTAGACCCCGGTGATATCCCATATTTGAGCTGTATTGATGTGTGGATATAGATGAGGATCTGTATGCTTGAGTTGCATTGCACATCGCATGACCTTGGGATGGCCGATACCATTCATGTCTCGCATCGCATAAGCCTTGGTACGGCTCATGATATTATGGATCCATCTGCATTTTCTGCATTACTCCGACATTGCATGTTCATATTACTACCTTGCGCACACACTTTCACCACCCTCTAAGCTTTCTATAAGCTTATGCACGACCGTTGCGTGCAGGTGACGTTGGTTCGCAGCAGCGCTGAGGCAGGAGCACGTTGCAGATCGTTTTGGAGTTTTTGTTCTTTATCATTGTATTTCCCTTTATGCTCATTGTACTTGTAAAGTTTTTTATCATAGTGGAAATGTAATGGAGTTCTTGGTTGTTGTTTGTGGGTTATGCCTTTGGTTATGCTTATCACGAATCAAACTGAGGTTGAAAATCCTCCTCGTAGCATCCCAGGATCAAAACCTGACGAATGGGCGCTAGGAGCCGAAAATGATGTTCTACGGAGGCTGTTGGCGCCGGATTCGACTATCGAAAATTTTATGAGCCCGATTTCTGAGTTTGGGGCGTGACAATAGTTCATCTCATTATAACATGTTTAGTATAGTTTCATGACTCATGATCATACGCATCATATGTATGCTTGATATGAGATTGACTGATCATAGCATATGCCTTCGGGTAAATTGTTTATGGGACTCCGATTAGGCGGTGTTGTCCTGCATGAGCGCACGATACACGCAGGATTTGCTGCATGATTGGATAGTGTGATTCATGCATTTCGCATTGTATGACATAGTTATTGTACGCCCTAGCGACATCAGGGCCTTAACTTCCACAGACGTATCGTGGTTGGCAGGATTGGATACCGGAAATCTTATTTTACATGGGGTGCTATAGATATCCCTGGGTGAAAGTCCCTAAACCCTTATGGTACCAAGAGGTTGCTCCAACGTCTAGACCGAATGGGTAGATGAGCGTTGAGTGCCGATTACCAGATGACTGCGCTCTTCACTGTGTCGTGGTCGGTTGTAAGGGGGTGCGGCATTACCCGCCCGAGTGTAGGGGGTAATGCTAGGCTGAGTCTGACCAGCTCGAGGAATGAGTCCGCTATCGACAAGTCGAGCCCGATATTGACAGACGGATAGTGAGGTCTCTTCCACTTACCTTATTGCATCCGATGTGGCGGCAATCTGGTTTAGAGTGTACTAGACCCCGGTGATATCCCAGAGTTGAGCTATATTGACATGTGGACTTAGATGAGGATTGTATGCTTGACTTGCATCTTGCATCGCATAGCCTTGGTACGGCTCATGATATTTATGGATTCATCTGCATATTCCGCATTACTTTGATATTGCATGATCATATTACTACCATGCACATACACTTTCACCACCCTCTAAGCTTTGTATAAGCTTATGCATGACCGTTGCGTACAGGTGATGTTGGGGCACAGTAGCGCTGAGGCTGGAGCACTTGCAGATCATTTTTGGAGTTTTTGTTCCTTACCATTGTATTTCCCTTTATGCTCATTGTACTTGTAAAGTTTTTGATCATAGTGGAAATGTAATGGAGTTCTTGATTGTTTTTTGTGGGTTATGCCTTTGGTTATGCTTATTACGAATCAAACTGACGTTGAAAATCCTCCTCGTAGTATCTCATGATCGGAACCTGGTGAATGGGAGCTGGGAGCCGAGAATGGAGTTCTATGGAGGCTGTCGGCACCGGATTCGGCAATCAAGAATTTTGTGAGCCTGGTTTCCGAGTTTGGGGCGTGACACTAGGGACCCAAACCAAGAAATTTAGAGGGGAGTGATGAGATAATTAAGACCTTGGGATTGAAGAGTATATAAACAACAATGACCAGCAAATGCTAGGACATTTAGAGTTTTAGACCTAGAGTTAGTACTCCTAGATTTGAAAAGATCTGACAGTATAGGAAATCTAATAAATTACTAACGTGAAGCCTAGAACCTCCTTAGCTGGTATGTGCATATGTGAAGTACTCGAGCGTAATTAAATTCAAGCCCGGGCAATTCAATTCCAATCAGACGACTTTTGACCTTAAGCAATAAAACAATTTCTTGTATTAGAAATGGTATGAAATCATCTAGCGTATAAACATAGACTTTGGATTACAACTAGTGAATTGCCACTACGCATAAGATAATGAAAGTGCACCTATTACGTGCCCTGATTTGTCAACTAAAGCCAGTAGAGTTAAGGTTGAGTAATCCTAATCAATACTCTGTGATAGGATTAGTGTGATAAGGATTTTTAATAATTTATATAAACTTTAAAAAGTCCTATTCACCCCCCCTCTAGGATATACTGACTTATTCCTACTTCAACTAAAGCGGTCTTCACCGCAATTTCAATTGGTATCAGAGCGGGTCTCTCTTTAAGGGCTTCACCGCCTAGAGAGTGATCTTGACTGAAGTAGAAATATGGCCAAAAGAGAGGGCTCATCTGTCACTAGACCTCCAGTATTTGATGGATCAAATTATGCTTACTGGAAGGCTAGAATGCACTACTTCCTGAGATCTTTGGATCATGAAGTTTGGGATGCAGTTGCAAAAGGATATGTGGTACCATCCGAACAAATTGTACTTGAAGATGAAACCACAATCACTAAACCCAAACCGAATGAGAAGTGGACGGCGTTTGGCAAAGAACAGCGAAATGCTGAAGCAAAAGCAATGAACGCCATCTACTATGCCGTGTCCCAAGATATATTCAATCAAATAAGTATGTGTGGGACATCTAAGAAAGCATGGGATTTACTAGAAACAACCCATGAAGGCACAAGCACTGTGAAGAGGTCTAAACTACAACTCTTAACTTCACAGTTTGAAAATCTCAGGATGAAAGAGCATGAGACATTTATGGAGTTTTTCACAAAATTAAACATCATTTGTAACTCCATGGGTGGATTGGGAGAGAAGGTTCCGACACCTAAAATATGTAGAAAAATCTTAAGATCCTTATCGGAACGCTTCAATCCCAAGGTAACAACAATTGAGAAGTGTAGAAATATTGATGAGATAAAAGTAGAAGAACTGGTAGGTTCCCTATAAACTTTTGAACTACACTTCACATAACCCCAAAAATTCAAAAACACTGTCCTAAAAACTTCTAAGAAATCAAAACATGAGGACAGTGAGAGCGAAAAAGAAGATGATGATGAGGAAGTGGCCTTGCTAGCACAAAGATTCAGAAGATTCTTTCAGAAGAATCGTGGCCATCCTTCTAGAGGTAGAAAGGTGAACTACAAACCTTCTGCAGGAAAATTTGGTAAACAGACTAAAGAACCACAGTGCTATGCCTGTCATGAATATGGTCACCTATCTACCGAATGCCCAAACAGAAAAACCAAGGGCAAGGCGATGGCCGCCACATGGGATGATACGGAGGAGTCAAATTCAGAAAATAATGACTCAAGAAGTGATGAAGATCAGAAATTTTTGAAAATTCTTATGATCTCCACCACTCCAATTATTCCCATGGAATCTGAAAGAGAAGAAGAACAACAAGCCACTGAATCATTTTCATTTGACAATAAGGAAATTGAAGAAGAAGAAGATAAAGAACAGAATGAATTGCAGGATGCTTATAATCAACTATACAATCATAGCATCCACATCCTTAAGAAAATTGGCATGACTGAAAACAAAAAGAAATTGTTGCAGAAAGACTTGGACAGAACCTTAGAAATAAACATACATTTGTCCAATGATTTGCAACAATATCTTATAGATAATGATCAATTGGAAAAAGAAAACCTATCCCTAAAAGAAGAATTATCAGAACTTATGAACAAAGCTGAACTATTAAGAGATGATAATGCAAAACTCAAAAATGAGAACCACTCACTTTGCATTGATTTAGAAAAATCCAGAAAATTTGCTGAGATAAACTATAAGTTTTCTCAGAGTGGTGAAAAACTTAAAAGAATGTTAGGGATAGGAAGGCCTGGAAAAGATAAGAGTGACCTAGGGTATGAGAAAATCAAAATGAAAACTGAAAAATCTGCTGCTTCAGGTAGCAATACAAGAACGTCTCAAGTTTGTCATTTATGTGGTGATATGGGACATTACAAGTTTGAATGCTTAAAAATAACTTCTTATAACTCTGGTCAAAATGACACTGATAAACTTAATCGGACCAGAGTAATGCAAAATATCCTGTTATCACCCAAAATGGAAGACAGAACGAAGAAACAACTAGATCGAGTTGGTAAGATAACAAAAGTCACCATAACAAAAACTTCTATCTCAAGGTGGAGAGTCAAGGAAAAACTGAACTCTGTACCCTAAATTCCTGAGTATATAAGAACACATTCAGATTTTGCATCGAAATCTGGATAATTGGTGAAATGATACAACTTTTGCTAAATCCTCAATGTTATATCTAAGGTTAGAGACCTCTAATTTTTGTATATAAACATTATCATGTTTATATTTGTATAGAATTTTTTTTATAAACTGATTAAGTTAGAATTTATACAATAGCCTGTCAAAATCAGAAAAAATTCTGAATAGCACATACTTTCAAAGCAAGTAATAGTCTTCTTCGATTTTATCGAATGATGATCGATACAATCGACAACTGTTCAGAATGTGAAAAGTCGTGTGTCCTTGGATAACATCGAAGGTGGTCTCGATAGAATCGATCGACAACTTCTCGATACAATCGATGGGTTGGTCGATATGATCGACAAATGGCGCCCGATAAAAGTGAGCGAAACAAAAAAAGGAGTTTCTCAAAGGGCGATTCGACTGTCTTCCCTATCCGATCCTCTCGACCAATCATCCTAAGCCAGGTAGGACCAGCCAAATCTCACTCCAAACTAGGTAATATTCTTACATCATTAGAATCTCTTTCTCTTGGTTTGTCGGGATCTCTTTTTATCATTTTCCCAATATTTTAAATAGCTTTTTCTTTCACATGGAAAAGGACAAAAACGTGGCATCCGGTCCAAGTGAATCATCAAGAGGTACTCGACAAAAGGTCCTTGCCTCAAGGGAGAGAGCAAGGATCCCGGAAAGAGGGACCCCCACACGGCAAAGATCATGACGCGGTGGGTCCCAAATCGAAATTCCTGAACCAACTCAACCAGTACCTTCTCCTTCTACTGTCCAACGGCCACCAAAATATGTCAATCGAAAGTTAATTTTCGAGAGAAAAGTAGACAGATTGTTTAACGTCTTACAACTTAGAACCTTTGTTTGCTGCAATTGGTTGGCTGCCCATCCTGGATTTTGGTGGACCATGCCAACTGGAAAGAACACGCAACTTCTTTACTGCATGTCATTCCCCGGTGGCTGATCCTCCTTCCTTCATGGTTTCCATGGATGGTGATGATGTATTCATCACTCCTGCCACCATAGCACAAATTCTCAACCTACAAATGGTTCCAGGAGGCCTTCCAAACTGGGATCTTGACTTTTCAGATGTGCGCTCCAAGATAACCAAATACCTATGCAATAATCGAGATATCCCATGGCATCAAGGGAATGCCCTGAAAGCTAGGTATATGGAGCCCTGGTTCAGAGTCATGCATGAAATCTTCACCACCAATCTGTACCTGAGAAGCACCAACAGATCGGATCTAACAAGCCTTATGGTGATGATAATCTACTCTGTCGCGACCGGGACGAATATTTGCCTTCCAACCTTAATTGAAAATCAATTTTTCAATGCAATACACACGTCCAGAGATTTGCATCTATCATATCCCTGGATCATTAGCAGAATCTATCAGAGCATTGGCTTTCCTTCTACAACTGATCCGATTTTTCCCCTCAAAGTTTTCAACAAGAAAAATCTTTGAAAAATGGATCTGAGGTTTCATGAATACAAGGAGGAAACTGAGGAAGAAATTCATGCTGAAGTGGAAGGAGGAAAAGGTGGAGATCCCATGAAAGGAGATACAATGGCTGATGATGCACCTCTTGGACCAGATGTTGCGCCGTCCACATCAACCGCTGGGTATGCAAAAGGCTTAAACTGGATAGGATTGGGGCCATACAGAAGGACGTGCACTCAATGAAGGAGCGCCTCACTGTTTTAGAACGAATGGTTCAAGGAATCCAGAGCACGGTCCAACAGCTGGTGGATTTACTAACGTGCCGACGCGACGACACGATGTCATCTCACTCTGCTCCCTGATGCTAGTTTCATGCAAGCTTTCATGCACCCTTACTCTTATTTCTGCATATGAACATCAGTATCTTTTTGGATGTTCTATGCTTTCAATGGTGCATGACTAGTTTCTTTTTCTTCCTTTCTGGTTTCTGTTTGGATGAGTTTGCCCACGGTTGGGCTAAAATACTTTTTATTGTTGTTGGTTTATATTGCTGCCGTCTGGGGAAGCATTGAATATTTCTACCAATCTTGGGCAGCTTAAATTTGACTTAATCTAGTTCGTTTACTTCTGCCATTTGAATTTCTCCCTGGTTTATTGCAGTCTTAAGGTTATGGTCTGAATGCTTATCTATTAACTTCATACTGACTGTTTCACTGATGCTTTCTTTACATTGTTCTCATTCATATGCATCTATCTCTGTGGTTCTCCCATATGCTTCAATCTTCAGTCAATGTCACGTCTTATACCTTTGCCAATGACTGACAAAAAGGGGGAGAACAATTCAAAACACCCCGAGCGAAAATTGTATATCTTTATTGCAGGTGTTAGGGGGAGCAGCCGCAGCAAGAAAGGGGGAGTTTTTGAATTAAGGGGGAGAATTTTATCTGTTGTGTACATGTGTGTTTAGAATTTATACAATTGTGTTAATACATGTACACACAATTTAGGATGTATCTGTTTAGATATGTTCCTAGGGTGTTTTGGAGATTTTATCACGTAATTGACAAAGGGGGAGATTGAAAGTGCACCTATTACGTGCCCTGGTTTGTCAATTACGTTGTACGTTGAGTCAGTCGGACGACAGCACCTAACAAGAAGATCAAGTCAAGCGTCTGCCTCATCTGGATGTGTGGAAGCTCACCAAAAGATAAATCATAGCCTCACATCCCATGTCCCAAAACACCAGGTGATTAAACCCTTAAAAAGAACTAGAACATCTTAGGGTTTATGTATAAGAAAACTTTTTATCAAAAAGAAAATCTTCTAGATTTTTCTTACACTGTCGATTATATCGATTCCCCTTTCGATATGATCGACCAGATCTGTCGATGTCCTCGGCATATCAATCGATACAATCGAGTGAGGACAAAAAGCATCCAGCAATCAAACAATCTTCTGGACGATTTATCGATATATCGACCTTCGAGTCGATATCATCGATATTCGAAAATCGATCATATCTAAAGTGGATCGATCATATCGACAGACTTCTTTCCGGCGCTCCTATTTTTTTAAAGAAAACTAACATATGCTTCGATATATCGATGACTGTCCGATTCAATCTAAACTCAAATATCGATCATATCGGGAATCAGTCGATCATATCGACTGTGGGGCACATGTTCTCACCAGCATGAATTTCAGGTTACTTTTAATGTTGATCGGGGTGCCTGTCGATAAATCGATATTCATATATCGATCATATCGAGACCAAGTCGATTGGATCGAGTCAGGACATAATTCGTCCAGCAAGCTTACATGTAAAATCTATATGATTTATCGATCCCATCGAAAAGGTCGCCGATATGATCGATGTACAAATTCTGATGACATCGACTGTTTCTCCGATCATATCTGTGATCCTGAAATTCTTCAAGGCTTCTCTCTTATTTTTCACCTGTCGATAGATCGAACCATCACTCGATGGAATCGGAGTTCGAAATTCGATGTCATCGATGTGTGTCTCGATCCCATCGACCAGTTGGCAGAAGGTTTCCAAAAGCGAAATGACAATTGAGTTCGTATCATCGAGAGCTCGGCCGATACAATCGAGAGTATACGCTCGATCATATCGATAACTGCTCGATGATATCGAACTCTGTCATAAATATGACCGTTTATATCCGTTGGAACCTTTTGCCTATAAATAAAGAGAGTTGACTTCATTGCTGGCAGAGAGAAAGAAGAGAGTGCTTTTGAGAGTTTTAACCTTCTTATCATTTACCTTAAGCCCTTTCTCTCAGGAAGTTCATCCTCCAATCCACCCTCATCATTGATATCTCATAGAGTGGATTGGGGAATGAACTTCCGCATTCAAGGATCCTTCAACTACTACCTTAATGACATATCATTAAGCTGGGATGCCTTGAATGCATAGATGATGGAAACCTCTCTATCTTCCTTATAGGAAAACCTTTAGAGAGTGGTAGTCCATCATAACCTTAACCCAACCTAAGCCTAGCATTTATACATCTTCATGTTGCGGATCAAGGGAGCTGAAGATTCTCCATCAACAAGTAGAAGGTCTTCATCAATGTGCTGAAAGGGACTCATCAACTTATCTGTAAGTACTAAGAGTCCAGAGGACACTTGCCATCATTCCTTTTTAGGATTGGGTTTTAAGTGTTGCTCACCATTTGAAGTGCTCGAAGGAGGCCTCCGACGGGAGTGTACGTGCGGGGTGCGTTGTATGGACCCTTGCTCTGTGGAGAGCATAAACATCTGGTTAGGAGTACGTCAGTAAAACTCTAGGGTTAGAGGTGAACCGAGTAGAAACCTCAGGGTGCGTTGTGTGGACCCTTATCCTGTGTGGGCATAAACATCTGGTTAAGAGTACGCCAGTAAAACTCCAGGGTTTGAGGTGAATCGAGTAGAAACCTCTGTAAAAGTTGAAGGTGAACCTGATTTAAAATATTAGGTTTGAGGTGAACCATGGAAAACCTTCTTAGTGAAATTCGGTCACTCAAGGGTTGAGTGTGGAAGCCGGGAGTGGAGTAGACAAGTCGTCGAACCACTATAAAATGACTGTGTTTGAGTTTGATATTATCTTTTATTTATGTGATTGTCTTACATGTCTTTATATATGATCACATCGTATGCACACACAGTCATACCCATCACAAACTCATCTATACATTGTTTGTCTTTTAAATAGTTTGTGATTGGATCCTCTATCAGGCTTGGAAGCCAGTAGAGTTAAGGTTGAGCAATCCTAATCAATACTCTGTGATAGGATTAGTGTGATAAGAATTTTTAATAATTTATATAAACTTTAAAAAGTCCTATTCACCCCCCCTCTAGGATATACTGACCTATTCCTACTTCAGCTAAAGAGGTCTTCACCGTAATTTCAGATAAGACTAGGATACTGATTATCGTAAGGATTGTAAAAGACTGATTTTGCTAAGATAATTGAAATATAGACTTAGTTAGTTGTCTTGATTTGGTTAGAGTGAGACCTCGTTCCTTTGTTGGATTCCGTTGATACTTATAAGTACCCTTAATAACTCTTAGGAAAGCCGTTTTGATTTAGAAACTAGTTACGCTTAGAGAAAACTATATATATCCCTTGGATTGAATGCTAGGATAAATCAATACACCCCTTAAAATTTCCTTCCCAAGAACTTATTATAATTGGGAACACGGAGTAAAGGAACTGCATATAAGCGAAGTATTCGCGGTTTGAATCGAATTCTCAATCCTAGTAGTTACCAATGAACTCTATGCTCTGATCAAGCTGAAGATCGGGATCAACTAGGATTAAGAACTGATATGACAAATTTTCTGCCCTAACTAGGTAGAAGCTCAATGTATCCGGCTTAAACCCACTACACAAATTTTCTTCCATGTTGGCCTGACCACTTACAACCAAAAGTTTATTACTTTGTCTTTGAGAAGTGTTAAGAACCTATAGCCAATAGATATTTTTCTTTTTAGGCCCAAGAAATGTCTCAAATGAGCAATAGATAGTTAGGAATTAGGTCCCGAATCACGGACTATTCTGGCATACATATTGTGCATATGAACTTAGAGAGATAGTTTGCCTGTTAACCTATTTTGTCCAACTTCCTTATGTACTAATAATGTATAGATTATATTATAATATTAAACTGGACATGATTAAAGAGGGTAAGTCAGGATCCTTCTTTGGTAGAATTAGGCATCTTGCCACCAACTCACACCCATCCCTGGAATCAACCATAATAGAGATTATGTAAGACCCGTGTCCTAGACCGTAACGTTTCGTATTCTTCCGCGGTCCTTCTGGTCGAATTCTGACAACCTTCGACCTGTATTCGACATTTACGTTCGAACTTAAGCCGAGTCCCGCATATCAGAGTCGACTCGACCCGAAACCTCTACCTTAGCGACCGCGCCGTCGCCGCGGTTCTAACACCGTGACTCGCGCACCGACCTGATACCCAGGGTAGAAGATATAGGCTCGCGTTCAATTCGAAGAAACACCATGCGTTGCGAATTATGAGGGAATCTCTACGAGATGTCCCATCAATCAATCAATCACTTATGTCAAGTACAAGTCAAGTCACTACATACCCAAGTACAACAACCCATACCTTTCTCTTACACAAGCAAGCCCAAAGTCAACCCTCACATCACTTCACCTCTCTCTCCACCCATCCCTTCTTACAACACATCACTCCACCCATCCCCATCATACATCACCCATCACTTCTCTCAAGCATCACATCTCTCTCTCTTTCTCAAAATCAAAATCCCAAGCAACCCATAAGCCTCACACGTCCAAGCTTCTCCCTCCCAAATGCCAAGTGTGGCCCACCTTCCCTACTTTCTCATCTCCCATCTCAACCATTGATCCATCATCTACCACTGTTAAATCCGAAGGCAAGGAACTAAGGAGGCTAAGGGAGCAAGAAGGAGGCCTAGAGGTGGGTGATTCATCGTTCATTTTTAATTTTAAGGGCCCACTTGTTGTGGGACCCACTTGATGTATGTGTTGTTTCAATGGAGGGCCCATAGTGGCGGGGTCCCTCCTCTTTACCACCGTCTCTCTCTCTTGCTCTCTCTTTCTCTCTCTCTCTTTCTCTCTCCTTATCCTTCCTCTAAAATGAAGTGGGCCCCACCAATTCATGATAAATCTACTCCATCCATCAAATGGTGTGGCCCACCACATTTTAGGTAAAATGATATTTATTTTATATTAATATATATATGTACATGCATGGTGGGCCACGATCATGTGGGACCCACCTTGGTGAACGTGGACCAAGTGCATGTGGGACCCACCATGATGCAGTGTTTATACAGGCCGTCCAGCGTCCAGGGATGCTGGACGAGCGTGGTGCACATGTAGTGCGTGTACTGACATGGAGGTGTACTAACGAGCTGACAAAAAAAAAAGAAAAGGGAAAGGAAATGGTGGGCCGCTCCAACATGGCCCCACCTTAATGTATATATTTAATCCAAGCCATCCATTCTATTCTGGAGATCATTATAGGCGTTGAGCTGAAAAATGAGACCGATCCAATTATCTGGCGGTCCGTGGCATTAAGAATGCTAGTATTTTCCTTTAAAACTTGGAAAAATGATTATTGGGGTCCACCAGAAGCTTGGACCCACCTGAAACTTGTTTTGGACCCCTATTTTTATGGGACACATGCAATGGATGGGGTAGATTTAGTTAACGTGGGTCCCACCTAAGAGAAAAAAAATAAAAATAAAAATAAAATAAAGAAGAAGCAGCGATTGCTGTTGTGCTAAGGATGCCCAGCGTCCAGCGTTGGCGGGCGGACGGCCTGGCTGGGGCTCACGGCCCCAGTTGTGGGTCCCACATGACGCCTCTCGAACATCCACACCATTCACTAGGTGGCCCCTTAGGGAAGTAGGCCTCCTTCTAAAAATCAGCCGTATACGGAACTCAGGTGGGCCATACCATCTAGAATCATGTGAAGACATGTCTACGACATATAAAATCACTTTGTGGGGCCTACCTGAGATTTGGATGCAGCTAAAACTTGGTCTGAACCCTCAGCCAGGTGGGACACACATAATGAGTGGGTTGGATTGGTGAACCACCCTGCGGTGGGCCCCCAACTGTGGCCTCATGATTGGTTGAATGGCAAATAAACATTTCAGTGGGCCCATGCTGCTGCTGGAGACGTGTCAGCGCCCAGCGGACAGACTGGCGTGGTCGTGAGCCCCACCTAGATGTATGTATTGCCTCCACGTCGTCCATCACAGTGGGCCCCTGGTCCCACATGACCATATGAACAGGTTTGGATGACAAATAAGAATTATAGTGGGCCCAACCCCTTCCATGGTCGTTGTGACCTTTCAATAGGTGGGATGTAAAATAAATATTTTGGTGGGCCCCTTGCCACATGGCCTTATCAACAGGTTGGATGTAAAATAAACATTATAGTGGAGCCCTTGCTCACGTGGTCTTACCAAAAGGTTAGGTGGCAAATAAGCATTTCAGTGGGCCCAGGATTGGATGAAAAATAAATTTTATAGTGGGCCCACATGGGAGTTTACCATGATGCATGAGTTTCATCCAAACCGTCCAACCATTTTGAGATTATTTTAAGGCCATTGTTAAGGCCCATCTTAATGTATTTGTGGCCCGCCCACTAAGGCCCACTTTTTTATTTATAGGCCCATGTGTGTAGGCCCATTTGATATATTTGTGGCCCATTATTGAGGCCCACTTTGGTATATATAAGGCATATGTGATTAGGCCCATTTGATGCACATAAAGCTCATGTGATTGGGCTCATTTTTAATGCATTCTAAGGCCCATGGGTTATGACCCATTACAAAGTACCTAAGGCCCATTGGTGAAGGCTCATTGAGGTGATCCGCTTGATGAATGTAAGGCCCATATGATATGGCCCAATTGATGTACTTAAGGTCCAATTGGGTGCAACTAGGTCCATTGCAATGCGTAATCTCTCCATGGCATATAATGATATTTATAGCAAGTAATGCCTTGAGAACAATGATGGTTAGATGCCCACATTGTAAGGATGACATCGGTTAAATGTCCGCATTGTCACTCTCCCTAAGGCCCACTAATAGGCCATACTTGTAGTAAGTAAGCCGTCTAGGCCCATCTCAGTTATACACAGAGCCCATCCCCATATACATGTTTAGTATAGATCCATGATTCATTATCATATGCATCATATGCATGACTGATATGAGAAGTGACTGATCATAGCATATGCCTTCGGGCGAACTCTTTATGGGCTCCCTGATAGGCGGAGTTGCCCTACATGAGTGCATGATACACGTATTACTGTTGCATGACTGGTAGTGTGACTCATGCATTAGCATTTGTATGATTGTGATTATTGTATGCCCTAGCGACATCAGGGCCATAGCCTCCATAGATGCATCGTGGGTGGCTGAATTGGATACTGAAAATGTTTGGTTCTAGCATACGGGCGCCATAGATGTCCTTGGGTGAAAATCTCTAAACCTGATGGTACCAGAGGATGACTCCAATGTCGAGACCGAGTGGATTCACGAGCGCACAAGGGCCGTATACCAGTAGGTCGCGTCTCTCACTGTATCGCGGTCGGTTGGAAAGGGGTGTAACCTTACCCGCCTGAGTGAGGGGGCAACTTCTAGGTTGAGTTTGACCAGCTTGAGGAATTGATCTACTATATACGAGTCGGGCCCGATATTGGCAGGCGGATAGTGAGGTCTCTTCCGCTCTCCCAGTTGTGCCTTCGGATAGGGACGGCAAGCTGGTGTAGAGTTTACTAGACCCTAGTGATTATCCAGAATGAGAACCATATTGATATATGATGAGGATTGACAGGCTTGAGTTGCATCTCGCATCACATGGTCTGGATATGGCCGATAGCATTCATATCTTACACCACATAGCCTTGGTCCGACTGATTGCATTCATGTATTCATCAGCATGATTCCGCATTTTCTGACCTTGCATTCTAAGCTCGTTCTTATTGCGCACATACTTACACCACCCTCTAAGCTTTCTATAAGCTTATGCACGATTGATGCGTGCAGGTGACGCCAGGACGCAGCCTTAGTCTCGCCACCGTTGGAGTGTGCAGCGGAGCTTCTGGAGTTTTTTTGTTATTGTCACTACCTTGTATTTTCCTTTCCTATGCATTGTACTTAAAGTTTTTTATCATGGTGAATTTTGTGTTCTTGTGATTTTTGTTCGCGGGTTATGCTTATTTTATGCTCATTACGAATCAAATGGATATTAGAAATCCTCCTTTTAGCATCCCAGGATCGGAACCTAGTATATGGGTGCCGGGAGCCGAGAATGGGGTACTATGGAGGCTGTCGGTGTCGGATTCGGTGATCGAGAATTTTGTGAGCCCAGTTTCTGAGTTTGGGGCGTGACAGATTAGGCTCATTTTTATAACCATAGGTACCAATGTCATAGTACACATCATCAATAAAAGGAAAACCAATGTATTGGGAGATCGTATCTCATTCCATGTCAAGGATAGGTCCTAAATTATACCTTGTTCCTACATACGGATCAGGACATAGATTCTTAAGCCTTAAGAGTAGAAATAAGTTTTTAAGGGGGGTAGAATATTATGAGCCCAATCTAGTTAGGTCAGCTAATACAACTGTTGGATCAAAGTGGCGCAGTGAAAGCATGGTTGGCCCCTTCCCCACTGGTCCAGGATCAAAGGAAATTGATTCAGGTTATATGTAAGATTAAGTCATTAAATAAGATCTGAATCTTCCTTAGAATGTCAATAATGAAGTCTTTAAAGGGGAACAATTAGGGCTTAAGTGTTGAACCCATTCATATTAAATCATAGGCCTAACAATGGGAACGAGCGGAGGTCAGTGTATCCATAAATCTACTCGTTAAATATAATCATAATAGAAGCCTTGGCCAACTCTATATGATTAGAAATCCTTTTAGGATGATCTATTAAGGTTCTTATTAACCCCTACCTTTTAGGATGATCTATATGATTAGAAATCCTTTTAGGATGATCTATTAAGGAAACCTTATAAATAGAAAATTTAAACCTTTCAGTGATGGGTATTCCCTAAGCTTTTAGAGTGATTGGACTACGAAGTTACTGAAATATACAATTGCGAAGCATTAGCGGCTTGACCCAATTCTCAATCTTGAACGACTACCAATAGACTCACTACTTTGACCAAGCAGAAGACCAAGATCTACCAGGACTAGGAAGGGATACGATGAGCCTTTTACCCTGGTCAGGTAGGTGATCAAAGTATCAAGGATCAAGCCTACTACAACCGTCCCTCCATATTGATCGACCATTGAAAACATATATCTTACTCTAAGTAGATGGAAATCATCGTCAAGACTCCAAATAGATAAAGAAATAAATTGTAGCAAACCATCAGGGTATAAGCAAGAGATATAGAGTAAATTTTTAAGGAGGATAGACAAAAATGTGCTAGACTAGTATAGATGTATATACCCCACCACGCATATAAAATTAAAATCAGTAAAGCTTAGGTGAAAGGAATAATAAAATCTTTACTCATTACCCTTAGCCAATTTTGGGGATGAAATTATTTTTAAGGAGGGAAGATTGTAACACTCTAAATTTTTTTTCCAACCTAAAGTTAGACGTCCTTAGGCAATGGGTCAACCATAACACTCTCAGAGCTCAATCTCAAAGTCTAAAAATTATTTTTCAAACCATTTCCTTCAAAATCTCACCTTTCTTCACCTTTTTTCTTCAAATTTCTCCAAGTACTTTCATATTAGACACAAATCCTAAAGTTTAAATGATGAAGAACTATACTTAAACTAAAACTTACTGTAAATGGTACATACATGAATAAAATGAGATTTTTACTATTGAAGTTTTGGAATTTCATGATATAAATAGAATATTTGGATATATTAGCTTCTTCTACCCTAAAATCATATATTATACCTCGCGTAACTCATTCTGGTATGCAAATGAGACCCGATAATGCCTCGACGGACTTGTGGACCCAAACGACTTAATTCGGGGGGACCCAGGGTGGGTCCCTCATGTTTTCGGCACCCCCGGTGGGGGGGGGGGGGGGGGGGGGAGCACATTGCCCTTGGGGTGAGCCCTCGCTAAAATAACCAGTGACCGGCGAGGGGCTCGATGGTTTGGCAAAGCCTCATCCGTACAATGGTCCGGCGGCCCGTTTTCTGCATTTTTTCTACACAATTCATCTAACTTTAAAAAATCATATCTCCCTCGTTATAAATTAAATTTAGGTGATTTAAAAACCAAATTGAAGCTAAATGAGTTTAGTTTTATATAAAAATAATTAAAAAATATAATAAAATATTCAATATAGTTTAAAGTAGGTCGTTGTGAAAACTGTCCGAAAATCATTTGTTGGACAACTGCTGCTTTGGGAATTTTTAGAATTTTTCTACAACACGAAATATTACGAAATTTTGTAGAAATGGGGTAAACTTGATGATGAACTACTAAAAAATAATTAAAATAATATACTAACTAGAAGTGCCAAAAATGGGGCATAGAATGGCCCTAGGACCATATTCTACCATAATTAGGGTAGAATTTGGTTAAGTATTAAACTGAATACTCAGTAGAATTAGCTTGAAACACTTTAAATATGAACTAAAAGACCCAAAATGATTAGGACAGCTAATGCTAAGTTACCTAGAAACCTAGGATCAATCTCTAAACCTAGTTGCTCTTGGGAGCATCGTGAAACTTTGTATCGGACCTGGACCGCACGTCGAAAGTCTGATTACCTCAAAACTATACGGTTATGACCATCTTTTTGGACTTGATGACCACCTCAGAAATCAAGTCTAAATGGTATCCCATAACTATTTCCTTGAGCCTAGAGCAAAGTGAGTGAGAGACGTGAATTTCTTTAGAATTAAATCCGAATTTAAATAATGTGAGTTGTGTCACTTGCGGGCCAAATATAATGATTCAGATCATCAGAATCAGACCCAATTACACCCTCAGATCAGGGGAAATGTCCCACACATGTCAGTGCACTTGTGGCCCTGATCGAATTTCGGTGACCGTTGAACTGAAACTGGTCCGCCGTGTCTGATCTGTAAATTCGATCAGTAAAAAAACTTAACCTAACCTAGATCCATGGTCAGGGAGCTTAAGTCCAACCGCATTCAACAAAGCAGCCTCCAGAAATGCTCCGTTGAGTCAAAATATATGAGTTTTGGATATAACCTAAGTATACCTTGGCCCTGGGGCCATTTCCATCAGTCCTGGGCCTATATAAAGGCCTAAACCCACCCCATTTCTATTCCATACGATTTTGCAACCCTAGGATAGAGAAGAGAGCAAAAAGAGAAGGAAAGAGAGAGAAAGTGAGAGAGAGAGTAGGAGAGAGTTCATGGGATTCGATCCCATCGCTCCACGGGCTAAATTACCACTTCTGCATCACTATTTCGGTGATTCTGATTCCGAAATTGGGTAAGAAACCAAACCCTAATCTGTTTTAGGGTTTCAAATAGTGTAAGTGCTAGAATAGCTAACCTATTCCCTATTATAGGTGGTTGTTATGCTATAGATGAAGGTATAGTGTTCGAACCAAGTCATTACGAGTCTACCGGCGAAAGGTGCGGACTATAAACATTTAGGTTATGGTTTTCAAGGCTTTCAATGTCAGAATGATTTATGTCTGACTTAATTGCTATCACACATGCAAGATACAATGTCTTCTGTATATTACATAAATATATATACTCCGTTAATTTTTAAATGCATTCCATCTGTTTGTTGAATTGCCTGAATGAATATGGAATTATGGTTTGCACTTGTTAGGATTGATGCTTAGAAATAATGATTAGTGTATGTGTGGCAACTCCTATGTGGAAGGAATTATTGTAATATGTGTTTAATTAAGCTATTACATGTATGTGAATATGTGTAGCCTAAGTGTTTGATAAAATGCCTGAATGAGAAAATGCATGTTGTAATATATTTAATGAGGATGTTGAGATGGGATCCTCAATCCCCTCATGCATAGTTACAGTTTCCTCTATGTAACCTATCTTACTACTATGTGATTTATGGGCAAATTACCTAAGTATGACAACATGTTTAATATGTGTTTGTTGAAATGTTTGTATGCATTTGGAATCTGAATTTGTGACTGTCATAGGTACATTCTTGTTATATATACAACAACTCCTTGGTAAGAGAATTTTCCCTAATACGTAATATAACCAATATACGTGATGTATGTTGAAAGGTGTAGTCTAAATGTTTGTAAAAATGTCTAAATGAGTTAGTAGTTAGTAAATTGTGATTTATAAGGGAGTTGAGATATGAATCCCAACTACCTTAGCTGTGTGTATGATTTTATCCATGTACTGTATACGATTCATGTTTAGATGTGTATGATTTCCTCCATGTACTGTATATTCATGTTTCCATAGTATGCTCAAATGATTGTAGGATGGACTTATTTATTCATTACTTCTTTGACAATCTCATATGCTTACTTGTTGAATTGCACGTGGTTGGGACTATATTATAGTTTAAGCAATTGGAAACAGGCCTCAAACTGGTGACTGAGGTTGTTTTCACCACACCGGATGTGTTCGAAAAATTCAAGCCGTACTTGGGATGTCGGCAGTGGTTAGGCTACACGTAGTTCTTATGCACTTATTATCGATTAACTCAACGTGCGCTCGTACTAGTCGGACTCGTCTAATAAACCGATTGGCACAATGTATGTTCACCATGTATGGACGCTACTGCTTGAACCTAAAGTACCAAACTTACCCGTGGAAAAGATCCTTTTACCTTGGTACCTCGATCTGCTAAGACTCATGAGCCAGACATGGTGGTATGGGACACTGTGGTCAAGTTATCAGCATACGCTAGGGCGACGAGCCTCCCCGTAGTGACTAGTGAGCAATCCAGACTCGTGAGATGAATACAGTGTTATGGGACACTGTATTCGAGTTGTCGGCCTACACTGATAAGGTGATGAGCCCTTTGTAGTGATCTTGAGAATACTCTGAGACTACGTTGAGGTGACGAGCCTTTCCGTAGCAACTAGAGTATAAACTAGGCCTACACTGATAAGGTGAAGAGGCCTTTGTAATGACCTATAACTATAACATCGTATGAGATTTACTAGGACTGATGACCCTAGAATGGATCATTATTTGGGAATGATATAAGGGATTAATAAGAACTTGGTAATCATATTCATGCACCGCACTACATGTGTCGTTTGACGTTCGGTAGTGCACTGAGGAAGTGACTGATATCGCAGAGGGAGTGCAAGTGAGGGCATGCATCACTTATACATACCATTCTTGCATTAATTAGAGTACTTATGGATGTTTGCTTTTATTGTTTTATCATTACTACTTGACCGAATTGATGACATGTTAACCTTTTCTTTATAGCCCCACTGAGTTGATCACTCACTCCCACATTACGAGACGGTGTTTGAAACACCAACTAGCCCCTATTTTAGTTTCAGATGATGGTCATGCTTACGAAGTGGAGCCAAACTTTTATAATGATGAGGAGGGTTTCTCCTATATGCAGCTATCAGGTGGGTCTATGTAGACCATGTTCTAATCAACGGGGTCATAGGGATGTTGATTAGATGTCATTACACTTGTTATTTTGCACTGTTGGGAACACCCATGTATATTCATTTTGTTCATTTTTTAGTATAAATGTATATATTTAACCTGGTAACTTGTTCACACTCTGGAGACCTACAACAGTTTATATATTTTATATATCTATCACAGTCTTCCTCTTGCAAAATTAAACTGTCTCTAGAGTATGATATGTTGTTTTGGTCTAATCCCACTCATGTTTAATGTACTAATATGAACAACATTCAATCATATGTTACATAAGTGATGCGTTGGAACTCGGGAGTGGGGTTTATGCTCGACCCCCAATTTTCAGGACGTTACAAGATTCGACAGGTAGGACCGCGAGACCAAGATGAAAGAAATGCATACTCACACACACACATGCACATATGCGAACTCAGGTTGAGTCTCACAGGAGGTCTTAAGAATTCTCTCCATCTGACCCATTTAGATTTATGAAGCTTCTCTATGTTGAGGATGATTTTGAAATTTGACTAGATTCTTTCAAAGTTGTCTCTCATCCTAGGTGGGGTGTCTATAATCTATGACCGAGGACTCTACGAGCCTTGGAGACGTAGAATGGAGGGGTTCGACATCCTTATCCACCCTTACAAATGTACGGTATTTACTATGTTTGATTTACGTATTATTTTGGGGATTCCAGTTTTACAAATTATTTTAATTCCCCTGTGATCAAGAATCGAAGAGGAGGTTAATTATCATTAGACTTCAGTCAAAGATTGATGAGATGATTATTACTCAACTCACTCAACTCAACTATGGACAAGATCTAAATTTAAGGAGGATTATTGCTCAACTGCGCTGTTTATATTGATTTTGAGATTAATTAATGTTAATAAGATTTGCCCAGACATAGCCAAGACATAAAGGAAAGAATACACATTGTCAAAAGGGTTTTATTTATCAAGAAATGGACCATATTCTAAGGTTGTGGTCTGGGACATGCCCTTAATTTAATTTTAAGGAATAAGAAAAGAGAGCTAGTCTGTTTGCAAGGTAGAAAGGAAACAAACCCAATGCAAATTATGTATACTCTCCTAATTATGGGTCTTCGTATTTAGAGTGTCCAGATCATTAGTTAGGTGGGTTTTATAGCATCAAGGATCCATCAAACTTAGCATTACATCCATGTAATTGAACAAAAGATATATGTGTTAGTGCACTAATTTGTGCACATGTTTTATTAATTACGTGAGTTTACGTGTCATGTAGTCGGCTGAGACCTTGGAAGTTGAAGACCAAAGATATAAGAGGACATGGAGCATCAAAGAGTGGAGAACAGGTAAATAGGTGCCTTGGTGACCCTAATCTTAGACCCAAAACAACCTTAGCCTTTAGATGACCCTAACATTTATAAGTAAATCTTGATTAATTATCAAATAGCCTTAGGAACCAATATGGAACATGATAAACAAGGATAAAAGATGTGTAAAATTGTTATAAAATGAACATCCCAAAATGATAGTTTTTGAGTGATCATCGATCCCATCAACAGTTTGTTAATGGGTTTCAATGGCATTGGATATCTACTTGATGGTATTGAGTAGTGAACTGAAATCTGTCCAGCAAGCATTGATCTATATTTTTTAGTTTCTCGATGGGATCGACAGTCTGCTCGATCTTATTGAAGGACCTTCTATCCCATTGAATGACCCATTGATCCTATCGATAGAACCATTAAACTAGCAATTTTATAGCCGTTGGAAATCTTTTTCTATAAAATAGGCATTTGGTTCTTGGGAAAAATGATGGTTTTTGAGTGAGTAAGAAGCCCTAGTATATCTTAATACTTCCCAACATTTATAATCTCTCACTCAAAGGGATCTAAGTTATCTTACATGTGTTTAATCACTCTAATGAGCATTCCAAGATTCTTATGAAGACAAGTGTAAGGATTTGTAACCCAAACTCGAATAGATTCTTGTGTAGAACCTAAGAGCTTGTGTAGGGACAAATTTACTGCACACAGTTGAATACATGTTAGTCTCCATAAGAGCCTCCAACGGGAGTAAACGTAAGTCTTTGGATTGGACCGATGTTGTTGGTTAGCTGATAGAAAACTAACTTAGCCATTATGAGAGCCACCGACATGGGTGAGTATGTGGTAATTCCTTTTGTAGGCCTACAGTGGGAGTGTACGCTTGTAAAGGTTAGAAGTGAACCTATTTTAAAACATCCGATAGTGAATACTAATCCACTCAAGGAGAGTGCGTCCACAGGGAGTGGAGTAGGGAAACCGAATCACTATATACGCTTTTATTTGTGATTGATTGAGCATAATTCTATTCATGCTTATGTGATTGTTTAGTTATACTAGTTGATTGCTTAAATTGGATTGCATGCTAGGAGCCTAACTTGTAAAGCATACACAAGCTCACTACTTGTATCACACACATGCCTTTACACATATACATACACACTCATATATGTGTATACATACATTCATACATTCATATACATCTATAGATTAATCCTTCCAATCGTTGATTTTCAAGATCACTCATTATATCATCATTGAAATTGACCATGAATGCAATATAAACCTTTAGACATGGTTATCAATGAATCTAAACTTTTGATCTTAATCTTGATATATATATATATATGGACATCCAATACTATTAAGATTAAATCCTCATAGGTAGAAATAAGCCATTGATCATCCATAACTTTCCATAGTGTGTATGTTCCATACCTAACATTGAATCTCAATAACCCTATTTGTAATAACCAGATCATGACAAAACTTCAAACAGCATTCTGTTAAATCATTTAAACCGTTCCAAATCAATATCAAGACCTGAATCGAAAGATCCACTGTTCATCAGATCCCTAACTTACATTTATACAATCCAACCCTAGATCATCTTATTTCAGATAATTAGAATGCAAATTAACTATTAAATAACCTCTTAAACCAAAGTGAGGACTCTTAATACCATAAGCGAGAAATGTAATTTCAATATGATTGTTGAAGGATCATTAATTAGCACTTAGAAATAAAATTCACTTATTATGCGTCTCCAGAGCATTGGATCTGCCTGATCAATGGATGATGTCTTATTAAGGTGTGTAGAAATGTATGGATGGAGTGGATGTCACATTACATCATTGTGGGCCCCACACACACTGTGCATGTAGACACCCCACCTTAGGTTGATAAGTTTGATTGAATAGAAACATAAATCCAAACTCTAAACCCTGATCCAAACCCTAATTCATACCCTTAACCCTAAGCCAAACTCCAATCCATACTCTTAACCCAAATCCAAACCCTAAACCTTGATCTAAACCCTAAAACTAGTCTTGAATCCAAACTTTAAGAAAAACCCAACCCATAAGTTAACCCGCTGAGTCAACTCACCCGGTCAGCCCACATAGCCTACCTAGTCAACTCACCTTGTCATGCTAAGTCCATAACCCATTTTGACCTAAGCCCATTCCAAAGCCCAATTCGAAGGAAATGGGAGACAATAAGGTAGCTTCGAATGACCAAAGTTGTCTATGTGTATAGGAGGATCCTCCCTTCGAATTTAAAGTAAAAGGGAAGAATAAGCGGCACCCAGGGTGCCGCTTGCCATGTGGAACTAACCATACTTTGGGCAGTTTCCCACTCATGGCAATTGTCCTCCCTCCCTATTTCATGCATGTCCAAAACATGAAAATTACTCTAATGCCTCTCTCTTGAGCCAAAATTATACCTTATGTCATCCAAACCAATACATGAGATCTTGTCATATGGCAATCTCAAATTTCAGCCATCCTAACCCTTTTTAACCTCAATCTTTGCAAGAATTACCAGAAAACCAAGCTTAAGGGCTATAAATACCCCATTCCCTTCACATTTCAATCCATCCACAAAAATCCCTTACTATTCTCGTAAGACCTGTATCCAAGCCTGTACCGTTCTGTAGGCCTCTGCGGTCCTCCCTGTTGAATTTTGGTAACCCATGATATGTTATCAGCATTGACATGTGATCCTGAGTCATGTCCTGTATATTAGAGTCGGCTCGACTCGAAACTTGTATCCTTGCGACCGCGCCGTCGCCGCAATTCTGACATCGTGTGTCGTGAGTCGAAGCAATACCCAAGTAGAATATGTGGGCCTGCATTCATTCTGAAGAAACGCCACATGTTATAAATTTTGAGAGAATCTCTACAACATGTCCCATCAATCAATCAATTAAGTACACACCCTATCTCAAGTACATCACCCATACCCCATGCCACCTCACACCCCTCACACGTTAACTCTCTCTCTCCCCACCCATACCTCCTTTACACAAATTTCAACCCAACCCATGCTTTCCCATTCTCATCCCTTACAAAAACCATTTCATCCATCCCTTTTCTCCATCATTTCTCTCTCTCTCTCTCTCTCTCTCTCTCTCTCTCTCTCTCTCTCTCTCTCTCTCTCTCATTTCTATCTTCACTCTCCAACCCCAAGAGAAACACCCAAACGTCCAAGACCTCCAAGCCTTCCCAAAAGAACAACTGTGGCCCACTTTCCCACCCTCTCATCTCCCATCTCAACCATTCATTCTTCATCAACCTCCATCAAAATTGAAGGCAAGGAGCATATGAGTCCAAGGAGCTAAAGAAGGAGGTCAAATGTTGGTGATCCATTGTTGATTTTGAACTTTAGGGCCCACTTGTTGTGGGACCCACATGATGTATACATTGTATAAGGGAGGGCCCATTAGTGGCAAGGTCCCTCCCCTTTCACGCTTCTCTCTCACCATCTCTTTTTCTCACACTTTTGTGATGGATTGCAGCCCACTTGATCTAGACCGTCCATTTGTTGGGGGCTCGACCCGCTGCCTTGGATTAAGAAAAATACATATATCAGCTTAATCAGTGGAGTGGCCCACTGGTGTGGGCCCCACCATTTATACATGTTGCACGTGTACAGTCTAGGCAATACATAACATCAAAATTTCTAGTGGGCCACACCACATGGACCCACCTTGCTAACTGTGGGACCCATCTATCCAGCGTCCAAACTCTCTGGACGGTGGAATGAATCTGAACATATATGATATAATGTATGTAATATATATAATAAAATATATTATGGTGGGCCCCACATGGGACCCACCAGATGTATATAATATGTATGTATGTATGTATGTATGTTGAGGTGGGGCTGCATCCACGTGGGAGCCCACCTTGCTGCATGCATGCAGGACCGTTCATCTGTTCGTCCATCCGATTTCGTGGGGACCACCATGATGTAATTGTTTCATCCACACCGTCCAGACCATCTGGACGGTGCTAGACTGCTTGGACAGTGCTTTGGACCCCACACATGATCTATGTATTTTATTCATGCTGTCCAGTAGCATGGGCCCCACATGCGTGTGGACCCCATTGTATGATGTGTGTGTTATTTTTCAAGCTGTCCATCAGACAGGCTATGTGGGGCGCACCGTGATACATTTGTTGTCATGCCCTAAACTCGAAAACTGGGCTCACAAAATTTTCGATCACCGAATCCAATGCCGATAGCCTCTGTAGTACCCCATTCTCGGCTTCCAGCATGCATTCACCAGATTCTGATCATAGGATCCCACAAGGAGGTTTTTCCAACGTACATTTATCTCATAAGAAGCATAACCACAAGTATACCCAAATCACAAGAACAACATCATCATCACATATCTACTAATATAAACATTTGAATACAGTGCTGAAAGGGAAATACATATATCAAAAATCAAAGCTCCAAAAGATGGCTTCACACTCCATACTCAACGCTACTACAACTTAACACCACATGCACGCATCTATCATGCGTAAGCTTATAGAAAGCTTAGAGGGTGGTATAAGTGTGTGCACAAGATAAGTGTTAAGTATTTAATACAATGCTATAATCATACAATATCAGAAATACTATAGAGATCATGAATCATATGATATCAGAGTAAGCAGAAATACTGACAAGTCCATAAAAATATCATCAACCTCATCATCTAGGATATGCGATGAAAAGACATAGCAAGCCAATGTCATATACTGAGAAAGTATAGTGAGAAAGTAATGTATGTCAGTTATGTAATGTGGAGATATAATGAGTCAAATATCAGATATTGAGGTGTAATAAAATATACAATTCGAAAGAGCTACGAATGTCATTAGCCTCATTTAGGTCATATAAATGCAGAAACATAGCATCTCAAAATGTCATATGCCGAGGATGTAATGCAATATTCAATATGTGGTGTGAATGAAGTGACTAAGCTGCAGTGTGAAGTCGGGATGATAGTACAGGATATCGCAGGCTATGGGGCCTATCACAAAGGACTTCTATCCAAACCAATCCCATACCTACATTTAGAAAGATAAACTCAACATGGTAAGCTCCTGATCTTAAGTTAGTTGTGCGTCCCAACCGAAATCCTGGCCATTGTGAAAGTACACATAGCAATTTAGTTGCGCACCACCAGCCCGAGTGGATAGTGAATGAATGAATATGGAACTCCTGCTCAATAAGTCCACGTATCAATACTATACATCTCAGGGATCATCATTGGGGTCTTGTACACTCTACATGTAAATCGTCGCCCATTGACGCATGACCATAAAAGTGGAAGAGACCTCACTATGTGTTTGGCTAGTAGTCAGCCAATATCTACCCGGCATGTCGATAGTGGACCCATTCATGAGCTGGTCAAACTCAGCCTAGCTATACCCCCTTCTCTCAGGTGGGTAAGGCCACACCCCTCCCAACTAACGAAGACACAGTAGGAGACGTGGCCTCCTAGTATTCTGCACTCGGGCGCTCATGTATCCACTCGGTCTCTACGTTGGGGCGTCTCTTGGCCTCAGAGGCTTAGGGACTTTCACCCACGGACATCCAAAGTGTCAGATGCTCGAACCAAATATTTTCGATTTCCCATCTAGCCATCCACGACATGCCTCTGGAGGCTACAGCCCTGATGTCGCTAAGGCATACAGTAATCACAACACACAATACAAGATGCATGAGTCATACAATCTAGTCATGTATCAATCCTAACCTCCACCTATTAGGGAGTCTCATAACAACCTACCAAATGACATATGCAATGGTTAACCACATCTCATAAAAAACATGCAGATGATGCATATGGGCATGTATCATGAAGTTATGTTGTCACATACTCATAATCATCATTGATAACTGGTCTCAATATCACATACTCATAATCGATATTGGTAACTAGCATTGATAATCAGCCTTGACAATCAAAATATGCACCGTCCTCGACAATCTGACTTGGCCTCGACAATTTGACTTGGCCTTGACAATCGGCCTCGGTCTCGACAATCGGAATCAGAATCGGCCTCGACAATCTAACTCATTGTCACACCCCAAACTTGAAAACTGGGCTCACAGAGTTCCCGATCATTGAATCCGGCACCGACAGGCTTCGTTGTACCCCATTCTCTACTACTAGCGCTTATACACCAGATTCCAATCTTGGGATCCTACAAAAAGGATTTGTAAGCATTTTTTTGGCATAACCACGAGTGTACCCAATTCATAATGGCAAAATCATCATCATATATCCACTAATAATAAATCGTTGATTACAATGTTGAAAGACAATACATGCATGTAACAAAATCTCCACAAAGCTCAGTCGTACGCTCCCGCTCCTTCTCAATTATGACTGCCAAAGTGTCGCTTGAATGCATCTATCATGCATAAGCTTATAGAAAGCTTAGAGAGGGGAGTAAATGTTTGTGCAAAATAAGTAAGCAAAAATACTAACAAGTTTATAGAAATGTTACAACAATATCCAGGATATGCAGTGCAAACACATAACAAGCCAGTGCCATGAACTAAGAAAGTAATGTAGATCAACCATGAAAATATAGAAAGATAGTAAGCCAAATATTAATCATCGAAAATACAATACAATATGCAATACCTAACGAGCTACGAATACCATCAGCCAAGCAGAAACATAGTAAACCAAATGTTATGTGCTAAGGATGAATCATATGATATCAGAGTATACAATGAGGATGACCATCTTGCAATGTGTAATCGGGAGGATAGTGCGTAATATCGTAAGTGATGGGGGTCCATCACAAAGAACTTCTATCCAAACTAGTCCCATATCTAAATATGGATAGCTAGACTTAATATTGTAAACTCCTGATCTCAGGTTAGTCGTGCGCCCAACTAAAATCCTGGCCATTGCTAAGATACATATAATGATTTGGTTGCGCATCACCAGCCCGAGTGTATAGTGAATGAATGAATAAATGGATCAAGAGCTAAGTATGCAACTCCTACTAGCAAGCCCACATGTGACCACCATAGTGACTGATGTGGGATAAGGTTTTGTCTCACTGTGTACACAGTAGCCTACCAATACAGTAGCCTGCCAACTACTGGTAGCTCGCCCAGGCCCTTAAGCACCACCCACATCAGCGTCCGCACACGTGTACCGGCCCACATGTGTAACAGTGATGAGTCATCACAATATCCAAAACCATACGTCTTTAGGATCATCACCGAGGTCTAGTACACTATCTGTTGATTGCCGCTCTCCAAACCGTACATCCTAACGAGTGTAAGAGACCACACTACCCGCCTGTGGTCAGCCAATCACCAACAAGGCTTGGCAGTAGCGGACATATTTATAAGCTGATCAAACTCATCCTTACTGTGCCCCCTCACTCAGGCGGGTAAGGCCTCACCCCCTCCCAACTGACCACGCTACAGTGGGAGACACGGCCTAAAGGTAAATGCACTTGGGCGCTCATGTTTTTCACTTGGTCTATATGTTGGGGCGTCTCCAGGTACCATGGAGGTTTAGGGGCTTTCACCCAAGGACATCCTAAGTGCCCTAAATGCTCAAATAACATTTTTGGTGTCCTAATTGGCCATCCATGACATGCCTATGGAGGTCATGGCCTTGATGTCGCAAGGGCGTATGGTGTTCATATCACAAAATGCTGAGGTATATGCGTCATATCGTCCAGTCATGCAATAATCTGCCCAATGGCATGTGTAATGATCACTCCTAATAACACGCATACATATAATGCATATGGCATGAAACATGAAGCTATGCATGATTATCAAACTTAACAATGATCGATCACACAATCACAATGGGCCTCTCACATCACAATGGGCCTCATCTAGTCATAATGAGCCTCACACAATCACATTGAGTCTCGTGCCATAGGCATCATACAATCACAATGAACCTCATACATCCTCAATGGGCCCCATACAAACCAATGGGCCTCATTCAAACACAATGGGCCCCATATAATCGTAGTGAGCCTCAAATAAACACTTTGGGCCTCACATAGTCACATTGGGCCTCATACAATCATAATGCACCTCATATAGTCACAATGGGCCTCACATGGTTATGATAGGCCTCAAATAATCAAAACAAGCCTCATGCAATGGGCCTCATATATTCGCAATAGACCTCATACCATCACAACACAATGGTCTTCACACATCGCAATGGGCCTCACGTCATCACAACACAATGGTCCTCACACAAGCAAAAGGCTTCATACCATCACAATAGACCTCACACAATCACAATGGACCTTGTACAATCCCGATGTCCTGATACAAACATAATGCAATGTTAACACATATCCAGTGCGTATACTAACATAGTCAAAATCAATGATCGGCATATATATGGCGAGGTCCCTAGAAGGACAGGAGATTTAATTCATAACATGAGGATCAGTCCTTAACAGTGGATATACCAAATCGATTCCACCAATCCTACCATCTACAGTCCTTAACAGTGGACTGGCCTCATAACAAGGGTAGGTCTAGATGTCCTACTCATGGGCCTAATGATGGGCTTTCGAGTTTGAGTACTTCTACTAGCATCAATGGGGACCCAAAGAATTTGGATAGCCCAATAACGTAGGATGGATCATACTAATAATAGTGGGGGCCCATCCGTTTGGGCTAGCCCACTAAGGAGGGAATGAGAACAAGCCTAATCAATGGGCCTTAGGGAGGATCACAAGTTGGACATTTAGCCACCATTGCTCTTACAATGTAGACATTTAATTATCATTCCTCCCAAGGCATGGCCCATAGAATCTACCTCATGATGGGGGCCCAAAGCTTATACTAACCAAGAGAATGATTGGGCAAACATAATTATAATGGATTTACACATTACAAAGGCCTCATCACATGGGCCTCTCATATATTATATTGGGCCTCAACAAGGGTCATAAACATATCATATTGGGCCTCTCTCAAGGGCCATAAACATATAATGTTGGGCCTCACACATGGGCCATAAACATATCATTTTGGACCTCACACAAGGGCCATAAACATATCATGTTAGGCCTCATGAGGGGTAGCCTGTGGCCCAAAAACATCATGGCCAAGGAGAACATCCTACCCATGCATTATGTTGGACTTCATGGGCAACCCACATGCCCCAATTAAATAGACAAGGTGTAACCAACATCCACCAATGTGTGGTTTAGAATTTAGCATAAAACTAGGCAAGTTGGGTGGGCGGCAAGGATTTAGTCACATATATCATGTTGGGCCCTTATGAGGTAGCCCATAAAGCCCAACATCCACATAATTCATGGTGGGCCTTATACGAATATGGGGCCCACGACCCTAAGGACAAAAGAACAGTGTGAGTAACACACATACATCATGGTGGGCCTACTTAAGGTAGCCCATGATTGGGCACATACTTAGGGTGGGCCTCTCAAAACAGTGGGGCCCACGGCCCTAAATATGGATGAACGGTCTACATTTATCACGTACATCATAGTGGGCCTTACAAGTCAGTCCATGGTCCAACAATTTGGATGGCAACTTGTACATATTATGCATACAACAAGGTGGGCTCGATAGCTGGACGTCCAGCCCATCTGGGCCTGCTGGACGTCCAGCAATCCGGACACCTAACTGGGTTCGTATATAAGGTGGACCTGTCATGGCAATGGGGTCCCACGAACTTAGAGGTCTGGAAAAGAAATGGTTGGGCGTTATGTATATAATCATATTCATCACGGTGGGCCCTGTCACAATGGGTAGTATACAACAGATGGGGCCTTGCTGGATTTTTATTTACACATCATGGAATAGGCTAGCTATACGTCCCATTGATGGATGGCCTGAAGATAAAACACTTTCATCATGAAGGGGGGTTCCATGTCCAATGGATGGTGTGGACAGAAACATACATCAAGGCAGGCCCTATATGATCTAGATAGTCAGGATGAAACACATGAGGTGGCCAGTCCTGCTGGGACGTGGGCCCAGCCTTGGTGGGCCACCTAATGGCTGAAAGGCATGGATAAACATATACGTCATGGTAGGTCTAGCAAGTTGACCGCTGGCCCCACCATTTTTTTTTGGGCATTCCCATAAACGAACGACCTGAATGAGGCACGTGCATAATGGGTCCCACAAGAGCATGGGCCACTCAGGAAGATGAGTCGATTGTTGGCCTTCCACAAACATCTCAGTGGGCCGCACAAACTTTCAAAGTTGGGTGTGGGATCTGCTTGATGGTTGGGCCCATGGCCTGGTGTATATGGAAGAAATGGATGGACAGTGAGCATTCCTCGCATGCCCAGCAAGGTGGGGTCCACATCCCATGTCAAACAAATGGACAGCTAGATACAGAACACCGGTGTCAAGGGGCCTACCGTCCCTAGTAGATGGACAACATGGCTATAAAATACATTTATCAAGGTGGACCCTACATGAATGGACGATGTGGGTGAAGAAATACATCGAGGTAGGTCTCACCTGTCCAGGACGGTTGGGATAATTCCATGCTTCACGTGTGTATCACACTATCTAACTAGACAGTGAGGATACAGAATATATACATCATGAGGGTCCCACCCACACATGTAGGGTTGGCCATGTCCTAGATGGACAGTATGAAAACCGCACATACATGATACATGGTAGTGAGATCCCACCGTCCTACCCCAATGGATGGTGTATATATAAAATACATACTCCAAGGTGGGCCCCATCCCACCTGTGTAGCACGTGTGGGGTGGGCCCCACACACTCAAAACCAATGGACAGTTGGAAATAACATATACCTCATAATCAGGCCACAAGGCCTGCTGACATCAATCTCTCACCGTCCAGAGATTGGATGGTGGGGATACAACGCATACCATTAAGGTGGGTCCACCTCCACACGTGTCACACATATGGAGTTGGTCCCACGTCCAATTCGGATGGACAGTGTGTATAAAACATATACATCATGGTGACTCCACGGCACTTGCAGGGTCAATACAGTAGCATGGTGCTGCTGGGACCCACCGTCCAGCCTGGACGGACAGTTTGGATCATCTCAATGTCAAGGTCAGTCCACATGGCCTTAGATCGAGCTGATCCTTGTATTTTTTTTCATAGCCAGGCCGGCCCCCAAAAATCAGGCAGCATGGCTGCTAGATGGTGGACAATAAGGTGGGTTGATCCAACTAGATGGACGGTCTGGATGTTACATGCATCATTATCTAGTGGGTCATACATCACCATAGAAGGGAGAGAGAGAGAGAGAGAGAGAAACACCCACCTCTAGATCTACTCCTTCAATCCCTTGGGTCCTCAAGCCTTATAGGATCTATTTCAATGGTGGAGATGGACTACTAATGGCTGGATTGAAGGGGATGTAAGGTGAATATGGCTGGAAATAGGAGGACTTCCATGGACGTTCAAGCTCCTCTCTTGCTAGGGGAGAAGATGAAGAAGAGAGAGAGGGAAAGAGAGATGAGAGAGAGTGAAATGGTGGGTTGTAAGAGCATAGGGAAGAGAACCTCATAATGACTTGTAAGAGAGAGTTTGACTAAAGCTCTCATAGAAAATGGTGCAGCTAGGGTGGGGCCACCTAGGAAAATGCGTGCACCCCCTAAAGTGAGTCCCACATCAATTAAGGGCTCAAATATTACAAACGGTATATCGTTTAATCTACCCATCAGATTGGCGCACGAGACGTGGTGTTGGAACCGCGGTGATGATGCGGTCGCAATGACATAAGTCTCGGGTTAAGCCGACTCAGAATTATAGGATGTAGCTTAGAGTCGCATGCAAATACCATCTATGCATCGCAGGTCACCGAAATTCGACCGACAGAACTGTGAGATCTTAAGGAATGGAATGGTCATTAAGACATGGGCCTGATAGCTCTCCCCTCTTAATAAAAATTTTATCCTTGAAATTTTTACTATCTCGGAGGATAAACAGAAAAGAGGGAACAAGAGGTCTATCAACCTTAAGAACCCTCGAAGGCACACACGATAGGGAGCTATATTAAAAGTTTCTAAGTTATTCAAACTCGGGGATCTAATCTTTCTAAGTTCTCAACAATCATGAAGTGAAGGGTAATCATCAACAGATATGTGATGTTATCCTCAGGTATTCTCAAGTTATGCTTTGATGCCAACAACTGTCACGCCTCAAACTCAGAAACCGGGCTTACAGAGTTCCCGATCACCAAATCCAGTGCCAACAGCCTCTGTAATACCCCATTCTCAGCTCCTAATGCCTATACGCCAAATTCTGATCCTGGGATCCTATAAGGAGGATTTGTAAGAGATTTGTTTTTTGGCATAACCACAAGTGTACCCAATTCATAATGGCAACATCATCATCATATATCCACTAATAATAAATTATTGATTACAATGTTGAAATACAATACATACATATAACAAAATCTCCACAAAGCTCTACCATAAGCTCCTGCTCCTGCTCAACTACGACTACCAAAGTGTCGCCTGCACGCATTTATCATGCATAAGCTTATAGAAAGCTTAGAGGGTAATGTAAGTGTGTGTGGAAAATAAGTTTCAAGCACACAGATATCAGAGTAAGAAAAAATACTAAAAAGTCTGTAGAAATGTTACAACAATATCAAGGATATGCAGTGTAAATAAATAATAAGCCAGTGCCATGAACTAAGAAAGTAATGTAGATCAACAATGCAAATGTAGAAACATAGTAAGCCAAACATTAATCAACAAAAATACAATACAATATGCAATACCTAACAAGTCACGAATACCATCAGCCTCATCTAGGCCAAGTAGAAACATAGTAAACCAAATGCTATGTGCTAAGGATGAATCATATGATATCAGAGTATACAATGCGGATGACCAAGCTACAGTGTGTAATCGGGAGGATAGCACGTAATATGGCAAGTGACGGGGGTCCATCACAAAGAACTTCTATCCAAACCAGTCCCATATCTAAATTTGGATAGTTAGACTCAATGTGGTAAACTCCTGATCTCAGGTTGGTCGTGTGCCCAACCAAAATCCTAGTCATTGTGAAGATACACATAATGATTAGGTTGCGCATCACTAGCCTGAGTGTATAGTGAATGAATGAATAAATGGATTAAGAGCTAAGTATGCAACTCCTACTAACAAGCCCACATGTGACCACCACAGTGTCTGATGTGGAAAAATTTTCTACCTCACTGTGTGCACAGTAGCCTACTAGCACAATAGCCTGCTAACCACTGGTAACTCACCCAGACCCTTAGGCCCCGCCCACATCAATGTCCGTAGACGTGTACCCGCCCACGTGTGTAACAGTGACTAGTCATCATAATATCCAAAACCATGTCTTTGGGATCATCACCGGGGTCTAGTACATTACCTGCTGACTACAGCTCTCCAAGCCGCACAACTTACAATAATCGATCACACAATCACAATGGGCCTCACAATCACATTGAGTCTCATGTCATAGGCATCATATAATCACAATGAACCTCATACATCCTCAATGGGCCTCATACAAACACAATGGGCCTCATTCAAACATAATGGGCCCCATATAATCACAATGAGCCTCAAATAAACACTATGGGCCTCACGTAGTCACGATGGGCCTCATATAGTCATAATGGGCCTCACATGGTTACATAAGCCTCAAGTAATCACAACGAGCCTCGTGCAATGGGCCTCATATATTCGTAATAGACCTCATTCCATCACAACAAAATGGTCTTCACACATCGCAATGGGCCTCACATCATCACAACATAATGGTCCTCACACAAGCAATGGGCCTCATACCATCACAATAGACTTCACACAATCACAATGGACCTCATACAATATCGATGGACCTTATACAAACATAATGCTATGTTAACACACCCAGTGCGTATACTAACATAGTCGAAATCAATGATCAGCATATATATGGCAAGGTCCCTAGAAGGACAGGAGATCTAATTCATAACATGAGGGTCAGTCCTTAACAGTGGATATACCAATTCGATACCACCAATCCTAGCATCTATAGTGATGATGTACTGGCCTCATAACAAGAGTAGGTCTAGATGTCCTACTCATGGGCCTAATGATGGCCTTTCGAGTTTGAGTACTTCTACTAGCATCAATGGGGACCCAAAGAATTGGGATAGGCCAATAACGTAGGATGGATCATACTAATAATAGTGGGGGCCCATCCGTTTAGGCTAGCCCACTAAGGAGGGAATGAGAATAGGCCTAATCAATGGGCCCTAGGGAGGATCACAAGATGGACATTTAACCACCATTGCTCTTACAATGTAGACATTTAACCATCATTGCTCCTAAGGCATGGCCCATAGAATCTATCTCATGATGGGGGCCCAAGGCTTATACTAACCAAGAGAATGATTGGGCAGACATAATTATAGTGGATTTACACATTACAAAAGCCTCATCACATAGGCCTCTCATATATCGCATTAGGCATCTGTAAGTATTATGGTTTCTTGCTCCCTTAATTGTCAAATTTTGTAGTGCCAATACCACAATCTGTGTCTTGTGTAGCACATGAATATATATATGTTCAAGGCACTATATCACATGTACAAGGACAATGCTTCAAGTAAAGAACAAAGATCTATTTCAAATGAATGCAAGATCAAGTACATTGTTCACTCCTTTAAGCTTCAAAGGTCAATGTTTAAAAGGGACATCGAAAGAAGCTTCAAAGGTCAATGTTTAAAAGGGACATTGAAAGAAGCTTTAAAGGTCAATATTTTAAAGCGACATCGAAAGACAAGTGATCTGTTCATACTCAAGACTCAAAGTGAAGTACAACCCAAGTACTACAAATTCAAGCTTCAAAAGATCTCATGTGTAAGCTGCATTATATGTCGGGATTTAACGCTTCATGAACTTTAAAGATCGTCTATCATCTGAATAAAAGAAGGTTCAATATTCATACATTATGTCTAAGGTATGAAAGACTTTAGATTGATCTTAGGGTAGGTCATTTTGTATACATAATTCAAATTAAATCATTTTATAAGTGTTTAAACTATTCTTTGACTAGTCTTAGACTCTGTTCGATTAGTCCTAGCACTGGCTCAACCAGTCCAAGAAATTTCAAGACCAGTCCTAAGTTTGTTGAATTTTTTTAGAATTTTTTGTTAAGCCACGACTATCCTGTATACTACTCGACCAATCGTATGAACAGTGCACGACTCGTTCACCACCAGTACTGCAGCTACGACTTAAACTCCAGCAATTGTTGTTGGTTCCATACGACCAGTTGTGGACAGGTCATGACTAGTCGTAGAGGTCCCTCGACCGGTCGTGCAAGGCCTATGACCAGTCGTGAAACGTCTTTATCCAATCACTTTCAAAATTTTAAATTTTGTTGGTCATACGACCAGTCGTAGTGTCCACAGGACCAGTCGAAAGTGCAATTTCTGTACTTATAAAAAGAGCACGATTTTCAGAGTTTAGTAATCCAATTCAAGTATAATCAAGATAGCACTCTGAGAGATAAGTTTATAAACTTCTTAAGCTATATTGTGCATATTTAATATTCTCTTTTATTAGCTTTTTATATTTGATTTTGTATTCTACATTCCAATCTGATTTGAAAGAGGGATTGAAGAATTCCTACTTCTTGGAATCAAGATCAAATAGAGCTAGCCCAACTTGATTTAATTTAAAATCAATCTAGAACTTAGAACCATTTCATAAGTGAGTACGGACATTGAACTTTCATATTCGAACTTCTACTCCGACTTTGTTCTTCTAGGCTCCAACAAAAGGAGAATATCCAGGTATTTTACATTATTATAATTTCCTTTGTTTTGATTTCTTTTGAGATTGAACCACAAAAATCTCATTCTTTTGGTTACCTGAGGAGATCCAAAAAACTCAAAGTGTGGGGTTTTTTGAATTGTGCAAGCCCACTTGAAAGAACAATTGTG
The DNA here is from genome assembly GCA_037074715.1 of Magnolia kwangsiensis. Classification (NCBI taxonomy): domain Eukaryota; kingdom Viridiplantae; phylum Streptophyta; class Magnoliopsida; order Magnoliales; family Magnoliaceae; genus Magnolia; species Magnolia kwangsiensis. The sequence continues at coordinate 108,507,662 of CM073573.1, read as the reverse complement.
AGGGTTTTAGGTGAACCTGGAAAAACTTATTTTCATAGTGAATGTTAATATCCACTGTGTGAGGATATTAGGAGTGGAGTAGTTGTGTAGCTGTTGTTTAACAGTTGGTGTACACACAGGCGAACCGCTATAATTCTTTGTGCTTTGTGGATGTGTAGTTTATTTTCTATATCTTTTATCATTCAAGATTGTGGGATGTATTTATGGATGTGAATGTTGTAATCTTTTCATTTCAGCATTGTGGGGAATGTTGTAATAGCTTAGATTTTCTTTCTTGCTATTTCCTTTTTATTCCTCTTCAATTTGAGTTTTTGATACACAGATCGTTCTAGTAAGGTTGTCTTGCCTTGTCTTGCCATAAACCCTTAGTTTTTATGGTGTAAGGTTATCCTTAGAACAATATTTGTATCAACCTCTCAACACTAGAATTTTGAGGTTGTTTTACATTTCTGTATTGTGGATTGTTTAAAGTGTTATCTTTCTTTTAATTGTTTATATTCCACTATTATTATTTTTTAGCATAGTCCTATTCACCCCCCTCCCCCCCCCCCCCCCCCCTCTAGGACATATAGCTCGGCCTTTTCAAGTGGTATCAGAGCCTAACAGCTCATTATTTTTTATTTTTTGATTTTTTTCTTGAGCTAATCGATCTGAGCTATCTATAAGATGTCAAATTTTGATAGCCTTTCAGTCACTAGGCCTCCACCATTTTATGGCACCAATTATACCTATTATAAAGCCAGAATGAGGATTTTCTTAAAATTCATAGATGAGAGTGTGTGGCTAGCCACAGTGACTAAATGAACCACTCCTACCACTGAAGTACTGGTATCGATGCATCCAAATCTATGAGAGTAACACCTTATTTTTCTTAGACCACTCTTCAAAAAAGTGAGAGTAGTGTCAATGCAAAAGTACTAGATGTAATCACTTGCGCACTATCACCGGATGAATTCAAAAGAATTATATCCTGTGATTCTGCAAAGCAAGCCTGAGATATTTTAGAAATAACACACAAGAGACATCAATTGTCAAGAAATCTAAAGTCCAAATCCTCACAATCAAATTTGAGGAGATACGTATGAAGAAAAATGAAATGTTCATGAACTTCTATACAAGATTAAATGACATAGTGAACTCTACATGGGGTCTTAGTGATAAAATCCCAGAAAGTAAAGTCTGTGCAAAGATACTAAGCTCACTTCCTGAACTGTTCAATTCTAAGGTAACTGTGATCCAGGAACTTCGTGATATGGATAATATGAGGGTAGAAGAATTAGTTGGCTCTTTACTGACTTATGAGTTAACTTTTAAAGCTCCTAAAGGTAAATTCATCACTCTTAAATCTTCTAAATGTATTTCTAAAGAAAATTCTAAAGATGAAATGGCCCTTTTAGCAAAAAAATTTTATAAAATTTTTAAAAGTAAAAAGAGAGTTGATTTTCAAAAATCTAAGAATAAATCTAAATCTAAAACTCAAAAATCTTTAAAAGATAGTCAATGTTATAACTGAAATAGCGGTGAAGAAGTTGGAAATGTCAATATGTCCTAGAGGGGGGTGAATAGGACTTTTTAAAGTTTTTATGAATTATTAAAAATACTGTCACAGAGTACAGATTAGGATTACTCAAAATTAACTCTACTGACTTCCAAGCTTAGTAGAGGATCCAATCACAGAGAAATTTAAATGATAAACATGGTGCAATTATAGTCTATGATGGATGTGACTGTGTGTGAAGGGTGAGTAAGTATAAATGCAGTTAATATAATTACACAAAAGATAAAACACAAGAATCAATCTCAAACACAGTCATTTTATAATGGTTCGACTACTTGTCTACTCCACTACCAGCTTCCACACTCAACCCTTGAGTGATCGGATTTCACTAAGGAGGTTTCCCATGGTTCACCTCAAACCTAAGGTTTTAAAACAGGTTCACCTTCAACCTTTATAGAGGTTTCTACTCGGTTCACCTCAAACCCTAGAGTTTTGTTGGCGCACTCCTAACCAGATGTTTATGCCCACACAGAGCAAGGGTCCACACAACGCACCCGGATGTTTATACTCTCCACAGAGTAAGGGTCCACACAACGCACCCCGCACGTACACTCCCGTCGGAGGCCTCCTTTGAGGACTTCAAAGGGTGAACAACACTTAAGACCCAATCCTAGAAAGGAATGATCACAAGTGTCCTCTGAACTCTGAGTACTTACAGATAAGTTGATGAGTCCCTTTTTACGCGATGTCGAAGATCTCCTCCTTAATGTTGAAGGGTCTTCAGCTCCCTTGATCCGTAACATAAAAGATATACCTATGCTAGGCTTTGGGTCGGGTCAAGGTTATGATGGAATTCCACTCTCTAAAGATTTTTCCTATTAGGAGGATAGAGTGATTCCAATCAACTATGCATTCAAGGCATCCTAGCTTAATGATTTGCCAATAAGGTAGTAGCTGGAGGATCCTTGAATGCGAAAGTTCATTCCTCAATCTACTCTATTGAATATCAATGATGAGGGTGGATTAGAGGACGAACTTCCTGAGAGAAAGGGCTTAAGGTAAATGATATGAAGTTTAAAATACTTAGAAGAACTCTCTTCTTTCTCTACCAGCAATAAAGGCAAGCTTCTCTATATATAGGTAAAAGGTTCCAATGGATATAAAATGGTCACATTTATGATAGAGTTCGATATCATCGAGCAAGAGTCGATATGATCGAGCGTATACTCTCGATTGTATCGATGATCCCCTCGATGATACAAACTCAAATGTCATTTGCGCTTTTGAAAACCTTTTGCCAACTGGTCGATGGGATCAAGACACATCGAGGTTATCGGATTTCGAACTCCGAATCCATCGAGAGATGAATTGATCTATCGATAGGTGAAAACAAGAGAGACAAGCCTTGAAGATTTTCAGGTTCTAAAGATATGATCGGGGAACAGTCGATGTCATTGAAATTTGTATATCGATGATATCGGAGACCGTGTCGATGAAATCGATAAATCATATAGATTTACCTATAAGCTTACTGGACGGTTTGTGTCCAATCTCGATCCAATCGACCAGGTCTTAATAAGATCGACATATGAATATCGATTTCTCGACTGGCACCCCGATCAATATTAAAAAAATATCCTGAAAATCATGCTGGAGAAAACATGCTCCCACTATCGATATGATCGACTGACTTCCGATATGATCGATATTTGAGTTCAGATTGAATCGGATAGTCATCATTATATCGAAGCTTATAGTTGTTTTCTTTAGAAAAATGGGGGCGCCAAAAATTGCCTGTCGATATTATCGATCCACTTTCGATAGGATCGATATTCGAATATCGATGATATCGACTGAACCGTCGATATATCGATAAATCATCCAGATGAATGTTTGATTGTTGGACGCTTTTTATCCTCACTCGATTGTATCGATTGATATGCCGAGGACACCGACAGAGCAGGTCGATCATATCGAAAAGTGAATCGATATAATCGACAGTGTAAGAAAAACTTGAAGATTTTTTTATTTGGTAAAAAATTTTCTTACACAAAAATCCTTAGATGTTCTACTTATTTTTAAGGGTTTTAATCACTCGGTGTTTTGGGACATGGGATGTGAGGCTATGATTTACCTATAGAGAGCTTTCACACATCCAGTTGAGGCAAACACTTGAGTTGATCTTCCTATTAGGCGTTGTCATCCGACTGACTCAACTTACACCGTAATTGACAAACCAGGGCACTAGTAGGTGCACTTTCAATCTCCCCCTTTGTCAATTACGTGACAAAATACCCAAAACACCCTAGAAAAATATCTAGACAGATACATCCTAAATTGTGTGTACATGCATTAACATAATTTTACAAATTCTAATCACCATGTACACACCCACTAATTTCTCCCCCTCACTTCAAAAACTCCCCCTTTCTTATTGCGACTGCTCCCCCTAACACCTGCAACATATAGAGCACAAATATCCAAATTTCCACAGGGGTGTTGGTAATTTTTCTCTCCCTTTTTGTCAGTCATTGACAAGGATAGAGCAAGTGATATTGACTGAAAGCAGACAGATAGATGTACATAAATGAAGGCAGTGTAAAGCATACATCATGAGTAGACAGTATGGATTTAATAAAGCACTTAAGGCATAAGATAAACATGCAGACCATAACCCCAAAACTTCATTAAACTAGGGAGACAGAAATTCAAATGGCAGGAATATAAGAACTAGATTCAGCCATATGTAAAATAAACTGCCCAAGATTGGCAGAAATATCCAATGTTGCCCCAGATAACAGCAATTTAACCCAAAAAAATAAAGCCCATTTGAGGGCACCCAAATATCAAAACCAGTATTTTAGCCCAACCGTGGGCATATTCAACCAAGGAGAAAAAACTATGCATGGTGAAAAAAAAAGATGTCATACACACCACTAAGAGCGTAGAACATCCAAAAAGATACTGATATTCATCCGTAAGATAAGAGTAAGGTATGTATGATAGCATGCATGAACCCGACTTCATGGAGCAGAATGAGATGGCATCGTGTCATCCTATCGGCACGTCAGCAGATCCACCAATTATTGGACCGTGCTCTGCACTCCTTGAATCATCCTTTCCAGGACAGTGAGCCATTCCTTAACTAAGTGCATGTCCTTCTGAATGGCCCCAATCCTGTCCAGTTTGAGCCTTTTTCCATACCCAGCGGTTGACGTAGACGGAGCGACATCAGGTCCATGAGGTGCATCATCAGTCATTGCATCTCCTTCCATGGGATCACCACCTTCTCCTCCTTCCCCTTCTGTATGAATGTCTTCCTCAGTTTCCTCCTTGTACTTGTGAAATATTAAATCTATTTTCTGAATATTCTTTTTATTAAAAATTTTGAGCAGAAAAACTGGATCAGTTGTAGACGGAAAGTCAATGCTTTGACAGATTCTACTAATAATCCAGGGTTATGGCAAATGCAAATCTCTGAAAGTATGTATGGCATTGAAAAACTAATTGACAATCAAAGTTGGAAGGCAGATATTTGTCCCGGTTGCAATGGAGTAGACTATCATGACCATGAGACTTGTGAGATCTGATCAGTTTGTACGTCTTGGGTACAAATTAGTAGTTAAGATCCCATGCATGACTCGAAACTAGGGTTCCATATACCTAGATTTTAGGGCATTCCCTTGATGTCATGGAATATCTCTGTCATGATATAGGTATTTGGTTATCTTTGATCACACATCTGGAAGATCGAGATCCCAATTTGGAAGGCCTTCTGGAGCCAACTGTAGATTGAGGATGTGAGCTACAGTGGCGAGGGTGATAAATGCATCATCACCATCCAAATATACCATGAACGAAGGAGGGTCAGCCACCGGGAATGACATGCAGCAAGGAAGTTGCGTGTCCTTTCCAGTTGGCATGGTCCACCAAAATTCAGGATGGGCAGCCAACTAATTACAGCAAACAGGGGTTCTAATTTGTAGGGTGCTAAACACTCCCTGTCTACTTTTCGTTCAAAAATCAGCTTCCTATTGGCATATTTTGGTGGGTGTTGGACAGTCGGAGGAGGAGGCGCTGGTTGAGATGATGCAGGAACTTCGGTTTGGGACCCACTGCATCGTGATCTTTGCCTTGTGGGGGTCCCACTGTCCGAGATCCTTGCTCTTTCCCTTGAGGCAAGGACTTTTTGTCGGGTACCTCTCGAAGACTCCCCCAGACCGGATGCTACGTTTTTGTCTTTTCCCATGTGGAAGGAAAAAAGGTTGTTTGAAGTATTTGCAAAAAATGATAAAAACGCTCGACAAACTAAGAAAAGAAAGTTCTGACGACGTTGGAAGAATATTACCTAGTTTGTGGAGGAATTTGATTAGTCCGACTTGGCTTCTGATGATTGGTCGAGAGGATTAGACAGGGAAGATGATCGAAAAGCCTTTTGAAGAAAACCCCTTTTTTTCATCCTGCTGACTTTTATCGGGCACCATCAGTCGATCATATCGGCCAACGTATCGATTGTATCGAGAAGTTGTCAATCGATGCTATCGAGACTGCCCACGATGTTATCTACGGTCATACGACTTTTCATATTCTGAAGAGTCGTCGATTGTATCGACCCTCAGTCGATGAAATTGAAAATAGGCCGACACTCGTATCAAAGGTAGATAATATTCATAATTTTCACAATTTCGACACACCATCGGGTATTTCTTGGCTTGATCAGTATATGTCACAAAAAATTTGTACCAGTTCTGTACAATTATAAACATGATAATGTTTATATACAAAAATTCAAGGTCTCCAACCTTAGATGTTATATTGAAGGCTCAACAAAATTACATCATTTCAGCAGATATCCAGATATAGATACATAATCTGGATTTGTTCCTTTTTCTGCTTGATATATCAGGGTATATGAGATTTAATCATCAAACAGTTCAGTTTTCCTTTAACTACCCATTTTGAGACAGATTTCTTCATTCTGTTCTTTTCTTTAGGTGATGATGGATCAGTGCTTCTCCTAGATGGACTTTTAACATTCTGAGTTTCTCTGATTGGTTTGAATTTTTCAATGTGATTTTGATCAGAGTTATATAGAGTCCTTCTAGGTGCTAAACATTCAAATTTATAATGACCAACATCACCACATAAATTATAGACAGGAGAAATTCCCATATTGCTACTTGAAGCCGTAAGTGTTTGGTCTTTATTTCCAGTTTTCTTTTTACTTTTCTCATATCCTAATCCACTCTTGTCTCTTCCTAGGCTTCCCATCCCTAACAATTTTTCCAATTTGTCACCACTCTGAGAAAATTTATAGTTTATCTCGGCAAATTTTCTGTATTTTTCTAAGTTAATACAAAGTGAGTGGTTCTCATTTTTGAGTTGTGCATTATCATCTCTTAACGATTCAGCCTGGTTCATAAGTTTTGATAATTCTGCTTTCAGGGATAGGTTTTCTCTTTCTAATTTATCATTGTCTATGTGATATTGTTGCAAATCATTGGCTAAATGTATGTTTATTTCCAAGGTTTTATCCAAGTCTTTCTGTAACAATTTCTTCTTATTTTCAGACATGCCGAGTTTTTTAAGGATATGGATGCTATGAATGTACAGCTGATTATAAGCATCTTGCAATTTATCCTTTTCAATTTCTTCCTCTTCTTTTTCAGACTTTAATTCCTCATAGTTAGATGGAAATGATTCAGTGGCTTGCTGTTCTTCATTTCTTTCAGATTCCATAGGTATGATTGGAGATACGAAAGCCATAAGAATTTTTAAGGATTTTTTATCTCCATCACTCTCTGAGTCACGGGTTTCTGAGTTTGACTCTTCTGTATCATCTCATGTAGCAGTCATTGCCTTGCCCTTGGTTTTTCTGTTTGGGCATTCGGTAAATAGGTGTACATACTCATGACAGGCATAGCATTGTGGTTCTTTGGTTCTTTTCTCAAATTTTCCTGTAGGAGGTTTCTCATCTACCTTTCTACCTCTAGAGGGGCGGTCGCGATTCCTTTGAAAGAATCTTCTGAATCTTTGTGTCAGCAAAGTCACTTCCTCATCTTCATCTTCTCTTTCACTCTCACTGTCCTCATGTTTTATTTTCTTAGAGGTTTTTAGGATAGTTTTTTTGAATTTTTAGGGTTGTGTGAAGTGTAGTTCAAAAGTTTGTAGGGAACCTACTAGTTCTTCTACTTTCATCTCATCAATATTCCTACACTCGTCAATTGTTGTTACCTTGGGATTAAACCTTTCCAGTAGGGATCTTAAGATTTTCCTATATATTTTAGGTGCCAGAACCTTCTCTCCCAATCCACCCATGGAGTTACAAATGATATTCAATTTGGTGAAAAACTCCATAAATATCTCATGCTCTTCCATCCTGAGATTTTTGAACTGTGAAGTTAAAAGTTGTAGTTTAGATCTCTTCACAGTGTTTGTGCCTTCATGGGTTGTTTTCAGTACGTCCCATGCTTCTTTAGAAGTCTCACATATACTTATCTGATTGAAAATATCTTGGGACACGGCACAGTAGATGGTGTTTATTGCTTTTGCTTCAACATTTCGTTGTTCTTTATCAAACGCCGTCCACTTTTCATTAGGTTTGGGTTTAGAGATTGTGGTTTAATTTTCAAGTACAATTTGTTCAGATGGTACCACATATCCTTTTTCAACTACATCCCAAACTTCATGATCCAAAGATCTCAGGAAGTAATGCATTCTCGCCTTCTAGTAAGCATAATTTAAACCATCAAATACTAGAGGTCTAGTGACAGATGAGCCCTCTCCTTTAGCCATATTTCAACTTCAGTCAAGATCACTCTCTAGGCAATGAAGCCCTTAAAGAGAGACCCGCTCTGATACCAATTGAAATAGCGATGAAGACCGCTTGAGTTGAAGTTGGAATATGTTAATGTCCTAGAGAGGGGTGAATAGGAATTTTTAAAGTTTTTATGAATTATTAAAAATCCTATCACAAGTACAGATTAGGATTACTTAAAATTAACTCTATTGGCTTCCAAGCCTGGTAGAGGATCCAATCACAGAACAATTTAAATGATAAACATGGCGCAATTATAGTCTATGATGGATGTGACTGTGTGTGAAGTGTGAGAAAGTATAAATGTAGTTAATATAATCACACAAAAGATCAAACACAAGAATCAATCTCAAACACAGTCATTTTATAGTGGTTCGACTACTTGTCTACTCCACTACCAGCTTCCACACTTAACCCTTGAGTGACCGGATTTCACTAAGGAGGTTTCCCATGGTTTACCTCAAACCTAAGGTTTTAAAACAGGTTCACCTTCAACCTTTACAGAGGTTTCTACTCGGTTCACCTCAAACCCTGGAGTTTTACTAGCGCACTCCTAACCAGATGTTTATGCCCACACAGAGCAAGGGTCCACACAACGCACCCAGATGTTTATACTCTCCACAGAGCAAGGGTCGACACAACACACCCCGCATGTTCACTCCCGTTGGAGGCCTCCTTTGAGGACTTCAAAGGGTGAGTAATACTTAAGACCCAATCCTAGCAAGGAATGATCACAAGTGTCCTCTGGACTCAGAGTACTCACGGATAAGTTAATGAGTCCCTTTTTACGCAATGTCGAAGATCTCCTCCTTAATGTTGAAGTGTCTTCAGCTCCTTTGATCCGCAATACAAAAGATATACCTATGCTAGGCTTTGGGTCGAGTCAAGGTTATGATGGAATTCCACTCTCTAAAGATTTTCCTATTAGGAGGATAGAGTGATTCCAATCAACTATGCATTCAAGGCATCCTAGCTTAATGATTTGCCAATAAGGTAGTAGCTGGAGGATCCTTGAATGCGAAAGTTCATTCCCCAATCCACTCTATTGAATATCAATGATGAGGGTGGATTGGAGGACAAACTTCCTGAGAGAAAGGGCTTAAGGTAAATTATATGAAGTTTAAAACACTTAGAAGCACTCTCTTCTTTCTCTACCAGCAATAAAGGCAAGCTTCTCTATATAGAAGCAAAAGGTTCCAACGGATATAAAATGGTCACATTTATGATAGAGTTCGATATCATCGAGCAAGAGTCGATATGATCGAGTGTATACTCTCAATTGTATCGATGATCCGCTCGATGATACAAACTCAAATGTCATTTGCGCTTTTGGAAACCTTTTTCCAACTGGTCGATGGGATCGAGACACACATCGATGTTATCGAATTTCGAACATCGATTCCATCGAGAGATGAATTGATCTATCGATAGGTGAAAACAAGAAAGACAAGCGTTGAAGATTTTCAGGTTTTAAAGATATGATCGGGGAACAGTCGATGTCATCGAAATTTGTATATCGATGATATCGGAGACCGTGTCGATGGGATTGATAAATCGTATAGATTTACCTATAAGCTTGCTAGATGGTTTATGTCCAATCTCGATCCAATCAACCAGGTCTCGATAAGATCGACATATGAATATCGATTTCTTGACTGGCACCCCGATCAATATTTAAAAAATATCCTGAAAATCATGCTGGAGGAAACATGCACCCACTATCGATATGATCGACTGACTTCCGATATGATCGATATTTGAGTTCAGATTGAATCGGATAGTCATCGATATATCGAAGCTCATAGTTATTTTCTTTAGAAAAACAGGGGTGCCGAAAAACTGTCTGTCGATATTATCGATCCACTTTCGATAGGATTGATATTCGAATATCAATGATATCGACTGAACCGTTGATATATAGATAAATCGTCCAAATGAATGTTTGATTGCTGGACACTTTTTATCCTCACTCGATTGTATCGATTGGTATGCCGAGGACATTGACAGAGCAGGTTGATCATATCAAAAAGTGAATCGATATAATCGACAGTGTAAGAAAAACTTGAAGATTTTCCTATTTGGTAAAAAGTTTTCTTACACAAAAACTCTAAGATGTTCTACTTATTTTTAAGGGTTTTAATCACCTGGTGTTTTGGGACATGGGATGTGAGGCTATGATTTACCTATGGAGAGCTTTCACAAATCTAGTTAAGGCAGACACTTGAGTTGATCTTCCTGTTAGGCGTTATCATCCGACTGACTCAACTTACACCGTAATTAACAAACCAGGGCACTAGTAGGTGCACTTTCAATAACTACCATGAATATGGGCATTTAGCAAACAAGTGTCCTAAAAAGGACAAACCTAAAAAGAAAGGAATTGGCTACTTGGGATGAATCTTCTGGCACTGAAGCCTCTTTTGAATCAGAAGATTCTGAAACTGAGTCGAGCAATGAAGTTAAAGCCCTAATGACTCTAACCAAGTTCACCTTTTTAGATAATGATGATTCAACTAGTGAAGAAAATCTGAATAGTGATCATGAAAATGAAAATGATCCTCAAGATACTTATAATGCCCTTTAAAAGGAAAGTTGTAAAATTGCTGTTAAATTAAGACTTCAGAAAGAAACGTTTTTGAAACTTAAAGAAAATTTTGATCTCTTATTTTAGAAAAATCTCACATTTCAAATTTTTTTGAAAAATCTAAAGGTGATTTAGATTTCAAAACCTCCTTTATTAAAAATCTTAAATCTGAAAATGAAAACTTAAACTTGAAGTCTCTTCACTTTTGGGTTTAAAGGATACATGGAGGTATGCCCAAGGTGGTCCAAAGTTAGAAAAGCTTTTGTCTGGATCAAGAAAATGTGGCAAAGGATCCGGTTTGGGCTACGACAAAAATATTTCTCCTAAACAGAAGAATACTTCTCCTAAGTTTGTGAAAGAAGAGTCTTCAAACTCAAAAGGGAATAGTTCAAATCAAAATTTTTCTAAAAATACCAAAAATTTTCAATCTTTTAAACCTAAAAGCAACTATATAAACTATAAAAATTAGAACCAAAATCCTTTAGCTAAGAAAATAGTTGATTTACTTAAGGAGCTCTTAAAATCCAACTCAGTAGGTCATTTTTACAACAACCACAAACATAAGAAGACCAACTATACTCCTAAGCCCAAAACTATAATGAAATGAGTTCTTAAGGTTACTTGCTTGATTTCCCACACAGCTTTCAAAGCTTCAAGTCATTCAAAATGGTACCTAGGTAATGGATGCTCCAGACATATGACTGGTGATAAAGTTCTATTCACCAATCTTAAAGACATGACTGATGGATCAGTTACAATCAGTGATGGTAGCAACTACAAGATTATTGGCTAAGGTACGGTTCAACTCTTTAACCTCCCCTTATTTGAGAATGTTTTATACATTGAAGGGTTAAAACACAACCTGTTAAGCATATCTCAAATATGCGATAACAATCATAGCATAAAATTTACTAACCAAGGTTGTGAAATTTTAAACAAAAAGGGTTCTGTAATATTCATGGTCATAGAACTTCTGAAAACTGCTACATTGTAAGTGATTCTAGCTCATCTAATCAATCGTGTTACATGATCCATACCAATGAAACTGTGTTATGGCATAAATGCCTTGGACATGTGCACTACCGCAATTTGTATAGATTGAGCAAAAGAGAACTAATAAGAGGTCTACCTAAATTACAGAAAGTAGATAAAATATGTGGCAAATGCTAGATTGGCAAACAAACTAGGAGTACTCACAAAAAAGTGGACTCCAATGCCACATCCAAACCACTTGAACTTATCCACATGGATCTTATAGGACCAACCAGGACGGAGAGTCAAGGTGGCAAAAATACATACTGGTAATCGTGAATGATTTTACCGGATTCTTTTGGGTAGTCTTCTTAAGGGATAAATTAAAAACCCTTGATGAAGTAAAAAGGATTCTCAAACGGATTTAAACAGAAAAAGGTTCTCAAGTTAATAAGATTCATAGTGATCATGGATCAGAATTTGAGAATAGCAGTTTTGAAAATTTCTGTTACGATCAGGGAATATCACATAAATTCTCTGCGCCCAAAACTCCACAACAAAATGGAATTTTTGAAAGAAAAAATAGAGCGCTTCAAGAAATGGCAAATGTAATGTTGAATAGTATGAAGCTCCCTAAAAATCTTTAGGCTGAAGCTATAAATACTGCCTGCTATATAATCAACCGGGTTTATACAAGTAAGTTAAATAATAAAACTTCTTATGAAATGTGGTTTGATAAGAAGCCTACTATCAAATACTTTCAAGTTTTTGGTAGCAAGTGCTATATTTTACGTGAGCGTGAAAATCTAGGTAAGTTTGACACCAAAAGTGATGAAGGGATCTTTTTAAGATATGCTTTGAATAGTCGAGCGTATCGAGTATCGAATAAGAGGACCGGTGTAATTCAAGAGTCCATCAATGTGATCATTGACAATCACTTGAATACGCCTACCTCAAGTTTAGATAGTGATGAAGTTTTCTAATTGACAAAATAGATACTTCATCAAGTTAAAATAACTCTGAACTGAGGACTGTTAAAGATTATCCAACCACTTAGATTCTTTGAAACTGTAACGCCCTAGTTCTCAAAACCCGAGGATGGTCACTCGAGTATAAGAACCTAAGGGTCACGTCTTGAGGTGGACTAACATACATCTAAATAACGGCAAATTTTATAACATGGAGAAAGGCAACATTACATAAACTAAAGATATCAAGAGTAACAAAGGAAGTTTAAATACATGTAAATGGAAGAAAAATGAAATCCCATGACAGGGGCAATATTTTATTACATGCAAACAATACATACAAAATTTGAAGTACAAAAATAGGTAAATCCTAAAGCTCCAACGGCTCCACAAAATGTACGTAGAACTCTTCCTCGCCACAATCCACCACAGCCATCCCTGGGATCCCATCATAGGAGTCTCCACCTGGTCATCACCTGTGTCTATTTGGTGCAACCGCACGATGGGTCAGTGAAAACTCAGTGAAAATTTCCCTCATAGATTCAACCCCAACACATCATTTCAAAATAGGTTAACAATTCATATTTAATTCATACGGCAATATAACTAACAATGCGTTTGCATGAATGTATGAATATATGCTCAAGTCACAGATCTGGGGATGCACATCCAGCTGTCAAAACAAAGGGGTCGCCCAAGGCGAACTAGTCACCCGGAAAAATACTCATAGGTATGCCCAAGGAGAACTAGCTACTCGAAAAAGACCATGCAGACCGCCCGTGGTAGGTTAACTACCTGAAAAAGGCCATGAAGGTGAGTGCGCCCAAGGATATCTCCTGGAAAAATACACGAGGTATACCCAAGGAGAGTCTAATCTCGGAAAAGCCTCATATAAAGAAAGAGCGGTCCAAAGTATATAAGTACATAAACCTGATGGTTGGACTTAGGTAATAGAACCTGGCACAACCCAACAAGATGTGACTTATGATGCACACTCGAAAAAGCTCACATGTCATGCGTGGATGTTATGCACCATGACACATACGTACATTATTTTGATAGAATAGTAATGACATTCAACTTTCAATAGAAAATATCCAACTATGCATTCCATACGTGCTTCCATGATTTCTTTACATTCAAAGGAGGGCACACTATGTATCATGTAAATTCCCAAGTGAGGTCACTTCATTAACTAAGAGTTCATCCATAAGTACACTACATGTAAATAAATTCTCATTTTCCATATTGTAAGAACTATTCACAAGATTGTACCTACAAAATTAGAGATTAAAAATATGAAAAATCATAAAGGTAATGTCTCACTACACAATTCACAAATAATCTAGTATGAAAGCTTTCTTTTCTCATCACGTCTGATGGGGATATACACATAAGTAAATGATTATAAATGTGGAATGAAATTTTCAAGACAATACGTCATACACATAATTATAAGGAAACATGGCATTAAAACAATTTCTTCATAAAAGTCAAAATGACTAGGAATTTATATTTCTCTAATATACTCTACATTAAAGTGTTAATCCACATGGAAATTAGTGAATGGAAGAAGCTATAGGGGATGCTCCTCACCTTGATTTGATGAGGTGAGTCTATGAACTCCTGGTTTGAGGTTGCTTGAAGGAGAATGCCCTATCAAGAATATCTGTTACAAACAGTCCCTGATCAAATGTTATAGGATCTCCATGAGTCAGTACCGAGTTGACTCAGTTGGGGGACCTCAACTATTGACTAGTTGGGTTTATTTCAAGGGTTTAGCTAATAAAGGGGTTAGATCAAATATTCATTGGACCGAATGTTTCCCCAACACACCTATGATTGGCTGGGGTTAGCTTGTTTTGGAAAAAAAAACTGACCGAGTCAACTTGTAAGTGAGGGTAAAGTTGACTCAGTTAGTTAAAATAGTTGGGTCAACCCCAAAGTGGGCGGATCTCAGATGCCTCGAGTTGGAATTTTAGGCTGACAGGGAACTTGTATCTTATGTCCAACTGAGTCAGATCTTTCGATTCAAAACCACTTTCGAGTCATTGACTTAGTAAAGACTCAATGCAAAGGCACTGCAACTCGCTGCATCTGGCGAACCAAAGCTAGACTAGTAGCACCAGCCCCAGCTCCAGGAAGAAAACCGACCACCTCCATGGAGGCAGATAGGTCATTCACATTGGAATAGAGCTAGAATGCGGCTGAGTCACACAACTCACGGCCGAGTTGGTGAAGGACTCCCGAAACTGAGAGGAAACGGATGTGGTTACCTTGATCACGGACGTCGTTTGGATGCTGGAAGAGGTTGGATGCAGCGTGTTCTGTTCCAGGTCTGACGGAACTCAAGTCTGAATGTTGATTTGAGGTGAGACAGCCAGCAGGAAACTCATTCTAACAGCTGCTTCATCTCACAGGCCCTCTGCTTTCTCTCTTTCTATCTCCTCTCTTTTCTCTCTATTCCTTCTCCTTCCCTCTCAATCTCACTTCTCTCTCTCTGCTCTTTCCGATATCAGAACAACTTAGGCCGAGTCGAGTTGCTACCCAACCAGCAACCCACCCAAATGGCAATCGGACTCTCCCATTCTCTTTCTCTTTTACTAATCTATCACTCTTTGCATTGGGATTTGCCCTAACAACTGAGTATTTATAGCCATGCTATTTCTAGACATTTCTACAGTTAAACACAATGGTTAGTGTGAAAATTAGCACAAAGCGTCCGAGAGTAATCATCATCAGAGGCTTCCCTAGCATCTAATCTTGCGCATGGGCCCCAGGACTAACTTTTGATGGATATAATATGGGGTGGGCCACATGATGGACGTTTCAGATCAACGAAATGATCACCCCCACAGGAAGTGATTTTCCTTGGTCGAACGAGGAAGATGGGTCCCTACTCATGGCATTTTCATGATGGATGGGTGAATCATCAATATGGGATGTTCAGAAGGTCTTGATGGGGTCCATCAAGCTTGTGGGGTTCATCCAACGATGGGTGTGGATATTTTTGGTGACAGTTGTCTTAAAACAAGGGTGGTGCGAGATGTGGCTTTGACTCGCCAAAATCTCATCCTTCCTTACCAGATTTTTGGCCAGCCCTAGACTGGACGCACTGGATTATTTGGATGAAGCTTCTAGATGGTGAGAGAAGGTCGAGATTTACACTTACTAAAAATGGAAAGGATTCTTTTCGCTTTTTGCTACGTAGGGAGCTAAAACTGGAAATGGTAGGGGTGACGAGGCCGCAGCTAAGTGCGTGGATGGGTTCCGGATGCTTTGGATGAACGAATCTTGCAGCAAGGAGCCGTTGGAGAGAATGCGGCTGACGTGGATTGGTTTCTAGCGACAGCTTTCGTGTCAAGCTGTTTAGACAGATAATCGTGCATGCGCACACGTACACCAACGTACAAAATGAACTTGGTTACAGTCGGTGGGACCCAGGCTATCAAATGGACGATCTGGATTTTCCTTTTATATTCAGATGGATGACCGAATGCGTCGACGAACGAACGGTCAAGTTCAAATGTGCGTCGGGAGGGAGTTTCTGTTTGAAATTTCAAGAATTTTTTGGTTTTCATCGGGTCAACACTCTATTGACCCAATGCTAAGTGTTGTGCACAGTGTGTGCACATAATTTATGCACGTGCACAGTTCGAATGTGGGGTCCATATAGAGATCAGCGTCTATCCACGCCATCCATTGATCTTTAGAAGGCCCACTAATGGCCTTTGGTATGTTCTAAAGGTTTAGTGACTCATTTAAGGATGGTTTTCATTGATAGGTGCAGAATACATCACATTCTAAAGCCATTTTAGTTCAGACTCTAAGGTAAGTTCATGCGGTGATAAGTCTGATCTGGGCCAGTATGCCTTTTGTCTTTCTTTGGTTCACGATCGATCTGATCTATGGTTTAGATGGTTAGTTTGATCAATTTATTGGTGACCATTGGTATTGTTGATCTTATTGGCAGACTAGAGTTTGGGAATTTAAAGTGTGAGTTGTTACATGCGTAGTCTAAATTAGATGGGTTCCCACACGTGTATAAAGTTATTTAGGTTTCTATAGTAACACCCGAGTATACAAAATACAAGGTGTTATAGAAACCCTCTCATTGGTGTGCGCACTCGTAGACAACTAGAAGATATATGTAATTACGTGTGCTTTACATCTCAGATCGAACCAGCTAACGTAAAAGAAGATCTTACTGACAAAAACTCGATAGTTGTGATACAAGATGAGCTTAATTAATTTGTGAGAAATGATGTTTGGGACTTAGTTCCTAGACTTAAAGATAAACATATTATCGGAACTAAGTGGATTTTCAAGAATAAGTATGATAAACTTGGTAATATAATTCGAAACAAGGCTAGACAGGTTGTACAAGGGTACACTTAAATTGAAGGCATCTATTATGATGAAACCTTTGTTCAAGTAGCTCGTCTTGAATTAATCAGACTATTTATATCTATCACATGTTTTAGAAAGATCAAAATATATCAAATGGATGTAAAGAGTACTTTTTTAAACGGCGATTTACATGAAGAAGTGTATGTTGAATAATCAATAGGTTTTGAAGACCCTAAAAATACTGATCATATCTATCGCTTAAAAAAGGCTCTCTATGGTTTGAAACAAGCTCCCAGGGCATGGTATGAAAAATTAACTAAGTTTTTACTAAGTCATAATTTTCTAATGGGAAGTGTTTATAAGACTCTTTTTGTTAAGAAACATAATAGTCATATCTTAATAGTGCAGATCTATGTTGATGATATTATTTATGGATCTACTTGTACTAACATGACTATTGAGTTTGTAGATCTAATGAAATCTAAATTCGAAATGAGCATGGTTAGGGAATTAAATTATTTCTTAAGGATGTAAGTAAAACAACAACCTGATGGTATCTTTATTTCTCAAACCAAATAGCTCTAAACTTAATTAAAAAGTTTGAATTTGAGAATGGGAAAAATTTTGATACTCCTATGAGTACAACATTAAGACTCTTAAAAGACTCTACAGGTAAAAGTGTGGGTCCTAAATTATATCGTAGTATGATTGACATCTTACTTTATTTAACTGCAAGTAGACCTGATATTACTTTTAGTATTGGAATTTGTGTTAGATATCAATCTGACCCTAAAGAGTCACATTTAACTGTTGTTAAGTGAATTATGCGATATGTCGCAAACACGGCAAATTTAGGTCTTTGGTATCCACATGATACTAGTGTTCAATTGGTTGGTTGTACAGATGCTGATTAGGTTGGTAATATCAATGATAGGAAATCAATCAGTGGTGGTTGTTTCTATATTGAAAACTGTTTAGTTTCTTGGTTTAGCAAGAAACCAAGTTCCGTATCGCTCTCAACTGCTGAGGCTGAATACATCGCAGCTAGAAATGCATGTACTCAACTTGTATGGATGAATAAAATGTTAAGCGATTACGGAATTGCACAGGATTCAATGGTTTTATATTGTGATAATTTCAGTGTAATTAATATATCTAAAAATCCAATCCAGCATTCACGAACCAAGAATATTGATATTAGATATCACTACATTCGTGAATTAGTGGAAGAAAAGACAATTTCATTAGAATACATTCCGACCGAGACTCAACTTGCTGACATTTTCAATAAACCGCTCAACAAAAGTAGGTTTAATGAATTAAAATTTAATCTTAGTATGCGTAATTTAAATTGATTATTCATGTATTTCTGTATTATAGTATATATATTTATTAATTTATTTTTTAAAATTTTAATTTTATGTGAAAAATGCATGTTTTTGGCTGTGCACGACTAGTTAAGGACGTACTCAACCAATCGTGGCACGACTAGTCAAGGACGTCCCATGACGAGTCGTGTAGCGCACTGGTGTTTTTAATTCGAGAAAAATCCCTTTTCTTCCTCATTTGCTCTTTCTCTTCAACGGGTCTAAGCTCGATAGGTCATACCCAACTTCTTGATTCTTCAAGGTTAGTCCGTTATTTTCATTTTTCTTATAGATTCAAGTTCATATCACTTCATTTTCACACTTGGAGTGATTTATTTCTTGTCTTTTTGAGATTTTTGGGGTTTTCTTCACCAAAATCTGATTTAGAGAAACCCCACTCTACATCATTTGTAACCTCTTGATTTCTTGTATTCCTAGTTGCAAATGGATGTTAGAGGTAGAAAGAAAATTTCTAGAGGTCTTTCAACATCTAGATTCACACCTATCACAAGGCGCTACCTTCGGTCACCCGAAGATGATCCTCCCTATGTGCGGGATTTGAGGTTGCATAATGTGATAGTCGAGTGACTTGTGCATGTTGGACATTTTACTCCTTTTGATCTCCTTTCTCTTCTCCAATCTGTAGGATGGGCTAACATTCTACATTGGGGTGGGCTGACATACTAGTCTATTGCATGGGTTATGTATGCTTGTATTTCTGATTTTTCAGTTGAAAATTTAACGTTTATAATAGCAACTAGAGAAGGTCCTATTGAAGTTGATCGTCATTTAAGTTCTAGTCTAATGGACATACTTGTTAATGATGAAGGTATTCCTATTAACACTCTAGTTGAGAAACCACCTGAATCAGAAAAATGCATGCTTACTAGAATATTATGCAACATAGATGTGCAATGGAGTCAAAATGGGAATGCGCTTGCTTCAAAGTACTTATTACCTAGATACAGGGTTCTTCACAAGATATTTATTTCAAATCTTTATCCACGTTCTGGTAACAAAACTGAACTCACCTCTTTCGTGGTTCAGATTTTGCATTTCATCATCTTTGGAATAAATATTTGTCTTCCTTCTTTAATCTGTCATTCCATTATACAATTCCGTATCCATCCTAGACACAGTGATATTCCATTTACATATCTTATGACTGTGTTAGTCACTCATATGTTAGTAGTGCCTATTGGAGAGTCCTATTCATCACCTTATTTTCAACAACTCAAATATAAATGTTAGGCCTGTATCCTAGATCGTACCGTTTCGTAGGCTTCCGCGATCCTCCTAGTCGAGTTCTAGCGACCCGCGATCTATTATCGACATTTGCGAGTGATCCTGAGACGTGTCCCGTATATTAGATTCGGCTCAACCTGAGACTTGTACTAGTACGACCATGTCATCACCGCGGTTCCGATACCGCATCTTGCACGCCGATGCGGTACCCTAGCCAGGAGATGTGGGCACATGTGCAGTTCAAGAAAAACGCCGCACGTTTCAAATCTCGAGAGAATCCATCACATCAATCACTTCATTTGTCAAAAGTACACCCATTACTCTCTCTATTCCCAAGTACAAAAAACAATCCTAAAAATCAACTTTCCTATCACCTCACCATCCTCTCCCATCACTTCTCTTACACCCCTCTCTCTCATCTCTCTCTCTCATTTTTTAAGCTCCTCTCTCCAAGCAACCCACTTCCATGGCTTCCATGGAGGAGCTTGGTGTGGCCCACTCTCTACCACCCAATCTCACTCTCCAAAATCAATCTCCACCGTTAAAATGCATCCCTTGGAGCTCTAAGATACGTTGATGGAAGAAGAAATCCAATAAGATAAAAGGTGGGTGCTTCTCTCTCTCTCCCTCTATTTTTCATTTGTTTTATGTGTGAAGATGTGATTGTGTGGCCCACTTGATGAGTTGTGAGATGTCCAAACCGTTCATCAAATGGACCTCACCTTGATGTGTCTTATGCACACCATCCAAACATTTGGTGGCCCACCCTAGTAGCACGTCTATGGGTGGGTCCCACCTTAAATGTGTTATATGCAGTCGTCCAGCATGCCTAGACGCCAGATGGGCTTCACAGTAAAGTGTGAGCTGACAGTAGATGCACTAACGCCAGTAAAAAAAAGAAAAGAAAAGAAAGGGATTTGGGTGGGCCACTTATGTAGGCCCCACCTTGATATATATTTTCAATCGAAGCCGTCCATCAGTTTCCTAAGATCATTTTAGGCATTGAACAGAAAAATGGACCCAATCTGACTATCTGTCAAGCCATACCATAAGAAATAGTGTTTCCTACCATTAAAACCCACCTAATGATTTTACACACCGAAACATACCCAATATTAGGCTTGTTTTAGTCGGTCTTGATCCATGAGATGCAATGGCTGGGTCAGATTCTTTGGATGTGGGCCCCACCTATGAAAAACTATGAGAAAAAGGTTTTTTTTTTTAAATGAAAATAAGAATCTAACGCTATTGTTGCTGCAGTAGCAGTAGGACGTTGACGTTGCCGTGGACGTGATCCAAGCATGGAACAATGTCCCAACCGTGGGCCCCACCATGACATGTAATGTGCATCCACACCGTGCATTTTGATGGCCCCCTTCTGGCTGTGGGCCAGCCCAAAAATCAGCCATATACAACACTCAAGTGGCCCACATCACAGGAAATAATTAGGTTGAACGTCTGTCATTGAAACCCCTTTTAGGTGTCACGTGAGTTTTGGATCATTATGAAATTTGTTTTCCCTCTTCGTCTGGGTCTGTGTGACCTTATCAACGGTCAGGATGGTAGATAAATGTTATGGTGGGCCCCACATGAGAGCCACTGATGTATGTATGTATATCCACACCGTCATTTGGACGGTGCTGGTCTGGTGCTGGTCTGGTACCCACCATGACGTATGTGCTTTGAGCCCATGCTGTACAATCCCTGGCGTCAAGTCCATCGTGATGTATTGTACATTCAGGTCTGCCCCATCCTGGCCATCCAGATCATGGGCGAGCCATGATGTATGTGCTTTAATTCCACACCGTCCATCCAAATGTCTAGCGTCTGGATGCTGGACGCTGGACTAGATCTCATGTATTAGTAATATAATAATAATAACATAATAATAATATTATTATAATACATGTTATGTATATCTGGTAGGCCCCACGTGGAGCCCACCTCTGATGAACGGATTGGATGGTCTATCGCATACCAGCTATATAGTTGTTGGATCGCGTCCGTGTTGTGTGGGCTTGATCCACACCGTCCATTTGCATGGACCACACAGCACGTGTGGGTTGATCCACACCACCCATCTGTGGGCCCACACATGAAATATGTGTTTTATCCCTGCTGATGCAGCATGGGGTCCATACCATGTGTTTATTCCCCACCGTCCATCTATTTTGATGGTGGGCCACTGCCAACTGCTGTTGCATGTGTAGCAGCAACACGTTGGACTCCACCATGATGTATGTCCATCCTCAACGTCCAGGCCTTGGATGGTGGGACCCACCATGATGCATGTGTTGTATCCATACTGTCTAACCAATTTGAAATATCATTTTACAGCATGGCCTAAACAACGAGTCAGATCTAAAGTTCACGCGGAACCCACCGTTGAAAATTAATGGGGACAGTGATATCCACCATTTAACGCTTCTTAACGACCATGGAAATTTCTAATCAAGTTGATATCTTTGTTTTTACTTCATCTATCTCTGTGTTAACTTATGAATAGTTAGATCTCAATAAAAAATAACAAAAAATGCATCACAGTGAGTCCTATAAATGTTTAACGGTGGGTGTGGCTGCTCCCACAGTTTTCTGTAGTGGGCCCTATAAGATTTTAATAGTGGAGGTCATTATCACCGCTACTATTTGTGGTATGGTTCAGATGATCTTCCAATCATCATCTTCGCCACTATTTGGAGTACGGTCCAGATGATCTTTCGATATGATTTATTTTTTGCATGTGGTACGGCCCATTGACGTAGTCCACTTGATGTGTATGAGGCCCATTAGTGCGACCCATTGGTGTAACCCAGTTAATGCGTATAAGGCCCATGTGTAGGGCTCACCAATTGTGTATTTGAAGGCCATGGGTTATGGCCCATTGTGATGTATTCGAGGCCCAGGTACGTGGACCATTTGATGTGTATGAGACCCATGTGTAGGGCCCATATGCTGTGTATATGAGGCCCATGTGCGGGGTCCACTTGTCATGTATATGAGACCCATTAATGCGGTTCACTTGATGTGTATTAATGCCCATGGGTTGTAGCCTGTCATGATGTATTTGAGGACCATGGGTTGTGGCCCATGGTGATGTATATTAGGCCCGTGTATTCAGCCCATTATGATGTATATTAGACCCTTGTAGGAGGTCATGGGCCCACTGTATGCTTGACCCTATGTGGGCCACTCCTTGGGGGCAATGTTGGTTGAATGTCCACGTTGATGGGCAATGATGGTTGGATGTCCAAATTGTGGCCTTCCCTTAGGCCTTGTTAGGCCCATTTTCATCATTCCCTTAGTGGGTTAACCCAAATAAGTGGGCCTCATTCACCGTAGATGGATGGCTTCGTGTTATCGGATTTGATATAACCACTGTCGAATATTGATCTTTATACTATAGTTGATCGGCTGATCATATATGGACGTCATTTTTTTTATCTGCTAATTATCGGTGCAATTAACATGACCGATTTACCGATTCTGATTATTAATCGATTCTGAATGTCATGACCAATTGTTGATTTCGATTGTCATGACCGATTGTCGATTCCGATTGACGTGACCGATTGTCGATTCTGATTGACATGACCGATTTGTCGATTCTTATTACCGATTGATTCCGATTATAGTGACCAATTGTCAATTCTGATTTTTAAGGCCGATTTCGACTGCCCAAGCCTATTTCGATTGTCAAGGTCAATTGTCGAGACCTGTATGATGTATATGCGACCCATAGTTGAGGCCTATTGCGATGTATTTGTGGTCCTTGGGCAAGGCCCACTGTGTTGTATATTAGGCCTTTATGTGAGACCGTCGGACCACTATGTATTTGGCCTTATGTGGGTCATTCCTAAGGAAAATGTTGGTTAGATGTCCACATTGTCCAGGCCGATTGTTGATGTCAGTTATTGATACCGATTATGAGTATGTGACAGCATAGCATCATAATACATACACATCATCTGCATGTTTGTTATGAGATGTAATTGGCCATCACATATGCCATAGGGCAGGTTATTCATAGCGCTCCCTAATAGGCAGATTTACCCTATATGAGCGCATGGTATGCGCAGGATTTATGCATGATTACACTGTGTGACTCATGCATCTCGAATTTGTGTGACATGACCACCATACGCCCTAGCGACATCAGGGCTGTATCCTCCACAGGCATATCATGAATGGCTAGATGGGACACTGAAAATCTTTTCTACATGGGGTGCTATAGATATCCTTGGGTGAAAGTCCCAGAACACTCTTAGTTCCAGAGGTTGCTCCAACATCTAGACCGAGTGGATGCATGAGCGCATGAGGGTTGTATACCATTAGGCCGCATCTCCCACTGTATCATGGTCAGTTGGAAGGGGGTACGGCCTTACCTACCCGAGAGGAGGGGACAATGCTAGGCTGAGTCTGACCAGCTCAAGGAATGGGTTCGCTATAGACAAGTCGGGTCCGATATTGGCAGGCAGATAGTGAGGTCTCCTCCACTCGTCTTGTTGTGCGCGATGAGGCGGTAACCTGGTTTGGAGTGTAATAGACCCCAATGATTTTTTCAGAGAGGAATCGTACTGATGTGTGGACTTATTGAGTAGGAGTTACATGCTCATTCATTCACTATCCACTCGAGCTGGTGGTGCGCAACCAATTATTGTGTACCTTCGTTATGGCAAGGGTTTCGGTTGGGCGCACGACTAACCTGAGATCATGAGTTTACCACGTTGAGTCTGACTATTCAAATTTAGGTATGAGACTGGTTTGGATAGAAGTCCCTTGTGGTGAACCCCATAGCCTACGATACTACGTATTATCATCCCAAATTCACACTCTAACTTGGTCATTTCATCCGCATCACATATTGTATTACATCCATAGGAATATGGCATTTTAGGTTTCTATGTTTCTGCACTTATATGACCTAGACAGACTTAGCAGGATTTGTATATTGCATTGCATCCTCAGCATCTGATATTTGGCTCTTTATGACTTCTTATTATATAGCTGTTCTATATTGCATATTCTAATATTGATTGACTTATGGACTTGTCCATACTTCCGCTTACTCTGTTATCGTATGATTTATGATCTTGTCAGTATTTCTGTTTACTCTGATAATTCTTGCTCTTGTCAATATTTCTACTTATTCTGATAATTCATGATCTTGTCAGTATTTCTGTTTATTTCGATAATGTACGATTTATGGATTACCAGTAATTTCGGTATTGTATGATGATGGCAATGTATTGAATACTTAACACTTACTTTGTGCATACACTTACACCACCCTCTAAGCTTTCTATAAGCTTATGCATGATAGATGTGTGTAGGTGATGTTAGGTTGTAGCAGTGCTGAGCTTGGAGCCTACAGTGGTCTTCTAGAGCTTGATTTTCTATTTATGTATTTCCCTTTCAGTATTGTACTCAAATGATTATATTAGTAGATATGTGATGGCGATGTTACCTTTGTGAATTGGGTAATCTTGTGGTTATGCTTATTGTGAGTTAAATGTACATTGGGAAAGGAAAATAAATCCTCCTTATAGGATCTCAGGATCAGAATCTGGCATATGAATGCTAGGACCTAAGGATGAGGTACTATGGAGGCTGTTGGCACCGGATTGGCAATCGGGATTCCTGTGAATCGATCTCTGGGTTTAGGGCATGACAATAAATAAGATGAAATTAAGGCTGGCTGATGGCCAAGTGGATATGGGTGGTGGCGGAGCTGAAGCAGTGAGTAAAGAAGAAGGTGGCGATTTACCTCAAGATGATATAAACATGGATGATATCTTTAATGAGCTCGAATCAGATTCTAAGGTTGACCCTAACTATCAGCCTTCTAATTTCTCTAAGAGGTTGCATTCTCTTGAGGATCAGGTGGCTCAGATACGTGTAACCCAGGATTCTCAATTTTCTTATATGCGCAAATATATGAGGCACATTAACAAGGGTTTACACCAAATTGATCCATCTATTCCTGCTCTCTCTTCTGGATCTGATTAGTTTTTTCTTATTGTGGTTTATAATAACTCTTATGATACTTTGCTTTCTTTCTATTTGTGAGACTGACTTTGGATGAACTTGGTTCATGTTGGTTACTTATATGAGCACATCATTTACTTATATCTTGTCATTATTCCTCTTTTGGTTATTTTCCTCTTTCATATCTTAGTTTCTTCCTTCATTATGTTGTGACAAAAGGGAGGAGAATATTTTGTTATGCTTGTGCTTGCTTATGGATATGGATTATAGGTAGTAGCATTTTTTTTGTATGCTACTCGAGGGGAGTAAGGAGGTGTTTTGACTATTTCATGATGATGTGTTCTGGTTATCGTAATTGGTGCATTATACTCTCTTGTGTATATATGGTGCATGATTCTTTATTGAGCATGTAATGGTTCTCTTATTTTTATTGGAGTGTGTTTTGTCACAGGGGAGATTGTAAGTGGTATGGTTTCTTGCTCCTTTAATTGTCAAATTTTGTAGTACCAAAACCACAATCTGTGTCTTGTGTAACAAATTGATATATATATATGTGTGTGTGTGTGTGTGTGTGTGTGTGTGTGTGTGTGTGTGTGTGTGTGTGTTCAAGGCACTACATCACATGTACAAGAACAATGCTTCAAGTCGAGAACAAAGATCTATTTCAAAGAAATGTAAGATCAAGTACATTGTTCACTCCTTTAAGCTTCAAAGGTCGATGTTTTAAAGGGACATCAAAAGAAGCTTCAAAGGTCAATATTTTAAAGCAACATCGAAAGACAAGTGATCTGTTCATACTTAAGACTCAAAGTGAAGTACAACTCAAGTACTACAAATTCAAGCTTCAAAAGATCTCAAGTGCAAGCTTAATTATGTGTCGAGATCTCAAGCTTCATGAACATCATAGATCATCTATCATCTGAAGATAAGAAGGTTCAATGTTCATACATCATGTCTAAGGTATGAAAGACCTTAGATTGACCTTAGGGTTAATTCAAATTGAATCATTTTATAAGTGTTTAGATTATTCTTCAACTAGTCCTAGCACTGCTCGACCAGTTCAAGAAATTTCAAGACCAGCCCTAAGTTTGTTGAATTTTTTAAAATTTTTTATTAAGCCACAACCAGTCCTGGAGACTGCTCAACCGGTCGTGTGAACAGTGCATGACTCATTCAAGACCAGTCGCACAACTACGACTCAAACTCCAGCAATTATTTCTAGTTCCACATGACTAGTTGACAGGTCACAACCAGTCGTGGAGGTCCCTCGATCAGTCGTGCAAGGCCTATGACTAGTCATGGAACAGCTTTATCCGATAGCGCTCAAAATTTTAAAAATTCGTTGGTCCTACGACCAGTCGTAGCATCCGCAGGACCAGTCGAAGGTGTAACTTCTGCACTTATAAATAGAGCATGATTTTCAGAGTTTGGTAATCCAATTCAAGTATAATCAAGACATCACTTTGAGAGATAAGTTTATAAACTTCTTAAGCTATATTGTGCATATTTAATATTCTCTTTTATTAGCTTTTTATATTTAATTTTATATTTTACATTCCAATCTGATTTGAAAGAGGGATTGAAGAATTCCTACTTCTTGGAATCAACATCAAATAGAGCTAGCCCAACTTAATTTAATTTAAAATCAATCTAGAACTTAAAAGCATTTCATAAGTGAGTGTGGACATTGAACTTCAATATTCGAACTTCTACTCTGACTTTGTTCTTCCGAGCTGCAATAAAAGGAGAATATCCAGGTATTTTACATTATTGTAATTTCCTTTGTTTTGGTTTTCTTTTGAGATTGAACCACAAAAATCTCATTCTTTTGGTTATCTGAGGAGATCCAGAAAACTCAGAGTGTGGGGTTTTTTGAATTGTGCAAGCCCACTTGAAAGACACAATTGTGAGGGTTTTAGGTGAACCTGGAAAAACCTATTTTCATAGTGAATGCTAATATCCACTGTGTGAGGATATTAGGAGTGGAGTAGCTGTGTGGCTGTTGTTTAACAGTTGGTGTGCACACAAGAAAACTGCTAAAATTCTTTATGTTTTGTGGATGTGTGGTTTATTTTCTATATCGTTTATCATTCAAGATTGTGAGATGTATTTGTGGATGTGAATGTTGTAATCTTTTCATTTCAGTATTGTGGGGAATGTTGTAATAGCTTAAATTTTCTTTCTTGTTATTTCCTTTTTATTCCTCTTTAGTTTGAGTTTTTGATACGTAAATCATTCTAGTAAGGTTATCTTGCCATAAACCCTCAGTTTTTATGGTGTAAGGTTGTCCTCAGAACAACATTTGTATCAACCTCTCAATACTAAAATTTTGAGGTTGCTTTACATTTTCGTATTATGGATTGTTTAAAGTGTTATCTTTCCTTTAATTATTTATATTCCGCTGTTATCATTTTTTTTTAGCATAGTCCTATTCACCCTTGGCCTTTTCAGCCCCAATAAGGGTCATAAACATATCATATCGGACCTCTCTCAAGGGCCATAAACATATCATGTTGGGCCTCACACAAGGGCCATAAACATATTATGTTAGGCCTTACACAAGGGCCATAACATATCATGTTTGGCCTCATACAAGGTTCTCATGAGACAACCCATGGCCCACACAATAGCTGGAAAATTAATGGGCATCATCCACAATATTTTACACACCATGTTGGGCTCCAAGTAATGGCCCAAGGCCTAAATACATCAAAATGGGCTACATTAGGGGTAGCCTATGGCCCAAAAATATCATGGCTAAGGAGATGTAACACCCCGAATTTTTGCCAACCTAGGATTAGACGTCCTTAAGCGATGGGTCAACCATAACACCTTGGTAACCTCTCATAACCCAATTGCATAGCCAAAGAAATCACTTAGGATTAATTCTTTTAGAAACTAAGCGTAAGTTAGCTAGCACAACGCTGGAGTAGCTGGAAAATTGTCCCTGAACACTTTAAATACGTTCTACAAGACCCAAAACTTGTAGAAACAAGGGCGCTACAATACCCTAAAATCCAGGATCAAACTCTAAACCCGTTTGCTCTCAGGAACTCTTTGAAACTTTGTATTGGATCTAGACCGCGCATCGGAAGTCCGATATATACAATCTTAGACCATTGCGACCGCCTTGTTGGACTTGACAATTGTTTCGAAATTCAAGGCCAACCGACGCTCTGAGGCTATTTCATTGAGCCTGGAGTGAAGAGAGTGAGAATAGGGTTAGATTTGAAAATTTAAAATTCAAATCTAGCACACGACTTGGCACGTTATTATTAAGCATTCTGACCATCAGAATTCAGCCAAATTACACCCTCGGATCAGGAAAAATTTATCTTTCATATCATGAGACTTGTAGACCTGATCTAGGTGCAGTGACTGCTAAACTGAAATTAGACCGTCACGTGTGATCTGCGAACTGTTTTGGTCTAAAAACTTAATGTGTGCTAGATCCAGTATGCATGAGCTTAAGTCCGACCGCGTTCGGCCAAGGGACCTCCAGAAATGCTCTTTTAGACCAGAACAGTCCCGATTTGGTTATAACCCAAGTAAACATTGTTCCCAAGCCTAATTTGGAAAGGTTTTACGCTATAAAAGGGCTTGAGACCCTCTCATTTCTCTCCCATCCGAATTTGCTAAAAACCCTAGACTGAGAGAGAGAAAAAGTGAGAGTTTGTGAGAGAAGGTGAGAGAGATTTTCCTGCCACTTGCTACTGCTGCTGCACGTGCTTAAGCGACGTATTCCAATCACATTGTTGGTGATTCTGACGCTTTTCTAGGTAAGAAAAATCCTGTCCACTTGCTAATTTAGCGTTTCGTCAGTTCAAATAGCAAAGTAGTTGATATAACTTATGAAATAGGTCGCCTGTTCGCCGTAGACGAAGCATATACGCTCCGTTCGAAACGATACACATCTAAAGCAATAGGTGCGAATTTTAGACGTTTTGATTGGCTATTTTCAATGCTTTCAATGTCATTTAATAGTAGATTATCGACGGCAACGCCGTTTGACATGTACAACATGCTGTCCGTTTCCCATTTCGTAAACGTAGGAAAAATATGATATTTAGGGCATTTTAGTCATTTGTAGGAATTGCTGTATACATCCACATTTTGTTGAAATGGTTGACATGGCTTTTTGTCATATTAGGATATTAGGAATGCGTGCATAGTCATTTTGGAGAAGAGATTCGCCCAAATGTGCACTTTGAGTCGACATACACTATGTAGACTTAAGTGTGTAGACTAAGTGTTTGTATAAATGTTTGTATTAGTATGTATTGAGTATATGGTGTTGTGAAATAGTTTTGAGATTAAATTCTCAAGTAATACGCTGATGTAAATGATTTTCATCATGTTGGCTAAGTATGGATTTCATTGTATACATGAAATGCAGGTGTGGAATGAATTGCTTAAGTGGTATGTTATAACATGCGATAACATGCTTATATTGTTGTATTTCATTTCCATTACTCTTATATGATTGATGATGTGGATTCATAAATGTTTGGGGCTATACTTAGTCTAGGCAGTCGGTAACAGAGAAAATTCGTGGTTGGCTTGTATCTGCCACGAAGGACGCGTCGATGAACGCGAGTCATGTTTGGAGTTGGCGGCAGTGGTTAGGCCACGCGAAGTGTTTTATGCACTTCATGTCGCTCATCTTGAGATGCGCTCGTACTAGTCGAGCCCGTCAAGTAACCCGACTGGCCATTGTATGTTCACCATGTATGAGTCATAACTGCTTGAACCTAGGGTACTGAACTTACCATTGGAAATCCTATTAACCATGGTACCTTGATCCATAAAGACTCATGAGCCGGTCATGGTGGTATGGGACACCGTGGTTGAGCTGTCGGCCTACGCTGGGGCCACAAACCTCCCCATAGTGACCAGTGAGCACTCTACTCTGAGCAGATTATGGTGGTATGGGACACTATATTCTTGCTGTCGGCCTACACTGATCAGGTGACGAGCCCTTTGTAGTGACCTTGAGTTTATCCTGACACCGCATGGGGACGACGAGTCCTGATGCAGTCTTAAGGATAATTAGGCCTGTATTGATAAGGTGATGGGGGAGCGGTGCAATGAGTGCGAGCAACAGCCATGGCAGCCCTTGCAGTGACCTACAAAATATACATCGTACGAGATTACTAGGAGCGACGACCCTAGACAGGATCTGTGTTGGGATTGATATAAGTAAGGTACCTTAGTTTCCTAATATTGTTGTATGAAAAGGACTAATAATAACTTGGTAATCATATCACCATCACATTGCATGTGCCTGGAAGATGTGGAGCACTGTGGGAAGAAAGCATGCCGCGGGCGTAAGATAGTTCCGTATGAGGGAGATCGTCAGTGAGGGCATCCATCATGTCACGTCATATTGCATTAACAACAGTATTTAGGAATGTTTGATTTATTGCTTTACTATTATCGCATGATTGATTTGATAACATGATAATCTCTGCTCTATTATTCCACTGAGTTGATCACTCACTCCCACGTTACGCGACGGTGTTTCCGGACACCCACCAGTCCCTATTGTGATTGCAGATGATGGCGCGGCCTGCGAGGCGGAGCCGGACTTGATGATGAGGAGGAGGATCCCTCCTTTATGCGTGTTCTGATAGATAAGATTTCAGGGAGGTTGATTAGATGCCTTGATACTTGTCATTTTATAGTATTGGAGCACTCATGTATATTCTTTTGATCATTTTTGGAGTATACATGTATATATTTAACCTGGTAACATGTTCACACTCTGGAGACATAGAAAAGTTTATATAGGTTATACATACTATCATAGTCTTCTGCTTGCTAATTTAACGGTTTCTAGAGTATGATATGATGTTTTGGATTAATCCCAATCTTGTTTAATGCCTTTTTATAGACAACATGCATCTAACATTATCTATGTTGCATAAATAACATTTTGAAACTCGGGAGTTGGGTTTCTACCCAACCCTCGATTTTCGGGATGTTACAGGAGAACATCGTACCCATGCATTATATTGGACTTCATGGGCAAACCACATGCCCCAAATAAATAGCCAAGGTGTAACCAACATCCACCAATGTGTGCTTTACAATTCAGCCCAAAACTAGGCAAGTTGGGTGGGCGGCAAGGATTAGGTCACATATATCATATTGGGCCCTTATGGGGCGGCCCATAAAGCCTAACAAAATAGATGGGCAATATGTGCAACACATACATCATAACAGGCCCTCATGGGGCAGCCCGTGGCTAGGGAACTGATAAACAATGTGCTTCCAATACACACATCAAGGTGGGTCTCACAACTGTACAATGGACAGCCAATCATATAATGAATGGGGCCCCTACACATCATAAATAGCCTTACCAAAGGTGGCCGGCATGAATATGGTACATTCAATATGGTACAGCCCAATTGGAATATGGAATCTAACTCATAACGGGGTCCACAGCCCATACGTAATCTGGTAAACAGATGGACAGCATGTGCATACTACTTATTTATATGGCGAGCCTCATGAGGTGGCCCACTACTTCTAAATGTATAAATAGAATGGATATAACATATTCTCCATAGTGGGCCTCATAAGGAGCCCATGGCCCAGGAAACTAGATGGGCAGCATGCATATACACATAACTCATGGTGGGCCTTGTAAGACCATGGGGCCCATGACCCTAAGGACAAAAGAGCAGTGTGTGTAACACACATACATCATGGTGGGCCCACATCTCCTGGCCTGGGTATCGCCTCACCATACGAGACGCGGCATCAAAACCGTGACGACAGTGCAGTCGTACTGGTACAAGTCTCGGGTCGAGCTGACTCTGATAAGTAGGGCTCGGCTTAGGCTCGTGCATAAACATTGGATACAGGTCGTGGGCTGTCGGAATTCGACCATGAGGACTGCAAAAGCCTATGGAACAGTACGATTTAAGATACGGGCCTTATAGCTCTCCCCTCCTAATAAAAATTTCATCTTCAAAATTTATATAACAGACAAGGGAAGAGGGGGCATCATATATTTGTACATCAAGGCATAATCAATTTAGAAAAGGATGACAATAACTCTCTCTAATCTCAACCTCATGCTCTCAAGACACCTCATCAATATTATGGTGACCCCTATTGAACCTTAGACCCTGAATCAGAAATGGTCGAAACTAGGGTACCTTGTAGACTCATCTCATCAATGACCAATCTAACAAGATAGTCCTAATGCCTAGTCGTGTGAATCATTAACGACTTCTCCTGGTGACTGAGGGTCTTGCTAAGTCGCATAAGACCTACCCTAAGTCTGCTGGGGAGGCGTATGTCCTCCCCCAAGAGGTCGTCGCTGCTAAAAAAAATGGGGGTAATCACACTTGCGATGCCCCGTCTCACCACATCTAAAGCAAACGCCAGTGAACGGTCTTTGTGGTGGTGCTGAAGGAGGTTTTTCCAGATTCTAATCCTGGGATCCTACAAGAAGGTTTTTCCAATATACATTTATCTCATAAGAAGCATAACCACAAGTATACCTAAATCACAAGAACAACATCATCATCACATATCCACTAATATAAACAATTGAATAGAGTGTTGAATGGGAAATACATATATCAAAAATCAAAGCTCCAAAAGATGGCTTCACGCTCCATGCTCAATGATGTTGCAACTTAACGCCACCTGCACGCATCTATCATGCGTAAGTTTATAGAAAGCTTAGAGTGTGGAGTAAGTACATACACAAGATAAGTGTTAAGTATTCAATACAATGCCATAACCAAATAATGTCGGAAATACTGTCAAGATCATGAATCATACGATATCAGAGTAAGCAGAAATACTGACAAGTCCATAAAAATATCATCAACCTCATCATCCAGGATATGCGATGAAAAGACATAGAATGTCAATGTCACATACTAAGAAAGTAATGTAGGTCAGTTATGCAATGCGGAGACATAATGAGTCAAATATCAGATATCGAGGATGCAATACAATATGCAATTTGGAAGAGCTACAAATGCCATCAGCCTCATCTAGGTGATATAAATGCAGAAACATAGCACCTCAAAATGTCATATGTCGAGGATGTAATGCAATATGCAATATGTGGTGCAAATGAAATGACCAAGCTACAGTGTGAAGTCGGGATGATAGTATGTGATATTACAAGATATGGGGCCTATCACAAAAGACTTCTATCCAAACCAGTCTCATACTCAAATTTGGATAGATAGACTCAATATGGTAAGCTCCTGATCTCAGGTTAGTCGCGCACCCCAATCAAAATCCTGGCCATTGTAAAAGTACACATAGCAATTTAGTTGCGCACCACCAGTCCGAGTGGATAGTGAATGAATGAATGAATATGTAACTCTTGCTCAATAAGTTTACATATTAGTACTATACATCTTTGAGATCATCACTGGGGTCTAGTACACTCTACATGCAAATCGTTGCCTACTGACACGTGACCATGCAAGTGGAAGAAACCTTACTATCCGCTTGGCCAGTAGTCAGCCAATATCTACCTTATACGTCAATAGCCGACCCATTCACGAGCTGGTCAAACTCAGCTAAGCTACGCCCCCTTCTCTTGGGCGGGTAAGGCTACACCCCCTCCCAACCGAACATGACACAGTGGGAGATGTGGCCTCCTGGTATTCGGCATTCAGGCGCTCATGTATTCACTCGGTCTCGACATTGGAGTATCTCCTGACCTCGGAGGTTTAAGGACTTTCACCCACAGACATCCAAAGTGCCCAGATGCTTGAACCAAATATTTTCTGTATCCCATCTAGCCATCCACGACAATCCTATAGAGGCTATGGCCCTGATGTCGCTAGGGCGTACAGTAATCACAACACACAATGCAAGATACATGAGTCATACAATTCAGTCATGCATCAATCCTGTGCATATCATGCGCTCATGTGAGATAACCTCCACCTATCAGGGAGTCTCATAACAACCTACCCAATGACATATGCAATGGTTAACCACATCTTATAATAAACATGCAAATGATGTGTATGGGCATGTATCATGATGTTATGCTGTCACATACTCATAATCAGCTTCGATAACCAGTCTCGATATCACATACTCATAATCAGTATCAGTAACTAGCATCCATAATCGACCTCGACAATCAAAATCGTGATCGGCCTTGACAATCTGACTCGGCCTTGATAATCGGAATCGGCGTCGACAATCTGACTCGACCTCGACAATCGACTTCGACCTCGACAATCAGAATCGGAATCGGCCTCGTCAATCTGACTCGGCCTCAATAATCTGAATCGCCCTCATCAATCTGACTCGGCCTTAACAATCGCCTCAATAATGAGAATTGGCCTCGACAATCAGTCTCGGCCTTGACAATTGGCCTAAGAGAAGGTCACAATATGGATAATTAACCATCATTGTCCATCAATGTGGACATTAAACCATCATAGCTCCCAAGGCATGACCTACCATAATCATCATTACATACATCAGAGAGTAATCACACATCGCAATGGACCTCATATACATCACATTCGTCCTCATACAAAGGCCCCACATACGTCCTATTGGGCCTCACTCGTGTCCCTTATATACATCACATTGGGCCTCAACCCATGGGCCATCAAATACATCAAGTGGATCGCATCCACGGGCCGCACCAAAGGGCCTCATATATATCGAGTCGGCTATATCACATGGGCAGCACCAGTGGGCCTCATATAAATCAAGTGGACCGCACAAATATCATATTGGACCATGTATATGGGCTTTAGAAATACACACCAGTAGAAATACATCACAATGGGCCTCCTCCCATGACTTAATGCACACCACAATGGGCCTCATCACATGGGCCGCAATATATGAACCGTAAATAAGTTACAATGGGCCTCATCATATGGGCTGAAAATACATCATAATGGGCCTTACCAAATGGGCCAGAAATACATCACAATAGGCCTTACCAATGGGCTAGAAATACATCACAATGGGCCTCATCAAATGGGCCTAAAATACATCACACGGGCCTCACTCTTGGGCCTCAAATGCATCAAAATGGGCCTCTCAGACATGCCACAAGATACATCAAGGTGGACCTTATAGATTGGCCACAAATACATCAAAGTGGGCCACATCAATGGGCCACAAATACATCAAAGTGGGCCGCATCAATGGGCCGCACCAATGGGCCTCATATATATCAAGTGGGCCTAATGGGTAGCCCAAGGTTTAACAAGAGAGATGGATAGCGTGGTTGAAACACATTCATGATGGTGCGCCCCACATGCTGATGGGTAGTGTGGTGAATACATTTATCATGGCAGGTTCCCACACCACCCTGCACAGATAGACGGCTGTAGTTAAAACGCATACATCTAGCTAGTGTCCCACCGTCTTAATCCAATGAATGGTGTGGTTTTGAAATAAATACGTCAAGGTGGGTCCTGCACTACACCATTTAGTGGACGGTGTGGATTTAATCCATACATCACAGTGTCATCCTACCATTCAAACCTATGAATAGTGGGGATAGAGAATTCTTATAACAAGGTGGGTTCCATCCCACACGTTCACACGTGTGGGGTGGGCCCGCACCTCAAAACGGTTGGACGGTGTGTATACATCAGGGTGCATCCCATCATTAGACGGTTGGGATGTAACCCATACATCACAGCACACCTCACACCTGCATTGTCCAGATGGATGGTGTGGGGTAGAATAAATACATCAAGGTGGATCCCATGTGGATGGACCACCACTACAATATATATTATATTATATATATTATCATAATTATATTATTATATTATTATTTAAAAAATCCAACATCCAGATGGTTGGATATCTGGACGAACTGACGGTGAGATGGAGCCCTACATCATGGTGGGCCCCACCTGCCCAAATGGATGGATGTTTTGAATATAACATATACCTTATGATGGAGCCATGTAACATGACGACGTCCAAGCAATGGACCCACCATCCCAGCTTTGCTGGACAAACAACTTGAATATATAAAACATATATATAGTGGCCCCACCCTCACACGTGCCACACATGTGAGGTGGCTTCACCACGCCCTAAAAATAGATGAGCAATGAGCGTAAACCAAGTACATGGTGGGCCACAACGGTTCCGATCAAGCCGAAATTTGTATTTTCTCACGTCCAGGGCCCTACTAGACGACCTAGATAAAGCTCATATCATGGTGGTCCTATGATTTGGATGGTGTGGATCCCCACAAAATTACAACGAGCCTCACCGTCCTATGTTATCTTGGATGGTGGGGATGAATACATGCATCAAGGTGGCACCACGTAGGTGGGCCACCAAGAATTGAATCAAGCTAATATTTTTTCTTTCACCCATCCAGGGCCTGTCCCAACAGGTAGGCAGTAAGGTGGGCCTCACCATCGGGTGGTCTAGAATAGGTGGGCCACACACCATTACAAAAGAGAGAGAGAGAGAGAAATCGGCACATTAGAGGGACCCCCCCCCCCCCCCCCCCCCCCACTATGGGCCCCTCTTTAATACAAATCCTACATCAAGATGGGTTCCACTATAAGTGGGCCCTTAAATCATCAAATTCAAGCAAAAATTATAAATCTAATCCTAGAAAACACCAACCTAACAATCTTCTTGGACTTCTTCTCCCACCGATGCGTCCTAGAGCACTATGGAATCATTTCAACGGTCGAGATGAAGCTAGGATGGTGAAGATGGGATGTAGGAAGGTGTGCCACACCTGGTTTCTTTGGGGAACTTGGACGTTGCTCTCATGGAATTTTCTTGGAATGAAAATGAGAAATGAGAGAGAGAGGAGATGTAAGGGAGATGGGATGGAAGGTATGAGCTCTCTTAATTTGTAAGAAAGGGAAGGCTAAGCATGGGTTGTTTTGACTTTGGGTAAGGAAAGGTAAGGGTGAGTGATGGCTTGTGATGGGATGTACTTAACTTATGATTCATGTGATTGATGGGACATGACATAAAGATTCTCTCAGAATTCATAACACGCAGAATTTTCCTCGAACTGAACGCAGGCCCACATCTCCTTCATGGGTATCGCCTCCCCGCGTGAGTGCGGCATCAGAACCATGGCGACCGTGCGGTCGCACTGGTATAAGTCTCAAGTCGAACCGACTCCAATATGGAGGGCTCAACTTAGGATTGTGCAAAAATGTTAGATACAGGTCATGAGTTACCGAAATTCGACTACGAGGACCTTGGAACCCTACGGAACGCTACAGTCTAAAATACAAGCCTTACATTTTTGATCCACACCATCCAGTCTATGCTGGATGGTGCTGAAAAATGTTTAGATGATGTTGATTCACATAGTCAATGTTTGAATGATGCTAATTTACATAGACAATGTTCGGATGGTGCTGATTTACTTGAGCAATGTTTAGGCGGTGTTGATCATCATTAGGGTGTCATGTGCCCCATAGAATGATGTGTACAGTGATACACATGTTACACTTACAACCATGGGAATGATTTTTGGTGCAGCCCATCTATGGGGCCCATCATGATGTATATTTGAGGCCCAAGTGATAGGGCCCATCTGCCTTGTATTTGAGGCCCATGTAATAGGGCCCATCTGCATTGTATTTGAGGCCCATGTGATAGGGCCCATCTACCTTGTATTTGAGGCCAATGTGATAGGGCCCCCTACCTTATATTTAAGGCCCATCTGGTGGGGCTCACCTGCTTGAATTTGAGACCCATGGGAAAGACCCATTGTGAAGTATTCGAGGACCATGGGCAAGGTCCATTATGATGCATTTTTTGCCCATTTAGTAAGGCCCAAGGAGATGTATTTTTTAACTCATATATTGCAGCTCATTTGACATATATAGGGCCCACGTATTATGCCCCATTGTGATGTACATGAGGTCCATGAGTGAGGCCCAAGGCGACGAATGTGTGGATCGACGTAATGTGTGATTTCACTATAATGTATGTAATGATGTTTATGTGGGCCACTACTTGGGGGCAAGGTTGGTTAAATGTCCACATTGATGGGTAATGATGCTTAAATGTCCACATTATGACCTTTCCTTAAGCCTTATTAGGCCCATTCTAACCAATTATATGAGACCTGACCTGAGTTCGCATGTGTGCATGTGTGTGTGTGTGAGTATGCATCTCATTCATTTTGGTCTCACGGTCCTACTGGTCAAATTCTGATGACCCACGAGCTTCAGGTAGTGTTTGTGAACATCCTTGAGTTCGGTCACGTAGACCCGACTCGGATTGACCTGAGACCTATGTCATTGCGTCCGCATCGTCACCGCTATTCCAACGCCGCGTCTAATACATGATTCCGACATGCACATCTTATGATATCGACCTGAGCATTCTTGACCTTTGATTATGATTGTGGACCCCACTTGTAGGGTGTGCACTTTTTTCAAGGTGGAGCCTACCCTATGAACACTTTCTCCCATAAAGCCACCCCACCTAGCTACTAGCCTACCTAGGCCTAA
Source organism: Magnolia kwangsiensis (assembly GCA_037074715.1). Lineage (NCBI taxonomy): Eukaryota > Viridiplantae > Streptophyta > Magnoliopsida > Magnoliales > Magnoliaceae > Magnolia > Magnolia kwangsiensis. Next base: position 108,468,392 of record CM073573.1, on the reverse strand, counting down.
CAAATCCATTGTGAGATTTTTTCCAAAACCTATTATTACCTCTTATTAAGAAAGTCATCATTTGTTTTTCTTCCCAATCTCTTATATGGCCATCATGACTTTGGTTTTGCTCTTTCCTGGCCAAGAGAGCAATGAGTGCATCGGTATACACCCCTCCCTCCTCTCTCTCTCTCTCTCTCTCTCTCTCTCTCTCTCTCTCTCTCTCTCTCTCTCTCTCTCTCTCCCTCTCATTCTCTCATTTTCTCTCCCCTTGTAAAAAAGTCCAACCTCCCTCTCCCTATTCTAACACCTTCTTCCTCCTTTCCTCCCCCATCTAGCCATCAAAACCCCATCTACAACCTTTAATCACCTTTCCCTTGAAGCAATGAACCTAGATATTGGAGTTTAAAGGCATCTTTAAAGGTGCGTGCTCCTTTAGATGTATAAATATGATTTTCATGGCTCAGATATCTTCTTTCTTTCATGAGGGAACAGTGGTACCCACCAATCTATGGTGGAGATCCCACACAATCCCATGGTTGTGACCTAATGGCCCACCTTATGCATGCATGATCCATGCATGGGGCCATTCTCTATGGGCCCCATCATGATAGTTTTCTTTCTTATCATATCATGTTTGGGTCATCTAGACCTTGTAACCATGATGGGGATGGCATCCCCACCATACATTTTGATCTTAAGCCATGCATGTGCAAGATCCATGTTGTAGATGTAAATCTATGTATAATGTGTGGTGAGATTATTCTTGGGAGGGCTTAATAGTAGTGGAACCCTTTTCCTACGGCCGGATTACCCTTCTTTCTCTCCTTTTCCTTGCTTTCACTTCCTGATCATGGTATGTGGCCCACCTTGTGGGCCAACAAAAATCCAACCACCCAAAAGGGGGAGGACGCCCATGGCATTCCACCCTATGACATGTGGCCCCAAAATCTAACTAATTGGGACACATATGAAAGTATTTGATTGGTAGGAGGTCTGGATAATTTTAGGACCCACTAGGGTGGTCCATCCTCTAATTTCCTAGGATTAAATCCCATTTTAATTACTGTTTATAAGTATTTCTTTCCAATCTATTGTTGCTGTCCAAAAACTGTCTAGACAGATTTTTGGGCCACCTTGGGGGCTAATTTTTGGTTATTTAATGAGAAGATAGATACTAATTAATACATGATTCTTTTAGCTACATGACCCACTTGCAATCATACCAAATTTCAGCCCCAAAAGACCCCATTTGGGCATCCAAAAGGGTGGGCTGACGTAGTGGACTACCAGAAATTTTTGTTGTGTTGTCCAGCAGTATAGTCCCTTAAAAACTAAATTTTAAAAAATACTTTCTCATATGGTGGGCCATCTTTCTAGGTCCCACCTTGTTATAGGCTTGATGAGGGACCTTGAGTCCAAATTTCAGGAATTTTAGAGGCCCAGAACCCACCCATTTGGATGGCCCAAATTCAGTACAGCAACATGTATGTTACAAATTTTTATTCTAACCTTGCTGTCTTCTTTGCAACAATGGATCTTATTGGGCCCATCCCATTGGAGCCTTTATGCATGTCTGTGGGGCCCATCTTAAGGTGTTCCAAAGGCCCTTAGGGCCGTGATTGTGGGCTCATGTGGCTGGACCAGCGGTCCATGATAGACGTCCAGCTAGTGAACGCCCACCATAGGTTGGCCGTCCTTAGCCATGCCCACCACGATGTATGTTTTTCCTCCATGCCGTCCTTCCATTTTGTGGGGCCCATGTGTGTGTGTGGTCCACCCTAGGTGAACGTCCCATGTGGGTCCCACTTGGGTTATGAGGAACCCAACTCAGTGTAGGGGGTGCCAGGCCGTCCATAGCCTTGGACCGTCCCACCCTTAGGACGTCCCTACCCTGGGCTGCTGATCCCACTTACCGGCAGCATGACCCACTTAAAATATGTATTGTACATCCCCCCCTCTCATTTGGTGGGACCCACAATGATGTGTGCGGGCCATCAGGAATTAAATACACTATAAATTAATTTATTTGTTGAAATCCAACAAACCCAGAAAGCGGGTGGGCTGGAAATTCAGTAATGGGCCCAATGTTGCTGCCCATAAATGTTTTTTTTTTGGCAGCATGGCCCACCAGATTTGAGGATCATTTAATCAGTTATCTTTCCTTTTTCTTCAGTATTTTTGGGTGTAATTAGTGCTCATCTGAGACCCACCTAAGTTGGGTTTTTATTGGATCATTGTGTGTGGTTAATTGTTAGTTCCTTAGGCCTTTTAGACTAGAACCTTCTAGATAGGCCTATCAACCTTTGGGCCTATACTTTTCTACATATTATGATGGGCTTGTGGGCAATAATATGCAAATAGTTAGGCCCTGAGCTACTGTAACACCTCGTACCTTCCAGTATGTAATGTCTTGGAAAATCCGTACTTAGACTCGAGTACCACCTTTAGCAGAAATCATTCAGGACTAAAATCTTTAGAAATTTAATGTGTATTAACTAGCACTAAACTAGATTACCTATGAAATTAGTACAAACCACTTTAAATACGATCTGTAAGACCCAAAACCTATAGAATTGTTAACGCTACATTACTCTGAAATCTAAGATCCAATTCTAAAGCCAGTTGCTCTTGAGAGCACTTTGAAATCTCGTATCGAACTTGGACTGCACGTCGAAAGTCTAATAGCGATGAACTTAGATAATTATGACCGCCTAGTTGGAGTTGACTATCACCTCAAAAATCAAGCCCAAACGATGTCTTGAGACCATTTCCTTGAGTCCGGAGTGAAGAGAGTGAGAAAGCGAAGATTTTTAAGAAATTAAATATGAATTTAAGTAATCTAAGTCGTGTCGCTTGTGCGTCATTTATAAACATTCTGACCGTTGGTTTTTGACCCAAATTCATCCTCGAATCAGGGAAGGTGGCCCATACATGTCAAAGTACTTGTGGCCCTGATCGAGTTTCGGTGACCGTTGAACTGAAACTGATCCGCCACGGTCGATCTGGAAACCCAATCGAACTGAAAAGTTAACTTTCTTAAGATCCTATACTAGTGAGCTTAAGTCCGACCGCATTTGATAAAAGGACCTCCAAAAGTGTTCCGTTGGATCAGAAAGAGCCCGATTTGGTTATAACCTAAGTATACCTTGGCCCTAGGGCTATCTCTATCGCTTTTGGGCTTATAAAAAGGCCTTAAACCCTCTTGCTCAAATCCCATACGAATTTCCAACCCTAGCCAATATAAGAGAGAGAAAGTAAGAGGAAACCCGGTATTTCTTCTTGGGATTATTCCTAGTTCATCAACGCACCAATCCATCGTATCTGAATCATTTTTTCAGCAATTCTAATTCCGTTCTTGGGTAAGTTAATCAAACACTAACCTGTTTTGAAGCTTAGAATAGTCGAAGTGATGTTGTAGCTAACCTATACATGCCTTAGGTTGCCTATCCGTCGTTGACGAAGACTTATCGTCTGAATCATATTTGTTTCACGTTTTCTGGTTTAAGGTACGAACTATATACATTTAGGTTATGGTTTTCAAGAATTTCAATGTTAGATGATGATTTAATCTTAACGTGGACGCTAATACACATGCTAAATGTGCTATCCGTTTTGATTTACGCATATGTATAACCTATGTTATAAATCGAGTATTTCATGTATATGCTAGAATACTCATGTACGTATGGAATTTATTGTTATGATTGCCATGATTATTTGACGTAGATATATGATTGTTATGTATGCGACAACTCCTTGACGAAAGGATTCACCCTAATACGTAATGTGGTCGACATACGTGATATATGTTGAATAGTGTAGTCTAAGTGTTTGTAAAAATGCCTGAATGAGTTAGTATTTAGTAAAAGCATGATTTTTGAGGGTATTGAGATATGAATCTCAATCACCTTGTGTATATGATTTCCTCCATGAATTGTTTAGCCTAATTTATTCATGTTCACTATGTGTATGATTTTCTCCATGTACTGTATTTATGTTTAAGTTATATTTCATAATATGTTCATATGAATGTAGGATATGAATCAAATGCCTATTATTGAGTTTGTACGTGATTGAGAATATATTACAGTCCAGGTAATCGGTAATTATCCTTAAATTGGTGGTTGAGGTTATTTTCGCCACGCAAGATGTGTTCAACAAATCTGAGTCGTGCTTGGGATGTTCGACAGTGGTTAGGCCACACGGAGTGCTTATGCATTCTATATCGATCAATTCAACGTGCGCTTGGCATAGTTGAGCTTAACAACTAACCCGATTGACCGATGTATGTTCACCATGTTTGGTCGCTATTGTTGAAATCTAAGGCACTGAACTCACTAGTGAAAATCCCGTTAACCTTGGTACCGCGATCCCCTAAGACTCATGAGCCAGACATGGTGGTATGGGACACCGTAGTCGAGTTGTCGGCCTACGCTGGGACGACGAGCCTCCCCGTAGTGACCAGTGAGCACCCTACTCTCGTGAGCCAATTATGGTGGTATGGGACACTATATTTGTGCTATCGACCTACACTGATTGGTGACGAGCCCTCTGTAGTGACCTCGAGTATATCCTGACACTACATTTGGGCGATGAGCCTTATTGTAGTATCCAAGATATAACTAGACCTGTATTGATTGGTGACGAGCCCTTTACAATGATCTAGAACAGTAATATCGTATGAGATTTCCTAAGACTGATGACCCTAGAATGGATCATTGTTTGGAAATTGATATAAGGGAGGTGCCTTAGCTTCTCAATCCGACCGGATGAAAAAGACTAATAAGAGCTTGGTAATCATGCTCATAACATTGCACTGCATGTGTCGTTGACGTTGGTGCATAGCACAGTGGTAGTTATTCATGCCGCGATCGTTAGATGATGTCGCAAGAGGGAGTTTATGGTGAGGGCATGCATCATTTCCTCATACCATCTTTGCATTAATAAGAGTATCTAGGACATGTTTGATTATACTGCTTTATCATTACTACTTGATTGAATTGATAACATGTTAACCTTTGCTGTATAGTTCCACTGAGTTGATCACTCACTCCCACATTCTGGGATGGTGCTTAAACACCAACCAGACTTTAACTTAGCTGCAAGTGATGGTGATGCCTATGAGGCGGAGCCGGAGTTCGACGAGGACGAGGAGGCATTCTCATTCATGCAGTTCTCTGACAGGTTCATGTGAGCCTTGTCCTGACTGGCGGGGATTCTGAGCTATGATTGTATTGATTTTTCACAATTTGATACATGTATTTTGAGACACAGTTTGTACTTGTTACCCAGGCAGTGCACGCATATTTTGGGGATTGTTTTGGTTTATATATTTACTTAAGACTTCCGCTTACATATTTTCACTATCTCTGAATTATGTCTGCTGATTTGGCTTAATCTACTTCATATTTTATGCACTAATACAAACAACATACATCCATCATTAATTATGTTGCATAAGTGATGTTTTAGAACTCGGGAGCTGAGTTATGCTCGACACCCGAATTTTAGGGCGTTACGCAGTACTTGAGTGTTACTGAGTATAAGTACAAACCTAGACTAAGCAAGCGTGCACGTGCATTCCAGTCATAATCTGGTTTTTGAAAGTGGTTCCCATCCATGTATCAAACTATCCGTCCATCTTACTTTTCTAGATGAACCGTCACCTCACTAGGAGGACCTATTATTAGGATTTTTAATCTCATGGATTACATAAATCTAACCGACCATCAGGGTTACCATTGTAAGGCCCATCATTAAAAAATGCAATCAGATCATTGTAGTTCACATTCAATCCCTGTATCATGCTTAAACACTCGTTAAGATCGTAAGGCTATTGATGCATGACTTGGAAGTTATCCGCCCATGGAACAAATTCAAATCAATCTAATCTTTGGTTTTCAAAAATTTACAACTTTAATTTAAAAATATAATAATAATATAAATAATAATTATTATAATTATAATAGTAAATAATATTATTGAAAGTAGTATAACACAATATTTAGTGTTATAAAATCAGAACAGGCCATATATCCATAATACGACCATCGAGTCTTATCTTAAATAGTCCCTTGGACCTTTATAACCGTTGATGTCCAACTTCAGAATCATCCGACCACTAGATTGACAAAAAACCATCAAGATGACCCAAATCAAGTTGTGGGCGCCACCTAGGCTTTAGACTTGAATGATAACTGGCCAAAGGCTCTTCATGGATTCCTAGAAATCAAATGGATAGTGTGGATTTCACCCGACCATCACGATGGACCCCACATCAGGGTGCACGTGCACCACGGGCAGTGTACATACAGTGCACCAAGGCGTGGTATGCTGGTTGACTAGCGCTGACCCGCTACTATCTTAAAACAAAGAGTTTCTCTCTCCCGCTCGGTTTTTACTTCAAACAAATAGACGTCTGTGTTTTCGATGGTGGCCCACAAACCAAGGCCCACGTTCATGATCAGAACCATCCATTTTGTGGGGACAATCTTTATGACTAAAACCCACCTGATCTTACAGCTGGGATCATGCGTTCAAATGCAAAAAAATTTCTGCAGGCGGGTCCTACAAGCACCCTATTTCTAAAAATGAAAACTGCCAGCTAGGCGATCCGCGTGAGGTGGGATCCTCCAATCCTAGCCCTTTATTTCAGCATATCCCAACCGTCCGATGCAGGCAGTTTAGGGCTCCCTTATAATGAAGAGAAAACCACGACTGGTTTTACTTTTACCAGCCGTACTCGGGGTAGTTTTAAATAGAACAAATCCTATCTATTTGGGTTCAATCCAACAGTCTAGGAAGGGCCAGAGACATCATAAGATGGGTTGGGATCGAGCAAAAGCGAACCCTACCACAACTCCCTCGGGAAACTGAGAAAACCGTCGCTTCTTTCTCCCTTCGAACCCATCGAGTAAACGCCCTCCAACCTTCGGTTTTCTACATCCTCAAGATCTAATGCACCATTAGGAACTGTCCCATGCCATCAGAAGAAAGAGAGGAGTAGTGGGTGGGAAGACTCCATTAACGCTCAGCCGTCTTCCCTGACAGTTTCCTTCATTCAACGGGCTGTTGCTGCCGCTGGACAAGTCCGGGACCATTTCAGCTATCCACGGAAGGGATGGAGGAGAAGGAGGTGTAAAAGGAAGGGGAGAAAAGAGGGATGAGGGAGAGAGAGAGAGAGAGAGAGAGAGAGAGGAAAATAAATGGGAGAATGGGAACCCCATCTCGAGTCGACTCAACTCGGCTGAAAACCCAAAGGGTCGAGTTGTACAAGTCAAGTTGGTTCTGATTCAGTCCAGCAGCCTTGCTGGTGAATGGTTTGAAGAAAAAGGAAAGAAAAAGAGAGAAATGAGAGCAAGTAGAAGACGAAGAAGAAGAAGAGAGAGAGAGAGAGAGAGAGAGAGAGAGAGAGAGAGAGATAGAAGAAGAAAAAGAATGACATAGGTGGGTGGTGTGTTGAACCGAGTCAACTCGGCTCGAACCGAGTCAGCCAGGTGAGGATTTCCACCTCTTTTCATTAATCAAATTTGCCATTTACCTTCATTATTAGTATCGTTATTATTTTCTATCTGTATAACGAGTAATGTTATTTTAATGTTAGTAATTAGAAATTCAAATAAATATTATACTGTATTAGCTAGTGTTGTTGGTTATACTTCTATTATTAACTATTATCAGGATGATTATTATTAACATGATATGCTAATATTAATTATTATGGACGAAATTACCATTGATGACATTAGCATGGTGTCCATCACTTAAAAATATTATCTCTAATATAGGTTATACTATTTATTACAATTGTAATACTAATTATTACCATGGTCAAGTATTAGTTATATTATTAATATTAAAAGTATAACTAGCCATGTTACTATTATATTATTTAAGCTGCTCATACATCCTAGTTCTACACCTAGAATTAATTCCTAGGATGAAGACCCTAAATCTACATTAAAACCCTAAGAAAGATAACTCAAACCTTAGCTTAAGACCTTAACCCTAAATAATGTATAAAACTTGCATCTGACCATACGATTTTACAATGTATGGTAGGATTTGGTTCTTATGACAACGACATTTCCTAGCGACACTAATGGGTGACTCGACACAAAAGGTGAGGACTCACCCTTTGAGCTTCCCACTTAAATTCATCAATCTAGATATGGATGGTACATTGATTTCTCTTATTGCATTACTTACCTTATTATATGAATATGTTAATCTGTTGTGGAATTGATTCATATAATGGATGTGTCTCTTTAAATTTAGCAAGTTTAACTGATTGGATACTCACATGCTATTTCCATGTGTATAACCTGCTAGTTGATTGGACATTGTTACTTGTGATCATTTAATGGATAGAATGAGATTTGTTCTGGGCTCCATCTTGTGGTTCATATTTTCCCTACGTGGCTTGGATCATTTATTTGTCCTTCGTGGCTTTAATGGGTCGCTGGTGCCCTTTTGTGGCTTGATGCTTGGTTTCCTAGCCATCTTGCAGTATTCAATCGTACCATAATTTCTGGGTGGAGCGGGTGTTCCCTTAGCGATTTCCTAGCTATCTTGCGGTGTTCACGTACGATATGATTTTTAGGTGAAGTAGATGTTTGGATGTTATTTTCCTAGCCATCTTGCGGTGTTCAGTTGTCCATGATTTTTGGGTAGAGCAGGTGTTCGCTTAGTGATTTCCTAGTCATCTTGCAGTGTTCACATACGATTTGATTTCTGGGTGGTCTAGTGTTTATATGTTTCTTGTCTCTTCTCCTTGCGGGGTTCAATCTTACCTTGATTTTTGGGTGGAGCAGGTGTTCGCTTAGTGATTTTCTAGCCATCTTGCGGTGTTGAAGTATGATTTGATTTTTAGGTGGTCTAGAGTTTATATGTTGCTTGTCTCTTCACCTTGCGGTGTTCTGTCGTACCATGATTTCTGGGTGGAGTGGGTGTTCTCTTAGCGATTTTCTAACCATCTTGCAGTGTTTAAGTACAATATAATTTTCAGGTGAAGTAGACGTTGTTTTGTTATTCTCTCTTCATCTTACAGTGTTCAGTCGTACCATGATTTTCGAGTGGAGCGGGTGTTTGCTTAGCGATTTCCTAGTCATCTTGCGGTGTTCACGTACAATTTGATTTTCGGGTGAAGTAGAGGTTTAAAGCTTGATTTTCTAACCATTTTATAGAGTTTGTAAGGTTGATTATTTAATTATCTTAACATATTCCCTCGCATTGCGATTGCTATTGTATTTTGTTTATGATGAGATTATGTCGATTGGCTTAATTTTTCAATATGTGATCATAATTATAGATTGGCCTGTTTAATATATATATCCTCATGACTTGCAATTTGTATTAGATTATTAATGATGGGTGTGCAATCTTAGAGGGTACTCCTCACTACGATAGCCATTAATGCTATCAAACTGTAATAGTTGATGCAGGTGTAGATCAAGCCGATGTTGTTCTTAGGGTTGCTATCGGATTTCACATTCCAATATTGTTGTAATTTACTTTATTTCACATGTAATATTATTTCATTTTGTAATTGTAGGAATGAGGGCATTAGTTTGTAGAAGTCATTATGGGAAGCTTCTTGTATATTCCAAATGTAAATGAAATTTTCTTTTATGTATAATTTTTCCAAACTACGCTTATCTGCTTACTCTGATGAAAGAAAAAAAAAATATGTGGACTTTGACTCTTTATAAGTTAACACTCGAGTTTTTGGAAAACGAATTGTTGCTGAGAGTCAAATATTGCATATCAGACCCCATTTATTGCCTAGATTTACGAGCATAATACCGTTTAATGGTCCGATTTAATCGTGTTTGTGATGCAGAGTGTATTTACAAGCATGGACTGAAAAGGGATGCTTAAAGCATAGATTTAACACTCTGATGACACCAAAGACAAGGGATGGACTCCAGGGGACCAAGATCGATGGAATTACACGTCAGGGATTTGCGAAAATCGAGAAAGTGAAGCTTAAGTGGCTTAAAAATTATCCAGAATGCATGATCATGGGGTTCCCACCATCCGTTCGGCTCGAAACTTCATATATGGTCTTAGGGCCGTAAATTAACCGTACACATCAAATTTCAGCCATTGGATCATTGTAGAAGTGGCCCAATGGACAGATTATCCCATAAAATCTCGAATTGGGGCTTGCCTAAAATCTGGATATACTTTAGTTTTAGTCTTAACCCCTTAAATGAGGTTCTAAAACAGATGGATGGGTTGGATTTCCTATACACATCATGAGTGGACCCCACTGGCAGTTGTCAGTGCACAGTGCACAAGTGCACTCTCGGTGTACCAGACCAAGAGAACCTGGTCAAAGGTCTTAGACTGACCTTTCTTCCCAAGCAGAGAAACTTAACAGTGTCCGCACTATGCGGATGCTGATTTCAGTTGTGGGGCCCACCTCTCACTCAGTTGAAAGATCCAAGCCGTCCATTCATCACTAAGGTTAGCCAAAACCCATGCCTAGGCATCCTTTCTCCACCATGCAAGCATACGTGTGAAGATCTCAACCGCATGCAAGATGAACGGTAGAACAGAAGATCGTATGGGCCACATCGAATCCAATTCAAAAACATTCATACCTGAATAGTTTTTCAAGCAGAATGTGGTGGACGGCTTGGATTTTGCAAAGGACAAATGAAGTGGACCCCACCAAGAATAGGCACAAACTTCTTGCATAGCTTGGACGGTACCGAACGCTGTCCGTCCGTTGGGCCTGTACTGGACCACCCTCACCACTTGTTTGGATGATCTGAACCATCCAATGTACTCAGGAGAGAATTTCGACCAAAACCTCATTATTACCAAGCATTCAGGCATAAGAGCAAGATCACAGAGGCACGTAGCCATAGCTACGTCGGTTGATGGTGTGGCCCACCCAAGACTCAAATCAAATTCATATTTTGGCTCGTGGCCTGAATTGACCCTACAAGGACAATGAACGTCTCTGATTCATTAAAAAAATGCCACAGGTGGGCCACACAGAGGTAGCGCTCCTCTCACCAAAAATGGATTTCAAGCGCAAGAAACTTTGCGTTGCTGCACACATTTTCTCCACCGTTTCTGCTTTCGCACTCCAGCATCGACCAACTCCAGCCAAGCTATAGAGTAGAGAGAGAGAGAGAACCGGGGGGGGGGGGGGGGGGGGGGGGGGCTTGGACATGGAAGCAGACATGGGAATAAGTTGTTTATTTTTTTCTTTTATTTATTTTAGTTTTGTTTAAGAGATTCTAGCTTCTCCATGTGTGGCTAAACCTCTTAGCTAGGGCTAAGAGGTGAAGCTTGTAGCATGATGGGAGAATTTATGCTTGTGCCTTTTGTTTAGACTGAATGGATTTTGATTTAATTTTATGCGAATACTTTTAGTTTTTAATGGTCTATTGTGACTGAAATTACAATGGGTCTGCGATGGCTTTGAGTATTTTCCTTTTCCTTTTTATGTTTATGACGTCAGGAAGCCCTGTTGTTCACCATCGTCTCCTGGGCATGGTCAGATGATAGTACCCTTCCTAACCTTCATGCATTGTTGATTGGTTGGTAATTAGTTTAATTTTGTTATTTACTTTGTCTTCTGGGCATGGTTTGGTGATGAAATCCATCCTAATTCATATACCTTTCATCTCTTGAAAACTATATCAAAGGAAGTTCAATTGATTTTCACGGTTACACCCTTCAACTGGATGAGGATGGACTTTAAGTCCAATTGAGTTTTTGATGCAGGAATAAGATCTCCCTGATCTCTACAAGTGGATCCTCTGAATCCCTAGTTTCATATTTTCGAATTCCTTAAGTTTTAGATTAATATTTCACAATTATTCCTCAAATTACAACTCAATTTAGATTTCATCTCATTCTAGTTCTAGTTCTAGTTAGTTTCAGATAACGTACAAGTATCAGTCCCTTGGGATTCAACCACAGTCTTACCGAGTTTATTACTACATCACAACCTTGCACTTGGGGAGTGAACAGTCGTATACATGAGTCTTGAAAACTTGAGGCATTACAATTGCCCACCAAATTAGCCCTATACTTAGGCTAAGATGTGAAGCCCAACTCACTTGTATTAAGTGTAAAATTGTCCACATAGTTGAACTACTGGGCTACCCATGAGGCCCACCATAATATGTGGGTTTATGACCTTTATGATTGGGCCTAAACCTTGCTTGAGGGCCCACCATATCGCCTATGAGTTGGGCCTTGTCTATAACTCATTAGGCCATGGACAGTGCTTGGGCCTTGGACCTTACTTTATATGTGTAACGGGCTACCTTTTGGGACCCAATTGAGGTTGGATGTCCTCCTTGGTAGCCCTAAGGAAGGCCATAGGTCCTTCATAGGTGGATGAAGGCCCACCTTGGACCTAGTTAGGACCATTTCCTCCATTAAGACTTTATGACTCTCTTAGCTTGTGGGTCACCCCAAAGTATTGCGCCCCCACTAAAGGACTTCACTTCTCCTTAGAGTACCTGTATATTTATCTACACATTGTCCCTCCTTGGGATGGAGGATTATATATTCTACAGGTAGCGCACTTACTTCATTGTGGCCCATATGCATCATCTGTGTGAATTGATTGCATTGAATAGTGGTCATTGAGGGATGGAGTCTCTCCCCTCGTACACATTGAGTGCTTGAAGCTAGTGCATGACCTATATGTGTGACTCATGCATTATCATCGCATTTTATGATGATATCACCCTTACTTTATCAAGGCCTCGCCTCCACAGGGATACTCCTGGATGGTTGGATGTGTAGACACAGGAAATAATACTTGAGCATACCGGGTGCATAGGATGCCCATAGGTGAAATTCTTAAAGCTTCTATGGTACCAATGAACTGCCCCAACGCCATGAAAGAGTGGAAACTATGAGCACACGAGGGCCTTATACCATTAGGTCGTGACTCCAACTGTCGTGTAGTCAGTTGGGTAGGGATGTAGCCTTATCCACCCGTGACGGACGGCATTATTAGGCTGAGTCTGACCAGCTCATAAAATGGGTCTGCTACTGTCGAGCCCTGTTGGTGATTGGCTGTCCACAGGCGGGTAATGAGGTCTCTTATGCGTATTTGGTTATGCGGGTCTGTAGAGCGGTAGTCATTCCGCAGTGTAATGGATTCCGGTGATTTCCTTACAATTAGAAACGTACTGGATATGTGTATTGGTTATGAGCACTGGCATTACTTACATCACATTCACATTGGCTGCATAAGCCCCTTCACGCATTGCCTTGGTATGGCGCCTAGTACTCATTTCATCGTATTCATGATAAGTCTTGTTAAGGCTAGTGATATTGTCATTAAGGATGTTCTTCTTCTTGTACCTCCGACTATTCTTCTGTGCACCATCGTCACACACTTTCACCACCCTCTAAGCTTCTATAAGCTTATGTACGATTGATGTGTGCAGCCAATCTTAGGCAGGCGTCGTAACGGCAGAGCTTGGAGTTGAGTTGAACTTGAGGACTTCAGTATTGTTGACTTTTCTCTATTTTTTCTATTATCTTATGTATGTCCTTTTGGATATTATGAAAGCTTGTAAAAGTTTAAATTCTTAGTGGACTTTGTGATGTGTGCCTTATTATTTTCAGATATACTTGTTGTGATCTTAAGTATGCTCGTATTGAAAATGATTATATTGTTATAAAAATTCTCCTTATAAGATCCCAAGATCGGAACCTACCTCAGGAGCTAAGAATGGGGTACTACGGAAGCTGTTGCGGCCAGAACCGGCCATCGAGTTCCTAGCGAGTCCGGTTACTAAGTCTTGGGCGTGATAGATTTTAATTATCGAGGTCGATTCTAATTCCGATTATCGAGGTCGATTCTGATTATCGATACTGATTCTGATTATCGAGGCCGATTGTTGAGGACGATTTTGATTCTGATTATCGAGGCTGATTCCGATTGTCGATACCGATTTCGACTATTGAGGATGATTGTTGAGGACGATTCTGATTCTGATTATTAAGGTCGATTCTGATTGTCGATATCGAATTCGATTATCGAGGCCAATTCCAATATTGAGGCTGATTCCAATTATCTAGGCTGATTTCAATTCCGATTGTCGAGGCCGATTATCAAGGCTGATTTTGATTCCGATTGTTAAGGTCGATTTCGATTCCGATTGTCGAGGCCGATTTCGATTCTAATTGTTGAGGTCGATTCCGATTGTCCATACCAATTTCTATTGTCAAGGCCAATTTCAATTATCGCGGCCGATTTCGATTTCAATTATCGAGGTTGATTATCTAGGCCGATTCTGATTATTGGGGCCAATTTTAATTATCGAGGCCGATTATCGAGGTAGCCGATTTCAATTCCTATTGTTGAGGCCAATTTCGATTTTGATTGTTGAGTATGATTTTGATTGTCGATGTCGATTCTTATTGTTGAGGCCGATTCCAATTACTGAGGCCGATTCTGATTGTTGAGGCCGATTGTCGAGGTCAATAATTAAGGCTAATTCTGATTGTTGAGGCCCAATGTGATGTATATGCGGCCTGTATTTGAGGCCTGTTGTGATGTGTATTCATCCCTTGTTTAAGGCCTAATGTGATGTATATGAGACTTATGTGATGAGGCCCATTGTGATGCATTTGAGGGCCAAGTGATGAAGCCCATTGTCATGTATGTTAGGCTCATGTGAAAGGCCCATCGTGATGTGTATTAAGCTCTCGAGTGATGCCCATGGTGTTGTATATTTGGCCCTTGTATGAGGCCATGGGTCCACTATATGTTAGGCTCTATGTGGGTCATTCCTTGGGGGCAATGTTGGTTAAATATCCACATTGTCGAGATTGATTGTCGATGCCAGTTATTGAGACCGATTATGAGTATATAACAGCATAGCATTATGATACGTGCTCATACGCATCATCTATATGATTGTTATGAGATGTGGTTGACCATTGCATATGTCATTGGGCAGGTTGTTATGAGACTCCTTGATAGGCAGTGATTATCTCACATGAGCACACGGTATGCGCAGGATTAATGCATGACTGGATTGTATGACTCATGCATCTTGCATTGTGTTTTGTGATTATTGTATGCCCTAGCGACATCAGGGTCGTAGCCTCAACAGTCATGTCATGGATGGCCAGATGGGACACAAAAAATCTCTTACTAGCGTCGAGCCACCATAGATGGCCCTAGGTGAAAATTCTTAAACCCTTTTGGTACCAAAGGATGCCCCAACGTCGAAACCAAGTGGATGCATGAGTGCCCGAGTGCCGAATACCAGGAGGCCACATCTCTCACTATGTCTGGTCGGTTGGGAGGGAGTGTGGCCTTACCCGCCCATGGGTAGGGGCATAGTTAGGCTGAGTTTGACCAGCTCATGAATGGGTCCGTTATCGACGTGCTGGGTAGATATTGGCTGAGTACTGGCCGGGTGGATAGTGAGGTCTCTTCCACTTGCATAGTCGCACATCAATGGGTGGCGATTGCTTGTAAAGTTTACTAGACCCCGGTGATGATCCTAAAGATGTACAGTACTGATTTGCGGAGCAGGAGTTGCATACTCATTCATTCATTCATTCACTATTCACTCAGGCTAGTGATGTGCAACTATTTGTTACGTGTACCTTCGCAATGGCCAGGATTTTGGTTGGGGCACGCGACTAACTTGAGATCAAGAGTTTACCACATTGAGTCTGACTATCCAAATTTAGGTATGGGACTGGTTTGGATAGAAGTCTTTTGTGATAAGATCCATAACCTGCTATACCACGTACTATCATCCTGACTTCACACTGCAGTTTGGTCATTTCATTCACACCACATATTGCATATTACATTATATCCTCAATATATGTCATTTTGGGTTACTATGTTTCTGCATTTATATGACCTAGATGAGGCTGATGGTATTCGTAACTCTTCTGAGTTACATATTGTATTGCATCCTCGATATCTAATATCTGGTTCATTATGTTTCCGTATTACATAGCCGATTTATATTACTTTCTCGGTATATAAGATTGGCTTACTATGTCTTTTCATTGCATATCTTGGATGAGGTTGATGATATTTTATGGACTTGTCAGTATTTCTGCTTACTCTAATATTGTATGGTTCGTCGACTTACCAGTATTTCTGATTACTCTGATATTATATTCTGAGCACGCATATACTACTCACACACTTTCACCACCCTCTAAGCTTTTTATAAGCTTATGCACGATAGATGTGTGTAGGTGATGATAAGTTGCAGCCAAGCTGGAGCAGGAGCATGTGGCCGAGCTTTGTGAAGATTTTATTATATGCATATATTTCCCTTTCAGCATTGTACTCAAATAATTATAATAATGGATATGTGATGATGATGTTGTTCTTGTGATTTAGGTATACTTATGGTTATTCTTCTAATGAGAAAAATTCATGATTAAAAATCCTCTGGTGTATGGACGTTGGAAGCCAAAAATGGGGTATTACGGAGGCTGTCGGGACCGGATTCGGCAATTGAAAATTTTATAAGCCTCGTTTCCAAGTTTAGGGCGTGACAATTCCTTACCAATCTAGAAGTATCCTAAACCCCCTTAGTCATTCCCCACTAAGGAGAGTGAGAGTGATGAAGAGGGACAAACCCAAGTCCAGCCCTAACATTAGCCTCTTGAGCCAACCCAAGTTCAATCCAAGCCTCTCAATTTAATCCTTGCGACACTACCGTCCTCCCAACTATCTTCAATCAAGCTTTATTTAGTCATAACATTTCATAACACAATATTCATCTCATCATTCATCATTTAACACACTTTGCACCAAATTGGCTCGAAAGTATGCTCTAAGGCTTGCCGATTAAATCGAATCATGCCCAATAAAAAACCTAACAATTACTTCACATTTTTTCACAAGCATTGCACACATTGATATATGAAAATTGAATCCTAACCCTAAAGAACAATCAAATCCTATGAAGTAGAGACCGTACATCTGTATAGGCAAAGTGGGTGCCTAATGCTTTCACTCTCTGTAATCACAGTCCCTTACTTAGAATGTCTGATCGCAGAACCAAAGAGTCATCTTAGAGTAGTAAATCTTTGGATCCCTACTCTAACATTTTTATAGTGTCTAACCGACTATGGAGATGAAGAAATTGACTAGTGACAACTCTAGTCAAATATAATAAATCAATCACAGTGCAAAGCCCTCTGTAACGCCCTGAATTTCGAGAATCGAGCAAAGCTCTATTCTTGAGATTTATAACATCATTTATGCAGTATGGATGATGATGTTCTAATTTTATCCATATTAATGAGTTAAGCATGAGTGATATTATACTAAAACAGCATATCATACTCCGAATATAATTAAATTAAGCAAGCGGAAGTCTAAAGCATATATGTTTAAGCATGTAAGTGTTTCACAACCTCCAGAGTATGAGTATGTGACCGAGCTCAATATATACAGATACTGTTTTAAAATAAATAAAATACAGAAAAGTAGATGTGTCCAACTAAGCCAAATATCCCTATAGTCCCTGCGCATCGGTACAAGGTCTACATAGACCCACCCGAGAGCTAAAAGTAGGAGAATTCCTCCTCCTCATCCATAAAGTCCTGCTCCATCGCATAGACTTCATCAGCACCTGCATATAAATCAGAGTCTGGTTGGTGTTTTAAAACACCATCCTATAGTGGGAATGAGTGACCAACTCAGTGGTACTATAAGGCAAAAGTTAACATGTTATCAAGTCAATCAAGCAGTAATGATAAGGTAATCATAACAATCACTTCCTAACTACTCTTTTTAATGCACGAATGGAGTGCAAGTAATGATGTATGCCCTCGCATCGAAGCGATCTCACAAGCGACTCCGACAATCTATTTCAGATAGACATCACTCCCTCAAAACGGTACAACTTCATCGCCTTTAAAGCACATCCTAACTAGTGCAATGCGATCCATGGCCGTGTTAGTCGAGTACTTAATTAAGCTTATTCATACAGTAGGTTTGGGAAGTTAAAGTACCTCCCTTTATATCATTGGCCTGAACCGAAGGATCCATCTAGGTTCGTCACTCCTAGTTAAGCACGGACCATAGGCAAGTTGTAGGGTCATCACTCTTAATGAAAGTAATCAATAAGAAAATTCAAGAGTTTATACTCGTGGTCACTATGGGAGGCTCGTCACCTCAGTGTAAGCCGACAGCACAAACACGGTGTCCCATACCATCATGCCCGGCTCACGAGTCTTGGTTGCTCACTAGTCACTACGGGGAAGCTTGTCACTCCAGTGTAAGCTGACAACTCAAACACGGTGTCCCATTCTACCATGCCCAGCTCATGAGTCTTAGCGGATCATGGTACCATGGTTAAAGTGGGTCTTTACATTAGTGAGGGGTACCTTAGATTCAAAAAGTAGTGTCCATACATGGTAAACACATAATAGACTAATCGGTTTATTAGGTAAGTTCGATTGGTATGGGCACACGCTAACTTAATCGACATGGAGCACATAAGCACCCCGTGGTGCCTAACCACTATCGACAATCGTCGTGCGACTCGGATTCGTTGAGTTTACCCAATGTGACGAGACTAATTCAGCCACCCGAAAAGGGACTGTTACCAATTGTCTGGGCTACGTTGTAGTCCCAATCTTACTCAGATGTAGCAAATAAATTCATGTGATAATCACTTCAGCATTTAATAAACAATCTAAGTGAATTCCTCATTTGAGCATTTCATCAAACACATTGCTCATGTCACCAAACACTTGCATTTTATCAATGAATTTCATAGAGGTAAATATGATTACATGAAAGATACTATATATATGTATAAAGCAATTAAGAATCTTATCTTAATACTCGTAATAAATACAAATCATCAACAATTTCTCATTAAGACAATTCATCAAACACTTGGACTACACTTCACCAAATGCGTAGACTAAGTTAGTTACAACATATATTTTAGCAATTCCTTATACAGAGAGATAAGCATGCATATGACAATGATGAATCCTAGATTAGTAATCATGGCAAGCACAAATCATGTTTAAATGTTCATTCAAACATTTCAACCAACACATGGGATGCATCTTTTGTTTAACATAGTTCATACATGTATGTTATATCGAAATTGGCGTATCTAAGACAATATAGCAGCAATCAAGTCAGACATAAATCATTAGCTGACATGAAAGCATTGACAACCACAACCTAAGCATTTATAGTCTGCACCTTTCATCGGAATACTCGATTCAGACTCGATCCAAACTCTACGTTGCCCAAAATAGAATGTCGGGCACTTAAATGACGAACTAGGTTAGCTAGTTTGATGAACGGTCAACCTGGATCTCTACAACGACATTAGGTTTAGGTTTTCTTACCCAAATTCATAACCGAAAGAAACTCGGTATGGCCCACCTGAGTTCCGTATATGGCTGATTTTTGGGATATCCCATAATTTAAAGGGAACCCATCAAATGCACGGTATTGATGTTCGACATACATTATGATGGGGCCCACACAGCTCGACCTCATGGGGAGTTCCCATGTGCTCGACCGTATAGAACCTTTTCCTATATATGTATATGTATATGTATATGTGTTTGTATTTATGTGTATACATATTTTAATAATGGTTGCCATGATCCCATCATTTACTGTTGTTTGGTCCACTTGAGATATGGATCTTCTTATTTTTGGGTTCATGCCATAAAATGAGTTGGGAAAATAGATAGAGGACGCAGATATAAAACACATACAACACATTGGGCCCCATAGCATCCAACACTTCAACACACCATCATTAAGGCTAGTTTTGGTGACACCACCTAATTCGTGTCCCTTGGACATGGTTTGGCTAGTGACATGAATGCCATCCAGCTAGCTGGTCTCAAAGCTTTGAGGGCCCCACCATCATGTATGTACTTTATCCACATCGTCCATCCATTTTGCCAACTTATTTTAGGGCATGAGCCCAAAAATGAGGCAAATCCAACTCTTAAGTAGACCACACCACAAGAAAATAATGTTTGATTAAACGTCCACCATTCAAAACCTCCCAGGGGGCCAATGCAATGTTTACTTGCCATCTAACTTGTGATAAAGTCACGTAGACCTGGATGAAGGGAAAACACAAATATAATCTTAATCTAAAACTTTTTGGGGCGCCTAAAAATGTTTTCAACAGTAAGCATTTAGTTCCCATTATATTCTATAATGTCCACCTTAGAGTTGGATGTGCCTCATTTTTATGCTTATGCCTAAAATGAGCTGGAAAAATGGATGGATGGCATGGATAAAGAACATACATAATGGTGGGGGCCATAGAGCTTTGACACCAGCTAGCTAGCTAGTCACCAGCCAAATCGCTTTAGTGTCACTTAGGCAGGGTCTTGCCACTAAGGATATCGTTGGTGGTGAGTGTTGCGGTCAATCAGCTTCCTAAAATGGGGCAATGCACCTAATGGACGACATTGATCTCATCCATGCAAAATTGGTCATCCACATCAGACAAATATAAGGAGGTGGATTGCGGTAGTTCTTGCCCCCTGAAGCTAGGCCAAGCCCACCCTAATTTGTTTTTAGAAATTTACTCCAACCATACATTTTTCCAGCTCATGTTAAGACATGAGCTAAAAAATAAGGCAGGTAAAAGACTCAAGTGGGCCCCATGACAAGAAAAAGTGGGGAGAGAAATTTTATATGCCATCTAAATCGTTTGTAAGGTCATTACCTCTGGGATGATCTGAAAAAACAAAAAATATTAGCCTCATCTGTGTCCCCATGAATGTTTCAAGGCATGAGATTCAATCCCCACTGTTTCTTGTCATGTGACCCACTTGATTTTTAGATCAGTCTCATTTTTTACCTAATTTCCCAACATGAACTGGCAAAATTGATAGACGGGGTGGATGTCTCACAAACATCATGGTGGGCTTCACTTCTAACACATGAATATGTGGTTGGGAGTCACAAACAATCTTCGAGCAGTTTTTTTCTTAATTTTCCTAGCCTGGGATGTAGACTTTCTCTTTTCCTATCTTTTTTACCTTTATAATTTTATGGGCTTAAGTCTGCTTGGTTGATAATAAAAGTCATTACTTAAAAATTCTTGGTTACTACAACCATACAGTACTGGAACTCCGAAAGTGAAGACTTCCTTTAACCTTTCACTAGCTAAGGTCTTAATCATCCACAAGAGGATCTAAAAATATCCAAACTAAAGGGATTGGTCACTATAGTTCTAGCGATAGAGAAGCTAAAAGTTACAGTTGTTCGTGTTGGTTATTTAGTGGAATTGGAGAATAGGCTTTCATATTCCAAGAGAGACATGGTCAAGGAATTTTTCGAGCACATTGTAGCTGACCCAAAATAAGAAGTTGATGAGGTACATTTCAGTCTTGTCTCTATCTACTGCATATATTTGAATGGTGTAGGAGATGCATGTTATGAACCTAAGGGTTTAATAGACTAACTTGACAAACTCCAATAGTTTTAGAACTTTGAGCATATTGGTTAGGTTCTTAACAATTGGTATTAAAGCTAACACACGTCTTGTGTTCAATTCATGGAAAGGGTGACCTATAGAAAGGGCAACCTTGACCAGAATAAAAATTGTTATGATGTGAAGAGGGTTATTAGTAAAAAAAGGCCGAAGTGAGTGTTGTCATAGAGTGT
This sequence comes from Magnolia kwangsiensis, assembly GCA_037074715.1. Taxonomy (NCBI): domain Eukaryota; kingdom Viridiplantae; phylum Streptophyta; class Magnoliopsida; order Magnoliales; family Magnoliaceae; genus Magnolia; species Magnolia kwangsiensis. Next base: position 108,446,755 of record CM073573.1, on the reverse strand, counting down.
GTCGTGGTGGAAGCTGACTACGGAGCGTGGTGGAATGTTACAATCCCAAGGGCTTAATAGCCAAACTTTAAACATTTTATCAGTTTTGAGGCTTTTACCATATTGGTTAAGTTCTTAACAATGTGGTGATGTGACATGTGTGTGTGCACTTTTTATTAGGGTATGTGTAGAGTATTGTAGATGCATGTGTGTGTGCATGCATGTATATGCTTGTATATGTATGTATATATCTGTATATATACATATACATAGGTATATGTCTATGTGTATATATATGTCTAGGTGTGTGTGTATGGGTATATGTTTGTATAGGTATGTGTATATATATATGTATATACATGTGTGTGTGTGCGCATGCGCATGTGTGTGTATAGACACACACATATACACATATGTGTGTGTGTGTGTCTATATATGTATTTATGAATATATATATATATATATATATATATATATATATATATATATATATATATATATACATATATGTATATATTCATGTACTTGTGTATATATCTATATGCACATGTGTGGTTGTATATAGAGTTCATGTCTTTTGCACACCATTCCACAGGAGACCTTATCCCGATTAAAGTGGGCCCCATTATGATGTTTAAGTGAAATCCACCCCTATCACTAGGTGAGTCACATCATTTTAATCGTAGTGACTAAAATCATCCCTATTCGTGTGTAACGCCCTGAAATTCGGGGGCCGAGTAGAAACCCAACTCCCGAGTTCCAAAACACCACTTATGCAACACAATTTATGATGATTATATGTTGTCCGTATTAGTGAATAAAACATGAATGAGCTTAAGCTAAAATAACAAAACATAATCCAGGGACAGTTGAGATACGCAAGCGGAAGACTGTAATGAAAAGACAAAATGTATAAAGCAAAGTCCCCGAAGTATGTATGCATTGTCAGGTCAATAATTACAAGTATTGTTTCAAAATATAAAATGTCAAGGTCCACTACAAGTATAAGCCTTAAAGCATCGTCAATCAGAACGATCTATAGAAACCCGCCTGAATACTGCATATATGAGAATGCGTCCTCATCGTCACAAAAGTCAGGCTCCGCCTCGTGGGTCGCATCATCATCTTCAACTAAAACAGAGTCTGGTTGGTGGTTAAAAGACCATCCCAGAACATGGGAGTGAGTAATCAATTCAGTAAAATAATAAAGTAAAGGTTAATATGTTATCAATTCAATCAAGCAGTAATGATAAAGAAGTGCAGCAATCATATCCTAAATACTCTTGTTAATGCAAGAATGATATGCGATAGTGATGCATGCGGTCGCCTATACTCCCTTAGCGTCTTCATCTCATTGCGCGCATGGCATCCTTCCGAAAATGCTCTTCCTCGCTAAAGCACATGCAGTGCGGTGCATTCACATGATTAGCCAAGTTCTTACTTAAGTTTATTCATACAGCAGAATTGGGAAGCTAAGGTACCTCCCTTATATCAATTCCCAAACAATGATCCATTCTAGGATCGTCAGTCCTAGTAATTCTCATACGATGTTGTGGTTCTAGGTCACTACAAGAGCTCATCACCTGATCAGTGTAGGCTTAGTTTATACTCTAGTTGCTACGGAAAGACTCCTCGCCTCAACGCGGCCTCAGAGTATGCTCGGGGTCACTACAAACGGCTTGTCACCTGATAAGTGTAGGCCGACAGTTCGAATATAGTATCTCATACCATCGTATTCGACTCACGACTCTAGGTTGCTCACTGGTCACTACGGGGAGGCTCATCACCCCAGTGTAGTTGGACAGCTCGACCACGGTGTCCCATACAACCATTTCGGGCTCATGAGTCTTAGTTGATCGAGGTACCAAGGTTAAATGGACTTTCATTGGTGAGTTTGGTACCTTAGATTCAAGCAGTAGCGTCCATACATGGTGAACATACATTGGGTCAACCGGGTTAGTTGACAAACTCGACTGGTACTAACATACGTCGAGCCGATCGACATAGAACACGCAAGCAACTCCGTGTGGCCTAACCACTACCGACAAGCAGCGTACGACTCAGATTCATTAGGCGTGTCCGTCGTGGCTAAACAGTTCGGCCACTAATCACATACCATTACCGATTGCCTAGACTACATCGTAGCCCCAAGCACACTCCAAATGATAGCATTCACATAAAGTAATCTAAATAGCATGTGACAACAAAAATCAGATATAAAGCTTACTTGAGCAATTTAACAAACGCATACTACACATACTATCATACATCGGCATTTCATCCATACAACACATAGGGTTATATAAATGGTACTATAACCATAGTTACGGGAATTGAGAATCTCATCTCAACACCCTGAATACATACATTTAAAATAAACCTTTCACATTCAGGCATTTGATCAAACACTTAGGCTACGCATATCAAATACATGTAATAAAGTAATTATAACAGGTATTATAGCAAATCTCTTTACAGGCATTTCAACAAACACATGGAATGCATTATAATCAACATAGTTGATATCTATACGTAATATATGAAAAACTTCGTATCTAAATATTCGTGACAACAATCAAGTCAGTCATAAACCATTACTGACATTGAAAGCCTTGAAAACCATAACCTAAACATTTATAGTCCGCACCTTATGCCAGTAAATGCATAATGGATTCGTTTTAGACACTTAGTCTCTGTGTCAACGGCAAAATGACAACCTATAGCATGAATTAGGTTAGCTATTACATCACTTACACTATATGAAACCCTAAAACATATTAGGGTTAAGTTTTCTTACCCAAGTACGTTGTTGAAAATGCTGGAATGGCGATACAGATGGGATGGTTAAGTGCGTGGAGTAGCAGGATTAGATCCCAGGAAGAATCTCTAACTCTTGTTCTCACTTTCTCTCTCTTTCCTTCTCTTTTCTCTCTTCTCTCTCTTAAGGTTTCCTAAATTCATGTGGAATGAGAGAGAGAGAGAGAGAGGGTTTAAGGCCCTTATATAAGCCTAGAAATGATGGGAATGGCCCCAGGGCCAAGGTATACGTAGGTTATGTCCAAAGAGCGTCCGTTTCGATCCAACGGAGCACTTCTGAAGGCCCCTTTTCTGCATGCGATCGGACTAAATCTCCCTGACATTAGATCTAGGTCAAGCTGAGTTTTTGGCCCGATTAGATTTACAGATCGACCATGGCGGACCAGTTTCAGTTCAACGGTCACCGGTACTCGATCATGGCCACAAGTGCACAGACATGTGTGGGAAATTTCCCTTGATCTGAGGGTGTAATCGGGTCAAATTCTGACGGTTTGAATCCTTATATTTGGCCCGCAAGCGACACGACTCAGTTTACTTAAGTTTGGATTTTATTTCTAAGAATATTCACGTTTCTCACACACTTTACTCCGGGCTCAAGTAAATAGTTTCGGGATACCATCTGGACTTGATTTCTGAGGTGGTTGTCAAGTCCAGCAAGGCAGTCATAATCGTATAGTTTCGTAGTTATTGGACTTTCGACGCGCGGTCCAGGTCCGATACGGAGTTTCCAGATGCTCCCGAGAGCAACTAGGTTTAAAGATTCATCCTAAGTTTAAGGTAATGTAGCGTTAATGATTTCACAAGTTTTGGGTCTTACAGATCGTATTTAAAATGATTAGTGTTAATTTCACAAGTAATCTAGTTTGGCACTAGTTAATTCTCATTTAACTTCTAAAGAATTCGATCCTTAGTATTTTCTTCCTAAGGTGGTACTCGGGTCTTTGTATGGATTTTTTCGAGACGTTACATCATGTTTTAGGTGAGCTATTCAAAGGGAAATAGTTTGAGAGAGACGTTTACCCTTAAAATAGTTAGAGGCGATACACCCGTTCTTGATCTATTTTAGGGACCATCATAATGATTATATGAAATCCACTTCAATTATCACATGACATACTAAACTTTAGGCCTAGGACCCAAATTCAGCCCTATCCATAATTTAGGTTGGCCATAATAAGGAGAACAATTTGGAGGGTAAGTGTTGCCATGTACAATATTTCAAATCTTGTGGTCCACCTAAAGATGATTTTTAGTCCTACATCGAAAATTAAGTCACTCACCTATTAGTTGGAGTGGATGCATGAAATACATGATAGTGGAGCCCAACAAGTAGTTCAGCGCTGGAAATGCTTTGTGGGCCAATCATGATGTATATATTTTATCCACATTGTCCATCTATTTTCTCACATTATTTTAAGGTATGAGCCTAAAAAGTAGGCATATCCAAAGCTTAAGTGGACCACACCACAAGAAAATAGTAGGGATAAGACACCCAACATTGAAACCTTCCTATGGCCTACTATGATGTTTATTTGTCATATGTCCTATTCATAAGGTCATATAGACCTAGACGAAGGAGACACAAATATATACTTGATCTAAAACATTTGTGGCCGCTAAGAAGTTTTTGATGGTGGGAATTCAATCACCTTTGTTTCTTGTGGGATGATGATGGGCATTAGTGGCCCTTAAGAAACTAGTTGTATATTGATGTTTGGACGTAAACTACAAGTCACTTATAAATTAGTTAGTTTTTTTTATGTAAGTAATTCGTAAGCCAGTTAAAAGTAAGTAGTTGTATATTCTCACTAAGTAGGACTTAAGAGTGATGAATAGTTCCAAAATATGATCAGCACACAAGAAAACTTAACACAAAGTACATCATTTTGTTAAACATATTTAGATGAATATTTGAGTCGATTCTTATATTAAGCCAATTATCAAGTGGACCATAAAAGTAGGCTAAACGAATTCAAAGTACTTGTAATATGGAGCAATAGCTTAATATAAGCGATAAGGAAACTAAAAATATCAATAATCAACTAAATATGTGTTTGAAATACTATAATCCACTAGCAAAATAAGGGCACATAAAATGGATAGTAAGACATTTTTTTATATTGTACATGATCATTGGGATAATCACATCCATACAAATAGGGACATCCAAAGTGGACAGAAAGACATGATCACTGGGATAATTGCAATAACACAAATATGGTCATCCAAAATGAAAGATAAGACTCCATTTTTATTTTTTATTATTAACTGATCATGGCAATATTTGGACCATTTGTAATTTACGATCAACCACTCTATTCCAACTGCTCACTATGATCATACGTAAGTCCACTTGGCCCTGCATATAAATGAAGATCATACTAATGTATGAAGAATTAGTATTGAATTATATCTCTCAAGTGCCAACAATAAATTTAAGAAAAGAAAAGATAAAAATAATCTAAATCTAAATTAACAGACCACGTGAATAATAACCAAATATAAGATAAAAAATGGAGCAAATCCAAATCTTAGGTGAACGAAAACACATGAAACAATGATGATTGAACACCCACCATTAGAAACTTCCTAAGGCCCACCCCAACATTTACTTACCATCCCACCCCTTGATAAGGCCATGGGGAATTGGATGAAGCGAAAACACAAATATCATCTTCAATTGAAAATTTTGTGGCCTACAAGAACTTTTTACTGGTGGGCATTTATTCACTACTATTTCATATGATATGATTCGGATATAGGTAACCAAATGAGCCTCAAATCACTAAGAAATTTTCTGATGCTAATATGACATATAATAGTTGACACTCAAACACTAAGATTACATGAGTGGAAGATAAGAAACTCAAGTAAACTGTCCATCTTATGGGCCTCAGTTTCGATTGCTTCTAATAGAAAATTTTCATTAGTTTTGTTTGTAATTAATAAATTAGTGGACATTTGATGAATGATTGAAATAAAAATGCTCAATAATCTTAATTTAAAAAATACATGACAATTCTTAAAAGCTTGTACAATGATTTATCTAATCATACTTCTAACATTTGGAAAGTTTAGTTTGAATTAAAGTATACCATTTATAGAATTTTAGAGCACTCATGTATCAACCATCACACATCCTATCAAAGTATCAAACAGCTCCTCCAAGAATACAAGCGTATCTATCCATTTATAAAATTAAAGATCCCATTCTTCCAAATAGGCTTGTTAGTGGCCCGGGTTGGCCCGTCTCGGCCAAGCTTGGGCTGTAGTATCAGGCCCGAGGTCTATCTTGGGCTTAATAATCAAGCTCGTTAAAAAAAATGGGTCAGGCCTAGACATAGATATCTAAAAGTTTGCAAGCCTAGTCCAACCTGTTAAACTCTTACCTCCGACTCATTCTTCCTTCCCTCTCTCCCTCCCTCTCTAATAGTAGTGGCGACGATCAAATAACGCCTAGCAAGGCTTGTGAAATCCTCAAGGTAAATCCTTGAGGGACACCTTTATCCTTTAAATATAACCCTAGAAAAATAATTCAACCCAATTTCTAATCCTAATCAAAAACACATTCCTTATCCCTTACAATGTTGGTTGTTGAAAGCCTAACTTTTCATGTCTAATCATGGTCCTTATATAGAAGTTAATCTGTCAATCATTATAGACATCCTATTTTAACCGTAAATAATAAAACTCAGCTCTATGCAAAATGAAAATGGACCATATCACAGCTAAAACGTCTATATTTAAACAGTGTACTCGAATTAAATTTTGGATTTATGTTGATCCTGTAGGTTATCACCTGATGAATAGGTTAGTTGTCTTATAAAATGACTAATGACCTTATAAAAGTTTCTATGATTGCAACTTCATCTCCACTATTTATTGTTTTGTGGCCCATCTTAGCTTATGATTAGCATGATTATTGTGTAGAAGTCCTAGAAAGTAATTTATTAGTAGATGAATAGAGCGGTGGCAGGACCTCATAACTTGAATGTTGCTTGGGCTTCTTGTCATTCCTATGGCAAGAAGCTACGTGGGGCAAAAGCTGAAGCAGATACAAAACTCAAGTTGGCCCTACAATACAGGAAAAAGTGGATAGAAAAATGCTTAAGATGAAACCTCTAAGGCATATGCCTAAGTTGAAACCTTCTTAGGTCCACCATAATGTTTATATACCCTACGTACCATTCAAAAGGTTATTTCTACCGTGATGTATTGAAATATTAGTATTAACTAAAAATTTTATGGGCCATGAATGTTTCAACAGGGGACATTCAATTCTCATTATTTCTTATCATGCATTCCACTAAAGCTTTGAACTATCTCATTTTTGGGCCAATATTGTAATATAATATGGCAAAACGGATGGACATAAATATCACGGTGGGCCCACCTAGATTCCTTTCGCAAGCCGCAATTGGCTAATGACATCACTAGTAGCTAGTTGTCACTTGTCTGTACTATATGTGTGCCCTGATGTTGATTAAATGCCGATGATTAAAAACTCATTGGAGCATAAAAGTTTTGGATCAAGCCGATATTGTTTTTTTACCTTTCATCGGGTCCATGTGACTTCATCAGCATGTTGGATGTTAAATAAACATTATAATAGGCGCTATGAGGTTTTTAATGGTGTACATTCAGTTACTACTGTTTTCTTGTGGTGTGGTCCACCTGGGATTTAGATTTACCTCATTTTTTGTATTAAGCACTAAAATGATCGGGAAAAAATGGATGGACGGCGTGGATAAAACACATGCATCATGGTGGGGTCCATAGAGCACCAATCTACAGCCACCACCTGGCTACACTCTCTCCTCTTCAGAACCCTCTCAAATAAAGAAGAGAAATTTCCTACTGTGTGACCCATTTATGACCCATTCCCTTTACTAAGCCCACTTATTTTTAGCTCCCAAGAATAAGCCCACAACGGTACGGATATCTTTTCACAGGTCGAAAATGGCCCTGCTTTTTCAGAAATGTGATTTCTGAAAGCTGGGGCTCTCTATCGCTACAAATTATAATCATAGCTATAACCGTAGCCATTGAAAAAGTGTACGGACTGCTGCGGTAGCAGTCTATGCACTTTTTTTTTTAATTACATGGAGAACTTTATTCTACTTACATTTTTCTCTAATACATATTTATATAAATATGTATATATAAGCATATAAATTTTTTTTTTGTCTCTTTTTTTCATTTCTTTCTTTATTCATTTAACGAGAATATCTTCTAAACCAAAATTAGTTACTTGATGTATCCTATATGATTCCATCACTTCGCGATCAATTTCAATCAGTTCGCGGTCAATTTCCTTCATTTCATTTACTTCATGATCAATTCCATGCATTTCACGGTCAATCCCAGTGATTCCCCTTCACTTCACGGTCAATTCCCTTCACTTCACGGTCAATTTCGTGCATTTCACGGTCAATTTCCTTCATTTTATGATCAATTCCATATATTTCATGGTCAATTCCGACGATTCCCCTTCACTTCACGATCAATTCAATTCATTTCACGATCAATTCCCTTCACTTTACGGTCAATTTCGTGCATTTTACAGTTAATTCCCTTCATTTCGCGGTCAATTCCATGCATTTCATGGTCAATTCCAGTGATTCCCCTTCACTTCACGGTCAATTTAATTCATTTCATGGTCAATTCCCTTCACTCCATAGTCAATTCCCTTCATCTCACGGTCAATTTCATGCATTTCACTCCATTCACTCCCTTACAAGCAAATACACGTCTGAACTCATTTCTATCATCCCTATTCCCTTAAATATACGTCCAAACTCATCTCTTCCATCCCTATTCCTTCTTTTCACCAATTTTCTTCATTAAATTTCCATCCTACTATCACATTACATCATTCATGTTCTATTCTACTTAAGGGTACCTGCATTCATTTTTTGAGAGGATGTAAATGCATTGATAAACGTGAAATTTTGTAGGATTTTCTCCAAAGAACATGTTTCACATCAACGCTGGGATTGACCATGAATGCATGGAGTTGACTGTGAAGTGAAGGGAATTGACCGTGAAGGGAATTGACTGTGAAGTAAAGGGGAATCATCGAAAATGACTGTGAAATGCATGGAATTGACCATGAAGTGAAGGGGAATCATCGAAAATGACCGTGAAATGCATGGAATTGACCGTGAAGTGAAGGGGAATCATTGAAAATGACCATGAAATGCATGGAATTAACCGTGAAGTGAAGGGAATTGACCGTGAAGTGAAGGGGAATCGCTGAAAATGACCTTGAAATGTATGAAATTGACCATGAAGTGAAAGGAATTGACCATGGAATGCATTGAATTGACCATGAAATGAAGGGTGTCACGCCCCAAACTCAGAAATCGGATTCACAGGAGTCCCGATTGCCGAATCCAGTGCCGACAGCCTCCGTAGTACCCCATTCCCGGCTCATAGCATCCATATGCTAAATTCCAGTCCTGAGATCCTACAAGGAGGATTTTTTTATACATTTAACTCATAATAAGCATAACCACAAGATTACCCAATTCACAAAGGCAACATCATCATCACATATCCACTAATATAATCATTTGAGTACAATGCTGAAAAGAAAATACATAAATCGAAAATCAAGCTCCAGAAGACCACTGAACCCTCCAAGCTCAATACTGCTACAACCTAACATCACCTGCACGCATTTATCGTGCATAAGCTTATACAAAGCTTAGAGGGTGGTGTAAGTGTGTGCACAAGGTAAGTGTCAAGTATTCAATGCAATACCATAATCATACAATACTGGAAATACTGATAATCCATAAATCGTACAATGACAGAATAAGCAGAAATACTAACAGGATCATGAATTATCAGAGTAAACAGAAATACTGATAAAATCATGAATTATCAGAGTAAACGAAAATACTGACAAAATCGTGAATTATCAGAGCAAACAGAATTACTGACAAAATCATGAATTATCAGAGTAAACAGAAGTACTGACAAGATCATAAATCACATGATAACAGAGTAAGTGGAAATACTAACAAGTGCATGAGTCGTACAATATTAAAACACGCAATAGAAATCAACTATGCAAATGAGGTGTCATAGAGAGCCAAATATCATATGCAGAGGGATGCAATGCAATATACATTCCTGATGAGTAGCACATCCAGCGTCAGTCATACCCTATGTCGCGGATGTAATGCAACATGCAGTGCGAATAGGATGATCATGCTAGAGTGTGAAGTTGGGATGAAGTACGTAGTATTGCAAGCTATGGGGTCCATCACAAGGGACTTCTATCCAAACCAGTCTCATACTTAAATTTGGATAGTCAGACTCAATGTGGTAAACTCCTGATCTCAGGTTAGTCGCGTGCCCCAACCGAAATCCTAGCCATTGCGAAAGTACATGTAACAAATAGTTACATACCACCAGCCTGAGTGGATAGTGAATGAATGAATGAATGAGTATGCAACTCCTGCCCAATAAGTCCACATATCAGTACGACTCATCTATAGGATCATCATCGGGGTTTAATACAGTCCAAATGGCACTGCCCTCTCCTAGCAGCACAGTCTAAGTGAGCGTAAGAAACCTTGTTATTCGCCTGGCCAATAGTCTGCTAATATCTATCTGGCACATCGATAGTAGACTCATTCACGAGCTGGTCAAACTCAGCCTAATAATGTCCCCTACTCTTGGGTGGGTAAGGTCACACCCCCTCCCAACCGACCACGACATAGTGGGAGACTCGGCCTCCTGGTATTCGGCACTCGGGCGATCATGTATCTACTTAGTCTCGACATTGAGGCATCTCCTAGCCACGGAGGTTTAAGAATTTTCACCCAGGGACATCTATGGCGCCCGTATGCTAGAACTAAACATTTTCGGTATCCCATCTGACCATCCACGATATGCCTATGGAGGATACAACCCTGATGTCATTAGGGCACACAATGAAAGATGCATGAGTCATATAATCCAGTCATACATCAATCCTACGCATACGGTGCACTCATGTGAGATAATCTCCATGTATCAGGGAGTCTCATAGTAACCTGCCCAATGACATATGCAATGGTCAACCACATCTCATAACAAACATGCAGATGGCATGTATCATAATGTTATGCTGTCACATACTCATAATCAGTATCACTAACTGGCATCGATAATCAAACTTGATAATGTAGACATTTAACCAACATTGCCCCCAAGGAATGACTCACATAGAGCTTAACATATAATGGATCCATGGCCTCACACAAGGGCTAAATATACAACAACATGGGCCTCACTCAAGAGCTTAATACACATCACGATGGACCTCTCTCATGGCCTAATATACATCACAATGGGCTACATTTCCTGGCCCTCAAATGCATCACAATGCGCCTCATCACATAAGCCTCATATACATCATATTGGGCCTTAAACACGAGTCAAATGCACATCGCAATGGGCTTCAAATACGGGTCGCATATACACTATATAGGTCATGATAATCAGCCTCAGCAATCAAAATTGGACACAACAAATCAGAGTCAGCCTTAATACTCAGCCTCGACAAATCAAAATCGGCCTCAACAATTGGGATCGGCCTCGAAAAATCGGAATCGGCCTCGATACTTGGCCTCGACAATCAGGATCAATCGATAATCAAAATCGACAATCGGTCACGTCAATCAAAATTGACAATCGGTCATAATAATCGGAATCGATTGTAATCAGAATCAGTAAATCGGTCATGTCAATCGAAATCAGCAATCGGCCATGAAAATCGGAATCGATCGATAATTGAAATCGATAAATCGGTCACGTCAATTGGAATCGACAATCGGTCACGACAATCGGAATCGATCGGTAATCAGAATGGGAAAATCAGTCATGTCCATTGGAATCAGCAATCTGCCACGACAATCGAAATTAATCGATAATCAGAATCGGCAAATCAATCATGTCCATTGGAATCGACAATCGGCCACAACAATCGGAATCGATCGATAATTAGAATTGACAAATTGGTCACGTCAATCGGAATCGGCAATCGATCATATAAACGGCCTCGATCGCTAACTAGCAATCGATCACGATAATCGGAACGATAAGAATGGGCTTAAGAAGTTCTAATGGAAGGTCACAATGTTGACATTCAACCATCATTGCCCATCAATGTGGACATTTAACCAACATCGCTCCCAAGCGGTGGCCTACATAGAGCCAAACATATAATGGGCCCACGGCCTCACACAAAGGTTTAATATACAACACAATAGGACTTACTCAAGGGTAACATATATACAACAGGTGGGCCCTACATATGGGCCCCAAATACTTCATACGGGCCACAACCCATGGGCCTTAAATACAACAAGTGGGTTGTATCAATGGGCTACACTAATGGCCTCATATACATAATAGGTGGGCCCTGCTCATGGGCCTCAAATACATAACATGTGGGCCCTACACATGGGTCTTATATGCATCAGATGGGCCATGTATTTAGGTCTAATACACGTCTCAATGGGCCTTGCCCATGGGCCTAAGATTCAAGTAGGTGGGCCCCATCCTATGAGCCATAAATACAAGGCAAGTAGGCCCTATCACATGGGTCTCAAATATACATCATGATGGGCCTCTTGGATGAGCCACACCAATGAGCTTCAAGTGAGCTGCAAATATATTAAGGTGGGCCTCAGAGATAGGTCACAGAATACATCAAGGTGGGCCTCATTAACGTTAAATCGGGCCCACCGTTCTAAGTGAACAACCTACACCATACATCTATTTTTTTTTTAGATCATTTTGGAGTGTTATCCAAATGAATCACAACGGGAGATCATCTAGGCCATACCACAAATAACCGTGGAGATAATGGTTCTCACTATTAAACTAATCACAGGGCCCACCATAAAGTTTATTCCCCATCCAATTTGATCATAAGGTCACAAAGACCAAGATTAAGAGGGAAAACAAATATCATATTGATCCAAAAACCTCTGTGACCTAAAAAGGGTTTCAATGGTGGACGTCCAATCTCCACTATTTTCTATAGTTTGGTCCACCTGATCACTAGATCTGTCTTAATTTTTTATTCTCAAGCCTTGAGACGTTACACCAATTAGATGAATGGTTAAGATGTAACACATAAACCAGCAAGCCCTATAGAATTGTTGGTGTCGTTGGGCCCATCGGTGGGCGGTATAGATGCAGCACATGCATCCATGGGGTGGCCAGCGTGTCAGATGGATGGACGGTTTGGTCAAGGTGGCCTCGTATCTACCATACAGATGGACAGGTAGATTTACAACACATACACCAAGGTGGTTCCCACCGAACTTGCTGACGTAGCTATAACAGTGGTGGGACCCCCTGATAGACGGTGTAGATGTAACACATACATCACGTACGGGCCCCGCAGATATGCGGTCCAGATGCAACACAGATGGACGGCAATGGTGAAAACACCAAGTCACGGTGGGTCCTCCATCCCTACTGGACGGTGCTAGACTCCACACGTGTGGGTCCCATCGTCCAGCTAGGTGGACAGTTTAGACGCACCACATTCCTTGTGCGTGGGACCCTCAGGCTTTGCTGACATCACTTTAACATGGGGCTGGCCCACCATCCATCAGACGGTGGATCTGGTTAGTGAACAGATGGACGGTGCGAGATCTATAATTAAGTGGGCCCCACGTGGATGGCCACCACTTCTATATGTATTGCATCATCTAATTTTATTATTATTTTTTTTTTATTTTTTTTAAGAAAACCACTCCAATGACCAGGCCTTTATCAGGGTCGAATCCATCGTTTTCAAACAGATGGACGGTTGGGATGTAAGGCATATACATCCAGGTGGGTCCCATCCCATACGTGCACTATGTGTGGGGTGGGCCCCACACAATCTGAAAACATGGCTGGACGGTGTGTATAAACACATGCATTAAAGTGGGGTCCGCACCAGAGGACAAATGGGCTGTAGGATATACAGTACATTCACCAAGGTGGGTTCCACCGTCCTTACAGTTGGCCGGTGCAGATGCACCATACGTACATCATAATTGATCCCACCATCCACGTGGACGGTGAGGATACAACACATACATTAGGTAGAGGGCCTCACCATCCGGGCCATGAAATACATGTTCCACCGTCTAAGGTCTGGACGGTGGAGGCAGCACATCAAGGTGGGGTCCACACGTGGCCACCCCCACATGCATAGATGAAGCAAATAAATCGTGGTGGGGTCCACAGGACCAAGCTATTATTTGTATCTTCTCTTCATTCATGGTGTCAGCAGCACGGCTGCCTGCGGTGGACAAAAGGTATATAAAACATATATTATGTATATAATTCAAGGTGAGGTCCGCGTGGTGGCGTCAGTCCATCAGTCGTTGCTGCTGGCCCACCGTCCAGATGGACGGTCTGGATGTTGTTGGCCCTACGTGTGGGAGCCACACACACATACCAGTGGGCCCCACTGTCCATAAAAGATGGGCGGCAGGGATAAAAAAACATAAATCATGGTGGCTTCAACCACCACTGTCCAAACAAATGGATGGCCTGGAGCAACAGAAACATCACGGTTGGCCCCACAACATGGGTGAAACACATGCATCATTGGTGGGCCACGCATCAAGAGAGAGAGAGAGAGAAAGATAGGTAGAGAGAGAGAGATCAGAGTAATGGAGGGACCTCGCCACTATGGGTCCCTCTAGATTCAATCATACATCAAAATGGGTCCCACCATGTGGGCCCTCAAATCATAAAATTAAATAATAAAATCACCCACTTTTGATCTCCTCTTCCTTCTTCCGCCAACGCGATCTAGATCTCTAAAGGACGAACTTCAACGGTTGAGATTGTTTTTGGAGAGTGGGGATGGGAGATAGGAAGTGGGCCACAAAAAGCCTCTCATGGAGCTTGGACGTTGGACTCATGAGACTTGCTTGGAATGAAAATGAGAAATGAGAGAGAGAGAGGAGTTGTGTAAGGGATGTGGCATGGGAATGTATGGGTTACCTTGACTTTTTGGTAAGAATGGGATGGGATAGATATGGGTGTTGTTGACTTGTGGGTGAGAGAGGGATGGGTGTGATGGGATATGTACTTGACTTGTACATTGATTGATTGATGTGATAGGTCATAGAGATTCCCTCGATATTTACAACGCGTGGCATTTTCCTCGAACTGAATGTGGGCCCACATCTCCTGGCCTGGGTATCGCATCAGCGAGCGAGACGCGGCATCAGAACCATAACAACGGTGCGGTCGCACTGGTACAAGTCTCGGGTCGAGTCGACTCTGGAATACGGGATACGACTCGGGGTCGCGTGCAAGTACTGATAAAAGATCACAGGTCACCGAAATTTGACCAGGAGGATTGTGGAAGCCTACGGAGCAGTACGAGCTAGGATATGGGTCTTATAAAGGGGATTGACTGTGAAATAAATTGATCGTTAAATGCATGGAATTGACCGTGAAATGAAGGGAAATGACCGTGAAGTGAAGGAGAAATCGTCGAGATTGACCGTGAAATGCATGGAATTGACCATGAAGTGAAGGGAATTGACCATGAAATGCATTGAATTGACTATGAAGTAAAGAGAATTGACTATGAAATGCATGGAATTGACTTGAAGTGAAGGGGAATCGCCGGAATTGACCATGAAATGCATGGAATTGATAGTGAAATGCATGAAATTGACCATGAAGTGAAGGGAATTGACCGTGAAATGAATTGAATTGACCATGAAGTGAAGGGGAATCGCCGGAATTGACCATGAAATGCATGGAAATGACTATGAAGTGAAGCGGAATCGCCGGAATTGACCATGAAATGCATGGAAATGACCGTGAAGTGAAGGGAATTGACCGTGAAATGCATGAAAATGACCATGAAGTGAAGGGAATTGACCGTGAAATGCATGGAAGTGATCGTGAAGTGACACGGTATCACCAGAATTGACCGTGAAATGCATGGAAGGGTCGACCTCATTTGGCTGAAAGCTGTTTGGGCTCCACTTCTTCTTTATACTGGGACCCATTAACGGCAATTGGCGTGAAGGTCAATGTAGAGGATGTATGTGAGATAATTTCGGAGAGTCTAATGTTAAATTCTTGGAATCGCCATATATTAAGAATCTATAGTTTCCTCAACAAGTTTGGGTGTAAACTAAAATTATAGGATAAATCTATAACTCAAGTATGACCCAAAGAGCTTTGAAGGGGAACGGGATCAACCCCATCTGGACCCGGTCGATTTCACAGTCAATTACATGCATTTCACGGTCAATCCCGGCAATTCCCCTTCACTTCACGGTCAATTCCCCTTCACTTCACGGTCAATTCCATGCATTTCATGGTTAATTCCCTTCACTTCATGGTCATTTTCGTTCATTTCATGGCCAACTCCCTTCACTTCATGGTCAATTCCATGCATTTCATGGTTAATCCCAGTGATTCCCCTTCACTTCACGGTTAATTCCATGCATTTCATGGTCAATTCCCTTTACTTCATGGTCAATTCAATGCATTTTACGGTCAATTCGCTTCACTTCACAGTCATTTTCAAGCATTTCATGGTCAATTCGAATCACTTCATGGTCAATTCCATACATTTCACGGTCAATTCCATGCATTACACCGTCAATTCCCTTCACTTCACAATCAATTCCATGCATTTCACGGTCAATCTCGGCGTTGATGTGAAACAAATTTTTTGAAGAAAAGCCTACAACATTTCACATTTATCAATGCATTCATGTCCTCTTAGAAAATGAATGTAAGTACCCTTGCATAGAATGGAACATCGAAGATGTAATGTGATAGTAGGATGGAGATTTAATGAAGAAAATTAGTGAAAAGAAGGAATAGGGATGTAAGAGATGAGTTTGGACGTGAATTTGAGGGAATAGGGATGACAAAGATGAGTTTGGACATGTATTTGAGTGTAAGGGAGTGAATGGAGTGAAATGCATGGAATTGACCATGAAATGAAGGGAATTGACCATGAAATGAATTGAATTGACCATGAAGTAAAGGGGAATCGCCAGAATTGACAGTGAAATGCATGGAATTGACAGTGAAATGAAGGGAATTAATCGTGAAATGCACAAAATTGACCGTGAAGTGAAGGGAATTGACCATGAAATGAATTGAATTAACTGTGAAGTAAAGGGGAATCATCGAAATTGACCGTGAAATGAAGGGAATTAACCATGAAATGCACGGAATTGACCGTGAAGTGACGGGAATTGACCTTAAAGTGAAGGGGAATCGTCAGAATTGATCATGAAATGAAGAGAATTGACCGAGAAATGCATGAAATTGACTGTGAAATGAATCGAATTGACCGTGAAGTGAAGGGGAATCGTCAGAATTGACCATGAAATGCATGGAATTGACCGTGAAATGAAGGGAATTGACTGTGAAATGCACGAAATTGACCGTGAAGTGAAGGGAATTGACCATGAAATGAATTGAATTGAATTAACTATAAAGTGAAAGGGAATCGTCAAAATTGACCGTGAAATGCATGGAATTGACCGTGAAATGAAGGGAATTGACCGTGAAATGCACAGAATTGACCGTGAAGTGAAGGAAATTGACCATGGCATGCATGGAATTGACCATGAAGTGAAGGGGAATCGTCGGGAATGACCATGAAATGCATGGAATTGATCGCGAAGTAAATGAAATGAATGAAATTGATCATGAACTAATTAAAATTGACCGCAAAGTGAATGAAATGGATTTTCAACCATCGACCTGATGGAATCTTAGACAATAACTAGGTTGGTTAGCTAAAGTAGCTTCTCCTACCCCAAAATCATATAGGGTACACCAAATAACTAATTTTGGTTTAGAAGATATTCTCGTTAAATGAATAAAGAAAGAAATTAAAAAAAGAGAGAAAAAAAATTTATATGCTTATATATACATATTTATATAAATATGTATTAGAGAAAAATGTAGGTTGAATAAAGCTCTCCATGTAAAAAAATAAAATAAAATTGCATAGGTTGCTGCCACAGCAGTCCGTGCACTTTTTTTTTCCAATGGCTACGATTATAACTACAGTTATAATTCGTAGAAATAGGGAGCCACTAGATCGGCAACGGACAAGCCAGCAAGTGGTGATGGAGGCAGCTCGGCAAGCCCACCCCGATTCAAGGGGAGATCTCTGTGGCTATGGATTATGTTATCTATGGCTTCATAACTCTCTTTTAGACTATTATAGGATATCGATTGGCCTTAGAATTAGACAATACCGGTCCCATTTGGAAGCTCGCCGAGCTACCATTCCAATGAGCTCAAAATAGTCTAAATTCAACCACTAAAAAGAGAGTTATGAAGGTTACTATTGGACACGGAGATGAAGGAAAAATTCAGGATCGCCGACTGCGATCCCACTTACGGATGGGTAAATGGTCTCTGAATACGACAATTCAAGTCAGGAATGAAAGAGCACTATATTACCTTTCAGATGACCAAAAATTGACGCAATTCGACATCAAACGAGGGAGTTATGAGCATCTCCGTTAGATCGTGGGATTTAGAAAGATTAACAATCCAAATTGCAAAATGACGATCAAAGAGTAACAACAAGCTTTTAGGATATCAAACGGTCTTAGAATTAGCCAATTCTGATAACATTTGGAAGCTGGTCGAGTTATCATTCCAATGATCTCAAAATAGTCTACATTCGACCACTGAAGAAAGATTTATGACGGTTACGATTGGACGAGGAGATGAATGAAAAATTCAGAACCGACGACTGTAATCCCACTAATGGATGCGCAAATGGTCTCAGAATACAACGATTCAAGTCAGGATTGAAAGAGCACTAAAGAACCTTTCAGATGACTAAAAATTGACCTAATCCGACATCAAATGAGGGAGTTCTGAGCATCTCCGTTGGATTGCGCGATGTGGAAAGATTAATAATCCAAATTGCAAAATGACAATTGAAGAGTTCCAACAGGCTTTTGGGATATCGATCGGCCTTAGAATTAGATAATACTGCTCCCATTTGGAAGCTTGCCGAGTTGCCATTCTAATTAGCTCAAAATAGTCTAAATTCAGCCACTACAAATAGAGTTATGAAGGTTACTATCGGACACAGAGATGAAGGAAAAATTCAGGACCGACGATTGCGATCCCACTTACGGATGGCAAATGGTCTCTGAATATGACGATTGAAGTCAGGAATGAAAGAGCACAAAATTACCTTTCATTTGACCAAAAATTGAGGCAATCTAACATCAAACGAGGGAGTTATAAGCATCTCCGTTGGATCGTGAGATTTAGAAAGATTAACAATCCAAATTGTAAAATGACGATCGAAGAGTTCCAACAAGCATTTGGGATATCGAACGGTCTCAGAATAAGCCAATTCTGATCCCTTTTGGAAGCTGGTCGACTTACCATTCCAACGACCTCAAAAAAGTCTAAATTTGACTACTAAAGAGAGATTTATGATGGTCAATATTGAACGAGGAGATGAAAGAAAAATAAAGGAGCAACGACTGCGATCTAACTTACGGATGCGCAAATGGTCTAGGAATACAATGATTCAAGTTAGGATTGAAAGAGCACTAAAGAACCTTTCAGATGACCAAAAATTGATCGAATCCGACATCAAACGAGGGAGTTATGAGCATCTCCGTTGGATCGCGCGATTTGAAAAGATTAAAAATCTAAATTGTAAAATAACGATTGAAGAGTTCCAACGTGCTTTTGGGATATCGATTGGCCTTAGAATTAGACAATACTGGTCCCATTTGGAAGCTTGCCGAGTTACCATTCCAATGAGCTCAAAATAGCCCAAATTCAACCACTAAAAAGAGAGTTATGAAGGTTACTATTGGACACGGAGATGAAGGAAAAATTAAAGACGGACGATTGCGATCCCACTTACGGATGGGCAAATGGTCTCTGAATACGATGATTCAAGTCAGGAATGATAGAGCACTAAATTACCTTTCATATGACTAAAAATCGACGCAATCTGACATCAAACGAGGGAGTTATGAGCAGCTCCGTTGGATCGCTGGATTTAGAAAGATTAACAATCCAAATTGCAAAATGACGATTTAAGAGTTCCAACAAGCTTTTGGGATATCGAACGGTCTCAAAATTAGCCAATTCTGATCCCATTTGGAAGCGGGTCGAGTTACCATTCCAATGAGCTCAAAATGTTTAAATTCGACCACTGAAGAGAGATTTATAATGGTCACTATTGGATGAGAAGTTGAAGGAAAAATTAAGTACTGACGATTGCGATCCCACTTATGGATGCCCAAATGGTCTCTAAATACGACGATTCAAGTCAGGAATGAAAGAGCACTAAATTACCTTTCAGAAGACCAAAAATCGAGGCAATCCGACCTCAAATGAGGGAGTTATGAGCATCTCTATTGGATCGTGCGATTTGAAAAGATTAACAATCCAAATTACAAAATGATGATTGAAAAGTTCCAACATGCTTTTGGGATCTCGATTGGCCTTAGAATTAGACAATACTGGTCCCATTTGGAAGCTTGCCGAGTTACCATTCTAATGAACTCAAAATAGTCTAAATTCAACCACTAAAAAGAGAATAATGAAGGTTACTATTGGACACGGAGATGAAGAAAAAATTCAGGACTAACGACTACAATCCCACTTACGGATGGGCAAATGGTCTCTAAATAAGAGGATTCAAGTCAGGAATGAAAGAGCACTAAATTACCTTTCAGATGACCAAAAATCGACGCAATCCGACTTCAAATGAGGGAGTTATGAGCATCTGCGTTGGATCGTGAGATTTAGAAAGATTAACAATTCAAATTGTAAAATGACGATCGAAGAGTTCCAACAAGCTTTTGGGATTTCAAATGGTCTCAGAATTAGCCAATTCTGATCTCATTTGGATGTTGGTTGAGTTATCATTCCTATGAGCTCAAAATAGTCTAAATTCGACTACTGAAGAAAGATATATGACAGTCACTATTGGATGAGGAGATAAAGGAAAAATTAAGGACCAACAACTGCGATCCTACTTACGGATGCGCAAATGGTCTCAGAATACAATGATTCATGTCAGGATTGAAAGAGCACTAAAGAACCTCTCAAATGACCAAAAATCGACCGAATCCGACATCAAACGAGGGAGTTATGAGCATCTCCATTGGATCACATGATTTGGAAAGATTAATAATCCAAATTGCAAAATGACGATTGAAGAGTTCCAACGTGCTTTTAGGATATCGAACGATCTCAGAATTAGCCAATTCTGATCCCATTTAGAAGCTGGTCGAGTTACCATTCGAATGAGCTCAAAATAGTCTAAATTAGACAACTGAAGAGAGATTTATGACGATCACTATTGGATAAGGAGATGAAAGAAAAATTCAGGATTGATGACTGCGATCCCACTTACGAAAGCGCAAATGGTCTCCGAATACAATGATTTAAGTCAGGAATGAAAGAGCATTAAAGAACCTTTCAGATGACCAAAAATTGACCCAGTCCGACATCTAACGAGGGAGTTATGAGCATCTCCGTTGGATCACGCGATTTGGAAAGATTAACAATCCAAATTGTAAAATGATGATTGAAGAGTTCCAATGGGCTTTTGGGATATCGATCGGCCTTAGAATTGGACAATACTAGTCCCATTTGGAAGCTTGCCGAGTTACCATTTCAATGAGCTCAAAACAGTCTAAATTCAACCACTAAAAAGAGAGTTATGAAGGTTACTATTGGACACGGAGATGAAGGAAAAATTCAAGACCGACGACTGCGACCCCACTTACGGATGGAAAATGGTCTCTGAATACGATGATTCAAGTCAGGAATGAAAGAGCACTAAATTACCTTTCAGATGACCAAAAATCAACGCAATCTGACATCAAACGAGGGAGTTATGAGCATCTCCATTGGATCATGAGATTTAGAAAGATTAACAATCCAAATGGTAAAATAATGATCGAAGAGTCCCAACAAGCTTTCGCGATATTGAACCGGTCTCTGAATTAGCCAATTCTGATCCCATTTGGAAGCTGGTCAAGTTACCATTCCAATAAGCTCAAAACAGTCTAAATTCGACCACTGAAGAAAGAATTATGATGGTTACTATTGGACGAGGAGATGAAGGAAAAATTCAGGACCGACGACTGCGATCCCACTAACGGATGCGTAAATGGTCTTAAAAAATAACGATTCAAGTCAGGATTGAAAGAGCATTAAAGAACCTTTCAGATGACTAAAAATCAACCCAATCCGACATCAAACGAGGGAGTTCTAAGCATCTCCGTTGGATCACGCGATTTGGAAAGATTAATAATCCAAATTGCAAAATGATGATTGAAGAGTTCCAACGGGCTTTTGGGATATCGATCGACCTTAGAATTAGACAATACTAGTCCCATTTGGAAGCTTGCCGAGTTACCATTCCAATGAGCTCAAAATAGTCTAAATTCAACCACTACAAAGAGAGTTATGAAGGTTACTATTAGACACGGAGATGAAGGAAAAATTTAGGACCAACGACTGTGATCCCACTTACGTATGGTAAATGGTTTCTGAATATGACGATTCAAGTCAGGAATGAAAGAGCACTAAATTATCTTTCAGATGACAAAAAATCGACACAATCTGACATCAAACGAGCGAGTTACGAGCATCTCCGTTGGATCGTGGGATTTAGAAAGATTAACAATCCAAATTGGAAAATGACGATCGAAGAATTCCAACAAGCTTTTGGGATATCGAACGGTCTCAGAATTAGCCAATTCTGATCCCATTTGGAAGTTGGTCGAGTTACCATTCCAATGAGCTTAAAACTAGTCTAAATTCGACCACTGAAGAGAGATTTATGACGGTCACTATTGGACGAGGAGGTGAAGGAAAAATTCAGGACCAACGACAGCGATCCCACTTATGGATCTGTGAATGGTCTCTGAATACGTCAATTGAAGTCTGGAATGAAAGAGCAGTAAACTACCTTTCAGATGACCAAAAATAGAGGCAATCCGACATCAAACGAGGGAGTTATGAGCATCTCGGTTGGATCGCGCGATTTGGAAAGATTAACAATCCAAATTGTAAAATGAGGATCGAAGAGTTCCAACAAGCTTTTGGGATATCGAACGGTCTCAGAATTAGCTAATTTTGATCCCATTTGGAAGCTGGTCGAGTTGCCATTCCAATGACCTCAAAATAGTCTAAATTCGACTACTGAAGAGAGATTTATGACGGTCAGTATTGAACGAGGAGATGAAGGAAAAATTAAGGACCAACGACTGCGATCCCACTTACGGATGCACAAATGGTCTTGGAATACAATGATTCAAGTCAGGATTGAAAGAGGACTAAAGAACCTTTCAGATGACCAAAAATCGACCGAATCCGACATCAAACGAGGGAGTTATGAGCATCTTCTTTGGATCGCTCGATTTGGAAAGATTAATAATCCAAATTGTAAAATGACGATTGAAGAGTCTCAACGTGCTTTTGGGATATCGATCGGCCTTAGAATTAGACAATACTGGTCCCATTTGGAAGCTTTCCGAGTTACCATTCTAATGAGTTCAAAATAGTCTAAATTCAACCACTAAAAAGAGAGTTATGAAGGTTACTATTGGACATGGAGATGAAGGAAAAATTCAGGACCGACGACTGCGATCCCACTTACGGATGGGAAAATGGTCTCTGAATATGAGGATTCAAGTCAGGAATGAAAGAGCACTAAATTACCTTTCAGATGACCAAAAATCGACGCAATCCGACTACAAACGAGGGAGTTATGAGCATCTCCGTTGGATCGCGGGATTTAGAAAGATTAACAATCCAAATTGCAAAATGACGATTAAAGGGTTCCAACAAGCTTTTGGGATATCGAACGGTCTCAGAATTAGCCAATTCTTATCCCATTTGGAAGTTGGTCGAGTTACCATTCCAATGAGCTAAAAGTAGTCTAAATTCGACCACAGAAGAAAGATTTATGACGATCACTATTGGACGAGGAGATGAAGGAAAAATTTAGGACCGACGACTGCGATCTCACTTACGGATGCACAAATGGTCTCTGAATACGATGATTCAAGTCAGGAATGAAAGAGCACTAAATTACCTTTCAGATGTCCAAAAATTGAGCAAATCCGACACCAAACGAGGGAGTTATGAGCATCTCCGTTGGATCACGCAATTTGAAAAGATTAACAATCCAAATTGTAAAATGATGATTGAAGAGTTCTGGGATATCGATCGGCCTTGGAAATGGACAATACTGGTCCCATTTGGAAGCTTGCCGAGTTACCATTCTAATGAGCTCAAAATAGTCTAAATTTAACCACTAAAAAGAGAGTAATGAAGGTTACTATTGGACACGGAGATGAAGGAAAAATTGAGGACCGACGACTGCGATCCCACTTACGGATGGGCAAATGGTCTCTGAATATGAGGATTCAATTCAGGAATGAAAGAGCATTAAATTACCTTACAGATGACCAAAAATTGACGCAATCCGACTTCAAACGAGGGAGTTATGAGCATCTCCGTTGGATCGCGGGATTTAGAAAGATTAACAATCCAAATTGTAAAATGACGATCAAAGAGTTTCAACAAGCTTTTGGGATTTCAAACGGTCTCAGAATTAGCCAATTCTGATCCCATTTGGATGCTGGTTGAGTTATCATTCTTATGAGCTCAAAATAGTCTAAATTCAACTACTGAAGAAAGATTTATGATAGTCACTATTGGATGAGGAGATGAAGGAAAAATTAAGAACCGACGACTACGATCCCACTTACAAATGCGCAAATGGTTTCAGAATACAATGATTCATGTCAGGATTGAAAGAGCACTAAAGAACCTTTCAGATGACCAAAAATCGACTGAATCCGACATCAAACGTGGGAGTTATGAGCATCTCTATTGGATCGCGGGATTTAGAAAGATTAACAATCCAAATTGCAAAATGACGATTGAAGAGTTCCAACGTGCTTTTGGGATATCGAACGGTTTCAGAAATAGCCAATTCTGATCCCATTTAGAAGTTAGTTGAGTTACCATTCCAAAGAGCTCAAAATAGTCTAAATTTGACCATTGAAGAGACATTTATGATGGTCACTATTGGACGACGAGATGAAGGAAAAATTCAGGACCGATGACTGCGATCCCACTTACGAATGCGCAAATGGTCTCTGAATACAATGATTCAAGTCAAGAATGAAAGAGCATTAAAGAACCTTATATATGACCAAAAATTGACCCAGTGTGACATCTAACGAGGGAGTTATGAGCATCTCCGTTGGATCGCGCGATTTGGAAAGATTAACAATCCAAATTGCAAAATGATGATTGAAGAGTTCCAACGGGCTTTTGGGATATCGATCGGCCTTAGAATTAGACAATACTGGTCCCATTTGGAAGCTTTCCTAGTTACCATTCCAATGAGCTCAAAATAATCTAAATTCAACCACTAAAAAGAGAGTTATGAAGGTTACTATTTGACACAGAGATGAAGGAAAAATTCAGGACCGACAACTGTGATCCCACTTACGGATGGGCAAATGGTCTTGGAATACGATGATTCAATTCAGGAATGAAAGAGCACTAAATTACCTTTCAGATGACCAAAAATCGATGCAATCCACATCAAACGAGGGAGTTATGAGTAGCTCCGTTGGATCGTGGGATTTAGAAAGATTAACAACCCAAATTGCAAAATGATGATCGATGAGTTCCAACAAGCTTTTCAAATATCGAACGGTCTCAGAATTAGCCAATTCTGATCCCATTTGGAAGCTGGTCAAGTTAACATTCCAATGAGCTCAAAATAGTCTAAATTCGACCACTGAAGAGATATTTATGACGGTCACTATTGGACAAGGACATGAAGGAAATATTCCGTACCGACGACTGCAATCCCACATACGGATGCGCAAATGGTCTCTGAATATGACGATTCAAGTTAGGAATGAAAGAGTACTAAAGAACCTTTCAGATGACCAAAAACTGACCTAGTCTGACATCAAATGAGGGAGTTATGAGCATCTCCATTGGATCGCGCGATTTGAAAAGATTAACAATCCAAATTGCAAAATGACGATTGAAGAGTTCCAACGTGCTTTTGGGATATCGATCGACCTTAGAATTAGACAAAACTAGTCCCATTTGGAAGCTAGCCGAGTTACCATTCCAATGAGCTCAAAATAGTCTAAATTCAACAACTAAAAAGAGAGTTATGAAGGTTGCTACTGGACACAGAGATGAAGGAGAAATTCAGGACCGACGACTGCAATCCCACTTATGGATGGGCAAATGGTCTCTGAATATGACGATCCACGTCAGGAATGAAAGTGCACGAAATTACCTTTCAAATGAACAAAAATTCAGGAAATTCGACATCAAACAAGGGAGTTATGAGCAACTCCGTTGGATCGTGGGATTCAGAAAGATTAACAATCTAAATTGTAAAATGATGATCGAAGAGTTCTAACAAGCTTTTAGTATATCAAACAGTCTCAGCATTAGCCAATTCTGATCCCATTTGGAGGCTGGTCGGGTTACCATTCCAATGAGCTTAATATAGTCTAAATTTGACCACTGTAGAAAGATTTATGACGGTTACTATTGGACGAGGAGATGAAGGAAAAATTCAGAAACGGTGACTACGATCCCACTAACGGATGCTCAAATGGTCTCATAATACAACGATTCATGTCAGGATTGAAAGAGCACTAAAGAACCTTGCAAATGACTAAAAATTCACCCAATCCGACATCAAATGAGGGAATTCTGAGCATCTCCGTTAGATCGCGCGATTTGGAAAGATTAACAATCAAAATTACAAAATGACGATTGATGAGTTCCAACGTGCTTTTGGGATATCGATCGGCCTTAGAATTAGACAATACTAGTCCAATTTGGAAGCTTGTTGAGTTACCATTCCAATGATCTCAAAATAGTCTAAATTCATCCATTAAAAAGAGAGTTATGAAGGTTACTATTGGAAAGGGAGATGAAGGAAAAATTCAGGACCAACGACTGCGATCCCACTTACGGATGGGCAAATGGTCTCTGAATACGACGATTCAAGTCAGGAATGAAAGAACACTAAATTACCTTTCAGATGACCAAAAATTGACACAATTCGACATCAAATGAGGGAGTTCTGAGCATCTCTGTTGGATCGCGCGATTTGGAAAGATTAACAATCTAAATTGCAAAATGATGATTGAAGAGTTCCAACGAGATTTTGGGATATTGATCGGCCTTAGAATCAGAAAATACTGGTCCCATTTGGAAGCTTGCCGAGTTACCATTCCAATGATCTCAAAATAGTCTAAATTTAACCATTAAAAAGAGAATTATGAAGGTTACTATTGGACATGGAGATAAAGGAAAAATTTAGGATCAATGACTGTGATCCCACTTACGGATGGGCAAATGGTCTCTGAATACGACGATTCAAGTCAAGAATGAAAGAACACTAAATTACCTTTCAAATGACCCAAAATCGACGCAATCCGACATCAAACGAGGGAGTTATAAGCATCTCTGTTGGATCGCACAATTTGGAATGATTATAAATACAAATTGCAAAATGACAATGGAAGAGTTCCAATGTGCTTTTAGGATATCGATCGGCCTTAGAATCAAACAATACTAGTCCTATAAGGAAGTTTACTGAGGTACTATTCCAATGATCTCAAAATAGTCTAAATTCAACCATTAAAAAAAGAGTTATGAAGGTTACTATTGGACACGGAGATGAAGGAAAAATTCAGGACCAACGACTGTGATCCCACTTACGAATGGGCAAATGGTCTCTGAATACGACGATTCAAGTCAGGAATGAAAGAACACTAAATTACCTTTCAGATGACCAAAAATTGACACAATCCAACATCAAAGGAGGGAGTTATGAGCATCTCCATTAGATTGCGTGATTTGGAAAGATTAACTATCCAAATTGCAAAATGACGAGTGAAGAGTTCCAGTGTGCTTTTGGGATATCGATTGGCCTTAGAATTAGACAATACTGGTCCCATTTATACGCTTACCGAGTTACCATTCCAATGATCTCAAAATAGTCTAAATTCAACTACTAATAAGAGAGTTATGAAGGTAAAGATTGGACACGGAGATGAAGGAAAAATTCAGGACCGAGGACTATAATCCCACTTATGGATGAGCAAATGGTCTCTGAATACAACGATTCAAGTCAGGAATTAAAGAGCAGTAAATTAGCTTTCAGATGACCAAAAATAAAGGCAATCCGGCATCAAACGAGAGAGTTCTGGGCATCTCCGTTGGATCGCGCGATTTGGAAAGATTAACAATCCAAATTGTAAAATGACGATTGAAGAGTTCCAACGTACTTTTGGGATATTGATCGGCATGAGAATCAGACAATACTGGTCCCATTTAGAAGCTTGCTGAGTTATCATTCCAATGATCTCTAAATAGTCTAAATTCAACCACTAAAAAGAGAGTTATGAAGGTTACTAATGGACACGGAGATGAAGAAAAAATTCAGGACCGAGGACCATGATCCCACTTATGGATGGGCAAATGGTCTCCGAATACGATGATTCAAGTCAGGAATGAAAGAGCACTAAATTACCTTTTAAATGACCAAAAATCGACGCAATCCGACATCAAACGAAGGAGTTATGAGCATCTCCATTGGATCGCGGGATTTAGAAAGATTAAAAATCAAAATTGGAAAATGACGATCGAAGAGTTCCAACAAGATTTTGGGATATCGAACGATCTCAAAATTAGCCAATTTTGATCCCATTTGGAAGCTGGTTGAGTTATCATTCCAATGAGCTCAAAATAGATTCGACCACTGAAGAGCGATTTATGACATTCACTATTGGACAAGGAGATGAAGGAAAAATTCAGGATTGACGACTGCAATCGCACTTACGGATGTGCAAATTATTTCTGAATACGACAACTCAAGTCAAGAATGAAAGAGCACAAAAGAACCTCCGTTGGATCGCGTGATTTGGAAAGATTAACAATCCAAATTGCAAAATGACGATTGAAGAGTTCCAACGTGCTTTTAGGATATCGATTGGCCTTAGAATTAGACAATACTGGTCCCATTTGGAAGCTTGCCCAGTTACCATTCCAATGAGCTCAAAATAGTCTAAATTCAACCACTAAAAAGAGAGTTATGAAGGTTATTATTGGACATGGGGATGAAGGAAAAATTCAGGACCGAGAACTATGATCTCACTTACGGATGGGCAAATGGTCTCTGAATACAACGATTCAAGTCAGGAATGAAAGTGCAATAAATTACATTTCAAATGACCAAAAATCGAGGCAATCCGAGATCAAATGAGGGAGTTATGAGCATCTTCGTTGGATCGTGGGATTTAGAAAGATTAACAATCCAAATTGCAAAATGACGATCGAAGAGTTCCAACAAGCTTTTGGGATATTGAATGGTCTCAAAATTTTCCAATTCTGATCCCATTTAGAAGCTGGTCGAGTTACCATTCCAATGATCTCAAAATAATCTAAATTCGACCATTGAAGAAAGATTAATGACGGTCACTATTGGATGAGGATATGAAGGAAAAATTTAAGAACGACGACTGCGATCCCACTAATGGATGCACAAATGGTCTCAGAATACAACGATTCATGTCAGGACTGAAAGAGCACTAAAGAACCTTTCAGATGACTAAAAATCGAACCAATCCGACATCAAACGAGGGAGTTCTGAGCATCTCTGTTGGATCACGCGATTTGGAAAGATTAACAATCCAAATTGCAAAATGACGATTGAAGAGTTCCAACGAGATTTGGGGATATTGATCGGCCTTAGAATCAGACAATACTAATTCCATTTGGAAGCTTGCTGAGTTAACATTCCAATGATCTCAAGATAGTCTAAATTTAACCATTAAAAAGAGAGTTATGAGGGTTACTATTGGACACAGAGATGAAGGTAAAATTCAAGACCAACGACTGCGATCCCACTTACGGATGGGTAAATGGTCTCTGAATACGACGATTCAAGTCAGAAATGAAAGAACACTAAATTACCTTTCAGATGACCCAAAATCGACGCAATCAGACATCAAACGAGGGAGTTATGAGCATCTCCGTTGGATCGTGCGATTTGAAAAGATTATAAATACAAATTACAAAATGACAATGGAAGAGTTCCAACATGCTTTTGGGATATCGATCGGCCTTAGAATCAAACAATACTAGTCCTATTTGGAAGCTTGTCGAGTTACTATTCCAATGATCTCAAAATAGTCTAAATTCAACCATTAAAAAAAGAGTTATGAAGGTTACTATTGGACACGGAGATGAAGGAAAAATTCAGGACCAACGACTGTGATTCGACTTACGAATGGGCAAATGGTCTCTGAATACGACGATTCAAGTCAGGAATGAAAGAACACTAAATTACCTTTTAGATGACCAAAAATCGACACAATCCAACATCAAAGGAGGGAGTTATGAGCATCTCCGTTGGATCGCGCGATTTGGAAAGATTAACAATCCAAATTGAAAAATGACGAGTGAAGAGTTCCAGTGTGCTTTTGGGATATCGATCGGCCTTAGAATTAGACAATACTGATCCCATTTGGAAGCTTACCGAGTTACTATTCCAATGATCTCAAAATAGTCTAAATTCAACTTCTAATAAGAGAGTTATGAAGGTTACTATTGGACACGGAGACGAAGGAAAAATTTAGGACCGAGGACTATGATCCCACTTATGGATCGAAAAATGGTCTCTGAACACGATGATTCGAGTCAGGAATGAAAGACCACTGAATTACCTTTCAGATGACCAAAAATCGAGGCAATTCGACAT
This sequence comes from Magnolia kwangsiensis, assembly GCA_037074715.1. Classification (NCBI taxonomy): domain Eukaryota; kingdom Viridiplantae; phylum Streptophyta; class Magnoliopsida; order Magnoliales; family Magnoliaceae; genus Magnolia; species Magnolia kwangsiensis. Next base: position 108,416,118 of record CM073573.1, on the reverse strand, counting down.
CAAACGAGGGAGTTATGAGCTTCTCTGTTGCATCGCAGGATTCAGAAAGATTAACAATCCAAATTGTAAAATGACGATTAAAGAGTTCCAACATGCTTTTGGGATATTGATCGGCCTGAGAATGAGACAATACTGGTCCCATTTGGAAGCTTGCCGAGTTACCATTCCAATGATCTCAAAATAGACTAAATTCAACCACTAAAAAGAGAGTTATGAAGTTACTATTGGACACGGAGATGAAGGAAAAATTCAGGACCCAGGACTATGATCCCACTTATGGATGGACAAATGGTCTCTGAACACGACGATTCAAGTCAGGAATGAAAGACCACTAAATTACCTTTCATATGACCAAAAATCGAGGCAATTAGACATCAAACGAGGGAGTTATGAGCTTCTCTATTCCAAAATGACGATCGAAGAGTTCCAACAAGCTTTTGGGATATCGAACGGTCTCAGAATTAGGCAATTTTGTTTCCATTTGGAAGCTAGTTGAGTTATCATTCCAATGAACTTAAAATAGTCTAAATTCGACCACTGAAGAGAGATTTATGACGTTCACTATTGGACGAGGAGATGAAGGAAAAATTCAGGAACGACGACTGCAATCCTACTTACGAATGTGCAAATTATCTCTGAATATGACAATTCAAGTCAGGAATGAAAGAGCACTAAAGATCCTTTCAGATGACCAAAAATCGACCCAGTCCAACATAAAACGAGGGAGTTATGAGCATCTCCGTTGGATCGCGCGATTTGGAAAGATTAACAATCAAAATTGCAAAATGACGATTGAAGAGTTCTAACGAACTTTTGGGATATCGATCGGCCTTAGAATTAGACAATAGTGGTCCCATTTAGAAGCTTGCGGAGTTATCATTCCAATGAGCTCAAAATAGTCTAAATTCAACCACTAAAGAGAGAGTTATGAAGGTTACTATTGGACATGGAGATGAAGGAAAAATTCAGGACCGACGACTGCGATCCCACTTACGGATGGGCAAATGGTCTCTGAATAGGACGATTCAAGTCATGAATGAAATAGCACTAAATTACCTTTCAGATGACTAAAAATCGACACAATCCGACATCTAACAAGGGAGTTATGAGTATCTCCGTTGGATCATGAGATTTAGAGAGATTAACAATCCAAATTGCAAAATGACGATCAAAGAGTCCCAACAAGCTTTTGAGATATCAAACGGTCTCAGAATTAGCCAATTCTGATCCCATTTGGAAGCTGGTCGAGTTACCATTCTAATAGCTCAAAGTAGTCTAAATTCGACCATTGAAGAAAGATTTATGATGGTTACTATTGGATGAGGAGATGAACAAAAAATTTTGGACCGACGACTGCGATCCCACTAATGGATGCGTAAATGGTCTTAGAAAATAACGATTCAAGTCAGGATTGAAAGAGCACTAAAGAACCTTTCAGATGACTAAAAATCAACCCAATCCGACATCAAATGAGGGAATTCTGAGCGTCTCGGTTGGATCACGCGATTTGGAAAGATTAATAATCCAAATTGCAAAATGACAATTGAAGAGTTCCAACGGGCTTTTGGGATATCGATCAGCCTTAGAATTAGACAATACTGCTCCCATTTGGAAGCTTGCCGAGTTAACATTCCAATGAGCTCAAAATAGTCTAAATTTAACCACTACAAAGAGAGTTATGAACGTTACTATTGGACACAGAGATGAATGAAAAATTTAGGACCGACGACTGCGATCCCACTTATGGATGGTAAATGGTCTCTGAATACGATGATTCAAATCAGGAATGAAAGAGCACTAAATTACCTTTCAGATGACCAAAAATTGACACAATCCGACATCAAACGAGGGAGTTATGAGCATCTCTATTAGATCGCGGGATTTAGAAAGATTAACAAACCAAATTGCAAAATGACGATCGAAGAGTTCTAACAAGCTTTTGGGATATCAAACGGTCTTAGAATTAGCCAATTCTGATCCCATTTGAAAGCTGGTCGAGTTACCATTCCAATGAGCTCAAAATAGTCTAAATTCGACCACTGAAGAGAGATTTATGACAGTCACTATTGGACGAGGAGATGAAGGAAAAATTCAAGACCAACGACTGTGATCCCACTTACGGATCCGTGAATGGTCTCTGAATACGACGATTGAAGTCAGGAATGAAAGAGCACTAAACTACCTTTTAGATGACCAAAAATAGAGGTAATCCGACATGAAACGAGGGAGTTCTAAGCATCTCCATTGGATCGTGCGATTTGGAAAGATTAACAATCCAAATTGTAAAATGAGGATCGAAGAGTTCCAACAAGCTTTTGGGATATCGAACGATCTCAGAATTAGCTAATTCTAATCCCATTTGGAAGCTGGTCGAGTTATCATTCCATTGACCTCAAAATAGTCTAAATTTGACTACTGAAGAGAGATTTATGACGGTCAATATTAAACGAGGAGATGAAGGAAAAACTAAGAACCAACGATTGTGATCCCACTTTCGGATGCACAAATGGTCTCGAAATACAATGATTTAAGTCAGGAATGAAAGAGCACTAAAGAACCTTTCAGATGACCAAAAATCGACCAAATCCGACATCAAACGAGGGAGTTATGAGCATCTCCATTGGATCGCGCGATTTGGAAAGATTAACAATCCAAATTGGTAAATGGCGATTGAAGAGTTCCAACGTGCTTTTGGGATATCGATCGGCCTTAGAATTAGACAATATTGGTCCCATTTGGAAGCTTGCCGAGTTACCATTCCAATGAGCTCAAAATAGTATAAATTCAACCACTAAAAATAGAGTTATGAAGGTTATTATTGGACACTGAGATGAAGGAAAAATTGAAGACGGACGATTGCGATTCCACTTACGGATGGGAAAATGGTCTCTGAATACGATGATTTAAGTCACGAATGATAGAGCACTAAATTACCTTTCAGATGACCAAAAATTGATGCAATCTGACATCAAACGAGGGAGTTATGAACAGCTCCATTGGATCGCGGGATTTAGAAAGATTTACAATCCAAATTGTAAAATGACGATTGAAGAGTTCCAACAAGCTTTTGGGATATCGAACGGTCTCAGAATTAGCAAATTTTGATCCCATTTGGAAGGTGGTTGAGTTACCATTCCAATGAGCTCAAAATAGTCTAAATTCGACACTGAAGAGAGATTAATGGCGGTCACTATTGGACGAGGAGATGAAGGAAAAATTAAGTACCGACGACTGCGATCCCACTTACGGATGCGCAAATGGTCTCTGAATAAGAGGATTCAAGTCAGGAATGAAAGAGCACTAAATTACCTTTCAGATGACAAAAATCGACGCAATCTGACATCAAACAAGGGAGTTATGAGCATCTCTGTTGGATCACGCAATTTGGATAGACTAACAATCCAAATTGCAAAAATAATGATTGAAGAGTTCCAACATGCTTTTGGGATATCGATCGGCCTTAGAATTAGACAATACTGCTCCCATTTGGAAGCTTGCCGAGTTACTATTCCAATGAGCTCAAAATAGTCTTAATTCAACCACTAAAAAGAGAGTTATGAAGGTTACTATTGGACACGGAGATGAAGAAAAAATTCAGGACCGAAGACTGCGATCCCACTTACGGATAGGCAAATGGTCTCTGAATATGATGATTCAAGTCAGGAATGAAAGAGCACTAAATTACCTTTTAGATGACCAAAAATCGACGCAATCCGACTTCAAACGAGGGAGTTACGTGCATCTCTGTTGGATCGCAGGATTTAGAAGGATTAACAATCCAAATTGTAAAATGACAATCGAAAAGTTCCAATAAGCTTTTGAAATTTCAAACGGTCTCAGAATTAGCCAATTCTGATCCCATTTGGATGCTGGTCGAGTTATCATTCCTATGAGCTCAAAATAGTCTAAATTCGACTACTGAAGAAAGATTTATGATAGTCACTATTGGATGGGGAGATGAAGGAAAAATTAAGGACCAACGACTGCGATCCCACATATGGATGCACAAATGGTCTCGGAATATAATGATTCATGTCAGGATTGAAAGAGCACTAAAGAACCTTTCAAATGACCAAAGATCGACCGAATCCGACATCAAACGAGGGAGTTATGAGCATCTCCGTTGGATCACACGATTTGGAAAGATTAACAATCCAAATTGCAAAATGACGATTGAAGAGTTCCAACGTGCTTTTGGGATATCAAACGGTCTCAGAATTAGCCAATTATGATCCCATTTAGAAGCTGGTCGAGTTACCATTTCGATGAGCTCAAAATATTCTAAATTTGACCACTGAAGAGAGATTTATGACGGTCATTATTGGACGAGGAGATGAAGGAAAAATTCAGGACCGATGACTGTGATCCCACTTACGAATGCGCAAATGGTCTCTGAATACGTTGATTCAAGTCAGGAATGAAAGAGCACTAAATTAGCTTTTAGATGACTAAAAATTAACGCAATCCACATCAAACGAGGGAGTTATGAGTAGCTCTGTTGGATCACGGGATTTAGAAAGATTAGTAATCCAAATTGCAAAATGACAAACGAAGAATGCCAACAAGCTTTTAGGATATTGAACGGTCTCAGAATTAGCAAATTCTGATCCCATTTAGAAGCTGGTCAAGTTAACATTCCAATGAGCTCAAAATAGTCTAAATTTGACCACTGAAGGGATATTTATGACGGTCACTATTGGACAAGGTGATAAGGGAAATATTCAGGACTGATGACAGTGATACCACTTACGGATGCGCAAATTGTCTCTGAATATGATGATTCAAGTTAGGAATGAAAGAGCACTAAAGAACCTTTCAGATGACCAAAAATCGACCCAGTCCGACATCAAACGAGGGAGTTATGAGCATCACCGTTGGATCGCGTGATTTGGAAAGATTAACAATCCAAATTGCAAAATGACGATTGAAGAGTTCTAACGTGCTTTTGGGATATCGATCGGCCTTAGAATTAGACAATACTAGTCCCATTTGGAAGCTTGCCGAGTTACCATTCCAATGAGGTCAAAACAGTCTAAATTTAACCACTAAAAATAGAGTTATGAAGGTTACTATTGGACACAGAGATGAAGGAAAAATTCAGGACCGACGACGGGAATCCCACTTATGGATGGGAAAATGGTCTCTGAATATGACGATTCAAGTCAGGAATGAAAGTGCACTAAATTACCTTTCAGATGACCAAAAATCGAGGCAATCCGACATCAAATGAGGGAGTTCTAAGCATCTCCGTTGGATCGCGCGATTTGGAAAGATTAACAATCCAAATTGCTAAATAACGATTGAAGAGTTCGAACGTGCTTTTGGGATATCGATCGACCTAAGAATTTGACAATACTGGTCCCATTTGGAAGCTTGCCGAGTTACCATTTCAATGAGCTCAAAATAGTCTAAATTCAACCACTAAAAAGAGGGTTATGAAGGTTACTATTGGACATGAAGATGAAGGAAAAATTCAGGAACGGCGACTGCGATCCCACTAATGGATGCGCAAATGGTCTCAAAATACAATGATTCATGTCAGGATTGAAAGAGCACTAAAGAACCTTTCAAATGGCTAAAAATCGACACAATCGGACATCAAACGAGGGAGTTCTGAGCATCTCCTTTGGATCGCGCGCTTTGGAAAGATTAATAATCCAAATTGCAAAATGATGATTGAAGAGTTCCAACATGCTTATGGGATACCGATCGGCCTGAGAATTAGACAATACTGGTCCCATTTGGAAGCTTGCCGAGTTACCATTCCAATCATCTCAAAATAGTCTAAATTCAACCACTAAGAAGAGAGTTATGCAGGTTACTATTGGAGATAGAGATGAAGAAAAAATTCAGGACCAACGACTACGGTCCCACTTACGGATGGGAAAATGGTCTCTGAATACGACAATTCAAATCAGGAATGAAATAACACTAAATTACCTTTCAGATGACCAAAAATTGACGCAATTCGACATCAAACGAGAGAGTTATGAGCATCTCCGTTGGATCGCGCGATTTGGAAAGATTAACAATCCAAATTGTAAAATGACGATGGAAGAGTTCCAGCGTGCTTTTGGGATATCGATCGACCTTAGAATTAGACAATACTAGTCCAATTTGGAAGCTTGCCCAGTTACCATTCCAATGATCTCAAAATAGTCTAAATTCAACCACTAATAAGAGAGTTATGAAGGTTACTATTGGACACGGAGATGAAGGAAAAATTCAGGACTGAGGACTATGATCCCACTTATGGATGGGAAAATGGTCTCTGAATATGACGATTCAAGTCAGGAATGAAAGTGCACTAAATTACCTTTCAGATGACCAAAAATCGAGGCAATCCGACATCAAATGAGGGAGTTCTGAGCATCTCCGTTGGATCGCGCGATTTGGAAAGATTAACAATCCAAATTGCTAAATAACGATTGAAGAGTTCAAACTTGCTTTTGGGATATCGATTGACCTGAGAATTTGACAATACTGGTCCCATTTGGAAGCTTGCCGAGTTACCATTCCAATGATCTCAAAATAGTCTAAATTCAACCACTAAGAAGAGAGTTATGAAGGTTACTATTGGACACGGAGATGAAGGAAAAATTCAGGACCGAGGTCTATGATCCCACTTATGGATAGGCAAATGGTCTCTGAATACGCCGATTCAAGTCAGGAATGAAAGACCACTAAATTACCTTTCAGATGATCGAAAATCGACGCAATCCGACATTAAACGAGGGAGTTATAAGCATCTCTGTTGGATCGCGGGATTCAGAAAGATTAACAATCCAAATTGCAAAATGACGATCGAAGAGTTCCAACAAGCTTTTGGGATATCGAACGGTCTCAGAATTAGCCAATTTTGATCCCATTTGGAAGCTGGTCGAGTTATCATTCCAATGAGCTCAAAATAGTCTAAATTCGACCACTGAAGAGAGATTTATGACGGTCACTATTGAACGAGGAGATGAAGGAAAAATTCAGGACCGATGACTGCAATCCCACTTGCGGTTGCGCAAATTGTCTCTGAATACGACGATTCAAATTAGGAATGAAAGAGCACTAAAGAACCTTTCAGATGACTAAAAATCATCCCAGTATGACATCAAACGAGGGAGTTATGAGCATCTTCGTTGGATCACGCGATTTGGAAAGATTAACAATTCGAATTGCAAAATGATGATTGAAGAGTTCCAACGGGCTTTTGGGATATCGATCGGCCTTAGAATTAGACAATACTGCTCTCATTTGGAAGCTTGCCGAGTTACCATTCCAATGAGCTCAAAATAGTCTAAATTCAACCACTAAAAAGAGAGTTATGAAGGTTACTATTGGACACGGAGATGAAGGAAAAATTCAGGACCTAGGACTATGATCCCACTTACGGATGGGCAAATGGTCTCTGAATATGACGATTCAAGTTAGGAATGAAAGAGCACTAAATTACCTTTCAGATGACCAAAAATCGACGCAATCCGACATCAAACGACGGAGTTGTGAGCATCTCCGTTGGATCGCGCGATTTGGAAAGATTAACAATCCAAATTGCAAAATGACAATTGAAGAGTTCCCTCGTGCTTTTGAGATATCGATCGGCCTTAGAATTAGACAATACTGATCCCATTTGGAAGCTTGCCGAGTTACCATTCCAATGATCTCTAAGTACTCTAAATTCAACTGTTAATAAAAGAGTTATAAAGGTTACTATTGGACACGGAGACGAAGGAAAAATTTAGGACCGAGGACTATGATCCCACTTATGGATGGGCAAATGGTCTCTGAATATGATGATTCAAGTCAGGAATGAAACTAAATTACCTTTCAGATGACCAAAAATCAAGGCAATCCGACATCAAATGAGGGAGTTCTGAGCATCTCCGTTGGATCGCACAATTTGGAAAGATTAACAATCTAAATTGCTAAATGGCGATTGAAGAGTTCCAACATGCTTTTGGGATATCAATCGGCCTGAGAATTAGACAATATTGGTCCCATTTGGAAGCTTGCCGAGTTACCATTCCAATGATCTCAAAATAGTCTAAATTCAACCACTAAAAAGAGAGTTATGAAGGTTACTATTGGACACGGAGATGAAGGAAAAATTCAGGACCGAGGACTATGATCCCACTTATGGATGGGCAAATGGTCTCTGAATACGACGATTCAAGTCAGGAATAAAAGATCACTAAATTACCTTTCAGATGACCAAAAATCGAGGCAATCCGATATCAAACGAGGGAGTTATGAGCATCTCTGTTGGATCACTGGATTCAGAAAGATTAACAATCCAAATTGCAAAATGACGATCAAAGAGTTCCAACAAGCTTTTGGGATATCGAACGGTCTCAGAATTAGCCAATTCTGATCCCATTTGGATGTTGGTCGAGTTATCATTCCAATGAGCTCAAAATAGTCTAAATTCGACCACTGAAGAGAGATTTATGACGGTCACTATTGGACGAGGAGATGAAGGAAAAATCCAGGACCGACGATTGCAATCCCACTTATGGATGTGCAAATTGTCTCTGAATATGATGATTCAAGTTAGGAATGCAAGAGCACTAGAGAACCTTTTAGATGACCAAAAATTGACCCAGTCCGACATAGAACGAGGGAGTTATGAGTATATCCGTCGGATCGCTCGATTTGGAAAGATTAACAATCCAAATTGCAAAATGACGATTGAAGAGTTCCAATGTGCATTTGGGATATCGATCGACCTTAAAATACAACAATATTAGTCCCATTTGGAAGCTTGCCGATTTACCATTTCAATGAGCTCAAAATAGTATAAATTCAACCACTGAAAAGAGAGTTATGAAGGTTACTATTGGACACAGAGAGGAAGGAAAAATTAAGGACCAACGACTGCGATCCCATTTACAGATGGGCAAATGGTCTCTGAATACGACGATTCAAGTCAGGAATGAAAGAGCACTAAATTACCTTTCAGATGAACCAAAATTGAGATAATCCGACATCAAACGAGGGAGTTATGAGCATCTCTGTTGGATCTCGGGCTTTAGAAGGATTAACAATCCAAATTACAAAATGACGATCGAAGAGTTCCAACAAGCTTTTGGGATATCGAACGGTCTCTGAATTAGCCAATTCTGATCCCATTTGGAAGCTGGTCGAGTTACCATTCCAATGAGCTCAAAATAGTCTAAATTCGACCACTAAAGAAAGATTTATGACGATTACTATTGGACGAGGAGATGAAGGAAAAATTCTGGACCGACGACTGCGATCCCACTAACGGATACGCAAATGGTCTCAGAATATAACAATTCAAGTCAGGATTGAAAGAGCACTAAAGAACCTTTCAAATGACTAAAAATCGACGCAATCAGACATCAAACGAGAGAGTTCTGAGCATCTGTTGGATCGCGCGATTTGGAAAGATTAACAATCCAAATTGCAAAATGATGATCGAAGAGTTCCAACGTGCTTTTGGGATATCGATCAACCTTAGAATTAGACAATACTGGTCCCATTTGGAAGCTTGCCGAGTTACCATTCCAATGAGCTCAAAATAGTCTAAATTCAACCACTAAAAAGAGAGTTATGAAGGTTACTATTGGACATAGAGATGAAGAAAAAATTCAGGATTGACGACTGCGTTCCCAGTTACGGATGGGCAAATGGTCTCTGAATATGACGATTTAAGTCAGGAATGAAAGAGCACTAAATTACCTTTCAGATGACCAAAAATCGAGGCAATCCGACATCAAATGAGGGAGTTATGAGCATCTCCGTTGGATCGCGGGATTTAGAAAGATTAACAAGCCAAATTGCAAAATGACGATCAAAGAGTTCCAACAAGATTTTGGGATATCGAATGGTATCAGAATTAGCCAATTCTGATCCCATTTGGCAGCTGGTCAAGTTACCATTCCAATGAGCTCAAAATAGTCTAAATTTGATCACTGAAGAGAGATTTATGACGGTCACTATTGGATGAGGAGATGAAGGAAAAATTCAAGACCGACGATTGCGATCTCACTTACGGATGCGCAAATGGTCTCGGAATACAATGATTCAAGTCAGGATTAAAAGAGCACTAAAGAACCTTTCATATGACCAAAAATCGACTGAATCCGACATCAAACGAAGGAGTTATGAGCATCTTCGTTGGTTTGCGCGATTTGAAAAGATTAACAATCCAAATTGCAAAATGACGATTGAAGAGTTCCAACGGGCTTTTGGGATATCAATCGGCCTTAGAATTAGACAATACTGGTCCCATTTGGAAGCTTGCCGAGTTACCATTCCAATGATCTTAAAATAATCTAAATTCAACCACTTAAATGAGATTTATGAAAGTTACTATTGTACACGGAGATAAAGGAAAAATTCAGGACCGAGGACTATGATCCCACTTATGGATGGACAAATGGTCTCTGAATACGACGCTTCAAGTCAGGAATAAAAGAGCACTAAATTACCTTTAAGATGACCAAAAATCGAGGCAATCCGACATCAAATGAGGGAGTTATGAGCATCTTTGTTGGATCGCGGGATTTAGAAAGATTAACAAGCCAAATTGCAAAATGACGATCGAAGAGTTCCAACAAGATTTTGAGATATCGAACGGTATCAGAATTAGCCAATTCTGATCCCATTTGGCAGCTGGTCAAGTTACCATTCCAATGAGCTTAAAATAGTCTAAATTTGATCACTGAAGAGAGATTTATGACGATCACTATTGGATGAGGAGATGAAGGAAAAATTCAAGACCGACGATTGCGATCCCACTTACGGATGCACAAATGGTCTCGGAATACAATGATTCAAGTCAGGATTAAAAGAGCACTAAAGAACCTTTCATATGACCAAAAATCGACTGAATCCGACATTAAACGAAGGAGTTATGAGCATCTTTGTTGGATTGCGTGATTTGAAAAGATTAACAATCCAAATTGCAAAATGACGATTGAAGAGTTCCAACGGGCTTTTGGGATATCAATCGGCCTTAGAATTAGACAATACTGGTCCCATTTGGAAGCTTGCTGAGTTACCATTCCAATATCTCAAAATAATCTAAATTCAACCACTTAAATGAGATTTATGAAAGTTACTACTATACACGGAGATGAAAGAAAAATTCAGGACCGAGGACTATGATCCCACTTATGGATGGGCAAATGGTCTCTGAATACGACGATTCAAGTCAGGAATAAAAGAGCACTAAATTACCTTTCAGATGACCAAAAATCGAGGCAATCCGATATCAAACGAGGGAGTTATGAGCATCTCTGTTGGATCACTGGATTCAGAAAGATTAACAATTCAAATTGTAAAATGACGATCGAAAGTGGTGATGGGGGCAGCTCGGCAAGCCCACCCCGATTCAAGGGGAGATCTCTATGGCTATGGATTATATTATCTATGGCTATGATTATAATCCGTAGCCATATGCTTGACCTTAGCATAAGATATTACCATGCTTCTTTGAAAATAAATGTTGCAATAGACCTTATAAAATTTTTAACGGTGAAAATTAATTTTTCTACTACTTTATGTGGTGTAGTCCAAATGATATTTAGATATGATTTTTAATTTTTGATAATGCTCACAATTGATCTCGAAATATGAATGAACGATTGTGGATATAATAAATACATAACCGTTGGGGCATGTAATTTGATTGCTTTTGAACTGTTCGTATAATTCGGAGTTCGAAGAACGTCAGCGCTCTTCTTCGAGCACCGGGCGATCCGCTTCCGGAAGGAAGGCAGGGGCATTTTCGACCTGAGAAATGGGGCCGTACAGCTGGGCCTTATTCTTGGGAGGTAAAAAGCAACTGGGCGTAAAAAGGCTGGTGTGCCATGTATGGGTTGTACAGTTGGAAATTTCTCAATAAAGAAAGGAGCAAGGGAAAGGAGTAAAACAGGAAGCGAGCTTCGTATTTCAGAAACCCTATCTTCTTCCTGAAAGAAAAGAAAACCTTCTCCTTCTTTTGAAATCGCTGGATTCTCATTCTCCAAACCCACGTACGTCTCTCTCTGCACCGTCCATCTGGTGGGCCGTACCCTAGATCCGTGACAGTTCAAGAGAGGACAAAGGTGCGTTTCCCCCTCTTGCCTGCTTTTTGAAAAATTAGAACGTTGGCCTGTAAGTCACTTACAGGGAAGTGACTTTTCACTCCCTGCACCATGAAGTTCCCTGGCAGTTATGCCTGTAAGTGACTTACAGGTTGCAGGTGACTTATAGGTGAATTGCTTCCCCCAAACACCACCAGGAAGTGACTTACTCCAACTTACGGAACTTACAGGCATCCAAACGACCATGCATCCAAAAGACACCTGGAATTAATTTTGCGGTTTTGATTATCATGGAAGAGACAGATTGAGTTCAAACTATGAGGAAATTGAAGTGTACATAAACATGATTTTATCAATTGAAATTCTAGATGTATTTATTAAAAATGAAAGATGGTTATAGAGGCATACATGATTAGTGGCTCGTAGAAATATTATGAGAAGCAAGAATGCATGAACCACACCTTTTGGTTCATTGCTTGAATTCTCAAACAGTTTGGACACCACTGGTCTAACTTACAAAAGAATGATTTATTCTCAAGTTTCTCTCGTAGTTAGAATGCCTCACTTTTACCCTTAAAAAAATAAGAAAAAAAGAAGAAGAAAAGAATAGCTCACTTTCAGCTACCAAGGCATCAGAGTCGCATTCAACAAAGCCTTTCTCTGGCCATGTTCCTGCCAAAATTTGACCATACAATATTGCCTTCAACACAGCCTGAATATTTGAGCAGATGGATAGAAAATATGAAATCACTGCAAAGAGTGATGCAACTAGATCTTCAACGTATCGGATTTAAGTAGAGATTCCCCCCCCCCCCCCCCCCCCCCCCCACACACACACACACACACACACACACACCATTAAGGGTAATGGATTTTTATCAAAGGCTTACTGAAAAACTGGCAAGAAAAGAATACAAGGCAACAAAAACAGAAAAAAGAAGCAGGGGGGCCTATCCGTCAAGATACTTTACAAGAGAGGCCCACTCTGAAACGAGGGCCAAGACTCGAGTGAAGACCAAGTTAGTGCCTGTTCTTCTCGTTCCAAACGACCCACCAAACAACATGAAGGGATATAAACCAACGAATCCTGCCCTTGATGATCAAACCTTCCCTGTTCCAAGCCCATAGTAAATCCTTCACGTCCTTAGGCATAGGCCAAGAAAGGGAAGAAAGATGAAATGACGTGCGATCAAAGATTGACTGTGAAGGGTTAGGAAATGAAGAGGTGATCTATAATTTCCTTTGCTTGCTGACATAGATAACACTTGTTTGGAATTATGAGAGACTACTTCTAAAGATTGTCTATTGTCATGACTCTTTTCCTTCCCGCCAGCCAAGTGAAAGCCACCACCTTTGGAGGGATTGCATAGGATCAAAAGTGATATGCAAATCCTCCATTCACTTTGGTAGGAGGGGGTCAAAGCAGGTTGTAGAAGGAGTTAACTGAAAAATGACCAGAACTATGAGCGGCCCAAACCATGTCTTCCCCTCCAGGAGAGAAAACAAAACGGAGTTCATCTTGGAGTTCAAGAAATTCTTCCAATTCCTTGTCCGAGAGATCTCTTTTACAAGGAGTCCAATAGAGAATAGATTCCCTGAATGAGAAGTATTCCGCCATTGAAATATCAATTGAGGAAAAACTTGAGATAGAGGGCAATCACCGCCCCACACGTCCTCCCAAAACCTAACTCTAGCTCCATCACCAATGGAGAAAGAAATACCTTTCGTGAAAGCCTTCTTATTCTCCATGATCGACTTCCAAACATTAGAAGACCTATAAAGCGTAGACTCCTTATTTTCCCATCCCCCCTTTTCCAACCCGTACTTAGAAGTGATAATTTCCCTCCATAGGTTCCCTTACTCCTTTCCAAAATGCCATAACCATCCTAAGAAGAGCTTTTTCATAGAGCTGAGATCTCTCAAACCATCCCCCCCGTCAATAATTGGCTTGCACACCTCTTCCCACTTTAATAAATGAAACTTATTGCTATCTCCCGCCCCTTTTCAGAAGTTTTTTATTTTATTTTATTTTATTTTTTAAATTGTCCAGTCTTTTCCGAACCACCATAAGACACTTGAAAAGTGACATAAAGCGACATATTAGAGAAGGCAGATTTGAAGAGAGTTAATCTACCTCCCAAAGAAAGATGTTGACCTTTCCACTTCGAAAGCTTCCTTTCCATTCTTTCTATCACCTTGTCCAAAAGGTGGATCACAGGTTTCCCGATACAAAGAGGTAGACCCAAATAGTAGGATGGAAACGATTCGACCTTACAACTGAAAATGGAGGCAAAGTGGGATACCTCTTCCTGAGATAAATGAATGCCCAAGATCTCACTTTTTCCCATGTTGATTTTCAGCCTAGATACCACTTCAAAACAAACGATAATCTTAAGTAAGCTATCCATCATACGTGGAGAGGTGTCACAAAAAATGATGGTGTCGTCGGCGAACTAGAGGTGCGAGATGGGGTTAATGTTTTTGGAGACATGGAACCCACTAATAAGATTAGCCTCTTGGCCTTTCGCTAGCATCCGACTAAAGGCTTCCGCCACAATCAAGAATATGAAAGGGGAAAGCAGGTCTCCTTGGCGAAGACCCCTAGAAGTTTTGAAATATCCTATGGGGGAGCTGTTGACTAACATCGAACAAGTCATAGAAGTTAAGCATGTCTGGATCCATTTTCTCCAAGTATCACCACAACCCAGTCTTTTCAATAAATAGTCGACGTAGTCCCATTGAATGTGGCGTACGCGTTCTCTATGTCTAACTAACAAATGATGTGTCTTTTTTTTTCTTTAAATCTTGAATCAATGAACTTGTGAGCTATTAGAGCAGCATCCATAATTTGGTGACCTTCCCTAAATGCCCCTTGGGAGTGAGAGATGATTTCCCCTATCACCTTACAGAATCACATAGCAAGCATTTTGGCTATGATTTTGTATGAACTACCAATGAGGCCGATAGGACAGAAATCTTTAATGTTTTCAGCTCCCTCAACTTTCGGAACAATAGCTATGAAAGTCGCTCCATAAACTGGGTTGAGGATCCCATTAACAAAGAACTCGTTGACGAAGCATATCCCATCGCTCTTCACCATGTTCCAAAAGACTTGGAAAAATGCCATGGGAAAGCCATTTGGGCCCCGCACCTTATCGTTGCCCCAAAATATCAACAACTTCCTTGACTTCAGTTTTAGATATCTAACTCTCCAACTCACCTACTTTGATAGATGATAGAGAAGCAAACGGAAGGAAATCCAATTGAGGTCAAGTCCAAGAGTCTCTGGAAAGGAGCTTCTCATAGAAGGAAACTATAGCATTACAGACTTATGCTTTCTCCTCTACCTTTTACCTTCCACTGAGATAGCCAAGATTCTGTTATTTCTGGCCATTGTCGACATTACATCGTGGAAGAAAGCCGTGTTTCTATCTCCTTCTAACCATAGGGCTTGGGACTTCTGACGTCATTTGATCTCGTCCTCCTTAAGACGTTTTGGGTATTCTTGAAGTAGTACCTCCCATCTGATTCTATCTCTCGTCCTCCTTAAGACGTTTTGGTTATTCTTGAAGTAGTACCTCCCATCTGATTCTATCTTCTGCCGATAGAGAGTTGGCTTCTTCCTTGAGGTCGATGGAATTGATCTCTTCTTGGATGCTCACGATTTTAGCTTCTCTCTTCCTGGACGCTCACGATTTCAGCTTCTCTGGTCCCGTAGACTTCTTTGCAAAGTGTTAAGTTTGCTTTTGAGCTTTTTTAGTTTCAGATGCAACCTATTGCCATAAACGGAAGAGACCTGGAACTCGTTCCACCAATTCGCCGTGAAACCGGAAAAACCATTCACCTTGAGTCGACGTAATTCAAATATGAAAAGTTTGGGAACCCAACTGTCATTTACAGACTGAAGAATAGGCCTATGATCTGAAGTAGTCTTGGGAAGACCTTTTAGCTAGATGAGAGGATCTGCTTAACCTTGCAGGTGAATACAAAAACCTGTCAAGACGAGACATTATGGGATTACTCTGACCATTGGTGCAGGTATAAGTAGCCCCTTGCATAGGAATATCGACCAATTCGAACCTTCGAACCAATCAGCGAATGCCCTCATACTAGCGGTGATATGGGACTTCGAAGATTCTTGTGAGTAAAGCGGGTCACATTGAAACCCCCCTTATGAATCAAGGAAAGTACCATTTGTCTGGAATCGACCAAAGCTCGTCCCAAAATCCGTTTTTGATAGTTGCTTTTCAAGGTCCGTATGTTATCATAAGAAGCCATTTGAAACTAGAAGATAGCTCTGATAACACCACAAAAATTGAGAATTCGCCACACCAGCTGTCTTCTTTTTTCCATAAGCTAGAATTCCATGCAACCACTACACCTCTTGTTGACCCTATTGCATTGAGAGCCACGAAGTCTTTGGGGCTAGAGTCCCATAACTCATCCAGAATGGCATTACTGAATGAAGAAAGCATAGTTTCTTGAATTGTTAAGGTCTGGGGTTTCAACTTCCTGCAAGCTGCTTTGACTTGGAGACGCTTCTCTTCGGATCCCAAGCCCCGAGCATTCTAATTGAGTATCTTCATCGAGAAACCGATCATGCCCTTCTACCCTTAGAGGTTGCTTGACACGAAGTTGATAGACGTCTCTAGCTGCATTGATTCTCTCTAGAATTTGGGAGAACGCCGAGAAGGTCTTCTGGATACCTCTTTGCCCCTCTACTTGACAAACTGAATGAAGGCTAGTGTCCACATCCTTTGCCTGGAGGGATAGACCGAGTTTCCTTCCCACCCGATTGATCATACCTTTGGTCCAATCAATCTCATCTTCCAATAGATCCTATTGCATCTGCTCTCTGTCTTCTGTTTTGGTCGGATTAACGAATTGTTCCTTACCTTCAAAATAATGATCGATCCTTCCAATCGTCACTTGTAGGGGTGTGATATCCCATGTCTCCACAAAGACCTCCCCCATCCTAGATGGTGATCTTTCAACTTGAATCTCCACCTCGATCAAAGATGCCTCATCTGCCTCGATCTCCAACACAGAAGGAGAAACTCCCTCCTCATTGGAAGCCTCCTGTGTGAGTCGAGATGAAGGACGAACTAGGGCAAGAGAATTGTCTCCAAGCTGATGCAAAACATTCCGATTTCTTCAATAAAATCTTCTAGGCTAGGGAATTTCAATTTGGAAAATTGCAAGTCTTCTGATAGAAGAGCTGCCCTCGAACTGTCCCTACAGTAAGGAATGATAGTCTTGGAATGGCTTGAAGTTAAGTCTTTAGGTTGAGGCTGAGATGACATGTGCTGAAGGTAAGTATTGTCTAACCCACGTGTCAGAGTTAGCACAGGAGGGCCGTGGCCATCTTCTCTTGCTTCGCATGCCCTACACGTGTGAGTATACTTCTCTTCACATGTAACAACAATGCCATCTATTGGTTTGTCGACACGAGGATAGGAGATGTGGCCTACCTGTTCACCGCCCAAAGCTTGACTTTTGACCAAAGCCCAACTTTTGAAATGATGCGACACAGCTGTGACATAATCGTTGCTTCGGATGGGGGTTTGGATTTGACCTTGTTCAGCATGTGTCTCGACATTGTAGCTATGGATGGGGGATTGCATCCGACCTTGTTCGACACATGACTCGATGTCATTGCTTCGGATGGGGGTTTGGACCTTATCTTGGTGCGAGTTGTCTATATGTTCCATCTTGCCTTGATCACTCGGACCTTCCGTTGGAGTCTGATCCTTACCCTGGACCTGGCTGCTTGGTTTTGGAAAAAAAATCTCTGGTAGACGAGGGGAAGTAGACGACTAGTGCGGTGGATTCTCTGGTACCACGAAAACTTTTAAGGGCGAGTTTTTCTCCAAACCAGCTCCTGTGGAGTAAGGATGGGAGAGGGTTGGACTAGAGTCCGCCTCCTGTCCCCCAACCCTCGCTTGACCAATGGCTTCATTACAACTCAGACCTACATCTTTTAGTGGTCCGTGGTTGACAGAGAGAGGTACTCCATCTTGAGGCTTGGCTTCGGCGTGAGACACTGGTTCTCTGTGCTTCCATCATTCTCGCCATCAAGGAGGAAAGCCCCAAACTCCTTCTTTGTCCACTTTGATGTACAGGCCTACATTTCCCACCTGCATCTTAATTCGATTGGGGCCAAGGGAGGATTTTTTCACCCTGATATAGACTCTAGCCACACTAATATCTTCTCTTGATTTAGAAATTTTGTCGATGGCAAGAACTGTACATATACAACCTCTGATGGCGCAAAAAAACTTTGCATTCCACGGTTCCGCGGGGATACCCCAAAGCAAGAACTGCCCGTCTTCGTACGCAAAGATGGATCTATTTTCCCACCTAGCCACTATGAGAATAGGTTCATCATTGAAGAGGGTTCCTGCCAATACGATTTTGTCCACATTCGATTCAATCTTTAGGATGATCTAGAGATTGTTGGCATTAATCACCTTGATTTTATAGTCCCACTCCTTCAACTTGCAACAAGTCTTCAACCATAGCCTTACATGAGAGAGAAACAAGAGGATTGCTCAAAGAGGATATCATTCAATTGTCTTATCCCATAGATGAATATCTGTATGCCCCTGTAATTTTCATTACTAAGGGTGATCCTTCGCCTGACCTCTTCATGTATCTCCTTAATATGTTGCGCAATGGCTTCGGCATTCTGTCTTTAATCTTGATCGAGTAGCAATAGGAAGTGGGACTAAATTAATAGGTTATTTGAGGTCACATACCTATCATAATTTCGAAAGGAGAGTCCCATATTGTTCACAGAACTATTAGAAGCAAATTCAACTTGTGGTAACACGATGTCCCATGAGATGATATGATCACCAACCATACATCGAAGTAGGTTCCCAAGATTGCGGTTGACAACTTCGGTTTGCCCATATGTTTGTGCATGATAAGCACTTAAGAACTTTAATTTAGTTCCCATCTTAGACTACAAGGTTCACCAGAAGTAGCTCATAAACTTAATATCACGATCAAATACAATTGTTTTGGGAATACCATATAGATGAACCACCTCTTTAAGGAAAACATTGGCGATGTGCAGGGCGTCTGATGTCTTCTCATAAGGAATGAAATGGGCCATCTTCAAAAAGCTGTCAAACCACAACATAAATAGTGTTATAGCCACGTTGAGTCTTAGAATCAACCTAACATGCCTTAGTAGAACATGCCCATGGCTCCACACAACCTCATAGAAAGGGGATGATCATCGAATGGGATGTGTGAAGTCCTTGCTAAACTCTTTCTCGTGCGCAGCATGCTTCTCTTTACTATTCACCCTAGCAGGCAGGAGCTCCTTCATTTGCTCTCCCGCTTTCATTAGAATGTTAGGACAATGCTCTATTTTCCGATCTCTCTACCAACTGCTTCTTAAGGCACGAAACCTAACCATTCTTTGACACTTGCCCACAATAGTTGCACTTCGACCAATATTAGTTTTTGTGAAGTGGCTTCTCATGTTGACAACCAATGTCAGGTGGTCAGGCATTTTTGACTACCTCTGCAACCACACAAAACAAGAAGCATGTTAGAAATAGCAAGTGATATTGTTTCAGTTACAATTCTCCCAATGGATAACTTTCGCATCTCAACCTATCATGTGCATACAAGATCCCCATTGAATAAGTTGGCCCCACCATAAGGATCATCTGGCGCAAGAATCAGCTAAGCCACTCACGAGGTGGACCACACTTGTATTTTGTTATTTATCAGCGGTTCTACATTACAGTATTGTGTAGCCCACCTGATGAGTGGGTGGGGTTCATTTTCACACAAGGTGATCCTCATGGTGGGGCCAACCTATTGGACCGGATGGATCTCAGATGACCATGATAGGTGGTAATTATCTGCTGGTGGATGGTAGCTTATCATCCAAAATGGTTGGATGTTAGTCATCATCATCATCATCCAGTCCTTATTCCAATAAATTTGGGTCGGCTACATGAATCCTGTTATGCCATTCCACTCTATCAAGGGCCAGACCTTCAGTTAGACCATAGGTCATCAAGTCTTTTCTTACAGTGGTTGCCCACAAGTGGGCCCCATGGGCCCATATCCAACATGTTACACATGATTCTTTTCTCTTGGTTTGCCATCCCTTTTGCTAATTGTTTCATTCATTTCATGTGCTTACTTGATTTTTCTGTACTATCTTTTTAGTAGGAATATGCTGTTTATTTTGTTATTTCGCTTGTTTCTTTGAAATCAATGTCAATCTCATACCAATACTAAGGGAATATATTCAACATACATTTTATATGCAGCAGTAACCGGCACCCTTTATGATGCCAGAAGTTCCAAAGGATTCAAGATGTCATCCCAAGCAAAATGAATTAGGACCCAACTATTTTGGTTACTACAAACATGCAATACTGGAACTATTCTCTCAAAATGAGGACTTCCTTTCACCTTTCTCCAGCCAAGGTCCTAAATCATCCACGAGAGTATCTGAAAAGGTCAAAACTAAAGAGATCAGTGACTATAGTTCCAACAATAGAGAAGCTAAAAGTTGTAGTGGTTCTGGTTCGTTATTTAGTGGTGGAATAGAAGGGCTTTCAGATTCCAAGAGAGACATGGTGAAAGCATTTCTCAAGCAGAGTGTAACTGACTTAAATCAGGAAGTTGATGAGGTACATTTCAATTAGCTCCCTGCCCCCCCTCTCTCTACTGCATATATTTGAATGCTGTAGGAGATTTAGTGATGTAGTGTCTAGTGTGTGAGCATGCATTTGTTATTGGGGCATGTGTGGAGTATTTTAGTTGTATGGGGTGTGTTATATTGGTGCTCCCTCAGGACCCCATACCTTTTAATAGTGCCTAGGATTTTATAATCAAGTGTTAGGGTGTGAGAGACTCCATTACTCTCTACATAAACCTCTTCTTCCCAAACTCTTGTCTTCTTCATGTGAACAATTACATGGTATCTGAGATGGTGGTTAGATCTGCAAAGAATAATCCTCCCCACCCCTTTTTCATCTTCTTTTCTTCTTCTCCTCTTCCCTTCCTGCTGCTGTCATTGTCCTCCATCATCAACTGGTGCACCATCCAGTGCGACAATTCACCCAGGCTAGTGCACCATCAGGCAGCAAAGGTTGGCTCACCAGCTGGCAGCAGGGCCGATGCATCAGCCAATTCATGCAGACTACATCACTACATCTCCTACAAATTTAAAGACAGACAGTTATTGACATTGATGCTTTGAAGCTAAGGTATTTGAAATTCATGTGTGTTCTTGATCGTGGCTGGAACTTACCCATGAAGTTGCATAGTTGAGGACATTTCTGAGAACATCTTCCAACATGGTTGCTCATTATGATGTGGTCTTACTCGTCAATGATATTTATGCATTTTTCACCATTATTAGATGATCAGCCCCATGTTGGATGCAGATATTAGTTCGTGTTCTAGCGATTAACCAGATTCAGTTGGATTTAAGGGAGAAAGAGCCATCGGCATGCTGTTCAAGTGCATTGGATCAAGACATGAGCGACCATGTCTGTAAGAAGCAGAAGAGATCCTCTTCTCCCCTTTCTAACTTCGCCCATAGGCATATCGGAGCTGACGGCTTCCAATCTAATGTACAGGTATACAATTCATCCATCATCTATTTCTCTTAATGTTGAATAATCGATTAAAAAAACTCTTAATGTGGAATTAATTTTGGGGTTTTGATCATCATGGAGGATACAGATTGAAACACCTCAAACAATGCGGAAATTGAAGTGTACATAAATGTGTTTATATATATTGAAATTCTAGATGCATTTATTAGAAATGGAAAATGGGTATAGAGGCATGCAAGGTGAATAACTCGTAGAAATATTATGTGAAGCAAGAAGGCATGAGCCACACCTTCTCATTGCTTGAATTCACAAATAGTTTGGACACCACAGGTCTATTTATCTGACAAAAGAATGATGTATTCTGGAGTTTCTCTTGTAGTCAGATTACCTCAGTTTTAGCTAACAAGGCATCAGAGTCACATTCAACAAATCCTTCTCTGGCTGTCTTCCTGCCAAAAATTGACCATGCAAGATCACCTTCAACACAGCCTGAATATTTGAGTAGATGGATAGAAAAAGGAAATAACTACAAAGATGCATTCTATATCTGAAATCCTTGTAGCATCTGCCTCCCTACATTTAAATTGCTTACCTTGCGTGTGTTTATTCGAAGCCATAACTATGACAGTGGAGCCAATTTTATGAAGGTTGCACTTGGGTGCACCAATTTTATGATTTCTTCACCAAATTAGACCGACTGACAATGGAATTTAACAAAATTTCATGATATTTGGTGCAACCAAACACAACCTAAAGAAATAGGAAAGGGCAATGATTAAATATAAAGGTAAAGAAAGAGCAGGAAACTGATTTTATATTGTTAGTTATTTTATTTTACTAAAAGTTCTAAAAGGATTAACTGATTTTTATTGAAAATAGAAAAATGTAACAAATCATTGCAAACATTAATTGATTTTAATGCTGTAGTGAAAAATAACTTGTAATGTGAGCTACGTTCCATGTAGCTTATAGTGTATGCAAATTATCATGTAGCATAGGCCACACACAACTTAAGTTATTTTCATGAGCTACGTAGCGTTAAGGCTATGCTATGCTACATAGCATAAGCTACATGCTACGTAGTGTAACTATTTAAAACATTGGTTGTCATAAATGAAGAGCTTCACTGTTGCCGTCCCAAGTTTATTCCTCCCTCCTGTTCATATTTGTTTCAACTTCTTCTGCTCTGAAGATTCCTGCCTATATAGCATCGAATTACCTATAGGAGGCACTGCTTGCTCCCCCCTTGAGTATCATGTCGGGATGCTATTATAAATGTTTCATGTACTTACTCGTCTACTTCTACTCCAAATCCACTACCTTGAGCTGGCAGAGGCTGTCACATGCTAAAGTCACGATGTGGACCTCTAGAGACCTCCTTTGGCCATTTTCCCTCCTACTTCCATCTACCATGTCACGAACTGAACTTGCTCTCCCGAACTTTGTTTGTCTTTCTTCATCCCTTTAAGCAGTATGTAGACTCTCTCTATCGGTGGCCTCCTTGACTCAATGTGATGTAGAGCAGGTCGCAGACACATTCATGTCCAAGATGAATCAGAGAAGGCCTGATCAGAGGCAGAAGTCATCAAAATTATCAGAACCTTAAAACAGGCATATCTCGCAAACTGGAATGAGTTACTCCACGTACCATGTATGATTTTGGGGTAGGACGAGCTACTTTAGCCAACCAACCCGGCTATGCCGGGTTGCCCACGCCGAATTTGTGAGATTCTATCATATCGACGACCGAATTCCATGTTTAATTCCGTTTTTACTACAAATAGTAGGTTTTAGTTTGATTATAACTCTTCATCCGTTGGGCTTTAGGAGTTGCGCCCAACATGAAAAGTGTTTAGAAAAATTAGGAGAATAATGTGGTTAAGCCACATATGACACTTACTAGAAATAGAAAATTTACTATTTATAGTAAGTTACGAATTTTAGGGAGTTTTAGTTATAGTTTAATTCTTAAACTTCTTCCTAGTCTTAGTATCCCTATTTAAAGGGTTGTAGACTCGTTTATTTTAGCAATCAATCAATTTACAAATTTATTAGAATTTATTTATATTTTATTACTTTCTTTCCTCATGGATTCGAGAAGTCTCTATGAGGAGTCCAGAGAAGCTCCGTGGATTCGAAGTAGTTATCCTTGAGGAAGACAGTGCTCGACCTCATCACGTTCATCCCTGCGTCACAATGTCACCATCCCAATGAGCCCTCTCTCCCTCGGTAAACCCAACCACCCTAGCTCAAGCTTTATCAATCACGACCTTCTTCTTTTTCATTGCCTTTTCCCTTACACATCTCCTGAATATTTCTCATCTGCTTCCTTACTCCTTTTAGGACATTTGCACGTCCAGTGAATTGTCACTTTTGATGGGCATGGTGCAAGTACCAAGTAACATGAAAGGATCAGGTATCGGGTCCATGAGTAGATTGTGTACAGACATCTATGTATCTACTCATGCACCTGTGTGATCCCTGTTTATGATGATAATTCCATGATAAATTATGCCATTGGGGAGAACCTCCTAGCGAACATTGGGGAGGTAGGCTTTTTTCTTCATTAGTTTGAGGGTTTTGGTGCATTATAGTAAGGGGAATGATCTAGCGCAGACGCAGTTGAGTATACCATACAATTGACTGTGTGGGCTCAATTCGAGATGTGTCAGATATCCAAAAACCATGCATCAGATACTCATCATGAGAATGGGATGCCGCCAAAACCAACCAGCTCCAAAACTCAGGTGGGCCACCTTTGAATGAACTTCAAAATAGGGAGTGATGTTAAATCATGGATGGTGTGCGCCACACACACCAACCTACGGAGGGTGTCACCTCCCAACTGTTCCTTGTGCCATGGTTCACCTGAGTTTCCAACCACTTGATTTTTGGGCTCTCAGACAAAAATGGGATGGTGCGACTAGTGGTCGGAGTGGCTGTCATGCAAGCATCATAGTGGGTCCCAATAACTTTTGGTAAAGTCGATTGCACACGATAATTCCCCCTGTAGTAACATGTAAATGTCTGATGACTTTCTTGTAATTTTGGGCTTTGTGGAAACAAGGCTTAAATATCTCTTCAAGTAATTCACCATTACATAAAAAAAAAAACTCTTATAAGTAATTTTGTTGTGAATGGTGCTTACATTAGATCTTTTAATGTTAATGTGTGGAATTCTCCTTGTATAAGCATCATTATTTAACTGACAAATTGGGCCTCTAATGCTTTCTAGGCGAATAAAGATTTTCAGTTGCTTCTAGAAATTAATGGATTACACTCTGAGGAAGCTTTGAGGAAGTGTTCGGCTGATTTATCAGCAAAGGTGATTTTTATTTTCTGTTCTTTTTTTAATGATTGTAAGGTTCTTTTGTGTGTTTTGTTGTTGTTGTTGTTGTTGTTGATAAATTCAAAAGTGGAGATGTTCATCTGGAGTTTGATGTGATCCCCACATACAATTAAACTACAGTGGAAATTTTATAGGACAGCTGTAAGACTATCTATGTGTAACAGAACAAGATGTTGGGTAGTTAAGGAACAACATTTTCATTGGATGAATGTAATTGAAATGAATATGTTGAGATGGATGAGTGTCAAGACAATGAAGGATAAAATTAGATATGATTATGAATGCGTTCAAGGGAATTTGGAATAGAAAGAGAGACTAAGGGAAGATGGAGATAGAAGACGAAAGGATAAGAAGAAGAGAACGAAGAAGAATGGGGCATAATAGCATGCTAGTCTCAATGACTAATGCATCTTATTAATAATGGAAAAAAGGGACTAAGGGAGACCAATAACCTACTCTTCATGACTACACGAGAACATGTACATGATCTTTATACCATCTACAACACACGCCCACACACCCACACACACATATTTATGTATCTTTATACCATCTACAATACATATACATCTATCCCCTCAAGCTGGAGCATTATGTCAACCTTGCCTAGCTTGGAACACATTTGATGAAGGTGATGACGACCAATTCCTTTAGCAAGTCAGCAAGTTTATCTTCATCTTTTCTGATAGGAAATTTGAACTACCTTGGAAGCCCCATTCTCACTGATGAAGTGACAAAACGTGTGCTCATGATACACTGGATTGGAAGAGAGATGAATTGCCACAAGTTATCACAGTGAAGTTCCATTGGAAGAATAATAGGGATATCCAAGTCTATCAAAAAAGACTTCAACCAAAGTAGGTCACAAGCAACATGGGCCATGGCCTGATATTCCACCTTAGCGCTCAAATAGGAAATGACTAGTTACTTTTTTACTTTTCCATGCAACGAGGTTACCCCCAAGGCCCCAACTAATGTGCAATAATTGGTAGCAGATCTTCTATTTGTATGAGATCCAACCCAGTCAACCTGTGTATATCTGTCCACGTCAAGATGACAATGCTTAGAATGTAGAAGGCCTCTACCAGATATCCCTTTCAAATATTGCAAGATGCTATAGACAACCTTTAGCTGACCTAAATGGGGAGCATGCATGAGTTTTTTACAATACTAACCACACAAGCAATATCTGTTCTAGTAATTGTTAAATAGACGAGTTTGCCAACTAGTTGTTGATGCATACCCACTTCTCGCAAGTCGTAACTAGTGATTTAAATATTGGTATCAATGCACGTATCACACCATTAGGATATAGAAACATATTGGTATTGCATGGGAAATATATCGGGGAATGTATTGTTGTTTGAGGGAAATATTGAGAGATGATGGATTTTTTCAATAAAACTTTAGGATATGTTGAAAGAGACATGATTACACACTTGGAACTCAAAAAATCACAAAAAACAAGTATGCACAACAAGTTTCCTTTGCATATGGTCCTAAACTATGTGTTGTTTGATAGAAGTGGTGCAATTATATCCAAAATGAGTTCATATAATTCATAAATCATACAATACAAATATACAAACATATTCTCCCAAAACAATTTAAGAGAAAATGGATTTTTGTGGGGGTTTTTTTTTTGGTGAAATTTCGAGAGGGGAATGTATTGCAATGTATTGATGATACATATCACAATGTATCTTATGCATCAACAATATAGGGGGGATTTTATGAAGGTTTTTGGTAAAATATCGCAATGTATTGATATATTGCAATATATCGGTGATACATTGCGATATATCGGTGATACATTGCGATATTTTCTACAATAGAGGGGAATTTAACAACTCCTCTTGTATATCGTATCGGCCACATGCGATATTGATAGTATCGACCTATATATCAGCCAATACTATCGATATTTAAATCACTGCTCGCAACAAACCTCTGCTTTCAGATTGAAGATGATGATTCTGCTCAATGAGAGTGTCACTTAGGTTTTCAATTGACTAACATCAGGCAATAAGCCAATGTCATCTATCCTGAGAGATGACTATGCCCTATTTGGACCTAGCCCCTCTATTCCCAAGAAATACCGTAACCAGTGTTTTAAGTATCAATGATGTCGGCCGATATATCCCATGAGATATCTTGTATCCCACTTGTGCGATATGAAACACACAAGTATTGCGATATATCTCACATGTTCGATCCGATAAGCATTTTTGATTTTCGATCCTTTTTTTTTTTCCTTATGTAAATCATGTTTAATCAGTGTCAAATTGTTACAAATCATGGATTTTGAGCTTTGATTTCGAGATTTGAAGGAGATGGGCCGAGTTGCGGAAAATTGAAAAAAATCAAAATTTCCTAATTTCTCACAAATCGATTGCAATCCGTGTCCAAGCATAAAATCAAAAATGTATGTAACCGGATCTAGTGATTCTTCTTTTGCTTTTGAATGTATTGATTTCGTTTCCACATGTTTTGTTACATTTATAAATTATACGAATAGACTTTGAACATACTTGTATCAATTTAGTTAGGCAATGCATATATTAGGAACCCATACAATGAAAACTTATTATGCACGGTATTCTGTAACGGTAACTGTGGTCATAATGGTCACCACTGTTTCTTTTATGATATGGGTTGTAACGGTTGGTACGACCCTTGTAACGGCTGTTACTCTCTCTCTCTCTCTCTCTCTCTCTCTCAAATTTTAAAAACCCAAAAAACCAATATTTGTCCTATAACGTTGAAAAGAAAAATCTGAAAAAACCTATATATGCCCTGTAATAGACCATTATGGGGCTGTTATGGCTTTTACAAGGGGCAAAATGGGCCAATGACAACGATTATAGGTTACTTTTTTCCATAATGGTTGTTATGGCCGTTACAACCCCACAACGTATAATGGTTGCCACTGTTACCTTTACATAACGGCCTTTATGGCACACCATGCTATTATGTGCACTCATTTTTTGTAATGTTTTGATTTCGAAGTGTATATTGATGTCTTTTTTAACAATCACTGAAGTTTCATTGAAAAATTAGACCAAATTTCCAATGTTTCCCCATGTTTCCGACAACAATGATACATTATGTGATATGACCGATATATCCCATGCGATAACCAATACGTATCTGTATCCCAATGGTGTGATACGTAACGTGATACCGATATTTTGAACATTGATCGCAACAAATGAAGATCTAAACTCTTGACTAAGATAATATTACAAGCTACAATGTCCTCTGTATCATTCACAGTAATGACATTGCCATCAACATGAACAATTTCAATTGTGATACCAACATCTAACTGCCTAAAAAATAGAATATGATAATTTCAATTGTGATACCAACATCTCACTGCTGTAAAAACAGAGTATGAGACAACTGTGACTGTTGCCAAATTTAACATAGCACTACTGAAGTGCTTAAACCACGCATGAGGAAATTGTTTCAAATCTTTTTTTGAGCCTACACATGATGTCAAGCCAACAGATGATTGGGGATCATGAGGTCGAGCCATATACACATCTTCCAATAAATCACCGTGAATAAATGTATTCTTAGCATCAAGTTAATTATGATGCCAAGAATTGTTAGCAGCATGAGACAAAGCATACAAACATAATTTACTTTAGCAACTAGGGCAAATATTTCATGGAAGTGGACCCTATTGGTTTTGATGAAACCCTTGGCCACAAACCGGGCTTTATATCCTGCTATTTCACCATCTAGTTTGTACTTAAAGGTGATTACTCACAGCCGACAACATATTTCCCTGGTGGCAACTTCACTACTTCTGATGTCTGATTCTTTTCGAGTGCTTGAATCTCCTTAAGCATAACTTCTCTCTGCTTCAGGTGGGATAAAACTTGACTGACTCTAGAAGGTACTGAAACAGAGGAAATAGTAGACAGAAAAGCAATATATGAAGGAGAGATGGATCTATATGAGTTAAACTTAGAGATCGGATGAGAAGTACAAGCACATCTTTCTTTCCATAGGGCAGTATTAAGATCATTATCTGGAGTAGCAGAAGGAACATTAGTTATCATACTTGAGTCTGGAACCTTGGATGGAAGAGAATTAGGAGATGTCCTTTCCTTGTCATTTAATCGATCATATGTTTTAGTAATTATTGTTTGTTTTTGTAGTAAAAGGGTAGGAGTTGCAGCAAAAGATTGAGATAGAGACAGATTCATCAACAGATGTATAAAAAATGTTGGTGTTAATTAAGAAAAGTAGAAAACATGAGAGGAGAACGTGAATACAAGATAAAAGGAGAGAGAGAGAGCTTAAGGAGTGCTCATGGCCCCCTCATACTCTTAATATATTTAGAGCTTTCATAAAATGTATGAAATTACACATATACCCTCTTTTTTTGAGAGATAATTACACATATACCCTCTCAACTTCAGTATTCCCATAACTTACACTAATGCTAAATGTTACCCTCACTAAACATATGAGACATGTGAACCACTACATGGACTACTCCTAATCATCTTATCATCATCCACCAACAAGTTGGGCCACACAATCATTGTTTTCCATCACAGTCCATCAACACTCCCTTAAGCTGGAGAATATATATCGTGTATGCCTAGCTTGGTAAAGAGACTATCCAAATGAGTTCTTCTAAGAGCTTTAGAATGAGTTCTTCTAAGAGCTTTGGTGAAGATATTTGCTAATTGATCCCGGGACTTAAAAGATGGCTTACAAATCTCATTGCCAGTAACTTTTCTCTAACAAGGTGGCGGTCACGGTATGCTCCAACAACTTTTCTCTAACAAAGTGACAATCAACCTCAATATGCTTTGTTCATCCATACATACATCCATCCATGCATACATACATATGCATCCATTGATCCATGCATACATGCATACAAACATATATCCATCCTCCTTGCATGCATGCATACGTGCATGCATGTATACATACATACATGCATGATCCATCCATCCATCCATCCATTCATGCATATATCAATACATACATGCATACATACATATACACATCCATACATGTCTATGCATCAATCCAACCATTCATCTTTACATCCATCCATGCATACATGATACACTAATACATCCATCTATCCATGTGCACATGCATACAAACATCTATCCATCCATGCATCCATTCATACATGCACGATCCATCCATACATCTGTACATACATGCATGATCTATCCATATATCCTTCCATACATATATACATAGATACATTGCATAAATACATGCATGATCTATCCGTCTAGCCTTCCATGCATATACATAGACACATCATACATGCTCCATCAACTACCCATTCAATCTTCCATCCATGCACATATAGATGCATACATAACATACATACATACATACATACATGCACGTTGACATCCATAAAAACTGCACCCATCCACACAAATACATCATACGATCATAATTTCATGAAATGAAAAATTATTCGTTTTTATCAATAAAATTTTTCCTTTTTATTTCTCATAATTTTTCAGTCCTTGAAAAGGTAATATTTTTATCAAAAAATTGAAGACATTATTTATCAACATCCATTCATAAATTAAAAAAAAACAGTAAAATAAATTAGATAATTATTTTTTCAAATAAAAGAGATTTCTAGTTAATTTTTGTAAATTTATATAACTAAAAACGATTTGAAAAATTGAAAAGTTTACATGAATCAATAGATCGGACAACTCTCATCAACATACTAGTATTTGGGTTCTTAGTTACTAATTTTAGGGTCCTCATCTAACCTTCCATATTATCTTTCCTTATTTTGCTGTCCTAAATCTGTCCTAGCTAGGATCAACAAACATTGGAGGGACTTCCTTTAGAATGGCAACTTGGGTAGCAGAAGTTTCATCTCCTAAGCTGTTCTACAGTCTGTAGGCTTTATATGGAATGAGCAGGAATTAGAGTCCTATCTGATGTGAATCAGGCTCTCCTTGGAAAATGGTTGTGTTTTTCTGGGGTAGTCTTTATTTAGTGCTTTATGTGGGGTCATGGCCTTTTGGCCTTGGGCTGTTCTCGTATAGCTTTTTATATCTTTTCTTTTCTCTGTTTTCTGTTTATTTGGGTTTTGGCCTCTTGGCCTTCTTATATAGGTTTGAGTTGTATAGTTGCCTTTTTAGGTTTTTCTGAGTTCTTTTGTTTCTTGTTTTGGGTTGCTGTTGCTTCTCTTTTTATAAATATATTTCATTCTTTGAAAAAAAAGGATGAAAATATGATTTCTCCAAATTTTCTTAATTTTTACTTCCAAATGTTGACAATTTCAACTCAAATCCATGTCAATGCATGAGAGTCATATATGAATATGGATTTGGGTCGAAATCCATGCTCAAATCTAAAGAAAAGAAATGCTCATTTTGCAAAAAGTCTGGCCTTCAAAGGTCCGGCCAACTTCTGCTCTCATCGCGTCAAATTTCACACCCCTTGGGTGTTGCCAAGTGACATTCAGTAATTGCTGTTTGTTTGACATGGTGGAGGCATCGACAAAGACCTTAAGGTTGGCATTTGGTGCTCATGGCCGCCCTTTGGAAATTTGGCTTGAAAGAAACCTTCTCTGCCTCTCTTCCTCCTCTTCTTACAAGGTTTCTGCTCAAATATGAAGGGATGTGAAGGATTGGTCCTCTAATCTCAATCTGATTGGCAGATTCCTCATTTCTTCTCTCCTAGATTAGTGCTGCAGTCTTGGTTGGTAGGCGGCTCGAGCTTCCTTGGGTTAGTGTGGCTGTTTCCCTGTGTGGGGCTTCTGGTTGTATTTTTCTGGGGTAGTCTTTATTTAGTGCTTTATGTTGGGTCTTGGCCTTTTGGCCTTGGGCTGTTCTCATATAGCTTTGTATGTCTTTTCCTTTTTCTGTTTTCTGTTTGTTTGGCTTTTGGCCTCTTGGTCGTCTTGCATCTCTTTGAGTTGTATAGTTGTGTTTTTAGGTATTTCTGGGTTTTTTTTTCTTCTTGTTTTGGGTTGCTGTTGCTTCTTTTTTTATAAATATATTTCATTCTTCAAAAAAAAAAAAAGGATGAAAATAGGATTTCTCCAAAATTTCTTAATTTCTACTTCCAAATGTTGACAATTTCAACTCAAATCCATGTCAATGTATGAGAATCATATATAAATATGGATTTGGGTGGAAATCCATGCTCAAATCTAAAGAAAAGAAATGGTCATTTCGCAAAAAGTCTGACCTTCAAAGGTCCGGCCAACTTCTGCTCTCATTGTGTCATTTCTCCTCCAAATCTAAGCTTTAAACAAAATAAAAAAAGAAGAAAAAGAAAAAAAATCCAATAGCAGTGGTTGAAATCCATTTCACAACATATGTACCTAAAATATCTCCAAAAAAAAAAGCTCTTCCATTGTTTTGATTTTTTAATTTTGCAGCAATTTCATAGTTCTTCAAGGACCTCCCCCGTGTCGGCGATAACATCAACCATATTACCAACACAAGGGACATATACATTGGCAATATAGACAATATAATGGCAATATCAATATATGAGTGTTACACACAATAATATTGCCAATATAGGGGAAGATGCATTTTTTAGTAGTTTTGGTATCTCCACCCTGGCGGTATTGATATTATGGTGATATCATCGACCATATCACCAATATTTTGTGCATTGGGTATAGCTATGTATACAATTGCACATACCTACCATCTAGTTTTATATACTGTGTTTAAATTCAATTTGCCACCTCATCGTTGTGGGTCCCACCGTGCTTTAAAAAAAACATATATATATCTCCGCATGCAACAAACCCCCAAATTTTTTTTTATTAATTTATTATTATTATTATTATTTTTAGAACTCATGAATTCTTTTGTGTTATGAGATAAGGTATGGCCAAAATATCGTGAGACGGGTGCTCTGCCCGGGGTCATTTTCAAAATATCAACACGGGTGCTCTGCCCTGGGTAATTCCCTAAAAGATACACGGGTGTTCTGCCTGGGGTCACTCTCGAAAGATCGGCACGGGTGCTCTGCCCTGGGTAATTCCCTAAAAGATACACACACGGGTGTGCTGCCCTGCATTGACTTCTAAAAGAAATCACGTGGTGCTCTACCTAGGGTTGTTCCCTAAAAGATACACATACGGGTGCTCTGCCCGGGGTCACTTCCGAAAGATCGGCACGGGTGCTCTGCCCTGGGTAATTCCCTAAAAGATACACACGAGTGCGCTGCCCTGAATTGACTCCTAAAAGAAATCACGTGGTGCTTTGCCCAGGGTCGTTCCCTAAAAGATACACGAGTGTTTTACCCGGGGTCACTCCTAAAAGATCGGCACGGGTGCTCTGGCCATGGTAATTTCCTAAAAGATACACTCACGGGTGTGCTGCCCTGGATTGATTCATAAAAGAATTCATGTGGTGCTCTGCCCAGGGTCCTCCCTAAAAGATACCACGTGGTGCTCTGCCCAGGGTCATTCTCTAAAAGATCATCATGGTAGTTATATTTTCAAGTTAATCACAGAGGAGTGCATTTTTAATTCAATTATTATGGGATCATTTTATTTAATTTTGAAATATTTTTTTGAATATTTATTGTCTCCTTAAATGTTGATTTTCTTAATTATTATTATAAAGTTGTGTTGTGGTATTAATGTACAAATTTCGGTTGGGATGAAAAGATCCTATTGAGTTGTTGTACTCAGGGTGTTTAAATATTTCATGTATTAGGTATGAATACTTTGAGGAGGCATGCTATTATTAATGGGCCAAAGTCATACTTAGTTTTAGGGATTGTTTTTGTTTTAGTTTTAGTTTATACTTAATGATTTTTGTATTTCATTTTTCTCAATTTTATTTTAGTGAAAGAATGATGCATTAAAATCGAACGACTTTATTTAGTTATTTTGGCATTGTGATATGGGATTTTTATTTGTGTTTAGTTGATGTAAATGATGTTATGAGGAATCTTGGTATATTCGGAATGAAAATAGTTATATAGACTTAAATTAAAGTGAATCTTGTACCTCATGGGCTTGGGATTCGGGTCCGGATTACTCTATTTGGATACCCGAATTATAGTGCACAGAATGATATTGGAGCTAGGTTTGTTATTCTATCTAAGGATCTATGATAATGATTAAATTAGTGACCCTAACTTAAGACCCTTGCTTTTGTGATGATTTAAATTAGAATTATGAACTTAGATTCCTTTTCATCTATACTGACATCATATTTGATCTTACTTAAGTTATACATTGAACTAACAACCAAAATTTGAACTCTAAAGAATTTTAAAGAAAATTTAGCCTACTATAGTAAGTTGGACAACAATAGTAATCAGAAAAAACTTGACTTGCAAAAATCGTAACTAATTAAGTGCAACTCCGTTTGAGGCGATTCAAAAGACAGCGTATATTGGTAAGTTTAGTTTTATAAAAAATAATTAGAAATTACAATTCCATACTCTTGTTGTACCGATTTGGAGTTGTTCTTAAGCTGCCCTAAAATCGTTCAGTTCCGAACAGCTCTCACATTCCGAATTTTAGTATTTTCTATAGACATTGGACGGGGCTGAAATTTTGTAGCGTGATATTAAACTTATAGACGTATCTTTAGAAAATTTTTGTGACATATCCGATACCTATAATTCATTGAATTAATAGCGAGAACAACAACTTCAGAACCCGAATTCTTTGCACCTGAACCTTGATACATATCTTTAACTCAATATATCTTGAAACTCTGTGTACAACTCATCTAGACCATCCGATCTTCTCTGTAATCTGATGAAAACTTCAACGTACAAGTATTCTTTCCAACCGATCATAAATTATGCTTATAAACGATACGAGTCACAACGCTCTATCAGGAACCCTTGGACCGATGCTCTTGGGAGCGGAGTTCTTGTGAGTAGAATAGTTAAGGCTCTAGACAATCTTAGTAACTTGGTAGCTTGTCAGAAAAACTTTGAATTAGACACAATGTTTGACTAAACTAACATCCACGTCATCCTTGCCCTACTCTGAAAAGCTTGCTACAACTGAAGATTTAAAGACTAAATCATGCATAACTCCATATACTTTGAAATGCTCACTGCTCTAGTACATAGTTTTTCTTCTTCTATACATCTTGTAAGCAGTCCTTAGACTTGCGATTTGAGCGATTACTTTGATGGGTCCAACCATGCATAAACATGTCCCTCACATGACCTGCCCTACCGTAGATAGGGTTGGGCTAGGGTTCAGTTTTGGAATAAACATTTTAGGCCAAATTTAGGCTTTAGTATTTTTAGTCTATCTTAAGTCTTGGATGAGTTTGGGTCTAAGTTCTATTTTGTAGATTGGGCTTGGACAAACATCAGCTTGGCCCTAGCTCGACTCATTTACAACCTTACTTGCAAGTGTTCAGGCTTATTTACAACATTACCTACAAGTGTTCATCATGCATGTAACATTGCTTTAAAAGAACTAAAAAGAAAATGACTAATTTTTCATAACTTCTGAATTGCATGATTGTAACAAATTCAACTAAAATTTTATAAGTTATTAAAGTTTAAAAGGTGTTTACAAAATTTTCAAACTTGAGGTAGTTATCGCAAATTAGAAATTAAATGATTATCATGAAATAATGAGTTTAGTAATGATTATTTTTTAATATTTTTTATTTAGTTTAAATTTGTGTATTTATATTTGTTTTAAAATTATTGTTAAATTTTTTATTTAAAATAAAATTTGTTGAATTATTATTTTATTTCTTTTCTTTATATATATATATATATATATATATATATATATAAATTTTAATTATCTTTAGTTAACTTTTACTCCTATTTCTTACTTATTCATCATAATTTGAAAATAACTAAGATATTAGAGGAAATTACAAAAATTACCATAGGTAAATTTTCGGGACGAAATTTTATTAAGTGGGGTAGAATGTAACATCCCATTAAAAAAAAAGAGAGTAGGTATTCCAAATCCCATCGATCCCTTTGGTGTGGTCCACCGTAATTTGAGATTGTCTTCATTTTTAAACTCATGCCCTAGCATGACTAGGTAAAACTAATGGACAATATGGATTTGCCACCTTGGCTTTACCCTATAGGTGAGGGTTTGATTCCCCTCCTTGGCTTTACCTGATACACGTGGTTGTGGGTGATTGCGTGTATCCGCAGAGATTAGTCTCACTTTAAAAAAGAGGCAGGGACACCCTGTGTCTTCGAAAAAAAAAAAGAAAAAAGGATTTGCCACCTTATCATTGTGGGTCCCACTGTGCTTTAAAAAAATGTATATATCTCCGCATGCAACAAACCTCCAATTTTCTCTCCTTCATCCTTTAATCTCCGTAAAACAAATGTGCACTATCCTGAACTAATCAAATCAAACCCTTCTTTGTAATGGACTCCCACTGTCGATCTAAACGCATCATTGGATTCACATCTTTGCAAAACCTTAGTTGCTAAAAGCTCTTCTTCAAATTCCATCATTGGATTCTCATCTTTGTTAAAAACCTTAGTTGCAAAAACCTCCTAATATATGCCTTCTTGAGTTACCATCAAATGGTTATTATTATTATTTATTTATATAACTCATGAAGGCATATACTAGGAGGGAAGAACAAACATAATATATTTAAGATTTTTATGCATAATTAGTCATCAATCTAATGTGTACATTATTTAATAATACATCAGCACAAAATGATTCAAGCTAAATCTAATAAGGCTATACAATGCTCCATTAATATTCCACATGTACAGTTGGTTAAACAACAATTAATTATTAAAGAATTAACATATACACAAAAGATATAATGTTTACATATACAATCGAAGTAATTCAACATGTTGGGTGGTTTAACCATTCATGCATATCAACTAAAAGTACAGGTATTTTTATGATTGCCAATTTGCAAGCCGAACATTATTCCATGCCTATAATATTTATGTATAAATCTCGGTGTGGGGTGTGGGTTAGATCACCTACCTGATGCGTGACTTGAGCCAAGCGAGGGCTATGACACAACTTGACAGTTGATGTTGTTGTTGAGGAAGATGGTACATTCTCTAATGACGACTTGTTGATCGATGGTTTTTCGACAATTCTCTTATTCAGGATGATGGAATTTGATGTAGGAAGCTTGTGAGTTGAAGGATGAAGGCTTTTAATGTAGATTTGTTGGTGGTTTCAGAGGTTCATGACTTTATGGTTGAGGCGGCGTACTTGCACAACACACATCGCTGATTCATATTGACGGTCTGGATAAGAGACAATGGCTGGGATGGAGCATTAGGTTAAGGTTAGTTTCCGAAAGAAAAGAGGAAGGAGGAAATTTCAGAGAAGTTATGCTGGGGTTGCAGACACGAAGTTATCCTACATGGGTTAGATGTAGGGTTTCGGTGGGGTCCACTGTGATTTGAGATGAAAATCCAAGCTGTTCATCATTTTCCTCAAGTCAGCATTAATTATGGGGCCAAAAATGGGACGAATCAAGTGATCAGGTGGGTCATGCTGATAGAGTTTGAGCAAGAGCTTTTAACAATTAAGGTTTTGCAAAGATGTGAATCCAATGATGTGTTTAGATCGACAGTGGGAGTCCATTACAAAGAAGGGTTTGATTTGATTGGTTCAGGATAGTGCACATTTGTTTTACGGAGATTAAAGGATGAAGGAGAGAAAATCGGAGGTTTGTTGCATGCGGAGATATATGCATTTTTTTAAAGCACAGTGGGACCCACAATGATAAGGTGGCAAATCCATACTTTCCATTAGTTTTGCCTAATGCTAGGGCATGAGTCTAAAAATGAAGATGATCTAAAATTATGGTGGGCCACACCAAAGGGATTAGCGGGGTTTGGAATACCTATTGTTTTTTTATTTTTTTTATTTTTTTTAATGAGTTGTTATATTTTATCCCACTTAACAAAATTTCATCCCTGAAATTTACCTATAATGATTTTTTATAATTTCCTCTAATATCTTATTTATTTTAAATTATGATGAACAAGGAATAAGAATAAAAGTTAATGAAAGATAATTAAAATTTATATATAAAAAACGAAAAAATAAGGAAAAGAAATAAAATAATAATTCAACAAATTTTATTTTAAATAAAAAATTTAATAATATATTTTAAAACAAATACAATTGCACATATTTAAACTAAATAAAAAATATTAAAAAAATAATCATTACTTAAGTCATATACTTTATAATAATCATTTAATTTCTAATTTGCGATAATTATCTCAAGTTTGAAATTTTTGGAAACACCTTTTAAATTTTAATAACTTGTAAAGTTTTAGTTGAATTTGTTACAATCATGTAATTCAAAAGTTATGAAAAATGAGTCATATTTTTTTTAGTTTTTTTAAAGCAATACTACATGCATGATGAACACTTGTAGGTAGGGTTGTAAATAAGCTTAAATACTTGCAAGTAGGGTTGTAAATGAGTCAAGCTAGGGCCAAACTGATGTTTGTCCAAGCTCGATCTTCAAAGTAGAACTTGGACCCAAACCCATCCAAGACCTCTGATAGGCTAAAACCACTAAAGCCTAATCTTGGCCTGAGATGTTTATTCCAGAACTGAACCCTAACCCAACCCTATCTACGGTAGGGCAGGTTATGTGAGGGACATGTTTATACATGGTTGGATACATCAAAGTAATAGCTCAAATCACAAGTCTAGGGGCTGTTTGCAAGATATATAGAAGAAAAACTATATTATGTACGAGAGAGAGAGAGAGAGAGAGAGAGAGAGAGAGAGAGAGAGAGAGAGAGAGAGATACCATGAAGGAGAGTTGTAATTTAGTTAGAGTAGAGAGAGAGAGAGAGAGATACCATGAAGGAGAGTTGTAATTTAGTTAGAGTAATGAGCATTTCAAATTATGTGGGGTTATGCATGATTTGGTCTTCAAATCCTCATTTGGATCAGGCTTCTCAGAGTAGGGCAAGGATGACGTGGATGTCGGTTTAGTCAGACACAATTGGTTTAGTCAAATATTGTGTCTAATTCAAAGTTTTTTTGACAAGTTACCAAGGTGCTAAGATTGTCTAGGACTTTAACTATTCTACTCGCAAGAAATCCGTCCCGAGGGCATCGGTCCGAGGGTTCTTAATGGAGCATTGTGACTCATATCGTTTATAAGTATAATTTATGATCGGTTGGAAGGAATACTAATACGTTGAAGTTTTTATTAGACTCCAAAGAAGATCGGATGGTCTAGATGAGTTGTACACAGAGTTTCAAGATAAATTGAGTTAAATATATGTATCAAGGTTCAATTGCAGAGTATTCAGGTTCTGAAGTTGTTGTTCTCGCTATTAATTCAAGGAATTATAGGTATCGGATATGTCACAAAATTTTTCTAAAGATACATTTATAAGCTTAATATTAAGCTGTGGAATTTCAGCCTCATCCGATGTCTATAGAAAATACTAAAATTCGGAAAGTGAGAGCTATTCAGAACTAAATGATTTTTGGACAGTTTAAGAACAACCGCAGATTAGTACAACAAAAGTATGGAATTATAATTTCTATATATATTTTTATTTTTTATTTTTTATAAAACTAAACTTACCCATCTACGCATTGGCTTTTGAATCGCCTCAAACGTTGTACTTAATTAGTTATGATTTTTGCAAGTTAGGTGTTTGCTGATTACTATTGTTGTCCAACTTATTGTAGTAGGCAGGCTAAATTTTCTTAAAAATTCTGTAGGGTCCAAATTTGGGTTGTTAGTTTAGTGTATAGCTTAAGTAAGATCAAATATGATGTCAGCATAGATGAAATGAATCTAAGTTCATAATTCTAATTTAAATCATCACAAAAGCAATGGTCCTAAGTTAGGGTCACTAATTTAATAGTTATCATAGGTCCTTAGATAAAATAAAAAACCTTGGCTCCGTTACCATTCTGTCACACCTCGAAATTCGGGTGTCCGAATAGAGTAATCTGGACCCGAATCTCAAGCCTGTGAGGTACAAGATTTACTTTAATTCAAGTGTATATAACTATTTTCATTCCCAATATACCAAGATTCCTTATAATATCATTTACATCAATTAAGCACAAATAAAAATCCTATATCACAATGCCCAAATAACTAAATAAAGTCATTCGATTTTAATGCATCATTCTTTCACTAAAATAAAATTGAGAAAAAGGAAATACATAATCCATTAAGTCTAAACTTAAAAAAAAAAAACAAAATACAAGATCTAAAACTGAGTATGGCTTTAGCTCATCAATAATAGCATGCCTCCTCGAAGTATTCATACCCAGTACCTGAAATATTTAAACACCCCGAGTACGGCAACTCAATAGAATCATTTTCATCCCAACCGAAATTTGTACATTAATACCATAACACAACTTTATAATAATAATTAAGAAAATTAACATTTAAGGAGACGATGAATATTCATAAAAATATTTTAAAATTAAATAAAATGATTCCATAATGATTAAATTAAAAATGCACTCCTCTGGGATTAGCTTGAAAATATAACTACTATGATGATCTTTTAGGGAATGACACTGGGCACAGCACCACGTGATTTTCTTTTATGAGTCAATCCAAGGTAGCGCACTTGTGTGTGTATTTTTTAGAGAATTATCCAGGGCAGAGCATCCATGCCGATCTTTCGGGAGTGACCTCGAGCAGTGCACCCGTGTGCGTATCTTTTAAGGAATTTCACAGGGCAGAGCACCCATGCCGATCTTTCGGGAATGACTTCGGGCAAAGCACCTGTATCACGATATTTTAGGCATACTTTATTTCATAACACAAAAGAATTCATTAGTTATATTAAAAAAATAATAATAACCGTTTGATGGTAACTCAAGAAGGCATATATTAGGAGAGAAGAACAAACATAATATATTTAAGATTTTTATGCACAATTAGTCATCAATCTAATTTGTACATTATTTAATAATACATCAGCACGGTAGGATTCAAGCTAAATCTAATAAGGCTATACAATGCTTCATTAATATTCCACATGTACAGTTGGTTAAACAACAATTAATTATTAAAGAATTAACATATACACAAAAGATATAATATTTACATATACAATTGAAATAATTCAACATGTACAGTAGTTTAACCATTCATGCATATCAACCAAAAGTACAAGTATTTTTATGGTTGCCAACTTGCAAGCCGAACATCATTCCATGCCTATGATATTTATGTATAAATCTCTGTGTGGGGTGTGGGTTAGATCACCTACCTGATGCGTGACTTGAGTCAAGAGACGACTATAACAGAACTTGACGGTTGATGATGTTGTCGTGGAAGATGGTACATTCTCTAATGACGACTTGTTGATTGATGGTTTTTCGACAATTCTCTTATTCAAGATGATGAAATTTGATGTAGGAAGCTTGGGAGGTGAAGGATGAAGGCTTTTAATGGAGATTAGTTCGGTGCTTTCGGAGGTTCGTGGCTTTGTGGTTGAGGCGGCGTGCTTGCACAACGCACGTCGCTGATTCATATTGACGGTTTGGATAAGAGACAACGACTGGGATGGAGCATCAGGTTGAGGTTAGTTTCTGAAAGAAAGTAAGGAGGAAATTTCGGAGAAGTCATGCTGGGGTTGCGGACACAAAGGTCTCATACATGGGTTAAATGCGGGGTTCTGGTGGGATCCACTATGATTTAAGATGAAAATTCAAGCCGTTCATCATTTTCCTCAAGTCAGCATTGATTATGGGGTCAAAAATGGGATGAATCAAGTGATCAGGTGGGTCGTGCTGATGGAGTCTGAGCAAGATCTTTTAACAACCTAAGTTTTGCAAAGATGTGAATCCAATGATCGATTTAGATTAACAGTGGGTTCCATTACAAAGAAGGGTTTGATTTGATTGGTTCGGGATGATGCACATTTGTTTTACGGAGATTAAGGGATGAAGGAGAGAATCGGGGGTTTGGTGCATGCTGAGATATATATGTTTTTTGTTAAAGCACAGTGGGACCCACAATGATGAGGTGGCAAATCTATACTGTCTATTAGTTTTGCCTAGTCATGCTAGGGCATGGGTCCAAAAATGAAAGACGATCTAAAATTACGGTGGGCTATACCAAAGGGATCAGCAGGGTTTGGAATACCTACTGTTTTTAAAAAAACGGGATGTTACAATCTAGTTTTATATATTGTGTTTAAATTCGATTCCTCTGATCTTATACAAGCCACAAATGTAGTACTTCGAGTTGCCAAATAACATATGGGTTCATAGTTGCATGGGTTAGTGACATGCGAACAAGGCATTGCCATGATTAATGTTAATTGAACAACATTTTAAATCTGTAAGCAATATTAGCATATGCTGGATAGTACATGGCTTCATGTTAGCATATGTTAGCTACATATAAACAAGGCATTACAGTGATTTCTATTAAGAGCTTCTTTGGCTTTGCTAAAAACGTGTCTTTTTTTTTTTTTTTTCTTGTGTGATCTTGATTTAGAAAATCACCTATTTAGGCTTCAAGTGTATCTGGTTAGCCGCTTAATTAATTTTCTTTTAGAAAAACACTTTTTCAAAATTGTGCTTTTTCTGCAACACCTAGACCCCCATTTTCTACAGTCATTTCCACTTCTATAAACTTGTGAAAAGCACTCAAAAAATCGAATCTCTCTTTTGTTTGAGGTTCTGTTAATTGCAGATGAGTGTAGAGCTGTACACCTCCACGCATCCGCAATCATGGTACATAGGTTCAAGATCAAATCCATCCACCAGTTGGTCTGACCGTGTTTTCCCTAAAATTATTCCGGTCCACTAGAAGGTGGGCCCCAATATTGGAAACAGGTGGAT
The DNA here is from genome assembly GCA_037074715.1 of Magnolia kwangsiensis. NCBI lineage: Eukaryota > Viridiplantae > Streptophyta > Magnoliopsida > Magnoliales > Magnoliaceae > Magnolia > Magnolia kwangsiensis. The sequence continues at coordinate 108,373,323 of CM073573.1, read as the reverse complement.
GGGTTAGAAAACTTAAGCCAAGTTTTTTAGAGCCAGACATTTGTTTTGCAAATTATGGCCCACCTGACTAGTGGATCAACCTAATTCTTGGCCTAGCGCATCAATACAATGGTGCCTTCCAATGGATGGATTGGATCTCAGACCTACGTGCCATGATGTCAAACATTTGCCATTTACATGAATTGTGTTGCAGATGCTTGTGGGCTTAGCGAATCTCATCCCTACAGAAGCTGGACAGGCATGACTTTCCTATAACCCCCTCATGCAACTCTGTGCGGCCCACCCCATTGACCATTCGACATCCACTCCGCCCATCTGTTTCAGCATATCATGTTAGGGTATAACTCCAAAAATGAGGTAGATCGAAGACTTAAGTGGGCCATGCCACAGGAAACTTTCGGGATTCAATGCTCACCATTGAATCCTCCTTCATGGGGAAATTGTTTTCTTCTTCATGTTTACCAAACATGCACTTGTTTACATAAGCAAAAGTCCAAAGAATTATTTCCTGAGAATCAATTCCGCAGTTGCTAGAAGCAACTCCAAACAGGCCCTAAATTGCATTTAATTTCTGTGAACAATATTAGCTATATATTGGATATAAATGGATTCATTGGATTGTGTTACCAGCTTTGTAAGAATTTAGAGGATATTGTCATTATTTACAGGAATTAATGTCACATCTTACACATTCCATTTTCAGCTAGATTACATGGAGCAGCATCTTGAAGAATTTCTCGATATGGTTATGTCCAAGTGCAGGTATATTACACACCATTCTTTTGAAATTAAAACTGCTTTACTTGTACAACCTTTCTAGAGTTGGACATGGCACGTATGAAATGTGGATTCTTTAGTGCTTTATCAACACTGTTTTGGATAATCAACGATAATCCCCAACTATTAACGCGTAAGCAAGTGTTGGTGTCCATTTATACAAGCTTCAAATGTCTTAGGTTCTCTGTTAGTACAATCCTTTAGTAATTATTACTATTTTATTGATAACAACACTTGTAGAACGCATAGCCACTTCTGCTTCCTAGCCGTTTATACTTGCTACCATTTCTGAAGTAGATGCTTCCCTGTTCCCACAAGGAATCTGTTGTTGTGTTGCTTCAAAACAAGGGAAAATGATTTGGCGGGCAGCCATTTCCCTTGTTTGGTAGGTAAGTTGGCTCAAACCAAAGACCTCAAATTTGAACCACAGCCTGGCAATGGGCTGAACCTGGGTGATTTTGAACCAGCACCATCCAAAATTTTTTCTGGGCCTAGGCTGGCCCATTGCCTGCCTTAACCACAGGTTTCCTACCATATACAAGTATTTTGGTTACATAAGTCTCAGGTGCTGCCAAATGTTATGGATGTGAAGGGACTTATCCCTAATGAAGGGTTTTGGATGTGGTATTCTTTTATCTAGGGTTTTGAATGGAAAATAGGAGAGTGCAACAAAGCAAAATGTTTTAGCTTTGGACACAGCAGGTGCTTATCATGAAAAGGGAGAAGGGATCCACATTCAATCTTGTCAGTTCTTTTTTTAAAAAAAGGTACTATGACGAGTTCCTTGCTGTCAATCCAAAGCAATCCGAGAAGGGGGAAAAGGATTTCAAGCATTTGTCAATCAAAGAGGCACTTGCCTTGTTAGTGGTTTTTTTTCTTTTTTCTAAAATCATTTAGGTTGTGTTTGGCTCAGCAGCTGAGAAAAATAGTATGCAAATTTGGAATTTCTACTCTTAGTAGAAATTTGAAAAACCGATATATATATATATATATATATATATATATATATATATATATATATATATGTTCTTCTTATTTTCAAATTAAAAATAACTCTTTTCTATCTACAAAGGTCTTCTTTTGTGGTGTTTGGAAATTCAACTTAGATTACAGCTCCCAAAAGTCAAGACTTTTTTTTTTGATGCTCAGAGCCAAACACAACCTTCTCTTCTAACTTTCCATAGTTTAGTTTTTAAATTTTCCTAGTCTAGTTATTATATTTTCAAAGAGGTCTTAAGTATAACTGGTTGGACCATAAGTTATGGTCCAATGAGTGGATGACTTCCAAACTTTCATGTGTGTGCAACATCCAACCCGTCCAACAGGGTTGGGCCCATCATGAGGATCACCTTGTGTAAAAATCTGCCACATCTGCTCACTGAGTGGAATGTGCATATGTTTTGCTATATATCTATGGCTTATGGTCCAACGAGTGGATGACTTCCAAACTTTCATGTGTGTGCAACATCCAATCCGTCCAACAGGGTTGGGCCCATCATGAGGATCACCTTGTGTAAAAATCTGCCACATCTGCTCATTGAGTGGAATGCGCATATGTTTTGCTATATATCAATGGCTACACTGGCCCACCTGTTTTGCAGATAGAGCTGATTTTTGCACTTGGCTCATGGTGGGGCCAGCCTGTTGGAACTTTCGAAGTGAACTCGAGTTTTTCCTTCTCAAGCTGTGCATGCCGTCTTCGGTCTAATTTGCTTTCTTATTAACTTCACCTGCTTGATTATAGACAGATGACTCAAGCTGAGAAGCAGCAGCTTCGCAAACGGATTCAGAAGCTTCCAGCGAAGGCCCTGGACCGTATTGTGGAAATCATCCAACATCGGAAGCCATCGTCAGGACTTTCTTGTGATGAAATCCATGTTGATTTGGAAAACGAGGTAACCTCTTAAGCTTATCTGTGTGATGATTAATTGTAGCTTTGGGTTCTGTAGATCAATCATTATTCTAGTTGAAGTGTGGTGTGTTTTTGTAGGATAACGTAACACTTTGGAGATTGCACTACTATGTCGAAGCAGTTGAAAGAGCAAATGACCTGGCATCGTTGTAGGGGTGCACCCTTTAGATGAGCTCCTAAAACAGTTTGCTGTGTTTCTGTTTCACGAAGATGGGGTCATTGATCTTTCAATCTTGATATGAAATTGCAGTTGTTGGAAGCTGGTTTTTGAGTCAAAATAGTTTGAGGAATCATGGGAGATGCCACATTCTATATGCTACATCTATGGTGACCATGAAAGGTCCCAAAACTTTTGAGAAATGGGTAAAAAGTAGATTAGAACTAATATGCAAGATGGAAGATGATCTCCAATCCCCACCTATTAGATATGCTCCCTTGCATGTGTATAGGCATTGGCAAGCTTCAAATTGCGTATGTTTATGTATAGTGTCCACTTGATATATAAATGTTTTTGAAGTCTCTAGTGCCTTTGAGTTTGTTAGTAGACAATGATATGAAGTTTCTACTTACGTTTTAAAATCATAGTAATAAAACTCTGTGACTACTAGAAACTTGGGTGAGTTGACTTAAGAGTCGAGTCCCAATGAAACCCACTGAGTCCAACTTGTGTTAGTCGTGGCTTGACTCATTGAGTTGGCTTGCCTACTTGGTTGACTCAAACAACTCAACGTGACTTGAACCCAGGTCAATCATCAACATCATCTAAGCCTTATCCCATCTAGTTGGGCTCAGGCCACTCGGCTACACGAATCCTTTTCCAACATTCCACTCTATTAATGGCCATAACTTCAGTTACACCGTAGGTCCTCAAGTTTTTTCGTAGTGCCTCTACCCATGTCCTTTTGAGCCTTTTCCTTACCCTTTTACAGCATTCAACTGGTACCAATTCACTCCTAATCTGCAAAATTCTTGCTCTTCGTTGCAAATGGCCAAACCATCTAAGGCTACCTTCACTCATCTTATTACCAATTGGTGTCGCTTCTAAATTCATTCGAATGTATTTATTTCTAATTCTATCATTCCTTGTCTCGCCTAGTGTTGTCATGTGTGGTCATGAATATGTGATCGCATATGTGTATATTTATGCATTGATTGGCATATTTATGATTGCATATGCGAGAATATGCGATCGCATATTCACCTAATGGTACAAATTTTGACCTTTGGGATTTTTTTTTTCTTTTTTGTGCAAAATTCAGACTTTTTGCCTATAAAAAGGCTTTCAAGTTTCATTCAGTCAAACTCTCCTCTACTCTCATACTTTCAAATTTCTCATTTTCTTTTTCATTCTTCATATTTTACTCTCAAGTTCTAAGTTTCCAAGGCACAAGCTCCAACTTCTTTCAAGTTTCAATCAAGATTCAAGATAGAAGAAGCAAGAAGACATCGAATTCCAAGTCTCACGTTACATAGTTTTACATTCTTTCATTTCATTTTCTTTATTCTCTCATTTTATTCATTTCATTTTTTACATTCTCTTACTAATTACTATTAGTTATTAGTACAATTTAGTAATTTACATTCTCTCATTTCATTTCTTACTAATTACTATTAGTTATTAGTGTAATTTAGTAATTTACATTCTCTCATTTCATTTCATTTTCTATTTTTAAGTTTCTAAATACATGCTCTTATTTTATTTTCTACTTATACATCTAGCTATTCTCATTCATTTGATTTTCTGCATTCTCTTATTAGTTACATACTTACCTTCTCTCATTTCATTTTCTAGTTTTAACTTTTATGTTTTCAGAAGTAGATACATTATCTCATTTCATTTTCTAGTTTTACATCTATCTTATATTCTCATTTATTTCATTTTCTAATTCTACATCTAGATTCTCATTTTTACAGTCTGTAAGTTGCATTCATTCATTCTCATTTCTTCGATATACAATTCTACATTCATTCATTCTCATTCTCTACAATCTATACATTCATTTGATCAATTCTATTGAAATTTGTATCTATCTCTTTCTATCTCTCTTTCTCTACATTTAAATTAAGTGACGAGAGTCGAGTAGACATTTTTTATTTTTGCATTTTACAAGTTACAAGGCAAGATTCAAATTTCAAGAATTAAGCCTTTAGATATTAGTCGTTGTGTTGCAATTGGTGGATAAGGATGAGATGTCTCCAATGGGTTACATATATGATGTGATGGAGAGCATGAGAAATAAGATCATGAACCATTTTAACTATAGAGAGTGTGATTATAAGCTCATTCTAGATATTATAAAAAGAAGTTGGGGCAACTAAATGTCGTCTCTATTGTATTCAGCTGCTTATATCCGTAATCCAACTTGTTTATTCGCTTCTATCGATCCGGCAGAATCTCTTACTATACATATGGTTAGATTTATTGATGTGTCAGACAAAATCATTCCAGATGGAGAAGAACATGAGAAGATCTCAGATCTACTAAACTTTTATACAAAGATTGATGGCATATTCTCAAGGCATATCGTCATCAGATATCTGGCAATGAAATTGCCTAGTAATTAATATGAATATCTCAACTCTCTTATAAATAGTTTTTAATAATCTAATATACAAAGTGTAACCTAAATTATTTTTCTTAGTTGATTGGTGGACTGCTTGTGGAGTGACCCTGAACGGAAATGATTCAGCTTTAAAGAAGTTAGCCATGAGAATTTTTAGACTCACGTGTTCTGCTAGCAGTCGTAAGCGCAATTGTAGCACATTCAAGGTGGTAAGTTTAAAGTGAAAATGTTAATATGTTGCAGGCTTGCGATTTCATGTTATAACTTCAACTTGTAAGTGTAAGGTAATTAGCTAAATACTAATGCCAAGTGCACTTCTTTTATGTAGAGTCACACTAAGAAAAGGAATTGCCTTGAGTGAAAGAAGCTCAACAACTTGGTTTTTGTGCAATACAATTACAAATTGCAAGAATGATTCCAGACTAGGAAAAAAAGCCTAGTTTCTTTGACCCTATTTGCTTAGTTAAGACGGAAGACCCATTATTTACTGGTGAGGATATGATATAAACACACATTGAAGATCCTGCATAGGGATTGACACTTGAAGAATATACTTTTATTTCGGCTCAAAGGAGGAGATGATGATGATGCTGAAAATTTACTGTTAGATGTTAATAAATTATTAGTATATACAGATGATGAAGAAATAAAAGAATAAATATATGTGAAAAAAGGAGATGACTCGGATGATGACGACTGTTATGGGGAAAATGGACTAACCTATAAAAGCAGGTCAGGTCAAAGACCTAGCACGTTTTGATGGCTAAAAAGGTGAGAAACTCAATGCCTGTTTAAAGAGAGAGGTCAGGAAGACCAAGGTTGTCCTAAAGGTTGACATGAGCAAGGTCGTCCTAAAGGTTAACATGACCCAAAATGGATTCTACGGGGAAGACAATGAAGAAGTTAAAGGCTACAGAAATTGAAGATCATAAGGACATCACAAGGACCTTTGATCGGTTTAGTCAGTGAATGATGCCTACCTTCTTATAGCTTGGTTGGCATGTCCTTAGATATTGTGACTTCCACCAGCCGATCTTAATCGAAGCTTAGACGACTACGCCTCCGTTTCCAGACGAAGACCGACCTAATATGAAGGAAGACCTGTCTAATCGTTTCTTCAAGGATCGTGGAAACTAACTTGCGATTAGTTCGGGATTTTGAGATCCTTGTGGAGGATCATAGGAGATTTTCGATACGTTAAGAGTTCTAATCTAATTACAATACGTACCGGCTAAATAGGGAGGATCCCTTTACAATACGATCTCTCCTCGATTATAAATAGGGACTCCTAATGGTGAAAGGTACACACACATCATCTCTACCCATATACCACTTCTACAAAGACCTGGATCCTTGACTTTGGCATCGGAGGGTCCCTTGTTGTGAGGCTCGTATCCTAGACCGTACTATTCTGTAAGCTTTTGCGGTCAGCGACCCACGATCTATTATTGGCTTTTGCGTGCGATCCTGAGTCGTGTCTGTATATCAGAGTTGGCTCGACCCGATACTTGTACCCTTGTGTCCGCGTCGTCGCCATGGTTCCGATGCCACATCTCACGCGTCGATGCGATACCCAAGCCAGGAGATGTGGGCCTGCGTTCAGTTTGAGAAAATGCCGCACTTTGCAAAATTGAAGATAAACATATCAAATCAATCACATCACTAGTCAAAGTATAACACCCATCCCCAAGTACAACCATCCTTCCCAAAGTCAACTCTCTCTCTTATAACCAAGTACACCCATCCATCACTCACCATCCCTCTCCCATCACTTCTCTCCCATTACCTCTCTCTCTCTCTCTCTCTCTCTCTCTCTCTCTCTCTCTCTCTCTATTTTCAAGTAACCCCATTTGTGTCCAATGTCCAAGCTCCATGAGGGAGAGCTAGATGTGGCCTACCTTCCTACGACCAATCCTACCCTCCAAGCTCCATCTCAACCGTTGAAATGCATTCTATGAAGCTCTAGAATGCATTGATGGAAGAAGAAGTCCATGATCAATGGTGAGTAATTTTATTATTTGATTTTGTGATTTGAAGGCCCACATGGTGGGACCCATTTTGGTGTATGATTGTATCAAGAGGGACCCATAGTGGCGGGGTCCCTACACTACTCTGATCTCTCTCTCTCTCTCTCTCTATATCTATTTCTCCCTCTCTCTATCCTTTGGTGATGGAATGTGGCCCACATATGAAGTATCATATCCACGTCGTCCATGCATGGGACCCACCATGCTATATGTGTTTTATCCTTGCTGCCTAGCAGCGTGAGACCACACACATGGGACCCACCATGTGGAAGCCGATTGGTTGGAGTCTTTACAACAACTATATTACTGCTGTATCGACGTTACCAAGTTCTATAGGTCTGACTGAGGTATGTGTTATTCAACACTGTTCATCCATTTTACTTGAAGTGGGACGCCACTTAGATGTATGTTATATCTCCACCGTCCACCCTACTTCCCAGCTCATTTTAGGCATTGAGCCGAAAAATGAAGCTAATCCAAAACTCTGGTAAGCCGCACCATTTAAAGCATTATTTTAATAGTGAAAATTATTAGGGTCTGCTGTGATGTTTCTATGCGTCAAAACATATCCAATATTGGACTTGTTAGACCCATTACGAGCCTTGGGACCCATCTGGCGGAGTAGATCCTCTTGATGTGGGCCCCAACTATGATTTTTTTTTTTTTTTTTAAAAGGAAATTAAGTGATGCTACTGCTGCCAACGTCCAAAGGACGCTGCAGCAAGCAACATCCTTGCTACTTCATACAGGCAGGGATCGTGGGTCCCATCGTGATGTATGTGGAGCATTAACACTGTGCATTTGATGGGTCCCCTTTAAATAATGGGGCACCCCAAAAATCACCCGCACATGGGGCTCAGGTGGTCCACACGACCTAAGGTAGCAGGGGGTTGAACGTCTACCATTGAAACCCCTTTTGGGTCATAGAAATTTTGGATCGATATGAAATTTGTTTTTCCTCTTTATTTAGGTCTTTATGACCTTATGAACAGATGAGATGGAAAATAAACACTATGATGGGTCCCACGTGGGACCCACTTACCGTGGAAACGGATTGGCTGGGCTACCACGCACCAGCTATATAGCTGATCGACGTCAGCAAGTTATGTGGATCTGATATGAGGTATTTGTCATATCCTAACCGTCCATTCACTGGACGTGTCCCCACCATGGTAGCGTGTGGGGCCCACTTTGATTTAATGTATTGCATTCACGCCATCCAATCCATGGACGGTGGATGTGGGTTGGCTGGAGTACCTCACACCAACTAAATAGTTGAGGTATTAACGCCAGCAAGTGTTGTGGGCCCCTCTTTGATGTATGTGTTTTACACACACTGTCCATCTGTCTGGGAGGTGGGGCCCACCCACGTGTGTCACATATGTGGGGTGGGATCCACCTTGATGCATGTATCGTATATCCTCACCGTTTACTTGATCAGGATAGTGGGACCCCCCATAATATATGTGTTTTATTCCAAGCCGTCCACCCATTCTTTTTGACGTGACCCACCATGATCTGAACATTGAGTCCCATCATGATGCATGTGTTCATCCATGCTGTCCACTGTCTAGATATGGACAGTGGGATCCAGGCGATGTATATGTTATATCCAAACCATCCAGATCATGGGGCCTACCTTGATATATATGTGGCCCTTGTTTGAGGCCCAATTTGATGTACTTGCGGCCCATTGTGATAGACTTATGGCCCATGTGTGGGGCCTACCTGTTGTGTATTTGAAGCCCATGTGATGAGGCCCGTCACGATGTATTTGGGGCCCATGGGTCGTGGACCATGGTGATATATATTAGGCCTGTATGAGCGGCCCATTGTGATATATTTTCGGGCCATGCGTTGAGGATCATTGTGATGTATTTTCGACTCGTATGATAAGGCCCATTGTGGTGTATTTCTGACTTATTTGGTAAGGCCCATTATGATGTATTGAGGCCCATCGAGATGTATATTCGGCCCATATGTCGTGGTCCATTGTGATGTATTGTCAACCCATTGGTAAGGCTCAATGAGATGTATTTTCAGCCCATTGGTAAGGCCTAATGAGATGTATTTTCGGCCCATATGGCGTGACCATTATGATGTTTTTGTAGCCCATTTAATGAGGACCATAGTGATGTGTATTAGGCCCATGGGTTGTGGCCCGTGTGATGTATTCAAGGCCCTAAGATGTGGCCCCTTAGTGATGTATATATGGTCCATGAGCTAGGCCCATAGTGATGTGTATTAGGCCCTTGTGTGAGGCCATGAGCCCACTACATGTTTGGCCCTATGAAGGCCATTACTTGGGAGTAATGTTGTTTAAATGTCCACATTGATGAACAATGATGGTTAAATGTCAACATTGTGACCTTCCCTTAGGCCTTGTTAGGCCCATTCTCATCGAGATTGATTCTGATTATCAGGGCCGATTCTGATTATTGATGCCGATTACTGATATTGGTTATCGATACCGATTATGAGTATGTGATAACATAACATCATGATACATGTCATATACATCATCTGCATGTTCGTTATGAGATGTGGCTGACCATTGCATGTCATTATGTAGGTTGTTTATGGGACTCCCTGAGAGACGGAGTTACCTCACATCAGTGCATGGTATGCGTCAGATTGATGCATGATTGGACTATGTGATTCATGCATCTTGCATTTTGTGATATGACCACCATAAGCCCTAGCGACATCAGGGCAGTGGCCTCCACAGACATGTCGTGGATGACCAGATGAGACACTGAAAATGTTTGGTTCTAGCATTGGGCCGCTATAGATAGCCCTGGGTAAAAATTCCTAAATCCTCTTGGTATTAGAGGACTCCCCAATGTCTAGACCGAGTGGATAAATGAGTGCTTGAGTGCCGAATACCAGTAGGCTGCATTTTTCACTGTGTCGTGGTCGGTTGGGAGGGAGTGTGGCCTTACCTGCCTGAGGGAGTAGGCAATGTTAGGCTGAGTCTGACTAGCTTAAGGAATGGGTCTGCTATCGATGAGTCGGGCCCGATATTGGCAGGTGGATAGTGAGGTCTCTTCCACTTACTCAATTGTGCACTCAGATAGGGGCGATAACTGGCGTGGAGTGTAATAAACCCCAGTGATGATCCCAAAGATGTACGGTACTGATATGTCGACTTATTAAGCAGGAGCTGCATACTTATTCATTCATTCACCATTCACTAGGACTGGTGGTGCGCAACTATTTGTTATTTGTACCTTTGCAATTGTCAGGATTTTGGTTGGGATGCGCGACTAACCTAAGATAAAGAGTTTACCACATTGAGTCTGACTATCCAAATTTAGTTATGAGACTGTGATGTAGAGCGGGTCGCGGACAATTTCATGGCTAAGATGGATCAGAAAAGGCACGGTCGGCGACAGAAGTGATCCGGACCATCGGACCTTAGATCGGGCATATCTCACAATCCGGAATGAGTTATCCGACGTAAAATATATGATTTTGGGGTAGAACGAGCTACTTTAGCCAACCAACCCAGCTACGCCGGGTTGCGTAGCCCGGATTTGCGAAAAACCCCCTGATCGACGGTCGTTTCCTCGTTTTAATTTTGTTTTTACTATAAATAGTAAGTTTTAGTTTGAGTATAACTTTTCATCCGTTGGGCTTTAGGAGTTGTGTCCAACATGAAAAGTGCTTAGGATAATTAGGAGAACGGTTTGTTGAAGCCAAATAGGACACTTACTATTTTTGGCCGAAAACCTTGCGCACTAGTAGACATCGTGACCGTCTATAAATAGTAAGTTTACTATTTATAGTAAGTTGCGAATTCTAGGAGTTTTAGTTGTAGTATGAGTCTGATTTCTTTCATGTTGCTTGGTTCCCTTATTTAAAGGGGTGTAAACTCGTTTTTAATAATTCATCAATCAATTTCGAATTTATTAGAATTATTTCTATTTTCCTGCTTTCTTTCCTCGTGGATTCGAGAAGTCTCTGTGAGGAGTCCAGAGAAGCTCCGTGGATTCGGAGTAGTTATCCTTGAGGAAGACGGTGATCGACCTCATCACGTTCATCCCTGCGTTAATTTGGTATCAGAGCGAGGTTTTCCCTCGGGCCGATGGCAAACAACGAAGGTATGAATCAAAATCCTGTGGACGATGATCCAGGGATTCGTTATCTTTCGGAAAGAATGGAAGCTTTCCATCGGGAGAGTCAGTTGACCATGCAAGGGCTGCAGGCAACCCTCGACCGTCTTGCGGATGCGCTACTTCCTCCCCGAGCCCTAGGCGGTGCTCCACCACCTATGGTCGCTCCACCACCCGTGGTTGCTGTACGACGTGATCCTGATTATCGCAGAGCACTACCAGCGGTAAATCGTAGGGCTACACCAGATGATTCTAGTTCCAGCGATGAAGACATTAATGAGGGTTTTGATCGACGACCAATCCATGGAGGCGATCGTCTAGATCGTGCTGAAAGAGACTATCGAGGTAAGGCTGAACTTCCTAGTTTTAACGGTTTATTACGTATCGAAGATTTTCTCGATTGGCTAGCCGAAGTAGAGAGATATTTCGATTATATGGATGTGCCAGACCATAAAAGGGTGAAGTTGGTAGCGTTTAAATTAAAATCTGGTGCTTCTGCATGGTGGGAACAATTGCAACTCTCACGAGCCCGCCAAAACAAGGCGCCCATCGCATCATGGCCTCGAATGAGACGTCTTCTTCGTTCACGATTTCTCCCTAGTGATTATGAGCAGATATTATTCCAGCAATACCAGAATTGCCGACAAGGAAATCGAACTGTTACAGATTACACTGAAGAATTCCAGCGGTTGGCTACACGAAACGATTTGTCAGAATCTGAGTCACAGAAAGTGGCACGATTTATAGGTGGGTTGCGACCGGTAATTCAGGATCGAGTTCAGATGTACCCAGTCGGGACAGTAGATGAAGCAGTTCAATTGGCAGGAAGGGCAGAAACACAGCTTGCAAGAGCTCCTGCTCGTCCCTATCCTTCAAATCGACCCCCTATGACAGGTCCCACACAGGATCCAGTGCTGGCTCGAGGAAAAGATCCGGTAGGAGAACGTCCTCAACCTCCTCCACCCGCTAACCGTGATACGGGGAGCGGACCATCCAGACCTCAACGGGCAGCATCCACAACAGTGGGCCCGAGTAGGATTCCGAATCCTTATGCTCGGCCAAGGCCGAACAATTGTTACCGCTATGGCCAACCAGGCCACTTATCAAACACTTGTTCTCAACGTCCAACAGCGCATTTGACTATAAACGAAGGGGGCACTGAAGATGAGGCCGTGGAAGAGGATCATGGCTTTGATGAATATGAACAAACCACTGAAGAAATAGCAGGTGGCGATGAAGTGACAGGCGAAGATCGTGGCGAATCTCTCGTTGTGAGGCGACTACTGTATACCCCACGAAAGGAATTACATCCACAGCGGCACAATATATTTCGTACTCGGTGCACTGTCAGCGGAAAGGTCTGTGATGTGATCATAGACAGTGGTAGCAGCGAGAACATCGTCTCAAGAGTAATGGTGGATAAGTTGCAGCTACCAACGACGAAACATCCTTCCCCGTACTCAATTGGCTGGATAAAAAAAGTGAACGAGACCAAGGTAACTGAACAATGCACTATCTCGTTTTCAATTGGTAAACATTATAAGGATCAGATACTTTGTGACGTGGTTGACATGGAAGCCTGTCATATGCTACTCGGTCGACCCTGGCAGTCGGACCGTGATGCGACCCATCGGGGGCGAGACAATGTCTATATATTCGTCAAGGATAGTCGAAAAATAATCCTTGCCCCTATGGCACCAGAGAACCACCCTGAAGCCTCTAAAGTGGAGGGGAGTTCTCTCTTGACCATTCGGGATTTCATAGAGGAGTCCAAGGAAACCGGCGAGGTATATGCCGTAGTGGTGAAGGGCGAGAAGGAGGAACCCTCAAACATCCCTCCAAGCTTAAGACTGTTATTAAACGAATTCAAAGAAGTCTGGCCTGAAGATTTACCTAATGGATTGCCCCCCATGAGAGACATCCAACATCACATAGACCTCGTCCCTGGGGCTAGCCTGCCCAATCGCCCTCATTATCGGATGAGTCCGAAGGAGTGTGAGATACTTCAGGGGCAAGTGGAGGAATTGATCCGTAAGGGTCTATTGAGAGAGAGCATGAGCCCATGTGCTGTACCAGCATTATTAACGCCAAAAAAAGATGGAAGCTGGCGCATGTGTGTCGACAGCCGAGCAATTAATAAAATTACTATTAAATATCGGTTTCCAATACTACGGTTGGACGACATGCTCGATATGTTAGAAGGGGCTAAAGTGTTCTCTAAACTCGATCTAAAGAGTGGGTACCATCAGATTCGTATTCGACCCGGCGATGAATGGAAAACGGCATTCAAGACAAATGAAGGGTTATATGAGTGGCTAGTCATGCCTTTCGGCCTATCGAACACACCAAGTACTTTTATGCGTTTGATGAATCAAGTTCTAAAACCGTTCACTGGCCGATTTGTGGTAATATATTTTGATGACATATTGATATATAGCCGGGATGAGGCGGAGCATAAGAAACATCTCAGGCAGGTGCTGCAGGTCCTACAAGATAACAAGTTGTACCTCAACTTGAAAAAGTGTAGTTTTTTAACTAACAGCCTGTTGTTTTTAGGATTTGTTGTAACGTCCACAGGAATTCGGGTGGACGATGAAAAGGTGCGAGCTATTAGGGAATGGCCGATCCCGACAAACATTCATGAGGTGAGGAGTTTTCACGGATTGACAACTTTCTATCGTCGATTTGTGCGAGATTTTAGCACCATAGTCGCGCCAATAACGGACTGCATGAAAAAAGGGCCGTTCCAGTGGACCGATAAAGCTGATAAGAGCTTTCATGAGATCAAGCATCGTTTGTCTACAACACCGATCTTGGTGCTTCCTAATTTTGATAAATTATTTGAGGTGGAGTGTGACGCTTCATATGTCGGAATAGGAGGAGTATTATCACAGGAAGGCAGGCCGGTAGCCTTCTATAGCGAGAAGCTCAGTGAAGCCCGAAAGAAGTGGTCGACTTACGAGCTTGAGTTATACGCAGTTGTTCAGGCGCTGCGACATTGGCGGCATTATCTGATTCAGAGGGAGTTTGTTCTGTACACCGACCATCAGGCATTAAAGTTTATTAATAGTCAGACAAACGTGAATCGTGTGCATGCTAGATGGGTTACATTTTTACAGGAATTTACGTTTGTTCTGAAGCATAAGTCAGGTCAGCAGAATAAGGTGGCTGATGCACTTAGCCGTCGTGCGTCACTACTTGTTACGGTGAGCAATGAGGTGGTCGGCTTTGACTGTCTCAAGGAGCTATATGCCGAGGATGAAGACTTCAAAGATTCCTGGTTGAAGTGCCAAGAAGGTCACCCCAGTGACTTTCATATACAGGATGGTTTTCTCTTCAAAGGGAATCGATTGTGCATCCCCCAAAGTTCTCTAAGGGAGCAGATTATTCAGAAACTACATGGAGGTGGCCTCGGTGGACACCTTGGGCGAGACAAGACGCGAGCTCTTGTGGAAGAGCGGTATTACTGGCCGCTATTAGTATGTGATGTGGGAAGAGCCGTACAACGTTGTCATACTTGTCAGACCTCCAAGGGACAATCTCAGAATACGGGCCTCTACACCCCGTTACCTGTGCCTGACGGTCCTTGGGGGGATTTATCAATGGACTTCGTACTTGGTCTTCCACGAACACAACGCGGCATGGATTCGGTGTTCGTAGTGGTAGATCGTTTCTCCAAGATGGCGCACTTTATCCCATGCAAGAAGACCCTTGATGCAACACATGTGGCGAATTTATTCTTCAGGGAGGTCGTACGGCTACACGGGGTCCCTAAGACCATTACTTCTGATCGTGACACGAAGTTCATTAGCCACTTTTGGCGGACTTTGTGGACTCGATTCGATACACGACTTCAATTCAGCAGTGCTTACCACCCACAGACTGATGGGCAGACCGAAGTTGTGAATCGCACTTTGGGAAACCTCCTTTGATGTATTTCAGGAGAGAAACCGAAGCAGTGGGATTTGGCCTTGTCTCAAGCGGAGTTTGCATTCAACAACATGGTGAACCGCTCGACAGGGAAATCTCCGTTCCAGGTTATTTACGGACGAGTACCTCGCCACACACTAGACTTGGTCCCTCTGCCCAAGCTCCCAGGCATGAGTATTGCAGCAGAACATATGGCAGACAGGATCATGGGTATTCATGCGGAGGTGCAGACTAAGCTACATGCCTCGAACGAAAAGTACAAGGAACAAGCGGACAAGCATCGTCGACAAAAGGTGTTCGAGGTGGGCGACCAGGTAATGGTCCATTTGCGAAAAGAAAGATTTCCGACCGGGATGTACAACAAGCTGAAGAATAAGAAGATTGGACCGGTACCGATCATCCGAAAGATCAATGACAATGCTTATGTTGTTGATCTTCCAGATGACATGGCGATCTCACGGACTTTCAACGTTGCGGACCTGACCGAGTATCATGAACCAGCGTAGGAGGAGAACTCGAGGACGAGTTCTTTCCAAGTGGAGAGGACTGATGTAGAGCGGGTCGCGGACAATTTCATGGCTAAGATGGATCAGAAAAGGCACGGTCGGCGACAGAAGTGATCCGGACCATCGGACCTTAGATCGGGCGTATCTCACAATCCGGAATGAGTTATCCGACGTAAAATATATGATTTTGGGGTAGAACGAGCTACTTTAGCCAACCAACCCAACTACGCCGGGTTGCGTAGCCCGGATTTGCGAAAAACCCCCTGATCGACGGTCGTTTCCTCGTTTTAATTTTGTTTTTACTATAAATAGTAAGTTTTAGTTTGAGTATAACTTTTCATCCGTTGGGCTTTAGGAGTTGTGTCCAACATGAAAAGTGCTTAGGATAATTAGGAGAACGGTTTGTTGAAGCCAAATAGGACACTTACTATTTTTGGCCGAAAACCTTGCGCACTAGTAGACATCGTGACCGTCTATAAATAGTAAGTTTACTATTTATAGTAAGTTGCGAATTCTAGGAGTTTTAGTTGTAGTATGAGTCTGATTTCTTTCATGTTGCTTGGTTCCCTTATTTAAAGGGGTGTAAACTCATTTTTAATAATTCATCAATCAATTTCGAATTTATTAGAATTATTTCTATTTTCCTGCTTTCTTTCCTCGTGGATTCGAGAAGTCTCTGTGAGGAGTCCAGAGAAGCTCCGTGGATTTGGAGTAGTTATCCTTGAGGAAGACGGTGATCGACCTCATCACGTTCATCCCTGCGTTAGACTGGTTTGGATAGAAGTCCCTTGTGTTGGACCCTGTAGCCTGCGATACTATGTACTATCATCTTGACTTCATACTCTAGCTTGGTCATTTCATTCGCATCGTATATTGCATTGCATTCTCATCACATAACATTTGGTTTACTGTGCTTCTGTATTGCATAACCTGATTAAGGTTGACGGTATTCGTGGACTCGGTATTTGATATTTGTCTTACTATGTCTCTGTATTGCATAACTGATCTACATTACTTTTTCAGTATATGATATTGTCTTATTATGTTTTTGCATCGTATAGCCTGGATAAGGCTGATGGTATTTATGAACTTGCCAGCATGTTTCCGCATTACTCTGATATTGTACAATTTATGGATTGCCAATATTTCCACTTTGATAATTATATGCTTGGCACGTGCATCACACACACTTACACCAGCCTCTAAGCTTTCTATAAGCTTATGCACGATAGATGCATGTAGGTGATGTTAGGTTGTAGAAGCATTGAGCTTGGAGCGTGCAACGGTCTTCTAGAGTTTTGATTTTCGATATATGTATTTTCCTTTCGGCATTGTATTCAAATGTTTATATTAGCGAATATGTGATGATGATGTTGCCTTTATGATTTGGGTGAACTTGTGGTTATGCTTTTTATGAAACATATGTACGTTGGAAAATCCTCCTTATAGGATTTCAGGATCGGAATTTGACATATGGGCACTGACAGTAGAGAATGGGGAACTATAGAGGCTGTCACCATCGGATTCGGCAATCAAGAATTTTGTGAGCCCAATTTTCGAGTTTGGGACCTCACACTTGCATTAGCCAGGGCCTTCCTTGTTTGTTCTCTGTGTAGGTACTCAAGGGTCCAAGAAGAGTTAACTAGTAAACAAAATCAACAGCTTGGCACCGTCTATGAGAATTGACATCGAAAGCCATTGGCATCACATTGCAAGTTCAACAATGGCTAAGTGGAAGAAGAAGGCTCAAGCCTCCTTCGTTGCGGTCGACCACGCACTAGTGGAGCAGCCTTGTAGCCATTGGGATTCCACCTCCCAACTACATGTTGACTTCGCACCTACGAGACAAGTGTAACGATCCCGTGATAGGGGAGGACGGCTGAACTCCCTTGAATAACAAGTCGAAGCATTAAACAGTAACATGAATTCTATGAGACAGTTGTTGAAATAGCTACAACCCCGAGATACTAAAGGGACCAGGCAAGAAGCTGATCAACTGGTCTAGGATCCCCTTTAGCCCTCTATTATGCCTGTCACGTCTCATAGGAGCCGACAACTTGTATCGGCAAGACTAGTACCTTCTCATGTCTCTGGTATGACAGCTCTGCCTACTTCCAACCTTCATTATGAATTGGATAGGAAGAAGCGTGACAAGGCTCCTGAGGTAACTGCTGAGCCTATGTCCGAAAGCGGTGAATTATGGGAAGTCGAGCTAAAAGACTTACGTGGCCAAATCGACAATATGCGACAAGCCTACCGTGTAAACGCGCTGACCCTTGTTGTGGCAATAATAGAGGAAATTGAGCCTCCATTTACCTTCGACATTATGCAAGCACAACTGTTGGATAGGTTCTATATGCCGCAGATTGCTCAATTTTTTGAAACCATCGACCCATCCAAGCATTTAGAGTCGTTTAGGGTCTGGATGGAGCTCCACAACGTGTTTACTGCGGTCACGTGCTGTGCATTTTCATTGACTCTAATAGGAGCAGCTCGGAAGTGGTTCAGGCAGTTCAAACCTCAGTTGATCAGTTCCTTCTCCCAGCTCAGCAAAGTTTTTATTACTAAATTTATTGGAGGGAAGGAGAGACTCAAGCTAGCTTTCCACCTTCTCCATATTGTTTAGAAGGAAGGAGAACTGTTAAAGGACTACATCAATCATTTTAATCTCGAAGCGATGCAAGTGCAGGCGCATTCTGAAGAGATTGCTCTGACCGCAATCATGGGAGGCTTGAGAGATCCCAAGGTCCCCTTCTCACTCGACAAAAATCCCCCAACGACGATGGTCAACTTTTTGAACAGATTGCAAAAGTATTTCAACGCTAAGGAAGCTTCCAGCTTACAAAAGGCCACTCAGGGTAAAGGAATAACAACCGAAGGAAGATCTCAGCTCAGTAGGCGGAAGCAAGAAGAGGAAGGACGACCAATCTCAAGGGAGTTAACGTCCGAACAAACGACC
Source organism: Magnolia kwangsiensis (assembly GCA_037074715.1). Taxonomy (NCBI): domain Eukaryota; kingdom Viridiplantae; phylum Streptophyta; class Magnoliopsida; order Magnoliales; family Magnoliaceae; genus Magnolia; species Magnolia kwangsiensis. Next base: position 108,354,533 of record CM073573.1, on the reverse strand, counting down.
TGATAGTAAGTTTAATATGCATACTCCCCTCAATAAGACACTCGAGTAGGTCATTATGGAAATCTAAGATAAGCGCATCCTAAAATAACCAAGCAAGTTGAAGTCCAGTCCCGACAAACGGAATAAGCGAAAGTATTGCCGCTTTCACCGAGACCACGATCGTTCAACAAGTGATTGTTTCGACCTCAAGGAGGAAATTAAAGAGCTCATCCATAACAGGCATCTCCAGGAATACGTCAGCAGAAGAGGAGATCGGGTCGAGTTGAAGAATGAACAACCCATCAACAACTAACTAATTGGGAAAATCCGCACCATCTTTGGTGGGCCTGCCGGTGGAGGAGACTCAAATCGAGCTCGGAGAGCTCACACTAGGAACATCAGCCATCCCGACTCAGAGCATCAGATCCTCACCACTAGCAGGCCTCCCAAAGAATAAAATGTGATATCTTGCGATTTAACTTTCACTAAAGAGGACACCCGAGGAATCCATCATCCTCTAGACGATGCACTTGTAGTTACGTTGACCATAGCTAACCGTAAGGTATTTTGGATCCTCGTGGACATGGGAAGCTCGGCTGACATCCTCTTCGCCGGTGCGTTCGACAAGATGAGAGTTGGGCAGTCTCGACTTCTAGCTTTTAAGACTTCCTTACTCGGATTCTCAGGCGGCAGAGTCATACTAGAAGGATTGATATAGCTCCCGCTCATCGCCAGGGATGGGTAGAACCAAGTGACTATAATGATCAACTTCTTAGTGGATTGCCCATCCGTGTACAACGCGATTCTCGGCCGACCTTCTCTTAATACTCTACGAGCGGTAGTCTCAACTTATCACCTTGCAATAAAGTTTCCGACCGAGCATGGTGCCGGATTAGTCAGAGGAGACCAACATGAAGCTCGGCAATGCTATACGATGGTATTGAGAGCTCAGCATCAAACAATGAATATCACCTCTCTGGACCCTCGAGAAGATTCAAATGAGAGGGGATTTCCCATGGAGGAACTCGTTTTTATCCCGCTCGACGGTTCTGATCCTACTCGAATAGTTCATATCGGGTCGTCTCTAGCATATCCACTACGGGATGAGATTGTGAACCTTCTTCAGCGGTATGTTGATGTCTTCGCATGGTCCCATCAAGATATGCCCAACATTGCCCTAAAGGTCATTTGCCATCAGTTAAATGTCGATCCCGACCACCAAATGATTCGACAGAAGCGCAGACCGCTTGGCCCTGAGCGATATGCCATAATCTGGGAAGAAGTGGAAAAACTTCTTAAAGTTGGGTTCATAGAGGAGGTCTACTATACAGACTGGATAGCCAACATAGTTCTAGTTAAAAAGTCCAATGGGATGTGGTAAGTCTGTATTAACTACATTGACTTAAACAAAGCCTGCCCCAAGTATAGTTTCACTCTCTTGAGGATCGATCAGTTTGTCGATAACACGGTAGGGCATGAGTTACTGAGCTTCATGGATGCCTATTCAGGCTACAATCAAATTCGATGCATCTGTACAACAAGCAGAAGACGACATTCATCACCGACAAAGGTCTCTACTGCTACAAAGTCATGCCGTTCGGCTTGAAGAACACCAGAGCCATGTATCAAAGGCTTATCAACAAAATGTTTGCCCACCAGATCGAGCGATCAATGGAAGTTTATGTGGATAATATGCTCATCAAGAGCATTAAAGCTATAAATCATGTGTCAGATCTCGAAGAGATGTTCGTAATCCTTCAAGAATACTAGATGAAATTAAATTAGAGCAAATTTGCCTTTGGCATTAGCTCGGGAAAATTCCTCGGATTTTTGATCAGCCAAAGAGGAATCGAGGTAAAACCCAACAAAATTCAGGCTCTGCTTGATATGAGCTCGCCGAAGATAACGAAAGATGTTTGACCTTAATAGGAAGGATCGCTGCACTGAACTGCTTTGTGTCTCGAGCAGCCGCCAAATGCCTTCCCTTATTCAAGCAATTGAGAGGGAAGTTGATAGTGGATTGGTCAGAGGAATGCGACCTTGCTTTTCAGTAACTTAAGCATTATCTAGGATCTTCACTACTACTTTCAGAACCTAAGCAAGGAGAATTGCTATTGCTATACTTGAGAGTCTCTGCTGTAGTAGTTAGTTCGACCCTGATCAGAGAGCTTGAAGGGAAACAACTCCCAGTATATTACGTCAGCATGGCCTTGGTCTCTGTTGAGACCAAATACTTGTACATGGAGAAATTGACACTGACCCTAATAGTCTCATCTCGATGTTTGCATCCATATTTCAAGCCCATACCATCATCATTCCAACTGATCAGCCCCTTCGCCAAGTATTATAAAAGCCTGAAGCATCGGTGAGGTTAACAAAATAAGCTATTGAACTAAGTGAATTTGACATTAAATTCTGCCCCCGGATAGCGATCAAGGGCCAAACAGTGGCCGACTTTATTGATGAGCTCACCTCCGACACGATCAAGATCCGAGCATCCAGCCCAAGCTAAACTCCGATTTAAGCATTCAGCCTGAACCGACCTTAGTTGATCTCAACCAACCAACGTGGACATTATATGTTGAAGGCTCTTCCAAATCTAAAGCTAACGGGGATGGTATAGTCCTAGAGACTCCAGATCACACATACGTGTAGTATGCCTTAAGATTTGGATTCCAAGCCCGCAACAACGTCGAGGAATACAAAGCACTGGTAGCCAGGCTTAAGTTAGTCGCTGCCATGGGAGCCCAACATCTTAAAGTATATAATGACTCTCAACTTGTTGTCAACCAGATAGTCGATGAATATTAGGCTAAAAAAGAGTGTATGAAGCCTACCTACTAAAAGCCAAAGAACTTATCGACAAATTCCAGAAGTGTGATATCGGTCTCTAGAGGTGTACACGAGTCGAGTTAGCTCGTTAACTTGCTCGGATCGACTTGGAAAAGCTTAACTCGACTCAGAAAAGCTCGACTCGACTCAGATGGAAACTGTGTTTGAGCCAAGTCAAGCTAGTTTTAATGAGCACGAAACATTTCGAGTTGAGTCCGAGTTCGACCTAGCTTGACTCGACTCGGTATTGAGCTCAACTCGACTCAGTTCAACTCAGATCGACTCGGATCGATTTTTGAGTCAAGTATATATAGGTTTTTTTTTTTTAAATTTTTTTATTTAAAAACCCTTACTCGTTCGCCTAACCCTAACCCTAGCGCCTAAATCATCTCGAGTCGACTCTCACTCGTTTGCCCAACCCTAACCCTAACGCCCAAATCATCACACCCATTCGATCGAATCTAACCCCAGTGCCCAAATCCTCTCGACCATTCGCCCAAATCCTTTTGGCCGTCCGTTCGCTCAAATCCTCTTGTTCATTCGCCCAAATCCAAACCAAACTTCTCGCCATTCTCTAGCGACTGACCGACAATTACTCTCCTTCCAGCGTCTTTCCGGACGACCAACAACTGAAAGTGAGTCTCCTCTCCTCTCTCTCTAATTTTCCAGTGCCTGTCCAGTGAGTAGTGTCCGTTCGTTTAGCGGACTTCACCCGACCACTGGCCGGGTAGCTTTGGTACAGTCGGACGGTGGCTATGGTCTAATCGGAAGGTTAGACGTCTCAGACCTCGATCACTGGTGGCTCTAGTACAGTCGGATGGTTGAACTCAAACTCAGCTCGAAAACTCGACTCGAACTAAACCGAGCTATTGACTGAGCCGAGCCCAGCTGCTGATCCAAGCTCGAAGGTCGAGCCGACTCATGTACACCTCTATGGGCCTCATTCCTCGTGCAGAAAACTCCAAAGCTGACATGCTGGAAAAAATGGCTATTGCCGCTGAAGATGACATCCCAAGGTCGATCCTGATTGAGTTTTGCATCGAGCTAAGTGTGAACGAATCTGACCCGGCTATAACCCTTTGGGTAAATTCAGGGTTGACCTGGATGGATCCAATCATTGGCTTTCTCAAAGAGAACGAACTACCTCAAGACCACTCAGAGGCGTGTAGACTTCTTACTAAAGCATCTCGCTACACCATGATCAGGGATATCTTGTACAAAAAGGGATTTTTCCTTCCCTATCTCAGATGGCTCCGAGCTAAGGAAGCCGAATATGTCCTGAAAGAAATCTACGAAGGCATTTGCAGAAGTTACTTTACGGACGAGTCTTAGCTCACAAAGTTATTCGATAGGGGTACTAGTAGCCGACCATTCAAGAAAATGCTCGGCAATACATCCAAAAGTGTGACAAATGTCAACGTTTCACATCTATAGCTCGACAGCCACCCAAAGAATTAACTCTCATGACTGGGCCATGGCCGTTTGCCCAATGGGGAATCGACATCACTGCCCCCTATCAATTGGTAAAGGGCAGACTAAGTTCGTTGTAGTTGTAGTCGATTACTTCCCCAAGTGGGTCAAGGTCGAATCCCTGACGAAGATCATCGAGTAGAAAATTACGGACTTCGTGTGGAAAAATATCATGTGCAGGTATGGGATCTCCTACATGATCATCTCAGATAATGGAAAACATTTCAATAATAATTAGTTCCGAGGAATGTATGAGACCTTGGAATTCAGAATGTTTATTCATCGTTGCGTCATCCACAAACCAATGGGCAAGTCAAGGCGGTCAATAAGATCATCAAAAACCATCTCCAGAAGGCCAAAGGGTCATGAGCGGAAGAGCTCCCCCACATTCTTTGGGTTTATCGTACTACTGCTCTAATGACCACTGGAGAGATCCCCTTCTCCTTGATCTTTGGCGTTGAAGCCGTTACTCCGATTGAGATTGGACTTCCAACTACTCGGTTTGTTCTTATGATGAGCAACAAAATATTGAGCTAATGGCGCTAGAACTCGACCTTATCGAAGAATCGAGATAACAAGTTCAAGTCAGCATTGTGATCTGCCAACAGTAGGTCGTTGTTTCTACAACTCCAAAGTAAAGACAAGGAGGTTCCGAGCTAGGGAGCTGATTTTTCACAGGACTTTCCAAAATACTAAGGAACTCGACATGAGAACTTTAGGACCGAATTGGGAGGGGCTCTATGTGATAACCAACATGAGCTGACCTGGATCATATTGACTCGAAGACTTGGAAGGCCGGTTCCTACCACATCCATGGAATTCCGAACACCTCAAAATCTACAGGGCCAATTTACCTAAAGGGCCAATTTACCTCGAATATGAAATCGATTATGTACAGTCCACATTGGAACTAGCATAATAAAACTTTCAGAGTATGCTTTTTTACTTATGTATCTACTAATGATCGTCTACTAAATACCTACTAAAGGGTTTCCCATAATGTGTGGGAAGAACAACTTTTATTAACGAGTCGACCCTCCAAGAAGAGGCTCGGCCTAATGCTACTCACGTGTTCGACCTACGGAGGACTACCTAGGACTTTCCTTGGTACAAGGAGGAGAAAAGCCCTAACCAATTGATCGGTTGTAATGCCCCGTGTTTTTGAAACTCGAGTATATGACTCGTTTTCCAAAAACTCAAGTGTTAACCTTTAAAGATAGTCAAATTCCACGTGTATTTTTTTTTTCTTTTTTAGAGGGAGCATTTAGGTGGAATATGAACAAATCAAGTATAAAGGAAATTGTATATACATTCAAATTATAAGAGCGGTTGCCCAAAATGACTTATAGAAACCAATATCTCGATGTTAACAACTATAAGAATTATAAGATTCAACACATAAGAATATATAAAATGCATATAATCTCAAGCCGCCACAACGTCGCACAACTTCTCTTGGTAATTACAACCATGCTCTTCATCAATCCAAACATGAATATCATTTAAACCACCTGCACTACCTGTACGGTTATATATTCGATGAATGAGTGGCTAGTTCAGTGTGAATTCCCTTCAAGATTACACACCGCTACATTAATTAAGCATAGTTTTTAAATAATAAGACATACAAAACATTTCATACTGTGACCTTGTTTAAGTGCATGGATGCATGAATGTACATCAACTGGGGATGTACATCCAGTTGGCTAAGTGAAGGGACCTTTCAAATAGTCAGTCTATTCATGCAAGAGAATGGGTCTTTCAAACAGTCGGCTCATTCAACTTGCAGAGTAGTGGGCCTTTCAAATAGTCGGCTCACTTAGACATGAATGGGCCTTTCAAACAGTCAGCTCATTCATGTCTAGGGATGAGCCTTTCAAACAGTCAACTCATCTCCAATAGAGGAATGAACCTTTCAAATAGTCAGTCCATTTAGGCAAGAGAATGGGTCTTTCAAACAGACGACTCATTCAACTTGCAAAGGAATGAGTCTTTCAAACAGTCGACCCGTTTAAGTAAGATAGTGGGCCTTTCAAACAGTTGACTCATGTAAGCAAAGAATGGGCCAATCAAACAGTCGACTCATTTAAATAATAAGATGGGTCTTTCAAATAGTTAACCCCCTTTTTAATAAGAGAATGGACCTTTCAAATAGTCAGTCCATTAAGCAAGAGAATGGGCCTTTCAAATAGTCGGCTCATTCAACTTCCAAGGGAACATGTCTTTCAAACAGTCGACCTACTCTAGTAAGATAGTGGACCATTCAAACAGTCGGCTCACTTAAGTAATGAATGAGCCTTTCAAACATTCAGCTCATTCATGCTAAGGGATGAGCCTTTCTAACAGTTGGCTTAGCCTTAGTAAGAGAATGAACATGTCAAACAGTCATTCAATTCAAAATGCAAGTGCCATGAATGCATGATTAATCCCAGCCATTATTATTCCAATTTATAAATAACCGATTTAGGAAAGCTCAAAGGTCACTATGGGGAGCTCATCACCCAACATAGGCCGACAGCTCGGGCATAGTGTCACATTCCATTATCCCTGGCTTATGGGACTCCATCACTAGGATGTTTAATGGCATCCTCCTCAACTAGTGGCCAATTAAAGTCTAACAAATGAGACTTGCCATCGCATGATCACACAAAATAATATATCAAGCCATCTTAGGCAAAATATGCAATAATCAGGGCTGCAAGGGACAAATATCAATCAGAAAACAATCCATGGATGGTAAGCTCACGTTAATGTTTTATTCAATCCATCAATCAAAATAGCCACAGGTGAGGGTCCATTAAAATCACAATCAGTCAAGTTACATCCCAAGTTTGGATGTACATATATAAGTGGAGTTTTTCATTAATAAATATAACAGTTCAAGTTCTTCAAGAAATTCATAAACAATCCATAATCGAGAAAGATACACAAGTACAACATATGGATATTCATACGAGCTAAGTGTTGAGTAGATGATTGATAATCAAATTCAATATCTAACACAAGTTATCATGATTTAGAGATATCAATTATCAATTGAAATAAAATGAACTATTACATAAACTAACAAGGAAGAGGAAAGCTCAAGCGGAAAGATTCATCACCTTATGTGTAGACTATCCTTCTAATGTCGCGAGGAAGTGCGCACACCCCTTAGAATCTTCCCAAAATGGACTTAACTTGACTCGCTCTCAGCTTAAACAGTGTGAAACCGAGAATGCAAAATTAGGCTACATTTCCATTGAGATTTTAGAAAACTATCTAACCAACCAAGGATTCTAATTAGATCTCCATGGCAAGGTTTGAGAGAAAAATGTACCCATTTTGTTTAACTTGACATGACTCAACCCTCCTTGACTCTAACAAAGTCAACCCAACTCCCTCTCACTTTCTCTCTTTCATTTCAACTTGCAACATCTAGTAACTTTTCTAAACTCAACAAGACTTGACTTGACTCGCAAAATTCAGCCCAACGAGTTTCAGCCTAGTCGACTCACTCTCTCTCTCTATCTCTCTCTCTCTCTCTCTCTCTCTCTCTCTTCTCCTTCTTCATGTTCTTTTCTTCTTTCTATCTTTCTTGGGATGACTTGGACCGAACCAAGCCCAAGCCTAAGCTGGCTTAAATGGACTCGGTTCTAGACCTGACAGCCATTGCCTTGGCAGTGAATTGACTCGACAACAGCCCATGAGTTGGGCAGAGTCTATGTTGCACACGCATACACTCCCTATCCTATCTCCTTCTTCCTATCACTCTCTCTCTCTCTCTGTCTCTCTCTCTTCTCTCCTTTCTTCCTTCCCCTTTTCTTTTGTTGGAACTCCAGCAATGACTGGAGCAGACCCAAACGAAGCTCAATCCGTTCGACTTGACTTGAACTCTAACCCAGTTAGTCGAGTTCTTGGACTCAACAACAGCTATGCCTTCCCTCTCTCACTCTCTACCTACGCTTTGCTGGGATCTAGCAGGGCCTCTAGTTTGCACCACGCCTGCAACTCACTTAACCCATGAGTTGCACCCAAGCACCATAAATCTCAGAGGGGGGTGTCCAGATTTACTCGCTGACCCCCTCAAGACCACCCATTGCAGTGTTAGAGTTGGGTTTGGACTCAGCCCCAACGCATCCACTTGAGCCACGACTTGGCCTAAATCGAGCACAGCATCGCACAACAAGTGGCGATGATCAGCAGCTCGTCTTCTTCTCTTTCTCCCTCGCCCTCTCTTTTCTTTTGTTCTCTCTCTCTCTCTCTCTCTGTATCTTTCTTACAATTGGGGCTATTGGCCACCCCAACTCGGCTCAAATTGAACTGTCCAACGAGACTCGGTGTGTAGTAGTCCCGCACTCGTGCCGAGTTTCACTCTCCCTCTGTGCTCTCCCATTTTCTCTCCTTTGTTGGATTTTTTTTGGTGGGGATCCTGAGATAAAAGCTACCCTTTTAAAGGCCTAGGGTTGGTTTTTCGGATCGCATCTAATGGCCATTATTTCATACCGTAATGACTTTGACAGTGTGGTTGCACACGCTGTTTCTATATGTATGGTGTTGATCCAGCGTGTGGGATTGATTCCCACCATCACGGCCCATCGAATGAGCATTCTCGATTTCATAGCTGGATGGGGAAGATGATGTGGCCGCTAATGGTCGATCTCCATTCATGGCCTGTCAGGGTGATCTGGACCATTTGGATGGGTCAAATGGGACCATTGATCAGTGTGGGGTCCACTTTCTTTGTCCCATTTTGCCCGAGTGTAGTAAATCGCGAGATATTTCACCGAAGCTTCTCTTCTCATGTGGTGGGAGATTTTCTTGGGGAGGAAGGCTATGGTCATTGCTGCCCTAGCGTGGATGGCTGAGATCATCTATGGAGCTCGGGCGGAGGGCTTGGATCACGCGAGCACAGTTTTCCTAAAAAAGGAAGGCTCTCGACCACCTTTTTCCGTCAACGGGGTGTCTTCACTTCCTTGACGTTGGACGAAGGGCAAGGATTCATTCCTGGATTGATGGCTGGGATTACGAGATGCCATCACACGCGGATTGCTAAGTTGGCGCGAGGTTGGCCATGGTTTTCATTTTTTAGAAATTCTTACCGCACCTAACACTCCACTTGCGCTGATGCACGTGTGCACGTATGTGTGTATCAACAAGTGAGCCACACCTATCACTGGTCAGATCCTCCGTCTGAGCACGGTGGACAGCCCAAATGGCACAAGTGAGTTGCTGTGGTGGGCCACAATCATCGAGAACAGGCTTGCTCGTTCAAACGTGGTCGGGCAGGAAGAAGAGAAAAAATCTCTATTTTTGAGATTCATTGGGTCAATATCCAGTTTGACTAGGCTAGCGGTCTAGTGCACTACGGGTGCACGTGCACTTTATTCACATTCAGTTAGGGTGGGGTCCATGGTGGTGTTTAGGAGAAATCCACTCCATTCATCACGTTACTCTGGTCCAAAATGGGTGTCTGAGAAAGGATGAAGCATATCCAAGGCTTGAGTGGGCCATATTAAGGGAGTTGCAGTCTTTAAGTGTCTATTTCCATTGATCTGATGGTCAGATCGTCATACTGTCAAGAATCAACAATCTAAAGGAGTCCTACTCTTCTTTAGAGGGATATTAGCGGTGCATTTTGTATTTTCGACGGTCCAGATTCGCCTTCAAACCTACTTCAAGAGTCCATTGATGATTATGATAGTCCAGGTGACACTTATGATATTTTTCTTATTATTAAGATATCATTAGCAATGTTATTATTAATGTTCTTGTTAAGATAATTATTTTATTTACGTATTTTAACATGCATCCAATGATTAGGTCATTAGTAAATAATTTATATCTATTTGTGTTTGATAAATGCATATCATGTCTCGGGGTCTAATGGTTGGTATTGCAATCCCTAGTTGGATTGTACACTGTTATGATGTGAATTGGTTAAATGGTGGGTCTTAATGATTGGATACCCAAGATTGATAATGTATGGTTCAATCTATCTAATAGGGCAGGGTTTAGACCTTCATTGCCCTTGAGATCCTAGCAATACAATGTTCTTGAAGATAAATGTCAATTTCATGATGACATGATTATTGTCCTCGACATTCAATGGCCAGATGACCTGATATATGAATCAAGGTTGTACTAGATGGTTGAGATGAATAGATTGAGAATCACTGTATGACGCTATGTAAGGTAAGTTATGTGTGTTCCCACACATGTGTAAACTGGTTTAAATCTCCATGGTAGTAACCGAGTACTAAAAAGTATGGGGTGTTACAATCCACCCCCTTTAAGGAAAATTTCATCCCCGAAATTCAACACTGCTAATAGGAATGGGTTCCTATAGTATATAGTAGGACCGCAAGTTTATCTAGGTGAGAATTACTATTGTCTTATCTTTCTTTTTTATTTTCCTTTACCTTAATGATAGTTCTTCGTTGTCTAAAGTACGATATAAAATTTTCATTTTCAGTGTTCGGGCTAACACGGACAGTGGTTATTGTGGGTTTGAGCCCGATACATTGATCCTTTACCGACGTAGAATAAAGAATTTATGGGTATCAATTCATAATCTTGGTAAATCTTGATCCTTTGCTTTATCAAGGCATTGGGATCATCAAGATTTATTAGGACTTAGAATTTGAGTCAAACTGTGTAAACTTTGCTTAAACATAGTTCCATCAGTTCGTGATCCCGATTGTTGTAAACTCTTGAGAAATATTATTCAATCTTATATTCTCATAAATGATAAGTCTACATGGACCATTATACTTTTATTGCGTACTTTAATTATCTAATCACTACTTGGAAATTTCAAGACTCAGATTTCTACATGAAACTTGAGTTTGAAATTTTGCTAAATTTATCTAGGATCTCAAATCTAGTTCCAATATGCTTAGTCTAGGGTTGAAAATTTACTCAAAATTCTATTACTGTACCCCCAGTCAATTCTAAGTATTAGAAATTACGAGAGATATCGCCTCTAGCTAAAGAGATGTATTAAGGAATTCAATTTACAACTCCTAATGTGATTCTTAAGTTTAGGGAGTGTTTAAATTTGGCCTAATATACGATATGGATGGTAAGAAAGTTATACACTACCTAAGTTCATTTCACTCACTAAGTGTTGTGACAATGTTACCTCTAACTAAGGTAAATTATAGAAAAAGTTTGAACCCTAGACTTCTAAAAATGTTCTTTGGGAGTCAAGTCCAAGGAAAGTTCTTGTTTGATATTAATTACATCATAGTGGGCATTTATCCTCCCACAGTACCAAAGTTTAGTTTCTATGTTCATATGACTAAACTTGAAATTCTCAATGGAACAACTCATTACTAAGCCCTAAGTTTATCCAAACAATGTGTTATGGAACCTAAAATTTTGAGTTCCTATATTCTCAATTTCTCCTAATTTTAATGAGACTCTACATCAATTCAAATGGCTATCTTAATAATTTCTAAGGGAACTTAATTTCATTTCTAAGTCTTATGGTTATCCAAATAATTTTCTAGGGAACTTAGAATCTCAAGGCTCTATATTCTCAATTTCTACTAGTTATAGGGAAATTTCACATAAGTTCAAATGGTTATTCTAATAATTTCTAAGGGGACTTAAATTTGGGTCTTTATGTTTTCAAGATCTTCCTAAGTCCAGGGGAGATTCACTTAAGTTCAATCTCTAATTTCCAGCATCCTAACTTGAGACATTTATAGTTTGTATAAGTTCATTTCCCCATGACCTGTTTTTCTAAACACCGCTCTTATACCAACTGTAACACTTCGTGTTTTCGAAACCCGAATATATGACTCATTTTCTAAAAACTCGAGTACTAACCTTTAAAGATAGCCAAATTCCACGTGTATTTTTTTTCTTTTTCAGAATGAGCATTTATGCACAATATGAACAAATCAAGTATAAAGGAAATTGTATATACATTCAAATTATAAGAGCGGCTGCCCAAAATGACTTATAGAAGCCAATGTCTTGATGTTAATAAATATAAGAATTACAAGATTCAACACATAAGAATATATAAAATGCATATAAACTCAAGCTGCTGAAATTGCGGTGAAGACCGCTTTAGTTGAAGTAGGAATAGGTCAGTATATCCTAGAGGGGGCTGAATAGGATTTTTTAAAGTTTTTATAAATTATTAAAAATTCTTATTACACTAATCCTATCGCAGAGTATTGATTAGGATTACTCAACCTTAACTCTACTGGCTTCCAAGCCTAATAGAGGATCCAATCACAAACTATTTAAAAGACAAACAATGTATAGATGAGATTGTGATGGATATGACTGTGTGTGCATAGGATGTGATCATATATAAAGACATGCTAGGCAATCACATAAATGAAAGATAATATCAAACTCAAACACAATCATTTTATAGTGGTTCGACGACTTATCTACTCCACTCCCGGCTTCCACACTCAACCCTTGAGTGACCGGATTTCACTGAGGAGGTTTCCCATGGTTCACCTCAAACCTAAGGTTTTAAATCAGGTTCACCTTCAACCTTTACAGAGGTTTCTACTCGGTGCACCTCAAACCCTGGAGTTTTGCTGGCGTACTCCTAACCAGATGTTTATACCCACACAGGACAAGGGTCCACACAACGCACCCTGAGGTTTCTACTCGGTTCACCTCAAACCCTGGAGTTTTGCTGGCGTACTCCTAACTGGATGTTTATGCTCTCCACAGAGTAAGGGTCCACACAACGCACCCCGCACGTACACTCCCGTCGGAGGCCTCCTTCGAGGACTTCAAATGGTGAGTAACACTTAAAACTCAATTCTAAAAAGGAATGATTGCAAGTGTGCTCTGGACTCTTAGTACTTACAGATAAGTTGATGAGTCCCTTTCAGCGCAATGATGAAGATCTCCTTCTTGTTGATGAAGAATCTTCAGCTCCCTTGATTTGCAACACAAAGATGTATATATGCTAGGCTTAGGTTGGGTCAAGGCTATGATGGAATACCACTCTCTGAAGATTTTCCTATAAAGAAGATAGAGAAGTTCCCATCATCTATGCATTTAAGGCATCCCAGCTTAATGATATGTCATTAAGGTAGTAGCTGAAGGATCCTTGAATGCAGAAGTTCATTCTCCAATCCAGTCTATGAGATATCAATGATGAGGGTGGATTGGAGGATGAACTTCCTGAGAGAAAGGGCTTAAGGTAAATGATAGGAAGGTTAAAACTCTCAAAAGCACTCTCTACTTTCTCTACCAGCAATGAAGACAACTCTCTCTATTTATAGGCAAAAGGTTCCAACGAATATAAACGGTCATATTTATGACAGAGTTCGATATCATCGAGCAGTCGTTGATATGATCGAGCGCATACTCTCGATTGTATCGGCCGACCTCTCGATGATAAGAACTCAATTGTCATTTCGCTTTTGGAAACCTTCTGCCAACTGGTCGATGGGATTGAGACACACATTGATGATATCGAATTTCGAACTCCGCTTCCATCGAGTGATGGTTCGATCTATCGACAGGTGAAAAATAAGAGAGAAGCCTTGAAGAATTTCAGGATCACAGATATGATCGGGGAAACAGTCGATGTCATCAGAATTTGTACATCGATCATATCGAAGACCTTTTCGATGGGATCGATAAATCGTATAGATTTACATGTAAGCTTGCTGGACGAATTATGTCCTGACTCGATCCAATCGACTTGGTCTCGATATGATCGATATATGAATATCGATTTATTGATAGGCACCCTGATCAACATTAAAAGCAACCTGAAATTCATGCTGGTGAGAACATGCGCCCCACAGTCGATATGATCGACTGACTCCCGATATGATCGATTTTGAGTTCAGATTGAATCGGACAGTCATCGATATATCGAAGCATATGTTAGTTTTCTTTAGAAAAACAGGGGCGCCGGAAAGTAGTCTGTTAATATGATCGATCCACTTCAGATATGATCGATTTTCGAATATCGATGATATCGACTTGAAGGTCGATATATCGATAAATCGTCTAGAAGATTGTTTGATTGCTAGACGCTTTTTGTCCTCACTCGATTGTATCGATTGATATGCCGAGGACATCGACAGAGCTGGTCGATCATATCGAAAGAGGAATCGATATAATCGACAGTATAAGAGAAACTTAGAAGATTTTCTTTTTGATAAAAAGTTTTCTTACACATAAATCCTAAGATGTTCTAGTTCTTTTTAAGGGTTTAATCACCTGGTGTTTTGGGACAAGGGATGTGAGGCTATGATTTACCTTTTGGCGAGGTTCCACACATCCAGATGAGGCAGACGCTTGACTTGATCTTCTTGTTAAGTGCTGTTGTCCGACTGACTCAACTTACAGCGTAATTGACAAACCAGGGCACATAATAAGTGCACTTTCAGCTGCAACATTGCACGACTTCTCTTGGTAATTATAATCATGCATCCTTGACAATTGTACTATGCTGCTCATCAATCCAAACATGAATATCATTTAAACCACCTGCATTACCTATACGATTATATATTCGATGAATGAGTGACCAGCTCAGTGTGAATTCCCCTCAAGATTACACATTGTCGCATTAGTTAAGAATAGTTTTTAAATAATAAGACATAAAATATTTCATGGTGCGACTTTGTTTAAGTGCATGGATGCGTGAATGCACATCAACTGGGGATGCACATCCAGTTGGCCAAGTGAATGGACCTTTCAAATAGTCAGTCCATTCATGTTAGAGAATGGGCTTATCAAACAGTCGGCTCATTCAACCTGCAGAGTAATGGGCCTTTCAAATAGTCGACTCACTTAGACATGAATGGGCCTTTTAAACAGTCAGCTCATTCATGAGTGGGGATGAGCCTTTCAAATAATCGACTCATCCACAATAGTGGAATGAACCTTTCAAATATTCAGTCCATTTAGGCAAGAGAATGGGTCTTTCAAACAGTCGACTCATTCAACTTACAAAGGAACAGGTCTTTCAAGCAGTCGACCCGCTCAAGTAGGATAGTGGGCCTTTCAAATAGTTGGCTCACTTAAGTAAAGAATGAGCCTTTCAAACAGTCGGCTCATTCAAGCAATAGGATGAGTCTTTCAAATAGTTAACCCCCTTTTTAATATGAGAATGGACCTTTCAAACAGTCAGTACATTAAGCAAGAGAATGGGCCTTTCAAACAGTCAACTCATTCAACTTCCAAGGGAACGGGAACAAGTCTTTCAAACAGTTGACTCATTCAACTTCTAAGGGAACGGGAACAAGTCTTTCAAACAGTCAACCTGCTCAAGTAAGATAGTGGGCCTTTCAAACAGTCGGCTCAGTTAAGCAATGAATGGACCTTTCAAATAGTCAGCTTATTCATGTTAGGGTTCGGGCCTTTCAAACAATCGGCTCATCCCTAGTAAGAGAATGGACCAATGCATGATTAATTTCAGCCATTATTATTCCAATTTACAAACAACCGATTGAGGAAAGCTCAAAGGTCACTATGGGGGGCTTGTCACCCAACATAGGCCGATAGTTCGGGCATAGTGTCCCATTCCACTATCCCCAGCTTATGAGACTCCATCATTTGGATGTTTAATGACATCCTCCTTAACCAATGTCCAATCAAAGTCTAACAAATGAGACTTGCCATCGCATGGTCACACAAAATAATATATTAAGATGCCTTGGGCAAAATATGCAATAATCCGGGCCGTAAGAGGCAAATATCAATCAGAAAACAATCCATGTATGGTAAGTTCACATCAATGTTTCATTCAATCCATCAATCAAAATAGCCACAGGTGAGGGTCCATTAAAATCACAATTAGTAAAGGTACATCCCAAGTTTGGATGTACATATATAAGTGGGGTCTTCCACTGATAGATGTAGTATTTAAAGTTCTTTAAGAAATCCATAAACAATCCATAATCATGAAAGATACACAACTATAACATATGGATATTCATACGAGCTAAGTGTTGAGCAAATGATTGATAATCAAATTCAATATCTAACACAATTTATCATGATTTAGAGATATCAATTATCAATTGAAATAAAATAAACTATTACTTAAACTAACAAGGAAGAGGAAAGCTCAAGGGGAAAGATTCATCACCTTATGCGTCTACTTGCCTTCTAATGTCGCGAGGAAGTGCGCATGCCCCTTAGAATCTTCCCAAAATGGACTCGACTCACTCTTAGCTTGAACAGTGTGAAACCGAGGATACAATATTACGTTACATTTCCGTTGAGATTTTAGAAAACCATCTACAACTAAGGATCTAATTAGATCTCCAAGGCAAGGTTTGAGTGAAAAATGTACTCAGTTTGTTTAACTTGACATGACTCATCCCAACTTGACTCTAACCAAGTCAACCCAACTCCCTCTCACTTTCTCTCTTTTCCTTTCAACTTGCAACGTCTAACAAGTTTTTTGGACTCAACAAGACTCGACTTGACTCACAAAATTCGGCCTAATGAGTTTTAGCTGAGTCGACTCACTCACTATCTCTCTCTCTTCTCCTTCATGTTCTTTTCTCCTTTTTATGTTTCCTGGGATGGCCTGGACCGAACCTGGCCAAAACTTAACCTAACCTTACTGGACTCGGTTCTAGACTCGACAGCCATTGCCTTGGCAGTGAGTTAACTCGACAACAGCCCATGAGTTGGGCAGAGTCGATGTTGCACACGCACACACTCCCTGTCATATCTCCTTCTTCCTATCACTCTCTCCTCTCTCCTCTCTCTCTCTCTCTCTCTCTCTCTCTCTCTCTTCTCTTTCCTTTCTTTCTTTCTTTGTCTTTTGTTGGAACTCCAGTGTAACGCCCTGAATATCGGGGGTCGAGTAGAAGCTCAACTCTCGAGTTCTAATGCATCACTTATGTAACATAGATAATGATGTTTAAATGTTGTCCATATTAGTGCATTAAACATGAGTAGGATTATACCAAAACAACATATCATACTCTAGAGATAATTAAGTTAAGCAAGCGGAAGACTGAGATAAGTATATAATGTATATGAGTGTTTCTTAATCTCAGAGTATGAGTATGTTACAGGCTAAATATATACATGTGTTGATCCGTAATATACAAAATATAAAAAATGTAAATGTCTAACTAATTCATATAATCCCTGTAATCCCATCGAATCAGAACAAGATCTACAAAGACCCACCTGATAGCTGAACACAGGAGAATTCTTCCTCCTTGTCCATGAAGTCCATTTCAGTTGTATAGACTCCACCATTACCTGCATCTACAATAAATTCTGGTTGGTGTTTTAAAACACCACCCCAGGTGGAATGAATAGCTAATTCAGTGAAACTATAAAACAAAGGTTAACATGTTATCAATTCAGTCAAGCAGTAATGATAAAGCAATACAACAATCATATCCTAAGTACTCTTGTTAATGCAAGAATGATATTCATAATAATGCATGCCCTTGTTTGCACTCCCTCAGCGACACCATCTCATAGTCACACATGCTACTCCCACTGCGCTCTTCCTCGCCAAAGGCATATGCAATGCGATGCATGGTCGTGTTAGACAAGTTCTTAATTAGGCTTATTCATACAACAGATTTGAGAATCTAAGTTACCTCCCTTTTTATCATTTACCCCAAACAACGATCCATCTAAGGTCATCAATCCTAGTTAATCACATACGATAAGCAAGTTATAGGGCAACATCACCCCTGATTTGAAAAGCAGTGGATATGCAAGTTTATAAGTTTATACTCGAGGTTACTCCACCAACGCCCTACCAACTGAAGTGCTAGTTTCGAAGGGGGTCTGGATTAGACGGTTCACCCCAACCCACACTTGGACCGTAGCCAGGCCACGCCGAGGTAGGCCGACAACTCGAATACAGTGTCCCATACCACCGTATTCGGCTTACGAGTTTGGGTTGCTCATTGGTCACTTCGTGGAGGCTGGTCACCCCAGCGTAGGCCAACAGCTCGACCACAATGTCCCATACCACCATGCCCGACTCATGAGTCTTAGTAGATCATGGTAATATGGTTGAAACAGGCTTTTACATTAGAAAGTGGTTCCTTAGTTTCAAGCAGTAGCTCTATACATGGTAAACTCACAATAGTCCAATCGGTTTATTAGACAAGTTCGACTGGTACGAGTGTATGCTGAATTAATCGACATGGTACCACTATCGATGATCATCGTACGACTCGAATTCATCGAATGCATCAAATGTGACGAGACTAATTTGACCAATCAAACTAGAATTGTTACCGATTGCCTGGACACATAGTAGTCCTAATCATACTAAAATGCAGCATTTGGAGACATGTGATAATCATATAGGCATTTAACAAACAATCCAAGTACAATACTCATTTGAGCATTTTATCAACATATTGAACATTCTACTAAACATTTCAATTCATTCATAAATTGCATAGTTGAAATTAAGAATACGTGAAAGAAATTATACATATGGATAAGGTAAATGAGAATTCTATCTCAACACCCTTATTAAATATAATTCGTCAAACAATATCTCATTTAGGCATTTTATCAAACACTTAGGCTACACATTACCAATTACATAGACTAGATTAGTTATGATGTGAACTATTACAATTTTCCACACAACATAGGCTATAATGCATATAACAAACATGGATCTTAGATTAAAAATCATGACAAGAACAATTCACTATTTCATGTTCAGTCAAACATTTTAACAAACACATGGAATGCATTTTATATTATACATAGACTAAATTAGTTATGACATACATTATGGCAAGTCCTGTCACAAGGGGATTATCATACATACAACAAACATGAATCCTAGGTTAATAGTCATGACAAACTCAAATCGTGATTTCATACTCATTCAAACATTTCAACAAACACATGGAATGCATTTTGTATACAACCTAATTTACACATATATGATATATCGAAAACGTCATAACTAAGATCATATGGCAACAATCTAGTCAGACATAAATCATTAGCTGACATTGAAAGCCTTGAAAACCATAACATAAACGTTTATAATCCGCACCTTTCGTCGGATTCCTCGTTTCGAACTTAGTTCGAATCCTACGCCCCCGTATATAGAACAACGATACCTAAATAATGAAATAGGTTAGCTATTCCGTCGATTCCTCTATTCGGATTCCTAAAATGAGATTAGGGTTAGGATTTCTTATCCAAATTAGAATCGAAACAGTTTGAGTAGCGTAGTAGAGAGGTGAATCGGAGTGTGGAGTTGTGGGAAAAGATCCCAACACCTATCTCCAAGAATCTTTCTTCCTTCCTTCCACTTTTCTCTCCTTCTCTCTCTCTCTCTCTCTCTCTCTCTCTCTCCTAGGGTTTTTAGGAAATTCGTATCAGGGAGAGAAGGGGTGGTTTAAGGGCTTTATATAGGCCCAGAATTAGTATAAATGGTCCCAGGACCATGATATACTTGGGTTATAGCCAAAAGGCATCTGTTTCGGGACAACGAGACTCATTTGGAGGTCCATTACTTATCTATGCCATAGAGTAAGTTCCCTAACAATGGATCTAGGCTAGGATATGATTTCGATCTGATCGGATTAGCAGATCAACCGTGGAGGACCTGTATCAGTTCAACTATCATACAAACTCGATCAGGGCCACAATTATACCGATAGGTGCAGGAAAATTTTCCTGATCTATGGGTGTATTTGGGTTAGAATCTGACGGTCTGAAGTCTTCAATTTTACCTGCAAGCGAATGATCCAATTCACTTAAGTTCTGGTTCACTTTCTAAAGATTTTCGTGTTTCTCACACACTTCGCTCAAGGCTTAAGTTCTGTATTTTTGGATACTATTTAGGCTCGATTCCCCTAATGGTTATCAAGCTTAATAACACGGTCATAACTTTATAGTTTCGTGGTAATCGGACTTTCGATGCGCGGTCCAGGTCTGATACAAAGTTTCAATGTGTTCCCAAGAGCAACTGGGTTTTGAGATTGCTCCTAGGTTCTTAAGAAATATTGAATTAGTGATTTTAATGATTTTGGGTCTTGTAGTTTATATAGAAAGTGGTTCAAGCCAAATCCATCGATTGTTTAGTTTAATACTTAACTAAATTCTTCCCTAATTACGATAGAATAAAGTCCTAGGGTAGTTCTATGCCCCCTTTTGGTACTTTTAGTTAATATATTATTTTAATTATTTTTCTAATAGTTCATCATCAAGTTTATTTTATCTCTACTAAATTTTATTAGATTTCGTATTGTAGAAAAATTCTAAAAATTCTGGAAGTAACAACTGTCCAAACTAATAATTTTTAGACAGTTGTCACATAAAACTAGATTTAACTGCATTAATATTTTTATTATATTTTTACTTATTTTTATATGAAACTAGACTTATCAAGCTTCAATCTAGCTTTTGAATTACCTAAATTGAAGTTATAACAAGGGAGATATGACTTTTTGAAGTCGGTCAAAAACTGCAGAAAATTGCAGCGAGGGCGGTGCACTGGTGAGGCCTCGTGGTCGGCGCGATGGCATCGCGGTCCGCTGGACTGTCCGGTGCTAGTTTTGTCACCCAATAATTGAAATGGGTTTATTTTGCAAATTGAAATACGTTATTCGACGTGTAATATATGATTTTGGGGTAGGAGAAGCTGCTCTATCCAAATAACATATTTATGTTGTGAGATTCCAAAAGATTAATGGTAAAAAACCCAATTTATTTATATATTCACTATTTATAGTAAATTTTAATTTGATTATTATTCTTCATCATTTAAACTTTAGAATTAGTGTCTAATATGAAAGTACTTAGAAAAATCTAAAGAATAAGGTGGCGAAAGGTGAGATTTTGAAGAAAATGGGTTGAAAGGGGATTTGGGACTTTTGAATTGAGTTTTTGAGAAGTGAATAAGGTGTTATGATCAATCCATTTTCCAAGGACATCTAACTCCAAGTTGAAAAAAATTCGGGATGTTACATCTAGCAATGACTAGAGCAGACCCAAATGAAGCTCAACCTGGCCGACTTGACTTGAAGTCGAACCTAGTGAGTCGAGTTCTTGGACTCAACAATAGCCATGCCTTCCCTCTCTCTCTCTCTCTACCTATGCTTTGCTGGGATCCAGCAGGGCCTCTACTTTGCACCACGCCTGCAACTCACTCAACCCGTGAGTTGCACCCGAGCACCATAAAACTCAAAGGGGTGTGTCCAATTTACTAGCTGACCCCCTCAAGACCACCCATTGCAGTGTTAGAATCGGGTTTAGAATTAGCCCCAACGCATCCACTTGAGCCATGACTTGGCCCGACTCAAGCGAAAATGCATCATCGCATAGTAAGCGGCGGTGATAAGCAGCTCGTCTTCTTCTCTTTCTCCTTCGCCCTCTCTTTTCTTTTCTTCTCTCTCTCTCTCTCTCTCTCTGTATCTTTCTTAGAATCGAGGCTACTGGCCACACCAACTTGGTTCAAATCGAATTGTCCAGTGAGACTCAATGTGGAGCAATCTCACACTCACACCAAGTTTTAGTCCCCTTCTATTCTCTCCAGTTTTCTCTCCTTCCTTAGCTGGATGTTTTTTAGTGGGGATCCCGAGATAAAAGTAACCCTTTTAAAGGCCTGGGGTTAGTTTTTCGGATCGCATCCAGTGGCCAGTATTTCATACTGCAATGACTTTGACAGTGTGGTTGCACCTACTATTTCTATATGCATGGTGTTGATCCAGTGTGTGGGATTGATTCCCACCATCACGACCCATCGAATGAGCATTCTCAATCGTAAAATGGGGCCCACACCATCATGGTGGGTTTCACAGCTGGATGGGGAAGATGAAGTGGCTGCTAATGGCCAATCTCCATTCATGGCCTATCAGGGTGATCTGGACCATTTGGATGGGTCAGATGGGACCATTGATCAGTGTGGGGTCCACTTTCCTTGTCCCATTTTGCCCGAGTGTAGTAATTCGTGAGATATTTCGCTGCTACTTCTCTTCTCGCGTGGAGGGAGATTTCCTTGGGGAGGAAGGCAAGGGTCATTGCTGCCCTAGCATGGATGGCTGAGATCATTTATGGAACTCAGACGAAGGGCTTGGATCGCGATACCGTGGTTTTCCCGAAAAGGAAGGATCCCGACCACCTTTTGCCGTCAACATGGTGTCTCCACTTCCTTGGCGCTGGACGAAGGGTGAGGATTTGTTCCTGGAATGATGGCTAGGATTGCGAGATGTCATCGCACGCGGATTGCCAAGCTGGCGCGAAGTTGGGCGTGATTTTTATTTTTTAAAAATTCGTACCGTACCTAACACTCCACTTTCGCTGATACACGTGTGCATGTATGTGTGTATCATCAAGTGAGACACACCTATCCCTAGTCAGATCCTTCGTCTGAGCATGGTGGATAGCCCAGATGGCATAGGTGAGTTGCTGGGTGGGCCACGATCATCGAGAACAGGCTTGCTCGTTCAAACGTGGTCGGGCGAGGAGGAGGGAATCTTTTAAGATTCGTCGGGTCAGCATCCAGTTTGACCGTGCTAGCGGTCCAGTGCACTGCAGGTGCACATGCACTTTATGCACATTTAGTTAGGGTGGGGTCCATGGTGGTGTTCAGGTGAAATCCACTCCATCCATCAGGTTACTTTGGTCCAAAATGGGTGTCTAATAAAGGATGAAGCTTATTCAAGGCTCGAGTGGGCCATATCAAGGGAGTTACGGTCTTTGAGCGTCTATTTCCATTGATATGATGGTTAGATCATCATACTGTCAAGAATCAACAATCTAAAGGAGTCCTACTCTTCTTTAGAGGGATATTAGCGGTGCATTTTGTATTTTTGATGGTCCAGATTCGCCTTCAAACCTACTTCAAGAGTCCATTGATGATTATGATAGTCTAGGTGACACTTACGATATTTTTCTTATGATTAAGATATCATTGACAATCTTATTGTTAATATTTTAGTTAAGATAATTATTTTATTTACGTTTTTTATCATGCATCCATTGATTAGGTCATTAGTAAATAATTTATACCTATTTGTGTTTGATAAATGCATATCATGTCTTGGGGTCTAATAGTTGGAATTACGATCCCTAGTAGGATTGTACACTGTTATGATGTGAATTAGTTAAATGGTGGGTCTTGATGATCCAATACCTAAGATTAATAATGTATGGTTCAATCTGTCTAATAGGGCAGGGTTTAGACCTTCGTTGCCCTTGAGATCCTAGCAACACGATGTTCTTGAATATAAATGTCAATTTCGTGATGAGATGATTTTTGTCCTCAAGACTTAATGGCCAGATGACCTGATATATGAATCAAGGTTGTAATAGATGGTTGAGATGAATAGATTGAGAATCACTGTATGATGCTATGTAAGGTAAGTTATGTGTGTTCGGACACACGTGTAAACTGATTTAGATCTCCATGGTAGCACCTGAGTATTTGTCACACCCTAAAAATCGGGGGTCGTGTATAAACTCAACTCCCGAGTTCCAGACCGTCACTTATGCAACAAAAATGGTTATGATTCAATGTTGTCTGATTTAAAGCATTCACATGAGTAAAAGTATACCAAAACTGCAATTCATACTTCAGATCCAGTGATAAAAGCAAGGTAGGATTTTGAATGCTAGCATAGAAGGCACGAACGGTGCTCACATTAGCACGAGCGCGAGCTTCAAAGATCGGACCCCAGTGCGTAGCTTCAATGCGTTCGAACAACAGATACTCGCCGAACAACCGTCCATCTACGTCCGCCTCAAATAACACTTTGCGATCAGTGTATTGACCATGAGGCATCTCCGAAAGAATTGTTCGTCCAAGGTGTGCATGGGGATCCAAATCCCGCTTTGTGCGGCACTCCAGGACTACAGCTGGACCTACGGCGGTGCTTGAACTTGTGGCACCACCCCGCGGTCTTCTCGATCGAGCAGGGCGGCTCGGCCCAGCCTCGTCTGTCGCGGTTTTCCTCTTACCCATCAAAGACAGGATGGATGAGAGTGACAAAAGACCCAAAATGGCTTCCACAAAAGCCATGGAAAATGCCGAAAATGCGGAGAAATGGCTGCCCAATCTGAGAAAAGGAAATCTAGACGTCGTAGAGGGATGCTTCAAGCTTCCCAAGGCTGTAGTTTCAAAGAGAAATACAAACAAAAAGATAGAATGGAGCACCTCACGATTTCAGCTCTATTTGGGGGATTTTGGAGCTCCAAATGGTGAGATCTTCAAGGAAAGAGGCTTCCAACACCCAATAAGTGATGGGTGGTGGTCGGTTTTGGCCAAGGAGGGTTCTAGAAGTGTTTTGGGACGCTGGGGTTTGGAGTGGGTTGCTGAAAATCGAAAATAGGGCTATGTAGAGGGCTGTTTGTGAAGGAGGGGTAAGATTTGGGGGTTTTTGTGAGATGGGAGGTACCTAGGGAGGGTGCACGTGCCATTTAAGGGCGTGCGCCCAAAAATCAGCTCCATTGGACACCGCCGTTCGGCGATGCATCGCCCGACCGGCGATGGCATCGCCGGCCAACTGCCACGTTGGCCAGTGGGACCCCATGGGTCTGGTCCCCCATGGTCCCAGGGTTCCAAAAAGTCACGTCCCACCCCCTAGTTCATAGTATTTTGGTCTGTATGAGCCCAAACATGTGTTCGGGGCTTTCCGGGTTCACATCACAATTCCTAATACCAAACCATATGATGCAGCATATGAATTTGGGGTAAAAGGAGCCAGTACATCTATCTAAACCCTTATTTGCGAAAGAAAGTGAAGTTAGAATGGCCTTATGGCCATTTTTCATGAAATTTTACTATTCACTGTAAAATTTTGTGAAAGTACTAATTTGTGTTATTTTCACATTAGGTTTGATGCCTAACATGAAATGTATAAGAAATAACTGAAGGTCGGAGTGTTTAGAGAAGGAATTTTGAGAATTTTTGGCGAAACGGGGTTTTTAAGCCCTAGCGATTGATTACAGGAGTCGTGGTCATCCCACGGCCCAAGGATTCAGTTTTTGCGGTTTAAAACCGCTCATAGGACGTCTCCACCCGACTTCCTACAGCTTAGAAGTGATTCGGGTTGCTTTACGCGACCCGAGATACGTTACAGACTTGATCTTGCGATCGATCCTAATAGACTTCGCCTATCGGCGAATCTGCGATCCTAGAAGTGTTTCTAGACCCTTCTCGCACCCACCTAAGTCAAAGGAAGCGACAGCGTACGTCGCAAGACCATAACCCAGGCCCAGTATACTCTTATTCATGCTCTGATACCAACTTGTAACACCCTGAAAATCGGGGGTCGTGTATAAACTCAACTCCCGAGTTCCAGACCGTCACTTATGCAACAAAAATGGTTATGATTCAATGTTGTCTGATTTAAAGCATTCACATGAGTAAAAGTATACCAAAACTGCAATTCATACTTCAGATCCAGTGATAAAAGCAAGCGGAAGACTAAACAATGTATATATCACTGTATGGAAAAATAAAGTAATCTCATCTGTCTCCAAAGTATGACTACATCTCTGAGTCTCATGTACATATACATAACAAAAGAATAATGTTCAAAAAGAAAGTCCCACTGATGTCCCCTCGATCCAGGTCGCCTACGGGAAGCCGTCATGATACTGCATATACGAGAACTCATCCTGGTCCTTGTCGATCTCTGGCTCCACCTCCTGGATCTCGTCCTCACCTGCAGCTACAACAGGGTCTGGTGGGTGTTGCAAACACCATCCCGTGACGTGGGAATGAGTGATCAACTCAGTGGAATCATAGAGCAAAGATTAGCATGTTCACAATTCAATCACGCGATAATAGTAAAGCAGTAAATCAGACAATCCTAATACTGTTGTTAATGCAAGATGATATGACGTGATGTATGCCCTCACCAACGATCACCCTCATGCGGCAACATCTTACGACCGCGGCATGCCACACTCCCTAGAGTGCTCCACATCTTCCAGGCACATGCAATGCTATGGTGATATGATTTTCAAGTTATTATTAGTCCATTCAAACAGCAGGATTGGGAAACTAAGGTACTTCCCTTGTATCAATCCCAACACAGATCCTGACTAGGGTCGTCACTCCTAGTAATCTCATACGATGTGTATTTCGTAGGTCACTGCAAGGGCTGCCAGGGCTGTTGCTCGCACTCGTTGCACCGCTCCCCCATCACCTTATCAATACAGGCCTACCGTACTCTACTGCAACGGAAGGGTCGTCGCCTCTCGTGGACTCAGAATACGCTCGCGGTCACTACAAAGGGCTCGTCGCCTGATCAGTGTAGGCCGACAGCTAGAATATAGTGTCCCATACCACCATAATCTGCTCACGAGTTTAGGTGCTCACTGGTCACTACGGGGAGGTTTGTGGCCCCAGCGTAGGCCGACAGCTCGACCACGGTGTCCCATACCACCATGCCCGGCTCATGAGTCTTCGTGGATCAAGGTACCATGGTTAACAGGGTTTTCAGTGGTAAGTTCAGTACCCTAGGTTCAAGCAGTTATGACACATACAAGGTGAACATACATCGGCCAGTCGGGTTACTTGACGGGCTCGACTAGCGCGATCGCATCTCAAGTCGAACGACATGAAGTGCGTAAAACACTTCGCGTGGCCTAACCACTGCCGCCAACTCTAAACGCGAATCACGTTCATCGACGCGTCATTCGTGGCTATGACCAGTCAGCCACGAATTCGCTCGGTTACCGACTGCCTGGACTAAGTCTAGTCCCACACGTCTATGGAATCATATTAGCACTATATGCAAAGGTATTGGAATCGAAATACATCATGTGAGCATGTTAACACATATTATAACATTCAACTTAAGCAAATCTTCAAGGCATACTTTCTATGCATGTAATGCAATCATGCATAAGGTAAACATGTAGGAAATCATTTAGGTCAGCATATTAATCAAGAAATCAATCTCAAATTACTACATAACATCATTCAATTCAATACATACTAATACAAGCATTTATACAAACACATACACTACACACTTAAGTCCACATATAGTATGTCGACCCAAAATGCGCAACTTGGCGAATCTCTTCGCCAAACTGATTATGCAAGCATTCCTAACTCCCTAATGCGGCGACAAACCATGTCAATCACGTCAGCAAAATATGCATGTAGACCGTACTTCCTACAAATGACTAAAATGCCCTAAATCTCATATTCTTCGTTAATTTACGAAACAGGAAACGCAGAGCATGTTGTACATGTCAAACGGCGATGCCGTCGATAATCTACTATTAAACGACATTGAGAGCGTTGTAAACCGTCAATCAAAGCGTCTAAAATCCTCACCTAGTCTCTTACGGTTGCGTGATTTTGAACGGAGCGTGTACGCTTCGTCTACGGCAGTAGGAGAGCCTGATTTATGGAATACGTTAGCTAACATGTTATGCATCTAAGTAAACCCTAAATCATCAAGTTTTTGGGGTTATTTTATACCTGAAAAAGGGGAGAAATCACCAGCCAGGTGATTGGAAAGAAGTGCTGAAGCAGCAACTGTCAGGGGCTCGGAAGCGAGAAAATTCTCTTCTTCTCTTTCTCTCAAACTCTCTCTCTTTTTCTCCTAGGGTTGCAATTTTCGGATGGAAGGGAGAAATGAGGGTTTCAACCCCTTTTATAAGCTTAAAATCGTCGGAAATAGGCTCCGGGACGAAGTTTACTTAGTGCCTATCCATTTCGGGGCTGTTTCGATCCAAAAACTGCTTTCTGGTGGTCCCCTGGTCGATTGCGATCAGACTTAAGCTCATGCGTACCAGATGTAGCACGTATTAAGTTTTCAGTCTGGCAGGGTTCGCAGATCGCACGTGGCGGACCAGTTTCAGTTCAGCGGTCACCGCACATAGATCAGGGCTGAAAGTCTCATGATAATAAATAGAAATTTTTCCTGATCCGAGGTGTAATCTGGATGAATTCTGACGGTCAGAACGCTTAATACTGACGTGTCAAGTCGTGTGCCAGATTTGAATTTGAAATTCCAAATCCATCCCTATTCGGGGTCGCTTCAGTCCGGGTTCAACGAAATAGTCTGTGATTATCGGTTTGACTTGATTTTCGAGATGATTGTCAAGTCCAGCTGGGCGGTTCTAACGGTCTAAGATAGGAGGTATCGGACCTTCGACGCGCGGTCTAAATCCAATACAAAAGTTCAACGTGGTCCAGAGGACAAACCCGCTTAGAGTTTGATCCGAGGTTATAGAGTATTGTAGAGTTGTTTGTTCTACTCGATTTGGGTCTTGCAGAACGTATTTAAAGTGATCAGGGACTATTTCCCAGCTACTCTAGCGTTGCGCTAGCTAACTTACGCTTAATTTCCATGGAATTTATTTCTACGCGATTTCGGGTCGAGTTGGTACTCGAACCCAAGTACGGATTTTTCACGGATGTTACAGTATTGAAAAGTACGGGGTGTTGTATTGGTCCTTAATGAAAGGGTCAGATCTTCAACGACTGTAAATGACTAAAGTGTCAAATGATCGACCTTTCTACTTAGAAAATTTTGCATACAAACATTGTGCTCAAAGAAAACTTGGACTATATTGATGAAGCTCTGAGGAGCACATTGCATTGAATCTGAGATACAAAAAAGGAGAGCAAAAAATAGAAGAAGCTGATACTTTGGCCTCGGGGGGCTACTCGGCAGGTGCATCCTCAGGAGAGGCCTCATAGGTAGTGCTGGCTTCCTCGAAGGCTGAGAGGTCCAGCTCGGGATAGACTCTCTTGACATCTTTGAGATACTTCTCAAGTATAGCGCGGTATAAAGCGTCCATGTCTTCTAAGTGCTCCTCAGAAGACTTGACAATGGCTACTCAAACTTAGGAGATAGTTGCCTGGGCCTTTTTTACCTTCACCTCCATGGAGCACTGCAACCCCGCATTATCGGCTTTCCATCGAGTTGCCCATTCAGAAGCGTCGGCAAGCAACTTCTTCGTTGCCTCCAGGTCCGCTTTTGTACCTAGAGCTTGAGCCTCCATGACAAAGCGAAGTTGTTTAGCCATGGCTTGAGCTTACTCGAACTTAAGGCAGAATTGCTCAGCCTCGACTCCTTTCCTTAGCAACCCCGCCTCTGCCTCCTTTGTGTCCTCTCGCATCGTTGGAATTTGTGGTGTACGCTTAGTAAGCAGGGGGCAAACTGCTAAGGAAGAAGGAAGAACGTCAGAACAAGTCGAAAGAAAAACAACAAGCATTGCAAAGACTAACTTACCCCAAGGAAGGTCTTAGTTACCAACTCAAGGATCACATATGGTGGTGAGTCTAATAGGCGAACGAACTCGGCATTAGACATATGCTGATCCACCCAAGGTAGGAGATCCTCCAGAGCCCTTCGTACTGTTTTAGGTGGACGTTGGCCCACCTCCACTTGAGGTACAAAAGGCTCGATTGAAGGCCCGAAAGTTTCTTGGGACTCAATAGGACTAACCTCCTCAGGCGAGGTCATCCAGTCGAACGGACCTCCTCGAGCAAGGTTATCTCAGCCTCAACTTTGGCCATGACGGAGACAGGAT
Source organism: Magnolia kwangsiensis (assembly GCA_037074715.1). Classification (NCBI taxonomy): domain Eukaryota; kingdom Viridiplantae; phylum Streptophyta; class Magnoliopsida; order Magnoliales; family Magnoliaceae; genus Magnolia; species Magnolia kwangsiensis. The sequence continues at coordinate 108,324,794 of CM073573.1, read as the reverse complement.
TTGTAGCTGCTGCCTCATCCTTGACCTCCACGATAGTTGGAGCTGTGCAACCGACCTTCTATTTGCTTTTAGATGTCGTCTTCTATTTCTTCTTCGAAGCTGACTCCTCAAGAAGGGGTGCCTTACGCATCGAAATAGGCATCGAAGCGGGTCGAGCTTCAGGCATGTCTACATCAATAAGAACGGGGAGGAAGTCAATGACAAATTTACTAATTTTCTAAGTCCTAATGTTGTCCGAAATTTATACTTGTCAGTTCAAATTCAAGGCCCGACTTAAGCAGAAGCTGGGGCTGGAGGAGTTTTCTTCAAGATCTCTCGTTGGCCTCTACCGACCTTGCTCCTTTGATCCGAGCATGAGATTCAGCCCTAAGTGCAGGAGGAAACTTGGGAATGACTACAAAAAGAGGCAAGAGCAAACAAGTTAGAATGTTGAAGCCGACCAAGTTAAAAAACAAAGAAAAAGAAATAAGTCTAGACAAAACTGACCTGGATCAGAGAAAGTAGTAGGGATCCAACTACGATGCATGGTCATTCTCGACACTTCCCAACTGCCCAAAGCCGAGAACCATCTGTCCTTCTAATTTTTGTTAGAGGTCGGGATGTCCGTGACCATACCTCTCCTGGTCCCCCTCTAAGAAGAGTAGTGTAACGCCCGTGAAAAATCCGTACTTGGAATCGAGTACCGATTTGACCCGAAATCGCGTATAAATAATTTCCATGGAAATTAAACGTAAGTTGGCTAGCGCAACGCTAGAGTAGCTGGGAAATAGTCCCTGATCACTTTAAATACGTTCTATAAGACCCAAATCGAGTAGAACAGACAACTCTACAATACTCTATAACCTTGGATCAAACTCTAAGCAGGTTTGTCCTCTGGACCATGTTGAACTTTTGTATTAGATTTAGACCGCGCGTCGAAGGTCTGATACCTCCTATCTTAGACCGTTAGAACCGCCCCGCTGGACTTGACAATCATCTCGAAAAACAAGTCAAACCGATAATCACAGAGTATTTCGTTGAACCCGGACTGAAGCGACCGCGAATAGGGACGAATTGGGAATTTCAAATTCAAATCTGGCACACGACTTGACGCGTCAGTATTAAGCGTTCTGACCGTCAGAATTCATCCAGATTACACCCTCGGATCAGGAAAAATATCTATTTATTATCATGGGACTTTCAGCCCTGATCTATGTGCGGTGACCGCTGAACTGAAACTGGTCCGCCACGTGCGATCTGCGAACCCTGCCAGACTGAAAACTTAATACGAGGTACATCTGGTACCCATGAGCTTAAGTCTGATCGCAATCGACCAGGGGACCACCAGAAATCAGTTTTTGGACCGAAACAGCCCCGAAATGGATAGGCATTAAGTAAACTTCGTCCCGGAGCCTATTTTCGGCGTTTCCAAGCTTATAAAAGGGGTTGAAACCCTCATTCCTTCCTTGCATCCGAATTTCACAAACCCTAGAAAAGAGAGAGAGAGTTTGAGAGAAAGGGAAGAGGAGATTTTTCCCGCATCCGAGCCCCTGACAGTGCTGCATCAGCACTTCCTTCCAATCACCTGGCTGGTGATTTCTACACTTTTTCAGGTATGAAATAATCCCAAAAACTTGCTGATTTAGGGTTTGCTTAGATGCACAACATGTTAGCTAACGTAATCCATAAATCAGGTTCTCTTACAGCCGTAGACGAAGCGTACACGCTCCGTTCAAAATCCCGCGACCGTAAGAGACTAGGTGAGGATTTTAGACGCTTTGATTGACGGTTTACAACGCTTTCAATGTCGTTTAATAGTAGATTATCGACGGCATCGCCGTTTGACATGTACAACATGCTCTCCGTTTCCTGTTTCGTAAATTAACGAAGAATATGAGATTTAGGGCATTTTAGTCATTTGTAGGAAGTACGGTCTACATGCATATTTTGCTGACATGATTGACATGGTTTGTCGCCGCATTAGTGAGTTAGGAATGCTTGCATAATCAGTTTGGCGAAGAGATTCGCCAAGTTGCGCACATGGGGTCGACATACTGTATGTGGATTTAAGTGTGTAGTGTATGTGTTTGTATAAATGCTTGTATTAGTATGTATTGAATTAAATGATGTTATGTATTAGTTTGAGATTGATTTCATGATTAATATGCTGACCTAAATGATTTCCTACATGTTGACCTTATGCATGATCGCATTACATGCATAGAAAGTATGCCTTGAGGATTTGCTTAAGTTGAATATGCATGGAAAGTATGCCTTGAAGATTTGCCTAAGTTGAATGTTATAACATGTGCTAACATGCTCACATGATGTGTTTCAATTCCAATACCCTGGTACATAGCGTTAATGTAATTCAATAGATGTGTGGGACTTGACTTAGTCCAGGCAGTCGGTAACCGAACGAATTCGTGGCTGACTGGTCATAGCCACGAACGACGCGTCGATGAATGTGATTCGTGTTGAGAGTTGGCGGCAGTGGTTAGGCCACGCGAAGTGTTTTACGCACTTCATGTCGTTCAATTCGAGATGCGATCGCGCTAGTCGAGCCCGTCAAGTAACCCGACTGGCCGATGTTTGTTCACCTTGTATGTATCATAACTGCTTGAACCTAGGGTACTGAACTTACCATTGTAAACCCTATTAACCGTGGTACCTTGATCCACGAAGACTCATGAGCCGGGCATGGTGGTATGGGACACCGTGGTCGAGCTGTCGGCCTACGCTGGGGCCACAAACCTCCCCGTAGTGACCAATGAGCACTTTGACTCGTGAGCAGATTATGGTGGTATGGGACACTATATTCTAGCTGTCGGCCTACACTGATCAGGCGACGAGCCCTTTTTAGTGACCGCGAGCGTATTCTGAGTCCACAGGAGGCGACGACCCTTCCGTGCAGTAGAGTACAGTAGGCCTGTATTGATAAGGTGATGGGGGAGCGGTGCAACGAGTGCGAGCAACAGCCCTGGCAGCCCTTGCAGTGACCTACGAAATATACATCGTATGAGATTACTAGGAGTGACGACCCTAGACAGGATCCGTGTTGGGATTGATAAAAGGGAAGTACCTTAGTTTCCCAATCCTGCTGTTTGAATGGACTAATAACAACTTGGTAATCATATCACCATAGCATTGCATGTGCCTGGAAGATGTGGAGCACTCTAGGGAGTGTGGCATGCCGCGGTCGTAAGATGTTGCCGCATGAGGGTGATCGTCGGTGAGGGCATACATCACGTCATATCATCTTGCATTAACAACAGTATTAGGATTGTCTGATTTACTGCTTTACTATTATCGCGTGATTGAATTGTGAACATGCTAATCTTTGCTTTATGATTCCACTGAGTTGATCACTCATTCCCACGTTACGGGATGGTGTTTGCAACACCCACCAGACCCTGTTGTAGTTGCAGGTGAGGACGAGATCCAGGAGGTGGAGCCGGAGATTGACGAGGACCAGGATGAGTTCTCGTATATGCAGTATCACGACGGCTTCCCGTAGGTGACCTGGATCGAGGGGGACTTCAGTGGGACTATTTTGACTTATTCTTTTGTCTATTTACATGTATATGAGACTCAAAGATGTAGTCATACTTTGGAGACAGCTGAGATTACTTTGTTTTTCCATACAGTGATATATATATTGTTTAGTCTTCCGCTTGCTTTTATCACTGGATCTGAAGTATGAATTGCAGTTTTGGTATACTTTTACTCATGTGAATGCTTTAAATCAGACAACATTGAATCATAACCATTTTTGTTGCATAAGTGACGGTCTGGAACTCGGGAGTTGAGTTTATACACGACCCCCGATTTTCAGGGTGTTACAAGTAGTACCAACCATCATAGAGAGGGTTGAACTTCACTTGGTATATGTGGAGGAACTCGCTTATGGTAAGGTGGGGCTGTTCAAGCTCGGACCAAAGGACGTAGCAACCAACTAATGCTCTCCACGCATTAGGAATCAATTGCCCTGAAGCCAACTCTAGATGCATGAGCACCTGCCTTACTATCTTTTGTAGAGGGTGCCTCAAACTGCATTAAAGGGTGACCTGAAAGATATCTACTGTTCTCTTAGGAGGATTGTTGGGAAGCTCACCTAGTGAGGGAATTCAAAGTACCACAGAGTTGGGTATGTGGTATCCTGACCTAATCCTCACTAAGTCGGCCTCCCTGAGGATGGATCCCACGGGACCTCTCTCTCTGTCCTTGTCCTCCTCGTCAAAGGATCCGACCAATACTTCCTCGTCGGGCAGGTCATCCTTTATCCCAGTCGACTGTTTTGCCAAGGACCTCTCCAGCACCCGTAATAATTGCTACGCTAGGAATTCGGCGTCGCTCTTCATTATTAACGACGACGGCAGATTCAACATGGGGTGGAGATCACTCACCTTACTATCAGCGTCGGAGGTCCCGTCTCGAGAACTTGGTATTTTTGGCATGGCAAGTAGCTCAAAAATGCTGGAAACTGATAAAAAAGAAGAAAGGAAAGAAGGGAGGGGGTGAGATGACGAGTAGAGCTCACTGAAGGGGAAATGCCATCGGTAGTTTCAACATAAATGGATCACCGAAAATTGCCTCTGTACACTGAAAGCTGGACATAATCGAAGGAAAGGAGAGGCAAATGACTCGGCATTAGGCATTAGGTTTTCCTTATATAGGGAATCCATGTGGACTAGCATTCATTGCCTTCATTAATGTGCAGTTGTACAACACCCCCTCGACTACCCTGTTTCAACATGTGGCATGTCCACGCTTGTCACCTGACTCCACTACCGAGGAATGACCATGCGTTACCTCCCCATTGGTCTAGCACCGAAAAGGTGGCCTGACAGGTCATGTGGCCTCAAGCCATGACACACCACCTCAACTGTGTCCTACCATGATTGTTGATATGCCTTGATTCTCATGCTTGCTGCCTTACTCATCATTAATGAAAAAACAGTTCGACCTGATTGCATCAGAGCTACTTTCCAATTTTGTTCTACTAACTTGAAAGCAAGGTAGTTTTGTCATGCCCCGAACTTGAAAATTGGGCTCACAAAATTCCCGATCACCAAATCCAGCGCCGACATCCTTTGTAGTACCCATTCTCGGCTCTTGACACCCATACACCAGGTTTCGATTCTGGGATGCTCCAAGGAGGATTTCTAACATGATTTTGATTCGTATTGAGCATAACCATAAGCATAACCCACAAACAATAACCACAAGAACACCATCACAAAGTCTACTATGATAAAAAACTTTGAGTACAATGAGTATGAAAGGAAAATACAAGATAATGAAAATTAAAAAAACTCTAGAAGTTCGACTACACATTCCAACTGCGGTGAGGCTATAGCTACCTCCTGGCATCACCTGCCTGCATCAATCGTGCATAAGCTTATAGAAAGCTTAAAGGGTGGTGTAAGTGTGTGCGTAGTATGAATGTGCTCAGAACATAATGCCAGAGTAATGCAGAATCATGCTGATGGGAACATGAATGCAATCAGCCGTACCAAGGCTATGCGGTGCAAGATATGAATGCTATCTGCCATATCAAGACCATGCGACGCAAGATGCAACTCAAGCATGCCAATCCTCATACAGGTCATTAATATCAGTATAGTTCTCAGTCTGGATAATCACTGGGGTTTAGTACACTGTACGCCAGCTTGCTGTCCCTCTTCGAACGTACAACTGGGAGAGTGGAAGAGACCTTACTATCCGCCTGCAAATATCAGGCCTGACTCGTCGATAGCGAACTTATTCCTCAAGCTGGTTAAACTCAACCTAGAAACTACCCCTTACTCAGGTGGGTAAGGTCACACCCCTTTCCAACTGACCATAACATAGTGGGAGATGCGATCTACTAGTATACGACCCTTGCGCGCTCATGTATCCACTCAGTCTTGACATTAGAGTCATCCTCTGGTACCATCGAATTTAGGGATTTTCACCTAGGGACATCTATGGTGCCCCGATGCTAGAAATAGTATTTTCGGTATCCAATCCAGCCATCCACGATGTGTCTGTAGAGGCTATGGCCCTGATGTCACCAGGGCATACAATAATCGCAATCACACAAATGCAAGTGCATGAATCACTCTACCCGACATGCAACAATCTTGCATGTACCGCACGCTCATGAAGGGTAACTTCATCTATCAGGGAGCCCATAAACAACTGCTTGAAGACATATGTTATGATCAGTCACTTCTCATATCAAGCATACATTTGATGCGTATGAGCATGAATTATGGATCTATACTAAACATGTTATATGTAGATGGAATCTATTCATAACGAAGATGGCCTAGACGGCCTACATACTACAAGTATGGGCCTATCAATGGGTCCTCGGGAGAGTGATAATGCGAACATTTAACCAACATCATCCTTACAAAGTGGGCATCAAACCATCATTGCTCCTAAGGCATGACCTGCTGTAAACATCATTACATAAACCATGGTGGAATCATATATTGCAATGGGCCTTATGTACATCCCATTGGGCCTCGACCCATGGGCTTAAATATATCAAATGGGCCAAGTCAATTGGGCCGAGTTAAAAGGGCCGAGTCAAATGGGCCCAAACTAGCCACACCATTCGTCTATTGTTAGAGATCATTTAGAGCATTAAAAAAAATGAATCATATCCAAAGGATTATCTGGACCATACCACAAATGGTAGTGGAGGTAATGCTTTTCACTATTTAAACCATAGAGGGCCATCACAAGTTTTATTTTCCACCCAATCTATTTATAAGGCCATAAGTCCCTGCTAAAGAAGAAAAATAAATATCATTTGATCTAGAACTTTTAGGATCCTTAAAGGATTTCAATGGTGGACGTTCATTCTCCACAGATTTCTATAGTGTGGTCCACCTGGCCATCAGAGCTGTTTCATTTTTAGTCTCAAGCCTTGAGGTGGGATGGCCAAAAGGATAGACGGCTAGATGTAGCGCATCCACTAGCGGTGGGTCCCACGCACGTGGCCCACCATAATAATATATATATATATATATTAAATAATATTAATGTGGATGCCAGATAACTGAGATGGAAAGGCAAGCCGATAGGCCATAGCTCCAATGCACCCAGTGATCTCAAAAGGTCCTATAAATCTTGAGGCAAGCTTGCTCTTCTCTGCAAATCAAACTACACCCTTCAAGGGTGAGACATTGAGATACACTTTGTCCCCTATTACAAACTCCAAGGGACGACGCCGATGGTCAGCAAAACTCTTCTGTCAGCTCTGATCTGTGTACATCCTCTGCTTGATGATATCGATAGCCTCTAATGTCTTCTGCCAAGCTTGGGACCTAGTAGACACCGCTCTCTGACCTCGGTCCAACAAGTTAGAGATCTACATGGTCTGCCATATAATTCCTCAAAAGGAGTCATGCTAATGGTTGCCTGATAGTTGTTGTTGTATGTGAACTCAGCCAATTGCAGATGCTTATCCTAGCCACCCCCGAAGTCAATCGCGCAGGCCTGAAGCATATCCTTAAGGATTTGGTTGACCCTCTCTGTCTGGCCGTCGGTGTGCGGATGGTACGCGGTGCTGAGCTGCAAATTAGTCCCCATCGATCTTTGAAAGCTCCTCCAAGACTGAGACATGAACCTCGGATCTTGGTTAGAAATGATCAAGACTGGAACGCCGTGTAGTCTCATAATCTCCTCGATGAATAACCTCACAAGTTGGTCCAAAGGCCAAGTCGCGCGAATTGCAAGAAAATGTGTCGACTTCATTAGACGATCAATGATAACCCAGATGGCATCATGACCGCACTGAGTCCTCGTTAAGCCTATGATAAAATCGATAGAATGTGCTCCCACTTCCACATCATGATGCTCAACGGCTGTAATGGACCAGGGGTCTCTGATGATCGGCCTTGACACATTGGCATGTGTCACACTCGGCCATAAAACTGGCGATCTAATGCTTCATCTCCACCCAAAATACTGCCTCCTCATATTACGATACATCTTCGTTAAGCCAGGGTGAATAGAAAACCACAATCGATGTGCCTCGGCTATATGATCTCTGTGTAACTCAAGAATATTCGGGACACATAATCAGCCTATAACGTCCACCATCAGAACCATCTGCCAATCTATCTGACTCTCAGATGCTGCCTCTGCTCAGTAATCCTATAATGACTCGTCTATCTGCTGAGTCTCGATCACCCTTGCGACAAGAGAGGGTTGAATCGACAGGCTCGATAATTGAATGATAGAAGACTGCAGACCAAAATCGAAGTCGTACTCTGCTATATCATTAAGCATCCTCCACTCCTGAATTATCATGTACGCCACAAGCATCGTGGCTGACGGCTGAGAGCATCCACCACCACATTTGCCTTACCTAGGTGGTACTAGAGATCAAAATCATAGTCTTTCAAAAGCTCCATCCAGTTTTTCCATCTCATGTTCAGCTCGAAGCTGACCCCATAAAGATAGTGTCTTCACACCTTCAGTGTGAAGATGACTGCAGCTAGCTCCAAATCATGCGTGGGGTAGTTCAACTCATGGACCTTGAGCAGATGAGACACGAAGGCTACAGGCCTGCCGTGCTGCATCAGGACAAAACCTAAACCAATACATGAGGCATCGGTAAATATAACAAATCTATTACTCCCAGAGGGAAGAGTGAGGATAGGAATGGATGTTAGATAGTCCTTCAGCTCCATAATTGCTCACTCACAGGCGTTGCTCCAAATAAACTCTACGCCCTTCCGAGTCAACCTGGTTAACGGGGCTGTAATATGGGAGAAGCCCTCAATGAAACGCCGATGTATCTTGCTAAACTAAGGAAACTGCGAATCTCGGGTGTAGTCGTGAGCTGGTCCCACTGACGCACTGCCTCAACCTTTGAGGGGTCCACTTCGATACCCTCCCTCGTCACCACGTGACTAAGGAACCTCACCTTCTCCTGTCAGAACTCGCACTTCTCCAGCTTCACATACAACTGATGGGCATGGAGGGTCTACAATTCGATCTCCAAATGCTGCATATGGTCCTCACGGTTCCTCAAATATATCAGAATGTCGTCGATAAAGACCATAACAAACTGATCAAGATATGGATGGAAGACCTCGTTCATCAACTGCATAAAGACTACGGGTGCATTGGTCAGTTCGAAGGACATGACTTGAAAGTCAAAATGACCATAATGCATCCTGAAAGCCATTTTCAGAATGTCATCCTCTCAGACCCGAATCTGATGATAATAGGAATGCAGGTTAATCTTTGAAAAGAACTATGCACCCTGCAGCTGATCAAACAAATCGTCTATCCTCGGGAGTAGGTACTTATTCTTGATCGTGACCTGTTTGAGCTCGCGGTAATCCATGCAGAGCCTCAACAAGCCATCCTTCTTCCTGACAAAGAGTACCGGCGCTCCCTATGGAGAACTGCTTGGATGGATGAATCCCAACTCATGCAACTCATGCAACTATCGCTGCATCTCACGTAACTCCATCGGTGCCATACGATACGGGGCCTTCAAAATAGGCATGGTACCGGGCACAAGATCGATCTGGAACTCAATATGACAGCGCAGTGGCAATATTGAAATCTCCTAGAACACGTCAGGAAAATCGCAAACAACCAGCAACTGGTCAATACATGCTGCAACAGGCTCCTCAAAGGTGCTGGACATTAAGTAAGACAACGGCTCTCCTTTAGGCTCAACAACAAATTGAAATAGCTGCAAGCATAGTATGTAAAATATAACTGTCCTCATGGAGCAGTCCAAGATGACGTGGTACTTGACAAGCCAATCCATGCCCAAGATAACATCAAAATCTGACATCGGTAACACGTACAAGTCGGCGGGTAAGAAAATCTCTCACACTAACACGAGGCAAGATGAACAGAAATGGACCAATACTGTGGTCTTCCCTAGGGGCGCGATACGGTCAATCCCTCACCAGCAGACTCTGTCGACAATCCAGTCGATCGGTAAAAATCCTCAGACATGAATGAGTGCGAAGCACCGAAATTAAATAATACTCGGACAATGCATGCAGAGACTGAAAGTATACCCTCAACGACTCCTCCAGAGGTCTGTGGGTCTTGCTGAGCCACATAACATCTAGCTTGAGCTGGCTGGGGAGGTGCCTATCCCCTTGGATGATGCTGCTGCTGCTGATGTTGCTGAGGCGCTCAAAACTGTTGCCTCTGCTGCTGTGGCCTTGGAGGTTGTGCTGATATTGCTGCTGAGGGGGCCTCGGTGGTGGGATCTGCTGTCGTTGCTTTTGTGGAGGCTGCTACGGTGCTCTCAACTACTGCTGAGGAGGTTACTGTGGTGCTCTTGACTGCTGCTGTTGTGGTCGGAGACACTCCCACCTACGGTGTCCTATCCCACCGTATTCATAGTATGTATCAGAAAGTTGTGTAACACCCTGAAAATTGGGGGTCGTGTATAAACCCGACTCCTGAGTTTCAGACCATCACTTATGCAACAAATATGATTATGATTCAATGTTGACTGAGTTAGAGCATTCACATGAGTAAGATTATACCAAAACTGCAATTCATACTCCAGATCCAGCGATAAAATGCAAGCAAAAGACTGAAAGATATATATATCACCGTAAGAAAATAAAATAATCTTTGACTGTCTCCAAAGTATGAATACATCACTGAGTTTCATGTACAAATCACAACCCAAAAGTAAATGTCAAAAATAGTCCCACTAAGAAGTCCCGCCGATCCAGGCCACCTATGCAAAGCCGTCTGAGAACTACATGTACGAGAACTCGTCCTGGTCCTCGTAGTAATCCGGCTCTGCGTCCTGAATCGCCTTATCACCTGCATCTAAAACAGGGTCTAGTGGTGTTGCAAACACCGTCCCATAACGTGAGAGTGAGTGATCAACTTAGTGGAATAATAGAGCAAAGATTAGCATGTTATCAAATCAATCACGCGATAATAGTAAAGCAGACAATCAAACATTCCTAGATACTGTTGTTAATGCAAGCATGAGATGATATGATGGATGCTCTCACCGACATTCTCCCTCATACGACACCATCTTACGCCCGCGACATGCTTTCTTCCCACAATGCTCAACATCTTCCAGGCACATGCAATGCGATGTGGATATGATTATCAAGTTATTATTAATCCTTTTCATACAGTAGGATTGGAAAACTAAGGTACCTTCCTTATATCAATCTCAACACAGATCTTGTCTAGGGTCATCACTCCTAGAGATCACATACGATGTTATATTTGTAGGTCGCTGCAAGGGCTTCCAGGGCTGTTGCTCGTACTCGTTGCACCGCTCCCCCATCACCTTATCAATACAGGCCTAATGTACTCTCGTCGCTACGGAAGGGTCGTCGCCTCCCATAGACTCAGAATATGCTCACGGTCACTACAAAGGGGTTGTCACCTAATCAGTGTAGGCCGATAGTAAGAATATAGTGTCCCATACCACCATAATCTGCTCACAAGTCATAGGTGCTCACTGGTCACTACGGGGAGGTTTGTGGCCCCAACGTAGGCTGACAGCTCGACCACGATGTCCCATACCACCATGCCTAGCTCATGAGTCTTTATGGATCAAGGTACCATGGTTAACAGGATTTTCAATGGTAAGTTCAGTACCCTAGGTTCAAGCAGTTATGACTCATACAAGGTGAACAATCAATGGCCAGTCGGGTTACTTGACGGGCTCGACTAGTACGATCGCACCTCAGGTTAAACGACATGAAGTGCATAAAATACTTCGCGTGGCCTAACCACTACCTCCAACCCAAAACACGACTCACGTTCATCGACGCGTCCTTCGTGGCAAATAGAAGCCAACCACGAATTTGATCCATTACCGACTGCCTGGACTAGGTCATAGCCCCAAGCATTTGTAAATCAGCATCAGTAATCATATGAGAGTAATAGAAATGCAATACAATAATACAAGCATGTTTTTACATGTTATAACATACAACTTAAGCAATTCATCCAATACATGCATTTCATACATATAATGAAATCTATACATATAGCCAACATGGTGAAAATCATATACATCAACATGTTGATTAAGAATTAAATCTCAAAACTAATACACAACACCATTTACTCAATACATACTAATACAAACATTTATACAAACACTTAGTCTACACACTTTAGTCTACATAGCGTATGTTGACTCAAAGTGCGCATAAGGGTGAATCTCTTCGCCAAACCGATCATGCACGCATTCCTAATATCCTAACACGACAAATAACCATGGCAAACATTTCAGCAAAATGTGGATGTAAACAGTATTTCCTATAAATGACTAAAATGCCCTAAATCTCATATTTTCCTTACGTTTACGAAACGGAAAACGGACAGCATGTTCTACATGTCAAATGGCATTGCCGTCATTAATCTACTATTAAACGACATTGAAAGCTTTGAAATTAGTCAATCAAAGTGTAAAATCCTCACCCTTTGCCCTAGACGTGTATCGATTCGATTTGAGCGTATACGCTTCGTCAACAGAGTAAAGGTGACCTAATACACAAATTACATAAGCTACATCGCTATTCGAATCGTAAGAAACCCAAAACAACAAGTAGTTAGGGTTTTTCTTACCTAGAAGTGCGTTAGAATCACCGGGAAAGTGATTTGAATGCCGGGATTTAGCACGTGTAATAGCTGTAGCAAGTGGCAGGAAAAACTCTCCCACACTCTCTCACAATCTCTCACTTTCTCTCCCTTTCAATCTAGGGTTTCTAGCAAATTCAGATGGGAGAGATATGTGAGGGTTTAAGGCCCTTATATAGGCTAAAACCTCACCTTTTTAGACTTAGGAACAAAGTATACTTGGGTTATAACCAAATCGGGGCTGTTTTGATCCAAAAGAGCATTTCTGGAGGTCCCCTGGCCGAACACGATCGGGCTTAAGCTCATGGTCACTGGATGTTGCTCACACCAAGTTTTCAGTCTGGTAGAGTTCGCAGATCGCACGTGGCGGTCTAGTTTCAGTTTAGCGGTCATCGTACCTAAATCAGGTCTACAAGTCTCATGATATGAAAGATAAATTTTTCCTGACCCGAGGGTGAAATTTGGGTGAATTCTGACGATCAGAACGCTTAATAATAATGCGCAAAGACCCATGCCAGATTTGAATTAAAATTTTAAATCTTAACCCATTTCTCACTCTCTTTACTCCAGGCTCAATGAAATAGCCTCTGAACGTCGGTTGGGCTTGATTTTTGAAATGATTGTCAAGTCCAGCTAAGCAGTCATAACGGTCTAAGATTGTAGGTATCAGATTTTCGACGCGTGGTCTAGATCCAATACAAAGTTTCAAAGGGTTCCTAAGAACAAACCGGTTTAGAGTTTGATCCTGGATTTCAGGGCATTATAACGTCATTGATTCTACAAGTTTTGGGTCTTGCAGAACGTATTTAAAGTGTTCAGGGACAATTTCACAGCTACTCTAGCGTAGCGCTAGCTAACTAATACTTAATTTCTAAAGGAATTAATCCTACGTGATTTCTGGTCGAGTTGGTACTCGAGTCTCAGTATGAATTTTTTCGAGGCGTTACAAGTTGCCTCTAAGGTGGTGTTGTTGGGGGTGCCGATGGTGCTGCTAGTGCTCTGGCGGATAGGTGGCTCCTGTATCTCTGAAGTCATCGATGTTGCTGGAAACTACTAGAGGGGACCTACCTCTTCCAACCTCTCCTCTGATCTCGATCGCTCTGTGTACTGGCCCACTCTGTCTCGTAAATCTAAGCCCTCTGCACTACCGCCTGAAAAGTTGAGAGCTCATGCCCAATAACATGGCCGCGAAGACCGTAACCTAAGCCATTCTTAAAACGGCAGGCCTTCCGCCCCTCATCATCAACCAAATATAGCACAAATCTCAATTATGCCACAAAAAGGGTTGCATACTAAGCTACGGACACGTCTCCTTGCACCATATTCTCAAACTCTAATGCTCTCTGACGATGAATGTTGTAGGGGAAGTACTGCTATTCAAATCGATCAAGAAAATCCTCCTGTGCCCAGACATAATCAGGTCCTACAGCACGGGTAATGGAGGTTCATCGATGCTCGACCTCACTCTGGAGAAGAAATACTACCAATTGGACTCGTTGATTGGTCGTACATGCCATCGTATCAAAAATCTTCTCCACATCGGAGCGCCATCTCTCGGATGCAGTCAAAGCTGGTTCGCCTTAGAAACGCGGAGGTTTGAGCTGTCTGAACTCTCGAAGAAGGACACTCGCATTCTCCTGCTCTACTTGGGTTGGCGAAACAACTGGGTGCTTGCCTTATCCCTGAAGCGCAGCAGTCACATCCTGCAACATTTACTGTAACTGAGAGGCACTCACAGGTACAGTCAGATCCGTACTGGTCTCAGGTGGAGGAATGACACCTCAGGCTGGGAAGCAGGGATCTAAGGGGGTGGAACATGAGTTGAGGATGGTAAAGCTGGAGCCTCAGGTGGTACAGCGGGAGTCGATCGGGTCACTCTCCTGTGCGGCATGTCCTATTGAAAAGAACAAATGCATCTATCAATCCTTGAAAACCCTCGAAGGCACGTTAGGGGACTAAATTGGAATGTTATGCACTCAGAACCTATTTGACCTAAACTTAAACTAGATATGTGATGTTGTTCTGAATTATTCCCAAGTTATGCCCTGATACCAACTTCTGTCACGCCCTGAACTTGAAAACCCGGCTCACAAAATTTTCGATCACCGAATTCGACACTAATAGCTTCCGTAGTACCCCATTCTTGGCTCCCGACACCCATACACTAGGTTCCAATCCTGTGATGCTACAGAGCGGATTTCTAGCATGATTTTAATTTGTATTGAGCATAACCGTAAGCATATCTCATGAACAATAACCACAAGAACATTATTACAAAATCCACTATGATAAAAAACTTTGAGTACAATACATAAGAAAGGAAAATACAAGATAATGAAAATAATAGAAACTCCAGAAGCTCGACTATACACTACAACTAGGGCGAGGCTATGGCTGCGTCCTGACATCACCTGCATGTATCAATTGTGCATAAGCTTATAGAAATCTTAGAGGGTGATGTAAGTGTGTGCGTAGTATGAACGTGCTCAGAATGCAATGCCAGATTAATGTAGAATCATGCTGATGGGTACATGAATACAATCAGCCGTACCAAGGCTATGTGGTGCAAGATATGAATGCTATTAGCTATATCAAGACCATGCGATGCGAGATGCAACTCAAGCATGCCAATCCTCATCTAAATCCTCATACAAGTCATCAATATCAGTATAGTTCTCAGTCTGGATAATCATTGGGGTCTAGTACACTCTATGTCAGTTTGCTGCCCCCATCCGAACACATAACTGGGAGAGTGGAAGAGACCTCATTATCCGCCTGCCAATATCGGGCTTGGCTCATCTATAGCGGACCTATTTCTTAAGCTGGTCAAACTCAACCTAAAAATTAGCCCCTCACTCAGGCGGGTAAGGTTACACCCCTTTTCATCTAACCACGACATAGTGGGGGACGTGACCTACTGGTATACGGCCCTCGTGCGCTCATGTATTCACTCGGTCTTAACGTTGGATTCATCCTCTGGTACCATCGGGTTTAAGAATTTTCACCTAGGGACATCTATGGAGCCCTGATGCTAAAAATAGTATTTTCGATACCTAATCCACCATCCATGATGTGTCTATGGAGGTTATGACCCTGATGTCGCTAGGGCATATAATAATCGTAATCACACAAATGTAAGTGCACGAATCACTCTACCAGACATGCAACAATCCTGTGCGTACTACACTCTCATGAAGGGTAACTCCGCCTATTAGGGAACCCATAAATAATCTTCCCAAAGGCATATGCTATGATTAGTCGCTTCTCATATCAAGCATACATTTGATGCATATGAGCATGAATCATGGATCTATACTAAACATGTTTTATGGTGATGGACTTTGTTCATAACGAAGATGGCCTAGACGGCCTACACACTACAAGTATGGGCCTATCAATGGGCCCTCGGGAGAGTGACAATGCGAACATTTAACCAACATCATCCTTACAAAAGTGGGCATTAAACCATCATTGCTCCCAAGGCACTGCCTGCCATGAACTTCATTACATAAACCATGGTGGAATCATACATTGTAATGGGCCTTATGTACATCCCATTGGGCCTCGAACCATGGGCTTAAATATATCAAATGGGCTGAGTCAATTGGGCCGAGTCAAATGGGCCTAAACTAGCCACACCATTCGTCTATTGCTAGAGATCATTTAGAGCATTAAAAAAAATGAATCATATCCAAAGGATTATCTGGACCATACCATAAATCCCTGCTAAAGAGGAAAAATAAATATCATTTGACCCAGAACTTTTAAGATCCTTAAAGGACTTCAATGGTGGGCGTTTATTTTACACTGATTTCTGTAGTGTGGTCCACCTGACCATCAGATCTGTTTCATTTTTAGTCTCAAGCCTTGAGGTGGGATGGCTAAAAGGATGGATGGCTGGCCAAATAGATGGATGACTGGATGTAGCGCATCGACCAGTGGTGGGTCCCACGCACGTGGCCCACCATAATAATATATATTAAATAATATTAATGTAATATAGTATAATATATTTTATATAGATACTCCAAATTCACCATCTAGTTACATCTGGACGGTATAAATTATGTGATTAAAGGTGGGTCCCACAGAGGAGTGGCCCACCATCAACATTATTAATATAATATATTATATTATATAATAATATATCTTCTATATATATATATAAGTGTGTGTGTGTGGGAGTGCAAAGGGCCAGCGTCCAGACCTCTGGACGCTAGATGGACTGCTTAAATGGAATTATCCATCAGCAGTGGGTCCCACGTGGGGCCCACCATAACGTTAATTTTTCATCCAACCCGTTGTTAAGGTCACACGGACCCGTATGAAGAGAAAAAACAAATTTCATAATGATCCAAAACTTTTGTTACCCAAAAAGGGTTTCAATGGTAGATGTTCAATCTCATTGCCCCCTATGATGTGGGCCACCTGAGTTCCACCTGCGGCTAATTTTGGGGGTGATGTGGGCCACCTGAGTTCCACCTATGGCTAATTTTTAGGGTGGCCCATAGCCGGGGGGGGGGGGGGGGGGGGATGTTCAACACACATCATAGTTGGGACCCACATCCCTAGCCGTCTGCCCATGTAGCAGCGTAGGACGTCGCTGGCATCATCTTTCAGCAGCAGCAACAGACGCTGCTATTGTTTATATTAATTTTTTTTTTAAAATCATGTATTTTTGGGGTTTTTCAAACGTGGGGCCTGCATCAGTTGAATCCACTCCAGCCATTGCATTCTATGGCACAAGGCAGTTTGAACGAGCCCAATGTTTGGGGTATTTTGGTGTATAGAAACATCAGAGTGGATCTCAGTAGAAAATACTGTTTTCTATGGTATGACCCGCCAGAAAATCGAATTCACTTCATTTTTCTGCTCAACGCCTAAAATGAGCTGGGGAATGGAATGGATGGCGTGGATTAGACACATACATTAAGGTGGGGCCTACATGAGCAGCCCACCCAAATACCTTATATAAATATATATGTTATTATTATTATTTTTGCTTCTTAGGACATCCCATTATCAGTTCACGTTCACTGAACCCACGTCCAGCGTCCAGGGATGCTGGAGAAATGACTTGAATATAAAATCAAGGTGGGTTCCACATGGACATGGCTCACCCTATTTGGGTCAATATGATATTTTGTGTTTTTCCTTCCATCCAAGCCCACTAACAGGCTGGACGGTGCAGATCCAACCCATCTGTCAGGTGGGTCTCATGAAGGTGAATGACATGGCTAAAATATACACTTCATAGTGGGCCACACACACAACCACACTACTATCCATTCAAGAGAGATAGAGAGAGAGAAAGAGGGAGAGAAGAAGAGATCAGTGAGAAGGGGAGGGACCCCGCCACTATGGGCCCTCCCTAAATACAAAGCATACATCAAGATGGGTCCCGCCATATGTGGGCCCTCAAATAACACATTTGACGGTTAGATTACCCACCTATTGGCCTTCCACTTAACTCCTTGGACTTGTATGCTCCTTGCCTTCAACTTTGATAGAGGTTGATGGGTATTGGAAGGTTGAGATGGGAGATGAGAAGGTGGGAAAGTGGGCCACAGTTGGCTTTGGGAGAGAGAAAGCTTGAACATTGGAAATTTCTTTTATTGCTTAGGAGGTTTGAGAAATGAGATAGAGAGAGAGAGAGTGAAGTGATGGGATGATATGGGTGAGAGTGCCCTGGTTTGTCAATTAGCGTGAATGTTGGGTCAGTCAGACTGCAGAGCCTCATAGGAAGATCATTCAAAACGTCTGCCTCAAGCGGATGTGTGCAAACTCGCCATAGGCAAATCTAAGCCTCACATCCCATGTCCTAAAACACCAGGTGAATAAAACCCTTAAAATAAGTTAGAACATTATAGGGTTTTTGAGTGAGAAAACTTTTTTGAAAACATAAAAATTCTAAGTTTTTCTTACTTTGTCGATTCTATCGATACACGTATCAATATGATCGAACTGCACTGTCGATGTCCTTGATGACATATCGATTTCATTGGAATGAGGACTAAATGTGTCCAGCAACCACATGAATATCTGGACGGAATTACCGATGTATTGAAGTACCTAGCGATACCATCGATATTTGAATTTCGAGTCCATCGAAGTGGGCTCAATAATAATGACAGGTAGATCTTCGGCGCCCCTATTTTTACTTAAGAAAATCATATATGCTTTGATATATTGAAGCCCTCCTAGATACCATCGAAGTTCAAATCTCGATGATATCGGATAGCTCTCGATGATATTGGTCATTGGGTGTGAAGTTTTTCAGTAAATATTTTAGGCTAGTTTATCTATGATCGAGGGTCACTCGATATAATCGATATTCAAATATCGTTAGGTAGATCGATGCATCAAACAGGGATAAAAACTGTCCAGCAAGATTAAAAATGAAAATCCTCTGAATTTACCGATGCCTCGACATAGCTATCGATATCATCGACATTCAAATTCTGATGATATTGAAGGTCCCTCGATTATTCTTATAAACCTAAAATATATCTAGCAAGACTTTCTCATTTTCAAATGTCGAGGAATCGAATCTTGCATCGATGAAATCAGAGTTCGAAATCCGATGACATCGACATGAGTCTCGATTTCCTCGACCAGTTGGTAAGAGGTTTTCAAAAGCGTATGACATTGAGTTTGTGTCATCGAGCGGACCATCGATATAATCGAGAGTATACGCTCGATGATATTGAACCCGCTCGATGATATCAAACTCTGTCATAAATGTAACCGTTTTATATCCATTGGAACCTTTTGCCTATATAAAGAGAGCTTATCTATTGTTGTTGGTAGAGAAAGAAGATAGTACTTTTGAGTGTTTAACCTTAGATCATTTACCCAAAGCCCTTTCTCTCAAGGGAGTTCATCCTCCAATCCACCCCTAATAATTGATATTTAATAGAGTGGATTGGGGAATGAACTTTTGCATTCAAGGATCCTCCAGCTACTACCTTAATAGAAAATCATTAAGCTGGGATGCCTTGAATGCATCGATGATTAGAATCATTCTATCTTCCTAATAGGAAAACATTTAGAGAGTAGGATTCCATCATAACCTTGACCCAACCCGTCGCCATATATTAGTATATCATTTGAGTTGCAAATCAAGGAAGTAGAAGATTCTTCATCAACAAGGAGGAGATCTTCGTCAACATGCTGAATGAGACTCATCCACTTATCTGTAAGTATCTAGAGTCCAGAGGACCCTTTGATCATTCCTTTGTAAGATTCGGTCTAAGGTGTTTCTCACCCTTGTAAGTCCTCAAGGAGGCCTCTGACGGGAGTATACGTGGTGGGAGTGTTGTGTGGACCCTTACTCTATGGAGAGCATAAACATCTGGTTAAAGGTAAACCAGTTCAGACCTTGGGTTTGAGGTGAACCATGTAAAACCTCTGTTAGGGTCTTGTGGAAGATCCTTGGCCAGTGTGCCTAAAAGTGGGTGTGTTATGTTAA
Organism: Magnolia kwangsiensis; assembly: GCA_037074715.1. NCBI lineage: Eukaryota > Viridiplantae > Streptophyta > Magnoliopsida > Magnoliales > Magnoliaceae > Magnolia > Magnolia kwangsiensis. The sequence goes on along the minus strand of CM073573.1, from coordinate 108,304,735 downwards.
CCCTTGCTCGTGAGAGCATAAATAGTCAGCCTTAGTTTAGGTTGTAAAGGTTGAAGGTGAACCTGATTTAAAACCATAGGTTTGAGGTGAACCATTGTGAAACCTCCTTAGTAAAATTTGGTACACTGAAGGGTTGAGTACTGTTATTGGGAGTGGAGTAGACAAGTAGTCGAATCACTATAAAAATGACTGTGTTTGTGATTGCTATTCTTTTGTGTGTGTGATTTACTTCAATACTTTTATATTTGTATATCTGAGATCACACCTCACATACATACACAGCCATATCCATCATAAACTAGGCTATATATTGTTATTTCTTGAATAGTTTATGATTGGATCCTCTACCGAGCTTGGAAGCCAATAGAGTTACTTTTGAGTAATCCTGATAAATGTATATTGATAGGATTAGTGTAATAGGATTTTTGAATAAACTATAAAAACTTTAAAAAAGTCCTATTCACCCCCCTCTTGGACATGTTGGCATTTCCTACTTCAACTAAAGCGGTCTTCACCGCTATTTCAATTGGTATCAGAGAGGGTCTCTCTTTAAGGAGTTCACCGCCTAGAGAGTGATCTTGACTGAAGTTGGAATCATGTTCAAGAAGGTCTAGGTGGATGTGACAGATCAAAACAATTTCCTTGTAATTCACACTGCTCCGAAAGTCGGCAATAGTTCAAAGTGGTACCTTGATAGTGGATGCACCAGACATATGATAGGTGATCAAACTCACTTTTATGAGTTTTCAAACTTTGATGGAGGATCAGTCGCATTTGGAGATGGTAGCTCAGCCAAAATTGTTAGACAAGGACAATAGCTGTACCACGTCTTCCAAAAATCAAACATGTCCTTTGTGTAGAAGACGTGAAACATAATATCCTCAGTATCTCTTAAATCTGTGACAAGGAACATCTAGTAACCTTCTTAAAAGATGTGTGTAAAATTTTAGATTATACAGGAAAATTTCTCATAAAAGGCTTATGCACTAGTGGTAACTGTTATGTCATTAAAAGTACAAATGAGAATGTGCTGTCCATAAAGTGTAATATGGCTGTAAAGAATGAATCCAAATTATGGCTTCAAAGGTTGGGAAATGTTCACTATCAGAATTTAGCTAAGTTTAGCTCAAAAATTTGGTTAGAAGTCTTCCCAAGATTAGAAAAGAAGAAAAAGTTGTGTGTGGGGAATGTCTAAATGGAAAATAGATAAAAGTTGGACACAAAAAGACAACCACCATAGCAACAACCAAACTGTTGGATCTGCTACAGATGGATCTGGTTGGTCCAACCAAAGTTGAAAGCTGTGGCAAGAAAAGATACTTCCTGGTAGTAGTAGATGACTACACCAGATTTACTTGGGTTGCATTTCTTCGAGAAAAATCAGATGCCTATGAAGAATTTGTAATTTTGGCAAAGTGACTTTAAAATAAAAAATGATATTGCATCAATCGCATCAAAAGTGATCATGGAGGGGAATTTGAAAAATATTACAATGAGAAAGGAATTCGTCATGAATTCTCAGGCCCAAAAACCCCACAACAAAATGGAGTCATTGAAAGGAAAAATCAAGTATTGGGTCAGTTATGCTAAATGGAAAAGATATCGTAAAAAGTTTCTAGGAAAAAGCCATCAATACTGCTTGCTACATCATTACTAGAGTATATCTTAGAGCAGGTTTGAACAAAATTCCATATGAATTATGGTATGGGAAACTACCGAGTGTGAAATATTTTCGAGTGTTTGGTAGTAAATGCTACATTTTAAGAGATAGAGATCACCTTGAAAAATTCGAGTCTAAAAGTGATGAAGGTATTTTTCTGGGGTATGCCTTGAATAGTCATGCATATAGAGTATATAACCTAAGAACTCTCACTATTCAAGAGTCTGTAAATGTGGTAATTGATGATCATCCTCATGAGGAAGATATCCCAGTAAATGAATTAGAAGATGTAGATTCATGCATACTAGAAAAATCTGATAACAAATCTCCATCATCCATTGAACCTCAACCATCATCTGACATACCCATCATAAAGGATCACCCTCGAAGCAAATTATTGGAGATCTTAATGACGGTGTAAAAACAAGACGGAAGATAGAAAATATCTATAGTCATTTCTGCTTTACCTCAGAGATTGAACCCAGGAATATTGGAGATCCTAATGACAGTGCACACAATAGGTTTCCTTTGATAATTAAAGATTCTTCATGATGTTAAGGTATAAATCATTTGATGATTGGTGTAATTTCCATGGAGGTATAACTCATTTGAAAAATAAATAAATTCTAACCTCTGATTGGTGGACACTTAATGATTAAAATAAGACCATCAAACACAATTATTATTATGTAGATCCCACCTCAATATGTGCGTGGTATATCTACATTGTCTATCCTTTTTACTAACTCATTTTAGGGCATGGACTTAAAAATAAAGCAGATCCAATTCTCAGGTGGACCACACCACAAGAAACAATGGGCCTTAGGAAGTTTTTAATGGTGGACCACATCACAGGAAACAATGGTTAGTGACCATTGAAAACCTTTTATGGGCCATAAGTTTTAGATCAAGCTGATATTGCTTTTTTTCTTTTCATTTAGATTTGTATGACCTTATCAATAGGTTGGATGTTCCAAAAACATTATTGTGGATGCTATGAAGCTTTTAATGGTGGAAGTTCAATGATCACCTTTTCTAGTAGTGTGGTCTACATGAAACCTGTACCGACTTCATTTTTTAGATCACATCCTAAAATAATTTGGAAAAACATATGGACAACTTGGATGTATAATACACATATCAAGGTACACCCTACGGTTAGGGCCTCACCCACATCGTTGGTTTTGGGGTCTTGCCCAAGTTGCGCTTGTCCTAGTGGAAGCGAATTTCCTGCAAAAGCAGGAAGTTCCTACACTAGGATGTTAGGTGGGGCCCGTCGTGATGTTTGTGAGAAATCCACATAGTCCATCCATTTTGTGAGTTCATTTTAGGACATGAGACTGAAAATGAGGTGCATTCTAAACTCAAGTGGGCTGAACGAGAGGAAAAACCAGGGAAAGAGTTTCCTACCGTTGAAACCTTCTTGGGTTTTACCTTGATGCTTATATGTCATCCAAATCGTTTATAAGGTCATTCATACTCGTATGAAGTGAAAACATCCAAAACTTAACCTGAAATGAAACTTTGTGGTCATATAAATGTTTCAAATGGTGGTCAATGAATCCCCACTGTTTCCTCTCAAGCAGCCCACTTAAGTTTTGGATCAACCTCATTTTTTGTCGCATGTCCTAAAAAGAACTCCCAAAATAGATGAACAGTGTGGATTTATCAGAAACAATATGGTACGCCCCACCTAGCACCCCAGAGCAGGAACTTCCTATGAAAGGCTGTCATAGGAAATCTGCCTCCCATCTTGTCAGGGGTAATTTCCAATCCATGTGGAATGGCAATGTGGGTGGGGCCCTGACTGTGGGCCCCACTATGATGTATGTGTTGTATCCACACTGTCCATCCATTTAGAGAGATCATTCTAAGTTATGAGCTAAAGTATGATGCCAATCCAAAGCTCAAGGTGATCTCACCATAGAAAATAATGGGGACAGTGATGCCCACCGTTGAAACCTTCCTAGTGCCCACCATGATATTTATTTGAGATCCAACCTGTTCATAAGGTCTCACTGACTTGGATGAATTGAAAAATAAATATATGCTTGATTGAAAACTTCTGTGGCCCTTAAGAATTTTTCAATTGTAGACAGTAAATTCACACTATTAATTGTAAGGTCCATTTAAGATTTGGATCTGCTTCATTTTTGGGATCATGCCTAAAATGAGCTTTCAAAATGGATGGACAATATGGATATAAGGCACATACATTACAATGGGCCCTACAGTTAGGGATCCACTGAGTGGATTCGAGTATCCACCAAAATCGCACCTAAGTTATGGTACTCCCCAGTCCACTCTAACGAAGTGGACGAGACCTTGACCGTGGGCCCTACCATGATGTATCTGTTATATCCAATTTTCTTTTTCATGCATCCTGTGATTGTATTTTCATCCATTAGTGAGAGAGGTGCTATACCGCTTGAGGCTTGTCCCAAGACGACTTAACTGTAACATCCAAAATTTTTGCCAATCTAAAGTTAAACGTCCTTAGGCAATGGGTCAACCATAACACTCTCAAAGATCAATTCCAAAGTCTAAAAAATCCTTTTTTAACCCATTTCCTTTAAAATCTCACCTTTCACCACCTCATTCTTCAAATTTCTTGAATTCATATTAGACACAAATCGTAAAGTTTAAATGGTGAAGAACTAAAACTAAAACTTACTATAAATGGTACATACATGAATAAAATGGATTTTGACTATTGAATTTTTAGAATTTCATGATATAGATATAAAATTTGGATAGATTAGCTTCTCCTACCCCAAAATCATATATTGTACGTCACATAACTCATTCCGGTTTGCAAATGAGACCCGATAATGCCTCAACGGACTCGTGGGCCCAAACGACCCAATTCGGGGTGACTTGGGGTGGGTCCCACATGTTTCTAGAAACCCCCCCCGGGGGGGGGGGGGGGAGGGGGGACATTGTCCCTGGGGAAAGCCCTCACCCAAATGTCCAATGACCGGCAAGGGGCTCGCTGGTTTGGTGAGACCTCGTCCATACAGCGGATTGGGTAGCCCATTTTCTGCATTTTTTCTGTGCATTTTATCTATCTTTAAAAAATTATATCTCCCTTGTTATAAATTCAATGTAGGTGATTCAAAAATAAAATTGAAGATAAATGAGTCTAGTTTTATATAAAAATATGTGAAAAATATAATAAAATATTTAATATAGTTTAAAGTAGGTCGTTGTGACAACTGTCCGAAAATCACTTGTTGGACAACTGCTGCTTCTGGAATTTTTAGAATTTTTCTACAAAATGAAATCTCATGAAATTTGGTGGAGACGGGGTAAAATGGATGATAAAATACTAAAAAAATAATTAAAATAATATAATAACTAAAAGTGCCAAAAACATGGCATAGAATGGCCCTAGGACTATATTTTACCATAATTAGGGTAGAATTTGGTTAAGTACTAAACTGAATACTCAGTAGAATTAGCTTGAACCACTTTAAATATGAACTACAAGACCTAAAATGAGTAGGACTGCTAATTCTACATTACCTAGAAACCTAGGATCAATCTCTAAACCCAGTTGCTCTTGGGAGCATCGTGAAACTTTGTATCAGACCTGGACCGCACGTCGAATGTTCGATAGTGACGAACTTAGATGAATATGATTTTCTTAATGGACTTGACGACTACCTCAGAAATCAAGTTCAGATGGTATCCTGGGATGATTTCTTGAGTCCGGAATGAAGTGTCTGAGAAACGTGAGTGTTTTTAGAAATTAAATACAAATTTAAGTAATCTGAGTCTTGTCACTTACGGGCTGATTATAAGCATTCAGACCATCAGGATCTGACCCAAATACACCCTTAGATCAGGAGAAATGTCCCACATATGCCAATATACTTGTAGCCCTGATCAAGTGTCCATGACTGTTGAGATGAAACTGGTCCGCCACGATCGATCTGTAAATCCGATCGGACTGAAAACTTATCTTGACCTACATACATGGTCAGGGAGCTTAAGTCCGACTGCATTCAACAAAGGAGCCTCTAGAAATGCTCCATTGAGTCGAAACAAATGAGTTTTGGCTTTAACCTAAGTATACCTTAGCCCTGGGGCCATTTCCATCAGTCTTGGGCCTATATAAAGGCCTAAACCCACCCCATTTCTATTCCATACGATTTTGAAACCCTAGGAGAGAGAAAAGAATAAAAAGAGAAAGAAAAAGAGAAAAAGTAAGAGAGAGAGTGGGAGAGAGTTCCTGGGATTTGATTTCATCGCTCCACGGGCTAAATTACTGCTTCTGTATCACTATTTTAGCGATTCCAACTTCGTTCTTAGGTAAGGAATCCTAACCCTAATTTGTTTTAGGGATTTGAATACAGTGTAGGGTGAAATAACTAACCTATTTTATACTGTCAGTTGCCATTTTGGCGTACATAAAGACTTATGTTTTACACTGAATTTTGTTACTTGTCTACCAGCGAAAGGTGCGGACTATAAACGTTTAGGTTATGGTTTTCAAGGCTTTCAATGTCAGAAATAATTTATGTCTGACTTGATTGCTATCACACATACTAGATACGATGTCTTCCGTATATTACATAAATATATATACTCTGTTAATTTTTAAATGCATTCCATGTGTTTGTTGAATTACCTGAATGAATATGGAATTACGGTTTGTACTTGTTATGATTGATGCTTAGAAATACATGATTAGTGTATGTGTGGCAACTTCTATGTGAAAGGAATTGCTGTAATATGTGTTTAACTAAGCTATTTCATGTATGTGAATATGTGTAGCCTAAGTGTTTGATAAAATGCCTGAATGAGAAAATGCACTTTGTAATGTATTTAATGAGGATGTTGAGATGCGATCCTCAATCCCCTCATGCATAGTTACAGTTTCCTCTATGTAACCTATCTTACTACTATGTGATTTATGGGCGAATTACCTATGTATGATAACATGTGTAATCCGTGTTTGTTGAAATTTTTGTATGCATTTGGAATCTGGATTTGTGATTGCCTCGATTAACTGTCGTAGGTACATGCTTGTTATATATGCGACAACTCCTTGGTAAGAGGATTTTCCCTAATACGTAATATAACCAATGTACGTGATGTATGTTGGAAGGTGTTGTCTAAATATTTGTAAAAATGTCTGAATGAGTTAGTAGTTAGTAAATTGTGATTTATAAGGGAGTTGAGATATGAATCCTAACTACCTTAGCTATTTGTATGATTTCTTCCTTGTATTGTATAGCCTGCTTATTCATGTTTAACTACGTGTATCATTTCCTCCATGTACTGGATATTCATGTTTAAGTTATATTCCATAACATGCTCACATGATTATAAGATTTGACTTGAGTATTCATTACTGCTTTCTTATCTCATATGCTTAGTTGTTGTGATTGCATGCGGTTGAGACTATATCATAGTCCAGGCAATCTGTAATAGGCGTTGTTTTGGTGGCTGAAGTTGTTTTGCCATGCAGCATGTGTTCAATGAATTCGAGCCATACTTGGGATGACGGTAGTGGTTAGGCCACATGGAATGCTTATGCACTTCATGTCGATCAACTCAACATGAGATCGTCCTAGTTGAGCTCGTCAATGAACCCGATTGACCCAATGTATATTCACCACGTTTGGACGCTACTGCTTGAATCTATGGTACCAAACTCACTAGTGAAACCCTGTTAACCTTGGTACCTTGATCCGCTAAGACTCATGAGCCGGGCATGGTGGTATGGGATACCGTGGTCGAGCTGTTGGCCTACGCTAGGGCGACGAGCCTCCCCATAGTGAGCAGTGAGAAACCCAGACTCGTGAACTGAATATGGTGGTATGAGACACTGTATTCGTGCTGTCGGCCTACTTTAATTGGTGACGAGCCCTTTGTAGTGACCTCGAGCATACCTTAAAACTGCATGGGGGCGAGGAACCTTTTTGTAGTAAGTAGGGTATAAATAGGCCTGTATTGATGGGTGATGAGCCCTTTACAGCGACCTAGAACCATAACATCATATGAGATTTATTAGGATTGACGACCCTAGAATGGATCATTGTTTAGGAATTGATATAAGGGAGGTACCTTAGTTTCCCAATCCTACTGAATGAAAAGGATTAATAAGAACTTGGTAATCATGTTCATGCACTGCACTGCATGTGCCGTTTGACGTTGGGCAGAGCACTAAGGAAGTGACTGACATGCGCGGCCGTGAGATGAAGATCGCAGAGGGAGTGCAGGTGAGGGCATACATCATTTCTTCATACATTCTTGCATTAATTAGAGTACTTAGGGATGTTTGATTGTATTACTTTATCATTACTGTTTGACTGAATTGATTACATGTTAACCTTTGCTTTATTGTTCCACTGAGTTGATCACTCACTCCCACGTTACAGGACGATGTTTGAAACACCAACCAGTCCCTGTTTTAGTTTCAGATGATGGCGATGCTTGCGAAGCGGAGTCAAACTTGTATGATGATGAGGAGGATTTCTCCTATATGCAGCTATCAGGCGGGTCTATATAGACCATGTTCTGATCAACGGGGTCACAAGGATGTTGATTAGACGCCATTACACTTGTTATTTTACTGCTAAGAACACCCATGTATATTCATTTGTTTATTTTGGAGTATACATGTATATAGTTAACCTGATAACATGTTCACACTTTGGAGACTTACAACAATTTATACATTTTATATATTTATCACAGTCTTCCGCTTGCAAAATTGCACTGTCTCTGGTGTATGATATGTTGTTTTGGTCTAATTTCACTCATGTTTACTGCACTAATATGAACAACATTCAATCATCATTATCTATGTTGCATAAGTGATGTGTTGGAACTCGGGGGCTGAGCTTCTACTTGACCCCCGATTTTCAGGGTGTTACAAGATGGTATCAGAGCATGATTTGGATTAAACGACCTAAGTTTTTGTCACACGATGCACACTGATGCACTCTGACTTAGGAAGGGGGCGATGGAATCTAGAAACCACATTAGAATTCCAAGTGTCACCGACGGGCAAGATTAACTGCCGTAGAATAGCCCATACATAATCTAGACCATGTAAAATGATCTCATATCCCCACTTCTATTCACTCAAGCTGTAATCTTCTTCTACATCTTACATCCATCCACCACTATTCTTTACAACTCTTCACCTTCCTTATACCCCCCTCATTTGGGCATAAAACCCACATTTTTGTGTCCCATAACCTGCACAACCTCCAAATGATGGGACATTTAGGGCCCATTCTACCAACTGCATTAGGTAAGATTAGGGCGGATGGAATTGTAAAAGTAACAATAAATGCATGTGTAAGGTATTATCCCTAGATTGGGTGTATCCCATGGTTTCTAATGCCATGGTTGAAATGTATGTAATTAACAGTAAATCTTAGGATTTCCTTTCAAATTATACTTGGAATTTCATCATCATGGGATTTGGAAATCCCATTTCATACTTTCCAACACAAGGCTCATTTTCCAAAGCCTATAAAATTAAATTTTAATCCCATCCCACCCTCCTTCCAATCATGTCATTCCTAAATCCCGAGGTGGGATTAGCAATGCAATTAGCAGGTATAGTCCTATGTGTAGTGCTCAAGCGCAATCACATTTAAGTCCGAGCAACTTAAAAAAACATCTAGCATATAAACATAGACTTTAGAATACAACTAGTGGATTACCGCTACTCATAAGTTAAGACTAGGCTACTAGTTATACTAAGGAATATAAAAGACTAATTATGCTAAGATAATTGAAATATATACTTAGTTAGTTGTCTTGATTCGGTTAGTGTGAGACCTCGTTCCTTTGTTGAATCCCCTTAATACTTATAGGCTCCTTTAGTAACTCTCAGGAAGCTTGTTTGACTTAGAACCATTCATGCTTAAAGAAAACTTATAAATCCCTTGAAATTAATGTTAGGTCAAATTAATACACCCCTTATAATTACCTTCCCAAGGACTTATTGTAATCGGGAACACGGAGTAGAGAAACTATATATAAGCGAAGTATTCACGTTTGAATCGAATTCTCAATCCCAGTAGTTACTAAGGAACTCTATGCTCTAATTAAGCTGAAGATCAGGATCAACTAGGACTAAGAACTGATACAACAAATTTTCTGTCCTAACTAGGTAGAAGGTCTATGTATCCGGCTTAGATCCACTACACAACTTTTCTACCGTGTTGGCCCGACCACCTACAATTAAAAGTTTATTACTTCATCTTTGAGAAGTGTTAAGAACCTCTAGCCAATAGAGATTTTTCTTTTTAGGCCTAAGAAATGTCTCAAATGAGCAATAGATAGTTAGGAATTAGGTCCTGAATCACAGACTATTCTGACATACATATTGTGCATATGAGCTTAGAGAGATAGTACTAATAATGTATAGATTATGTTATGGTATTAAACTAGACATGATTAAATAAGGTAAGTCAGGACCCTAGTAAGAGTCCTTTGGTAGAATTAGGCATCTTGCCACCAACTCACACCCGTCCCTGGAATCAACCACAATAGAGATTAGGCTCATTTCTATAACCATGGGTATCAATGCCATAGTACACATCATCAATGAAAGGAAGACCAATGTATTGGGAGATCGTATCCCATTCCATGTTAAGGGTAGGTCTTAAATTACACCTTATTTCGACATACGAATCAGGACATAGATTCTTGAGCCTTGAGAGTAAAAAAAAAGTTTTTAAGGGTGGTAGAATATTATGAGCCCAATCTAGTTAGGTCAGTTAATACAACCGCTGGATCAAAGTGGCGTAGCAGAAGCGTGATTGACCCCTTCCTCATTGGCCCAGGATCGAAGGAAATTGATTCAGGTTATACATAAGATTAGGTCATTAAATAGGGTCTGAATTTTCCTTAGAATGTCAATAGTGAAGTATTTAAAGGGAAACAATTAGGGCTTAAGTGTTGAACCCATTCATATTAAATCATAGGCCTAACAATAGGAACGAGCGGAGGTCAGTGTATCTACAAATCTACTCATTAAATATGAACATAATAGAAGCCTTGGCCAACTCTATACGATTAGAAATCCTTTTAGGATGATCTATTAATGTGCTTATTAACCCCTACCTTGGACATAGATTTAGACGAGGACTCTCTTAGATCAAGACCCAAAAGGCAACCTTATAAATAAAGAATTTAAACCTTTCAGTGATGGGCATTCCCTAAGCTTTTAGAGTGATTGAACTAGGGAGTTACTGAAATATACAACTGTAAAGCATTTGTGGCTTGAACGAATTCTCAATCCTGAGTGACTACCAATGGACTCACTGCTTTGACCGAGTAGAAGACCGGGATCTACCAGGACTAGGAAGGGATACGATGAGCCTTTTACCCTGGTCAGGTAGGTGATCAAAGTATCGAGATCAAGCCCATTACAACCGTCTCTCCGTAGTAGTCGACCATTGAAAACATATTTCTTACTCTAATTAGATGGGAATCGTCGTCAAGACTCTAAATAGATAAAGAAATAAATTGCAGCAAACCATTAAGGTATAAGCAAGAGATAAAGAGTAAGTTTTAAAGAAGGTAGACTAAAATACGCCAGACTAGCATAGATAATATACACCCTACCACACATATAAACTTGAAATCAGTAAAGCTTAGGCGAAAGGAATAATAGAATCTTTACTCATTATTCTTAGCCAATTTTATAGATAAAATTATTTTTTAAGGGGGGTAGATTGTAACACCCCAGATTTTTGTCAACCTGGAGTTAGACGTCCTTAGGCAATGGGTCAACCATAACACTCTCAAAGCTCAATCCCAAAGTCTAAAAAATCATTTTTCAACCCATTTCCTTCAAAATCTCACCTTTTACTACCTCATTCTTCAAATTTCTCCCAATACTTTCATATTAGACACAAATCTTAAGGTTTAAATGGTGAAGAACTACAATTAAACTAAAATTTACTGTAAATGGTACATACATGAATAAAATGAAATTTTAATTATTGAATTTTTAGAATTTTATGATATAAATAGAACATTTGGATAGATTAGCTTCTCCTACCCCAAAATCATATATTGTACATTACATAACTCATTTCAGTTTATAAATGAGACCTGATAATGCCTCGACGGACTCGTGGGCCCAAACGACTCAATTCAGGAGGACTCGGGGTGGGTCCCACATGTTTTTAGCAACCCCGGGGGGCGGGGGGGAGGGGTGGAGGACATTACCCCTGGGGTGAGCCCTCACCCAAATGTTTAGTGACCGGCGAGGGGCTCGCCGGTTTGGTGAGGCCTCGCCCGTACAGTGGATTGGGCAGCCCATTTTCTGCTTTTTTTCTATGCATTTTGTTTAAATTTTAAAAATCATATCTCCCTCATTATAACTCTGATTTAGGTGGTTTAAAAACTAAATTGAAGCTAAATGAGTCTACTTTTATATAAAAATATATGAAAAATTTAATAAAATATTTAATATAGTTTAAAGTAGGTCGTTGTGACAACTATCCAAAAATCACTTGTTGGATAGTTGCTGCTTCTGGAATTTTTAGAATTTTTTTACAATATAAAATCTCATGAAATTTGGTAGAGACGGGGTAAAATTGATGATAAACTGCTAAAAAAATATTTAAAATAATATAATAACTAGAAGTGCTAAAAATGGGGCATAGAATGGCCCTAGGACCGTATTCTGCCATAATTAGGGTAGAATTTGGTTAAGTACTAAACTGAATGCTCAGTATAATTAGCTTGAACTACTTTAAATATGAACTACAAGACCCAAAATGAGTAAGACTGCTAATGCTATGTTATCTAAAAACCTAGGATCAATCTCTAAACCCAGTTGCTCTTGGGAGCATCATGAAACTTCGTATCAGACCTAGACCGCACGTCAAATGTCCGATAACGACGAACTTAGACGAATATGACTGTCTTGATGGACTTGATGACCACCTCAGAAATCAATTTTAGATGGTATCCTGTGACGATTTTCTTGAGTCCGGAGCGAAGTGTGTGAGAAACGTGATTATTTTTAAAAATTAAATACAAATTTAAGTAATCTGAGTCGTGTCACTTGTGGGCCGATTATAAGCATTCAAAATGTCAGGATCTATTCCAAATACACCTTCGGATCAGGAGAAATGTCCCACACATACCAATATACTTGTGGCCCTGATCTAGTGTCCGTGACCGTTGAACTGAAACTGGTCCGCCACGGTCGATCTATAAATTCGATCAGATTGAAAAATTAGCCTGACCTAAATCCATGGTCAGGGAGCTTAAGTCCAACTACATTCAGAAAAGGGGCCTCCAAAAATGCTCCGTTGAGTCAAAACCGATGATTTTTGCCTATAACCTAAGTATACCTTGGCCCTGGGGCCATTTCCATCAGTCCTGGGCCTATATAAAGGCCTAAACCCACTCCATTTCTATTCCATACGATTTTGCAACCCTAGGAGAGAGAAGAGAGCAAAAAGAGAAGGAAAGAGAGAGAAAGTAAGAGAGAGAGAGAGTGGGAGAGAGTTCCTAGGATTCAATCCCATCGCTCCACCGACTAAATTACCACTTTTGTATCGCTATTTCAGCAATTCCAACTTCGTTCTTAGGTAAGAAATCCTAACCCTAATTGGTTTTAGGGATTTGAATATAGTGTAGGGTGAAATAAGTAACCTATTTTATGCCGTAGGTTGCCGTTGTACCATAGATAAAGACTTATGGTTTAAACTGAATTTTGTTACTTGTCTACCAGTGAAAGGTGCGGACTATAAACATTTAGGTTATGATTTTCAAGGCTTTCAATGTCAGGAATGATTTATGTTTGACTTAATTGCTATCACACATGCTATATACGATTTCTTTCACATATTACATAAATATATATACTCTATTGATTTTTAAATGCATTCCATGTGTTTGTTGAATTGCCTGAATGAATATTGAATTACGGTTTGTACTTGTTATGATTGATGCTTAGAAATACATGATTAGTGATGTGTGACAACTCCTATGTGGATGGAATTGCTGTAATATGTGTTTAACTAAGCTATTGCATGTATGTGAATATGTGTAGCCTAAGTGTTTGATAAATTTCCTGAATGAGAAAATGCACTTTATAATGTATTTAATGAGGATGTTGAGATGCGATCCTCAATCCCCTCATGCATAGTTACATATTCCTCTATGTAACCTATCTTACTACTATTTGATTTATGGGCGAATTACCTATGTATGATAACATGTTTAATACGTGTTTGTTGAAATGTTTGTATGCATTTGGAATCTGGATTTGTGATTTTCATTATTAACTGTCATAGGTACATGCTTGTTATATATGCGACAACTCCTTGGTAAGAGGATTTGCCCTAATACATAATATCACCAATATACGTGATGTATGTTGGAAGGTGTAGTCTAAATGTTTGTAAAAATATATGAATGAGTTAGTAGTTAGTAAATTGTGATTTATAAGGGAGTTGAGATATGAATCCCAACTACCTTAGCTATGTGTATGATTTCCTCTATGTATTTTGTAGCCTGCTTATTCATGTTTAACTGTGTGTCTGATTTCCTCCATGTACTGTATATTCATATTTAAGTTATATTCCATAACATGCTCACTTGATTGTAGGATTTGACTTGAGTATTCATTACTGCTTTCTTATCTCATATGCTTAGTTGTTGTGATTGCTCGTGATTGGGACTATATCGTAGTCCATGCAATCAGTAATAAGCCATGTTTTAGTGGCTGAAGTTATTTTACCATGCAGGATGTTTTTGATGAATTCGAGTCGTACTTGGGATGTCGGCAGTGGTTAGGCAACACAGAATGCTTATGCACTTCATGTCGATCAACTTAATGTACGATCGTCCTAGTCGAGCTCGTCAATTAACCCGATTGACCCAATGTATGTTCACCATATTTGGACGCAACTGCTTGAATCTAAGGTACCAAACTCATTAGTGAAATCCTGTTAACCTTGGTACCTCGATACGCTAAGACTCATGAGCCGGGCATGGTGGTATAGGACACTTTGGACGAGCTGTTGGCCTACGCTGGGGCGAGAGCCTCCCCATAGTGAGCAGTGAGAAACTCAGACTCGTGAGCCGAATATGGTGGTATGGGACACTGTATTCGTGCTGTCAGCCTACTCTGATTGGTGACGAGCCCTTTGTAGTGACCTCGAGCATACCATGAAACTGCATGGGGGCGACGAGCCTTTTTGTAATAACTAGGGTATAACTAGGCCTGTATTGATTGGTGACGAGCCCTTTACAACGATCTAGAAGCATAACATCGTATGAGATTTAATAGGATTGACGACGCTAGAATGGATCATTGTCTGATAATTGATATAAGGGAAGTACCTTAGTTTCCCAATCCTACTGAATGAAAAGGATTAATAAGAACTTGGTAATCATGTTCATGCACCACACTGCATGTGCCATTTAGCATTGGGCAGAGCACTAAGGAAGTGACTGACATGTGCGACCATGAGATGAAGATCGCAAAGGGAGTGCAGGCGAGGGCATGCATTATTTCTTCATACATTCTTGCAATAATCAGAGTACTTAGGGATGTTTGATTGTATTACTTTATCATTACTACTTGACTGAATTGATAACATGTAAACCTTTGCTTTATTGTTCCACTGAGTTGATCACTCACTCCCACGTTATGGGACGGTGTTTGAAATACCAACCAGTCCCTGTTTTAGTTTTAGATGATGGCGATGCTTTCGAAGCGGAGCCGAACTTGTATGATGATGAGGAGGGTTTCTCCTATATGCAGCTATCAAGCGGGTCTATGTAGATCATGTTCTGATCGACAGGGTCACAGGGATGTTGATTAGACGCTATTACACTTGTTATTTTGCACTATTGGGAACACCCATGTATATTCATTTGTTCATTTTGGAGTATACATGTATATAGTTAACCTCGTAACATGTTCACACTCTGGAGACTTACAACAGTTTATACATTTTATATATTTATCACAGTCTTTCGCTTGCAAAATTTAACTATCTCTGGAGTATGGTATGATGTTTTGGTCTAATCCCACTCATGTTTACTGCACTAATATGAACAACATTCAATCATCATTATCTATGTTGCATAAGTGATGCATTGGAACTCGGGAGCTGAGCTTCTGCTTGACCCCCAATTTTCAGGGCGTTACATTAACCCTAACGTGTGGCGAGCTATCTTTGGGTGCTACATCTTATGGTACCAGATCGACCATTCTGAGCTCTTTGAGGATGAGCTCTTATACTTGTACTAAGCTAAAAGTATCTAGGCTCTCGCGGCTGGTATTACTTTTCCTCTTGGCTGAGCAAGGGCTAGGATATTATTTCTAACAATCCCCCCTCCAATAAGGGCTAGAAGGACATGTGGTATTTCGTTATAGGAGAGTGGGAGGTCCCTGCATTGGAGTTGGGCAGGCTGTAGGCTTGAGTTCCTACTATGTTTATCCTCCTAGGTTGGGTCCCGAGTTGTGGCTTTTATGTTTATAAGTTGTCTTTGATTTCTCATCTTTGTGGTTTTTAACTCATCTAGTTTCTCTTTTTGTTGCTCTTCATCAGTCTCAACCCTATCTCTCGGAGGCCCTCCTTCACCAGGTCAGGATCGTTCAAGAGTGTCCTGCAGCCCAGAGGGATTGCAAGAGGTTGATCACTTCGACTGTCCTGTTATAGGTGAACTTATTAGCGGTCAGGTCGTTAGGTAAGTCTTTTTCCTGGTAAGGATCGTGTAGTTGTTTGTACATTTTATTTTACTTACCATATATTTTTTTTATAAAAATGTTAGATTGCCCTAGGCAAAGAGGTCAAGGCTTCCCTTTGCAATGGACATGGTGTGGCTGAAGGTTGCTGCTAGGAAGGTCACTCCTTAGGTGACTGCTTGGCGCATGCCTGGGGTTGAGGCTGCGGGGCCCTCGACAGAGAGGTCGACGAACGGGCACGCTCCCGAGACTCTCTCTCTCTCTCTCTCTCTCTCTCTCTCTCTCTCTCTCTCTCTCTCTCTCTCTCTCTCCCCCGGCGTACTTACATAGGCGAAGATAGATTTAACATCCTGAATTTTCATAGCTTGAGTACATACTCGTGCCTGAGAATTTCGCGTGTTAATAATATAAAAATTAGATGCTTTAAAATAGCACTTTTTTTTATTTTTTATTTTTATTTTAAATAAATTACATCCAGTTACATTCACAAAGGTAACCATTCATGAGAATAAAATCTATTGTATTTATTATTCCATTAGAATAAAAGAATTCAACAAATTATCAAATGGTCTCTTAATGGGAGCTTATTTCATTATCGAGTTTGCAGCGAAAATATAAAACTAAATCATGAAACTATCCTCTTATTCATTTAATATAATCTTCCATAGGAAAATGGTCCTCTAGGCCTTCAATCTGTACATTACCTACATCATATGTACGGTTGGAGAGGGTCAATGCCCTACTCATAGTGATGGTTATCCTTTAAGATTAAAAATAATTCAAGAGATTCATAAGAGTAATGTAAGGGTTTTGATACGTCTCATACTCTATCACTACGAGTAGTATTAGTATGCACAACCAATATATATATGAATGCATGCCTAACAAAGTGTGTGTCACTCATCATACATAGTGATCATCATAATGTGAAATATAATTCATAAAAAACCTGACTCGCCCCGCATTCCATAACTACGGAGATTTGTTGTTGTGTCTAACGCTAGCTTGGATTTACATGAACACCTCAAGGCGGCACAACACATGAGTTAGATGAATTATGTGACACGATTTGTTTATGGAGTGATTATTTGTGACATCCAATTCGGAAAATGATGTAACACGCATTACAAGTTACTCACATCAATTTGTGCACCACTACCCAAACCCATGGAATTATGCGTTGACTAAGAGAGTCACTACTAAGAGCGCATTACGTCTATGATAAATATTTGAGTCACTAGTCGTAATACTTTTAACATATCACTTACATAAAAGGAAAATAAAATGAAAGATGAGAGTTTTGGAATTCCAAGACACATGCCCAAGCCATAAAGGGAGGTATCACATGTAACACCTCAAACTTTTCAATACCCGAGTATTGAAAGTTCTTAAGTGTTACTATAAAATTTAACATATTATGTACATGTGTACAATACCAATCTAGCTATCCTAACCTTATATCTATTCTCCAACATGAATCTGATCGATGAGAGTAATCTCCATTCATAGATCAAGCCATCTGACAGTTTATTTTGAGATAAGATTATCATATACTCAAGTATTCTCACTTGTCCATCATAACCAATTGTTCAGTCAACTATTCACCGCTGGGTAAATATATCTGACCGTTCACTCTAAGTTTGGACCACTTGATCATAGTAAACAAGTTACTTGATCTAAGCATTTGGTCATACATATATTGAATAAAGATTCTGGTCCCTTCATCTTATTCACCATATGAATATGTTTAACCCACCATCAGAACTACAATTTGAGGGACTTACACATGTGAACAAGTTACTTTAATCTGACGGTATACATGTTCTACCTCTTGATCACACTAAAAACCCACTTTATATTCATCTGTTTATGTAAATAACCATACGTTCACCTACATAAATGGTTAGAGTATTAACCATCAAGTTCTACTATTTTTTAACACGTCATCTGATCATCCATTATGTGGTTTAATATATGTACATTCCCTAATTAATTTGGTGAATAACTCTTTATTCATAATGATTTAGATATAAGTTTTTTTGTAAGAATTTCTTAAAAATATGCCTATAACCAAGTAGAACCATTATATTTCCTAAAACTCTTATATTAATAATAATTATGAAAATGTCATTAACTTAGTCCCTTGAATTCTAGATCACATGGTTCCCATAATCCATTTTATGTAAAATTTTATATCAGGCCTATTTATCATAAATTAACCATACACGTCGAATTTCGGCCCTTAAATCATTATAAAAGTGGCCCAATTAACAAATCATCCTGGTAACCATTGGTTTTAGTATCCATTAAGTGAAAAAACCTCATGGGTGGTCGTAGTAGGATATTTTCCTTCATATGAATGATTTAGATTGCCCATAATAGGACCAAGTGTGAAATATATAGACCCTACTTTGGTAGACTTTTTCTTAGGAGTGAATTAATGCATTCAAGGCTTATCAACTTCGTATAAATTTGGATATTCTGATTTAACCACTTCCTGCCGTCCATTGTAACTCAAATTTGTGACTACGAGATTATACAAAATTTAGGCTTCAATCTGTGATCTTACACCATTGAATGTTGAAGCCAACTCCTTCCTTGTGGTACAAAAGGTGAAATTTTAGATTAAGGTTATCCTGATTATACATTTCTCCCAAAAGGTGAAATGTTAAAGCCATCGATTAACCACTAAATTTTGTCTAACTTTTTGCCTATCCTGACTATATATTTTTGCCAAAATTGGGCCCTGATCATTAAGTATGGATCATTAATTGAGATTAAATTCGTTTGGCCATTACAAGAAAAATGGATAAAGACTACGGCCAAAAACCTTTGCAAAAGCCCTTTTGCTACGGATATAATCCGTAGCACGTCCGTCACTATTGGTGGGGTAGCTAAAGGTGTAACACCCCTGATTTTTTTCAACCTGAAATTAGACATCCTTAGGCAATGGGTCAACCATTTCACTCTCAATGATCAATCCCAAGGTCTAAAAATTAATTTTTCCCTGTTTCCTTCAAAATCTCACCCTTCACCACCTCATTCTTCGAATTTCTCGAAGTACTTCCATATTAGACACAAATCCTCAAGTGTAAATAGTAAAGACCACTAATCCTAAGGTCTTCATGATGAAGAACCTAGAAACACTAATATGATCGCAGTTTCGCCAATAGACGAAGTCTACACAACTCTTTCGTTTCGATCGAGTTCATAATGCATCTCTGGTCGTGTGAGGCGACCTCAGTAGCCAGCAGGTTGTTATGAGGCAGGTTTGTAATGATCCTAGGAGAATTTCAAATCCAAAAATACATATCCTTGGGTCGTGGGACAACCACAACCCTTACACTCAATCGCTAGGGCTTAAAAACCCCGTTTCACTCAATTCCTTCAAAATCTTTCCTCTCATCACCCTATTCTTCAATTATTTCTTAGTATTTTCATGTTAGGCATTAATCCTAATGTGAAAATGATATAAAATCATACTTAGATAAAATTTTACAATGAATAGTAAAAATACGTGAAAATTAGCCTTTTGGCCATTCTAAATTTGAAATATTTTGTAACAGATGGGTTAGTTGGATAGATTAGCTTCTCATACCCTAAAATCATATGTTACATGATACATAATTTCATTCTGATTTACAGACTGGCCCCGGAACACCCCAAATGGAGTTTTGGGCCTCTCTAGGCCAAACCACAATGAACCAAGGTGCGCCCCATACTTTTTTGGGACTCTGAGGGCAGGGGGAACCAAATCACCGGTTGGGTCCGTCCTTTGGGTTGGAAGTGTTTGGGGTATTGTATAGCCCCCTGGTATGTGGGCTGAACCTTGAAACCCCCCAAAAGAAGTACTTCCTTCACAAAGTGACCCTCAAGGCTCTCCTTTCGCTCCAAATGTTCGAGTTTTCGTAAAAACCACCCCTCCAAACTCTTCCTTCTTTTGTTTCCAAATACCCTCACCCCACCCTTCGAATATCATCTTAAACAGAGATCATTATAGGCTACTTCCTTTAGAAATCTAATGAGAATCACCTAGCGCTGCACTAGATGACCTGTGAAATTCGCACCAATCACTTTCAATACAATCTGCTAGAGCCAAAATGTATAGGATAGGTGATGCTACGATACTGTAAAGCCTGGGATCAAACTCTATTCCCAATTGCTCTCTGGAGCACCTTGGAAACTTTGTATCAGCTCTGGTCCGCACATCGGAAGTCCGATTACCCCGAACTTAGACAATCCTGACTGCCTAGTTGGACTTGACGTTCATCTCAAAAATTAAGTCCAACTGATGTCCTGACGCTATTTTACTAGGTTCGGAGTGAAGAGAGTGAGAAAGGGGTTAGATTTGAAAATTTTAATTCAAATCTGGCACGTGACTTGGCGCGTTATTATTAAGCATTCTGACCGTCAGAATTCAGCCAAGATACACCCTCGGATCAGGAAAAATTTCTCTTTCATATCATGAGACTTGTAGACCTGATCTAGGTGCGATAACCGCTGAACTGAAAATGGACCGCCACGTGCGATCTACAAACTCTACCAGACTGAAAACTGGGTGTGAGCAACATCCAGTGACCATGAGCTTAAGTCCGACCGCGTTCGGCCAGGGGACCTCCCCAAATGGTCTTTTGGATCGGAACAGTGCCGATTTGGATATAACTTAAGTATACCTTGACCTGGAGTCTATTTTGGACATGTTTGGGCTTATAAAAGGGGCTTAAACCCTCACTTCTCTCACCCATCAGAATTTTCTAGAAACCCTAGCAAGAGTGAGAGAAAAAGTGAGAGTTTGTGAGAGATGGTGGGAGAGATTTTCCTGCCACCTACTGCTGCTGTTGTACGTGCTTAAGCGACATATCCCAATCACTTTTCCGGCGATTCGAACGCACTTCTAGGTAAGGAAAACCTTCAACACTTGCTGATTTAAGCTTCTGTCAATTCCATTAGTGATGTAGCTTATGTAGCTTGTGTATTAGGTCGCCTGATCGCCGTAGACGAAGCGTATACGCTCCGTTCGAAACGATACATATATAAAGTGAAAGGTGCGGATTTTAGACACTTTGATTGACTGTTTTCAATACTTTCAATGTCGTTTAATAGTAGATTACTGTTTGACATGTACAACATGCTGTCCGTTTCCTGTTTCGTAAGCAGATGAAAAATATGAGATTTAGGGCATTTTAGTCATTTGTAGGAAATACTATATACATCCATATTTTGCTGAAACGGTTGACATGGATTTTTGTTGCCTTAGGATATTAGGAATGTGTGCATAATCAGTTTGGAGAAGAGATTCGCCCAAATGCGCACTTTGAGTCGACATACACTATGTAGACTTAAGTGTGTAGACTAAGTGTTTGTATAAATGTTTGTATTAGTATGTATTGAAGTAAATGGTGTTGTGAATTTGTTTGAGATTGAATTCTCAAATAATATGCTGATGTAAATGATTTCCTTCATGGTGGCTATATATATGATTTCATTATATGTATGAGATGCATGTGTAAGATGATTTACTTAAGTTATATGTCATAATATGTGTTAACATGCTCACATTGTTGTAATGCATTTCCATTACTTTTATATGATTGAAGAAGTGGATTCACAAATGTTTGGGACTATACCTAGTCCAGGCAGTCGGTAACCGAGTAAATTCGTGGTTGGCTTATCTTTGCCATGAAGGACGCGTCGATGAACGCGAGTCGTGTTTTGGGTTGGCAGTAGTGGTTAGGCCACACGAAGTGTTTTATGCACTTCATGTCGCTCAGCTTGAGATGCGCTTGTGCTAGTCGAGCCCGTCAAGTAACCCGACTGGCCATTGTATGTTCACCATGTATGAGTCATAACTGTTTGAACCTAGGGTACTGAACTTACCATTGAAAATCCTGTTAACCATGGTACCTTGATCCATAAAGACTCATGAGTTGAGCATGGTGGTATGGGACACCGTGGTCTAGCTATCGGCCTACGCTGGGGCCACAAACCTCCCCGTAGTGACCAGTGAGAACCTATGACTCGTGAGCAGATTATGGTGGTATGGGACACTATATTCTTACTGTCGGCCTACATTGATAAGGTGATGGGGGAACGGTGCAACGAGTGCGAGCAACAGCCCTGACAGCCCTTTGTAGTGACCTCGAGCGTATTCTGAGTCTACGGGAGGCGACGACCCTTTCGTAGCGACAAGAGTACAAGTAGGCCTGTATTGATAAGGTGATGGGAGAGCGGTGCAACGAATGCGAGCAACAGCCCTGGTAGCCCTTACAACGACCTACAAATATAACATCGTATGAGATTACTAGGAGTGACGACCCTAGACAGGATCTGTGTTGGGATTGATATAAGTAAAGTACCTTAGTTTCCCAATATTGCTGTATGAAAAGGACTAATAATAACTCGGTAATTATATCAACATCACATTCATGTGCATGGAAGATGTGGAGCACTGAGCGGTACGCAAGCATGCCGCGGACGCAGATGGTGCCGTATGAGGGAGAATGTCGGTGAGGGCATCCATCATGTCATGTCATATTGCATTAACAACAGTATTTAGGAATGTTTGAATTATTGCTTTACTATTATCGCATGATTGATTTGATAACATGCTAATCTCTGCTCTCTTATCCCACTGAGTTGATCACTCACTCCCACGTTACGGGATGGTGTTTTCGGACACCCACCAGTCCCTATTGTGATTGCAGATGATGCCGTGGCCTGCGAGGCGGAGCTGGACTTAATGATGCTGAGGAGGATCCCTCCTTTATGCGTGTTCTGATTGACGGGATTACAGGGAGGTTGATTAGATGTCTTGACACTTGTCATTTTATATTTTTAGAGCACTCATGTATATTCTTTTTGTTTACTTTTGGAGTATACATGTATGTATATAACCTGGTAACATGTTCACACTCTGGAGACATACAACAGGTTATATATGTTATACATATTATCACAGTCTTCCGCTTGTAAATTTAACTGTCTCTGGAGTATGATATGCTGTTCTGGCTTAATCTCACTCATGTTTAATACATTAACACAGAAAACATTCAATCATACACATTTATGTTGCATAAGTGATGTTCTGAAACTCGGGAGTGGAGTTCTTACTCGACCCCCGATTTTCGGGATGTTACAAAAGGTGTAGCTATAAATTATATTTGTAGCAATAGATACCAATAGCTACGGATTATATCTATAGCAATAGATGCAATAACTACGAATTATATCCATAACAATACCTTTAACTACCCCATTAATAGCAATGGACGTGCTACGGATATGGAATTTTATCCGTAGTAATAGATACCAATACCACCAATAATATCCGTAGCAATAGATACCAATAGTTACAGACAAAAGCCGGATTATATTTGTAGCTATTTTTTTAAAATTGTAATAATACGACCTGTTTCCATTGCAAGAACCTGCTGTGATTGATAACTCATCTAAGCTTAATGCTGATAAAAATAGTACATAAAATGTAATCAGAAAAAAAAAGTGATGCATTTATTACAAATAGCAATCAAATCTTACAATGCATCTTACTTTTACATTTCTAAATAAACAATACTTCACTTTGCTCAACCTATCATAAGAATTATAACTAAGGCATGCCCTCATATGCAAGAAACAAATACACTCCAACACTGCATTCAATAATGCTCACGTTTTTACAGAATTTTCTTTCTTCAGATGGTTAATTTTAGCAAATGCAGAAGATAGAGCTTCTTCTTTCCTTGAAACTGTATATGTAACTTTTGTGGACTTCGACACAAGATCACTTTTAAGTTCTGAAACCCTTCCCTTGAGAAAATGAATTTCATCCTCCACTGACTTCTTTAGCTTGTCAGCCTGTATAAAATAACATTTGTAGACACAATCAAACAAGCATGCATTTGTACGCATCTCAAAATAAGAAAGATAAAAAAAAATAACACTTATATATGAAGAAATAAAAAATGTACCTACAAATCTTCTAAAATATAGCAAAATCCAACATGAGCAATGTGTTCAAACCAAGGATGGACTTTTAAACTCAAAACCTAGGTTTAGGTTAAGGTTATAGGCTTAAGTTTAGGTTAAGGTTATAGGTTATAGGTTATAGGTTAATAGCTTTAGGGAGTTCGAGATCGGGTTTAGGTTTGGGTTTTCAATTTTAGGTTTAGGTTTAGGTTAGGGAGTTGAGATTAGGATTAGGTTTAGGTTTAGGTTTAGGTTAGGGACTCGAGATTAAGATTAGGTGTAGGTTTAGGTTTAGGGATTTGAGAATACATTTAGGTTTTAGGTTTAGGTTATAGGTTTTAGGTTTAGGTTAAGGTTAAGTTATAGGTTATAAGTTTAGGTTATAGGTTATAGGTTTTGGTTTTGGTTAAGGTTATAGGTTTAGGTTTAGGTTAAGGTTTTGGTTTAGGGAATTTTGAATAGGTTAAGGTTTAGGTTTAGGAAATCGGGTTCGGGTTTGAGATCGGGTTTAGTTTGGGCTTTCAAGTTTAGGTTTAGGTTAAGGAGTTGAGATTAAGATTAGGTGTAGGTTTAGGTTTAAGGATTTGAGAATAAATTTAGGTTTTAGGTTTAGGTTTAGGTTTTAGGTTTAGGTTAAGGTTATAGGTTTAGGTGTTGGTTATAGGTTATAGCTTTAAGGAATTGAGAATAGGTAAAGGTTTAGGTTTAGGAAATCAGGTTCGGGTTTAGGTTTGGGTTTTCAAGTTTAGGTTTAGGTTTAGGTTAGGGAGTTGAGATTAGGATTAGGTGTAGGTCTAGGTTTAGGTTAGGGACTTGAGATTAGGATTAGGTGTAGATTTAGGTTTAGGGATTTGAGAATACATTTAGGTTATAGGTTTAGGTTTAGGTTAAGGTTAGGTTATAGGTTATAAGTTTAGGTTATAGGTTATAGGTTAAGGTTTAGGTTATAGGTTTTGGTTTAGGTTAAGGTTATAGGTTTAGGTTTAGGTTAAGGTTTAGGTTTGGGTTATAGGTTTAGGTTTAGGTTATAGGTTAAAGCTTTAGGGAATTGAGAATAGGTTAAGGTCTAGGTTTAGGAAATCGGGTTCGGGTTTGAGATCGGGTTTAATTTAGGTTTTCAAGTTTAGGTTTAGGTTAAGGAGTTGATATTAGGATTAGGTGTAGGTTTAGGTTTAAGAATTTGAGAATACATTTAGGTTTTAGGTTTATGTTTAGGTTTTAAGTTTAGGTTAAGGTTATAAGTTTAGGTATAAGTTATAGGTTATAGCTTTAGAGAATTGAGAATAGGTTAAGGTTTAGGTTTAGGAAATCAGGTTCGGGTTCGAGATCGAGTTTAGGTTTAGGTTTTCAAGTTTAGGTTTAGGTTTAGGTTAGGGAGTTGAGATTAGGATTAGGTGTAGGTTTAGGTTTTAGGATTTGAGAATACATTTAGGTTTTAGGTTTAGGTTTAGGTTTTAGGTTTTAGGTTTAGGTTTAGGGTTTAGGTTTAGGTTAAGGTTAGGTTATCGGTTATAAGTTTAAGTTATAGGTTATAGGTTATGGGCTAAGGTTTAATTTGTAGGTTTTGGTTTAGGTTAAGGTTTAGGTTTAGGTTATAGGTTTAGGTTTAGGTTATAGGTTTAGGTTAAGGTTTAGGTCTAGGTTATATGTTATAGGTTATAGGTTATAGCTTTAAGGAATTGAGAATAGGTTAAGGTTTAGGTTTAGGAAATAGGGTTCGAGTTCAAGATCGGGTTTAGGTTTGGGTTTTCAAGTTTAGGTTTAGGTTTAGGTTAGGGAGTTGAGATTAGGATTAGGTGTAGGTTTAGGTTTAGGGATTTGAGAATACATTTAGGTTTTAGGTTTAGGTTTAGGTTTTAGTTTATATGTTTAGGTTATAGGTTAAGGTTTAGGTTTAAGTGAAGGTTATAGGTTTTGGAATTTGAGAATAGGTTTAGGTTAAAGTTATAAGTTTAGGTTTAGGAAATCGTGTTTGGGTTCAGGATCGGGTTTAGGTTTGGGTTTTCAAGTTTAGGTTTAGGTTTAGCTTAGGGAGTTGAGATTAGGATTAGGTGTAGGTTTAAGTCTAGGGATTTGAGAATATGTTAAGGTTTAGGTATAGGAAATCAGGTTCGGGTTCGAGATCGGGTTTACGTTTGGGTTTTAGGTTTAGGCTAAGGATTTAGGGATTCAGATTGGGGTTTGGGATCGGGTTTAGGTTTAGGTTTTACGTTTAGGTTAAGGTTACAGGTTTAGGTTTAGTTGTACGTGTAGGTTATAGGTTTAGGTTTAGGTTAGGTTATAGGTTATGGTTTAGGGAATTGAGAATAGGTTAAGGTTTAGGTTTAGGAAATCGGGTTCGGGTTCGAGTTCAGATTCAGGTTTAGGTTTGGGTTTTCAAGTTTAGGTTTAGCTTAAGGAGTTGAGATTAAAATTAGGTATAAGTTTAAGTTTAGGGATTTGAGAATACATTTAGGTTTTAGGTTTAGGTTTAGGTTATAGGTTTAGGTTTAGGTTATAGGTCATAGCTTTAGGAAATTGAGAATAGGTTAAGGTTTAGGTTTGGGAAATCAGGATCGGGTTTAGGATTGGGTTTTCAAGTTTAGGTTTAGGTTAAAGAGTTGAGATTAAGATTAGGTGTAGGTTTAGGTATAAGGATTTGAGAATACATTTAGGTTTTAGGTTTAAGTTTTGGTTTTAGGTTATGGGTTTAGGTTTAGGTTATAAGTGTAGGTTATAGGTTTAGGTTTAGGTTAGGTTTTATGTTAATGTTTAGGGAATTGAGTTTAGATTATAGATTAAGGTTATAGGTTAAGGTATAGGTTATAGGTTTTAGGATTTGAGAATAGGTTTAGGTAAAGGATATAAGTTTAGGTTTAGGAAATCGAGTTTGGGTTTGGGTATAGGTTTGGGTTTTCAAGTTTATGTAACATCTCGAAACTCGGGGGTCGGGTAGAAACCCAACTCCCGAGTTTCAGAACGTCACCTATACAACATAGATAATGATAAATGCATGTTGTCTGTAGAATGACATTAAAAAAGATTAAGACTAAGCCAAAATAGTATATCATACTCCAGAGAATTAAATTAGCAAGCGGAAGACTGTGATAAATATATAAAATATATAATTAATTGTAAGTCTCCAGAGTGTGAACATGTTACCAGGTTAATTAAATACATGTATACTCCAAAAATGGAAAGAAAGGAATATACATGAGTGCTCCAAAAATATAAAATGACAAGTGTCAAGGCGTCTAATCAACCTCCCTATAATCCCGTCGATCAGAACACGCATAAAGGAGGGATCCTCCTCCTCATCAAGTCCGGCTCTGCTTCACAAGTAGCGCCATCTTCTGAAACTAAAATAGGGACTGGTGGGTGTCCGACACACCATCCCATAACGTGGGAGCGAGTAATCAACTCAGTGGAATCATAGAGCAAAGATTAGCATGTTATCAAATCAATCACGCGATAATAGAAAAATAAATAATCAAACATTCCTATATACTGCTGTTAATGCATGCATGAAATGACATGATGGATGCCCTCACCGACATTCTCCCTCATACGGCACCATCTTACGCCCGCGGCATGCTTTCTTCCCACAGTGCTCACATCTTCCAGGCACATGCAGTGCGATGTGGATATGATTACCGAGTTGTTATTAGTTCATTCATACAGTATTGGGGAACTAAGGTACCTTCCTTGTATCAATCCCAACACAGATCCTGTCTAGGGTCGTCACTCCTAGTAATCTCATACGATATTATATTTGTAGGTCGCTGCAAGGGCTGCCAGGGCTGTTGCTCGCACTCGTTGCACCGCTCCCCCATCACCTTATCAATACAGGCCTAATGTACTCTTGTCGCTACGGAAGGGTCGTCGCCTCGCGTAGACTTAGAATACGCTCAAGGTCACTACAAAGGGCTCGTCACCAATCAGTGTAGGCCGATAGCTCG
Organism: Magnolia kwangsiensis; assembly: GCA_037074715.1. Lineage (NCBI taxonomy): Eukaryota > Viridiplantae > Streptophyta > Magnoliopsida > Magnoliales > Magnoliaceae > Magnolia > Magnolia kwangsiensis. The sequence continues at coordinate 108,276,474 of CM073573.1, read as the reverse complement.
AATGTAGTGTCCCATATCACCACAATCGGTTCACGAGTCAATGGTGTTCACTGGTCACTACGGGGAGGTTTGTGGCCCCAGCGTAGGCCAACAGTTCGACCACGGTATCCCATACCACCATGCCCGGCTCATGAGTCTTTATGGATCAAGGTACCATGGTTGACAGGGTTTTCAATGGTAAGTTCAGTACCCTTGGTTCAAGCAGTTATTACTCATACATGGTGAACATACAATGGCCAGTTGGGTTACTTGACGAGCTCGACTAGTACGAGCGCATCTCACGCTGAGCGACATGAAGTGCATAAAACACTTCGTGTGGCCTAACCACTACCGCCTGCCCAAGACACGACTCGCATTCATCGACGCGTCCTTCGTGGTACATAGAAGCCAACCACGAATTCAATCCATTACCGACTACCTGGACTAGGTCATAGCCCCAAGCATTTGTGTATCAACACCAGTAAGCATATGTGAGTAACAGAAATGAATATAAACAATCTAAGCATGTTGGCACATGTTATAACATACTGCATAAGCAAATCAACGAATACATGCATTCCATATATATAATGAACTCAATTCATATAGCCAATGTGGTGGAAATCATATACATCAGCCTATTAATTGAGAATTCAACCTCAAAACTAATTCACAACACCATTTACTCAATACATACTAATACAAACATTTATACAAACACTTAGTCTACACTCTTTAGCCTACATAGCGTATGTCGACCCAAAGTGCGCATTAGGGCGAATCTCTTCGCCAAACAGAGTGTACACGCATTTCTAATATCACAACACAACAAATAGCCATGGAAATTATTTCAGTAAAATACGGATGTATACTGTATTTCCTATAAATACCTAAAATTCCCTAAATCTCATATTTACCGTACATATACGAAATGGAAAACAGACAGCATGTTCTACATGTCAAACGACGCTCTCATCAATAATCTACTATTAAACGACATTGAAAGCTTTGAAATCAGTCAATCAAAGTGTCTAGAATCATCACCTTTCGCCTTAGACGTGTATCGATTCGAACAAAATTTATACGCTTCATCAACGGTGCTAAGGCGACCTAATGCACAAGATACGTAAGCTACATCGTTAAAGTATCAAAGGAATCCCTAAAACAACAAGTGGTTAGGGTTTTTCTTACCTAGAAGTGAGTTAGAATCACCGGGAAAGTGATTTGAAGGCGGTGGATTAATACGTGTAGAAGCTGGTTCAAGTGGAAGGGAGATTCTCTCACAACTCTCCACAATCTCTCTCTTTCTCTCTCTTCTTTTTCTAGAGTTTATTGCAAATTCGGATGGGAGAGATATGAGAGGGTTTAAAGCCCTTATATAGGCTAAAAATTCACCTAAATAGACTTGGGACAAAGGTATACTTGGGTTATAACCAAATCGGGACTTTTTCGATCCAAAAGAGCGTTTCAAGAGGTCCCCTGGCCGAACGCGGTCGGACTTAAGCTCATGTATACTGGATGTTAATCACATAAAGTTTTCAGTCCGGTAGAGTTTTCAGATCGCACGTGGCGGTCCAGTTTCAGTTCAGCGGTCATCATACCTAAATCTAGTCTACAAGTCTCATGACATGAAAGAGAAATTTTTCCTGATCCGAGGGTAAAATTTGACTGAATTCTGAGGGTCAGAATGCTTAATAATAACGCGCAACGACATGTGCCAGATTTTGAATTAAATTTTCAAATCTTTACTCTTTCTCACTTTCTTCACTCCAGGCTCAATGAAATAACCTCAGAACATCGGTTTGGCTTGATTTTCGAAACGATTGTCAAGTCCAGCCAAGCGGTCATAACGGTCTAAGATTGTAGATATCGGACTTTCGACGCGCAGTCTAGATCTAATACAAGGTTTCAAAGGGTTCTTGGGAACAAACCAGTTTAGAGTTTGATCCTAGATTTCAGGATAAGATAACGTCATTGGTTCTACAAGTTTTAGGTCTTGCAGAACGTATTTAAAGTGATCATGAAAAATTTCACAGCTAATCTAACGTAGTGCTAGTTAACTTACTCTTATTTTCTAAAGGAATTAATCCTAAGTGATTTCTTTGACTTTGGAATTGGGTTCTGAGAGGTTACCAAGGTGCTATGGTTGACCCATTGCCTAAGGACGTCTAACCCTAGGTTGGAAAAAATCTGCGGTGTTACAATCTACCCCCCTTAAAATAAAATTTCATCCCCGAAATTGGTTAAGGGTAATGAGTCCCTAGAGAGACTTTAGTATTGACATTCTAAGGAAGGTTTAGATCCTGCTTAGTGACCTAACCTTACGTATAACCTAAATCAACTGTTTCGATCCTAAGCCAGTGGGGAAGAGGCCAACCATGCTTCCGCTGTGCTACTCTGATCCAACAGTTGTATTAGATAATCCTAAGTAGATTGGGCTCAATACGTTCTACCCCCCTTAAAACTTAGTTTTACTTAAGGTTCAAAAATCTATGTCTCGATCCGTATATCGGAACGAAGTGTAACTTAGGGCCTATCCTTGACATGAAATAGGAAACAACCTCTCACTACATTGGTCTTCCTTTGCTAATGATGCGTTCTATGGCATTGGTACCTATAGTTGTAGAAAAAAGATGAAGTGATGAGTGTTGTGGTTGATTTCAAGGACGGATGTGAGTTTGTGGCAAGAGGTCTAATCTCTATTGGTTGTATGTCCTCAACATTTCTCAAAGGCAAAGCAATAACTTTTGATTGTAGGTGGTCGGGCCAATATGGAAGAAAAATTGTGTAGTGGGTTTGAGGCGGATACATTGAACCTTCTGTCTAATCAAGATAGAAAACTCATTGTATCAGTCCCTAATCCGAGTCGATGCCGATCTTCTGCTTGATCAGAGCATTGGATTCATTGGTAACTATTAGGATTAAGAAGTCGATTCGAACCGCGAATACATCGCTTACATACAGTTCCTTTACTCTGTGTTTCCGAATGCAATAAGCCCTTGGGGAGCCAATTCTAAGGGGCGTGTTGGTTTATCCTAGCGTTCAACCCGAGGGATATATAAGTTTTCCCTGAGAGTAAATGGTTCTAAGTTAAAATAACTTTCCTAAGGGTTATAACAGAAGTCTATAAGTATTAAGGGGATCAAGCGAAGGAATGAGGTTCTACTCCAACAAAATCTAACCTATTCCTTAACATATACAGGCTTTACACTACTTAAGGTAACTAGTAGACTACTTGTAACTCACTAGCTGTAATCCAAAGCCTAAGCTTATATGCTAAATGGGTTCATACCATTTCTAATACAGGGAATTGTTCTATCGCTTAGGGTCACGATTGTCTAAATGGAATTGAATTTCCTATATCGTCAGATCCTTCAAATCTATGAGCACTAACTCTAAGTCCAAAACTCCAAGGGCCTATATGGCCAGTGGTCTCAAGTTGTGTTAACTGGGACCGCATTACTAATCTCATGTCAGGATTGGGAGTGGCATGCTTGGTAGGAGCGTGGGGTGGGATGAAAATTAATTTGTAAGCTTAATCCTGGGATTTACTTTTAATCATATACATTCCAATCATGGTAGTGGAAACCATAGGATATACTCAATCTACGGACAATACCTTACAGCGAACGAAACGGCATGCACTTCATTTAACAAATTTTATCACAATACATGGAATAAAATTCCACATGCATCATGACAGAGACGACTGCGGCTATGCTAAGCCCAAACCACTAAACACAACACATTTTCTACCTATGACATCACTAGACCCATCAACAACCAAACATAAAAATCCTTAAAATGGTATTCAAACAATCTATAGGACAATGGCATAGATGCCTAATTCTACTAAAGGACTTCTACCACGGTCCCGACTTACCTTCTTTAATACCGTCTGTTTCCCATTAGAGCTCTATCGGCCATGTATTCTCAATACTCCTCAAGCGAAGAAAGTGGAGAAAAAGGATAAAATAGCCTCTACAAATCCATGAAAAATGGAGAAAATGGGGAGAAATGGCTGCCCTAATGGGATAAAACGAATCTAGGTCCTATAGAGGAATGAAATAGGACCCCAAATACTAAGATTGCAAAGGGAAAAGAGGGCGATGGGTTGGAATGGAGGCTTACATGATTTCTACCCTTTATGGAGGATGGGAGAACTCCAAACGATGAGAATGGAGAGAGAGGGGAGTTTGTATGGCTGTGAGTGATGGAGTGGTGTCGGTTGTGACCGAAAATGGTAATGGGAGAGGTTTGGAAATGTGATTTGAGAGGGAGGCAACAAAAATGTGAAGAAAGGAGAGCTTGGGAGTGATATTTGTGAAGGAGGTAGGGCTTTGGGGGACTTTCAAGGGATGACCCACATAAAGGAGGGGTGCCTTAGGCACCAAAGCGCATCGTCCCGAAGTACGGCCCGAGTGGGGCCCACCGGTAGGCGAGGCCTCGCCGAGCTGGCGAGGTCCTTGCAAGTGAAAGTCATTTCTGGCGAGGCCAGCCATATGGCCTGGGTCCCCCTTGCCCTAGGGGTCCCAAATATATGTGGTTTCCACCCTGGATCATTCTAGATTAGCGTGGGTAGGCCCACAACTTCGTTTAAGGCGTTTCAGGGCCAATTTGCAAATCGAGATGAATTTATGCATCATGTAGCATATGATTTTGGGGTAGGAGAGGCTAATACATCCAACTAACCCATTTATTCCATGAGATTACCTAATTAGAATAGAAAAAAGTATAATTTATACATATATTTACTATTTATAGTAAATTTTTATTTAGGTATGATTCACTATCCTTCACACATTAGGATTTATGTCTAGTGTGAAAGGACTTAGAAAAAGTTGAAGAATGGGGTGGTGGAAGGAGAGATTTTGAAGGAATGGGATGAAAAGGGGTTTTAGGCCTTGAGATTGAGTGTAAGGGTATTGTGGTTGCCCCAAAATCTAAGGAAATTCATTGCTAGATTTGGAATCCTTCAGGGAATGACTCAAACCCGTCGACTTACGACCTAGAGGCGACTTAGGTCGCTTCACGCGACCGAAGATATGTATGGCCTAACTGATCGTATTGTCTCACCTGTCGGTGAAACTTGGGATTCTAATGTAGTTTCTAAGTTTTCATCGCCCCCTTACTAAGTCAGAGTCCGTCAGTGTGCATTGTGTTACCATAACCTAGGTCTGGTTTAATCCAAATCATGCTCCGATACCATCTGTAACATCCTAAAAATCGGGGGTCTGGTAGAAACCCAACTCTCAAGTTCCAGAACGTCACTTAAACAACATAGATAATGATAAATGCATGTTGTCTGTAGAATGGCATTACACAAGATTGAGACTAAGCCAAAACAACATATCATACTCCAGAGACAATTAAATTAGCAAGCGAAAGACTGTGATAAATACATAAAATATATAATTAATTGTAAGTCTCCAGAGTGTGAACATGTTACCAGGTTAATTAAATACATGTATAATCCAAAAATAGAAAGAAAGGAATATACATGAGTGCTCCAAAAATATAAAATGACAAGTGTCAAGGCGTCTAATCAACCTCCCTGTAATCCCGTCGATCAGAACATGCATAAAGGAGGGATCCTCCTCATCATCATCAAGTCCGGCTCCGCTTCACAAGCAGCGCCATCATCTGAAACTAAAATAGGGAATGGTGGGTGTCCGGAACACCATCTCGTAACGTGGGAGTGAGTAATCAACTCAGTGGAATCATAGAGCAAAGATTATCATGTTATCAAATCAATCACGCGATAATAGTAAAACAAACAATCAAACATTCCTAGATACTATTATTAATGCATGCATGAAATGACATGATGGATGTCCTCACCGACATTCTCCCTCATACGGCACCATCTTACGCCCGCGGCATCCTTTCTTCCCATAGTTCTCCACATTTTCCAGGCACATGCAGTGCGATGTGGATATGATTACCCGGTTGTTATTAGTCCATTCATATAGCAGTATTGGAAAAGTAAGGTACCTTCCTTGTATCAATCCCAACACAGATCCTGTCTAGGGTCGTCACTCCTAGTAATCTCGTACGATGTTATATTTGTAGGTCGCTGCAAGGGCTGCCAGGGCTGTTGCTCACACTCATCGCATCGCTCCCCCATCACCTTATCAATACAGGCCTAATGTACTTTTATCGCTACGGAAGGATTGTCGCCTCCCGTAGACTCAGAATACGCTCGAGGTCACTACAAAGGGCTCGTCACCAATCAGTGTAGGCCGACAGCTCAAATGTAGTGTCCCATACCACCACAATCGGATCACAAGTCAATGGTGCTCACTGGTCACTACGGGGAGGTTTGTGGCCCCAGCATAGGCCGACAGCTCGAGCACGGTGTCCCATACCACCATACCCGGCTCATGAGTCTTTATGGATCAAGGTACCATGGTTGACAAGGTTTTCAATGGTAAGTTTAGTACCCTTGGTTCAAGCAGTTATTAATCATACATGGTGAACATACAATGGCCAGTCGGATTACTTGACGAGCTCGATTTGTACGAGCGCATCTCAAGCTGAGCGACATGAAGTGCATAAAACACTTCGTGTGGCCTAACCACTGCCGCCTGCCCAAGACACGACTCGCATTCATCGACGCGTCTTTCGTGGTACATAGAAGCCAACCACGAATTCAATCCATTACTGATTGCATGGACTAGGTCATAGCCCCAAGCATTTGTGTATCAATATCAGTAAGCATAGGTGAGTAACAAAAATGAATATAAACAATCCAAGCATGTTGACACATGTTATAACATACTACATAAGCAAATCAACCAACACATGCATTCCATATATATAATGAACTCAATTCATATAGCCAACATGGTGGAAATCATATACATCAGCTTATTAATTGAGAATTCAACCTCAAAACTAATTCACAACTCCATTTACTCAATACATACTAATACAAACATTTATACAAACACTGAGTCTACACTCTTTAGCCTACATAGCGTATGTCGACCCAAAGTGCACATTAGGGCGAATCTCTTCGCCAAACAGAGCGTACACGCATTTCTAATATCATAACAAGATAAATAGCCATGGCAATTATTTTAGCAAAATACGGATGTATACTGTATTTTTTATAAATACTTAAAATGCCCTAAATCTCATATTTACCGTACGTATACGAAATGAAAAACAGACAACATGTTCTACATGTCAAACGATGCTCTCATCAATAATCTACTATTAAACGACATTGAAAGCTTTGAAATCAGTCAATCAAAGCGTCTAGAATCCTCACCTTTCGCCTTAGACGTGTATCGATTCGAACAGAATTTTTACGCTTCGTCAACGGTGCTAAGGCGACCTAATGCCCAAGATACGTAAGCTACATCGCTAAATTATCAAAGGAATCCTTAAAACAGCAAGTGGTTAGGGTTTTTCTTACCTAGAAGTGAGTTAGAATCACCGGAAAAGTGATTTGAAGGTGGTGGATAAACACGTGTAGAAGCTGGTTCAAGTGGTAGGGAGATTCTCTCACAACTCTCCACAATCTCTCTCTTTCTCTCTCTTCTTTTTCTAGGGTTTATTGCAAATTCAGATGGGAGAGATATGAGAGGGTTTAAAGCCCTTATATAGGTTAAAAACTCACCTAAATAGACTTGGGACAAAGGTATACTTGGGTTATAACCAAATCGGTAGGCACCACAGTTGGCCCCACCGTCCGTTGGATGGTGGGTGCAAACACATACATCATGGAGGGCACCACCGTCCACCTGGACGGTGGATGCAAATGCATACATCACTATGGGTCCCATGTGGGGCCCACTGAAATATTTATTTGAAATCCAATCTGTTGAGAAGGTCACACAACCCTGGACTATAGGGGAAAATAAATTTCAACTTGATCTGAAACTTCTGTGGGCCCAAAAGGGAGTTTCAATGGTAGAGGTTCAATCCCACAGTTTCTTACGGTGTGGGCCACCTTAGCGTTGGATTTGGCTGAGACTTGGAGGGGGCCCACCTGAGGAGGGGGCCCACCTCATGAACGGTTTAGATGGCATATAAAATCAAGGTGGGGCCCACGGCTGGAGGCCGTGGGTCTCTGTCATCCGCCAGCCCACCTGGCAACAGCGCAGGCGCTTCCTGCGCCGTCTGACAGCAGCAGCAAGCAGCTGCTTCTTCCTTTCTCTCTCTTCTCTATTTTGGTTTTTCTGTGATTTTTCACAGGTGGGGCCCATATCAAGTTAATCCAATCCGTCTATGGGATTCTACGGCTCGTAACAGGTGGAAAGAGTCCAAAGTTTGGGATTTTTGGATGCATAAAATCATCAGGAAATATTTTTAAGGGTAACCACTAAAGTTCCCTATGCTATGGCCCACCGGATGCTCAGATCAGGCCCATTCTTCTACATAGCGGCTAAAATGAGGCCGGTAAGTGGATGAACGGCTTGGATTGTACCCATACATCAAGGTGGGGCCTATGAGAGGACCACCCCAAAAGCTTCCTTTCTTTTTCTTTTTATAGGGACGTCCAGCGTCCTAAACGCTGGACGGTTTGGTCCTTGAAGAAGTACATCGGGGTGGGCCCTGATTAGGTGGGCCACCACTGATGGATGATGAGGGTACAACATATAAGGTGGGCCCCACATGAAGAAAGCTCGGACAAAATAAATACTTCAATGTGGGGTCCATTCAAGTGGGTCACACAACCATATTATAATAAAAAGAAAAAATATGAAAAATGAAGGAGAGTGGGACACGCTTGTGATGGAGGGACCCCGACATTATGGGCCCTCCCTTGCACCTGTCTTGTTTGTGAAAAATAACCTTGGGGAGCACCTGTCTTATTTGTGAAGAAGAAAGAAGGTTCCCTTCGATTATGTATTGATTATCGCAGGCTGAATCAGGTGACAGTGAAGAACAAGTATCCCTTACCCAGGATCAATGATCTATTTGATCAGTTGAAGGGGGCACGTTATTTCTCGAAGATAGATTTGCAGTCCGGGTATCATCAGTTGCGCGTCAGGGTTGAGGACGTGCAGAAGACTGCCTTTAGGACTAGTTTTGGTCATTACGAGTTCCTTGTGATGTCTTTTGGACTCACTAATGCTCCGACCATGTTCATGGATATGATAAACAGAGTATTTTGGCCATTTCTGTTCCCATTCGTCATCATCTTTATCGATGACATTTTGATATACTCCACGAGTCGGGAAGAGCACGCGGAGCACCTGAGAGCGGTATTGAATACTCTCAGGGAGAATCAGCTTTTTACGCAGTATAAGAAGTACGATTTCTGGAAGGAAGAAGTCAAGTTCCTGGGACATGTGGTGTCTAAGGAAGGTGTTGTTATTGACCTTGCTAAGGTAGATGTGGTTCAGGATTGGAAGCAACCCGGTTCAGTTACTGAGGTGAGGAGTTTTCTTGGGCTGACAGGTTACTATCGATGATTCATTCGAGACTTTTCCAAGATTGCTAGACTGTTGTCTTAGTTGACACGGAAGGATTTGAAGTTTGTTTAGAATGAAAAGGCTAAAGCAGCTTTTCAGGAGTTGAAGGACAAGTTGACGTCCGCCCCTATGCTAGTATTGCCAGAGCAAGGGGTTATTAAGTATATGATATATACTGATGCATCTCGCGTTGGTCTGGGTTGTGTCCTTATGCAGAAGGATAGGGTGATTTCTTATACCTCGAGATAGTTGAGGAAACACGAGGAAAATTACCCTACACACGACCTAAAGTTGGCAGTTGTTATTTTCGCATTAAAGCTCTGAAGACATTACCTCTACGGAGAGGAGTTCGAGCTCTTTTACGACCACAAGAGCCTTAGATATATATTCTCACAGCAAGACTTGAATATGAGGTAGCGCCGATGGATGAAAACCTTAAAGGACTTTTAGTTCGTGGTCTCCTACCATCTGGGCAAGGCAAACCATGTGGCAGACGCGTTGAACCGCAAGAAAGCTATAGAATTTGCGGCTCCGCTTATGATAGCAGAATGGGATATGGTGGAGTTTGTACGAGACTTTGAGTAGAAACTCACGGTGGAAGAGCCGTATGAAGTCGTCACACATATTTGTGTACAGCCCCTCATAGATGGCTAAATTATCGAGGCTCAGGAAGACGATGAGCTTTTGGTGAAGATGAAAGAGCGGGTTAGTACAGATGAGGACTCAGAGTGGACTATTGGTACAGATGGGGGCTTACGTTATCAAGGCTGCCTATGCGTCTCAGACATACCTGACTTGAGACGAGAGGTTCTCGAGTCAGCCCATAGTTCGAGGCTTGCGATGCATCCAGGTAGCACGAAGATTTATCAAAACATGTAAAGATCGTACTGGTGGGACAATATGAAGGTTCACATTACAGAGTTTGTGTCTCGTTGTCTCACGTGTCAGCAGGTTAAGGCAGAGCATCGCCGACCTTTTGGATTGCTTCAACCCATGCCCATAGCTGAATGGAAATGAGACTTCATTTCTATTAATTTTTTTTCTGGATTTTCGAAGACAAGGAAGGGACATGACTCTATTTGGGTGATTGTTGATAGGTTGACAAAGTCAGCTCATTTTCTACTGATTAGAGTTACGAATTTTGCAGACGAGTTGGCCAGGTTTTACATCAAGGAGATTGTACGTCTGTATGGAGTTCCTTTGAAGATTGTATCAGATCGAGACACGCGATTCACATCTATCTTCTGGACTCATATCCAGGAAGAGATGGGTGTGAAGTTAAAGTTCAATACCGCATTCCATCCACAGAAGACGGGTAGACGGAGTGTGTAAATCAGGTGTTGGAAGATATGTTGCGAGCTTATGTGTTGGATTTCAAGGACAGTTGGGATGACTGTCTTCCTTATGCAGAGTTTGCATAAAACAACAGCTTTCAGGTGAGTATTGGTATGGCTCCCTATGAGGCACTGTATGGTCGCCCATGTAGAGCACCGCATTATTGGGCAGAAGTGGGCGAGAAGACTCTGATTGGCCTAGAGTTGGTTCAGGCGACCTCAGAGAAAATTGACATTATTAGGTGTAATACCCCAGATTTTTGCTAACCTGGAGTTAGACGTCCTTAGGCAATGGGTCAACCATAACACTTTCAGAGCTCAATCCCGAAGCCAAAGAAATCGCTTTTCAACCCATTTCCTTCAAAACTCACCTTTCACCACCTCATTCTTCAAATTTCTCCAAATACTTTCATATTAAAATGACTCCTCAAGTTTAAATAGTAAAGAACACCAACCCTAGAGTATTAATGATGAAGAACAATACCGAAGCTAAAAATTACCTTGAATAGTAAATAAATAAGTAAAATGGGTTTCGACCCTTAACCTTTTGGAATCTAACAAGATAGATAGGTTAGTTGGATAGATTAGCGTCTCCTACCTCAAAATCATATGCTATATGCCGAAGAAATTCATTTCGGTTTACAAACTGGCCCCGAAATGCCTCGAATGGAGTCGTGGGGCCACCCATGCTAATCCACAATGATCCAACGTGGGCTCCACATATTTTTGGGACCTAGGGGGCAGGGGGAACCCAGCCCATATGGCCGGCCTCACCGGAGATGATTTTCATTGGCAATGGCATCGCCGATTCCGCGATGCATCACTGGTCAAATTCCTCGGTTGGGTTCGGGCTTCGGGATGGAGGTGTTTCGGGGCTTGGGTGGCCCCCTAGTATGTGGGCCGTCCGTTAAAATCTCTCCGATCAGGTATTTCCTTCACAAAGTGACCCTCTAAGCTCTCCTTTTTCACCAAAACACCTGATTTTTGGCAAAAACCACCCCTCCAAACTTTTTCTTCTTCCGTTTCCAAACACCCTCACTCCACCCTCCAAATCTCATCTCAAATAAAAACCAATAAAGGCTACTTCCTTTAGAAATCCAACGAGAATCAACTAGCGCTGCACTAGATGGCCTATGAAATTCTCACCAATCACTTTCAATATGATCTGCTAGAGTCAAAACGTATAGGATAGGTGACGCTACAATACCGTAAAACCTAGGATCAAACTCTATTCCCGATTGCCCTTGGGAGCACCTTGAAACTTTGTATCGGCTCTGGATCGCACGTCGGAAGTCCGATTACCCCAGACTTAGACGAATATGACCGCCTAGTTGGACTTGACAATCACCTCAAAAATCAAGTCCAGATGATGTCCCAGGACGATTTCCTTGAGTCCAGAGTGAAGAGTGTGAGATCTAAATATAATTTATGAAATCTGGCACGTTCGCTTGTGTGCTTTTTCTAAGCGTTCTAACCGTCAGAAGTCAATCAAATTTCACCTTCGGATCAGGAAAAATTTCCCTTACATGTCATAGTACTTGTAGCTCCGATCGAGTTTCCATAACTGTTGAACTGAAACTGGTCCGTCACGGTCGATCTGGATATCCACTCAGACTGAAAACTCTGCCTGACCTAGATCCAATGTTAGGGAGCTTAAGTCCAACCGCATTCAGTCACAGGACCTCCAGAAATGCTCCGTTGGATCAGAATAAGCCCTCTTTGGTTACAAAATAAGTATACCTTATCCCCAAGTCTATTTTGGTCATGTTTGGGCTTATAAAAAGGGCTTAAACCCTTGCTCTTTCTTTCCATACGAATTTGGGGAGAGAAGAGAGAAAAGAGAGAGAAAGGGAGAGAGATTTGGAGCTCTCTCCTGGGAGTCTTCCCTGCTGCTCCACGTGCCACATCCACCTTCCTGCATCGCTCTTCTGGTGATTCCAATTCCGTTCTAGGTAAGAAAACCCTAACCTATAACTGTTTTAAGGATCTTTTCGATTCAAATAGTGAAGTAGCTTATGTATCTTGTGCATTAGGACGCCTGAATGCCGTTGACGAAGCATTGACGTTCTATTCAAATCGATACACGTCAACGGCAAAGGGTGAGGATTTTAGACGCTTTGATTGACTAATTTCAAAGCTTTCAATGTCGTTTAATAGTATATTATTGATGAGAGCGTCGTTTGACATGTAGAACATGCTGTTCGTTTTCTGTTTCGTAAACACACGGTAAATATGAGATTTAGGGTATTTTAGACATTTATAGGAAACACTGCATACATCTGTATTTTGCTGAAATGCTTGACATGTAAATTCATCGTGTTATGATATTATGTATGCGTGTATAATCTGTTTGGTGAAGAGATTCGCCCTAATGCGCACTTTGGGTCGACATATGCTATGTAGACTAAGGTGTGTAGACTAAGTGTTTGTATAAATGTTCGTATTAGTATGTATTGAATATATGGTATTGTAGATTAGTTTTGAGAATGAATTCTCAATTCATATGATGTTGTATATGATTTCCTACATGTTGGCTATACGTATTGATTTCACCATATATATGAAATGCAGGTGTTGGATGATTTGCTTACGTTGTATGCTATCACATGTTGTGAATATGCTTTGGTTGTTTGTATTTCAATTATGTCACTCTCACAGGATCATTGATGTTGTTTATAAATGCTTGGGGCTATACGTTAGTCCAAACAGTTGGTAATGGATTGAATTCGTGGTTAGCTCCTAATTACCACGAAGGATGCGTCGATGAACGCGAGTCGTGTTTTGAGTTGGTGGCAGTGGTTAGGCCACACGAAGTGTTTCATGCACTTCACATCGTTCAACTTGAGATGCGCTCATACTAGTCTAGCCCGTCAAATAACCCGACTAGCCATTGTATGTTCACCCTGTATGAGTCATAACTGCTTGAACCTAGGGTACTAAACTTACCATTGAAAATCCTGTTAACCATGGTACCTTGATCCATAAAGACTCATGAGCCGGACATGGTGGTATGGGACACCGTGGTCGAGCTGTCAGCCTATGCTGGGGCCACAAACCTCCCCGTAGTGACCAGTGAGCACCTATGACTCGTGAGCAGATTATGGTGGTATGAGACACTATATTCTTGCTGTCGGCCTACACTGATCAGGTGACGAGCCCTTTGTAGTAACCGCGAGCGTATTCTGAGTCTACGAGAGGCGACGACCCTTCCGTAGCGACGAGAGTACATTAGGCCTGTATTGATAAGGTGATGGGGCAGTAGTGCAACGAGTTCGAGTAACAGCCCTGACCGCCCTTGCAGCGACATATAAATATAACATCGTATGAGATTACTAGGAGTGACGACCCTAGACAGGATCTGTGTTGGGATTGACATAAGCAAGGTACCCTAGTTTCCCAATCCTGCTGTATGAAAAGGACTAATAACAACTTGGTAATCATTATCCATATCGCATTGCATGTGCCTGGAAGATGTGGAGCACTGCGGGAAGAAAGGATGCTGCGGACGCAGATGGTGCCGCATGAGGGAGTATGTCAGTGAGGGCATCCATCATGTCATTTCATGCATGCATTAACACCAGTATCTAGGAATGGTTGATTGTGTGCTTTACTATTAACGCGTGATTGATTTCATAACATGCTAATCTCTGCTCTATTATTCCACTGAGTTAGCTACTCACTCCCACGTTATGGGACGGTGTTTTTGGACACCCACCAGACCTGGTTGTAATTGCAGATGATGGCGCTGCTTGTGAAGCGAAGCTGGTTTGATATGATGATGTGGAGGACTTCTCCTCCGTGTTTTGATCGACGGGATTACAGGGAGGTTGATTAGATGTCTTGACACTTGTCATTTTATATTTTTAGAGCACTGATGCATATTCTTTCTTTCCATTTTTGGAGTATACATGTATTTAATTAACCTGATAACATGTTCACACTCTGGAGACTTACAATCAATTATATATTTTATGTATTTATCACAGTCTTCCGCTTGCTAATTTAACTGTCTCTGGAGTATGATATGCTGTTTTGGCTTAGTTTCAATCTTGTTTAATGCCATTCTACAAACAACATGCATTTATCATTATCTATGTTGCATAAGTGACGTTCTGGAACTCGGGAGTTGGGTTTCTGCCCGACCCCCGATTTTCAAGATGTTACATTAGGCGTCGACTGATCTCAGCACAGAGTAGGCAGAAGAGCTACGCTGATATGAGACGGCGACCACTTGAGTTTGATGTTGGGGACCATGTATTCCTTAAGGTTCCCCGATGAAGGGAGTTCTTCGGTTTGGTAAGAAAGGGAAGCTCACGTCGATATTTATTGGCCCATTCCAGATACTTGATCGAGTGGGGACAGTAGCGTATTGCCTTTCTTTGCCCACACCACTCACAGGCATGCATAATGTATTCCATGTGTCCATGTTGAAGAAGTATGTTCCTGATCCTTCGCATAATATTAGTTAAGAGCAGGTGCAATTGAGCGAGGATGCCACTTATGAACTGTGACCGACGCATATTTTGGATAGGAAGGAGCCGGTGTTGCGTAGCAAGGTTATCCCACTTCTGAAGGTACTGTGGACGCATCATAATGAAGAAGAGGTTACTTGGGAGACTGAAGCTGAGGCTAAGAAGAACTACCCTCAGATCCTCGAGAAGTATGAGCAGGTACGAATTTCGAGGATGAAATTTTTTTCTTTACGGGGGTAGATTGTAACGTCTTGGAAAAATCCATACAAAGATCCGAGTACCACGTCTAGTAAAAATCCTTTAGAACCTAATCCTTTAGAAACTTAACGTGATTTAACTAGCGCTAAACTAGATTACCTGTGAAATTTGTACCAATCACTTTAAATATGATCTGTAAGACCCAAAACCTATAGAATTGTTAACGCTACATTACCCTGAAATCTTGGATCCAAGTCTAAGCCCAGTTACTGTCGAGAGCATTCGAAAACTTCGTATCGGACCTGGACCGCACATCGAAAGTCCGATAGTGATGAACTTAGATAGTTATGACCGCGTAGTTGTATATGGCTATCACCTCGAAAATTAAGCCCAAACGATGTCCTGAGACCATTTTCTTGAGTTTGGAGTGAAGAGTGTGAGAAAGTGAAGATTTTTTTAAAATTAAATAAGAATTTAAGTAATCTGAGTCATGTCGCTTGCACGCCATTTATAAGCGTTCTGACCATTGGTTTTTGACCCAAATTCACGCTTAGTTCAGGAAAGGTGGCCCACACATGTCAAAGTACTCGTGGCCCTGATCGAGTTTCGGTGACCGTTGAATTGAAACTGGTCCGCCACGGTCGATCTGAAAATATGATCGGACTGAAAACTTAACTTGCTTTAGATCATATACTAGTGAGCTTAAGTCCGACCGCATTTATTAAGAGGACCTCCAGAAGTGTTCCGTTGGATGAGAAAGAGGCCGATTTGGTTATAACCTAAGTATACCTTGGCCCTAGGGCTATTTCCATCGGTTTTGGGCTTATATAAAGGCCTTAAACCCTCTCTCACATATCCCATATGAATTTCCAATCCTAGCTAAGATAAGAGAGATAAAAGAGAGAGAAAGTGAGTGTGAAGTTGGTGTTTCATCTTGGAATTCTTCCCAGTTCCTCTACGCATCAATCCATCATATCTGAATCGTTATTTTGGCAATTCTAATACCATTTTTGGGTAAGTCAATCAAACCATAACCTGTTTTGGAGCTTAGGATAGTTTAAGTGTTGTTGTAGCTAACCTATTTCATGCCTTAGGTTGCCTATCCACCGTTGACGATGACTTGTCGTCTAAATCATATTCGTTTCACATTTTCTGGTTTAAGGTGCATAATATATATATTTAGGTTATGGTTTTCAAGACTTTCAAAGTTAGATAATGATTTATTCTTGATGTGGATGCTATTACACATGCTAAATGCGCTATCTGTTTTGATTTACGTATATGTATACCCTATGCTGCAAATAGAGTATTTCATGTATATGTTAGAATGTCTGTATGCATATGAAATCTGATGTTGTGATTTTCATGATTATTTGTCATTAGTACATGATTGTTATGTATGCGACAACTCCTTGGCGAAAAGATTTTCCCTAATATGTAATATGGCCGACATACGTGATGTATGTTGAATAGTGTAGTTTAAGTGTTTGTATAAATGCCTGAATGAGTTAGTATTCAGTAAAGTGTGATTTATAAGGTTGTTGAGATATGAATCTCAATTACCCTTCTTGTGTGTATGATTTCCTCCATGAATTGTTTAGCCTATTTTATTCATGTTAACTGTGTGTATGATTTCTTCCATGTACTGCATTTATGTTTAAGTTATATTTCATAACATGTTCATTTGAAAGTAGAATATGAATCAAGTGTCTATTATTGAGCTTGTATGTGATTGGGACTATATTATAGTCCAGGTAATTGGTAATTGTTCTCGAACTGATAGTTGAAATTATTTACGCCATGCATGATGTGTTCGACGAATGCTAGTCGTACTTGGGATGTTCGACAGTGGTTAGGCCACACGGAGTGCTTATGCATTCCATGTCGATCAACTCAACATGCACTTGTCCTAGTTGAGCTCGTCAAATAACCCAATTGACCTATGTATGTTCACCATGTTTGGACACTACTGTTTGAATCTAAGATACCAAACTCACTAGTAAAATCCCGTTAACCTTGGTACCATGATCCCCTAAGACTCATGAGCCGGGCATGGTGGTATGGGACACCATGGTCAAGCTGTCAGCCTACGCTGGGGCGACGAGCCTCCCCATAGTGACCAGTGAGAAACCTAGACTCGTGAGCCAATTATAGTGGTATGGGACACTATATTAGTGCTGTCGACTTACATTGACTGGTGACGAGCCCTCTGTAGTGACTTCGAGCATACCTTGATATTGCAGACAGGCAACGAACCTTTTTGTATAACTAAGGTTTACTAGGCCTGTATTGATTGGTGACGAGCCCTTTATAGCGACCTAGAGCAGTAATATCATATGAGAATTACTATGACTGATGACCTTAGAATGGATCATTGTTTGTGTATTAGTATAAGGAAGGTATCTTAGCTTTCCAATCCTACTATATGAAGAGGACTAATAAGAACTTGGTAATTATGTTCATAACATTGCACTGCATGTGCCGTTGGCGTTGGTGTAAAGCACAGTGGTAGTTATTCATGGCGCGATCGTTAGATGATGTCGCAAGAGGGAGTTTTTAGTGAGGGCGTGCATCATTAACTCATATCATTCTTATATTAACAAGACTAATTAGGACATGTATGATTGTACTGCTTTATCATTACTGCTTGATTGAATTGATAACATGTTAACCTTTGCTGTATAGTTCCACTGAGTTGATCACTCACTCCCACGTTCTAGGATGGTGCTTAAACACCAACCAGACTCTGACCTAGCTGCAGGTGATAGTGATTCCTCGGAGGCGGAGCCAGAGTTCGATGAGGACGACGAGGCATTCTCATTCATGTAGTTCTCAGGCGGGTTCATGTGAGCCATGTCTTGG
Source organism: Magnolia kwangsiensis (assembly GCA_037074715.1). Classification (NCBI taxonomy): domain Eukaryota; kingdom Viridiplantae; phylum Streptophyta; class Magnoliopsida; order Magnoliales; family Magnoliaceae; genus Magnolia; species Magnolia kwangsiensis. The sequence continues at coordinate 108,258,201 of CM073573.1, read as the reverse complement.
TTGGCGGAGATTCTGGGTTATAATTGTAGCGATTTATCACATTTTGTTATATGTATTTTGAGACACGTCTTGTAATTATGACCAGGCAGAGCATACATATCTTGGGGACTCATATTAGTTTATATATACATTTCAGTCTTTCGCTTGCATTTTCAGACTGTCCCTAAACTATGTTTGCTGTTTTGGCTTAATCTACTTCATGTTTTATGCACTAATACAGACAACATGCATCCATCGTTGAATATGTAGCATAAGTGATGTTTTGAAACTCGGGAGTTGAGTTATGCTTGACCTCCAAATTTCAGGGTATTACAGCCGCTATCTTGTTTAATGTCGTGTGCCGTAGAGAAGCCTGTAGCAGTGAGTATTGATCATTTGCCGATTGTCTATGATTTTCCTGATGTATTCCAGGAGATCTATGGGTTGCTGCCTCACCGACATATTAAGTTTCAGATTGATCTTATGCCTGGTACCGTGACTATCTCAAAGGCCCTATATCGTATGACACCGATGGAGTTGCGGGAGCTGTAGTAACAATTGGACAAGTTGTGTAAGCTAAGCTTCATTCGTCCGAGTAGTTCATCATGGGAAAGCCCAGTACTATTTGTCAGGAAGATGGATGGCTCATTAAGGCTCTAAGTGGATTATCGTGAACTCAACTAGGTCATGATCAAGAATAAGTATTCACTCCCGAGGATCGATGATTTATTTGATCTGCTACAGGGTGCACAGTTCTTTTCGAAGATTGACCTTCGGTCTGATTACCATCAGATTCGAGTCCGAGAGGAAGACATCCTGAAGACAACTTTCAGGGCGCGCTATGGTCATTTTGAGTTTCAAGTCATCTCCTTCGGACTGACCAATGCGCCCACCATTTTCATGTAGTTGTTGAATGAGGCCTTCCGTTCTTATCTCGATTATTTTATGTAAGTAGAAACCCAACTTCCGAGTTCCAGAACATCACTTATGCAACATAGATAATGATAAATGCATGTTATCTATAGAATGGCATTAAACAAGATTGAGACTAAGCCAAAATAACATATCATACTTCAGAGACAGTTAAATTAGCAAACGGAAGAATGTGATAGATATATAAAATATATAAATGATTGTAAGTCTCCAGAGTGTGAACATGTTACCAGGTTAACTAAATACATGTATACTCCAAAATAGAAAGAAAAGAATATACATGAGTGCTCCAAAAATATAAAATGACAAGTGTGATGGCATCTGATCAACCTCCCTGTACTCCCGTCGATCAAAACACGGAGGAGAAGTCCTCCTCAGCATCATATAAGTCCAGCTCCGCTTCACAAGCAGCGCCCTCATCTGAAACTAAAATAGGGACTGGTGGGTGTCCGGAACACCATCCCGTAACGTGGGAGTGAGTAGCTAACTCAGTGGAATCATAGAACAAAGATTAACATGTTATCAAATCCATCACGTGATAATGATAAATCAAACAAAACAAACGTTCCTAAATACTGTGATTAATGCATGGATGAAATGACATGATGGATGCCCTCACCGACATACTCCCTCATGCGGCACCATCTGTGTCTGCGGCATGCTTTCTTCTCACAGTGCTTCAGATCTTGCAGGCACATGCAGTGCGACGTGGATATGATTACTGAGTTGTTATTAGTCCATTTCATACAGTAGGATTGGGAAACTAAGGTACCTTCCTTATATCAATCCCAACACAGATCCTATCTAGGGTCATCACTCTTAGTAATCCCATACGATGTTATATTTATAGGTCGCTGCAAGGGCTGCTAGGGCTGTTGCACGCACTCGTTGCACCGCTCCCCCATCACCTTATTAATATAGGCCTAGTTTATATCCTTAAGACTGCATCAGGACTCGTCGCCCTCATGCGGTGTCAAGATAAACTCAAGGTCACTACAAAGGGTTGCCAGGGCTGTTGCTCGTACTCGTTGCTCCACTCCCCCATCACCTTATCAATGTACGCCGACAATAAGAATAAAGTGTCCCATACCACCATAATCTGCTTAGAGTAGGGTGCTCACTGGTCACTACGAGGAGGTTTGTGGCCCCAGTGTAGGCCGACAGCTCGATCACGGTGTCCCATACCACCATGCCCGGCTCATGAGTCTTAGGGGATCGAGGTACCAAGGTTAGAGGGGCTTTTCAATGGTAAGTTTAGTACCCTAGGTTCAAGGAGTTATGACGAATACAAGGTGAACATACAATGGTCAGTCGGGTTACTTGATGAGTCCGACTAGCGCGAGCGCACATCGAATCGATCGACATGAAGTGCACAAGCACTTCATGTGGCCTAACCACTGTTGATAACTTTAGTACGACTCGAGTTCGTCATACACATCCTTCGTGGCGAATAGAATCCGACCACGAATTCTAAACTGTTACCGACTGTCTGGACTAGAGTATAGCCCCAAGCACATGTAATGTGGATCAATAATCACGTGAGAGAGACAGAATCGAAATACAAGACATTCCAGCATGTTATCAGCATGTTATAACATACATCATAAGCAGTTAACCATATACGAGTATTTCAAATATAAGGTAATCAATTCAATACAACAAGCATGGAGGAATTCATGTATATCATCAAATTAGTTGAGAATCCAATCTCAATGCTAATCTACAACACCATTCACTCAATACTCACTAATACATACATTTATACTAACACTTACACTACACAACTCTAATGTACTTGACTTATGTTGATTTCAACATATAATATGACAAATCCTTATATCAAGAAGATGTCTAATACACAACAATCATGTTCGTACATTCAAAACATATGGTAGACATAAATCATATTGATGTAGGCATTTCAACAAACACTTAGTCTACACACATTAGTCTACATAGCATATGCAGGCCAATATATGCATTAGGGCGAATCTCTTCGCTAAACAGATCGTACATCCATAACTAGTATAAATACATAGAAAATACCCATAGCAATCACATCAGCAAAATACATACATATATAGTATTTCCTACAAATACCTAAAATATCCTAAATCTCATATTCTTCGTACGTATACGGAATAAAAAATGGACAACATGTTGTACATGTCAAATAGCATCCTCATTAGCAATCTACCATTAAACGGAATTGAAAGCTTTGAAAACAGGTAATCTAAGCGTCTAAAATCCGCACCTTTCACCGTAGAAGCGTAACGAATCGAATAGAAACTCTACGCTTCGTCAACGTCGATATGATGACCTAATTCACAAGATACATCAGCTACTTCACTACTTGCATCGATAGAATTCCTAAAACAGGCTATGGTTAGGGTTTTCTTACCTAGAACGAAGCCGGAGTCGCCGGAAAAGCGATGCAGGTAGGTGGCTTCGGCACGTAGAGCAGCAGGGAAGAATCTCAGGTGAAATCACCAGCTTCTCCCTCACTCTCTCTCTTTTCTCTCCTATCTCCTAGGGTTTTTCTCAAATTTGTATGGGTTAGAAGGCTAAGAGTTTAAGCTCCTTTTATAAGCCCAAACATAACCAAAACAGACCTTAAGTCAAGGTATACTTAGGTTATAGCCAAATCGGGTCTTTTCCAATCCAAAAGAGCATTTCAGGAGGTCCCCTGGCCGAACGCGGTCAGACTTAAGCTCATGGATATTGGATCCTGCTCACACCAAGTTTTTAGTCAGGTAGAGTTCCCAGATCGCACGTGGCAAACCAGTTTCAGTTCAGCGGTTACGGAGACTAGATCGAGGATTCCAAGTACACTGACCTGAGTGAGAAATGTTTCCTGATCCGAGGGTGTATTTGGGTCAGATTCTGATGGTCTGAATGCTTATACTTAACCCCCAAGCGAAACGTGCCAGATTTATTTAAATGACATTTAATTTTTAATGAATTTCACTCTTTCTCACACTCCCTGCTCCACGCTCAATGAAATAGCCTCAGAACATCAGTTGGCTTGATTTTCAAAATGATTGTCAAGTCCAATAAGGCAGTCGTAATTGTCTAAGATTATCGCTATCGGACTTTCGACGCACAGTCTAGATCCAATACAAAGTTTTAAAGGGTTCCTGAGGGCAAACAGGTTTAGAGTTTGATCCTAGATTTTAGGGTAACGTAGCGGTAATAATTCTAGAAGTTTTGGGTCTTACAGATAGTATTTAAAGCGATCAGTGCTAATTTCACAGCTAATCTAACCTGGCGCTGGCTAATTCATGTTAAATTTCTAAAGAATTTCATTCTAAACGATTTCTTGGCTTTGGAATTGGGTTCTAAGAGGTTACCAAGGTGTTATGGTTGATCCATTGCCTAAGGACGTCTAATCCCAGGTTGGCAAAAATTCAGGGTGTTACATTTTATTATGGTCTTCATCGACGACATTCTAATATATTCGAGGACCCGCGAGGACTATGAGAAACATCTAGAGATTACGCTACAGACCCTCCATGCCCACCAACTGTATGCGAAGCTGGAGAAGTTTTGGCAGGAGGAGATGAAGTTCCTCGGTCACGTGGTAATGAGGGAGGGTGTCATAGTAGACCCCTCAAAGATAGATGCAGTGCGTTAGTGGGACCAACCCACAAACACGTCCGATATATGCAATTTTCTTGGTTTGACAGGATATTATCGACACTTTATTAAGGGATTCTTCCGTATTGCAGCACCACTGACCAGATTGACTCGGAAGGGCGTAGAGTTTGTATGGAGTGATGCCTGTGAGTAAATATTTTTAGAGTTGAAGGACCGCCTCACGTTCACTCATATCCTAACTCTTTCCTCTGGGAGTAATGGATTTATGGTGTTTACCGATGCCTCGCATGTCAGTTTGGGTGCTGTCCCGATGCAACACCCGAAGCCAGTGGCTTATGCATCTTGCCAGCTCAAGGTCCATGAGCTGAACTACCCCACGCATAATTTAGAGTTGGAAATAGTTGTTTTCGCACTAAAGGTGTGGAGGTATTATCTTTATGGGGGTTAGGTTCGAACTCTTCTTCGACCACAAGAGCTTGAAGTACCTCTTCTCACAGTTCGAGTTGAACATCCAGCAGAGATGTTGGATGGAGCTCCTAAAGCACTACGATTTTGATCTTCAATACCACTCAGGCAAGGCGAATGTGGTGGCGGATGACCTTGGCTATTAGTCACGAGGCCTAGTGGCACATACAATGATTTAGTAGTGGAAGATGCTTGAGGACATTGCAACGTATGACTTCGAGTTTGACTTGTAGTCTTCTATCGTTCAGTTATCGAGCATGTCAATTCAACCCTCTCTTGTCATAAGGGTGATCAAGGCTCAGTAGTTAGATGAGTTACTTTAGAGTTATCGAGTAAAGGAGACATCTGAGAGTCAGTCAAACTGGTAGATTGGTTCTGATGGTGGACTTCGCTTCAGAGGTGAATTATATGTCTCGGATATTTCATAGTTGCATAGAGATCTTATGACTGAGGCACATCAATCGATGTTTTCTATCCACCCTGGCTCGATGAAGATGTATAACGGTATGAGGCGATAATATTTTTTGGTGGGGATGAAGCGTCAGATAGCCAGTTTTGTGGCCAAGTGTGACACCTGCCACTATGTCAAGGCTGATCATCAAAGACCCCCAGGTCTGTTGCATCCGTTGAGCATCCCGACGTGGAAGTGGGAGCATGTATCCACAAATTTCATTATCGGCTTGTCGAGGACTCAGCATGGTCATGACGTCATCTAGGTTGTCGTGGATCATCTGATGAAGTCGATACATTTCCTCATGATTCATGCGACCTGACCTTTGGACCGGCTTCTCATATTGTTTATTGATGAGATTGTGAGACTGCACGGTATTTCAGTCTTGATCGTTTCTGACCGAGACTTGAGGTTCACATCTTAGTTTTGAAGGAGCTTTTAGAAGGCGATGGGGTCTGCCTTGGAGTTCAGCACCGCGTATCATCTATAGGCCGATGAACAGACCGAGAGGGTCAACCAAATTATTGAGGATATGGTTCAGGCCTGCGTGATCAATTTCTTGGGTAGCTGGGATGAGCATTTGCGCTTTACTGAGTTCGTATATAATAACAACTATCAGGTGACTATTGGTATGTCTCCCTTTGAGGCCTTGTATGGTAGACCATATAGATCTCTCAGTTGTTGGGCCGAAGTTAGAGAGCATCATCTCCTAGGCCTCGAGCTTGTTCAGTAGACATCAGAGGTTATCAATATCACCAGGCAAAGGATGCACATAACTAGAGGTACAGAAAAGTTTTGCTGATCATCGGCGTCGTCCCTTGGAGTTTGTAGTTAGGGACAGTGTATCTTAAGGTCTCACCTATGAAGGGTGTGGTTCAATTTGGAATGAAGGGTAAGCTTACCCTGAGATCTATTAGATTTTTTGAGATCACTAGGTGTGTTGGCGTCGTGGCCTATAGGCTCGCCTTACCACCAGAGCTGTCTGGCATCCACAACGTATTCCATGTTTCTATACTGTGGAAGTGTGGGTCAGACACCATTCCCATGATTGATTGACAGCCACTTGAGGTCTGTGAGGATGCTTCCTACATTGACTAGCCAGTTCGCATCCTTGATTGGAAGGAGCAGGTCTTCTGAATAAAGGTCATTCCTTTGATGAAAGTGCAATGGGGTCTCCATAGAGCTGATGAGGCATCTTGGGAGCCTGAGGTTGAGATCAAAGAGCGCTATCTCCATCTTTTTATAAATTGATTGTGCTTGTATCGTGCTTTATATTATATCAATTAATATATCTATAGATGATGCCATGTTTTCTCTTCCTTCTTGTCTTGTTTTATATGATAGTAAATTTTGAGAACAAAATTTTTATTAGGAGAGGAGAGTTGTTAGGCCTATGTCTTAGTGACCATTCCATTCCTTATGATCCCGCGATCCTTTCTGTTAAATTTCGGTGACCCGCGACTTGTAGATTGCATTTGCGAGCGACCCTGAGTTGCATCCTGTCAACCCGAGTCGGCTTGACCCGAGACCTATGCCATTACGACCGTGCCGTCCGACGTCTCATGCGCTAATCCAATGCTTAGAGTGTGAGATGTAGCCTGTGCATCATCATGACTGTGGACCACAGTTTTGGGGCCATTCCAGTTAGTGCATTTCCCTATAATAATCATAATGATGACAACATCACCCATGCCTCTTACGAGCATTACTTGTAATCATTTCAAGTAATGATTACTAGCCCATCTCTTACATGTAATTATGGCAAGCTAGCCATGCCTTCTTACACCCGCCATAATTAACTTACAAAGCAATGATTATCTCCCTACATCTCTCTCTTTCCCTCCCTTTCTTCCTCATTTCTCATCTTCCCTCACTAGAGAAAGCTTAGACGTCCCAACCCATCTCCATGCTAGCCACTTCAAGCTCAAGTTCCCCCTAATCCAGCCCTTAAGATCCTATCTCAACCATTAAAACCATTCTCTTAGAGCTCTAGAACCTTAAGGTGGAAGGAGGAAGAAATTTGAGGTGGGTGCCATGTTTAGGAGTAGTTCTTGCATTTTCTTTCATAGATTTTTTATTCTCTTGATTAGGGCCATGTAGGACCCACCAATCAATGGTGGAGATCCTACCCTTTAGGTGTAGCCAAGGGCCCACCCTTGATGCATGCATGACCATGATTGGGCCATTCTCCATGGACCCCATCATGATATTTATCTGAATCCAAAACTTTGATGGGTCATCTAGACCCTTGATTTGTTGTGGGGATGGCATCCCCACCTTGATTTTTTGATTTGAGGGCCCACCTAATCATGGGACCCATCTTGATGAATGTATGATGTATGTGTGTATTGAGGGGTTCATAGTGGCGAAGCCCCTCCATCACACGTGTCTATCTCTCTCTCTCTCTCTCTCTCTCTCTCTCTCTCTCTCTCTCTCTCTCCTCTCTCTTTATGATGGTGTGGCCCACCTGATGTGTGTGCGACGTCTAGCCATCTAGATTTGTTAGACGTCCTTGCTATCCATGTTGCTAGATGTCCAGCAGCCTCACGGGCCTGTTTGGATGGGAAAGACCCAAATATCAGCTCAGCCTACGGCCGTGTGGCCCACCATATGGACATCACCGTGATGTGTGCATTGTCATCCATTGCTGCCACGTCAGCAACCATGGACTCCCACCATGTATTATGTGTTTCATCCAGGCCATTCACTGGCCCAACGTCCAGTGGCAGGCCCACTGCCTGTCCGTCTGGATAGGCCCAGATGAAGAGAAAATATAAATATCAACCTGATTCAAATCAAGTGTGCCACGTGTACGTGGACCCCACCTGATGCATGCGTTCCATCCATGTTGTCCACCATCCAGAAAGGGGCGGTGGAGTTTACCACGATGTATGTGTTTCATATCCACGTCGTCCGTCTAGGGCTTGGACATGGGGCCACTTGGATGATGTGTAGTATATCCACACCATCCACACGTGGGTCTGCATGTGCTGCATGTGAGGTGTTGGGGCCTACCATGATGTAAGTGTTTTTTTAACATCGTCCAGACCTTAGACGGTGGGACCCAACGTGATGTATGTGTTGTCCACACCATCCAGCATGGGACGGTGCTATGTATGTTTTAACCCATGCCATCCATTGCTTAGATGTGGGACCATTGTGATGTATGTGATGCACTCACGCTGTCCAGCGGCTGTGGGGTCCACGTGAAGTATGTGTTTCATCTATATCGTCCAAAAACAAGCTAAATGTTGTTGGATAACAGTGATTAAAGGCCCACTGTTAAAATCTTATGGACCCCATTATGATGTTTATGGGGGATTGGATAGCTAGCCCATTTTTCTAGATGGCCCACATCCAGTGGAACCCACTGTGATGTATAGTTTATTCAGGCCGTCCATTAGTGGGCCGTCCCTTGTAACGCCCAACAAGCCCATTGTGACAAGGCCCATTTTGTGATGAAGGCCCACCTTGATGTGTGTGTGTTGTAAGTACATTGTCCATCTTTTTTTTTTGGACCATAGGGATGACCTGTGAGGCCCACTTTAATGTATATGTTATGCATGTTGACCATCTATTTTGCTGATTCATAGGCTGCTCCATAAGGCCCACTGTGATGTATGTGTTACACATATTATCCTCCCATTGTGCCTAAGATCATGACATATTTCATGAGACCCAATATGATGTATGTGAGGCCAGTGTGATGAGGCCCAATATGATGTATGTGAGGCCCATGTGATGAGGCCTAATGTAATGTATGTGAGGCCCATGTAATGAAGACCAATGTGATGTATGTGAGGCCCTTGTATAAGGACTATGGCAATGTGCATGTGGCCCTTATGTGAGGCCCATTGTGGTGTTTATGAGGCCCTTATGTGAGGCCTATTGTGATGCACATGAGGCCCTTGTGTGAGACCCATTATAGTGTGTATGAGGCCCTTGTGATGAGGCTCATTGTGGTGCATATGAGGCCTATGTGTTGAGGCCCAATTGTGGTGTGTGATTACACCATGATGTATGTGATGATGTTTATGATGCCCATCCATTTTCCTAGTTAGTATAAAGACCATGGACTCCATTATAAGGTAGGTTCCAAATGGGCCACACCTTAGGAGCAATGGTGGTTAAATGTTCACATTGTAAGAGCAATGATGGTTAAATGTTTACATTGTAATCCTCCCTATGGCCCATTTTAGGTCCATTCTCATCTCCTCTTAGTGGGCTAACCCAAATCGTTGCCCCCCTTGTTATTAGTATAACCCATCTCACTTTATTAGGCTAACCCAAATTGTTGGGCCCCCATTTTAGATTATGCTTCCACCGTCTATTGTAGGGCCCACCTTGTACTTATCGGGCCCCTTAGGGAAGCCCAGTTTACTACAGGATGGAGCGGGTGAGAAAGCCCATCCCTTGTTCTTAGGCCCATACTTGATATGAGTAGGCCATCTAGGCCCATGTTTGTTATGAGGAGAGTACATCATTACCATAGATCATACAGTATAACTTCATGATTCATGCCCATGTGCATCATATATATGCTTGGTATGAGGAGTGATTGATCATATCATATGTCATTGGGAAGATTGATTATAGGACTTCTTGAGAGACGAAGTTGCCCCACATGAGCGCATGACATGCACAGGATTGATGCATGATTGGATAGTGTAACTCATGTATCTTACATTTGTGTGATACGATCACTATATGCCCTAGCGATATTAGGGCTGTGACCACCACAGGCATATCATGGATGGTAGGATTGGATACCAAAAATTATTAATTCTAGCATTAGGGCACCATAGGTATCCCTTGGTGAAAGACCCTAAATCCTTATGGTACTAAGAAGATGCTCCAAGATCTAGTGGATGTATGAGCGCACGAGTGCTGAATACCATTAGGTCCCGTCTCCCACTATGTCATGGTTGGTGGGAAGGGGGTGTGGCCTTACCTTCTCTAGAGTAATGGGCAATACTAGGTTGAGTTTGACTAGCTCGTAAATGGGTCCACTATCGACATACCAGGTAGATATTGGCTAACTACTAGCCAGGAGGATAGTGAGGTCTTTTCCACTTGCATGGTTGCATGTCCAGTTAGGACGGCAATTGTAACATCCTAAATTTTTGCCAACTTGAAAATAGACGTCCTTAGGCAATGGGTCGATCATAACACCTTACTGACTTCTCAGAACTCAATCCCGAAGTTCCTAAATCCCATCTTTAACCCATTTCCTTTAAAATTTCAACTTTCACCACCATGTTCTTCAAAATTTTCTAAGTACTTTCACATTAGACACAAATCCTAAAGTTTAAATGATGAAGAACAATACTTAAAATAAAACTTACTGTAAATAGTAAATACATAAATAAAATGGGCTTTTGACCATTAACCTTATGGAATCTCACAAAATGAATATGTTATTTGGAAAGATCAACTTCTCCTACCCTAGGACCTTATTTTATCGTAATTAAGGTGAAATTTAGTTAAGTACTAAACTAAATTAATTATGGAATTAGCTCAAACCACTTTAAATATGAACTGCAAGACCCAAAACTAATAAAATTGCTAACGCTACAATACCTGAAAACCCAGGATCAATCCCAAAGCCCAGTTGCTCACAGGAACACATTGAAACTCCGTATCAGACTTGGATTGTGCGTCGAAAGTCCGATTACCCCAAAACCATACGGTTATGACCACCTTACTGGAATTGACAACTATCTTAGAAATCAAGTCTTAATAGTATCCAATAACGCATAACTTGAGCCCGGAGTGAAGTGTGTGAGAAATGCGAATATTTTTTTAAAAATAAACTGAAACTTAAGTGAATTGAGCTGTTCTCTTGCAGGCCAAATTTAAGGTTTTAAGCTATTTGATTCTAACCCAATTACACCCTTAGATCAAGGAAAATTTTTAACACATGTCAGTGTACTTGTGGCCTTGATCGAGTATCGATGACCGTTGAACTGAAACAGGTCCCCCGCGGCTAATCCATTAATCCAATCGAACTGAAAACTTAACCTGACCTAGATCCAATGTCAGGGAACTTTTCTATGATTGTATATAGGAAATGGGTCTCCATATGTGCTCCATTGGACTAAAGCAGCCCCTCTTTGGCTATAACCTAAGTATACTATGGCCCTAGGGCCATTACTATCAGTTCTGGGCCTATATAAGGGCCTAAACCCACCCATTTCTATTCCATATGATTTTTCCTAACCCTAGGAGAGAGAAGAGAGAAAAAAGGAGGAGAAAGTGAGGAGAAGTGAGGGAGATCTGGAGTTAATTGCTGGGATTCGATCCCACCGCTCCACGTGTTGAATTGCCTCTACTTCTAGCTACACCGTTGAATCTAACTTCGATTTGGGTAAGAAATCCCAACCTTAATCTTATTTTAGGAATTCAATAGAGGAATCAGTGAAATAACTAACCTATTTCATGATTTAGGTAGCCGTTGTGCTGTAGACAGTAGTGTACGAACCGAGTTCGTAATGAGCATACCGGCGAAAGGTGCAGACTATAAATGTTTAGGTTATGGTTTTCAAGGCTTTTGATGTCAGTTAATGATTTATGTCTGACTTGATTGCTACCATATAATCTTAGTTACGACGCTTTGTATATATTATACATATGTGAACTATATTGAATACAAAGATGCATTCCATAGTTTGTTGAAATGATTCAATGAATATGAAATTATGATTTGTGTTCGTCATGAATGTAAACATAGGATTCATGGTTGTCATAGGTATTATGATCACTATGAGTGAGGTTTTGCTACAATATATTCCGTAACTAACTTAGTCTTTATATTGGGTAAAAGGGTAGCCTAAGTGTTTGATAAAATGCTTGAATGAGTGTGAAATTATGATTTGTGCTTGCCATGACTTTTAATCTAGAATTCATGTTTGTTGTTTGTATGAAAACTCCTTTGTGAAAGGATTTGCCATAATATATGCTATAATTACTTTAGTTCATGTATGTAGTAATATATAGGCTAAGTGTTTGATAAAATGTCTGAATGAGTAATTGCTTGATGAATTGTATGTAATGAGGCTGTTGAGACAGAATCCTCAACTACCTTATCTATACGTATAAATTCGCTCACGTAACCTAAATTTGTACTACATGATTTATGTATGAAATGCATATGTATAATAACATGTTCAGTGTGTTTGTTAAAATGCTTAAATGGGATTTATTTTTAAAATGTTCGTTAAATGCTTATATGACTATCACATGTATACATATGCTGCATTTGAGTATGATTGGGACTACTACGTAGTCCAGGTAATCGATAATAGTTCCTGTTTGAGTCTCCGAACTAGTCACGCCATAGTGGATAAGTTCGATGAATTCGAGTCGTACGGTGATTATCGATAGTGGTTAGGCTACGAGGAGTGCGTATGCATTCTATGTCGATTGATTAGCGTGCACTCGTAATAATCAAACTTATCAAGTAACCCGATTGACCCAATGTATATTCACCATGTATGGATGCTACTGCTTGAACCTAAGGTACCAAACTTACCAGTAAAAAACTCATTTCAACCTTGGTACCACGATCTGCTAAGACTTATGAGCCGGGCATGGTGGTGTATGGGATACCGTGGTCGAGATGTCGGCCTACGCTGGGGCGACGAGCCTCCCTGTAGTTACCAGTGAGCAACCCAAACTCATGAACTAAATATGGTGGTGTATGGGACACTGTATACGAGTTGTTGACCTACACTGGCGTAGCCTAGCTGTGGTCCATAGTGGGGTTGGTAATGAGCCTTCGATAATAGACTGCTAGTTGGTAGGGCATTGTGGAGTGACCTTGAGTATGCACTAGGACTACGTTAAGGTGATGAGCCTTTCTAACCTCGAGTATAACTAGGCCTATGTTGATGGTGACGAGCCTCTCCGTAGCGACTTAGAACTTGCCTATCGTATATGATTAACTAGGATTGACGACCCTAGATGAATCATTGTTTGGGTAAATGATACAAGGGTGGTGCCTTAGCTTCCTAATCCTACTGCATAAATATACTTAATTAAGAACTTAACTAATCACGCACATGCACCACATTGCATGTGCCTTTGGCATTGGAGTTGAGCACAGTGGGAGTGTTTTATGCCGTGATCGTGAGATGATGTCGCAGAGGGAGTGCAGGCGAGGGCATACATCATTAATACATATCATCCTTACATTAACCAGAGTACTTAGGAATGATTGTTATATTACTTTATCATTACTGCTTAACTGAATTGATAACATATTAACCTTTACTTTATAGTTCCACTGAATTAAATACTCATTCCCACCTCTGTTGTAGATGCAGGTAATGGCGGAGTCTATGCAGCAGAGTTAGACTTCGTAGGCGAGGAGGAAGGATTCTCCTATGTTCAACTCTCAGACGGGTCTATTTAAACCTCATACTGCTTCAATGGGATTACAGGGATATTGGATTAGTTGAACATTTATATTTTTTAGCATTTTATAAGTTTAAAACAACATTTGTATATATATTCAGCCCAGTTACATGATCATACTTTAGAGGTTATGAAACACGTACATATACTGTTTTATATTAAATTTAGCCTTCTGCTTACTTAAGTAGAGTATGATATGCTATTTTGGTGTAATCCCTCTCATGTTTAATGCACTAATATAAACAACATTCAATCATCATTATCTATGTTGCATAAGTGATGCGTTAGAACTCGGGAGTTGAGCTTATACTCGACCCCAGATTTTCAGGGCATTACAACAATCTGGTGCAGAGTGTACTAGACCCCGGTGATATTTTAGAGATGAGTTGTATTGTTATGTGGTACATTGGCCATGTAGGCCTTACATTGCATAGCCTTGGTACAACTGATAGCATTCATGGAATTATTAGTATTTTTGCATAGCATTCATGTACTCACCAGCATGTTTCCACATTACTCTGATAATGCATAGTTGACACTTACCTTGCACACACACTTACACCGCCCTCTAAGCTTTCTGTAAGCTTATGCACGATAGATGCATACAGGTGGCACTAAGACGCAGTCGAGCTGAGGCAGGAGCGTGCAACTGAGCTTCTAGAGTTTCTGATATCGATATTGTATTTCCCTTTATTCATTGTACTCAAAGTTTTTTATTATAGTGGATATGTGGTGATGTTGTTAGTTGTTATTTTTGGGTTATGCTTCATCTTACAAAAAAGAATTTTCATGTTGAAAATCCTCCTTGTATGATCCCAGGATCGGAATCTAGTATATGAGTGCGAGGAGCAGAGAAGAGGGTACTACGGAGGTTGTCGACGGCAGATTTGGTGATCGAAAATTTTGTGAGCCCGGTTTTCGAGTTTAGGGCATGACAATACTGATATGGAAATATGACTTGAAAAATATTTATCTAAATTAGCTTGGAATATCATTCATTTCTATCACCTCCTTTCAAGTTGAGTGAGATAGACCTGACACTCCTAACTCCTGATATTCCACGTCAATTCCCAATTTTCCCTTTGCAGATGATTGAGAATTTGAAACTAAGAAATCAATTGGTGTAAAATGAAAATAATGGAAATCATTTTCCATTGTTTGGAGGAGAAATCAGATTATTCGAATTCCTCACATGAGGGTTTCTCAACGAATTTGAAGAATTCTAGAGATTTACTTGAGAACAAAAACAGAAATGGCAAAGCTAACATTTATATAGAGAGTGAATAAGAAGATTGAAAGTAGGAAGAAGATTGAAACTCACCTGAAAGTTTTGAGATCTCTCTCTCTCCCTCTCTCTTCATCGCCCTCTACCACCAGAAAAAGGGTCAAAGTATGGATTTGCCAGAGAATGACGACTAATCATGGTGAATTTTGAAAGAAGTTATGTCTAAAACTAGAAAGTAGAGAAATAGGATTAGATCCTGATTATAACTTTGCAACTAAAAATGATGGTTAACATTAAGTAGATTAACCAAATGCAACTGATAACTATTATAGTTTCATTCATACAACCTAGATCACACAATGTTCCTAATATCGAAGCTCCATTCCAAATAAAATCGTTGAAACGATCAGTGTAATGGCAAAAAGAATAAACAAAATGTATAATAGAAGCAAAGGAAATAAGCACTACCAAAGGATAGAGAAAAGGTTAGTGCATTATCAAACTGATTCCACATATCTGGCCAATAAAAATTCATGCACCTTATAGGAAAAAAGGATCCACACAATTCAGGAGCTTTATACCATCTTATTGCAACATAATCTTGTAAGTAATGGAAATGAAAAACCATGAATATAGATGATACTAAGAAGAGCGTCTATGGTTAGAGAGAAATAGGAAAGCTGAAATTAAATGATAAGAATCTCATTTTCTCCTTCACAATTCAATTTCCAGATGCATGCATGATTGCATCAAACACATTGCATACAATGGATAGGTTGCCATAACAAGAATTATTTTTATATTTTAAATTAGTGAAGTGCATCTCCTAAGACTAACACCAAACTAAGCCAGCCCACAACCAAAATGTCTCACAAAGGGAGACAAAAATATTAGATGATAAGTACTAGAATTAAACCTGGTTAACTTTTCAAAACCTTACCAGTGCATAAGTTCATAGACATCTAAGAGAATCATCAAACAGAAACTCATGACAACAATAGTGATTTGGGCAGAAGAAATGGAACCTCTTAGTGAGATATAAAAGAAAATTTCATCACAAGCATCATATCCTTGTCCATTCTTATATGAAAGCAACTTTACTATTACAAATTGCAAAGTAGAGATGAAAAGGGACTCTTCTTATCAATTGCCCCACCAGGATAATGGTGTACCCCTGTTGTGCAAGCCATTGGAATTCCCATTGATTCAATTTTACCAATCTTATCAACTTCTAGTAGAACCATCTCTGAAATTAAAAAGTAGAGATGCCAAAGCACTAGAGCCCTATCTCCAATTCATTTACATTCAAAAAAATTGAACAAAACACTAAGGTTGCATTTGGAGACGTGCAATGAGGTGGAATCATACTGTGTTTTATTTTTATTTTTTTATTTTTATTTTTATTTTTATTTTTATTTTTATTTTTTTATTTTTATTTTTATTTTTTTATTTTGGGGAATTGCTTCTACACAAATTATATAGAATAACTGAATAAAAGAATACTTATTTCATACAAAAACTATGGAATTACTTCTACCCAAACAAGATTTCTCTTGGGCATTTCATCGAATATCTAACAAGCATCATCCAAACAACCAAACTTAACAAGCCCATTTCATCAAATATTTGACAAGCATCATGTAATCGTACATGCATTTCTTAAAACAAAAACTTTATCTAAATCCTTCATTCTTGGTGACACAAACCATATTACATAAGGCCACAAACAAAAATTAATGCCTTCTGAAAAATCAAATCCAATAGAAATTTTTTTTTCGATGTAATAAAAAATTAAAGGAAAGAAAAATCTTCCTGAAAATAAACCAGTCTCCATAAATGAACAAGTCTCCATAATTTTTTTTTTTTTTAAAAATCGTACATGCCTTTCTTAAAACAATAACTTAATCTAAATCCTTCATTCTTGGTGACACAAACCATACTACATAAGGCCACAAACAAAAATTAATGCCTTGCGAAAAATCAAATCCAATAGAAAAAAAAACATTCAATGTAATAAAAAATCAAAGGAAAGAAAAATCTTCTTGAAAATCAACCAGCCTTCATGAAAAAAAAAAAAAACATAAATAAAAGGAGCTTTCCAATGGACTGAAAATATCCTCAATCAAAAAATCCTAACCAACGACTTTCTTGTAAATGTACATTTAAAATGGAAATATGACCAATAGGCTCAACACATAATATGCAATAGGAGGTAAGCATACTGATTAGATGGTTGGGATTGTTCAATGGAGTAGCCCTTCAGTTCATTTTGTATTCATATTATGACCTCCAAGATGAATCAACCAGATCTATGAGGACCATACTTGTACAAATGTTGGCTTAAATGAAAACCTTGAGCATGCATTTTTTCTATGAGGCTGGCATTTTAATTCAAAAATAGAATATATTTCCACTTTATTAACATCGATTTCAAGAATCATGTGCTCAAATAAAAACCCTAACCCTTATCTCAACCCCGTTCGTCAATGCACTCAATAGATTCAAACCCGTTGTAGGCGGAGATGGGTTACCGGGTTGCTGCAGTTGAGCATAGCTAGTAGTCCAATCGAGAGGAAGAGAGATTGATGGGAGAAGAGAGAGAGAGAGAGAGAGAGAGAGAGAGAGAGAGAGAGAGAGAGAGAGAGAGAGAGAGAGAGAGAGAGAGAGAGAGAGAGAGATACATTTTAGGGTTGTGAACTTGTTGTAGCTCGCGAGAATAGTAGCAATATTGAGAGAGGGAGAGAGGGCGAGGGAGGGCGAGGGAGTGAGAGGGCGAGGGCGAGGGAGTGAGAGGGCGAGGGCGAGGGAGAATGAGAGGGATAGTGAAATTATGGGCGGGCATGAGGGATTTTTGGGGTCTTTTGACCCCACAAATATTTTGGGATCGTAAATGCTTGGACAGTCCTGTTTTGGGCTCGTGGGGCCCACCGTGATGTATGTAGTTTATCTAATATGTCCATTCATTCTAAATTACAATAATAAGTCATCATTAAAAAAATGAGGAAGATCGAAGGCTCGAGTGGACCATACCAAATGTAAATGATAGGGACTTGATATCCACTGTTTCCTATGGTGTGGTCAACTTGAGCATTTGATATGCCTCATTTTCGGGGCTCATGCACTAACATTAGCTGTAAAAATGGATGTACGGCTTAGATAAAATATATACATTTTGGTGGGCCCCATGGAGGGTCTTAGGGGACCATCCAACTCTAGGTGGAGTGAAACCCTTTAGCTACGTATTAAATCTATAGCAATTTTACCACGGTTTATATTCATAGCAAAATGTTCCTATAGTCTGTAGCCTTTCCTCATTTTTTTGGTAGTGAGGTAGTGATGCTGGGTGGGAAGGGGGTATGACATGTGAGAATGGTTCTTGGGGGGTTGAATTCGCACTGCCTGGTTATGAGTGTTGTGGGACAACAAGAGCTCTTGTAGGGGTTGGTGAGATATTCATTGTAGGCTCAGAAGTAGGATGGGTTGGATGATGAGAGGATGGATCAAACAATGACGGCGCATATGGATCCATGGGTTCATGTGCAATGAGAGAACCTATATAAAGAGATGACACAATATTAGATGATTCAGGGAAAAAAATCATGTGGAGATTGGTTGGTCATGTCTTTAAAGAGGGTAAGCTCCTTTTGAACTTCATCCATTTTATAAAGAGACGCAATGAGGGCAGTGTTGACTCATTAAAAATAACATGCCTAGAGATGAAGATTCATCCAGTTGGGGGTATAAACAATAATACCCTTTGTAATTGTTGTTATAGACCCCTCCCCCTCCCAACCCCCACCCCCCCCCCCCCCCCCCCCCAAAAAAAAAAAAAAAAAAAAAAAAAAAAAACACATAACAAGGATTTTGGGTCAAGCTTGTCCTTTAAATAGTTTTGGAGGTATGGAAAACATCTACATCCCAGAATGCGAAGCATTGAATAGTCAGGTTGTTTCCAAATAATCAAGAATAAAAAGAGTCCATGTCTAACACTTGTAATGGTAACCTATTAATTTTTTTTTTTTAATTTAAAAAACCTCTGCAACAATGAAACAATCTATCCAATAACACTTAGGGCCTATTTGATTTTCTAAATTCTCTGTATATGCATTGCAAGTGGGTAATAATTATTTCCTTTGGTAATTACCGCATTGTTCCGAGGGTTGATTTCACTCCTACTTTTTTCAATGCTAAAATCGAGGATGCTGCCAAATTTATGTGGGGCCCACCGTTATGTATGTGGCTTATCCACACCGCTCATCTGTTATGCCAACTGAATTTAGGGCATGAACCAAAAAATGAGGCAGATCTAACATTCAAGTGGACCACACCACAGAAAAAAGGAATCAAACACCCACCATTAAAAACTTCTTGAAGCCACTGTTTACTTTAGTGTGGGCCACTTGAATGTTAGATCTACCTCATTTTTTGACTCATGCCTAAAAATGTTCTGGTAAAATGGATGGACAACACGGACATGTCATATGCATCACGGTGGGGCCCACAAATTTAAGCTAGTTCTTTTGGACCATTTTTCATAGCAAAAATACCTGCCAGTTTCCAAACAGGGTGAAATTATAATAATTGGTTATTTATAGGGAATTTACAATGAATTTAGAAAATCAAACAGGCCCTTAGGAATTTTTGCATGAATCATCATGGTTAACCCAAGTTCTCAAACATTTCAATGCTTCCATTCATCAACCCCGTTTTGCTCGGGGTATATGTGGTATGAAATTTGATGTTTTATGCCACGATCACCATGCTTTTACAAAATATGGAAGATGAGTACTCACCGCTTCCATCTGATAGAAATATTTAAATTTTCTTTTCATATTGACACTCCACATACTTCTGAAAAAGAAGAAAGCATGCTAAGAAATCGTATTCCTTTTGCATTGAATATAGCCATGTAAACCATGTGTAGTCGTCTATGAAAACAATAGAATATTTAAAATTATCTACAAAGCAAACCGGGGCTAGTCCCCACAAATCTGAATAAGTTTTCATAAAATGTTTCTTACATAAACCATATACAAGAAGAAATGGGAGCATACATGCTTTACCCATTTGACAACTAGCACATATAAGTTTAATCTTATTTTCAGAAGTTTTGGTGAAGATACTGAATGATCCGCTGATGTGAATGCCTAAGACGTTGGTGCTCTCATTCATTTGTTGTTCTCCTAAACCAATTTGAATAATAAGTTATCTTTGTACCATTAAGAATGTGTAGATCCTATTAGGGTTAAGACGAAAAGATTAAAAAAAAAAAAAAAAAACTAATCACATAAAGATAGGCTTAAGGCACGTTACGATGTCGCTATCTTTAAGGCGATATTCACACCCTGCTAGTGATTAAACCAATTTACAAGAGGGTTACAACAAATTCGCCTCTAGGATACAATAAACATATTCTTCAAGACCAGGGAAATGTGGGCTTCAACTTGCAAAACCAAAAAACCGCACCCTGAAATACTTTTACAACATACACCCCTAACTTCTGTGTTGTTACAGTTTAACCCTGAAAACTGTTTGCAATTTACTGCCTGAAAAATTGTTTGCAGTTTAACACCTAAAAACTACAACTTTTTAAAAATCATTCAAAACTGAAAATGGAGAAGAAGAAGAAGAAGAAGAAGAAGAAGAAGAAGAAGATGGAGAGGAGATTATTGGAATTGTTGTGTTCGAATTAACGCAAAGATGGGTTTATATAGAATACAAGAGATGCCTTAAGATCTTTTTCATGAAAAGACATCTTCTTTCATGATGTCTTTTCAACAATGGTGGTATCTTTTCAACAATGGCATCCCTCCACCATTAATGGCATCTTTTCATCATCATTTTGAATTCAAATGATGCTCCATTTACTAAGAGGCACCATCATTCATAAATGAATGGTTACCAAAAATTATCAAAAGCCAAAACCCTTTTTCTAAATTCTCTTTTATAAGTTTTTTAATTATTTTGAAAAAACCCAATAATCCCCACTATTTTTTAAAATAAAAAGGTCAAGGTATGTAAGGAAAATATGAGCATATGAGAAGGTGTCTTATAAACTTGAACATTCACTCAATGTAAACAAATCAAAGTTGTATCAGAATCATTAGTAACTATAGTTTTGAATTAAGTATTTTATATGACACAAATGAACATGTCACATACATATTTCAATTGACATGTGTTCTAAAATTATAGATCATTGACAGCCTTGTACTCTTTCTTGGATTCATAAGTTCATGAGAGTATCTAAAACTTTTAAACATTAGGAAGCGACCCTACTTCCAATGCTCATATAAGTGAGTCCTTATGAATGCCCATGTAACAACATCACCCTTAAAAGATCTCATTAAGAGTAGAGGCTCATACTCATTTTAATCATTACAGTTACCTAGCACTATACATACATTCAGGAATGAGATAGGTAGAAAACGTACAGTGTTACTTCAGACACTTCTTGCAAGGTACTTTGCCCATTAAACCTATTAAATTAGGTTGGATTTTCCTCATCTGGTGTCTGTGAAATTGGCTTTAGTTACATTCCTTTTGATGTTCTACTAACAACATTCCTTGCCAATCCCTTGGTAAATGAGTCCACTAGATTCTAGATAGATTGCATACATTGTATTGTTATAACACCATTACTAAGTAATTGCCACACAAAACTATACCTTAGACTGATATGTCTGGATTTTTCATTATAAGTCTTGTTATATGCTTTTGAAAGTATCGCTTCACTATCAAAGTAGATAGACTAGTGGCAAAGGCCTTACCAATAATGGTATATCTAATAATAGGTTTCTTAGCCATTATGCCTCTTTATTGCTAGCCGCCAAAGCTATAAATTCATATTCCATGGTAGAGTGAGATATGCAAGTTTGCTTCTTGGATCCTTAAGAAATGGTAGCTCCTCCAAGTGTAAAAATACATCCACTTGTAGACTTGGATTCATCAGAATCAGTGATTCAACTTGCATCACTATACCCTTTAAGCACACTAGGATAACCAGAAAAATATAGATCATAATTAATTATTTTTCTCAAGTATCTAAGTACTATAGAAACAACATTCCTATTATCTAAACTTAGATAACTTATAAACCTACTCAATATACCTGCTGTAAAAGTAATATCAGGTTGAATAGAGATCATAACATAAATAAGACTGTTAATCACATTAGAATACTTTAACTAAGATACACTATGGCCTTCATTTTTAATTAACTTGACATTAGAATTAAAAGGAGTAAAAATTAGATTCCTATCATAATGATCAAACTTTTTAAGTATCTTTTTCATATAATGTGATTGAGATAGAATTATACCATCATTATTTCTTAATAGCTTGATACCTTGAATCACATTAGCTTCACCCATATCCTTCATATCAAAACTAGATGACAAGAATTTTTAGTGTTATTTATAATTTTTAAACATATAAGAAAGATTAACATATCATCTACGTATAGACAAATAATTACTCCTTTATTATCAAAGAATTTTAAATATACACATTTATCATATTCATTAATCTTAAAGCCATATGAGGTGACTACTTTATCGAACTGTTCATACCATTGCTTAGGTGCACGTTTAAGTCCATATAGTGACCTAATCAATTTACGAACTTTTTTTTCCTATCCTGGAACTATAAGACCTTTTGGTTGCTCCATATAAACCTCTTCATCGAGGTCACCATTTAAAAAAGTTTTCTTCATATCTATCTAATGGATTTTTAACTTATAGATGGATGTTAAAGCAACTAAAACTCAGATAGTTGATATCCTTGCTACTAGAGCATAGGTATCGAAAAAGTCAATCCTTTCTTTTTGTGTAAATCCTTTAGCCCTTAATCTTGCCTTAAACCTTTCTGTAGTTTCATCTAGTCTTAGTTTTCTTTTGAAAGTCCATTTACAACTTATTGGTTTTGATTCTAAGGGTAGATTCACAACTTTTCATGTTTTATTTTGCAATATATAATCCATCTCATCATTTATAGCTTCTGTAAGTACCATAATGTTTAAAGCACATTTTATACCTTATTCGTCAAATTTTGTCTTGTTAAAACATCTTAACAAATGATCTTCAAGATTGGTTCAAGATCAAGGTTCAAGCCTAGCTTAAGTTGAAGATTAAGCTCAAGCTCAAGAGGAAGATCAAGCTTAAGCTCAAGTTTAAGTACACAACAAGAAATAAAAGATCTGCTAATGTTTTAGTAGAAGATCAAGCTCCTCAAAGAAGTTCAAGACTCTAATCTACTTCAAGACAATGAAGTTTAGACCATACATGTATTATAAACCCTAGAAAGACCTTAAGTTTAGGTGCTTTTAAAATATATTTAAAATTGGGTTTTTATACTTATAATTGGTTGAGTTTTGACCAACCTAAGTTGTGGCTCGACTAGTCTAAGAATTTCTCGACTGGTCCTAGTTTAAGCCAAAGTGAAACAAAAATTTTGTTAGATCTTCGACTAGTTAAATGGATTCCTCGACTAGTCGAAGGACCCTCTTCGACCAGTCGAGCATTCCTTGACTCGAAGTCTAGTAACTAATTCAGTTCAGATTTTGGCTCCTTCGACCAGTCGAACAGAGCCTTCAACTAGTCGAAGATCAGTTAGATCTTATCCCACTCAAAATTAAAAATTTGTTGGAACTGAATCCGGTGCTTATACGAGTCGAAGCAAAAATTTCTATGCCAATAAATTGAGGTTCTTTCTTAATTAGAAAAAAGAATTCACGCCTATCAAAGTCCTTATCCAAGAGAGAAAGAAGCCTCACTTATTGTTAAGCTATTAAGTGGTATTTATAATTTATTCTATAGCTTTTTCGTTTAATTCCTTAATCTCTAGTTCTATCATTCTAATTCTAAAAAAGAGGGAATATGTAAGCACTATATTTTATAAAGCACACATTTGTTTGTCAAATTTTGTTTAAACAAAACAGCTTATGAAGTGGCTCATCTAATGTGGATCAAGATGAAAAGTTCAAGACTCTACTTCAAGTTAAGTAGTGGATCAAGATGTAAGCCCTGTATCCTAGACCGTACCGTTCCGTAGACTTCTGCGGTCTTTCCGGTCTGTAACACCTTGGATTTTTTCCAACCTGGGATTAGACGTCCTTAGGTAATAGGTCAACCATAGCACCTTGGTAACCTCTCAGAACCCAATTCCAAAGTTAAAGAAATCACTTAGGATTAATTCCTTTAGAAAATAAGCATAAGTTAACTAGCGCTACGTTAGATTAGCTGTGAAATTGTCCCTGATCATTTTAAATACGTTCTATAAGACCCAAAACTTGTAGAACCAATGACGCTATAATACCCTGAAATCCAGGATCAAACTTTAAACCGGTTTGTTCCCAGGAACCCTTTGAAACTTCGTATTGGATTTAGACCCCGCGTCGAGAGTCCGATATCTACAATCTTAGACCATTACGACCGCCTGGTTGGACTTGACAATCGTTTCGAAAATCAAGCCCAACTGATGTTCTGAGGCTATTTCATTGAGCCTGGAGTGAGGAGTGTGAGAAAGGGTGAAATTCATTTAAAATTAAATGTGAATTAAATAAATCTGGCACCATTCGCTTGCGGGTTCAGTATAAGCATTCAGACCGTCAGAATATGACCCAAATACACCCTCGGATCAGGAAACATTTCTCATTCAGGTCGGTGTACTTGGAATCCTCGATCGATTCTCCGTGACCACTGAACTGAAACTGGACCGCCACGTGTGATCTGGGAACTCTACTGATCTAAAAACTTCGGGTGAGTAGGATCTGTGTAACACCCTGAAAATCAGGGGTCGTGTATAAACTCAACTCTCGAGTTTCAGACCGTCACTTATGCAACAAAAATGATTATGATTCAATGTTGTCTGATTTAAAGCATTCACATGAGTAAAAGTATACCAAAACTGCAATTCATACTCCAGATCCAGTGATAAAAGCAAGCGAAAGACTAAACAATATATATATCACTGTATGGAAAAACAAAGTAGATCTCATCTGTCTCTAAAGTATGAATACATCTATGAGTCTCATATACATATACATGAACAAAATTAAATGTTCAAAATAGTCCCACGGAAGTCCCGTCAACCCAGGTTGCCTAAGCAAAGCCATCATGATACTGCATGTACGAGAACTCGTCCTGGTCCTCGTCGAAGTCTGGCTCTGCCTCCTGGATCTCAGCATCACCTGCATCTACAACAGGGTCTGGTGGGTGTTGCAAACACCATCCCGTAACGTGGGAGTGAGTGATCAACTCAGTGGAATCATAGAGCAAAGATTAGCATGTTCACAAATCAATCATGCGATAATAGTAAAGCAGTAAATCAAACAATCCTAATACTGTTGTTAATGCAAGATGACATGACGTGATGTATGCCCTCACCGACGATCTCCCTCATAAGGCACCATCTTACGACCGCGGCATGCAATCGACCCTCAAGTGCTCCACATCTTCCAAGCACATGCAATGGTATGGTGATATGATTTCCGAGTTATTATTAGTCCATTCAAACAGCAGGATTGAGAAACTAAGGTACTTCCCTTGTATCAATCCCAACACAGATCCTGTCTAGGGTCGTCACTCCTAGTAATCTCATACGATGTATATTTCGTAGGTCGCTGTAAGGGCTGCCAGGGCTGTTGCTCGCACTCGTTGTACCGCTACCCCATCACCTTATCAATATAGGCCTACTGTACTCTACTGCTACTGAAGGGTCGTCGCCTCCCGTAGACTCAGAATACGCTCGCGGTCACTACAAAGGACTCGTCGCCTGATCAGTGTAGGCCGACAGCTAGAATATAGTGTCCCATACCACCATAATCTGCTCACGAGACTAGGTGCTCACTGGTCACTACGGGGAGGTTTATGTCCCCAGCGTAGGCCGACAGCTCGACCACGGTGTCCCATACCACCATGCCCGGTTCATGAGTCTTCGTGGATCAAGGTACCATGGTTAACAGGGTTTACAATGGTAAGTTCAGTACCCTAGGTTCAAGCAGTTATGACTCATACAGGGTGAATATACATCGGCCAGTCGGGTTACTTGACGGGCTCGACTAGCGCGATCGCATCTCAAGTCGAACGACATGAAGTGCGTAAAACACTTCGCGTGGCCTAACCACTGCCACCAACTCCAAACACGACTCGCGTTCATCGACGCGTCGTTCGTGGCCAAGACCAGCCAACCACGAATTCGCTCGGTTACCGACTGTCTGGACTAAGTATAGTCCCAAACACATATGAATTCACATCAGCAATTTATGTAGGAGTATTGGAATTGAAATATAATCGTGTGAGCATGTTAACACATGTTATAACATACAACTTAGGCAAATCTTCAAGCACGTACATTTTATGCATATAATGGAATCATGTACATAGTCAACATGTAGGAAATCATTTACGTCAGCATATTAATTGAGAAGTAGTCTCAAACTAATTCATAACATCATTTAATTCAATACATACTAATACAAGCATTTATACAAACACATACACTACACACTTAAGTCTACATATAGTATGTCGACCCGAAGTACGCAATTTGGCGAATCTCTTCGCCAAACTAATTATGCACGTATTCCTAACTTTCTAATGCGACAACAAATCATGTCAATCACATCAGCAAAATATGAGTGTAATCATTACTTCCTACAAATGACTAAAATGCCCTAAATCTCATATTCTTCGTTGATTTACGAAACGGGAAACGGATAGCATGTTGTACATGTCAAACGGTGATGCCGTCGATAATCTACCATTAAACGACATTGAAAGCATTGTAAACCGTCAATCAAAGCGTCTAAAATCCTCACCTTATCTCTTATGGATGTGTCATTTCAAACGGAGCGTATACGCTTCGTCTACGGCAATAAGAGAACCTGATTTACGAGTTACGTTAGCTAACATGCTACGAATCCTAGTAAACCTTAAATCAACAACTTCTAGGATTGTTTCATACCTGAAAACGTGGAAGAATCACCGGCTTGGTGATCAGGAGGTGTTGCTACAGCACGTGCAACAGGCGGCACGAAGATAGGAAAATTCTCTCCTACACTCTCTCTCAAACTCTCACCTTTTCTCTCTCCCAAATTAGGGTTTCTCTCAAATTCGGATGGGAGAGAGGAGTGAGGGTTTCAACCCCTTTTATAAGCCCAAAAATGCCAAAAATAGGCTCCGGTATAAGGTTCACTTAGTGCATATCCATTTCGGGGCTGTTTTGGTCCAAAAGATGCTTTCTGGTGGTCCCCTGGCCGAATGCGATCGGACTTAAGCTCATGCGTACCAAATCTAGCACGTATTAAGTTTTCAGTCTGACAGGGTTCACAGATCGCACGTGGCGGACCATTTTCAGTTCAGCAGTCACCGCATGTAGATCAGGGCTGCAAGTCTCATGATATGAAATAGAAATTTTTTCTGATCCGAGGGTGTAATCTGGCTGAATTCTGACGGTCAGAACGCTTAATACTGACGCGTCAAGTCGTGTGCCAGATTTGAATTTGAAATTCCAATTCTGTCCCCATTCGCACTCTCTTCAGTCCGGGCTCAATGAAATAGCCTGTGATTATCGGTTGGACTTGATTTTCGAAATGATTGTCAAGTCCAGCAAGGCGGTTCTAACGGTCTAAGATAGGAGGTATCGGACTTTCGACGCGCGGTCTAGATCCAATACAGATTTTCAAAATGGTCCAGAGAACAAACCTGCTTAGAGTTTGATCCGAGGTTATAGAGTGTTATAGAGTCATTGGTTCTACTCGATTTGGGTCTTGTAGAACGTATTTAAAGTGATCAGGGACTATTTCCCAGCTACTCTAGCGTTGCGCTAGCTAACTTAAGCTTAATTTCCATAGGAATTAATTCTACGCAATTTCGGGTCGAGTTGGTACTCGAGCCCAAGTATGTATTTTTCACGGGTGTTACAATCTGATACGTATGAGCTTAAGTCCGACCGCGTTCGGCCAGGGGACCTCCCGAAACGCTCTTTTGGATTAGAAAAGTCCCAATTTGGTTAAAACCCAAGTATACCTTTGTCCCAAGTCTATTTAGGTGAGTTTTTAGCCTATATAAGGGCTTTAAACCCTCTCATATCTCTCCCATCCGAATTTACAACAAACCCTAGAAAAAGAAGAGAGAGAAAGAGAGAGATTGTGGAGAGTTGTGAGAGAATCTCCCTGCCACTTGAACCAGCTTCTACACGTGTTTATCCACTGCCTTCAAATCACTTTCCCGCTGATTCTAACTCACTTCTAGGTAAGAAAAATGCTAACCACAAGCTGTTTTAGGGATTCCTTTGTTACAAGTAGTGATGTAGCTTATGTGTCTTGTGATATAGGTCGTCATAACGCCGTTGACGAAGCGTAGACGTTCTGTTCGAATCGATACACGTCTAAGGCAAAAGGTGAGGATTCTAGATGCTTTCATTGACTGATTTCAAAGCTTTCAATATCGTTTAATAGTAGATTATTGATGAGAACACCGTTTGACATGTAGAACATGCTGTCCGTTTTCTGTTTCGACTGCGTACGGAAAATATGAGATTTAGGGTATTTTAGGTATTTGTAGGAAATACTATTTACGTCCATATTTTTAAAAAATGATTGTCATGGTTATTTGTCATGTTATGATATTAGGAATGCGTGTATGATCGGTTTGGCGAAGAGATTCGCCCTAATGCGCACTTTGAGTTGACATACGCTATGTAGACTAAAGTGTGTAGACTAAGTGTTTGTATAAATGTTTGTATTAGTATGTATTGAGTAAATGGTGTTGTGAATTAGTTTTGAGATTGAATTCTCAATTATTATGCTGATGTATATGATTTCTACCATGTTGTCTACATGAATTGATTTCATTATATATATGGAATGCATGTGTTGGTTGATTTGCTTACGTCGTATGTTATAACATGTGTTAACATGCTAGTATTGTTTATATTCATTTCTGTCACCCTCATATGATCACTGATGTTGTGTACAAATGCTTGGGGCTATGATCTAGTCCAAGCAGTTGGTAACTAATTGAATTCGTGGTTGGCTTCTATTTACCACAAAGGACGCGTCGATGAACGTGAGTCGTGTCTTGAGCAGGCGGCAGTGGTTAGGCCACAAGAAGTGTTTTATGCACTTCATGTCACTCAGCTTGAGATGCGCTCGTACTAGTCGAGCCCATCAAGTAACTCGACTGGCCATTGTATGTTCACCATGTATGAGTCATAACTGCTTGAACCTAGGGTACTGAACTTACCATTGAAAACCCTGTCAACCATGGTACCTTGATCCATAAAGACTCATGAGCCGGGCTGGTGGTATGGGACACTGTGGTCGAGCTGTCGGCCTATGCTGGGGCCACAAACCTCCCCATAGTGACCAGTGAGCACCATTGACTCGTGAGCCGATTGTGGTGGTATGGGACACTACATTCGAGTTGTCGGCCTACACTGATTGGTGACGAGCCCTTTGTAGTGACCTCGAACGTATTCTGAGTCTACTGGAGGCGACGACCCTTTCGTAGCGACAAGAGTACATTAGGCCTATATTGATAAGATGATGGGGGAGCGGTGCAACGAGTGCGAGTAATAGCCTTGACAGCCCTTGCAGCGACCTACAAATATAACATCAGATGAGATTACTAGGAGTGACGACCTTAGACAGGATCTATGTTGGGATTGATACAAGAAAGGTACCTTAGTTTCCCAATACTGCTGTATGAATGGACTAATAACAACCAGGTAATCATATCCATATAGCACTGCATGTGCCTGGAAGATGTGGAGCACTGTAGGAAGAAAGCATGCCGCGGGTGTAAGATGGTGCCGTATAAAGGAGAATGTCG
This sequence comes from Magnolia kwangsiensis, assembly GCA_037074715.1. Classification (NCBI taxonomy): domain Eukaryota; kingdom Viridiplantae; phylum Streptophyta; class Magnoliopsida; order Magnoliales; family Magnoliaceae; genus Magnolia; species Magnolia kwangsiensis. The sequence continues at coordinate 108,228,302 of CM073573.1, read as the reverse complement.
GTGAGGGCATCCATCATGTCATTTCATGCATGCATTAACAATAGTATCTAGGAATGTTTGATTGGTTGCTTTACTATTATCGCGTGATTGATTTAATAACATGCTAATCTTTGCTCTATGATTCCACTGAGTTGATTACTCACTCCCACGTTACGGGATGGTGTTCCGGACACCCACCAGTCCCTATTTTAGTTTCAGATGATGGCGCTGTTTGTGAAGCGGAGCCGAACTTGATGATGATGAGGAGGATCCCTCCTTTATGCGTGTTCTGATCGACGGGATTATAGGGAGGTTGATTAGACACCTTGACACTTGTTATTTTATATTTTTGGAGCACTCATGTATATTCTTTTTGTTCATTTTTGGTGTATACATGTATTTGTTTAACCTGGTAACATGTTCACACTCTGGAGGCTTATAATTGATTATATATTTTATGTATTTATCACAGTCTTCTGCTTGCTAATTTAACTGTCTCTGGAGTATGATATGTTATTTTGGCTTAGTCTCAATCTTGTTTAATGCCATTCTATAGACAACATGCATTTATCATTATCTATGTTGCATAACTGAAGTTCTGGAACTCAGGAGTTGGGTTTCTACCCGACCCCCAATTTTGACAACCTTCGACCCTTAACCGGTAATTGCACGCAACCCTGATTCACACGCTGTCAACTCGAGTCGACTTAACCCAAGACCTGTACCCTAGCAATCACGCCGTCGTCGCGGTTTTGATGCCACGACTCGCTCGCCGAGGCGATACCTTGGTCAGGAGATGTGGGCCAGCATTCGGTGCTAGGAAAATGTCGCGCGTAACAAAACTCAAGAGAATCTCTACGACTTGTCACATCAATCCATCAATCTATCAATCTCAACATGTCATGTACACATAACCTTTCACCCTTTCCCAAACAAGCCCCAAAAGTTAAAAATTTCTTACACAAGCCCATACCTTTCTTACACATTTGTTATCAAAGTCAAAAATCTCTTACGCACCCATCACTCACCACATCCATCACCCATCACTCTCTCTCTCTCTCTCTCTCTCTCTCTCTCCCTTTACAAGTCTCTCTCTCTCTCATTTTCAAATTCTATTCCAAGCAAGAGAATTCCCACATATCCCAAGCCTCTCCAACTCTTCCAAGAGAACCACAAGTGTGGCCCACCTTTTCATTCCAAGATCTCCCATCCTAGCCATCCATTTCTCATCTTCCTCCATCAAAGAGAAACACAAGGAGACCGGCAAGACAAGGGAGCAAGAAGATCAAGCGGAGGGTGCTTTGATAGAGTAGTTTTTTTATGTTTTTAAGATGAGCCAAGTGAGGCCAACCGATCAATAGTTTGGATCTCACTTGAGACCGTAAGAAGTGGCCGATGGCCCACCTTGATCATCATGATCATTCCATGATGGGGCCATTCTCCATGGACCCTATCATGATGTTTATTTTCTTGTATACCTAGGGTCATCTAGACCGTCTATTTTAGTGGAGAAGGGATCTCCACCGTTGGATTTTAATTTAATGGGCCTTGTGTAATGGGACCCACTTGATGTATGATTGGTTGCAAGGGAGGTGTAACATCCCGAAAATCGGGGGGTCGAGCAAAAAACCAACTCCCGAGTTTCAAAATGTTATTTATGCAACATAGATATGTATGATTGAATGTTGTCGGTGATAATGTATTAAACATGAGTGAGTTTAAGCTAAAACAGCATATCACGCTCCAGAGACGGTTAAATTTACAAGCGGAAGACTGTGATAGTATGTATAACATATATAAACTGTTGTATGTCTCCAGAGTGTGAATATGTTACCAGGTTATATACATACATGTATACTCCAAAAGTAAACCAAAAAGATATACATGAGTGTTCTAAAAATATAAAATGACAAGTGTCAAGGTATCTAATCAACCTCCCTGAAATTCTGTCAATCAGATCACGCATAAAGGAGGAATCCTCCTCATCATCATCAAGTCTAGCTCTGCCTCGCAGGCCGCGCCATCATCTGCAATCATAAAAAGGGACTGGTGGGTGTCCAAAAACACCATCCCGTAACGTGGGAGTGAGTGATCAACTCAGTGGGATAAGAGAGCAGAGATTAGCATGTTCACAAATCAATCATGGGATAATAGTAAAGCAGTAAATCAGACAATCCTAATACTGTTGTTAATGCAATATGACATGACGTGATGTATGCCCTCACCGACGATCTCCCTCATACGACACCATCTTACGACCGCGGCATGCTACACTCCACTCCCTTAAGTACTCCACATCTTTCAGGCACATGCAATGTAATGGTGATATAATTTCCAAGTTGTTATTAGTCCATTCAAACAGCAGATTGAGAAACTAAGGTACTTCCCTTGTATCAATCCCAACACAGATCATGTCTAGGGTCGTCACTCTTAGTAATCTCATACGATGTATATTTTATAGGTCGCTGCAAGGGCTGCCAGGGCTGTTGCATGCACTCGTTGCTCCGCTACCCCATCACCTTATCAATACAGGCCTACTATACTCTACTGCTACTGAAGGGTCGTCACCTCCCGTAGACTCAGAATACGCTCGCGGTCACTACAAAGGACTCGTCGCCTGATCAGTGTAGGCCGACAGCTAGAATATAGTGTCCCATACAACCATAATTTGCTTACGAGACTAGGTGCTCACTGGTCACTACAGGGAGGTTTGTGGCCCCAGCGTAGGCCGGCAGCTCGACCACGGTGTCCCATACCATCATGCCCGGCTCATGAGTCTTCGTGGATCAAGGTACCATGTTTAACAGGGTTTACAATGGTAAGTTCAGTACCCTAGGTTCAAGCAGTTATGACTCATGCAGGGTGAATATACAACGGCCAGTCGGGTTACTTGACGGGCTCGACTAGCACGATCGCATCTCAAGTCGAACGACATGAAATGCGTAAAACACTTCGCGTGGCCTAACCACTGCCGCCAACTCCAAACACGACTCGCGTTCATCGACGCGTCGTTCGTGGCCAAGATAAGCCAACCACGAATTCGCTCGGTTACCGACTGCCTGGACTAAGTATAGTCCCAAACAATTATGGAATCACATCAGCAATCATATTAGAGTATTGGAAATGAAATACAACCATGTGAGCATGTTAACACATTTTATAACATACACCTTAAGTAAATCATCAAGTACATGCATTTCATACATACAATGAAATCATGCATTTGGCTAACATGTAGGAAATCATTTACATCAGCATATTAATTGAGAAATTAATCTCAAACTAATTCATAACACCATTTAATTCAATACATACTAATACAAGCATTTATACAAACACTTACACTACACACTTAAGTCTACATATAGCATGTCGACCCGAAGTGTGCATTTAGGCGAATCTCTTCGCCAAAATAATTATGCACTTATTCCTAACATTCTAATGTGACAATAAACCATGTCAATCACATCAGCAAAATATGAATGAAATTGGTACTTCCTACAAATGACTAAAATGCCCTAAATCTCACATTCTTCGCCGGTTTACGAAACAGGAAACGGACAGCATGTTGTACATGTCAAACGGCGTTTCTGTCAATAATCTACTATTAAATGACATTGAAAGCGTTGAAAACAGTCAATCAAAGCGTCTAATATCCGCACCTTTTCCCTTATAGGTGAAACGATTCTAACGGAGCGTATACGCTTCGTCTATGGCGAACTACGAACCTGATTTACAAGTTCTATCAGCTACTTCACTATGAATCCAAGGGAACACTAAATCAGCAACTTCTAGGATATTTTATTACCTGAAAATGTGGAGAAATCACCGGTAAAGTGATTAGACCGCGTGGCTTAACCACTTGCAGCACGTGGCACAAGCAGCAGGGAATTCTCTCCCACCTTCTCTCACAAACTCTCACCTTTTCTCTCTCCCAATCTAGGGCTTTTTGCAAATTCGGATGGGAGAGAGGAGTGAGGGTTTTAACCCTTTTTATAAGCCTAAAAATGCCCAAAATAGGCTCAGGAACAAAGTTCACTTGATGTTTATCCAAAGCGGGGCTGTTTCGGTCCAAACGATCATTTCTGGTGGTCCCCTGGCCGAACGCGATCAGACTTAAGTTCATGGATACTGGATCTAGCACACATCAAGTTTTCAGTCCGGCAGGGTTCGTAGATCGTACGTAGCGGTCCAGTTTTAGTTCAGCGGTCACCGCACGTAGATCAGGCCTGTAAGTCTCATGATATGAAATAGAAATTTTTTCTGATCCGAGGGTGTAATTTAGCTGAATTCTGATAGTCAGAACGCTTAATACTGACGCGTCAAGTCGTGTGCCAGATTTGAATTTCAAATTCCAAATCTGTCCCTATTCGCACTCTCTTCAGTCCGGGCTTAATGAAATAGCCTGTGATTATCGGTTGGACTTGATTCTCGAAATGATTGTCAAGTCCAGCTGGGCGGTCCTAACGGTCTAAGATAGTAGGTATTGGACTTTCGACGTGCGGTCTAGATCCAATACAAAGTTTCAAAGTGGTTCAGAGAACAAACCTGCTTAGAGTTTGATCCGAGGTTTTAGAGTATTATAGCATCATTGGTTCTACTCACCTTGGGCCTTGTAGAACGTATTTAAAGTGGTCAGGGACTATTTTCCAGCTACTCTAGCATTGCGCTAGCTAACTTACTCTTATTTTCTAAAGGAATTAATCCTAAGTAATTTCTTTGGCTATGAAATTGGGTTCTAAGCGATTTTCCAGATGTTTTAGTTGACCCACTGCTTAAGGACGTCAAATCCCAGGTTAGTCAAAATTTGGGGTGTTACAGGAGGGCTCATAGTGGCGGAGCCCTCCATCACACCCGTGTCCCACTCTCTCTCTCTCCCTCTCTTTTTCTTTTTTTAATGAGATGATGATGTGTTTGTGTGGCCCGCTCGGATGGACCCCACCATGAAGTATTTATTTTATCCAAGCTATCCTCAAGTGGGGCCCATCTTATATGTATTGTACCCACACCATCCTCCATGAGTTGGCCCACCATAAGCAGGGCCCACCTCTAATGTATTTATGTGCAACGTCTAGCGTCCAAGGACGCTGGACGTGGGTTGGAAAAAAACGTAAATATCAGCTCGTTACCAAGCTTAAGGGTGACCCACTCACATAGGCCCCACCTTGATGTATGTGTTCAATCCACGCTGTCCACCTCATTCCCTAGATCATTTTAGGGGTTGAGCCGAAGAATGAGGCTGATCTGAGCATCTGGTGGGCCATAGCATAGGAAACTTCAGTGGTTACCGTTGAAAAATTGCCCGATGTTTCTATACAGCCAAAAATCTCGAACTTTGGACTCATTTCCCCTGTTATGAGCCGTAGAATCCCATGGTTGGGATGGATTTCCTAAATGTGGACCCCACCTGTGAAACACCAAAGGAAACAAAAAAAGAAAGCATCCATGCAGCTGACGCTGCTGGTGTTAGATAGTGCAGGCAGCGCCTGCTGCACGGGTGGGCGGGCGGACGAGCAGCCCCACGACCCAACCGTGGGCCCCACCGTGATATATGTTTTTATATCCACATCATCCATTTTGTGGGCCCTAAGGGCTGTAGGTTGCCCTCCAGAAATCAGCTTAATCCAAAGCTCAGGTGGCCCACAACATAGGAAATAGTGGTGATTGAGTGGCTGCCCTTGAAATTCTTTTTGGGTCCATAGAAGTTTTGGATCAAGATAAAATTTGTGCTTTTCCTTTCACTCAGGTCCGGATGACCTTGTCAATAGGTTGGATGGCAGGAAAACATTATGGTGGACCACACATGTGGAACCCACCATTGATGTATCTGTTACCACACCGTCCACGGCTGTGGACGGTGGGACCTAACATGATATATGGGTTTTATTAGCACCGTCCACCTGGACCGTGGAGCCCCTGTAATGCTTGTGTTTCCTTCATTGTCCAACGACAGTGGGACCCACCACGATGCATGTGCTGCTTCCAAACCATCCATCCACTTGGAAAGCTCATTTTTGGTTTGATACTAAGAATGAATCAAATCCGGGTTCAAGTGGACCCCACCATCTATATGGACAATGTCATCCACCATTTTAAACTTTTAGGAGCCACCTGTGATGTATAAAGGCCCATGTGTAGAGCCCACCTGTTACATATTTACGGCCCATTTAGAAGGTCTATTGTGATGCATTAGGGCCCATGGATTGAGGCCCATCTTGATTTAATTGTGGCCGTCCATTGAGGCCCACCTTGGCATTTATAAGGCCCATGACTCATATTGATGTATTCGTGGCCGTTGGTGTGGCCCATATGATATATATAAAGCCCATAATATGGGCCCAATTTGGTGTATTCTAAGGCCCATGGGATTAGGCCCATTGTGATGTACTCTAAGGCCCATGGGGTTATGGCCCATTACGATATACATAAGGCCCATTGATGCGGCCTACTTGACCTATGTAGGGCTCATATGAGGCAGCCCATTTGGTGTACCGAAGGCCTATGAGTCGAGGCCCTATGGGATGCCCTTAGGGTCCATCACAATGTGTGATCCCTCCATGGTTTATGTAATGATGTTTATGACAGGCTATGACTTGGGAGCAATGGTGGTTTGACGCCCAAATTACAAGTATAATGTTGGTTAAATGTCCGCATTACGACTCTCCCTACGGCCCATTGATAGGCCCGTACTTGTTGTATGTAGGCCGTCTAGGCTATCTGCATTGTAAGGATAGTGCATTACTTATAACATGTGTAATATAGCTCCATAACTCATAATTATATGCATCATATATATGCTTGATATGAGAAGTGACTGATCACAGCATATGCCTTCGGGCAGATTGTTTACGGGCTCCCGGGTAGGCGGTGTTTCCCTTCATGAGCGCACGATACAGCAGGATTTTTGCATGACTGGATAGTGTGATTCATGCATTCGCATTGTGTGTCATGGTTACCATACACCCTAGCAACGTCAGGGTCGTGGCCTCCACAAGCGTATCGTGGTTGACAGGATTGGATACCAGAAATGGGTTAAAGCTAGGCTGAGTCTGACCAGCTCGAGGAATGGGTTTGCGATCGACCAGCCGAGCCCGATATTAGCAAGCAGATAGTGAGGTCTCTTCCACTTACCTTATTACGCGCGATAGGGTGACAATCTGGTTTAAAGTGTACTAGACCCCGGTGATATCTCAGATTTGAGTTGTATTGATATGTGGACTTAGATGAGGATTTGTATACTTGACGTGCATCTTGCATTGCATAGCCTTGGTATGGCTAATGGTATTCATGGATCCATCTGCATATTCTGCATTATTCTGATATTGCATGATCATATTACTACCTTGCGCACACACTTTCACCATCCTCTAAGCTTTCTATAAGCTTATGCATGACCGTTGCGTGCAGGTGACGTTGAAGCACAGTAGCGCTGAGGCTTGAGCACGTGGCAGATTATTTTGGAGCTTTTGCTTTATCATCATTGTATTTTCCTTTATGCTCATTGTACTTATAAAGTTTTTAATCATAGTGGAAATGTAATGGAGTTTTTGGTTATTATTTGTGGGTTATGCCTTTGGTTATGTTTATTACGAATCAAACTGATGTTGAAAATCCTCCTCGTAGCATCCCAGGATCGGAACCTGGCGAATGGGTGCTGGGAGCCGAGAATGAGATTCTATGGAGGCTGTTGGTGCCAGATTCGGCGATCGAAAATTTTGTGAGCCCGGTTTCTGAGTTTGGGACGTGACACAAGATGAAAAGTTTAAGTTCTACTAAGTTCAAGATGATTGAGTTCAAGTTCTACTATAGTTCTTGTAGAAGATCAAGCTACATCTTCAACTATAAGCTCTATTGAAGATTCAAGTAGAAAAATAAGTTTCATGAAGTTCAAGCTACTTCAAAAGTTCAGTCATATCAAGTATAATAAACCTTATAAAGACCTTAGGCCTAAGTACTTTCAAAACATAACTTAAATGGGTTTCTATGCTTATTTTAAGCTAATGTTCGACTAGTCCAAGCTAAGGTTCGATTAGTTTAAGCTGTGGCTTGACTAGTCTAAGGATTTTTTGACCAGCCCTAATTTAAATTGCAGAAAATTGATTTTTTCTGTTACTTCTTTGACTAGTTGAGCAGATTGCTTGACTAGTCGAAGATGGGCCTTTGACCAGTCGAGGGTTGCTTGACTTGAAGTCTAATAACTAAAACAGTTTGGATTTTTGGTACCCTCAACCAGTCGAGCAGGGCCTTCGACCAACCAAAGTTCTTTTTTATCTTATCGAGATCAAATTTAAAAATTTGTTGGAACGGAATCTGGTTCTTAGACGAGTTGAAGCAACAACTTTTCTGCTTATAAATAGAGGTTTTCTCTTAATTTTTTTTAAAAAATAAGTACATCAAACCATCATCACGAGAAATAGAAGCCCCTATTATACTCAAGCTATTGCATTATATTATAAATTTTTAATAGCTTATTTGTTTTAATTCCTTAATCTCTTATGCTTTACATTTTATTTTATAAAGAAAGTAAATACTCTTCTTTGAAATCTTAAGGAATTCAAACAAGTATTCATAGGTTTGAATTTATTTAAAATCAATCTAGAACCTTGAACCCTTGTCTATATGACTGAACATTAAACAATCTACTACAAGGGAAGCGGTTTTATGCCTACAATGACTAATACATCTTTAAAGGAGAAGATAAGTATTTTTACTTTTATATTGGTTTATCGAGATAGACAGAAAATCTCATTTGTTAGTTTTCCTGAGATAGCCAGAAAATCCCAGTGAGGGATTTTTTGTTTGTGATAGCCCTTTAAAATCACAACTGTATTAGGTTTTAAGGTGACCCTAAGAAAACCTTATTTTTAGTGAAAGCCAATATATATGGATAATGATTATTGGGAGTGGAGTAGGTGTGGCTGTTTAAAAACAATTGTTGTACACACTGAACCACTATAACTCTTGGTGTTGTAGTGAATGTTTTCTTTTTGCATTTGTGGAGAATGTTTGTAATTTCATTTATGCAAAAGTGGTGAATGTTTGTAATAGATAACTTTATTTTCTCTTCCTTGGTTTGAGATATTGATTCTTACAAACGTTCATGAAATAAGGTTGTCCTACCTAAACTTGGTTTGGGTGTAGGTTGTCCTACGAACTAGTTTGAATCAATTTTTCAATACCAGTGCGATTGAGTTTTCTAATTTATTTACTATTTCAACACTTTGATTTTTTTATTTGGCATAGTCCTATTCCCCCCTCCCCCCTCCCCTCCCTCCTCTAGGACTCCTTAAGCTCACCTTTTTAAGTGGTATCAAAGCTAAGTTGCTCATTTTTATATTATTAAATTCCTGATTTAAAAGATATAGACCTTTTATAATGTCAATTTTTGATAGCTTGTCTATATTACCAAGCCACCACCTTTTGATGGCTCTAGCTATGCATACTGGAAAGCCAAAATGAGAAATTTTCTAAAATCCTTAGATGCAAGCGTGTGGCAAGTCACTGTAACCAAATGAAAACCTCCTATGACTAAGGTAGTAGCCTAAGATGGAACCAAGTCCATGAGAGAAATTGCATTCTACTTATGGACTGATTCTTAGAAAAGTGAAAGTAGTGCTAATGTTAAGGCCTTAAATGTCATAACTTATGCTCTATCGCCTGATGAATTCAAAAGAATTATTTCATGCGATACAGTTAAACAAGTCTAGGATATTCTTGAAATGACACATGAAGGAACTACTATAGTCAAGAAATCAAAAGTTCAACTCCTCACTACTAGATTTGAGGAGATTCATTTGGAAGAAAATGAAACTTTCATGAACTTTTATACAAAACTAAATGATGTAGTAAATTCCATATGGGGTCTAGGAGATGGTATCCCAGAAAGCAAGGTCTGTGCAAAAGTACTATGATATCTTCCTAATAAATTCAACTCTTAGGTCACTGTCATTTAAGAATTAAGAGATACTGATAATATGAAGGTTGAGCAATTAGTTGGCTTTCTCCAAACATATGAGTTAAATTGTAAAGCTCCTAAAGGTAAGTTTATTGCTCTTAAATTTTCTAAATCTATTTCAAAAGAAAATTGTGCTAATTCTGATTTTGAAGATATAAAAGATGATATGGCATTGCTAGATAAGAAATTTTATAGAATTTTTAAAAAACAAGAAAAGATCAAATTTTCAAGAACCATCTGACAAAAGAAAAGGAAAATCTAAGTCTTGTAAATCTAAAATAAATGATAGTCAATGTTTCAACTGTTATGAATATAGGCACTTGGTGAATAAATGTCCTAAAAGGGATAAGTCAAAAAGAAAGGGCATGATAGCTACTTGGGATGAATCATCTGGCTTTGAAAGTTCTTTTGAGTCTGATGAATCAGAACAAGAAAATACATATGATATAAAAGCCCTTATGACTATAGCCAGAGTCACCACCTCAGATAGCTGTAACATATCTGATTGTGAAAATCTCAAGAGTCACCCAAAAAATGAAAATGAAGATGATCTTCAAGACACATACAATGCCCTATACAGGGAAAGTTAAAAAATTGCTGTCAAACTGAAAATTCAAAAAGAGAAATATGTTAAATTAAAAGGAGAACTTGAAAACGATGTTTAAAAAAAATATCATACTTCAGATTGTTTTGAAAAAACAAAACTAGACTTAAATTTTAAAACCTTAGAATTTCAAAAACTTATAAATAAAAATGAGAAACTAAAACTTGAAGTTTCTTCCCTTTTGAGTTTTAAGGATACTTGGAAATATGCACACGGAGACCCAAAATTGAAAAAATTATTAACCTTATCCAAAAAATGTGGTGACAAATCAAGTCTGGGTTATATCAAAAATAATTCTCAGAAAATCAAGAATTCACCTCCTATATTTGTAAAAGGAGAATCCTCAAACTCTAAAGGTAAGAATTTGAAAAATTTTAGTCGAAATGATTTTAAAAATTCAAAACCTATTCAAGTTCCTAAAAATAACTTAAATGTCATCAACTATAGAAATAAAAAATATAATAAATCACCTTTAGCCGAAAAAATCATGGACTTACTCAAAGAGCTTCTAAAATCCAACTCAGATAGAATTGGAGTTAATAGAAAATAGAGAAATTCTAACTCCCAAAAATAAAGAAAATCTAATGGAACTCCTAAACCCAGAACCATAATAAAATGGGTTGCAAAGGTTACATGTCTTGTTGCCCACAAAGCCTTTAAAGCTACTAATTATTCAAAATGGTACCTGGATAGTGGATGTTCAAGACATATGACAAGTAATAAAATGATATTCACCAACTTCAAAGAAGTAAATGATGGTTTAGTTACTTTTGGAGATAGTAGCAACTGCGGAATCATAGGCCAAGGTATTGTTCAACTCTATAATCTTCCTCCCTTTGAGAATGTACTGTATGTTGAAGGTCTAAAACATAACCTCATAAGTGTGAGACCCGATTCGAGTTTACATGTGTACATGAGTGTGTATGAGTATGCATTTCATTCATCTTGGTCCCGCAGTCCTACCAGTCAAATTTTGGTGACCCTCGAGCTACGGTTTGCATTTGCGATGATCCTTAAGTTCCATCATATAAACCAGACCCGAATTGACTCAAAACTAGTGCCATAGCGACTGCATCGTTGCCACGATTCCAATGACGTGTCTCCTGCAGCAATCTGAGTTGTAGATCATGAGTTATGGGTCGTGCTCATTCTAGGCCATTGATCGTGATTATGGGGCCATCATAGGGTAGGTGGAGTAGGCTAGGTCCCTAGCCTACTTATCTAGATAATAATCATGGGTCCTCTTACCAAAGATTTTTCCATTTTCCATACAAAAGCCACTTTCCCTCTTACCTATATCTGAAATTTTCAAAATTTCTCCTCTCGGGAGAGAGAGAGAGAGAGAGAGAGAGAGAGAGAGAGAGAGAGAGAGAGAGAGAGAGAGAGAGAGAGAGAGAGCCCCTTTCCTAGAAAAGTAATCATTAGTTTGGCTAAAACCCTCCCTTGCTAGCCTTTCACTTCATTCTCTCCTCTCCCTTTCATTTCTCTCTACTCTCTTCTTTCTCTTCTCCTAGTAACATTGCAATATTCCAGCCCCTCATCTCCCATTTCTCTCCCCATCCATCCATCAAAACCTCATCTCACCCCTTCATCTTACTTCCTTGGACCCTTAGAAGCTAGGAGTGGAGTTTAGGATAGAGATCTTAAGGTGGGTGCTTCTTTATGGTATAATCTGATTTTTTTTGTGTAGATCCCTTCTTCTCTTCATGATGCGAGTGTAGGACCCATCAATTAATGGTGGAGGTCCCACACGTCCCCATAGGTGTGGCCAAATGGCCCACCTTATGCATGTATGTCCCTGTAAGTGCTATGATTTCATATCCCTTTGGTTGTCAAATTTTGTAGTGCCAAAACCTATATCTATGTCTTGTATATCTTTTGTTTCATGTTTGAGACCATTCTTTACTTCAAGACATCGCATTTCAAGACAAGATCTTAAATGAAGAAGTTTTCAACTCATGGATGAAGAATTCAAGTTTGCATGTTCAAGATTCAATCAAGTTCAAGTATGTTAGAAGATTTTGTCAAGTCAAGATCAAGCTCAAGAAGGCCTACTACAAGATTTGTATATTCTCAAGCTTCTCTTAAGGGTCATCTGAGCGTATAGACTTTCAATGTCCATCTCTCTTTTAAGGTTTGTTTGACCTTAGATTGACCTTAGGATGGGCTTTAGTGTAGGTCATTCTAGATACATAATTCATATATTTTAATATGATTGTTTGGGCAGTTCTAAGACCAGTCCTAGGGACTTCAAGACCAGTCCTAGCTCTACTACGATCAGTCTTAAGTTTTTCAGGACCAGTCCTAGGTTGTTAAAGATTTTTGGATCTTTCTAGCTGTCCTACGACCAGTCCTGGACATCCTATGACCAGTCCTGTGAGTTCTACAACTCATCCTTCGACCGGTCGTAGCCCTACAACTCAAACTCCAGCAACCAAATTGAGGGTCTTACGACCGGTCGTAGGTGTCCCATGACCAGTCATAGGTGGCCCACGACCGGTCGTAGACCACTCAGGACCGGTCGTGGAACCGCAAAATCTTATCCCACGGAAATCTTTAAAAATCTTTGAAGCTACGACCAGTCCTAGGATCCTAAGACCAGTCGTAGACGGGATTTTTTAGGCTATAAATAGAGCACGAACTTCAGAGTTTTAGCAATTCAATTCAATTCTATTCAAGCAATCTTTAGGCTATTCTCTGAGATAAGTTTGTGTTTATTTTAAGCTACTTTGTGCTTATTTAATATTCCTTTTTCTAGCTTGTTTATTATTTGATTTTGATCTACATTCCAATCTTATTAGAAAAAGGGAATTTCTGATATTCTTTCTTCTTGGATTCAAAATGAAATAAAACTAGCCCTTTTGATTTAAAATCAATTAGACATAGAACCATTCTTTAAGTGAGTATTCGAATTTTGAACGTTGAATCGAACTTCTACTCCGATTGGTTCTACCGGGCTTCTTCAAAAGGTAATTCAGGTATTTTACATTTTTGTAATTTACTTTATTTGGTTTTGTTTCAGATTTACCAGAAAAATTTCATTATATTGGTTATCTGAGGAGAGCTAGAAAACTCATATTGTGGGGTTTTTGGATTGTGTAAGCCCGAGATCAAAGACACAATTGTGAAGATTTTAGGTGAACCTGTGAAACTTATTTTGATAGTGCATGCTAATATCCCCTGTGTGAGGATATTAGGAGTGGAGTAGCATTCTGTGTGGCTGTTGGATAACAGTTGGTGTACACACAGGCGAACCACTATATATCGTTGTGTTGTGGATGTGCATTATTCTTTCATTCTTTTATTCATTCAGTTTTGTGGGTTGTATTCGTGGATGAATGTATTCCAAGCAAGTGTGGGGAATGTTGTAATAACTTAAGATTTATTTCTGCAAGTTATTTTGATTTTCTTACTTTTTATTCCTTATTGGTTTGTGATACAAAGGACATTCTAGAAATAAGGTTGTCCCACCTTAAACCTTTGGTTTTTGGTGTAAGGTTGTCCTTAAAACTGATAAAGTATCATTCTCTTTATTTTAGGCGATTGAGATTTCTTTAAATTCAGCATTGTGCTTTATTTCTTTTATTATTCCGCTGTTATTAGTTTTATTTGGCATTGCCCTATTCACCCCCCCTCTAGGGCATATAGCTAGGCCCTTTCAAGTGGTATCAGAGCCTAATAGCTCGTGCTTATTGTTTATTTATTGGATTTATTTCCTGAGCTAATGATCTGAGCTATATTAAGATGTCAAATTTTGATAGCCTATCAGTCACTAGGCCACCACCCTTTAATGACACAAACTATGCTTATTGGAAAGCCAGGATGAGGATCTTCCTTAAATCCTTAGATGAAAGTGTGTGACTGGCCACAGTGAATGAATGGAACCCTCCTATCTCTGAAGTAACTAATAGTGATGGTTCAAAATCAATGAAAGTAACGACTTATTCTCTTTGGGCCACACTTTAGAAAAGTGAAAGTAGTGTCAATGTAAAAGCACTAAATGCAATTACTTGTGCATTATCACCAGATGAATTTAAGAGAATCATCTCTTGTGAAAATGTAAAACAAGCATGGGATGTATTAGAATTGACACACGAGGGTACATCTATTGTCAAGAAATCTAAAGTCCAACTCCTCATAACTAAATTTGAAGAAATTCATATGGAGGAGAATGAGATGTTTATGGACTTCTATACTAGATTGAATGATATTGTGAACTCTATGTGGGGTCTTGGTGATAGAATCCCAGAAAGTAAAGTGTGCGCAAAGATACTACGCTCATTTCCTGAACGGTTCAATTCTAAAGTGACCGTGATTCAGGAACTTCATGATACGGATACCATGAGGGTTGAGGAACTAGTTGGTTCACTTCAAACCTATGAGTTGTCCTTTAAGGCTCCTAAAGGAAAATCAATTGCTCTCAAATTATCTAAAAATGCTTCACAAGAGAACACTTCGGACCTAGAAAATTGCGAAGATGATATGACACTTTTAGAAAAAAAATTTTACAAAATTTTCAAAAACAAGAAAAAAGTTGATTTTCAAAAGTCAAATGATAAGAGACGATCTAAACCTAGAACTCAAAAATCCTTGAAAGATAGTCAATGTTACAACTGTCAAGAGTATAGGCACTTAGCTAACAAATGTCCTAAAAAGGATGAATCAAAAAGGAAAAGTATGATGACTACTTGGGATGAATCGTCTGATTCTGAATCCTCTTCTAAATCAGAAGATTCTGAAACCGATTCGGGCGAAGATGTTAAAGCCCTTATGACTCTAGCCAAGATCACCTTTTCAGATAATGATGATATATCTAGAGAAGAAAATCTGAATAGTGATTTCGATAATGAAGATGACCTTCAGGATGCTTATAATGCCTTGTATAAGGAGAGTTGTAAAATTGCTGTCAAGATTAAATTACAAAAAGAAAAATTTTCTAAGCTTAAGGAAGATTATGAGTCTCTTGTGTTAGAAAAGTCTCATATTTTCAATTCTTTTGAAAAAACCAAAAGTGATTTAGATTTCAAAATCTCCAAAATTGAAGATTTGAGATCCAAAAATGAGAAACTCAAAAATGAGGTAGCTTCTTTTCAGAGTTTGAAAGACACATGGAGATATGCCCATGGTGATCCTAAATTGGAAAAATTATTGTCAGGATCAAGAAAATGTGGCGATCGATCCGGGTTGGGCTATGATAAGAATACATCTCCTAAACAAAAGAACATTGCTCCTAAATTTGTAAAAGGAGAGTCTTCAATCTCAAAAGAAAAGAATACTTATCAAGGTTTTTCTAAAAATTCAAGGACTTTTCAAAAACCTAAAAGTAGCCATGTCAACTTTAATTTTCAAAACCGAAATCCATTGGCTGAAAAAATAATTGATCTTCTCAAGGATCTATTAAAGTCTAACTCTATAGGTCTCTCCTATAACAACAGACAGAAAAAGACCATCTATACTCCTAAACCCAAAACAGTTCTGAAATGGGTTCCTAAAGTTGCCAGCTTGGTTGCCCACACTGCTTTCAAAGCTACAAGCCATTCAAAGTGGTACCTAGATAGTGGTTGCTCCAGGCATATGACAGGTGACAAAGCTTTATTCACCAATCTAAAAGATATGACTGACGGGTCAGTCACATTTGGTGATGGAAGCAATTGTAAGATTATTGGCCAAGGTACGGTTCAGCTTTATAACCTTCCCTTATTTAAGAATGTTTTATATGTTGAGGGCTTAAAACACAACCTATTAAGCATTTCTCAGATATGCGATAACAACCATAATGTGAAGTTTTCTAATCAAGGTTGTGAGATACTTGATAAAAGGGGTTCTGTTATATTAACTGGTTGCAGAACTTCTGAAAGCTGCTACATCGTTAGTGATGCTAGCTCATCTACTCAATCATGTTACATGGTCCATACCGATGAGACTGAATTATGGCATAAATGCCTTGGTCATGTACACTATTGGAACTTATTTAGATTGAGCAAAAGAGAACTAATTAGAGGTCTACCCAAATTGCAAAGAGTAGACAAAATATGTGGTGAATGCCAGTTGGGCAAATAGATTAGGAGCTCTCACAAGAAAGTGAACTCTAATACCACATCTAGACCACTCGAGCTTCTCCACATGGATCTTATTGGACCAACCAGATTGGAGAGTCGAGGAGGCAAAAAATACATCTTGGTTATCGTAGATGACTATACCAGATTCACTTGGGTATCGTTCTTAAAAGATAAAACTGAAATCCTAGATGAAGTGAAAAAGGTCATCAAATGAATCCAAAATGAGAAAGGTTCTCATGTTAGTAAGATTCGTAGTGATCATGGATCTGAATTCGAAAATAGTAGTTTTGAGAAATTCTGTAGAGAACAGGGAATATCACATGAATTCTCTGCGCCCAAAACACCACAACAAAATGGTATAGTTGAAAGAAAAAATAGAGTGCTTCAGGATATGGCTAATGTTATGTTGAATAGCATGAAGCTCTCTAGAAATCTTTGGACTGAAGCAGTTAATACCGCATGTTATATTATTAATCGGGTTTATACCAGTAAATCTGATAATAAGACTTCTTATGAATTATGGTTTGAAAAGAAACCTGCTGTCAAATACTTTCGGGTTTTCGGCAACAAGTGTTATATTTTACGTGATCGTGAAAATTTGGGAAAGTTTGATACGAAGAGTGATGAAGGCATTTTTCTTGGTTATTCTTTAAACAGTCGAGCTTATAGGGTTCTAAATAAGAGAACTGGTGTGATTCAAGAGTCCATCAATGTGGTCATTGATGATCATTTGAATACACCAGCTCCGAATTCAGATGATGATGAAGCTTTTATTATTGACAATCAAGACATCTCATCAAGTTAAAAAGAATCTGAACCAAGGACTGTTAAAGATCATCCACCCAATCAAATACTTGAAAACCCTCTCACTGGAGTTCGTACTCACAAACAACTTGAGAACATATGTAATTATGTTTGTTTTACATCCTAAATAGAACCGGTCAACGTAAAAGGAGCACTTTCTGATGAAAATTGGATTGTTGCTATGCAGGATGAACTTAATCAATTTATTCATAATGATGTCTGGTATCTTGTTCCTAGACCTAAAGATAAACACATTATTGGAACAAAATGGATCTTTAAAAATAAGTCTGATGAGCTTGAAAATATTATAAAAAACAAGGCTAGATTGGTTGTACAAGGATACACTCAAATTGGAGGCATCGATTACAATGAAACCTTTGCTCTAGTTGCTCGCCTTGAATCAATCAGACTTTTTATTTCCATCGCATGCTTTAGAAAATTTAAAATTTATCAGATGGATGTAAAGAGTGCTTTCTTGAATGGCGATTTACATGAAGAAGTGTATGTTGAACAACCTTCAGGGTTTGAAGACCCTAAGTTATCTGACCATGTATTTTGTCTCAAAAAGGCTCTCTATGGTCTAAAACAAGCGCCCAGGGTATGGTATGAAAAATTGACTAAATTCTTACTTAGTCATAGCTTTCAAGTAGGAAGTGTCGATAAGACGCTCTTTGTTAAGAAGAATAACAATGATATTTTGATGGTTTAAATATATGTCGATGATATTATTTATGGATCAACTTGCTCTAACATGTCTATTGAGTTTGCAGAGTTAATGAAATCAAGGTTCGAAATGAGCATGGTTGACGAACTTAACTATTTCCTAGGGTTGCAAGTGAAACAACAACCTGATGAAATTTTCATTTCCCAGACCAAATATGCTTCAAACTTGGTTAAAATGTTTGGATTTGAGAATGGTAAGAACTTTGATACTCCTATGAGTACAACGTTAAGACTCTCAAAAGACTCTATAGACAAAGATATAGATCCTAAACTATATCGTAGTATGATTGGTAGTTTGTTGTAACTTACTGCAAGTAGACCTGATATTGCATTAAGTGTTAGAATTTGTGCGAGATATCAGTCTAATCCTAAGGAATCACATCTTACTGCTATTAAACGGATTATTAGATATGTCACAAGTACTATAAATCTAGGTCTATGGTATCCTTTTGATACTAGTGTTCAATTAGCCGAGTACTCAGATGCTGATTGGGCCGGTAATATCGCTAATAGAAAATCAACCAGTGGTGGTTGTTTTTACATTAGAAATTTCTTAGTTTCTTGGTTCAGCAAGAAGCAAAGTTCAATATCTCTCTCCACTGCTGAGGCTGAGTATATTGCAGCTGGATATGCATGTACTCAACTAGTTTGGATGAAACGCATGCTAAGCGATTATGGAATTAATCAAGATTCAATGACCTTACATTGTGATAATTTCAGTGCTATAAATATTTCCAAAAATCCAATCCAACATTCACGTACTAAGCACATTGACATTAGGTATCATTACATTCGTGAGTTGTTTGAAGAAAAAGTTATTTCTTTAGAATATATATTAACCGAAAATTAACTTGCTGATATATTTACTAAACCGCTCGACAAAAGCAGGTTTAATAAACTAAAATTTGATCTTGGTATGTGCATTTTACATTGAATATTCTTGCTTGCATGTATCATAGTGTACTATATTTCATATTATATTTGTTTAAATTTTAATTTTTTACATAAAAAATGTATTTTTGGTCGATACTCGACCGATCGTGGTTGTACACGACCAGTCGTGGTACGACCAGTCGTGAACCGCACTCGACCGGTCGTGGTACTCGTGAACATGATATATTTGAGGAAAATCTCCTTCTTCTTCATTTCCACTCTGACCTACGACGAGTCGTGGCTTGACCAGTCATAGGATTTCTTGTTTTTCTTCAAAGTGAGTCCTATTTCATCATTTTTCTTGAAGATTCATGCTCTCTATGATTTGATTTGATCATCGTATAGCTAGATTTCATCTCTTTTTGGGTTTTTCAAGGGTTTCTTCTCAATTTGCTGATCTAGAGAAAACCCATCCCTTCTTTTGTGCATTTCGTTTGCTCTTTGTATATCTTCTTGAATATGAATGCTAGAGGGAAAAAGAAAACATCCCGAGGTCCATCTTCATCTAGATCTGCACCGTAATAAAATGACACCTTCGGTCACCCGAAGATGATTCTCAAGATGTACGAGATTTACGTGTCCGTAATATTATCGTTGAGCATACCACTGATCTCAATCACATTGCTCCATTTGGTATAGTCCATCTCCTTGAATCTGTTGGCTGGACTAACATTTTGCTTTGGGGTGGGCCTGCATACCAGTTCATTGCCCAATCAATGGTAGCATGCATTTCAGAATTTTCTCTTGATAATTTAACATTTTCAATTGATACTAGAAAAGAAAAATTTGAAGTAGACCGTCATTTGATATCAGGTATTATGGATATACTTGTTAGTGATGAAGGTATACCGATTCATACTTTATACGACAAACCATCTGAATCGAAAAAATGCATGTTAACACGACATTTATACAAAATTGATGTGCAATGGACGTACAAAGAGAATGTGCTCCCTTCAAAGTATTTGTTACCTAGATACAAAGTGTTACATCGTTTCTTCACTTCCAATGTGTATCCTCGGTCCGGTAATAAAACCGAGTTGACTTCTTACATGGTTCATGTGTTGCATTCTATTGCTTCTGGTACCATGGTCTGTCTTCCTTCTTTGATTTGTTATTTCATTATTCAGTTTCGTCTCCATCCGGGTCATAGTGATATTCCGTTTGGTTATCTTATGAATGTTTTAACCACTCACATGCTTATCGATAAACCTGTTAATGAGGCACCAATTCATCATCTTATTTTCAACAATTCCAATCTTAATAAGATGAAGTTGGATTTGCTTCCTGGCCAAGTAGATGAAGGTGGTGTTGGTGGTGATGGAGGTGTTGGTGGTGAAGCTGGAAATGAAGGGGAAGCCAGTGATCTTCTACAACAAGATGTTAATATGGATGAGATTTTTGATGAGATAGAATCTGATTCACCAAATGATCCAGATTATGATCCGTTTGGTTATGATGCACGCCTTCGTGTATTGGAGGAGAAAGTTGATAATATGAATATAGCTCACGATATGCGATTTAAGTACATGCGAAAATATCTTCGTCGAATCAATAAGGGCTTACACCAGATTGATCCGACTATCCCTACTCCCTCCTCTGGATTAGATTAGGTGAATTATCTTCTGGATAGTTTAACATTATCTTTTATTTTGGATATGTATTATGGATTATGATTTGATAACATTGTCTTTTGAATATTGTATTATGGATTGATGATGGCTTGATGCTTCAGGTTTATATTTTGAAATATGCTTTGTCCTTTCATATCTCTTTCTCATTATCTGCTTATTACTCTCTATGTTCTCTTTCCTTTTGTGACTTTCCCTTGCAATTTTGTGACAAAAAGGGAGAGTAGTAAGGTAAAAGGGAGTAGTATGGAAGGGGGAGTAATTTATTTGTTTGATTGATTGATTGAGAAGGATATGTGGATGAGAATATGTTATTGACTGTTTACATGAGAAGTACTCGTATTACTCAGGGGGAGTAGAGTAATTTGTGATTTTATGGCTCATGATTTCTTATTATCTTCTTTGCTATGTGTTTTGTCACAAATTTGACAAAGGGGGAGATTGTAAATGCTATGATTTCATATCCCTTTGGTTGTCAAATTTTATGGTGCCAAAACCTATATCTATGTCCCGTATATCTTGTGTTTCATGTTTGAGACTATTCTTTACTTCAAGACATCGCATTTCAAGACAAGATCTTAAATGAAGAAGTTTTCAACTCATGGATGAAGAATTCAAGTTTGCATGTTCAAGATTCAATCAAGTTCATGTCTTCAAGTTTGCATGTTCAAGATTCAATCAAGTTCAAGTATGTTAGAAGATTTTGTCAAGTCAAGATCAAGCTCAAGAAGGCCTACTACAAGATTTGTATATTCTCAAGCTTCTCTTAAGGGTCATCTGAGCGTATAGACTTTCAATGTCCATCTCTCTTTTAAGGTTTGTTTGACCTTAGATTGACCTTAGGATGGGCTTTAGTGTAGGTCATTCTGGATACATAATTCATATATTTTAATATGATTGTTTGGGCTGTTCTAAGACCAGTCCTAGAGACTTAAAGACCAGTCCTATCTCTACTACGACTAGTCTTAAGTTTTTCAGGACCATTTCTAAGTTGTTGAATATTTTTGGATCTTTCTAACTGTCCTACGACCAGTCCTGGACATCCTACGACCAGTCCTGTGAGTTCTACGACTCATATTTCGACCGGTCGTAGCCCTACGACTCAAACTCCAGCAACCAAATTGAGGGTCCTACGACCGGTCGTAGGTGTCTCACGACCAGTCGTAGGTGGCCCACGACCGGTCGTAAACCACTCAGGACCGGTCGTGGAACCACAAAATCTTATCCCGTGAAAATCTTTAAAAATCTTTGAAGCTATGACCAGTCCTAGGATCCTAAGGCCAGTCGTAGACGGGATTTTTTAGGCTATAAATAGAGCACGAACTTCAGAGTTTTAGCAATTCAATTCAATTCTATTCAAGCAATCTTTAGGCTATTCTCTGAGATAAGTTTGTGTTTGTTTTAAGCTACTTTGTGCTTATTTAATATTCCTTTTGCTAGCTTATTTATTATTTGATTTTGATCTACATTCCAATCTTATTAGAAAAGGAGAATTTCTGATATTCCTTCTTCTTAGATTTAAAATCAAATAGAACTAGCCCTTTTGATTTAAAATCAATTAGACATAGAACCATTCTTAAAGTGAGTATTGGACTTTGAACGTTGAATCAAACTTCTACTCCGATTGGTTCTACCGGGCTTCTTCAAAAGGTGATTCAGGTATTTTACATTTTTATAATTTACTTTCTTTGGTTTTGTTTGAGATTTTCCAGAAAAATCTCATTGTATTGGTTATCTGAGGAGAGCCAGAAAACTCATATTGTGGAGTTTTTGGATTGTGTAAGCCCGAGATCAAAGACACAATTGTGAAGGTTTTAGGTGAACCTGTGAAACCTATTTTGATAGTGCATGCTAATATCCCCTGTGTGAGGATATTAGGAGTGGAGTAGCATTCTGTGTGGCTGTTGGATAACAGTTGGTGTACACACAGGCGAACCACTATATATCGTTGTGTTGTGGATGTGCATTATTCTTTCATTCTTTTATTCATTCAGTTTTGTGGGTTGTATTCGTGGATGAATGTTGTAATCTTTTTATTCCAAGCAAGTGTGGGGAATGTTGTAATAACTTAAGATTTATTTCTGCAAGTTATTTTGATTTCCTTGCTTTTTATTCCTCATTGGTTTGTGATACAAAGGACGTTCTAGAAATAAGGTTGTCCTACCTTAAACCTTTGGTTTTTGGTGTAAGGTTGTCCTTAGAACTGATAAAGTATCATTCTCTTTATTTTAGGCTATTGAGATTTCTTTAAATTCAGCATTGTTCTTTATTTCTTTTATTATTCCACTGTTATTAGTTTTATTTGGCATTGCCCTATTCACCCTCCCTCTAGGGCATATAACTAGGCCCTTTCAGTCCCATGCATGGGGCTTTCCTTTATTGACCCCATCATGATGGATCCTTTAATATCTTTGCATGATGAGGTCATCTAGACCTTAGTATCATGGTGGGAATGGTATTCCCATCGTGGATTTTAATTTTTATCCATGAATGTGTAAGATCCATGTAGTAGATGCAAATCTATGTATGATGTGCGGTTGGATTTCTCTTGAGAGGGCTCAATAGTAGCAGAGCCCTTCCTTACGGCCAGATTGCTCTTCTTTCTCTTCTTTTCCCTTATTTTCATCTCTGATCATGGTGTGTGGCCCACCTTGTGGGCTAAGAAAAATCCATGCATCCAAACAAGGGAGGACGCCCATGGCATTCCACCCTATGACATGTGGCACCAAAATCTAACTAATTGGGGCATATGTAAAGGTGTTTTGGAAGGTAAGATGACTTGAATATTTGTGGGGATGACTAGGTTGGTCCATCCTCCAATTTCCTAGGATTAAATCCCATTTTTATTAGTGCTTATAATTATTTATTCCAATGTATTTTTTTTGTCCAGAAACTGTCTGGACAGATTTTTGGGCCACCTTGGGGCCTGATTCTGGTAATTTGGTGCAAAGATTGATGCAAATTAATATATGATTCTTGTAACTACATG
Organism: Magnolia kwangsiensis; assembly: GCA_037074715.1. NCBI lineage: Eukaryota > Viridiplantae > Streptophyta > Magnoliopsida > Magnoliales > Magnoliaceae > Magnolia > Magnolia kwangsiensis. Next base: position 108,204,625 of record CM073573.1, on the reverse strand, counting down.
ACCCACCTACAATTATACCAAATTTCATCCCCAATCGACCCCATTTGGGCATCCAAAAGGGTGGGCCAACATAGTGGACTGCTAAAAATTTCTGCTATACAGTTCAGCAGCATAGTCCCTTAAAAACTAAAATTTAAAAATGCTTTCTTAGATGTTGGGCCATCTTTCTGGGTCCCACCTTGTTGTAGGCTTGATGAGGGACCTTGGGCCCAAATTTTAGGAAGTTTGGAGGCCCCAGACCCACCCCATGTGGTCCCAAACATGAGGACAATTATAATTTCAACAACATTTCACCCAGGACAGTATGTAATCCTGAATTTAATTAAAATACTCCTAGGTATCCACAAATTCTAGCCAATGGACCCTTGTGCACACTGTGCCAAGGGCTGGACCGGGCTACCACGTTGGGATGTCTAGGATGACCAGAATGTTTGGGCAGACTATTTTCCATAAATAAATTAAAATACTTCTGTTATTCCAAAAATCATGAAATTTTGTGGAAATGTGGCCCACCCATGGAAGTACTAACCTACAAAATTTTATGGCCAATGGGCCCCTGTACTGTCCATGGTGTTGCCTAGAGTGGTCCACCAAGCTCGGACGTCCAGCCTTAGCTGGCCATCCAGGCTACTTTGTGGGCCCACCTTAATGTATTTTACATCCCACCATTCATCCATGTAGGTGTATAGGAGCAGTGATCATCCTCCCTCTATAATTTGACCCATCTGATTTATGTGTCGAATTTACTTCCTTCATCTAGTGGACCCCCCCCCCCCCCCCCCCCCCCCGTGACACATATGGGTTACTAGGAATTAAAATAAATTAATAAATTAATTATTTTTGAATTTTCAGTAAGCCCAGCTTGTAGGTGGGCTGGAATTTCAGCAATAGGCCCATGGTTGCTGCCCATAAATGGATGTTTTGGGGCAACATGGTCCACTAAAATTTAGGGACATTATCACACACATCTTGCCCCATTTTAATTAGATTTTTTGGGCTTAATTAATACATAATTAAGTCCCATTCCAATTGGATTCTTATTTAACTAGTCTTCTAGCTAATTGTTGGGCCTTATAACCTTGGTTGGGTTGAAACTTTCGATAGCCCCATTAGATCCTTAAGGGCTATATTTATCATGCCATTGTGATAGGTTTTATGGGTCAAATACTCAAGTAGTTGGGCCCTTTCTTGCCCACTAAAATAAACCCATACTTAGGTAGGGATGTGAGGCCCAACTTATTTTAAACATAAGGATCACCCATATGTTGGAATAATGAGCTGCCCATTAGGCCCACCACAATGAGTGGACCCATGATCTTTATGGTTGGGCCCAAACCTTGCTTGAGGGTCCACCATGTTGCCTATGCATTGGGCTTAGTGTATGGCCCACTAGACCATGGATTGCTTGGGCCTTACACTTTACTTTTATGCGTAGCGGGCTACCTTTTGGGACCCAGTTGAGGTTGGATGTCCTCCTTGGTGGCCCTAAGGTAGGCCCATAGGGTCCTTATGGGTGGTTGAAGGCCCACCTTGGACCTTGATTAGGACTGTTCCTCCATTAAGACTTTATGACTCCATTAGCTTGTGAGTCACCCCAAAGTGTTGGGCCCCCACTAGAGGACTTCACTTCTCCTTAGAGTATCTGTCTATGTATCTAGACCCTATCTCTCCTTAAGAAGGAAGAATGTATTCTACAGGTAGCGCACTTCCATCATTATAACCCATATGCATCATCTGTATGAATTGATTGCTATGTATGGTGGTCTTAAGGGATGAAGTTTCTCCCCTCATGCACATTGAGTGGTTGAAGCTTGTGCATGATCTGTATGTGTGACTCATGCATTGGCATCTCATTTTCATGATGATACCACCCTTGCTTTATCAAGGCTTTGCTTCCACAGGGATATTGGTGGATGGATGGATGTGCCGACATCGAAAATGACACTTAAGCATACAAGGTGAATAGGATGCCTATGGGTGAAATTCTCAAAACTTCCATGGTACCATGGGACTACCTTGATGTTTTGGCCGAGTGAAAATTATGAGTGTACGAGGGTATTATACCGTTAGGCTGTGACTCCCACTGTCGTGTAGTCGGTTGGATAGAGTTATGGCCTTATCCACATGTGAGGAAGGGCATTACTAGGCTGAGTCTAACCAGCTCGTGAAATGGGTCCACTGTCTTCGAGCTTTATTGGTGAGTGACTGTCCACAGGTGGGTAGTGAGGTCTTTTACGCTTGTTTAACTGTGCCAGTCCGTAGAGCGGCAGTCATTCCGTAGTGTAATGGACCCCAGTGATTTTCTTATGATTGGAAATGTACTTAATATGAGGATTGGATAGGAGCACTAGCATTACTTGCATTGCTTGCATCGGCTGTATAAGCCCCTTCATGCATCACCTTGGTATCGCGCTCAGTACTCATTGCATTGTATTCATGATAAGCCTTAGAAAGGTTAGTGATATTCTCATTGAGCATGTTTCCTTCCATGTACCTCCTGTTATTCTTCTGTGTACTATTATCACACACTTTCACCACCCTCTAAGCTTCTATAAGCTTATGCACGATTGATGTGTGTAGGAGACTCTAGGCAGGCATCGCAGTGGCAGAGAGTGGAGTAGAGTTGAGCTTGAGGACTCCAGTGCTGCTGACTTTTCTCTCTTATCCCATTATCTTATGTATGTCCTTTTAAACCTAATGTAAATTGTAAAAGTTTAAATTCTTAGTGGATTTTATGATGTGTGCCCCTTGTTATTCTCAGATGTACTTGATGTAAATCTTGGTATGCTCATATTGAAATGATTATAATGCTATGAAAATTCTCCTTGTAGAATCCCAGGATCGTAACCTGTCTCAGGAGCTGAGAATGGGGTACTACGGAGGCTGTTGTAGCCAGAACTGGCCATGGGGTTCCTTGTGAGTCTGATTATCGAGTCTGGGGTGTGACTGGAGATGGTATCAGAGAATAGTAAGTAATTCTAAAATAATTCAGGATAACATCGCATGTCTACTTAGCGCATAGGACAAGTAGTGTCCCAAGTCCCTTCTGTTCGCTCTGTACCAAGCCTGTAATTGTCCTGATTTTTTGTGTCATCATTATTTTGTAGAAGATGCCGCCTAGACATGACACTCGAGGTCGTGGCGCTCGTGGCCGTGGTGCTTGTGGTCACGATACTCGTGGATGAGGCGCTGAGATACCAATCCTACTCGAGCACATCCTGCTCCTATTGTTGAGGATCTGATTCTAGAGGTCCCGATCCACCCTATTCCTCTGGTTGAGCCTGTAGTGCCCACCCCTTCAAATGCTCCATCTCCCCCACTAATTTCCCCTCATCAGCCTGTTGTTTCGGTTGCAGAGGCTCCTGTTCCGTCGGCTGCACCTGTACCTCCGCCCGAGGCAAGTGCTGCTCCTTCCTTTTCGATAGTACCTATAGGAGCGGAGCATTTCCAGTAGCTGATGCAGCTTGTTGCCACCGCATTACAGACCTGTCAGCCTATTACCGTTGAGGTTTCTGGACAGTCTAACTTGTCGCGTGCGAGCGCAATATCTCGAGAGTTTTGACAGCATGATCCCCAGAGGTTTAGTGGTGACCTTGACCCTTCTTCCGTCAAAGCATGTCGCACTGAGATTGCAAGGATTTTTGTCACTATGCTGTGTCCTGCAGATCAAAGAGTTTCCCTTGTGACCTATCTTCTTTAGGGTGAGGCCCGTCATTAGTGGTTGGCCATATCTAGGATGGTCGGGCCTCAGTTTGTTTGGATGTGGGAGGAGTTCATGGTCCGTTTTGAACAGAAATTCTTCCCTGAGCATGTTCAGATCTAGCAGGCGATGGAGTTTGAGACCCTAGTGTAGGGTGATTTGTCTGTATCTTAATATGAGGCCCGTTTCTTAGCCTTGTCTAGATTTTCTCCTCATCTCACCAATGATGAGAAGATGAAGGCCCGTTATTTTGTAACCGGTTTACATCCTGCCCTTCACAGCCGTGTAGTAGGGCATTGTCTAGAGACGTTCGACCAGGTCATACATTAGCCAATAGTTTATGAGGAGGACTGGGCTATGACCTAGAGGTCGAGAGAGTAGAGTTCCAGTGGAGACCAGAAGAGGAGAGCACCAACTGAAAGTTTCAGACAACATCGTTAGCAGAGACGGAGGGGCATATCAGGGTTTCGACAGCCTGCAGTTCAAACAGTAGCTTCATCATCGTCATCGACATCGCCAGCCGCTTCATCTTTCGGCCCCTTTTTTGGTGTTTGCTTAAGTTGTGGGCAGGCCGAGCATCGGAGGCATGAGTGACCTCTCCCTATTCAACAACAGAGACCACTGTAGTTGCCTCCTCCTCATCCCCCTCAACAGCAGCAGAGAGCACAACTTCCACTCGTCGCTCCTAGGGCTCCTCCTCAGTATCAGAGGCAGTCAGGCAAACCTCCTCATCAGAGACAGCAGCAGCAGCAACACCAGCAGAGGGGATATCCATATGTCTGGTCTCTGGGTCCAGTATATATCGTAGCCCAGTAGGCACAGACTCAAGACCCCTAGTCTTCTGGTTTGCTTCCTCTACCAGCTCAGGGCTGCTTTTATTCTACATAACTGGTGTCAGGCCAGGACCCACAGTCATCTACCGGTGGAGTCGTTTAGGGTATTCTTCTTATTTTTTCTTGCATCGCTTATATTTTTTTTTATTCTGACGCTTCTCATTCTTTTATGGCCAAGTAGTTTTACCGATCGACTGGTATTCCAGAGGCCGTGTCTAAGGCCTTGGCCGTTTCGACTCCCATAGGGAAGTCGATTGTGTTGACCCGTCACTGCCCTTCATACCGGGTGTTAGTAGGCGAGATGTTCCTTCCTGCCGATCTATTCGTGATGCCGATGTCAGGATTTGATGTTATTCTGGGTATGAACTGGCTTGCGAAGTATCGTGCCATCTTAGACTGTGCCGCGAGGATAGTCACGTTTCACATTCCATACTTGCCAGTATTCCAATTTGTCACCGAGCCTAGGGGAGAGCCATTATCTAGATTCTTGGCTTTTTTCATTGAGGATTCTATGGCAGAGTGTATTGAGTAGCTGCCAGTTATTTGCAAGTACCTAAATGTACTCCTGGAGATACTGGGTTTGCCACCGCATTGGCAGGTGGAGTTTCAGATTGATCTAGTGCTCGATACCGTGCCTATCTCGAAGCCCCCTATCGGATTGCACCGTTGGAGTTGAGGGAACTGCAGGAGTAGTTGGATGAACTTCGGGAGTTAGGTTTCATTCATCCAGCAGTTCACCTTGGGGAGCCCCGGTATTGTTTATGAAGAAGAAGGATGGTTCGTTGCGGCTCTGTGTGGATTAACGTGAGCTTAACAGAGTCACCATCAAGAACCGATACCCGCTTCCTTGTATTGATGATCTGTTCGATCAGTTACAGAGTGCATAATACTTTTTCAAGATAGACTTACACTTTGGTTACCATCAGATTCGGGTCCGAGAGGACTTTCCGAAGACAGCTTTTTGGATGCGCTATGGTGACTTTGAGTTTCTGGTCATGTCGTTCGGACTGACCAATGCGCCCGCAGTGTTCATGCAACTGATGAATGAGGTCTTCTGGCCATTCCTAGATTAGTTCTTGGTGGTATTCATTGATGATATTCTTGTATATTCGAGGACTCGGGAAGACTATATTGAGCACTTGTAGATTGTGTTGGAGACCCTCCGTGCCCACCAGCTGTATGCGAAACTGGAGAAGTGCAAGTTTTGGCAGGAGGAGGTAAAGTTCCTCGGTCACATGGTGAGGAGGGAGCATGTCACTATGGACCCCTCGAAGGTTGATGCAGTGTGTCAGTGGGGCCAACCCACGAACACGTTTGAGATTGTAACACCTCGAATTTTTTCCAACCCAAATTTAGACGTCCTTAGGCAATGGGTCAACAATATCACTCTCAAATCTCAATTCCAAAGCCAAAGAAATCATTTAGAACAAAATTCTTTAAAAATTTAATATGAATTAACTAGCGCTACACTAGATTACCTGTGAAATAAGCACCAACCACTTTAAATACGATCTGTAAGACCCAAAACCTGTAGAATCAGTAACGCTACGCTATCCTAAAATTCAGGATCAATCTCTAAACCCAATTGCTCTCGGGAGCACTTTGAAACCTTGTATCGGACCTGGACCGCCCGTCGAAAGTCTGATAGCGATGAACTTAGACCATTATGACCGCCTAGTTGGACTTGACTACCGCCGCGAAAATCACGTCCAAACGATGCTTTGAGACGATTTCCTTGAGTCCAGAGTGAAGATTGTGAGAAAATGAAGATTTTTAAGAAATTAAATTTAATTTTAAGTAATCTGGAACGTGTCTCTTGCGCGATGATTTTAAGCGTTTTGACCGTTAGATTTCGACCCAAATTTACCCTCGGATCAGGATAGGTGACCCATATATGTCATAGCACTTGTGGCCCTGATCGAGTTTCGGTGACCGCTGAACTGAAACTGGTACACCACGGTCGATTTGAAAACCTGACCGGACTAAAAACTTAGCTTGACCTAGATCCGATAGTAGAAAGCTTAAGTCCGATCACATTTAGTAACAAGACCTCCATAAGTGCTCCGTTGAGACGAAACAGTCCGTATTTGGACAAAACCTAAGTATACCATGGCTCTGAGTCTAATTTGGAGAGTTTTGGGCCTATATAAGGACCTTAAACCCTCACTCTCTCATCTCATACGAATTTGGGAAAACCTAGGAGAGAGAGAAGAGAAAAGAGCGAGAAAGTGTGAGAGAAGTGGGAGGATCTTCCTGCTATCCTACCCTGCTATCCTACGTGCTTAACCATCACGATCTAATCGCTTTTTCGACGATTCTAACTTCGTTCTTAGGTAAGAAAGCCTAACCCTAACCTGTTTTAGGGTTTCAATTGGTGCAAGTGGTGAAGTAGCTAACCTAAATCATACTGTAGGTTTCCAATCAGTCGTTGATAAAGATTTAGAGTCTCTATTGAATTCGTTACACTTCTACGGCGTAAGGTGTGGATTTTAGATGCTTAGGTTACCTGTTTTCAAAGCTTTCAATGCCGTTTAATGGTAGATTGTTGATAAGGATGTTGTTTGACATGTAGAACATGCTGTCTATTTTTCATTTCGAATACGTACGAAGAATATGAGATTTAGGGTATTTTAGGTATTTATAGGAAATACTGTATACGTATGAATTTTGCTAATAAGATTGCCATGAGTATTTTCCGTGTATCTATGCTAGTTATGCGTGTATGATCTGTTTGGAGAAGAGATTCGTCCTAATGTATATTTTGGCCGACATATGCTATGTAGACTAATATGTGTAGTTTAAGTGTTTGTATAAATGCTTGTATGAGTATATACGTAGTAAATAATGCTTTACTTGGGTGTTGAGATAGGATTCTCAACTACCTTAGCGATGTTTATGATTTCCTCCATGCAAGTTGTTTAACTTAGTCGCTTTACTTTGAAATGCATGAGTATGGATTCTTATTCATGTTGTATCTTATAACATGTTGGGAAATATGCTTGAATTATTTGGTTATTTCTTTTCTGGCTACTGTACATGTTTACTGGTTAATATGGAATGTGTTTGGGGCTATGTTATGGTCTAGGCAATCGGTAACAAATTTGAGCTTGTGGTTGGCCTCTATTCACCACGCAAGACGTCTTTGACGAACCCGAGTCGTGCGTTGCTTGTCGGCAGTGGTTAGGCCACACGAAGTGATTATGCACTTCATGTCGTACAACTCAACGGACGCTCGTACTAGTCGAACTTGTCAAGTAACCCGATTGACCGTTGTATGTTTACCTTGTATTGGTCATAACTGCTTGAACCTAGGGTACTGAACTTATCTGTGAAAATCCTGATAACTGTGGTACCTTGATCCATTAAGACTCATGAGCCGGGCATGGTGGTATGGGACACCGTGGTTGAGCTGTCGGCCTACGCTGGGGCCATGAGCCTCCCCATAGTGACTAGTGAGCAATCCAGACTCGTGAGCGGATTATGGTGGTATGGGACACTATATTCGAGCTGTCGGCCTATACTGATAAGGTGATGGGGGAGCGGTGCAACCAGTGCGTGTAACAGTCCTGACAGCCCTTTGTAGTGACCTCGAGCATACTCTGAATCCGCAGAGAGGCGACGAGCCTTCCCGTAGTAAACAGAATATAAACTAGGCCTGTATTGATAAGGTGATGGGGGAGCGATGTAACGAGTGCGTGTAACGGCCCTGGCAGCCCCTGCAACGACCTAGAACCGCATCATCGTATGAGATTAACTAGGAGTGACGACCCTAGACAAGATCCTTGTTTGAGAATGATATAAGGGAGGTACCTTAGTTTCTCAATCCTGCTGTATGAAAAGGACTAATAACAACTCAATAATCATGCCCATATCACATTGCATGTGCCTGAAAGATGTGGAGCACTTGAGGGACGAAAGCATGCCACGAATGTAAGATGGTGTCGCACGAGAGAGTATGTTGGCGAGAGCATGCATCATTATTGCATCTCATCCTTGCATTAATCAAAGTATTTAGGAATGTTTGATTGCTTGCTTTACCATTATCGCGTGATTGATTTAATAACATGCTAATCTTTGCTCCATGATTCCACTGAGTTGATCACTCACTCCCACGTTACGGGACGGTGCTATACACACCAACCAGTCCCTGTTTTAGTTTCAGATGATAGCGTTGCTTGTGAAGCGGAGCAGGACTTTTACGATGATGAGGAGGGTTTCTCCTATAGGCAACTATTAGGCGGGTCTATGTAGACCATGTTCTGATCGACAGGGTTACAGGGAGGTTGATTAGACGCCATGACACTTGTCATTTTGCACTTTTGAAGCACTCATGTATACTCTTTTTGTTCATTTTTAGAGTATACATGTATATATTTAACCTGGTAACATGTTCACACTCTGGAGACTTACAACAGTTTATATATGTTATATATCTAACACAGTCTTCCGCTTGCATAATTTAACTGTCTCTGGAGTATGATATGTTGTTTTGGTATAATCTCACTCATGTTTAATGCACTCATACGATCAACACTCAATCATCATTATATTATGTTACATAAGTGATGCGTTGGAAATCGGGAATGGAGCTTATGCTCGACCCTCGATTTTCAGGGCATTACAGAGATCCTCAGCTTCCTTAATCTAGTGGAATATTATCGACGGTTTATTGAGGGTTTCTCCAGTATTACAGCACCGCTGACCCAGTTGATGCCGAAGGGCGTTGAGTTTGTCTGGAGTGACGCTTGCGAGGAGGCATTTACGAAGTTGAAGGACCGCCTCATGTCCTCTCCTGTTCTCACTCTTCTTGATGGGAGTAAGGGTGTAATGCCCCGTGTTTTTAGGACCCAAGTATATGACTCGTTTCTTAAAAAACTTGAGTGTTAACCTTAAAGGATGGTCAAATTTGAGTATATTTTTTTCCTTTATAAGAGTAGGCAGATGAGCATAGAGTGAACAAATCAACATAAGAGAAATTTTATTATCTTTCAAATATACAAGCAGCCTATAATGACTTATACAAACCATTGTCTCAACATTAACAATTACAAGATTTGCATACATAAGAAATAACAGAAAGTATATAAATGTAATCGCATGACCACGCAGCTCCTCTTAGCAATATGGTCATGCATCCATGGCACCTGCACAACTCCTTATCAAGTCTGAACATATACATTATTTGGGCCACCTGTTCTACCTGTACGGTTGTATATTTGATGGATGAGTAGCCAGCTCAATGTGAATTCCCCTCAAGATTACACACCACCGCATTAGGTAAGCATAGTTATAAAAAAATAAGGCAATCAAAACAATACATGATGCAATCTTTTTAAATGCATGGATGTGTGAATGCACATCGACCTGGGGATGCACATCCAGTCGGACTTAGGCTCGTCACCCAGGCAATCATCGACCTGGGAAAATCATCCAGTCGGACAAGGGTCGATAGTAAATGGTCCGGGAGCTAGCGAAACGATACCCCAACAAGTCTAGGGCATGTGCTACAGCATCCATAATTGTCATCCGTTATCGTCAATATGTTATGAATGCATGATTAGCCAGCCATTATTAATCCAGTTACAATCAGCCAATTTAAGTAACTCAATGGTCACTACGGCGGGCTCGTCACCTAGCGTAGGCCGACAGCTCAAGCATAGTGTCCCATTATTACTATCCCCAACTCATGAGATTTTTTCATCTTACGATGCTTAATGGAACCCATCGACTAGTGGCCAATCATATTACAATATATGGGGCTTACCATCATGTGGTTGCATAGTATAAAACACTGAAACCATACAGGGAAAATACCAGGACAGAGTCACATAGGGCGATATTAAAACCATATGATAAAAGACCATCCTTGAAAACCATTGGACACAACAACCCTGGATGGTAGGCCCACATCAATGGTTAATTTAAATCATCATTCAATAACCACTAAGTCGATGGTCCATTACTATCACAACCAGTCGGGTTACATTTAAAGTATGGGTGTACACATATAGGGGGGAGTTTTCCACTGGTGTACCAGTTTAAGTTCCATAAGCAATTCATAAATAATCCACAAACATGAATAAATATGCAGGATAAACATTAAGCATGTAATACAACAATTTAATTCTAATAATTAACACATGTGACTATGAAGTGGATATATCAATTACAAGTTAAAAAAAATAAATTATAACTTAAGCTAATGTGAAAATGGAAAGCTCAAGGGGAAGAATCATCACCTTATGTCTTGAATTGCCTCCTAGTATCGCTAAGTGCTGGCGTCCTTAGAGTAACATCCTACCACAAATTACGAACTTGTACAATTAGATCCAAGTTTTAATCACTACCTAGGGTTTAGGATCATAGCCTAGGGTTTGAATTACTTTATCTTTAGGGTTTCACCCTAGAGTCTATGTCTAGGCTCAGATCTTAGGGTTTGGACCCTAGTTGGTTTGCACTTGACTTTAGTGTTAATTTAGTAATATTCATTAACGCTAGTGTTATAATTAATATTAGTTAATAACCATCATGGTGGTAATTAATATTGTGATATGTTATTTATGATTGAACGATACCTCGGTATTTAATAATGGGATTATTTTAATTTCTTGTATGTAAATAGATACTTTACTTTTGGCCATGCATTCTTGATATTTGCAAATCCTAATGATGATGGAAATGGTAACAAGTTAATTTGATAATTAAGAAGTAATTGTTAACATTAGGAGTAGCTACCATAGTAATAATAATAATTATGATGACGATAATCACTAGGATCTACTATTAAGGATAATATTTGAGAGAGATAACTTAAACTATTATAGTTTGTTAGTTACATTTCTGTTTATCCTAACTAACTTGAGCACAAGTAACCTACTAATGGTTAGCCATATCTAATAATTACAATAATTATAATAACACTAATGATGATGATATTTAATAATAGAGTCATAATTGATGATAACAATAATAATAGCACTAATTAACACATTGTAATATTTATTTACAATTTGTAGTTGATGTCATTAAAATGGCATTGATCGCTACAACAGATAGAAAATAATTGTGATCTAATTAACAACAAAAGGAGATAACGACGAACCGGCTGATGAAATGATAATACTCACCTTGTTGACTCGGTTTGGGTCGAGTCGACTCGGCTCAACATAAGCACACATCTACTTTCTCCCTTCTACTCTCTTTCTCTCTGCTGGAATGTACAGCCATATTTGGACTGGACCCAAGTCCAGCTGGACCTAGACCGAGTTCAAGCTCAACTCGAACCTAGACTCACCGGCCACAAAAGGGTAACGAGTCGACTCATACTCAAACCCACTCTCTCCTTCTCTCCATCTATTCCTTCTTCTCATTTCCCCCTTCTTCCTGTTTAAATGGGTCCAGCAATACCTGGACTTAGCCTCCCACATCAGGCCCAACTCGTAACCCAGTGAGTCAAGTTGAGGTGGTGCAACAGGTAGTGTAACAATGGCACCGCCGTTTTTCCTCTCTTCTCTCTCTCACTTCCTTTCTTTCCTTTCTCTTCCTTACTCCCTCTCTCTATTCTCTCTTCTCCTCCCACTATGTTGGGACGTCCAGCAAGAAGCCTGGACTGAACCCCAACCGCGCAGGCCCTAGTGAGTCGACTCGATCACACGGAGTGGTGTGGTTCGAGCTCAGGCCGCCCCCCTTACTCCCTCTCCCTTTCTCTATTCTTCTTCCTTCTTCCTCCTTTTCCTTTCTTCTTCTTCTCTGGATAGTGGCAAATCCAACCCTACCAGGACCCATCATGAGTAGGAGGGCTCGGTGGTGCGGCTCATCTCTAAATGAGGAAGAATACTCGGGCAACAATGGTGGACGCCTTCCTATTGCTTCTTTCTCCATTCCGACGATATCGAAGGGTTTTTAAGGATGTAATGGAGCTCAGTGATGTGTTAGACCAAAGGTTTGAAGGGTTTTTGGTGGTGGGTTCGGACTTTGAAAGTTCCATCCGTATTCCTTCTCGAGCAGCTGTGGTAAGAGGAGATAAGGTGTGTTTGCTGAGAAGAGATGTTTTCTCCTCTTCTTTTAGGAAAACCTAAATCCCCTAGGCTGTTGGATCTTCAACGAGCGTCCCAGATTAAATTTGGTGGAAACCGGCTCTCAAAATCGTTGGCAAGAACTAAAACCGGCACTAGTTTCGTTTGGAATGCCCTAACACGTGAGTGGCACATGGATGGTCAGGACCCGTCCGAAATAGTGGTCTCTGATTGGACGAGAGAACCTCACACGGATTGCAACAGTTGGTGGAAAAAAAATGGCGAGACAGTTTCCCATTTTTGGAAATAAACTCACACATACAGTCGATTTTTTCCCAGGTTTGTGCCCACGCATGCACTTGACATTGTGTGAAATAGGTGGGGTTATGGTCAGCCGTGGGCCCTGCATTAGATGAACGGTTCGGATCTTCCAACCGTGATGAGATGGTGGGCCATCCGTTGCTCAAACGTAAGAAGGGAAAACGCAGACGTGTTTCCTTTTTCAAATGTCCGCAGGCGGGAGTCTTCCTGATTTTGGGACTTCGGGTCAACGAGCTCTGACCGTTCTCCTTGGAATGGTGCACCGTGAGTGCACATCCTTGTCGTGCACGCACACTCTGAGGTGGGGGTCCATCATGTTGATTGTGATAAATCCACTCTGCTCATTCCCCCCGGAGGCTCTAATCAAACCTTCTGACAAAAGTTAAGGCACATCTAAGGTTTATGTGGGGCCCTCAACCTGATCTGTAGTTCCTAATGGTGGTTTCTCATCGATCTAATGGCCGGATCATCTCGGGCTTAAATGTCAATGGTCGAAACGGTCCAATGGCTGTTCGTATGTCTTTTGTAATGATTTACTAAGTATTAACATTAATGCTAATTTTAGTATGAATTACATATATCATTATTTATTTTCCCTTATTACTATCCTTATTAATGTTATTATTATTATTATTTTCATTATTATATTACGATTATTATTTTCTAAGGTGTTTATCATGGTTTGCATCTTGATCAACAAATTTTATTTTCTGTAGGGCTTGATAAGAAAGATTTAAATTTGTAAGTGAGTCATGTTTCTTAAATGCATAGGTTATTTTACAATCTATGACGATCTAACGGTCGGATTGTTCCGAAATTGAATGTCAACGGCTAAAATGGGTCTATGGAACCATTTAAGTAGATTTTAATGGTCGGGTTATGAATTAAATGTTCTAATATATATATTTATAACATTAAATAACATTTAAAAATATTTTATATTTCATTTTAATTTATTATATATATATATATATATATATATATATATATATATATATATATATATATATATATATATATATATATATCAATTATTCGTATTTAATTCTCATGGTTCTCTCTTTGGAGATGTTCTTCATATTTTTCAAGGATATATTATTTATTTGTATTTAGATTTATATATATATATATATATATATATATATATATATATATATATATATATATATATATATATATATATATATATATAGTTATATGTACATTTCTAGTTTGTTCACGTGGATAACAACCCAATTAGAGCAATTTATTCATTTATTCAGTCTTCTATAAGTATTTGATTATAAGGATTAAATTATTTAGGCTTGTAAGTGGGCCAAAATACATGGGTTTTTAACGTTTATTTACCAATTTATTTAAATCAATGGTAGGATATGAGATATTAGCATTCTGACTATTGAAACTAAGTAATGAGTTATGACTTATCAAATGATGGCGAACAGTGTACGTTATTTGTATCTTCATACAAATACGCTAATCTAGATTATAATAGTAACACTCGAATATAGAAAATTACGAGGTGTTACAAAGGGTTTCGTTATTTTCATCGATGCTTCTAGAGTTGGCTTGGGTGTTGTACTGATGTAGCATGGGAAGCCAATGGCGTATGCCTCACGCCAGCTCAAGGTCCATGAGCTGAACTATCCCACTTATGATTTGGAGCTTGCAGTGGTCATCTTTACACTGAAGGTGTAGAGGCATTATCTATATAGGGTCAGGTTCGAGCTATTCTCAGATCACAAGAGCTTGAGGTACTTATTTTCGCAGTCCGAGTTGAACTTGCGTCAAAGGTAATGGATGGAGATGTTGAAGGACTATGATTTTGATCTTCAGTACCACTAGGGCAAGGAAAATGTGGTGGTAGACGTGCTTAGCCATCAGCCATGAGGTCTGGTGGTATAGATGATGGTGCGTGAGTGGCAGATGCTTAAGGATGTTTCAGAGTATGACTTTGAGTTCGGTCTGCAGTCTTCCATTGTTCAGCTTTTGAGCTTGTCAATTCAACCCTCTTTGGTGGCCAAGGTGATCGAGGCTTAACAGATGGACGAGTCGCTTCAAGAGTACTGAGCAGAGGCCACATCCGTGGAGTAGTCAGACTGGTAGATTGGTTCTGATGGTGGGTTACACTTCAAAGGCCGATTGTGTGTCCCGGACGTGCCAGAGTTGTGTCGTAATCTGATGACCAAAGCACACTGATTGAGACTTACTATTCACCCAGGCTCCATGAAGATGTATCGTAATATGTAAAGGCAACACTTTTGGCAGGGGGTGAAGTGCTAGATTGTTAGTTTTGTGGCTGAGTGTGACACATGCCAGCGTGTCAAGGCCAATCATCAGAGACCCCCTGGCCCTTACAACCATTGAGCATTCCAGAGTGGAAGTGAGAGCACGCATCAATGGACTTCATCACTGGGTTGCCGAGGACTCAGCGTGGCCATAATGTTATCTGGGTCATCGTCGATCGTCTGACAAAGTCGGCTCATTTCATTCTAGTGCGTGCATCCTAGTATATGAATTGGCTCACAAAGGTGTTCATTGAGGAGAGAGTGAGACTACACGATGTTCCAGTTTTGATCATTCAGACCAAGACTCTAGATTTATGTCTCAATTTTGGAGGAGT
The DNA here is from genome assembly GCA_037074715.1 of Magnolia kwangsiensis. Taxonomy (NCBI): domain Eukaryota; kingdom Viridiplantae; phylum Streptophyta; class Magnoliopsida; order Magnoliales; family Magnoliaceae; genus Magnolia; species Magnolia kwangsiensis. The sequence goes on along the minus strand of CM073573.1, from coordinate 108,189,136 downwards.
TTCCAGCAGGCGCTGGGGGTCACTTTGCGTCTCAGCACCGCTTAACATCCATAAATAGATGGGCAGACCAAAAGGGTCAACCAGATCCTTGAGGATATGCTCAGAGATTATGTGATCAACTTTGCGGGCAGTTGGGATAAGCATATGTGCCTCACCAAGTTTGCGTACAACAACAGCTATCAGGCAACTATCGGCATGACTCCTTTTGAAGAACTTTATGGCAGACCGTGTAGATCTCCTATTTGTTCGAACGAGGTAGGAGAGCATCATCTCTTAAGTCCTAAGCTTGTGCTACAGACGTTAGAGACTATTAATGTTATCAAGCAGAGGATACACATAGCTCAGAGTCGGCAGGAGAGTTTTACTGATCGTCGATGTCATCCCCTCGAGTTCGCAGTCGGGGACATGGTATATCTCAAGGTCTCGCTTATGAAAGGTGAGGTTCACTTTGGTGAGAAGGGCAAACTCACCCCGAGATTTATTAAACCTTTTGAGATTACTGAGTGTTTAGGCGCTATGGCCTATAAGCTTACCTTACCTCCTGATTTATTTATGATCTACGACGTATTCCATGTTTCTATGTTGTAGAAATGTGGGTCAGACACTACTCCTATGATTGATTGGCAGCCACTCGAGGTCTATGAGGATGCTTCCTACATTGAGCAACCGATTCATATTCTTGATCAGAAGGAGCATGTCCCCAGGACCAAGGTCATTTCCTTGGTGAAGGTGCAGTGGGGTCATCATTAGGAGGCCGAGGTGTCTTGGGAGCGAGAGGACGAGATTAGAGAGCGATATCCCCATTTTTTCTATGATTGATTGCTTGTATTACCTTCTCCTACAATTGATGATTGAGATATATTTATATGATGATGTTTATGCATTTTTGTTGTTACGGTTTTGATAATTTTGATGAAAAAATTTCTTCGTTGATGGGAAGGATTGTGAGACCCGACCCGAGTTCGCATGTGAACATGAGTGTGTATGAGTATGCATTTCATTCATCTTGGTCCCGCAATCCTACCAGTAGAATTTCGGTGACCCTCGACCTACGGTTTACATTTACGATGATCCTTAAATTCCATCATATAAACTCGATCCAAATTGACTCGAAACTAGTGCCATAGCGACCACATTGTCACCGCGGTTCCAATGCCGTGTCTTGTGTAGCAATCCAAGTTATAGATCATGAGTTGTGGGTTGTGCTCATTCTAGGCCATTGATCGTGATTGTGGTGCCCTCCTAGGTTTTGGTTAAGTCCCTAGCCTAGGTTTCATCACCCTAGCCATCATAGGGTAGGTGGAGTAGGCTAGGTCCCTAGCCTACTTAACTAGCTAGCAATCCTAGGTCCTCTTACCAAAGAGGGCTCCTTTTTTTTATTTTCCATACAAAAGCCACTTTCCCTCTTACCTATATATGAAATTTTCAGAATTTCTCTTCTCTAAGGAAAAAGAGAGAGAGAGTCCCTTTCCTAGAAAAGTAATCATTACTTTGGCAAAAACCCTCCCTTGTTAGCCTTTCACTTCATTTCTCTCCTCTCCCTCTCATTTCTCTCTACTCTCTTCTCCTAGTAACATTGTAATATTTTAGCCCCTTATCTCCCATTTCTCTCTCCATCCATCCATCGAAACCTCTTCTCACCCCTTTATCTTGCTTCCTTGGACCCTCAGAAGCTTGGAGTGGATTTTTGGTTAGAGATCTTAAGGTGGGTGCTTCTTTATGGTATAATCTGATTTTTATTTTTATTTGTGTAGATCCCTTCCTCTCTTCATGATGGGAGTGTAGGACCCACCAATCAATGGTGGAGGTCCCACACGTCCCCATAGGTGTGGCCAAATCGCTCACCTTATGCATGCATGTCTCATGTATGGGGCTTTCCTTTATGGACCCCATCATGATGGATCCTTTAATATCTTTGCATGATGAGGTCATCTAGACCTTAGGATCATGGTGGGAATGGTATTCCCCCCATTCATTTTAATTTTTAGCCATGCATGTGTAAGATTCATGTAATAGATGCAAATCTATGTATGATGTGTGGTTGAATTCCCTACAGCCAGATTGCTCTTCTTTCTCTTCTTTACCCTTGTTTTCATCCATGATTATGGTGTGTGGCCCACCTTGTGTACTAACAAAAATCTATCCATCCAAACAAGGGAGGGCGGCCATGGCATTCCACCCTACGACATGTGGCCCCAAAATCTAACTAATTGGGGCACATGCAAAGGGTTTTTGGATGGTATGATAGCTTGGATATTTGTGGGGCTGAATAGGATGCTCCATCCTCTAATTTCCTGGAATTAAATCCCATTTTTATTAGTGTTTATAATTATTTTATTCCAATGTATTGTTACTGTCCAGAAACTGTTTGAATAGATTTTTGGGCCACCTTGGGGCTTGATTTCTGGTGATTTTGTGGGAATACTAATACAAATTAATATATGGTTATTGTAGCTACATTACCCACCTACAATCATACCAAATTTCATCCCCAATAGACCCCATTTGGGCATCCAAAATGGTGGCCCAAGATGGTGGATTGCTAGAAATTTCTGCTATGCAGTCCAACAACATAATCCCTTAAAAACTAAAATTTAAAAATACTTTCTCAGATGTTGGGATATATTTATGTGTCCCACCTTGTTTTAGGCTTGATTAGGAACCTTGGGCCCAAATTTTAAGAATTGTGGAGAACCCGGACCCACCCCATGTGGTCCCAAACATGGGGACAATTATAATTCTAGCAACTTTTCACCCAAGATAGTTTGTAATACCGAATTTAATTAAAATAATTTTGGGTATCCAAAAATTATAAAAATTTATAGGGAGGTGGTACACCAATTTAAGACTCACCTACCAAATTTTAGTGCCAATGGACCCCTTCACACATCGTGGCAAGGGCTGGACCGGGCCACCACATTGGGACGTCTAGGATGACCAGAATATTTGGCAGACTATTTTCCATAAATAAATTAAAATACTTATTCTATTCCAAAAATCATGAAATTTTTTAAAGGTGTGGCCCACCCATGGAAGTACCAACATACAAACCTTTAGGGCTAATAGGCTCCTGTACTATCCGTGGTGTGGCCCGGAGTGGCCCACCAAGCTGAGACGCCTAGGTAGGGGCATCCAGCCTTGGCTGGCCATCCAGGCTACTTTGTGGGTCCACTTTAATGTATTTTATATCCCACCATTCATCCATGTGGGTCCATAGGGGCCGTGATTATCCTCCGTCTATATGTTTTCATTCTTCGGGCCCATTGGATAGGTTTTGGGGCCAAATACCCTGACCTATAGGACTACCCACCATAGGACGCCCAGCCCATTGGGCTGTGCTGGAAGTCCAGTCCAACAACATGACCCATCTGATTTATGTGTTTAATTTACTTCCTTTATCTGTTGTAACCCCCTTGTGACATGTATGGGTTACTAAAAATTAAAATAAATTTATAAATTAATTATTTTTGAATTTTCAGTAAGCCTAGATTGTGGGTGGGCTGGAATTTTAACAATAGGCCCATGGTTGTTGCCCACAAATGGATATTTTGGGGAAGCATGGTCCACTAAAATTTAGGACGTTATCACACACATCTTGCCCCATTTTAATAAGATTTTTTGGACTTAATTAGTACATATTTAAGGCCCATTCCAATTAGATTCTTATGGAACTAGTCTTTTAGCTAATTGTTGGGCCTTATAACCTTGGATGGGTTGAAACTTTCGATAGGCCCATTGGACCCTTGGGTCCTATATTTATCATGCTAATGTGATGAGTTTTATGGGTTAAATACTCAAGTAGTTGGGCCCTTACTTTCCCACTAAAATAAACTCCTACTTGGGCCGAGATGTGAGGCCCAACTTACTTGTTTTAAACATAAGGATTACCCATATGTTGGAATAATGGGCCGCCCATTAGGCCCACCACAATGAGTGGACCCATGATCTTTATGGTTGGGCCAAAACCTTGCTCGAGGGCCCACCATGTTGCCTATGCATTGGGCTTAATGTATGGCCCACTAAGCTGTGGATTGCTTGGGCCTTGGACTTTACTTTTATGCGTAGCAGGCTACCTTTTGAGACTTAGTAGAGGTTGGATGTCCTCCTTGGTGGCCCTAAGGTAGGCCCATAAGGTCCTTATGGGTGGTTAAAGGCCCACCTTGGACCTTGATTAGGACCGTTCCTCCATTAAGACTTTATAACTCTAATAGCTTATGGGTCACCCCAAAGTGATGGGCCCCTACTAGAGGACTTCACTTCTCCTTAGAGTATCTTTCTATATATCTAGACCTTGTCTCTCCTTGGGAAGGAGGAATGTATTCTATAGGTAGTGCACTTCCATTATTATAACCCATATGCATCATCTGTATGAATTGATTACATTGTATGGTGGTCTTGAGGGATGAAGTTTCTCCCCTTGTGCACATTAAGTGCTTGAAGCTTGTGCATGATCTGTATGTATGACTCATGCATTGACATCACATTTTCATGATGATACCGCCCTTTCTTTATCAGGGCTTTTCCTCCATAGGGATATTCGTGGATAGATAGATGTGTGGACACCAGAAATGATACTTAAGCGTACCGGGTGCATACGATGCCTATGGCTGAAATTCTCAAAACTTCCATGGTACCAAGGGACTGCCCCAATGTTGTGGCTGAGTGGAAACTATGAGCGCATGAGGGCCTTATACCGTCAGGCCGCGACTCCCACTGTCATGTAGTCAGTTGGGTAGGGATGTGGCCTAATCCGCCTGTGAGGGAGGGAATTAATAGGCTGAGTCTGACCAACTTGTGAAATGGGTCTTCTGCCGTCTAGCCTTGTTGGTGATTGGCTGTCCACAGGTGGGTAGTGAGGTCTCTTACACTTGTTTAACTGTGCGGGTCTGTAGAGCAGCAGTCATTTCGTAGTGTAATGGACCCCAGTGATTTTTCTATGGTTAGAAATGCACTTGATATGTGGATTGGATATGAGCACTAGTATTACTTACATTACATTTGCATCGGCTGTATAAGCCCCTTCATGCATCACCTTGGTATGGAGCCCAGTACTCATTACATCGTATTCATGATAAGCCTTAGCAAGACTAGTGATATTCTCATTAAGCATGTTTCCTTCCTTGTACCTCCTGCTATTTTTCTGTGCACCATTATCACAAACTTTCACCACCCTCTAAGTTTCTATAAGCTTATGCACGAGACTTTAGGCAGGCATCATAGCGGCAAAGCGTGGAGTAGAGTTGAGCTTGAGGACTTCGGTGCTGCTAAATTTTCTCTCTTTTCCCATTATCTTATGTATGTCCTTTTGAATCTAATGTAAATTATAAAAGTTTAAATTCTTAGTGGATTTTATGATGTGTGCCCCTTGTTGTTCTCAGATGTACTTGCTGTAAATCTTGTGTATGCTCGTATTGGAATGATTATACTGCTATGAAAATCCTCCTTGTAGAATCGCAAGATTGGAACCTATCTCAGGAGCTAAGAATGGGGTACTACGGAGGTTGTTGCGGCCAGAACCAGCCATAGGGTTCCTTATAAGTCTGGTTACCGAGTCTAGGGTGTGACATTAAGTATATCTCGAATTTATGATAACAAACATAGTGTAAAATTTTCAAATCACAGATGTGAGATTACAAATGAGAAGGGAAGTGTGATATTAAATGGTCGTACGACCTCTGAAAATTGCTACATTATTGATGACTCATGCTCTTCTAACTATTCATGTTATATAGTCCAAACAGATGAACTAGAATTATGGTATAAACGTCTTCGGCATGTTAACTTTAGAGACCTTCATAGATTGAGCAAGAGAGATCACATTCATGGCTTACCCAAATTAAAAAAGGTGAAAGAAATTTATGGCGCATGTCAAATTGGCAAGCAAATTAGGAGTAGTCATAAAAAAGTGAACTTCTTTGCCAAAACCAAACCTCTTGAACTACTCCGTATGGACTTGGTGGGACCAACGAGTACAGAGAGTAAAGTTGGAAAGAAGTATTTTTTTTATTGATGATTTTACTAGATATACTTGGGTAGCCTTCTGAAAATAGAAATCAGATACTCTCGATGAACTCAGTAAAATTCTAAAACTAATTCAGATTAAGAAAGAAGTACCTGTGATCAATATTAGAGGTGATCATAGTATTGAGTTTGAAAATAATAATTTTGAGAAGTACTGTACTAACCATGGTATATCACATGAGTTCTTTGCTCCTAAAACACCTCAACAAAATGCAGTTGTTGAAATAAAGAACAGAGTATTACAGAAAATGCAATGTAATGCTAAACAACATGAACTTACCGAAAAACTTATGAGCTGACGTTATTAATATTGCATGCTACATTATAAATAGTGTGTATCTTAGAAAAGCCAAAGATAAAACAACATATGAATTATGGTTTAATAAGAAGCCAACTGTCAAATACTTTCAGACTTTCGGAAGTAAATGTAAAATATTTTACATGACCGGAAAATTTTAGAAAAGTTCAAAGCTAAGAGTGATGAGGGAATATTCTTAGGCTATGCTCTAAATAGTTGAGCATATCATGTTCTTAACAAAAGAATAGGGTAATTCAAGAATTTATTAACGTTGTAAGTGACGATCACCTGATCATACCCATACCAAGTCAAGATGATGATGAAGTTAACATTATACATAAACCTGACTCTTCATTTAAATTAAAAATATTGAATTAAGATTAGTCAAAGACCATCTGACTAATCAGATATCGGGTAACCCTCGTGCTGGTGTTCAAACAAGAAAACTATTAGAAATTTTTTATAATTACATCTACTTCACTTCTCAAATTAAACTGACAAATGTAAAAGAAGCACTTGCTGATGAAAGTTAGATATTGGCTATGCAAGAAGAGTTAAATCAATTCGTCAGAAATGGTGTTTGGTACTTGGTTCCTAGACCTTCTGATAAACATATAATCGGAATCAAATGGATTTTTAAGAATAAATCTGATGAAATGGGAAATATTATCAGAAACAAGGCATGATTGGTTGTACAATGTTACACTTAGATAGAAGGAATTGACTATAATGAAACCTTTGCACTAGTTGTGCATCTTGAATCTATTAGATTATTTATTTCAATTACTTGCTATAAGAAATTCAAAATATATCAAATGGATGTCAAAAGTTTATTTTTAAATGGTGATTTACATGAAGAAGTATATGTTGAACAACCTAAGGATTTTAAGGACCATAAACTTTCAGATCATGTGTACCATCTTAAAAAGGCAATTTATGGTTTGAAACAAGCTCCTAGAGCATGGTACGAAAAGTTGACTAAATTCTTACTTAGTCAAAACTTTATCATGGGAAGTGTTGATAAAACTTTATTCGTCAAGAAATATAATGAACATATATTGATATTACAGATCTATGTTGATGAACTTATTTACAGATATACATGCACTAACTTGTCCACTAAGTTTGCAGATCTGATGAAATCCAAGTTTGAAATGAGTATGACTGGAGAACTAAATTACTTTCTTAGATTACAAGTAAAACAACAGGAAGATAGTATATTCATCTCACTAACCAAATATGCCTTGAATCTTGTAAAGAAATTAGGATTTGAGAATGGGAAAAAGTTTGATACTCCTATGATGTCATGCCTCAAACTCAAAAATTGGGCTCACAAAATTTTTGATCACCTAATCTGACGTTGACAGCCTCCGTAGTAAGTATAATATATAAGGAAAATAAATAATAATATTGAAATCTCCAAAAGATAGTTGTATGCTCCAATCTTAATGCTACTGTAATATCCTTGTGTCACCTGCATATAACGATCGTGCATAAGCTTATAGAAAGCTTAGAGGGTGGTGTAAGTGTGTGCGCAAGGTATATTCTAAGAATGCAATATCAGAGTAATGCGAAAATATATTAATAAGTCTAAGAATGCTATCATCCATACCAAGGCTATGCGATGTAAGGAATGAATACTATCGGTCATACCAAGGCCATGTGATGTAAGGCATGAATGTTATCGGCCACACCAAGGCCATGCAATACAAGGCCTACATGGCCAATGTCATATGCGAGATGCAACTCAAGCATGCTAGTTCTTATCTGAATCCACATATCAATACAGCTCATCTCTAAGATATCACCCGAGTCTAATACACTCTACACTAGATTGCCGCCCCAACTGGACATGCAACCATGTAAGTGGAAGAGACCTCACTACCTGCCTGACTAGTAGTTAGCCAATATCTACCTAGCACATCGATAGCGTACCCATTCATGAGCTGGTCAGACTTAGCCTAGCATTGCCCCCTACCCTTAAGTGGGTAAGGCCATACCCCTTATAACCGACCACGACATAATGAGAGACGTGGCCTAATGGTATTCAAAACTCGTGCGCTCATATATCCACTTGGTCTCGATGTTGGAGCATCCTCTTGGTACCATAAGAGTTTGTGAACTTTCACCCTAGGACATTTATGGCACCCCCATGCTTAAACAAGTATTTTCAGTATCCAATTCTGTCATCCATGCTATACCTATGGAGGCTACAACCCTGATGTCAGTAGGGTACATAGTAACCATATCACATAATGCAAGATGTATGAATCATACAATCCATTCATGCATCAATCCCACGCATACCATGCGCTCATGTAGGAAAACTCCGTCTATCAGGAGGTCTCATAAACAACTTGCCCAATGACATAATGCTATGATTGGTCACTCCTCGTAATAAGCATGCAAATGATGCGTATAGGCATGTATCATGATGCTATGCTAACACATACTGATAGTTGGCATCGATAATCTACCTATAGACAAGGTGGGGTCTACAGAAGGACAGTGGATCTGATCTATAATGTGAAGATCGGTCTTCAATAGTGGATATACCAAATCTGATACCACATATTCACACATCTACAACGAGGGTGAATCACACAATAAGCGGGTTTCCTTACCCACCTTATTATAAAGTCGGTTAGGCTACCAATGGGGCCTAATAGGTATAAATGGGCTAGCATTAATGGGGGCCCAATATTTTGGGGTTAGCCCATTATGAATAGATGGGTCATACTAATTCCAACGAGGCCCAGTAACTTGGGTTAGCCCAAAAAAGTAAGATAGTCATGGGCTTAATAACGGCCCTAGGGAGATGTATAACGGGGATATTTAACCACCGTTTACAACATGGACATTTAACCACCAGTGCTCCCATGGTGTGGCCCATTAGAATCTATCTAATGATGGGGGCCCATAGGCCTTATACTAGCTAGGAGAATAGTTGGGTATCATAACATTACTATATACCCAACAATGATGGGGGCCCATGGTGGGCTCACACATCATAATGGCCTCACCACATGTGCCTCTCATATATCACAGTGGGCCTCATCATATGGGCCTCTCAAACATTACATTGGACCTCACACAAGGGCCTCATATACATCATAATGGGCCTCACTCAAGGGCCTCATATACATCCCATTGGGCCTCACACAACGGCCTCATATACATCACATTGGGCCTCACCAAATGGCCACAAATACATCATATTGGGCCTCACACAAGGACCATGGGATAGGCACAAGGGAATAGTGAGTACATCACATACATCATAGGGGGTTTGATGGGGCAGCCCACATAGCCCAAAAAATAAATGGGCAGCAAGGTTAATATACACATCAAGATGGGCCTCACAGATCAGCCCTATGGTCCAAAAAAATAGGTGGACAAAGTGAATATAAAACACATACAACATAGTGGGCATACAAGATGGGCCTCACCAAATAGACAGTGTGTATGCGACACACACATCATGGTGGCCTGTAAGATGGGCCCCACCAAATGGACAATGTGTATGCAACACACACACCATTGTGGCCTACTGGACGTCTAACCCATTACTTCCTATGGTGTGGATCACTTGAGATTTCGATCTATCCCATTTCCCAGCCCATGGCCTAAAATGATATGGAAAATTGGATGGACGGTGCAGATACAACCCATCCATCAGGTGGGTCACACCGTCCAGCAGACTGGATGGTGCGGATATACAATACATTCATCAAGTGGGGGCCTCATAGCCCTTCATCCAAGAATGGACAGTGTGAATATACAATACATACATAGTGGTGGGGACCACGTCCCAGCTGGATGGTGGAGACGCCACACATGCAGGGTGGGTTCCACCATCCCATGGACAGATGGCTTGAATAAAACACGTACATCACGTGGGGTCCCTCGTCCCGCGTGGATGGTGTGAACACAACACCTATATCATGTGGGGCCCTATGGACGGACGGCTTGGATCTAATCCATAGAACATGTGGGTCCCAACGTGTGGTAACAACACATATATCATGGCAAGCCCCACATGTCTGGACAGTCTGGATGAGGCACGTCTGGTGGGTCCACACGTGTGGCCCACCAGTTGTTGTGAATCCAACATATATTTGTGTTTTCACTACATCCAGGGGTGCTAGACGTCCTATGGACGGATGGCCTGGATGGATCACAATGCCAAGGGGCCTTACGTCCAGGGACTGGATGGACGACTTGGATAGAATAGTTGTATCTAGTGGGTCCAATGTGCATGTGGCCCACCAGGGCTTGGATCAAACTGATATTTGTTTATTTCCCTTTATCCAGGCTGGCCCAAAAATGGGCAGCAAGGTGGGCCCCATAAACTGGACGTCTAGAAAAAAAATTGGACAGTCTAGATTACTCATCACATCAAGTGGGCCACACACACATCATCATCATCATAAAAAAAAGAAATGGAGAGAGAAAGAGAGAAGAAGTGATAGAGATGGTGGTGGTGGGAGGAGCTCTGCCACTATGAGCTCCTCTCATGCATGCACATGTACATTAAGTGGGCCACACATAGATGGTCCATACATCAGAAATCTAGTGGGGAAATCCCATTTCCACCACATAAATCAAGCTTAGGTGGCCATAACAATTTGCATAACATAGAAACTTCATGGTGGGATCCATGGAGAATGGTCCCACCATGGGTAGATACATGCATGATGTGATGGGCCTTAGGCCACATCTAGGGACCAAGATGGGATCCCTACCATTGATTGGTGGGTCCCACTTGCCCCATTGAAACAACCCACCCCACCATTGTGATATTGTTCGCTTTGGGCTCTCCCTTGCATGGATTTAAAACGCATCACAACAATTAAGGGAGTGCCTCCATATAAAGCCAGGACTTCGAATGACTGCCCAAGCGATGTGGGACAAAGTTCCGTCCACAGTCACCTACAACAGTAGCTCACCCAGTGTGGTAGCTTAGCCAGGCACCCAACCTCACCCACATCACACCTGCCCACATTAGAGTAGGGACTGGGGCATCACAATCTGTCACCATTGGAATGGAGTCGTCCTTGGCTCTGATACCAAATGAAACAACCCACCCCACCATTGTGATATTGTCCACTTTGGGGTCTCCCCCCGTAAGGATTTAAAACATATCACAACAGTTAAAGGAGAGCCTCCACATAAAGTCAGGACTTCAAACGACTCCCCAAGCGATGTGCGATAAAGTTCCGTCCACAATCACCTACAACAGTGGCTCACCCAGGCACCCAGCCCCACCCACATTGGAGCAGGGACCGAGGCATCACACCCATGCTGAAGAAGACATAAATCCATGGAGAATATGAAAGAAATAAGCCCTAGGAAGCACCCACCTAAACTTCTTATCCTTCCCTATGCTCCAATGCTCTTAAGAAGCTCTATTAATGGTGGAGATTGACTATTGATGGTTAGATTGGTAAGGAAAATAAGTGGATGATGGAAGATGGGTGGATTTTGGGGGTTCGCTTGGATGTCCCAAGCTCTCTATCTAGTAATGGAGAATGGGAGAAAGAGGGAGAGAGAGAGTGAGAGATAGAGAGAGAGAGAGAGAGAGAGAGAGAGGGAGATAAGAGGGAAAGAGAGGTAATGATGATGGTAGGGCAATCATAGCTTGTAAGAGCATGGGGAAGAGCTTGTCATCATGGCTTATAAGAGATAAGCTAGCAGTCATAAATACTAGGGTAGGGTGGCTATAGCTAGGTGATGTCATCACCCTCATGATTACCTAGGGAATGGTGCCATATTGGATAGGTGAGTACTACAACATGCGGTCCACGACCATTATAATGGGCAGTCCATATCTTATGATCTAAGTATCGGATTGGCACATGAGACAGCGTTGGAACCACGACGACGGTGCGGTTGCAATGGCATGGGTCTCGGGTTAAGTCGTCTCGGGTTTACATGATGTGACTTAAGGTCATACGCAAATGATATTTATAAGTTGTGGGTCACCAGAATTCATCCGTGAGGACCGCGAGATCCTACGGAACGTCGAGATGCTAGGATGTAGGCCTAACATATGAGTACAACTCTCAAACTTTTGTATGGATGAATCAGGTAAAAGTATAGAGTCTCATCTATATCAGAGTATGATTGGTGGTCTTCTATACTTAACTGCTTGTAGACTTGATATTGCTTTTAGTGTTGGAATGTGCTAGATATCAATCTGATACTAAGGAATCACATCTAATCGTTGTTAAATGGAAATCAAGTATGTCGCAAGTACTTCCAACTTAGATCTATGGTATCTACATGATACAACTATACAACTTGCTCGATATACTGATGTAGATTGGGCAGGAAACATCGACGATAGAAAATCTGCCAGTGGTGGATGTTTCTACGTAGGGAATTGTTTAGTTTCCTAGCTTAGCAAGAAATAAAATTTTGTTTCACTCTCAATAGCTAAAGCCAAATATATCACAACTGGTAATGCTAACATCTAGCTGATCTGGATGAAAAGGATATTAGCTAATTATGAGATTGCGCAAGATATAATAAAATTATATTATGATAATTCAAGCACAATTAATATTTCAAAGAATCTTATTCAACATTCTCGTACGAAACATATTGACATTTAATATTATTATATTCAAGAATTACTTGAGGACAAGAGTATTTCATTATAATATATTCAGACTGAAAAGCAGCTTGCAGACATAATGACCAAACCGCTCGACAGGAATAGATATTCCAAATTAAATTAATTAATCATTTTGTTTGTGCATTTTTTATTATATGTTTATAATGTTTAAATGCAAAACATATAACTAAATTTAAAATTTTAGATATAAATTTTCTTTTTAGCTACTTGACGGGTCGAGTACATCCTCGACCAGTCAACCTTTGATGGGTTGAGGACCATACTCGACTAGTCGAGGTGTATGGGTTTGCTCATTAAAAGGGAGAAAATCACTTTTCTTTTTCATTTTTTCCCTTCTTCCTCGACTAGCTGGTGCTTCTCTCAATGAACCCATCTTCAAATCTTTGTTGTAAGTAGTCTATTTCCATTTTCCTTCTAGATTTGGGTTCCTCTTTACTAGTTAATCTTCTATTTGTAATTTATTTGTGATTTACAACTTTTCTTTAGTGGGTTTTGAGCAAAAATATGATTTAAGCTCAACCTATCTATCTTCTATAATCTTCTCTTTTGTAATCTCTAAATGGAGCATCGTACTAAGAGGATGGATACTCGTAAAGGCCCTAGCAGCTCCTCCTCCAGGTCAACTCCAATTAGGACGAGAACCCTAAGATCTCCCGAAGAACATTTAGAGCATGTTAGGGATTTCCGCACTAGGGAAATTATTATTGAAAGGACTATGAATGTAGATCACATTGCACCATTTCAACTTTTGCCTATCCTTACTGGTATAGGTTGGGAAAATATTCTCGGTTAGGGTAGAATGACTTACCGCTCCATAGCGCAAGGCATGTACATGTCCATAAGTGACTTGTCCCTTGAAAATCTGACATTTATAATTAATTTTCGAGAAAGAATAGTCCTTATTGATCGCCACCTGATTTCAGGTTTGCTTGATGTAAATGTCAATCATGATGGCATTCCCATTGCCACTCTCGCTGAGAAAATGACACATATTGAGTGACGGACGATCACTCATAAATTATGTCACTTTAACGCCGAATGGAGTTCTGACAATGCCCTCCGTGATAACGAGATGCTTCCCAAATACAGAGTCTTACATTGCATATTTACATCCATTGTGTATCCATAATTTGGGAATAAGTGTAAATTTACTCCCTTCATGACTCATATCCTTCACTCTATTATTTCTGGTATTCCTATTTATTTTCCTTCTTTGATGTGTTATTTGATTATCCAATTCCTTATTCATCCTCATCATGGGTCGATCCCTTTCTCCTATCTCATGACATGCATTGCTCTTTATTGCAATATTGTCATTCCTTCGATCAAGGCGCCGGAGTCAGAATTACCCTTCGATAATTCAAATCTACATAAAATGAACTTGAAGTTCCTTCCTAGCCAGCGAGATGAAGCAGAAGAGAAGAAGATGCACCTTTACCAGAGGACACATCAATGGACGACATATTTGAGGAGCTTGATGAGTCGAGCGATGAAGCTGATTCAGATTATCAACCTTCCTCAGTTGACGATCGGCTCAAATCCTTAGAGGAAAAGGTGGTTGAGTTGAAGGTATCCCAAGACAATTTGGTAGAAAGTTACAAATCTTCAATGAAATACATGTAAAAATACTTTCATCACATCACCAAGGGACTGCACTAGATTGATCGTTCCATACCTCCTCCCTCGTCCTCTAGATCCGACTAGGCTACTTTTAGTATTTTTTTAACACACATTTGGCTTGTAAAACTTTATTTTTGTGTGTGTGTGCGTGCTTGATGATCACTCTTATACTCTACTCACCTTTAATGCTTATTGATAACTTTTTATTATCTTAATAAACACCCTTTATTTGACATGTTTATATGCATTTTCTTCTTTTTATTCTACTGATTTTAATATGGTTGAATGGTTATTCTTTCCTTTGTCATTATGTAAAAAGGGAGGGGGGGGGGGGGGGGGGGGGGGGGGGGGGGAAGAGGATTGATTATTACTGGTAGAATGTGTCACACCCAAAACTCAAAAATCAGGCTCACAAAATTTTTGATCGCTGAATCTGGCGACGACAGCCTCCGTAGAACCCATTCTCTGCTCCCATCTCCTATTCGCCAGGTTCCGATCCTGGGATGCTACGAGGAGAATTTTCAACATCTGTTTGATTCGTAATAAGCAAAACCAAAGGCATAACCCACAAACAACAACCAAAAACTCCATTACATTTCCACTATGATAAAAAACTTTACAAGTACAATGAGCATAAAGGGAAATACAATGATGATAGACAAAAGCTCCAAGCTGATCTGATATGCGCTCCTACCTCGGCGCTGCTATGATCCAACGTTACCTGCACGCAACGGTCATGCATAAGCTCATAAAAAGCTTAGAGGGTGGTGAAAGTGTGTGCGTAAGGTGGTAATACAATTATGCAGTATGAGAGTAATGTGAAATATGCTGATGAATCCATGAATACCATTAGCCGTACCAAGGCTATGCGATGCAAGGCATGAATGATGTCGACCATACCAAGGCTATGCAATACAAGATTTAAGTCAAGCATACAAATCCTCATTTAAGTTCACATATCAATACAACTGAACTCTGGAATATCACCGGGGTCTAGTACACTCTTAACCAGATCGCCGCCTCATCGCGCGCAATAAGGTAATTGGAAGAGACCTCACTATTCGCTTGCTAATATCGGGCTCGGCCCGTCGATAGCGGACCCATTCCTAGAGCTGGTCAAACTAAGCCTAGCTTTTCCCTCTCCTCTCTAGCGGGTAAGGCCGCACTCCCTTCCAACCGACCACGACACAGTGGAAAGTGCGGCCTCTTGGTAATCGGCACTCGACGCTCATGCACCCACTCGGTTTAGACGTTGGAGCAATCTCTTGGTACCATAAAGGTTTAGGAACTTTCACCTAAGGATATTTATAGCACCCCATATAGAATAAGATTTTCGGTATCTAATTTTGCCAACCACGATATGCCTGTGGAGGCTACAGCCCTGATGTCGCTAGGGAGTACAGTACCATATCACAAAATGTGAATGCATGAATCACACTATCCAATCATGCAGCAATCCTGCGCATATCGTGCATTCATGTAGGGCAACACCGCCTATCTAGGAGCGCCTAAACAATCTGCCCAAAGGCATATGCTATGATCAATCACTTCTCATATCAAGCATACATATGATACATATGATCATAAATCAGGAACTATACTAAACATGTTATACGATGATGGATGTTGTTCATAACGAAGATGGGCCTAGACGGCTTACAAATATGGGCCTAACAATGGGCCCTAGGGAGAATTATAATGAGGACATTTAACCAGCATTATTCTTACAATGTGGACGTTAAACCAGCATTGCTTCCAAGGCATGACTGTTATAAACATCATTACACAAACCATGGTAGAGTCACACATTGTAATGGACTTGTGTACATCCAATTAGGCCTCGACCTAGGGGACTTAGATGCAACAAATGGGTCGTATAACATGGGCCTTATGTATATCAGGTGGGTCTCAATGGATGGGCTATAACTACATCAAGATGGGCATAATCATATGGGCCTTATATATATCAAGGTGGGCCTCAACAACAGGCCTTGTATATCACATCGGCCTAACTAACTGGGCCCCAAGTACATCACATCGGGCCTAGCCAAATGGGCCGAGTCACATGGGTCAAATGTATATCAAATCGGGCCCACTCTAATGTATTTGAGATCCAACATGTCCACAAGTTAACATAGAGATAGATGAAATGAAAACAAATATCAACTAAATTGGAACTACCATGGCCTTTAGAAGTTTGAACGGTGGATGTTACAATCCACTATTTAAATGGTGGGTCCCACTTGAACTTTAGATCTAACCCATCCCTTACTCACACCATAAAATGATATTTTAAAATGGTTGGACGATTTATACACAACACATGCATCATGGTGGGTCCCATAGGTAGACGACGTGGATGGAAAAGGTGGGACCCACGAGACTTGCTGCCGTGCATAGTAGCTGGAGGTTGGGTCCACTTGCTGCCGAGTACAGTAGTGGTCCTGCAGACCTGCTGACGTCTAATAGGGTAGTCTTTTATTTCATTTAAGAAAACAGTGGTGGTCCCACGTAGGGCCCACCCTTATGCATTGAAATATAATATAATATATATAGCACATGCAACTTCTGTTACTTTTTAAAACTAGCATAGGTGGAGCCCACCACAACGTTAAATGCATATATTCTATATTATATTATAATATATAATATATCATATCATGTATTAACATAAGATAATATAATATATTAATATCATACACATACCCTGCTGGACGGACACATGCATACACCAAGGTGGCCCCACATGTGGGGTGTGATGCCCACCGTCCAGTGATGGTGGATGGTTTGGATCAACCACATACACCAAAGTGTGGCTCGCCAGACTGGATGGATGGTGTGGGTGGGTCCCATGGACCCCACGTCCATTCATACTTCACTGGCAACCACCCTTTGCCAAGACCTCAGCATGAAATGAGGTATCTTTCACTCTGTCTGCCAGTTGAACTATGGATTTGGGTGTTGAAAATGGGCCCCACACAGATGGTGGGTCCCACCGTCCAAGTGTAGTGGATGATTTGGATAAAACACATACATCATGTGGCCCACCAAAATGGATGGGTAACGTGGGTGGAGTCGGCCTCACAAGGACTTGGCCCACCGTCCAGAATGGTGAATGATTTGGATAAGGCACATATATCATGGTGTGGCCCATTCTTAGGAGGGTGGATGGGAGTGGGTCCCATGGACTCCACCGTTAGCACCCCCTGCCAGCACCCACTGCAGTTCACACATCAATGTCAGCACACGTCTAGCGTCTTTGGACGTTGGACAGTGTGAATATAACACAAGCCTCATGGTGGGTCCCACGTAGGGACGTAGCCCACCTAACTTTTGGGATCAAGCTGATATTTGTGTTTCCCCCTTACATCCAGGCCCACCCAAAGGTGGTCAACAAGGTGGGCTGTAACACCCCGAAAATCGGGGGTCGAGTAGAAACCCAACTCCCGAGTTCCAGAACGTCACTTATGCAACATAGATAATGATAAATGCATGTTGTCTGTAGAATGGCATTAAACAAGATTGAGACTAAGCCAAAACAACATATCATATTTCAGAGACAGTTAAATTAGCAAGCGGAAGACTGTGATAAATACATAAAATATATAATTGATTGTAAGTCTCCAGAGTGTGAACATGTTACCAGGTTAATTAAATACATGTATACTCCAAAAATGAAAAGAAAAGAATATACATGAGTGCTCCAAAAATATAAAATGACAAGTGTCAAGGTGTCTAATCAACCTCCCTGTAATCCCGTCGATCAGAACACGGAGGAGAAGTCCTCCTCATCATCATACAAGTTCGGCTCTACTTCACAAGCAGCGCCATCATCTGCAACTACAACCGGGTCTGGTGGGTGTCTGGAAACACCGTCCCGTAACGTGGGAGTGAGTGATCAACTCAGTGGAATAATAGAGAAAAGATTAGCATGTTATCAAATCAATCATGCGTTAATAGTAAGGCAAACAATCAAACATTTCTAGATACTGTTGTTAATGCATGCATAAAATGACATGATGGATGCCCTCACCGACATACTCCCTCATACGGCACCATCTTACGCCCGCGGCATGCTTTCTTCCCCCAGTGCTCCACATCTTCCAAGCACATGCAATGCGATATGGATAATGATTACCAAGTTGTTATTAGTCCTTTTCATACAGCAGGATTGGGAAACTAGGGTACCTTCCTTATATCAATCCCAACACAGATCCTGTCTAGGGTCGTCACTCCTAGTAATCTCATACGATGTTATATTTATAGGTCGCTGCAAAGGATATCAGGGCTGTTGCACGCACTCGTTGCTCCTCTCCCCCATCACCTTATCAATACAGACCTATCTATATCCTTAAGACTGCATCAGGACTCGTCGCCCCCATGCGGTGTCAGGATAAACTCAAGGTCACTACAAAGGGCTCGTCACCAATCAGTGTAGGCCGACAGCAAGAATATAGTGTCCCATACCACCATAATTTACTCAGAGTAGGGTGCTCACTGGTCACTACGGGGAGGTTTGTGGTCCCAGCATAGGCCGACAGTTCGACCACGGTGTCCCATACCACCATGCTCGGCTCATGAGTCTTTATGGATCAAGGTACCATGGTTAATACGGTTTTCAATGGTAAGTTCAGTACCCTAGGTTCAAGAAGTTATGACAAATACAAGGTGAACATACAATGGTCAGTCGGGTTACTTGGTGAGTCTGACTAGCACGATCGCATGTTGAATCGACCGACATGAAGTGCACAAGCACTTCGTGTGGCCTGACCACTGCCGATGACTCTAGTACGACTCGGGTTCGTCATACACATCCTTCATGGTGAATAGAATCCAACCACGAATTCTAAACTGTTACCGACTGCCTAGACTAGAGTATAGCCCCAAGCACATGTAATGTGAAACAGTAATCAGATGAGAGAGGCAGAATTGAAATACAAGAAATTCCAGCATGTTATCAGCATGTTGTAACGTACATCATAAGCAGTTAACCAAACATGAGTATTTCACACATAAGGTAACCAATTCAAATACAACAAGTATGAAGGAAATCATGTGCATCATTAAATTGGTTGAGAATTCATTCTCAACGCTAATCTACAACACCACTTACTCAATACTTACTAATACAGACATTTATACAAACACTTAGTCCACACAATTCCAACGTATCAAGGAGTTGTCTAGTACACACAGTCATGTTCTTACATTCAAAACATATGGCAGGCATAAATCATATTGATTTAGGCATTTCAACAAACACTTAGTCTACATAGTATATGTCGGCCAATATGTGCATTAGGGCGAATCTCTTCGCCAAACAGATCATATATCCATAACTAGTATAAATACACGGCAAAGACCCATGGCAATCATGTCGGCAAAATACGTACGTATACAGTATTTCCTACAAATACCTAAAATACCCTATATCTCATATTTCCCTTACGCAGTCAAAATGGAAAACGGACAGCATGTTCTACATGTCAAATAGCATTCTCTTCGATAATCTACTATTAAACGACATTGAAATCTTTGAAATCAGTCAATCAAAGCGTCTAAAATCCTCACCTTTTGCCGTAGACGTGTATCGATTCGAATAGAACGTCAATGCTTCGTCAACGGCGTTATGACGACCTATGGCATGAAACAGGTTAGCAATACCAACACTACAACTATTCTAAGCTTCAAATCAGGTTAGGGTTAAGATTTTTTACCTATGAATGGAGCTGAAAACACCGTAATGGCGGCGCAGAAGCGGCGGCTATGGAACATGGAGCAGCAGGGAAGAATCCCAGGAGAGAGCTCCAAATCTCCCTCCATTTCTCTCTCTTTTCTCTCTTCTCTCTCCAAATTCATATGGAATGAAAGAGTAAGGGTTTAAGCCCTTTTTATAAGTTTAAAAGTGACGGAAATAGACTCGGGGCCAAAGTATACTTATTTTATGTCCAAATATGGACTGTTCCGTCTCAACGGAGCATTTCTGGAGGTCCCCTGGCCTAATGCGGTCGGACTTAAGCTCATGGGTACTGGATCCTTCTCACATCAAGTTTTCAGTCTAGTAGTGTTCCCAGATCACACGTGGCGGACCAGTTTCAGTTCAACAGCTATTGGTACTCGATCAGGGTCACAAGTGCGTTGACATGTAAGGGCCACCTATCCTGATCCGAGGGTAAAATTTGATCAAATTTTGACGGTCAGAACGCTTAGAAAATGTCGCGCAAGCGACACGTGCCAAATTTCATAATTTATATTAATTTCTAACATTTCTCACACTCTTCACTCTAGACTCAAGAAAATCATCGTGGGACATCATCTTGAGTTGATTTTTGAGGTGATTGTCAAGTCCAACTAGGCGGTCAGGTTGTCTAAGTTCGGGGTAATCGAACTTCTGACGTGCGATCCAGAGCCGATATAAAGTTTCAAGGTGCTCCCGAGAGCAATCGGGAATAGAGTTTGATCCTAGATTTTACGGTATTATAGCGTCAACTATCCTATACGTTTTGACTCTAGCAGATCGTATTGAAAGTGATTGGTGAGAATTTCACAGGTCATCTAGTGCAATGCTAGTTGATTCTCGTTGGATTTCTAAAGGAAGTAGCCTTTATTAATTTTTGTTTGAGATGAGATTTGAAGGGTGGAGCGAGGGTGTTTGGAAATGGAAGAAGGAAGAGTTTGGAGGGGTGGTTTTTGCCAAAAGTCAGACATTTTGGTGAGAAAAGAGAGCTTAGAGGGTCACTTTGTGAAGGAAGTACCTGATCGGGGAGGTTTTAAGGGACGGCCCACACCTAGGGGAGGTACCCTACCCCCCAAACTACGTCGGCCCGAAGCCTGGACCCAGCCTGGCCCGTTGACCGACGAGGTCCTCGCCGGTGAAATCGTAATCCGATGATGCCGGCCATATGGGCTGGTTTCCCCCTATTCATGGGGTCCCAAATATATGGGGGACCCACCTTGGATCATTGTGGATTAGCGTGGGTGGGCCCACGACTCCGTTTGAAGTGTTTCGGGGCCAGTTTGCTGACCGGAATGAATTTCTACGGCGTATAGCATATGATTTTAGGGTAGGAGACTAATCTATCCAACTAACATATCTATTTTGTTAGATTTGAAGAGGTTAAGGGTCGAGACCCATTTTACCCATTTATTTACTATTCACGGTAATTTTTAGCTTTGGTATTGTTCTTCATCGTTAATACCCTAGGATTGGTGTTCTTTACTATTTAAACTTGAGGAGTCGTGTTTAATATGAAAGTACTTGGAGAAATTTAAAGAAGGAGGTGGTGAAAGGTGAGTTTTGAAGGAAATGGGTTGAAAAGTGATTTCTTTGGCTTTGGGATTGAGCTTTGAGAGTGTTATGGTTGACCCATTGCCTAAGGACGTCTAACTCCAGGTTGGAAAAATTCAGGGTGTTATAATCTACCCCCCTTAAAATAAAATTTCATCCCGAAATTTGCCTAAGGGTAATAAGGAAAGATTAATCATTTCCTTCACCTAAGTTTTGTTGATTTTATGTTTCTATACGCAGTAGGGTGTCTACGCTCTATATAAGTCTGGTTCCTTTCAATCTACCCCCCTTAAAAATAATTTCTACCTAAAGGATCAAGGATCCATATCCTGATCTGTATGTCGAAATAAGGCAGAATTTAGGACTTCTCTTGGGTGTTGTGGTTAATTCCAGGGTCGGGTGTGAGTTTTTGGCAAGATATCTATACCCTATCGGCTAAATGTTCTTAATACTTTCCAAGGATGAATTAACAAACTTTTGGTTGTAGGTGGTCGGGCCAACACGGAAGAAAAGTTGTATAATGGGTCTGAGCCGGATACATAGACTTTCTGCCTAGATTCTGATAGAAAATTCATCGTATCAGTTCTTAATCCTAGCCGATGCCGATCTTCTGCTTGATCAGAGCATTGGATTCACCCTAGGATTGGTGTTCTTTACTATTTAAACTTGAGGAGTCGTGTTTAATATGAAAGTACTTGGAGAAATTTGAAGAATGAGGTGGTGAAAGGTGTGTTTTGAAGGAAATGGATTTGAAAAGTGATTTCTTTGGCTTTGGGATTGAGCTTTGAGAGTGTTATGGTTGACCTATTGCCTAAGGACGTCTAACTCCAGGTTGGCAAAATTCGGGGTGTTACATGGGCCCTACGGATGGGATGGTGTGGATCATACATCATAGTGGGGTCAACACAACAAGAGATAGAGAGAGAGAGAGAGAGAACGGCGAGGATGGAGGGGCCCCGCCACTATGGGCCCCCTCTTTGTTACAAAATATACATCAAGGTGGATCCCACATATGTGGACCCTTAAATTAAAGAAAGAATAAAAGACAACATCCAAGATCACCCACTGACTTCTTCTTGCACCAAAGGCTTCCTTTGCTCCTTAGCTTTGGTTCTAACGGAGGAGATAAGGTTTGGACAATTGAGATGGAAGATGAAAGGGTAGGAAAGGTGGGCCACACTTATTGCTTGGGAGGGATTGGAGAGGCTTGGACGTGTGATGCTTTCTTGCTTGAGAAAGAGAGTTTTTGAGAAATAAAAATGAAAGAGAGGGTTGTAAAGAGAGAGAAGGAGTGATGGGTGATGGATGTGGTTAGTGATGGGTGTGTAAGAGTCTTTTTAACTTTTGTAGCAAATGGTGTAAGAAAAAGCATGTATGTGTAAGAGACTTTTTGACTTTAGGGGTTGCTTGGAATTGGGTGAAAGGTGATGTGTACTTGACATGTACTTGATATGATGGGATTGATTGATTGATTGATTGATGTGATAAGTTATAGAGATTCTCTCAGAATTCGCACACATGGCGTTTTCCTCGCACCGAATGCTGGCCCACATCTCCTGACCAAGGTATCGCCTCGGTGCATGAGTCACGGCATCAGAACCACAGCGACTGCATGGTCGCTAGGTACAAGTCTTAGGTTGAGTCGAATCGGGTTGACGGCATGAGTCTCAGGGTCGCGCGTAAATACCGATTAAGGGTCAAAGGTTACCGAAATTTGAACGGGAAGACCGTGAAAGCCTACGGAATGGTACGGTCTAGAATACGAGGCATACAGAATGAATGTTGAATGTTGATGCATAATATGAATGTTGATGATTATATATGCTTAGAGTATGCATTAGCATTGGAATGGAAAATATGTATGTCATAATACAAGGGAAAGCTTACATTGAAGGGGAGTAGTAATTTTTTTTATACATTTATTAACGCTGTAACAAATCTTCTACAACATGGAATCAAGAATACAAGATGTCATTCTAGTTGTTGTAATAATAAGTGTTTTGTCATGCATTTGACAAAGGGGGAGATTGTAAGTTCTATATTGTATAAAGCATACCTTTGTTTGTCAAATTTCGTTTAGACAAAACAGCTTATGAAGTGGCCTGTCTAATGTGGATCAAGATGGAAAGTTCAAGACTTTACTTCAAGTCAAGTAGTGGATCAAGAAGGAAAGTTCAAGATGATTGAGTTCAAATTCTACTAAAGTTCTAGTAGAAGATCAAGCTCTATCTTCAACTACAATCTATATTGAAGATTCAAGTAGAAGAACAAGTTTCATGAAGTTCAAGCTACTTCAAAAGTTCAATCATATCAAGTATAACAAACCCTCAAAAGACCTTAGGCCTAGGTACTTTCAAAACATAACGTAAATAAATTTTTATACTTATGTTAGGCTAAAGTTCGACTAGTCCAAGCTAAGGTTTGACTAGTTTAAGGATTTTTTGACCAGTCCTAGTTTAATTGCAGAAAAATGAATTTTTCCATTACTTCTTGGACCAGTCGAGTAGGACTGCTCAACTAGTCGAAGATAAGCCTTAAACTAGTCGAGAGTTACTCCACTCAAAGCCCTGCAATTAAATTAGTTTGGATTTTTGGCACCCTCGACCAGTTAAAGACCATGCTCGACTAGTTAAACAGGGCCCTCGACTAGTCGAGCAAGGCTTTTGACCAGTCGAAGTTCTGTTTTATCTTATCGCGCTTAAATTTGAAATTTGTTTGAATGAAATCCGATTCTTAGATGAGTCGACGAATGTCTTAAAAGAGTCGAAGCAACAAATTTTTTGCCTATAAATAGAGGCTTTCTCCCAATCCGAAAAGATAATTCAAGTACATTAAATCCATCATCAAGAGAAATAGAAGCCCCTATTATACTCAAGCTATTACATGGTATTTATAAAATTTTAATAGCTTATTTGTTTTTAATTCTTTGATCACTTATGCTTTGAATTTTATTTTTAAAGAGAGTAAATACTCTTCTTTGAGATCTTAAGGAATTAAAATAAGCAGCCTTAGGTTTGAATTTATTTAAAATCAATGTAGAACCTTGAGTCCTTGTATATTTGACTGAACATTGAATAATCTAATACAAGAGAAATGGTTCTATGCCTACATCAACTGATACATAGTATTTTTTTTTTTTTATATTGGCTTTATTAAGATAGCTAGAAAATCTCATTTATTGATTTTCCTGAGATAGATAGAAAATCTCAATGAGGGATTTTTTATTTGTGATATCCCTTTAAAATCAAAACTGTATCAGGTTTTAAGGTGACCTTGAGAAAACCTTATTTTTAATGAAAGCCAATATCACGTGGATAGTGATTATTGGGAGTGGAGTAGGTGTGGCTATTTGAGAACAGTTATTGTACACACTGAACCGCTATAACTTTTGGTATTGTGGTGAATGTTTACTTTTTGCATTTGTGGAGAATGTTTGTAATTTTATTTATGCATAAGTGGTAAATGTTTATAATATAAAGCTTTCTCTTTTTTTTTGCATGGTTTGGGATCTTGATTCTTACAAACGTTCGTGAAATAAGGTTGTCCTACCTAAACTTGGTTTAGGTGTAGGTTATCCTTGGAACTAGTTTGAATCATTTTTTCAATACTAGTGCGATTGAGTTTTCTGATTTATTTATTATTTCAGTACTTTATTTTTTTATTTGGCATAGTCCTATTCATCCCCCCCCCCCCCCCCCCCCCCCCCCCCCCCTCTCAGACTCTTTAAGCTTACCTTTTTAGAATACTTTTTTTTATATAGATTTAAAAGAATTAATATAAGTAGCCTTTAGTTTAAATTTAATTAAAATCAATAGAACCCTGAACAATTTCTATTGGACTAAATATTGAACATTCGTCATTTAAGAAAAATGATTCTATGACTATGGCTTCTTCTACAATGAAGATAAGTATACATTTACATTTTATATTTGGTTTTCTTGAGATAGTAAAAAAATGTGTTTGTTTTTCTGAGATAAGCCAAAAAATCTCGATGAGGGTTTGTGTTTGTGATAGCCCGATAAAATCATAGCTATATCAAGTTTTAAGGTGACCATGTGAAAACCTTGTTCATAGTGAAAGTCAAAATTATGTGGTTAATAATTTTGGGAGTGGAGTACGTGTGACTATTTGAGAATAGTTGTTAACACACTGAACCACTATAATTCTTGGTGTTGTGGTGAATTCTTTTATTACTTTTGTGGTGAATGGTTATAATTTCTTTTATGCTAAAGAGTGAATGTTTGTAATAGATAGTTTTATTTACTCTTACTTAGTTTAGAATTTTAATTTTTATCACATTTATGAAATAAGGTTGTCCTGCTTGAACTTGTTTGGGTGAAGGTTGTCCTATGAATCAGTTTGAATCAACGTTTTAATACTAGTGCAATTGAGATTTTTGATTTGTTTAATTATTCAGCACTTTATTCGATTATTTGGCATAGTCCTATTCACCCACCCTCTAGGACTTCTTAAGCTCACCTTTTCAAGTGGTATTAAAGAAAGGTTGCTCATTTTTTTTTGAATTAATTTTCTTGAGTTAAAGATCTTAAGTTTTATTATGTTAAATTTTGATGGTTTATCTATTACCAGGCCACCTCCTTTTGATGGCTCTAACTATTTATACTGGAAGGTAAGTATTAGGCAGTGATAAAATTAAATTTATGAGAGAAACTTCATTATATTTATGGACTACAACTTAGAAAAGTGAAAGCAGTGGTAATGGTAAAGCCTTAAATGCCATAACTTGCACTCTATCGCCTGATGAATTAAAAAGAATTATTTCACGCAATACAGCTAACTAAGCATGAGATATTCTCGAAATGACACATGAAGGAACTTCCATAGTTAAGAAATTAAAAGTTCAAATCCTCAATACTAGATTTGAGGATCTCTGTTTGAAAGAAAATGAAATTTTCATGGACTTTTATACAAAACTAAATGACATAGTAAATTCCTTGTAGGGTCTAGGAGATGGAATCTCAGAAAGCAAGGTTTGCGTAAAGATATTGTGATCTTTTCCTAAGAGATTTAATTATAAAGTTATTACCATTCAGGAATTGAGGGATACTAATCTTATGAAGGTTGAGGAGTTAGTTGGATCTCTATAAACATATGAGTTAAATTTCAAAGCTCCTAAAGCTAAATCGCTTGCTCTTAAATCTTTTAAATCTATTTCAGAAGAAAGTAGTTCTAATTCTGATGTTGAAAATGAAGATGGTATGACAATGTTAGCTAAGAAATTTTATAAAATTTTTAAAAATAAGAAAAGATTGGATTTTTAAAAATCAACTGATAAAAGAAAAGGAAAATTTAATTCTTGAAAATCTAAAATAAAGGACAGTCAATGTTTCAATTATCATGAATATGGGAATTTGGCTAATAGATGGCCTAAAAAGGATAGGTCAAAAAGAAAGGGCATGATAACTACTTGGGATGAATCATCTCACTTTGAAAGTACTTCTGGGTCCGATGAATCAGAACAAGAAAATACAAATGCAAATGATGTGAAATCTCTTACGACTATAGCCAGAGTCACTTTCTCAGATAGTTATAATATATCTGACTATGAAAATCTCAGGAGTGACCCTAAACATGAAAATGAAGACGACCTTTAAGATGCCTACAATGCCCTATACAGAGAAAGTTGTAAAATTGTTGTCAAACTGAAAATTCAAAAAGAGAAATATGCTAAATTAAAAGAAGAACTTGAAAACACATTTTTAGAAAAATCTCATTTTTCAGATTGTTTTGAAAAAACAAAAATTAGATTTAAGTTTAAAATATTCTGAATTGGAAAAATCTCAAAATTGAAAAATAAGAAACTAAAACTTAAAGTTTGTTCCATTTTGAGTTTAAAGGACATTTGGAAATATACCCATGGTGACGAAAAGTTTGAAAAATTGTTAACCTCATCTAGAAAATGTGGTGACAAATCTGGTTTGGGTTATATTAAAGTTAATTCTTCGAAATCCAAGGATTCTGTTCCTATTTTTATAAGAGAAGAATCATCGAACTTAAAGGTAAGACTTTAAGAGATTTTAATTATAATGATTTCAAAAACTCAAAATCCTTTCAAGTTTCTAAAAATAGTAATTCCATCAGTTATAAACATCAAAAGAATAATAAATCTCCCTTAGCTGAAAAAATTATTGATATGCTTAAAGAACTTCTAAAATCCAACTCAAATGAATATGGAGTTTATAGAAAAAGCAGACATCCTAACTCCCAAATGCAACAAAAATCAAGTGTAACTCCTAAACCTAGAACCGTAATGAAATGGGTTCCAAAGGTTAAGTGTCTTGTTATTCACACAGCTTTCAAAGCCATTAGCCACTCAAGATGGTACCAAAATAGTGGATGCTCAAGACATATGACAGGTGATAAGGGGATATTCATGAATTTCAAAGAAGTAAATGGTGACTCAGTTATTTTTGGTGATGAAAGCAACTGCAAAATAATAGGTCAAGGTACCACACAACTTCCTAACCTACATTCTTTTGAAAATGTGCTTTATGTTGAAGGTTTCAAACATAACCTCTTAAGCATATCTCAAATCTGTGATAATAAACATGGTGTAAAATTTTCTAATCACGGATGTGAGATAATAAATGAGAAGGGTAATGTAACATTAAAAGGTCGCAGGACCTCTGAAAATTGTTATATTATCAACAACTCTTACTCATCTAACCATTCATGTTACATGGTCTAAACAGACGAGACTAAACTTTGGCATAAACGTCTTGGACATGTGAACTATAGAGATTTGTATAAGTTGAGCAAAAGAGATCACTTATGTGGCTTACCCAAGCTGAAAAAAATAGAAAAAGTATGTGGTGCATGTTAAATTGACAAATAAATCAGGAGTAGTCACAAGAAAGTAAACCCCTTAGCAACAACCAAACCACTAGAACTACTCTACATGGATCTAGTAGGACCAACTAAAACTGAGAGTAGAGGTGAAAAGAAGTATTTTTTGGTCATTTTTGATGATTACACTAGATATACTTGAGTAACTTTTTTAAAAGAGAAATCGGATACTCTTGATGAAGTTCGAAAAATTTTAAAGCGTATTCAGACTGAAAAAATATATTTGTGGTCAAAATTAGAAGTGATCATGGTACTGAATTCGAGAATAACAACAATTTTAAGAAGTACTATAATGATCATGATATATCACATGAGTTCTTTGGTCCCAAATCACCTCAACAAAATGGAATTATTTAAAGAAAAAATAGAGTTCTATAGAAAATGGCTAGTGTAATGCTAAATAGTATAAAACTACTAAAAAATTTATGGGCTGAAGCTATTAATACTGCATGTTATATTATACATTATGTTTATATTAGAAAATTAAAAAAATAAAACAGCTTATGGACTATGGTTTAATAAATAAAAAAAAACTCAATGTCAAATATTTTCAGACTTTTGGAAGTAAATGTTTTATTTTACACGACTGAGAAAATTTGAAAAGAAAAATTGAAGCTAAGAGTGATGAGGAAATTTTTCTAGGCTATGCCCTAAATAGTCGTGCTTACTGAGTTCTTAATAAAAGAACTGGGGTGATTCAGGAATGTATAAATGTAGTAATTGATGATCAATAAATCACACCCACACCTGATTAAGATGATGATGAAGTCAATATAATTGATACACTTGACTCTTCATCTAAATCAGTTGATACTGAATTAAGATTAGTCAAAGACCATCTGACTGATTAAATACTTGGTAACCCTCATACTAGTGTTCAGACAAGAAAATAATTAGAAAATATCTGTAGTTATGTCTACTTCACTTCCCAAATCGAATAGACTAATGTAAATGAAACACTTGTTGATGAAATTAGATAATTGTCATGTAAGACGAATTAAATCAATTTGTCAAAAATGATGTATGGTGTTTTGTTCCTAATCCTTCTAATAAACATATAATTTGAACCAAATGGATTTTAAAAAACAAAACTGATGAATTAGGTAATATTATCATAAATAAGGCTTGACTAGTTTTATAAGGGTACATGCAAATAGAAGGTATTGATTATGATGAAACCTTTGTACCAGTTGCGCGCTTTGAATTCATAAGATTATTTATTTTGATTGTATTTTATAATAAGTTTAAAATATATCAAATGGATGTTAAAAGTATATTTCTAAATGGTGACTTACATGAATAGTATATATTGAACAACCTAAGGGTTTTGAGGACCCTAAATCTCCAAATCATGTATACCGTCTTAAAAAGGCACTCTAGGGTTTGAAACAAGCTCCCATGGCACGGTACAAAAAAATTGACTAGATTTTTACTTAGTCATAACTTCATTATGGGTGGCGTTGATAAGACTTTATTTGTCAAGAAAGATAATTATCATATACTGATAGTTTAGATATATGTTGACAATATAATTTATGGATCTACATGCACTAACTTATCTATTGATTTTGTAGATCTGATGAAATCCAAGTTTGAAATGAGCTTGGTTGGTGTACTAAATTATTTTCTTAGATTACAAGTTAAACAACTTGAAGATGGTATATTCATCTCTCAAACCAAATGCGCCTTCAACCTTGTAAAAATGTTTGGGTTTGAGAATGGAAAGAAGTTTGATAGTCCAATGAGTACAGCTCTTAAAATCTCAAAAGATGAATCAAGTAAAAGTGTAGACTGCTGCCTATATCGAAGCATGATTGATAGTCTCTTATACTTAACTGCTAGTAGACCTGATATTTCTTTTAGTATTAGAATATGTGCTAGATATCAATCTAATTCTAAAGAATCACATTTAATTGTTGTTAAATGGATAATAAAATATGTTACAAGTTCTGCTAACTTAACACTTTAGTATTCACATGATACATTTGTACAAATTGCCGAATATACTGATGCAGAGTGGGCATGAAATATTGACAATAAAAAATCTACCAGTGGTGGATGTTTCTACGTAAGGAACTGTTTAGTTTCATGGCTCAGTAAGAAACAAAAATTTATATTTTTCTCAACAACTG
The DNA here is from genome assembly GCA_037074715.1 of Magnolia kwangsiensis. Classification (NCBI taxonomy): domain Eukaryota; kingdom Viridiplantae; phylum Streptophyta; class Magnoliopsida; order Magnoliales; family Magnoliaceae; genus Magnolia; species Magnolia kwangsiensis. The sequence goes on along the minus strand of CM073573.1, from coordinate 108,158,270 downwards.
AAGTTGAATATATTGCAGCTAGTAATACTTGCACTCGGCTTATTTGGATGAAAAGAATGTTAACTGATTATGGTATTCGTAAGATATAATGACTTTATACTGTGATAACTCAAGCGTAATTAATATTTCAAAAAATCCAATCCAACACTCTCATACTAAACATATCGATATTCGATACCATTATATTCAAGAATTAATTGAAAACAAGAGTATTATGCTAGAATACATTCAAACTGAGAAGCAGCTCACTAACATACTGACCAAACTGCTTGACGAGAATATATTTTTCAATTTAAAGTATGATATTGGTTTGTGTATTATTAATTAATCATATTGTTTATGCATTTATTTATTTTATATTTACTGATGCATAAAATAATAATAAAATGATGATAAAATGATGATAAAAATTTTAAATTTTTTAATAAAACTTTGATATTTTGCACTGCTTGATGGGTCGAGGACATGCTCGACTAGTTGAACCCTTGATGAGTCAAGCATGTACTTGACCGGTTGAGGACCACGCGATTTCACCTAAAAGGAGGAAAAATCACTTTTTTTTCATTTCATTTTCACATTCTTCATCAACTAGTCAGTGCTCCACTCAATGAACCCAACTTTCAAACTTGCTTGTAAGTTGTTATTTTTCGATTTCCTTCAAGTTTTGGGTACTTCCTTGTTAGTCAATCTCTTATTTGAGGTTTATTCTTGATTTTAAACCCTTTTTGTGGAAAATTTGATCTACCCACAACCCATCTACTCTTTTTAGTTATTTCTTGTGTAATCATTAAAGGAAGCATCATACCCAACTTCCAAACTTACCTGTAAGTGGTTATTTTTCAATTTCCTTCAAGTTTTGGGTACTTCCTTGTTAGTCAATCTCTTATTTGAGGTTTATTCTTGATTTTAAACCCTTTTTTTGGAAAATTTGATCTACCCACAACCCATCTACTCTCTTTAGTTATTTCTTATGCAATCATTAAATGAAACATCATACTAAAAGAACGACATCACGCAAAACACATGGTAGCTCGTCATCTAGGTCGACTCCATCTATTGTGAGAATCTTAAGGGGCCTTGAAGAAGATTTAGAGCAAGTTAGGGATTTTGGATCAAGAGATATAATTATTGAATGCAGTGTCACTCTTACTTACATTGATCCATTTGAACTTGTTCCTCTACTTTCAAATATTGGATGGGAAGGTGTAAGTGCTATATTGTATAAAGCACACCGTTGTTTGTCAAATTTCGTTTAGACAAAATAGCTTGAGTTATAGTTTTTTTAATGTGGATCAAGATGGAAAGTTTAATTCTCAAGTCATTCAAGTTCAACATCTACTATGGAGACCAAGCTTAAGTACAAGTGGTGAAGTTGGAAAGTACAAGTTATAAAGTTGAAAAGTTTAAGCTAGAATGAGTTCAAGTTCTACTACAATTCAACTAGAAAATCTAACTCCACCTTCAATACTCTTCAAATTGAATATCTACCATGCTGTATTGAAGATTTAAGAAGAAGAACAAGCGTTAAACTTCAATGTCCAGTCTTCTCAGGTATAATTGATCCTAGAAAGACCTCAGACTTAGGTGCTTTCAAAAGATAAACTTATATAGATTTTTTTTTTTGTTTTTACTTTGGTTAGGCTTTAGTTCTACTAGTCTCAGCCTTCGTATGACTAGTCTAAGTTGTGGCCTAACTAGTCTAAGATAATCTTCGACTAGTTCAAGTTTAAAATTCAAAAATGGATATTTCTGGTGGTTTCTCGACTAGTCGAGCAGACTTCTCGACTAGTCAAAGAGGGACCTTCGACCAGTAGAGGGTCATTCGACTCGAAGTCTAGCAACCATTTTTTGGCTCCCTTGACCAGTCGAGCAGGCCCCTAGACCAGTCGAAGAATAATTTTATCCAATCGCTCTTAAATTTTGAAATTTTATTAGATCTTAGACGAGTCAAAGGAGACCTTAGACGAGTTAAAGCAACAACATTTCTAGCTATAAATAAAGGCCTTCTCTCATTCTGAAATTACCAATCCAATCTAAGAAAGCCTTCATCAAGAAAGAGAGAAGTCCCCACTATCTTCAAGTTATTGCATGGTATTTTAATATTTTTTTTGATTCCTTAATCTCTTTTCATAAATCTTACTTTTTAAAGAGAGTAATCACTCTTCTTTAAGATCTTGAGAATTCAAACAAGTAGCATTTAGTTTGAATTAATTTAAAATCAATATAAAACCTAAAACCCTTGTTTGTGTTACTGGACATTGAATATTCTACTTCAAACAAAGAGGTTCTACGGGCTACTTCAATAGATTCATCTTCAAGAAGAAGATAAGTACATTTCTATATTCTATATTTTTGGTTTCTTTGAGATAGCCAGAAAATCTCATGTGTTGATTTTGACTGAGATAGCTAGAAAATCTCAGTGTGGGGTTTTTATTTGTGATAGCTCTTCTAAAATCAAAACTGTATAAGGTTTTAAGGTGAACATGTGAAAACCTTATTTTTAGTGAATGTCAATATCACGTGGGTTGTGATTATTAAGAGTAGAGTAAGTGTGGCTATTTGAGAACAGTTGATGCACACACCAAACCACTATAACTCCTAGTGTTTCTGATGGATGTTTAATTTTTACATATGTGGTGAATGATTGTAATTTATTTATACAAATGTGGTGAATGCTTGTAATAGATAGCTCTCTTATCTCTTGATTGGTTTAAGATCTTGATCCTTACAAACGTTCGTGAAATCAGGTTGTCCTATTGAAAACTTTATTTTTGGTGTAAGGTTGTCGTATGAACTAAGTTTGAATCAATTTTTCAGTACTAAAGCTATTGAGATTTTTTATTTATTCTAATTTATTTATTATTTCAGTACTTTAAGTTTTTATTTGGCATAGTCCTATTCACCCCTCCTCTAGGATTGTTAAGCTCATCCTTTTCAAGTGGTATCAGATCTAAGTTGTTCATATTTTTGGATTAAGCTCCTTGAGTTTAAAGATCTAGAGCTTTTATTATGTTAAATTTTAATAGCTTGAGGCTACCACCTTTTAATGGCTCCAACTATGCATACTGGAAAGCCAGAATGAGGATTTACTTAAAATTCTTAGATGAAAGCATGCGACATGCCACTATAACCAAATGGAAACCACCTATGTTTGAAGTTCTAGACAGTGATGGAATTAAATATTTGAAAGAAACTCCATTTTATTTATGAACTACACCTCAGAAAAGAAAAAGCAGTGCAAATGCTAAGGCCTTAAATGCCATAACTTATGCTCTATCACCTGATGAATTCAAAATAATCATTTCATGTGATACAACTAAATAAGCCTAGGATATTCTTGAAATGACATATGAAGGAACTACTATAGTCAAGAAATTTAAAGTTCAAATCCTCACTACAAAATTTGAGAAAATTCATATGTAAGAAATTGAAACTTTCATGGACTTTTATACGAAGTAAAATGATATAGTAAATTCCATATGGGGTCTAGGAGATGGAATCTCAGAAAGCAAGGTCTGTACTAAAATACTACAATCTCTTCCTGAGAGATTCAATTCCAAAGTAACTGCCACTCAGGAATTAAGAGACACTGATCTAATGAAGGTTGAGGAGTTAGTTGGTTCTCTCCAAATGTATGAGTTAAATTTTAAAGCTTCTAAAGGTAAGTCAATTGCTCTTAAATCTAAATTTATTTTAAAAGATAACTGTGTTAATTCTGATGTTAAAAATATAGAAGATAATATGGCTTTATGTAACACCCTGAAAATCGGGGGTCGAGCAGAAACTCAACTCCCGAGTTCCAACGCATCACTTATGCAATATTGATAATGATAATTGAATGTTGTTCATATTAGTGCAGTAAATATGAGTGGGATTAGACCAAAACAACATATCATTCTCCAAAGACAGTTAAGTTTCGCAAGCGGAAGATTGTGATAAATATATAAAATATATAATTTATTGTAAGTCTCCGGAGTGTGAACATGTTACCAGGTTAACTATATACATGTATACTCTAAAAATGAAAAATAAAATAAAATATACATGGGTGTTTAAATAAAATGTAAAATACTAAGTGTATTGCCATCTAATCAGTAACCCTGTAACCCCGTCGATCAAAACCTGCATATAGGAGAAATCCTCATCAACATCATAAAATATGGCTCTGCTTCACAAGAATTGCCATTATTTGAAACTAAAACAGGGACTGGTTGGTGTTTCAAACACCGTCCTGTAACGTGGGATTGAGTGATCAACTCAGTGGAACTATAAAGCAAAGGTTAACGTTATCAATTCAGTCAAGCAATAATGATAAAGCAAACACATCAAACATTCCTATATACTCTTGTTAATGCAAGGATGAAATATTTTCATGATGCAGGCCCTCATTTACACTCCTTCGTGTGACACTATCTTACGTCCGTGGCATGCTTTCTTCCCACTGTGCTCTTCAACCCGGGGCACATGCATTGCGATGTTATGAACGTGATTACCGAGTCATTATTATTAGTCCTTTTCATACAGCAGGATTGGGAAGCTAAGGTACCACTCTTATATCATTATCCAAATAATGATCCATTCTAGGGTCGTCAGACCTAGACAATCTCATACGTTATTATAGTTTTATATCACTGTAAAGGGCTCGTGACCAATTAGTACAGGTCTAGTTATATCCTATAGACTACAATAAGGCTCGTCACCCCAATGTGGTGTCAAGATATACTCGAGGTCACTACAAAGGGCTCATCACCAATCAGAGTAGGCCGACAGCTCGAATATAGTGTCTCATACCACTATAATCGGCTCACGAGTCTAAGTGCTCACTGGTCACTACGGGGAGGCTCGTCACCCCAGCGTAGGGCGATAGCTAGACCACGGTGTCCTATACCACCATGTCCGGCTCATGAGTCTTAGCGGATTGAGGTACCAAGGTTGATGGGATTTCACTGGTAAGTTTAGTACCCTAGATTCAAATAGGAGCATCCATACACGGTGAACATACATCGGGTCAATTGGGTTAGTTGATAAGCTTAACTAGGCCAAGTGCACATTGAGTTGATTGACATGGAATGCATAAGCACTCCGTGTAGCCGAACCACTGTCGAATCTTCCAAGTCTGACTCTGATTCATCGAACTTATCCTGCGTGGCGTAAATAATCTCAACCACCAATTCAAGGGTTGTTACCGTTTACTTGGACTATGTCATAGCCCCAAACACATTCAAATACAACATGATGTCCTATGAGATGGTCAAAGCAGTAATGGATCAATATTACAAATCATACAATCAAATGAACATGTTCTGAAGTGCATTGTAAACATGAATTCACACACATTCAATTCATAATCAAGCAAACATCAGAATAAGTTATACATGGAGGAAATCATACATATCATTGATGTAGTTAAGAATCATATCTCAACCCGTATACAGGTACATCTTACCAGCTGCTAACTCATTCAGACACTTTTACAAACACTTAGTTTACATATTATATCATACATATTATGTATTAATTAGCATACGTATTAGGGCAAATCCTTTCGTTAAAGGGTTGTCGCCCATACAACAATCATATATTCACCACAGTTTGTCATGGCGAGCACGAATACAAAGTCTATACTCATTCAGTCATTTTCACAAACACTTAGGGTACACATACTACATACATATCGTATGTTGGTATATCATGTATTGGGGCTAAACCTTTAGCCCAGGAGTTGTTACACATACATCTAGCATACATACACGGCAGTTAATCATGGAAAACTCAAATTCATATTCCATACGTATACGGGCTATTCTTCAAATACATGGAATACAGTATATTCAACATAGTTCATGTATAACTGAAAGGCGAAACGGACATCGCAATTTGCATGTGAAATAGCATCCACGTCAGTAATAAATCATTATCTAACATTGAAAGTCTTGAAAACCATAACCTAAACATATATAGTCCGCACATTAAACTAGAAAATGTGTAACGGATATGGCTAAGACGATAAGTCTTCGTCAACGGCGGATAGGCTACCTAAGGCATGAAACAGGTTAGCTAAAACATCACTTAAACTATTCTAAGCTAGAAACAAGTTAGGGTTTGATTCACTTACCCAAGAACAGAATTAGAATCACTGGAATAATGATCCAGATTCAATGGATTGATGCGTAGAAGAACTGGGAAGAATACCATGATGAAACACTAGGTTCTCTCTCTTTTCTCTCTCTTAACTTAATGAAAATTCGTATGGGATTTGAGAAAGAGGGTTTAAGGCCTTTTTATAAGCCCAAAAATGACGGAAATAGCCCTAGGGCCAAGGTATACTTAAGTTATAACCAAATTGGGCTCTTTTTGATCCAACGGAACACTTCTGGAGGTCCTCTTATTAAATGCAGTTGGAGTTAAGCTCACTAGTATGGGATCTGAAGAAAGTTAAGTTTTCAGTCTGATCGAGTTTCCTGATCGACCATGTCGGACCAGATTTAGTTCAATGATCACCGAAACTTGATCAGGGCCACAAGTACTTTGACATGTATGGGCCACTTTCCCTGATCTGAGGGTAAATTTGGGTCAAAAACCAATGGTTAGAACGCTTATAAATAACACGCAAGCGACACGAGTTAGATTACTTAAAATCATATTTAATTTCTTAAAAATCTACACTTTCTCGCTCTTTTCACTTCGGTCTCAAGGAAATGGTCTCAGGACATCGTTTGGGCTTGATTTTCGAGGTGATAGTCTTGTCCAACTAAGCGGCCATAATTGTCTAAGTTCACCGCTATCAGACTTTCGACGTGCGGTCCAGGTCCGGTACAAAGTTTCTGAGTGATCTCGAGGGCAACTGGGCTTAGAGTTAGATCGTAAAATTTAAGGTTAATATAGGGTTCACAATTCTATAGGTTTTGGGTCTTACAGATCATATTTAAAGTGGTTGGTGCTAATTTCATAGGTAATCTAGTTTAGTGCTAGTAAATTCACGTTAAATTTCTAAAGAATTTAGTTCTAAATAATTTCTTTGGCTTTGGAATTGAGTTTTGAGAAGTTATCGAGGTGTTATGGTTGACCCATTGCCTAAGGACGTCTAACTCCAAATTAGAAAAAAATCGGAGTGTTACAATCTACCCCCCTTAAAAATAATTTCGTCCCAAAAATTGGCTAATGGTAATGAGTAAAGATTTTATTATTCCTTTTACCTAAACTTTACTGATTCGAGTTTATATACATGGTGGGGTATATACATCTATACTAGTCTGGCGCATTTTTGTCTATCCTCCTTAAAAACTGACTCTTTATCTCTCGCTTATACCTTGATGGTTTGCTACAATTTATTTCCTTATCTATTTGGAGTCTTGACGACGGTTCCCATTGTTAGGCCTATGATTTAATATGAATAGGTTCAACACTTAAGCCCTAATTGTTCCCCTTTAAAGATTTCACTATTGACATTCTAAGGAAGATTCAGTCGCTATTTAATGACCTAACCATACGTATAACTTGAATCAATTTCCTTCGATCCTGGGCCAGTGGGGAAGGGGCCAACCATGCTTTTGCTGCGCCACTTTGATCTAACGGTTGTATTAGCTGACCTAACTAGATTGGGCTCATAATGCTCTACCCCCCTTAAAATTTATTTCTGCTCAAGGCTCAAGAATCTATGCCTCGATCTGTATGTCGGAACAAGGTATAATTTAGGACCTATCCTTGACATGAAATGGAAAACAACCTCTCAATACATTGGTCTTCCTTCGTTAATGATGTGTACTATGGCATTGTACCTATAATTATAAAAAGGAGCTAAAAATGATGGGTGTTATGGTTGATTCCAATGACGGGTGTGAGCTTTCGGCAAGATGTCTAATCTCTATTGGCTATATGTCCTTAACACTTTCCAAAGGTAAAGCAATAACTTTTGGTTGTAGGTGGTCTGACTAACATGGAAGAAAAGTGGTGTATTGGGTCTGAGCCGGATACATAGACTTTCTGCTTAGCTAGGACAGAAAATTTGTTGTATTAATTATTAATCCTAGTTGATCCCGATCTTCTGCTTGATCAGAGCATTGAGTTCATTGGTAACTACTAGGATTGAGAATTCGATTTAAACCACGAATACTTCGCTTATATACAGTTCCTTTACTCCGCGTTCCCGATTGTAATAAGTCCTTGGGAGGGAAATTCTAAGGGGCGTGCTGGTTTATCCTAGCATTTAATCTGAGGGATATATAGGTTTTCCCCAAACATGACTAGTTCTAAGTCAAGCAAGCTTCCCGAGAGTTACTAAAGGAGCCTTTTGAGTATTAAGGGGATCCATCGAAGGAATGAAGTCCTACTCCAACCAAATCAAACCTACCATTCCTTAGTATATTCAGTTGTCTTTCAATTGTCTTAGCATATTCACTCTTTACATTGCTTAATATAACTAGTCGCCTAGTCTGTAATTCACTAGTTGTAATCCAAAGAATATGCTTATACGCTAGATGGTTTCATTTCTACTATAGGGAATTATTTTATCGCTTAGGATTAAAAGTTGCCTGATTAGGATTGAGTTGCCCGAACCTGAATCTGAATGCGCTCGAGCACTTCACATAGTTCCTCCACATAACATTAACTTCACAAGCTAAAGAAATAACATGCACTTCATTAACAAAATGTCACAATACATGAAGTGCAGCATTACATGACTCACGACGGAGAAAGCATGTGAGCAATACAACTAAGCTTTAAACACTAAATAACTACCAAACAACTACCAAACCACACACAAGAACAAGCAACGATAAACAAATAACGATTAAATATAGGACTATTCTTAGAATCTGGTGATGGAGGAGGGACACTCTTATCCTGCAGACAACATAGGATCGTCTTCAAAGTGCAGGTTACTTTCCTAAACTTGTGCTTCACATAGCCCTGCAGATCCATAATATCCTGCTGAAGAGTGGCTTGGCCCTCCTCAAGCCTAACCAAACGGGCTTCTCTATCAGCCCTATTAGGATCATGTTCATGAGTCGTAGGAGGAGGACTCTCATCCGTATCCTGAGTCTCTTCTTCTTCGTCCTGCTCTTCTTCCTCTTCTATCTCTGGTCCACCTTCTTCATTGCTCTCCTCTTCTTCTTCGCTTTCTGACTCTTCTTTACTCTCCTTAAGTAGGGCTTGTCATTGCCGATGTCCGATCTCCATCTGATTGAGAGTAGTCTAGGATATGATGCTTGAAGGAAAATGAAAGACAGAGGGATTGGAAGGGCGATTTGAGAGAGAAAGGAGCTATTTTGAAGAAAAGGGAGAGCTTAGATGTGGATTTTATGAAGGAGAGAGGTGATTAGGAGGCTTTTAATCAAGGAACCATGGACCAGTGGGGTCCACAAGTCCTCAAACAGCGTCGGCCCGATGGCCTATCCCAGCTGAGCCCGCCAGTCGGCGAGGGCCTCGCCGGTATCAGGACCTCCCGATGAGGGCTCGCCCCACCGGTGAGGTCCTACCCCCCCCCCCCCCCCCCCCCCTCCACTTATGTCCAAAAAGATAAGGGTCCCACCCTGGGTCCCCCTAAAATAGCCCCGATTGGGCCCTTACTCTAGTTTGACTCGATTCAGGTTGATTCGAAATAAAACTGATACATATACAAAGTTAACCAATTTCTAACAGCTGAAATGGATTGAAACACCATCTAAACCCATTAATTGAAGGTCTAGAAGTGATTTGGGGTCATCGTGTGTGATCAGGAGTGCACGGACTCGATCTCGGTGATCATTTTCAGCAAACTTTTTCCAACAAATAAAACTGGGAGTCATAAACCTGTTTTTATATTTTTCTTGCACCCTCCTATGCTAGAGTGGCATCAACGTGCATCGTGTGACCATAACCCAGGTCTAATTTAATCTAGATCATGCTCTAATACCATCTTGTAATGCCCTGAAAATTGGGGGTCGAGCAGAAACTCAGCTCCCGAGTTCCAACGCATCACTTATACAACATAGATAATGATGATTGAATGTTGTTCATATTAGTGCAGTAAACATGAGTGGGATTAGACAAAAACAACATATCATGCTCTAGAGACAGTTAAATTTCACAAGCGAAAGACTGTGATAAATATATAAAATGTATAATTTATTGTAAGTCACTGGAGTGTGAACATGTTACTAGGTTAACTATATACATGTATACTCCAAAATGAAAAAAAAAAGATTATACATGGGTGTTTAAATAAAATGTAAAATACCAAGTGTATTGGCATCTAATCAGTAACCCTATAACCCCGTCGATCAGATGCTGCATATAGGAGAAATCCTCCTCAACATCAGAAAGTCTGGCTCTTCTTCGCAAGCTTTTCCATTATCTAAAACTAAAACAGGGACTGGTTGGTGTTTCAAACACCGTCCCGTAACGTGGGAGTGAGTGATCAACTCAGTGGAACTATACAGCAAAGGTTAACATGTTATCAATTCAGTCAAGTAGTAATGATAAAGCAAACACATCAAACATTCCTAAATACTCTTGTTAATGCAAGGATGAGATGTTTTCATGATGCATGCCCTCGCCTACACTCCCTCATGCGACACCATCTTACATCCGCGGCATACTTTCTTCTCACTGTGCTCTTTAACCCGGGGTACATGCAGTGTGATGTTGTGAACGTGATTATTGAGTCATTATTATTAGTCCTTTTCATACAACAGGATTGAGAAGTTAAGGTATCTCTCTTATATCATTACCCAAATGATGATCCATTCGAGGGTCGTTAGTCTTAGACAATCTCATACGTTATTATAGTTCTAGATCGCTGTAAAGGGCTCATGACCAATCAATACAGGTCTAGTTATATTCTATAGACTGCAATAAGGCTCGTCGCCCCAATACAGTGTCAAGATATACTCAAGGTCACTACAAAGGGCTCGTCACCAATCAGAGTAGGCCGACAGCTCAAATATAGTGTCTCATACCACTATAATCGGTTCACGAGTCTAGGTGCTCACTGGTCACTACGGGGAGGCTCGTCGCCCCAGCGTAGGGTGACAACTAGACCACGGTGTCCCATACCACCATGTCTGGCTCATGAGTCTTAGCGGATCGAGGTACCAAGGTTGACGGGATTGCACTGGTAAGTTTGGTACCCTAGATTCAAACAGGAGCATCCATACATGGTGAACATACATCGGGTCAATTGGGTTAGTTGATAAGCTTAACTAGACCAAGCGCACATTAAGTTGATTGACATGGAATGCATAAGCACTCCGTGTAGCCGAGCCACTGTTGAACCTCCCAAGCATGACTCTGATTCATCAGACTTATCCTGCGTGGCGTAAATAACCTCAACCACCAATTCAAGGGTTGTTAACGTTTAGCTGGACTATGTCATAGCCCCAAACACATTCAAATACAACATGATGTCCTATGAGATGGTCAAAGCAGTAATGGATCAATATTACAAATCATACAATCAAATGAACATGTTCTGAAGTGCATTGTAAACATGAATTCACACATATTCAATTCATAATCAAGCAAACATCAGAATAAGTTATACATGGAGGAAATTATACATATCATTGATGTAGTTGAGAATCATATCCCAACCCGCATACAAGTACATCTTACCAGCTGCTAACTCATTCAGACACTTTTACAAACACTTAGTCTACACATTACATCATACATATTGTGTATTAATTACCATACATATTAGGGAAAATCCTTTCGTTAAAGGGTTGTCGCCCATACAACAATCATATATTCACGAAAGTTTGTCATGGAGAGCACGAATACAAAGTCTATACTCATTCAGTCATTTTCACAAACACTTAGGCTACACATACTACATACATATCGTATGTTGGTATATCATGTATTGGGGCTAAACCTTTAGCCCAAGAGTTGTTACACATACATCTAGCATACATACACGGCAGTTAATCATGGAAAAATCAAATTCATATTCCATACATATACGGGCTATTCTTCAAATACATGGAATACAGTATATTCAACATAGTTCATATATAACTGAAAGGCGAAACGGACATCGCAATTTGCATGTGAAATAGCATCCATGTCAGTAATAAATCATTATCTAACATTGAAAGTCTTAAAAATCATAACCTAAACGTACATAGTCTGCACCTTAAACTGGAAAATGTGTAACAGATATAGCTAAGATGATAAGTCTTCGTCAACGACGGATAGGCTACCTAAGGCATGAAACAGGTTAGATAAAACATCACTTAAACTATTTTAAGCTAGAAACAGGTTAGGGTTTGTTTAACTTACCCAAGAATGAAATTAGAATCACCGGAATAATGATCCAGATTCAACGGATCGATGCATAGAAGAACTGGGAAGAATCTCACGATGAAACACTAGGTTCTCTCTCTTTTCTCTCTCTTATCTTAATGAAAATTCGTATGGGATTTGAGAAAGAGGGTTTAAGGTCTTTTTATAAGCCCAAAAGTGACGGAAATAGCCCTACGGCCAGGGTATACTTAGGTTATAACTAAATTGGGCTCTTTTTTATCCAAAGGAACACTTCTGGAGGTCCTCTTATCAAATGCGGTTGGATTTAAGCTCACTAGTATGGGATCTTAAGAAAGTTAAGTTTTCAGTTCGATCGGGTTTCCTGATCGACCGTGGTGGACCCGTTTCAGTTCAATGGTTACCAAAACTCAATCAAGGCCACAAGTACTTTGACATGTATGGGCCACCTTCCCTGATCCGAGGGTAAATTTGGGTCAAAAATCAACGGTCAGAACACTTATAAATAACGCGCAAGCGATATGACACAGATTACTTAAAATTATATTTAATTTCTTAAAAATCTACACTTTCTCACTCTCTTCACTCCGGTCTCAAGGAAATGGTCTCAGGACATCGTTTGAGCTTAATTTTCTAGGTGATAGTCAAGTCCAACTAAGCGGTCATAATTGTCTAAGTTCATCGCTATCAGACTTTCGACGTGTGGTCCAGGTCTGATAAGAAGTTTCTTAATGATCTCGAGGGCAACTGTGCTTAGAGTTAGATCCTAGATTTCAGGGTAATATAGCGTTCACAATTCTATAGGTTTTGGGTCTTACAGATCATATTTAAAGTGGTTGGTGCTAATTTCATAGGTAATCTAGTTTAGCGCTAGTTAATTCACGTTAAATTTCTAAAGAATTTAGTTCTAAATGATTTCTTTGGCTTTGGAATTGATTTTTGAGAAGTTACCAAGGTGTTATGGTTGACGCATTGCCTAAGGATGTCTAACTTTACTGATTCAAGTTTCTATACATGGTGGGGTATATACATCTATACTCGTCTGGCATATTTTTGTCTATCGTCCTTAAAAACTTACTCTTTATCTCTCGCTTATACCTTGATGGTTTGCTATAATTTATTTCCTTATCTATTTGGAGTCTTGACGACGGTTCCCATTGTTAGGCCTATGATTTAATATTAATAGGTTCAACACTTAAGCCCTAATTGTTCCTCTTTAAAGATTTCACTATTAACATTCTAAGGAAGATTCAGTCGCTATTTAATGACCTAACCATACGTATAACTTGAATCAATTTCCTTCGATCCTGGGCTAGTGGGGAAGGGGCCAACCATGCTTCCACTGCCCCACTTTGATCTAACGGTTGTATTAGCTGACCTAACTAGATTGGGCTCATAATGCTCTACCCCCCTTAAAAATTATTTCTGCTCAAGGCTCAAGAATCTATGCTTCGATCCGTATGTCGGAACGAGGTGTAATTTAGGACCTATCCTTGATATGAAATGGGAACTTCCTTCGTTAATGATGCGTACTATGGCATTTTACCTATAATTATAAAAATGAGCTAAAAATGATGGGTGTTGTGGTTGATTCTAGGGACGGGTGTGATCTTGCGGCAAGATGTCTAATCTCTATTGGCTATATGTCCTTAACACTTTCCAAAGGAAAAGTAATAACTTTTGGTTGTAGGTGGTCTGGCCAACATGGAAGAAAAGTTGTGTAGTGGGTCTAAGCCGGATACATAGACTTTCCGCCTAGCTAGGATAGAAAATTTGTTGTATTAATTCTTAATCCTAGTTGATCCCAATCTTTTGCTTGATCAGAGCATTGAGTTCATTGGTAACTACTAGGATTGAGAATTCCATTTAAACTGCGAATACTTCTCGTATATATAGTTCCTTTACTCCACATTCCCGATTGTAATAAGTACTTGGGAGGGCAATTCTAAGGGGCGTGCTGGTTTATCCTAGCATTTAATCTGAGGGATATATAAGTTTTTCCCGAGCATGACTAGTTCTAAGTCAAGCAAGCTTCCCGAGAGTTATTAAAGGAGCCTTTGAGTATTAAGGGGATCTATCGAAGGAATGAAGTCGTACTCCAACCAAATCAAACCTACTATTCCTTAGTATATTCAGTTGTCTTTCAATTGTCTTAGCATATTCAGTCTTTACACTGCTTAATATAACTAGTAGCCTAGTCTGTAATTCACTAGTTGTAATCTAAGGAATATTCTTATACGCTAGATGGTTTCATATCATTTCTTCTATTGGGAATTATTTTATCTCTTAGGATTAAAAGTTGCCTAATTAGGATTGAGTTGCCCGAACCTGAATGTAAATGCGCTTGAGCACTTCACACAGTCCATCCACACAACATTAACTTCACAAGTCAAAGAAATAACATGCATTTCATTAACAAAATGTCACAATAAATGAAGTACGGCATTACATGAATCGCGACGGAGAAAGCAAGTGAGCAAGACAACTAAGCTTCAAACACTAAGCTTCAAACACTAAATAACTACCAAACTACCAAACAACTACCAAACCACATACAAGAACAAGCAACAACAAACAAACAATGATTAAATATAGGACTATTCCTTAGAATCTGACGATGGAGGAGAGGCACCCTTATCCTGCAGATAACACAGGATCGCCTTCAAAGTGCAGGTTACTTACCTAAACTTGTGCTTCACGTAGCCCCGCAAATCCATTATATCCTGCTAAAGAGTGGCTTGGCCCTCCTCAAGCCTAACCTAACGGGCTTCTCTATTAGCCCTATTAGGATCATGCTCATGAGTCGCAGGAGGAGGAATCTCATCAGTATCTTGAGCCTCTTCTTCTTCGTCCTGCTCTTCTTCCTCTTCTATCTCCGGTCCACCTTCTTCATTGCTCTCCTCTTCTTCTTCGCTTTCTGACTCTTCTTCACTCTCCTCAAGTAGGGCTTGCCGCTCCCGAGGCCCGATCTCCATCTGATTAAGAGTAGTCTCGGTAATGTAATGGAATGGCGCAGGCAACTCCACCACAAGCCTGTAGCCAAACTCAAGTGCAATCCTGCATATGAGTCAGCCGAACTGGAGAGATTCAGTCCTTCTATTCGAACGTGCGATAAGGACTATCTGTCGCAAGACATAAGTAGGAATACAAAGCTTCTCTCCCTGCCCCACCTGATACAAGAAATACACCATCAGGTGCGTGCACTCACTACAGTTGCTCCACCTTGGATAGACATTGAACGTACAGATTTGGTGAAGCGAACGGAAGTCGTCTATCATATTCGTCGCTAAGAGGCTTCTGTTAGGCTTTCATTCAACCAGACGACCATAAAGGAATTATGTGCGGTGATCCCTCTCACGTGCACTATTCAGATTCTTCTCACTTGTATGAACCTCGTTAAAAGGCACATTCAGAATTTGAAATATCAAAGCAGCATCAACTGTAGCCACCCGATCTCTTCCAACTGGAATTCTAAACTGCAAGGGCTCCAGCGTTGGCTCTCGGATGTGGGCATAAAAACCCCAAACAGTACCCACATTAGCATGACGCTCACCCTCAAATAACGGACCTCACCCAGCTTCAACTAGGCGCTCGAACAACATGAACTCTCCAAACAGCCGCGCATCAACATGAGCTTCAAAGACGACTCTACGGCCCTCATAAACACCATGGGACAACTCCGCCAACAGGGATCTTCTTAATGGAGCATAGGGATCTAGATCCCGCTTCATCTGCAATTCATGAGGGGCGCTTAAACTAGCGGCGACACCCCTCGGTCTTCTAGAACGGGTTGGGCGACTAGGCCCGACTTCATCAACGGGGGCTCTCTTCTTCTCCATGAAAGAAATGATGGAGGAAATGGAGAATAGGGCCACAACAACCTCCATGAAAGCCATGGAAAAGTGAAGAAAAGGAAAGAATGGGATGAACTATTTGGGTCTCCATGGATCTGAGCCTCAAAGAGAGTGTAAAGGCTCAAAAGAAGGGGATATTGAGAAAAGAAAATGACAAAATAGGATGGGTAGTGGGTTTGTAGGAATTTAAGACTTAAATGGAGGATTTAGAAGCTCAAATCAAAGGAAATGAGAGGGTTGGAAGATGGGTATTGCTGAGAACGGTGTAAGGATATGATGCTTGAAGGAAAATGAAAGAAAGAGGGATTGGAAGGGTGATTTGAGAGAGAAAGGAACTATTTTAAAGAAAAGGGAGAGCGTGGATGTGGATTTTGTGAAGGAAAGAGGTGATTGGGAGGGTTTTAATCATGGAACCATGGACCAGTGGGGTCCACAAGTCCCCAAACAGTTTCGGCCCGACGGGCCGTCCCAGCTGAGCCCACCGGTCGCGAGGCCTCGCCGGTCTCTGGACGTCCCGGAGAGGGCTCGCCCCACCGGCGAGGTCCTCCCCACCCCCCCACTTATGTCCAAAAACCTATGGGTCCCACCCTGGGTCCCCCTAAAATAGCCCCGATTGAGACCTTACTCCAGTTTGACTCGATTTGGGTCGATTCGAAAGAAAACTAATACATATGCAAAGTTACCAATTTTTAATGGCTGAAATGGATTGAAACACCATCTAAACCCATCAATTGAAGGTCTAAAAGTGATTTGGGGTCGTCGTGTGTGATCAGGAGTGTGCACGGACTCGATCTCGGTGATTATTTTCAGCAAACTTTTGCCAACAAAAAAAAATGGGAGTTATAAACCTATTTCTAAATTTTTATCACACCATCCTATGCTAAAGTGGCGTCAACGTGTATCGTGTAACCATAACCCAGGTCCAGTTTAATCTAGATCTTGCTCTGATACCATCTTGTAACGCCCTGAAAATCGGGGATCGAGCAGAAAATCAGCTCCCGAGTTCTAACGCATCACTTATGCAACATAAATAATGATGATTGAATGTTGTTCATATTAGTGTAGTAAACATGAGTGGGATTAGATAAAAACAACATATCATGCTTCAGCGACAGTTAAATTTCATAAGCGAAAGACTGTGATAAATATATAAAATGTTTAATTTATTGTTAGTCTCCAGAGTGTGAACATGTTACCAGGTTAACTATATACATGTATACTCCAAAAATGAAAAAAAAAAAAGAATATACATAGGTGTTTAAATAAAATGTAAAATACAAAGTGTATTGGCATCTAATCAGTAACTGTGTAACCCCGTCGATCAGAACCTGCATATAGGAGAAATCCTCCTCAACATCATAAAGTCCGGCTCTTCTTCGCAAGCATTGCCATTATCTGAAACTAAAACAGGGACTGGTTAGTGTTTCAAACACCATCCCGTAACATGGGAGTCAGTGATCAACTCAGTGGAACTATACAGTAAAGGTTAACATGTTATCAATTCAGTAAAGTAGTAATGATAAAGCAAACACATCAAACGTTTCTAAATACTCTTGTTAATGTAAGGATGAGATGTTTTCATGATGCAAGCCTCGCCTACACTCCCTCATCCGACACCATCTTACGTCCGCAACATGCTTTCTTCCCACTGTGCTCTTCAACCCGGGGCACATGCAGTGTGATGTTATGAACGTGATTATCGAGTCATTATTATTAGTCCTTTTCATACAGCAGGATTGAGAAGCTAAAGTACCTCTCTTATATCATTACCCAAACGATGATCCATTCAAGGGTCATTAGTCTTAGACAATCTCATACGTTATCATAGTTCTAGATCACTATAAAGGGCTCTTGACCAATCAATACAGGTCTAGTTATATCTTATAGACTACAATAAGGCTCGTCGCCCCAATGCAGTGTCAAGATATACTCGAGGTAACTATAAAGGGCTCGTCACGAATTAGAGTAGGCCGAAAGCTCGACCACGGTGGCCCATACCACCATGTCCAGCTCATGAGTCTTAACGGATCGAGGTGCCAAGGTTGACGGGATTACACTGGTAAGTTTGGTACCCTAGATTCAAACAGGAGCGTCCATATATGGTGAACATACATCGGGTTAATCGGGTTAGTTGATAAGCTTAACTAGGCCAAGTACACATTGAGTTAATCGGCATGAAATGTATAAGCACTTCGTGTGGCCTAACCACTATCGAACCTCCCAAGTATGACTCTGATTCGTCAGACTTATCCTGCGTGGCGTAAATAACCTTAACCACCAGTTCAAGGGCTGTTACCGATTATCCTGCGTGGCGTAAATAACCTCAAATTCATATTCCATACGTATACGGGCTATTCTTCAAATACATGAAATACAGTATATTCAACATAGTTTATGTATAACTGAAAGGAGAAATGGACATCTCAATTTGCATGTGAAATAGCATCCACGTCAGTAATAAATCATTATCTAACATTGAAGGTCTTTAAAACCATAACCTAAACATATATAGTCCGCACCTTAAATCGAAAAATGCGTAACGGATATGGCTAAGACGATAAGTCTTCGTCAACGGCGGATAGGCTACCTAGGGCATGAAACAGGTTAGCTAAAACATCACTTAAACTATTCTAAGCTAGAAACAGGTTAGGGTTTGATTAACTTATCCAAGAATGAAATTATAATCGCTGGAATAACGATCCAGATTCAATGGATTGATGCGTAGAAGAACTGGGAAGAATCCCATGATGAAACACTAGGTTCTCTCTCTTTTCTCTCTCTTAACTTAGCTAAGGTTGGAAATTCGTATGGGATTTGAGAAAGAGGGTTTAAGGCCTTTTTAGAAGCCCAAAAGTGATGGAAATAGCCCTAGGGCCAAGGTATACTTAAGTTATAACCAAATCGGGCTCTTCCTGATCCAACGGAACACTTCTGGAGGTCCTCTTATCAAATGCGGTCGGACTTAAGTTCACTAGTATGGGATCTTAAGCAAGTTAAGTTTTCAGTCCGATCGTGTTTCCATATCGACCATGGCGGACCAATTTCAGTTCAACGGTCACCGAAACTCGATTTGGGCCACTAGTACTTTGACATGTATGGGCCACCTTCCCTGATCCGAGGGTGAATTTGGGTCAAAATCCAACGGTCAGAACACTTATAAAACTTATAAATAACATGCAAGCGACATGACTCAGATTACTTAAAATCATATTTAATTTCTTAAAAATCTACACTTTCTCACTTTCTTCACGCCGGTCTCAAGGAAATGGTCTTAGGACATTGTTTGGGCTTAATTTTTGAGGTGATAGTCAAGTCCAACTAAGCGGTCATAATTGTCTAAGTTCATCGCTATCAGACTTTCAACTTGCAGTCTAGGTCTGATACAAAGTTTCTGAATGATCTGGAGGGCAACTGGGCTTAGAGTTGGATCCTAGATTTCAGGGTAATATAGCATTCACAATTCTATAGGTTTTGGGTCTTACTGATAATATTTAAAGTGGTTTGTACTAATTTCATAGGTAATCTAGTTTAGTGCTAGTTAATTCATGTTAAATTTCTAAAAAATTTAGTTCTAAATGATTTCTTTGGCTTTGGAATTGAGTTTTGAGAAGTTACTAAGCTGTTATGGTTGACCCATTACCTAAGGACGTCTAACTCCAGGTTGGCAAAAAACTGGGGTGTTACACTTTACTTGCTAAGAAATTTTATAAAATTTTTAAAAAGAAAAGAACTGATTTTGAAAAACCATCTGACAAAAGAAAAGGAAAATCTAAATCTTGGAAATTTATAAAAGACAGTCAATGTTTCAACTGCCATGAATACGACATTTGACAAATAAATGTCCAAAAAGGGATAAATAAAAACAAAAGGGCATGATAGCTACTTGGGATGAATCATCTGACTCTAAAAGTTTTTCTAAGTTAGATGAATCATGTCACGCCCTAAACTTGGAAACTGGGCTTACAGAATTTCCGATCGTCGAATCCAGTGTCGATTGCCTTCGTAATACCCCATTCTTGGCTCCCAGCACCCAAACGCCAAATTTCAATCCTAGGATCTTACAAGGAGGATTTTTTAATGTACATTTATCTCGTAAGAAGCATAACCACAAGTTTACCCAAATCACAAAGGCAACATCATCATTACATATCCACTAATATAAATAGTTAAATATAGTGCTAAAAGGGGAATGCATATATAAAAAATTAAAGCTCTAAAAGATAGTTGTATTCTTTAAGCTCAACACTGCTATGACCTAATACCACCTGCATGCATCTATAGTGCATAAGCTTATAGAAAGCTTAGAGGGTGGTGTAAGTGTGTGCGTAAGTGCCAAGTATATAATATCATAAAAATGTGGAAACATGTTGGTAAGTCCATAAATACCATCAAGCTTATCCAGGCTACACGCTGCAAAAACATAATAAGCCAATATCATATACTGAGGAAAAAATGTAGATCAGTTATGTAATGTGGAAACATAGTAAGCCAAATATCATATACTGAGGATACAATGCAATATGCAAATCCTGACGAGTCCATGAATACCATCAATCGTATCTAAGTCATGCATCAAACTTACGTATATTGTATGATTATGTGGGGGTAACTCCGCCTCGCAAGGAGTCCCATAAACATCTCAACCTAATGGCATATGCTTTAATCAATCATCCCTCACAACACGCATACTAATGATGGGGGTTTACAGAAGGACGGTGGATCTAGTCCAAATATCAAGATAGGTTCTAAATATTGGATACATGAAACCTGATACTGCGTAACCTTCCGTCTACAGTAAGGGGTGATATAGATTGCTTTGTCGAAGCTCACTAATTTAAAACACATCACGACAATTAAGGAAGGAATCAAACTTATAACCACCACAACATATGATGATGCTTTCGATGTGGGATAAAATTCTACATTCACTGTGTGCACAGTAGCCCGCCAGCACAGTAGCCTGTCAATCACTGGTAGCTCGTCCAGGCCCTTAGGCCCTGGCCACATCAATGTCTGCCCATGTGTGCCTGCCCACGTATGCAACAGTGACAGAGTGTCACAATATCCCCCACCAAGGGCAGAGCTGAGTCTAAGTACAATAAGTGGGCTTCCTTACCCTCTCCATCGGACAATAAACTAGACTTCCATATGGGGCCCAATACATACACAAGGTGGGCTCTAAGGTGTGGGTAATTCTACAAGGCATGGTGTAAGGCACCATCATCAATGGGGGCCCAACGGTTTAGGTAGCCCAATAAGAGAAGGTGAAAATGGGCTCAATAATGGGCTCTAGGGAGGTATGCAATGTGGACATTTAACCACCATTGCACTTAGAGTACGGCCTGCCATAGAATCTAACTTACAGTGAGGAAAGGGCCTCATCCAATCTCAATGAGCCACATACAATCTTAATGGGCCTCATACAATAATAATGGGCCTCATACAATCACAAGGGGCCTCATACAATCACAATGGGCCACATATAATCTTAATGGGCCTCATATAATCATAATGGGCCTTACACAAGGGTCTCATACATCATAATACATGGGCCTCGCATACATCACACTAGGCCTTACACAAGGGTCTCATACATCACAATGGGCCTCACATACATCACACTAGGCCTTACATAAGGGTCTCATACATCACAATGGGCCTCATCACATGGGCCTCGTATACATCCCAATGAGCCTCATCATATGGGCCTTATACATCACATCAAGCCTCATCTTATGTGCCTCATATACAACACATCAGGCCTCATCATATGGGGCTAATATACAACACATCGGACCTCACTCATGGGCCACATATACATCATAATGGGCCTTATCACATGGGCCAAATATTCATCACAATGAGTCATAAATACATCACATTAAGGTGGGCCCTACACATTTCAAATGGGCCACAAATACATCACATCGGGCCTTATCAAATGGGCCTCACATATGGGCTACACAAACATCAGATTGGGCCACACTATATGGGTCACACGAACATCATATTAGGTTGTACATATGGACCACAAATAAATCACAATGGACCTCACCAAATGGACTACAAATACATCACAATGAGCCCTGCATCACATTGGGCCACATGGATGGACGTCTTGTCTTGAATGAAATAGATACATCAGTGGGTCCCACAT
Organism: Magnolia kwangsiensis; assembly: GCA_037074715.1. Lineage (NCBI taxonomy): Eukaryota > Viridiplantae > Streptophyta > Magnoliopsida > Magnoliales > Magnoliaceae > Magnolia > Magnolia kwangsiensis. The sequence continues at coordinate 108,136,013 of CM073573.1, read as the reverse complement.
CTGGCCTTTAGATGGCGTGGATATAACACATACATCATGTGCATCTAGCACCATCCCAAACAGCTGGACGGTGGATAAAACACCACATCAAGGTGGGGTACACATCCAATGGACTGGACGGTTTGGATAAACACATACTTCATGATCAGACCCACATAGCTTGCTGACGTCAATGCAGTGGCTATATTGCTGGTGTGGTCCACATAGATGGATGGTTTCTATATGTCACATGCCTCATGGTGGGGCCCAATGTCGTAGCCAGTGGACAATGTGAAAATAGAACACTTGCATCAAGTTGGGACCCACCGTCCATGGGCTGGATGGTGGATGAAATACATGAGGGTGGGTCCCACTTAAAATTTATATCTATCTCATTTTTTTAATTATTATTTTTTACAGCAGTTGTGAAGCTGAAAGTTATGGTGGATCACACCATCCCATGTGCAAGGGTGGTGTGGATATAATACATATCTCAGGTGGTTCATGTAGATGAACGACATGGATGCATTATGCATCGAGGTGGGGTCCATGCATCCCAAAAACTGACAGATGGTATGGATATATAGGTACATCATTGTCACGCCCTAAACCGAAAAATCAGATTCACAGGAATCCCGATTGCCGAATTCGGTGCCGACAGCCTCCGAGTACCCCATTCTCGGCTCCTAGTGTCCAAACGCCAGATTTCGATCCTGGGATCCTACAAGGAGGATTTTTTTTTTGTACATTTAACTCGTAATAAGTATAACCATAAGTATACCCAAATCACAAAGGCAACATCATCATCATATATCCACTAATATAAACTTTGAATATAATACTGAAAGAAAAAATACATATGTCAAAATAAAATCAAAGCTATATAAGACAGCTGCACGCTCCATGCTCAACGCTGCAACTCCTCAATAAGTCCACATATCAGTACAGTTCATCTTTGGGATCATTACCGGGGTTTAGTATACTCCAAATGGCACTGCCAGTCTCATAGCCGCATAGTCCAAGTAAGCATAAGAAACCTCACTATCCGCCTGGCCAATAGTTTGTCGATGCCTATTCGGCAAGTTGATAACGGACCCATTCCTCGAGCTGGTCAGACTCAGCCTAGCAATGCCCCTTACGCTCAAGCGGGTAAGGCCACACCCCCTCCTAACTGACCATGACACAGTGGGAGATGCGGCCTCCTGGTATTCGGCACTCGGGCGCTCATGTATCCACTCAGTCTCGACGTTGGGGCGTCCTCTGGTACCAAGAGGGTTTCAGGAATTTTCATTCAGGGCCATCTATGGCAGCCCGATGCTCGAACCAAACATTTTCGGTGTCCCATCTGGCCATCCACGATATTCCTGTGAAGGCTACGGTCCTGATGTCGTTAGGACATACAGTAATCATAACGCAAGATGCATGAGTCATACAATCTAGTCATGCATCAATCCTGTGCATACAGTGCGCTCATGTTAGATGACCTCCGCCTATCAGGGAATCTCATAACAACATACTCAATGACATGGCATGTCATACTAAAGGTATGAGAGTCATTGATTGCAAGGGGGGCTAAGGTTCTAGACTAGCTATAGGTGGCTAGGGGTCTAGGCTAGCTATAGGTGGCTAGAAAATTATGAAGATGATGATGTCATGCATGCCTAGGGTGGCATGTCATGCCATAGGTGGGTCCCACAAACGCGATCAAGGTCTAATAAAGTGCGGCCTACATCTTTTGATATACAACTCCGATTGCCGCACGAGACGTAGCGTTAGAACTGCGGTGACAAGGCGGTCGCTATGGCACTAATTCCGGGCCGGTCCGGGTCGGTCTTACATGATTGGGCTTAAGGGTCATCGCACATGAAATTCGTAGGTCGCAGGTTGTCAGAATTCGATTGAAAAGACTACGAGAGCTTATGGAACGGTACGGGCTAGGATATGGGTCTTACAGCTCTCCCCACCAATAAAAAATTTCTTCCTCAAAATTTAAAACAAACTACAACCAATATAGAACTCATAAAGGGAGGGAAACACTATCACTATAGATATAATCAAAATGCACTATACTAAAATAATCAAACACCTAAGAGATGGGGATAATACCCACGAATCTCAACCTCGCGCTCCCAAAGCACCTCATTAATAGAATGGTAACCCTATTGATCTACAAATCTCGGATCAGAAATGATCGAGAAGAGAATACTATGCAGCCTCATAGATCTTAACAATTGGGAGCTATATTAGAAAATCTCTAAGTTATTCAAACTTGGGGATCTAATCATTCTAAGTTCTCAACAATCATAGAGTGAAGGGTAGCTATTAAAAGATATGTGATGTAGTCTTCAGGTATTCCCAAGTTATGCTCTGATACCAACTTTTGTCATGCCCCAAATCAAAAATCAGATTCATAGGAATCCCAATCGCCGAATCCGGTGCTGACAGCCTCCATAGTACCCCATTCTCGGCTCCTAGCGTCCAAACGCCAGATTTCGATCCTGGGATCATACAAGGAGAATTTTTTTTATACATTTAACTCGTAATAAGCATAACCACAAGTATACCCAAATCACAAAGGCAACATCATCATCATATATCCACTAATATAAACTTTGAATATAATGCTGAAAGGAAAAATACATATGTTAAAATAAAATCAAAGCTCCATAAGATAGTTGTACGCTCCATGCTCAACGCTGCTGTAACCTAACATCACCTGCACACATCTATCATGCATAAGCTTATAGAAAGCTTAGAGGGTGGTGTAAGTGTGTGTACAAGGTAAGTGTCAAGTATTCAATACAATGTCATCATCATACAATACCAAAAATGCTGGTAATCCATAAATCGTACAACATCGAAATAAGCAGAAATATAGACAAGATCATAAATTATTAAAGTAAACAGAAATACTTACAAGATCATAAATCATACAATAATGGAGTAAGCAAAAATACAGACATTTTCATGAGTCAATCAATATTAAAATGCGCAATATAAATCAGTTATATAAATGAGGAGTCATAAAGAGCCAAATATCATATGCCGAGGATGCGATGCAATATGTAATTCCTAATGAGTTCAAGAATAGCGTCAACCGTATCTAGACTATGTAAATGCAGAAACACAATAACCCAAAATGTCATATGCCGCAGATGTAATGCAATATGCGGTGCAAATGGAGTGACCATACTGGAGTGTGAAATCGGGATGATAGTACGTAGTATCGCAGGTTATTGGGTCCACTACAAGGGACTTATATCTAAACCAGTCCCACACCTAAATTTGGATAGTCATACTCAATGTGGTAAACTCCTGATCTCAGGTCAGTCATGTGCCCCAACCAAAATCTTAGCCATTGCGAAGGTACACGTAACAAATAATTATGCACCACCAGCCCGAGTGATTAGTAAATGAATGAATGAATGAGTATGCAACTCCTGCTTAATAAGTCCACATATCAGTACAGTTTATCTTTGGGATCATCACCGGGGTTTAGTACACTTCAAATGGTATTGCCGCTCTCCCAGTCGCATAGTTCATGTAAGCGTAAGAAACCTCACTATCCGCTTGGCCAATAGTCTGTCAATGCCTATTCGGCACGTCAATAACAGACCCATTCCTTGAGCTGGTCAGACTCAGCCTAGAAATGCCCCCTACGCTCGAGCGAGTAAGGACACACCCCCTCCCAACTGACCACGACACAATGGGAGATGCGACCTCCTGGTATACGGCACTTGGGCGCTCATGTATCCACTCAGTCTAGACATTGGGGCGTCCTCTGGTACCAAGAGGGTTTTAAAGATTTTCACCCAGGGCCATCTATGGCAGCCCGATACTCGAACTAAACATTTTCAGTGTCCCATCTAGCCATCCACGATATGCATGTGGAGGCTACGGCCTGATGTCGCTAGGGTATACAGTAATCATAATGTAAGATGATGAGTCATACAATCCAGTCATGCATCAATCCTGTGCATACAGTGCACTCATGTGAGAGGACCTCCACCTATCAGGGAGTCTCATAACAACATACTTAATGACATATGCAATGATCAACCATGACTCATAACAAACATGTAGATGATGCGTATGGGCATGCGTCATGATGTTATACTGTCACATACTCATAATCGGTATTAATAACTGACATCGACAATCGACCTCGACAATGTGGACAGTTAATCAACATTGCCTCCAAGGAAAGGCCCACATAGAGCCTAACATATGGTGGACCCATGACCTCACACAAGGGCTAAATATACAACACCATGGGCCTTACTTAAGAGCTTAATACACATCACGATGGCCCTTTCATATGAGCCTAATATACATCACAATGGGCCTCAAATACTGGCCGTATATACATCACGTTGGGCCCTAACAACTGGAATCGGCCTGTAACACCCCAGATTTTTGCCAACCTGAAATTATATGTCCTTAGGCAATGGGTCAACCATAGCACCTTGGTAGCTTCTCAAAGTTCAATTTCAAAGCCAGAGAAATCATTTAGAACCTAGTTCTTTAGAAATTTAACGTGAATTATCCAGCGCTACACTGATTTCCTGCAAAATTAGCACCAACTACTTTAAATGAGATCTGTAAGACCCAAAACCTATAGAATCATTGACGCTATCTTACCCTAAAATCCAGGATCAAACTCTAAACCTGATTGTTCTCAGGAACCCTTTGAAACTTTATATTGGATCTAGACCGCGCGTCAAAAGTCCGATATCTACAATCTCATGCCATTATAACCGCTTAGTTAGACTTGATAATCATTTCAAAAATCAAGCCCAACTGATGTTCTAAGGCTATTTCATTGAGCCTGAAGCAAGGAGTGTGAGAAAGAGTGAAATTCTTTATAAATTAAATGTGATTTAAATAAATCTAGCACGTTTCGCTTGCGAGTTAAGTATAAGCATTCAGACTGTTGGAATCTGACCCAAATACACCCTCGGATTAGGAAACATTTCCCACTTAGGTCAGTGTACTTGAAATCCTCGATCGAATCTCAGTAACCGCTGAACTGAAACTGGTCCGCCATGTGCGATCTGGAAACCCTATCGAATTGAAAACTTAATGTGATCAGGATCCAATATCCATGAGCTTAAGTCGGACCGCATTTGGTCAGGGGACCTCCAGAAATGTTCTTTTGGATCGAAAAAGATCCAATTTGGCTATAACCCAAGTATACCTTGATTTAAAGTCTGTTTTGGCCATGTTTGGGCTTATAAAAGGGCCTTAAACCCTTAGCTTTCTAACCCATACGAATTTAAGGAAAACCCTAGGAGAGAAAAGAGAGAGAAGTGAGGGAGAAGTTGGGGATTTCTCCAGGGATTCTTCCCTGCTGCTCCACGTGCCAAAGCCATCCGCCTGCATCGCTATTCTGGGGATTCCAACTTCATTCTAGGTAAGAAAACCCTAACCCTAACCTGTTTTAAGGCTCCTATGGGTATAAGTAGCTAAGTAGCTGACTCACCTTGTGTTGTAGGTTGCTAATCAGTCATTGACGATGACGTAGAGTACCTATTCAATTCATTACGCTTCTACGGCATAAGGTGTGGATTTTAGATGCTTAGATTACCTATTTTCAAAGCTTTCAATGCCGTTTAATGGTAGATTGCTGACAAGAATGTTGTTTGACATGTAGAACATGCTATCCATTTTTCATTTCGAATACGTACGAAGAATATGAGATTTAGGGTATTTTAGGCATTTGTAGGAAATATTGTATATGTATGTATTTTGCCGATGTGATTTCCATGAGTATTTTTCTTGTACCTATACTAGTCATATGTGTATGATCTGTTTGGCGAAGAGATTCTCCCTAATGCACATATTGGCCGACATATGCTATGTAGACTAATGTGTGTAGACTAAGTGTTTGTTGAAATGCCTAAATCAATATGATTTATGCCTTCCATATGTATTGAATGTAAGAACATGATTGTTGTGTATTAGACATCTCCTTGATATAAGGATTTGTCATATTATATGTTGAAATCAACACACGTCAAGTACGTTGGAGTTGTGTAGTCTAAGTGTTTGTATAAATGTATGTATTACTAAGTATTGAGTAAATGGTGTTGTAGATTAGCGTTGAGATTGGATTCTCAACTAATTTATTGATGTACATGAATTCCTCCATGTTTTTTGTATTAAATTGATTACCTTATGTGTGAAATACTCATGTATGGTTAACTGCTTTTGATGTATGTTATAACATGCTGATAACATGTTGGAATTACTTGCATTTCAATTCTGTCTCTCTCATATGATTATTGATTTAGATTATAAGTGTTTGGGGCTATACTCTAGTCCAGACAGTCGGTAACAATTTAGAATTCGTGGTTGGATTCTATTCACCACGAAGGATGGGTATGACGAACCCGAGTCGTACTAGAGTCATCGGCAGTGGTTAGGCCACACGAAGTGCTTGTGCACTCCATGCCGATCGATTTAACGTGTGCTCGTGCTAGTCGAACTCATCAAGTAACCCGACTGACCATTGTATGTTTACCTTGTATTCGTCATAATTGCTTGAACCTAGGGTACTGAACTTACCAGTGATAACCCTGATAACCGTGGTACCTTGATCCACTAAGACTCATGAGCCAGGCATGGTGGTATGGGACACCGTGGTCGAGCTGTCGGCCTACGCTGGGGCCACAAACCTCCCCGTAGTGACCAGTGAGCAACCCAGACTCGTGAGCAGATTATGGTGGTATAGGACACTATATTCTTATTGTCGGCCTACATTGATAAGGTGATGGGGGAGTGGTGCAACAAGTGCAAGCAACAGCCCTGACAGCCCTTTGTAGTGACCTCGAGCGTACTCTGACTCTACGTGAGGTGATGACCCTTCCATAGCAACAAGAGTACAACTAGGCCTGTATTGATAAGGTGATGGAGGAGTGGAGCAACGAGTGCGTGCAACAGCCCTGACGGCCCTTGCAGTGACCTAAAAATATATCATCGTATGAGACTACTAGGAGTGACGACCCTAGACAGGATCCTTGTTGGGAATAATATAAGGGAAGTACCCTAGTTTCCCAATCTTGGTGTATGAAAAGGACTAATAACAACTCGGTAATCATATTCATATCGCACTGCATGTGCTTGGAAGATGTGGAGCACTGAGGGAAGAAAGCATGCCGCGGACGTAAGATGGTGTCGCATGAGGGAGTATATCGGTGAGGGCATCCATCATGTCATTTCATGCTTGCATTAATCACAGTATTTAGGAATATTTGATTGCTTGCTTTACCATTATCGGGTGATTGATTTGATAACATGCTAATCTTTACTCTATGATTCCACTGAGTTAGCTACTCACTCCCACGTTGCGGGATGGTGTTGTGCACACCAAACAGTCTCTATTTTAATTTTAGATGATGGCAATGCTTATGAAGCGGAGCCGGATTTGATGATGATGAGGATCCCTACTATATGCAGGTTCTGATCGACAGGATTACAGGGAGGTTGATTAGACGCCATGATACTTGTCATTTTATATTTTTAGAGCACTCATGTATATTCTTTTCTTTCTATTTTGGAGTATACATATATTTAGTTAACCTGGTAACATGTTCACACTCTAGAGACTTACAATCGTTTATATATTTTATATATCTATCACATTCTTCCGCTTGCTAATTTAACTATCTCTGGAGTATGATATGTTGTTTTGGCTTAATTCACCTCATGTTTTATGTACTATTATCGTCGATATTCATCCATCATTGAAAATGTTGCATAAGTGATGTTCTGGAACTCTGGAGTTGGGTTTCTACCCGACCCCCAATTTTTGGGGCGTTACACGGCCTCAATAATCGACCTCGACAATCGACACCAATAATCAGCATCGATAATCGGCACTGACAATCAGCATATAAACAAGGTGGGGTCCATAGATGGACAACTGATCAACCATAATATAAAGATCGGCCCACGACCGCAGTTATATCAAATCTGATGGCACAGAGCCATCCGTTTATGGTGAATGGGGCCCCCTTATTTGGGTTAACCCACTTAGAGAATGGTGGGAATGGGCCTAACAAAGCCTACAAAAAGCTCATAATGAGGACATCTAACCATCATTACACATTAATGTGAACATCTAACCAACATTGCTCCCAACGAGTGGCCCACATAGGGACAAACATATAGTGGGCCCATGGCCTCACACAATGGTTTCATAAATCAGGTGGGTCGCATCACATGGGCCTAATGCACATCGCTATGGGGCCACATCATATGGGCAGGGAATACATCTCAATAGGCCTCATCATATGAGCAGGCATATATCACAATGAGCCTCACTAAATGGGTCAGAAATACATCACAATGGGTCACGACGTATGGGCCAAGTATATATCTCAATGGGACACGACCCATGGGCCCTAGTACATCATAATGGGTCACCACCCGCGGGCCTCAAATATAACAAGTGGGCCACATCAATGGGCCTTATATACACCTTAGGTGGGCCCTGCTCATGGGCCTCAAATACATAGCATGTGGGCCCTACACATGGGTCTCAAATATATACAACAGGTGGGCCTCAATGGACGGCCACAAATACATCAAGATGGGCCTAATCACATGGGCCTCATATATATATCGAATAGGCTGCACCAATTGGGCCTTACATACATTGCAATGGGCCATAACCCATGAGCTCGCATACCTCACAATGGGCCTCATATATATATATATATATATATATATATATATATATATATATATATATATATATATATATATATAGGTGGGCCTCAACAACGGTCCTCATATACATTAAGGTTGGCCTCAATAATGGGCCTCATACACATCAAGGTGGGCCTCAATAATGGGCCTCATAAACATATCAAAGGTAGGTCTCACACTTGGGCCATAACATATCAAATGTAGGTCTCACACATGGGCCATAAACATATCAAAGGTACGCCTCACACATGGGCCATAAACATATTAAAGGTAGGCCTCACACATGGGCCATAAACATATCAAAGGTAGGCCTCACAGATGGACCTCAAATGCACCGTCCACATGGATGGTGTGTAGAATACATACATTAAAGGGGACCCGCATTGCAAGAGGAAACACATACATCTGAAGTGGGTCCTACACATACATACTAGGCCTCAAATACATCTCAATGGGTTGGGCCCTGCTCATTCTAAATGGGCCCATCTATGAACAACTTGGATAAAACACGTCCATCACGTGGGGGCCACATGAATGGACAGTGTGAATACAAAATACATACATCTAGGTGGGTCCCCACCAATTTGTAGTTCAAAAATCCATCCCATCCATAAGTTAACATATTGATAGATGAAGTGACGACAAATATCAGCTTATTAAAAATTTATTGTGGCCCTTAAAATTTTGAATGGTGGATGTTAGTGTCTCCGCTGTTTAAAATGGTGGGGTCCACTTGAACTTTAGATTTGACTCGCTCTTTAGCTCTTGTGATAAAATGAGCTTTCAAATTGGTTGGACGGTCTGGATGCAACACATGAATCATGGTGGGTCCCGTAGATGGACGGCGAGGGTGAAACGGGTGGGGCCCGCATAGCTTGGTGACGTCACATACACCAGTTGTATAGCTAGCATGCGGCATGCCAGCCATTCTGCTTCATAAGGTGGTTCCATACGTGTGGCCCACTAAAACACTTATTTTCCATCCAACTTGTTGGTAAGGTCATACAGACTCGGCCCACTATAACGTTTACTTTCCACCCAACCTGTTGGTATGGTCACATAGACCTGGGGCCCACCACAATGTTTATTTGCAATCCAACCCGTTAACAGGGTTACACTGACCTGGATGAAAAGGAAAAGAAGAAAAAAAAATTTCATGTTGGCACAAAACTTCTTGACCACAAAAAGGGTCGCAATGGTGGACGTTTAATCAACACTGTTTCCTTGATGTGGGCCCACCAGATAAATGGCTGGATGGCGTGGATGGGACACGTTCATCATGGTGGGACGTGGGTCCCACCATCCAAATAGTGGACGGTGCGGACGTAACACATACATCACGGTGGTTTCCACCGTCCACAACTGTGGACGATGTGAGTAAAACACATACATCAATGGTGGGTTCCACGTGGGGTCCACCATAACATTTACTTTCCATCCGATCCGTTGATAAGGTTCCACGAATCCAGATGAATAGGAAAAATAAATTTCATATTTGGTCCAAAACTCCTGCCAACCCAAAAAGGGTTTCAATGGTAGACGTCCAATTTAACATTGTTTCTTGCGACGTGGGCCACCTGAGATTTGAATATGGCTGATTTTAGGAGTGGCCCATAGTCAGAAGGAGGGCCACCCAATGCATGGTGTGGATATACATAACACCTCACGGTGAGGCTTATGAATGGGACCAGTGGTCCCTTCCCATTTAGTGTCCATGCCAGAGGACGCTGCTGGCGTCATTGGGCTGTCAGCGGCAACAGCGTCTGCTGCTGTAGTTTTTTTTTTTTTTAAATTTTTTTTCTGAAGAATCTCCTTGGTGGAGCCCTCATCAGACAGATCCACTTCATCCATTGCATCCTATGGCTCATTACAGGCTAAATGAGCCCAATATCCAAGGTATTTTAATGTATAGACGACTTCAAAGTACATTTTAACGGTAAGATCTACTATTTTCTATACTATGGCCCGCCAGATAATCTAATTGGCTTCATTTTTTAGCTCAATGCCTAAAATGAACTGGGGAATAGGATGGATGGTGTGGATCAGTCCCATACATCAAGGTGGGGTCTACATGAGCGGCCCACTCTAAAAGCTTAAATATTTTATATATATATAGCTTTCCGGTACACACTTATGTCAGTACACGCACTCCGTATTAGCCACCTCCTACATCTAGCGTCCAGGGACGCTGGACAGCATGGATAAACACATCATCATGGTGGGTCCCACATGGATGTGGCCCACCTATTTAGACCACCTGTTCTTTATGTCTTTCCTTTCATCCAGGCCCATTAACGAGCTGGACGGTGTAAATCAATACATCCTTCATGTGGGTCCCACAATGATGGATGGCATGGATGAGTTATATACTTTATAGTGGGATCTATCTAGGTGGACACACTGCCACATCTTCACACAAAATGATAGAGAGAGGGAGAGAGGGGGAGAAAGAGAAAGAAGCACCCACCTTAGATCGTGGACTTCTTCTTCGACCAATGTGATCTAAAGCTCCAAGGGAACAAGATTCAATGGTTGGTATTAATTTTGGAGGGTTGGATTTGGGGGTAGAGAACTTGCAAAAGGATTAGAAATGGAAAGCTCTCATGGACGTTGGGAGCTCTCTCTTGCTAGGAAATAAGAAAGAAAGAGGGAGGGAGATAGATATAAGAGAGAGAAAAGATGTAATAATGGCATGTCATAATGAAGGTTAGAGAGTCATTGATTGCTAGGGGGGCTAGGGGGCTAGGGGTCTAGACTGGCTATAGGTGGCTAGGGGTCTAGGCTAGCTATAGGTGGCTAGGAAATTATGAAGATGATGATGTCATGCACGCATAGGGTGGCGTGACATGCCATAGGTGGGTCCCACAAATGCGATTAAGGTTTAATAAAGCGTGGCCTACATCTTTTGATATATAACTCGGATTGTCGCACGAGACGTGGCGTTAGTACTGCGGCGATAAGGCTGTCGCTATGGCGCTAATTCCGAGTCGGTCCGAGTCGGGCTTACATGATTGGACTTAAGGGTCATCGCACACGAAATCCGTAGGTCGCGGTTCGCCAGAATTCAACCGGAAAGACTACGGGAACCTATGGAATGGTACGGGCTAGGATATGGGTCTTACAATCATGGTGGAGTCCCACCGTCCCATTCATCTGGATAGTGGGGATGAAATCATAACTTTAGGTGGGTCCACACGTGTGAGACCCACCTAGCTTTGGGATAAAGCTAATATTTATGTTTTCTCTTATCCAGGTCTACTGGATGGTACCAGCAGTGTTGGACCATCCAGACACCTTCCTGACATCTGCAAGGTGGGCCCCACGAGTAGCTGGCATGGATAAAATACATACATCATGGTGGGCCATCATACACAAAGGAGAGAGAGAAGGATAGATAGAGAGAGGGACGACGATGGAGGGGAGGGGCTCCACCACTATGATCCCTCCCTAGGTGGACCATGTAAATACAATACATACATCAAAATGGGTCCCAAATCATGTGGGCTCCAAAATAATGAAAATCAACGGTGGAGATCCCTTTCCCACCAAAATGCAAGGTCTAGATGACCTATTCATGATGAAAAAATAAACATCATGATGGGGTCCATGAAGGATGGCCCCATCATGGGATAATTATATGAATCATGATAGCCATCGGCCACACCTAGGGTCCAAAGTGAGATCCATACTATCAATCGGTAGGCTCCACTTGGCCCTTCATTAAAAGCACAATCTAAGCTACAAATCACTCACCGATTGCTAATATTATAGGCTCCTTGGAATGCTAAGATCCTTAGCTTCAGCTTTAATGGATGAGAGATTAGACGGGTAGGAAGTGGGCCACACTTGGTTCTCTTGGAAGAGCTTGGACGTCCTCTCCTTGGGAATTACTTGGAATGGAGTGAGAAATGAGAGGGAGAGAGAGGAGTGGTGTGTAAGAGATATGACATAGAAAACATGGGTCTCACTGACTTTTAGGATGAGAGGAATGAGCTAAGCATGGGTTGCTTTGACTAGTTAGTGGGAGAGGTAGGGTGAGTGATGGGTTGTACTTTGATTGATTGATGTGATGTTTGGTAGAATTCTCTTAGAATTCACAACGTGTGGCATTTTTCTCGAAATAAATGTCGGCTCATAACTCCTAACTTGGGTAACGCATCGGTGTGCAAAACATGGCGTTAGAACCGCGACGCTGATGCGGTCGTAAGGGTACAAGTCTCGGGTCGAGTTGACTCGAGTTGATAGGGTGCGACTCAGGGTCATGTGTAAATGTCGATTACAGGTAGCAGGGTGTCGAAATTCGATAGGGAGGGTCGCAGAAGTCTAAGGAATGGTATGTATTAGGATACAGGCCTTTCAAATCAGAATAAGAAAATTTGAATGAAGTAAAAGTACTAATTATTATAGCTAGAGTCACCTCCTCAGATAGCTGTAACTTATCTGATTATAATAATCTCAGGAGTCACCCTGAAAGTAAGAATTAAGATGATCTTCAAGACACCTACAATGCCTTATGCGAGGAAAGTTGTAAAATTGCCGTCAAATTAAAAATTTAAAAGGAAAAATATCTTAAACTAAAAGAAGAACTTGAAAGCAATATTTTGGAAAAATCTCATCTTTCTGATTGTTTTGAAAAAACAAAACTTGATTTAAATTTTAAAACCGTAGAGTTAGAAAAACTCAGAATTGAAAATGAGAATCTAAAACTTGAAGTTTCTTCTCTTTTGAGTTTTAAGGGTACTTGGAGATATGCCCATGAAGACCCTTAAGCTGGAAAGACTATTAACTACATCTAGAAGATGTGGCAATAAATCGGGTCTGGGCTATATCAAAGATAGTTAACTGAAAATAAAAATGCATCTCCTATATTTGTAAAAGGTGAATCCTCAAACTTAAAAGGTAAGAATTTGAGAAACTATAGTCAAAATGATTTCAAAATTCTAAAATATTTTCAAGCTTGTAAGATTAATTCTAATGCCATCAACTATAGAAATCAAAGATATAATAAATATCCTTTAGCTGAAAAAATAGTGGACTTACTTAAGGAGCTTTTAAAATTAACTCAAATGAAATTAAAGTTAATAGACAGTAGAGAAATTCCAACTCCCAAAAATAAAGAAAACCAATGGAACTCTTAAACCCAGAACCATAATGAAATGGGTTCTAAAAGTTACATGTCTTGTTGCCCACACAGCCTTCAAAGCCTCTAGTCATTCAAAATGGTACCTAAATAGTGGATGTTCAAGACATATGACAGGTGACAAGAAATATTCACCAACTTCAAAGAAGTAAACGACAGTCCAGTTACTTTTGGTGATGGAAGCAACTGTAAAATTATAGGCCAAGGTACTATTCAACTTTCTAATTTCCCTCCCTTTGAGAATGTACTATATGTTGAAGGTATAAAACATAACCTTTTAAGTATATCTTAAATCTACGATAACAAATATAGCGTGAAATTTACAAATCATGGATGTGAGATATCAAATGAGAAGGTGAATGTGATATTAAATGGTCATAGAACTTTTGAGAATTGCTATATTATTAATGACTCATGATCTACTAACTTTTCATGTTACATGGTCCAAACAGACGAAATAGAACTATGACATAAATGTCTTGGACATGTTAACTAGTGAAATCTTTATAGATTGAGCAAAAGAGATCCTATTTGTGGCCTACCCAAATTAAAAAAGGTAAAAAAAGATCTGTGGCGCATTCCAGATTGGCAAGCAAGCTAGAAGTAGTTACAAGAAAGTGAATTCCTTAGCCACAACCAAACCTCTTGAACTACTCCATATAGATTTGGTTGGACCAACAAGAATGGAGAGTAGAGGTGGAAAGAAGTAGTTTCTGATTATCATTGATGATTTTACCAAATATACATGGGTAACTTTCTTAAGAGAGAAATCTGAGACTCTTGATGAAGTCAAAAGAATTCTGAGACGAATTCAAACTGAAAAAGAAGTAAATGTTATCAAGATCAGAAGTGATTATGGTACTGAGTTTGAAAATAGTAATTTTGAGAAGTATTGTACATATTATGGTATATCATATGAGTTCTCTGCTCCTGAAACACCTTAACAAAATGGGGTTGTTGAAAGAAAAAATAGAGTACTATAAGAAATGGCCAATGTTATGTTAAATAACATGAATTTATTAAAAAAATTATGGGCTGAAGCTATTAATACTGTATGCTACATTATAAATCGTGTATATGTTAGAAAATCAAAAGATAAAATAGCCTATGAGTTATGGTTCAATGAGAAACCAACTGTCAAATACTTTCAAATTTTTAAAAGTACGTGTTTCATATTACGTGACTGGAAAATTTGGAAAAGTTTGAAGTCAAGAGTGATGAGGGAATATTCTTGGGTTGTGTTCTAAATAGTCAAGCATATCGCGTTCTTAACAAAAGAACATGAGTGATCTAGGAATCTATCAATGTTGTAATTGACGATCACATGATCACACCCTCACCAAGTCTATATGATGATGAAGTCAACTTTATGGAGAAACTTGACTCTTCATCTAATTCAGATAATGTTGAACTGAGATCAATCAAAAACCATCCGACTGATCAGATATTAGGTAACCGTCCTACTGGTATTCAAACAACAAGTTAGTTAGAGAATATATATAACTATATATGTTTCACTTCTCAAATTGAACCAACTAATGTAAAAAAAAAGAACTTGCCGATGAAAATTGGATAGTGGCCATATAAGAACAGTTAAATTAATTTGTAAGAAATGATGTTTGGCAATTAGTTCCGAGACCATCTGATAAACATATAATTTGAACCAAATAAATTTTTAAGAATAAATCTTATGAAATGGGAAATATCATTAGAAATAAGGCACGACTAGTTGTATAAGGTCACACTCAGATAGAAGGAATTGACTATTGTCATGCCCCAAAACCTAAAAATCAGATTCACAGGAATCCCGATCGCCGAATCTGGTGTCGACAGCCTCTGTATAACTCCATTCTCGGCTCCCAGCACAGCATACGCCAGATTCTGATCCTGGAATCTTACAAGGAGAATTTTCCAATGTACATTTGTCTTGTAATAAGCATAACCATAAGTTTACCCAAATCATAAAGGCAACATCATCATTACATATCCACTAATATAATAACTTGAATACAATGCTGAAAGGAAAATACATATATCAAAATCAGAGCTCCTGAAAACCGTTGCACACTCCAAGCTCAACGCTGTTGCAACCTAACGCCACCTGCACGCATCTATCATGCATAAGCTTACAAAAGCTTAGAGGGTGGTGTAAGTGTGTGTAAGGTAAGTGCCGAGTATATAATAAAGTCCGCAAATTATACATCATCGAGATAGATAGGAAAAATGATAAGGTCATCAATCATACGATATTAGAGTAAGCAGAAATATACTGGTAAGTCCATGAGTCACATAATATCAGAGTACATAATGCAGATCATAATGAGCCAAATATTATATACTGCAGAAGCGATGTAAAATGCAGATCCTATCAAGTCCTTCTAAGCCATATAAGTACAGAAACGTAATAATCCAAAATGCTAAGTACTACGAATGCAATGTAATATGCGGTGTGAATGAAATGACTATGCTGGAATGTGAAGTCGGGATGATAGTACGTAGTATCACAGGCTACGGGGTTAATCACAAGGGAATTCTATCCAAACCAGTCCCATACCTAAATTTAGATAGTCAAACACAATGTGGTAAACTCCTGATCTCAGGTTAGTCGCGCGGTCCAACCGAAATCCTGGTCATTGCGAAGATACACATAACAAATAGTTACGCACCGTCAGCCCGAGTAGATAGTGAATGGCTGAATGAATGAGGATGCAACTCCTACTCAGTAACTTATCAGCACAGTACCCTACCAACCGCTGGTAGCTCGCCCAGTGTGGTAGCTCGCCCATGCCTCAGCCCCGCCCACATCACACCCGCCCACATCAGCGTCTGACCACGTGCGCCTGCCCACATGTACAACAGTGATGAGGTGTCATAATATCATATCAGTCCTTATATCAAGTCCACATATCAGTACGGTTCCTCTCTGAGAAATCACCGGGGTCTATTACACTCCACTCTGACTGCCTCCTCCCTAGCTGCACAGCCCAGCGAGCGTAAGAGACCTCACTATCCGCCTGGCCAACAGTCTACCAACACTTATCCGGCACGTCGATAGCGGACCCATTTACGAGCTGGTCATACTCAGCTTAGCTTATAACCCCCTCACTTGGGCGGATAAGGTCACACCCCCTGCCAACCGACCACAACACAGCGGGAGACACGGCCTCATGGTATAGGCACCGACACTCATATTTCACTCGGTCTAGACGTTGGAGCATCTCCTGGTACTAAGGAGGTTCTGGGATTTTCACTTAAGGACATCCTACGTGCCCATAGTGCTAGAACCAAGCATTTCCAGTGTCCCATTTGGCCATCCATGATGTGCCTATGGAGGCCATAACCCTGATGTCGCTAGGGCGTACAATGATCAAGTCACATATATGCAAGATGCATGAGTCATACTAACCAGTCATGCAACAATCCTGCACGTATTGCGTGAAATGTGGGGCACTCCGTCTCATAAGGAGTCTCATAAATGGTCTGCCCAATGGCATATGGTATAATCAAACATTTCTCATATCAGGCATACATATGATGCGTATGGGCATGAATCATAGAGTTATACTAAGCATTTTATATGGTGATAAACTATCCTCACAACGAATATGGGCCTTGATGGCCTACACACAACAAGTATGGGCCTATCAATGGGCCCTAGGGAGAGTTATAATGTGAACATTTAACCAACATTATTCTTACAATGTGGATGTCAAACCAACATTGCTCATAAACATCATTGC
The DNA here is from genome assembly GCA_037074715.1 of Magnolia kwangsiensis. Classification (NCBI taxonomy): domain Eukaryota; kingdom Viridiplantae; phylum Streptophyta; class Magnoliopsida; order Magnoliales; family Magnoliaceae; genus Magnolia; species Magnolia kwangsiensis. Next base: position 108,118,442 of record CM073573.1, on the reverse strand, counting down.
ATGCATTATAGTGAAATCACACATTACATCGGGTGCACATTCCTCGCCTTAAGCCGCATGTACACCACATCGGGCCTAGTCATGCAGGCCACAAATACCTCAAGATGGGCCTCATCACATGGGTTGAAAATATATCAAATGGGTCACAACGCATGAGCCAAAAACACATCATAATGGGCCCTAACCCACGGGCCCTGATACATCACAATGGGCCTTAACCCATAGGCTCCAAATATATCACAATAGGCCTTAACCCACAGGCCCTAATACATCACAATGGGCCTTAACCCATGGGCCTTAGAATCCATCAAAATAGGCTTAATCACATGGGTCTTATATATACTAAGTGGGCCTCAATGGACGGGCACAAATAAATCAAGATGGGCCTCATACATATACCAAGGTGAGCCACATCAATGGGCCGCACCAATGGGCCTTAAATTCATTGTAATGGGCCATAACTCATGGGCCATAGAGTACATCATAATGGCCTTGCTAAATGGCCAGAAGTATATCACAATGGGCCCTTACTAATGAGCTCTAAGTACATCATAATGGGCCTCAACCCACTGGCCCTATACAACCAAGGTGGGCCTTAACAATGGGCCATAAATGTGGTAAGTGGGCTACACCACATGGTTCACATGCATACAAAATGGGCCACGCCAAACATAAGTGGTGGTAATGATCTCCACCATTAAAATTCCTAAGGCCCACCAAAAATATATTTTCCATCCAACCTATCCCTAAATTATCATAGTGATAGATGAAGTGGGAACAACTATTAACTTAATGGGAAACTTACTATGGCCCTTAGAAATTTCTGGAATGGTAGGAGTCATAGTCCACTTCTTCACATGGTGGGGTCCACTTGGACTTTAGATCTGGCTCGTTCCCTAGCCCATGCCATAAAATGATTTTTCCCAAAGTGGGTAGGCGGATTGGATACAGCATATGCATTCATGGAGGGCCCCACTGTCACTGAACAGTATGCATAAAACACATACATTACCGTGGGCTCTACCGTCCACTGGACGGTGCGAATAAAACCCATGCATGATTGTGGGTCCCACCAGCCGTCCAGTAGCCTGTAGAAGGCTAGATGGCATGGTAAACACATACATCCTGTGGACTCCACCGTCCGGGCGGACAGTGGGAATAAGGCACATACATCATTGTGGGTCCCAGGTGGGGCCCACCAAAACATATATTTTCCATCTAATCTGTAGGTAAGGTCACAAAGACCTAGATGAATAGGAAAAACAAACATCAGATTGATTCAAAACTTCCATGTGCCCAAAAAGGGTTTCAATGGTAGAGTTCAATCACCACTGTTTCTTGTGGTGTGGGCCACCTGAAATCTGGATCAAGCTGATTTTTGGGTGGGGCCTGCTTAAGGTAGGGGCCCACCTAATGAACAGCCTGGATAACACATATACATCATGGTGGGGCCCACGTACAGGGCCGTGTTCGCCCTGGCGTCCGTCCGCCCGTGGTCTGCTTCTTTTGTTTTTTTTAAAGGAAACCTGTTTTTCCAAGGCTTTTCAGGTTTGGTGCCCACATCTGATGAATCCACTCCAGCCATTGGATTCCACAGCCCATAACAATTCTATGAAGACCAATATTGGGCCTTTTTCAGCGTGTAAGAAAAATCTGGGTGGATTTCAATGGTAATGATATTGTTTTTAAAACTATGGCCCACCAGATACTCGGATCATCCTCATTTTTCGGCTCAACGCCTAAAATGAATTGGGGAAGAGGATGGATGGCTTGAATTGAATACATACATCAAGGTGGGGCCTATATGAGTGGCCCTTCTCCAATGCTTGGAAGGCCAAGCTCATTTTATGTTTTAAGTCCAGCAATGTCGAGACGCTGGACGTTTTTGAGCTTATCCTCATATTTAAGGTGGGCCCTATTTAGGTGGGCCACCACATGATAGATGGTGTGAGTACAATACTTATAAGATGGGCCCCACTTTTAGATGGCTTGGGTCAATACATACCAAATGGTGGGGTCCATCCAAGTAGGCCACATGGCATTACATCACACAAAAAAAAAATAATAATAATAAATGAAATGAAAGGGAGAGAGAGATAGAGTGGGACAAACGTGTGATGGAGGGACCCCGACACTATGGGCCCTCCATTCCATGATCTACATCATAAATCAAGTAGGTCCCATAACATGTGGCCCAAAAAAAATTGAAATCTAACGGTGGAGATCCCTTCTCCATGAAAATAGACGGTCTAGATGACCCATTTACAAGTTAGGAAGGTAAACATCATGATGGGGTCCATGGAGAATGGCCCTATCATGGAATGATAATGATGATCAAGATGGGCCATCAGCCACATCTTAGGGTCCAAAGTGGGATCCATACCATTGATCAGTAGGCCTCACTTGGCCCATCTTAAAAATATGAAAAACTAGGCTATGGAAGCACCCACCACTTGATCTTCTCGGTCCGTTGGAAAGCCACTCTCCTTATGCTTCACTTTGATCGTGGAGATGAGAAATGGATGGCTAGGATGATGGGTTTTGGAGTGAAAAGTGGGCCACCAAAATCACTCTTCTCTCATGGAAATGCATGACATGGGAGCCTCTTGCTTGCTTGGGAATGTGTTGAGAAATGAGAGAGGGAGATGAGATGTAAGAAGTGATGGAGTGATGGGAAGTGGTGATGGGTGAGGTGAGAGGTTGGTTGACTTTGGGGTTTTCTTGACTTGTGGAGAAAGAAAGCATGGGTGCTTTGTACTTGACATGAGAGTGATTGATGGGATTGATTTGACATGTTGTAGAGATTCTCTTGGGATTTATAACGTACGGTGTTTACCTCGAACTGAACGCAGGTCTGCATCTCCCTGCCATGGTATCGAATCGGTGAGCGAGTCGTGGCGTTGGAACCGCGACGATGGTGCGGTCGCAATGGTACAAGTCTTGGATTGAACCGACTTAGATATACAGGATACGACTTAGGATCGAGCGTGAACGTCGATCATCGGTCGCAGGTTACCAAAATTTGACCGTGAGGATGCGGGAGTTGACGGAACAGTATGGACTAGGATACGGGTCTTACAGCTCTCCCCACCTAATAAAAATTTTATCCTCAAAATTTAAAACATGACACAAGCAATACAGAGCTCAACCAAGGAAGGAAAATTCTATGCAAACATAATCAAGCACCTAAGAGATGGGGACAATGCCTGCGAATCTCAGCCTTCTGCTCCCAAAATGCCTCATCAACACTAAGACTATCCAACTGAGCCTTGAATCCTGGATTTGAGACGATCGAAATCGGAATACGATAAAGCCTCACAAGCTCGACGGTAGGGAGCTATATCAGAAAATCTCTAAGTTATTCAAACTCGGGGATCAAACCATTCTAAGTTCTCAACAATCACATAGTGAAGTGTAGCTATCAGCAGATATGTGATGTTACCCTCAGGTATTCTCAAGTTATGCTCTGATACCAACTTCTGTCACTCCCCAAAACTCAGAAATCAGATTCACAGAAATCTCGATAGCCGAATCCGGTGCCGACATCCTCCGTAATACCCCATTCTCGGCTCTCAGAGCAGCATACGCCAGATTTCGATCCTGGGATCCTACAAGGAAGATTTTTCAATGCACGTTTGTCTTATAATAAGCATAACCACAAGTTTACCCACATCATAAAGGCAACATCATCATTACATATCCACTAATATAATCCCTTGAATACAATGCTAAAAGGAAAATACATATATCAAAATCAGAGCTCTTGAAAACCGTTGCATGCTCCAAGCTCAACGCTGCTGCAACCTAACGCCACCTGCACACATCTATCGTGCATAAGCTTGTAAAAGCTTAGAGGGTGGTGTAAGTGTGTGTAAGGTAAGTGCCGAGTATACAATAAAGTCCGTAAATCATACATCATTGAGTAAGAAGAAAAATGATAAGGTCATGAATCATACGATATCAGAGTAAGAAGAAATATACTGGTAAGTCCATGAGTCACATAATATCAGAGTACGCAATGCAGATCATAATGAGCCAAATATTATATACTGCAGACGCGATGTAATATGCAGATCCTGTCAAGTCCTTCTAAGCCATATAAGTGCAGAAACGTAAGAATCCAAAATGATAAGTACTGCAAATACAATGTAATATGCGGTGTGAATGAAATGATTATACTGGAATGTGAAGTCAGGATGATAGTACGTAGTATCGCAGGCTACGGGGTCCATCACAAGGGAATTCTATCCAAACCAGTCTCATACCTAAATTTAGATAGTCAAACACAATGTGGTAAACTCCTGATCTCAGGTTAATCGCGCATCCCAACCGAAATCCTGGCCATTACGAAGGTACACGTAACAAATAGTTACACACCGCCTGCCTGAGTGGATAGTGAATGGATGAATGAATGAGTATGCAACTCCTCTCAGTAGCTTGTCAGCACAATAGCCTTCCAACCGCTGGTAGCTCGCCCGGTGTGGTAGCTCGCCCAAGCCTTAGCCCCGTCCACATCACACCCGCCCACATCAGTATCCGAAAACGTGTGCCCGCCCACATGTACAACAGTGACGGGGTTTCATAATATCATGTCAGTCCTCATATCAAGTCCACATATCAGTATGGTTCCTCTCTGAGAAATCACCGAGGTCTATTACACTCCACTCTGACTGCCTCCTCCCTAGCTGCACAGCCCAATGAGAGTAAGAGACCTCACTATCCGCCGGGCCAACAATCTGTCAATACCTATCCGGCACGTCAATAACGGACCCATTTACGAGCTGGTCATACTCAGCCTAGCTTATAGCCCCCTCACTCGGGCGGATAAGGCCACACCCCCTTCCAACCGACCACGACACAGTGGGAGACACGGCCTCATGGTATAGGCACCGACGCTCATATTCCACTCGGTCTAGACATTGGAGCATCTCCTGGTACCAAGGTGGTTCTGGGATTTTCACCCAAGAACATCCTACGAGCCCATAGTGCTAGAACCAAGCATTTTCGGTGTCCCATCTGGCCATCCACGATGTGCCTGTGGAGGCCACGGTCCTGATGTCGCTAGGGCGTACAATGATCAAGTCACATATATGTGAGATGCATGAGTCACACTAACCAATCATGTAAAAATTCTGCTCGTATTGCGCGAAATGTGGGGCACTCCGTCTCATAAGGAGTCCCATAAATGGTCTGCCCAATGGTGTATGCTATGATCAAACATTTCTCATATCAGGAATACATATGATGCGTATGGGCATGAATCATGGAGTTATACAAAGCATTTTATATGGTGATAAATTATCCTCACAACGAAGACGGGCCTTGATGGCCTACACACAACAAGTATGGGCCTATCAATGGGCCCTAGGGAGAATTATAATGTGGACATTTAACCAACATTATTCTTATAATGTGAATGTCAAACCAACATCGCTCATAAACATCATTGCCTGCATTATAGTGAAATCACACATTACATCGGGTGCACATTCCTCGCCTTAAGCCGCATGTACACCACATCGGGCCTAGTCATGCAGGCCACAAATACCTCAAGATGGACCTCATCATATGGGTTGAAAATATATCAAATGGGTCACAACGCATGAGCCAGAAACAAATCATAATGGGCCCTAACCCATGGGCCCTGATACATCACAATGGGCCTTAACCCATAGGCTCCAAATGTAACGCCCGTGAAAAATCCATACTTGGGCCCGAGCACCAAATCGACCCGAAATCGCGTAGAATTAATTTCTATGGAAATTAAGTGTAAGTTAGCTAGCGCAACGCTAGAATAGCTGGGAAATAGTCCCTGATCACTTTAAATACATTCTACAAGACCCAAATCGAGTAGAACAAACGACTCTATAATACTCTATAACCTCGGATCAAACTCTAAGCAGGTTTGGTCTCTGGACCGCTTTGAACTTTTGTATTGGATCTAGACCGCACGTCGAAAGTCCGATACTTCCTATCTTAGACCGTTAGGACCGCCTTGTTGGACTTGATACTCATTTCAAAAATCAAGTCCAACCGACAATCGCAGGCTATTTCATTGAGCCCGGACTGAAGAGAGTGCGAATAGGGATAGAATTGGAATTTTAAATTTAAATCTGGCACACGACTTGACGCGTCAGTATTAAGCGTTCTGACCGTCAGAATTCATCCAGATTACACCCTTGGATCAGGAAAAATTTCTATTTTTTATCATGAGACTTTCAGCCCTGATCTATGTGCGGTGACCGCTGAACTGAAACTGGTCCGCCACGTGCGATCTGCGAACCCTACCAGACTGAAAACTTAATACGTACTATATCTGGTACGCATGAGCTTAAGTCCGATCGCATTCGACCAGGGGACCACCAGAAAGCATCTTTTGGACCGAAACAGCCCCGAAATGGATATGCAATAAGTAAACTTCGTTCCGGAGCCTGTTTTTGGCATTTTTAAGCTTATAAAAGGGGTTGAAACCCTCATTCCTCTCTCCCATCCAAAAATTGCAAAAACCTAGATTTGGGAGAGAGAAAAGGAGAGAGTTTGAGAGAGGAAGTGGGAGGATTTTTCCCGCCTTCGTGCCGCTACTTCCACGTGCTACAGCAACTCTTCCCAATCACCTGGCCGATGATTTCTCCGCTTTATCAGGTATGAAACAACCCTAGAACTTGCTGATTTAGGGGTTACTTAGATTCATAGCGTGTTAGCTAACGTAACTTGTAAAATAGGTTCTCCTACTGTCGTAGACGAAGCGTACACGCTCCGTTCAAAATCACGCATCCGTAAGAGATAAGGTGAGGATTTTAGACGCTTTGATTGACGGTTTACAACGCTTTTAATGTCGTTTAATAGTAGATTATCGATGGCATCACCATTTGACATGTACAACATGCTCTCCGTTTCCTGTTTCGTAAATTAACGAAGAATATGAGATTTAGGGCATTTTAGTCATTTGTAGTAAGTACGGTTTATACTCCTATTTTACTGACGTGATTGACATGGTTTGTTGTCGCATTAGGAAGTTAGGAATGCATGCATAATTAGTTTGGCGAAGAGATTCGCCTAATTGCGTACTTTGGGTCGACATACTATATGTAGACTTAAGTGTGTAGTGTATGTGTTTGTATAAATGTTTGTATTAGTATGTATTGAATTGAATGATGTTATGAGATAGTTTGAGATTGATTTCTCAATTAATATGCTGACCTAAATGATTTCCTACATGTTGACTATATGCATGATTTCATTACATGCATGGAATATATGTGTTTGAAGATTTGCTTAAGTTGAATGTTATAACATGTGTTAACATGCTCACATGATTTTATTTCAATTTCAATACTCTTACATAAATTGCTGATGTGATTTCATAAGTGTTTGGGACTAGACTTAGTCCAGGCAGTCGGTAACCGAGTGAATTCGTGGCTGAATGGTCATAGCCACGAACGACGTGTCGATGAACGCGATTCGTGTTTGGAGTTGGCGGCAGTGGTTAGGCCACGCGAAGTGTTTTACGCAGTTCATGTCGTTCGACTTGAGATGCGATCGCACTAGTCGAGCCCGTCAAGAAACCCGACTGGCCGATGTATGTTCACCTTGTATGAGTCATAACTGCTTGAACCTAGGGTACTGAACTTACCATTGTAAACCCTGTTAACCATGGTACCTTGATCCACAAAGACTCATGAGCCAGGCATGGTGGTATGGGACACCGTGGTCGAGCTGTCGGCCTACGCTGGGACCACAAACCTCCCCATAGTGACCAGTGAGCACCTAGACTCGTGAGCAGATTATGGTGGTATGGGACACTATATTCTAGCTGTCGGCCTACACTGATCAGGCGACGAGTCCTTTGTAGTGACCGCGAGCGTATTCTGAGTCCACGGGAGGCGACGACCCTTCCGTTGCAGAAGAGTACAGTAGGCCTGTATTGATAAGGTGATGGGGGAGCGGTGCAACGAGTGCGAGCAACAGCCCTGGCAGCCCTTGCAGTGACCTACGAAATGTACATCGTATGAGACTACTAGGAGTGACAACTCTAGACAGGATCTGTGTTGGGATTGATACAAGGGAAGTACCTTAGTTTTCCAATCCTGCTGTTTGAATGGACTAATAACAACTTGAAAATCATATCACCATAGCATTGCATGTGCCTGGAAGATGTGGAGCACTCTAGGGAGTGTGGCATGCCGCGGTCGTAAGATGTTGCCGTATGAGGGAGATCGTCGGTGAGGGCATACATCATGTCATGTCATTTTGCATTAACAACAGTATTAGGATTGTCTGATTTACTGCTTTACTATTATCGCATGATTGAATTGTGAACATATTAATCTTTGCTCTATGATTCCACTGAGTTGATCACTCACTCCCACGTTACGGGATGGTGTTTGCAACACCCACCAGACCCTGTTGTAGATGCAGGTGAGGCTGAGATCTAAGAGGTAGAGCCAGACTTTGACGAGGACCAGGACGAGTTCTCGTACATGCAGTATCACGACGGCTTTGCGTAGGCGACCTGGATCGATGGGATTTCAGTGGGACCATTTTGGATATTTATTTTGTTCATGTATATTATATGAGACTCAGAGATGTAGTCATACTTTGGAGACAGATGAGATTTACTTAGTTTTTCCATACAGTGATATATATATTGTTTAGTCTTCCGCTTGCTTTTATCACTGGATCTGAAGTATGAATTGCAGTTTTGGTATACTTTTACTCATGTGAATGCTTTAAATAAGACAACATTGAATCATAATCATTTTTGTTGCATAAGTGACGGTCTGGAACTCGGGAGTTGAGTTTATACACGACCCCCGATTTTCAGGGTGTTACACCAAATATATCACAATAGGCCTCAACCCATAGGCCCTAATACATCATAATGGGCCTTAACCCATGGGCCTTAAAATTCATCAAAAAAGGCCTAATCAGTTGGGCCTTATATATACTAAGTGAGCCTCAATGGACGACCACAAATAAATCAAGATGGGCCTCATACATATACCAAGGTGAGCCACATCAATGGGCCGCACCAATGGGCCATAACTCATGGGCCATAGAGTACATCATAATGGCCTTGCTAAATGGCCGAAAGTATATCAGAATGGGCCCTTACTAATGAGCTCTAAGTACATCATAATGGGCCTCAATCCACGGGCCCTATACAACCAAGGTGGGCCTTAACAATGGGCCATAAATGTGGTAAGTGGGCTACACCACATGGGTCACATGAATACAAAATGGGCCACGCCAAACATAAGTGGTGGTAATGATCTCCACCATTAAAATTCCTAAGGCCCACCAAAAATATATTTTCCATCCAACTTATCCCTAAATTATCATAGTGATAGATGAAGTGGGAACAACTATTAACTTAATGGGGAACTTACTATGACCCTTAGAAATTTCTTGAACGGTGGTAGTCATTGTCCACTTCTTCACATGGTGGGGTCCACTTGGACTTTAGATCTAGCTCGTTCCCTAGCCCATGCCATAAAATGATCTTTCTTAAAGTGGGTAGGCGGATTGGATGCAACATATGCATTCATGGAGGGCCCCATGTCACTGAACAGTATGCATAAAACACATACATTACTGTGGGCTCTACCGTCCACTGGACAGTGCGAATAAAACCCATGCATCATTGTGGGTCCCACCAGCCGTCCAGCAGCCAGCAGAAGGCTGGACGACATGGTAAACACATACATCCTGTGGACTCCACCATCTGAGCGAATAGTGGGAATGAGGCACATACATCATGGTGGGTCCCGCGTGGGGCCCACCATAACATATATTTTCCATCTAATCTGTAGGTAAGGTCACAAAGACCTAGATGAATAGGAAAAATAAATATCAGATTGATTCAAAACTTCCATGGGCCCAAAAAGGGTTTCAATGGAAGAGTTCAATCACCGCTGTTTCTTGTGGTGTGGGCCACCTAAAATCTGGATCAAGCTGATTTTTGGGTGGGGCCTGCTTAAGGTAGGGGCCCACTTAATGAACGGCCTGGATAACACATATACATCATGGTGGGGCCCACATACAGGGCCATGGGAGCCCTAGCATCTGCCCGCCCGTCCAGCGTAGGCGCTGCCTATGCCTCTAGCCAGCAGCAGCCCTACTGCTTCTTTTGTTTTATTTTAAAGGAAACCTATTTTTCCAAGGTTTTTCGGGTTTGGGGCCCACATGTGATGAATCCACTCTAGCTATTGGATTCCACAACCCATAACAATTCTATGAAGACCAATATTGGGCCTTTTTTAGCGTGTAAGAAAATTTTGGGTGGATTTCAACTGTAATGATATTATTTTTAAAACTATGGCCCACCATACATCAAGGTGTGGCTTATATGAGTGGCCCTTCTCCAATGCTTGGAAGGCTAAACTCGTTTTGTGTTTTAAGTCTAGCAACGTCCAGACGCTGGACGTTTTTGAGCTTATCCTCATATTTAAGGTGGGCCCTATTTAGGTGGGCCACCACATGATGGATGGTGTGAGTACAATACTTATACGATGGGCCCCACTTTTAGATGGCTTGGGTTAATACATACCAAATGGTGGGGTCCATCCAAGTAGGCCACACGGCCATTACGTCACATAAAAATAAATAAATGAAATGAAAGGGAGAGAGAGATAGAGTGAGACACACGTGTGATGGGGGGACCCCGACACTATGGGCCCTGCGTTCCATTATCTACATCATAAATCAAGTGGGTCCCATAACATGTGGCCCTAAAAAAATTTAAATCTAATGGTGGAGATCCCTTCTCCACGAAAATAGACGGTCTAGATGACCCATTTACAAGTTAGGAAGGTAAACATCATGATGGGGTCTATAGAGAATAGCCTCATCATGGAATAATATTGATGATCAAGATGGGCCATTAGCCACATCTTAGGGTCTAAAGTGAGATCCATACCATTGATCAGTAGGCCTAACTTGGCCCAGCTTAAAAATATGAAAAACTAGGCTATGAAAGCACCCACCACTTAATCTTCTCGGTCCGTTGAAAAGACACTCTCCTTATGCTTCACTTTGATGGTGGAGATGAAAAATGGATGGCTAGGATGATGGGTTTTGGAGTGGGAAGTGGGCCACAAAAATCACTCTTCTCTCATGAAAATGCATGGACGTGGGAACCTCTTGCTTGGTTGGGAATGTGTTGAGAAATGAGAGAGGGAGATGGGATGTAAGAAGTGATGGAGTGATGGGAAGTGAGTGATGGGTGAGGTGAGTGATGGGTGAGGTAAGAGGTTGGTTGACTTTGGGGTTTGCTTGACTTGTGGAGCAAGAAATCATGGGTGCTTTGTACTTAACATGAGAGGTGATTGATGGGATTGATTTGACATGTTGTAGATATTCTCTTGAGATTTACAACGCACGGTGTTTACCTCAAACTGAATGCAAGTCTACATCTCCCAGCCATGGTATCGGATCGGTGAGCGAGTCGTGGCGTTGGAACCAAGGCGACGGTGCGCTCGCAATGGTACAAGTCTCGGATTAAACTGACTCAGATATATAGGATACGACTTAGGGTTGAGCGCCAACGTCGATCATCGGTCATAGGTTGCCAGAATTTGACCGGGAGGATCGCGAGAGTTGACGGAACTATACGAACTAGGATACGATTCTTACAACTATGATGAAACCTTCGCACCAGTTGCGTACCTTGAATGCATTAGATTATTTGTTTCTATTGCTTATTATAAAAAATTTAAAATATATTAAATGGATGTTAAAAGTGCATCTTTGAATGGTATCTACATGAAGAAGTTTATGTTAAACAACCTATGGGTTTTAAAGACCCTAAAAATTTAAATTATGTATATCATCTTTGTAATGCCCTGGAAATCGGGGGTCGAGCATAACTCAGCTCCCGAGTTCCAAAACATCACTTATGCAATATTTTAAATGATGGATGTATGTTGTCTGTATTAGTGCATAAAACATGAAGTAAATTAAGCCAAAATAGAAAAACATAATCCAGGGACAGTTGTAGTACGCAAGGGAAAGACTGAAATGGATATATAAACTAGTACAAGTCTCCAAAATATATATGCTCTGTCAGGTCAATAGTTAAAAATATTATTTCAAAATATAATAGTTCTCTAATGTATGAACCCTGAAGCCCAGATGATTCAGAACGGTCTAAGTGAACTCGCCTAAATATCGCATGTAGGAGAATGCCTCCTCATCATCCTCATACTCCGGCTTTGCCTCGCAGGACGCATCAACATCTGCATCTAAGACAGAGTCTAGTTGGTGTTTAAGCACCGTCCCAGAACGTGGGAGTGAGTGATCAACTCAGTGGAACTATACAGCAAATGTTAACATGTTATCAATTCAGTCAAGCAGAAATGATAAAGCAGTACAATCAAACATGTCCTAGATACTCTGATTAATGCAAGAATGAAATATAGTATGATGCATGCCCTCGCCTGCACTCCCTCTATGATCTTCATCTTATGGTCACGCATGTCAGTCACTTCCTCAGTGTTCTTCCCAACACCAAATGGCACATGCAATGCGGTGCATGTACATGATTATCGAGTTCTTATTAGTCCTTTTCATATAGTAGGATTGGGAAGCTAAGGTACCGCCCTTATATTAATACCCAAACAATGATCCATTCTAGGGTCATCACTCCTAGTAAATCTCATACGATGTTATGGTTCTAGGTCACTGCAAAGGCTCATCACCAATCAATACAGGCCTAGTTATACCCTAGTTACTACAAAAAGGCTCGTTGCCTCATTGCAGTTTCAAGGTATGCTCGAGGTCACTACAAAGGGTTCGTCACCAATCAGTGTAGGCCGACAGCACGAATACAGTTTTCCATACCACCGTATTCGGCTCACGAGTCTAGGTTGCTCACTGGTCACTACGGGGAGGCTCGTTGCCCCAGCGTAGGCCTACAGCTTGACCACGGTGTCCCATACCACCATGTCCGGCTCATAAGTCTTAGCGGATAGAGGTACTAAGGTTAACAGGGCTTCACTGGTGAGTTTGGTACCTTAGATTCAAGCAGTGGCGTCCAAACATGGTGAACATACATCGGTCAATCGGGTTAATTAACAAGCTCGACTAGGACGAGCGCACGTTGAGTTGGTCGACATGAAATGCATAAGCACTCCATGTGGCTATTGAGGCATAAAAAATATTTCATTTCTGGGGGTATTTCGGTAATTTTCATGTTAGGGGCATTTCGATAATTTTCATGTCCGAGGGTATTTCTGTAATTTTTAATTCCAAGGGTAGTTTAGGTATTTTGGTAAAATTCAGTTCCAAGGGTAGTTTAGGTATTTTGGTAAAATTTAGTTCTAAGGGTAGTTTAGGTATTTTGGTAAAATCCAGTTCCAATGGTAGTTTAGGTATTTTGGTAAAATCCAGTTTTAGGGGTTCTTTAGGTATTTTGGTAAAAATCCAGGTCCAAGGGTAGTTTAGGTATTTTGGTAAAAATTCAGCTCGAGGGGTAGTTTAGGTATTTTGGTAAAAATCCAGCTCCAGGGGTAGTTTGGTAAAAAGAGTGCACATGTGTCATTTTAAGGGAGAAAGGTTATACACCACCATTTAAGAGGTAGCTTGGTGCTCACCATAGTTTAAGAAAAGAAGTTCATATGTGAAGAGATAGGTGGTGGTGATCACCACTCTGTAAGGGTGGTGGTGATCACCAGCCTATAAATACCCCACTCCTACTCCATTTGAGGGGTTAGATTGGTTAGATCAGATGGTGGGACAAAGAAATGAGGAAAAGAAGTCGGGAGAGAGAGAGCTTGGCAGCTGCGCCAGCTGCGTAAGAGGAAAGTCTGCTGCTGCGCCATCCGCGCAAGGGAATTCCTATTGCGTCATCCATGCAATGGATGAAGGATGTTGTACCATCTGTGCAAGGGAGAGCTGCAGCTGCGTGAGTCACGCAAGGAAGTCTGCTGTTGCGTCAGCCGCGCAACCGGGCGGATCTACAGATGTGCGTAAAGATGAAGAAAGCTTCTTCCTTCTACTGCGGCGCTGTTAATGCCCAGTACGGCCATCTTTTGGGAGATCCACGTCGTCTAATGTCTTTCTCTCAGGATTTTGACCGTGAAAGGCTGGTTTTGATCAACCGATGATGTGGCCCACCAGGATAATCAAACTGTAATGGAAGCTCAACGGTCCGTTTACAATCGCCATAACGATCATATGGATGAGCATGGTCGCTAAATCTTAGCATGGTTTTGATTGGTTTTTCTCCCTACACCTGATGGACGACTCAGATCCGTCATTCCCTGCACGATGGTGGCCCACAACAAAAAGACAGAGCCTCTGTTTTTAACAGAGTCGACGTACGTCGACTCTGTGAAATTTGGTTGCCCTCTTACTGAAGTTTTTTGGAAAATCTACTCCTTCCATTCGATTCAGGGCAAAAAATCATCAATTAAGGACTGCTTTTGAAGTGAAATTAGAGTGGCCCACAAGGTTATCTACTTCGCTGTCCATTCCGTATTTAATGGTTAAGATCTTGCAATCACTTGCATGAAGACAAAAGGAGAGCTAGGCGACGGTAATATCCACCCTCCAGAGTGAATGGACAGCTCAGATCACTCACTGGAGTAGTGAGTGGACCCCACTACACAAAAATGGCCGGTGTAGTGAAGACGATGTGCATGTCTTTAAGTTAGAGAAGAAGATGTTGGTCAGCGCATGCTAACTGACTTTGGTAAATCTCGTGCATGGCCAGTGCACTTGGACTTCATGTACATGTGATGTACATGTGGTCCCAACGTGACGTTCATGGGAAATTTTCTCCACCCATCCGCTTTGCCATTACATTTAGTGCGTTGAGAGTGAATCTGAAGCATATCCAGATATCAAGATGGCCCCAAATCATGATCTCAAGGGTTGATTTGTTAGTTTGGCCATTTCTACAAGGATCTAGAAGATAAAATTTGACATGTACAACTAATTTATGTTTCTAATGCTGCACATATAGTTTCAGGCTGAACGAATGGTGGAAACCCCATCATCTTACATTCTGGGAGACTTTTTAGGCCTGTTTAGCATGATCGGCTTGATTTCCTTAGCGCCTGGCCACACTTCAACGAGTTGCTTCATATTTCAAGGAAGAATGACCGGAAGGATGCTCCATCTCATTGAAGACTGGTTGATCAGATCAGCAATTCCTCCTAAGTACCTAGGAGATGACTGAAATAGCGCTGGAATGCTGCTGAAATTTCTATTCGATTGTCTTCTCTTTCTTTCATTACACTCCATTAATTGTACTTTGTTTTCAGATTCAAGGGAATCAGAGGATGTAAATGAACTCAGATAAATGTGATCAATGTTCTCTTAACAAATTCTTTGTTATCATTGAATAAATCACCTGAATTGAAACGCGTTTGTTTCTTGTCGAAATAGTGGCCTAACCACTGCCGACAACCCAAGTATGGCTCGGATTCATCGAACACATCCTGCGTGGCGAAAATAACCTCAGCCACCAGTTCGAGAACTATTACCGATTACTTGGACTGTGATATAGTCCCAACCACGTACAATCACAATAATGAATACTTAAGTCAAATCCTACAATTATGTAAGCATGTTATGGAATATAACTTAAACATGAATACACAGCACATGGAGAAAATCATACACACAGTTAAACATGAATAAGCAGATTATACAGTTCATGGAGGGAATCATACACACAACTAAGGTAGTTGGGATTCATATCCCAATTCCCTTATAAATCACACTTTACTAACACTAACTCATTCAGACATTTTCACAAACACTTAGACTACACTTTTCAACATACATCAGGTATGTTGGCCATATTAAGTATTAGGGAAAATCCTTTTACCAAGGAGTTGTTGCATACATAACAACCATGTACCTACGACAATTAATCATGGCAATCACAACATCAGATTCCAAATGCATACAAACATTTCAACAAACACATGGAATACTCTATTTACAACATAGTTTATACATATACAAAAAATGAAACAGATAGCGCATTTGGCATGTGTAATGCACCCATGTCAGTAATAAATCATTATCTGACATTGAAAGTCTTGAAAACCATAACCTAAACATATATAATCCACACCTTAAACTAGAAAATGCGTAACAGATATGATTTAGACGCTAAGTCTTCGTCAACGGCGGATTGGCAACCTAGAACACGAAGTGGGTTAGCTACATCATTACTTAAACTATTTAAAACTCTAGAATGGATTATGGTTAGGTATTCTTACCCAAGAACGGGATCAGTATCGCCTGTATAACGATACAGGAGGGATAGTAAAGCACGTGAAGTAGCGGGGAAGAATCCCAGGATGAATCTCCAACTTCTCTTACACTTTCTCTCTCTTTACTTTATCTTTTTCTTAACTAGGGTTTTAGAATTCGTATGGATTATGAGAGAGAGGGTTTAAGACCCTTATATAGGCCCAGAACTGACGAAAACAGTCCCAAGGCCATGGTATACTTAGGTTATATCCAAATCAGGCTTGTTTCGATCCAACGGGGCATTTCTGGAGGTCCCTTTACTGAACGCAGTAGGACTTAAGCTCACAGATATTGGATCTTGGTCAAGATAAGTTTTCAGTCCGATCAGATTTACAGATCAACCGTGGAGGACCAGTTTCAGTTCAAAGGTCACCTATACTCGATCAGGGCCACAAGTATATTAGCATGTGTGGGACATTTTCCCTGATCCGAGGGTGAATTTGGGTCAAATTCTGATGGTCAGAATACTTATAATTGGCCCGCAAGAGACATGACTAAGATTACTTAAATTCATATTTAATTTCTAAAATCATTCATGTTCTCACACACTTCGCTCCGGACTCAAGTAAATTGTCTCAGGACATCATTTGGACTTGATTTCTGAGGTGGTTGTTAAGTCCAACAAGGCGGTCATAATTATATAGTTTCGTAGCTATCGGACTTTCGACGTGCGGTCCAGGTCCGATATGGATTTTCAATGTGCTCCCAAGAGAAACCGGGTTTAGAGATTGAGTCTAGATTTTAGGGTAATGTAGTATTAATAATTCTACAAGTTTTGGGTCTTGCAGATCATATTTAAAGTGATTGGTGCTAATTTCACAGGTAATCTAGTTTAGCGCTAGTTACTTCTTGTCAGATTTCTAAAGGATTTAGTCCTACGAACTCTCTGCTTGAGGTGGTACTTGGGTTTTCATATGAATTTTTCCAGGACGTTACAATCTATCCCCCTTAAAGAAAAAATTTTATCCTCAAAATTTATACCTTTTCATACTTCTCGAGAATCTGAGGGTAGTTCTTCCGGACCTCAGCTTCAGTCTCCCAAGTAGCCTCTTCTTCATTATGATGTGTCCACAGTACTTTCACAAGTGGGATAACCTTGCTACGCAATACCTGCTCCTTCCTATCCAAGATACGTGTCAGTCGCAGTACATATGTGGCATCCTTGCTCAACTGCACCTGCTCCCAACGAATAATGTGCGAAGGATCAGGAACGTACTTCTTCAACATGGACACATGAAATACATTATGCCAACGAGTGGTGTGGGCAAAGCAAGGCGATATGCTACTGCCCCCACTTGGTCTAGTATCTAAAATGGGCCAATGAATCTCGTCGTGAGCTTCCCTTTCTTACCAAACCGAAGGACTCCCTTCATGGGAAAAACCTTAACGAATACATGGTCCCTAACCTCAAACTCAAGCGGTCGCCATCTCGTATCAGCGTAGCTCTTCTGCCTGCTCTGTGCTGATAGAAGTCGATGCCTAATAATGTTGATTTTCTCTAAGGTCGCCTGAACTAACTCTGGGCCAATCAGAGTCTTCTTGCCCACTTTTTCCCAGCAATGTGGTGCTCTACACGAGCGACCATATAGTGCCTCATAGGGAGCCATGCCAATACTCGCCTGAAAGCTGTTATTATACGCGAACTCTACATAAGGAAGACAGTCATCCCAACTGTCCTTGAAATCCAACGCACAAGCTCGCAACATATCTTCTAGCACCTGATTCACACGTTCCGTCTTCCTGTCTATCTGTGGATGGAACGCGGTGCTGAACTTCAACTTTACATCCATCGCTTCCTAGATACGAGTCCAGAAGATAGATGCGAATCGCATGTCTCAGTCCAACACAATCTCCAAGGGAACTCCATGCAGACGTACAATCTCCTTGATGTACAACCTAGCCAACTCGTCTGCATAGTTCGTAACTCTGATCGGTAGGAAATGAGCCGATTTCGTCAATTGGTCAACGATCACCCAAATGAAGTCATGTCCCTTCCTCGTCTTAGGCAGCCCTGATATAAAGTCCATAGAGATGAAATCCCACTTCCATTCGGCTATGGGCATGTGTAACACCCCGAATTTTTGCCAACCTGGGGTTAGACGTCCTTAGGAAATGGGTCAACCAAAACACCTTGGTAACCACTCAGAACCCAATTCCATAGCCAAAGAAATCACTTAGGATTAATTCATTTAGAAACTAAGCATAAGTTAGCTAGCGCTGCGCTGGAGTAGCTGTGAAATTATCCCTGATCGTTTTAAATACGTTCTACAAGACCCAAAACTTGTAGAACCAATGATGCTATAATATCTTAAAACCTTGGATCAAACTCTAAACCCGTTTGCTCTCAGGAACTCTTTGAAACTTTGTATTGGATCTAGACCGCGCGTCGAAAGTCCGATACCTACAATCTTAGACCGTTATGACCGCTTAGCTGGACTTGACAACCGTTTCGAAAATCAAGGCCAACCGATGTTCAGATGCTATTTCATTGAGCCTGGAGTGAAGAGAGTGAGAATAGGGTTAGATTTGGAAATTTTAATTCAAATCTGGCACGTGACTTGGCGCGTTATTATTAAACGTCCTGACCGTCAGAATTCAGCCAAATTACACCCTCGGATCAGGAAAAGTTTCTCTTTCATATCATGAGACTTGTAGACTTGATCTAGGTGCGATGACCGCTGAACTGAAATTGGACTTGATGTGTGCTAGATCCAGTACGCATGAGCTTAAGTCCGACCGCGTTCAGCCAGGGGACCTCCAGAAATGCTCTTTTGGACCAGAACAACCCCGATTTGGTTAGACCTCAAGTAAACATTGTTTCCAAGCCTAATTTGGAAAGTTTTAAGCTTATAAAAGGAGCTTAAACCCTCACTTCTCTCTCCCATCCGAATTTGCTAGAAACCCTAGCAAGAGTAAGAGAAAAAGTGAGAGTTTGTGAGAGAAGGTGGGAGAGATTTTCCTTCCACCTGCTGCTGCTACCGCACGTGCTTAAGCGACGCACTCCAATCACTTTCTCAGCGATTCCAACGCACTTCTAGGTAAGGAAAACCCTAACTACTTGCTGATTTGGAGATTTCTTTGATTCAAATGGCAAAGTAGCTGATGTACGTGTGCATTAGGTCGCCTGTATGCCGTTGACGAAGCGTATACGCTCCGTTCGGAACGATACACATCTAAAGTGAAAGGTGCGGATTTTAGACGCTTTGATTGGCTATTTTCAACGCTTTCAATGTCGTTTAATAGTAGATTATCAACGGCAACGCCGTTGGACATGTATATCATGCTGTCCGTTTCCTGTTTCGTAAGCAGATGAAAAATATGAGATTTAGGGCATTTTAATCATTTGTAGGAAATACTGTAAACATCCATATTTTACTAAAATGATTGACATGGCTTTTTGCCGCCTTAGGATACTAGGAATGCGTGCATAATCTGTTTGGCAAAGAGATTCGCCCAAATGCGCACTTTGAGTCGACATACACTATGTAGACTTAAGTGTGTAGACTAAGTGTTTGTGTAAATGTTTGTATTAGTATGTATTGAATTAAATGGTGTTGTGAATTAGTTTGAGATTAAATTCTCAAATAATACGCTGATGTAAATGATTTCCTTCGTGTCAGCTATATGTATGATTTCATTATATGTATGAAATGCATGTGTTAGATGAATTAATTAAGTTGTATGTTATAACATGTGTTAACATGCTCATATTGTTGTATTTCATTTCTATTACTCTTATATGATTGATGAAGTGGATTCACAAATGATTGGGGCTATACTTAGTCCAGGCAGTCGGTAACCGAATAAATTCGTGGTTGGCTTAACTTTTCCACGAACGACGCGTCGATGAACGCGAGTCGTGTTTTGGAGTTGGCGGCAATGGTTAGGCCACTCGAAGTATTTTATGCACTTCATGTCGCTCAGCTCGAGATGCGCTCGTGCTAGTCGAGCCCGTCAAGTAACCCAACTGGCCATTGTATGTTCACCATGTATGTGTCATAACTGCTTGAACCTAGGGTACTGAACTTACCATTGGAAACCCTGTTAACGATGGTACCTTGATCCATAAAGACTCATGAGTTGGGCATGGTGGTATGGGACACTGTGGTCGAGCTGTCGGCCTACGCTGGGCCCACAAACCTCCCCGTAGTGACCAGTGAGCACCCTACTCTGAGCAGATTATGGTGGTATGGGACACTATATTCTTGCTGTCGGCCTACACTGATCAGGTGACGAGCCCTTTGTAGTGACCTTGAGTTTATCCTGACACCGCATGGGGGTGACGAGTCCTGATGCAGTCTTAAGGATAATTAGGCCTGTATTGATAAGGTGATGGGGGAGCGGTGCAACGAGTGTGAGCAACAGCCCTGACAGCCCTTGCTGCGACCTACAATTTTAACATCGTATGAGATTACTAGGAGTGACGACCCTAGACAGGATCTGTGTTGGGATTGATATAAGTAAGGTACCTTAGTTTCTCAATACTGCTATACGAATGGACTAATAATAACTTGGTAATCATATCACCATCACATTGCATGTGCCTGGAAGATGTGGAGCACTGTGGGAAGAAAGCATGCCGCTGGCCTAAGATGGTGCCGTATGAGGGAGATCGTCGGTGAGGGCATCCATCATGTCATGTCATATTGCATTAACAACAGTATTTAGGAATGTTTAATTTATTGCTTTACTATTATCGCATGATTGATTTGATAACATGCTAATCTCTGCTCTATTATTTCACTGAGTTGATCACTCACTCCCACGTTACGGGACGGTATTTTCGGATACCCACCAGTCCTTATTGTGATTGCAGATGATGGCGCGGCCTGCGAGGCGGAGCCGGACTTGATAATGATGAGGAGGATCCTTCCTTTATGCGTGTTCTGATCGACGGGATTACGTTAGCGAGGTCGACTGCTATTCTTTCCTTGGACACCACATGTCCCAGGAACTTGACTTCCTCCTTCTAGAAGTTGCATTTCTTGTACTGTGCAAACCACTGGTTCTTCCTGTGAGTGTCGAAGACTGCTTGTAGATGCTCTTCATGCTCTTCCCAACTCTTAGAATATATCAGGATGTCATCAATAAACACGATGACAAATTGGAACAGAAACGGTCGAAACACCCTATTCATCAGGTCCATGAACATAGTCAGAGCATTTGTGAGCCCAAAGGACATCACAAGGAACTCGTAGTGACCAAAACTAGTCCTGAAGGCTGTCTTTTGCATGTCCTTATCCCTAACGCGCAACTAATGATACCCTGATTGCAAATCTATCTTCAAAAAATACTGTGCCCCCTTTAAATGATCAAAAAAATCATCAATCCTGGGCAAGGGATACTTGTTCTTCACTGTCACCTGGTTCAACCTATGATAATCAATACATAATCGCAGGGAACCGTCCTTCTTCTTCACAAATAATACAGGCGCTCCCCAAGGGGATGCACTCAGTCGAATGAAACCTACCTCTAACAATATATCAAAGTCGATCTCGCACCGAGGAGGTAGTCTCGGGATCTTATAACATCCTGGAAAAAATCTGTATAAAGACCCGAGTGCCACCTTAGGCAGAAATCACTAAGGACTAAATCCTTTAGAAATTAAACGAGAATTAACTAGTGTTAAACTAGATTACTTGTGAAATTTATACCAATCACTTTAAATACGATCTGCAAGACCCAAAACTTGTAGAATTATTAACGCTACATTACCCTAAAATCTAGGAGCAATCTCTAAATCCAGTTGCTCTCGGGAGCATTCAGAAACTCTGTATCGGACCTGGACTACATGTCGAAAGTCCGATAGTGATGAACTTAGACAATTATGACCGCCTAGTTGGACTTGAAAACACCTCAAAAATTAAGTCTAGATGATGTCCTGGGACTATTTTCTTGAGTCCGGAGGGAAGTATGTGAGAACGTGAAGGTTTTTTTAGAAATTAAATAGAAATTTAACTAATCTGAGTCATGTCGCTTGCACACCATTTATAAGCATTCTGACCATTGGTTTCTGAACCAAATTTATCCTCAGATCAGGAGAAATGTCCCACACATGCCAATGTACTTGTGGCCCTGATTGAGTATCGGTGACCGCTGAATTGAAACTAGTCTGCCACGGTCGATCTGGAAACCCGATCGGACGGAAAACTTAACTTGATCAAGATCCAATAACTGTGAGCTTAAGTCTGACCGCATTCAGTAAAGGGACCTCCAGAAATGCTCCATTGGATTGGAATAAGCCCGATTTGGACATAACCTAAGTATACCATGGCCCTGGGGCTGTTTTCATCAGTTCTGGGCCTATATAAGGGCCTTAAACCCTCTCTCACATATTCCATACGAATTCTAAAACCCTAGCTAAGAAAGAGAAGAAAAACAGAGAGAGAGAGAGAGAGAGAGAGTTGGAGTTTCACCCAGGGATTCTACCCTGCCACTCCACGTGCTTAAACACCGCTAACGTATCACTATTCCAGCATTTCTGACTCCATTCTTGGGTAAGAAATCCTAACCCTAATCCGTTATAGGTCTTCAAATAGTCTAAGTAATGTTATAGCTAACCTACTTCATGTTCTAGGTTGCTAATCCGCCATTGATGAAGACTTAATGTCTAAATCAAACCCGTTATGTGTTTACCGGCGTAAGGTGCAGACTATATACATTTAGGTTATGGTTTTCAAGACTCTCAATGTTAGTTAATGATTTATTACTAACGTGGGTGTCATTACACATGTCAAATGCGAAGTTTGTTTCGCTTTACGTGAATACATGAACTATGTTGATTATAGTGTATATTAAGTGTTTGTTGAAATGTCCGCATCAGTATGGAATTTGGATTTATGCTTGCCATAATTTTTGGTCGTAGATATATGCCTGTGGTATATACGACAACCCCTTAGCGAAAGGACTTGTCCTAATTCATGTTGAAACCAACATACGTCATGTATGTTGGTTATGTGTAGTCTAAGTGATTGAAAAAATGCCAGAATGAGTTGTTGCTAGATGAATTGTAGTTAACAAGGTTATTGAGATAGGATTCTCAACCACCTTAGCTATGTACATAAATTCCTTCAAGTAGCTGAAAATCTATATGGTGTGCTTGAGCATATTAGATATATGTAAAACGGCATGTTGTACGTGTTTCATTGTATTTTCAAATGCCATCCATGGTTGTAATGGTTGTTAAGTGTTGTATGAATACCACATGTACATATTTCTTACATCGTAATGTGTTGGGACTATGATATAGTTCAGGCAATCAGTAACAGGTCCTGACTAGGTGGTTGAGGTTGTTGCACCACACAGGATGTGTTCGATGAATCTGAGCCGTACTTCAGTTGTCGACAGTGGTTAGGCCACACGAAGTGCTTACGCACTTCATGACAATCAACTCGATGTGCGCTCGTACTAGTCAAGCTCGTCAAGTAACCCAATTGACCCAATATATGTTCACCATGTATGGACGCTATTGCTTGAACCTAAGGTACCAAACTTACTAGTGAAATGCCTGTTTAACCTTGGTACCACGATTCGCTAAGACTCATGAGCCGAGCATGATGGTATGGGACATCGTGGTCGAGCTGTTGGTCTACGTTAGGGAGACAAGCCTCCCCGTAGTGACTAGTGAGCAACCTAAATTCATGAGCTAAATACAGTGTATGGGACACTGTATTCGACTTGCCGGCCTACACTAGCGTAGCCTAGCTGTGGTCCCCAGTCAGGTTGGTGACAAGCCTTCAAAAATAAACTGCCAATTGGTAGGGCGTTAGTGGAGTGACGTCGAGTATGAATAAGCTTACCCCGGTGCAGCCTGACTATTGTCTGTAGTCGGGTTGGTGACGAGCCTTCGAAAATAGACTGCTAGTTGGTAAAGCGTTGGTGGTAGTGACCCGAACTTGCTTATCGTATGTGATTAATTAGGATTGATGACCCTAGATGCATCAATGTTGGGTAAATGATATAAAGGGAGGTACCTTAGCTTCCCAATCCTGTTGTATGAGAAGGACTAATAAGAACTTGATAATCATGTTCATAACATCGCACTACATGTGCCGTTGGCATTGGTGTAAAGCAGAGTGGTAGTGATTCATGCTGCGATCGTTAGATGTTGTCACAAGAGGGAGTTTGGGTGAGGGTATGCATCATTATCTCATATCATTCTTCCATTCACAAGAGTATCTAGGACATGTTTGATTGTACTTCTTTATCATTATTGCTTGATTGAATTGATAACATGTTAACCTTTGTTGTATAGTTCCACTGAGTTGATCACTCACTCCCACGTTCTGGGACGGTGTTTAAACACCAACCAGACTCTGATTTAGCTGTAGGTGATTGTGATGCCTACGAGGCAGAGATGAAGTTCGAGGATGATGAGGAGGTATTCTCTTACATGCAGTTTTCAGGCGAATTTGCGTGAGCTGAGTCCGGATCGATGGGGCTTCAGGGATTATACTTGTAGAGGACTATTATATTCTTTTTGATATTTTATATTTTGACACAACACTTGAAATTATTGATCTGGCATTGCATACATACCTTGGGGACTTATACTACTTTACCTATTCGTTTCAGGCTTCCGCTTGCATATTATTAATGTCCTTAGATTATGTTATGTTATTTTGGCTTAATCTATTTCATGTTTAATGCACTAATACAGAAAACATACATCCATCATTAATTATGTTGCATAAGTGATGTTTTAGAATTCGGGATCTGAGTTATGCTCGACCCTCGAATTTCAGGGTGTTACAGATCTTCTCAAATACGTCCAGGAAATCCTGAACCACATACGTATCTCCCAACATAGGATCATCAGTACTCTCTAACAAGGAAGCGTAGCTACTAACTCGACAGGACCAACTGACCTGAACAGGAAATGTGAACACCGTGCCCTCAGGTCCTTAGGCTGTCATGACTCTGGCCTCGCAATCAATCTCTGCTCTCATCCTGGTGAGTGAATCCATCCTGAGAATAATGTCGTAGTGACACAGTGGGGAGACAATCAGGTCAACAACCACTGTCCTACTACCCAAATCTACTAAGAAAGACTCACAGGTTCGGGTAATATCTGAAAAGGTCCCTGTAGCTATAGTGAGTCTCACTCCCTTCGTAGGAGCAGTATCCAACCCTAGTCGCTTAACCGCAGTGCAAGAGATGATCGAAATAGTGGACCCGGTATCCACCAATAAGAAGACAGGTATACCTTGGATATGAGCCGAAACCTCAAAAGATCTTGGTGCTAAGTCTACCTCGGGCACTTCAGCTGTAAGCGTGTGTACCTGAGCCTGTTGTGAACGATTTGATTGTGGTACCATGGGCCGTTGTGGTGGCTTGAAGTGAGGTGCCGGTATCCTAAAAGATGGGTGAGCTGGTGTTGATCGAAGGGGTGAAGCGGAAATGGCTTGAGGCATCAGACGGTTAATCCTCTGAGGTGGTGAAAAGCCACTGTCTCATATTATGGTGAAACAATTTATCTTTATGTGGCCTGGCTTCTTGCAGTAAGTACACCACATGTCTAATCGCCTCATAGGGGCAGGAGATGCCATGAGCCTCGGCGGTGAGTCTACATGAGGCCTCTTACTGAGGAATGGCCTACTCAAAAAATCAAGTCACGGCCTAGGAGACATAGGTGCTCGCATACGGGACAACCTGTCCCCATCCTTCTTAGCTCACAAGGACATGCCCACCAACTCGACATAAGTAGATATGCTAGCACAACACATCTTTAACCGGATCTTGGGTCGCAGACCCTCAGAAAAATGCCACATCCACATCGGTTGGTCACCCAAAAGCAAAGGAGCATACCTGCCCAGCTCCGTAAATTGGTTCTTATATTCTGTCATTGACATCCCTCCCTGGTGGAGGTGAAGGAACTCACTCTCCTTCTCGTGTCGGTAAGTGATCGAAAAATACTTCTCGTGGAAGTGGGTCTCAAATGCCTCCCATGTCCACACAAATCCTTCACAACAGTGGGGAGAACACTATCCCACAACAAACTGGCCTCCTTCTCAAACATGAAGGTGACAAGCTCGACCTACTCCGCCTCAGAACAGTGTAGCGGCCTCAGCATCTTAGAGATGTAGTCAATCCAGTACTCGGCCTCCTCGAGTCTATAAGTACCCACGAAAGTGGGAGGCCATAAGCGCTAGAATCTCTCAAATGTGCCGCTAGCACTAGCGTTCCCAGCTGAGTGCATAGGTGAGGCAGGTGGAGTCGTCCCCATCGTCTGAGCAAAGATACCCACCATAGTGGTCAAGAACTGCTATTGTTACTGCTGTTGGACCTGCTGCTGCTGCATCAACAACATCATCTGCTCTAGCCTATTAGGAGGTGGAGCGAATTGAGATGCATGTGGCATCGACGTAGACGCACAGTTCTGCTCGGGAACCGAAGGTGTGATAGGTGGTGTCACAGGCGTCGGCCCAGCAATGGGGATAGTAGCTGACTGAGAATTCGGCATAGAATCATGGTGAGATGGGCCTGAATGGGAGTCTGTATGGCTATCACTTAGGGGAGAGGCCCCGTCAAGCGACTCGCCCAAAGAGAGCCGGGCCGAAGTCCTCGTGCCCTTAGGTGGCATGCCCTACAAGAAACAGAGGATGCAACCCGTGAGATTTAGCATACACACAATCCATCCATACAGCATTCACATTTCAACTCAAAGAAACATCATGCATCTCATTTAACAAAATTGTCACAATACACGAAGTGCAGAATTACATGGATCGTGACAGAGAATGCATGTGAGCTAATACAACTAAGGCTTCAAACACTAAAACAACTACCAAACTACTGTACCTAAAAAGGCCACACACAAAACCAGTAACAAAATAAACAAACAACAACTACATATTCAACTATTCATTAGAATCTGGCGATGGAGGAGGGGCACCCTTATCCTTCAGACAGCACATGATAGACTTCAAAGTGAGAGTCACTTTCTTAAATTTATGTTTCACAAGGGCCCGAACATTGATAATATCTTATCGTAGGGTAGCCTGGCCCTCCTCAAGTCAAGCTAAGCGGGCCTCCCTATCAGCCCGATTAGGGTTATGCTCTCATGTCGTAGGAGGAGGGCTCTCATCCATATCCCAGGCCTCCTCTTCTTCTTCCTGTTCCTCCTCTTCTTCTATTTCAGCTCCACCTTCTTCATCACTCTCTTCCTCTTCGCTTTCTGTCTTGTCCTCACTCTCCTCAAGTAGGGCTTGTCATTGCCATGGCTCGATATCCATCTAATTAAGAGTAGTCTCGTTGATGTAATGGATCAGCACCAGAAATTTCACCCCAAGTCTGTAGCCAAACTCGAGAGCAATCTTGCATATGAGTCGGCCGAACGGTAGTGATTCAGTCCTTCTATTAGAACGTGCGGCAAGGACTAACTGTCGTAGGACATGCGTAGGCACACACAACTTCTCTCCCTACCCTACCTGATACAGGAAGTCCACCATCAGGCGTGTGCACTCACTGTGGTTGCTCCACCTGGGATGTTGAACGTGCAGATGTGGTGAAGTAGGCAGAAGTTGTTTGTTATATTGGTCGCTAAAAGGCTTTTGTTAGGCTACCATTCAACCAAACGACCATAAAAGAACCATGTGAAGTGATCCCTTTCACGTGCACTCCTCAGATTCTTCTCACTTGAATGTACCTTGCCAAGTGGCACATTCATAAGCCGAGATATCAAACCAATGTCAATTATGGCCTCCCGAACTCTTCCAAATAGAATTTTAAACTGTAAAGGCTCTAGCGTTGGCTCTCGAATGTGAGCATAGAAAGCTTGGACAGTGCCCACATTTACATGGTGCTCACCCTCAAATAGCAGACCCCACTTGGCTTCTACCAGCCGCTCGAATAACAAGAATTTCTCAAATAGCCACGCATCCACATGAGCTTCAAAAAGGACCCTACGGCCCTCATAAACTCCATAAGATAACTCCGCCAACAAAGCCCTTTCTATGGGAGCCTAGGGATCTAGATCCTTCTTCATTTACAAATCTCGACTGGTGCTTAAACTCGCGGTGGCACCTCTCGGCCTCCTAGAATGGGTGGGGCAACTAGGCCTGACTTCATCTACAGAAGCTCTCTTCTTTCCCATGAAAGAGAGAATTGTGGAAATAAAAAATATGACCGTAACAAGCTCGAATAGGGCCATGGGAAAGGAAGGAAAAGAGAAAAATGGAAAGAGTGATGGCGTTGAGACTCAAGATGGGATTTTAGTGCTCAAATGGAAGGAAAAGAAGGGGAAAATCAGCAATGGAGGTGGGTTTTGAAATGGGTAGTGTGAGGGTGTACAAAAATGGAAGAAGGAAGCCCTTGGTGGGGCATTTTTTGTGAAATCTGAAATTTTCTCAAGGAAAGGAGATCTTGGAGGGGTATTTTGTGAAGAGGGGATGAGTTATGGGTGTTTAAAGTTGACCCCCCATGGATCAGTAGGCCACACCGGACCCTAGAAAAATTGGCCCGCGCTAGCCCGCTCGATCTGGCCCTACCGGCGGCAAGGCCTCGCCAAACTGGCGAGGCCCTCGTTAGTCTCTGGATAGTCTGGCAACGACTCACCATTGAGGCAATGTCCTCCTGCCCCTGGGGTCAAAAAAGATGTGGGTCCCACCTTAGGTCCCCCTGCAAGTGCCCCGATTGGCCCCCTACTTAGTTTCGACTCGTTTCAGGTCAAACCGATTTTAAACGGCTGGGATGGGATAAAACATGGTCTAAACCCATCGATTGATGGTCTAGAAGTAGATTGGGATCATTTTTCATGATCACGGGTGTGTACGGAGCCAATCTCAGTGATCGATTACAATAATCTTTCGCCAATTGGCGAAACTGGGAAACCTACTTATTTCTAGATTTTTCTCGCACCCTCCTATGTCAAATTTGCATTAGCGTATGTCGTGTGACCATAACCCAGGTCAGGTTTAATCCAAATCATGCTCTCATACCAACTTGTAACACCCTAAAAATCAGGGGTCGAGCATAACTCAGCTCCCGAGTTCCAAAACATCACTTATGCAACATTTTCAATGATGGAGGTATGTTGTCTGTATTAGTGCATAAAACATGAAGTAGATTAAGCCAAAACTATAAAACATAATCTAAGGATAGTTGTAGTACGCAAGCGAAAGACTGAAACGGATGTATAAACTAGTACAAGTCCCCAAAATATGTATGCTCTGCCAGGTCAATAGTTACAAGTATTGTTTTAAAATATAAATGTCAAAATATAAGTCCTCTATAAAGTATGAACCCTGAAGCTCAGATGATTTAGACGGTCTAAGTGAACCCGCCTGAATACTTCATGTAGGAGAATGGCTCCTCATCATCCTCATACTCTGGCTCTGCCTCACGGGACACATCAACATCTACATCTAAGACAATCTAGTTGGTGTTTAAGAACCATCCCAGAACATGGGAGTGAGTGATCAACTCAATGGAACTATACAACAAAGGTTAACATATTATTAATTCAGTCAAGTAGAAATGATAAAGTAGTACAATCAAACATGTCTTAGATACTCAGATTAATGCAAGAATGAGATGTAGTATGATGCATGCCCTCGCCTGCACTCCCTCTGTGATCTTCATCTTACAGTCGCGCATGTCAGTCACCTCCTCAATGCTCTGCCCAATGCCAAACGACACATGTAATGCAGTGCATGTACATGATTACTGAGTTCTTATTAGTCCTTTTCATACAACAGGATTGAGAAGCTAAGGTACCTCCCTTATATTAATACCCAAACAATTATCCATTCTAAGGTCGTCACTCCTAGTAAATCTCATACGATGTTATGGTTTTAGGTCACTGCAAAGGGCTCGTCACCAATCAATACAGGCTAAGTTATACCCTAGTTACTACAAAAAGGCTCGTCGCCTCATTGCAGTTTTAAAGTATGCTCGAGGTCACTACAAAGGGCTCGTCACCAATCAGTGTAGGCGGACAGCATGAATACAGTGTCCCATACCACCGTATTTGACTCACGAGTCTAAGTTGCTCACTAGTCACTACGGGGAGGCTCGTCGTCCCAGTGTAGGCCAACAGCTCGACCACGGTGTCCCATACCACCATGTCCGGCTCATGAGTCTTAGTGGATCGAGGTACCAAGGTTAACAGGGCTTCACTGGCGAGTTTGGTACCTTAGATTTAAGCAGTAGCGTCCAAACAAGGTGAACTTACATCGGTTAATCGGGTTAATTGACAAGCTCGATTAGGATGAGCGCATGTTGAGTTGATCGACATGAAATACATAAGCACTCGGTGTGGCCTAACCACTGCTAGTCACTACGGGGCGGCTCGTCGCCCTAGTGTAGGCCGACAGCTCGACCACGGTGTACCATACCACCATGTCCAGCTCATGAGTCTTAGTGGATCAAGGTACCAAGGTTAACAGGGCTTCACTGGTGAGTTTGGTACCTTAGATTCAAGCAATAGCGTCCAAACAAGGTGAACTTACATCGGTCAATTAGGTAAATTGACAGGCTCGATTAGGACGAGCGCACGTTGAGTTGATCGACATGAAATGCATAAGCACTCCATGTGGACTAACCACTATCGACAACCCAAGTGGCGAAAATAACCTCAGCCACCAGTTCGAGAACTATTACCGATTACCTGGACTGTGATATAGTCCCAACCACGTACAATCACAATAATGAATACTTAAGTCAAATCCTACAATTATGTAAGCATGTTATGGAATATAACTTAAACATGAATACACAGCACATGGAGAAAATCATACACACAGTTAAACATGAATAAGCAGATTTTACAGTTCATGGAGGGAATCATACACACAACTAAGGTAGTTGGGATTCATATCCCAATTCCCTTATAAATCACACTTTACTAACTACCAACTCATTCAGACATTTTTACAAACACTTAGACTACACTTTTCAACATACATCAGGTATGTTGGCCATATTAAGTATTAGGGCAAATCCTTTTACCAAGGAGTTGTTGCATACATAACAACCATGTACCTACAACAATTAATCATGGCAATCACAACATCAGATTTCAAATGCATACAAACATTTTAACAAACACATGGAATACTCTATTTACAACATACTTTATACATATCTATAAAACAAAACAGATAGCGCATTTGGCATATGTAATGACACCCACGTCAGTAATAAATCATTATCTGACATTAAAAGTCTTGAAAACCATAGCTTAAACATATATAATCCACACCTTAAACTAGAAAATGCGAAACGGATTTGATTTAGACGCTAAGTCTTCATCAATGGAGGATTGGAAACCTAGAACATGAAGTAGATTAGCTACATCATTACTTAGACTATTTAAAACTCTAAAATGGATTAGGGTTAGGTTTTCTTACCCAAGAACGGGATCAGTATCGCCTGTATAACAATACAGGAGGGATAGTAAAGCATGTGGAGTAGCGAGGAAGAATCCCAGGATGAATCTCCAACTTCTCTTACACCTTCTCTCTCTTTACTCTCTCATTTTCTTAGCTAGGGTTTTGAAATTCGTATGGATTATGAGAGAGAGGGTTTAAGACCCTTATATAGGCCCCGAACTGATGGAAACAGTCCCAGGGCCATGGTATACTTAGGTTATATCCAAATCGGGCTTGTTCCAATCCAACGAGGCATTTTTGGAGGTCCCTTTGCTGAACGAGGTAGGACTTAAGCTCACATGTATGGGGTCTTAGTCAAGCTAAGTTTTGGCGGACTAGTTTCAGTTCAATGGTCACCGATACTTGATGAGGGCCACAAGTATATTGCCATGTGTGGGACATTTCCCTTGATCTGAGGGTGAATTTGGGTCAAATTTTGACGGTCAGAATGCTTATAATTAGCCCATAAGTGACATGACTCAGATTACTTAAATTTGTATTTAATTTATAAAAACATTCACATTCTCACACACTTCGCTCCAGACTCAAGTAAATTGTCTTAGGCGATCATCTGGACTTAATTTTTGAGATGGTTGTCAAGTCCAATAAGGCGGTCATAATTGTATAGTTTCGTAGCTATCAGACTTTCGACGTGAGGTCCAGGTCCAATACGGAGTTTCAATGTGCTCCCTAGAGCAACCGGGTTTAGAGATTGAGTCTAGATTTCAAAGTAATGTAGCGTTAATAATTCTACAAGTTTTAGGTCTTGCAGATTGTATTTAAAGTGATTAGTGCTAATTTCACAGGTAATCTAGTTTAGCGCTAGTTAATTCTCGTCAGATTTATAAAGGATTTAGTCCTACGAGCTCTCTTCTTGAGGTGGTACTCGAGTTTTCGTATGAATTTTTTCAGGACGTTACAATCTTAAAAAGGTACTTTATAGTCTAAAATAAGCTCCCAAGGCATGGTATGAAAAGTTGACTAAGTTCTTACTCAGTCACAACTTTATCATGGGAAGCATTGAAAAAACATTATTTATTAAAAAATATAATGAACACATATTAATTGTACAAATCTATGTTGATGATATTATTTATGAATCTATAAGGACTAACTTGTCCATTGAGTTTGTAGAGCTTATGAAATTCAAGTTTGAAATGAGTATGGTTGGAGAATTGAATTACTTTCTTGGTTTACAAGTAAAACAATAGGAAGATAGTATTTTTATTTCTCAAACCAAATATGCTTTAAATTTGGTAAAGAAATTTAGATTCAAGAATGGTAAAAAGTTTGATACTCCTATGAGTACAGCTCTCAAACTTTCAAATGATGAAATAGGTAAAAGTATAGACTCTACTTATATCGAAGCATGGTTGGTAGTCTCTTATACTTAACTGCTAGTAGACCAGAGATTGCTTTTATCGTTAGAATCTGTGCTAGATATCAGTATGATCCAAAAGAATCTCATCTCATTGTTGTTAAACATATAATCAGATATGTCACAAGTACTGCTAATTTTGGTCTATGATTTCCTCATGATACAACTATACAACTTGCTAGATATACTGATGCAGACTGAGCAGGAAACATTGATGATAGAAAATCTACCAGTGGTTAGATGTTTCTATGTAGGAAATTGCTTAGTTTCCTGGCACAACAAGAAATAAGTTCTGTATCTTTATGTACAGCTGAAGCTGAATACATCGTAGCTGATAATGCTAGTACCCAGCTAGTTTGGATGAAAAGAATGTTAACTAATTACAAAATTACACAAGATACAATGATTTTGTACAGTGATAACTCTAGCGCAATCAATATTTCAAAGAATCCTATGCAACATTCTCTTACAAAACATATAGACATTAGATATCATTATATTTGAGAATTGGTTGAGGATAAAAGCATTTCATTAGAATATATCCAAACTGAAAAACAACTTGTTGACACTATGACTAAACCGCTTGACAGGAATAGATATTCTAAATTAAAATATGATATTAGTATGTGTACTTCTAATTAATTAAATCATGTTGTTTTTTTTTGTTATTTGCATGTTTATAATTTAATAAAAAATGTAAAACACTTAAAAATAATAAAAATGAGATTTTTTTCAAATGCTTGACAGGTCGATTACGTCCTTGACCAGTCGACCCTCGATGAGTCAAGGACCACACTGGACCGGTCGAGGATCATGGTCCACCTCATTAAAAGAAGGAAAAACACATTTTTCACCCCATTTCTCTTCTTCCTCGACTAGTCGTGGCTCCATTCGTCGAACCCATCTCCATTCCCTCCTTGTAAGTGGTTCATTTCACTTTTTCTTCTAGATTTGAGTTCATATTTACTAGTTAATCATTCTTTTATGATTTATTTTAAGTTTCACACCTTTTCTATAGTGAGTTTTGTGCAAAAATTTGATCCTTGCTAAACCCATATTTTATTTGTAATATTTTCTATTGCAATCTCTATATGGAGCATCACATTAAGAGGAAAACTACTCATGGCTCTTCCTCCAGGTCGACTCCAGTTAGGGTGAGAAGCCTAAGATCTCTCAAAGAAGATTTGAACCATGTTAGGGATCTCCGCAATCGGTAAATGATCATAGAAAAGACGGTGAACGTTGATCACATTGCTCCATTCCATCTCCTTCCTATGCTTACCTCAGTCAGTTGGGAAAACATTCTTAATTGCGGTGGAATGGCATACCGCTCTATAGCGCAAGGGATGTATGGTTCGATAGGTGAACTGCCCCTAGATAATCTGACATTCTCTATTAATTTTAGAGAAGGGACATTCCCTGTTGATAGGCATCTTATTTCAGGGTTGATGGACATAAGTGTCAATGATGAAGGTATTCTCATACCTTCCCTTGCTGAAACGATGAATGAATCTAAATGTCAGGAAATTACCTGTAAATTGTGTCAGTTTAATGCCAAATGGAGTTCGGGTAATGCCCTCCGTTCCAATAAGATGTTGCCTAAATATAGATTTCTTCATTGTATTTTCACTTCCAATGTCTGCCCTAGTTTCAGGAATAAGTCTGAATTTACTCCCTTTAGGTCTCATGTTCTTCATGCTATTGTGTCCAGCATTTTTATCTGTCTTCCCTCACTAATATGCTACTTAATTATTCAATTTCATATCCATCCTGGCCATGGGTCTGTTCTTTTTGCTTATCTCATGACTAGCCTTGCCATTCATTATAATGTTATCATTCCTACTACTAAGACACCTGAGGCAATCCTTTCATTCGATAACACGAACATTCATAAGATGAATCTGGACTACCTTCTTAGCCAGCGAGATGAGGATGTTGTAGAAGAAGAGGATGCACCTTTGCTTGAAGACACGTCCGTGGATGGCATTTTTTTCGAGCTAGAATACGACGATGAGGCTAATCTTCACTATCAGCCTTCTCAGGTTAATGATCGGCTTAAATCTTTAGAGGAGAAAGTTGTTGAGTTGAAGGTATCTCAAATACTCTGGCTGAAAGTCACAAAGCTTCCATGAAATACATGCATAAATATTTTTATCACATTACCAAAGGACTTCACCAAATTGATCCTTTCATACCTCTTCCATCTTCCTCTGGGTCCGATTAGTTTGATTGCTACACTTTTTCAAGATGACTTGGGTTATATTAATTTTCACTATGTGGTTGATTGACTTGTTAACTCTTGAATTATGCTCTCTCTATTCTCTCTTTATATCTTCATAACTCCTTTTCCTGGACTTAATTATAATGATTATCTTTTGGTTCAGTTATGCATTTTCTAGTTCTTTTTTTTCAATTATATTATGTTCACATGCTCACTCTTTCCTTTATCAATTTATGACAAAAGGGGGGAGAAAATACTAGAATGATGTGAATGATGAATGATTGATGTTAATATGTTATTTACTCTGAATTAATGAATAGAAACTGTTGTTGGAGTTGTGTATTGGAAGTATATGTTATAATACAAGTATTAAAGAGAAGCCCACATTGAGGGGCAGTAGCAGCAAAATTTAGTAACATGAATTCCAGGATATTTTTGTAATTGTTGTACTAAGTATTTTTTTCTCATGAATTTGACAAAGGGGGAGACTGTAAGTGCTATATTGTATAAAGCACACCATTGTTTGTCAATTTTTTTTTTAGACAAAATAGCTTGAGTTATAGTTTGTCTAATGTGGATCAAGATGGAAAGTTCAATTCTCAAGTCATTCAAGTTCAACATCTACTATAGAGACCATGCTTAAGTACAAGTCATGAAGTTGGAAAGTTCAAGCTAAAGTTCAAGCCAAAATGAGTTCAAGTTCTACTACACTTCAAGTAGAAAATTTAACTCCACTTTCAATACACTTCAAATTGAAGATCTACTATACTCTATTGAAGATTTAAGAAGAAGAACAAGCGTTAAACTTCAATGTCCAATCTTCTTAGTTATAATTGACCCTTGAAAGACCTCAGACTTAGGTGCTTTCAAAAGATAAACTTATATGGTTTTTTTTTAAAAAAAAATAAAATAATTCTTTAGTTAAGCTTTAGTTCAACTAGTCTCAGCCTTTGTTCGACTATTTTAAGTTGTGGCTCAACCAGTCTAAGATAATCTTCGACCAGTCCAAGTTTGAAATCCAAAAATGCATAGTTCTGGTGGTTTCTCGACTAGTGAAGCAGACTTCTCGACTAGTCAAAGAGGGACCTTCGACCAGTCAAGGGTCGCTCGACTCAAAGTCCAATAACCATTTTTTGGCTCCCTCGACCAGTCGAGCAGGGCCCTCGACCAATGAAGAATAGTTTTATTCGTTCGCTCTTAAAATTTTAAATTTTGTTAGATCTAAACGAGTCGAAGGAGACCTTAGACGAGTTGAAGCAACAACATTTCTAACTATAAATAGAGGACTTGTTTCATTTTGAAATTACCAATCCAATCTAAGAAAGCCTTTACCAAGAAAGAGAGAAGTCCTCACTATCTTCAAGCTATTGCACGGTATTTTAATATTTTGTTTATATAGATTTTTTTTTTGATTCCTTAATCTCTTTTCATGAATCTTACTTTTTAAAGAGAGTAATCACTCTTCTTTGAGATCTTGAAGAATTCAAACAAGTAGCCTTTGGTTTGAATTAATTTAAAATCAATATAGAACCTAGAACCCTTGTTTATGTTACTGGACATTGAACGTTCTACTTCAAGCAAAGCGGTTCTACAGGCTACTTCAACAGATTCATCTTCAATAAGAAGATAAGTACATTTCCATATTCTGTATTTTTGGTTTCTTTGAGATAGCCAGAAAATCTCGTGTATTGGTTTTGACTGAGATAGCCAAAAAATCTTAGTGTGGGGTTTTTGTTTGTGATAGCCCTTCTACAATCACAACTGTATAAGGTTGTAAGGTGAACCTATGAAAACCTTATTTTTAGTGAAAACCAATATTGCGTGGGTTATGATTATTAGGAGTGGAGTAGGTGTGGTTGTTTGAGAACAGTTGGTGTACACACCGAACCACTATAACTCCTGGTATTTGTGGTAGACTTTTAGTTTTTGCATGTGGTGAATGATTGTAATTTATTTATGCAAATATGGTGAATGCTTATAATAGATACCTCTCTTGTCTCTTGCTTGATTTAAGATCTTAATCCTTACAAACGTTCATGAAATCAGCTTGTCCTACCTAAAACATTATTTTTGGTGTATGATTGTCCTACAAACTAAGTTTGAATCAATTTTTCAATACTAATGTCATTAAGATTTCTGATTTATTCTGATTTATTTATTATTTTAGTACTTTAAGTTTTTACTTGGCATAGTCCTATTCACCCCCCACCCCCCAAGGACTGTTAAGCTTGCCCTTTTCAGAAGGCATTTTTGGTTGGGGTGGAACGACTTACCGTTTCATAGCGTAAGCGATGTACGCATTGATTTATGATGTATCTTTCGAAGAACTTACATTTATGATAAAATTCGTAGAAGACACATTCACTGTAAAATGCTATACCATCTCAACATTGACTGAGATTTTTGTTGCAGATGATACAATTCCAATTTATAATTTAACTGATAAAATGACTCATTCTGAACGGGAAGCGATTACTTATAAATTATGTCATTTTCATGATGAATGAAAATCTTATAATGCCTTTCGTGCTAACCAAATGCTCCCAAAATATCGAGTCCTTCATCGGATCTTTACATCAAACGTTTATCCTAGATCAGGGAATAAGTTAGAACTTACTCCCTATATGACGCATGTGAAAGTGCACCTACTACGTGCCGTGGTTTATCAATTACGTTGTAAGTTGAGACAGTCGGACAACAGCGCCTAATAGGAAGATCAAGTCAAGCTTCTGCCTCAACTGGATGTGTGGAAGCTCGCCATAGGTAAATCATAGCCTCACATCCCATGTCCCAAAACACCAGGTGATTAAAACCCTTAAAAAGAACTAAAACATCTCAGAGTTTCTATGTAAGAAAACTTTTTATCAAAAAAGAAAATCTTTAAAGTTTTTCTTACACTGTTGATTATATCGATTACCCCTTCGATATGATCGACCAGCTCTGTCGATGTCCTCGGCATCTCAAATCGATACAATCGAGTGAGGACAAAAAACGTCTAGCAATCAAACAAATCATCTAGACGATTTATCGATATATCGACTTGTGAGTCGATATCATCGATATTCGAATATCGATCCTATCGGAAGAGGATCGATACTATCGACAGACTGTTTTTGGGCGCCCCTATTTTTCTAAAGAAAATTAACAAAAGTGTAGATATATCGATCACTGTCCGATTCAATCTGAACTCAAATATAGATCATATCAGAAGTTAGTCAATCATATCGATTGTGGGCGCATGTTTTCACCAGCATGAATTTCAGGTTATTTTTAATGTTGATCAAGGTGCCAGTTGATAAATCGATATTCATATCTCGATCATATCGAGACCTCATCGATTGGATCGAGTCTGGACATAAATCGTCCAGCAAGCTTATAGATAAATCTATACGATTTATC
Organism: Magnolia kwangsiensis; assembly: GCA_037074715.1. NCBI lineage: Eukaryota > Viridiplantae > Streptophyta > Magnoliopsida > Magnoliales > Magnoliaceae > Magnolia > Magnolia kwangsiensis. The sequence continues at coordinate 108,079,804 of CM073573.1, read as the reverse complement.
GATCCCATCGACAAGGTCTCCGATATGATCGATGTACAAATTCTGATGACATCGACTGTTCCTCGATCATATCTGCAGAAATTGAAATTCTTCAAGGCTTCTCTCTTATTTTCACCTGTCAATAGATCGATCCATCTATCGATGGAATCGGAGTTCAAAATCTGATAACATCGATGTGTTTCTCGATCCCATCGACCAGTTGGCGAAAGGTTTCCAAAAGTGAAATAACAATTGAGTTTGTATCATCGAGAGGTCTGTCGATACAATCGAGAGTATACGCTCGATCATATCAATGACTGCTCGATGATATCGAACTCTGTCATAAATATGACCGTTTATATCCGTTGGAACCTTTTGCCTATATATAGAGAGATTAGTCTTTATTGCTGGTAGAGAAAGAAGAGAGTGCTTTTGAGAGTTTTAACCTTCCTATCATTTACCTAAGCCCTTTCTCTCAGGAAGTTCATCCTCCAATCCACCCTCGTCATTGATATCTCATAGAGTGGATTGGGAAATGAACTTCCGCATTTAAGGATCCACCAGCTACTATCTTAATGGCAAATCATTAAGTTAGGATGCCTTGAATGCATAGATGATTGGAACCACTCTATATTCCTTAAAAGATAATCTTTTAGAGAGTGGTATTCCATCATAACCTTGACCCAACCTAAAGCCTAGTATCGGTATATCTTTTGGGTACAGATCAAAGGAGCTGAAGACCCTTCAACATCAAGGAAGAGATCTTCAACACTGCGCTGAATGGGACTCATCAACTTATCTGTAAGTATCTAGAGTCCAGAGGAGACTTGTGAGCATTCCTTTTTAGGATTGGGTTTTAAGTGTTGCTCACCCTTTGAAGTCTTCGAAGGAGGCCTCCGACGGGAGTGTACCTGCGGGGTGCGTTGTGTGGACCCTTGCTCTGTGGAGAGCATAAACATCTGGTTAGGAGTACACTAGTAAAACTTCAGGGTTAGAGGTGAATTGAGTAGAAACCTCCGGGTGCGTTGTGTGGACCCTTGCTCTGTGGAGAGCATAAACATCTAGTTAGGAGTACGCTATCAAAACTCCAGGGTTAGAGGTGAATTGAGTAGAAACCTCCGGGTGCGTTGTGTGGACCCTTGCTCTGGGGAGAGCATAAACATCTGGTTAGGAGTACGCTAGCAAAACTCCAGGGTTAGAGGTAAACCGAGTAGAAACCTTCGGGTGCATTGTGTGGACCCTTACCCTGTGTGGGCATAAACATCTGGTTAGGAGTACGCCAGCAAAACTCCAGAGTTTGAGGTGAACCGAGTAGAAACCTCTGTAAAGGTTGAAGGTGAACCTGATTTAAAACCTTAGATTTGAGGTGAACCATGGGAAACCTCCTTAGTGAAATCCGATCACTCAAGGGTTGAGTGTGGAAGCCAGGAGTGGAGTAGACAAGTAGTCGAACCACTATAAAATGAATGTGTTTGAGATTGATATTTTTTTTCATTTATGTGATTGTCTTACATGCCTTTTATCTGAAATCACATCTTATGCACACACACAGTCATATCCATCACAATCTGATTCATAAATTTATTTATCTTACAAGTAGTTGTGATTGGATCCTCTATCAGGCTTGGAAGCCAGTAGAGTTAATTTTTGAGTAATCCTAATTTGCACTCTGTGATAGGATTAGTGTGATAGGATTGAAGAATAACTTATAAATCTTTAAAAAGTCCTATTCACCCCCCTCTAAGACATATTGACATATTCTTACTTCAACTTAAGTGGTCTTCACCGCTATTTCAGCGTGTCCTCCATTCGGTTGCATCTGGAATACAAGTTTATCTTCCTTCTCTCAAGTGCTACCTCATTATTTAGTTTCATCTTCATCCTGGTCATGGTTCTATTCCATTTACCTATCTCATGATGTGTATTGCCTTACATTATAATGTTACTATTCCTATGTCTGAGGCACAGGAGTTAGTTTTACCATTTAACAACACCAATTTGAATAAGATGAATTTGGATTTTCTTCCTAGTCAATAATAAGAAGAAGAGGAGGAAGCACTTGCACCTCAAGACACTTTGATAGATGACATTTTTGTTGAGCTCAATGAGTCGAATGATCCAGAAGATCCAAACTATCAACCTTCTCAACTTGATGATCGGCTTGAATCTTTAGAGGAGAAGGTTACTGCATTACAAGTTTCTCAGGATAACCTGGTTCAAACTTAGAAATCATCAATGAAGTACATGAAAAAGTACTTTCATCGTATTGCCAAGAGTTTGCATCAACTCGATCCCTTTATGCCTGCTCCTTCATCGTCTGGATTCGACTGAGTTCATTTCATTTTAGTTTTTATGGGGCTTTATAACTATAACTTCACTTACTTTGCTTAATGACTTCTTTACACTCTCCTTGGATGATTATTTCTCTATCTTGACAATTGCATATGCGACTCTCCTTAATCTATTCATGTGTTGTCACACCCCAAACTTAGAAACTGAGCTCACAAAATTCCCGATTGCCAAATCCGGCGCTGACAGCCCCCATAGAACCCCATTCTTAGCTCCTGACACCCATTTACCATGTTTCGATCCTAGGATCCTATAAGGAGGATTTTTGACATGAGTTTGATTGTAATAAGCATAACCAAAGACATAATCCACAAACAACAACCAAAAACTCCATCACATTTCCTCTATGATAAAAAAAACTTATAAGTACAATACGCATAAAGGGAAATATAATGATGATAGATAAAAAAAACTCCAAGATGATCTGCTACGCGCTCCTGGCTCCACGCTGCTATGATCTAACATCACCAGCATGTAATGGTCGTACATAAGCTTATGGAAAGCTTAGAGGGTGGTGAAAGTGTGTGCGCAATGTAGTAAGATAATTATGCAAAATCAGAGTAATACAGAATATGCTGATGAATCCATGAATACAATTGGTAGTACTAAGGACATGCGATGTAAGGCATGAATGATGTCGGCCATACCAAGGCCATGCGATTCAAGATGCAATCAAGCATACTAATCCTCATATAAGTCTACATACCAATACAGTTCAACTATGGAATATCACTAGGGTCTAGTGCACTCCAAACTAGATTACCACCCCATTACGCTCAACAAGATGAGTGGAAGAGACCTCATTATCCACCTGCTAATATCGGGCTCAGCTCGTCGATAGCGGACCCATTCCTCGAGCTGGTCAAACTTTGCCTAACTTTATCCCCTCCTCTAGGGCGGTTAAGGCCGCACCCCCTTCTAACCGACCTTGACATAGTGGACAGTGTGGCTTTCTAGAAATCGATACTCAGTACACATGCATCCACTTAGTCTAAACGTTGGAGCAACCTCCTATTACCATAAGGGTTTAGAGAATTTTACCTAAGGACATTTATAGTACCCCATATAGAATAATATTTTTGGTGTCCAATCCTGCCAAGCACAATATACACGTGGAGGCTACGACCCTGATGTCGCTAGTGCGTACAGTAATCATGTCACACAATTCGAAATGCATGAATCACACTATCCAGTCATGCAGCAATCTTATGCGTACCGTGCACTCATGTGGGCAACTTCCCCCATCGGGGAGTCCCATAAGGGTCTTCCCAATTGGCATGTGCTATGATCAATCACTCTTCACATCAAGCATACATATGATGCGTATGGGCATGGATCATAGAGCTATTCTAAGCATATTATATGATGGCGATGATGTACTCTCTTATATCAAGGTTGGGCCTAATCGGCCTACCCACAATCCTAGGTATCCGGAAAGGGTTCCTTCATCATATTATTGAATGGCTCGCTAGTTGCCCTAGGGGGCCCAAATGAGTCCTAGATGGACTCCAAAATAAAGGAAGTAATCCGACTAATAACCAATGAGGGCCCAACCTCTTGGGATAGTCCAATGAGAATAGATGGATCATGTAAATGGGGCCCAATAATTAGGGTCAACCCACATAGAGAATGATGCGAATGAGCCTAACAAGGCTTAAGGGAAGGTCACGATGAGGATGTTTAACCATCATTGCCCATCAATGCAGACATCTAACCAACATTTCTCCCAAGGAGTGGCCCACATAAGGGATTCATACCAACGTAACGGCCATACATACATCACATTGGGCCTCACTCATGGGCCTCACATACATCGCATTGGGCTTCATACAAGGGCCTCAACTGTATCACAATGGGCCACACCCGTGGGTCTCGAATACATCACAATGAGCCTCGTTCATGTGCCTTGAATAGTTCATATTGGGCCTTAACGGATGGGCCGAATCAAATTGGCCATATCAAATGGGCCGATCTAATTGGCCAATTCAAATGGGCCGATTACAACATAATTTATCAATTTTTAGAGATCAGTAAAGAGTATTATATAAGAATGAATCATATCAAAAGATCAACTGGACCATACCACATCTAACAGTGGTGATAAGGGTTCCCACTATTAAAATCCTAGTGGGCCCCACCATAGTATTATTTCCCATCCAGTCTGTTCATAAGGTCACAAAGACCTGGATATATAGGAAGAACAAATATCATATTGGTCCAAAACCCTATAACCCAAAGGGTTTTCAATGGTGGAAGTTCATCCCACTGTTTTCTACAGTGTAGTCCACTTAATATTAGAACTGTCTTACTTTTTTGTCTCCAGCCTTGAGGCGAGCTAGCCAAATGGATGGACGGCTTGGATAAACCACATCCATCAGGGTGGGGTCCATGAATGTGGCCCACCATGGCGAGCATGCCAAATAGATGAACGGTTAGGATGTGTACAATGGGTCTCATCCACATGGACAGTTGGAGTGGGTGCAAACCACTCAGCAGGAGGTCCCACAGACCCAGAAAATGTCAATACAGTAACTATATAGCTGTTGTATGACCCTTAAATGGCACAAGTAGGTCTCACGTGGGGCCTACCACAAATTATATAAAATAAAATAAAATATTATAATAATAATTATTGTCTATATCTTAGTATTATATATTATAATAATATGACCACCTAGCATCCAGCCATCCATTGCTGGACACTAGATGCATTACGGTGGAGTCATCACATGGGTGTGATCCCCCTAAATACATTTAATATAATATATTATATTATATAATATTATATATATAACCAATGTAATAAATATATGATAAAATATAATATAATATATATTATATTATATTATAAAATACAACATCCAGCGTCCAGAGAGTGACGCTGGATGGTTCGATCCCACAGTCAGCAAGGTGGGTCCACTTGGTGTGGCCCACCAAAAATTATTTTATTATTATTATTTTTTTGGCTGATGTTGTGTTTTTCCAACATACAACACATATGTGGTGGGGTCCACACTAGTGGACTACCCCACTAACCAAGCTAATATTTGTGTTTTCTTACATCCGGGTTGGCCCAAAAACAAGTAGCAAGTGGACCACATCTGCTGGACATCTAAGAAAATCAGGACGGTGTAGATCGGTAGACACATCAAATGGGCCACACACATCATCACCGTCATCCAAGTAAGAGGAAGAGAGAGAAGCATGAGAAGGGGAGGGACCCTGCCACTATTGGGCTCTCCCTTACACAATGCATACATCAAGTGGGTCCCACAACAAGTGGACCCTTAAAAAATTGAAATTTAACGGTGAATCACCCACCTATTGACCTCCTTCTTGGTCCGATGGAATGCCGAACTCCTTCGCTTCAATCTTAATGGAAGGCGATGATGAATGAAGGGTTGGGTGAGAGGGTTAGGGAGTGGGCCACACACAAACTGTCTCATGGAAGTTGGGAGAGCTTAGATGTGGGATTTTTGGTTGCTTGGAAAATGGGTTTAAGAAATAAGAGAGAGTGGGTTGTAAGGGGAGAGAGAGAGAGAGAGAGAGAGAGAGAGAGAGAGAGAGAGAGAGAGAGAGAGAGAGAGAGAGAGAGAGATGGGTGATGGATGAGAGAGAGAGATGGGTTATGTAACACCCCGAATTTTTACCAACCTGGAATTAGACGTCCTTAGGCAATGGGTCAACCATATCACTCTTAGAGATTAATCCTAAAGTTTAGAAATCGCTTTTCAACCCATTTCCTTCAAAATCTCACCTTTCACCACTCCATTCTTCAAATTTCTCTGAGTACTTTCATATTAGACACAAACCTAAAGTTTAAAAGGTGAGGAACTATACTTAAACTATAACTTACTATAAATTGTAAATACATTCATAAAATGAGATTTTAACTATTTAATATTAAGAATTTTATGGTGTAGATAGGTTATTTGGATGGATTAGCTTCTTCTACCCCAAAATCATATATTGTACATTGCATAACTCATTCCAGTTTGCAAATGAGACTCAATAAATGCCTCAACAGACTCGTGGGCCCAAACGACTCAATTCGGGGGGATCCAAGGTGGGCCCCACATGTTTTCGGCATCCTTGGGGGGTGAGGACCTCACTCATGGGGTGATTCCTCACCAAATAAGTTAGTGACCGGTGAGGTCCTCGCGGCATCGGCGAGGCCTCGTCCGTACAGCGGATAGGCAGCCCGATTTCTGTATTTTTTTTGTGCATTTTATCAAACTTTGAAAAATCATATCTCCTTAGTTAGAACTTCAATTTAGGCAATTCAAAAACTAAATTGAAGATAAATGAGTCCATTTTTATATAAAAATAAGTAAAAAATATAATAAAATATTTAATATAGTTTAAAGTAGGACGTTGTGACAACTGTTCAAAAATCACTTGTTGGACAGCTACTGCTTTAAGAATTTTTAGAATTTTTATACAATTTAAAATCTCATAAAATTTGGTGGAGATAGGGTAAACTTGATGATGAACCACCAAAAAAATAATAAAAATAATATGATAACTAGAAGTGCCCAAAATGGAGCATAGAATGGCCCTAGGACCGTATTCTGCCCCATTAGGGTATGTACCAAACTGAATACTCAATAGAATTAACTTGAATCACTTTAAATATAAACTATAAGACTCAAAATTAATAGGACCGCTAACGTTATGTTACCTAGAAACCTAGGATCAATCTCTAAACCCAGCTGCTCTCGGGAGCATTCAGAAACTTCGTATCAGACCTAGACCGCATGTCGAAAGTTTGATAGTGATGAACTTAGAAGATATTGACCGCATTGTTGGACTTGAGAAGAACCATAAAAATCATGCCCAAACGATGTCCTGAGACCATTTTATTGCGTCCAGAGTGAAGAGAGTGAGAAAAGGAAGATATTTAGAAAATTAATTATAATTTTAAGAAATCTGGCACGTTTCACTTACGCGTTATTTTTAAGCGTTCTGACCGTTAGATTTTAACCCAAATTCACCCTCAGATCAGGATAGGTGGCCCTTACATGTCAAAGTACTTGTGGCCTTGATCGAAGTTCAGTAACCGTTGAATTGAAACTGGTCCACCACGGACGATCTGGAAATCCGATCGGACTGAAAACTTAACTTACTAAAGATCCGTTGCTAGTGAGCTTAAGTCCGACCGCATTTGATAAGAGGACCTCCAGAAGTGCTCCGTTGGATCAGAACAGACCCGATTTGGTTATAACTTGAGTATACGTTGACTTCAAGTCTGTTTTCGTCGTGTTTGGGCTTATAAAAAGGCCTTAAACCCTCTCTCACAAATCCCATACGAATTTCAAACTCTACCCAAATCAAGAGAGAGAAAAGAGAGAGAAAGTGGGAGAGAAGTTGGTGATTCTTCCTAGGATTCTTTCCAGCTTTGCTACGTGCCTAATCCACCCCTCCGTATCGCTTTTTCGGTGACTTCAGCTTCGTTCTTAGGTAAGAAAGCCTAACCCTAACCTGTTATAAGGTTTCAATTGGTGCAAGTGGTGAAGTAGCTAACCTAAATCATACTGTAGGTTGTCAATCAGTCGTTGACAAAGACTTAGAGTCTCTATTGAATTCGTTATACTTCTACGGCATAAGGTGCGGATTTTAGACGCTTAGGTTACCATTTTTCAAAGCTTTCAATGCCGTTTAATAGTATATTATTGACAAGGATATTGTTTAATATGTAGAACATGCTGTCCGTTTTTTATTTAGAATACATACAAAGAATATGAGATTTAGGGTATTTTAGGTATTTATAGGAAATACTGTATACGTGCGTATTTTGCTGATATGATTGCCATGAGTATTTATCGTGTACCTATGCTAGTTATGTGTGTATGGTCTGTTTGGCGAAGAGATTCACCCTGATGCACATTTTTGGCCGACATATGCTATGTAGACTAATGTGTGAAGACTAAGGGTTTGTATAAATGTATGTATCAGTAAGTATTGAGTAAATGGTGTTGTAGATTAGCGTTGAGATTGGATTCTCAACTAATTTGATGATGTACATGATTACCTCCATGCTTGTTGTATTTAAAATTGATTACCTTATGTTTAAAATACTCATGTATGGTTAACTGCTTATGATGTATGTTATAACATGCTGGAATTACTTGTATTTCAATTATATCTCTCTCATATGATTATTGATTTAAATTACAAGTGTTTGGGGCTATACTCTAGTCCAGGAAGTCGGTAACAGATTTGAATTCGTGGTTGGATTCTATTCACCACGAAGGACGCATTGACGAACCCGAGTCGTGCTTTGGTTGACGGCAGTGGTTAGGCCACACGAGGTGTTTATACATTTCATGTCATTTAGCTTGAGGTGCGCTCATACTAGTCGAGCTCGTTAGGTAACCCGACTGACCATTATATGTTCACCTTGTATTGGTCATAACTGCTTAAACCTAGGGTACTGAACTTACCAGTGATAACCCTGATAAACTTGGTACCTTGATCCACAAAGACTCATGAGTCAGACATGGTGGTATGGACACCGTGGTCGAGCTGTCAGCCTACGCTGGGGCCACGAGCCTCCCCATAGTGACCAGTGAGCAACCCAGACTTGTGAGCTAATTATGGTGGTATGAGACACTATATTCGAGCTGTCGACCTACACTGATAAGGTGATTGGGGGAGCGGTGCAACGAGTGCGTGCAACAGCCCTGACAGCCCTTTATAGTGACCTCGAGCGTACTCTGAGTCTACGTGAGGCGACGACCCTTCCATAGCAATAAGAGTACAACTAGGACTGTATTGATAAGGTGATGGGGGAGCGGTGCAATGAGTGCATGCAACAGCCCTGACAGCCCTTGCAGTGACCTAGAACCATATCATCGTATGAGACTACTAGGAGTGACGACCTTAAAAAGGATCCTTGTTGGGAATGATATAAGGGAAGTACCCTAGTTTCCCAATCCTGCTGTATGAAAAGAACTAATAACAACTCGGTAATCATATTCAAATCTCACTACATGTGCCAAGAAGATGTGGAGCAATGAGGGAAGAAAGCCTGCCGCGGACGTAAGATGGTGTCGCATGAGGGAGTATGTTGGCGAGGGAATCCATCATGTCATTTCATTCTTGTATTAATTACAGTATTTAGGAATATTTGATTTGCTTGTTTTATCATTATCACTTGATTGATTTGATAATATGTTAACCTTTGCTCTATGATTCCACTGAGTTGGCCACTCACTCCCACATTACGGGACAGTATTGTACACACCAACCAGTCCCTATTTTAGTTTCAGGTGATAGCGCTGCTTGTGAAGTGGAGCCGGACTTGTTGAATGATGAGGAGGATTTCTCCTATAGGCGGTTATCAGGCGGGTCTAGGTAGACTGTGTTTTGATCGATGGGATTATAGGGAGGTTGATTAGACGCCATGACACTTGTCATTTTATATTTTTAGAGCACTCATGTATATTATTTTTGATCATTTTTAGAGTATACATGTATATATTTAACCTGGTAACATGTTCACACTCTGGAGACTTACAACAGTTCATATATTTTATATATCTATCGCATTCTTCCGCTTGCTAATTTAACTCTCTAGAGTATGATATGCTGTTTTGGCTTAATCCACTTCATGTTTTATGCACTATTACAGCCGACATTCATTCATCATTGAAATTGTTGCATAAGTGATGTTCTAAAACTCGGGAGTGGAGTTTATCCTCGACCCCCGATTTTCGGGATGTTACAGGTTGTGTAATAGTTTGTTGACTTTTCGGATAGCTTGTGTAAGAGAGGTATAGTCGTGATGGGTTGAGTGATGTGAATACTTGACTTGTACTTGACCCTTGATGGGATTGATTGATTAATTGAGGTGACATTAGGGTAGAGGTAGAGATTCTCTTGAAATTGCAAATGCGTGGCGTTTTCCTCTAATTGAACGTGAGCCTACATCTCCTGGCCTAGGTATCACCTCGGCGTGCGAGACGTGGCATCAGAATCACGGTGACAACGGGGTCGTTATAGAACAAGTCTTAGGTTGAGTTGACTCAGATTGATAAGGTGTGACTCAGGGTCGTGCGCAAATGCCAATTATAGGTCGTGAGTTGCCAGAATTCGACAGGGGGGATCACGGGAATCTACGGAATGGTACGGACTAAGATACGGGTCTTAAATCTCTCCCCTCCAAATAAAAATTTCATCCTTAAAATTTACACAATCATTGCAACTAGATGTAACTCATGAGGAAAAAGAAATATAACATTATTATATAAAATCGGAGACAACATACAAAATACCACACGTAATCAATCATTAAAGAGATGGAGATAGCGCTCTCGAATCTCAGCCTCGAGCTCCCAAGAAGCTTCCTTAATAGAATGGTGACTCCCTTGAACCTTCACCAATGGAATGACCTTGGTCCGGAGGACCTATTCCTTCCGATCAAGGATATGAAATGGCTGCTCAATGTAGGAAGCATCCTCCCGAACCTCTAATGACTGCCAATTAATAACTGAAACAATTTCTGACCCACACTTCCTCAATATAAAGATATGAAAAATGTCGTGGATGCTAGATAACTGAGATGGCAAGGCAAGCCAATAGGCCACTGCGCCAAAGCGTCCCATGATCTCAAAAGGTCCTATGAATCTCGAGACAAGCTTACCCTTCGATCCAAATCGAACTACGCCCTTTATGGGTGAGACCTTGAGATACACATGATCCCCTACAAAAAACTCCAAGGGACGACGCCGGTGATCAGCAAAACTCTTCTACTGGCTCTGAGTTATGTGCATCCTTTGCCTGATGATATCGATAGGCTCCGACGTTTGCTACACAAGCTCGGGACCTAGGAGACAGCGCTCTCTAGCCTTGGTCTAACAACTCGATGATCTGCATGGTTTGTCATAAAGTGCCTCAAAAGTAGTCACGTTGATGGACACCTAATAGCTATTGTTGTATGCGAACTCAGCTAATCGCAGATGCTCATCCCAGCTACCCCGAAATCAATCATGTAGGCCCGAAGCATATCCTCAAGGATCTGGTTGACCCTCTCAGTCTGGCCATCAGTCTGCGGATGGTATGATGTGATGACCTGCAAAAAGGTCCCCATCGCTCTCTGAAAGCTCTCCCCAAACTGAGATATGAACCTTGGGTCTTAGTCAAAAATGATCGAGACTAGAATGTCATGCAATTTAACAATCTCCTTGATGAATAACCTCACAAGCCAGATGATGTCATGATCTCATTGAGTCCTCAGCAAACCCATAATGAAATCTATCAACACGTGCTCCCACTTCCACGTCGGGATGTTCAATGGCTACAATAAATTAGTGGGTCTCTGATGATCCGCTTTGACATGCTGGCAGGTGTCACACTAGGCCACAAAACTGGTGATTTGGTGTTTCATCCTTACCCAAAAAAACTATCACCTCATGTCACGGTACATCTCTATCGAACCATGGTGGATAGAAAATCACAATCGATGTGCATCTGTCATAAGGTCTCTGCGTAACTCAAGAACATCGTGGACACATAATCGACCTCTTAAGCGAAGGCCACCATCAGAACCAATCTGCCAATCTGACTGACTCTCAGGGTGCCTCATGAAAGTGCACCTACTAGTACCCTAGTTTGTCAAGTACGGTGTAAGTTGAGTCAGTCAGACAACAACACTTAACAGGAAGATCAATTCAAATGTCAGCCTCAACTAGATGTGTGGAAGCTCGCTATAGGTAAATCATAGCCTCACATCCCTTGTCTGAAAACACCAGGTGATTAAAACTCTTAAAAATAAGTAGAACACCTTAGGGTTTTAGTATATGGGAGTATACCAGAGGTCGGTCGATATTATCGGGAGTATACGCTCGATGATATCGACCCTGCTCGATGATATTGAACTCTGTCATAAATGTAACCGTTTTATATCCGTTGGAACCTTTTGCCAATATATAGAGAGAGGTTAGTCTTTATTGCTGGTAGAGAAAGAAGAGAGTGCTTCTGAGTGTTTTTAACTTCATATCATTTATCTTAAGCCCTTTCTCTCAGGGAGTTCATCCTCCAATGCAACCTCATCATTGATATTCAATAGAGTGGATTGGGAAATGAACTTCCGCATTCAAGGATCCTCCGGCTACTACCTAAATGGCAAATCATTAAGCTGGGATGCCTTAAATGCATAGATGATTGGAATCACTCTATCTTCCTAATGGAAAAATCTTTAGAGAGTGGAATTCCATCATAACCTTGACCTAACCTGAAGCCTAGTATTGGTACATCGTTTGTGTTTTGGATCAAGGGAGCTGAAGACTCTTCATCAACAAGAAGGAGATCTTCATCACTGTGCTAAAAGGGACTCATCAACTTATTTGTAAGTATCTAGAGACTAGAGGACACTTGTGATCATTCCTTTTTAAGATTGGGTCTTGAGTGTTGCTCACCCTTTGAAGTCCTCAAAGGAGGCTTCCGGCGGGAGTATACGTGTGGGTGCGTTGTGTGGACCCTTGCTCTGTGTGGGCATAAACATCTGATTAGGAGTGAACTTGTAAAACTCTGAGTTATGAGGTGAACCGTGTAAAACCTCTATTAGGGTCTTAGGGTAAGATCCTTGACCAGTGTGCCTAAACCGGGTGCTATGTGTTGACCCTTTCTCATGAGAGCATAAACAGTCAGCCTCTGTGTAGGTTGTAAAGGTTGAAGGTGAACCTGATTTAAAACCTTAGGTTTGAGGTGAACCATGAAAAACCTCCTTAGTGAAATTTGGTACACTCAAGGGTTGAGTGTGGCGGCCGGGAGTGGAGTAGACAAGTAGTCGAACCACTATAAAAATGACTGTGTCTGTGATTGATTCTTGTGCTTGATCATTTGTGTGATTATATTAATTGCATTCATATCTGCTCACACTTCACACACACAATTACATCCATCATAGACTATAACTGCTTCATACTTATTAAATTGAATAGTTTTGTGATTGGATCCTCTACTGGGCTTGGAAGTAAGTAGAGTTACATTTGAGTAATCCTGAAAATTGCATACCTATTAGGATTAGAATGATAAGATTTTTAATATAACTCATAAATCTTTAAAAAGTCCTATTCACCCCCCTCTAGGACATATTGGCATATTCCTACTTCAACTCAAGAGGTCTTCACCGCTATTTCAATTGGTATCAGAGCCGGTCTCTCTTTAAGGGCTTCACTGCCTAGAGAGTGATCTTGATTGAAGTTGAAATATGGCCAAAGAAGAGGGCTCATCAGTCACTAAACCTCTAGTATTTGATGGTTCAAATTAAGCATACTGGAAGGCTAGAATGCATTACTTCCTGAGATCTTTGGATCATGATGTTTGGGATGTAGTTGAAAAGGGATATGTGGTACCATCTGAAAAAATCATACTTGAAGATGAAACTACCATCACTAAGCCCAAACCCAAAGAAAAGTGGACGGCGCTCGACAAAGAACAGCGAACTGCTGAAGCAAAAGCAATGAACGTCATCTACTGTGCCGTGTCTCAAGATATATTTAATCAGATAAGTATGTGTGAGACATCCAAGAAAGCATGGGATCTACTCGAAACAACCCATGAAGTCATAAGCACTGTGAAGAGATATAAACTACAACTTTTGACTTCACAGTTTGAAAATCTCAAGATGAAAGAGCATGAGACATTTATGGAGTTTTTCACCAAATTGAATATTATTTATAACTCCATGGGTGGATTGGGAGAAAAAGTTTTGATACCTAAAATATGTAGGAAAATCTTAAGATCCCTATCGAAACAGTTTAATCCCAAAGTAACAACAATTGAGGAGTGTAGAAATATTGACGAAATGAAAGTAGAAGACCTGGTAGGTTCCCTACAAACTTTTGAACTACACTTCACACAACCCCAAAAATCCAAAAACACTGTTCTAAAAATCTCTAAGAAAACAAAACATGAGAACAGTGAGAGTGAAAAAGAAGATGAAGATGAGGAAGTGACTTTGCTGGCACAAAGATTTAGAAGATTTTTTCGAAGGAATCGCGGCCGCCCCTCTAGAGGTAGAAAGGTGGATGACAAATCTTCTGCAGGCAAACTTGGGAAAAGGACCAAAGAAGTACAATGCTACGCATGTCAGGAGTATGGACACTTATCTACTAAATTCTCAAACAGAAAAATCAAGGGCAAGGCAATGGCTGCCACATGGGATGACACAGAAGAATCAAACTCAGAGAATAGTGACTCAGAAAGTGATGGAGATAAAAAATCCTTGAAAATACTCATGATCTGCACTACTTTGATCATTTCAACTGAACCTGAGAAAGAACAACAAGCCATAGAATCATTTCCATCTGACAATGATAAGTCTGAAGAAGAGGAAGAAATTGAAAAGGATAAATTGCAAGATGCTTATAATCAACTATACATTTATAGCATCCATATCCTTATAAAACTCGGCATGTCTGAAAATAAAAAGAAATTGTTACAAAAAGACTTGGACAGAACCTTGGAAATAAACATACATTTAGCCAATGATTTGCAACAATATCACATAGACAATAATAAATTAGAAAGAGAAAACCAATCCCTAAAAGCAGAATTATCAAAACTTATGAACCAGGTTGAATTGCTAAGAGATGATAATGCACAACTCAAAAATGAGAACCACTCACTTTGTATTGACTTAGAAAAATGAAGGAAATTTGTCGAGATAAACTACAAATTTTCTCAAAGTGGTGAGAAATTGAAAAAATTGTTAGGGATGGGAAGACTAGGAACATGCAAGAGTGGACTTGGATATGAGAAAAGTAAAAAGAAAACTGGAAAGAAAGCCCAAACAAAACTTACTGCTTCAAGTAGAAATATGGGAATTTCTCCAGTTTGTCATTTATGTGGTGATGTTGGTCATTATAAATTTAAATGTTTAGCACCTAGACGGACTCTATATAACTCTGATCGAAATCACATTGGAAAATTTAAACTAATCAGAGAAAATCAGAATGTTAAAAGTCCATCTAGGAGAAGCACTCATCCATCACCACCTAAAGAAAAGAACTAAATGAAGAAATCTGTCTCACAATGGGTAGTTAAAGAAAAACTGAACTGTCTGATGATTAAATCCCATATACCCTGATATATCAAGCAGAAAGAGGAACAAATCCAGATTATGCATCTAGATCTGGATACTTGCTGAAATGATGTAATTTTGTTGAGCCTTCAATATTACATCTGAGGTTGGAGACTCAAACTTTTGTATATAAACATTATCATGTTTATAATTGTACAAGAATGGTACAAATTTTTGAGACATATACTGATCAAGCTAAGAAATACCCAATAGTGTGTCGAAATTCTAAAAATATTAAATAGTATCTATTTTTGATACGAGTGTCAGCCTTTTTCGATTTCATCGACCGAGGGTCGATACAATCGACGGCTCTTCAGAATATGAAAAGTTGTATGACCATGTATGACATCGTGGACAGACTCGATAGAATCGATTGGCAACTTCTCGATACCATCGATACATTAGTCGATATGATCGACAGATGACGCCCGATAAAAGGCAGCAGGTAAAAAAAAAGGGAGTTTCTTCAAAAGGCTTCTCGGTCATCTTCCCTACCTAATCCTCTCGACTAATCACCAGAAGCCATGTTGGACTAACCAAATCCATTCACAAATCAGGTAATATTCTTCTAACATCGATGGAATTTTCTTTTCTTGCTTTGTCGGGCGTTTTTGTCATTTTTCTCCAAATACTTCAAACAGCCTATTCTTCCACATGGGAAAAGACAAAAAAGCAGCATCCGCTCTGGGGGAGTCTTCAAGAGCTACCCGACAAAAAGTCCTTGCCTCAAGGGAAAGAGCGAGGATCTCAGACCATGGGACCCCCACACAGTAAAGATCACAACACAGTGGGTCCCAAACTGAAGTCCCTGCACTGTCTCAACAAGCGCCACCTCCTCCGGCTATCCAACGTCTTGCAAAATACACCGAAAGGAAGCTGATCCATGAAAGAAAAGTTAACAAGGGCTGTTTAGCATCATAAAATTTGAAACCTCTATTCACCGCAATCGGATGGCTACTTATTCTAGATTTTGGACCCTATCAACTAGAACAAACACGCAACTTTCTTACAGCGTGTCATTCTCCAGTATCTGATCCTCCTTCATTCATGGTATCCCTGGATGGTGATGATGCATTTATCACTCCCGCCACTGTAGCACACATTCTCAATCTATAGTTAGCTCTAGAAGGCCTTCCAAATTGGGATCTCGATCTTCCAGATGTCCGATCAAAGATAACCAAATACCTATGTCACAACAGAGATATTTCATGGCATCAAGGGAATGCCTTAAAAGCTAGGTATATGGAGCCCCAATTTCGAGTCATGCATGGGATCTTCACTACTAATTTGTACCCAAGAAGCATAAACCGATCAGATCTCACAAGTCTCATGGTCATGATAGTATACTCTGTTGTAACCGAGACAAAGATTTTCCTTCCAACTCTGATTGTCAATCAGTTTGTCAATGCCATACATAATAAATCTAGAGATTTGCATCTGCCATATCCTTGGATTATTAGCAGAATCTGTCAAAGCATTGGCTTTCCTTCTACAAATGATCCTGTGCTTCCACTTCAAGTTTTTAATTTTAAAAACATTAGCAAGATGGATCTGATTTATCACGAGTACAAGGAAGGGGGAATTTGAGAAGAAGGAGGTGAAGGTACTAGTGTCCCTCAGGCTGAGGAAACCGAGATGGAAGGTGGTGAATCTGCCAGAGTTGATTCAATCCCATCTATGCCAATCCCTGGGCATACTAAATGATACAAGCTGGACAGGATCGGGGTAATTCAGCAGGACATTCAATCAGTGCAAGAGCGACTTACAATCTTGGAGCGTGTTGTCCTCTAGGTACAATAGTCTATGCAATAGTTGGTCGATCTGATGACCTGTCGGTGAGATGACACAGCTCCTTCTCACTCTGCTCCTTAGCACTGACTTCTAAAAGCTGTCACACAGTTACTCTTTAAATCAGCGTATGAACTATGATATCTTTTTGAAGTTCTACGCTTTCTTGAGTGCATGTGACAACTCTCTCTCTCTCTCTCTTGTTTACACAGGTTGGATTTTATTTTTTTTATTGTGATTTTCCTTGGATGGGATGAAACATTGGTTACAACTTTTGGTGACTCTGAAATATTTTTTATTTTACTTGGATGATGGATTGTAATACTGCTGTCTGTGGCAGTATATTTTTTTTATATACTAATTGATATGGCTGAATTCAATTCATATTTTATTGCCATTCTTGATGCTTATGAAATGACTATGCTGATTGTTTCATCTATTTACTTCCTGTCTTAAGTAATGTATGCTTATCCTATTGAATATCTATATACTTCTATCTGTCTGTGGTTCTCCCATATGCTTAAATTCTTCAGTCAATATCACTTATTATGCCTTTGCCAATGATTGACAAAAAGGGGGAGAAAAATTACAAACACCCCTGTGGAGAATTGGATATTTGTGCTCTTATATGTTGCAAGTGTTAGGGGGAGCAACTGCACCAAGAAAGGAGTTTTTGCAGTAAGGGAGAGTAAATTATGGTTGTGTATGTGGAAGTGTTAGAATTTGTAAAACTGTGTAATCACATGTACACACAATTTAGGATATATCTGTCTAGATATTTTCCTAAGGTGTTTTGGGTATTTTGTCACGTAATTGACAAAGGGGGAGATTGAAAGTACACCTACTAGTACCCTGGTTTGTCAATAACGGTGTAAGTTGAGTCAATCGGACAACAGTGCCTAACAGGAAGATCAATTCAAACGTCAGCCTCAACTGGATGTGTGGAGGCTCGCCATAGGTAAATCATAGCCTTACATCCCTTGTCCTAAAACACTAGGTGATTAAAACCCTTAAAACTAAGTAGAACACCTTAGGGTTTTAGTGTAAGAAAACTTTTTACCAAATAGGAAAATTTTCAAGTTTTTTTACCCTATCGATTATATCGATTCACCTTTCGATATGATTGACCTACTCTGTCGATGTCCTCGGCATCTCAATCGATACAATCGAGTGAGGACAAAAAGCATCCAGCAACCAAACATTCATCTGGATGATTTATCGATAATCGAATTTTCAATCGATATCATCAATATTCGAATATCGATCCCATCGAAGGTGGATCGATAATATCGACAGGAGGTTTTACGGTGCCCTTATTTTCCTAAAGAAAACTAATATAAGCTTCGATATATGGATGACTGTCTGATTCAATCTGAATTCAAATATCGATCATATCGACAGTGGGCACATGTTTCCATTAGCAAATATTTCAGGGTGTTTTTAATTATTGATTGGGGGCCAGTCGAGAAATAGATATTCGTATGTCGATCATATCGAGGCCAGGTCGATTGGATCGAGACCGTACACAAACCATCCAGCAAGCTTATAGGTAAATATGTACGATTTATCGATCCCATCAACACGGACTCCGATATCATCGATATACAAATTCTGATGACATCAGCTGTTCCCCGATCTTATCTTAGAAGCCTGAAATATCTCTAAGCTAGTCTCTCTCATGCTTCACCTGTCAATAGATCGATCCCTCTATCGATGGAATCGGAGTTCAAAATTCGATAACATCGATGTGTGTCTCGATCCGATCGACCAGTTGACAAAAGGTTTCCAAAAGTGAAAATGACATTTGAGTTTGTATCATCGAGAGATCGGTCGATGCTATCGGGAGTATACGCTCCATGATATCGACCCTACTCGATGATATCAAACTCTGTCATAAATGTGACCGTTTTATATCCGTTGGAACCTTTTGCCTATATATAGAGAGAGGTTAGTCTTTATTGCTGGTAAAGAAAGAAGAGAGTGCATCTGAGTATTTTTAACTTCATATCATTTATCTTAAGCCCTTTCTCTCCGGGAGTTCATCCTCCAATCCAACCTCATCATTGAGATTCAATACAGTGGATTGGGGAATGAACTTCCGCATTCAAGGATCCTCCAGCTACTACCTAAATGGAAAATCATTAAGCTGGGATGCCTTGAATGCATAGATGATTGGAATCACTCTATCTTCCTAATAGGAAAATCTTTAGAGAGTGGAATTCCATCATAACCTTGACCCGACCTGAAGCCTAGTATTGGTACATCTTTTGTGTTGCGGATCAAGGGAGCTGAAGACTCTTCATCAACAAGAAGGAGATCTTCATCACTATGCTAAAAGGGACTCATCAACTTATCTGTAAGTATCTAGAGTCCAGAGGACACTTGTGATCATTCCTTTCTAGGATTGGGTCTTAAGTGTTGCTCACCCTTTGAAGTCCTCAAAGGAGGCCTCCGGCGGGAGTGTACGTGTGGGTGCATTGTGTGGACCCTTGCTCTGTGTGGGCATAAACATCTGGTTAGGAGTGAACCTGTAAAACTCTGAGTTATGAGGTGAACCGTGTAAAACCTCTGTTAGGGTCTTTGGGTAAGATCTTTGGCCAGTGTGCCTAAACCGGGTGCTATGTGTTGACCCTTGCTCATGAGAGCATAAACAGTCAGCCTCTGTGTAGGTTGTAAAGGTTGAAGGTGAACCTGATTTAAAACCTTAGGTTTGAGGTGAACCATGGAAAACCTCCTTAGTGAAATTCGGTACACAGAGGTTGAGTGTGGCAGCTGGGAGTGGAGTAGACAAGTAGTCAAACCACTATAAAAATGACTGTGTCTGTGATTGATGCTTCTGCTTGATCATTTGTGTGATTATATTAATTACATTCATATCTGCTCACACTTCACACACAGTTACATCCATCATAGACTATAACTGCTTCATGCTTATTAAATTGAATAGTTTTGTGATTGGATCCTCTACTGGGCTTGGAAGTAAGTAGAGTTACATTTGAGTAATCCTAAAAATGGCATAACTGTTAGGATTTGAGTGATAGGATTTTTAATATAACTCATAAATCTTTAAAAAGTCCTATTCACCCCCCTCTAGGACATTTTGGCATATTCCTACTTCAACTCAAGTGGTCTTCACCGCTATTTCAATTGGTATCGGAGTGGGTATCTCTTTAAGGGCTTCACTGCCTAGAGAGTGATCTTGACTGAAGTTGAAATATGGCCAAAGGAGAGGGCTCATCAGTGACTAGACCTCCAGTATCTGATGGTTCAAATTATGCATACTAGAAGGCCAGAATGCATTACTTCCTGAGATCTTTGGATCATGATGTTTGGGATGTAGTTGAAAAGGGATATGTGGTACCATCTGAAAAAATCATACTTGAAGATGAAACTACCATCACTAAGCCCAAACCCAAAGAAAAGTGGACGGCGCTCGACAAAGAACAGCGAACTGCTGAAGCAAAAGCAATGAACGCCATCTACTGTGCCTTGTCTTAAGATATATTTAATCAGATTAGTATGTGTGAGATATCCAAGAAAGCATATGATCTACTCAAAACAACCCATGAAGGCACAAGCATTGTGAAGAGATCTAAACTACAACTTTTGACTTCACAGTTTGAAAATCTCAAGATGGAAGAGCATGAGACATTTATGGAGTTTTTCACCAAATTGAATATTATTTGTAACTCCATGGGTGGATTGGGAGAAAAAGTTTCGGTACCTAAAATATGTAGAAAAATCTTAAGATCCCTACCGGAACAGTTTAATCCCAAAGTAACAATAATTGAGGAGTGTAAAAATATTGACGAAATGAAAGTAAAAGAACTGGTAGGATCCCTATAAACTTTTGAACTACACTTCACACAACCCAAAAAATCCAAAAACACTGTTCTAAAAATCTCTAAGAAAACAAAACATGAGGACAGTGAGAGTGAAAAAGAAGATGAAGATGAGGAAGTGACTTTGCTGGCACAAAGATTTAGAAGATTTTTTCAAAGGAATCGTGGCCGCCCCTCTAGAGGTAGAAAGGTGGATGACAAATCTTCTGCAGATAAACTTAGGAAAA
The DNA here is from genome assembly GCA_037074715.1 of Magnolia kwangsiensis. Classification (NCBI taxonomy): domain Eukaryota; kingdom Viridiplantae; phylum Streptophyta; class Magnoliopsida; order Magnoliales; family Magnoliaceae; genus Magnolia; species Magnolia kwangsiensis. The sequence goes on along the minus strand of CM073573.1, from coordinate 108,058,532 downwards.
GGACCAAAGAACCACAATACTATACTTGTCAGGAGTATGAAAACTTATCTACTGAATGTCCAAATAGAAAAACTAAGGGAAAGGCAATGGCTGCCACATGGGATGATAAAGAAGAGTCAAACTCAGAAAATAGTGACTCAGAAAGTGATGGAGATCAGAAATCCTTGAAAATACTCATGATTTTCACTACTTCGATCATTCCAACTGAACCTGAGAAAGAACAACAAGCCACTGAATCATTTCCATCCGACAATGATAAGTCTGAAGAAGAGGAAGAAATTGAAAAGGAAAAATTGCAAGATGCTTATAATCAACTATACATTCATAGCATCCATATCCTTAAAAAACTCGGCATGTCTAAAAATAAAAATAAATTGTTACAAAAATACTTAGACAGAACCTTGGAAATAAACATACATTTAGCCAATGATTTGTAACAATATCACACAGGTAATGATAAATTAGAAAGAGAAAACCAATCCCTAAAAGCAAAATTATCAAAACTTATGAACCAGGCTGAATTGCTAAGAGATGATAATGCACAACTCAAAAATGATAACCACTCACTTTGTATTGACTTAGAAAAATCCAAGAAATTTACCGAGATAAACTACAAAGTTTCTCTGAGTAGTGAGAAATTGGAAAAATTGTTAGAGATGGGAAGACTAGGAAGAGGAAAGAGTGGACTAGGATATGAGAAACGTAAAAAGAAAACTGAAAATAAAGCCCAAACAAAACTTACTGCTTCAAGTAGCAATATGGGAATTTCTCCAGTTTATCATTTATGTGGTGATGTTGGTCATTATAAATTTAAATGTTTAACACCTAGACGGACTCTATATAACTCTGATCGAAATCACATTGAAAAATTTAAACTAATCAGAGAAACTCAGAATGTTAAAGTCCATCTAGGAGAAGCACTCATCCATCACCACTTAAAGAAAAGAACAGAATGAAGAAATCTGTCTCACAATGAGTAGTTAAAGAAAAACTGAACTGCCTGATGATTAAATCCTATATACCCTGATATATCAAGCAGAAAGAGGAACAAATCCAGATTATGCATCTAGATCTGGATACTTGCTGAAATGATGCAATTTTATTGAGCCTTCAATATTACATCTGAGGTTGGAGACCTCAAACTTTTGTATATAAACATTATCATGTTTATAATTGTATAAGAATGGTACAAATTTTTGAGACATATACTGATCAAGCTAAGAAATACCCAATAGTGTGTCGAAATTGTGAAAATTTTGAATAGTATCTACTTTCAATGCGAGTGTCGGCCTTTTTCGATTTCATCGACCGAGGGTCGATACAATCGATGAATCTTCAGAATATAAAAAGTCGTATGACTTTGGATGACATCGTGGACAGACTTAATAGAATCGATTGACAACTTCTCGATACCATGGATACACTGATCGATATGATCGACAGATGGCGCCTAATAAAAGTCAGCAGGTCAAAAAAAAGGAGGTTTCTTCAAAAGGCTTCTCGGTCATCTTCCCTGCCCAATCCTCTCGACTAATCACCAGAAGCCACGTTGGACTAACCAAATCCTTTCAAAAATCAGGTAATATTCTTCTAACATCGACGGAATTTTCTTTTCTTGGTTTGTCCGGCATTTTTATCATTTTTCCCCAAATACTTCAAACAGCCTATTCTTTCACATGGGAAAAGATAAAAACGTAGCATCCGGTCCGGGGGAGTCTTCAAGAGCTACCCAACAAAAGGTCCTTGTGTAACACCCTGAAAATCGGAGGTCGTGTATAAACTCAGCTCCCGAGTTCCAGACCGTCACTTATGCAACAAAAATGATTATGATTTAATGTTGTCTGAGTTAAAGCATTCACATGAGTAAAAGTATACCAAAACTGTAATTCATACTCCAGATCCAGTAATAAAAGTAAGCGGAAGACTAAAGAATATATATATCACTGTATGGAAAACAGAGTAGATCTCGACTGTCTCTAAAGTATGAATACATCTCTGAGTCTCATATACATGTAAATAAACAAAATCAAAATGTCAAAAGTAGTCCCATTGAGAAGTCCCGTCAATCCAGGCCACCTAAGTAAAGCCGTCATGGTACTGCATGTATGAGAACTCGTCCTGATCCTCATCATAGTCCGGCTCTGCATCCTGAATCGCTGCCTCACCTGCATCTAAGACAGGGTCTGGTGGGTGTTGCAAACACCATCCTGTAACGTGGGAGTGAGTAGCTAACTCAGTGGAATAATATAGCAAGGATTAACATGTTCTCAAATCAATCATGCGATAATAGTAAAGCAGTAAATCAAACATTCCTAATACTGTTGTTAATGCAATATGACATGACATGATGGATGCCCTCACCGACGATCTCCCTCATACAGCACCATCTTACGCCCGCGGCATGCAATCATCCCACAATGCTCCACATCTTCCAGGCACATGCAATGTGATGGTGATATGATTACCGAGTTATTATTAGTCCATTCAAATAGCAGGATTGGGAAACTAAGGTACTTCCCTTATATCAATCCCAACACAGATCCTGTCTAGGGTCGTCACTCCTAGTAATCTCATACGATGTATATTTTGTAGGTCGCTGCAAGGGCTGCCAGGGCTGTTGCTCGCACTCGTTGCACCGCTCCCCCATCACCTTATCAATACAGGCCTATTGTACTCTCACTGCTACGGAAGGGTCATTGCCTCCCATAGACTCAGAATACGCTCGCGGTCACTACAAAGGACTCGTCTCCTGATCAGTGTAGGCCGACAGCAAGAATATAGTGTCCCATACCACCATAATCTGCTCACGAGTCATAGGTGCTCACTGGTCACTACGGGGAGGTTTATGGCCCCAGCGTAGGCCGACAGCTCGACCACGGTGTCCCATACCACCATGCCCAGCTCATGAGTCTTTATAGATCAAGGTACCATGGTTGACAGGATTTACAATGGTAAGTTCAGTACCCTAGGTTCAAGCAGTTATGACTCATACAGGGTGAACATACAATGGCCAGTCGGGTTACTTGACGGGCTCAACTAGCACGAGCGCATCTCAAGTCGAACGACATGAAGTGCATAAAACACCTCGTGTGGCCTAACCACTGCCGCCAACTCTAAAACACGACTCGTGTTCATCGACGCATCGTTCGTAGCAAAGATAAGCCAACCACGAACTTGCTCGGTTGCCGACTGCCTGGACTAGGTATAGTCCCAAACAATTATGAATCCACATCAGCAATCATGTAAGAGTATTGGAAATGAAATACACAATGTGAGCATGTTAACACATGTTATAACATACAACTTAAGTGAATCATCAAGCACATGCATTTCATACATATAATGAAATCATGAATATAGCTAACATGTAGGAAATCATTTACATCAGCATATTAATTGAGAATTCAATCTCAAACTAAATCATAACACCATTTAATTCAATACATACTAATACAAGCATTTATACAAACACTTAAACTACACACTTAAGTCTACATATAGTATGTCGACTCAAAGTGTGCATTTAGGCAATCTCTTCACCAACTAATTATGCATGCATTCCTAGTATCCTAATGTGACAAGAAGCCATGTCAATCACATCAGCAAATTATGGATGAAAACAGTATTTCCTACAAATGACTAAAATGCCCTAAATCTCATATTCTTCGTCTGCTTACGAAACAGGAAACGGACAGTATGTTGTACATGTCAAACGGCATTTTCATCGATAATCTACTATTAAACGACATTGAAAGCATTGAAAACAGTCAATCAAAGCGTCTAAAATTCGTACCTTTTCTCCTAGAAGCGTATCAATTCGAACGGAGCGTATACGCTTCGTCTATGGCGAATCGGGAACCTAACATACAAGATCTGTTAGCTACCATGCTATGAAAACTAAGGAACGATAAATCAGCAAGTGTTTGGAGTGTTTTCTTACCTAGAAACGTGGTATAAACGCCGGGAAAGTGATTGGATTGCGTGGCTTAACCACGGGCAACAGGTAGCACAAGCGGCAGGAAATTCTCTTCCACTCTCTCTCACAAACTCTCACTTTCTCTCTCACTCTTACTAGGGTTTCTAGAAAATTTGGATGGGTGAGAGGAGTGAGGGTTTAAGCCCCTTTTATAACCTAAATCTTGCCCAAAATAGGCTTGGACACAATGTTTACTTGATACTTAACCAAATCGGGGCTGTTTCGGTCCAAAAAGGCATTTCTGGTCGTCCCTTGGCTGAACGCGATCGGACTTAAGTTCATACATGTCGGATGTCTCTCACATCCCATTTTCAGACCAGTAGTGTTCATAGATCGCCCGTGGCGGTCCAGTTTCAGTTCAGCGGTCACCGCACGTAGATCAGGTCTGCAAGTCTCATGATATGAAATAGAAATTTTTCCTGATCCAAGGGTGTAATTTGGCTGAATTCTGACGGTCAGAATGCTTAATACTGACGCGTTAAGTCGTGTGCCAGATTTGAATTTTAAATTCCAAATCTAATCCTATTCTCACTCTCTTCAGTCCAGGCTCAATGAAATAGCCTACGAATGTCGGTTGGACTTTATTTTCGAAATGATTGTCAAGTCCAGCTAGGCGATTTTAACGGTCTAAGATTGTAGGTATCGGACTTTCGACGTGTGGTCTAGATCCAATACAAAGTTTCAAAGAGGTCCAGAGAACAAACCGGTTTAGAGTTTGATCCGAGGTTTTAGAGTATTATAGCGTCATTGGTTCTACTTGCTTTGGGTCTTGTAGAACGTATTTAAAGTGATCAGGGACTATTTCCCAGCTACTCTAGCGTTGCGCTAGCTAACTTACACTTATTTTCTAAAGGAATTAATCCTACGCGATTTCTGGTCGAGTTGGTAATCGAGTCCAAGTACTGATTTTTCCAGGGCGTTACACCTTACCTTAAGGGAAAGAGGAAGGATCCCGGACCGTGGGACCTCCACACGGTAAAGATCACGACACAGTGGGTCCCAAACTGAAGTCTCTGCACTGTCTCAACCAGCGCCACCTCCTCCGGTTATCCAACGTCCTGCAAAATACACCGGAAGGAAGCTGATCCATGAAAGAAAAGTTGACAAGGGCTGTTTGGCACCATAAAATTTGGAACCTCTATTCACCGCAATCGGATGACTACCTATTCTAGATTTTGGGGGACCCTGTCAACTAGAACAAACACATAACTTTCTTGCAGCGTGTCATTCTCCAGTATCTGATCCTCCCTCATTCATGGTATCCCTGGATGGTGATGATGCATTTATCATTCCCGCCACTGTAGCTCACATTCTCAATATATAGTTGGCTCCAGAAAGCCTTCCAAATTAGGATCGCAATCTTCCAGATGTCCGATCAAGGATAACTAAATACCTATGTCACAACAGAGATATTCCATGGCATCAAGGGAATGCCTTAAAAGCTAGGAATATGGAGCCCCAGTTTCGAGTCATGCATGGGATCTTCACTGCTAATTTGTACCCAAGAAGTACAAACCGATCAAATCTCACAAGTCTCATGGTCATGATAGTATACTCCGTTGCAACTGGGACAAAGATTTGCCTTCCAACTCTGATTGTCAATCAGTTTGTCAATGTCATACATACATCTAGAGATTTACATCTGCCATATCCCTGGATTATTTGTAGAATCTGTCAAAGCATTGACTTTCCTTCTACAAATGATCCTGTGCTTCCACTTCAAGTTTTTAATTTTAAAAACATTAGCAAGATGAATCTGATTTATCACGAGTACAAGGAAGGGGGAATTTGAGACGAAGGAGGTGAAGGTACTAGTGTCCCTCAAGCTGAGGAAATCGAGATGGAAGGTGGTGAATCTGTCAGAGTTGATCCAATTCCATCTATGTCAATCCCTGGACATACTAAACGATACAAGCTGGATAGGATCGGGGTAATTCAGCGGGACATTCAATCAGTGCAAGAGCGACTTACAATCTTGGAGCATGTTGTCCTCAAGGTACAACAGTCTGTGCAACAGTTGGTCGATCTGATGACCTGTCGGTGAGATGACACAGCTCCTTGTCACTCTGCTCCTTAGCACTGACTTCTAAAAGTTGTCACACACTCACTCTTTATCTCAGCGTATGAACTATGATATCTTTTTAAAGTTCTATTCTTTCTTGAGTGCATGTGACAGCTCTCTCTCTCTCTTATTTACACAGGTTGGATTTTATTTTTTTTATTGTGATTTCCCTTGGATGGGATGAAACATTGGTTACAACTTTTGGTGACTCTGAAATATTTTTTATTTTACTTGGATGATGGATTGTAATACTGCTGTCTGTGGCAGTATATATATATTTTTATACTAATTGATATGGATGAATTCAATTCATATTTCATTGCCATTCTTTATGCTTATGAAATGACTATGCTGATTGTTTCATCTATTTACTTCCTGCCTTAAGTAATGTATGCTTATCCTATTGAATATCTATATACTTCTACCTGTCTGTGGTTCTCCCATATGCTTAAATTCTTCAGTCAATATCACTTATTATGCCTTTGCCAATGATTGACAAAAAGGGGGAGAAAAATTACAAACACCCCTATGCAAAATTGGATATTTGTGCTCTTATATGTTGCAGGTGTTAGGGGGAACAGCTGCACCAAGAAAGGGGTTTTTGCAGTAAGGGGGAGTAAATTATGGTTGTGTACATGGAAGTGTTAGAATTTATAAAATCGTGTAATCACATGTACACACAACTTAGGATGTATCTGTCTCGATATTTTCCTAGGGCGTTTTAGGTATTTTGACACATAATTGACAAAGGGGGAGATTGAAAGTACACCTACTAGTGCCCTGGTTTGTTAATTACGGTGTAAATTGAGTTAATCGGACAACAGTGCCTAACAGGAAGATCAATTCAAATGTCAGCCTCAATTGGTGTGTGGAAGCTCACCATAGGTAAATCATAGCCTTACATCCCTTAATCCAAAACACTAGGTGATTAAAACCCTTAAAACTAAGTAGAACACCTTAGGGTTTTAGTGTAAAAAAACTTTTTACCAAACAGGAAAATCTTCAAGTTTTCTTACCCTGTCGATTATATCAATTCACCTTTCGATATGATCAACCTGCTCTGTCGATGTCCTCAGCATCTCAATCGATACAATCGAGTGAGGACAAAAAGCATCTAGCAACCAAACATTCATCTGAATGATTTATCGATAATCGATGTTTCAATCGATATCATCGATATTCGAATATCGATCCCATCGAAAGTGAATCAATAATATCGACAGGCAGTTTTACGGCGCCCTTGTTTTTCTAAAGAAAACTATTATAAGCTTCAATATATGGATGACTGTCCGATTCAATCTGAATTTAAATATCGATCATATCGGAAGTCATTCGATCATATCGACAGTGGGCGCATGTTTCCTCCAGAAAATATTTCATGGTATTTTTAAACGTTGATCGGGGGCCAGTCGAGAAAACGATATTCATATGTCGATCATATCGAGGCCTGGTCGATTGGATCGAGATCGGACACAAACCGTCCAGCAAGCTTATAGGTAAATCTATACAATTTATTGATCCCATCGACACGGACTCCGATATCATCGATATACAAATTCTGATGACATCGGCTATTCCCCGATCATATCTTAGAAACATGAAATATTTCTAAGCTAGTCTCTCTCATGCTTCACCTGTCGATAAATCGATCCCTCTATCGATGGAATCAGAGTTCGAAATTCGATAACATCGATGTGTGTCTCAATCTCATCAACTAGTTGGCAAAAGGTTTTCAAAAGTGAAAATGACATTTGAGTTTGTATCATTGAGAGGCCGGTCGATGCTATCGGGAGTATACCCTCCCTGATATCGACCTTTCTCGATGATATCGAACTTTGTCATAAATGTGACTGTTTAATATCCGTTGGAACCTTTTTCTTATATATAGAGAGAGGTTAGTCTTTATTGCTGGTAGAGAAAGAAGAGAGTGCTTCTGAGTGTTTTAAACTTCATATCATTTATCTTAAGCCCTTTCTCTCAAGGAGTTCATCCTCCAATCCAACCTCATCATTGATATTCAATAGAGTAGATTGGGGAATGAACTTTCGCATTCAAGAATCCTCCACCTACTACCTTAATGGAAAATCATTAAGCTGGGATACCTTAAATGCATAGATGATTGGAATCACTCTATCTTCCTAACGAAAAAATCTTTAGAGAGTGAAATTCCATCATAACCTTGACCCGACCTGAAGCCTAGTATTGGTACATCTTTTGTGTTGCGGATCAAGGGAGCTAAAGACTCTTCATCAATAAGAAGGAGATCTTCATCACTGTGCTAAAAGGGACTCATCAAATTATCTGTAAGTATCTAGAGTCCAGAGGACACTTGTGATCATTCCTTTCTAAGATTAGGTCTTGAGTGTTGCTCACCCTTTGAAATCCTCAAAGGAAGCCTCCGACGGGATTGTACATGTGGGTGGTTGTGTGGACCCTTTCTCTATGTGGGCATAAACATCTGGTTAAGAGTGAACCAGTAAAACTCTGAGTTATGAGGTGAACCGTGTAAAACCTCTGTTAGGGTCTTAAGGTAAGATCCTTGGCCAGTGTGCCTAAACCGGGTGCTATGTGTTGACCCTTGCTCATGAGAGCATAAACAGTCAGCCTCTGTGTAGGTTGTAAAGGTTGAAGGTGAACCTAATTTAAAACCTTAGGTTTGAGGTGAACCATGGGAAACCTCCTAGTGAAATCCGGTACACTCAAGGGTTGAGTGTGGCAGCCGAGAGTGGAGTAGACAAGTAGTCGAACCACTATAAAAATGACTGTTTCTGTGATTGATTCTTGTACTTGATCATTTTGTGATTATATTAATTGCATTCATATCTGCTCACACTTCACACACACAGTCACATCCATCATAGACTATAACTACTTCATGCTTATTAAATTGAATAGTTTTGTGATTGGATCCTCTACTGGGCTTGGAAGTAAGTAGAGTTACATTTAGTAATTTTGAAAATTGCGTACCTGTTAGGATTAAGTGATAGAATTTTTAATATAACTCATAAATCTTTAAAAAGTCTTATTCACCCCTCTTTAGGACATATTGGCATATTCCTAGTTCAACTCAAGCGGTCTTCACCGATATCTCACCTTAACCCTATAACTCTGCAATGACTCATTAGCCTACTGAGCCTCAATCACTCTTACGACAAGAGAGGGTTGAATCGATGGGCTCGATAACTGTACGATAGAAGACTGCAGACTGAACTCAAAATCATACTCTGCTATATTCTCAAGCATCCTCCACTCCTAGACCATCATATGCGCCACCAGGCCTTGTGGCTGACTGGTGAGGGCATTCACTACCATGTTCTTATTGCCTCGTTGCTATTGAAGATCGAAATCATTGTCCTTCCGGAGCTCCATCCAGCGCCTCTGCCTCATGTTCAGCTCAGACTGATAGAATAGGTACTTCAGACTCTTGTGGTCAGAGAAGAGCTCGAACTAACCCCATAGAGGTAGTGTTTCCACACCTTCAGTGTGAAGATGATTGGTACTAGCTCCAAATCATGCTTGGGGTAGTTCTGCTCATAGACCTTGAGCTGGCGAGACACAAAGGCCACCAGTTTCTCATGCTGCATTAGGACAACACCTAAAATAATATACAAGGCATTAGTAAAAACTATAAATCCATAACTCCTAGAGGGAAGAGTGAGCATAGGTGCGGATGTCAGACGGTCCTTCAACTCGGTGAATGCCTACTCACATGTGTTGCTCCAAATAAACTCTACGCCTTTTCGAGTCAATCTGGTCAATGGAGTTGCAATATGGGAGAAGTCACCAATGAAACGTCGGTAATAGCCCGCTAAACTAAGAAAACTGTGGATCTCTGATGTTCTTGTGGGCTGTTCCCATTGACGCACTAGCTCAACCTTCGAGGGGTCCACTGCGACACCCTCCCTCATCACCATGTGACTGAGGAACTTCACCTCCTTCTGCAAAACTCGCACTTCTCCAACTTCGCATAAAGCTGGTGTACGTGAAGGGTCTGCAAGGAAATCTCCAGATGCTGCTTGTGCTCCTTATAGGTCCTCAAATAGATCAGAATATCATCGATGAAGACTATAATAAACTGATCAAGATATGGGCGGAAGACCTCGTTTATCAACTGCATGAAGGCCGCGGGTCCATTGGTCAATCCGAACGACATGACCTGAAACTCAAAATGACCATAACGCGTCCTAAAAGCCGTTTTCAGGATGTCCTCCTCTCGGACCCAAATCTGATGATAAACAGAACGTAGGTCAATCTTCAAAAAAAAACTACACACCTTGCAGTTGATCAAATAAATCATCGATCCTCGGGAGCAGATGCTTATTCTTGATCGTGACCCGGTTGAGATCGTGGTAATTCATGTAGAGCTTCAATGAGTCATCCTTCTTCTTCACGAAGAGTACCAGTGCCTCCACGGTAAACTGCTCGGATAAATAAAGCCTAACTCATGCAACTTGTCCAACTGTTTCTGCAGTTCCCACAATTTAACGGTGCCATATAATACACGGCCTTCGAAATAGGCGCAGTACTGGGCACGAGATCAATCTAAAACTTGGTGTGTCGACGAGGTGGTAAACCTGGAATCTCTTGAAATACATCAGGAAAATCACAAACCATAGGCAAATGGTCAATGCTCACCACTATGGGCTTCTTTATGGCACATGACGTCAAATAAGACAACGGCTCTCCTCTAAGCTTGACAATGAACTAGAACTGTGGCAAGTCGGGTATACAGAACGTGACTGTCCTCGTAGAGCAATCCAATATGGTGTGGTACTCGATGAGCCAATCCATGCCCAGGATGTCATCGAACTAAAACATCGATAATGCAAATAGATTGGCAGGCAAAAAGATATTCTCAACTAGAACGGGACAAGACGAGCAAAATTGACCTAACATTGCCGTCTTCCCCAAGGCAGTCGATACTGATAATCCCTCATGAGCAAACTCCAATGGTAAACTAGTCAATCGACAGAAATTCTTGGCCATAAAGGAATGCGATGCACCAGACTCAAATAACACACGTGCAATGTATGCAGAGACTAAAAGTATACCCTTGATGACCCCTCCAGATGACTGTGGGTCCTGCTGAGCCACATAGAATCTAACCTGAGCCGTTTGAGGAGGTGCCTATCCCCTCTAAGCGTGTTGCTACTACTACTGTCGCTAAGGCGTTCGAAACTGCTATCTCTGCTACTGTGACCTCGGAGGTTGGTGCTGATGATGCTGCTGAGGGGGCCTTGGCAGTGGGGGGTACTGTCGCTACTGCTGTGGGGTCTCTGCTACTGTGATGAAGGCTACTTTGGACCTTTCTGCTACTGTTGTTAGGGGCAGGGACACTCTTAGATACGGTGCCCCGTCGCACCACACCTAAAACAGGTGCCGAAGAACTGCCTCGGAGGTGGTGCTGGAGGTGCTGCTGGCACTGAGAAGGCTAGGCGATTTGTGCGCCCCTGCTGTGGTAGACGCTGCTAGGAGTCACTGGAGGGAGCTTACCTCTTATGTTCTCTCCTTTGACCATGATCACTCTGAGAACCAGCCCACTCAACCTAAAAAATCTAGGCCTTTCGTACCACCTCCTCGAAAGTTGGGAGCTCATGCTCAACAACACGACCTCGAAGACTATAACGCAAGTCATCCTCGAAGAGGCGGCCTATCACTCCTTGTCATATACTAGATGTGGCACGAATCTGGACAGCATTACGAAACTAGCCGCATACTGAGCCATTATCATATCACCCTGCACCAGGGCCTCGAACTCCAATGCTCGATGTCGTCCGATGTGATCAGAAAAATACTGTAGGTCAAACTGATCAAAAATTTCTTCCCAGGTCCACTCAAAATCGATGCCTACTGCTCAGGAGATTCATGCCCACTAGTGCTCAACCTCTCTATGGAGAAGAATTATAGCTAGACCCACCGCTAGGTCGTACATCCCATCGTATCAAATATCTTCTCCACTTCAGAGTGTCATCTCTTAGCTGCTGTCGGGTCTAGCTGAAATGGCCAAGCTATATGTCCTAGAGGGGATGAACAGAACTATGCCAAATTTAAAATAAATATAGCAGAATTAAAGAAAAAGACAATCAAAATAAATAAGAGATCACAATCCACAATGCAATATAAAATGCAACCTCAATTCAAGTCTTGAGAGGCTGATACAAATTACGTTCTAAGGACAACCTTACACCATAAAAACAGGATTTATGGTAGGACAACCTTACTAGAACAATTAATATCAATATCCCAAACTGAAGAGGAATAAAGAAAATAAAGCAGGAATAGAAATCCTAAATTATTACAACATTCCCCACAACACTTGAAAAATAAAAACTTACAGCATTTACATCCACATATACATCCCGCAAATGAATAATTAAAGATAGAAAAATTAACCACACAACCACAAAATACAAGGGATTATAGTGGTTCTCCTGTGTGTACACTAACTGTTAATAAACAGCCACACAGCTACTCCACTCCTAATATCCTCACATAGTGGATATTAGAATTCACTATCAATATAGGTTTTCCAGGTTCACCTAAAACCTTCATAATTATCTTTTTCTATGGGCTTACACAATTATAAAAAACTCCACTTCTGAGTTTTATTGGCTTCCTCAGATAACCAACAAAATGGGACTTTTCTGGAAAATTTCAAATGAAAAATAAATAAAGTAAATTACACAAAATGTGAAATACCTGAATTTTTTCTTTGTTGTAGCAGCCCGAAAGAACCAAGTTAGAGTAGAGGTTCGAATGTCAAAGTTCAATGTCCAATACTCACTTTATAATGGTTCTAAGTTCTAATTGATTTTAAATTAAACCAATTGGGCTAGCTTTAATTGATTTTTATTCTAGAAAAAGGAAAATAAAACTTCCTCTTTTTAGATCAGATTGGAACACAAGAAACAAAATCAATTTAAAAAGCTAAAGAAAGAGAATATTAAATATGCACAGTTAGCTTAAATGGAGCACATACTTATCTCTTAGAAGGTCAGATTAAAATTGCTTGAGTTCTCTTAAACATTCTGAGATTCGTGCTCTATTTATATGTGAGCAAATCATATCTTCGACTGGTCTAGTAGTCGCTACGACTGGTCGTAGGGCCAACGGATATTTGAAAATTTGAGCACGATAAGATAAGGCAGTTTCACGACTGGTCGTAGGTAGTTTACGACTGGTCGTAAGTCACCTTCGACTAGTCGTAGGTTGCTCATGACTAGTCAAAGCCAAGAAAAATTCAATGATGTAGTTTGAGTCGTAAGTTCACGACTGGTCGAAGGAGCAGTCGAAATTATTTATACGACTGGTTGAATAGACCCTAGGACTGGTCGAAGCTTAACAAAAAATTCTGAATTTTTACAACAAACTTATGACTGGTCCAGGAAATTCTTAGACTGGTCGAAGCAGTGCTAGGACTAGTCGAGTAAGGTCTAGGACTAGTCTTAGAACAGACCAAATTTCTAAATATAAAATATTTGTATTATGTATCTGAAATAACCTACTCTAAAGGTCAACCTAAGGTCAAACATACCTTAATAGTGAAGTAAGGACATTGAACCCTTAAGATATAGAACCTTTAAAGAAAGTGAAGCTTGAAACCATAATGTAGCTTGTCCTTAAAAGCTTCAAATACGCAATCTTGAATCTTGACTTGTAACTTGTGAATTCAGTTGAACATTCTCAAATCTTAACTTGTAAACTTGTCTTATCTTTCAAAGTCAATCTTGCGAGACAATGTCGTGACTTGACATATCTTGAGTTGAGCATTGTGTTTCACTGATGTAGTCAACATTCATCCACTGTGACTCGCTTCATCCATACTGTGTTTCGAACATGTATGTAATTTCACAAAGTAATGTTTTTAGCACCACAAATTTGACAACATAAAGGGGCTTTCAACCATAGCATTTATACTGGCTCGCCTTAAAAACACAGGGGATCGAGCTATCAGAACTCTCGAAGAAGGGTGCTTACGCGGTCCTGCTCCACCTAGGCTGGGGAAACAACAGGGTGCCTACCCTGCCACTGAAGGATGGTTGTCACATCCTACAACATCTGCTGTAACTGGGAGGCACTCATGAGTATGGTCAGATTTGCATCGGTCTTAGTTAGAGGAGGTGCATCCTCAGGCTGGGCAGTAGGAATCTCTGGTGGTGGAGTGGGGATCATAGGTGGTAGATCGGGAGTCTCAGGTGGTGGAGCCAGAGTCGCAGGTAGTGGAGGGGGAGTCAATCAGGTCACTCTACTGGGCGGCATGTCCTACCGGAAAGAGAAAAGGCACCTATCAACTTTAAAAACTCTTGAAGGCACGCATGTTAAGGATCTATAACCAAAAGATCATTAAGCTATCCGAACTCGGGACTTAATCATTCATAGTAGACATGTAATGTTATTTTTAGTTATTCCTAATTTATGCTTAGATACCAACTTCATAATGCCCCAAACTCAAAAATCAGGCTCACAAAATTTTTGATTGCCGAATCTGGTGCTAACAGCCCCTGTAGAACCCTATTCTCGGCTCCTGGCACCCATTTACTAAGTTCTGATCCTGGGATCCTATAAGGAGGATTTTCGATGTGAGTTTGATTCGTAATAAGCATAACTAAAGGTATAACCCATAAATAACAATGAAAAACTCTATCACTTTTCCACAATGAAAAAAAACTTATAAGTACAATGCACATAAAGGAAAATACAATGATGATAGATAAAAAAATCTAAGATGATCTGCTACACGCTCTTGGCTCCGCGTTGCTACGATCCAGCGTCACCTGCACGCAATAGTCGTGTATATGCTTACAGAAAGCTTAGAGGGGGTGAAAGTGTGTGCCCAATATAGTAATATAATTATGTAAAATTAGAGTAATGCAGAATATGCTGATGAATCCATGAATACTATTAGTCGTTTCAAGGTCATGCGATGCAAGGCATGAATGATGTTGGCCATACTAAGGCCATGCGATGCAAGATGCAACTCGAGCATACCAATCCTCATCTGAGTCCACATACCAATATAATTTAACTCTAGAATATCACTGGGTTTAGTGCACTCCAAACCAGATTATCGCCCCATTACACGCAATAAGGTCAGTGGAAGTGACTTCACTATCTGCCTGCTAATATTGGGCTCGACTCGTTGATCGCGAACCCGTTCCTCTAACTGGTCAAACTTAGCCTAGCTTTACCCCTCCCCCCTCTCAGGCGGGTAAGGCTGCACCCCCTTCCAACCAACCACGGCACAGTGGAAAGAGCGGCCTTCTGTTAATCGATACTTGGCGCTCATACATACACTTAGTTTAGACGTTAGAGCAACCTCCTGGAACTATAAGGGTTTAGGTAATTTCACCCAGGGACATCTATAGCACCTCATGTAGAATAAGATTTTCAGTGTCCAATCCTTCTAACCACGATACGCCCGTGGAGGCTACGACCCTGATGTCGTTAGGGCGTATAGTAATCATGTCACATAATGCGAAATGCATGAATCACACTATCCAGTCATGCAACAATCCTGTGCATACTGCGCCCTCATGTGGGCAACTCCCCCATCAGAGAGTCCCATAAAGGTCCACCCAATTGGCATGTGCTATGATCAATCACTCCTCACATCAAGCATACATATGATGTGTATGAGCATGGATCATAGAGTTATTCTAAGCATATTATATGATGGTGATGATGTACTCCCCCTTATATCAAGGTTAGGCCTAAGCGGCTTGCCCATAATCCTAGGGATCCGAAAAGGGTTCCTTCACTATACTATTGAATGGCCCACTAGATTCTCTAAGGGGCCCAAATGAGTCCTAAATGGACTCCAAAATAAAAGAAGTCATCCTACTAACAACCAATGGGGGCCCAACCTCTTGGGATAGCCTAATGAGAATAGATGGATCATGCAAATGGGGCCCAATAATTAGGGTCATCCCACTTAGAGAATGATGTGAATGGGCCTAATAAGGCCTAAGGTAAGGTCAGAATGAGGACGTTTAACCAACATTGCTCCTAAAGAGTGGCCCACATAAGGAATTCATACACAACGTAACGACCATACATCACATTGGGGCTCACATACATCGCATCGGGCTTTATACAAGGGCCTCAAATGTATCACAATGGGCCGCACCCATGGGTCTCAAATACATCACAGTGGGCCTTGCCCATGGGCCTTGAATGCTTCATATTGAGCCTTAATGGATGGCTATAAATATAACAAATGGGCCGAATTAAATGGGCTATATCAAATGGCCTGAATCAAATGGACCGATTCAAATGGGCCATATCAAATGGGCTAAATCAAACGGGCTGATCAAATGGGCTGATTCAAATGGGCCGATTACAACAAAATTTATCTATTTTTAGAGATCAATAAAGAGTATTATATAAAAATGATTCATATCAAAAGATCAATTGGACCATACCACATCTAACAGTGGTGATAAGGGTTCCCACTATTAAAATCCCAATGGGCTCCACCTTAGTATTATTTCCCATCTAGTCTGTTCATAAGGTCATAGAGGAAGAAAAAATATCATTTTGGTCCAAAACCCTGTAACCCAAGGGGTTTTCAATGGTAGACGTTCATCCTACTATTTTTTATAGTCTGGTCCACTTAATATTAGATCTATCTTTTTTTTTTTATCTCAAGCCTTGAGGCGAGCTAGCCAAATGGATGGATGGCTTGGATGAACCAGATCCACCAGGGTAGGGTCCACTAACATGGCCCACCATGGCGAGCACACCAAATAGATGGACGGTTAGGATGTGTACAGTGTGTCCCATCCACATGGACGGCTGGAGTGGGTGCAAACCACTCCACAAGAGGTCCCATAGACCCAGCAGATGTCAAAACAACAGCTATATAGCTTTTGTATGACCCTCAAACGACATAGGTGGGTCCCACGTGTGGCCTACCATAAATTATATAAAATAAAATAAAATATTATAATTACTATTATTATTTATATCTTAATATTATGTTTTATAATAATATAACCACCTAGCATCCACCCTTCCATTGTCGGACGCTGGATGCATTACGGTGGAGTCATCACATGGGTGTGGCCCACCTAAATACATTTAATATAATATATTATATTATATATATAACCAATGTAATATATATATATATATTATAAAATATAACACAATATGTATAATATTATATTACAAAATATAACATCCAACATCCAGAGAGTAATGCTGGATGGTTGGATCCCACGGTCGGCAAGGTGGGTCCACATGGTGTGGCCCACCAAAAATTATTTTATTATTATTATTTTTTGGCTGATGTTGTGTTTTGCCAATGTGCAACACATATGTGGTGGGGTCCGCACTAGTGGACTACCCCATTGACCAAGATAATATTCGTGTTTTCTTACATCTAGGTTGGCTCGAAAACGAGTAGCAAGTGGGCCACATCTGCTGGACTTCCAAGAAAATTGGAACGGTCTAGATCATTGGACACATCAAATGGGCCACACACATCATCACCATCATCAAAGTAAGAAGAAGAGAGAGAAAGAGAGAGAAGCGTGAGAAGGGGAGGGACCCCGCCACTATTGGGCCCTCCCTTACACAATACATACATCAAGTGGGTCCCACAACCAGTGGGCCCTTAAAAAATTAAAATTTAACAGTGGATCACCCACCTATTTCCTCCTCCTTAGTCTGATGGAACGCTAAACTCCTTGGCTTCAATCTTAATGAAAGGTGATGAAGAATGAAGGGTTGAGATGGGAGGTGAGAGGGTTAAGGAGTGGGCCACACACAAAACTCTCTCATAGAGATTAGGAGAGCTTGGACGTGGGATTTTTGGTTGCTTGGAAAATGGGTTTGAGAAATGAGAGAGAGAGAGAGAGAGAGAGAGAGATAGAGAGAGAGAGAGAGAGATGGGTGATGGAGTGATGGAGTGATGGATGGGAGAGAGATGAGTTGTGTAAGAGTTTGTTGACTTTTGGGGTAGCTTGTGTAAGAGAGGTATGGGTTGTGATGGGTTGAGTGATGTGTTGAGTGATGGGTTGAGTGATGTGAGTACTTGACTTGTACTTCACCCTTAATGGGATTGATTGATTGATTGAGGTGACATTAAGGTAGAGTTTCTCTCAGAATTGCAAATGCACAGCGTTTTCCTCGAACTAAACGTGGGCCCACATCTCCTGGCCCAGGTATCGCCTCAACGCACGATACATGGCATAGGAACCGTGGTGATGACGTGGTCAATAGGGTACAAGTCTCGGGTTAAGTCAACTCAGATTGACAGGGAGCGACTTAGGGTCGGGCGCATACACCGATTACAAGTCAGAGGTTGTCAAAATTTGACAGGGAGGATCGCGGGAATTTTTAGAATGGTACGGACTAAGATATGAGTCTTACATTTCTTGTATTTGTTCTATGGTGTTTATATGATTATTCATGAATATCTCATTTCCTTGATAATTCACCTCTTTCTTCCCTTGTGAACTTGTGACAAAAGCGAGAGAAGCTTGAAAAATAGGCATGCATGTTTTGGAATGTTTTGAATATATGATATATGATGCATGTTAACGATAGGAAAATGAGTATGCTTAAATTCTTGGAGAATGCTATGGAATGGAAGGTTGTATGTTATCATATGGAGAAAGTGCAAATTGAGGGGGTGTAGTAAAATTTTACAATCTTCAACAACTCGTTTACAACTAGAGTACAAGGATATAGGGCTTCATTTGAATTTTTGTAATACTAAGTATTTTGTCACAAAATTGACAAAGGGGGAGATCCTAAGTGCTATAATGTTTAAAGAACATTTTATACCTTGTTTGTTAAATTTCGTCTTGTTAATACATCTTAGCAAATGATCTTCAAGATTGGTTCAAGATCAAGGTTCAAGCCTAGCTTAAGTTGAAGATCAAGCTTAAGCTCAAGCTTAAGATGAAGATCAAGCTCAAGCTCAAGTTGAAGTATACAACATGAAATCAAAGATCTACTAATGTTCTAGTATAAGATCAAGCTCCTCAAAGAAGTTTAAGACTCTAATCTACTTCAAGACAATGAAGTTTAGTCCATATAGGTATTATAAACTCTAAAAAGACCTTAGGTTTAGGTGCTTTCAAAATATATTTTAAATTGGGCTTTTATACTTATAGTTGGATGAGTTTCGACCAGCCTAAGTTGTGGCTCGACCAGTCTATGAATTTCTTGACCAGTCCCAGTTTAAGCTCAAGTGAAACGGAAATTTTGTTAGATCTTCAACTAGTCGAGTGGATTCCTCGACTAGTCGAAGGACCCTTTTTGACCAGTTGAGCATTCCTCAACTGGAAATCCAATAACTAATTCAGTTCAGATTTTATCTCCTTCGACTAGTCAAAGAACCTGTTCGACCAGTCGAGACCACCTTCGACCAGTCTAACAGAGCCATCGACCAGTTGAAAATCTATTAGATCTTATCCCACTCAAAATTAAAAATTTGTTAGAACTTGTAAGTGCTATGATGTATTAAGCACACTTTGTTGTTATATTTCGATGAGACAGAACAATTTAGAGTGTGACTTGTTCGTATGATGGAAATTTCACCTTCAAGTGAAATATGATGGAAAGTTAACTTTCAAGATCATCATCATATGAAGATTTGAAGTACAAGACATAAAGATCAAGCTACTACTTTAGTCTTCTATAGTGAGTCTACTTCAAGTTCAAGCTTCTAATGCAAATCTACTTCAAGTAGAAGATCTGAAGTTTTTGAAGATTTGAGTTCAATGTCTAATATTTCATGTATAAGTGACCCTAGAAAGACCTTAGGTTTAGGTCCTTTATTATGCATATTATCTACTGGTTATTATACTTTGAATAGGCTTAAATTCGACTAGTCTTAGCCTATGTTTGACTAGTTCAGGAATTGCTTCGACCAGTCCAAGTTTCAAACTCAAATTTTGAGTTTTTCTGGTTGATCCTCGACCAGTTGATCACCCTGCTTGACCAGTCCTGGAGATTTGCCCGACCAGTCGTGGGGAGCTCGACTCAAACTCCAGCAACATATTTTTTACTCCCATGACCAGTCAAGGGCTTTGTTCTACCAGTCGAGTAAGTCACTCGACCAGTCGAGCAAGCCACTCGACCAGTCAAAGGTTAGTTTTATCAAATCACGCTAGAAAATTTTAAATTTTGTTGAGTATAAGACCAGTCGAAGGAGACCTTAGACCATTCGAAGGAACCATGTTTCAGCCAATAAATAGAGATCTTTTCTCATTCCAAATCACTCAATTAAGCCACAGAAGGCTTCCAGTTTAAGAGAAAAGCCCCCGTCATTATCAAGCTATAGTCCGGTAATTTTAGATCTTTTAAATAGCTTATTATTTTTGCAAATCCTTGATCTCTATTATGAATTTGATTTTCTTTTAAAGGGAGTTTTTATTCTACCCTTTAGAGATCTAAGGATTTCAAACATGTAGCCCAAGGTTTGAGATAATTTAAAATCTATTTAGAACCTATAACCCTTGATTATATTTGTTAGACATTGAATATCTACATCAAGAGAAGCGGTTCTACGGGCTACATCAAGCAGCATCTTTAAGAAGAAGATAAGTTCTTTTTATTTATTTTTTTTAGAATAGCTGGAAAAATCTCTGTAATGGTTTTAACTGAGATCAGTTAGAAAATCTCAGCATGGGGTTTGATTTATCTCAGTTAGAAAATCTCAGCATGGGGTTTATTTTAATAGCCCAATTGAAAACACAACTGTATAGGTTTTGAAGTGAGCCTGAGAAAACCTTGTTTCATAGTGAATGTCAATTTCATGTGGGTTGTGATTATTGGGAGTGGAGTAGTTATGGATGTTTGGGAATAGTTGGTGTACACACTGAACCACTATATCTCTTTGTGTTTGAGGTGGATGATGATGTATGCGATGGATGTGTGCTAAATGTTTGTAATCTCTTCTCTCATGTTCATGTGGTAAATGATTGTAATAGATAGCTTCCATTATTTGCCTCTTAATTTAGTTTGTGATCTTGATCCTTACTACGTTCAAGAAATCAGGTTATCCTACCATAAACATTTGTTTTTAGTATAAGATTGTCCTTAGAACAAAGGTTTGAATCAATTTCTCGATACTATTACGATTGAGATATGCGATTGATTCACTTATTTATTATTTTTGTTTAGTAATTTTTTTATTTTGACATAGTCCTATTTACCCCCCCTCACCCCTTTAGGACTGAGAGCTCACCCTTTTTAAGTGTATCAGAGGTAAGTTGCTCATTTACTTGGATTAATTTCCTAAGCTTATCGATATAGAGCTTTCATCATATCAAATTTCGATAGCTTGTCTATTACTAGACCACCACCCTTTGATGGCTCAAACTATACTTATTGAAAAGCTAGAATGAGGATTTTCTTGAAATCCATTAATGAAAGCATGTGGCAAGCCATGGTAACCAAATGGAAACCACTGGTGTCTGACTTTCTAAGCAGTGATGGAACTAAGTCCATTAAAGAAATGCCTTTTTATTTATGAACCATACCTCAGAAAAATGAGAGCAGTGAAAATGCAAACGCCTTCAATGCCATTACTTGTACTCTATCACCTGATGAATTCAAAAGAATTATATCATGTGATACAGCTAAACAAGCCTGGGACATCCTTAAAATGACACATGAAGGAACAACTGTCATGCCCCAAACTCGAAAACCGAGCTCATAAAATTCTCGATCGCCGAATCTGGCATCGACAACCTCTGTAGTACCCCATTCTCAGCTCCTGGCACCCATATACCAGGTTCCGATCCTAGGATCATACATGGAGGATTTTCAATATAAATTTGTTTCATAATAAGTATAACCCACAAACAATAAGCCAAAATATCACCACATATCCACTATGAATGAAAACTTGAGTGCAAAGCGAAAAAGGAAATACAATGATAATAATAAAAAAAACTCCAGAAGCTCTGCGGCACGCTCCTAGCTCCTACTCAGCTATAGCTTAGCGTCACCTGCACACATTAATCATGTATAAGCTTATAGAAAGCTTAGAGGGTGGTGTAAGTGTGTGCACAAGGAAAGTGTCAAGTATACAATATCAAAGTAATGCAGAATCATGTTGATAAGTCCATGAATGCTATTAGCCGTACCAAGGCTACACGATGCAAGACATGAATGCTATCAGCCGCTCCTAGGCCATGTGATGCAAGGCCTACATAGCTAATGTCATATGCAAGATGCAGCTCAAGCATACCAATTCTCATCTGAATTCACATATCAATCCAACTCATCTTTAGAGCATCATATATTAGTACATTTCTCTTTGGATAATCACAGGGTCTAGTACACTATACACAAGATTGTCGCCCCACACTGGACACAACATGCAAGCAAAAGAGACCTCACTACCTGCCTAACTTTTAGTTTGTTAATATCTACCCAGTACGTCGGTAGTGGACCCATTTATGAGCTGGTTAGACTCATCCTAGCATTGCCCCTACCCTCTGGCAGGTAAGGCCACACTCCCTTCCAACTGACCATGACACAGTGGGAGACGTGACCGCCTGATATTCAGCTCTCATGCACTCATACATCCACTCGGTCTAGACATTAGAGCATTCTCTTGGTACCATGAGGGTTTGGAAACTTTCACCCTAGGACATCTATGGTGCCCCCGTACTTTAACAAGTATTTTCGGTATCCAATCCTTCCATGTACACTATACCTGTGGAGGCTACAGCCTTAATGTCATTAAGGCATACAGTAATTATAACACACAATGCAAGATGCATGAGTCACACAATCTAGTCATGCATCAATCCTACATGTACCGTGCACTCATGTGGGACAACTCCGCCTATTAGGGAGTCCCATAAACAACTTACCCAATGACATATGCAATGGTCAACCACATCTCATAACAAGTACACAGATGATGCGCATGGGCATGTATCATGAAGTTATGCTAATGTTAAGGGTCAAATATTACATATTAGACCCCAGTTATCACCTGAATTTACGAACATGATACTGTTTAATGGACTATTTTAATCGTATTTGTGATGCAATGTGTATTTAGGAGCTTGGACTAAAAAAGGGTACTAAAAGTATGAATTTAACGCTCTAAAATCACTAAGGTAAGGGACGGACCCCAGGGATCGAGATTGAAGAATTTACACACCAAAGATCTAAGAAAATTAAGTGATTGGGTTTAAATGGGCCTGAAAGTGGTCCAAAATGTAAGATCACAGGGTTTCGACCATCCATTCAACGCGAAACTTTATATCTAGCCTGAGGACCACAAATTAACCATACATATCGAATTTTAGCCCTCGAATGCTTGTGAAAGTAGCCCAATGGACAGATCAGCCCATAAATAATTAATCTAGGGCCCACCTAATCTCTGGATATTCTTCAATTTTGGTCTCAACCCTTTGAGCGAGATGGGAAGGTAGATGGACGGTGTGGATTTATTAGAAATATCATTATAGGGCCCATACGAGTGTTGTACGTGCACTGCAGCAAGTGCACTGAATCCATAACAACGGTCAAACAACGTTTGATTGCACCATCCTGGCTTTCCTAAATAGAGAAGGAGATTCTCTGTTCTCTCTCAAGCACGACTATCCACTGGACGATTGGTGGGCCATCAAAACAAACACAGATGTATGATCTGAACTGCCCATTCAAAGTAGATAACGATCACGACCAAGACCAAGGTGAGATTGGTTCGTAGCATGGCAAGGATCGTACTCCACCTTGCTGGACAGCGGGACGATCTCTGCACAATCTACTAGGTGGGCCACATCAACTGTCAGTCAAAACATTCAATCCCAGACTGAAATTTCACCATGGAGCTGATGGAAGGTGTGGATTTCTCAAACATCAAGGAATGTGGGCTCTACTATTTACACAAACTCAATCTTTTGCAAGCGTTACGCATTAACGCATGTACGAAAATTGCCTAGCTTTTATGGGTTGTTGTGCGACCATGGTGTTGTCCAAATCCATGATCTGAACCGTCCAGAAGATGCAAAAGGTGGGGCCAACACCATCTACGAAGCTAAAACAAGCTATACAGCCATCCTGAAAATCCAGCAAACACAAGCTATTTTTACATTTTAAGCTGCGTAAAATAGGGAGTGTGTTCCATCGACCTAGCTACCGCCTCTTGTGTGTAAAGCTCCATCTCAACCACCTCCTTGCATTGCTATAAAAGAAAGACAAAAGAGAGAGTTTGAGATCTATCTTATCCTTGGACGTGGGTCACAAGAGAGAGAGAGAGAGAGAGAGAGAGAGAGGAGAGAGAGAGAGAGAGAGAGAGAGAGTAGAATGTTGCTTCTTTTTTTTTTACTATTTTTCTTATGAATTTTTGAGAGAGCTAGCCTAATCATGTTAGGCTAAACCTCTTAACTAGGACTAAGAGGTGAAGCTTGTGGCGTGATGGGTAGTATTCTACATCTTGGATTCATGTTTATGAACTGATGTTTGATTCTAGTTTGATTATGAGGAATGCCTTTAGTTTTTAATGGTTTGTTCTGACTTAAATTACAATAGATCTGTGATGACTTTAAGTATTTCCTTTTCATTATTTAATTGTGAAGTGAGGAAGGCCTGTTGTTCACCATTGCCCCTTGGACATGGTGGGATAATGAAATCTTTCCTAACATTTATGCATCTCTTAGATTGGTTGTGGATTGGTTTAATTCTGTTGTTTACTTTGTCTCATGGGCATGGTTTTGTGATAGAATCAACTCTAATTCCCATACCACTCATCTCTTAAAAACTATATCAAAGGAAGTTTAGATTGAGTTTTAGTGATATATCTTCCAACTGGATGAAGATGGGACTCGAAGTCCGTTTGAGTTCATGAATCAAGCGTAGATCTCCCTAACCTCTACAAGTGAATCCATGACACCCTAGTTTCCTACCTATGAATTTCACAAGTCTTAGTTTAATATTTCACCATTACTCTCTTAAAAACCTTTGATTTAGATTTCATCTTTGCCTAGTTTTAGTTCGATTTACTTTCAGATTATGTATAAGGTTCAGTCCCTGTGGATTTGACCTCAGTCTTATCGAGATTATTACTACATCACAACTCTATACTTGGGGTGTGAACAACTAAGTATACTCGTACAATGATGTTGTACTCTCCTCATATAAAGGTTGGGACTAGGTGGCCTACCAATATTCCTAAGGATGCGGAATGGGCTTCTTTCTCCATACTATTATATAACCCACTAAATTCCCTAGGGGGCCCAAATAAGTCCTAGATGGACTCCAAGATTAAAATATTCCTACTAGCAACCAATGAGAGCTCCAATATTTTGGGTTAGCTCAATATGAATAGATGGATCATGCAAATATTAATGGGGCCCAATGATTTGGGTTAACCCATTTAGAGAAGGATGAGAATGGGCCTAACAATGGACTTAAGGGAAGGTCACAATGTGGACATTTAACCATCATTGCCCATACAATGTGGACATTTAACCAACATTGCTCCCAAGGAGTAGCCCACATAGAGTCAAACATATAGTGGGGCCTGTGGCTTCACACAAGGGCCTCATATACATCACAATGGGCATCACACAAGGGCCTAATATACTTTACAATAGGCCTTACACAAGGGCCTAATATACATCACAATGGGCCTCACATAAGGGCCTAATATACATCATAATGGGCCTCATACAAGGGCCTAATGAAACAGCCCATAGCTCTCATAATGGCTGGAAAATAAATGGGCTTCACTCATATTATCTCATACATCAATATTGGGCCTCTTAGGTCAGCCCATAGCCCACATACATCAAGGTAGGCCACATGGGGTAACCCAAAGCCTAAAATAAATGCTAAGGTAGGCTATGTCTAGCACATACAACATTATGGCCCTCTTTAGGCAACCCATAGGCTCCAAAAATATAGTTGGGCCAAGTGTACAATATACTCAACATAGTGGTATACAAATCAACCCATATAGTCCACCATAATGAATGGATAGCACCTCACTATATGAATTCTAAGGCTAGATATTCAACCCATTTGGCTCATTAAACATCTAAAAAATCTGGGCAATCAGGCCCTTATACAATTAGATGAAAGGTGGGCCTAACAAGGCATCAAAGGGGCCCAAATTTTATTCCATATGGTGGTGTATATCATATAAGGAGGTGGGCCTGCTGCTGGACTTTTGGGCCAGCAGCAGTCCAGTCAATCTGAATGTTCAAGGGCTGGATCAGGGCTAAAGCCTCCACAAACACATCGTGAGTGGCTGGATTGGATACCAAAAATGTTTGGTTCTAGCATACAGGCGCCATAGATGTCCTTAGGTAAAAATTCCTAAACCCGATGGTACCAGAGGATGACTCCAACGTCGAGACCGAGTGGATATATGAGCGCACGAGGGCCGAATACCAGGAGGCCGATTCTCCCACTGTGTCGTGGTCGGTTGAAAATGGGTGTGGCCTTACTCGCCCGAGGGTAGGGGGCAATACTAGGCTGAGTCTGACCAGCTCGTGAATGGGTTCGCTATTGACATGCCGGATAGGTATTGACAGACTATTGGCTAAGCGAATAGTGAGGTTTCTTACGCCCACTTGGACTGTGTGGCTAGGAGAGCGACAGTGCCATTTGGAGTGTACTAAACCCCGGTGATTATCCAGATTGAGAATTGTACTGATATTGATGACCTGTATGAGGATTGGTATGCTTGAGTTGCATCACGATCACATGGTCTTGACATGGCCGATAGCATTCATATCTTGCACCTCATAGCCTTGGTACGGCTGCTTGCATTCATGTACTCATTAGCACGATTCTGCATTACTCTGACCTTACGTTCTAAGAACGTTTATATTGCGCACACACTTACTGTAACACCCTGAAAATCGGGGGTCGTGTATAAACTCAACTCCCGAGTTCCAGACCGTCACTTATGCAACAGAAATGGTTATGATTCGATGTTGTCTGATTTAAAGCATTCACATGAGTAAAAGTATACCAAAACTGCAATTCATACTTCAGATCCAGTGATAAAAGCAAGCGGAAGACTAAACAAGATATATATCACTGTATGGAAAAACAAAGTAATCTCAACTGTCTCCAAAGTATGACTACATCTCTGAGTCTCATATACATGTACATAACAAAAGAAAAATTGTTCAAAAAGAAAAGTCCCACTGATGTCCCCTCGATCCAGGTCGCCTACGGGAAGCCGTCATGATACTGCATATACGAGAACTCATCCTGGTCCTCGTCATCATCTAGCTCCACCTCCTGGATCTCGTCGTCACCTGCAACTACAACAGGGTCTGGTGGGTGTTGCAAACACCATCCCGTAACGTGGGAATGAGTGATCAACTCAGTGGAATCATAGAGCAAAGATTAGCATGTTCACAATTCAATCACGCGATAATAGTAAAGCAGTAAATCAGACAAGTCCTAATACTGTTGTTAATGCAAGATGATATGACGTGATGTATGCCCTCACCGACGATCACCCTCATACGGCAACATCTTACGACCGCGGCATGCCACACTCCCTAGAGTGCTCCACATCTTCCAGGCACATGCAATGCTATGGTGATATGATTACCAAGTTGTTATTAGTCCATTCAAACAGCAGGATTGGGAAACTAAGGTACCTCCCTTGTATCAATCCCAACACGGATCCTGTCTAGGGTCGTCACTCCTAGTAATCTCATACGATGTACATTTCGTAGGTCACTGCAAGGGCTGCCAGGGCTGTTGCTCGCACTCGTTGCACCGCTCCCCCATCACTTTATCAATACAGGCCTACTGTACTCTACTGCACGGAAGGGTCGTCGCCTCCCGTGAACTCAGAATACGCTCGCGGTCACTACAAAGGGCTCGTCGCCTGATCAGTGTAGGCCGACAGCTAGAATATAGTGTCCCATACCACCATAATCTGCTCACGAGTCAAGGTGCTCATTGGTCACTACGGGGAGGTTTGTGGCCCCAGCGTAGGCCGACAGCTCGACCACGGTGTCCCATACCACCATGCCCGGCTCATGAGTCTTCGTGGATCAAGGTACCACGGTTAATAGGGTTTACAATGGTAAGTTCAGTACCCTAGGTTCAAGCAGTTATGATACATACAAGGTGAACAAACATCGGCCAGTCGGGTTACTTGACGGGCTCGACTAGCGCGATCGCATCTCGAATTGAACGACATGAAGTGCGTAAAATACTTCGCGTGGCATAACCACTGTCGCCAACTCTCAACACGAATCACATTCATCGACGCGTCGTTCGTGGCTATGACCAGTCAGCCACGAATTCGCTCGGTTACCGACTGCCTGGACTAAGTCAAGTCCCACACATCTATGGAATCACTATAAAAGGTATTGGAATTGAAATACATCATGTGAGCATGTTAGCACATGTTATAACATTCAACTTAAGCAAATCTTCAAGGCATACTTCCCATGCATATTCACTTAAGCAAATCCTCAAGCACATACATTCCATGCATGTAATGAAATCATGCATTTTGTCAACATGTAGAAAATCATTTAGGTCGGCATAATAATTGAAAAATCAATCACAAAGTATCAAATAACATCATTTAATTCAATACATACTAATACAAGCATTTATACAAACACATACACTACACACTTAAGTCTACATATAGTATGTCGACCCAAAGTGTGCAACTAGGCGAATCTCTTCGCCAAACTAATTATGCACGCATTCCTAACTTCCTAATGCGACAACAAACCATGTCAATCACATCAGCAAAATATGAATGTAAACAGTACTTCCTACAAATGACTAAAATGCCCTAAATCTCATATTCTTCGTTAGCTTACGAAACGGGAAACGGAGAGCATTTTGTACATGTCAAACGGCGATGCCGTCAAGAATCTACTATTAAACGACATTGAAAGCGTTGGGAACCGTCAATCAAAGCGTCTAAAATCCTCACCTAGTGTCTTGTAGACTCGGGAATTGAAGCGGAGTGTATATGCTTCGTCTACGGCGAGTAAGGAGCCTAATACATAAGATCCATAAGCTACATCGCTATGGAAACAAGGAAAACTCAAATCAACATCTATTTAGGGTTTTTACTTACCTAGGATTGCGGTGGAATCGCCGGGAAAGCGGTAGAGGAGTGTTGCTTAAGCATGTGCAACACGTAGCACAAGCGGCGGGAAGAACTCTCTCACTCTCTCACAATCTCTCACTCTTTTTCTCTCTCCCAAGCTAGGGCTTCTCTCAAATTCGGATGGGAGAGAGGAGTGAGGGTTTCAACCCCTTTTATAGCCTAAAACATTCCCAAAATAGGCTTGGGAACAATGTTTACTTGGTGCCTAACCAAATCGGGGCCGTTTCGGTCCAAAAGGGCATTTCTGGAGGTCCCCAGGCCAAATGCGGTCGGACTTAAGCTCATGCATACTGGATCTAGCACACATCCAGTTTTCAGACCGGTTGGGTTCCCAGATCGCACGTGGCGGCCCAGTTTCAGTTTAACGGTCACCGCACCAAGATCAGGCCTATAAGTCTCGTGATATATAATAGATATTTTTCCTGATCCAAGGGTGTAATTTGGCTGTATTCTGACGGTCAGAATGCTTAATACTGATGCGTCAAATTTGTGTGCCAGATTTGAATTTGAAATTCCAACTATGTCCCTATTCACACTCTCTTCGGTCCGGGCTCAATGAAATAGCCTGTGATCGTCAGTTGGACTTGATATTCGAAACGATTGCCAAGCCCAGCTAAGTGGTCATAACGGTCTAAGATGGTAGGCATCTGACTTACGACGCGCGGTCTAGATCCAATACAAAGTTTCAAGGAGGTCCCGAGAACAAACCGGCTTAGAGTTTGATCCGAGGCTTTAGAGCATTATAGCACCCTTAGTTCCACTCGCTCCGGGCCTTGTAGAACGTATTTAAAGTGATCAGGGACCATTTCCCAGCTATTCCAACGTTGCACTAGCTAAACTAGTCATATTTTCTAAAGGAATGAATTCTACGCAATTTCGGGTCGAGTTGATACTCGAGCCCAAGTATGGATTTTTCACGGGCGTTACAATCTACCCCCCTTAACAAATAATTTCGTCCTCGAAATTTTGTACCTTTTCGTACTCCTCGAGAAGCTGTGGGTAGTTCTTTCTGATCTCGGCTTGTGTCTCCCAAGTAGCCTCCTCCTCAGTATGATGCGTCCATAGTACCTTCACAAGGGGAATCACCTTGCTACGCAGTACCTGCTCCTTCCGGTCTAAGATGCATGTCGGTCGCAGGATATAAGTAACATCCTCTCCTAACTGCACCTGCTCCCATCTGATGATATGAGAAGGATCAGCAACGTACTTCTTCAGCATAGAAACATGAAATACGTTGTGGACGCTCGCGAGGGGCGTGGGTAAAGCCAATCGGTAAGCCACTGCTCCCACACGATCGAGGATCTGAAATGGACCAATGAATCGCGGTGCCAGCTTCCCCTTCTTCCCGAACCGAAGGACTCCCTTCATAGGGGAAACTCGCAAAAATACATGATCCCCGACTGTGAACTCTAGTGGTCTCCGTCTCGTATCGGCGTAGCTCTTCTGTCTGCTCTGCGCTGTAAGAAGCCGACGTCGAATAATATCAATCTTCTCTGACGTCGCCTGCACCAACTCTGGGCCAATCAAGCTGCGCTCACCGACCTCTAACCAGCAATGCGGTGCGCGACAAGGTCGCCCATACAACGCCTCATAAGGTGCCATGCCGATACTCGCCTGGAAGCTATTGTTGTACGCAAACTCCGCATACGCAAGACAGTCATCCCAACTGTCCTTAAAGTCCAAAGCGCAAGCTCGCAACATGTCCTCCAAGATCTGGTTCACTCGCTCCGTCTGTCCGTCCGTCTGTGGGTGGAAGGCAGTACTGAACTTCAACTTCACACCCTAGCCTCCTGAATGCGAGTCCAGAAAATAGAAGTGAACCGCGTGTCTCTGTCCGACACGATCTCCAACGGAACTCCATGCAGACGCACGATCTCTCTAATATACAATCTAGCCAGCTCGTCTGCAGAGTTCGTAACTCTGATCGGTAGGAAGTGCGCCGACTTCGTCAATCGGTCGACGATCACCCAAATGGAATCGTGCCCCTTCCTCGTCTTCGGCAACCCAGAAATGAAGTCCATGGAAATGAAATCCCACTTCCACTCTGCAATCGGCATAGGCTGCAAAAGTCCAGGTGGTCGGCGATGCTCTGCCTTCACCTGCTGACAAGTGAGACAACGGGACACGAACTCAGCTATGTGGGTCTTCATACCTTCCCACCAATACGTCCTCTTCACGTCACGATACATCTTCGTGCTGCCTGGATGCATCGCGAGTCTAGTAGAATGCGCAGCCTCGAGAATCTCTCGTCTCAAGTCAGGGACATCAGGAACGCATAGGCGGCCACGATAACGTAAGCCCCCATCCATGCCAACTCGCCAGTCGGCGTCAGCATCATCACTGGCCTGCTCTCGAAGCTCAGTAAGATACGCGTCGTCCCTCTGCGCCTCGATGACACGGTCATCGATCTGGGATCGCACCTGAACATGTGCGATGAACTCAAATGGCTCCTCTACGGTGAGTTTCTGCTCAAAGTCTCGCAAAAACTCAACCATATCCCACTCGGCAACCATCAGCGGAGCCGCAAACTCTATCGCCTTCTTGCGGCTCAACGCATCAGCCACAAGGTTCGCCTTCCCAGGATGGTAAGAGACTTCAAACTTGAAGTCCTTCAGCGTCTCCATCCATCGCCGCTGCCTCATATTCAAGTCCCGCTGTGTGAATATGTACTTGAGGCTCTTGTGGTCGCAAAAGAGCTCGAACTCCTCTCCGTAGAGGTAATGTTTCCAGAGTCTCAGTGCGAATATAACGGCTGCCAACTCCAGGTCGTGTGTAGGGTAATTCTCCTCGTGCTTCCTTAATTGTCTCGAGGCATACGAAATTACCCTGTCCCTCTGCATAAGGACACAACCCAAACCAACGCTAGACGCGTCAGTGTATATAGTGTATTTAACCCCTTGCTCTGGCAATACTAGCACAGGGGCGGACGTAAGTCTGTCCTTCAGCTCCTGAAAAGCTGACTCCGCCTTATCATTCCAGGCGAACTTCACGTCCTTCCGTGTCAACTGAGATAAGGGTCTCGCGATCTTCGAGAAATCCTGAATGAAGCGCCGATAGTAGCCAGCGAGACCCAAGAAACTCCTCACCTCAGTGACAGAACCAGGCTGCTCCCAGTCCTGCACCGCAGCTACCTTAGACAGGTTAACTGCCATGCCATCCTTGGACACCACGTGTCCCAGGAACTTCACCTCCTGCTTCCAGAAGTCGCACTTCTTATACTGTGCGAACAACTGATGCTGTCTGAGCGTATCAAGGACCAAATGCAAGTGCTCCTCATGCTCCTCTCGACTCCTAGAGTATACCAAAATGTCGTCGATGAAGACAACGACGAATCGATAGAGGAAAGGCCGCAATACCCGGTTCATCAGATCCATGAACACGGCCGGTGCATTCGTGAGACCGAACGACATCACAAGGAACTCGTAATGACCAAAACTGGTCCTGAATGCTGTCTTCTGCACGTCCTCATCTCTGACGCGCAGCTGATGATATCCTGACTGAAGATCAATCTTCGAGAAGTACTGCGCTCCTCTCAACTGATCAAACAAGTCGTCGATCCTGGGCAAAGGGTACTTGTTCTTCACTGTGAGTTGGTTCAGCCTGCGATAATCAATACACAATCGCAGCGAACCATCCTTCTTCTTCACGAACAAGACCGGTGCTCCCCAAGGAGATACGCTAGGCCGTATAAGGCCAAGCTCTAGTAGACCGTCAATCTGCGTCCTCAACTCCTCCATCTCACATGGTGCCATGCGATACGTCGGCAGTGAGACGGGTGTAGAACCAGGAATCAGATCGATAGTGAAATCGATCTCACGTCTGGGCGGCATACCAGGGATCTTCCTGAACAGATCCCCGAACTCAGAAACAACTGGCGTCTGCTCAAGTACCTGGGCACCAGCGTCGCGCAATAGAGTGGCGTAGCTAAGAATGCGGAAAGGAAGATTTACCCGCACTGAAAATGTGAAAGGCGTGCCCTCAGGCTCGTACACCGTCACCACACGAGCCTCGCAGTCAATCTCGGCTCTCGCTGCAGTCAACCAGTCCATGCCAAGAATGACGTCGAGATATACGAGCGAGGGATCGACGACCAGATCAGGAGTCATCGTCCTGCCTCCCAGATCAACTAAACAACCCTCACACATCTGGGTGACATCCGAATAATCTCCATGAGCTGCAAGGACTCGCACGCTATCCATAGTGATAGTCTGCAACCCAAGACGTCTGACTACGGCACGCGATATCAAAGAAATCGTGGAACCAGTGTCCACCATGACAAGAACGGGAGTACCTCCGATATGGCCCGTGACCTCGAAGGCTGAATGCTGGAAAGTCGGCGTCGTAGATGCCTCAGCGGTCAGTGCATGAACTCGAGCCTGCTGTGGGCGGTTCGGCCGCTGTGTCAAGGGCCGTGGGGGCTGTCGAATCTGCGATACTGTGGGTCTGAAAGAGGACTGCGCAGGAGCTGACCGTATAGGCGGTGCTGATATCGCCTGTGGACGTACACGATCAATCTTCTGCGGCGGCGAGAACCCACTGTCCCGCATCCTCGAAAAGCAACTCTGCGCTAGGTGGCCCGTCCTCCCACAGTATGTGCATGATAAATCAGGGCGCCGAAACGGTCCTACTGGCGCCGTGGTCCTGGTAGGAGGATCAATGCGAGGCCTCTTGCCCGCGAAGGGCCTATCTGGAAACTCCGGTCGCGGCCTGGAAGTAGTCGGGCCTCGTGATAGCGCAAGTCGATCCACGTCCTGCTCTGCCCGTATGGACATGTGAACCAACTCCGCATAGGAGGGGAAACTGATACAACACATCTTTGACCGAATATCCGGTCGCAAGCCCTCCAAAAAGCGCCGTATGCGCATCTGCTCATCAGCTAGAATCGTCGGGACGTACCTGCCCAACTCTGTGAACCGATGCTCATACTCGGTAACCG
This sequence comes from Magnolia kwangsiensis, assembly GCA_037074715.1. NCBI lineage: Eukaryota > Viridiplantae > Streptophyta > Magnoliopsida > Magnoliales > Magnoliaceae > Magnolia > Magnolia kwangsiensis. The sequence goes on along the minus strand of CM073573.1, from coordinate 108,024,466 downwards.
TCATCGCTGCCTGCCTGAGACGGAGAAACTCATTCTCCCTCTCGTGCCTGTAGGTCTGAGGATAATACTTCTCATGGAAGCGAAACTCGAATGCTGCCCATGTCCATACGTAATCTGCGGTAACAGTCCGCAATATACTATCCCACCACATACTGGCCTCTCTCTCAAACTGGAAGGTAGCCAGCTCTACCTGCTCTGCCTCAGTACAGTGCAACATGCGCAGAATCTTCGACACTCGGTCGAGCCAAAACTCAGCCTCCTCGGGTCTGTGAGAACCCGTGAAAGTAGGAGGCCGCAAGCGCTGAAATCGCTCCAGAAGGCCCCGTGTGTCGGCAGGGTTCCCCGCAGGGAAAGCAGGCTGTGCAGGAAGTGCTATGCCCTCATCCTGGGCGTAAGTATAGGCATCCTCAGCTGGATGCGCAGGTGGTGTAGGCGGAGTAGGTGCAGTCGCACCCCCACCCTGGGCTAAAGTCCCGACTATGGTAGTCAATAGCTGCTGCTGCTGTAGCATCATAGCCATCATCTGCTCGAATCTATCAGGTGGTGGAGCAGGCTGTGGCGGATGAGGTGCGGAAGTAGATGCGCGCTGTGGCTCTCTAACTGATGGTGTAAATGGCGGTGGTCCATCTGTAGGACCAACGGCAGGCTGAGACGACCGAACCGTCTCAGGAATCGGGCCCACAGCAGGGTCCGGACGAGTGCCAGACTGAGAAGGAGCCTGATCCATCTGCTCTGACAATGAAAGCCGAACCGCGCTCCTCGTAGTCTTAGGTGGCATTCCCTATATTCAAAATAGGGCGCAACCTTGTCAGTCTCAATTGCACAAATACACCACAATCATTCACTAAAGAGTCAAAGGCATTCCATGCATTTCAATTAATCAAAATTGTCACAATACAAGGGATATATCCTTACAAGCGTCATGACTAGAATGACATGGAAATTAAGACAGTTAAGCAACAACAACAAAAGTAAAGCACTAGCCCTAATAGGCTTTACACACATGAAACAGAAAATGGCTAACTACTCATAACAACATCGAAGATCGCTTCGCTAGTCGGAGTCTGGCGACGGAGGAGGAGCACCCTTATCCTGTAAACAACACAGGATTGCCTTCAAGGTGCGAGTCACCTTGCCAAATTTCTTCTTCGTGACGGCCTTGGCATCAGCGACCTCTGCTCGAAGTTCTTGGACTTCCCTTCGCAAAGCGGTCTGACTCTCCTCCATCCGAGCAATGCGATCGTCAATAGTAGTCTGCGCAGAAGGAGGAGGGCTCTCATCAGTATCCTGAGCCTCCTCTTCTGCTTCTTCCTGAGTCTCTTCCTGAACCTCTGCACTAGGTTCTCCTTCGCTTTGATCTTCCTCTTCATCAAAGTCGTCCCCACTATCCCTTTCAAGTTGATTTTCACGATATTGCGACCCAATCTTCATCTTAACCATTGTCGACTCATCGATGGTGTGAATCGATACCGGCAATTCGGGTCCAAGTCTATAGGCAAACTCAAGCGCAATCTTGCAAATGAGTCGGCCAAAGGGAAGGGATTCAGATGTTCTCCTCGACCTGGCTATGAGAACTATCTGCCGTAAGATAAAAGTGGCCATACATACGTTCTCTCCCTGGGCCACCAGAAATAAGAAATCGACCATAAGACGTGTACATTCAATGCGGTTCGTCGACCTAGGATAAACATTGAACGTGCAGATATGATGCAGCAGACGCAAATCCTCAGACATGTACGTCGCCTTGAGGCTATTATTAGGCTGCCATGGAACCAACTTACCGCACAGAAACCTGGTGCGGCGATCTCGTTCACGTCTAGTCCTCAAATTCTTCTCACTTGGATGTACATCACCTAGAGGCACGTTGAGAAGTCGCGCAACCAACCGGACGTCGATCGTAGCCATCCGATCTCTACCAAAAGGGATTTTGAACTGCAAGGGCTCCAAGGTAGGACTCTGGATGCTAGCATAGAAGGCACGAACGGTGCTCACGTTAGCACGAGCACGAGCTTCAAAGATCGGTCCCCAGTGCGCAGCTTCAATGCGTTCAAACAACAGATATTCGCCGAACAACCGTCCATCTACGTCCGCCTCAAATAACACTCTACGATCAGTGTATTCACCATGAGGCATCTCTGATAGGATGGTTCGTCCAAGATGTGCATGGGGATCCAAATCCCGCTTTGTACGGCACTCCAGGACTGCAGCTGGACCTGCGGTGGCGCTTGAACTTGCGGCACCACCCCGCGGTCTTCTCAATCGAGCAGGGCGGCTCGGCCCAGCCTCGTCTGTTGCAGTTTTCCTCTTACCCATCAAAGACAGGATGGATGAGAGTGACAAAAGACCCAAAATAGCTTCCACGAAAGCCATGGAAAACGCCAAAAATGCGGAGAAATGGCTGCCCAATCTGACAAAAGAAAATCTAGGAGTCGTAGAGGGATGCTTCAAGCTTCCCAAGGCTGTACTTTCAGGGAAAAATTCAAACAAAAAGATGGAATGGAGCTGCTCACGATTTCAGCACTATTTGGGGGATTTTGGAGCTCCAAATGGGGAAATCTTCAAGGAAGGGGGCTGCCAACACCCAATAATTGATGGGTGGTGGTCGGTTTTGGCCAAGGAAGGGTTTAGGAGGGGTTTGGGTCACCGGGGTTTGGAATGGAGTGCTGAAAATCAAATCTAGGGTATGCAAGGGGGCTGTTTGTGAAGGAGAGGGGGTTTTTAGGGGTTTTCGTGGGATGGGAGATAGCTAGGGGTGATGTGGGGGGTATTTAAGTGGGTGCGCCCAAAGGGCAACACCAACAGAGGTGGCCGGCCGGCGATGGCATCGCCGGCCAACCTTCAGGTTGGCCAGCGGGACCCCATGGGTCTGGTCCCCCATGGTCCCAGGGTCCCAAAAAAGTTGGTCCCACCCCTTGGTTCATTATATTTTGGTCCCTATGAGCCCAAACATGTGTTCGGGGCTTTCCGGGTCCACATCGCAATCCCGAATACCAAACCATATGATGCAGCATATGAATTTGGGGTAGAAGGATCCAGTACATCTTTCTAGCTCCTTATTTACTAAAGAAAGTGAAGTTAGAATGGCCTTATGGCCATTTTTCATAAAATTTTACTATTCACTGTAAAATTTGGTGAATGTACTAATTTGTGTTATTTTCACATTAGTTTTGATGCCTAACATGAAATTGATAAGAAAGAACTGAAGGTTGAAGTGTTTAGAGAAGGAATTTTGAGAATTTTTGGCAAAACGGGGTTTTTAAGTCCTGACGATTGATTACTGGAGTCGTGGTCATTCCACGGCCCAAAGATTCACTTTTACGGTTTAAAACCGCTCATAGGACGTCTCCACCCGACTTCCTATAGTTTAGAAGTGATTCGGGTCGCTTTACGCGACCCGAGATGCGTTACAGACTCGATCTTGCGATCGATCCTTATAGACTTCGCCTATCGGCGAATCTGTGATCCTAGGAGTGTTTCTAGACCCTTCTCGCACCCACCTAAGTCAAAGGAAGCGACAGCGTACGTCGCAAGACCATAACCCAGGCCCAGTATACTCTCATTCATGCTCTGATACCAACTTGTAACACCCTGAAAATCGGGGGTCGTGTATAAACTCAACTCCCGAGTTCCAGACCGTCACTTATGCAACAGAAATGGTTATGATTCGATGTTGTCTGATTTAAAGCATTCACATGAGTAAAAGTATACCAAAACTGCAATTCATACTTCAGATCCAGTGATAAAAGCAAGCGGAAGACTAAACAAGATATATATCACTGTATGGAAAAACAAAGTAATCTCAACTGTCTCCAAAGTATGACTACATCTCTGAGTCTCATATACATGTACATAACAAAAGAAAAATTGTTCAAAAAGAAAAGTCCCACTGATGTCCCCTCGATCCAGGTCGCCTACGGGAAGCCGTCATGATACTGCATATACGAGAACTCATCCTGGTCCTCGTCATCATCTAGCTCCACCTCCTGGATCTCGTCGTCACCTGCAACTACAACAGGGTCTGGTGGGTGTTGCAAACACCATCCCGTAACGTGGGAATGAGTGATCAACTCAGTGGAATCATAGAGCAAAGATTAGCATGTTCACAATTCAATCACGCGATAATAGTAAAGCAGTAAATCAGACAAGTCCTAATACTGTTGTTAATGCAAGATGATATGACGTGATGTATGCCCTCACCGACGATCACCCTCATACGGCAACATCTTACGACCGCGGCATGCCACACTCCCTAGAGTGCTCCACATCTTCCAGGCACATGCAATGCTATGGTGATATGATTACCAAGTTGTTATTAGTCCATTCAAACAGCAGGATTGGGAAACTAAGGTACCTCCCTTGTATCAATCCCAACACGGATCCTGTCTAGGGTCGTCACTCCTAGTAATCTCATACGATGTACATTTCGTAGGTCACTGCAAGGGCTGCCAGGGCTGTTGCTCGCACTCGTTGCACCGCTCCCCCATCACTTTATCAATACAGGCCTACTGTACTCTACTGCACGGAAGGGTCGTCGCCTCCCGTGAACTCAGAATACGCTCGCGGTCACTACAAAGGGCTCGTCGCCTGATCAGTGTACGCCGACAGCTAGAATATAGTGTCCCATACCACCATAATCTGCTCACGAGTCAAGGTGCTCATTGGTCACTACGGGGAGGTTTGTGGCCCCAGCGTAGGCCGACAGCTCGACCACGGTGTCCCATACCACCATGCCCGGCTCATGAGTCTTCGTGGATCAAGGTACCACGGTTAATAGGGTTTACAATGGTAAGTTCAGTACCCTAGGTTCAAGCAGTTATGATACATACAAGGTGAACAAACATCGGCCAGTCGGGTTACTTGACGGGCTCGACTAGCGCGATCGCATCTCGAATTGAACGACATGAAGTGCGTAAAACACTTCGCGTGGCCTAACCACTGCCGCCAACTCTCAACACGAATCACATTCATCGACGCGTCGTTCGTGGCTATGACCAGTCAGCCACGAATTCGCTCGGTTACCGACTGCCTGGACTAAGTCAAGTCCCACACATCTATGGAATCACTATAAAAGGTATTGGAATTGAAATACATCATGTGAGCATGTTAGCACATGTTATAACATTCAACTTAAGCAAATCTTCAAGGCATACTTCCCATGCATATTCACTTAAGCAAATCCTCAAGCACATACATTCCATGCATGTAATGAAATCATGCATTTTGTCAACATGTAGAAAATCATTTAGGTCGGCATAATAATTGAAAAATCAATCACAAAGTATCAAATAACATCATTTAATTCAATACATACTAATACAAGCATTTATACAAACACATACACTACACACTTAAGTCTACATATAGTATGTCGACCCAAAGTGTGCAACTAGGCGAATCTCTTCGCCAAACTAATTATGCACGCATTCCTAACTTCCTAATGCGACAACAAACCATGTCAATCACATCAGCAAAATATGAATGTAAACAGTACTTCCTACAAATGACTAAAATGCCCTAAATCTCATATTCTTCGTTAGCTTACGAAACGGGAAACGGAGAGCATTTTGTACATGTCAAACGGCGATGCCGTCAAGAATCTACTATTAAACGACATTGAAAGCGTTGGGAACCGTCAATCAAAGCGTCTAAAATCCTCACCTAGTGTCTTGTAGACTCGGGAATTGAAGCGGAGTGTATATGCTTCGTCTACGGCGAGTAAGGAGCCTAATACATAAGATCCATAAGCTACATCGCTATGGAAACAAGGAAAACTCAAATCAACATCTATTTAGGGTTTTTACTTACCTAGGATTGCGGTGGAATCGCCGGGAAAGCGGTAGAGGAGTGTTGCTTAAGCATGTGCAACACGTAGCACAAGCGGCGGGAAGAACTCTCTCACTCTCTCACAATCTCTCACTCTTTTTCTCTCTCCCAAGCTAGGGCTTCTCTCAAATTCGGATGGGAGAGAGGAGTGAGGGTTTCAACCCCTTTTATAGCCTAAAACATTCCCAAAATAGGCTTGGGAACAATGTTTACTTGGTGCCTAACCAAATCGGGGCCGTTTCGGTCCAAAAGGGCATTTCTGGAGGTCCCCAGGCCAAATGCGGTCGGACTTAAGCTCATGCATACTGGATCTAGCACACATCCAGTTTTCAGACCGGTTGGGTTCCCAGATCGCACGTGGCGGCCCAGTTTCAGTTTAACGGTCACCGCACCAAGATCAGGCCTATAAGTCTCGTGATATATAATAGATATTTTTCCTGATCCAAGGGTGTAATTTGGCTGTATTCTGACGGTCAGAATGCTTAATACTGATGCGTCAAATTTGTGTGCCAGATTTGAATTTGAAATTCCAACTATGTCCCTATTCATACTCTCTTCGGTCCGGGCTCAATGAAATAGCCTGTGATCGTCAGTTGGACTTGATATTCGAAACGATTGCCAAGCCCAGCTAAGTGGTCATAACGGTCTAAGATGGTAGGCATCTGACTTACGACGCGCGGTCTAGATCCAATACAAAGTTTCAAGGAGGTCCCGAGAACAAACCGGCTTAGAGTTTGATCCGAGGCTTTAGAGCATTATAGCACCCTTAGTTCCACTCGCTTCGGGCCTTGTAGAACGTATTTAAAGTGATCAGGGACCATTTCCCAGCTATTCCAACGTTGCACTAGCTAAACTAGTCATATTTTCTAAAGGAATGAATTCTACGCAATTTCGGGTCGAGTTGATACTCGAGCCCAAGTATGGATTTTTCACGGGCGTTACACTTACACCGCCCTCTAAACTTTCTATAAGCTTATGCAAGATTGATGCATGTAGGCGACGCCAGGATGCAGCCATAGTCTTGTTGTAGTTGGAGCATACAGTCTGCAGTTTGGAGCACGCAATTGAGCTTCTAGAGTTTCCTGACATTTTCATTATCCTGTATTTCCCTTTCATACGCATTGTACTGAAAAGTTTTTTATTATTGTGAATTGTGTGATGATGTTCATGTGTTTATTGTTCGTGGGTTATGCTTATAGTTATGCTCATTACAAACCAGATTGATGATTAAAAATCCTCCTGGTAGCATCCCAGGATTGGAACCTGGCGTATGGGTGTCAGGAGCTAAGAATGGGGTAATACGGAAGTTGTCGGCACCGGATTCAGTGATCGTGAATTTTGTAAGCCCAGTATCTGAGTTCAGGGCATGACAGAAGTTGGTATCAGAGCATAACTTGAGAATAATCGAGAACAACATCGCATGTTTGCTATGAGTTTAGGACGATTAGGTTCCCAGTACGTAACCTTCCGATTAAGTTCCTTAATGTGCGATTCTCAAGGTTGATTACTGTCCTTATTCTTCCTATAGGACATGCCACCCAGGAGAGTGACTCGAGCGAATCTTGCTCCACCACCTGAGGCTCCAGCTCTACCACCTGTGCCTCCCGTTCCACTGCCAGAGATCCTTGATCCCCTGCCTGAGGATGACATTTGTAAGACTCGCATCCTATCTCGTACCGTTTCATAGGCCTTCGCGGTCCTTCCGGTCAAATTTCGGTGACCTGTGATCTGTTATTGGCGTTAGCACGTGATCCGGAGTTGTGTCTTGCATTCCAGATTCGGCTCAACCCCATACTTGTACCCTTGCAACCGCGCCGTCGCCGCGGTTCCGACGTCGCGACTCACTCGCCGAGGCAATACCCATATCAGGATATGTGGGCCCGAGTTCAGTTCAAGAAAAATACCGCCTGTTGTAATTTTGAGAGAATCTCTACAAAATGTCACATCAATCAATCAAATCAAGTCAAATACAAGCAACCATTCCCAAGTACAAAAAGCAATCCCAAAAGTCAACTTTCCTATCACCTCACCATCCTCTCTCCCATCACTTCTCTTACACCTCCCTCTCTCTCTCATCTCTCTCTCTCATTTTTCAAGCTCCTCCCTCCAAGAAACCCACGTCTATGGCTTCCATGAAAGAGCTTGGTGTGGCCCACTCTCTATCACCAAATCCCACTCTCCAAAATCAATTTCCACCGTTCAAATGCATCCCTGGGAGCTCTAAGATATGTTTATGAAAGAAGAAATCCAAGAAGATAAAAGTGAGTGCTTCTTTCTCTCTTTCTCTCTCTCTCTCTCTTTGTATTTATTTATTTATTTTGTTTTTGTGAGATGATATGGCTGTGTGGCCCAAATGGATGGACCCCACCATGAAGCATGTATTGGACCTAAGTTATTTGTAGGTGAGGCCCACTTTATATGTGTTGTTCCACACCACCCAACCATGTGATGGCCCACCTAAGCAGGGCCCACCTTGAATGTTCGTGTGAGCCGGGACGCTGGACGTGAAAACAAAAGTATCAGCTTTATTCCAAGCTTTGGAGAGGGCCACTCATGCAAGCCCTACCTTGATGTATGTTGTTAATCCAAGCCGTCCGTTCCGTCCCTTAGATCATTTTAGGCGTTGAGCCAAAAAATGAAGCTGATCCGAGTTTCTGGTGGGCCATAGCATAACAAACAGCGTGCTTACCATTGAAATCCACCCTGTTGTTTTGATGCGCCAAAAATATGCCGAATATTAGGCTTGATGGGTCTGTATTGAGCCCTGGAATCTAATGGCTGGGTTGGATTCACCTGATGTGGGCCCTACATACGAAAAACCCCAAAATTTTCATTTTTTAAAGAAAAATAAAATATAATATAAGCAGCAGCTACTGCTGCTGCTGTCAGTGCAAAGGACGCGCAGGCATCCTGCACCATGGGCGGACGGACAGTAGTCCGACGGCCTAGCCATGGGCCCCACCATGATGTATGTTTGGTATGTCCACACCGTCCATCTTAAAGGCCCTTAGGGCAGTGGGCCACCCTCCAAATATTAGCCACATCCGAAGCTTAGGTGGCCCACATCATAGGAAACAATGGTGATTACATGGCTGCCCTTAAAACCCATTTTGGGTTCACAGAAGTTTTGGATCATTATGAAATCTGTTTTTACTCTTCATCCAGGTCTACGTGACCTTATGAACGGTTTGGATGGCTTGTAAACATTATGGTGGGCCCCACGTGGGACCCACAATGATATATGTGTTTTATTTCCACCGTCCAAGTGGACGGTGGAGCCCATGGTAATATATGTGTTTTATTCACACCGTCCACTGCCATGGACGGTGGAGGCCACCTAGATGTATGTGTTTAATCCATGCCATCTAGTCGTTAATCAGACGGGCCACACAACAGGAAATAGTGGAGATTGAACGTCTGTCGTTGAAACCCGGTTGGGTTACAAATGTTTTGGATCATTATAAAAAAAAATTTCCTCTCGGTCCGGGTCTGTGGGACCCATCTACTCCATCCGACCATTAGTGTGGGCCACGCCATAATGCGTGTGACACAGCCCTGGTGTGGGGCTACAGTGATGTACATGCTATCCAGGTCGTCCAAGGCCTGGAAGTTATCAATATATTAAATATAATATTATATATATATATACTCATATATATTTATTTATATATTATATACTAAGAGGTGGGCCACACATGTGGACCCATCATGACCTCGTGTGTTAGATCAGCACCGTCCAGTGCATACACGGTCCCTGGACAGTGGCTTTCCTTATGACATGTTATATTATAATATATTATATTATATTATATAATATATACTACAGTAGGCCACTACGTGGACCGCTCCATGATGTATATATCTGCACCATCCAATTTCTGGACAGCGCAGTAAGCATGACTAGCACGCCGCCCATCCAGATTACGTGAGGCCCTTGTGATGTATGGGTCTTTCCCACACTGTCCATCCATTCATCTGGCAAGCTGTGGGCCACGTGGGTTGACCCCACCCCTGAGGGATTTTCACACTCATGTTGTCCGTCTATTTGGATGAGGACGCCACCCTGATGTATGAGTTTCATTCCATGTTGTCCAACTATTTTCCACCTCAACTGCCCATCAACTGGCTTGCCATGCCAGGTACGGCCCCACCATGATGCATGTGTTGTATTCCTACCGTCCATCCATTTGGCGACCCTATCTCACGGCTTGAGACTAAGGCGGATCCAATTTCAAATGGACCACACTGTAGAGAACGGCGAAATGAACGCCACCATTGAAAACCCTTTGGGATTACAGGGGTCTGGACTAATATAATGTTTATTTTTCCTCTATATCCATGTCTTTGTGACCTTATGCATAGACTGGATGGAAAATAAATACCATAGTGGGCCCATTGGAATTTAACCATGGAAATCATTATCACCACTGCTAATTGCAGTATGGTCCAGATGATCTTTTGATCTGATTCATTAGTAAGATAATGCACTAAAATGATCTCTATAGTTGGATAAATGGTGCCGCCCAAGTAGTGCAGCGCACTTGTCGTATTTGAGAAGTCCAAAGTGATGTATTAGGGCCTGTGGGTTAAGGCCCATTGTGATATATTTTCGGCCCATTTGGTAAGGCCCATTGTGATGTATTAGGGCCCGTGGGTTGAGGCCCATTATGATGTATCTGAAGCTCATGGGTAAAGGCGCATTGTGATATATTTGAGGCCCACCTTGATGTATTTTGTGGCCCGTTGTTGAGGCCCACCTTGATGTGTATAAGGCCCATTGTTGAGGCCCACCTTATGTGTACAAGGCCATTGTTGAGGCCCACCTTGATATATATGAGGCCCGTTGTTGAGGCCCACCTTATGTGTACAAGGCCATTGTTGAGACCCACCTTGATGTACATTGTGGCTCATTCGAGAAGCCCATTTTGATATACTTATGGCCCATCATGATGTATCTTTGACCTAGGAGCACGACCCACCTATTGCATGTTTTGAGGCCCAGGTGCAGGGCCCACCTGTTGTGTATTTGAGGCCCATTGTGATGTATTCAAGGCCCATGGTTGAGGCGCAGTGCGATGTGTGTATGGCCCATTAAGTTGTGTATGAATCCCTTATATGGGCCACTTCTTGGGAGCAATGTTGGTTAGATGTCCACATTAATGTACAATGATGGTTAGATGTCCTCATTGTGACCTTCCCATAGGCTTTGTTAGGCCTATCCGCACCATTCTCTAAGTGGGTTAACCCAAATAAGTGGGCCCCATTCACCATAGACGGATGGCTCCGTACTATTGGATTTAATATAACCACGGCCGAGTGCCGATCTTTATACTATGATTGATCGGCTGATCATCTATAGACCTCACTTTGTTTATCTGCTGATTATCAGTGTCGATTTTCGAGGTCGACGCTGCTTATCATCCCTGAGTGTCGGTGCTTATTATCAATGTTGATTATCGATTCTGATTGATGTGATCGATTTTTTGATTTCGATTATCGACTGATTTCGATTGTTGTAACGGACTTATCAATTTCGATTGTTAAGATCGATTGTTGAGACCTATATGATGTACATGTGTAACGCCCTGAAATTCGGGGGTCGAGCATAACTCAGCTCCCGAGTTCCAAAACATCACTTATGCAAAAAAATTAATGACGGATGAATGTTGTCTGTGTTAATGCATAAAACATGAAATAGATCAAGCTAGATCAGCAGACATAATTCAGGGATATTGAGGAAATGCAAGCGAAAGACTTAAATACATATATAATTCAAAAATAATCCCCAAAAGATGCGTGCTCTGCCCAGGGCAATATGTATACAACTGTGTCTCAAAATACATGTATCAAACCGTACAAAATCATCATATACATATCCTAGAATCCCCGCTAGTCAGGACAAGGCTCACATGAACCCGCCTGAGAACTGCATAAATGAGAATGCCTCCTCGTCCTCGTCAAAATCTGGCTCCGCCTCACAAGCATCGACGTCACCTGCAGCTAAGTTAGAGTCTGGTTGGTGTTTAAGCACCATCCCAGAACGTGGGAGTGAGTGATCAACTCAGTGGTACTATACAGCAAAGGTTAACATGTTATCAATGCAATCAAGCAGTAATGATAAAGTAGTACAATCAAACATGTCCTAGATACTCTTGTTAATGCAAGAATGATATGAGGGAATGATGCATGCCCTCACCACAAACTCCCTCATGCGACATCATCTAGCGATCGCGACATGAATCACTACCACTGTGCTCTCACATCAACGCCAATGGCACATGCAGTGCGATGTCATGAGTATAATTACCAAGTTCTTATTAGTCCCTTTCATACAACAGGATTGGGAAGCTAAGACACCTCCCTTATATCAATCCCCAAACATTGATTCATTCTAGGGTCGTCAGTCCTAGGAAATCTCATGTTATGGTTTTAGGTCACTGCAAGGGCTGGCAGGGCTGTTGTACAGAATCGTTACACCACTTTCTCATCACTAAATTAATACAGGCCTAGTTATATCCTCAATACTGCAACAGGACTCGTCGCCCTTATGCAGTGTCAAGATATACTCGAGGTCACTACAGAGGGCTCGTCACCAATCAATGTAGGCTGACAGCAAGAATATAGTGTCTCATACCACCATAATTTTCTCACGAGAGTAGGGTGCTCATTGGTCACTACGGGGAGGTTCGTCACCCCAGCATAGGCTGACAGCTCAACCATGGTGTCCCATACCACCATGTCCGGCTCATGAGTCTTAGGGGATCACGGTACTAAGGTTAACGGGAGTTTCACTGGTAAGCTCAGTGCCTTAGATTCAATTAGTAGCGACCAAACATGGTGAACAAACATCGGTCAATCGGATTAGTTAATAAGCTCAACTAGGCCAAGAGCACGTTGAGTTGAACGACATGGAATGTATAAGCACTCCGTGTGGCCTAACCACTGTCGAACATCCCAAGCACGACTCAGATTCATTAAACTCATCCTGTGTGGCGAAAACGACCTCAACCACCATTTGGAGTTCGATTATCGATTACCTGGACTGTAGTACAGCCCCATTCACGTACAAGCTTAATAATAGGCATGTGATTCATATCCTATATTCATATGAGCGTTCATGAAGTATAACTTAAAGGTAAATACAGTACATGGAGGAAATCATGCACACATTTAACATGATTCATCTAAGTTAATCAATCCATGGAGGAAATCATACACATAGTTAACATGAATAATCTAAGTTACACAATTCATGGAGGAAATCATACACACAGTTAAGGTGATTGAGATTCATATCTCAACAACCTAAAATGTCACTCTTTACTAACTACTAACTCATTCAAGTATTTAACCACACACTTAGACTACCCTATTTAACATACATCACATATGTCGATTCCATTACATATTAGGGCAAGTCCTTTCGCCAAGGAGTTGTCGCATACATATCATGCATATGCCCATGATAAATAATCATGGCAATCAAAACAGCATATTTCAGACGTATACAAGTATTCTAACATATACCTGAAATACTCTATTTCTAACATAACTTATACATATACGTATATCGAAACAGATAGCGCATTTGGCATGTGTAATAGCATTCACATCATGACTAAATCATTATCTAACATTGAAAGCCTTGAAAACCATAACCTAAATGTATATAGTCCGCAGCTTAAACTAGAAAATGCGTATAAGATGTGATTCAGATGAAACATGTTATACGCACCTTAAACCATGTTTCAACGGCGGATACACTACCTAAGGCATGAAACATGTTAGCTATAACTTCATTTAAACTATTCTAGGCTTCAAAACGGGTTAGGGTTGGCTTAACTTATACAAGAATGGAATCAGAATCGTCGAACGAATGATTCAGGTACGCAGGTTTGATGTATAGATGAACTAGGAAGAATCCCACGGAGAATCAACAGGTTCTCTCTCACTTTCTCTCTCTTAAGTAGCTAGGGTTTAGAAAATTCATATAGAATTTGGAAATGAGGGTTTAAAGCCTTTTTATAAGCCTAAAGTCAACGGAAACAGCCTTAGGGCCAAGGTATACTTAAGTTATAACCAAATCGGGCTCTTTCTGATCCAACGGAGCACTTCTGGAGGTCCTCTTATCAAACGCAGTCAGACTTAAACTCACTAGTGTTGGATCTTTAGTAAGTTAAGTTTTCAGTCCGATTGGGTTTCTAAATCGTCCGTGGTGGACCAGCTTCAATTCAATGGTTATCGAAATTCGATCAGGGCCACAAGTACTTTGACATGCATGGGCCACCTTTCCTGATCCGAGGGTGGATTTGGGTCAAAATCTAATGGTCAGAATGCTTAGAAATAACGCGCAAGTGAAACGATTCAGATTACTTAAAATTATATTTAATTTTCTAAAAATCTTCATTTTCTCACTCTCTTTACTCCGAACTCAATGAAATGGTTTAGGACATCGTTTGGGCTTGATTTTTGAGGTGATGGTCAAGTCCAACTAAGCGGTCATAATGGTCTAAGTTCATCGATATCAGACTTTCGACATGTGGTCTAGGTCCAATACGAAGTTACAAAGTATTCCCGGGAGCAACTGGGTTTAGAGTTGGATCCTAGATTTCAGGATAATATAGTGTCAATGATTCTATAGGTTTTGGGTCTTACAAATCGTATAGAAAGTTATTGGTGCTAATCTCACATGTAATCTAGTTTAGTGCTAGCTAAAACACATTAAATTTCTAAGGGATTAAGGCCTAAATGATTTCTGCTAAAGGTGATACTCGGGTCTAAGTACGGATTTTTCTAAGTCGTTACAACATGCGACCGTAGTTGAGACCTATTGTAATGTATATTAGGCGCATATGAAAGGGCCATCGTGATATGTATTAAGCTCTTGAGTAAAGCCCATGGTGTTGTATATTTAGCCCTTGTGTGAGGCCATGGGTCCACTATATGTTAAGATCTATAAGGGTCATTCCTTGGGGCAATGTTGGTTAGATGTCCACATTATTGAGGCCGATTGTTGATGTTGGTTATTGATACCGATTATGAGTATGTGACAGCATAGCATCATGATACATGCTCATACGCATCATCTGCATGTTTTTTATGAGATGTGGTTGACCATTGTATACGTTATTGGATATGTTATTATGAGACTCCCTGATAGGTGGAGATTGTCTCACATGAGTACACGATATGCGCTGGATAGATGCATGACTGGATTGCATGACTCATGCATCTTGCATTGCATTGTGTTGTACTGTACGCCCTAGCGACATCAGGGTCGTAGCCTCCACAGGCATTTCGTAGATGGCTAGATGGGATACCAAAAATCTATTCTACATGGGGTACTATAGATATCCCTAGGTGAAAGTTTTTAAACCCTCTTGGTTTCAGAGGTTACTCGAATGTCTAGACCGACTAGATGTATGAGCGCACGAGGGTCGTATACCGTTAGGCTGCGTCTCCCACTGTGTCATAGTTGGTTGGAAGGGGGTGCGGCCTTACCTACCCTAGAGGAGGGGGAAAAGCTAGGCTGAGTTTAACCAGCTCGAGGAATGGGTCCACTATCGACGAGCCAGACCCGATATTGGCAAGCGGATAGTGAGGTCTCTTCCACTCGCCTTGTTGCACGTGATGGGGCGACAATCTGGTTTGGAGTGTAATAGACCCGATGATTTTCCCAGAGAGATGAACTGTACTAATATGTGGACTTATTGAGCAGAAGTTGCATACTCATTCATTCACTATTCACTGGGTTGGTGGTGCACAGCTATTTGTTACGTGTACCTTCGTAATGGTCAGGATTTCGGTTGGGGTGCGCGACTAACCTGAGATCAGGAGTTTACCACATCGAGTCTAACTATCCAAATTTAGGTATGATGGTTTGGATAGAAGTCCCTTGTGATGGACTCCATAGCCTGCGATACTACGTACTATCATCCCAACTTCACACTCTAGCATGGTCATTCCATTCGCACCGCATATTGCATTACATCTACGACATATGGCATTTTGGGTTACTGTGTTTCTGAATTTACATAGTCTAGATATGGCTAACGCTATTCTTGAACTCATTAGGAATTACATATTGCATCGCATCCTCGGCATCTGATATCTGGCTCTTTGTGACTCCTCATTTGTATAGCTGTTCTATATTGCGCATTCTGATATTGATTAACTCATGCAATTGTCTATATTTTCGCTTACTCTATTATTATATGATTTATGATCTTGTCAGTATTTCTGTTTACTTTGATAATTCATGATCTTGTCTGTATTTCTGCTTATTCCGATGTTATACGATTTATGGATTACCAGCATTTTTGGTATTGTATGATGATGGCATTGTATAGAATACTTGGCACTTACCTTGTGCACACAGTTACACCACCCTCTAAGCTTTCTATAAGCTTATACACGATAGATGCGTGCAGGTGATGTTAACAGTGGTGTTGAGCATGGAGCGTGCAGCTGTTTTATGGAGCTTTGATTTTATTTTGACATATGTATTTTCCCTTTCAGCATTGTATCCAAAGCTTATATTAGTTAATATGTGATGATGATGTTGCCTTTGTGATTTGGGTATACTTGTGGTTATGCTTATTATGAGTTAAATGTACAAAAATAAAATAAAATCCTCCTTGTAGGATCCTAGGATTGGAATCTGGCATATAGACGCTAGGAGCCAAGAATAAGGTACTATGGAGGCTGTCGACTCGGATTCAGCTTTCGGGATTCCTGTGAATCTGATTTCTGGATTTGGGGCGTGACAACATTCCTCCACCTGAGGCTGGTCCGGATTTGACCGTACCGGTGAGTGCCTCTTAGTTACAGCAGATGCTGCAGGTCGTGACGGCTACACTTCACGAGAAGGGTAGGCGCCTAGTTGTTTCTCCAACCCAAGCAGAGCAGGAGCGCGCGAGTGCTCTTCTTCATGAGTTCTGACAGCTTGATCCTCCGTGCTTCCACGGCGAGTCAGATCTGACTGCGGCCGAGAGGTGGCGCTCCGATGTAGAGAAGATCTTTGATACTATGTCATGTACGGCTGAGCAGCGAGTCCGATTAGTTGTATTACATCTCTAGGGTGAGGCAGAGCATTGATGGACCTCCATTACCCATGTTGTTGGACCTGAGTATGTCTGGACATGGGAGGACTTTAATGATCGATTTGAGGAGCAGTACTTCCCTGACCACATTTGTCGTTAGAGAGCACTGGAGTTCGAGACTCTAGTGTAAGGGGACATGACCGTGGTGCAGTACAAGGCCCGTTTCATGGCACTATCGAGCTTTGCGCCATATATGGTTGATGAGGAGGGGTGAAAGGTCCGCCGTTTCGAGAACAACTTACGTTACGGTCTTCGAGGCCATGTTATTGGGCACGAGCTCCCAACTTTCATGCAGTAGTGAGAAGGGCTCAGATTTACGAGACTGAGTGGGTCGGCTTAAAGAGTGATCGAGATTAAAGGAGAGGATAAAATCGAAAGAGGTAGGTCCCCTCTAGTACTTCCCAGCAGCATCGACAACCACAGAGGTACAGGAGCCACCCACCTACTAGAGCCCCAGCAGCACCTCCAGCGCCACCCCAGCAGCCATTTACAGGGGCTTATTTTGGATGTGGTGGGACAGGACACTGCATATCTGAGTGCCCTCGCCCTCATCTGCAGCAGCCGAGAGCATCACAGCAACCTCCACAGCAGTAGCAGAGAGCATTACAGCAGCTCCCACAGCAGTAGCGACCCCATCAGCAACGTCCACAGCCACTTCAGCCGTCGAGGCCCCAGCAGCAGCAAAGACAGTAATACAGGCCACCACAGAGGTAGCAATAGGGCTAGGGACCTCACAGGGGACAAACACCTCCCCACCCAGCTCAGGCAAGGTTTTATACGGCTTAGAAGGACCCGCAGACCTCTAAAGGAGTCGTTGAGGGTATACTTTCATTCTCTTCATGCATCGCCCATGTACTGTTTGATTCCGGTGCTTCGTACTCATTCATGTCTGAGGATTTTTACTGATCGACTGGACTGCCGACAGAGTCTTGTAGTGAGGGATTGACTGTATCGATGCCCTTAGGGAATACCATAGTATTGGGCCATTTTTGTTCATCTTGCCCTATTTTGGTCGATGATATCTTTTTGCTCGCTAACTTATTTGTGTTACCGATGTCAGATTTTGATGTTATCTTGAGCATGGATTAGCTTGCCGAGTACTACACCATCTTAGACTACTTAGCGAGGACAGTCACATTCTGGAATACCAGGCTTGCCGTAATTTCAGTTTGTTGTCGAGCCCAGAGGAGAGCTATTGTCATGCTTGATGTCCTGCGCCGTTGAGGAGCCTACTGCCGCATGTATTGATCATTTGTCGATTGTCTATGATTTTTCAGACGTGTTCCATGAGATTCCGGGATTACTGTCGCGCTGATATATTGAGTTTCAGATTGACCTCGTGCCCGGTACCGCACTTATCTTGAAGGCCCTGTACCATATGACACCGATGGAGTTGCGTGAGGTGCAGTGACAGTTGGATGAGTTACGAGAGTTGGGATTCATCCGTCCGAGCGATTCTCCGTGGGGAACCCCGCTACTATTCGTCAGGAAGAAGGATGGCTCGTTGAGGCTCTGCGTAGATTATCGCGAGCTCAACCAGGTCACTATCAAGCATAAGTACCCGCTCCCAAGGATAGATGATTTATTTGATCAGCTACAGGGTGAATAGTTCTTTTCAAAGATTAACTTACGTTCCGGTTATCATCAGATTCGGGTTTGAGAGGAGGACATCCCGAAGACGGCTTTCAGGACTCGTTATGGTCATTTTGAGTTTCAGGTCATGTCCTTCAGACTGACCAATGCACCCGTGGTTTTCATGCAGTTGATGAATGAGGTCTTCCATCCATATCTCGATTAGTTTGTTGTGGTCTTCATCGATGATATTCTGATATATTCGAGGACCCATGAGGACCATATGTAACATCCGGAGATCGCATTGCAGAACCTCCGTGCCCACTAGTTGTACACGAAGGTAGAGAAGTGTGAGTTTTGGCAGGAGGAGGTGAGATTCTTCGATCATGTGGTGACAAGGGAGGGTGTCGTAGTGGACCCCTCGAAGGTTGAGGCAGTGCGTCGGTGGGGCCAGCTCACTACTGCGTCCGAGATCCGTAGTTTCCTTGGTTTAGCGGGATACTATCGGGGTTTCATTGAGGGCTTCTCTTATATTGAAGCCCCATTGACCAAGTTGACTCCGAAGGGCATAGATTTTGTTTGGACTGATGCATGTGAGCAGGCATTCGTGGAATTGAAGGACCATCTGACGTCTGCTCCTGTCCTCACTCTTCCCTCTAGGAGTGATGGATTTGTTATATTTACTGATGCCTCATGCATTGGACTGGATGTTATCCTGATGCAGCATGGCAGACCTGGAGCCTCCACGTCTCGTCAGCTCAAGGTTTATGAGCTGAACTACCCCACGCATGATTTGGAGCTGGCTGCAGTCATCTTCGCACTGAAGGTGTGGAGACACTATCTCTATGGGGTTAGGTTCGACCTCTTCTCCGACCACAAGATCTTAAAATATTTATTTTCTCAGTCTAAGCTGAACATGAGGTAGAGACGCTGGATGGAGCTTCTGAAGGATTATGATTTTGACCTCCAGTACCACCCAGGCAAGGCGAACGTGGTGGCGGATGCCCTCAGCCGTCAGCCACAAGGCCTGGTAGCACATATGATGATTCGGGAGTGGAGGATGCTCGAGGATATAACAGAGTACGACTTTAATTTTGGTCTGTAGTCTTGTATCGTTCAGCTATCGAGCCTGTCGATTCAACCCTCTCTTGTCGCAAGGGCGATCGAGGCTCAGTAGACAGATGAGTCATTACGGGATTACCGAGCAGAGGTAGCATCTGAGAGTCAGACAAATTGGCTGATTGGTTCTGATGGTGGACTTCACTTCAGAGGTCGATTATGTGTCCTAGATATTCTTGATTTGCGTAAGGATCTTATGACTGAGGCACATCGATCACGATTTTCTATCCACCCTGGCTTGACGAAGATGTATTACGATATGAGGAGATAATATTTTTGGACATGAATAAAGCGCCGGATTGCCAGTTTTGTGGCCGAGTGTGACACATGCCAGCATTTCAAGGCCGATCATTAGAGACCCCCTGGTCTATTGCAACCGTTGACCGTCCTAATGTGGAAGTGGGAGCACATATCTACCAATTTTATCATAGGTTTACCGAGGACTCAGCGCGGTCATGACGTTATCTGGGTTGTCGTGGACCGTCTGACGAAGTCGGCACATTTTCTTACGATTCCTGAGACTTGGCATTCGGACCGGCTCTCCAGGCTATTTGTTGAGGAGATAGTGAGACTACACGGTGTTCTAGTCTCGATCATTTCTAAACGAGACCCTAGGTTCGTGTCTCAGTTTTGGATGAGCTTTTAGAGAGCTATGGGCAATGATTTACTGCTCAGCATCGCGTATCATCAGCAAACCGATGGCCAGACTGAGAGGGTCAAACAGATACTTGAGGATATACTTCGGGCTTATGCGATTGATTTTGGGGGTAGTTGGGATGAGCATCTGCGATTGGCTGAGTTCACATACAATAATAGTTATTAAGTGACCATTGGCATGGCTCCTTTTAAGGCATTGTATGGCAGACCGTGTAGATCTCCAAGTTGTTGGACCGAGGTTGGAGAGCGGCGTCTCCTAGGTCTCGATCTTGTGTAGCAGACATCAGAGGCTATCGATATCATTAAGCAGAGGATGCGCACAGCTTAGAGTCGGAAGAAGAGTTTTGCTGATCACCGGCGTCGTCCTTTGGAGTTCGTTGTTGGGGAAAGAGTGTACTCGAGGTCTCGGCCATGAAGGGCATACTTCGGTTTGGAGCGAAGGGTAAGCTTGCCCCGAGATTTATAGGACCTTTTGAGATCACTGGGCACATTGGCGTCGTGGCCTATCGGCTTGCCTTGCCATCTCAGTTGCCTGGCGTCCACAACATTTTTCATGTCTCTATGCTAAGGAAGTGTGAGTCAGACATTGTTCCTGTTATTGATTAGCAGCCGCTGAAGGTTCGTGAGGACGCTTCTTACATTGAGCAACCAGTTCGTATCCTTGAACGGAAGGAGCTGGTCCTCCGGACTAAGGTCATTCCCTTGGTAAAAGTTCAGTGGGGCCACCATTCTGTTGATGAAGCGTCTTGGGAGTACGAGGCTGAGATTCGAGAGCACTATCCCCCTCTCTTTGATGATTGAGTGTATGTCATATTTTATAAACTGTCTCTGATTTCATATGATGATGCGATTTTCCTTCTTCCTTATGAGTGATGTTTGGTTGCGATGATTGTGTAAATTTCGAGGACGAAATTTTTATTTGGAGGGAAAAGTTGTAAAACTCATATCTTAGTCCGTACCGTTCCATTGGCTTCCTCGGTCCTTCCGGTCGAATTTCGACAATCCTCAACTCGTATCCGACGTTTGCGCGTGATCCTAAGCCGGATCCCGCATACCGAAGTCGCCTCGAACGGAAACCTTTATCATAGCAACCGTGTCATCACCGCGGTTCTAATGTCGTGACTCACGCACCGATCCGATACCCAGGGTAGAAGATGGAGGCCTGCGTTTATTCCAAAGAAAAGCCACACATTATAAATTTTGAGAGAATCTCTACAACATGTCCCATCAATCAATCAATCAATCCCATCAATCAAGTACACATCAAGTCAAGTATAAGTAGCCCATACCCTACCCTACCTCTCTCTTACACAAGCAACCCAAAGTCAAGTCTCACATCACTTCATCCATCACCAAACCCATCACTCATCACACCTCACCCATCCATCACCAAACCCATCACCCAAAGTCAACTCTCTCTCTCATTTCTCAAACCTCCCAAGTAACAAAAATCTCCACACATCCAAGCATTCCCAAAATTTTCCCAAAACACCAAGTGTGGCCCACCCTTTCATCTCTCATATACACCATCAAAAGTCCATCAACCACCATCAAAAGTGAAGGCAAGGAGCTTACAATCTTAAGGGACCAAGGAGAAGGCCTAGAGGTGGGTGATTTACCATTGTTTTTTATTTTAAGGGCCCACTTGTTGTGGGACCCACTTGATGTATAAGTTGTATCAATAGAGGGCCCATAGTGGCGGGATCCCTCCTCTCTCTCTCTCTTCTCTCTTTTTCTTTGAATGGTGATGATGATGAAGGGGTGAATGAGGCCCACCATGAATCATATATTTCATGTGGGACCCATCGAATGGATGTGTTGGATCTACCCAATCCAGCCCATTAGCGGGCCCGGATGGAAGGAAATCATAAATATTAAATTGATCTAGGTCAAGTGGGCCACGTTTATATGGGACCCACCTTGGTTAGAAATGGTGGGCCACGTCCATGTGGGACCCACCACAATGTATGTGTTTATCCATGCCGTCCAGCGTCCCTGGACATTGGACGGGTGGGGCTAACGTGGAGTATGTGCACTGACATGGATGTGTACTTGCAAGCTAACCAAAAAAAGAAAGAAGAAAAGGAAATGGTGGGCCACTCATGCAATCCCCACCTTAATGTATGTATATAATCCGCACCATCCATTTCACTTCTCAGTCTATTTTAGGCGTTGAGCCAAAAGACGAGGCCGATCCGATAATCAAGCGAGCCATACCATAGGAAATAGTCGTGTTTACCGTTAAAACTCGCTGGATATTTTTTTTACTCGCCAAACATGCTGCATATTAGGCTCAAATGGTTAGTCTTGAGGCATGAAATCCAATGGATGGAGTGGATCCATCTGATGTGGGTCCCACCTGGGAAAAACCACGAAATGTTTATTTAAAAAAAAAAACATCATAAGGCAGCAACACTTGCTGCTGTTGTTGACACAAGGACGCAGCAGCGTCCTGGACGTGGGCGGACAGGGACTACGGGTCCCATTTATAGGCCCCACCGTGATACCTTAGGTGCATCTAAACCGTGTATTCGGCGGCCCCCACTCCTAACCGTGGGCCGTCCCAAAATCGGCCATTGGAGGAACTTGGGTGGCCCACGTCGCAGTAAATAATGATAATTGACGCCTATCATTGAAACCCTTTTAGGTTTCTCAATCCAGGTCCATGTGACCAACATAAATAAACATTATGGTGGGCCTAAGTCACATGCGACCTTATCAATGGGTTGGATGGAAAATGAACACTATAGTGGACCCTAGGTCCACATGGCCACATGAATAATTTATATAGCAACAAACATCACCGTGGGCTCTAGGTCCACGTGACCTTATGAACCGTTTGGGTAGCAAATAAACATCACTGTGGGCCCTAGACAGATTGGATGTAAATAAACATTATGGTGGGCCCCTGGTCCACGTGACCTTATGAATAGATTAGATGTAAATAAAAATTATGGTGGGCCCTGGTCCACGTGACCTTATGAACAAATTGGATGTAAATAAACATTACAGTGGGCCCAGGTTGGGTGGAAAATAAACATTACTATGGGCCCCGGGTCTGAGTGACCTTATGAATGGGTTGGATGGAAAATAAATATTATAGTAGGCCCCACATGGGACCCACCATGATGTATGTGCTACATCCAAACCGTTCAACCATTTTGGAAGCCCATTTTATGGCAGGGGTTAAAGACTAAGTTAGATTCATTGTTCAAGTAGACCCCACCTTGGTATGTATATAAGGCTCAAGTGACTAGGCCCATCTTAACGTATTTGTGGACTGTTGTTGTGGCCCACCTTGATTTACATGTGGCCCATACGATCAAGCCCATCTTGATAAAATTATGGCCCATTGTTGAGGCCCACCTTAATATATATGTATAAGGGTCTTATTATGAGGCCATTGTGATGTATGCAAGGCCCATGGGTTATGTTATGGCCCATTGCAATGTACGTAAGGCCCATCGATACGGCCCACTTGATGAATATAAGGCCCATGTGATTAGGCTCATCTTAATGTAGTTGTGGCCCACCCGTTGGGGCCCATCTTGATATATACGAGACTCATGTACATGAGGTCCATTTGATGTATTGGAGACCCATGGGTTGAGGCCCAATGGGATGTACGTGAGGTCCATTAACGTGATTCCACCATGGTTTATGTGTTGACTCTTATAGTGGGCTATGCCTTGGGAGCAATGATGGTTTGACGTCCACATTTTATGGATAATGTTGGTTAAATGTCCGCATTGTCACTCTCCTTAAGGCCCACTGATAAGCCCATATTTGTAGTAAGTAGGCCGTCTAGGCCCATATCCATTATGCACAAGCCCATCACCCTATGACATGTTTAGAATAGATCCATGATTCATGATCATACGCATCATATGTATGTCTGATATGACGAGTCATTGAGCATAGCATATGCCTTCGGGCGGATTATTTATGGGCTCCCTGATAAGCAGAGTTACCCTACATGAGCGCGCGACGTGCGCAGGATTATTGCATGTTTGGTAGGGTGATTCATGCACTTACATTTGTTTGATCATGATTACTGCATGCCCTATTGACATCAGGGCTAAAGCCTCCACAGACACATCATGGGTGGCTGGATTGGATACCAGAACTGTTTGGTTCTAGCATACGGGTGTCATAGATATCCTTGGGTGAAAATTCCTAAACTCGATGGTACCAGAGGATGACTCCAACGTCGAGACCGAGTGGATATATGAGCACACAAGGGCCAAATACCAGGAGGCCGCGTCTCCCACTATGTCGTGATCAGTTTGAAAGGGGTGTGGCCTTACTCGTCCGAGGGTAGGGGGCAATACTAGGCTGAGTCTGACCAGCTCCTGAATGGGTTCTCTATCGATATGTCGGATAGGTATTGACAGACTATTGACTAGGTGGATAGTGAGGTTTCTTACGCCCACTTGGACTGTGCGGCTGAGAGAGCGACAGTGCCATTTGGAGTGTACTAAACCCCGGTGATTATCCAGACTGAGAATTATACTGATATTGATGACCTGTATGAGTATTGGTATTCTTGAGTTGCATCACGATCACATGGTCTTGACATGGCCGATAGCATTCATATCTTGCACCTCATAGCCTTGGTACGACTGCTTGCATTTATGTACTCATCAGCATGATTCTGCATTACTCTAACCTTACGTTCTGAGCACGCTTATATTATGCACACACTTACACTGCCCTCTAAGCTTTCTATAAGCTTATGCACGATTGATGAGTGCAGGTGATGCCAGGATATAGCCGTAGTCTTGCTGTAGTTGGAGCATACAGTCTAGCTTCTGGTGTTTCCTGACATTTTCATTATCCTGTATTTCCCTTTCATACGCATTGTACTCAAAAGTTTTTTATCATAGTGAATTGTGTGATGATGTTCGTGGGTTATGCTTATGGTTTTGCCCATTACAAACCAGATCGATGATTAGAAATCCTCCTGGAAGCATCCCCGGATCGGAACCTGGCATATGCGTGCCGAGAGTCGAGAATGGGGTACAACGGAGGTTGTCGGCATCGGATTCGGCGATCGAAAATTTTGTGAGACCGGTATTTGAGTTCGAGGCGTGACACTTCATCTGAAAGAATGAAGTTTTAATGTTCATACTTCATGTCCCCAGGTATGAAAGACCTTAGATTGACCTTGAGGTATGTCATTTTGTATATATAATTCAAACTAAATATTTTTATATGAATTTGGTCTATTCTAAGACTAGTCTTGGACCATCTTCGACTAGTCCTAGCACTAGTTCGACCAGTCTAAGAGATTCCAAGACCAGTCCTAAGTTTGTTGGAATTTTTTAGATATTTCTATTCGTCCACGACTAGTCCTGGACTCTGCTCGACCGGTTGTATGAACAGTGTCGACTCATCCTTCAACCAATCCTGTTTCTATGATTCAAAGTCTAGCAACTATACTAGTGGTCCTACGACCAGTCGTAGACACCCTATGACCAGTCGTGAGTCGGTTTTATCTGATCGCCTATAAATTTCAAAAATCCATTCTCCTATGACCAGTCGAAGTGTCCACTAGACTAGTTAAACGTGTGATTTCTGAAGCTATAAATAGACAACAAATTTCAAAATTTTTTAATTCAATTCAAGTAAAATCAAGGCTCCATTTTAAGATAAGTTTGTGTTCATTTTAAGCTACTTTGTGCATAATTAATATTTTCTTTTGTTAGCTTATTGTTATTTAATTTTGATCTACATTCCAATCTGATTTGAAAAGGGGAAAATTCTGTAATTTCTTCTTCTTGGAATCAAAATCAAATACAGCTAGCCCATTTGGTTTAACTTAAATCAATTAGAACTTAGAACCATTGTAAAGTGAGTATTGCATATTGAACTTCTATATTTAAACTTTTACTCCGATTGGTTCTTCTGGGCTGCTATGAAAGGAGAAATTCAGGTATTTTACGCTTATATAATTTACTTTCTTTTTGGTTTCTTTTGAGATTGAGCCAGAAAAATCGCATTATGTGGTTATCTGAGGAGAGCCAGAAAACTCAAACGGAGGGGTTTTTAAATTGTGTAAGTCCAAGTGGAAAAGACACAATTGTAAAGGTTTTAGGTGAACCTGTGAAACCTATTTTGATAGTGAACGCTAATATCCCTTATGTGGGGATATTAGGAGTAGAGTAGCAATCTGTGTGGCCATTGTTTAACAGTTGATGAACACAAAGGCTAACTACTATAACTCTTTGCGTTTTGTGGATGTGTGATTTATTCTTTTTATCTTTTATCATTCAAAGCTATGGAACGTATGTGTGGATTTGAATGTTGTAATTTTTACATTTCAAGCACAGTGGGGAATGTTGTGATAATTTAAATTTAAATTCCTACAATTTATTTCAATTCATTGCTATTTATTCATTCCTCTTTGGTTTGAGTTTTTGATACAAAGGACGTTCTAGAAATAAGATTATCCTGCCATAAACCCTTGGTTTTTATAGTGTAAGGTTGTCCTTAGAACTGAATTTGTATCAACCTCTCAATACTTATTTATTGAGGTTGCTTTTATTTCAGCATTAAGAATTGATTTATTTTTATTTAGCTATCTCTTTATTTTATTCCATTATTATAATCTTAATTTGGTATAGTCATATTCAACCCCCCCCCCCCCCCCCCCCTCCCTCCCTCCCTCTAGGACATATAGCTAGGCCATTTCAAGTGGTATCAGAGCCTGATAGCTCGCACTTATTTCTTTTTATTTGGATTTATTTCCTGAGCTAACGATCTAAGCTATATAATAGGTGTCAAATTTTGATAGCCTATCAGTCACTAGGCCTCCACCCTTTGATGTCTCCAACTATGCTAATTGAAAAGCCAGGATGAGTATCTTTCTCAAATCAATGGATGAGGGTGTGGCAAGCCACAGTGAATGAATGAAATTCTCCTACCACTGAAGTGACTGGAATCGATGGTTCAAAATCAATGAGAGTAACTCCTTATTTCTCTTGGACTACCCTTCAAAAAAATGAGAGTAGTGTCAATGCAAAAGCACTAAATGCAATCACTTGCGTACTATCACCAGATGAGTTCAAAAGAATCA
Source organism: Magnolia kwangsiensis (assembly GCA_037074715.1). Classification (NCBI taxonomy): domain Eukaryota; kingdom Viridiplantae; phylum Streptophyta; class Magnoliopsida; order Magnoliales; family Magnoliaceae; genus Magnolia; species Magnolia kwangsiensis. Next base: position 107,997,115 of record CM073573.1, on the reverse strand, counting down.
TATCCTATGATACTGTAAAGAAAGCTTGAGATATATTAGAAATGACACACGAGGGTACTACAATTGTCAAAAAATCTAAAGTCCAACTCCTCACAACCAAATTTGAAAAAATTCATATGGAGGAAAAATGAAATGTTTATGGACTTTTACGCAAGATTAAATAACATTGTAAACTCGATGTGGGGTCTTGGTGAAAAAATCTCAGAAAATAAAGTGTGTACAAAGATACTACGCTCTCTTCCTGAATGATTCAACTCTAAAGTAACTGCGATCCAGGAACTTTGTAATACGGATAATATGAGGGTAGAAGAACTAATTAGTTCTTTACAAACCTATGAGTTAAATTTTAAAGCTCCTAAACGTAAATTTATCGCTCTAAAATCTTCTAAATATATTTCTGAAGAAAACTCTGATTCTAAAGATGATATGGCTCTTTTAGCAAAGAAGTTTTATAAATTTTCAAAAGTAAGAAAAGGGTAGATTTTCAAAAATCATATGATATGAAAAGATCTAAACTTAAATCTAAAACTTGGAAGTCTTTGAAAGATAGTCAATGTTACAACTGCGAAGAATATGAGCATTAGCAAACAAATGTCCTAAAAAGGATAAACCCAAAAAGAAGGGTATATTGGCTACTTAGGATGAATAATCTGATTCTGAAGCCGCTTCTGAATCAGAAGATTCTAAAACTGAGTCGGGCAATGAAGTTAAAGCCCTTATGACTTTATCCAAGTTCACTTTTTTAGATCATAATAATTTAATTAGTGAGGAAAATCTGAACAGTGAATGTGAAAATGAAGATGATCTTCAAGATGCTTACAATGCCTTATACAAGGAAAGTTGTAAAATTGTTGTCAAACTTAAACTTCAAAAAGAAAAGTTTTTAAACTTAAAGAATGTTTTGAATCACTTGTTTTAGAAAAATCTCAAATTTCATATTATTTTGAAAAATCAAAATGCAATTTAGAATTCAAAACCTCCCTGATTGAAGATTTGAAATCTGAAAATGAGAAACTTAAAAATGAAGTATCTTTTCTTCTGAGCTTAAAGGACACATGGAGATATGCCCAAGGTGATCCAAAGTTAGCGAAACTATTATCCGGATCAAGAAAATGTGATGATAGATCTGGGTTGGGCTATGATAAGAATATACTTTCTAAACAGAAGAATACTTCTCCTACGTTTGTGAAAGGAGAGTCCTCAAACTCAAAAGGAAAAAGTACTTATCAAGGTTTTTCTAAAAATATAAAAACTTTTCAAAAACCAAAAAGCAACTTTGTCAACTTTAATCAGAACCAAAATCCTCTAGCTAAAGAGATAGTTGATTTACTCAAGGAGCTTTTAAAATCTAACTCTATAGGTCATTCTTACAACAACAGACATAAGAAGACCAACCATACTCCTAAACCCAAAACAGTTCTGAAATGGGTTCCTAAAGTTGCCTGCTTGGTTGCTCACACTGCTTTCAAAGCAACAAGTCATTCAAAGTGGTACCTGGATAGTGGATACTCTAGGCATATGGCAGGCGACAAGTCTTTATTCACCGATCTTAATGATATGACTGATGGATCAGTCACATTTGGTGATGGTAGCAATTGCAAGATTATTGACCAAGGTACGGTTCAACTCAATAACCTTTCCTTATTTAAGAATGTTTTATATGTGGAAGGACTAAGACACAACCTGTTGAGCATATCTCAAATATGCGATAATAACCATAGTGTGAAATTTTCCAATCAAGGTTGTGAAATTATAAACAAAAAGGGTTCTGTAATATTAACTGGTCGCAGAACTTCTGAAAACTGCTATATAGTAAGCGATGGCAGCTCATCTAATTAATCGTGCTATATGGTCCATACCGATGAGACAAAATTATAGCATAAACGCCTTGGACATGTACACTATCAGAATTTATACAGATTGAGCAAAGGAGAACTAATTAGAAGTCTACCTAAGTTGTAAAAAGTAAACAAAATATGTGATGAATGCCAGTATGGTAAAAAAACAAGAAGCTCTCACAAAAAGGTGAACTCCAATGCCACATTAAGACCACTCGAGCTTCTCCACATGGATCTTGTAGGACAAACCAAAATAGAGAGTCGAAGTGGCAAAAAATACATCTTGGTAATCGTGGATGATTTTACTCGATTCACTTGGATAGTGTTCTTAAGGGACAAATCAGAAACCCTTGATGAACTAAAAAAGATCATCAAACGAATCCAAACTGAGAAAGGTTCTCAAGTATGTAAGATCTGTAGTGACCCTGGATCTGAGTTCGAAAATATCAGTTTTGAGAAATTCTGTAGCGATCAGGGATTATCGAATTAATTCTCTGCACCCAAAATACCACAACAAAATGGAATTGTGGAAAGAAAAAATAGAGTGCTTCAAGAAATGGGAAACGTAATGTTAAATAGTAAGAAGCTCCCCAGAAATCTTTAGACTGAAGTAGTGAATACGGCCTGCTATATTATTAACCGGGTTTATACATGTAAATCTCAGAAGAAAATGGCTTATGAATTATGGTTTGATAAGTGTAAGATCCGTATCCTAATCCATACTTTTCCATCAACTCCCGCGATCCTTCCTATAGAATTCCGACAACCTGCGACTGATAATTGACGTTTGCGCACAACCGTAAGTCGTATCCTATACATTTGAGTCGGATTAATCTGAGACTTATATCACTGCGACTGCATCATCGCTATGGTTCCAACGCCACGACTCATGCACCGATTCGATACCCTGACAAGAGATGTGAGCCGGCATTCAGTTCGAGGAAAAACACCGCATGTTTGCAATCCCAAGAGAATCTCTACAACATGTCTCATCATGCCATCAATCAATCAATCAACCCGTCAATCCATCAATCACTTCATGTCAAGTACACATCACCTTTCACCCCATCCCCAAGAAACCACTAAGTCAACTCTCTCTCACCCTCTCTCTTACACACTCATACTTATCAAAGTACACCATCACCTCACCCATCACTCACATCCATCACCCATCCCTCTCTCCTTACAACTCTCTCTCTCTCTCTCCCTCTTTTCTCACACCATTTTCAAGTAAGGAGAGAGCTCACACGTCCAAGCCATTTTCAAGAGAGAAAGTGTATTGTATGGCCCACCTTCCCATCCCAAAATCTCTTATCCTAGTCATCCATTTCTCATCTTCACCATCAAAGTGAAGCATAAGGAGAGTGGCTTCCCAATGGACCAAGAAGATCAAGCGATGGGTGCTTCTATAGGCTAGTTTTCCTGCTTCTTTGATGGGCCAAGTGAGGCCTACCGATCAAGGGTATGGATCTCACTTTGGACCCTAGGTGAGGCCGATGGCCCACCTTAATGCTCATGATCATTCCGCGATGGGGCTATTCTCCATGGACCCCATCATGATATTTATTTTTCTTGCATACGTAGGGTCATCTATACCGTCTATTTTAGTGGAGAAGGGATCTCCACCGTTGGATTTCGATTTAATGAGCCCACATGTATTGGGACCCACTCTTTATATGATTGAATGCATGGAACGAAGGGCCCATAGTGTCGGGGTCCCTTTATCATATGCGTGTCCCACTCTCTCTCTCTCTCTCTCTCTCTCTCTCTCTCTCTCTCTCCCTCTCTTTTAATGTTATTTTTCCTTTTCTTTCATATGATAAGGCCATGTGGCCCACCCGGATGGACCCCACCATGAGGCATGTATTTATTCCAAGTCATCTATAGGTGGGGCCCACTTTATAAGTGTTGTATCTACACTATTCACCACGTAGTGTCCCACCTAAGAAGGGCCACCTTGAATAGATTTATTATGCCAGGAAGAGTCCAGCGTCTGGACGTGAGATGAAAAAAAAATACAAGTATTAGCTTGGTTGCATGGGCCACTCATATAGGCCCCACCTTGATATATGTATTCAATCCACGCCATCCATTCCATTTCCTATCTCATTTTAGACGTTGAACTGAAAAATGGACCCAATCAGATGTTCTGGCGGGCCATAGCATAACAAACAGTGTTTTCTACCGTTGAAATCCACCCTGATGTTTTTATACCCCAAAACCCATCAAATATTGGGCTTGATGGGTCTGTCTTGGGCCATGGAAGCAATGGCAGGGTTGGATTCACCTGATATGGACCTCACCTAGGGAAAACCATGAGAAAACTAGTTTTTTCAAAAATAAAATAAAACAGCAGCAGCAGGGCTGCTACTGACCGTCCTATGGACACACAGACGTCCTGCGCTGGGGCGTTAGTGGGCAGGGATCACGGCTACAAACTGTGGGCCTCACCGGGATGTGTTCGATTATCCACACCATCCATTTTGTAGGCCCTTAGGGCAGTGGGCCGTCCTCCAAATTTCAGCCGTATATGTGACTCAGGTGGCCCACATCATAGGAAACAGAGTTGATTGAACGTCTGCCATTGAAACCCTTTTTGGGTCAGTGACGTTTTGGAATAATATGATATTTGTTTTTCCCTTTCATCCAGGCCCGTGTGACCAACGGTTGGATGACAAATAAACATTATGGTGGCCCCACGTGGGACCCACAGTGATGTATGTGTTTCATTCCACCGTCTAGGTGGGTGGTGGAACCCTTACTGGTGTATGTGCCCCCCCCCCCCCCCCCCCCCCCCAACATATGTGTTTTATCTATGCCATCCAGGCACAGTAGGCCCTACCTTTGGTGTCTATGATTTATCCAAACCGTCTATTTAATTGGTGGGCCATGTGTGTGGGGTCCACCATGATGCATATGTTGCATCCAAGCCGTCTAACCCTTTTGAAAGTTCATTTTAAGGCTTAGATCTTCCTATCAAGTGGACCACACAGTAAAAGCAGTGGGGTTTAAGGATCTGCCATTAAAGCCTTTTTGTTGTCACATAAGTTTTGGATCAATATGAAATTTATTTTGATTTAGGTCTTTAAGACCTTATGAAAAGATTTGATGGAAAAATCAAAGTTATGGTGGTACCCTGACCATGTGGCATGTGTTATATCCTAACCATCTATGCACTGGACATGGACCTCACTACTTAAAATAGTGGACAATGACGTCCACCATTCAAAATTTCTAAAGGGCCATGGTATATTAAGTTGATATTTGTTTCCACTCCATTTATCACTATATTAATTTATGAATAGGTTGTTTGGGAAACATATGTTATGGTGGGCCGTAGGAATTTTAATGGTGAAAATCATTATCACACTTATATTTAGGGTGTGGCCCATTTAATGTATACATGTGGCCCATTGGCATGGCCCAATTGAAGTATATGTAGGGCCCATTAGTGTGGTCCATTGATTTATATAAGGCCCATGTGATGGTGCCCATATGGATGTACATGTGGCCATCCATGAAGGCCCATCTTGATGCATTTGTAACCCATATTTATAGCCCATTGTTGAGGTCCACCTTGGGGTTTATGAGGCCGTTGTTGAGGCCCACTTTTCTATAAATGTAAGGCCCATACTATGAGGCCCATTGTGATGTATTTCAAGGCCCATGGGTTATGGACCATTGCAATGTACATAAGGCTCGTTGGTGAGGCCCATTAATGCAACCCATTTGATGAATATAAGGCCCATGTGATACCGCCCATTTAATGTATCCAAGGCCCATGGGTCGAGGCCCAACAGGATGTCCTTAGGGTCCATTACAATGTGTGATTCCTCATGGCTTATGTAATGATGTTTTATAGTGGGTCATGCCTTGGGAGAAATGTTGGTTTGATGTCCACATTGTGAGGTAATGTTGGTTAAACGTTCGCATTATGACTCTCCCTGGGGCCCACTAATAGGCCCATACTAGTTGTGTGTATGCCGTCTTGGTCCATCTACATTGTAAGGATAGTTCATTACTTTATAATATGCTTAGTATAACTCCATGAGTCATGACCATACGCATCATATATATGCTTGATATGAGTAGTGACTGATCATAGCATATTCCATTGGGCAAACCATTTACGGGACTCCTTATGAGACGGAGTGCCCCATCGTATCGCGTTGTACGCGCAGGATTACTGCAAGACTGTACGGTGTGACTCATGCATCTCACATATGTGTGACTTGATCACTGCACGCCCTAGCAACATCAGGGCCGTGGCTTCATAGGTACATCATGGATGGCCGTATCGGATACCGAAAATACTTGGTCCCAGTACTGTGGGCACTTAGGATGTCCTTGGGTGAAAGTCTCAGAACCTTTTTGGTACCAGGAGATGCTCCAACGTGTAGACCGAGTGGAAACATGAGTGCCCGAGTGCCAAATACCAGTAGGCCGTGTCTCCCACTGTGTCATGGTCGGTTGGAAGGGGGTGTGGCCTTATCCACCTGAGTGAGGGAGCTATAAGCTAGGCTGAGTTTGACCATCTCACAAATGAGTCAGCTATCAACGAGCCGGGTAGGTATTGACAGACTACTGGTCAGGCGGATAGTGAGGTCTATTCTGCTTGCTTAACTGTGTAGCTAGGGAGGAGGCAGTCATTACGAAGGGTATTAAACCCTGGTGATATCCAGAGAGGAACTGTATTGATATTTGTACTTGATGAGTACTGGCATGCTTGCTTTGTATCTTTCATATGACATTTAGCTACATAGGCCTCGCATCGCATGGTCTTGGTATGGTCGATAACATTCATGCCTTGCATCACATAGCTTTTGTGTAGCTGATAGCCTTCATGGACTTACCGCATGTTTCCACATTACTCTGATATTATATATTTGACACTTGCCTTACGCACACACTTACACCACCCTCTAAGCTTTTGTAAGCTTATGCACGACAGTTGCATGCAGGTAGCGTTGGATAGCAGTAGCACTGAGGCAGGAGTGCGCATCTAACTATTTTGGAGCTTTTTAATTACCCTGTATTTTCCTTTCTTCACTGTACTTAAAATTTTTGATATAGTGGATATGTGGTGATGTTATTTTGTAACTTGGTTATGCTTGTGGTTATGCTCCATTACAAAAAAAAAAATTCATTCTGAAAATCCTCCTTCTAGGATCCCAGGATCGAAATCTGGTATTTGATTGTCAGGAGTCAAGAATGGGGAACTACGGAGGCTGTCGGTACCGAATTTGGCGATCGGAATTCCTATGAATCCGATTTTCAGGTTTGGGGCATGACAATAAAAGGCCGACTGTCAAATACTTTTGAGTTTTTAGCAGCAAGTGCTATATTTTGCATGACTGTGAAAATTTAGGAAAGTTTGACACTAAGAGTGATGAAGGGATCTTTTTACGATATTTTTTAAATAGTCATGCATATTGTGTACTAAACAACAAGACCGGTGTGATTCAAGAGTCCATTAATGTGGTCATTGATGATCATTTGAATGCACCTGCCCCTAGTTCAGATAATGATGAAGTTCTTTTTGATAAATCAAATACTTCATCAAATCAACCTGATTTTGAATTGAGGACTGTTAAAGATCATCCAACCACTCAGATTCTTAGAAACCCTCTCACTGATGTGCGTAATCGTAGATAGTTAGAAGACATTTGTAACTACGTGTGCTTTACATCCTAAATAGAACCAGTAAACATAAAAGAAGCTCTTTCTGATGAAAACTAGATAGTTGCTATGCAGGAAGAACTTATTCAGTTTGTTCGTAATGATCTCTGGTATCTTGTTCCTAGACCTAAAGATAAACACATTATCGGAACAAAGTGGATTTTCAAAAATAAGTCTGATGAACTTGGAAATATAATTCAAAATAAGGCAAGACTGGCTGTACAAGGGTACACACAAATTGAAGGCATTGATTATGATGAAACCTTTGCCCCAATTGTTCGCCTTGAATCAATCAGACTTTTTATATCCATTGCATGCTTTAAGAAGTTTAAAATTTATCAAATGGATGTGAAGAGTGTCTTCTTCAATGGCAATTTATATGAAGAGGTATATGTTGAACAACCTACAAGGTTTGAAGACCCTAAGTTTACTGATCATGTATACCGTCTTAAAAAGACTCTCTATGGTCTAAAACAAGCTCCCAGGGCATGGTATGAGAAATTGACTAAGTTTTTACTGAGTCATAGTTTTCAAAATGGGAAGTGTCGATAAGACGCTCTTTGTTAAGAAACATAACGATGATATCTTAATGGTTCAGATCTATGTTGATGATATTATTTATGGATCAACGTGTACTAACATGACTGTTGAGTTTACAGAGTTAATGAAATCTAAGTTCGAAATGAGCATGGTTGGGGAATTAAATTATTTTCTAGGGTTGCAAGTAAAACAACAACCTAACGAAATTTTTATTTCTCAAACCAAGTATGCCTTGAACTTAATTAAAAGGTTTGGATTTGAGAATGGTAAGAACTTTGATACTCTTATGAGTACAACTTTAAGACTCTCAAAGGACTCTACAGGTAAAGATGTGGATCCTAAATTGTATCATAACATGATTGATAGTTTGCTTTATTTAACTGCTAGTAGACCAGATATTGCTTTTAGCATTGGTATTTGTGCTAAATATCAGTCTAATCCTAAAGAATCTTATTTAACTGTTGTTAAGTGAATTATGCTATATGTCGCAAGTTCTACTAATTTGGGTCTTTGGTATCCACATGAGACTAGTATTCAATTAGCTGGGTACTCAAATGCTGATTGGGCAGGTAATATCGATGACAGAAAATCAACCAGTGATGGTTATTTTTATATTGGAAATTTCTTGGTTTCTTGGTTTAGCAAGAAGCAAAGTTTTATATCGCTTTCTACTGTTGAGGCCGAATACATCGCAATAGAAAATGTATGTACTCAACTTGTTTGGATGAAATGTATGTTAAGCGATTATGGAATTGCACAGGACTCAATGGTTTTATTTTGCGACAACTCCAGTGGAATAAATATTTTTAAAAATCCAATCCAGCTTTCACGTACCAAGCACATTGACATTAGGTATCATTATATTCGTGAATTAGTGGAAGAAAAAATAATATCTTTGAAATACATTTCGACCGAGACTCAACTTGCTGCATTTTTACTAAACCGCTCGACAAAAGCAGGTTTAATAAATTGAAATTTGATCTTGGTATGTGCATTCAACACTGATTATTCATGCATTCGTCTATCATAGTGTAATTATATTTGTGTATTTATATGTTTAAATTGCAAATTTTATGTGAATATTGCATTTTTTTTCAATACTCGACTAGTCGTGGGTGTACACGACCGGTCCTGGTATGATTGGTCATGGATCGTGTTGGGTATTTTAATTTGGGAAAAATTTTCATCTTCCTCATTCATAACTTCCTCTCCAACGAAGCGACGTCCTACCAGTCGAACCCACCGACCTAATCTTCAAGGTTAGTGCATTTTATTGGTCTATTTGTCAGATTCAAGTTCTATTCTCTTGTTTATTTTCATTGGAGTGCTTGATTTCAAGCTTTGTGGAGATTTTTGGGCTTTTCTTCTACATTTGCTAATCTAAGAAAACCCATCTCTACTTCCCTTAAGTTTTCTTATTCTTTGTATTTCTTTGTGAAAATGGATGCTAGAGGAAAAAAGAAAATATCTTGTGGTCCATCTTCCTCTAGATTAGCTCCAATAACTCAGCACCATCTTCATTCACCCGAAAATGATCCTGCATATGTACGGGATTTTTATTTGCGCAATGTTATTATTGAAGAAGCCGTTGATCTTAACCACATTGCTCCATTTGGTATCCTTCCTCTCCTCCAAGCTGTAGGATAGGATAACATCTTACATTAGGGAGGGCCTGCATACCAATCTATTGCACAATCCATGTTTGCCTACATCTCTACTTTTTCTACTGAAAATTTAACATTTCAAATAGATGCTAGAGAATGCCCTTTTAATGTAGACCGTCATTTAATATCTGGCCTTATGAAAATACTTGTTAATGATGAGGGTATCTCCATTCATCTTCTAACTGAAAAACCCTCAAAAACAGAAAAACAACAACTTACCAGAACATTATGTAACATGAATGTACAATGGACTCATCAAGGGAATGCGCTCCCCTCAAGGTATTTGTTACCCAGATACAGAGTCCTCCATAGAATCTTTACTTCAAATTTGTATCTGAGATCTGGTAATAAAACAAATTTGACTTCATTTATGTTTCGTGTTTTGCACTCAGTTGTTTCTGGTACTAAAATTTATCTTCCATCTTTAATCTGTCATTCTGTCATACAGTTTCATCTCCATCCAGGTCATAGTGATATACCGTTTGCCTATCTCATGGTTGTGTTAGCTTCACATATGTTGGTCGCTATGCCTGTTGGAGAGGCTCCTATCTATAATCTGATTTTTAACAACTCAAATATTAACAAAATGAAGTTGGAATTGGCTCCTGGCCAAGTGGATGTGGATGGTGGAGCTGGAGTTGGGAATGAAGAAGAAGCTGATGATCTTCCTCCTAATGACATCAACATGGATGATATTTTTGATGAAATTAAGTCTGATTCTACTAATGATCCTAATTATGAACCATCTGAATTTGATACGTGTCTGCGTGCACTTGAGGAGAAAGTTGAAAACATGAATGTTGCCCAAGATTTACAATTTAAATATATACGCAAGTGTCTTCAGCGCTTAAACAAGGGCATGCATCAACTTGATCCTTTAATACCTGCTCCTTCTTCAGGTTCAGATTGAATGATTTGATCTTTGGTCTGTAATAACTTTAAGTTTACATTTAGCGAATTGTGAACTTGATTTGGTTTGTTAACTATGGTTTACTGACTATGGATTGCACTATTTCAATCTTAATGGCTTGATCTTTACTTATTCCTTATTTACTCCTTATTTATTCTCATTTTCCTTTGTTTTCTTCTTCCTTTGTCATGTTGTGCCAAAAAGGGGGAGAGATTGGATTATAAGTTTTTTTTAAAATTTATTTATGTGCTATTCAGGGGGAGTAAGTAAGAGTATGGAGGTGGAATGTAAATATTGTAAATATCTTGATGTGTGTTTATTGATGATGCATCTGGTGCATGACAAACTGGTGCATGATTCTTTATTAAGCCTGTTGTACTTGTGCTTATATATATATATATATATATATATATATATATATATATATATATATATATATATATATATATATATATGAGTGTGTTTTGTCACAAATTTAACAAAGGGGGAGATTGTAAGTGCTATAGTCATATGCTCCTTTAGCTGTCAAATTTTGTGGTGCCAAAACCTTTATCTGTATCTTGTGTTTGTATGTTGATTTATATATGTTCAAGACACTACTTCACAAGTGCTTCAAGTTAAGTACATTGATCGACTTCAAGCCAAGTCAAGCCATGTACTTTGTCAACGTCTGTGAGCATATATGTTCAAAGCTACATCGATAACGAGTACAAGACTCAAGTACATTACAAGACTCAAGTACACTTCAAGACTCAAGTGTAACTCAAGATGAAGTTAAATTTCAAGATGTAGAAGATCTCAAGGTCAAGCTACATCAAGCAGAGATCTCAAGATTCATAAGGTTCAAAGGTCAACCTTCATCTGAAAGAATGAAGTTTCAATGTTCATACTTCATGTCTTAGGTATGAAAGACCTTAGATTAACCTTAGGGTAGGTCATTTTGTATATATAATTTAAACTAAATCTTTTTATATGAATTTGGTCTGTTCTAAGACTAGTCCTGGACTTTATTCGACTAGTCCTAGCACAAGTTCGACTAGTCCAAGAGATTCCAAGACCAATCCTAAGTTTGTTGAAATTTTTTAAATATTTTTGTTCATCTACGACCAGTCCTGGACTCTACTCGACCGGTCGTATGAACAGTGTCGATTCATCCTTTGACCAGTACTATTTCCACGATTCAAAGTCCATCAACTATGCTGGTGGTCCTACGACTAGTCGTGTGGGGCCTACGACCAGTCGTAGACACCCTACAACCAATCATGAGTCGATTTTATCCGATCACGCTATAAATTTCAAAAATTCGTTCTCCTAACCAGTCGAAGTGTCCACTAGACCAGTCGAAGGTGTGATTTCTGAAGCTATAAATAGACGACGAATTTCAAAGTTTTTAATTCAATTCAAGTAAAATCAAGGCTCCACTTTGAGATAAGTTTGTGTTTATTTTAAGCTACTTTGTGCATAATTAATATTTCCTTTTGTTAGTTTATTGTTATTTGATTTTGATATACATTCCAATCTGATTTGAAAATGCAAAAATTCTGTAATTCCTTCTTCTTGGAATTAAAATCAAATACAGCTAGCCCATTTGGTTTAACTTAAAATCAATTAGAACTTAGAACCATTATAAAGTGAGTATTGGACATTGACTTTCCATATTCAAACTTCTACTCCGATTAGTTCTTCTAGGTTGCTACGAAATGAGAAATTCAGGTATTTTACGCTTATGTAATTTACTTTCTTTTTGGTTTCTTTTGAGATTGAGCCAGAAAAATCTCATTGTATGGTTATCTGATGTAACGCCTTGGAAAAATCCGTATAGAGACTCGAGTACCAACTCGATCAGAAATCACTTAGGATTAATTCCTTTAGAAAATAAGCATAAGTTAACTAGCGCTACGTTAGAGTAGCTGTGAAATCGTCCCTGATTGCTTTAAATACGTTCTGCAAGACCCATAACTTGTAGAATCGATGACGCTATAATACCCTGAAATCTAGAATCAAACTCTAAACCCGTTTGTTCTCATGAACCCTTTGAAACTTGGTATTAGATTTAGACCGCGCATCGAAAGTCCAATACCTACAATCTTAGACCGTTATGACCGCTAAGCTGGACTTGACAATCATTTCGAATATCAAGCCCAACCGATGTTCTGAGGCTATTTCATTGAGCCTGGAGTGAAGAGAGTGAGAAATGGGTAAAGATTTGAAATTTTAATTCAAATCTGGCACGAGTCTTTGCATGTTATTATTAAGCGTTCTGACCGTCAGAATTCAGCCAAATTTTACCCTCATATCAGGAAGAATTTCTCTTTCATATCATGAGACTTGTAGACCTAATTTAGGTACGACGACCACTGAACTGAAACTGGACCGCCATGTGCGATCTGCGAACTCTACCAGACTGAAAACTTGGTGTGGACAACATCCAGTGATCATGAGCTTAAGTCCGATCGCGTTCGGCTAGGGGACCTCCCGAAATGCTCTTTTGGAACGAAACAGCCCCGATTTAGTTATAACCTAAGTATACTTTGTTCCTAAGTCTAAATGGGTGAGGTTTTAGCCTATATAAGGGCTTTAAACCCTCTCACAACCCTCTCATCTGAATTTACAACAAACCCTAGATAGAGAGAGAGAGAAAAAGTGAGAGAAAGTGAGAGACTTGTGGGAGAGATTTTCCTCCACTTGCACCAGCTTTTGCACGTACCAAAGCAACGCGTTCAAATCACTTTTCCGGTGATTCCAATGCACTCCTCGGTAAGAAAAACCCTAACCACTTGCTGTTTTAGGATTCCTTCGATTCAAATAGCGAAGTAGCTTATATATCTTGTGCATTAAGTCGCCTTTACACTGTTGACGAAGCGTATATGTTCAAATCGAATCGATACACATCTAGGGCAAAAGGTGAGGATTTTAGACACTTTGATTGAATGATTTCAAAGCTTTCAATGTCGTTTAATAGTAGATTATTGACGGCAACGCCGTTTGACATGTAGAACATGTTGTACGGTTTCCGTTTCGTAAACGTATGGAAAATATGAGATTTAGGGCATTTTAGTCATTTGTAGGAAATACTGTTTACATCCACATTTTGTTGAAATGTTTGCCATGGTTATTTGTCGTGTTAGGATATTAGGAATACGTGCATGATCTGTTTGGCGAAGAGATTCGCCCAAATGCGCACTTTGAGTCGACATACGCTATGTAGACTAAAGTGTGTAGGCTAAGTGTTTGTATAAATGTTTGTATTAGTATGTATTGAGTAGATGGTGTTGTGAATGAGTTTTGAGATTGAATTCTCAAGTAATATGCTGATGTAAGTGATTTCCATCATGTTGGCTATATGTATTGATTTCATTATATACATGAAATGCATGTGTTGGATGATTTGCTTAAGTTGTATGTTATAACATGTGTCAACATGCTTACATTGTTGTATTTCATTTCTGTTACTCTCATATGATTACTGATGTTGATATTCAAGTGTTTGCGGCTATACGTTAGTCCAGGCAGTCGGTAATGGATTGAATTCGTGGTTGGCTTTTATTTGCCACGAAGGACACGTCGATGAACGCGAGTCGTGTTTTGAGTTGGCGGCGGTGGTTAGGCCACACGAAGTATTTCATGCACTTCATGTCGTTCGACTTGAGATGCGCTCGTACTAGTCGAGCCCATCAAATAACCTGACTGACCATTGTATGTTCACCCTGTATGAGTCATAACTGCTTGAACCTAGGGTACTGAACTTACCATTGGAAACCCTGTTAACCATGGTACCTTGATCCATAAAGACTCATGAGCCGGGCATGGTGGTATGGGACACCGTGGTCGAGTTGTCAGCCTACGCTGGGGCCACAAACCTCCCCGTAGTGACCAGTGAGCACATTTGACTCATGAACCGATTGTGGTGGTATGGGACACTACATTCGAGCTGTCGGCCTATACTGATTGGTGACGAGCCCTTTGTAGTGACCTCGAGCTTATTCTGAGTCTACGGGAGGCGACGACCCTTCCGTATCAACGAGAGTACATTAGGCCTGTATTGATAAGGTGATGGGGGAGCGGTGCAACGAGTGCGAGCAACAGCCCTAACAGCCCTTGCAGCGACCTACAAATATAACATCGTATGAGATTACTAGGAGTGACGACCCTAGACAGGATCTGTGTTGGGACTGATATAAGGAAGGTACCTTAGTTTCCCAATACTGCTGTATGAAAAGGACCAATAACAACCCAATAATCATATCCACATCGCATTGCATGTGCCTGAAAGATGTGGAGCACTGTGGGAAGAAAGCATGCCGCGGGCGTAAGATGGTGTCGTATGAGGGAGTATGTCAGTGAGGGCATCCATCATGTCATTTCATGCTTGCATTAACAACAGTACCTAGGGATGGTTGATTGTTTGCTTTACTATTAACGCATGATTGATTTGATAACATGCTAATATTTGCTCTATTATTCCACTGAGTTGATCACTCACTCCCACGTTATGGGATGGTGTTTGCAACACCACCTGACCCTGTCTTACATGCAGGTGATGAGGCGATTCAGGATGCTGAGCCGGATTACTACGAGGATCGGGATGAGTTCTCGTATATGCAGTTCTCTGACGATTTTGCGTAAGTGGCCTAGATCGGCGGGACATGCTAGTTGGACTATCACCTGACATTTATTTCTTGCTTTATGACATGTATATGAGACTCAGTGATGTATTCATACTTTGGAGACAGTTTGAGATTATTTTATTTTCGTATAGTGATATATATATTTTTCAGTCTTCCGCTTGCATTTTATCACTGGATCTGGAGTATGAATTGCAGTTTTGGTATAATCTTACTCATGTGAATGCTTTAACTCAGACATCATTGAATCATAATCATATTTGTTGCATAAGTGATGGTCTGGAACTCGGGAGTCAGGTTTCTACACGACCCCCGATTTTCAGGGTGTTACAAGTTGGTATCAGAGCATGATTTGGATTAAACTGGACCTGGGTTATGGCCACGTGACGTATGCTGTCACCCCTTTAACTTAGGTGAGTGCGAAAAAAATCTTGAAACACTCGTAGGACTTCAGTTTCGCCAATAGGCGAAGTTTACTCAAATCGATCATTTTGATCGAGTCCATAATGTATCTTTGGTCGCGTGAAGTGACCTAAGTCGCCTCTAGGTCATTAGTTGGCGGGTTTGAGATGATCCCAGAAGAATTTCAAACTCAAAAATTCATGTCCTTGGGTTGTGGGGCAACCACAACCCTTACACTCAATCTCAAAGCTTAAAAATCCCTTTTCATCCAATTCCTTCAGAATCTTTCCTTTCACCACCCCATTCTTCAACTTTTTCTAAGTCCTTTCATACTATACATAAATTCTAATGTGTCAAGGATAGTGAATCATACTTAAACAATTATGGACTTTTGGATGGACTTAAACAATAGTAAAATTACGTAAGAATTGGACTTTTGGATATTCCAATTATGGAATATCTTATAATAAATGAGTTAGATGGATGGATTAGCCTCTCCTACCTCAAAATCATATGCCACATGATGCATAAACTCATTTTGGTTTATAAATTAGCCCTGAAACGCCCCAAATGGAGTCTTGGGCCTATCCAAGCCCAAATACAATGAACCAGGATGGTTCCCACATATATTTGGGGCCCCTAGGACAGGGGAAACCCAGCCCCTATGGCCGGCGTTACCGGTTTGCAAGTTCACCGGTGAGGACCTCACCGGTTCGGTGAGGGCTCGCTGTACGGTGGGCCCCACTCAGGCTGTGCTTCGGGCCGACACCCTTTTGTGGCTAGGGCACCCCCCTACACATGGGACGTCCCTTGAAACCCCCCAAATACTCTACCTCCTTCACAAATAGCCCTCCCAAGCTCTCCTTTTTACATTTTTTTTGCTGCCTTCCCCTCAAATCTCGGTGTCAAACCTCTCCCATCTCATTCTCTCCCTTAACCGACGCCAACCCATCCATTTTCAGCTGTTCACAGTCCCCTTTCTCTCCAGTCTCATCGATTGGAGCTCTTACAACCTTCATTGAAGGCTGAAAATCGTGTGGACCTCCATTCCATCTTATCTTGCTCTTTTCTCCTGAAAAATCTAGCCTTTGAAAACTTGATTCATCCCTCTACAAGGCCTAGATTCATTTTAGTCCATTTGGGTAGCCATCTCTCCCCATATCTCACATTTTTCATGGCTTTTGTTGAGGCTATTTTAGCCTTTTTCTCTTTCTCCACCATCCTCTCTCTCATGGGAAAGAGGAAGATCACCACCGATGAAGCTGGGCCTAGTTTCCCTTCACGATCAAGGAAACCAAGAGGTGGCGCCGCTAGCTCAAGCGCCACCGTAAGTCCAAGTGCCGCTTGTGAGTTTCACACAAAGCGGAATTTGGATCCCCGTGCTCACATAGGGCGAGCACTGTTGGAAGACTTAGCTCACAGTACGTATACTGATCGTAAGGTTCTGTTTGAGGCGCATGTGGATGAGACGCTCTTTGGTAAATTTCTGTTGTTTGAGCTCATTGAAGCTGCCAATTGGGGTCCGCTCTTTGAAGCCCAGTCTCGTGCGAATGTGAGCATTGTTCGTGCCTTCTATGCTCATATTCAGGCTCCTACGTTGGAGCCATTGCAGTTCAGGATTCCCTTTGATAGAGACCGGGAAGCCACGATCGATGTTCGGTTGATAGCTCAACTTCTGAAGGTGCCTCTTGGCGAGGTACATCCAAGCGCTAAGAATATGAAGAGTGTTCATGAGAGAAATCGCCGCACCAGGTTCCTATGTGGTGGTTTGGTTCCATGGCAGCGTAACAAGAGCCTCTTAGCGTTTCATATGTCAAATGATTTCTGTCTGCTGCATCACATTTACACGTTCAATGTGTATCCTAGGTCGACCAACCGCAGTGAATGTACGCGTCTCATGATCGATTTCCTGTATCTGGTGGGCCAGGGAGAGAATATATGCATGGCCACCTTTGTGTTACGACAGATCGTCCTCATAGCGAAGTCGAGAAGAATGTCTAAGTCACTTCCCTTTGACCGACTCATATGCAAGATCGCGCTTGAGTTTTCTTACACACTTGGGCCGGAGATGCCTGTGCCGATTCATGTTGTGAAGATGCCGAAAAAATCCAGGATGCCAGTTTTGGCAGGCGGGCCTTCAATGAGGTTCTTCGGGGGCGTTCCCGTTCGAGGGGCCCATCTGGAGATACCATGAACCAGATGAAGATATGGCCTCGGCAGTGTGAGGCTCAGCTTGATGATGACAGTGAGGGCAATTATGATAATGAAGAGGATGCTAGTGAAGAAGAAGTTGGGGCAGAAACAGAGGAAGAAGTCCAGGAAGAAGAGCAAGAGGAGGCTTAGGATACTGATGAGAGTCCTCCTACTGCGACTCGGGCCGCTAGGGATGCTCATATAGCTCGACTTGAGGAGAGTCAGGTTACTTTGCGACGGGAAGTCCAAGAACTTCGGGCTGAGGTGAAACAAGATCTTGAAGATACCAAGGCCGTCATGATGTAAAAATTTGGCAAGGTGACTCGCACCCTGAAGACCATCCTGTGTTGTCTGCAGGATAAGGACGCTCCTCCTCCATCGCCAGACTCGGAGTAGCGATGAGATTTTAGATGTTTGTTGGTTGTAGTTGGTTTGTTTCCTGCTTTCTGTGTGTAAGCCTGAGAAGGCTAGTAGTTAGTTTATGTTGCAGTTGTAGCTTTGACTGGCTTAGTTTCCCATGTGTTTCTTGTCATGATGCATGTAAGGATATATCTCTTGTATTGCGACAAATTTTGATTAAATGGAATGAATGGAATTCTGCAGTGTTATATGAATGATTGCGGTGTGTTTGTGCTATTATTGAAACTGACAAGGTTGCGCCCTATTTTGAATATAGGGAATGCCGTCTAAGACTACGCGGAGCATGGCACGACTTACACTGGGAGAGCCTATGGATCGGGTTCCTCTCCAGATTGATGTTCATACGGACCCTGCTGTGGGCCCAATTCCTGAGACTGCACCTGAGTCTCATCCCTCTACAGGTCCTACAGTTTGACCGTCACCTTTCACACCGCCTGTCAAAGAGCAGCATCATGCGTCCTCCTCGACGCAGTATGTGCCACAACCCGCTCCACCTCCTGGTAGGTTTGAGCAGTTGATGGCCATGATGCATCAGCAGCACCAGCAGCTCTTGACTACGATAGCAGGGGCCTTAGCCCAGGGTGGGAGTGTGACTCCACCTGCACCACCTGTGCATCTAGTAGAGGATGCTGGTACTTCGACTCAGGATGAGGGCATGACTCATCGTGTACCATCTGCTTACCCTACGGGGCGTACTGCTGATTCACGGGGCCTACTTGAGCGATTCCAGAGCTTGCGGCCTCCTACTTTTATGGGTTCTCACAGACCTGAGGAGGCCGAGTATTGGCTCGACCGTGTGTCGAAGATACTGCGGATGCTGCATTGCTCAGAGTCTGAGCGGGTTGAGTTGGCTACGTTCATGTTCGAGCGAGAGGCCAGCTTATGGTGGGATAGTGTTTTGCGGACTGTTGCTGTTGATTTCGTATGGACTTAGGCAGCATTCGAGTTTCATTTTCACGAGAAATACTATCCCCAAACTTACAGGCACGAGCGGAAGAACGAGTTTCTACGCCTCAGGCAGGAAGGCATGACCATTACAGAGTATGACATGGGTTTACTGAGTTGGGCAGATACGTCCCGACTATACTTGCAGATGAGCAGATGCACATACGACGATTCTCTGAGGGCTTACGACCGGACATTCGGTCGAAGATGTGTTGTGTCAGCATACCCTCCTACGCAGAGCTGATTCACATGTCTATGTGGGCAGGGCAGGATGTGGATCGCTTGGCATGGTCTCATGGCCCTATGGTTGCTAGGACACAACCAGATATGCAGGACAGACCATTGGTTGGCAAGAGGCCTCGCATCGACCCTCCTCCTAGGGCTACAGCGCCAGTACTTCCGATGCGGCGCCCTGATGCGTCATGTACTTATTGTGGGAGGCTGGGCCACACAATGGGGAGCTGCTTCGCTCCGATGAGAGACAACGGATTTTCGCTGCCGCAAAAGATCGACCGTCCACACCCACAGGCATTGTCTGCTCTACCTTTACGGTCGGCTCCTGCGCATCCTTCCTTCAGACCTCCCGAACCTCCATTCCGGCCGCCTCAACGGTCCATGGTACCACGGCCGAACCATCCACAGCAGGCACGGGTACATGCCTTGACAGCTGAGGCAGCCGAGACAGAGACTACTCAGCCCTTGGTCTTTGAGGTCACCGCCCATATTGGAGGTATTCCTATACTTGTGATGGTGGATACAGGATCCACGATTTCATTGAATCGCATTCCATAGTCAGGCGTCTTGGGCTACCGACTATTCGGATGGATGGGGTGCGAGTTCTCTCGGCTCACGGGACCTTCTCTGAGGCCACCATGATGTGTGAGGGTTGTTTGGTGGACCTGGGGAGCAGGACGATAGCTATCGATCTTGCTATTAACCACTCTCTTATTATCTCGACGTCATTCTTGGCATGGATTGGCTGACTGCAGGGAGGGCCGAGATTGACTGAGAGATCCGTACGGTGACAGTCTACGAGCCGGAGGGCACTTTCATTACATTTTCAGTGCGGGTAAATCTCTCATTTCGCATACTTAGCTACGCATCCTTATTGCAGGACGTCGATGCCCCGACACTTGAGCATACGCCTGTAGTTCGTGATTTTTGGGATCTGTTCATGAAGATTCCTGGTTTGCTGCCTCAGCGAGAGATCGATTTTACTATCGATCTGGTGCCTGGTTCCACGCCCGTCTCACTGTCGACGTATCGTATGACACCGTGTGAGATGGAGGAGTTGAGAAAATAGATTGATGATCTGTTGGAGGTTGGTTTCATTCGACCGAGTGTGTCTCCTTGGGGAGCACCAGTACTGTTTGTGAAGAAGAAGGATGGTTCTATGCGATTGTGTATTGATTATCGCAGGCTGAACCAGATTACGGTGAAGAACCGATATCCCTTGCCCAGGATAGATGACTTGTTTGATCAGTTGAGAGGGGCCCAGTACTTCTCGAAGATTGATCTTCAGTCAGGGTATTACCAGTTACTCGTCAGGGATGAGGACGTGCAGAAGACAGCTTTCAGGACCAGCTTTGGCCACTACGAGTTCTTAGTGATGTCGTTCGGTCTCACGAACCCACCAGCCATGTTCATGGATCTGATGAACAGGGTATTTCGGCCATTCCTCGATCGATTCGTCATTGTGTTCATAGACGACATTTTAGTATATTCCAGGAGTCGAGAGGAGAATGAGGAGCATTTACGATTGGTCCTAGATACACTCAGACAGCATCAGTTGTTCGCACAGTACAAGAAGTGCGATTTCTGGAAGCAGGAAGTGAAGTTTCTGGGACACGTGGTGTCCAAGGATGGCATGGCAGTTGACCTATCTAAGGTAGCTGCAGTGCAGGACTGGGAGCAGCCTGGGTCTGTCATTGAGGTGAGGAGTTTCTTGGGTCTTGCTGGCTATTATAGACGTTTCATTCGAGATTTCTCGAAGATCGCCAGACCTCTATCTCAGTTGACACGGAAGGATGTGAAGTTTGCATGGAATGATAAGGCAGAGACAACTTTTCAGGAGCTGAAGGACAGGTTGACGTCCACCCCTGTGCTAGTATTGCCAGAGCAAGGGGTTAGATACACGATATATACTGACGCGTCTAGCATTGGTTTGGGTTGTGTCCTTATGCAGAAGGATAGAGTAATTTCGTATGCCTCAAGATAATTAAGGAAGCACGAGGAGAATTACCCTACACACGACCTTGAGTTGGCAGTCGGCATTTTCGTATTGAAGCTCTGGAGACATTACCTCTATGGGGAGGAGTTCGAGCTTTTTTGCGACCACAAGAGCCTCAAGTACATATTCACGCAGCGAGACTTGAATATGAGGCAACGACGATGGATGGAGACTTTGAAGGACTTCAAGTTTGAAGTCTCCTACCATCATTGCAAGGCAAACCTTGTGGCTGACGCGTTGAACCGCAAGAAGGTGATAGAGTTTGCGGCTCCGCTGATGGTTGCCGAGTGGGACATGGTTGAGTTTTTGCGAGACTTTGAGCAGAAACTCACTGTGGAGGAGCCGTATGAGTTTATCGCACATGTGCAGGTGCGATCTTTTATCGATGACAGATTCATCGTGGCGCAGAGGGATGATGCACGTCTGACTGAACTTCGAGAACAGGCCAGTGATGATGCAGATGCTGAGTGGCGAGTTGGCACGGATGGGGGCTTACGTTACCATGGCCGCCTATGCGTTCCAGATGTCCCTGACTTGAGACGAGAGATTCTCGAGGCTGCGCACAGTACTAGACTTGCGATGCATCCGGGCAGTACCAAGATGTATCGTGACATGAAGAGGACTTATTGGTGGGAGGGTATGAAGACCCACATCGCAGAGTTCGTGTCCCGTTGTCTCACTTGCTAGCAAGTGAAAGCAGAGCATCGCCGACCACCTGGACTCCTTCAGCCTATACCTATAGCTGAGTGGAAGTGAGATTTCATTTCCATGGATTTCATCTCGGGACTGCTGAAGATGAGGAAGGGACATGATTCTATTTGGGTGATCGTCGACCGTCTGACGAAGTCGGCGCACTTCCTACTGATCAGAGTTACGAACTCTGTAGACGAGTTAGCCAGGCTGTATATCAGAGAAATAGTGCGTCTGCATGGAGTTCCTTTGGAGATCGTGTCGGACAGAGACACGAGGTTTACTTCTATTTTCTAGACTCGCATTCAGGAGGCTATGGGTGTGAAGTTGAAGTTCAGTACTACCTTCCACCCACTGACAGACGGACGGACAGACAGAGCGGGTGAACCAGATTCTAGAGGATATGTTGTGGGCTTGCGTATTGGACTTCAAGGACAGTTGGGATGATTATCTTGCATATGCGGAGTTCGTGTACAACAACAGTTTCCAAGCGAGTATCGGTATGGCACCGTATGAGGCCTTGTGTGGGCGACCTTGTCGAGAACCGCATTGCTCGGCAGAGGTCAGTGAGCGCAGATTGATTGGCCCAGAGTTAGTACAGGCGACGTCGGAGAAGATTGATATCATTAGACGCCGGCTTCTTACAGCACAGAGCAGACAGAAGAATTATGCTGATACGAGATGGCACCCGCTAGAGTTCGTGGTTGGGGATCATGTATTTTTGAACGTTTCTCCTATGAAGGGAGTCGGTTTAGGAAGAAGGGGAAGCTAGCTCCGCGATTCATTGGTCCGTTTCAGATTCTCGACCGTGTGGGTGTAGTGGCTTATCGTCTGGCTTTGCCTACGCCTCTCGCGAGCGTTCATAACGTATTTCATGTTTCTATGCTGAAGAAATACGTTTCTGATCCTTCTCATATCATTAGATGGGAGCAGGTGCAATTAGGTGAGGATGTTACATATGTAATGCGACCGGCGCGTATACTAGACAGGAAGGAGCAGGTGCTGCGTAGCAAGGTCATCCCCCTTGTGAAGGTGTTGTGGACACATCACTCTGAAGAAGAGGCTACTTGGGAGACGGAAGCCGAGATCAGAAAGAACTACCCACAGCTTCTCGAGGAGTACGAAAAGGTACAAATTTCGACGACGAAATTTATTATTAAGGGGGGTAGATTCTAAATGCCTCGAAAAAATCCGTATAGAGACTCGAGTACCAACTCGATCAGAAATCACTTAGGATTAATTCCTTTAGAAAATAAGCGTAAGTTAACTATCGCTACGTTAGAGTAGCTGTGAAATCGTCCCTGATCGCTTTAAATACGTTCTGCAAGACCCAAAACTTGTAGAATCGATGACGCTATAATACCCTGAAATCTAGGATCAAACTCTAAACCCGTTTGTTCTTAGGAACCCCTTGAAACTTCGTATTGGATTTAGACCACGCGTCGAAAGTCCTATACCTACAATCTTAGACCGTTATGACCGCTAAGCTGGACTTGACAATCATTTCGAAAATCAAGCTCAACCGATATTCTGAGGCTATTTCATTGAGCCTAGAGTGAAGAGAGTGAGAAATGGGTAAAGATTTGAAATTTTAATTCAAATCTGGCACGAGTCTTTGCGCGTTATTATTAAGCGTTCTGACCATCAGAATTCATCCAAATTTTACCCTCGGATCAGGAAAAATTTCTCTTTCATATCATGAGACTTGTAGACCTAATTTAGAAACGACGACCACTGAACTGAAACTGGACCGCCACGTGCGATCTGCGAACTCTACCAGACTAAAAACTTGGTGTGGACAACATCCAGTGATCATGAGCTTAAGTCCGATCGCGTTCGGCTAGGGGACCTCTTGAAACGCTCTTTTGGATCGGAACAGCCCCGATTTGGTTATAACCTAAGTATACTTTGTTCCTAAGTCTAAATGGGTGAGGTTTTAGCCTATATAAGGGCTTTAAACCCTCTCACAACCCTCCCATCCGAATTTGCAACAAACCCTAGATAGAGAGAGAGAGAGAAAGTGAGAGAAAGTGAGAGACTTGTGGGAGAGATTTTCCTCCACTTGCACTAGCTTTTGCACGTATCAAAGAAACGCCTTCAAATCACTTTTTCGGTGATTCCAACGCACTCCTAGGTAAGAAAAATCCTAACCACTTGCTGTTTTAGGATTCCTTCGATTCAAATAGCGAAGTAGCTTATATATTTTGTGCATTAGGTCGCCTTTACGCCGTTGACGAAGTGCATACATTCAAATCGAATCGATACACATCTAAGGCAAAAGGTGAGGATTTTAGACGCTTTGATTGACTGATTTCAAAGCTTTCAATGTCATTTACTAGTAGATTATCGACGGCAACGCCGTTTGACATGTAGAATATGCTGTCCGTTTTCCATTTCGTAAACGTATGGAAAATATGAGATTTAGGGCATTTTAGTCATTTGTAGGAAATACTGTTTACATCCACATTTTGTTGAAATGTTTTCCATGGTTATTTGTCATGTTAGGATATTAGGAATGCGTGCATGATCTGTTTGGCGAAGAGATTTGCCCAAATGCGCACTTTGAGTCGACATACGCTATGTAGACTAAAGTGTGTAGGCTAAGTGTTTGTATAAATGTTTGTATTAGTATGTATTGAGTAGATGGTGTTGTGAATGAGTTTTGAGATTGAATTCTCAAGTAATATGCTGATGTAAATGATTTCCATCATGTTGGCTATATGTATTGATTTCATTATATACATGAAATGCATGTGTTGGATGATTTGCTTAAGTTGTATGTTATAACATGTGTCAACATGCTTACATTGTTGTATTTCATTTCTGTTACTCTCATATTATTACTGATTTTGATATTCAAGTGTTTGGGGCTATACGTTAGTCCAGGCAGTCGGTAATGGATTGAATTCGTGGTTGGCTTCTATTTGCCACGAAGGACGCGTCGATGAACGTGAGTCGTGTTTTGAGTTTGCGGCAATGGTTAGGCCACACGAAGTTTTTCATGCACTTCATGTCGTTCGACTTGAGATGCGCTCGTACTAGTCGAGCCCGTCAAATAACCCGACTGGCCATTGTATGTTCACCCTGTATGAGTCATAACTGTTTGAACCTAAGGTACTGAACTTACCATTGGAAACCCTGTTAACCATGATACTTTGATCCATAAAGACTCATGAGCCGGGCATGGTGGTATGGGACACCGTGGTCGAGCTGTCGGCCTATGCTGGGGCCACAAACCTCCCCGTAGTGACCAATGAGCACATTTGACTCGTGAGCCGATTGTGGTGGTATGAGACACTACATTCGAGCTGTCGGCCTACACTGATTGGTGACGAGCCCTTTGTAGTGACCTCGAGCGTATTCTGAGTCTACGGGAAGCGACGACCCTTCCGTAGCAATGAGAGTACATTAGGCCTGTATTGATAAGGTGATGGGGGAACGGTGCAACGAGTGCGAGCAACAGCCCTGACAGCCCTTGCAGCGACCTACAAATATAATATCGTATGAAATTACTAGGAGTGACGACTCTAGACAGGATCTGTGTTGGGATTGATATAAGGAAGGTACCTTAGTTTCCCAATACTGCTATATGAAAAGGACTAATAAAAACTCGGTAATCATATCCACATCGCATTGCATGTGCTTGGAAGATGTGGAGCACTGTGGGAAGAAAACATGCCGCGGGAGTAAGATGGTGCTATATGAGGGATTATGTCGGTGATGACATCCATCATATCATTTCATGCTTGCATTAACAACAGTACCTAGGGATGGTTGATTGTTTTCTTTACTATCAACGCGTGATTGATTTGATAACATGCTAATCTTTGCTCTATTATTCCACTGAGTTGATCACTCACTCCCACGTTACGGGACAGTGTTTGTAACACCACCAGACCCTGTCTTAGATGCAGGTGATGAGGCGATTCAGGACGCTGAGCCGGATTACTACGAGGATCAGGATGAGTTCTCGTATATGCAGTTCTCCGACGGTTTTGCGTAGGTGGCTTGGATCGGTGGGACATGCTAGTTGGACTATCACCTGACATTTATTTCTTGCTTTATGACATGTATATGAGACTCAGTGATGTATTCATACTTTGGAGACAGTTTGAGATTATTTTATTTTCGTACAGTGATATATATATTTTTCAGTCTTCCGTTTGCGTTTTATCACTGGATTTGGAGTATGAATTGCAGTTTTGGTATAATCTTAATCATGTGAATGCTTTAACTCAGACAACATTGAATCATAATCATATTTGTTGCATAAGTGATGGTCTGGAACTCGAGAGTTGGGTTTCTACACGACCCTCAATTTTCAGGGTGTTACATCTGAGGAGAGCCAAAAAACTCAGATAGAGGGGTTTTTGAATTGTGTAAGTCAAAGTGGAGGTGAACCTGTGAAACCTATTTTGATAGTGAACGCTAATATCCCCTGTGTGAGGATATTAGGAGTAAAGTAGCAATCTGTGTGTGTTGTTTAACAGTTGATGAAAACACGGGCGAACCACTATAACTCTTTGCGTTTTGTAGATGTGTAATTTATTCTTTCTATCTTTTATCATTCAAAGCTATGGAATGTATGTGTGGATTTGAATGTTGTAATTTTTACATTTCAAGCACAGTGGAGAATGTTGTAATAATTTAGATATAAATTTCTGCAATTAATTCAATTCATTGCTATTTATTTATTCCTCTTTGGTTTGAGTTTTTGATACAAAGGATGTTCTAGAAATAAGGTTGTCTTGCCATAAACCCTTGGTTTTTATAGTGTAAGGTTGTTCTTAGAACTAAATTCGTATCAACCTCTCAATACTTGTTTATTGAGGTTGCTTTTATTTCAACATTAAGAACTGATTTATTTTTATTTGACTATCTCTTTATTTTATTCCGCTATTATAATCTTAATTTGGCATAGTCTTATTCACCCCCTCCCTTCAGGACATATAGCTAGGCCATTTCAGATATGAGTTTTACCTATGCCTACTAAATGGTAGAAACTTGTCAATGGGCAGATGCGGGTTGACGGATTTCTAACTCAAGCAAGTGGATGGATTCTCACTTGATGCATTCATGCATGCATAATATTTACATTTTTTTTATAAAATAAAATAAAATATTATGTATGATTATTGGCATTTTATTATAATTTGATGTGAAGAACCAAATTGAGAATTCTCAATAGGCCTGATGAGCTTACTCTGTATTGATATAACACTGTATAGATGTGATTGAGAGTGAACCAGTGGTTCAAGAGTAGGAATACATGATCGAGGCAAAAAAGGACTAGCCTTTCTTGATTATCACTTTACTTATATTGTTGCCTTAGATTGATCATGATTGTCACTTTAATTATATTTAATGTCCTTAGATTATTAATTATTTCTTTCAAGTTATTGAACAAAATTTATTTCATTTCATAAGACCCTGAATGGAATGGTCCTTAACTATGTTCGTAACTGATTATTAGAATAGATAATCCATTTCTTATTTATGAGATGTTGCTGAGTATAAATGGAATTTATATTTATAATAGAACTACTAGCTAGGAAAAATTTTGTAAGCATATCTAATAGTTTAAGCACACTTAGTGTATAAGTCATTATGTGGATCTCGGGTTTGAAGTATGCGCCAAGTATGCAAAATCCGGATTGTGCCACATATACCCTAAGCGGGTAAACTAATCGCCATCATCCACACATCTTATGACCATTACCATAGCAGCCTCATTTATTTTTATTGTATGGTGGTTTGGTGCATGGGAGAAACCTCAACCCTATATAAGTATGGCTTGGCCGAGGTTAGCACTAACTCGCCTCTACTAGAAATGCCTTAACCAAACCAGGATCTTCAGGTCAGCATGTACCAAAAGAGTTGAATTATCAAAGGTTTGAAATGGTCCAGTGTAAGATCTGTTAAATAGGCTTCATTCATGACAAGTTCCATCATATAAATGCTTTGGATCATTCCAACATGATTAATCCAACAAATGTCTTTAAATATGAGAGCCAATTACAAGTGTCTCCAAACTATCCATTTCTTCCGTATAATGCTGCCCCACTTGATGATTGGACTAGGTGGGCTGGGCTACTAGTATTGGGCGCGCGAGACCCAACCCAGTCCTAACAGCTGGCCTAGATTTCAAGCGTGGCCTAGCCTTTAGGCCAAGTTTATGGGCCGGGCCCTGGCCATGCAGGGTCGCTGGGCCCATTGCCAGTCATTCCCTCGATCAGAATCGTTAAATAACCAATTTAAAAAGTATGATTTACTTACTTAAAAGTGATCTACTACTTGTTGATGGATAAAATGAAAGGATTGCCAATGTTTACATTCACTTCCATTTTTTGACTGGTCAGGATTTATTTATTATTATTATTATTATTATTATTAACTTACATAGGAAGAAGCATTACGAAGACAGAAGGCCCAATTGGCAGACTAATTTCTCTTCACTAGTCTAGATCATCTGCCTTTTACCGAAAACGATAAAGAAAACAAGCATCAAATACCCATTGGGAGTTGGGATGGGAATCCCAATCAATTATCAACATAAGCCCTGGGATTGGCATGGGCCAATCATGGGCCTCGTTTTCCTTATCTTCCAGTAAGACCCAGATCCAAGTTCAAGAACCGTCTGTTTATGATGTTAATGGGCAGGCATGGACCTACGACCGATGGCTGGATTACCAATGGCCTCGGGTTAGGGCTGACCTGGATCTAGCCCATTGCCACCCCCGAGGAGGCTAAAAATTCCAAGACCACATGCTTTAACAAAGAGAAGGATAAAATTAACCACCACAAAGGGAGGCTGGTATGCGAAATATAAGTACTTAATTAGAAACTGAAAGGGATATGGAACGCATTATTGATACCTTAAATGCATATATATAGGTATCATATTTGCATGACATACCTTCTTATTATCGTCTACTCTTCATATTCTATAACTATATATAATAAACTACTTCCATTGAACTCTCTCTCTCTCTCTCTCTCTCTCTCTCTCTCTCTCTCTCTCTCTCTCTCTCTCTCTCTCTCTCTCTCTCTCTCTCTCTCTCTGTGTGTGTGTGTGTGTGTGTGTGTGTGTGTGTGTGTAAAACCCACTTGGGTTTTGAACTTTTTCTTCAAATCTCATCTCTCTATAGGCTCTATCACAAGAGGCAAGCCCCTTTTGAATTCCAAGTACGGGTATGCCATTGGTTGGTCTTCTTCCTCTGTTCTCCATCTGTGGCCAAAAAGAATCCCACGTTAGCATAGAATTAGATAGCCTACCGTTTTAATTTCTACGGGAAGTTATTTAATACACTCTTAATATACTCTGGCTGTGTCGGATGCTTGATACACAGGAACCTATAAACGATACATGTGGCATATATTAACTTGAAGCTTAGTCCAAAAATCTTATTAGTTGAATAACCCTAACCATTAATTATTGGATCTTTGTTTTCGAGAAAAAAAAAAAGTACTAGATATTTTAACCACCCAATAAATGTCCACCAATCTAATAGTCAGATAATCAGATAGTGTAATTTTTGGTTCATTATTACATCTAAACTTCTACTCCATATTTGGATGGCTTAATTTGAATTCCATATATGCCACGTGGAATTTCTAAGTGCCTGCGTGTTATCCATAACACTCCGACAGAGTATCAAAGATTCCCTTTCTTTTCATGGCGGGGTTGGGAAGCATTACCACCCATTGAAATGGTACATATCCTCCATGATGCACGTAGGTCCACGGCATGGCACATCCAATGATGTCATGGGTGGGGCAAAAAGGTGAAAGGGCTCCACGAACATCCTTTATCATGGCTAGGCTACCGTGATAGTTCACCAACATTTAAAAGATGGTGTTGACTCCACAATTTTACATTTGGAATGCATATAAAGAAATGAGGACCGTCCAAGTGGTTGGCCTCATCATGGAAGGAGCAGATCCTGAAATCATATTGATCCGATGATCTTAACCATCCGATTTTTCAACTGGTCGGAATGGTAACGAAC
Organism: Magnolia kwangsiensis; assembly: GCA_037074715.1. NCBI lineage: Eukaryota > Viridiplantae > Streptophyta > Magnoliopsida > Magnoliales > Magnoliaceae > Magnolia > Magnolia kwangsiensis. The sequence goes on along the minus strand of CM073573.1, from coordinate 107,966,970 downwards.
ATGTTCGTTTCAGATCTACCATTTGGATGGTTACAACTGTTCGATCGCTAAGATTTTTTGGCCATGTTCCATCCACAGTGATCCCCACAATTTAAACGGCCTTGATCATGTGTAAATTTGTGTAACAACTACAAGGTAGATGATTCACCACCATTTGGAAATGGTTTCCAGTGATCTCTGCAAATCTCTTTCTGAATTAGAATGGTGAGTGATGATGAAAGGTTACCTGAAATTAAGTACAAGATGGTGCAGGAAGAAAGCAGTCTCTACTTTGGCAAGTTCGGCCCCAGGACATAGGCGTGGTCCACCACCAAAAGGAGCTATTTTTTTGGATGTTGCACGACCCTGACATAGCATCATGGCATTACAAGCACGCACGCAACTTGTGTGTGTATGCGTGTGTTGTATTTACGCATGCCTTAATAAATTTGTACGTGTGAGAAAGCATGCATGGATTTTTTTTTTTATGTTTTATTTTTTTAAGACTTTTGAGCCATGTAATACAGTCTGCCCATCTCCAAAATGTATAGAGATGTATCTGTGAATTACGCAATATGCATGTATACTTAATATGTGCGCATGTATATCTAAATATTTGTGCATACATGCAAACAATACTACGTGATGCTATTTCTGTATCTGATAAGTGATATAACAAAATAAAAATAAAAATGAATTCACCAATGGTCTTTAATATGGACAGTCAAGATTGTTTACACCGTAAATATGTATTTAGAGCTCAGCATGCATTGCATTACTTATGATTCTAAAGAATCACCTCTTGTTTGGCAATTTTAATAATCCCATTCATGGTTGGGAAAAAGGTTGTTATAGAAAATGGGGTCAAATCAATGGCGGATGGGTCATAGCACTAAAGTGATTCATGCATGGTGGCCAATAACACGTGGTCCGGACTCGATTGTACTATTGATTGCTTGGTAACCATAAAGGATGTTACTTAGTTTCATATTGTTTCATTGGGCTGTCTAAGGTTCCAATGTAACTCAACAGTACTCTTCCTAAAGCAAAGGAGCATTTCTCTTTAATTAATTGTAATCATGTAATAGAGAAAGGAAAAAAACAGTCCAACAGCTATATTTACCATATAATAATTATTGGTATTAACCTATTAATTATTAATTACAGTTTCACTTTTAAAATTTTTATAATACTTATTTCATACACTTGGTTAAAGATACAACAATTTACCCCTTCCATTAAAACCTAGTTCTAAGGAGTAAAAGGCTCGGAGGATATGAGAGACAGACAAGGATGAACAATTTCATGCACCAGATGCATTGGCCCATTTCAAATCTTGATCCCAAACATCAACTTGATCCAAAACTAAAATAATTTAAATAAAGAAAAAATGTCTGAAACCTTTAAATTCACATGCTTTAGCCAACCTGAGTCTCAGAACAGCATAATTTTTGGAGAGTAACTTCATCTTGGTGTGAAGACTCATTTGAATGAATTAGATGACAATATAAACTATGGTCAAGCACGTTCTATCCCATCTCTTCCTTAAGATGTGGCAAACTTGAGAACATGTATAGTTCAAATCAATCTAAGGATGGAATCCAGTGGCGGAAATCAACCACTGCAATGCATCTTATCAAAATCAAGTCCTTTACATTCCTGTGGGAGTAGAATCTTCTGCCAAAACTGTTTTCCATAAAAGTACAAACACTCGAGCTCGGTGGGCCCACTATGTTGCCTGTCGGAAATCCATGTCCTGTCCATAAGGCGTGCCCCTCAAAGCTGGGCCATGTGGACAAAAGCCAACCGGATTCATGACTCAGGTGTCCCACACCATAGGGAATAATGGATATGTGAGGCCAACCATTAATTGGATTTGACTCATCAGGATGAACAGCTAAATCTAAAACTCAGACGAAGCTTAGTGCCAAGTGCGTGGTTGGGAGATAAAATGATTGCAGCATAAACAAAACAAATTAGGTTTTATTAAAAAGGGCATTATCATCATTTAAATGACTTATTTTCATTGAATCTTTATCCAAGTGCATAAATTTTTTTATTAAGATATAATTATAATTAGATAAATAATAGGTGGATAATCATATCATAAATATAAGTCTTTGATTGTAAATTTGCCACTAGAGATCATATTTCTTTTTGGTATGGATTACCAATTATCATGATAGCCAACACTAATACAAAATTACGATCAACTAGAATGTAATGAACTGATGATTTTTGGTGTCTACTAAAAAGGCTAGAAAATGAATAAAGAATTTGGAAAATACCACTGAATTCTCATGGGCTGGCTCCTCTGCAGGTCCTTGTAGAAAAAGCTTATTCTACAAGGGCTGACATGGGGTCCACTGTGATGTTTGTCTGCCACAAAAAAGAGTTACCCTACCAAGAAATTTGGATGCTCCAAAAATTAAACCAATTCAGCCCATGTGAATTTAGAGGTCCCAGTGGATTTTCATTGTTTGTCATGGGCCTGAGTTTTGGAAAATCCAATTAACATGACAACATGTAGATCATCTGACCCAAAAAATCTGGTCGGTCCGCATTTCTGATGAGCATCAATGCTAGAAGTAGGTAGAGGGCTTAGAGGGCTTAGAAAAACTTTTTTAATGTTTGTTTATCTGTCCCTTATTTTGTAATGCCAACCTTTTGAGCTGACGTACTATCCTTATTTTTATGCCATAGTATTGAAAAAAGCCCAAATGATATACAACTTGTATGTTACACCTATGTGCCACAGTGGCACGTGATGTGGTGTAGATGAGGTGCATTATACATAGTGCCATCAATGGACATCCCAACTAGACCTTACCCTCTAGAGCTGGTCTATGTTCAGGTCGAGTTGGGATTGGATTGTGTGCATGTGGACCGGGTTAAAGTAAGTGGGGTCTAGGTAAGGTTTAGTGAGTTTTCCTAGTAAAATGTATTTATTTAATATGTATTGATTATTCGAGCAAAGAAATAAAGTTTCTAAAACTTTACACATGTAGGAGAGCGACTTACACATCATGAACATATTAAAGTGATACATGTGTGTGCCATTTAATACTTTCAAAAGGTGAGCCCAAGCATAAAAAGGCTTTAATTTGTACTGAACCCAACTCAAGACCTAGAAACAAAGACCTCATGGGTACCCCAAACCAACTAGATCCAGGTTTGGGCTTTAAACAATTAGACCTGGACCTGGGAAGACCAGAGCCTCACCCATTGACAACCCTAACTGTGTACATGCTAGTGGGGCTGAGCAAAGCTCTATCCAAGTATTAAAAAAATAAATAAATAAATAATAATAACAATAATAATAAAGAAACAGGGAAAAAAATATTTAAAACACTTCACATGCAACCTGTCCCTCTCTCCAATCGTTCAGTTTTACTAGCTCTAGCCATAGCCATAGCATTTCTAATTTCGATAACATTCTTGGAAAATGAAAATTTCAACTTGTAAACAATCACTAGAAATTTCTTTAGGAGAAACTTTGAAGAAAAAGATTGCTAATATGACACAGTATGTATGAGTTTTGCTACAGGCATGCTTAGCCGTACACGGACCACATGGTAGGTAGACTTGGACTCGGTTGAGTCCAAAATCAGCATTGTAAATTAACATGGGTTGACTCGGCCATGCTGGTCCGAGTCAACCAAGCCTTAAACCCTTGACACATGCACATGCAGTACAAATGTAAAACACGTGTGTCCTATCTATCAGGTTTAGGTTGAAAATGATTAAATTTTCAACCTTAAATATAAGATTTTTTATTTTTTATTTTTAAAAAAAAAAAGAAAAAAAAAAGTGAGAGATATTCTTACTTTTCATGTGGATGTACGAAGCAAATTGAGGGTTATTTATTTATTTATTTTTCTGTGGCCATTTATTTGTTTTGACATGATATGACCCACCTAAGGTGTGAAATGGCCTGAATTTCACGACATAATATGTAACGAATATACCTCACTTGATTGAAAGCTAAGATTTCACACGTGTTGTAGTCACGTGATGACACATGCTCCCTACATGTATGGCTCCACACGCGCGTGGAATAACCTTTTAAGAGAGTGTTCATTGTTGCATGTTTTTTTTCCTTTTTTCCCTTTTTTTTTTAGGGTCCATCTCGATGCGATCTGATCCTTCCAGCTGGGTAGTAGAACATTCCCATCGCAGACATTCTCAAGTGGTACGATGAAAAGGAGAATAGTCTGCGGGCCAGTTCACAATGTGGCCACTAGATCAGGAGACTTTGTTGTCACGCCACTTGTATAAGCTATTAAGACAGCATGGTCCACTGCGCCACCCGAGTTCAACTTGCATCCCAGATGACAAACTGCACAATCTTCTCATTAATCTTGTGAGGGTGTATAATCCGCTTGCATTCACATCATATAGTGATTCATGCCGGCATATATGCATGTGTGCTTATGTTCATAAGTTGTATTTAGGCATATATTAATGCAAACGTAGATGTATTTCATGAATGTCTAGATGTATGCATCCACACAGAAATAGGCCTACCTATACATTTACTGGTACATAAATGGACACATATTAAGGAGCTGTTCGTTTGCTGGATTTTAGTATCTCGAACTGAGAATTACTAGGTTTTTCGGAGAAAAGAAGTTTGGTTCATATTTTTTGTTGGTTTCCACCTGCTTAACGAATTTCACCATCCCATTTTCTTGGGTTTTTTTTTTTTTTTTTTTTTTTTTTTAAAAAAAAAAAAAAAAAAAAAAACCTATGGAATGAAAATCCTGAAAAATCATAATAGAAATTTCAACTTCATTCCCTAGGTTTTAGCTGGGATTTTTTTTTTTGTTAAAATAAATAAATAAATAAATAAATAAAAACCCCAGCTAAAACCTAGGGAATGAAAATCCTGAAAAATCATAATAGAAATTTCAACTTAATTTACCTTAGCTTCCCGCCACCATGCTACTTGTCTAGTGCATTAGTACCATGAATATTATACAGGGCTGCTCATCAGGTCGACCATGCTGTTGAAATTACTGGACAACTAACGGTCTATTTCAACATACAAGTGTGGCCCATCTACTAAGCGAATCAGCCTAATTCTGGAAAAAAAAGGTAATCTTCATGGTGGGGCATACCATTTTCATCGTACTGATTTACGCTCATCACTGGGAAAACTTCTAAGTTACCGCCTATTAAGGTAAGGTATTCCGTAGGTGATCCATTTTCATGACAATATATACATATAAATTATTTATGTGTAAGTGCATATGCATGCATGAAAAGAGAAGGAAAGATGAAATACCGCCCATCTCCAAGGACAGAATTCAGAGGCATCTTCATGAAGAGATGGATCAAGATGGGCTGCGCTGAAGACCGGAAGAACCTTCCATCCAGAGGGGATTAAATACCCTGCATTACCCACAGCTCTCGTTTAATAGCTACATTACATGTACGTCTACATGGATGCCTGATATTGCAATGCAGTAGGCCATCTAATAACAATTCTTTAAAATGAAAAAAATAATTAGATATTATTAAATATTGATTTTCTCCTCTTTTATTTGTTTTTTAAATAAAATAAATAAATAAGAGAACATTTGTATACCATGAAAAAGAGTGCAGATGCAAGACGACACGGTTTTGAGGATGTCATCCCCTCCAGACACCCATTCATTACGGGGTGCGAACCGCACACCAAAGTCTCCTTAAAAGAAGGTTTCTCTTTATAATATTTGTGAGAAAATTGCATTCTTTTATGGTCATTCTTGTCAAGTAGCATGTCATGTTAAGATGAGCCAGAAAAAGCTTTAGGAAGCTTTATCCCATTTATTCCAAACATGAAGAACAACACCCCATGCAAAAATCAAACTAATCATCTCATCATATATATGGGCCACATGTAGAAAACAATGGTCAGCATCCAATTGGATCCAAAGTAAAAGTGTGGCCCACCTGATGACTGAAGCAGCTTGATTCTCTCAATAAATGATGTCATGGTGGGACCAACCATCTTGATGGCTTGGATGTTACACACGGATGGCATGTTAGCAATTATTTGCTAGTGTTGTGGTACCAACCTTGAAAAAATTTCTAATACTATAGGTTACTAAAAAATGAGATGTAGAAATACCTTTGAACTGGACATCTTTGAGAGCCTTTCTGTGAACAAACTTGACAATGTTTCCACATCTTAGAGCTTCATTTATCACCTGCATGGTTTTAAAATCAAATATTATTATTCTTATTTTAATTTTTCTGAGTTGGTATATATGGAAAGGCAGTTGATAACCATTTAGAACCTACATTTTGTGTGAATTCCATTTGCTTGTAATCTTCCCAGTTTAGGTGTTCTCCTTGCTCCTTTCTCTTCCTTATTGCTTGATGCTCTTCCTGTCATTGTTAAAACTGCCCATTTCTACTTTTTTCTTTATATTCTGAGCCCTTCTAAGGCTAATCGTCTGTCTACTCTCCTCACATGTGCCAACGTAGCATGAAAGTGTGCAAGAACCAGTCGTTCATCGGGTGGGACCCAACTGACTTGTTTAGTGGACAAAGAATCATGCTGTTTAAATAATCAAGGATCCTCATTTATGTCGTATGTGAACTGCTGGTCCAATTAATTTTCTAACTGACCATTTTATACCTTCAGATATAGAGTAGCTGGTAAATTGATTAGGCTGATTTTTCTGCTTACAATAGTTACATGTTTGGGCCCACACGATGAATGGTTCAAATCTCATGTGCACATTGGCATGTGTGAAATTCTACTCTTGTGAGTAGCTTTTGCATCTCTCAGTTACCCTCTCTCCAAGAAGTTGAATAGATTTGTGGAGATGGTTGTACCTTTAATTGTCCAAGAGCAGTTGGTGACCTTCCAAGAAAATAAACAGCTAGAGACATGAGCAAGGAGGTAGTTTCATAACCTCCAAGTAGAAGATCCAACACAAGACTCACATTCTCTTCATCACTCAAACTCCCATTTGACAGAAGTACATCTAGAAAGTCTCCCTTTTCACTTCCCACAATCCCTTTTCTCCTTTCATCTACTATTGCTCTCACAGTGGAAGAAATCCTAGATCTTGCCTGCATAAAGCCACTCAAAACATGCAGTGAGAAATAAAAAGCAACAACTCAACACCAGCTTTGTAAATGAAATAAAACAAGTGAAGAAAATTGTTAAGAAAAGAAACAAAAAGATAATATTTCTTCCCTTTTTTTTAAATTTTTTATTTTATAACTACTATGGTTAGTACCTTTACTGCCTTTGCATATGGAGCTCCAGGTATGTATAATGGAAAAGACACCAATCCTTTCATGAAGGTTAGGAAGTCTTCTAATATCATTGCTGTTTGTGGCTCTTCTGGCTTCAAACTTAGTATCTGCTTCACTATAACATTGAATGTGTACTGTAGGGAATGAAGACAGAGAACTTAGAAGAAGAAGAAGAGCTTGAACTGGCATGACATCAGATAATTGAAATATTAATCTCACCTTTCTCGCTTCTTCGCAGAAGATGACTTGCTCCCTGTCTCTCCAAGATTCCATTATTAATATCGCATGCTCTTCGATATCATGGAGATATTCAAACTTCGACTTCCATGTGTTTGTGAGGCTGAGAGCGATGCTCCTGAGCTTTTTATGTGCATCGCCAACCACGACGAGCATTGATAGCTTCCCAAGAACTCCATGAATGGGCTTGGGGTAGCTGCACTGGAACAGCCTCTCTTCGTTTTGAAGGATGAAAGAGTTGAGCTCATGGTCGCAGGAAATGATGGTGGGAGAACCAAAGACATGAGATTTGAAGACCTTTCCATACCTTTCCACAATGAAACGTTTCAATGCAACGGAAAAAGAAAAACGAAAAAACACATGGAATTTAGTTTAACTATAAAAGATAATTACTACAGCAAATGCTAGCTCTAACTACACGAAATTCATCACAATTTCAAGCACTGAATATGGATAAGGAAATCATTAGAAGAAGAAGGAAGAATTTTAAAGGATGATTTTTTATTTACACCTGGAGCAATGGTCTTGTAGGAAACTCCCAAGTGTGTTTGATTTGTGTGGCTTCAGAAAGCCAAGTGTTTCACCCAAGAGAGGCCATCCCATACTCCCGTTGGGTATGTTTCTCTGCTCTTTTTTTGCGAACAAGAAATGTAGAAGAACAACAGCAAGTGCTGGCCCTAACAAGAAAACCAACAGAAAGGCATCAACACCCATATTAATTTCTATGCTGTTGCTTGTGGCCTTGTACCTTCTCTCAGCTTGTTAAGCCTTTCACTTAATTAAATAGGAGAAGATCATACACTGGCTTTGATGTGTATATACAGCTTTTAACTGACTTGATATTAGGATCCAAGATGAACCAGATGGTTTAAATAGGCTAAAGGTCTTTATGGGTAGGTTGCAAAAAGTCCAAGCAAATGGTCTTTCTACACCTTCATTTGGTTTCCCCTTCTTGTGACCAATTTACTACATCTTGCCTAGCAATGTCCTTTGAGAAAAAGGGAGGTTGGAAGCTACCCTAGATGGTGGTCCATGATACTCTCTGACGTACAGAGGACCCATCTCAATGATCTGGACAGTTCATCCAGTGGGCCTCACCTTGTATGGTCACAGATGCAACAATCCCGAAGGTTCCACTTTGTCATGCAAGCAAATGGTTAAAACTTACAAGGCAAGAAGTTCAAATGCTATTTGCAAAAGTCCATTTTATGAACAGCTGGATTTCTCTTATCAGTGTGAAGTTTTTGCACAAAAAGCCATCCCAAGATAGGCCCACAGATGAGAGGTCACGATTACGAAAGATTACAGTGGGCCCCACGCACCCTCTACGTTTAGCGGACTACATTTTGAGTTAACATCGCGGACTACTAAACGGGACTTCATGTCCCTTTCAGCATGAAACATTCCTTTTTTCCTTTTAGTAAAGTAGGAGCATGTTCCGACTCCGCTTGCGTCGAAAACACAGCACGGACGTTGTTACCGTGTATACGTGGTAAAACTATGTGGGCCCTCTATGATATGTGTGTTTTATCCACGCTTTTCAAAACAGTTTAGGGCACGAGTGATATAGAGCGGTTCGCGGAGAGTTTCATGGCGAGGATAGACCAAAAAAGGCCCGGTCGACGACAGAAGTGATCCGGACCGTCAGACCTTAGATTGGGCGTATCTCACAATCCGAAATGAGTTATATGACGTAAAATATGATTTTGGGGTAGAACGAGCTACTTTAGCCAAGCAACCCCACTATGTTGGGTTGCGCAGTCCGAATTTGTGAAAAAATCCCCTGATCGACGGTCATTTCCTTATTTTATTTTCGTTTTTACTATAAATAGTAAATTTTAGTTTAATTATAACTCTTCATCCGTTGGGCTTTAGGAGTTGTGTCCAACATAAAAAGTGCTTAGAATAATTAGGTGAACAGCTTGGTGAAGCCAAATAGGACACTTACTATTTTTGGCCAAAAACCTTGCGCACTAGTAGACATCACGACCGTCTATAAATAGTAAGTTTACTATTTATAGTAAGATACGAATTCTAGGAGTTTTAGTTGTAGTTTGATTCTGATTTCTTTCTTATTGCTTGGTTTCCCTATTTAAAGGGTTGTGAACTCATTTTTATTCATTCATTAATCAATTTCAAATTTTATTAGAATTTATTTCTATTCTCTTGTTTTCTTTCCTCGTGGATTCGAGAAGTCTCTGTGAGGAGTCTAGAGAAGCTCAGTAGATTCGGAGTAGTTATCCTTGAGGAAGACGGTGATCGACTTTATCACGTTTATCCCTACGTCAATTTAGTATCAGAGCGAGGTTTCCCCTCGAGCTAATGGCAAACAATGAATGTATGAATCAAAATCCTGTAAACGGTGATCCAGGGATTCGTTATCTTTCGGAAAGAATGGAAGCTTTCCATCATGAGAGTCAATTGACCATGCAAGGGCTGCATGCAACCCTCGACTATCTTAAAGATGCGCTACTTCCGCCCCAAATCCTAGGCAATGCTCCATAACCTATGGATGCTCCACCACCCGTGGTTGTTGTATAACATAACCCTGATTATCACAGAGCACTACCAATGGTAAATCATGGGGCTGCACTAGATGATTCAAGTTCTAACGACGAGGACATTAATGAGGGTTTTGCCCGACGACCAATCCATATAGGCGATCATCTATATTGTGCTAAAAGATACTATTGAGGTAAGGCTGAACTTTCTAGTTTTAACAGTTTATTACTTATATAAGATTTTCTCGATTGGCTAGCCGAAGTAGAGATATATTTTTATTATATGGACGTGTCAGATCATAAAAAGGTAAAATTAGTAGCGTTTAAATTAAAATTTGGTACTTCTGCATGGTAGGAACAGTTATAACTCTCACGAGCCCGCCAGAACAAGGCACCCATCGCATCATGGCCTTGGATGAGACGTCTTCTTTGATCACGATTTCTCCCTAGTGATTATGAGCAGATATTATTTCAGAAATACCAGAATTATTGACAAGAAAATCGAACTGTTATAAATTACACTGAAAATTCTACCAGTTGGTGACACGAAATAATCTGTCAGAATCTGATTCACAGAAGGTGGCACGATTTATAGGTGGGTTGCGATCTACAATTTAGGACCAAGTTCAGATGTACCCAATCACGACCGTGGATGAAGCAGTTCAATTGGCGGGGAGGGTAGAAACACAACTTGTAAGAGCTCTTGCTCATCCTTATCCTTCAAATCGACCCCTCATGATGGGTCCCACACAGGATCCAGTGCTGGCTCGAGGAAAAGGTCCGGTAGGAGAATGTCCTTAACCTCCTCCACCCGCAAACCGTGATACGGGGAGCGGCTCATCTAGACCTCAACGAGTAGCACCCACAATAACGAGCCCGAGTAGGATTCTGAATCCTTATGCTCGGTCAAGATCGAACAATTGTTACTGTTGTGGCCAATCAGGCTACTTATCAAACACTTGTCCTCAACATCCCATAGCACACTTGATTGTAAACGAAAGGGACACTAAAGGTGAGGCCGCAGAAGAAGATCATGACTTTGATGAATATGAACAAACCACTGAAAAAATAGTAGGTGGCGATGAATTGACAGGAGAGGATCGTGGCGAATCTCTAGTTGTGAGGCGACTACTGTATACGCCACGAACGGAATCACACTCACAGCAACACAATATATTTCGTACTCGGTGCACTATCAATGAAAAGGTCTATGATGTGATTATGGACAGTGGTAGCAGTGAGAACATTGTCTCAAGAGTGATGGTGGACAAGTTGCAGCTACCAACAACAAGATATCCTTCCCCGTACTCAATTGGTTGGATAGAAAAGGTGAATGAGACCAAGGTAACTGAACAATGCACTATTTCATTTTCAATTAGTAAACATTATACGGATCAGATACTTTGTGATGTGATCGATATGAAAGCTTGTCATATGTTACTCAGTCGACCCTGGCAGTCGGACCGTGATGCGACCCATCGGAGATGAGGCAACATCTACATATTCATAAAGAATAATAAAAAAATAATCATTGTCCCTATGACACCAGAGAATCACCCTGAAGCCTCTAAAGTGGAGGAGAGTTCCCTCTTGACCATTCGGGATTTCATGGAGGAATTCAAGGAAACTAGTGAGGTATACGCCGTAGTGGTGAAGGGTGAGGAAAAAGAACCCTCAAACATCTCTCCAAGTTTAAGACTGTTGCTAAACGAATTCAAAGAAGTATGGCCTAAAGATTTACCTAATGGATTGCCACCCATGAGGGACATCCAACATCACATAGACCTCGTCCCTAGGACTAGTCTGCCCAACCGCCCTCATTATCGGATGAGTCTGAAGGAGTGTGAGATTCTTCAAGGGCAAGTGGAGGAATTAATTCGTAAGGTCTATTAATAGAGAGCATGAGCCCATGTACTAGACCAACATTATTAAAGACAAAAAAAGATGGAAGCTGACACATATGTGTCGACAGCCGAGCAATCAACAAAATTACCATCAAATATCGGTTCTCAATACCATGGTTGAACGATATACTCGATATGCTAGAAGGGGCCAAAATATTCTCTAAACTAGATTTAAGAAGCGGATACCATCAGATTTGTATCCAACCCGGTGATGAGTGAAAAACGGCATTCAAGACAAAGGAAGGGTTGTATGAGTGGCTAGTCATGCCATTTGGCTTATCAAATGCACCAAGTACTTTTATGCGTTTGATGAATCAAGTTTTAAAACTGCTCACTGACCAATTTTTGGTTGTATATTTTGATAACATATTGATATATAGCTAGGATGAGGTGGAGCACAAGAAACATCTTAGGCAGGTACTACAGGTCCTACAAGATAACAAGTTGTACCTCAACTTGAAAAGTGTAGTTTTTTAACTGACAGCCTGTTATTTTTACGATTTATTATAACGTCCACATGCATTCGAGTGGACGATGAAAAAGTGCGAGCTATTAGAGAATGGCCTATCCTGACAAACATTCATGAGGTGAGGAGTTTTCACGGGTTGGAAACCTTCTATCATCGATTTGTGTAAGGTTTTAGCACCATAGTTGCACTTATAATAGATTACATGAAAAAAGGACCATTCTAGTGGACCGATAAAGCTGACAAAAGCTTTCATGAGATCAAGCATCGTTTGTCTACAACATCGGTCTTGGTGCTTCCTAATTTCGACAAATTGTTTAAGGTGGAGTGTGACGCTTCATACATCAAAATCGAATGAGTATTATCACAGGAAGGCAGGCCGGTAGCCTTCTACAGCAAGAAGCTCAACGAAGCGCGAAAGATATGGTTGATTTATGAGCTTGAGTTGTACGCAGTTTTTCAGGCGCTACGACATTGACAGCATTATTTAATTCAAAGAGAGTTTATTCTGTACACTGTCTACTAAGCATTAAAGTTTATTAATAGTTAGACTAACGTGAATCATGTGCATGCTAGATGGGTTGCGTTTTTACAGGAATTTACGTTCGTTTTGAAGCACAAGTCAGAACAGCAAAACATGGTGGCTAATGCCCTTAGTCGTCGTGCATCACTACTTATTATGATGAGCAACGAGGTGGTCGGCTTCGACTGTCTCAAGTATCTGTATGCCGAGGATGAGGACTTCAAAGATTCTTAGATGAAGTGCCAAGAAGGTCACCCCAATGACCTTCATATATAAAATGATTTTCTCTTCAAAGGAAATCGATTGTGCATCTCCCAAAGTTCTCTAAGGGAGAAGATTATTCAAGAGCTACATAGAGGTGGCCTCAGTGGATACCTTGGGCGAGACAAAATGCGAGCTCTTATGGAAGAGCGGTACTACTGGCCGCAATTAGTACGTGATGTGGGAAGAACCGCACAACGTTGTTATATTTATCAGACCTCCAAGGGGCAATCTGTCATGCCCTAAACTCAGAAATCGGGTTCACAAAATTCTCGATCGCCTAATCTGGCACCGACAGCCTCCGTAGAACCTCATTCTCGGATCCGAGCGCCTATTCGCCAGGTTTCGATCCTGAAGTGCTACCAGGAGGATTTTCAACATCATTTTGATTCGTAATAAGCATAACCAAAGGCATAACCCACAAACAACAAACAAAAAATCCATCACATTTTCACTATGATCAAAAACTTTATAAGTACAATGAGCATAAAAGGGAAATACAATTATGATGAACAAAAAGCTCCAAGATGATCTGTAAAGTGCTCCTCCCTTAGCGCTGCTGCGCTCCAACGTCACCTACACGTAATGTTCGTGCATAAGCTTATAGAAGCTTAGAGGATGGTGAAAGTGTGTGCGCAAGGTGGTAATGCAGTTATGTAGTATTAGAGTAATGCGAAACATGTTGATGAATCCATGAATACTATTAGCTGTACCAAGGCTATGCGATGCAAGACATGAATAATATCGACCATACCAAGGCTATGTGATGCAAGATGTAAGTCAATCATACAGATCCTTATTTAAGTCTACATATTAATACAACTCAAATCTGGGATATCACCGGGGTCTAGTACACTCTGAACCAGATCGTCGCCCCATCGCGCGTAATAAGGTAAGTGGAAGAGACCTCACTATCCGCCTGCCAATATCGGGCTCGGCTCGTAGATAGCGGACACATTCCTCGAGCTGGTCAAACTCAGCCTAACTTTGTCCCCTCCTCTCGGGCGGGTAAGGCTGCACCCCCTTCCAACCGACCACGACACAGTGGAAAGCTCGGCCTTCTGGTAATCGGCACTCGGCGCTCATGCACCCACTCGGTCTAGACGTTGGAGCAACCTCTTGGTACTATAAGGGTTTAAGAAATTTTTTTTCGGGATATTTATAGCACCCCATGTAAAACAAGATTTCTGGTATCTAATCCTACCAACCACAATACGCCTGTGGAGGCTACAACCCTGATGTCGCTAGGGCATACAGTAACCATGTCACACAATGCGAAATGCATGAATCACACTATCCAATCATGCAGTAATCCTGCATTTTATCGTGCGCTCATGTGGGACAACACCACCTAACCAGGAGCCCCTAAACAACCTATCCGAAGGCATATGCTATGATCAGTCACTTCTCATATCAAGCATACATATGATGCGTATGATCATGAATCATGGAACTATATTAAACATGTTATATGGTGATGGATGTCGTTCATAATGAAGATGAGCCTAGATGACCTACAAGTATGGGCCTAATAATAGGCCTTAGGGAGAATTATAATGCGGACATTTAACCAACATTATTCTTACAATGTGGACGTCAAACCAACATTGCTCCCAAGGCACGACCGTTATAAATATCATTATACAAACCATGGTAGAGTCACACATTACATCCAATTGGGCCTCGACCCATGGGCCTTAGATACGATAAATGGGCCGCATAACATGGGCCTTATGTATGTCAGGTGGGCCACATCATTGGGCCGCACCAATGGGCCTTATGTACATTGCAATGGGCCATAACCCGTGGGCCTGAGAAAGCATCAAAGTGGGCCTAATCACATACGCCTTATACACATCAAGGTGGGCCTCAACAATGGCCATAAATATGACAAGTGGGCCACATCACATGGGCCATATGTGTATACTAAGGTGAGGCCCACTTGAACTATAGATCTGTCCTGTTTTTTTTTTTTTTTTTTTTTAGCCTCAAGCCCTGAAACAAGCTTTCAAAATGATTGGACAAATTGGATGTAACACATGCATTAAGGTGGGGGTCCACATGAACTATGGATCTAACTCATCCTTTAGCTCATGCCATGAAATGAGCTTTCAGGATGGATGGATGGTTTGGATGCAGCACATGCATCATGGTGGGTCCCACCGTCCAAGTGTGGACGGTGAGGATAAAATACATAAACCATGGTGGGATTCCATTGTCGACGGCTGTGGACGATGTGACTAAAATACATACATCAGTGTTGGTTCCACCGCCCACTGACGGTGTGAATACAACACACATCACTATGGGTTCCATGTGAGACCCACCATAATGCTTATTTGCAATCCAACCCATTCATGAGGTCATGCAGACCTGGATGCATAGGAAAAATAAATTTCATATTAATCCAAAACTCTTGTGTCACCCAAAAAGGGTTACAATGGTAACCATTCAATCACCATTGTTTCCTATGATGTGGGCCACTTGAGCCACGTATACAGCTGAAATTTGGAGGGTGGCCCACTGCCCCAAGGGCCTACGAAATGGATGGTGTGGATACATAAAACTCATCACGGTGGGGCTCACTTTTGGGGACCCATGGTCGGCCAGGGCCATCCCAGCGCAGTAGCGCCTGCTGCTCTATCAGTGGTAGCAGGTGCTGCCTACCCTTTATTTTTATTTTTATTTTTTTAAAAAAATTATGATTTTTCCCTGGTTTTTCACATGTGGGGTCCGCATCAAGTGAATCCACCCCAGCCAATGGATTCTACAGTCCATAACCCATCCATCAAGCCCAATATTGGGCATCTTTTGCCGTTTAGAAAAATCTGGGAGACTTTGAACGATGGAGATCATTGTTTGCTAAGGTATGGTCCACTAGATGCTCTGATCAACCTCATTTTTCGGCTCAACGCCTAAAATGAATTGGTATATAGGATAGACGGCGCGAATTGAATACATACATCAAGGTAGGGCCTATATGAATGGCCCACCCAAATAACCTTAAACCAAGGCTAAATAAAGGTGTTTACACCCTCACGTCCAGAGACAGCGTCTCTGGACTCTCTTTTTTTTGTGTTTAGGCGTATAGTAATCTTAAGGTGGGCCCTGCTTAGGTGGGCCACCTAATAAAAGATGGTGTGGATACAACCCCTATATAAAGGGGGTCCATCCAAGTGGCCACACAATTACGTCATCATACAAAATGATAAAGAGAGAGAGAGATGGGACACGTGTGATGGTGGGACCCCGACACTATGGGCCCTCCCTTGTATTCAATCATACATCAAGTGGGTCCCATTACACATGGGTCCATCGAAATCGAAAATCAACGGTGGAGATCCTTTCCCCACTAATATGGACGGTCTAGATGACCTATTTAATGTAAAAAAAATAAACATCATGATGAGGTCCATGGAGATTGGCTCCATCATGGAATGATCATGATGATCAAAGTGGGCCATCGGCCACATCTTAGGGTCCCAAGTGAGATTCAAACTATTGATCGGTATGCCTCACTTGGCCCATCATGAAAACATGAAAAACTAGCCTATAGAAGCACCCACTGTTCAATCTTCTTGCTCCCTTGGCTTCCTTAGCTCCTTAGCTTTGATTCCAACGGAGGAGATGAGGTTTGGATGGTTGAGATGGGAGATGAAAGGGTAGGAAAGGTGGGCCACACTTGTTGCTTGGGATGGATTGGAGAGGCTTGGACGTGTGGAGTATTCTCTCTTGCTTGAAAATGAGTTTGAAAATGTGAGAGAGAGAGAGAGAGAGAAAGACTTGTAAAGGGAGAGAGAGAGTGATGGGTGATGGAGTGATGGATGTGGTGAGTGATGGGTGTAAGAGACTTTTTTACTTTTGTGGCAAATGGTGTAAGAAAAGTATGGGCTTGTGTAAGAAACTTTTGACTTTGGGGTTACTTGGAAATGGGTTAAAGGTGATATGTACTTGACATGCAATTGACCCTTGATGGGATTGATTGATGGATTGAGGTGACATTTGTAGAGATTCTCTTGGGTTTTGCAACGTGCGGCGTTTTCCCCACACCGAACGCTGGCCCACATCTCCTGACCAGGGTATCGCCTCGGTGCACGAGTCGCGACATCGGAATCGCGGCGACGGGTCGCTAAGGTATAAGTCTCGGGTTGAGTCGACTCGGGTTGACGGCGTGTGAATCAGGGTCGCGTGCAAATACCGGTTAAGGGTCGAAAGTTGCATGGATTCGATTGGAAAGACCGTGAAAGTTTATGGAACGGTATGATTTAGGATACGGGGCTTACAGCTCTCCCCTCCTAATAAAATTTCATCGTCAAAATTTACGCAATCATTGCAACTAGACATAACTCATGAGGAAGAAGAAACATGACATCACCATATATAATCAGAGATATCATACAAAATACAACACAATTAATCATAAAAAAGGTGGGAATAACGTTCTCAAATCACGGCCTCGCGCTCCCAAGAAGCCTCCTCAACAGAATGGTGACCCCACTGAACCTTCACTAATGGAATGACCTTGGTTCGGAGGACCTGCTCCTTTCGATCAAGGATACGAACTGGCTGCTCGATGTAAGAAGCATCCTCAAGAACCTCCAGTGGCTGCCAATCAATAACTGAAACTATGTCTGACCCACACTTTCTCAACATAGAGACATGAAAAATATTGTGGACGCCAGACAACTGAGGTGGCAAGGCAAGCCGATAGGCCACGACGCCAATGCGCCTAGTGATCTCGAAAGGTCCTATGAATCTTGAGATATGCTTGCCCTTCGCTTCAAATCAAACTATGCCCTTCATGGGCGAGACCTTGAGATACATATGGTCTCCTACATCAAACTACAAGGGACGACACTGACAATCAACAAAACTCTTTTGCCAACTCTGAGCTGTGCGCATCCTCTGCCTGATGATATCAGTAGCCTCTGACGTCTCCTGCACAAGCTCAGGACTTAGGAGGTGGCGCTCTCCAACCTCGGTCCAACAACTCGGTGATCTGTATGGTCTGCCATATAGTGACTCAAAAGGAGACATGCCGATGGCCGCCTGATAACTGTTAATGTACGCAAACTCAACCAATCGCAGATGCTCATCCCAGCTACCCCCGAAATTAATAGTGTAGGCCCGAAGAATATCCTCAAGGATCTAGTTGACCCTCTCGGTCTGGCCATCGGACTGTGAATATACGCAGTGCTGAGCTGCAAATCAGTCCCCATCGCTCGCTGGAAGCTCTTCCAAAACTGAGACATGAACCTCGAGTCTCAGTCAGAAACGATCGAGACTAGAATGCCATGCAGTCTCACAACCTCCTCAATAAATAACCTCGTAAGTCGGTCCATAGACCAAGTCGCACGCATCGCTAGAAAATGTGCCGACTTCGTTAGACGATCCATAACAATCTAAATGGCTTCATGACAGCACTGAGTCCTCGGCAAGCCCATAATAAAATCTGCCGACACGTGCTCCCACTTCCACATCGGGACATACAATGACTGCAATAGACCACGGGGTCTCTGATGATCGGTTTTGACATGTTGGCATGTATCACACTCGGCCACAAAACTGGTGATCTGACGCTTCATCCCTACCCAAAAATACTGTCTCCTCATGTCACAGTACATCTTCGTCAAGCCAGGGTGGATAGAAAATCACGATCGATGTGCCTTAGTCATAAGATCTCTGCGCAACTCAGGAATATCCAGGACACATAATAGACCTTTAAAGTGAAGTCCATCGTCTGTACCAATCTGTCAATCTGCTTGACTCTCTAATGCCACCTCAGCCATATAACTCTGTAGCAACTCATCAGCCTGCTGAGCCTCAATCACCCTTGCGACAAGAGAGGGTTGAATCGACAGGCTCGATAACTGCATGATAGAAGACTGTAGGCCGAACTCAAAATCATACTCTACGGTATCCTCAAGCATCCGCCACTCTTAAATCATCATATACGCTACCAGGCCTCGTGGCTGACGGCTGAGGGCATCCACCACCACGTTCACCTTGCCTGGGTGGTACTGAAGATCAAAATTATAGTCTATCATGTAAGACCCGTATCCTAGTCCGTACTGTTCCATTAACTCCCACGATCCTTTCAGTCGAATTTCGACGACCCGTGATCAGTTATCGGCGTTTGCGCTCGATCACGAGTCGTGTCTCATATAATAGAGTCGGCTCAACCCGAGACTTGTACTAGTGCGATCGCGGCGTCGCTGCGGTTCCGATGCCGCGTCTCGCGCGCCGAGGCGGTACCCAGGCCAGGAGATGTGGGCCCACGTTCAGTTTGAAGAAAATGTCGCACGTTGCAGGTATTAAGGAAATCTCTATGAAATGTCACATCAATCAATCCCATCCATCACTTCACATGTCAAGTACAAGCCACCATACTTTCTCTTACAAAAGTACTCTAAAGTCAACTTTTCTATCACTTCACCCATCCCTCTTCCCATCACTCCTCTCCCATCATCTCTCTCATCACTCTCTTTCATTTTCTCCCAAGCTCCATGAGAGCAACCCACGTCCATGGCTCTCCATGGGTGGAGCTTTGTGTGACCACTCTCTACCATATAATCCAATCCTTCAAAGCTGATCTCAGTCGTTGAATCACACCCATTCGAGCTCTAGATTGCATTGGCGGAAGAAGGAAGAGAAGAATCAAAGGTGGGTGCTTCTTTCTCTCTCTCTCTCTTTCTATCTCTTTCTTTCCCATCTTGTGACCCACCTTGATGAGATGTGGGCCACATCCCTGTGGGAACCACCTTGAAGAAATATATGCAACCAGGGATACTGGAAGATGTCCAATGAAATGTAAACAGCCGTGGGAGGTCCAGCACGCCTGGACGTGCTTTGTCACAAAAAAAAAATAAAAAAAATTAGCCTCATTCTCAAGCTTTAGAGAAGGCTGTCCATGTAAGCCCCACCTTGATACATGTATTCAATCTAAGTCGTCCATCCTTTTCTCCAACTCATTTTAGGGATTGAGTCGAAAAATGAGGCTGATCCGACTAGCTGGTGGGCCATGCCTTAGCAAAAGAAATCTTTACCATTCAACTTTATCTTAAATTTTTCTACACGCCGAAAAATGTCCAACATTAGTCTTGATGAATTAATTACGGACTGTAGAATCTATTGGGTGGGACGGATCTTGTTGATGCGGGCCCCATACGTGAAAAACCGTGGAATATTTCTTTTCAAAAAATAAAAATAAAAATACACAGTAGCAGTCGATGCTGTTGCTATTAGGAACGCAGGTAGCGCCTGCGCCAGGCGAGCGGTCGTTTGGGATGGGACCCACAGCTTCTTCTGTGGGCCCCACCATGATGTATATTTGTCATCCAAGCCATTCATGTGGTGGACCCTCAGGGCAGTGTTCGGCCCTCCAAAAATCACTCACATCCAAAGCTCAGGTGGCCCACATCAGAGGAAACAGCGGGATTGAACGTTTGCCCTTGAAACCCCTTTTTTGAGCCACAAGAGTTTTGGATCAAGGTGAAATTTATTTTTCCTATTCAGCCAGGTCCGTGCGACCTTATCAACAGTTGGATGGAAGATAAACGTTATGGTGGGCCCCACAGTGATACATGTGTTTTATGCAGGCCATCTCTCCATTCACTGGACGGGCGGGCCCACCTTGATGGCATGAGTGTATTCACACCGTCCATCCAAATGATGTGAATCCACACCATGATGTTTGTATTTTATCTATGTCAGACACCCGTGAGGCCCACCTTTGCCGGCTTCTAGCAGGTGGCTGAACGGTCCAGCCCTACTGGTACCGTCTGGTGGATCTGGATTAAGAGAAAACATAAATATCAGTTTCATTGAAAGCTTGGTGGGCTACATGTGTGGACCCACCTTGACGTATCTGCTTCATCCCCCAAGCACTTTTGGACGGTGGGCCACATGGTGGGCCACATGTGTGGACCTGAGCACTTTTGGACGGCAGGTCATTAGACCGTTTTAATCAGGGCCCTGCCTTGATATATCTGTTTACCCGCACGTGTGGGGCCTGCTTTGATTTGGTGCATTGCACCTGTACCATCCCTTGGCTGGACGAGGCCCCACAATAATGTGTATGTTGTAATTCCACACGTCCAGCAGCTGGACGTGTGGGGACCACTGACGTATGTGTTTCATTCATGCCGTCCATCTGTTTGATGGTGGCCAGCAGCAGCTGGGGGCTATCATGAGGCATCTGTTGATCCCAGCAGTCTAGTGGACTGGGAGGTGAGACCCACCTGTAATATATGTGTTTTATCCCTGCTGTGGGACCCATGTGATGTAAGGGTTTTATCCAGCCGTCCGTCCATCTGGACGTGGTACCCACCATGATTTTTATGTTTATCCACACCATTCTGGATGGTAGAAACTGGTGGGACCCACTGCTATTTTGACGTCAGCAAGTTTTGTGGATCCCACTAGCAGTCTAGTTGCTGTATAGACGTCAGATAGCTCTGTGGGCTGATTTGTTGCATGTGTTTAATCCATACCGTCCAAGCATCTACCGGGTTGTCTCTATGCATTTCAAAGAGAATGAGATATATCTAAATTTCAAGTGGGACCTACCCTCTGCACGTGCGTCTTGACAGTGGGATCCACCTTGGTGTATGAATTCCGTCTACACCGTCCATCCAAGCCGGTGAGGCCTACCATGATGTATTGTCCAGGCCATCCAGGGCCTGGACGTTCCTGCTAATAATAATAATAATAATAAAATAGTATAGTCAGATTATTATATAATATTTTATTTTATGGTGGGCCCTATTTGGGACCCACCTTTCCTGATCACTGGACATTGTGGATCTCATCCAGAGTGTCCGTTCGTTTCTGTACGGGTAGGGCCCACCTCGCTGACGTGTTGTACATCCTAACCGCCCATTCATCTGGACGTGTGCTCCACCGTTGATGTATGTATTATATGTCCACGCCATCTATCTCGTTGGGACCCACTTGCTATGAATGGATTGGCTGGAGCATTATACACCAGCTATTTAGCTAGTGTCATGACGTCAATAAGATTTGATGGCCCTACCATAAGATGTGTTTCATTCCAACTATTCATTTGATGGGACCACCTCCTACCCATCTGACTGGACAGACGTCAACAAGTGCTGTGGTCCAGCATGAGGTACATGTTATATCTATGCTGTTATTTAGTTGGCTAGTGTGTGGGGCCCACCCTACACGTGCTGCTCACGTGAGACATGGACCGTACCTCAGTACACATGTGTTATATACACACGTCCATCCGTTTTTCTATGGAAGGGGCGCACCATGATATGTGTGCTATGTAGCCACGCCGTCCATCTGCTAGATGTGTGGACCCCGCCGTGATTTATGTATTTTATTCCTACCACAGTGATGTGTTTATTATATCTAAATCGTCCGTCCATTTTGCTGACGGTAGGGCCCACCTTGATGGTGTTTGTATTTGTACCGTCCATCGGTGCTATGTAGGGCCTGCTATGATGTAATGTTTTATCTGCACCATCCAAGGTGTTATGGACCCCCCACCCTGATGTATGTTCCATCTGCGCCATCCATCTGCTAAGGACAGTGGCTCCTGATGCATGTGTTCTATCATCTAGGCCGTCCCCAGATGGGACCCACCTTAAGGACGTGGGCCTAATCCTGAGGTTGTGTTATATCCAACCATCCGTCTGTTTGAGGACGTGGGCCATTCCAAGATGTATGCATTTCATCCTACTGTTCATCTGTGGCCCACCATAATATGTGTTATATCCTAACCGTCCATCTATATTACTGAACTAGTGGGCCATACATGGGACCCACCTTGGGAAGCAGATTGGTTGGGGTACCTCATACCAACTATATAGCTATTGTAGTGACGTCACCAAGTTTTATAAGGCCCACCATGTTGTACGTATTTCATCTATGCTATCTACTTATGCGGCTCACCTTGATGTGCATATAGCAGGCACACTGTCCATCTGTTGGGGCCCATTTGATATGTGCAGGGCCCACCTCGATGTGATGTATATGAAGCCCACCTTTGATGTGTTTATGGCCCACCCATAAGGCCCACCTTGAAGTACTCGTGGCCCATCTATGAGGCCCACTTTGATGTATTTGTGACCCACCCATGAGGCCCATTCGTTATGTATTTGAAGCCATGGTATTAGGCCCATTGATGCGGCCATTGACGCAGCCCACCTGATGTGTATGAGGCCCATTAGTATGGTCCATATCATGCGGCCCATTGTGATGTGTTCGTGACCTTTGGTGAGGCCCATGATGATATATATTAGGCCCTTGTGCGAGGCCGTAGGCCCACTATGTGTTTTGTTCTATGTGGACCATTACTTGGGGGCAATGTTCGTTAAATGTCCACATTGTCGAGGCCGATTGTCAATGCTGGTTACTGGTACTGATTGTGAGCATATGGCAGCATAACATCATGATACATGCCCATATGCATCATCTGCATGTTAGTTATGAGATGTGGTTGACCATTGCATACGTCATTGGGTATGTTGTTATGAGACTCCCTGATAGGTAGAGATCGTCTCACATGAGCGTACGGTATCTGCATGATTGATGCATGACTGGATTGTATGACTCATGCATCTTGCATTGTGTGTTATGATTACTGTATGCCCTAGCGACATCAGGGTCGTAGCCTCCACAGGCATATCGTGGATGGCTAGATGGGACACCGAAAATATTTGGTTCGAGCATCGGGTTGTCATAGATGACCCTAGGTGAAAATCCCTAAAACTCTCTTGGTACCAGAGGATGCCCCAACGTCGAGACCGAGTGGATACATGAGCGCCCAAGTACCAATACCAGGAGGCCGCATCTCCCACTGTGCCGTGGTCGGTTGGGAGAGGGTGTGGCCTTACTCACCCTAGCGTAGGGGGTATTGCTAGGCTGAGTTTGACCAGCTCGTGAATGGGTCCGCTATCAACGTGCCGGATAGGTATTGACAGACTATTGGCTAGGAGGATAGTGAGGTTTCTTACGCTTACTTGGACTGTGCGGCTAGGGAGAGCGGAAGTGCCATTTGGAGTGTACTAAACCCCGGTGATAATCCTAGAGAGGAACCGTACTGATATGTGGACTTATTGAGTAGGAGTTGTATGCTCATTCATTCATTCATTCACTATTCACTCGGGCTAGTGGTGCGTAACTAATTGTTGTGTACCTTCGTTATGACAAGGATTTCAGTTGGGCGCGCGACTAACCTGAGATCAGGAGTTTACCACGTTGAGTCTGACTATCCAAATTTAGGTATGGGACTGGTTTGGATAGAAGTCCCTTCTGGTGGACCCCATAGCCTGCGATACTATGAACTATCATCCCGACTTCACACTCCAGCATGGTCATTTTATTCGCATCGCATATTGCATACATATGGCATTTTGGGTTGATGTGTTTCTGCACTTATATGGCCTAGACGACTTAGTAGGATTTATATATTGCATTATATTCTCGGGATCTGATATTTGGCTCTTTATGACTCCTTATTACGTAGCTGTTCTATATTGCATATCCTGATATTGATTGACTTATGGACTTGTCCGTACTTCCGCTTATTCTTTCATCATATGATTCATGCTCTTGTCAGTATTTCTGTTTACCCTAATAATTCATGCTCTTGTCAGTATTTCTACTTACTCTGATAATTCATAATCTTATCAGTGTTTCTGCTTATTCAGACATTATATGGTTTATGGATTATCGATTTTTCGGTATTGTATGATTATGGCATTGTATTGAATACTTGACACTTACCTTGTGCACATACTTACACCACCCTCTAAGCTTTCTATAAGCTTATGCACGATAGATGCGTGCAGGTGATGTTAGGTTGCTGTAGTGTTGAGCTTGGAGCGTGCAGTGGTCTTCTGGAGCTTAATTTTCTATTTATGTATTTTCCTTTCATTGTTGTACTCAAATGATTATATTAGTGGTTATGTGATGATGATGTTGCCTTTGTGAATTGGGTAATCTTGTGGTTATGCTTATTACTAGTTAAATATATATAAAAAAGGAAAAAATAAATAAAATCCTCCTTGTAGGATCCAAGGATCGAAATCTGGCATATGAATGCTAGGAGCCGAGAATGGGGTACTACGGAGGCTATCGGCACCGGATTTGGCGATCGGGATTCCTATGAATCTGATTTCTGGGTTTGAGGCGTGACATATTAGGAGATTCATCCAGCGCCTCTGCCTCATATTCAACTCAGACTGCGAGAAGAGGTACTTCAAGCTCTTGTGGTCGAAGAAGAGCTCGAACTGACCCCATAAAGATAATGTTTCCACACCTTCAGTGCGAAGACAACTGCAGCCAGCTCTAAATCATGCGTAAGGTAGTTCATCTCATGGATCTTAAGCTGGCAGGACGCGAAGGCTATTGCTCTCCCATGCTGCATCAGGACAACACACAAACTAATATACGAGGTATCGGTAAATACAATAAATCCATTACTCCCAGAGGGAAGAGTGAGGACAGGAGCAGACATGAGACGGTCCTTCAACTTCATAGATGCTTACTCGCAAGCGTCACTCCAAATAAACTCTGTGTCCTTTCGAGTCAACCTGGTTAGTGGGGCTGCAATACGAGAGAAGCCCTCAATGAAACCCCGGTAGTAGCCCACCAAACCAAGAAAACTGCGGATCTCAGACACGTTTGTGGGCTGGACCCACTGATGCACTGCCTTGACTTTTGAGGGGTTCACTGCGACGCCTTCCCTCGTCACCACGTGACCGAGGAACTTCACCTCCTCCTGCTAGAACTCGTACTTTTCCAGCTTCGCATACAACTGGTATGCGCAGAGGGTCTACAAAGTAATCTCCAAATGCTGCTCGTGCTCCTCACGGGTCCTCGAATATATCAGAATGTCATCGATAAAAACTACAACAAACTAATTGAGATATGGGCGAAAGACCTCGTTCATCAGCTGCATGAAGACCGCAGGTGCATTGGTCAGTCCAAAGGACATGGCCTGGAACTCAAAATGACCGTAACGTGTCTTGAATGCTGTCTTCGGAATGTCCTCCTCTCAGACCCAAATCTAAGGATAACCGGAACACAGGTTGATCTTCGAAAAGAACTGTGCACCATGTAGCTAATCAAACCAATCATCAATCCTCTGGAGTGGGTATTTGTTCTTGATCGTGACTTTTTTGAGCTTGTGGTAGTCCACGCAGAGCCTCAACGAGGCATCCTTCTTCTTTACGAAGAGTACTAGTACTCCCCACGGTGAACTGCTCGGACGGATAAAGCCCAACTCGCACAACTCATCCAACTACTTCTGTAGTTCCTACAACTCCAACGGTGCCATGCGCTACGGGGCCTTCAAAATAAGCGTGGTACCAGGCACGAGATCAATCTGAAACTCGGTGAGTCGATGAGGCGGTAATCTCAAAATCTTCTAAAACACATCGAAAAAATCACAAACCACAGACAACTGGTCGATGCTCTCTGTTATGGGCTCCTCTATGGCACACGACATCAAACAAGACAATGGCTCTCCTCTGGGCTCTGCAATGAACTGAAACTGTGTCACGTCGAATATAGAAAAATGTGACTGTCCTCGGGGAGCAGTCTAATATGGTGTAGTACTCGGCAAGCCAATCCATGCCCAGGATGGCATCGAACTCGGACATCGGCGATGCAAATAGATCAATAGGCAAAAAGGTATCCCCAACTAGAACGGGACAAGACGAGAAAAATCGGCCCAACACTGTAGTCTTTCCCAAGGGAGTCAATATTGACAGACCCTCATGAGTAAGCCAGTCGATCAACAGAAACTCTCGACCACAAAAGAATGTGATGCACCAAAATCAAACAACACACGTTCAGTGCATGTAAAGACTAAAAGTATACCCTCGACGACCCCTCCGAATGACTGCGGGTCCTGCTAAGTTGCATAGAACCTAGCCTGAGCCGGATGGGGAGGTGTCTGTCCTCTATGAGCATGCTGCTGCTGCTGGGGTCGCTGAGGAGGTCGAAACTGCTGCATCTGCTACTGCGGCCTCAGGGGCTGATGCTACTACTGCTGCTGAGGTGGCCTTGGTGGTGGGGGCTGTTGTCGCTGCTGCTGTGAGGGTCTCTGCTGCTGCGGTGGTGGAGGCTGCTGTGTACCTCTCTGCTGCTATGTGGTTAGGGGCAGGGACACTCCCACATACTGTCCCATCGCACTGCACCCAAAACATGTGCTGGTGAACTGTCTCAGAGGTGGTGCTGGAGGTGCTACTGGTGCTCGGAAGGCTGGGCGACCTGTGCGCCTCTGCCACTATGGTTGACGCTGATGGGAGTCATCGGAAAGAACCCGCCTCTTCCGATCTCTCCTCTGACCGCGATCAGACTGAGAACTGGCCCACTCAGCCTCAAAAATCTGGGCCTTCCCTACCACCCCCTCAAAAATCAGGAGCTCATGCTCAATAACACGGCCTCAAAGACCGTAACGCAAGCTGTCCTCGAATCGGCGGGCTCTCCGCTCCTCGTCATCTACCAAAAATGGTGCAAATCTAAACAGCACTACAAAGTGAGCAGCGTATTGGGCCACTGTCATATCACCCTACACTAAGGCCTCGAATTCTAATGCTCGCTGTCGTTGGATGTGATCAGGAAAGTACTGTCGGTCAAACCGATCCACAAAATACTCTCAGGTCCACACAAAATCGGTGCCTGCTACTCGAAAGACTAATGTTCACCAATGCTCAACCTCACCATGGAGAAGAAATATGGCTAATCGGACTCCACGCTCGGTCGTGCATCCGATCGTATCAAATATCTTCTCCACATCGGAGCGCCATCTCTCAGCCGCCGTCAGGTCTGGCTCACCCTGAAAATGTGGGGGATCAAGCCGTCGAAACTCACGAAGGAGGCGCTCGCGCGCTCCTTCTCTACTTGGGCCGGTGAAACGACTGGGTGACTACCCTGCCCCTGAAGTGTAGCCGTCAAAGCCTGTAACATCTGCTGCAACTGGGAGGCACTCACAGATACGGTTGGGTTCGCACTGGTCTCTGGTGGAGGAGCTACATCCATAGGTTGGACAGTAGGAATCTCTGGTGGTGGAGTGGGCATCGTAGGTGGTAGGGAGGGAGTCGCAGGTGGTGGAGCGGGAGTCTCAGGTGGTGGTGCAGGAGTCGATTGGGTCACTCTCCTGGGCATCTCGTCCTACAGGAAAGAGTGAAGGCGCCTATCAACTTTGGAAATCTCTCGAAGGCATGCATGTTAAGGGTCTGTAACAGAAGATCGCTAAGCTATTCGAACTTTAGGACTTAGTCATTCTAAACTCATAGCAGACATGTAATGTTGTTCTTAGTCATTCTCAAGTTATGCTCTGATACCAACTTCTGTCACTCTCCAAACTCAGAAACTGATCTCACAAAATTTTTGATCAACGAATTTGGTGCCGACAGCCTCCGTAGAATCCCATTGTTGACTCCCATTGCCCATTCGCCATGTTCCGATCCTGGGATGCTACGAGGAGGATTTTTAACATTAGTTTGATTCGTAATAAGCATAACCAAAGGCATAACCCACAAACAACAATCAAAAACTTCATCTCAATTTCAATATGATCAACAACTTTATAAGTACAATGAGCATAAATGGAAAATACAATGATGATGAATAAAAAGCTCCAAGATGATTTGTAAAGCGCTCCTGCCTCAGCGCTGCTGCGCTTTAACGTCACCTGCACGCAACGGTCATTCATAAGCTTACAAAAAGCTTAGAAGGTGGTGAAAGTGTGTATGTAAGGTGATACTGCAGTTATGCAGTATCAGAGTAATGCGGAACATACTGATGAATCCATGGATACCATTAGTTGTACCAAGGTTATGCGATGCAAGGCATGAATGATGTCGGCCATACTAAGGCTATGCGATGCAAGATGCAAGTCAAGCATACAGATTCTTATCTAAGTCCACATATCAATACAACTTAAATCTGGGATATCATCGGGGTCTAGTACACTCTAAACCAGATCGTCGCCCCATCGCGTGCAATAAGATAAGTGGAAGAGACATCACTATCTGTCTGCCAATATCGTGCTTTACTCGTCGATAGTGGACCCATTCCTCGAGCTGGTCAAACTCAGCCTAGCTTTGCCCCCTCCTCTTCGGCGGGTAAGGCCGCACCCCCTTCTAACCTACTACGACACAGTGAAAACCGCGGCCTTCTGGTAATTGGCACTCGGTGCTTATGCACCCACTCAGTTTAGACGTTGGAGCAATCTCTTGGTACCATAAGGGTTTAGGGACTTTCACCCAGGGATATCTATAGCACCCCATGTAGAACAAGATTTTCAGTATCCAATCCTGCCAATCATGATACGCCTGTGGAGGCTACGGCCATGATGTCGCTAGGGTGTACAGTAACCATGTCACACAATGCGAAATGCATGAATCACACTATCCAGTCATGCAGCAATCATGCATTTTATCGTGCACTCATGTGGGGCAACACTGCCTAACCGGGAGCCCCTAAACAACCTGCTCCAAGGCATATGCTATGATCAGTCACTTCTCATATTAAGCATACATAAGATGCGTATGATCAAGAATCACGAAACTATATTAAACATGTTATATGGTGATGGATGTCATTCATAATGAAGATGGGCCTAGATGGCTTACAAGTATGGGCCTAATAATGGGCCCTAGGGAGAATTATAACGCGGACATTTAACCAACATTATTCTTACAATGTGGACATCAAACCAACATTGCTCCCAAGACACGACCGTTATCAACATCATTATACAAACCATGGTAGAGTCACACATTACATCCAATTGGTCCTCGACCCATGGGCCTTAGATATGATAAATGCGCCGCATGACATGGGCCTTATGTATGTCAGGTGGGCCACATCAATGGGCCGCACCAATGGGCCTTATGTACATTACAATGGGCCATAACCCGTGGGCCTGAGAACGCATCAAAGTGGGCCTAATCACATAGGCCTTATACACATCAAGGTGGGCCTCAACAATGGCTATAAATATGACAAGTGGGCCACATCACTAAGGTGAGGCCCACTTGAACTACAGATCTATCCTTTTTTTTATAGCCTCAAACCCTAAAACAAGCTTTCAAAATGATTGGATAGATTGGATGTAACACATGCATCAAGGCGGGGGTCCACATGAATTATGGATCTGACTCATCCTTTAGCTCATGCCATGAAATGAGCTTTCAGGATGGATGGACGGTTTGGATGCAGGTCCAAGTGTGGACGGTGAGGATTAAATACATAAACCATGGTGGGATTCCACCGTCCACGGCTGTGGACGGTGTGACTAAAACACATACATCATTGTCGGTTCCACCGCCCACTAACGGTGTGAATACAACACACACATCACTGTGGGTTCCACGTGGGGCCCACCATTTGCTTATTTGCAATCCAACCCGTTCATGAGGTCACACAGACCTGCATGCATAGGTAAAAAAAAATTCATATTAATCCAAAACTTCGGTGTCACCCAAAAATGGTTATAATGGCAACCATTCAATCACCATTGTTTCCTATGATGTGGGCCACTTGAGCCACGTATACGGCTGAAATTTGGAGGGTGGCCCACTGCCCCTTGGGCCTACGAAATGGATGGTGTGGATACACAAAACTCATCATGGTGGGGCCCACTTTTGGGGACCCACGGTCGGCCAAGGCCGTCCTAGCTCAATAGCGCCTACTACACTGTCAGTGGCAATAGGTGCTGCCTACCCTTTATTTTTATTTTTATTTTTTAAAAAATTATAGTTTTTCCCTGGTTTTTCACATGTGGGGTCCGCATCAAGTGAATCCACCCCAGCTAATGGATTCTACGGTCCATAACTCATCCATCAAGTCCAATATTGGGCATCTTTCGGCCTTTACAAAAATCTGAGAGACTTTAAACGGTGGAGATCACTATTTGCTAAGGTATGGTCCACCAGATGCTCCGATCAACCTCATTTTTTGACTCAATGCCTAAAATGAGTTAGTATATAGGATAGACAGTGTGGATTGAATACATACATCAAGGTAGGGCCTATATGAATGGCCCACCTAAATGGCCTTAAACCAAGGCTAAATAAAGGTTTTTCACCCTCACATCCAGAGACTGTGTCTTTGGACTCTCTTTTTTTTTTGTGTTTGGGCGTATGGTAATCCTAAGGTGGGCCCTTCTAAAGTGGGCCACCTAATAATAGATGGTGTGGATACAACCCCTATATAAAGTGGAGTCCATCCAAGTGGCCACACAACTACGCCATCATACAAAAAGGGAAAGAGAGAGAGAGAGAGAGAGAGAGAGAGAGAGAGAGAGAGAGAGAGAGAGAGAGAGACATGGGACACGTGTGATGGAGGGACCCTGACACTATGGGCCCTCTTTTGCATTCAATCATACATCAAGTGGGTCCCATTACACATGGGTCCATCGAAATCGAAAATCAATGGTGGAGATCCTTTCCCCACCAATATGAACGGTCTAGATGACCTATTTAATGTAAGGAAATAAACATCATAATGAGGTCCATGGAGATTGACCCCACTATAGAATGATCATGATGATCAAAGTGGGCCATTGGCCACATCTTAAGGTCCCAAGTGAGATCCAAACCATTGATCGGTATGCCTCACTTGGCCCATCATAAAAACATAAAAAACTAGCCTATAGAAGCACTCACCGTTCGATCTTCTTACTCCCTTGGCTTCCTTAGCTCCTTAGCTTTGATTTCAATGGAGGAGATGAGGTTTGGATGGTTGAGATGGGAGATGAGAGTGTAGGAAAGGTGGGTCACACTTGTTGCTTGGGATGGATTGGAGAGGCTTGGACGTGTGGAGTATTCTCTCTTGTTTGGGAATGAGTTTGAAAATGAGAGAGAGAGAGAGAGAGAGAGAGAGAGAGAGAGAGAGAGAGAGAGAGAGAGACTTGTAAAGGGAGAGAGAGAGTGATGAGTGATGGAGTGATGGTTGTGGTGAGTGATGGGTGTAAGAGACTTTTTGACTTTTGTGACAAATGGTGTAAGAAAAGTATGGGCTTGTGTAAGAAATTTTTGACTTTGAGGTTGCTTGGGAATGGGTGAAAGGTGATGTGTACTTGACCCTTGATGGGATTGATTGATGGATTGAGGTGACATGTTGTAGAGATTCTCTTGGGTTTTGCAACATGCTGCGTTTTCCTCGTACCGAACGATGGCCCATGTATCTTGACCAAGGTATCGCCTTGGCGCACGAGTCGCGATATCGGAATCGCCGCGATGGCGCGGTCGCTAGGGTACAAGTCTCAGGTTGAGTCGGCTCGGGTTGACAGAATGTGAATTAGGGTCACGCGTAAATACCGTTTAAGGGTCGAAGGTTGTCAAAATTCAACTGAAAAGACCGCGAAAGTTATGGAACGGTACGGTCTAGGATATGCGGCTTACACAATCTCAGAATATGGGCCTCTACACCCCGTTACTTGTGTCTGACGGTCCTTAGGAGGATTTATCTATGGACTTCGTGCTTTGTCTCCCACGAACACAACGTGGCACGGATTCGGTGTTCATGGTAATAGATCGTTTCTCCAAGATGGCGTATTTTATTCTATCTAAGAAAACTCTCAATGCAACACATGTGGCGAATCTATTATTCAGAGAAATTGTGCGTCTATACGGGATTCCCAAGACTATTACTTCTGACCGTGACACAAAGTTCATTAGCCACTTTTAGCAGACTTCATGAACTCTATTTGATACACGACTTCATTTCAGCAGTGCCTACCACCTATAGACTGATGGTCAAACTGAGGTTGTGAATCCCACGTTGGGAAACATCCTTCGATATATTTCAGGAGAAAAATCGAAGCAGTGAGATTTGGCTTTGTCTCAAGCGGAGTTTGCATTCAACAACATGGTGAACTGCTCGATTGAAAAATTCCTGTTCCAAGTTATTTACGGATGGGTACCTCGCTACACATTAGACTTGGTCCCTCTGCCCAAGCTCCCAGGCATGAGCATTGCAAAAGAACATATAGCAGACAGGATCATGGGTATTCATGCGGAGGTGCAGGCCAATCTACATACGGATGGCAGACAGAATCATGGGTATTCATGCGGAGTTCTTTTGAAGTGGAGGGGACTGATGTAGAGCGGGTCATGGTCAGTTTCATGGCCAAGATGGGTCAAAAAAGGCCCGGTCGACGACAAAAGTGATTCGGACCATCAGACCTTAGATCGGGCGTATCTCACAATCTGGAATGAGTTATCTGACGTAAAATATATGATTTTGGGGTAGAACGAGCTACTTTAGCCAACCGACCCTGCTATGTCGGCTTGCGCAGCCTGAATTTTTGAAAAAACCCCCTGATCGATGGTCGTTTTCCTGTTTTATTTTTGTTTTTACTATAAATGGTAAGTTTTAGTTTTATTATAACTCTTCATCCTTTGGGCTTTAGGAGTTGTGTCCAACATGAAAAGTTCTTAGAATAATTAGGAGAATGGTTTGGTGAAGCCAAATAGGACACTTACTATTTTTGGCCAAAAACCTTGCGCACTAGTAGACATCACGACCATCTATAAATAGTAAGTTTACTATTTATAGCAAGTTGCAGATTCTAGGAGTTTTAGTTGTAGTTTGATTCTGATTTCTTTCCTATTGCTTAGTTCCCTTATTTAAAGGGTTGTGAACTCGTTTTTATTCATTCATTAATCAATTTCAAATTTTATTAGAATTTATTTCTATTCTCTTGTTTTCTTTCCTTGTGAATTCGAGAAGTCTCCGTGAGGAGTCCAGAGAAGCTCTGTGGATTCGGAGTAGTTATCCTTGAGGAAGACAGTGATCGACCTCATCACGTTCATCCCTACGTCAATGAGCCAAAAAACTAAGTAGATCCAATGCTTAAGTAGACCACACGACATGAAATAGAGGGGATTGAATGCCCACACCATCAAAATAGCTTGAGTACTACAGAAGTTTTAGATCAAGCTGATATTTGTGTTTTCCCATCATCTTTGCGTGTGTGATCTCATGAATAGGTTGAATGAAGATAAACATAATAGTGACATTGAAATATTTCAACAGTAGGTGTAATTATATATCTCCACTCCTTCCTATGGTGTGGTCCACTTATACTTTGAATCTACCTATTTTTTTGGATTCATTCTCCAAAACGATCTCCAACATTGATGGATTGCATGGATAAAATACATCCATTATGGTGGAGCTTACAAAGTTCTTGCCACGTATAAACAGTATAACCGTTGGTGCTATTTGGGCCCCACCATGATGTATGTGTTTTACCGCTCTCCATTCATTTTTCCAGTTCATTTTATAGTACAAGTCTAAAATGGGTTTTGGGCCCCACTGTGATGTTGCGTTGAAAACTTATGGGGCACAAAAGTTTTGGATGAAGCTGGTATTTTCGTTTTCCCTTCATGGAGGTTTCAAGAGGTTAGATAGAAGATAAACATTACAGTAAGCCCTGTTAAGTTTTTAATGGTGGGTGTTCAATTACCATTGTTTTCTTGTGGTGTGGTCCACTTAAGATTTGGATCTGTCTCATTTCTGAGTTCATACACTAAAATGATATGAAAAACTACATGAACAGTGCAGATAAAACACATATCGTGGTGGGGCCCACAGACCACTGTCCAGTAGCCACCTGGCTACTGACAGCGTCGGTGGGCAATCCTCGTTCTCTTAAAGGTTGGGAGTATACATGGGACGCGGATCAGGTACTGTTCAGCAGCGGTGTGTCGATGGACTGGGTGCTGTGGGGCCAACGTGATGTATGTGTTTTATATCTATGCTGTCCATCCATTTTGCCCGTTTCTGTCATTTCAGGACATGAACCTAAAAATGAAGCGCATCTGGAGCTCAAGTGAACTACCCCACAAAAACAGTACGGATTGAATGCATACGGTTAAAAACATGTTGAGGGCAGAAAAGTTTTGGAAGGGTCTGATATTTGTGTTTTCCCTTCATCCAGGTTAGGTTGACATTATCAACATTTGTTTGATGACAAATAAACATTATGTGGGTCATGAAAAGGTTTCGACTGTGGGTGTCATTATCCCCTCTCTTTCCCATGGTGTGGTTCACTTGAGCTTTGGGTTCTTTATTTATGGTAATTAAAGTCCTAAAATAAGCTGGAAAAACAGATGAACGGCATGGATATAAACCAGTTACACTACATTGGGCCCCACAGCACATAGCACATGAACCGATCACTACTAGGGGTGCTGTCGGCACCACCTAATCCGCAGCCGGCAGTATGATAGGCCACTATGGTTATAGGTCTAATGAGTTGGCTAAACCCTATGCTCAGATAACCATATCTGTGGTTTTATATAATGCTTTTCAAGGGAGGATTTTTCCAAAAATGAAGTAAACCATGATGGATGATCGATACTCGTTTTAAATATCGATATTACTCATGAAAGATGGTACCAAAATATCTCCTTATATCTTTATAACGCAGCCCATTCCATCTTTCGTGTAAAGTCAAATCCACTATTTCAGAAAGCCATTCTATCTGAGAAAGCCAGTGAGAGGGAATTGTCTGCGTCACAAACGGCCGGTGAAAGGAGTGTGACGGATTCCTAGCAGAAGAAAAACTTGATTTGTAGTATGAATACAAAAAGTGATACCCTAGAAGGTTAATTTTACTGTCCACACTCATATACTGCATACGAGTCATAGATGTACGGGAGCGGATTAGGTGTTACTCGGGTAACACATTAGTGGATGTTAACCCTTCCGTGTGGGTTCCACATTGATGAATTTGTTTATATCCACGCCACCCAACCTTTTTTAAAGCTCATTTTAATACGTTATCTCAGAAATATATCAGATCCATATCTCCAGTGGAGCACACCACTGGAACAAGTTGCGAATGACCATTAATTTTTATTTTTATATTTTTATATTTTTTATTTTTTGCAGGCCACAAAATTTTTGGATCAAGCTGATATTTGTAATTTCCATTCATCTAGGTCTGTCTGACCTTATCAAGGGGTTAGATGGAATATCGACATTACGCATACCATGGGTCTTGGAAAGTTTTTAATGGTGGGCATTCAATCACCTGTCTATATTTGGCCAGATGTTCAAAATCATACTGATCGGATGATCCTTTTTCTTTTTGTTTTATTATTATTATTATTTTTGAGTTAGCTTGTTAGTACACCCCACTGTCATACACACTTCACTGTTATCCACCTCCACTAGGGAATTGATATCAAGACCTCATTGTTGAAATGAGGTATCTTCACTCTTAATGCCACTTGAGCTATGGATCAGGGTGTAACTGATTGGATGATCCTAAGTTCTTATTGGCAGACTTATTTTCATCCCTTTCACAAGTTTTGATCATTGACTATTTCTCAATCTGACCCATCTAAATTGGGGCCTCATTTGGGTCCTACGATTTGAAGGGTCCGGATTGAGACACATCGATACCATGTGTTCATCGGCTGCCTACATGATTGTATCTAATGGCTCCTCTATCTTATATTACCGTTCCATCTATACTTTTAGCAAAAGCAAACACCTACTCTCTTATCTTCCAACAATGCCTTTTGACCTGGCCCCCATGTCTTATGCTTCCAGATCACTTTTACCAAATGCAAGAAGCACGAAAAGACTAGAGTTCCTCTTAAAAAATGGCCATGGTCGAATAAAGAACAACAGCATGAAAACATCACTTCTAAAATTTGTATGACTTTTCATCACCCCTTAGATAAAGGGGAGAAGGAGATGGTTGAAATTCAAACACACTTCTTATTTCTTTATTTGGGTTTGATGGAGATTGCTTTGTAATGGAATTCCAAACAAGCTTGCATTACTCCTACTTGCATTGCATCAGATAGTGACACCATCTTCCCTTATTGCATCATCCACTGAAAGTGAATATGGGATGGTTGTCCCTCCATGTCCTTCCGTAGAACATGTGTGATTAACCCAGGTCGTCCATCTGGTCAACCATGGATAACCGTATATTATCCTAATATCTCTTGTCCAGAACACAAAAGGGCCCGAAGCAGTTCGTGAGTGTTGGAAGTCCACTATAAAAAAAAAAAATTTCTTTTTTTTTAAAAAATTATTTAATAACTTAAGGCATTGCATTGTGGAACAGCTTGAGTTACCAATTTATTGAGAAATGATGTACTTATACAACTATATAAATCTATATGAATGCCATATACAACTTCATATATAGCTGTGTACATATCTAAATGACCTACCAAGATATTTCCTTACCTTCAAAGGAGATATATCAAGATCATCTGTGTACTCTCTCTCTCTCTCTCTCTCTCTCTCTCTCTCTCTCTCTCTCTCTCTCTCTCTCTCTCTCTCTCTCTCTCTCTCTCTCTCTCTCTCTCTCTCTCTCTCTGTGTGTGTGTGTGTGTGTGTATTCCCCTAAACCCTAAACCCTAAATTTTGGGCCGTCCAACTTTCACCTTGCCGTGACAGTTATGTATGTGTGAGATATCATATACACACCTTAGGTGAGCCCCACATGAAAAGTGGCGTAGCATACGCTTATTCTTCATCTTTGCAGTTGCAGAGGAACAGGCCTCAAATCTCTATGATAATTAATGTTTTGAATGGATACCAGCTTCATCTGGTCCATTAGAATCATAAGAATCGTATGATCTTCGACAGAACGAACGATATGCAAAGTAGACTTGCACTTTCAGCTTGTACAATATTCCAGGCCATGGTTCAGTGATCCAGACAGTTCATCTCTAGGGCCCACCAAAGATGACCCTATTCCAAAATTCTCCTTGATAAGACAATTTCCACACTTTCAATTTGTCACACGAAGACATGTAATAAGAAAAATACAACCACCATCCACATCCAAGCTGTGGCCATTATGAATAGTTAAGCATATTTTCGGGGGCATGGTCCATTATCAATGTGGCTCCCCAAAACGAATGGTTTGGATGACTGAACCAAGTGTCCCCTTTCTACAAACCGAAACCCGTATTGTATAAATTGTGTGGCTAAGGATCCCATGATTCCTCTTAGAATCATTATTATCATCAGATCATGCCCGTCCACTCACACGTGAGCAGATACACTGCACGCGACATCCACGCCAATGCATGGACCCATGCATATGAGTGGATGCATGCAAAAGTACTGCAATCTTTTTTCACAATAATAATAATAATGATACCAGCGACAACAACAACACCGGATGCGGTTCCGTGTAGTTAATCCATGTTACACGGAGCCCATGTCACCCAAAGCTTTGTGGGGCCCACGGAAAATGTATTTTCATATTCACTCCGTCCATCGGTTTCCGCTCATCAATTTAGGATATGAACCTAAAATTAAGGAGGTACAAAAATTAACTGAGCCACGCCATAAGATACAGTGGGCATTGGACGTCCATTGTCCAACTCTTGTTGGGACCAACGAAAGTTTTTAATCAAGATGATATTTGTATTTTGCTTGCATCATGGTGGGAATAGCCTATGAACGGGTTGGATGGCCGGAAAAGATCACAGTGGGACTCAGGAAGGTTTTGATTGTAGGCGTTTGGTTCACTTGAGTTTTGGATCCAACTCATTTCTTGTAAGGACACCCAGATCCATAGCTGATCCAGGGAGGGAAGGACGTGAGGTTGAGCACCGTCTTCCTCAAGAGGATAATTATTCCGAATCCATGGAACTTCTCTAGACTCTTCACAGAGACTTCTCGAATCCATGAGAAAAGAAAGCAGAAAATAGAAAGAATTTCTAATAAATTTGAAATTGATTAATGAATGAATAAAAACAAGTTCACAACCCTTTAAATAAGGGTACCAAGCAATAGGAAAGAAATCAAAAGCAAACTACAACTAAAATTCCTAGAATCCGCGACTTACTATAAATAGACGGTCGTGATGTCTACTAGTGCGCAAGGTTTTCGGCCAAAAATAGTAAGTGTCCTATTTGGCTTCACTAAACCATTCTCCTAATTATTCTAAGTACTTTTCATGTTGGACACAACTCCTAAAGCCCAACGGATGAAGAGCTATAATCAAACTAAAACTTACTATTTATATTAAAAACAAAAATAAAACAGGGAAACGACCATCGATCGGGGGTATTTCGCAAATCCGAGCTGCGCAACCCAGCATGGCAGGGTTGGTTGGCTAAATTAGCTCGTTCTACCCCAAAATCATATATTTTATGTCAGATAATTCATTCTGGATTCCGAGATACGCCCGATCTAAGGTTTGATGGTCCGGATCAGTTCTGTCGTCGACCGTGGCTTTTTTTAATCCATCTTGGCCATGAAACTGTCCGCAACCTACTCTACATCAGTCCCCTCCACTTGAAAAGAACTTGTCCTCGAATTCTCCTCCTGCTCTGGTTCATGATACTCGATCAGGTCCGCGACGTTGAAAGTCCGTGAGATCGCTATGTCATCTGGAAGATCAATAACATAAGCGTTATCATTGATCTTTTAGATGATTGGTACCAGTCTAATCTTTTTATTCTTCAACTTTTTGTACGTTCTAGTTGAGAATCTTTCTTTTCGTAGATGGACCATTACCTGGTCGCCCACCTCGATCATCTTTTGTCACTGATGCTTGTCCGCTTGCTCCTTGTA
This sequence comes from Magnolia kwangsiensis, assembly GCA_037074715.1. NCBI lineage: Eukaryota > Viridiplantae > Streptophyta > Magnoliopsida > Magnoliales > Magnoliaceae > Magnolia > Magnolia kwangsiensis. Next base: position 107,927,283 of record CM073573.1, on the reverse strand, counting down.
CTTTTCGTTTAAGGCATGTAGCTTGGTCTGTACCTTCGCATGAATACCCATGATCCTGTCTGCTATAAGTTCTGCTGCAATGCTCATGCTTGAGAGCTTGGGCAGAGGGACCAAGTCTAGTGTGTGGCGAGGTACTCATCCGTAAATAACTTGGAACAAAAATTTTCCTGTCGAGCGGTTTACCATGTTGTTGAATGCAAACTCCTCTTGAGACAAGGCCAAATCTCACTGCTTCGGTTTTTTTCCTGAAATACATCGAAGGAGGTTTCCCAACGTGCGATTCACAACCTCAATTTGACTGTCAGTCTTTGGGTGGGAGGCGCTGCTGAACTGAAGTCGTATGTGTCGAATCGAGTCCACAAAGTCCGTCAAAAGTGGCTCACGGTCAGAAGTAATAGTCTTGGAAACCCCGTGGAGCCACACAATTTCTCTGAAGAATAAATTCTCCATGTGTGTTATATCAAGAGTCTTCTTGCATGGAATAAAGTATACTATCTTGGAGAAACGATTTACTACCATGAACATCAAATTTATGCCGCATTGTGTTCGTGGAAGACCAAGTACGAAGTTCATAGATAAATCCTCCTAAGGGCTATCAGGCACGGGCAATGGGGTATAGAGGCCTATATTATGAGATTGCCTCTTGAAGGTCTGACAAATATAACAACGTTGGACTACCTTTCCCACATCACGTATCAATTGCAGCCAGTAATATCATTCTTCCACAAAAGCTCACATCTTATCTTGCCCAAGGTGTCCACTAAGGCTACCTCCATGTAACTCTTGGATTATCTGTTCCCTTAGCAAATTGTTGGGGATGCACAATCGATTTTCCTTAAAAATAAACCTGTCTTGCATATGTAAGTCACTGGAGTGACCTTCTTGGCATTTAACTTATACGTCCTTGAAGTCGTCTTCCTTGGCATATATGTCTTTGAGGCGCTTAAACCCGACAACTTCATTACTCATAGTGACTAGCAAAGTCGCATGGCGACTTAGCGCATCGGCTACCGTGCTCTGTTGTCCTGATTTATGTTTTAGCACGAACGTGAATTCCTTCAAAAATGAGAACCATCTAACATGCACACAGTTAATGTTAGCTTGACTATTAATGAATTTGAGAGCTTGATGGTCCGTGTAAAGTATGAATTCCCTCTGAATCAAATAATGTCAACAGTGTCGCAGTGCCTAGACCACCGCTTATAACTTGATCTCATATGTAGACCACTTCTTGTGTGCATCGCTAAGTTTCTCACTGTAGAAGGCTATCGGTCTACCTTCTTGAGACAAAACTCTCCCAATTCCGACATAGGAGCCATCACATTCGAATTCAAACAGTTTGTCGGAGTTGCAAAGTACAAGAACCGGGGTTGTGGATAATCTGTGCTTAATTTCGACAAAGCTCTTGTTAGCTTCGTTAGTCCACTGAAACTACCCTTTCTTCATGCAATCTGTGATTTGTGACATAATAGTACTGAAATTTCTCACGAACTGACGATAGAATGTCGTCAGTCCATGAAAACTTCACGCTTTGTGAATATTTGTGGGAACCGGCCATTCTCTGATTACCTTCACCTTTTCCTCATCCACCCGAATGCCCGTGGATGTTACGACAAAACCCAAAAACATAGGCTATTCATCATGAAGTCGCACTTCTTTAAATTGAGATATAGTTTATTTTTAGTAAACACCTGAAGGACCTTCTTGAGGTGTTCCATATGAGTAGTTTTATCTTGACTGTATATCAAAATATCATTAAAATAAATCACAACGAACCGCCCAATGAAAGGTTTCAAAACTTGGTTCATCAATCTCATGAATGTACTAGGCGCATTCGAAAGACCAAAGGGCATGACCATCCATTCATACAATCCTTAGTCTTAAAGGTCGTTTTCCACTCATCACCCGGCTGTATTTGAATTTGATGGTAGCCGCTCCTTAGATCCAATTTAGAGAATATTTTGGCACCCTCTAGCATGTCCAGTATATCATCCAACTGTGGTATAAGAAACTTGTATTTTATGATGATTTTGTTGATGGCTCGGCTGTCGACATACATGCGTCAACTGCCATCTTTCTTTGGAGTTAATAGAGCTGGTACAACATATAAACTCGTGCTTTCTCGAATAAGACCCTTACGGATCAACTCCTCCACTTACCCTTGAAGAATCTCGTACTCACTCGGACTCATTCAATAATGAGGCCGATTGGGTAGACTGGACCCGGGGATAAAGTTATATGATGTTGGATATCCTGTATGGGGGTAACCCATCAGAAAAGTCATCGGGCCAGATTTCTTTGAATTCATATAGCAAGGGCCTTAGTCTTTCAGTGATGATGGTAGGCTCTAGTTCTTCTCCTTTTACAATTAATGTATAAGCCTATTCTGTTTCTTTGGATTCTTCCACGAAGTCCCGTATGGTTACGAGAAAATGACCCTCCACTTTAGAATTTTCAGGTGCTCCCTCTGGATCCATAGGGGCCAATATGATCTTTCGGCTGTCCTTGATGAAGATATATATGTTATCTCACTGTTTATGAGTGGCGTTACGGTCAGATTGCCGGGTCGACTGAGTAGTATGTGACATGCTTCCATGTCAACCATATCGCATACTACATCCTTATAATATTTACTAATTGAAAAGGATATGGTGCACCGTTCAGTTATCTTTGTTTCGCTAACCTTCTTGATCCAACCGATTGTATATGGAGAGGGATGACGCTCCGTTTTCAATTGTAATTTCTCCACGATGACCTTGGAGTCGATGTTCTCACTGCTGCCACTGTCAATAATCACGTCATAAACCTTTCGATTCACCGTACACCTAGTGCAGAAGATGTTATGCATTTGTGGATGTACTTATTTTCTTGGCGCATATAATAGCCACCTCACGACGAGTGACTCGCCGTGATCTTGCTGAACTCAACTTGATTCATATGCCTTATCCTCGGTGGTATGCTCCTGTTCTTTAACATCTGGATCTTCATCGACGTTATTAGCACTACCATCATTGATGGTGAGGTTTGCCCCCTTTTGTTGGGGATAATTATTTGATAGATGCTACGGTTGGCCACAACTATAGCAGTTATCGAGCCGGGGTCGAGCATAGGGGTTCGAGATTCTACTTGGACCAGCAGCAGTCGATACGCCCCTTTGGGGTCTAGCTTATCCACTTCCCTGATCTCGGCTCTCAGACGTAAGAGGTTGAGTACGTGCTCCTACGAGTTCCTTCCCCTTAGACTGTAAAGCTCCCTGGGGTGGACTCGTCGCAGTAATCCTTGTAGTAGAATAGGGCCGTGTGGTAGGACATTCAAGTTGTGCTTTTGCCCGAGTAGCCAACTTGATCACATCATTCATCGTCCAGACGGGTTGCATCTGGACCCGATCTTGGATCGCCATACACAATCCATCGACTTGCTGCGATTCAGTCTCGACTAAATCGTTACGCGCCACCAGGAAGTAAAATTCTTTTGCGTATTCTCTCACCGAGCGATTACCCTATCGACAATTTTGGTATTGTTAGAATAATACCTGATCGTAATCGCTAGGAAAGAATCGGACATGTAGTAGCTGCTTCATCCACTGCCATGTCCGGATTGGTGCTTTTATCTGATGGTTCGCGCGAGTTACAGTTCTTCCCACCAAGCTGAAGCTCCTTCTTTCAACTTGTAGGCTACAAGCTTGACCTTCTTTGCTTCAAGGATGTCCATATAGCTGAAAAATCGCTCAACTTCAGAAAGCCAATCGAGGAAAACCTCAATGTGTAGTTTTCCATTGAAGTTAGGAATATTAACCCGCATCTTGAATTCTCAATCTGTTTGATCTACTCGATCGCTGCCTTATCTAGGGTGTTGGAAGATTATGTCATCGATTTCCTCCTCACTGGAGCTCCCTTCCTCAGGAATGACCTGTAGATGCACTACCGATACTATCCTACGATCAGGGTGATTGCGAGTTTCAGCAATCGGTGGTGGAGGATTACCACTAGGAAAATAGAGTTGCCCTAGGGTTTCCGCCAAGAGATTCGCTATACGGTCCATAGAAGCCTATAGCCCTTGCATGGCTTGTCGATTCTCTTGTTGCGCTACTTTGAAAGCTGTTGCCGTTAAAGGTAAATTTCTTGGAAGACCACCCATGAGATTGTTGCCCGCCCTATCGTTAGAAGCCATCGATCCGAGGAGAAACCTCTCTCTGATACCAAACTAACGCAAGGAAGGACATGAGGTCGAGCACCTTCTTCCTCAAGAGGATAATTATTCCGAATCCACGGAACTTCTCCGGACTCCTCATAGAGACTTCTTGAATCCATGAGGAAAGAAAGAAGAAAATAGAAAGAATTTCTAAGAAATTTGAAATTGATTAATGAATGAATAAAAAAGAGTTCACAATCCTTTAAATAAGGGTATCAAACAATAGGAAAGGAATCAGAAGTAAACTACAACTAAAACTCCGAGAATCCATGACTTACTATAAATAGTAAATTTACTATTTATAGACGGCCATAATATCTACTAGTGCACAAGGTTTTCGGCTAAAAATAGTAAGTGTCCTATTTGGCTTCACCAAACCGTTCTCCTAATTATCTTAAGCACTTTTCATGTTGGACACAACTCCTAAAGCCCAACGGATGATGTAACGCCCGTGAAAAATTCATACTTGGGTTCGAGTACCAACTCGACCCGAAATTGCATAGAATTAATTCTTTTAGAAAATATGACTAAGTTAGCTAGCGCAACACTGGAGTAGCTGGAAAATAGTCCCTGATCACTTTAAATACGTTCTACAAGACCCAAATCGAGTAGAACCAATGACTCTATAATACTCTATAACCTCGGACCAAACTCTAAGCAGGTTTGTTCTCTAGACCACTTTGAATCTTTTTATTGGATCTAGACCGCGCGTCGAAAGTTCGATACCTCCTATCTTAGACCGTTAGGACCGCCTAGCTGGACTTGACAATCATTTCAAAAATCAAGTCAAACCGATAATCACAGGCTATTTCATTGAGCCCGAACCGAAGAGAGTGCGAATAGGGACATAATTGGAATTTTAAATTCAAATCTGGCACACGACTTGAGGCGTCAGTATTAAGCGTTCTGACCGTCAGAATTCAGCCAGATTACACCCTCAGATCAGGAAAAATTTCTATTTTATATCATGTGACTTTCAGCCCTGATCTACGTGCGGTGACCGCTGAACTGAAACTGGTCCGCCACGTGCGGTCTGCGAACCCTGCCGGACTGAAAACTTAATACGTGCTAGATCTGGTACGCATGAGCTTAAGTCCGATCGCATTCGGCCAGGGGACCACCGGAAAGCATCTTTTGGACCGAAACAGCCCCGAATTGGATATGCACTAAGTGAACTTTGTACCGGAGCCTATTTTCGACATTTTTGGGCTTATAAAAGGGGTTGAAACCCTCACTCCTCTCTACCATCCGAATTTGAGAGAAACCCTAGATTTGGAGGGAGAAAAGGTGAGAGTTTGAGAGAGAGTGTAGAAGGGATTTTTCCCGTCTTCGTGCCACCTGTTGCTAGTGCCTAAGCAACACCTCCTGATCACCAAGCCGGTGATTCTTTCACATTTTCAAGTATGAAACAACCCTAGAAGTTGCTGATTTAAGGTTCACTAGGATCCATAGCTTTTTAACCAATAGATCTTATAAAACAGGTTCTCTTATCGCCGTAGACGAAGCGTATACGCTCCGTTCAAATTTACACATCCATAAGAGACTAGGTGAGGATTTTAGACGCTTTGATTGACGGTTTCCAATGCTTTCAATGTCGTTTAATAGTAGATTATCGACGGCATCACCGTTTGACATGTACAACATGCTATCCGTTTCCTGTTTCGTAAATCAACGAAGAATATGAGATTTAGGGCATTTTAGTCATTTGTAGGAAGTACTGATTACATTCATATTTTGCTGATGTGATTGACATGGTTTGTTTCTGCATTAGAAAGTTAGGAATACGTGCATAATTAGTTTGGCGAAGAGATTCGTCTAATTGCGCACTTCGGGTCGACATACTATATGTAGACTTAAGTGTGTAGTGTATGTGTTTGTATAAATGCTTGTATTAGTATGTATTGAATTAAATGATGTTATGAAATAGTTTGAGATTGATTTCTCAATTAATATGCTGACCTAAATGATTTCCTACATGTTGACTATATGCATGATTTCATTACATGCATGAAATATATGTGCTTGAAGATTTACTTAAGTTGTATGTTATAACATGTGTTAACATGCTCACATGATTGTATTTCAATTCCAATACTCCTACATAAATTGCTGATGTGATTCCATAATTGTTTGGGACTAGACTTAGTCCAGGCAGTCGGTAACCGAGCGAATTCGTGGCTGGCTGGTCTTGGCCACCAACGACGCGTCGATGAACGCGAGTCATGTTTGGAGTTGGCGGCAGTGGTTAGGCCACGCGAAGTGTTTTACGCACTTCATGTCGTTCGACTTGAGATGCGATCGCCCTAGTCGAGCCCGTCAAGTAACCCGACTGGCCGATGTATGTTCACCCTGTATGAGTCATAATTGCTTAAACCTAGGATACTGAACTTACCATTGTAAACCCTGTTAACCATGGTACCTTGATCCACGAAGACTCATGAGCCGGGCATGGTGGTATGGGACACCGTGGTCGAGCTGTCGGCCTATGCTGGGGCCACAAACCTTCCCGTAGTGACCAGTGAGCACCTAGTCTCGTGAGCAGATTATGGTGGTATGGGACACTATATTCTAGCTGTCGGCCTATACTGATCAGGCGACGAGTCCTTTGTAGTGACCGCGAGCGTATTTTGAGTCTACGGGAGGCGACGATCCTTCAGTAGCAGTAGAGTACAGTAGGCCTGTATTGATAAGGTGATGGGGGAGCGGTGCAACGAGTGCGAGCAACAGCCCTGACAGCCCTTGCAGCGACCTACAAAATATACATCGTATGAGATTACTAGGAGTGACGACCCTAGACAGGATCTGTGTTGGGATTGATACAAGGGAAGTACCTTAGTTTCCCAATCCTGCTGTTCGAATGGACTAATAACAACTCGAAAATCATATCACCATAACATTGCATGTGCCTGGAAGATGTAGAGCACTCTAGGGAGTGTGGCATGCCGCGGTCGTAAGATGTTACCGTATGAGGGAGATCGTCGGTGAGGGCATACATCACGTCATGTCATCTTGCATTAACAACAGTATTAGGATTCTCTGATTTACTGTTTTACTATTATCGCATGATTGATTTGTGAACATGCTAATCTTTGCTCTATAATTCCACTGAGTTGATCACTTACTCCCACGTTATGGGATGGTGTTTGCAACACCCACCAGACCCTGTTGTAGATGCAGGTGATGCTGAGATCCAGGAGGCAGAGCCAGACTTCGACGAGGACCAGGACGAGTTCTCGTACATGCAGTATCATGATGGCTTTGCGTAGGCGACCTGGGTTGATGGGACTTCAATGGGACTATTTTGAACATTTGATTTTGTTCATGTATATGTATATGAGACTCAGAGATGTATTCATACTTTAGAGACAGATGAGATCTACTTTATTTTTCCTTACAGTGATATATATATTGTTTAGTCTTTCGCTTGCTTTTATCACCGGATCTGGAGTATGAATTGCAGTTTTGGTATACTTTTACTCATGTGAATGCTTTAAATTAGACAACATTGAATCATAATCATTTTTGTTGCATAAGTGACGGTCTAGAACTCGGGAGTTGAGTTTATACACGACCCCCGATTTTCAGGGTGTTACAAGTTGGTATCAGAGCATGAATAAGAGTATACTGGGCCTGGGTTATGGTCTCGCGACGTACGCTGTCATTTCTTTTGACTTAGGTGGGTGCGAGAAAGGTCTAGAAACATTTTTAGGATCGCAGATTCGCCAATAGGCGAAGTCTATTCGAATCGATCGCACGATCGAGTCTGTAACGCATCTCGGGTCGCGTGAAACAACCCGAATAGCTCCTAGGTCGTAGGAAGTCAGGTTGAGATGTTATTTGAATGATCCTAAACCCGTAAAAGTGAATCCTTGGGCCGTGGGATGACCACGACTCCTGTATTCAATCGTCAGGGCTTAAAAACCCCGTTTCACCAAAAATCTTCAAAATTCTTCCTCTCAACACTCCAATCTTTAATTATTTCTTATCCTTTTCATGTTAGGCATCAAACCTAATGTGAAAATGACATGAAATAATACTTTCACAAAATTTTACAGTGAATAGTAAAATTTCATGAAAAATATCCATAAGGCCATTCTAACTTCACTTTCTTTAGCAACTAATAGTCTAGATGGATGTAATAGCTCCTTCTATCCTAAAATCATATGCTGCATGATAGGGTTTTGTATTCAGTATTTTGGATTAGTCCCGGAAAGCCCCGAACACATGTTTGGGCCTATATAGGTCAAAATACAATGAACCAAGGTTGGGACCATACATATTTGGGGTCCTTGGACCATAGGGGACCAAACCCATGTGGTCCCACCGGCCGGATGCACCACCGGTCGGCGATGCCATCGCCGATCCGGCGATGCATCGCCATACAGGTGGGCCCACTTGCCGTAAATTTCGGACGCATGCCCTTATATGCCCTGTACATTCCCCCCATATGTGTCCCGTCCAAGGAAAACCCCTAAAACTTGCACTTCCTTCACAAAAAGCCCTCCCCATAGCTCCATTTTCATTTTCCAGCAACTCTCTCCAAAATTCGTAATTCCAAACCACCCCTAGATCCATCGTTGGCCAAAAACGACCACCCTCCATCGTTCCTTTGAAGTTGGCAGCCCTCCCTCTTGAAGATTTCATCTTTTGGAGCTCCAAAAACCCCCAAATCGAGCTGAAATCGTGAGGTGCTCCATTTCACTTTTTCATTTTCATTTCTCCTTGAAAATACATCCTTGGGAAGCTTGAAGCATCCCTCTACGATGCCTAGATCTCTCTTTTCCAGTTTGGACAGCCACTTCTTCGCATTTTCTCCATTTTCCATGGCTTTCGTGGAAGCCATTTTAGGCCTTTTGTCACTCTCCACCATCTTATCTTTGATGGGTAAAAGAAAGACTGTAGTAGACGAGGCTGGGCCAAGTCGCCCTGCTCAATTGAGAAGACCGCGGGGTGGTGACGTAAGTTCAAGCGCCGCCACAGGTCCAACTATAGGCCGAGAGTGCCGTACAAAGCGGGATTTGGATCCCCATACTCACCTTGGGCGAGTAATTCTATCAGAGATGCCTCACGGTCAATACACTGATCGCAAAGTGTTGTTTGAGGTGGACGTGGAAGGGCGATTGTTCGGTGAATTTTTGTTGTTCGAGCGCATTGAAGCTGGGCATTGGGGTCCGATCTTTGAAGCTCGCGCTCGTGCTAATGTGAGCACCGTTCGTGCCTTCTACGCTTGTATCCAGAATCCTACCTTGGAGCCATTGCAGTTCAAAATCTCTTTTGGTAGAGATCGGATGGCTACGATTGATGTGCGACTGATTTCGCGACTTCTGAACGTGCCTCTTGGTGATGTTCATCCTAGTGAAAAGAATCTGAGGAGTAGGTGTGAACGAGATCGCCGCACCAGGTTTCTGTGAGGTAAGTTGGTTCCATGGCAGTCTAATAATAGCCTCAAGGCGACGTATATGTCTGATGATTTGCACCTGCTACACCATATCTGCACATTCAATGTTTATCCTAGGTCGACGAATCACATTGAATGTACACTCCTTATGGTCGATTTCTTGTATCTGATGGCCCAAGGAGAGAACGTATGTATGGCCACTTTCATCTTGCGACAGATAATCCTCATAGCCAAGTCAAGAAGAACGTCCGAATCGCTTCCTTTTGGCCGACTGATATGCAAGATCGCGCTTGAGTTTGCTTACAGACTTGGGACGGAATTGCCAGTTTTGATTCATAGCATTGATGAGTCGACTATGGTCAAGATGAGGATTGGGTCTCAGTACCGTGAGAATCATCTTGAGGAGGATAGCGAGGATGACTTTGATGATGAGGAGGATCCAAGTGAGGGAGAACCTGGAGCAGAAGTTCAGGAAGAAGTCTAGGAAGAGGCAGAAGAGGAGGCTCAGGATACAGATGAGAGCCCTCCTCCTTCTGCGCAGGCTACTAGCGATGATCGCATTGCTCGGATTGAGGAGAGTCAGATCGTCCTGCGAAGGGAAGTTCAGGAACTTCGCGCTGAAGTCGAGGATGCCAAGGCCGTTACAAAGAGGAAATTCGGCAAGGTGACTTGCACCTTAAAGGTGATCCTGTGTTTCTTGCAGGATAAGGGTGCTCCTCCTCCGTCACCCGACTCGGACTAGCGATGCGACCTTAGATATTGTTGTTAGTAGTTAGTCATTTCCTGCTTTTGTTGTATAAGCTTGTTAGGGCTAGTGCCTTGCTTATGTTGCTGTTGTAATTTTAACTGTCTTAGTTCCCATGTATTTCTCGTCATGATGCTTGTAAGGATATATCCCTTGTATTGTGACAATTTTGATTAAATGAAATGCATGGAATGCCTTTGACTCCTTGTGTGAATGATTGCGGTGTATTTGTGCTATTGAGACTGACAAGGTTGCGCCCTATTTTGAATATAGGGAACGCCGCCTAAGGCTACGCGGAGCACGGCTCGGCTTGCATTGACTGAGCCTATGGATCAGGCTCCTTCGCAGTCTGACACCCATGCGGACCCTGCTGTGGGCCCGATTCCTGAGACAGTTCGTGCGTCTCAGCCTACTGCTGGTCCTACAGTTGGACCACCACCGTTCACACTGCAAGTCAGAGAGCCTTATCGTGCATCTACTTCGACGCAGCACACGCCACAGCCTGCTCCACCTCCTGACAGATTTGAACAGATGATGGCTATGATGCAGCAGCAGCAGCAGCTTCTGACTACCATTGTGGGGACATTAGCCCAGGGTGGGGGCGTGACTCCACCTGCACCACCTACGCATCCAGCTGAGGATGCTTATACATACGCCCAAGATGAGGGCATGACTCATCCTGTACCGCCTGCTTACCCTGCGGGAAACGCCGCAGATACACGGGGCCTATTAGAGCGATTTCAGCGCTTACGGCCTCCCACTTTTACGGGTTCTCACAGACCCGAGGAGGCCGAGTACTGGCTCGACCGTGTGTCGAAGATATTGCGGATGCTTCATTGCACAGAGGCCGAGCAGGTAGAGCTGGCTACATTCCTATTTGAGCGAGAGGCCAGCCTGTGGTGGGATAGCGTATTGCGGACCGTTGCCGCCGACTTTATATGGACATGGGCAGCGTTTGAGTTCCACTTTCACGAGAAGTATTACGCCCATATGTACAGGCATGACCGGGAGAATGAGTTTCTCCACCTCCGACAGGGAGCCATGACAGTCACGGAGTATGAGCATCGGTTTACGGAGTTGGGCAGATACATCCCGACTATTTTGGATGATGAGCAGATGCGCATACGGCACTTTTTGGAGGGTTTGTGACCGGATATTCGGTCGAAGATGTGCTGTGTGAGCATTCCCTCATATGCGGAGTTGATTCACTTGTCTATGCGGGCAGAGCAGGATGGATCGACTTGCGTGATCTCGTGGCCCTGTTGCTTCTAGGCCACGACTAGACATGCAGGACAGGCCCTTCACGGGCAAGAGGCCTCGCGTCGACCCTCCTACTAGGGCTACAATGCCTGTACCACCGTTTCGGTGCCCTGATTTGACATGTACATACTGTGGAAGGTTAGGCCACTTGGCGCAGAGCTGTTTTTCTCGGATGCGGGACAGTGGGTTCTCGCCGCCGCAGAAGATTGACCGTGCACGTTCACAGGCGATATCAGCACCGCCTATATGGTTAGCTCCTGCGCACACTTCTTTCAGACCTCCGGTATCGCAGATCAGACAGCCTCCACGGCCCTTGACACAGTGGCCGAACCGGCCACAGCAGGCATGGGTTCATGCATTGACAGCTGAGGCAGCTGCGACACCGACTTTTTAGCATTCGGCCTTCGAGGTCACAACATATATTGGAGGTACTCCTATTCTCGTAATGGTGGACACTGGTTCCACGATTTCTTTGATATCACGTGCTGTAGTCAGGCGTCTTGGGTTACAGACTATTACTATGGATAGTGTGCGAGTCCTTGCAGCTCATGGGGATTATTCAAATGTTACCCAGATGTGTGAGGGTTTTTTGGTTGATCTGGGAGGCAGGACGATGGCTATTGATCTTGTCGTCGACCCCTCTCTTGTTTATCTCGACGTCATTCTTGGCATGGATTGGTTGACTGCAGCGAGGGCCGAGATTGACTGGGAGACTCGTATAGTTACTGTGTACGAGCCAGAGGGTGCATCCTTCACATTTCCAGTGCGGGTAAATCTCCCTTTCCGCATACTTAGTTACGCCACTTTATTGCGAGACGCTGGTGCCCAGGTACTTGAGCAGACGCCAGTCGTTTTCGAGTTCGGGGATCTGTTTAGGAAGATCCCTAGTTTGTCACCCCGACGAGAGATCGATTTCACTATCGATTTGGTTCCTGGTTCTACGCCCGTCTCACTGCCGATGTATCGCATGGCACCGTGTGAGATGGAGGAGTTGAGGACCCAGATTGATGGTCTGCTAGAGCTTGGCCTTATACGGCCTAGTGTGTCTTCTGGGGGAGCACCGGTCCTATTCGTGAGGAAGAAGGACGGTTCGATGCGATTGTGTATTGATTATCGCAGGCTGAACCAGATCACGGTGAAGAACAAGTACCCTTTACCCAAGATCGATGACTTGTTTGATCAGTTGAGAGGAGCGCAGTACTTCTCGAAGATTGATCTTCAGTCAGGATATCATCAGTTGCGCGTCAGGGATGAGGACGTGCAGAAGACGGCATTCAGGACCAGTTTTGGCCACTACGAGTTCCTCGTGATGTCGTTCGGTCTCACGAACGCACCAGCCGTGTTCATGGATCTGATGAACCGAGTATTTCGACCTTTCCTCTATCGATTCGTTGTTGTATTCATTGACGACATTTTAGTGTACTCTAGGAGTCGAGAGGAGCATGAGGAGCACTTACGTTTGGTCCTGGATACGCTCAGACAGCATCAGTTGTTCGCACAGTACAAGAAGTGCGACTTCTAGAAGCAGGAGGTGAAGTTCCTGGGACACATGGTGTCCAAGGATGACATGGCAATTGACCTGTCTAAGGTAGCTGCGGTGCAGGACTGGGAGCATCCTGGTTCTGTCACTGAGGTGAGGAGTTTCTTGAGTCTCGCTGGCTACTATCGGTGCTTCATACAGGACTTCTCGAAGATCGTGAGACCCTTATCTCAGTTGACACGGAAGGACGTGAAGTTCACCTGGAATGACAAGGCGGAGTCAACTTTTCAGGAGCTGAAGGACAGACTTACATCCACCCCTGTGCTAGTATTGCCAGATCAAGGGGTTAGATACACTATATACACTGACGCGTCTAGCGTTGGTTTGGGTTGTGTCCTTATGCAGAGGGACAGGGTAATTTCGTATGCCTCGAGACAATTAAGGAAGCACGAGGAGAATTGCCCTACACACGACCTAGAGTTGGCAGCCGTTATATTCGCACTGAGACTCTGGAGACATTACCTCTACGGAGAGGAGTTCGAGCTCTTTTGCGACCACAAGAGCCTCAAGTACATATTCACGCAGCGAGATTTGAATATAAGGCAGCGACGATGGATGGAGACGTTGAAGGACTTCAAGTTTGAAGTCTCTTACCATCCTAGGAAGGCGAACCTTGTGGCTGATGCGTTGAGCCGCAAGAAGGCGATAGAGTTTGCGGCTCCGCTGATGGTTGCTGAGTGGGATATGGTTGAGTTTTTGTGAGACTTTGAGCAGAAACTCACCGTAGAGGAGCCGTTTGAGTTCATCGCACATGTACAGGTGCGATCTCAGATCGATGACCGAGTCATCGAGGCATAGAGGGACGATGTGCATTTGACTGAGCTTCGAGAGCAGGCCAGTGATGATGTAGACGCTGACTGGCGAGTTGGTATGGATAGGGGCTTACGTTATCGTGGCCGCCTATGCGTCCCAGATGTCCCTGACTTGAGACGAGAGATTTTCGAGGCTGCGCATTGTACTAGACTCGCGATGCATCTAGGCAGTACGAAGATATATCGTGACGTGAAGAGGACGTATTGGTGGGAAGGTATGAAGACCCACATAGCAGAGTTCGTGTCCCGTTGTCTCACTTGTCAGCAGGTGAAGGCAGAGCATCGCCGACCACCTGGACTTTTGCAGCCTATGCCGATCGTAGAGTGGAAGTGAGATTTCATTTCCATGGACTTCATTTCTAGGTTGCCGAAGACGAGAAAGGGACATGATTCCATTTGGGTGATCGTCGACCGTCTGACGAAGTCGGCACACTTCCTACCGATTAGAGTTACGAACTCTGCAGATGAGCTGGCTAGACTGTACATCAGAGAGATTGTGCGTCTGCATGGAGTTCCGCTGGAGATCGTGTCGGACAGAGACACGCGGTTTACTTCTATTTTCTGGACTCGCATTCAGGAGGCTATGGGTGTGAAGTTGAAGTTCAGTACTACTGCCTTCCACCCACAGACAGACGGACAGACAGAGTGGGTGAACCAGATCTTAGAGGACATGTTGCGAGCTTGCGCATTGGACTTCAAGGACAGTTGGGATGATTGTCTTGCTTATGCGGAGTTTGCGTACAACAACAGCTTTCAGACGAGTATCGGTATGACACCTTACGAGGCGCTGTATGGGCGACCTTGTCGCGCACCGCATTGCTGGGCAGAGGTCGGTGAGCGTAGCTTGATTGGCCCAGAGTTAGTGCAGGCGACATCAGAGAAGATCGATATCATTAGGCGTCGGCTTCTCACAGCGCAGAGTAGACAGAAGAGTTATGCCGATACGAGACGGAGGGCACTAGAGTTCACAGTTGGGGATCATGTGTTTTTGTGAGTTTTCCCTATGAAGGGAGTCCTTCGGTTCGGGAAGAAGGGGAAGCTGGCACCGCGATTCATTGGTCCATTCCAGATCCTCGATCGTGTGGGAGCAGTGGCTTACCGATTGGCTTTACCCACGCCTCTCGCGAGCGTTCACAACGTATTTCATGTTTCTATGCTGAAGAAGTACGTTGCTGATCCTTCCCATATCATCAGATGGGAGGTGTAGTTAGGAGAGGATGTTACTTATATCCTACGACCGACACGTATCCTATACAGGAAGGAGCACGTACTGCGTAGTAAGGTGATTCCCCTTGTGAAGGTATTGTGCACGCATCACTCTGAGGAGGAGGCTACCTGGGAGACAGAAGCCGAGATCAGAAAGAACAACCCACAGCTTCTCGAAGAGTACGAAAAGGTACAAATTTCTAGGATGAAATTATTTGTTAAGGGGGGTAGATTGTAACGCCCGTGAAAAATCCATACTTGGGCTCGAGTACCAACTCGACCTGAAATTGCGTAGAATTAATTCTTTTAGAAAATATGACTAAGTTAGCTAGCGCAACGCTAGAGTAGCTGGGAAATAGTCCCTGATCACTTTAAATACGTTCTACAAGACCCAAATCGAGTAGAACTAATGACTCTATAATACTCTATAACCTCGGACCAAACTCTAGGCAGGTTTGTTCTCTGGACCACTTTGAATCTTTGTATTGGATCTAGACCGCGCGTCGAAAGTCCGATACCTCCTATCTTAGACCGTTAGGACCGCCTAGCTGGACTTGACAATCATTTCAAAAATCAAGTCAAACCGATAATCACAGGCTATTTCATTGAGCCTGAACCGAAGAGAGTGCGAATAGGGACAAAATTGGAATTTCAAATTCAAATCTGGCACACGACTTGATGGGTCAGTATTAAGCGTTCTGACCGTCAGAATTTAGCCAGATTACACCCTCGGATCAGGAAAAATTTCTATTTTATATCATGTGACTTTCAGCCCTGATCTATGTGCGGTGACCGCTGAACTGAAACTGGTCCGCCACGTGCGATCTGTGAACCCTGCCGGACTGAAAACTTAATACGTGCTAGATCTGGTACGCATGAGCTTAAGTCCGATCGCATTCGGCCAGGGGACCACTAGAAAGCATCTTTTGGACCGAAACAGCCCCGAATTGGATATGCACTAAGTGAATTTTGTACCGGAGCCTATTTTCGACATTTTTGGGCTTATAAAAGGGGTTGAAACCCTCACTCCTCTCTCCCATCCGAATTTGAGAGAAACCCTAGATTTGGAGGGAGAAAAGGTGAGAGTTTGAGAGAGAGTGTAGAAGGGATTTTTCCCATCTTCGTGCCACCTGTTGCTAGTGCCTAAGCAACACCTCCTGATCACCAAGCCGGTGATTTTTCACATTTTCAAGTATGAAACAACCCTAGAAGTTGCTGATTTAAGGTTCACTAGGATCTATAGCTTTTTAATCAATAGATCTTGTAAAACAGGTTCTCTTATCGCCGTAGACGAAGCGTATACGCTCCGTTCAAATTTACGCATCTATAAGAGACTAGGTGAGGATTTCAGACGCTTTGATTGACGGTTTCCAGCGCTTTCAATGTCATTTAATAGTAGATTATCGACGATATCGCCATTTGACATGTACAACATGCTATCCGTTTCCTATTTCGTAAATCAACGAAGAATATGAGATTTAGGGCATTTTAGTCATTTATAGGAAGTACTGATTACATTCATATTTTGCTGATGTGATTGATATGGTTTGTTGCCGCATTAGAAAGTTAGGAATACGTGCATAATTAGTTTGGCGAAGAGATTCGCCTAATTGCGCACTTCGGGTCGACATACTATATGTAGACTTAAGTGTGTAGTGTATGTGTTTGTATAAATGCTTGTATTAGTATGTATTGAATTAAATGATGTTATGAAATAGTTTGAGATTAATTTCTCAATTAATATGCTGACCTAAATGATTTCCTACATGTTGACTATATGCATGATTTCATTACATGCATGAAATATGTGCTTGAAGATTTACTTAAGTTGTATGTTATAACATGTGTTAACATGCTCACATGATTGTATTTCAATTCCAATACTCTTACATAAATTGCTGATGTGATTCCATAATTGTTTGGGACTAAACTTAGTCCAGGCAGTCGGTAACTAAGCGAATTCGTGGCTGGCTGGTCTTGGCCACGAACGCCGCGTCGATGAACGCGAGTCGTGTTTGGAGTTGGCGGCAGTGGTTAGGCCACGCGAAGTGTTTTACGCACTTCATGTCGTTCGAGCCCGTCAAGTAACCCGACTGGCCGATGTATGTTCACCCTGTATGAGTCATAATTGCTTGAACCTAGGGTACTGAACTTACCATTGTAAACCCTGTTAACCATGGTACCTTGATCCACGAAGACTCATGAGCCGGGCATGGTGGTATGGGACACCGTGGTCGAGCTGTCGGCCTATGCTGGGGCCACAAACCTCCCCGTAGTGACCAGTGAGCACCTAGTCTCATGAGTATATTATGATGGTATGGGACACTATATTCTAGCTGTCGGCCTACACTGATCAGGCGACGAGTCCTTTGTAGTGACCGCGAACGTATTCTGAGTCTACGGGAGGTGAAGACCCTTCAGTAGCAGTAGAGTACAGTAGGCCTGTATTGATAAGGTGATGGGGGAGCGGTGCAACGAGTGCGAGCAACAGCCCTGGCAGCCCTTGCAGCGACCTACAAAATATACATCGTATGAGATTACTAGGAGTGACGACCCTAGACAGGATCTGTGTTGGGATTGATACAAGGGAAGTACCTTAGTTTCTCAATCCTGCTGTTCGAATGGACTAATAACAACTCGGAAATCATATCACCATAACATTGCATGTGCCTGAAAGATGTGGAGCACTCTAGGGAGTGTGGCATGCCGCGGTCGTAAGATGTTACCGTATGAGGGAGATCGTCGGTGAGGGCATACATCACGTCATGTCATCTTGCATTAACAACAGTATTAGGATTGTCTGATTTACTGCTTTACTATTATCGCATGATTGATTTGTGAACATGCTAATCTTTGCTCTATAATTTCACTGAGTTGATCACTCACTCCCATGTTACGGGATTGTGTTTGCAACACCCACTAGACCCTGTTGTAGATGCAGGTGATGCTGAGATCCAGGAGGCAGAGCCAGACTTCGACAAGGACCAGGACGAGTTCTCGTACTTGCAGTATCATGATGGATTTGCGTAGGCGACCTGGGTTGATGGGACTTCAGTGGGACTATTTTGAACATTTGATTTTGTTCATGTATATGTATATGAGACTCAGAGATGTATTCATACTTTAGAGATAGATGAGATCTACTTTGTTTTTCCTTACAGTGATATATATATTGTTTAGTCTTCCGCTTGCTTTTATCACTGGATCTGGAGTATGAATTGCAGTTTTGGTATACTTTTACTCATGTGAATGCTTTAAATTAGACAACATTGAATCATAATCATTTTTTTTGCATAAGTGACGGTCTGGAACTCGAGAGTTGAGTTTATACACGACCCCCGATTTTCAGGGTGTTATAGATGAAGAGCTACAATCAAACTAAAGCTTATTATTTATAGTAAAAATGAAAATAAAACAGGAAAACGACCGTCGATCAGGGGGTATTTTGCAAATGCAGGCTGCGAAACCCAGTGTAGCAGGGTTGGTTGGCTAAAGTAGCTCGTTCTACCCCAAAATCATATATTTTACGTCAGATAACTCATTTCGGATTGCAAGATACGCCCGATCTAAGGTCCGATGGTCCAGATCACTTTTGTCGTCAACCATGCCTTTTCTAATCCGTCTTGGCCATGAAACTGTCCGCGACCCACTCTACATCAATAGCTCAACCAAACTGAGTGTAGATACCTCATTTCAACACTTGAGGTCTTAGTAACAATCTTTAGCGGGGGTGGCTACCATGGAGTGTGTGTGCTGACATGGGTGCGTGTTAACAAGGTAACCCCAAAAAAAAAAAAAAAACCTGTTTCTTGTACGGGTGGCTCATCTAAGTTTCGAATCTACCTCATTTTTGGGATCACATGCGAAATCATCGGGAAAAATGGATGTACAAAGTTGATATCACATAGACATCAAGGTAAGCCCCATTGAGTTTTGGGTTACACAGGCTCGGTTTAACAAGGTTGCGCTTGCTTCTTGCATACACAACAACAATAATAATATGATAATTCTTTAAAATATTGTACAACTGGAGTATTTGTTAGCAAACTTCACAATCTTCTTTGGCACCATTATTTTGGATATACCCCATCCCATCGTTGTACTTCTTTTTAAAAAAAATTGCTTTTAAGAAGCATGGTTTAAAGTGGTAGAGGTTTTTACTCTATTATTGGTAAGTAAATAGTAAGCTTTTTTTTATATATTTTTTTAAATTTTTACTTACCTGCCTATACCTAAGTCTGATGGAGTCCCTATAATGGACTCCTTTTTAAATTCATTTTTATTATAATTTCTTTTTTTTAATAAAAATATTCGTTAGATAAAAATGCTCCTTAACATTCTTCTCCATACTTTCTTTTTTCTAGTACTATTCTTCGACTAACTCTTTATTTATTTATTTATTATTATTATTATTTTATTTTGTTTACTTTACCACCACATTTCAATAATCTCTTGTGCTTTCTAAACTACTCTCCGGTGATATTGTGTGCCTTTCAACTACTATCTCTGGCCAAAAATCCCTTCTTCTTTTTGCCTATTATGCTAAGATGGGCTTATTTAGAACAAAAATGAGAAAAAATTACATGAATACAAATATTCCAAAAATTCTACTTTAAAAAAATGGGTTATTATTATTATTTTTTTCCAAAAGATTCTATGCAGATATTGTCAATAAATAGATAGAAGGAAACACAAGAAATAGGAAAACTTCACTTTAAAAAGGTGTTTTTCTTATTTTTACAAAAAAAAGGTTTAAATGGGTTTGCTTAGGAAGAAACTGATAGAAGGAGATGAGATATATTAAAAACTCCACTTTTAAAATATTATTATTTTTTTCTCTCTTCAAAAAATTAGGCTTAGATGGGTCTTTTGTCAAGAGTTGGACTTGTGTCCCATTTTGAAAGGCCAAATAGTGTCCAAATGAGATAATTCTAATCATATTTGAAAGATCTTCGAATTACCTTTACAATGAGCCTAAGATTGCCTCGATCCAATCAACAATGAGGGAGTTATGACCATTTTTGTGAGATCACCCGATGTTGGAAAAATTGTGATCGCGATCACTTACACATAAGCGATGGTGGTTTGTACATGTAAGCGATAACAGTTTGTACATGTAAGTGATGGCAATTTGTACACAAATGATAGCCATTTGTATAGGATCACGATTGTGGTTTGTAAACATAAGCAATAACAGTTTGTACATGATCACGATTGCGATTTGTACACGTAAGGGATTGTAATTTGTACACATGAGTGATTGCGGTAACTATTATCGTGTGATGAGGGAAACGATGCTTGAAACCAACAAAAGCAAAGGTAGGGATATCTTGCCAGTAGTCGATATGGTGAAGGAAGTGGATGAGATAATAAGGATAGTACCCGCAGAAGTTGATTATCCAGTGGGGAAGATAACCCTAGCTGTACATCACAAGCGCCTCTCTCAGTCAAGTCTCCCCCCACGAAACTCCTAACCGTGCAAGCAAGAGAACATCCTTAGCACTGCACTTAACAATAGGAGGGAGAGAATCCAATATAAAAGATGGTAAGTCCACCCTATGCGAATCAGACCAAAAGAGGGGAGTAGTCATTGAGAGCCACTCATAGAACCAAACCTTCCAGGCAATAATGACATCAACACACATGCAAAAAAAGAGGGATGCAATGAAAGGAAGATCTTGAAAGAAGAGGGTCAAGAGGTACATGGAGGAAAGAACAACATTTGAGGAGGATGTGGGTGTGTCCCAAGGTGCAGTTCATAAGGCCATGGCAACGCTCAGTCAAAATCACTATGACGATGCACTTCCAGTAGAAAACTTAGTGAATGGCCTCAAAGAGCATCACAATAAAAGAGAGTGCCAACCTGAAAACAATAGCTCATCCTGGGTATAGAAGATCAACGATTCTGCTAGTATGTAGACTGGACAGACCCTATACATACACACACAGTGGAAAACTCATCGTAGAGAGCATCTAAATAAAATTCCATAGCTTCTCCAACTACATCTAGAGACGGAAGCAAGTACGAAGTCCCAAACCATAAACACAAATCTAACTCCTATGCCGCATCAAGCGGCAAACCCATCAAGCACGCCACCTCCTTTGAGGAAGGTCCTACCTCTAGATCATTAAAAGAAAAGAGGTTCAATGAGGGGACTCGATAAAGAAACTCCCAGCATCCTCCAGTCAATTTGAACCCATGATAGGTGTAGGACCTCACGAAAATAAAAATATTGTAGCTTGTCCAACTTGAAATTGCATAGATTATCTACCACAACACACAAAATCTTAAAGGATCTTCAAATTATAGCTAATTCTTAAAAGGGGATGAATAGAATTACTTAAAAATATTTATCAATTAAAAATAATTAACTCTTAGGCTTCCAAGCCAAGTGGGTCCAATTGTATAGACTATACGAGATGTAATATTATAAGCAACTAGTTTATATGGTGAGATGTGAAAATATCAATTGTTTGTATTCTAAGTTAGATGCCTAACATATAATCTATTTCATGTATTCATATACTTAAATTATCGATAAGCATAAATAGAATTGTAACCACATAAACAATCATAAACACGATTGTGTAAAGTGGTTCGTTTACTTGCCTACTCCACTCCTGAAAGATGCATTCTCCTCAAGTGTACTGGATTTCACTATTTTTAAGAGGTTTTAATAGGTTCACCTTAACATTTTATAATGTATTGAAAAAATCCATACAAAGGCCTGAGTTCCACCTCAGGTAGATATACATAAGGATTGTATCATGTAGAAATTTAGGCGAAAATTCATTAAGTACTAAACTAGATTAATCGGTGGATTTAGCTCGAACTACTATTTATACAAATGGCAAGACCTAAAACCATCAAAATCACTAACTCAATACTGCTTGAGAACCTAGGAAAAATTCCAAAACCCTATTGCTCTTGGGAGCACATTGAAACTCTGTATCGGACCTGGATTGCACGTCGAAAGTCTGATGACCATGAAACTATAGGGTTATGTCCGTCTTACTGGGCTTGAAAACCATCACGGGAATCAATCCCAAATAGTATATAAAAATGCACAACTTGAGCCCTAAGTGAAGTGTGTGAGAAATGCGAATATCTTTAGAAAACATAATGAAACTTAAGTAAATTGGGTTGTTTGCTTACGCGTGAAATTGAAGATTTTGGACTATTAGTTTCTGACCAAACTTCACCTAGGGGAAAAGGAAATTTCCCTACTCATATTTGTATACTCATGGCCCTGATTGAATAAGCATGATCGTTAATCTGACACGGGTCCTCCATGGTCGATCGGCCTATCTAATTGCTCCGAAATCACATCCTGGCATAGATCCATTATCAGGGAACTTACTCTGTGACATACATGAGTAATGGGCCTTCCTACGAGCCCAATTTGTTAAAAAAAAGCCACCCTTAGGTTATAAATTAAGTATACCAAAGCCATGGGGCCATTTGCACCAGTTCTAGGCCTATATAAAGCCCTTAAACCACCCCATTTCTATTGCATACGAATTTCTCTAACCATAGGAGAGAGAAGAGAGAAAAAGAAGAGAAAAGAGGAAAGAGAGGAGAGAGACTTTGGGAGATTATTACTGGGCTTCTCTCCCACTGTTCCACACACTGAATCACCTTTTCACTTTACTACACAATCATTTTTGGCTTTGATTTGGGTAAGAAAACCTAACCCTAATCTTGATTGGAGATCCAAATAGCGTAATCGATGAACTAGTTAACCTATTTCGTTGTTTAAGTGCTTGACGTTCCATTTTCAGGAACGTAGAATTTGAACTGCATCCGAATCATGTATTCCGATGAAAGGTGCGGACTATAAATGTTTAGGTTATGGTTTTTAATGCTTTCAATGTCAGTTAATGATTCATGTCTGACTTGATTGCTACCATATTAGTTTAGATACGAAGTATTTGATATATTATATGTGTGTGAACTATGTTGAATACAAGATGCATCCCATGTGTTTGTTGAAATATTTGAATGAGTATAAAATTGTGATTTGTGCTTGCCATGACTATTAATTTAGGATACATGTTTGTCGTATGCACGATGATCTTTGTGTAAGGAATTGTCATAATTTATGTCGTAACTAATCTAGTCTATGTATTTGGTGAAGTGTAACTTGTAAATGATTTGTATTTATTAAGTGTATTAAGATAGGATTCTCAATTACCTTAATCATATGTATAGTTTCTTTCATGTATTCATATTTTTCACTATGTAATTTATGGATAAAATGCAAGTGCTTGGTGACATGTTCAATGTGTTTGATGAAATGATCAAATGAGGGATTTATTTGGATTGTTTGTTAGATGGTGATAAGATTATCACACGTGTCTACCTATTGCATCTGAGTAAGATTTGGGGCTACAATGTGGTCCAGGAAATCGGTAATAATTCTTTTATAGGTGGCTGAATTAGTCTTGCCACATTGGGTAACTCGACGAATCTGTGTCATACGATGATTATCAACAGTGATTAGGCCACAAGGGATGCTTATGTGCTCCATATCGATTAAATCAATGTGTGCTCGTACCAATCGAACTTAACAAACAAACAATTGGCCTTTTGTGTGTTTACCATATATAGACACTACTACTTGAATCTAAGGTACCACTTACCAATGTAAAGACCCATTTCAACCATAGTACCACGGTCCGCTAATACTCGTGAGCCGGACATGGTGGTATGGGACACTGTGGTCGAGTTATCGGCCTACGCTGGGGTGATGAGCCTCCCGTAATGACTAGTGAGTAACTCAGACTTGTGAGTCATGCATGGTCGTATGTGACACTGTGTTTGAGCTATCGGCCTACACTGAGGTGACGAGCCTCGTAGTGACCGCGAGTATAAACTTTTGAATTTGCCTATCTACTGCTTTTCATTAGGAGTGATCCCTACAACTTACTTATCGTATGTGGTAACTAGGATTGACGACCCTAGATGGATCTTCATTTAGGTTAATGATATAAAGGGAGGTACCTTAGCTTCTCAAGCCTACTGTATGAATAAACTTAATTAAGTACTCGGCTAACACGACCATGCACCGCATTACATGTACTTTGGCAAGGAAGTTGCACTTTAGGGAGGTTGTCATGCACAAATTTGGTTGTTGGAGTTGCTTGTGAGGGAGCTTCGTGCGAGGGCATGCATCATTACTGCATACCATCCCTGTATTAACAAGAGTATTTAGGATATGATTGTTGTACTACTTTATCATTACTGCTTGATTGACTTGATAATATGTTAACCTTTGCCTTATAGTACCACTGAGTTGATCACTCACTCCCACCCTGCAGCGGTATTTTAAAACACCAACCAGACTCTGTTGTAGAGATAAGTGATGATGGAATCTATGTGGCTGCGTTGGACTTCATAGATGAGGAGGAGGAATTCTCCTATGTTTAACTATCAGGCGGGTTTATGTAGACCTCGTGCTGATTCGACAGGATTACAGGGACACATGGATTAGTTGGACACCTACATTTTAACATTTTATATATTTTGAAGAAAACCTTGTAACATTAAACCCTATTGCATCATCATACTCTGGAAGCTATGAATCGCTTACTTATTTCAATACATTTATTTCAGTTTTTCACTTGCTTAATTTAATTGTATCTGGAGTACGATATGTTGTTTTAGTATAATCAGACTCATGTTTAATACATTAATATAGATAACATTTAAATATCATTATCCATGTTACATAAGTGATGTGCTGGATCTCGAGAGTTGAGCTTTGCTCGACCCTCGAAATTCGGGACGTTACACATTTATAATCGTACACTCCCACTAGAGGCTCCCATGGAGACTTACACATGTATACTCTCATCGTAGGCCTACGCAAGGACTTAATAAATGTACACTCCCGTCAGAGGCTTATACAATGACTTAACACACATACACTCCCGTCGAAGTCTTATACACAGGAACTTGATCGAGTTTAGATCTCAAACTCTATACTTAATCCTACACAAGGAAAGAGTATACAGACTATAGATTGACAACCTTGTCGAATTGAGCCATATTGATGCATCTTGCTTTAATATGCATCTTCATTTATTAAATCCACTTCTCTTGTACTCCCCCAATCTTTGAAGTCAGTCTTCTTCCGCTTCTTTAAATCAACTATCTTTCACTTGATGCTCCAATGAGGCTACTAAGGTAATAAGAGAGATGTTGAATATTTTATAACTATGAGATGGTTCCAATTGGGGATTCACCTAGATAGGCATTCTATGTGATGTTTATATTAATGCGTTGATTTATGCACCTTATTTGTCAATCACATACGTATGTGTGTCAGGGAGTTGGTTGAGCCCTTGGAAGCTGAAGACTAAAGACATATGAAGACTTGGGGATCAAGGAAGTTAATAACAAGTATATGAGGTGTCTTGGTGATCCTAACCTTGATCTAAAACAACCCTTGAATCTCTAAATGATCCTAACCTTAATAGGTAAACCTTGTTGATCATCCTTTAGCCTTAGAAGCTTAATTGAAATATGATAAGGTTAAAAGTGGTTTGAAGTTGTTATGAAATCATATGCCCAAAACATCAGTTTTTAAGTGGTCCTCGATCTCATCGGCAAGATATTAATGAGACTTGATGGAATCGAAGGACCACTCGATTTGATCGAAGAAATAATCTAGCAACCCCACAGTTCAGAATTTTCTCAATGGGATCGATAATGTGTTCAATCCTACTGAAGGACATTTGATCTCATTGAATGGCCTTTCAATCAAATCGACAGAGCTGCTAACTAATTGTTGCAATAAGAATTCTATAAAATGGGCATTCAATTTTTAGATATTTTGAGGATGTTTTGGTGCAATAGAAGGCTATGTGATTCCATATTAATATCCCACATTCTAGACCTCTAATCCCATGAGTTTCAAGCCATCTTCATGAGCTTTAACACTCTAACGAGGATTTTAACCTCCAATGAGAAGATGAACTTGAACTTTACCATTTTGTAGTGTTTACACCCAATCTTATTAATATATTCTTTGTTTAAATTCTCTAGAAAACCCTTTTGGGTGAATTCCCTATGAATTCAATTATCTTATTAGTTGTAGGGGATTTTACCACCCTCTCATCACCTTGGTCACCTCAGATGTAGTATCGCATGCAAGGTTTTTGATCTTGGAGCTGAAGTATTAACAAGTATCGATATCAATTATCAGAGGAGCAATTGAGGAGTGGGTTCAAGCATGGGATAACTTTGAAGAAGCGAATCAACCCCGACGTGTCAAAGGGGCTCAATTTGACAAGTGTCATTTAGTGAGTCCATACTCTCTTTTCTTACGTAGGATTAAGGGTAAGAGTTTATAACCCAAACTCGATAGATTATTGTGTAGGACCTAGGCTCTTGTGTAGGGTCGAATTCACTGGACATGAGTGCATACGTGTTAGTCTCTGTGAGAGCATCTAGTAGGAGTGAAAGTAGGTCCTTAGACTAGGACCAATGTTATTAGTTAGCCAATAGAAAACTAACTAAAATTTCTTGCAAGAGCCTCTAGTGGGAGTGTATGCTAGATTAATTCTTGTGTAGGACATCGATCCTTGTGTAGGGCTTTAAAGGTTAGAGGAGAACTTAATTTAAAACTTCTAATAGTGAATACCAGCATACTCAGGGAGTGTGCGTCCACCGGGAGTGGAGTAAGGAAACAAAACCACTATACTTGTATTTGCGATTGTGAAATGCATACATTTCTATTCATACATGTGTATTGATTTGTTATATCATATGAATGCTTAAATTAGGTTGTATGGTAGGCATTTAACTTATAGTGCACACACGAACTCATTATCAATTATAGACTAGTTGCTTCATTGGCATATCTTTTGTAGTCTATGTGATTGGATCCATTATTGGCTTGGAAGCCTTAGTTTTAATTACTTAGTTTAAATTAATATATTTATTTAAGTAGCCAATTATGTATTAATTAGTCCTAATCACTCCCTCTAGGACATATCCAGTCATTCTATAGCTTCTTTAAGCTTTCACATGTCATGGTAAACTATTCCATACAATTTTAGTTTAAACAAGGATTTACCTATAGATGAGGAGTCTAAACTCTATAGAATGCAATATACCATATTCTTCATCAAATGGAGCTAAGAATATTCATTGGAGTGATTAATTATGCCTAAAATTGTTGGAAAGTATTGGGACAGACTATAGCTTCGAATTCACTCAAAATCACCATTTGCTTAAAGATCCGATTACTAAATTTATAAAAAAGGCTCCAACGAATCTATAATGACTAGCATCAATCGATTGAGCGACCCTTCGATTGACCAAACTTAATTTGATTATAAGGCAAAGAGCTCGCTCGACACTTTTACACATATTCAATTGATCAAACTTGATATGTTGATCGATTAAGGTTTCTATGAAAATAGGGCAGCAAGCTCGCTGGACATTTTATCACACCTTCGATCGATCGAGTGAAGGGCCTTTAATCGATCAAGATCGATTGAAGGTTCACTCAATTGATTAAAGATCAATAAAACTTGTGCATGTTAATTTTCTTTCTTTTGTACAAAAGCTAGCCGGCACACACCTAATGACTAGGGATTTTTCTATATAGATCAAGTTATTTAAGGAAGGTCGTTTTGAACCTAAAAGGGGTCTAGGACTAAGATTACCAAGGCATCTCATGATTTACTGGTTGTCTTCGACCTTGATGCTTCAATTCTTCAAGTTTTCAGTCTTTAAAGTTTTCTAATATAGGCTTAACCGACTCAAGACACCCTAGCTCGCGTCATTGATAACATTGAGGTATTGACAATCTGTCCCTTTATCAATTAATGTGAGAAAAACTAACTTATAACTTGTCATAGTCCATACCAATGATAAACTAAAAAACTCAAAATATTACATGTCAAATATAAAGATTTACAACTCGAATACAACAAGAAATAGAACCACTTGCATTGCTCCCCCTCAAATGCTCCCTCTATTTTCATCAATTCCCTGCAATAAATAAAACATGCAAAATGACATTCAATTTATTTTGGTGGGATTTAATGTAATACCCTGAATTTTCATCACTCGAGTACATACTTATGCCTAAGAATTCTAGGTGTTAGTGAAATGAATGAATCAATACTTCATAATTGTAGCTTTTTTTTCTTTTTTTTTTTCTTTTGCAGGTCACATTAATGAAGGTACCAATTTATGAGAATAAAAATAACCATATTATAAATTTTATTCCATTTAAATATAAAAGTTCAACTAATCATTTAATGCTCACTTAGGTGGGGGCTTATTACAAAAATCCAAATTTGAGGAATTAAACGTAAATAAATCTAAATTAAAATGAAAGCATCAATAACATAATCCCATGTCATTCATAATATTTCATAGGGAGAGCATGCATCACCTATATCTTTAACCTGTGCATCATCACATCATCTGTATGGTTGGAGAGGGTCAACGCTTTACTTTTAATAATGGTTGTCCTTTAAGATTAATAATAATTTAAGTGATTCATCATAATAATAATGTAAGGATTTCGATACACCTCATACTCCACCATTACGAGTGATATTAGTATGCGTAACTCAATATACATGACTGCATGCCTAGCATAGTGTATGCGACTTATCATACATAGTGATTACTATATTGTGGAATATAATTCAAAAAAAATCGTCTCACTCCACATCCCATAACTATAAATATTCATTGGTGTGTCACTACTGTGGATTTATGTAATATCTCGAGACAGTACAATACATGGATTGGATGAATTACGTAACACGATTTGTTCTGTAGTGACTAATTGTGACATCTAATCCTAGAAAGGTGATGTAATGCATTGCGGATTACTTACATTTATGTGTGCACCACTGTCTAAATCCAAGGATTTACTCATCGACTAAGAAGGTCACTACCCGGAGTTTATTACATCCATGATAAATGCATACAAGTCACTATTCGTGACTCATTCAACACATCACTTACATTAATAGAGAATTAAATCGAATCATGAGAGTTTTAAAACTCCAAGACAAATGCCCACGGCATAACATAAGAAAAATAGCACAAGGCTAACCCAATAAAGGGACATAAAGTAGCAGTAAGTCAACTCTATAAAATATTAGTAATATATTAACTTAACAAAATAAGATAGATGAGAAAAAACAAACTTAATACAAAGTGGAAACATGCGTTGCTTTAAAAATTGGCGAAGGATAAGGCTTGTATCCATTACTCGTTATGAATTCATAAAAAGTACAGTGGTATTTTCATAAACTAATTAATCTGAAATTACAATAAAATAAACCCCAATAGGGTAGAAAATAGTTTATACACTTCAAAGTGAATCCATACGTACAACATTACGTTTCAGGTCAAATGGGTCACCCGATAAGTCTAAATTACTTCAAAAGTGAGTCCCGCTGCCCTAAGGTTTAAAATATGAATTTTATGTCAAATTAATATCAGTAAAAATATATGGTTTGCTGATATAAATATTTGGTCTATTCAATATGCAAACTATGCACCGTTTAGGACCCGAATGCATGTAGTTTCACGATTTGAGGAATAGTTTTATGATCCAACCCATAAAATGTATCCAACATTATTAAAATTATATAATAAAAATAATTAAAATATGAATAAATAATTCAGAATTATCCATCAAATTATCAACATAGAAATCACATTAAAAATCAAACCATACATAACTTTAACGTGAAAATAAGAGAACTGCATATAAATTCAAATTAAATTAATATAAGCTTAAAGGAATCCCTTACCTTAGCTTTAGATGAAAATTATATATAAATCTCAATGTATGACGACTTCTATACAAACCACGTCGTTGCTTGAACAATAGGGAAACACCACAAGTGTGTAGAATGAAGAGAAGGGCTGAGCATTTAAGCTTAGATCTCTCTCTCTCTCTCTCTCTCTCTCTCTCTCTCTCTCTCTCTCTCTCTCTCTCTCTCTCTCATTTTCTCTCTCCCTTCCTTAGATGTGAGATAGTGGTTGTGTATGGGTTTTTGAGTGGAGAAGGGCCACATGCCTCCTTTTTTTTTTAATGAAGTAGGCGCGAGAGAGGGTGTGTCACATCCCACTTGAATTAGGTTTCTCCAATTTATCTTTTATGGCAATATTTCTTTAAATCTAATTCATTCATGGTGTCAGGGTCGTCGAATAGGGCCATGGTACATAATTTTTCTAGTGATCTGAAATTTAAATTGGTCTATCTTGAAAATTCTCCTAGCGGGTGTCAAAATGGACTTGATCTCAATTAACAGTCTACGCTTAATAATCAGGGCCCAAATTTTTTTTGAAAAAGTGTAGTCAAGATAGGTAGATGATTGACCAAAATTTGGTGGTTGATCAATAGTGAAAAATGCCTAAATATGAAATTTCACCTGTTGTGCCAAAATGAAGGAATTGGCTTTAAGGTGGTTATCATTCAATGGTGTAGGATCATAAATAATAGTCTAAATTTTTTTATAATCTTGTAGTTTTATTAGGCTAAAGTTCGTTCCAAATTTAAGTTGTGATTGACAGTGTAATGTGGGTCAATCGGAAGGTTCAGATTTAAAAAGAGTTGATATGCCTAAAATGGTTAACTTCGCACCTAAGGAAAAGCCTACCAAGGTAGAATTTTTATATTTTATACTTGCTACATATGATGGGTCATACAAGTCATTCATATGAAGGAAATTATTATATTACGACTACCCCCGAGCTTTCCTCACTCGATGAACACTAATCAACGGTTAAGGGGGCTGATTTATCAAATGAGCTACTTTTATAATGATCTAAGAGTTAAAATTGGACGTGTATAGTTAATTTATGATATATATCCATAATATAAAATTTTACATCAAACAGATCATAAGAACTATGTGAGATAGAATTCAAGGGTCTAGATTAATGGCATTTTTGTAATTATTGTTAATATAAGAGTTTTGAAAAATATAATGATCCTACATGGTTATAGGCACGTTTCTAAGTAATTCTTACAAAATTACTCATATCTAAATCATTACAGATAAATATTTATTTACCAAATAAGTTAAAATTCTTATTAATTAAGAAAAAAATACATATATCAAATAATATGATTAACATGGGCTAAAACGGTAATGTCTTGGATATTACAATTGGTTATATTCACGTTAGAGAATAGATGTAAGGTTATGATATGCTAAATTGGATACATAAACATGTATATACTAAATTAAAATTTATGGTAATACTCTAGAACTTTCAATACTGAGTATTGAAAAGTTTGAGATGTTACAATCTACCCCCCTTAAATAAAATTTCATCCTCAAAATTTAATTACTTATACCATATATATTAATTCATTATATTTCAGTTTTTACTATATTCCTCATGAGGTAGATATATATGTCTAAGTGTGTATAATTGGCTAAATGAAATTTGGGTGCTACACTTAATCTTTCTCCCCTTTTTAGTCAGTAAATGATAAAGAGACAGTTCCATAGATATACCTATAAACTCAGAAAATGAAAAGTTATATAAGTCATTATTTTTCCTATAAGCACTTACTAATTGGAGAATATAGGGTGCATATAGACATGAAAAACATGAAGCATACATATTGTGGTAATTTAAAAGATATTCCAATCAGGTAACATGAATAGTGATAGTTTAGCCAAAAATATATGATACAAAAATGAAGAGGCTCTTGATCATTTAACAGGGAAATATGTTTTAACATCTTCCTCATATAATTGGTCATTTTAAGAGCGGTTGGAAACTTTTTCTTTTCTAGTGATCCTTTAAGGTGGATTCTCCATTGGTGTGTTGATTTCTCAATCATAATGTGTTTACCTATTCAAATTGAGATGGATTGGGAATTTTTTTTAGATCAAGCATTCAAATTTCAAGTGCCCCACATCTCCATAAGAATGACACACATGAGAGGTTGCTGATCTATTTTCAGAAGCAGATGAGTCCTTTTGAATTATCAGAGGGGTAGAAGCTAATAAATAAGTGTGACTATTAAGATTAAAAATTCTCTTATCCCCTAAAGGCTTTATAACGCCCCGATTTTCGAAACCCAAGTATGTGACTCATTTTTCAAAAACTTGAGTGTTAGATATTAAAGATAGCCAAATTTCATGTACATTTTTTTTCTTTTTATTTTCTTTTTCAAAGTTCGCAATTTAGCAGAAGAGGGACAAATCAAGCATAAGGGGAAGTCCAAATATAATATCCAAATACCTAAGTGGCTTCCCGAAGACTTATATAAACCAATGTCTTATAATCACACTTATAAAATAATAATAATAATTTAATACATCAAATAAGATAAATTGTAACTAGTCTTAAATTATAAGATCACTCAGCAGCTCTTGGGGTAGACTTTGTACCCTGCTCCTCATCCACCTAAACCTGAATATCATTTAAGCTACCTGTACTACTTGTACGGTTATATATTTAAAGGATGAGTGGCCAACTCAATGTGAATTCCCCTTAAGATTACACACCACTGTAGTTAAGCATAGTTTAATAAGAATACATACAAGACAATCAATGATGCAATATATTATGGGGAAATTTGGGCAGAGTTGGCCCCGAGCCATCCAACCTAATTACTAGGGCCTCGAAAGGAAAACATCATGAGAGGCGTAAAAAAACTTATGGACTATAGCCCTGAGCCGAGGGCTCGCCCTCATCATCATCCTCATATTCATCCAAAGAAGGTTGGTCGTGCCGAGGGTTTTTCCTCATCCTCATCCTCATCTTCATCTGAAGAAGGTTGGTCAGGCTGAGGGTTCGTCCTCGTCCTCATCCTCATCTTCATCCGAAGAAGTTTGGCTGGGCCGAGGGCTCGTCCTCGTCTTCATCTGAAGAAGGTCGACCAAGTCGAGGGCTTATCCTCGTCCTCATCCTCATCTTTGACCTAGAGGCCGACGACTAAGCTCTGAATAAGCACGCCTAATAGACTTCAACCTCGACTACATGACTATGAATTTTGATTACAAGTACTCTGCCTCTGATTCAAATAGGACAAGGTCCAAGCTAGGAAATTAGTCTTAATGTGGGCGTGGCCAAAGATCACGCCCTGAGATACGATCCATTAAGACACGATATGCTACACGATCCAAAGATTGTGGAGCATCTCCACGATTGTAATATTCACTTGATTGAGTAGATCATGCTGATATTGACCGACACGGTCCAGCCGACCCACATGTATAAATACCAGGGGACCCCATTACAACAAGTACGTAAGATCTCGCACCCTCTCTTTACATTATGTAACTTAGACCCAGATTCCCTTACTTAACTTAGGCATTGGAGGGTCCCCTGTTTAAACCAAGGTCTCCTTTGCTAACTCTTTTTGTACAGGACTAAGGCCTGTTTTGAGTTTGCAGCATTGAGTGGAGGGTGGTCCAGATTTTGACCTCAACACTTTTTGGCACCATTTGTGGTAAGACCAAACAAAAAGCTAGAAGATTTTATCAGAAATAGTGAGAGAAAAGAAAAAGGTTAGAGCAGTGGAGCTCGAACCTAGCGAAAAACATCAGTCTTCTTCGCTGTTGCATACCAAATCGGTTCCGATAAGGCCATCTTAGCGGACTTGGAGCTAAGGAGGAAAGTACAAGGTGTTACAAAATAAAGTCCAGATGGTGAAGGATGAAATCAGCCGAATGAAAGCACAACAAAATTTGCAGCCACCTCTTAACATAGTTGAAGCCACCCCAGCACCCGAGGAATGACCACAACAAGTTAGTTCTCATGCTAAGGGGTCCCAGGCACAGTCCACATGAGCTCCCAACCCTATGTAGAATGCAATGTCCTAGAATCCGTTCGCCCGAGTCCCAGAACTTGCTCAGGATGTGGAGCCATCTTATGTCTCTGCAAGTTCAGTGCTGGCTCCCACCGACCTCAGCCATTGACTGGAGAGGAGAAGACAGGCAGAGCACCCGAGGTGGTAGAGGCCTCTTAAGAGACAATAGTTGAGAATTAGAATCCTTGGGAGGCATAGCTTAAGGAACTCCATGATCGGATCACGACATTATAAAGGAACTAGCAGCCCACGTCCATCCCGACTACAGTCCAAGCGATGATGGAAGAAACCCAGCCTCCCTTCACCTTAGAAATCATGGATGAGATGATGTTGCAGAGGTTCAGAATGCCCTAGTCATCCAATACCCAGGGTATGGAGACCTGTTAGAACATGTGGAGTTCTACCGCTCATGGATGCAGATCCAATCGGCCATGGACATAATAATGTGAAGGGCTTTCTCAATAACCCTCTCAGGTTCTACTCGAAGTTGGTATCGGTAGCTTAAGCTAAAGTCGATTAGCTCCTTCACAGAGCTTAATAGATTATTCCTTACCCAGTTCATCACTGGTAAGAAGAGTCAAAATTCGACTACTCATTTGTTCAACCTCAAACAGGGGAATAAGGGGTCATTGAAGGACTTCATCACCCACTTCAATAAAGAGGCATTGTTAGTGGACGATTGTGATGATAAGATGACACTTTCTACCATGTTCAACGAACTTAGGGAGGGGAAGTTCATCTTCTCAATCGGGAAGAATTCGCCAACTACTTTAGCCAAGCCTATCAGCTGAGCTCAGAAATACACCAATGCCGAGGAGTTCTTCAACTCCCATAAGAATGTCCAAGGAAAAGAGACTGAGGAATGAAGAGCCTCAATCATCTAGCAAGAAGCCTGGCAATTGAGCCTTTTGTAATCGTTGATCGAGTAGTAGGCCTAAGGGTAAGTTTCGCTCTTAAACTCCCCTCAACACATCTCCAGAGCATATCCTGTTAAACATCAAGGATCAGAAACTCTTGTAGTGGCCAATTTATATGAAGGTCAACATAAGACAGCGAGATAAGTGCAAGTATCGCTATTTTCATCGTGACCACGGTCACAATACGGGTGATTGCGTGGATCTCGAGGATGAGATTGAGACCCTCATTCGTAGGGGTCATCTGTGATGATACACCAAGGAAGAGAAGTTAGCATAGAGAGAAGAGCAGCCGAGTAAAATTATGGAAGAGCCTACCGAGATTCGCACATTTGTGGTGGTTCATCTTGTGAAGGTGATTCCAATAGGGCTCGCAAAGCCTACTCTCAGAGCTCGGACTCCGAGAATTATGCCCAATTGACCAAAAGGCCGAGGAAAGAACTCTTAAGTAAACCCCTACAGTTTGACCTTTATAGAAGATGATGCATGTGGAATTCAGCATCCACACGACGATGCCCTGGTAGTGGTTATGACCACAGCTAACCACAAAGTTTACCGCATCCTGGTCAATATCAGAAGCTTCGCTGATGTCATCTATTCTAAGGCATTTGAGAGAATGGGGATCTACAGGTCATACCTCCGACCTGTGAAGACCTCCTTACACGACTTTGGCAAAGATAGGGTGATTTCCAAAGGAGCCATTTCCCTCCCCATGACAATAAGGGAAGGACAACATCAAGTCACTCTTCTGGTCGACTTTCTTGTTGTGAACATGCCATTGGTACACAATGTTATAATGGGCCTACCTTCCTTTAATGCAATGAGGGTAGTCGTGACCACTTATCACCTCATGATGAAGTTCCTCGCCGAGGGAGGGGTCGGATATCTCCGAGTAGATTAGTGTGAAGCATAAAGATGTTATGATGTAGCAATGAGAAAGGGTTTGGTAAAGCAGGCCCTCATCGTTAACATCCTCGACTCTATAGCTCCTAAAGAAGACTCCTCCACAGAGGACTTAGTGGCCATCTCACTCGAAGAAGCCGACCTAACCAGAACGGTTCTACTCGGATCGTTGTTGAATTTTTAGTAGCAGTCTCAGATGTTGGCTTTCTTACAACAGCACAAGGGCATCTTCGCCTGGTCACACGAAGACATGTTAGGCATCTCCCCCTAGGTTATGGTTCATAGGCTAAATGTGGACCCAGATCATAGACCGTTGAAACAAAAGAGGAGGAAGTTTGGCCCTAAAAGATACTCGGCCATAGCAGATAAATTTTTAAAACCCCTCAACGTCGGATTCATCGAGGAAGTGCATTATATAGATTAGATTGCAAACGTGGTCCTTATAAAGAAAGCCAACGGGAAGTGGCAGGTCTGTGTAGACTACTAAGACCTGAACAGGGCTTACCCTAAGGATGGCTTCCCCCTTCCTTTGATCAATCAACTGGTGGACAACATAGATGGACATGGATTGCTATCCTTCTTGGACGCATACTCCAGATACAATCAGATCATAATACATCCCCTAGATAGGCAGAAGACAACCTTTTTCACAGATAAAGATCTCTACTATTACCGGGTCATGCCCTTTGGCCTGAAGAACGCTGGGGCAACATATCAGAGGATTGTGAACCAGATGTTCACCAAGCTAATCGGTCAGACTATGGTGGTTTATGTTGACGACATGCTGGTGAAGAGCGTCAAGGCATCCGACCACATTACGAACCTTAGCAAAACTTTCTCGATTCTTCGGGAATACTGCATGAAGTTGAACCCCACCAAGTGCGCCTTCAGAGTCGGCTCCGGCAAATTCCTCAGATTTTAAGTCAGACAGAGGGGCATTGAGGCAAATCTTGAGAAGATCAAGGCGCTGCTTGACATGAGCTCACCTCAAACAACAAAAGAAATCCAATGCCACACCGGTCGGGTGGTGGCACTTGGTCGATTCATATCCCAAGCTACGGATAAGTGCCTCCCCTTCTTCCAATAGTTGAAGGGTCATAAGAAGGCCGAGTGGATCCCAGAATATGAGCAGGTGTTCCAACAACTAAAGAAATATCTGGACTCACCACCCCTGCTATCCAAGTTGGAAGAGGGTGAGCCCTTGTTCCTATATATGGTGGTCTCAGCTTCGGCCGTCAGCTATACCTCATCAAAGAGGTTGGGGGTAGGTAGCACCCCATCTATTATGTGAGAAAAGCAATGGTGCCCGCTGAAACTAGGCACCCCATCTACTATGTGAGAAAAGCTAGTACTCAGCTTAGTCTTCTCGGCACAGAGGTTGCGTTCGTATTTCCAGGCGATTACATTAGTTGTCTTGATTGATTGTCCCCTCAGGCAAGTCCTTCAAAAGCCTGAGGTGTCGGGAGTTGAACGTCCAATATCATTCAAGAATTGCAATCAAGGGTTAGGCTATGGCTAATTTCATAGTAGATTCACTACTCCAAATGTAGAGGTGACAGACGCGGGCGTGAAGCTAGTTCCCATGGCCCCACCATCTCTCCCGCTTACTAGAGATGCGGAATCGAACGAAGAACGCAGATGGATTCTTTATGTGGATGGGTCATCCAATTCTAAGCATGTCGGGGCATGGATTGTCCTAATCGCGCTCGATTTAACCTTCATCTAATATATTATCAGGCTCGGCTTCATCTAATCTCCTTAGACTCAGGTTGGCAGCTAGTCTTGGGGTTCAGTCTCTCGAAGTACAATGCAATTCTCAACTCGTTATGAGCCACATCTCCGTCGAATACGAGGCTAAGAGATTAGAATAGTGGCTTATCTTGTCGAAGCCCGAAAGCTAATAGAGAAGTTCTGAAGCTGCATCATCAATCAGATTCAGAGGACGAAGAACTCTTGGGCCAACGTCCTCGCAAAGCTAGCCTTGGCTGGGAAAGAAAAGATTCCTAGGATCATTCTTGTGTAATTTTTAGATGGCCCAAGCATCAACCAAGCTAATCAAGAAATGGTCAATCCAATGGAGACCACTTTGAGTTGGATGAACCCGATCTACAACTACCTCTTACATCTAGTGAGGTCCCCCAAGACAAACTAGTGGCCCTATGTCTGAAGATTAGAGTTGTACGATGTATAGTCTTGGACGGGATCGTATATAAGAAGGGGCATTCACAGCCCTACCTCAGGTGTCTCCGACCCGATGAAGCAGATTAAGTGATCTAAGAGACTCATGAGGGAATTTGCAAAAATCACTCCGGTGGTTATGCGTTAGCTCTAAAGATACTCCATTAAGGGTACTTCTGGTTAACCATTTAAGAAGATTCCAAGAACTATGTCTGGAGGTGTGACAAATGTCAGAGGTTCATTGTTGTGCCGAGGCAGCCTATGGAAGAGATGATCCCTATGAGTGGTTTACTCAATGGGAGATCGACATCATTGGGCCTTTGCCCACTGGAAAGGGATAGGTCAAATTCACTATCGTGGCGGTCGACTACTTCACCAAGTGGGTCGAGCCTGTGGTAAAGATTATTGAGCAGAAGGTGTCTGACTTCATCTGGAAAAACATCATCTATCGATTTAGAATCCCAAACACTATCGTCTCTGACAATGGGAAGCAGTTTGATAATGAAAAATTTTGAGGCATGTGTAGGGGGTTTGGCATTTCGAATGCATACTCCTCATCTCATCACCCACAGTCCAATGGGTAGGAAGAAGCCGTGAATAAGGTTATCAAGCACTACCTCAAGAAAAAATTAGAAAAATCTAAAGGTAACAGGGTCGAGGAGCTCCTGTTTGTCCTTTGGGCCTACATGACTACAACTCAGTCGTCTACCGGGGAGCCCTGTTTTCACTATCTTACAGTTCAGAGGCAATCGTCTCGGTTGAGAATGGCCTCGGCACAACTCAGATCAGAAACTACTAGGAGGGCTAGAATGTCGAGCAAATTATAGTAGGTCTTGACTTGCTTGAAGAGGCCAGAGACATCATCAGACTCCGAGTTACAGCTTGACATCAGCAAGTGGTATGATTCTACAATTTTAGGGTCAAGATGAGGCGATTTCGGCAAGGGGATCTGGTTCTCCTTTGTGTCTTCCAAAATACAGCAAAATCGAGGGCTAAGACTCTCAGACCAAACTAGAAAGGGCCTTATCGCGTGGCCAGATCAACGAAGCCAAGCTCCTACCACCTGGAAGATCTCGAGGGGCATCAACTCCCTCACCCCTGGAATACCGAGCATTTGAAGATATACTATCCATGAAAAACTATTGGCCATTCAAGACCCTCAATAAATGTTCAGCTCAGAGCTATTAGCCTATTAAGGATCTGAATATAAGCATCTTTCTTTCTACATGGTTTATCCATTAAGATTATCTACAATGAAAGAGTCACCTCTTGTAAGCAAATTTAACTCAATGGATCGATCCCTTAAAGAAGGGGTCGGCTCATTAATCCACAAAACATTACAGAAGAGTCACCTCTTATATGCAGAGATAAAACCCATAGGTGAACTGATTCCTTAAAGGAGGGGTCGGCTGATCATATGATAAAAATCTACAAAATGACTAAGTGTGTCACATGCCATTTGTGGAGAGTTTACCTCTTACAGGGTCAGTTCTCAACATTAACAAATCATCATGCAACAATCAACCCACAAAATTATGCCCTTGGCCGAGGGTTAAAAAATCATCATCCGTCCAAAAATTAACATCTCATGTAAAATAAAAATAAAGAAAGGTATTTCACTCCATCCGAGCATAGGGACTAGCCGTCGAGCTAGGGGGCTAAGCATCAGGGTTGGCCTTGGTAGCAGCTGGGACATTCTCAGGCTCAATTATAGTGGGTTCAGCGTCCTCGGCCTCATCCGTAGCAAGAGGGTTGAAGTCGATGCCCAGGTGGAGCTTTCAGACCTCAAAAAGGAAGGTATCAAAGTTGGTGTTGTAGTCGAAGAGATACAATTTTTCCAACTCTCCGGCCTTCTTTAACAATTCCTTATAAGCTTCCACTACTTCGACAGCTTGTGAGGCCGCTTGAGTTTTGAGCGCCCTTCGCTGTTTCTCTAGCTCCGCAGTAGCTCAAGCCTTGATAACTACCCTCTACTGAATCAACCCGTCGGCAGCCTCACGCATCTCCCTCTTGAGGTCGTCCATGAGTTGTACGATCTCCCCCTCCATGCATTTAACGGAGGCCTCCAGGGCCTTAACAACCTCTCGTAGGTGCGCGAATTCGGGGTCGGCCTCATCTAAGTGAGCTTAGAGTTGGTTCACCTCACCCTGGAGTATCAATTCCCTCATTCGGCCCTCATCCGTAGCCCTCTTCAGCTCCTCCCGTTCAGTAGCTGAAGCCTCCAGGAGCTTTCCGAGCTCAACCTTCTCTGCCTCGAGCTCGACCTTCTCCACCTCCACCCGAACCATCTCCTTCAACCTTTCCTTTACCTCCACCATCATCAGCAGCGACTGCTAGTAGACTGCTATGTAGTCGTTCATGAACTTGGTGTAGTTATGGGAGAGGGTGCTGGCTATGCTCGACTCTAGTACATGCTTAGCTGCCCAATCATTCAGTAAAGCCATGTGGTAACCAGGAGGGAAGATCTTTAGAGAAGTGGGTTCGACAGCTCGTTCGACTTCGCTAGCCTCGGAGGCTTAAGCCATAGCCTTAGGTGTGGTAGTGTATCCGACCAAGGTGTTGGTTCTACCGGCCAAGACGTCTATCTCGATAACAGTCAGGCGGGCTGTAGAACAGGCGCGAACGTCAGCATCGGGAGTCTCCCTGACAACTTCCCCTATCCTAGGGGGGCTAGCAGGGATTAGGGGTGGAACCTCTAAGGCTTTCCCCTCTAGAGTCAGAGTTGAGATGTTGATAGGCTTGGCTCCAGCGGGGGCCTCTAGGGTTTGCACTTCATGGGTAGGGGTTAGGGCTACAACGGGCACAACTTAGGCTGGGGCGAGTGCAGCTTCAGCTAGGGCAGGCCCGACTTCAGAAGTCTTCCTCTTCTTCCCCCTCACCTTGGTCCTCTGCTCATTAGTGATGACCGCGCTCATTGGAGGGTGCAGCACCACCAGCCTCTTCCTTTTCGAGCCACTTGCATCCATTCCTACCTGAAAAGAAATAAAATCACCCTAAGAGAAATCTACAAAAGAACAACGGATAATCTCTGAGGACTCTTACCCGACTTACCTAGAGCGAATGGAGTAGGTTGGAGTCTGTAGAAACCAGTCAACACTAGGTTCTCCCCGTTAATGAGTTCGAACCAAGCGCGTTGCTCTTCGACTAGCACTCTGGATTTGGCTACTTGGTTCTTCTGGAGAGGATTGAGACCAGGAGCCCCTTTTAGTTGGACTATAGACAGAAGCAAAGCACCAGTTATAACACAAAAAGACAAGTCTGACATACAGAGTGTGACAAAATGAAAAGTGCCCAACCTGGGTTGGTGAACTTGATAGGGACTTGAGCCTGCAATTTGCCCAGCTCAGAGATCGGGGCCTCCCATTCTCCAGAGGCCCAAAACCACTTCCCCTTCCAATATTTGTTGGAAGTAGGGAGTCGGGTTACCAAACCCGGGATACATAGGGGTCTGGCAGAGAAGTAATACCAGGATGGCTCATTCCTATCATACTTAGCCATGTACAAGTACAAGAACTCGTCCGGCATTAGCCTCTAATTCTTCACACGGTGCCAGATGAGGAATGTGGAGACTATGATTCACCAGGCATTCAAAACTAGCTGGCCAGGGGCCACTTTCAGTTGTGCAATTAGCTCATGCACAAATGGGTGGATGAGAAGTTGGATCCCACATTGAAGGGTGCCAGTGAATATTGTAATCTCCCCCTTAGCAGGAAGACTAGCTTGATCAGTGGGAGAAGGAGATCGGATGTGTACCGAGTCCAGGATCTGGTAGCCATATTGGACTCGACCAGAATCGAGCCCTCGGGGACCAATGGCTTTGTTCTGCCTCCTGATGGGCCTGCTTTTGACTATCCCACAGGATCTCTAAGTGCCCTCTTCGGCCTGCCTCAGCTTTTAGTCATCAGAGTTGCTCGACATTGTAAAAGAAAAAGTCTAAATGGTGGAGACTCATTGCACTAAAGGCAATTCACTCCGGAAGCTTTCTTCGAGCGAAATTCCTTCTCTGGCTATCGGAAACCATTTATCCGGCAGCTTCCTCCGAGCGAGATCACTTCTCCGACTATTGGAAACCCTTTACTTGGTGAGGTCAACATCATATCACATATCCACTAATATAAACATTTAAATACAGTGTTGAAAGGAAAATACATATATCAAAAATCAAAGCTCTAGAAGATGGCTGCACGCTCCAAGCTCAATGCTACTGCGACCTAACGCTACCTACACGCATCTATCGTGCATAACCCTATAGAAAGCTCAAAGGGTGGTGTAAGTGTGTGCACAAGGTAAGTGTCAAGTATATAATGCAGGTCCATAAATCATACATTGTCAGAAATACTGGCAAGTCTATAAATCATACAATATCAGAGTATGCAATGCAGATCGATTATGTAATGTGAAGAAATAAAGAGCCAAATATCAGATGCTGAGGATGCAATACAATATGCGGTGTAAATGAAATGACCATGCAGGAGTGCGAAGTCGGGATGATAGTACGTAATATCGTTCGCTATGGGGTCCATCACAAGGAACTTCTATCCAAACTAGTCCTATACCTAAATTTGGATAGATAGACTCAATGTGGTAAACTCCTGACCTTAGGTTGGTCGCGCGCCCCAACCAAAATCCTAGCCATTGTGAAGGTACACATATCAATTAGTTACAAATTACCAGCCCGAGGATAGTGAATGAATGAGTATAATACTGAGTATGCAACTCCTGCTCAATAAGTCCACATATCAGTACCGTACATGTCTGGGATCATCACCGAGGTCTAGTACACTCTACATGCAATCGCCACTCACTAGATGCGTAACCGTTCAAGTGGAAGAAATCTAACTATTCACCTAGCTAGTAGTCAGCCAATATCTACCCGACATGTCAATAGCAGACCCAATTACGAGCTAGTCAAACTCAGTCTAGCTATGCCCACTATCCTCAAGCGAGTAAGGCCAACCACGACATAATAGGAGATGCGGCCTGCTGGTATTTGGCACTGGGGAACTCATGTATTCACTCGGTCTAGACGTTGGGGTGTCTTCTGGCCACGGAGGTTTAAGGATTTTCACCTAGGGACATCTATGGCTCCCTGATGCTGGTAATAAATTTTTGGTGTCCCATTTAGCCATCCACGACATTCTTGTGGTAGCTACGGCCTTGATGTCGCTAGGGCGTATAATAATCACAACACAATGTAAGATGCATGAGTCATAGAATCCAGTCATGCATCAATCCTACGCATACCGTGTGCTCATGTGTGATAATCTCTGCCTATCAGGGAGTCTCATAACAACCTACCCAATGACATATGCAACGATCAACCACATCTCATAACAAACATGTAGATGATGCGTATAGGCAGGTATCCTGATGTTATACTAATAATCAGTATCGACAACCTGGATTGATAATCGACCTTAATAATAGGCCTATACAATCAGCCTCAACAATCAGAATTGATCTCGATAAACGGCTTCGACAATCAGAATCAGCCTCAACAATCAGAAACGGCCTCTATAATCGGCCTATATAATCGGAATCGACCTTAATAGTCGGAATCGGTGAGAATGGGCCTAACAAGGCCTAAGGGAAGGTCACTATGTGGATATTCAACCATCATTGCCCATCAATGTGGACATTTAACCAATATTTCTCCCAAGGAGTGGCTCATATAAACATCATTACATATATTATAATGAAATCACACATTACATTAGTCCACACATTCATCGCATTGGGCCTAACTCGAGGCCACACATACACCACATCGGGCCTTTCCATACAGGCCACAAATACATCACAATGGGTCTTATTAGATGGGCCACAAATAATTTACAATGGGCCACATACCTAGGCCTTAAATACATCACAACGGGCCACATGACATGGGCCTAATACACATCACAATGGGCCGCATGACATGGGCTTAATACACATCACAATGGGCCGCATGACATGGGTCTATACACATCATAATGGGCTGTACAAATATCATATTGGGCCACATATATGGCTAGAAATACATCACAATAGGCCTTACCAAATGGGCCAAAGATACATCATAGTGGGCCTTACCAAATAAGCCAGAAATATATCACAATGGG
This sequence comes from Magnolia kwangsiensis, assembly GCA_037074715.1. Classification (NCBI taxonomy): domain Eukaryota; kingdom Viridiplantae; phylum Streptophyta; class Magnoliopsida; order Magnoliales; family Magnoliaceae; genus Magnolia; species Magnolia kwangsiensis. The sequence goes on along the minus strand of CM073573.1, from coordinate 107,883,208 downwards.
CCACATCCCATGGCCTAATACACACCACAATGGGCCTCATCTAATAGGCCACAATTGCATCAAGGTGGGCCTTAACAGATAGGCCATAAATACATTAAGATGGGCCTCATGGATGGGCCGCACCAATGGGCCTCAAGTGAGAGTTTGGGTTACACTAAAAATCATTTCAATAGTTACAGGGGTAACATGTGTATCACTCTACACTATCATTCTATGGGGCACATGGCTCACTAATGATGATCAGCACTGCCAAACATTGTCTATGTAAATCAACACTATCCAAACATTGTCCATGTAAATCAGCACTGTCCAAGCATTGACCATGTAAATCAGCACTGTCCAAACATTGGACATGTAAATCGCATCGTCCAAACATTGTCCAGCATGGTCCAGCGCAATATGGATGGTGTGGATGAAATAAATACATCATGGTGGTGCCTACCGTCCAGATCACTAGACAGTAGTGATAAGACACATATATCACAGTGGGTCACACTGTCCCACGCAGTGGACTGTGTGGATACATTCAGTAAGGTGGGTCCCACCATCAGATGGTTGGGATATAACCCATACATCACAGTGCACCCCACACTTGCATCGTCCAGATGGGCGGTGTGGGGCAAAATAAATACATCAAGGTGGGTCCCATCCTCACACGTGCCACACGTGTGGGATGGCCCCTCATCCAAACAAATGGATGACTGGAAAAACACGTCCATCACGGTGGCTTTACAAGCACCGTCCAGATGGATAGTGTGTGTAAAACAGATGCACCAAGGTGGCCTACACAGGTTGCTGACATAAGTCAGTGTGGGAGCCACCGAATATATGTAATATATACATGTATTATATTATATTATATTATATTATATATTATTTATTTATTTAAAGCAACTAGGCCTGCTAACCACCGTCCTAATGAACAGTCTGGATGGAGCGCATGCATCATGGTGGGGTCCAAACATGGACGGTCCAGATGAAAGGATGGTTGGCGTGGATGAAATGCACATCATGGTGCGCCCCATGCCATACTGTCCAGATGGGCAGTGTGGATCCAGATACATACATCAACGTGGAGCCGCACATGGCACTGTCCAGATGGATGGTGCAGATGCACAACACACATTTTAGGTGGGCCATGCAATCAAGGGGAAAAAAGAAGGAGAGAGAGAGAAAGATCATGAGAAGGGGAGGGACCCCGCCACCATGGGCCCTCCCTATACAATGCATACATCAAGTAGGTCCCAAATCATGTGGACCCTACATTAAAAGCAAATACTATGAACACCCACCTTTGATCATGGACTTCTCCTTCCACTGATGTATTATAGAGCTCCAAGGGATGCATTTCAACGGTTTGGGATAATCTTTAGAGGGTGAGATTGGATGGTTGGAAGGTGGGCCATACTAGATCTCTCCCATGGAGCTTGGACATTGGGTTGCTTGGGAGAATAAGAGACAGATATAAGAGGGAGAGGTTATAAGAGAGAGAGAGAGATGGGTGAGTGATGGCTGTACTTGATAGGTAAGGGTTGTAAGAGAGAAAGTTGACTTTGAGGATGTTGTTGTACTTGACACTTTATGTGTGATGTGTAGTTGATTGATGGGATATATTCTCTTGGGATTTATAACGCGTGACATTTTTTCTTGAACTAAATGCGTGCCCACATCTCCTAGCCAGGGTATCACCTCAGTGTGTGAGACGCGTCGTCGGAATGGTGGTGACAGCGCGGTCGCAAGGGTACAAGTCCCTGGTCGAGGCAACTCTAAAATATGGGATACGACTCAGGGTCACGCACAACTTCTATCTACACATCGTGAGTCACCGGAATTCGATTAGGAGGATCGTGGAAGCAAAAAAATTTGGGTCTCATAACTCTCCCCTCCTAATAAAAATTTGGGTCTCACAACTCTCCCCTCTTAATAAAAATTTCATCCTTAAAATTTATAGAACAAACAAGGGAAGAGGAAACATCATCAAGTATATATGTCAAGGTACAATCGATTTACAAAAGGATGAAGATAATGCTCTCTAATCTCAACCTCACCCTTCCAAGATGCATTATCAACACTAAGGTGATACTACTGAACCTTGGACCCTAGATCAGAGGTGATTAAAATTGAAATGCTATGTAGCCTCACGATCTCAAAGGTATGAAGCTATATCAGAAATTCTCTAAGTTATTCGAACTCGTGGATCCAATCATTTTAAGTTCTCAACAATCATAGAGTGAAGGGTAGCTATCAGTAGATATGTGATGTTATCTTCAGGTATTCCCAAGTTATGATCTGATACCAACTTCTATCACATCCTGAACTTGGAAACCGGACCCACAAGATTTTCAATCATCAAATCTGGTGCTGACAACCTCTATAGTATCCCATTCTTGGTTCCCAACGTACATACGCCAGATTTTGTTCCTGAGATCCTACAAGGAGAATTTTCCAACGTACATTTATCTCATAATAAGGATAATCGCAAGTTTTCCCAAATCACAAAGGGCAACATCATCATCACATATCCACTAATATAAACATTTGAATATAGTATTGAAAGAAAAATATATATATCAAAAATTAAAGCTCCAGAATACGGCTACACGCTATAAGCTCGATGCTGCTACAACCTAATGCCACCTACATGCATCTATCGTGCATAAGCTTATAGAAAGCTTAGAGAGTGGTATAAGTGTGTGCACAAGGTAAGTGCTAAGTATAAAATTCAGGTTCATAAATCATACAGTGTTGAAAATACAAGAAAGTCTATAAATCATACAATATCAGAGTATACAATGCAGATCGATTATGCAATGTGGAGACATAGAGAGCCAAATATCAAATGCCGAGGATGCAATACAGTATGTGGTGTGAATGAAATGATCATGCAGGAGTGTGAAGTCAGCATGATAGTATGTAATATCGCAAGCTATGGGGTTTATCACAAGGGACTTCTATCCAAACTAGTCCAATACCTAAATTTGGATAGATAGACTCAATGTGGTCAACTCCTGACCTCAAGTTGGTCGCGTGCCCCAATAAAAAATTTGGCCATTGCAAAGGTACACATATCAATTAGTTACGAACTACCAGGCCGAGTCGATAATGAATGAATAAATGAATGAATAAGTATAATGCTAAGTATGCAACTCCTACTCAATAAGTCGACATATCAGTATCGTACATGTCTGGGATCATCACCAGGGTGTAGTACACTCTACATGCAATCGCCACCCGCTAGACATGCAATCATGTAAGTGGAAAAGACCTCACCATCCACCTAGCCAATAGTCAGCCAATATCTACCTAGCAGCCAAGCAGACCCCCCTTTCGGCAAATTCGATGGCCTCTCTTCCTAGGATGATTAGAGGTCGCTGTTGTTTTGACAAAGCGGGCATAGGTGCGATTAGGGAATCATAAGCCTTCTCTCTTCTTTTTTTCCTTCGTTGTATAGCCACATGATAGGTGGCTGTGGGCCTTCTTTTTTGTCAGCCTGTGTACACCCGAATGCGGGTTCCTCTATATCTTAGTTGTTGTTATGAATGGAATCTAGTTTTTCTCTAAAAAAAATAAATCTACCTGGCATGTCGATAGCAGACCCAATTACGAGCTGGCCAAACTCAGCCTAGTTATGCCCACTACTCTTGGGCAGGTAAGGCCACAACCCCTTCCCAACCGACCACGACACAGTGAGAGACGCAATCTACTGGTATTCGATACTCGGGCGCTCATGTATCCACTCTCATGTATCCACTCAATCTACTGGTATTCGATACTCGGGCGCTCATGTATCCACTCAATTTACACGTTGGTGTATCTCCTGGCCACGAAGATTTAAGAATTTTTACCTTGGGACATCTATGGTGCCTCGATGCTAGTAATAGATTTTCGGTGTCCCATCTAGCCATCCACGATATGCCTGTGGAGGCTACGGCCCTAATGTCGCTAGGGCGTATAGTAATCACAACATACAATGGAAGATGCATGAGTTATAGAATCCAGTCATGCATCAATCCTACATATATCGTGTGCTCATGCGAGATAATCTCCGCATATTAGGGAGTCTCATAACAACTTATCCAATGACATATGCAATGGTCAACCTATCTCCTAACCAACATACAGATGATGCGTATGGGCATATATCAGGATGCTATACTCATAATCGATATCGACAACCTGCACTGATAATTGGCATTGATTATCGGCCTATACAATTGGCCTTGACAATCGGAATCTGCCTCAACAATTAGAATCAGCCTCAATAATCAACCTCGACAATCAGAATCAGCCTCAACAATCGAAATCAGCCTTGAGAATCAAAATTAGCCTCGATAATTAGAATTGGCCTTGACAATCAGAATTGGCCTCGACAATCAGAATCGATCTCGATAATCAAAATCGCGGCCTCGACAATCAAAATTGGCCTCGATAATTAAAATCGGCCTCGATAAAAGGAATCGTCCTCGATAATTAGCCTCGACAATCAAAATCGACCTTGACAATAAAAAATGGCCTCAATAATAAGCGTATACAATTGAAATCGACCTCGATAGTCGAAATCGGTGAGAATGGGCCTAACAAGGCCTAAGGGAAGGTCATAATGTAGACATTCGACCATCATTGCCCATCAATGTGGACATTTAACCAACATTGCTCCCAAGGACGGACTCACAAAAACATCATTACATACATTATTATGAAATCACACATTACATCGATCTACACATTCATCGCATTAGGCCTCACTCGAGGCCACACATACACCACATCGAGCCTCGCCATATAAGCCACAAATACATCACAATGGGCCTTATCAGATGGGCTACAAATACATTACAATAGGTCACGTACCTGGGCCTTAAATACTTCACAACGGGTCGCATGATATGAGCCTAATACACATCACGATGGGCCGCATGACATGGGCCTAATACACATCACAATGGGCCATATGACATAGGTTTATACACATCACAATGGGCCGCATGATATGGTCCTATATACATCACAATGGGCCACTCAATGGGCTGTGTTAATATCATATTGGGCCACATATATGGTCAGAAATACATCACAATGGGCCAAAAATACATCACAATGGGCCTTACCAAATGGGCTAGAATTACATCACAATGGGACTTACCAAATGAGCCAGAAATATATCATAAAGGGCCACGTCCCACGGACTAATACACACCACAATGGGCCTCATCTCATGGGCCACAATTGCATCAAGGTCGGCCTTAACAGATGGACCACAAATACATTAAGATGGGCCTCATGGATGGGCCGCACTAATGGGCCTTAAGTGAGAGCTTGGGTTACACTAAAAATCATTTCAATAGTTACGAGTGTAACATGTGTATCACTATACACTATCATTCTATGGGGCACATGGCTCACTAATGATGATTAGCACTACCAAACAGTGTCTATGTAAATCAACACTGTCCAAACATTGTCCATGTAAATCAGCATTGTCCAAGCATTGACCATGTATTTCAGCATTGTCCAAACATTGGACATGTAAATTGGCACCGTCCAAACATTGTTCAACAACGTCCAACACAATGTAGACGGTGTGGATGAAATAAATACATCATGGTGGTGCCCACCTTCCAGTTCACTAGACGGTGGAGATAAGACATATATATCACAGCGGGTCACACCATCCCACACAGTGGATGGTGTGGATATATTCAACAAGGTGGGACCCACCAACGGACGTATGGGATATAACCCATACATCACAATGCACCCCACACCTGCATCATCCAAATGGACGGTGTGGGGTAAAATAAATACATCAAGGTGGGTCCCATCCCCACACGTGCCACACGTGTGGGGTGGCCCCTCATCTAAATAAATGGATGGCTAGAGAAACACATCCACCACAGTGGCTTTATAAGCACCATCCAAATGGATGGTGTGTGTAAAACACATGCATCAAGGTGGCTCACACAGGTTGCTGACGTAAGTCCGTGGTGGGACCCACTGAATATATGTAATATATACATATCATATATTATATATATTATATTATGTTATATTATTTATTTATTTAAAGGATCCAAGCTTGCTGGCCACCATCCTAATGGATGGTCTGGATGTAGCGCATGCATCATGGTGGGGTCCAAACATGGACGGTCCAGATGAAAGGATGGTTGGCGTGGATGAAATGCACATCACGGTGCGCCCCATGCCATACCGTCCAGATGGGCGGTGTGGATCCAAATACATACATTAAGGTGGAACCACACATAGCACCATCTAGATGGACGGTGCAGATGCAAAACACACATTTAAGGTGGGCCATGCAATCAAAGAAAAGAAGTGGGAGAGAGAGAGATCATGAGAAGGGCAGGGACCCCGCCACTATGGGCCCTCCTTATACAATGCATACATCAAGTGGGTCCCAAATCATGTGAACCCTACATCAAAATCAAATGCTATGGACACCCATCTTTGATGATGGACTTCTCCTTCCACCGATGTATTCTAGAGCTCCAAGGGATGCATTTCAATGATTGGGATGATCTTTGGCCGATGGGATTGGATGGTAAGAAGGTGGGCCCCACTAGTTCTCTCCCATGAAACTTGGACGTTGGGTTGCTTGGGAGAATAAGAGAGAGAGAGATGGGTGTACTTGAAAGGTAAGGGTTGTAAGAGAGAGAGAGTTGACTTTGGGGATGGTGTTGTACTTGACATTTGATGTGTGATGTGTTGTTGATTGATGAGATATATTCTTTTGGGATTTACGACCCGTGACATTTTTTCTCAAACTGAACGCGAGCCCACATCTCCTGGTCAGGGTATCGCCTCAGCGTGTGAGATGAGGCATCGGAACTGCAGTGACAGCATGGTCGCAAAGGTACAAGTATTGGTTGAGCTGACTCTGGAATACGGGATACGACTCAGGGTCGCGCGCAACTGCTATTTATGCGTTGTGGGTCTCTAGAATTCAACTGGGAGGACCGCGGGAGCGTACGAAACAATATGGGCTAGGATACGGGTCTCACACCCCATCCCTAATCTAAAATCTACATTTTCCTCAATGTAAAAGAAATAAGCATGTAATGCAAAAGAGGTAATGAAAAGAAAAAGGGAAGAGATGGAAAGATAATACCTGAAGAAGAAATTTTAAGGCTTTTCCAATGATCTTAGTGTGAAGATGGGATAGCAAAAAAGACTCAAACAAACGATAAGCAAACTATCCTAAAATAGTGAAAAGTAAACTATCCTAAAATAACATAAAACAGTAAACTTAACTATTCCTCCATCAGACTACGAGGTCAATCCTGACAAATAGGATCAGTCAGAGGCATAGACATGTCCTTTGAATCAAATTTTTTAATAAATGGCTTTAAACGATGTCCATTCACTTTAAAATCATTGTCACTGTTTGGATTCCGAATCTCGAAGGCCCCATGAGGATAGACATTAATAATAGTGAAAGGGTCAGTCCAATGAGATCAGAGTTTTTCTGAAAAGAGATGTAATCAAGAATTGTACAAAAGGACTTCTGAGCTGGTGTGAATGATTTTTTGAGAATGTATTGGTCATGAAATACCTTCATTCTATCCTTGTAAATTTTTGAATTCTCATATGCATGATTCTAGATTTCTTTGAGTTCATTTAAATAGAGTTTGCATAGCGAGCCAGTGTTGTCTAAATTGAAGTTTAGATTTTTAATTGCCCAGTAGGCCCTATGTTCCAACTCCACAGGTAAGTGGTAAGCCTTCCCATAGACAAGTCTAAAGGGAGATATTCCAGTAAGGGTTTTAAAAGCAGTATGGTAAGCCCATAAAGGATCAGTCAATCAGATTGACCAATCCTTTCGATCAGGGTTAACCATTTTCTCCAAAATGTGTTTGATCTCCCTATTGAAAATCTCAGCTTGCCCACTTGTTTGTGGGTGGTATGGATTGCTCACCTTGTGAGAGATGTCATATTTCTTCACTAATGATGGCTCAAAGTGTTCTAAACTGGGAAAGAATGTTTTCTTTTAAGAATTTAATAACCGTTTGATGGTCATTGTTCCGGCATAGAATCACTTCGACTCATTTAGTGACATAGTCTACTGCTAGCAGAATGTACAAATTCTCAAAGGATTGGGGGAATGGTCCCATGAAATTGATGGCCCACCAATCAAATGCTTCTATGATAAGAATGGGGTTTAAGGGCACCATATTTCAATGAGATAATGCTCCCAATTTCTAACAATGCTCACAAGCTTTGTAAAACTCATAAGTGTCCCTGAACATAGTGGGCTAGTAAAAGCCACATTATAAAATCTTGGTTGTGGTCTTTTTAGTAAAAAAGTGATCACCATAGGCTTATGAGTGACAGAAGAAGATGACATTTTGGCGTTCATTATCTAACACACATCTCCTAAATATTTGGTATGGGCAATATTTAAAGAAATACAAATCATCCTAAAAAAACTCGCATACCCGGCGAAGAATTTTTTCTTATCTTACACAGTCCAATGTGTTGGCGTGAAACCTGTGGCAAGATAGTTAGCAATATCAACAAACCAAGGTGAGTGGGAGAGTTTAAACAATTGTTCGTTAGGGAATATGTCATTTATCTGTGTTGTCTTAAGAGAATTAAGGAGATCAAGGCGAGAAAGATGGTTGGTTGTAAGGCCCGTATCTTAGTTTGTACCATTCCTTAGACTCTCACGATCCTCCCTATCGAATTTCAGCAACCCGTGACCTATAATTGGCATTTGCACGTGACCCTAAGTCGTATCCCATATATCTAACTCGACTCGACCCAAGACTTGTACCATTGCAACTGCACCGTCGTCGCTGTTCCAACGTCGCGTCTTGTGCACCGATGTGATACCCAGGCTAAGAGATATGGGCCCTTGTTTATCTCAAAGAAATGCCGAACATTTGTAAATCTCGAGAGAATTTCTACAACCCATCTAATCAATCAATCAAGTCAAGTACACATCCATCTCTAGCCCATGCTTTCTTTCTCCCCAAGACAAGCAACCCACCTAAGTCAACTCTTAAGTCAAGTACATCCATCACTCACCCATCACCTCTCTCTTACAATCACCCTCTCTCTCTCATTCTCCACCCATTCCCCAAGCACCAAGAGAAGCAACAGTCCATGTCATTCTCAAGAAGAGAAGAGGGCCAAGTGTAGCCCACATCTCACCCCTCTTATCTCTCATCCCAACCCTCCAACCTTCATCAACCTCCATCAAAGAGAGAGCCAAGGAGTTTGACATTCCATAGAACCAAGAAGATCCAACGAAGGGTGTTTTATAGGATTAGATTTATGCTTTAATGATAGGCCCAGTGGGGCCTATCGATTGATGGTATGGATCTCACTTTGGACCTAGGTGTAGCCGATGGCCCACCATAATTCATATGATCATCCCATGATGGGGCCATTCTCCATGGATCCCATCATGACCTAAATATACATACTTCAAATCAGAGGGTAAAAGTTTTAAGTCAATCTTCGGTGCCTTAAGGTTAGATGGTAAAGGCACTAAATAAGTTTGGGATAATTCTTCAAATTGTGGCCTCCACTATTTAACTTCAAGTACTGATATAGTATCTAACATGGTTCCCATCTTCCTAATCACATCATCATCTAAATCATAGAGTGGGTTAGACACGTCTTTAGAGAGTCAGAGGATAAGGGTAGAAAGTATTATCTTCCACGAAAGAGTCAATCAAGTTAATATCATGGGAATGGCATCTTCCTCTAATTATTTTCCTGTATTGAAAAAGATATTTAACTCCAATGTCATATTTTCAAAAGATAAACTCATAACTCCTTTCCTGTAATTAATTATTACATTTGATGTAGCAAGGAACGAGCAACCAAGAATGATGGGAATTTAAGTGCTCATGTCTATGATGGGTTGAGTGTCCAAGACGATAAAATCTACTGAGTAATAGAATTTGTCAACCAAAACCAACACATCCTCAATTATCCCTCTTGGTACATGAATTAAGCGATCGACAAGTTATAATGTGGTCCAGGTGGGTTTTAATTCACCTAGACCCAGTTGTTCGTATACCGAGTAAGGGATCAGATTTACGTTCGCTCCTAAGTCAAGAAGTGTGTGCTCAATCCGGTAATTCCTAATTACACAAGCAATGGTTGGGCTACTGGGATTTTATATTTCTATAGCACCTCTTACTTAGGATGACACTCGCTTTTTCTATTAAAAATATTTTCTTTTGAATATTTTGTCATCCTTTGGTCGTACACAAGTCTTTTAGAAATTTGGCATATGAAAGTATTTATTTAACGGCATCCAGTAGAGGAATATTAACCTTCACTTGTTTCAGCACGTTTAAAATGTCCTGAGAGTTAGAGGTTTTGGTACAATCAAACGTCGGGGAAATGGAGCAATTGTCTTACCTGGAGGTTCTGGTTCTAACTCATGTGGAGTGTTGCTAAGTCTATCAGTTTCATCTATTTTCGGGTCCTTAAACTTTTCAACCCTTACCAGAATAGATTTTTCAATTGTTTCCCTACTCCTACGAGTGGTGATAGAATTAGCTTGCTCCATTTAAGTTGAAGAGCTTGGGTCGCTGACTTCATATTACTGTTTTAGATTGGGAAGAGGTTGAGCTAGAAGGTTTCCCTTTTTACCAATCATATTTTTTGTCTTAAGCCCTTGTATGGCCTTTGTAAGGTCTTGAAAGGCTTGTAGCATACACTGATTAAAATTCTCTTGATTTTGAAGATACTTTAAAACCGGATCCTCTTGTGGTTTCCCTTGATTTAGAATTTAATTAGGGAATCCATGAGGAATAGCAGTTTGTCCATTCCTTCAACTGAAATTTGGATGATTTCTCCAACTAGGATTGTATGTATTTGAAGTGAATCCACTAAAAGGTTTTTGGTAATTATTCACGGCATTAGATTGCTCAATTAGTACCTCTTGAAAAGCAGGTATTGTTGGACAATTTTCAGCAGTGTGAATGTTTCAAGCACAAATACCGCAAACGGTTTCCACAGCCTTATCCTTCTTTAGTTCCATGGCCTTGAGTTTTCTTGTGAGATTAGCCGCTTTAGCATTTATATCATCATCTTCTTTCAGAAGATAATTTTCGCCCCTCTCCTTTGATTGAGTAGGCCTAGAAGTGGTGCTTGATTTTAGAGAGTTGTCCCATGATTGTGTGTTTTCAGCAAGCTTGACAAAATAAACCCACACATCATCAACCTCTTTGTTCATGAATTCTGCATTGCACATTGTCTCGACCATTTGGTGCATGGAAGAAATCAGTCCATCGTAAAAATTTTTTTAAAAAAAACTTGTTATTCATCAAGTTTTAAACCATTTTGTGAGCATGAATTGATAAGATCACTGAACCACTCCCAACATTAGAAGAATGTTTCATCTTCCTTTTGGGCAAAGTTCATGATCGATTTTCTAAGGGTGTTCATTTTGTGATACAAGAAAATTTTCTTTATGAACTCCCTTGTCATGTCATTCCATCTGTCAATAGATGGTGGACATAATGAATGCAACCATGTCTTAGCTTTCTCTTTTAAGGATAAGGGAAATATTTTTAGCCTAACCGTGTCTTCAGACACGTTCGAAAAATATAGAGTTGTTATGATCTCGTCAAACTCTTTCATGTGTAAATATGGATTTTTATATTCAAGTCCATGAAATTTTAAAAGGAGTTGAATCACCCCTAGCTTGATATACATATATCTTGTATTTTCTAGAAAAATCATGCATGAAGGTGTGCTCACCCCCACCAGTTGTAAATAATCTCCTAAAGTGCGAGGCGAGGGTGCTTGATGCACCTCATTCTCATCCTAGATTTCCTTAACCCTATATTGAGGTAGATTTGGAGGTTGATTGACAACCTCAGTTACTGTAACGCCCGTGAAAAATCCATACTTGGGCTCGAGTACCAACTCGACCCGAAATTGCGTAGAATTAATTCTTTTAGAAAATATGACTAAGTTAGCTAGCGCAACGCTGGAGTAGCTGGAAAATAGTCCCTGATCACTTTAAATACGTTCTACAAGACCCAAATCGAGTAGAACCAACGACTCTATAACGCTCTATAACCTCGGACCAAACTCTAAGCAGGTTTGTTCTCTGGATCGCTTTGAATATTTGTATTGGATCTAGACCGCACGTCGAAAGTCTGATACCTCCTATCTTAGACCGTTAGAACCTCCTAGATGGACTTGACACTCATTTCGAAAATCAAGTCAAACCGATAATCACAGGCTATTTCATTGAGCCCGGACCGAAGAGAGTGCGAATAGGGACAGAATTGGAATTTCAAATTCAAATCTGGCACACGAATTGACGCGTCAGTATTGAGCGTTCTGACCATCAGAATTCATCTAGATTACACCCTCGGATCAGGAGAAATTTCTATTTTTTATCATGAGACTTTCAGCCCTGATCTACGTGCGGTGACCGCTGAACTGAAACTGGTCCGCCACGTGCGATCTGCGAACCCTGTCGGACTGAAAACTTAATACGTGCTAGATCTGGTACGCAAGAGCTTAAGTCCGATCGCATTCGACCATAGGACCACCAGAAAGCATCTTTTGGGCTGAAACAGCCCCGAATTGAATATGCACTAAGTAAACTTTGTACTGGAGCCTGTTTTCGGCATTTTTAAGCTTATAAAAGGGGTTGAAACCCTCACTCCTCTCTCCCATCTGAAATTGTAAGAGACCCTAGATTGGGAGAGAGAAAAGGTGAGAGTTTGTGAGAGAGAGTGGGATTGATTTCTCCAGCCTTCGAGCCGCCTGTTGCTAGTGCCTAAGCAACCCTTCCCGATCACCAAGCCGGTGATTCTTTCACGTTTTCAGGTAATAACTAACCCTAAAAGTTGCTGATTTGGGGATCACTAAGATCCATAGCTTTTTAACCAATAGATCTTGTAAAACAGGTTCTCTTATCGCCGTAGACGAAGCGTATACGCTCCGTTCGAAACAACACGTCTATAAGAGACTAGGTGAGGATTTTAGACGCTTTGATTGATGGTTGCCAACACTTTCAATGTCATTTAATAGTAGATTCTTGATGGTATCGCCGTTTGACATGTACAAAATGCTCTCCGTTTCCCGTTTCGTAAATTAACGAAGAATATGAGATTTAGGGCATTTTAGTCATTTGTACGAAGTACTGTCTACATTCATATTTTGCTGATGTGATTGACATGGCTTGTTGTCACATTAGGGAGTTAGGAATGCGTGCATAATTAGTTTGGCGAAGAGATTCTCTTAGTTGCGCACTTTGGGTCGACATACTATATGTAGACTTAAGTGTGTAGTGTATGTGTTTGTATAAATGCTTGTATTAGTATGTATTGAATTAAATGATGTTATGTGGTAGTTTGAGATTGATTTCTCAGTTAATATGCTGACCTAAATGATTTCCTACATGTTGACTATATGCATGATTTCATTACAAGCATGGAATATATGTATTTGAAGATTTGCTTAAGTTAAATGTTATAACATGTGTTAACATGCTCACATGATTTTATTTCAATTTCAATACTCTTACATAAATTGCTGATGTGATTCCATAAGTGTTTGGGACTAGACTTAGTCCAGGCAGTCGGTAACCGAGCAAATTCGTGGCTGATTGGTCATAGCCACGAACAACGCGTCGATGAACGCAATTCGTGTTTGGAGTTGACGGCAGTGATTAGGCCACACGAAGTGTTTTACACAGTTCATGTCGTACGACTTGAGATGCGATCGCGCTAGTCGAGCCCGTCAAGCAACCCGACTGGCCGATGTATGTTCACCTTGTATGAGTCATAACTGCTTGAACCTAGGGTACTGATCTTACCATTGTAAACCCTGTTAACCATGGTACCTTGATCCACGAAGACTCATGAGCCGGGCATGGTGGTATGGGACACCGTGGTCGAGCTGTCGGCCTACGCTGGGGCCACAAACCTCCCCGTAGTGACCAGTGAGCACCTAGAATCATGAGCAGATTATGGTGGTATGGGACACTATATTCTAGCTATCAGCCTACACTGATCAGGCGACGAGTCCTTTGCAGTGACCGCGAGCGTATTCTGAGTCCACGGGAGGCGATGACCCTTCCGTTGCAGTAGAGTACAGTAGGCCTGTATTGATAAGGTGATGGGGGAGCGGTGCAACGAGTGCGAGCAACAGCCCTAGTAGCCCTTGCAGTGACCTACGAAATATACATCGTATGAGACTACTAGGAGTGACGACCCTAGACAGGATCTGTGTTGGGATTGATACAAGGGAAGTACCTTAGTTTCTCAATCCTGCTGGTTGAATGGACTAATAACAACTTGAAAATCATATCACCATAGCATTGGATGTGCCTGGAAGATGTGGAGCACTCTAGGGAGTGTGGCATGCCGCGGTCGTAAGATGTTGCCGTATGAGGGAGATCGTCGGTGAGGGCATACATCACGTCATGTCATCTTGCATTAACAACAGTATTAGCATTGTCTGATTTACTGCTTTACTATTATCGCATGATTGATTTGTGAACATGTTAATCTTTGCTTTATGATTCCACTGAGTTGATCAGTCACTCCCACGTTATGGGATGGTGTTTGCAACACCCACCAGACCCTGTTGTAGATGCAGGTGAGGCTGAGATCCAAGAGGCTGAGCCAGACTTCGACGAGGACCAGGACGAGTTCTCGTACATGCAGTATTACGATGGCTTCGCGTAGGTGACCTGGATCGAGGGGACTTCAGTGGGACTATTTTGGATATTTATTTTGTTCATGTATATTATATGAGACTCAGAGATGTAGTCATACTTTGGAGACAGATGAGATTTACTTTATTTTTCCATACAGTGATATATATATTGTTTAGTCTTCCGCTTGCTTTTATCACTGGATCTGAAGTATGAATTGCAGTTTTGGTATACTTTTACTCATGTGAATGCTTTAAATCAGACAACATTGAATCACAATCATTTTTGTTGCATAAGTGACGGTCTGGAACTCGGGAGTTGAGTTTATACACGACCCCCGATTTTCAGGGTGTTACAAGTTGGTATCAGAGCATGAATGAGAGTATACTGGGCCTGGGTTGTGGTCTCACGACGTACGCTGTCGCTTCCTTTGACTTAGGTGGGTTCGAGAAGGGTCTAGAAACACTTCTTGGATCGCAGATTCGCCGATAGGCGAAGTCTATTTGAATCGATCGCACGATCTAGTCTGTAACGCAACTCGGGTCGCGTAAAGCAACCCGAATAGCTCCTAGGTCGTAGGAAGTCGGGTTGAGACGTTCGTTGAATGATTTTAAACCCGTAAAGGTAAATCTTTGGGCCGTGGGATGACCACGACTCCTGTATTCAATCGCCAGGGCTTAAAAACCCCGTTTCACAAAAAATCTTCAAAATTCTTCCTCTCACCACTCCAATCTTCATTTCTTTCTTATCCATTTTATGTTAAGCATCAAACCTAATTTGAAAATAATATAAAACAATATTTTCACAAAATTTTACAGTGATTAGTAAAATTTCATGAAAAATAGTCATAAGGTCATTCTAACTTCACTTTATTTAGCAACTAAGGGTCTATATGGATGTACTGGATCCTTCTACCCTAAAATCATATGCTTCATGATAGAGTTTTGTATTCAGGATTGTGGATTGGTCCCGAAAAGCCCTGAACACATATTTGGGCCTATGTAGGTCAAAATAGAATGAACCAGGGTGTGGACCGTACATATCTGGGGCCCTTTGACCATGGGGGACCAAACCCATTTGGCCCCACCGGCCGGATGTATCACCGGTCGGCGATGCCATCGTCGATCCGCCGATGCATCGCCGTACAGGTGGGCCCATTTGAAGTGGGATTCGGGCTCACACCCTTAAATACCATGTACACCCTCCCCATAGGTGTCCCGTCCAAAGAAAACCTCCAAAACATGCCTCTCCTTCATAAACAGCCCTCCCCATAGCCCTATTTTCATTTTCCAGCAACCATCTCCAAAATTCGTGGTTCCAAATCGCCCCTAGATCTATCCTTGGCCAAAAATGACCACCATCCATCATTCCTTTGGAGTTGACAGCCCTTTCTCTTGAAGATTTTGTCATTTGGAGCTCCAAAAACTCCCAAATCGAGCTGAAATCGTGAGGTGCTCCATTCCACTTTTTCATTTTCATTTCTCCTTGAAAATACCTCCTTGGGAAGCTTGAAGCATCCCTCTACGATGCCTAGATCTCCTTTTTCCAGTTTGGACAGCCACTTCTTCACATTTTCTCCGTTTTTCATGGCTTTCATGGAAGCCATTTTAGGCCTTTTATCACTCTCCACCATCTTATCTTTGATGGGTAAAAGGAAGACTGCAACAGACGAGGCTGGGCTGAGTCACCCTGCTCGATCGAGAAGACAGCGGGGTGGTACCGCAAGTTCAAGCGCCGTCACAGGTTCAGCTACAGCCCTAGAGTGTCGTACAAAGCAGGATTTGGATCCCCATACTCACCTTGGGTGAGTAATTCTGTCAGAGATGCCTCACGGTCAATACACTGATCACAAAGTGTTGTTTGAGGCAGACGTTGAAGGGCGACTGTTCGGTGAATTTTTGTTGTTCGAGCGCATTGGGGTCCGATCTTTGAAGCTCGCGCTCGTGCTAATGTGAGCATCGTTCGTGCCTTCTACGCTTGTATCCAGAACCCTACCTTAGAGCCATTGCAGTTTAAAATCCCTTTTGGTAGAGATCGGATGGCTACGATTGATGTGCGACTGATTGCGTGACTTCTGAACGTGCCTCTTGGTGATGTTCATCCTAGTGAGAAGAATCTGAGGAGTAGGTGTGAACGAGATCGCCGCACCAGGTTTCTGTGCGGTAAGTTGGTTCCATGGCAGCCTAATAATAGCCTCAAGGCGACGTATATGTCTGATGATTTGCGCCTACTGCACCATATCTGCACGTACAATGTTTATCCCAGGTCGACGAATCGCATTGAATGTACACGCCTTATGGTTGATTTCCTGTATCTGGTGGCCCAGGGAGAGAACGTATGTATGGCCACTTTCATCTTGCGACAGATAATCCTTATAGCCAAGTCAAGAAGAACATCTGAATCGCTTCCTTTTGTCCGACTGATATGCAAGATCGCGCTTGAGTTTGCTTACAGACTTGGGCCGAAATTGCCAGTTTCGATTCATAGCATTGATGAGTCGACTATGGTCAAGATGAAGATTGGGTCTCAGTACTGTGAAAATCAGCTTGAGGAGGATAGCGATGATGACTTTGATGATGAGAAAGATCAAAGCGAAAAAGAACCTGGAGCAGAAGTTCAGGAAGAGCCAGAAGAGGAGGCTCAGGATACAGATGAAAGCCTTCCTCCTTTTGCATAGGCTACTAGCGATGATCGCATTGCTCGGATCGAGGAGAGTCAGATCACCTTGCGAAGGAAAGTTCAGGAACTTCGCGCTGAAGTCGAGGATGCCAAGGCCGTTACGAAGAGGAAATTCAGCAAGGTGACTCGCACCTTGAAGGCGATCCTGTGTTGCTTGCAGGATAAGGGTGCTCCTCCTCCGTCACCTGACTCGGATTAGCGATGCGACCTTAGATGTTGTTGTTAGTAGTTAGTCATTTTCTGCTTTTATTGTGTAAGCTTGTTAGGGCCAGTGCTTTGCTTATGTTGCTGTTGTAAGTTTAACTGTCTTAGTTCCCATGTATTTCTCGTCATGATGCTTGTAAGGATATATCCCTTGTATTGTGACAATTTTGATTAAATGAAATGCATGGAATGCCTTTGACTCCTTGTTTGAATGATTGCGGTGTATTTATGCTATTGAGACTGACAAGGTTACGCCCTATTTTGAATATAGGGAATGCCGCCTAAGGCTATGCAGAGCACGGTTCGGCTTGCATTGAGCGAGCATATGGATCAGACTCCTTCGCAGTCTGACACCCATGCGGACCCTGCTGTGGGCCCGATTCCTGAGACAGTTCGAGCGTCTCAGCCTACTGCTGGTCCTAAGTTGGACCACCGCTGTTCACACCGTCAGTCAGAGAGCCTCATCGTGCATCTACTTCGACACAGCACCCGCCACAGCCTGCTCCACCTCCTGACAGATTTGGGCAGATGTTGGCTATGATGCAGCAGCAGCAGCAGCAGCAGCTTCTGACCACCATTGTGGGGACATTAGCCCAGGGCGGGGGTGTGGCTCCACCTGCACCACCTGCGCATCCAGCTGAGGATGCTTATACATACGCCCAGGATGAGGGCACGACTCATCCTGTACCGCCTGCTTACCTTGCGGGGAATGTCGCTGATACACGGGGCCTATTAGAGCGATTTCAGCGCTTACGGCCTCCCACTTTCACGGGTTCTCACAGACCCGAGGAGGCTGAGTACTAGCTCGACCGTGTGTCGAAGATTTTATGAATGTTACATTGCACAGAGGCTGAGCAGGTAGAGCTGGCTACATTCCTGTTTGAGCGAGAGGCCAGCCTGTGGTGGGATAACATATTGCTGACCGTTGCCGCCGACTTTGTATGGACATGGGCAGCCTTTGAGTTCCTCTTTCACGAGAAGTATTATCCCCAGACTTACAGGCATGACAGGGAGAATGAGTTTCTCCACCTCAGACAGGCAGTCATGACAGTCATGGAGTATGAGCATCGGTTTACAGAGTTGGACAAATACGTCCCGACTATTTTGGCTGATGAGCAGATATGCATACGGCGCTTTTTGGAGGGTTTGCGATCGGATATTCGGTCGAAGATGTGCTATGTGAGCATTCCCTCATATGCGGAGTTGATTCACATGTCTATGCGGGCAGAGCAGGATGTGGATCGACTTGCGCGATCTCGTGGCCCTGTTGCTTCTAGGCCGCGACCAGACATGCAAGACAGGCCCCTCGCGGGCAAGAGGCCTCGTGTTGACCCTCCTACTAGGACTATAGCTCCTGTACCACCATTTCGGTGCCCTGATTTGACATGTACATACTGTGGGAGGACAGGCCACTTGGCGCAAAGCTGCTTTTCTCGGATGCGGGACAGTGGGTTCTCGCCGCCACAGAAGATTGACCGTGTTCTTTCACAGGCGATATCAGCACCGCCTATACGGTTAGCTCCTGCGCACCCTTCTTTCAGACCTCCGGTATCACAGATCAGACAGCCTCCACGGCCCTTGACACAGCTGTCGAACCGGCCACAGCAGGCACGGGTTCATGCATTGACAGCTGAGGCAGCTGCGACTCCGACTTTTCAGCATTCGGCCTTCGAGGTCACAGTCCATATTGGAGGTACTCCTATTCTTGTGATGGTGGACACTGGCTCCACGATTTCTTTGATATCACGTGCTGTAGTCAGGCGTCTTGGGTTACAGACTATTACCATGGATAGGGTGCGAGTACTTGCAGCTCATGGAGATTATTCGGATGTTACCCAGATGTGTGAGGGTTGTTTAGTTGATCTGGGAGGCAGGACGATGGCTCTTGATCTTGTCGTCGATCCCTCTCTCGTTTATCTCGACGTCATTCTTGGCATGGACTGGTTGACTGCTGGGAGGGCCGAGATTGACTGCGAGGCTCGTATGGTGACGGTGTACGAGCCTAAGGGCACGCCTTTCACATTTTTAGTGCGGGTAAATCTCCATTTCCGCATACTTAGTTACACCACTTTATTGCGCGACGCTGGTGCCCAGATACTTGAGCATACGCCCGTCGTTTCTGAGTTCGGGGATCTGTTCAGGAAGATCCCTGGTTTGCCGCCCCGACGAGAGATCGATTTCACTATCGATCTAGTTCCTGGTTCTACGCCCGTCTCACTGCCGACGTATCGCATGGCACCATGTGAGATGGAGGAGTTGAGGACGCAGATTGATGGTCTGCTAGAGCTTGGCCTTATACGGCCTAGTGTGTCTCCTTGGGGAGCACCGGTCTTGTTTGTGAGGAAGAAGGATGGTTCGATGCGATTATGTATTGATTATCGCAGGCTGAACCAGGTCACGGTGAAGAACAAGTACCCTTTACCCAGGATCGATGACTTGTTTGATCAGTTGAGAGGAGCGCAGTACTTCTCGAAGATTGATCTTCAGTCAGGATATCATCAGTTGCGCGTCAGGGATGAGGACGTGCAGAAGACAGCATTCAGGACCAGTTTTGGCCACTACGAGTTTCTCGTGATGTCGTTCGGTCTCACGAACGCACCGGCCGTGTTCATGGATCTGATGAATCGAGTATTTCGGCCTTTCCTCTATCGATTCGTCGTTGTATTCATTGACGATATTTTGGTGTACTCTAGGAGTCAAGAGGAGCATGAGGAGCACTTACGTTTGGTCCTGGATACGCTCAGACAGCATCAGTTGTTCGCACAGTACAAGAAGTGCGACTTCTGGAAGCAGTAGGTGAAGTTCCTGGGACACGTGGTGTCCAAGGATGGCATGGCAGTTGACCTGTCTAAGGTAGCTGCGGTGCAGGACTGGGAGCAGCCTGGTTCTGTCACTGAGGTGAGGAGTTTCTTGGGTCTCGCTGGCTACTATCGGCGCTTCATACAGGACTTCTCAAAGATCTCGAGACCCTTATCTCAGTTGACACGGAAGGACGTCAAGTTCGCCTGAAATGACAAGGCGGAGTCAGCTTTTCCGGAGCTGAAGGACAGACTTATGTCCGCCCCTGTGCTAGTATTGCCAGAGTGAGGGGTTAGATACACTATATACACTGACGCGTCTAGCGTTGGTTTGGGTTGTGTCCTTATGTAGAGGGACAGGGTAATTTCGTATGCCTTGAGACAATTAAGGAAGCACGAGGAGAATTACCCTACACACGACCTAGAGTTGGCAGCCGTTATATTCACACTGAGACTCTGGAGACATTACCTCTATGGAGAGGAGTTCGAGCTCTTTTGCGATCACAAGAGCCTCAAGTACATATTCACGCAGCGAGACTTGAATATGAGGCAGCGGCGATGGATGGAGACGTTGAAGGACTTCAAGTTTGAAGTCTCTTACCATCCTGGGAAGGTGAACCTTGTTGCTGATGCATTAAGACGCAAGAATGCGATAGAGTTTGTGGCTCCGCTGATGGTTGCTGAGTGAGATATGGTTAAGTTTTTGCGAGACTTTGAACAGAAACTCACCGTAGAGGAACCGTTTGAGTTCATCGCACATGTTCAAGTGCGATCCCAGATCGATGACCGAGTCATCGAGGCGCAGAGGGACGATGCGCATCTGACTGAGCTTCGAGAGCAGGCTAGTGATGATGCAGACGCCGACTGGCTAGTTGGTATGGATGGGGGTTTACGTTATCGTGGCCGCCTATGCGTCCCAGATATCCCTGACTTGAGACGAGAGATTCTCGAGGCTGCGCATTGTACTAGACTTGCGATGCATCCAGGCAGTACGAAGATATATCGTGACGTGAAGAGGACATTGGTGGGAAGGTATGAAGACTTACATAGCAGAGTTCGTATCCCGTTGTCTCACTTGTCAGCAGGTGAAGGCAGAGCATCGTCGACCACCTAGACTTTTACAGCCTATGCCGATCGCAGAGTGGAAGTGGAATTTCATTTCCATGGACTTCATTTCTGGGTTACCGAAGACGAGGAAGGGACATGATTCCATTTGGGTGATCGTCGACCGTCTGACGAAGTCGGCGCACTTCCTACCGATTAGAGTTACGAACTCTGCAGATGAGCTGGCTAGATTGTACATCAGAGAGATTGTGAGTCTGCATGGAGTTCCGCTGGAGATCGTGTCGGACAGAGACACACGGTTTACTTATATTTTCTGGACTCGCATTCAGGAGGCTATGGGTGTGAAGTTGAAGTTCAGTACTGCCTTCCACCCATAGACAGACGGACAGATAAAGCGGGTGAACCAGATCTTAGAGGACATGTTACGAGCTTACGCATTGGACTTCAAGGACAGTTGGGATGATTGTCTTGCATATGCGGAGTTTGCGTACAACAACAGCTTTCAGACGAGTATCGGTATGGCACCTTATGAGGCGCTGTATGGGCGACCTTATCGCGCACCGCATTGCTGGATAGAGGTCGGTTAGCGTAGCTTGATTGGCCCAGAGTTAGTGCAGGCGACGTCAGAGAAGATTGATATTATTCGACGTCGGCTTCTTACAGCGCAGAGCAGACAGAAGAGTTATGCCGATACGAGACGGAGGCCACTAGAGTTCACAGTTGGGGATCATGTGTTTTTTGAGTTTCCCCTATGAAGGGAGTCCTTCGGTTCGGGAAGAAGGGGAAGCTAGCACCGCGATTCATTGGTCCATTTCAGATCCTCGATCGTGTGGGAGCAGTGGCTTACCGATTGGCTTTACCCACACCTCTCGCGAGCGTTCACAACGTATTTCATGTTTCTATGCTGAAGAAGTACGTTGCTGATCCTTCCCATATCATCAGATGGGAGCAAGTGCATTTAGGAGAGGATGTTACTTATATCCTTCGACCGACACGTATCCTAGACAGGAAGGAGCAGGTACTGCGTAGCAAGGTGATTCCCCTTGTGAAGGTATTGTAGACGCATCACTCTGAGGAGGAGGCTACTTGGGAGACAGAAGCCGAGATTAGAAAGAACTACCCACAGCTTCTCGATGAGTACGAAAAGGTACAAATTTCGAGGACAAAATTATTTGTTAAGGGGGGTAGATTCTAACGCCCGTGAAAAATCCATACTTGGGCTCGAGTACCAACTCGACCCGAAATTGCGTAGAATTAATTCTTTTAGAAAATATGACTAAGTTAGCTAGCGCAACGCTGGAGTAGCTGGGAAATAGTCCCTGATCACTTTAAATACGTTCTACAAGACCCAAATCGAGTAGAACCAACGACTCTATAACGCTCTATAACCTCGGACCAAACTCTAAGCAGGTTTGCTCTCTGGACCACTTTGAATCTTTGTGTTGGATCTAGACCGCACGTCGAAAGTCTAATACCTCCTATCTTAGACCGTTAGAACCTCCTAAATGGACTTAACACTCATTTCGAAAATCAAGTCAAACCGATAATCACAGGCTATTTCATTGAGCCCGGACCGAAGAGAGTGCGAATAGGGACAGAATTGGAATTTTAAATTCAAATCTGGCACACGAATTGACACGTCAGTATTGAGCGTTCTGACCATCAGAATTCATCCAGATTACACCCTCGGATCAGGAGAAATTTCTATTTTTTATCATGAGACTTTCAGCCCTGATCTACGTGCGGTGACCGCTGAACTGAAACTGGTCCGCCACGTGCGATCTGCGAACCCTGCCGGACTGAAAACTTAATACGTGCTAGATCTGGTACGCAAGAGCTTAAGTCCGATCGCATTCGACCAGAGGACCACCAGAAAGCATCTTTTGGGCTGAAACAGCCCCAAATTGAATATGCACTAAGTAAACTTTGTACCGGAGCCTGTTTTCGGCATTTTTAAGCTTATAAAAGGGGTTAAAACCCTCACTCCTCTAGCCCATCTGAAATTGCAAGAAACCCTAGATTGGGAGAGAGAAAAGGTGAGAGTTTGTGAGAGAGAGTGGGATAGATTTCTCCAGCCTTCGAGCCGCCTGTTGCTAGTGTCTAAGCAACCCTTCCCGATCACCAAGCTGGTGATTCTTTCACGTTTTCAGGTAATAACTAACCCTAAAAGTTGCTGATTTGGGGATCACTAAGATCCATAGCTTTTTAACCAATAGATCTTGTAAAACAGGTTCTCTTATCGCCGTAGACGAAGCGTATACGCTCCGTTCGAAACAACACGTCTATAAGAGACTAGGTGAGGATTTTAGACGCTTTGATTAACGGTTCCCAACGCTTTCAATGTCGTTTAATAGTAGATTCTTGACGGTATCGCCGTTTGACATGTACAAAATGCTCTCCGTTTCCCGTTTCGTAAATTAACGAAGAATATGAGATTTAGGGCATTTTAGTCATTTGTAGGAAGTACTGTCTACATTCATATTTTGCTGATGTGATTGACATGGCTTGTTGTCGCATTAGGGAGTTAGGAATGCGTGCATAATTAGTTTGGCGAAGAGATTCGCTTAGTTGCGCACTTTGGGTCGACATACTATATGTAGACTTAAGTGTGTAGTGTATGTGTTTGTATAAATGCTTGTATTAGTATGTATTGAATTAAATGATGTTATGTGGTAGTTTGAGATTGATTTCTCAGTTAATATGCTGACCTAAATGATTTCCTACATGTTGACTATATGCATGATTTCATTACAGGCATGGAATATATGTATTTGAAGATTTTCTTAAGTTAAATGTTATAACATGTGTTAACATGCTCACATGATTTTATTTCAATTTCAATACTCTTACATAAATTGTTGATGTGATTCCATAAGTGTTTGGGACTAGACTTAGTCCAGGCAGTCGGTAACCGAGCAAATTCGTGGCTGACTGGTCATAGCCACGAACGACGCGTCGATGAACGCGATTCGTGTTTGGAGTTGACGGCAGTGGTTAGGCCACGCGAAGTGTTTTACGCACTTCATGTCGTTCGACTTGAGATGCGATCGCGCTAGTCGAGCCCGTCAAGCAACCCGACTGGCCGATGTATGTTCACCTTGTATGAGTCATAACTGCTTGAACCTAGGGTACTGATCTTACCTTTGTAAACCATGTTAACCATGGTACCTTGATCCACGAAGGCTCATGAGCCGGGCATGGTGGTATGGGACACCGTGGTCGAGCTGTCGGCCTACGCTGGGGCCACAAACCTCCCCGTAGTGACCAGTGAGCACCTAGACTCGTGAGAAGATTATGGTGGTATGGGACACTATATTCTAGCTGTCGGCCTACACTGATCAGGCGACGAGTCCTTTGTAGTGACCGCGAGCGTATTCTGAGTCCACGGGAGGTGACGACCCTTCCGTTGCAGTAGAGTACAGTAGGCCTGTATTGATAAGGTGATGGGGGAGCGGTGCAACGAGTACGAGCAACAGCCCTGACAGCCCTTGCAGTGACCTAGGAAATATACATCGTATGAGACTACTAGGAGTGACGACCCTAGACAGGATCTGTGTTGGGATTGATACAAGGGAAGTACCTTAGTTTCCCAATCCTGCTGGTTGAATGGATTAATAACAACTTGGAAATCATATCACCATAGCATTGCATGTGCCTGAAAGATGTGGAGCACTCTAGGGAGTGTGGCATGCCGCGGTCGTAAGATGTTGCCGTATGAGGGAGATCGTCGGTGAGGGCATACATCACGTCATGTCATCTTGCATTAACAACAGTATTAGCATTGTCTGATTTACTGCTTTACTATTATCGCATGATTGATTTGTGAACATGCTAATCTTTGCTCTATGATTCCACTGAGTTGATCACTCACTCTCACGTTACGGGATGGTGTTTGCAACACCCACCAGACCCTGTTGTAGATGCAGGTGAGGCTGAGATCCAGGAGGCTGAGCCAGACTTCGACGAGGACCAGGACGAGTTCTCGTACACGCAGTATCACGATGGCTTCGCGTAGGCGACCTGGATCGAGGGGACTTCAGTGGGACTATTTTGGATATTTATTTTGTTCATGTATATTATATGAGACTCAGAGATGTAGTCATACTTTGGAGACAGATGAGATTTACTTTGTTTTTCCATACAGTGATATATATATTGTTTAGTCTTCCGCTTGCTTTTATCACTGGATCTGAAGTATGAATTGCAGTTTTGGTATACTTTTACTCATGTGAATGCTTTAAATCAGACAACATTGAATCATAATCATTTTTGTTGCATAAGTGATGGTCTGGAACTCGGGAGTTGAGTTTATACACGACCCCCGATTTTCAGGGTGTTACAGTTACTCGATGGATCTCGAGTGGTTTTTAATCCTAAGATGGATAGATATCCCCTCAACTAATCCTCCTTCACTCAAGAGACATCGAATGTTATCACCACCCACTTGGGCATGAGACACTCTCAGCCCTCAATTTCAGAATCTAACCTAAACCTAAAAGGAAAGAGGAAAATAAAATTTTAGCAATAGAAAGATGGAGAATTAGAAAGAAGTTACTAAATTAAAAGTTTCTATTTTGGGATCCTATAAAATAAAAATGAAAGTGAATTAGTTTCTAAAAAAAGAAAAATGAATGTTTCTAAAAATAAAAAGTAAGTTAGTTTCTAAAAATAGAAAAAGGAAAGGAAATTAGTTTCTAAAAATTGATTAGGAAAGTTTCTAAAAAATAAAAAATTAGTTTCTAAAAACAAATTAAGAAAGTATCTATCCTAGAATTAGAAAGTAAATTAGTATATAAAAATAAAAAAGGAAAGTTTCTAAACCTAGAAATAAAAATCTGAGTTAGTTTATAAAATAATTTTAAAAAAACCCTAACCTAAAAATAGAAAGTAGAAAAGCCCTAATCTTAAACTAATTCCAAAACTAGTTAATCTTAGAAAAACTCAACCGTTAATCCCCAACATTGGTGCTAAAAACTTGTTTACAACCCTAAGTGTAGAGTCGCGATGTAGTAATAATATCGGTGAGACCTAGGTCGAATCCACATGGACTAATCTCGTGAGTATTTTTAAAGCAACCAGAAGTAAAAGTATAAAAAGATGTGAATCTAAATCTAAAATAAAAGGAAGTAATTATGAGAGATTTAATTAGAAACTTTAAAAAAATTCAAAAGTGGGAACTAGGGTTTCCAAGGATCCACTTATAACAATCAGGGTGATACTATGCTTGATTCAAAGACACAACTAGAATCAGAGTCCTATCTTATCCAGTTCAAAGATATAGCAATAAAACTAAATCTCAACTTTCTTTTACCTAATTCTCAATGAATGAGAGTTGTAAGGATTGGAAGTGATTCCATCACTTAGCCATGCCATGGAGATAATGACAAACAACAGAATATCCCAATTCCACAAACATAGGAGAATTCTGAAGATTAGAAGGGATTCAATCATTCAACCATGTCCAAGAGGCGATGGTGAACAACATGATTTCCTAATTTCATAATCTCGAAGCATAAAAAGAAGATACTCAAAGCTATTGCAGATCTACTGTAATTTGAGTCACAATAAACTATTAAAAAAACTAGAAATATTCCTTAAATATCAAACTAGAATCAAAATAAGTTCAATATAAACATCAATCAAAGCAATAGAAACATTCCATCATGCTACAAGCTTTACCTCTTAGCCCTAGCTAAGAGGTTTAGCCAACCATAGACATGATTGAATTTAAAAACCCTAGAAGAAAAGATGAAAAACTAAGGAGAAAGAGAAGAAAAATGTTTGTCGATGGCTCTTCACCCTTATGCTTTGCTCCTCCAAACCCTAGATGATGCCCAGGGATGCCCTGGGGACTCGTATTTATAATTGTGCAACATCAACTTTCATACCTAGTTGAAAAAAAATCTAGAAACTGCCTTAAATTACACACTCTTTGTGGTTTGCTAAATTAAACTTCACTTTACATAGTTTTTCAAAATATACTTCACGCTGTGCACCTAAAATAGAGTTCAAGTTTCATAATATGCTTTTTCAGGACAATTTAAGGAATATGTTTGTTTTCAAGATAATTTCACGATTCCTTTTTTTCACTTCAAATCTTTGATTCTCTTCATTCCTCACTTAGTTTCCATAGATCTTGGGCATGTGAATTTTTCAATCTTGGTCTCCTAAGTTCCATCTCTTGCCTTGGTAATCTTTGAGCATCAAATTCATGCTTTTAGCACCTTTTCCAATCCAAGCTCTTAAATTCACCTTACAACACAAACATGAGTAAAATAGGATATTAAGCAGTATCATATTCATAAAACCAAGATATAAATGGGGGATAATATGCAATATTTGACCCTCAACAATGTACACATGCATAAACATGTGGAAATGCTGGGGCTTGGTCAGATTTGGATGCCTTTCCAGATGGACGGCTCAAATCATTGCAATGATCCATGATGGTGGGCCCTAACTCGAGAAGGAAAATGTTGTTTGTGTAAATAACATTCATCATGAAATTAAGGAGAGATTCCCTTCCATTTTAATATAATTCAGGCCAATGCCCATTTTGATTGGCTATGTAGTCTAGTGCATCGTGAGAGTGCACGATCCGTGCACATGCACGCACCTAAAAGATGGGTCCATGTGTTTCTTAGTAAGACCCACATCGTCAATCCATCTCTACTACTCCTGATAGGTCATCATACAAATCTTCTAGCAGATCCTGCTATCAGGTGGGCCATAAATTTAGGTTTTAATCCTTTAATTATAGATTTTTATCGATTTGATGGCCAGATTGCATTCAATCTAATCACCCACAATTATAAGGGTCCTAGGGTTGACCTAGATGAGATTCAATAGTTCAGGTACTAGGCTAATGTTCTAGTTGTGATGATTAGGTGGTGGATTGGCAAATTGAGTGTTGCGATTCGAAGGACGACAAATTTGATGCTTTGGGTCCCGATAAACGGTGGACCTGATGATTTGATGGTCCAACTTGAAAATTAGCGGATAGATGACTTGATCCATAGATGAAGATTACTTCTAATTGCTAGATTTAGGTTAGAAATAAAGATGAGCAGTTCCATAAGTTAGGTTATCGGGTAACACACGAGTACTGAAAAGTATAGGATGCTACGGGCTTACTCATACCAACAGATGTACTTATTTAGTCCAGTTGGATAACCTTAGCCTTAGTATTGGCAAGAAGAGAATCAATTTGGCTAACCTCTTATCTCATGCCTTGATTTATAGATTTAACTATTTCAAGTTCATATTTCAGGCCCGTATATCTCCCCAAAGTCTCATCTAAATCATACTTGAGATTTTTCTTTTTGGGCACAAGGGAGACATTTTCAGATTTTACTTTTCTAGATTATTAGCCAATTGATTATTTTCTACCTTAATTTGGCTCAAGTGTTTAACAATCTTTATACATTTAGCATACAACTGGTTATAGGCCTCTTACAAGTCCTCATCTTCTCCATCTTCATCTTATTCATTGTATGAGGACTCTTCCTCTTCTTCTTCTGAGATGTTATGGTCGAATTCTCCTCCCAAATCTCTAAGAAAGTAGTGGTGGAAGCCATCAAAACTCCAAAAGAGCAAGGTCTTTATCACCTGGTCTCTTGAATTAGATCTAGACTCCTCCGTATAATCCCATGTTGTTGTCATAGCCTTGCCTTTGGATCTTACTTTTTTTTTGGAGAAAATTACTTGGCAGATACTATACTTCGGGTTTCACGTGGATCAAAAAATGACCTCTGGGGCTACCTATCTTAAAACCTATACATAGTACAATTCTCTGATGGCATCGAGCCCCACCTTATCTAGAAGAAACATCCCCCAGATGGCTAATGGGAGCTCACGTGCCTTCTTGTACCAGCGCCTGCATTGGAGATCGATGCCTTCTCATGCTAGCCCATCTGTCGGGCCATTCCCTTCTCTCTTGATGTGAACAAAACAGAAATAACCTAGCCTATTGAGGCTGGAAATGCGAGCCGCCCAGTGCCTCTATTTCCATCCCACCTACAAAACGTGGTTTAGTGAGTCCACCACCAACTTAGAATCTGATTTAATCACCACCTTCAACAGCCCCAAGTTAGCTGAAAGAAAAGGCCCCTCATAAATGCTCTAAATTATGCATTGTTGCATGTTTGTGCAAGACACATAGCCGTTAGAAAATAAAAACAGGATGTTACCATCAACTCCCCTATGGATTCTGCCTCCACTCGACATCCCCGGGTTAGTATCAAAATGGGTAACTCTTTAAGAGCTTAACTGCCTTAAGTTGATCCAAGGAACTTGAGAATGATGTCTACCCAAGAAGGGTGTGCAATCACACGAATAATATATTTTAGTAAGTTTAATTATGACTATTGAAAAACTAGGATAATGGACTTTTTAAGATCCATTCACCCTATGGTTTGGACAATTGTCATGGCTGATGGTAGAACTGTTAATGCTCCTAAAGATAAATCTAAATGAAGTGTCGATGAGAGATCACAGTATACCTATGATTTTAAAGCTCTCAATGATATTTACTACATGGTTTCCTCCAATAAGTTTAAATGTATTGCACATGTGAAACAGGTAAGAAAGCGTGAGAGATATTGGAAGTCTCCCACGAGAGAACTAGCAAAGTAAAAAAATCGAAGCTTCAGCTCTTAATGTCCTAATTCGAAAACATGAGAATGAAAGGGTCTGAAACTTTCATAGAGTTTTATTCAAAACATAATGATATTTTCAACTCCATGTGAGATTTAGGAGACAGGATCCCGGATAGTCGTATATGTATGAAAATACTTAAATCCCTTTTGGATAGTTTCACTCAAATGACAACTTCAATAGAAGAGTGTAGGTATATAAATGAGATGAATGTAGAAGAACTCTTAGGTTCCTTACAAACATATGAACTATAATTTAAGGCCCCTCTACAACAAAGAAACTACACATCGTTAAAATATCTCATAAGCATTAACATATGCTAAAAATTATTTAATCTTGATAGTTATGATAAGGATCAGGATGAGGGTTTTGAAAAGAAATTCAAGAAATTTCACAAATTGAATAGATTGAAGAGTTTTGACAAAAGGGGCAAGACGATTGAGAATCATAAAGGTAAATCTCTTAAATAACCTAAGCAAGTCCAATGTTACAATTGTGAGGGTTATAGACATATTGCCACTGATTACATTAGCAAAGTAAGATCCAAAGGTAAGGCTATGGAGACAACATGGGATGATATGGAGGATTTTGAATATGATACAAGAGACTCCTTTAGTGATGGAGACTTTAGCCACTTACATGTCTTAAAGGCCTCCACTACCAATTCCCTCCTTAAACAATTAGAAGACCATAACGCCTCAGATATGTAACCTAAGAAGGTCCTTTTGGGTTGAATTATTAATTAGAGGATTAAGCCTTATTTGTTTAGCTCAATAGTTAAATCTAAGGATTTTAGCTTCATTAATGTGATCTTATAGTAAAATCAGAGGATTTATCCTCATCTTGTGCTTAATTGATATATTTGAAGATTATAACATCATTTGTATTTTTATATTTTTAACTTTAAATTTTCTTAATTTTAAGTATCATATGTTTATTTTTAAACTATAATTAATCATTTATATTTTGATTGATATATCTTTTGAATGACCATAATAAGCATGCTTCATATATTTAATGTGTATATACATCATATTCCCTTCTTAGTATGTGCTTATAGTAACATATATGACTTATAAATTATTTTTTTCTATATTATGGGTTTGTTGGTGTATTCTTATAATTAAAATTTTGTCAAATATTGAAAAAATAAGAGAGAAAGATCAAGTCCCACCAAAATAAGTGAATTTTGTTTTATAGGTTCTATTTATTTTAGGGATTGATGAAGATAGGGAGAGCAAGTATGGGGGAGTAATGCATGCTATATATGTCTTGTTTATATTGAGTTGTAAATCTTTTGTAATTTGACATGTAATATTTATCATTGTTATGTTATGTCATTTTTTATGAACTATGACGTTGTCTAGATTAGATTTTTATCACGTAATTGACAAATGGGGATATTATTAATGTACTAATTTATGCACCTTGGCTATCAATAATGTGTGTCTGTGTGTTAGGGAGTCGATTGAGCTCTTGAAAGTTGAAGATCGAAGAGCATAATGACTGGAGCATCAGGGAGGAAAGAACATGTATATAAGGTGCCTTGGTGACCTTAACCTTAACCCAAAACAACCCTTGAATATTTAGATGATCCTAACCTAAATAGGTAAATGTTGTTGATCACCCCTTTGCCTTAGAACCTCAATTATAATATGATAAGTAAGGTTAGAAGAGGTACAAAATGACTATGAAATTTTATGCATAAAACAACAGTTTTCGAGTGGTCCTCAATCCCATCGATAAAATGTCGATGAGACTCAATGGATTTAAATGACCACTTGATCCGATCAAAGATTCAGTCCAACAACTCAACAGATAAATTTTTTAATTTTCTCGATTGAATCGAAGGATTGTTCAATCCTATCGAAAGACCTTTGAGCTCATCGAAGAGCCTTTAAATTAGATCAAAAGAGTTAGATCAAAAGAGTCGTTAACTAGCCATTTTATAGTTGTTGCAACATGAACTCTATAAAATGAGCATTTAGTTCTTGGTCATTTTATGGTGCAATAGAAGATTAAGTGATTCCATATTAATATCCCACATCCTAAACCTCTAATCACATGATTTTCAAGTCATCTTCATGAGCTTTAACACTCTAATGAGGATTTCAACATCCAATGAGAAGATGAACTTGAACTCCACTATTTTTATAGCTTAAACCCAATCTAATTAAAATGTTCTTTGTTTAAATCCTATAGAAGACCATTTTTGGTGAATCACCTAAGATTTTAATTATCCCATTAGTTGTACAAGATTCTAGCACCCTCCCACCACCTTGGTTACCTCAAATGATACATTGCATGCAAGGTGTTTAATCTTAAATTTAAAGCACTAGTAAGTATTGGTATCAAAAATTGGGGGAGTAATTAAGGAGCGGATTTAAGTACGAGAGAGCTTTGAAAAAATGACTTAAGAACAATGCATCAACTGGGCACATTTTGATAAGTGTCATATATGAGTCTATACCTACTTTCCTTGTGTAGGATTGAGGATAAGAGTTTGTATCACAAACTCGATGGTTCTTGTGTAGGACCTAAGTTATTATGTAGGGAAATTTTCACTAGACATGGGTATGTACTGTTGAGACTTAAATATTTCATATTTAACCCTTCAATTACATTAGTTTTCCTGGCTTTTAAGTGCTAATTCAATTTAATTATATACATTTTTATCATGCAATGTGATTCAGAAGCCTATGATGAATATACGCTTAAAAGGATGGATTTGGAGATTAAAAGAAGATAACGAGGAATTGGATCTATGAAGGATAATATTGAAGAATTCAAGTACCAAAGATCCAAGAAAACTAACTGAAGAATAAAGGGAATCGAAGATTTGAAGTAAAGAACCCAAGGAAAATGAATCTTGAAAATTCAAGGCAAGAAAAATCATATTCTGAAATTCCAAGGCCAGAAAGATAAAGTCCTGAAAAATTACAAAAATAGACCTTTGATGCCATCGAAGACAAGTTCAATGTCATCGAAGGAAACTTTGATCCCATCAAACTCTCTTAGATTTCATCAAGAAAATCATGATTTTTTCAACTTAGTTGTTGGACGTATTCATACACCATTCAATGTCATCAAAGGAGTATTTGATGTCATTGAATGTGCGAGAAAATCAGTGAATTTAAAAGTTTATTGTTGGAAAATTTTCCATTTCACTGGATCTAACTAGTAAAGCTTTAATGTCATCGAAGCTGCCATCAAAGTTGCGATAGCTACGTAAAATCAAGTCGGTTGTAAATATTTCTAAGGTGGTGTGAAATTTGAAATTCCAAAACTATTTAAAGAAGTCCTTAGGATATTTCAAATCATCTTATAGGGTTTGAAAATGGAGAGAAGACTTAGGTGTATCTCCAAGAACATTCTGCTACTTCGATTTCTTCATGCAATCAAGTAGATCTTTTATTTTTCTCCTAAGATGTTAATCTTATTAGGCTAATCTTTGAGCTAAGGCTAAGGATTGAAGCTTATAGTTTTTCATAATGTTTAGTTTACTTTTATTCAAGTTATTTAATTTAAATGTTGAATAATTCATTAATATTTAGTTTGAATGAAAATATATCTTTAGTTTACTTTGATCCATTGTCGACTCTGAGCACATTGGATGCTTAAGAAAGCTAAGAATAGTTTCTTATCATTTGCAAGGGATTTTTATGTATACACGAATGATGGTTTAACATAATAATCTTCCAATTGGATAGGATAGGACTTCGATTCCAATTGGGTTATCCATTTAATTGGTAAATTAGATATTTTGATTGTTATGTGTAAATTCCTAGATCATTAGTCTTTTATTTATTTCTTTAAAAACTCTTTCCTAAATAGTTGGATTAAAACCCAGACCAAATCATTAGACTTAAATTAGTTCTATACCATGTTCCACATTTCCTATGGATTCAACCTCAATCTCACCAAATTATTACTACTTCGCAACCCTGCACTTGGGGTTCATGAACAAGTTTTTAGCGTCGTTGCCAAGGAGTGTCATTGAACACTATTATTAGATACTTGAAGGACAATATTAAAGAATTCAAGCACCAGAGACCAAGGAAATCAGTGAGGAATGACGAAGATTGAAGACTTGAAGTGAAGAAACCAAGGAAAATGAATCCTAAAAATTCAAGGACAGAAAGACAAAGTCCTAAAAAATTGAAGAAATAGACCTTTAATATCATCGAAGACGGGTTCGATACCATCGAAGGAAACTTCAATCCCATTGAACCCTCTTCGATTCCTTTGAGAAAATTATGAATTTTCTTAGTTGCTTAACATATTCATTCACCTTTTAATGCCATTGAGAAAATCAATGAATTTAAAATTTCATTGCTAAACATTTTCCCATTTCACTGGATCCAATCGGTAGAGCTTTGATGCCATAGAAGCTGTGAGGGATCTGTAAAATCAAGTCGGTTGTGATGTCTTCTAAGGTAGTGCAAAAGTTGGAGTTCTAAAACTATTTAAAGGAGTCCCTAAGATATTTCAAATTATCTTCTAGGGATTGGAATGGGAGAGAAGGCTTAGGTGGTGCACCGATAACATTCTTCTACTTCAATTTCTTCATGGGTTCTAGTATATCTTTTAGTTTTTCTTCTAAGATGTTAGTCAATTGTTAGACTAATCAATTAGCTAAGGCTAAGGGATAAAGCTTGTAATTTTTCTTATTGTTTAGTTTACTTTAATTCAAGTTATTTGATTTGAATGTTTAACAATGTATTAATGTTTGGTTTGAATGAAGATATATCTTTAGTTTACTTTGATCCATTGTCGACTCCGGGAACATTGAATTCTTAGAAAAGCTAAGAATAATTTCTTATCTATTTTGCGAGGGATTGCTATGTAAAATCCATTGATATATTATTGACTCCAGGCATAATAGATGTCTTGAATTCTCTACTATCAATACTTTAGTACAGGATGTGGGAACCAATTCAAATGAAGTTCAAATATATTTTAATATATGAATGATGGTTTATCAGAATTATCTTCCGATTGGATAGAGCAGGATTTCGATTCCAATTAAGTTATCTATTAAATCAATAAATTAGATATTATGATTGCTATGAGTAGATTCTTGGATCCGTAGTCTTTTATTTTTATTTCTTTTTTTTAAAAAAAAAAAAAACCTCTTTCCTAAATCGCTAGATTAAAACCCAGACCAACACATTAAACTTAGATTAATTCTAGACTGTGTTCCGCATTCCCTATGGATTCAACCTTGGTCTCACCGAGTTATTACTACTTCATAATCCTGCACTTTAGGTTCATGAACATGTACATGTTAATCTCTATAGGAGCCTTTAGTGGGAGTAAACTTAGGTCCTTGGACTAGGACCGATGTTGTTACTTGCTAATGAAAAATCAAATAAAGTCTCTTGCAGGAGCTTATGACGGGAGTGTATGCTAGTTTCTTATGTAATATTGTGGTCCTTGTGTATAGCTGTAAAGGTTAAAGGTGAACCTGACTAAAAACATTCGAAGCGAATACCGGTACACTTAGGGAGAGTGCGTCTTCCAGGAATGTAGTAAAGAAACCAAACCACTATATATGCTTATGTTTGGGACTTTAATTTGAGCACTTTTCTAATTATATTTATGTATTCGATTAGTAAATTATACGTATGAATGATTAGATGAATGCTAAGATTTGAATAGTTAACATATCTCACACACATGTACATTATCATTTAAAGGCTAGTTGCTTGATTGACATATCTATCGAAGTATATGTGATTGAACCCTTAATGGATTGGAAGCCTCAGAGTTAATTGCCTTAGTTTAAATTGGCATGTATTAGTTTTACTAAACAACTATGTATTAAAATGGATAAATTTTATTTTATCCTAATCACCCCCTGTAGGACATAGCCATTCATTCTATAGCTCGGCCAAGCTTCCACGTATAGCCACGGTATCTCACCCTATTATTTTAATTTCTCTAATTGATAATTTGATGTATGTAAGGCACTTATTATATGAAAATGTGTTAAACATGTGCCCACTTGATTATGTGAGAAGTGAAGGTATAAATGTTCATGGATAAGAAATCATACAATTTAAGTAGGACGACTAAATATGTAATGATACAATACATGTAAGGTTCCTTAATTATATGAATTTGTGATCTATATATACTTACTAAACCATATGCTCATAGGAAACATGTAGAGTTACTTCATCATGTTAACTTGTGACTCATGTATGATCATTAGACCATGTGATCATGTGATACAAGTATGGCTATTGAGTCGTATGCCCTTATGATGTATATTTAACTACTAAATCAAGTGATCATGAGATGTATATATGATCCCTTAATCATGTGTAGTAATGATGTATACATGATCACTAATCACATGATCATGAGATGTATATATCATTATATGTATAGCCATGGAAAATGTGAACTTTTTATACATGCATGGCCACTCACCTATGTGAACTTGTGATAATTATGTGGCCACTTGACCATGTAAACTTGTGATATATATATATATATATATATATATATATATATATATATATATATATATATATATATATGTGTGTGTGTGTGTGTGTGTGTGTGTGTGTGTGTATCGTTTATTACGTATGCAAATGAAACCACTCAATCATGTGAAATTGATGTATGTATGACAACTAATCACATGAAATTGTGACGAGTATGTGGCCACTTATCCTATGATCATGTGATATATCTACGGCCATAAAACCATGTGAAGTTGAATCAGATGCACTGCCATTCAATTATGTGATCGTGTGACATATGTATGGTCACTTAACTATGTGAAATCGTAATATTTGTGTAGCTATCTAACCATGTGAACTTGTGACCCTTGTATAGCCACTTAATCATTAGAGTTTTTTATGTATGTGTGATGATTTAACCATGTGATTATATGATGAATGTGACAATTTAATCTTTTGAAACTATATGTTTGTGCAACAACTTAATCATATAGGTTTATGAAGTTGTGTGGCCAGTTAAACCAAGTGAACTTGTGATATAGAATGGCCCACCAAAAAATAAGCATGTGGCCTCCTAACTAGGTGAAGTTATGATATTTTGTGGCCCACTTGGATGTGTGGATTGGTGACTTTTAGTGTGACCACTTACCTATGTGAATATGTGATTTTTTGTGACTGCTCAATCATGTCATCATGCAATATAATCATGAGGAATTGTGATGTATGTGTAGTCGTTTCACCCTGTGATCTTGTGATGTGTATGGTCACTTAATTATGTGAAATTATGATATTTTGTGGCCCACTTAACAATGTGAAACTGTGATACTTGTGTGGCCACCTAACCATGTGATCTTATTATATTTGTATGACCACTTAACCATGTAAAGTTATTATATGTGTAGCCACATAGCCATGTGAACTTGTGATATGTGTGTGTCCACTCACTTATGTGAACTTGTGATAATTATGTGGCTACTTAACCATGTGAACTTATGACAATCGTGTGGCCACTTGACCATGTGAACTTATGATATGTGTGTAACCAGTTAATTATGAGAACTTATGATAATTGTGTGGCCACTTTACCATATAAACTTGTGATATGTGTATGGTCACTTAGCTATATGAACTTGTGATTTGTGTGATGAGTACTTGACCATATGTACTTATGATACTAGTGAAACCAATTAACTATGTAAATGTATGATATTTGTGTGATCATTTAACTATGTGGATTTGTGAGGTTAATTAACTATGTAAACTTACAATAAGTGTACAATGAATTAGCTATGTGAACTTGTAATATTTATGTGACCACTTGACTATAGGGACTTGTGAGATTTGTGAGGAAAATTAGTCATGAGAATTTATGATATGTGTGTGGCAACCTAGCCATGTGAATTATAGTATTGTAAGATCATTTAATCATGTGATCTTGGATGCTTAATTATAGGCAAAGTGATATTGTTGAGTTATGCCACTATGTGTATATGTGTGATATGTGTTTAACTACCTAACCATATGAATGTACACTACACATGTATGATTGGAACCCTGGTTGATTAAATACATTGCATGTGAGTGTAAAGCATGAGTTATAAATGTAC
The DNA here is from genome assembly GCA_037074715.1 of Magnolia kwangsiensis. Classification (NCBI taxonomy): domain Eukaryota; kingdom Viridiplantae; phylum Streptophyta; class Magnoliopsida; order Magnoliales; family Magnoliaceae; genus Magnolia; species Magnolia kwangsiensis. The sequence continues at coordinate 107,845,065 of CM073573.1, read as the reverse complement.
TTCTACATTCCATGTGCATTGGGTGTGAACTATGCATGGATGTTCATGGTGTTGGATTCATAAGATGGATATTTTATCATACATAGCCTATTATGATGGAGTAGGAACCATATGCCTATTTATGGTTAGAACACCAAAAAACAATTTTTTTAATATTGAGGATCGATGGATTCTATAAGTGAATTTTCCTAAACCTCGTTACTACTAATCGAATGCATCATCGTTGGACTGAGTGGATGATATGGGTTATGTTTGATTTGAGCCACCATTGTCAAAGTTGGATGGGAAGGGGTTTTACTAGCCTGCATGATTGATTTGTAAAATGGGTTCAGATCTGACCAACTTGACATGGTTAATTTACAGAAATGGGTCCAGGTCTGACTGTCTGGCATGATTAATTTATAAAAGGGTTCGCTATCGTTAAGCTGAGTAGAGTGAACCTAAGGGCCATGTTTGATTTAAGCCCCCACTACCAATGTTGGGTAAGCAAGCCCATACACTATGGTTGATTTAGGTACTGACCATGGTGTCTCCAAATGGTAATTAACCATACTAAGATATCTTGGATACAACTAGATGGCATGGCATTCATGAGTACATTGCATTTTAGTTGCATTACACCATGTTATATGGCATTATATTACATTGCATACAGGTACCTTATAGACTCTATTATCCATGTATGGCATGGCATGATATAGGATCATCGCATAAATGAGATGTACTCACTAAGCTTTTCGAAGTTCATAAGTTCTTTTGTTATCTTTTTTAAGTTAATACAAGTGGCATGAGTAGCATAATCCGAATTCTTTTAACTGTTGTCAACACCCTACATAAAACAAGACTAAACTACTCTTCTAACTTTGGCTAAGTTTCAATAAAATCAACTTTAGAAATTCTAGAACCATTGAAAATCTAAACAATTAAATGAGGTGTAATGTCCCAAATTTTCATCAACTTGGAATCCAAAAGTCCTCAAAATTTTTTTTGTTAGAATTATTTTATTCTATCATCTTGTAATCTTTAATACCCAATCTTGACAAAAACGTGAGTGTTACCATTAAAAGAACCGTATAAATTCAACTAGATACCCTTAGAAACTTATCAAATATGTCCAATCACCTGAATCTTAGGTCTAGTCTTGTGATTTAATTAGATAAAGCATAAATCTGAACAACATGCCGTTAATTAATCATAATCACCATAGTTAAATGAGGATCCACCTAAAACTATGATAACTAATGGTTTAGATCTTGACGATCCCATACACTTAAAACAAATTGACATAGTTATACTCTAGTTATACTCTTAGCTTAAAATCACTAATTTAAGATGATTATGACTTAATCAGTATTTTTGTTAATTATGAATAGGTCACACCATGAACTGAGTAATCTAAATCCTATTCATCGTGCCTAAGAAATCTCGTTGTCCAATTTATTCTAAAAATGCACATACTAACCAAACAAGCTCTAGACTGCTTGTTAGTGGATCACTAACTTTAAAATGTACAAAGATATTCATCTTAGTATGCTTGACATTCATTGTGGGACATTAGGCTGAAACCGCACCTCGAATTGTTCAACTTAAACTCGTAATGTGGATGAATGAGATGTGTGAATTCTCTTGAAAATTATCAGAAAGTGAAGTTATTTGTGCATGTCCGAACTTTGTTAAAGTTGCAGCTTTCAACCGTTAGATCACGATCAAACTAAGGACACTAAACTAAGTTAATATCCTACACATTTTATTTATATATGCGACCTGATATCGACGGTCGATGACTGTTGAACTAATCTCTTCCCATAACCGTTAATCGGTGTGTCTTTATGTGGTGGTTGTATCCTTAAATAGATCATCATTAGGGATGAATATCCTGTAACTTAGATTGACCTGTACACCATCTACTCGACCCTAAAAGTTAGAATTAACCTCTCATAGGGTTATAATATCAATTGCTTAGACTTTTAGGGCTAATTAGAACACATTTGGGCCTATCAATACCCTTCTCTTGGGAGCCCCCCCATTCCATACAAATTTTCCCTAGGTTTATGAGAGAGAGAGTGTGTGTGTGTGAGAGAGAGAGAGAGAGTCCACATGTATGGCCCACCTTAGCTTTGAATTAAGCTGATATTTGTGTTTTCTCCTCGTCCAGGTCTGCTAGAAGTCAGCAAGGTGGGTTCCACGAGTGGCTGGATCAGGAGGGCCGCACCGCATCACAAAAAGAGAGAGAAAGTGGTTATGGGAGGGGCCCCGCTACTATGGGGCCCCTCTTTTACATTTCACACATGCATACGTCACTTGGGTCCCACTAAATGTGGGCCCTCAAATCATCAAATACATGCAAGAAAACACAAATCTAATCCCAAACAAGAACCCACCATTGGATCTTCTTGGTTCCTTGATCTCTCGAGCTCCTAAGCTTCGTCTTTGATAAAGGATGATGAGAATTGAAGGGTTGGATGGTGAGGATCTTGGGGTAAGAAGTGGGCCACACTAGGCTCTCCTTAGAGCTTGGATGGTTGCTCTCTTAGTAGCTTGGGAGTGAAGAGAGAAATGAGAGAGAGAGAGAGAGAGAGAGAGAGAGAGAGGCATGGTGATGGGTGTAAGGAAGGGATGGGTTGAGAGAGAGAGAGTTGACTTTAGATGGGAGAGGTATGGGTTGCCTTACCTTATTGGTAAGAGAGGATGGGTGTTGTACTTGATTAATTGATGAGGTTGATTTGATAGATTATAGGGATTCTCTTCTCGGGATTTGTAATGTGTGGCATTTTCTCGAAATAAACACAGGCCCAAAATTCCTAGCCTGGGTATCACATTGGTGCACGACACACGGTGTTGGAAGCACGACGATGGCGCGGTCGCTAGAGTACAAGTCGTGGGTCGAGTCGACTCGAGTTGACAGGGTATGACGTGGGCTCACACACAAACACTATCTACACATCGGGGGTCATTATAATTCGACCGAAAGGACTGCGGAAGTCTATGGAATGGTACAGTTTTAGGGTACATGTCTTACAGCTCTCCCCTCCTAATAAAAATTTCATCCTCAAAATTTACAGAACAAACAAAGGAAGAGGAAGCCTCACCATATATATGTCAAGGCACAATCAGTTTACAAAAAGATAGGGATAACGCTTTCTAATCTCATCCTCACGCTCCCAAGATGCCTAATCAATACTATGTGACCCCTACTAAACCTTAGATCCTGGATCAGAAACGATCGAAACTAGGACACCTTGTGACCTCTAAAAGTTTCCTGGTTTGTCAATTAGCGTGAGTGTTGAGTCAACATGACAGAGAAGTTCCATAAGAAGATCAATCAACTATCTGCCTCAACCGGATGTGTGCCCGAACTCACCATAGGTAAATCTAAGCCTCATATCCCATGTCTCAAAACACCAGGTAAATAAAACCCTTAAAATTGGTTAAGATATCATAGGATTTTTAGGTTAAAAAACTTTTTATAAATTTAGAAAATCTCTAAGTTTTCTACCTCTATCGATTTATCGATAGACTGATCGATAAAATCGAGTAGTGCTGTCGATGTCCTTGATGATCAATCAATACCATCGAAATGAGGACAAAAGATGTCCAGCAACCACATATTCATCTGGACGAAATTATGGATGTATCGATACCCCTATCGATATCATCGATATTTGAAACTCGAGTCTATCAAAGTTGGCTCGATATAATTGACAGCAGAGAGTATGTGTCCCTATTTTTTTAAAGAAAATCATGAAGACCTTCGATATATCGATGTACTCCATGATATCATCGGAATTGAAAAATTGATGATAATGGAAGGTCGTCGATGATATCGGTCTTGGACATAGTTTTTCAGCAACATTTTTCAGGTGGTTTTTATATTGGATCGAGGGTCAATCGATAGAATCGATATTCAAATATCAATGATATCGAGACTGGATCGATTGCATCGAGAAAGGACATAAACTGTCCAGCAAGCTCACTGATAAAATCTTTAGATTATCGATGCATCGAATCGACCTTTGATATCATCGACATTCAAATTTTAATGATATCGAGTGTACCTTGATCATATCTTTGACCTGAAAAATTTCAAAGGCATTGCCTCTCTCATTTTCAAATGTCGAGGAATCAATCTTCATGTTGATGAAATTGAAGTTCGAAATTCAATGACATCGACGCAGATTTCAATCTCTTCGACCAGCTGGCAAAAGGTTTCAAAAGCATATAACATTTGCATTTATATCATCGAGCGGTCAGTCGATGCAATCAAGAGTATACGCTTGATGATATCGACCCTGCTCAATGATATTGAACTCTATCATAAATGTGACTATTTTATATCCATTGGAACTTTTGGCCTATATATAGAGAGCTTTTCTTTAGTTACTGTCAGAGAAAGAAGAGAATGCTTTTAAGTGTTTAACCTTTAATCATTTACCCAAAGCCCTTTCTCTCAAGGGAGTTCATCCTCCAATCCACCCTCATCATTAATATTCAATAGAGTGGATTGGGGAATGAACTTCCACATTCAAGGATCCTCTAACTACCACCTTAATGACAAATCATTAAGCTAGGATGCATTGATTGCATAGATGATTGGAATCACTCTATCTTCTTTATAGGAAAATATCTGAGAGTAGGATTTCATCATAACCTTGACCCAAATTGTTGCCATGCATTAGTATATCTTCTGCATTGCAGTTCAATGAAGTAGAAAATTCTTCATCAATAAAGGAGGAGATCTTCGACAACGAGCTAAAAAGTGACTCATCTGCTTATCTGTAAGTTATCAGAGTCTGGAGGACTCTTATGATCATTCCTTTGTAGGAATGGGTCTAAGGTGTTTCTCAAGCCTTGCAAGTCCTCTAGGAGGCCTCCGGTGGGAGTGTATGTGGTGGGTGCGTTATGTTGACCCTTGCTCTGTGGAGAGCATAAATAGTTAGGGTCTTGTGGAAGATCCTTGGCCAGTGTGCCTAAAAGTGGGTGCATTGTGTTGACCTTTGCTCGTGAGAGCATAAACAGTCAGCCTAGGTGTAAGTTGTAAAGGTTAAAGGTGAACCTGATTTAAAACCTTGGGTTTGAGGTGAACCATGGGAAATCTCCTTAGTAATTCGGTACACTCAAGGGTTAAGTGCGGTTATTAGGAGTGGAGTAGACAAGTAGTCGAACCACTATAAAAATGACTGTGTTTGAGATTGTTATTGTCTTTCATTTGTTTATGTGATTTTCTTAAATACTTTCATATCTGATTATCTGAGATCACACCTCATACACACTCATAGTCATATCCATCATAAACCAGTTTGTATATTATTCATCTTTCAAATAGTTTATGATTGGAACCTCTACCAGGCTTGGAAGCCAGTAGAGTTACCCTTGAGTAATCCTAATATATGCTTGTTGTTAGGATTAGAGTGATAGGATTTTAAATTGTTATCAAATTATTAAAAAGTCCTATTCACCTTTCTCTAGGACATATTGGCATATTCCTACTTCAACTAAAGCGGTCTTTACCGCAATTTATGACAAAACACACTCCATTAAAGATAAGAGAAGCATTACATGCTTAATAAATAATCATGCACCATATAAACACAAAAAAGTATAATGCACTAGTTACAATAACCAGAACGGACTATCATAGAAGATTCAAGACACCATCTTACTTACTCCCCCTAAGTAGCACACATATAAAAAAAAAAATGCTACTACTCACAATCCATATCCATAAGCAAGAATAAGCATTGACAAAGGTGGAGATTGTAAATGCTATAGTTTCCTGCTCATTTGATTGTCAAATTTTGTAGTGCCAAAACCACTATTTGTACCTTGTGTAGCACATTGTTATATATGTTCAAGTCAATGCATACATGTACAAGGAAAATGCTTCAAGTCAAGAACAAAGATCTACTTCAAGAAAAGCAAGGTCAAGTACATTTTCACTCCTTTAAGCTTTAAAGTTCAATGTTTTAAAGCGACATCGAAAGACAAGTGAACTGTTCATACTCAAGACTCAAGGTGAAGTACAACTCAAGTACTACAAATTCAAGCTTCAAAAGATCTCAAGTACAAGCTTCATTTTGTGTCGAGATATCAAGCTTCGCAAACTTCAAAGAGCGATTAGAAGGTTCAATGTTCATTCTTCACTAAGAAGGTTTGGATAACCTTAGATTGACCTTAGGGTAGGTCATTTTGAATACATAATTCAATTGGTCATTTTATAAGTGTTTGGACTATTCTTCAACTAGTCTTGGACTCTGTTCAACTAGTCCTAGCACTGGCTCGACCAGTCTAAGAAATTCTAGGACCAGTCTTAAGTTTGTTGAATATTTTTGAAATTTTTTGTTAAGCCACGACCAGTCCTGGAGACTGCTCGACCGGTCGTGTGAACAACGCACGACTCGTTCACAACCAGTCCTGCAGCTTCGACTCAAACTCCAGCAACTATTTTTAGTTCCTCACAATCATTCGTAGACAGGTCACGACCAGTCGTGGAGGTCACATGACCGGTCGTGCAAGGCCTAAGACAAGTCGTGGAATGGCTCTATCCAATCACGCTCAAAATTTTACAAATCTGTTAGTCCTACGACTAGTCGTAGTGTCCACAGAACCAGTCATAGGTGCGATCTGTTCACCTATTAATAGAGCACAATTTTCAGAGTTTGATAATTCAATTCAAAAAAACTCAAGACATCACTCTGAGAGATAATTTTGAGTCGTAGCATTTCAAAAAAATGCTACTACCCACAATCCATATCCATAAGCAAGCATAAGCGTAACAAAATATTCTCCCCCTTTTTATTATAAGAAGACAAAGGAAGAAACTAAGATATAGAAGAGGAAATTAACTAAAAGAGGAATAATGGAGCAAACTAGTCAAGATATGAAAGATAGAAGAAAAAAATGTTCACATATAACTAACCAACATGAACCAAGTTCATTCAAAGTCAGTCACACAAACTGAAAGAAAGTAAATTGACATAAGAGTTATTACAGGCCAAATGAGAAAACACTTAATCAGATCCTAGAGAAGGAGCAGGTATGGTAAGATCAATTTGATGAAGGCCCTTGTTAATGCGACTAAGATACTTGCACTTATATTTAAACTGAAAATCATGAGAACATTCATGTTCTCTACCTTCTCCTCAAGTGCACATAAACACACATCAAAGTCAGATGGCTGATAGTCAAGGTCAGCCTCAGAATCTGATTTAATCTCATTAAAAATATCATCCATATTAATATCATCTGGAGGTAAATCTTTATCTTCTTCATTCACTGCTTGAGCTCCACCACCACCCACTTCCACTTGGCCATTAGCCAACCTCAAATTCATCATGTTTATATTTTTATTGTTGAAAATAAGATGATGAATAAGAGCCTCTCTAATAGGTATAGCTACTAACATATAAGTGGCTAATACAGTCATAAGATATGCGAATGGAATATCACTATGACCCAGATAGAGACGAATTAAATGATGGAATGACAAATTAAAGAAGGAAGATAAATATTGACTCTAGAGATTATGGAATGTAAAATCTAAACAATAAAAGAAGTGAGTTCGGTTTTATTACTAGATCTACGATAAAGATTAAAAATAAATATCCTATGAAGGACTCTGTATCTGGGTAACAAGTACCTTGAAGCGAGCGCATTCCCATTCTGACTCCATTACGCATCTATATTACAAAATGTTCTAGTGAGCGGACGTTTTCTGATTCAGATGGTTTATCAACTAGATTGCTAATAGTAATAACTTCATCATTGACAGGTATGTCCATTAAGCCAAAAATTAAATCACGATCAACTTGAAATGGACCGTCTCTAGTTGCAATTATAAACGTTAAATTTTCTGCTGAAAAATCAGAAATACAAGTAAACATATCCTGCACAATAGATCAGTATGTCGGCCCACCCCAATGTAAAATGTTAGCCCATCTTACAGATTGCATAAGCGTAAGGAGATCAAAAGGAGTAAGACGTTCAACATGCACAGGTCGCTCAACTATCACATTGCGCAACCTCAAATCTCGCACATAGGGAGGATCATCTTCGGAAGACCGAAGGTGGCGCCTTGTGATAGGTGATGATCTAGATGTTGAAGGACTATGAGTGTTTTTCATTCGACCTCTAACATCCATTTTTAACAAAGAATACAAATCATCAAGAAGTTACAAAAGATGAAGAGTAGGGTTTTGCTAAATCATATTTTGTAAGAAAAATTCCTAAAAACCTCAATGAATCACAAAATATATCACTTCAAGTGTGAAACGGAAGTGATAAGGAATTGAATCTACAAGAAAAATGTAAATGACACACTAACCATGAAGAATCAAGAAGTTGGGTACGACCGGTCGAGCTTCGGCTTGTTGAGAGGAAGAGCAAATGAGAAAGAAAAAGTTTTTCCCTAAAATTAAAAGCAACACGCGCTACATGACTGGTCGTAGGACGTCCTCGACTGATCGTGCCACGACTGGTTGTGCACAGCTAAAAACATGTATTTTCGTATAATTTTGAAATTTAAAATTTAACAAATATACACTACAAGAAAAACGGGCAAAGGTTACGGCCAAAAATCGTAGCAAAAGCCCTTTTGCTACGGATATAATCCGTGGCACGTCCGTCGCTATTGGTGGGGTAGCTAAAGGTATAGCTACGGATTATATCCGTAGTAATAGATACCAATAGCTACGGATATAATCCGTAGCAATAGTTACTAATAGCTATGGATATAATCCTAACAATAGATACCAATAGCTACAGATTATATCCATAGCAATACCTTTAGCTACCCCACTAATAGCGACAGACGTGCTACGGATCATATCCATAGCAAAAGGAATTTTATCTGTAGCAATAGAAACCAATAGCACCAATAATATCCGTAGTAATAGATACCAATAACTATGGACAAAAGCCGTAGCTATAGCTACGGATTATATTTCTAGCTATTTTTTTATCAAATTGTAATAATATGACTTGTTTCCATTACAAGAACCTGTTGTGATTGATAACTCATCTAAGCTTAATGCTGATAGAAATAGTATATAAAATGCAGTCAGAAAAAAATAATGCATTTATTACAAATAGCAATCAAATCATATAATGCATCCTACATTCACATTTCTAAAAAAATAATACTTCACTTTGCTCAACCTATCATAAGAATTACAACTAAGGTGTGCCCTCATATGTACGAAACAAATACACTCCAACACAATAAACACCCTCCATATATATTCAATAATGCTCACATTTTTACAGAACTTTCTTCCTTCAAACGGTCGAATTCAACAAATGCAGAAGATAGAGCTTCTTCTTTCCTTGAAACTGCAAATGAAACTTCCGTGGACTTCGACACAAGATCACTTTCAAGTTTTGAAACCCTTCCCTTAAGAAAATGAATTTCATCCTCCACTGACTTCTTTAGCTTGTCAGCCTGTATAAAACAGCATTTGTAGACACAATCAAACACGCATGCCTTTGTACACATCTCAAAAGGAAGAAAGATAAAAAAAAAAAACACTTATATATGAATAAATAAAAAATGTACCTACGAATCTTCTAAACTATGGCAAAATCCAACATGAGTAATGTGTTCAAACCTAGAATGGACTTTTAAACTCAAAACCTAGGTTTAGGTTAAGGTTATAGGTTTAGATTTAGGTTTAGGTTTTAGGTTTAGGTTTTAGGGTTAGGTTAAGGTTATAGGTTTAGGTTATAGTTTTAGGGAATTGAGAATAAGTTAAGGTTTAGGTTTAGGAAATCGGGTTTGGGTTCAGGATCGGGTTTAGGTTCGGGTTTTCAAGTTTTGGTTTAGGTTAGGGAGTTGAGATTAGGATTAGGTGTAGGTTTAAGTTTAGGTTAGGGAGTTGAGATTAGGATTAGACATAGGTTTAGGTTTAGAGATTTGAGAATACATTTAGGATTTAGGTTTAAGTTTAGATTTTAGGTTATAGTTTTAGGTTTAGGTTTTAGGTTTAGGTTTAGGTTAAGGTTAGGTTATAGGTTATAAGTTATAGGTTAAGGTTTAGATTATAGGTTTTGGTTTAGGTTAAGGTTATAGGTTTAGGTTAAGGTTTAGGTTTAGGTTATACGTTATAGGGTATAGGTTATAGGTTAAAGCTTTAGACAATTGAGAATAGGTTAAGTTTTAGGTTTAGGAAATTGGGTTCGGGTTTGAGATCAGGTTTACTTTGGGTTTTCAAGTTTAGGTTTAGGTTAAGGAGTTGAGATTAGGATTAGGTGTAGGTTTAGGTTTAAGGATTTGAGAATACATTTAGGTTTTAGGTTTAGGTTTAGGTTATAGGTTTAGGTTAAGGTTATAGGTTAAGGTTTAGCTTTTAGGTTTAGTTTAAGGTTAGGTTATAAGTTATAAGTTTAGGTTATAGGTTATAGGTTAAGGTTTAAGGTCATAGGTTTTGGCTTATGTTAAGGTTATAGGTTTAGGTTTAGGTTATAGGTTATAATATATAGGTTATAACTTTAGGGAATTGAGAATAGGTTAAGGTTTAGGTTTAGGAAATCGAGTTCGAGTTCGGGATCGGGTTTAGCTTTCGGTTTTCAAGTTTAGGTTTAGATTTAGGTTAGGGAGTTGAGATTAGGATTAGGTGTAGGTTTAGGTTTAAGGATTGGAGAATACATTTAGATTTTAAGTTTAGATTTAGGTTTTAGGTTATAGGTTAAGGTTTAGATTTTAGGTTTAGGTTAAGGTTAGGTTATAGGTTAAAAGTTTAGGTTATAGGTTATAGGTTAAGGTTTTAGGTCATAGGTTTTGGTTTAGGTTAAGGTTATAGGTTTTGGTTTAGGTTATAGGTTATAGTATATAGGTTATAGCTTTAGGGAATTGAGAATAGGTTAAGGTTTAGGTTAAGGAAATCGGGTTCGGGTTCAGGATCAGGTTTAGGTTTGGGTTTTCAAGTTTAGGTTTAGGTTTAGGTTAGGGAGTTGAGATTAGGATTAGGTGTAGGTTTAGGTTTAGGGATTTGAGAATATATTTAGGTTTTAGGTGTAGGTTTAGGTTATAGGTTATAGGTTTAGGTTTAGGTTTAGGTTATATGGTATAGGTTTAGGGAATTGATAATAGGTTAAGGTTTAGGTTTAGGAAATCGGGTTTGGGTTCGAGATCGGGTTTAGGTTTGGGTTTTCAAGTTTAAGTTTAAGTTTAGGTTAGGGAGTTGAGATTAGGATTAGGTGTTGGTTTAGGTTTTGGGATTTGAGAATACATTTAGGCTTTAGGTTTAGGTTTAGGTTATATGTTATAGGTTTAGGTTTAAGTTTAGGTTTAGGTTTAGGTTTAGGTTATAAGCAATAGGTTTAGGGAAATCGAGAATAGGTTAAGGTTTAGGTTTAGGTTTAGGTTTAGGTGTAGGTTATAAGCAATAGGTTTAGGGGAATTGAGAATAGGTTAAGGTTTAGGTTTAGGAAATCGGGATCGGGTTTAGGTTTGACTTTTCAAGCTTAGGTTTAGGCTTAGGTTAGGGAGTTGAGATTAGGATTAGGTGTAGGTTTAGGTTTAGGGATTTGAGAATACATTTAGGTTTTAGGTTTAGGTTTAGGTTTTAGGTTATAGGTTAAGGTTTAAGTTTAGGTTTAAGTTTAGGTTTAGGTTAAGGTTTAGGTTATAAACTATAGGTTTAGGGAATTAAGAATAGGTTAAGGTTTAGGTTTTGGTTAAGGTTATAAGTTTAGGTTTAGGTTATAGGTTAAGGTTTAGGTTTAGGTTATGAGTATAGGTTTTGGGATTTGAGAATAGGTTTAGGTTAGGGTTATAAGTATAGGTTTAGGTTATAGGTTAAGGTTTAGGTTTAGGTTATAAGTATAGGTTTTGGGATTTGAGAATAGGTTTAGGTTATAAGTATAGGTTTAGGTTAGGTTATAAGTTAAGGTTTAGGGAATTGAGTTTAGGTTATTGGTTCAGGTTATAGGTTATAGGTTTAGGTTAAGGCTTAAGTTATAGGCTTTGGGTTTTGAGAATAGGTTTAGGTTACAAGTATAGGTTTAGTTTAGGTTGTAGGTTAAAGTTTAGGGAATTGATTTTAAGTTATAGGTTTAGGTTAAGGTTTAGGTTATAGTTATAGGTTTTGGGATTTGAGAATAGGTTTAGGTTATAGGTTAAGGGTGTAGTCCCTACAAATACAGATATAAACACAGCCTGCTCCAATAGGTCAGGCCCCTCCAATGTTATCCATAGGAAATGGACAGCTTCATCATGCTCATAACACCAGTTTTCACCTTCTAGGGACCCTGCTCAATATCCAAATAGCTCCGACGTACATCCGGATCTGCTTCATCAATTTCAAGATAATATATAAACACGAGCCTGTCCAAATAGCCAGGCCACCCATATTGTTGTTCATAGAAAATGGACAGCTTCATCATAGTCATAATAGCGGTTCCCACCTTCCAAGGACCCCCGCTCAACATCCAGATAACTCCGACGCACATCCGGATCTACTTCATCAATTTCGAGATAATATATAAACATGGGCCTATTCAAATGGCCATCCCACACATATTATTGTCAATAGGAAATGGACAGCTTCATCATGGTCATAACAGCGGTTCCCACCTTCCATGGACTCCCACTTAACATCCGGATAGCTCTGACGCACATCCGGATCTACTTCATCAATTTCGAGATAATATATAAATATGTACCTGTCCAAATAGTCAGGCCACTTCATCAATGAATCATATACTATGAAGGAAAGAAAACTCACTAATTTAGCTAGCATGGAGAGAAAGCGTGAGTGCTTGGAATGTATCCCTTTCTTTGAATAATGGATGCATATCCCACACTGTAATCTGAGAATGAGTAAGTTTTTTAGTTTCTCCGACAATGCATATGGGCACAGATTTACAAATAAAGATTTTAAAGATTATAAAATAGAGTAAATGATTATATTAACTTCCAAGTATCAATTAAGAAGAAAAATGTAAATGATGATGGGAAAGAAATCTCGATATATTAAATTATTGAAGGACAATGAGACATACCAAGACTACAGGTGCCTAGAGCAAGATAACTGCACCAATGTTGTACCTAGCTACATTGACAGAACAAAAAACTTATACGAATAAAATGACAAAAAGCCAGGATATCATGGATCAAGAGGAAGATGAGTACCCTCAAGAAAAAACTCATGCCAAGCATATTTAATGCGATGAACTTTCATTATGTCTTTGGTTGGCTTCACCAAAGGTTTTATCTACACTAGCAGGATAGATTAATAAACACCACCAATAAAATAGAAATTTACTTGGATGTAAAAGCTGAATGCCAATTTGCAACACAGAAGTAACAACTAGAAAATTGTATCTGAAAATATAAATAAAGAGCTAAAATTTGAGTACATCTGAGTGAAAAAAGCACCATCTTGAAAAGCACCTGAAAGTCAGAGATGCAAATCCAAATAACTATTAGGAAACTAACAACCACGGTAATCAGAAAGAAACAGGTAATTTTACAGGAATGAACATCTCAGCGCATGCTTCAAAATCTCCCAAAAGTTCCTTCAATAGTAAACTTAGAATATAGAAAGCCCAGGGAAAAAAAACAATGAGCAATTCCTGAAAACAAAGAATATCAAGCAAAGTATATCAGTTTTTTCTCTCAAACCATCTTCATCTTCACTCCAAGCATGATTAGTGTAACAAATTATATCTACTACAAGATCACCTAGACCAACTTCCTTGTGTGAATTGCTTTCAGCTGCAAGCTGATCAGGTCCTACAACATTACTAAAAGGAGCTATTTCCAGCTCTTGATTATGGTTGTTACTATCGGTGTGTTTCCCAAGCAAGATTCTGGTTTCATCAATACAATCGGATCCTGACCTCAACTTGAGATGATCCTTAGCTTGCCGACACTCGAGAAAGACAGTGACCCACAACACATTTTCAATCATAAAGTCTTGAAAGAAATAGTAAAGTACTATATCAGAAAAATATTGAAAGCTTCGTGTTTGTTTTCCATCACAATATCATATGATCCTCACCAACAGCTCGAGTCACTCCTCATCCTGAAAAAGCACCAGCCTCATATATTCAGATGGAACTAAATAATATGGTAAAGCATTTTAAATTTTAAATCATGGCTATCTATTCGAATTCTATGAAACTTAAATATCAATTACAGTTTAACAGTGTTTCGTATGTTATTTTTATTTTTCAATTTCCAACTCTGGAGTAGGGAAATAAAACATATATTGGTCTGGATAGATTACAGCTGATCAGATTTTTGTATCATCAACATGGCATAAACATATGCAATTCTTGAACTTCTAGGTCCACCAATGTCTAAATAGAAACAGTTCTACATTATCCCTCATTTAACAAATAAGCTCTTACCAGTTTATACAATTAAAAATAAATGAGAAAGAAGTTGATGAATAACATTCAAGATAGAAAGGTAAGAAATCATTAACATGAGGGAAATGCATTTACCATGGTGAAAGGCCCTAGGGCATCCATCACAAAGTAGAAGATCTCCAAAATCTGCACATATTGTGCAAAGGTCATCATTGTCACTGGCAAAAAGCTTCTGAACTTTAAACCCAACATACACCCCAGCCCATAGTTACAAAGCTCACAGTTTCGAGTCAACCTGCTGGATTTTAGAACTATGATTAGGACATCTTGAGCAAACATTCTCACTGTAGCTAAAGGCATAAATGCATCTAACTAAAAAATGCACAAAAATGGGAAGAGTTTACCTTCTCCTCTGGTCCTTTTTCTTCCACTTCATTTGTTGGATCCTCCTTGATTTCCTTATTAACATATGAAGCTAGTGCATCTTCCTGCTCTGGTTGCTTGTCAGGAGTCAAGATCTTACTTCTTTGTTTGTGATTTCCTCATGTTCCCTAGTTAATAAAATCATTCAAATATTCATATACTGCAAGTGATGAATCCAATTCATGCATTCCTCATCAGGCCATTATAAAATCATTCAAATATTCATAAATGCACCCCATTAGGCCATGTGCGTCTTGCACAATAACTATTCCCAAAGCTCTAAAATACCAGATAGTTGATTGAACTGGAGAAGTTCTCTCCCCATCAACATGTGCATGGCTTAATTTTGCCTACCAACCTTACTTTCTATAAGCTGAGAAAACAACTTAACATGCATGAAAGAACTGCATCAATCAAGTATATGAATCACCTTGTTTAGCCTTGGTCCCCAAAGAAGACTAATTCAATACTCAGGTGGGCCATCCCTAAAGAATTATTACATAAAACTTCTAAATTCACATGGTATTACCCACATGAATTTTGGAATAGCATGTCTTTGGGTAAGTGGTTCATCTTCACATCAAGTGAATGGATCAGAAGGCATATAAACACCACGAAGGGCCTTACACAAAACTATATGTGGTGGGCATTCCGTCTTAACTGTTTATATTGTCTAGCCTACCCAAATTATCATGATTCTTTGGTTTTTGTAATTTTGAATGAATTTTGTACTGAGCAACTGCAGACTATTAATATGATGAACTATAGAGTGCCAAATTAGTTCAAAATTAAGGAAAAAACAAGCCAAACATCATATAAAGGTAACTAAAAAGGAAAAAAGAGATGAGCTACCATCAATGGACTAGGGGAATTGCAAAAAAGCAATGGGTGTTAATCTTAAAGTCACATCAAGCTGGAAATTTCCTCAATGGATACCTATATTTGATAATAAAACAATGCAATCAGCTATAAAATTCTAAACTAAATAAAATAAAGCCCATAAAAATCAGGGAAGAGAGCCCAACTCATACAGATGCAAGCATACATGCAAGCACTTAGAATATAACCTCAAAAAAATATACATATGAGATGAACCCCTACCAGATGACCATAGCATGCCAATGATATGGTTAATGACAACCAACAGTCCACATTTGACAGGGAACCAATGAATGGTTAGGATAATCCAATCAAGGATGTTTTTGAGTGCAAACAACTGTCCACATTCAATGGTCAGGACCTAAAGGTCTGAGAGTGGTCCAAGGAATGCTCCAGAAGCTCATCGAACTAGCAATTTGGACCACGGAATCATGGTTCCACTGGCCATTGATACCCACCTGTCATATAGGAAAACCATGTGAAAAGTGAAAAGTGAATACATGATACCCACTTGTCAAAAAAGTTAAACCATGTGGGACCCATTGCATCACTTTGGGCCATGCATGCATAACTGATCCCATCCATCTAGCCTCATCCCTTGCTTCATATCTCTCAATGACACAAGCATATGTGGATGGATCATATCCATTCCAACAATCACATTTTCTATCATAATCTAGCTCAAAAGCTTTTATTTTTTCTTTAGGTGCTATGTTCTTGTTTATCCATTTTTTTCCTAATTTCCTTGGTCTTTCCATGCACATCAATATTTAGAAATAATTGATTAAATCTTTTACGTTATTCCTAATATATCGCCATTTTAAAATTTAAAGTCAAGAATAAATAGTCTTTATTATTTCTTCATGGGGACAGGATGTTAACGTCTGGATAGATAGGATCAAGGGATCATATGCCCATCACTCCAATGGTTTGATCATTTTCAAACAGGTCCAACCAAACAAGAAATCAACATTCTATATAAAAATAAAAATAAAAATTCAAGCTACTTCTAATTTTAGTAACCTGAAATTAAAGCATTTGAATCTATACAAAGAACCAATATATATATACACACACCTAAAAAATATACAGTCATGGATAGAAAAGATAGTAAAAACTGAATAGCCAATGAAAAATAAATAAATAGATGGCATTACCTGAATGACTTTTAGCAAGTTTAAAGAAAAACAGAATGCAACATCAATGAAAGTGAAAAAAGAAAAGATTGTTGGAGTTCCGATACCAATATCAAAACAGAAACTTGGCAGAGACTGAAAGAATATTACTAGAAAAATTATGAATTGAATATACAAATGCAATTATTTTTTTCAATGAAAAGAGAAAAC
The DNA here is from genome assembly GCA_037074715.1 of Magnolia kwangsiensis. Classification (NCBI taxonomy): domain Eukaryota; kingdom Viridiplantae; phylum Streptophyta; class Magnoliopsida; order Magnoliales; family Magnoliaceae; genus Magnolia; species Magnolia kwangsiensis. The sequence continues at coordinate 107,828,107 of CM073573.1, read as the reverse complement.
CATTGGCTAGAAAACAGAGAGAAATGAGCCGCAACCCTATCCTACCAAGATCCGACTGCCTATCAATTGCATCACTTGGAATGAGATATGGTCCTATGGATCTGACACATCCAAACATGTATTATTCATTGCTTATACCGAGCTTTTACATAATAATAACAATAATAATAAAAGAAATTAATCTCAGATTAAAGTCGTGGTAACAAGGAAATCAACCAAGCCCTAAAAATGTAAGGGAGAGGGAACCTTTGAAGAGGGAGAAGCCTCAATGTTAGGGGGAGTGAGGGCGCGGGAGAGTCGGTGGAGGCAACGTTGCTGAAGAGCTGTGTTGTTGAAGGGGGAGTGAGGGTGCGGAAGCTCGAGAGAGGGAGAGGGAGACGGCGAGGGAAAGGGAGCTTGAGAGAGAGAGAGGGAGATTGAGAGTGCTGACAGTGAAAACGGAGAGAGAGAGAGAGAGAGAGAGAGAGAGAGAGAGAGAGAGAGAGAGAGGGGGCACGGAGAGAGAGTGAGAGGATAAGGGAATGGAAAGAGAGAAGAAGGAAGATGAGATAATGGGATAGGGAACGGAGTGTGAGAGAGAGAAATTGGGTGAAATTTGGGGCGCGGCTCTATTTCGAGCGAGCCTATTTTTGGGCCTAGGGACCCATGGACGGTCCTGTCGAGGTCTGTGTAGGGGCCATCGTGATGTATTTGCTTAATCCATTCTATCTATTAATTATAATAAAATATTTTAATCCATAATCCCAAAAAATAAAGTATATTGAAGCCTAAGTGGACCACACCATAGGAAGCACATGTGATTTAATCTCCATGTTTCTTACCATGTGGTCCACTTTAGCCTCTGATCTAGATAATTTTTAGTTTAACATCATATAATAATAATAATTCAAAATACATGAACGGCTTAGATGGAACACATATATATTTTTAGGCCCTATAAAGCTCCTTACACCACCGTTAATTATTAATGGTGTGGTAACCTTTTAGCTACGAATTAAATCCGTAGTAAGTATAGCTACGGTTTAAATCCGTAGCAAAAAGCTAACGTAGTCTGTATCATTTGCCCCTTTTTTTGGTAGTGATATATATACTATTATACATAAATGCATGAATAATCAATTTAAATAACATATACCAACATCAAATTTCAATTTATTAAACCTACTTTTATCAAGCAGTTTAGTGAAAATGTCAGCAAATTGAGTCTCAGTCAGAATGTATTCCAAAGAAATTAACTTTTCTTCCACTAATTCATGAATGTAGTGATATCTAATGTCAATATGCTTGGTTCATGAATGCTGGATTAGATTTTTAGATATATTAATTGTAGTAGAATTATCACAATATAAAACCATTGAATCCTATATAATTCTGTAATCGCTTAACATACTTTCCATCCATACAAGTTGAGTACATGCATTTCCAGCTACGATATATTCAGCCTCAGCTATTGAGAGTGATATAGAACTTTTTTTCTTGCTAAACAAAAAACTAAACAGTTTCTAATATAGAAACAACCACCACTAGTTGATTTTCTATCATCGATATTACTAGCCCAATCAGCATCTGTGTAACCAGCCAATTGAACACTAATATTATGAGGATACCAGTGACCCAAATTAGCTGAACTTGCGACATATTGCATAATCTGCTTAACAACAATTAAATGTGACTTTTTAGGGTCAGATTGATATCTTGCACAAATTCCAACACTAAAGCAATATTAGGTCGACTTGTAGTTAAATAAAGTAAACTACCAATCATACTATGATATAATTTAGGATCCACACTTTTACCTATAGAGTCTTTTAAGAGTCTTAATGTTGTACTCATAGGAGTATCAAAATTTTTCCCATTCTCAAATCTGAAGTTTTTAATTAAGTTCAGATCATACTTAGTTTGAGAAATAAAGATACCATCAGGTTATTGTTTTACTTGCAACCCCAGGAAATAATTTAATTCCCCAACCATGATCATTTCAAATTTAAATTTCATAAGATCTGCAAACTCAATAGTCATGTTAATACAAGTAGATCCATAAATAATATCATCAACATAGGTCTGCACTATTAAGATATGATCGTTATGTTTCTTAATAAAAAGAGTCTTATCAACACTTCCCATTATAAAATAATGACTTAGTAAAAACTTAGTCAATTTTTTATACCATGCCCTCAGAGCTTGTTTCAAACCGTAGAGAGCCTTTTTAGGTGATAGACATGATCAACATTTTTAAGGTCTTCAAAACTTATTGGTTGTTCAACATACACTTGTTCATCCAAATTGTCATTTAAGAAAGCACTCTTTACATCCATTTGATAAATTTTGAACTTTCTAAAGTAAACAATGGAAATAAATAGTCTGATAGATTCAAGATGAGCTACTGGGGCAAAGGTTTCATCATAATCGATGACTTCAATTTAAGTGTACCCTTGTACAACCAATCTAGCCTTGTTTCGAATTATATTACCAAGTGCATCAGACTTATTTTTGAAAATCCACTTAGTTCCAATAATGTGTTAATCTTTAAGTCTAGGAACTAAGTACCAAACATCATTTCTAACAAATTGATTAAGCTCTTCTTGCATCGCAACAATCTAGTTTTCGTCAGTAAAAGCTTCTTCTACGTTAGCCAGCTATATCTGAGATGTAAAGCACACGTAATTACATATATCTTCTAGTTGTCTACGAGTGTGCACACCAGTGAGAGGGTTTCCGTGAATGTGAGTGGTTAGATGATCTTTGACATTCCTTAGTTCAGAGTTATTTTGACTTGATGAAGTATCTGGTTTGTCAATTAGAAGAACATTATTATCTGAACTTGAGGCAGGTGTATTTAAATGATCATCAATGACCACATTGATAGACTCTTGAATTACATCGGTCCTTTTATTCAGTACTCGATTCACTCGATTGTTTAAAGCATATCCTAAAAAGATCCCTTCATCACTTTTGGTGTCAAACTTGCACAGATTTTCACGGTCACATAAAATATAGCACTTGTAGCAAAAAACTCGAAAGTATCTGACAGTAGGCTTCTTATTAAATGATGAGGGTTGAATATTGCATATCAAACCCCAGTTATTACCTGATTTTGTATACTTGATAATGCTTAATGTCATGTTTTAATTGTGTTTTTGTTGCAGGGAGTAATCAGGGGCGTTGACTAAAAAAAATACTAAAAGTGTGGATTCAGTGCTTTGAAGCCACCAAAGTAAAGGACGAACTCCAGAGGACTAAGATTGAAGAATTTACACGCTAGGGATCCGAGAAAATCAAGTCGTTCATGTTAAAGAGGCTCAAAAGTCATCCAAAACACAAGATTACAGGGTTCCCGCCATCCGATTAACTCGAAACTGCATACATGGCCTAAGGACCATAAATTAACCGTACATGTCAAAATTCAGCCCTTGGATCAGTGTGTAAGTGACCCAATGGATAAGATCAGACAATAACCATTAAGAAACATCTTGGACATCCTTGGGAGATCGGGACTCAAACTGAACCGATGGAAAGAGCATGAAAAATGGTGGATATTTGCCAAATTTCACTTCTTTTGAATGGTGCAGTAGAGAGGAATGAACGATAAACGTTTCTAGAAGGCAGAGTGCAAATATGTAAATATAACGAACTTCATATGCATGCACGTAAGTGAGAAGAGGCTTACTTCAACGATGGGCATTGACTCATCACATGTGGATGGTGTGGCCCGCCTAGAGTTCAAATCTACTTCATACTTTGACCCATGGGCTTACACATTACTAAGAAGAGGATGAGTGGAGTAGATCTCCGAGAATGTCATTAGAAGTGGGTCTCACCTATTTTTTGCACAAAACATCTAAATGGAGCCGTGCGAAATGTCCAGTGATGAACGTGTAGTGGGTCCCACCCATCATTCCATTAGATGATTTGACCTGTCCAATTGCTCTGTGGAGTGGCCAAGACCCTCGCAAAGCTCACCTTTCAGCCCAAAGCACGTGTATGCACTGGAATGTTGTAAAACACGAAATGGATGGCCGAATCCTTACCATAAGATAAATCAAATGGGCCACACCAAACCCAATCAAAAACCATACATATCTGAATGGTTTTTCGTACAACATCCAATGGACAGATTGGATTTCTCTGAAAATCCCAATCACGGGCCCCATCGTCAACACAGCGTGAGAGTGCAGGCTTTGTTACACGCATCCAACGACCCGGAATGATCTGGGTCATTCTATGATCGTGACAGGGATCGGTCTAACCATCTGGACCATCAAAAACCTTCCCAAGGGACCACCGACCAACCTTAAGGAGCTTGAATGGCTCAGATCTTGCATATGAGATGACCATGGGCCGACAATGCTGGAAAAATGCAAGTCAGTGCGGTATAAATTTCTGTTGTTACGTAACGCTTTACGCAAACCAACTTCCACCGCCTTGCTTTATGCGAAAATTACCTCCCTTCCACCATCTTCAGAAGCTATAAAGAGGAGGGACGTGAGGGTGGAAAAGGGGAGGAGAGAAAAGGGAATTCCAGAGAAAAGAAGGAGAGCTTGGGGCCACATCTACCGAACGTGGAGCTGGAACATGGAGCATCTTTTCTAATAGAGTTTATTTCGTCCTTTCGTTTTATGGTTTTTTTTTAGCTTAATCATGTTTAGATCAGGCTAAACTTCTTAACTAGGGCTGAGATGAAGCCCCTAATTTGAATGACTCTTGTCATGTGTTGATTTTAATTGATTTGTTTCTTTCTCTAGTGTACTTAACTGAAATTTTTGTACTTCTCCATTCTATGAGCTTAACCAAAGTCTAGATGTGGACGTTGTTTGGAATCTTATTCTATGTGCTTATGTCTAACCATGAACAGGTTTCCTATAGAGAAAGAAATAGGAATTACATCTCTTCATGCCTGACCATTGATGGAAAGATGTGATCTTTATGCTTTAAGGGATTATACATTCTGTGTGCCCGACCAAGGACATAGAGTGTGCTTTATTTATTAAATTTATATCAATCTGAATCAGGGTGAATCAACAGGTAAAACAAGGGTCAGGATAATTAGGGGTGGATTCAAAAGTCTTAGTATTCTCCTTGATTGAATTTTCCTCCTTGTTCTCAGTTATTTTCATTGATTTTCATTAGTTTACTTAATCACTAACTAAAATATTTGTTAGATTAGTTAAGAGGAATCATAAATTTTGAATTGTGACAAGTAGTTCTCGTCGGAACGATCTCGTAATACATACCATATCTACGTCTAATTCATATACTTGCAAGTTTAAAATCATTTAAATCAGGTTGGTTTAAATAAACATCATCAAACCACATTTCATAAGCCATTTTATTGTTTGACTTACTTGTATAAACCCGGTTGATAATATAGCAGACAGTATTTACGGCTTCAGCCTAAAGATTTCTAGGGAGCTTCGTACTATTCAACATTACATTTGTCATTTCTTGAAGCACTTTATTTTTTCTTTTTACTATTTTATTTTGTTGTGGTGTTTTGGATGCAAAGAATTCATGTGATATTCCCTGATCGCAACAAATTTTCTCAAAATTACTATTTTCGAATTTTGATCCATTATCACTACGGATCTTACTAACTTGTGAACCTTTTTTCGTTTGAGAATCCTTTTTACTTCATCAAGGGTTTCTAATATATCCCTTAAGAAGGCTACCCAAGTAAATCTGGTAAAATCATCCATGATTACTAGTATGTATTTTTTGCCACTTTGACTCTCTATCCTGGTTAGTCTTATAAGATCCATGTGAAGAAGTTCGAGCGGTTTGGATGTGGCATTGGAGTCCACCTTTTTGTGAGTACTCCTAATTTAATTGTCAATCTGGCATTCGCCACATATTTTCTCTACTTTCTGTAATTTAGGTAGACCTCTTATTAGTTCTCTTTTGCTCAATCTATACAAATTACGATAGTGTACATGTCGAAGGCGTTTATGCCATAATACAGTTTCATCAGTATGGACCATGTAAGACGATTGATTAGATGAGCTAGATCACTTACAATATAGCAGTTTTCAGAAGTTCTATGACCATGTAACATGATTTGTTTAAAATTTCACAATCTTAGTTAGTAAATTTTATGCTCTGATTATTATCGCATATTTGAGATATGCTTAACAGGTTGTGTTTTAACCCTTCAACATATAAAACATTCTAGAATAAGGGGAGGTTATAGAGTTAAACCATACCTTGGCTAATAATCTTGCAGTTGCTACCATCACCAAATGTGACTGAACCATCAATCATATCTTTAAGGGTAGTGAATAGACCCTTGTCGCCTGTCATATGCCTGGAGCTTCCACTATCTAGGTACTACTTTGAATGGCGTGAAGATTTGAAAGCGGTGTGAGCAACCAAGAAAGTAACCTTAGGAACCCATTTCATAACTGTTTTGGATTTAGGAGTATAGTTGGTCTTCTTATGCTTGTAGTTGTTATAAGAATGCCCTACTGAGTTAGATTTTAAGAGTTCCTTAAGTAAATCAAATCTTTTCTCAGCTAAAGGATTTCAATTCTGATTTTTATAGTTAATATGGTTGCTTTTAGGTTTAAAAGATTGAAAAGTTTTGGTATTTTAGAAAAACTTTATTTGAACTATTACCTTTTGAGTTTGAAGACTCTCCTTTCACAAACTTAGGAGGAGTATTCTTCTTTTTAGGAGGAATATTTCTATTGTGACCCAAACCAGATCGATCACCATATTTTCTTGATCTAGAAAAAATCTTTTCTAACTTTGGATCACCTTGGGCATACCTCCATGTATCCTTTAAACTCAAAAGCGAAGAGACTTCAAGTTTAAGTTTTTCATTTTCAGATTTAAGATTTTCAGTAAGGGAGATTTTGAAATCTAAATCACCTTTAGATTTTTTAAAGCAATCTGAAATGTGAGATTTTTCTAAAATAAGGGACTTAAAATTTTCTTTAAGTTTTAAGAACTTTTCTTTTTGAAGTTTCAGTTTAACAATAATTTTACAACTTTCCTTGTAAAGGGCATTATAAGCATCTTGAAGATCATCTTCATTTTCAGGATCACTATTTAGACTTTTTCAATAGTTGAATCATCATTATCTGAAAACGTGAACTTGGCTAGAGTCATAAGGGATTTAACTTCATTGCTCGACTTGATTTCAGAATCTTCTAATTCAAAAGAGGCTTCAGATCCAGAAGATACATCCCAAGTAGCTAACATTCCTTTCTTTATAGGTTTATCCTTTTTAGGACACTTGTTTGCTAAATGCCCATATTCATGGTAGTTGTAACACTGACTGTCTTTTAAAGTTTTTCTAGTTTTAGATTTAGATCTTTTCTTATCATTAGACTTTTAAAAGTCAACTCTCTTTTTACTTTTGAAAATTTTGTAAAAATTTTTCACTAAAAGGGACATATCATATTCAAAATTTTCCAAATCAGAATTACTACAATTTTCTTAAGAAATATTTTTAGAAGATTTAAGGGCGATAGATTTACCTTTAGGAGCTTTAAAGGTTAACTCATAAGTCTGTAAAGAGCCAACTAATTCTTCTACCCTCATATTTTCTATATCACGAAGTTCTTGGATCGTAGTTACCTTAGAATTGAACCGTTCAGGAAGTGAGCGTAGTATCTTTACACAGATTTTACTTTCTGGAATTTTATCACCAAGACCCCACATAGAGTTCATAATGTCATTTAATCTTGTATAGAAGTCCATGAAAATTTTATTTTTTTTCCATACGTATTTCCTCAAATTTAGTTATGAGGATTTGAATTTTAGATTTCTTGACAATTAATGTTCCCTCGTGTGTCATTTCTAAGATATCTCAGGCTTACTTGGTAGAATCACAGGATATATGTCACGCCCCAAACTCAAAAATCGGATTTACAGGAATCCTGATCACCGAATCTGGTGCCAACAACCTCCTTAGTACCCCATTCTCGGCTCTTAGCGTCCATATGCCAGATTCCCATCCTGGGATCCTACAAGGAGGATTTATTTTTCAATGCACATTTAACTCGTAATAAGCATAACCACAAGTATACCCAAATCATAAAGGTAACATCATCATCACATATCCACTGATATAAACTTTGAATACAATGCTAAAAGGGGAAATACATATGTCAAAATAAAATCAAAGCTCCAACAGATAGCTGCACGCTCCATGCTCAACGCCGCAGTAACAAAACATCACCTGCACGCATCTATCGTGCATAATCTTATAAAAGATTAGAGGGTGGTGTAAGTGTATGCACAAGATAAGTGTCAAGTATTCAGTACAATGTCATCATCATATAATACCGAAAATACTGGTAATTCATAAATCGCACAATATCGGAATAAGAAGAAATACTGACAAAATCATGAATTATCAATGTAAGCAGAAATACTGACAAGATCATAAATCATATGATAATAGAGTAAGTAAAAATACGGACAAGTCCATGAGTCATACAATATTAGAGTACGTAATATAGATCAACTAGGCGAATGAGGAGTCATAGAGATCCAAATATCTGATGTTAAGGATGTAATACAATGTATAAATCCTGTTAAGTCCATTTAGGCCATATAATTGCAGAAACATAGCAACCCAAAATTTCATATGCCGTGGATGTAATGCAATATGAGATGAAGATAAAATGACTAAGCTAGAGTGTGAATTCGGAATGATAGTATGTAGTATCGCATGCAATAGGGTTTATCACAGAGGACTTCTATCTAAATCAGTCCCATACCTAAATTTGGATAGTCAGACCCAATGTGGTAAACTCCTGATCTTAGGTTAGTCGCGTGCCCCAACTGAAATCCTGGCCATTACGAAGGTACTCATAACAAATAGTTGCGCACCTCCATCCCAAGTGGATAGTAAATGAATGAATGAATGAGTATGCAACTCCTGCTTAATAGGTCCACATATCAGTACATTTTATCTCTAGGATCATCACCGGGGTTTAGTACACTCAAAATGGCACTGCCCTCTCCCAGCAGCATAGTCCAAGTGAGCGTAAGAAACCTCACTATCCGCTTGGCCAATAGTCTGCCAATACCTATCCGGCACATCGATAGAGGACTCATTTACGAGTTGGTCAAACTCAACCTAGCTATGCCCCTACCCTCGGGCGGGTAAGGCCCACCCCCTCTGTCATGCCCCAGACTCGGTAACCGGAATCACAAGGGACCCGATGGCCGGTTCTGGCCGTAACAGCCTCCATAGTACCCCATTCTTGGCTCCTAAGGCAGGTTCCGATCTTGGGATCCTATAAGGAGGATTTTTATTATAGTATAATCATTACCAATATGAGCATACCCAAGATCACAGCAAATACATCTGAGAATAACAAAGAAACACATCACAAAATCCACTAAAAATTTGAACTTTTACAATCATCCATAAAGTTCAAAAGGACATACATGAGATAAAAGGAGAAGAGGTTAAGGTCGGCAACACTGGAGTCCTCAAAAGCTCCGCTCTACTCCACGTGCTGCTGCTACGATGCCTGCCTAGAATCTCCTGCACACATCAATCGTGCATAAGCTTATAGAAGCTTAGAGGGTGGTGAAAGTGTGTGACAATGGTGCACAGAAGAATAGTAGGAGATACAAGAAGGGAAATGTGCTCAATGGGAAAATCACTAACCTTACCAAGGCTTATCATAAATATGATGCAATGAGTACTGGATGTTAAACCAAGGCAATGCATGAAGGAGGCTTGTACAACCAATGCTAATGCGATGCAAGTAATGCCAGTGCTCATATCTAAATCATAAGTCAAGTACATTTCCAATCATAAGAAAATCACCGGGGTCCATTACACTGCTGAATGACTGTCGTTCTACCGACCCCGCACAGTCAAACGAGCATAAGAGACCTCACTATCCGCCTGTGGACAGCCAATCACCAACAAGGCCTGACGGTAGCGGACCCATTTACGAGCTAGTCAGACTCAGCCTAGCAATGCCCACTACACACCATGCAGGTAAGGCCACACCCCTATCCAACCGACTACACGACAGTGGGAGTCGCAGCCTAACGGTATAAGGCCCTCGTACGCTCATGTATTCCACCCGGTCACGGCGTTGGAGCAGATCGTTGGTACCATGAAAGTTTTGAAAATTTCACCCATGGGCATCCTATGCACCCGGTATGCTCAACTAATATTTTCGGTGTCCACACATACGACCATCCACGAATATCCCTGTGGAGGTAAGGCCCTGATGAAGTAAGGACAGATATCCACATGCTATGTAATGCCAGATGCATGAATCACACAATCACCCATGCATCAATACCAAGCATTCATCTCTCAGGGAGATACCAACATGTCCTACACAATGCCACAACCATGGCCAATCATTCCTCAACCAAGTATGCATATGATGTGTATGGGAGTGGGCCATGAAGATGAATAGGGGTGCCAATACGGTGGAGATGAACTCTCTACCTAACCATGAAGGGTCTAGGTACTTAACTAATTCCTCATAAGGAATAAAACCTCTAGTGGGGGCCCATATACCTGGGGTAGCCCACAAGACTAAGGAGAACAATGGTATGGGCCTAAATAGTGAGATGGCTTAGCAAGGTTCTATGGTGGGCCTTTAACCACCCATAGAAGCCCATGTGCCTACCTTAAGGCCACCAACGTGGACATCCAACCAAAATTGGTCCCTAAGAGGTAGCCCATCTCTAATTGATCATGAATCAAGGACCAAGGCCCATGCAACATCAAAAATAAGAAATGAGCAGCCATAATTATACCACAATACTCATGTTGGGCTTTAAAAAGGGCAACCCAAGGCCTATCCAAAATATGGGTTCAAGGGGAACACACATAATCCAACTCATATATACCACTATGGGCCCATAAGGGAAAGGTTAAGGCCCAACATAAAGGCCACTAATCCCATATATTATGGTGGCCTAGTGGGCGGTCCATTGCTCAAACCACATGGGCAATGTCATGCTCTTAGTCAAGTAAGTTGGGCCTACAACTCGGCCTAAGTATAAAGTTGATTTGATGGAAAATCAAGGGCCCATCTACTTGTGTAATCTGACCCACTAACCCAACATAATAGTATAGTAAAATGGCCCAATAGTTCAATGGGTCTATCTGGAAAGTTCCAACCCAATTGGGCCTAAAGAGTTCAACAACTAGCTACATTCATGGACCCAATTAAATTTAACTGTGGTGGGCCTCAAAAGTGCATTTATTAAGCCAAAAATTTAAGAAATTAAATGTATCAATTATCTCCTCTAATACCTTCATAAATGTGGTGGGCCTCACTCCTCAAAATTTCAGCCCAAGTCCAAGCATAATTATCACATGTTGTTGTCCTAAATTTGGGCACTCCATTGGAGTGGGCCCAAGGCCTCTAAAAATCTGAAAATTGAGGGTCATGGCCCCTCATCATGCATACAATGAGAGGAAACCCAAAAATATGGCCCACCATCAAGAGAAATATTTTTGAATTTTAGTTTTTTATCAAGCATATTGCTGGACTGCACAACAGAAAAATTAGGAGTCCAGCCATCTTGGACCATTTTTTTTAGATACCCTAAAGGGGTCATTTGAGGCTGAAATTTTACAGAATAATACTTCCATATGTGGGCCACACCCCCACAAAATTTCAAAATTTTTAGATATTTATAAGTATTTTAATTAGTTTAAACAAAATAGACTGTCCATGAAATCGGACAGACCTGAACGTCCCAACGTGGTGGGCCAGTCCGACCCTTCCCACGGTGTGTACAGGGGTCCATTGGCCCTGAAATTTGGTAGGTGGGTCCTACCATGAGTAGATCACATCTCTATAAAATTTTAAAATTTTTAGACACCTATAAATATTTTAATTCATTTATATAAATCAATCTGTCCTAAAAATCGGACTGATCTGGACACTATATTATAGTGGGCCAGTCCAGCCACCACTATGGTACGTACAGGTGTTCATTGGCCCCCAAATTTTGTAGGTGGGTCCTACATTGAGTAGGCCACCCCTGAATAAATTTTTATAATTTTTAAACACCTATTGATATTTTAATAAATTTCAGAAATCCAACTGTCCATGGTGGAATGTTGCTGGAATAGTGTAGAAAATTCAGACTGTCCACCTCACTTGGACCATACCTTTGGGACCTCAATCAAGGTCAGATGGAGCTGAAATTTGGAGAACATCAAGATGAGATCCCCACCTTTCAGAAAAGTATATTTGATGGGTATGAATAGTCCCCCAAACAGTCACAAAATCTGGTCCAAAAATAACCAGAAATTGTCCAGAAAATTCTAGACAGCAACATGTACTTAGATAAAATTTATTATATAGGTTAAATAAAAAGGAAAACACATTAATGGAGGATGGTGTGGCCTTCCTTAGTGGGCCCCACAAATGTCCACGTCATAATCTAAAGCCAACACACCTTGCATGCATCATTAAGGCAGCAAGTAGGACACCCAAAATCAAACAATGGGCAGTTTGGGCATCCCACCTTGCTGAAATTTATGGATGTCCTAGGCCCACCAAATGAGCCACACACATCAGGAAAAAAAATGAGAGAAAAGAGAGATAGAAGGACAATCCGGCCATAGGAAAAGGGCTCCGCCACTATTGAGCCCTCCCTAGATCAATCACACCCATACATCATACATAGATTTACATTTATAACATGAATCTTGCACATGCATGGCCTATAATTAAAATGCATGGTGAGGATGGTTATAAGGTCTAGATGACCCAAACATAATATGATATGAAAGAAAATGGTCATGATGTGGCCCATAGAGAAAGGCCCCATGCATGGATCATGCATGCATAAGATAGGTCATTAGGCCACAACCATGGGATTGTGTAGGATCTCCACCATTGATTGGTGGGTCATACACTTCCACCATAAAAAAAAGAAAACATCAAGGCTATAAAAAATAGATTTTTACATCTAAAGGGGCACCCACCTCAAAGATGACCACCAAACTTTCACACTAAGGTCCTTTAGCACCAAGGGAGATGGATAAATGGTGGAGATGAGGTTTCAAGGGTTAGATGGTGGGGGATTAAGGAGGAAGGTGGCTGGAAAAATAGAGGAAAATGGACTGGAGAAATGGAAGAAAATTGCTAGAGAAGAAGAGAAGAGAGAGAGAAATGAGAGGGAAAGAGAGGAAAAATCTTTTTAAAGAAAGTAATCATTAACTTATGGTGATACAAACAATGTTGCTAAGGTAGGTTAGGTGTGGGTGGTGTGTAAGGTCTTGATAGTGTGAGTTATGGAGATTTAGGTGGTGTGTGTAGTGTGTGTTGGAACTTGTGCAAAAGAGAGAGTGTGGGCCACATGCACCACTCCAAGGTGGGCCACATGATCGAAATCAAGGGCCATAGAATGAAACCTACACAACTTATGATCCATATATCGGATGGACGCACAAGATGCGGCGTTAGAACCGCGGTAACAATGCGGTCGCAATGGCATAGGTCTCAGCTCGATCCGAGTCGGGTCTACTTGATCGGACTCTGAGATGACCGCAGCACTATCTGAGGGTCGCAGGTCGCCAGAATTCGACCGGTAGGACCGCGAGACCACAAGAAATGAAATGCACACTCTCACACACACATGCACATATGTGAACTTGGGTCGGGCCTCACACCCTCCCAACCGACCACGACACAATGGGAGACGCAGCCTCCTAGTATTTGGCACTCGGGCACTCATATATCAACTCGGTCTCGATGTTGGGGCGCCCTCTGGTACCAAGAAGGTTTAGGGATTTTCACCCAGGGTCATCTATGACAGCCCGTGCTAGAATAAATTTTTGGTGTCCCGTCTGTCCATCCACAATATGCCTGTGGAGTCTACAGCCCTGATGTCGCTAGGGCACACAATGCAAGATACATGAGTCATACAATCCAGTCATGCATCAATCATGCACATACCACGCGCTCATGTGAGATAATCTCCGCCTATCAGGGAGTCTCATAACAATCTGTCTAATGACATATGCAATAGTCAACCATATCTCATAGCAAACATGCAGATATGCGTATGGGCATGTATCATGAGGCTATGTAGTCACATACTCATAATCGGTATCAATAACTGGCATCGACAATCGACCTCGATAATGTGGACATTTCACAAACATTGTCCACGTGGCATGACCCTCATAGAGCCTAACATACAGTGGACCCATGGTTCCACACAAGGGCTAAATATACGACACTATGGGCCTCACTCAAGAACTTAATACACGATACGATGGACTTTTAACATGGGCCTAATAAACATTAACATTACAATAGGCTCCATCGCTCGGCCCTCAATGCATCACAATGGGTCTCATCACATAGGCCTCATATACATCACATTAGGCCTTAAACACAAGCTGAATACACATCACAATGGGCCTTAAATACGGGTAGCATATACATCGCATTGGGCCTCAAACACGTGCCGAATGTACATCATAATGGGCCTCAAATACGAGTCACATATACATCACATTGGGCCTCGACAATCAGAATTCGCAATCAGTCACGATAATCGGCCTCGATCGCTAATCAACAATTAGCCACGACAATCGGAATCAATCGAAAATCAGAATCGAAAAATCGATCATGTTAATCGGGATCGATCAATAATCAGAATCGATAATTTGGTCACATCAATCGAAATCGGTTGATAATTAGAATCGGCAATTCGGTCACGTCAATCAGAATCGTTCGATAATCGGAATCGACAAATCAGTCACGTCAAGCGAGATCGGTCGATAATCAGAATCGACAAATCGATCACGTCAATTGTAATCAATTGATAATCAGAATCGACAAATCCATCATATCAATCGGAATCGGCAATCGGTCATGATAATCGGGATTGACAATCGGAATCGGTATCAGAATCGCCCTCAATAATCGACCTCAACAATCACAATGGGCCTTATATAAGGATCTCATATATCACAATGGGCCGTGTCACATGGGCCTAGTACACATCACATGGGTCACATTACATGGGCCGCATCACATGGGCCTATAAATACATCGCATCGGGTCGCTCAGTGGGCCACACTAATGGACCTCATACACATCAAGACGGACCACAACAATGGGCCACAACCCATGGGCTTCATATGCACAATAAGTGGGCCCTACACATGGGCCTAAAATACATCACAGGTGGGCCCTGCACACCCGAATACATCAAATTGGGCCGCACCATGTGGGCCTCAAACACATCACTATGGGCCTTGCACATAGGCCACAAATTCAAGTAGGTGGGCTCCATCATATGGGCCTTAAATACAAGGCGGGTGGCCCCTATCACATGGGCCTTAAGTGGGCTTGGACCACACTAAAAATTATTTCAATAGTTGTAGGTGCAACATGTGTATCACTGTACACAATCATTCTATGGGGCACATGATTCACAAATGATGATTAGCACCATCCAAACATTGTCTGGCACCGTCCAACACAATCTGGACGGTGTGGATATAATATATATATATATATATATATCATGTAGGCCCCACTGATCTGGACAGATGGGCAGAATGAATATAGAATAATTACATCAAGGCGCGTCCTACACTGTAGGGATGAAACACATAAATTACTGGAGGGGGTCCACGCCCCATGTCAAATAGATGGACGGCTGGATATATAATACCCGCGGCAAGGGGTCCGTCGTCCTTAGTATATGGACAGTGTGGTTATAAGATACATATATCTAGGTGGACCTCACATGAATGGACGGTGTGGGTGTAGAAATACATTAACTTCCATCTTCTTTTTTTTTATTTTCTCACAGATTTTCATACGTGGGGCCCACATCAGGAGAATCCACTCCGTTGGTTGAATTCCTGGACTCAGAACAGGTCTAACAAGCCCCATATCGGATAAGTTTTATGCGTAGAAATATCATAGTGGGTCTAAACAATTAATATCACCCAAAGCCACTAGTTTCCCATTATGGCCCACCAGAGATTCGGTTGGGCTCCATTTTTTGGCTCAACATCTAAAATGAGCAGGGAAAAGGAATGGACAATGTGGATACATTACATACATCATGGCGATGTCCACATAGTTGACCCACCCACCTTAAGATCAAACTGATATTTGTGTTCCGCCTACGTCCAGGCCTGCTACTGGAAAGCAGGCTGGACGGTGCGCCTGGCCCATCTAGCCTTCGTCTAGAGTGGTCCAACCACAGGGACAGTGGGGACACAAGGAATACATCATGGTGATGGCCATGTGGTGGGCCACACAGTCTACAGAAAGTTGGTATTTGTGTTTCTTCATAGCCAAGCCAGCCCACATTCGGGCAGCATGGCTGCTGGATGGTGGTCAGCAAGGTGGGTCAATCCCACTAGATGGACGGTAAGGATATAACAAGCATCATTAGGTGGGTCACTCATCATAAAATAAAGGGAAAGAGAGAGAGAGAGAGAGAGAGAGAGAGAGAGAGAGAGAGAGAGAGAGAGAGAGAGAGAAGCACCCACCTCCATATCTACTCCTTCATCAATCCCTCTGGTCCTCAATCCTTCTAGGATCCTTTTTAATGGTGGAGATAGGCTTCTAATGGCTGGATTAGGAGAGATCTAAAGGTATGAGGGCTGAAAATGGAGCTTGCTTAGGATGTCCATGGCTAGCAATGGAAGTGAAGTAGAAGAGAGAGAAAGAGAGATGAGAGAGAGAGAGTGAAAAGATGGGTTATAAGAGCTTGTAATAATGAGTTTTGAAAAAAATGAAAGCATTTATGGGGTAGGCTAGGTAGGGGGTAGGTTAGGTTGTAGAATAGGGTGATGTCACCCCTAGGATGACATCATCCTCATTATGATTATGGGGAAGCTTGTGCACCATGGCCCGCAATGTTCGGTCCAATGCTATGATCGTGCACAGGCCATATCTTGGGATCTAGACGTCGGATTGATGCACGAGACGTGACATCAGAATCGTAGCGATAACATGGTCGCAATGGCATAGGTCTCGGGTCGAACCGACTCGGGTGTATAGGGTGTGACTCAGGGTCGAGTGCAAATGAAATGTACAGGTCGTGGGTTGTCGAAATTTGACCGAGAGGACCCCGGAGGCATACGAAACTATACGAGCTAGGATATGAGTCTCACAACTCTCCCCTCCTAATAAAAATTTCATCCTTGAAATTTATAGAACAGATAAGGGAAGGAAAAACATCATCAAGTACATAAGTCAAGGCACAATCAATCTACCAAAGGATTAAGATAGCGCTCTCTAATATCAACCTCGCCCTCCCAAAACGCATCATTAACAGTACGATGGTCCAACCGAACCTCAAATCCTGGATCAGAAATGATTGAAACTGGAATACTATGTAGCCTCACAATATCAACGGTACGGAGCTATGTCAGAAAATATCTAAGTTATTCAGACTTGGGGATATAACTATTCTAAGTTCTTAACAATTATAGAGTGCAGGGTAGCCATTAACAGATATGTGATATTATCTTTAGGTATTCCCAAGTTATGCTCTGATACCAACTTTTGTCACGCCCCAAACCCAGAAATCGGATTCACAGGAATCCCGATCACCGAATCCAGTGCCGACAGCCTCCGTAGTACCCCATTCTAGGCTCCTAGCGTCCATTCGCTAGATTCTGATCCTGGGATCCTATAAGGAGGATTTTTATTGTCAATGCACATTTAACTCGTAATAAGCATAACCACGAGTATACCCAAATCAAAAAGGAAACATCATCATCACATATCCACTGATATAAACTTTGAATACAATGCTGAAAGGGGAATTACATATTTCAAAATAAAATCAAAGCTCCAGCAGACAGCTGCATGCTCTGTGCTTAACGCCACTGCAACCTAACATCACCTGCACGCATCTATCCTGCATAAGCTTATAGAAAGCTTAGAGGGTGGTGTAAGTGTGTGCACAAGGTAAGTGTTAAGTATTCAGTGCAATGCCATCATCATATAATATCGAAAATACTGGTAATTCATAAATCGCACAATATCAGAATAAGAAGAAATACTAGCAAGATCATGAATTATCAATGTAAGCAGAAATACTGACAAGATCATAAATCATATGATAACAGAGTAAGCAGAAATATGGACAAGTCCATGAGTCATACAATATCAGAGTACGCAATATAGATCAGCTAGGCGAATGAAGAGTCATAGAGATCCAAATATCTGATGTTGAGGATGCAATACAATGTGTAAATCGTGTTAAGTTCGTTTAGGCCATATAAGTGCAGAAACATAGCAACCCAAAATGCCATATGTCTATGGATGTAATGCAATATGCAATGCAAATGAAATGACTATGCTGGAGTTTGAAGTCAGGATGATAGTACGTAGTATCGCAGGCAATGAGGTTTATCACAGAGGACTTCTATCCAAACCAGTCTCATACCTAAATTTAGATAGTCAGACCCAATGTGGTAAACTCCTGATCTTAGGTTAGTCGCGTGCTCCAACCGAAATCCCGGCCATTGCGAAGGTACACGTAACAAATAGTTGCTCACCTCCATCCCGAGTGGATAGTGAAGGAATGAATGAATGAGTATGCAATTCTTACTTAATAAGTCCACATATCAGTACAGTTCATCTCTAGGATCATCACCGGGATTTACTACACTCAAAATGGCACTGCCCCTCTCCAAGTAGCACAATCTAAGTAAGCTTAAGAAACCTCACTATCTGTTTGACCAATAGTCTGTCAATACCTATCTGGCACGTCAATAGCAGACTTATTTATGAGTTGGTCAAACTCAGCCTAGATATGCCCCCTATCCTTGAGCAGGTAAGGCCACACCCCCTCCTAATCGACCACGACACAATGGGAGACGCGGCCTCCTCGGGAACTCATATAACCACTTAGTCACGATGTTGAGGCATCCTCTGGTACCAAGAGGGTTTAAGGATTTTCACCCAGGGCTATCTATGGAAGCCCGATGATAGAATAAATTTTTGATGTCCCGTATGTCCATCCATGATATGCCTGTGGAGGCTACGGCCCTGATGTCGCTAGGGCACACAATGCAAGATACATGAGTCATACAATCCACTCATGCATCAATCATGCACATACCACGCGCTCATATGAGATAATCTCCGCCTATCAGGGAGTCTCATAACAATCTGTCCAATGACATATGCAATAGTCAACCATATCTCATAGCAAACAGGCAGATGATGTGTATGGGCATGTATCATGAGGCTATGCAGTCACATACTCATAATCAGTATCAATAACCGGTATCGACAATCGACCTCGACAATGTGAACATTTAACTAACATTGCCCACATGGTATGACCCTCATAGAGCCTAACATACAGTGGACCTATGGCTCCACACAAGTGCTAAATATACAACCCCATGGGCCTCACTTAAGAACTTAATACACATTACGATGGACTTTTAACATGAGCTTAATAAACATCAACATTACAATAGGCTCCATCGCCCGGCCCTCAATGTATCACAGTGGGCCTCATCACATAGGCCTCATATACATCACATTAGGCCTTAAACACGGGCTGAATACACATCACAACGGGCCTCATATACGGGTAGCATATACATCATATTGGCCCTCAAACACGAGCCAAATGTACATCACAACGGGACTCAAATATGGATCACATATCATCACATTAGGCCTCAACAATCGTCCTCGATATCTAGCCTCAACAATTAGAATCGGCAATCAATCATGATAATCGGCCTCGATCGCTAATCGACAATCGTCCACGACAATCAGAATCGAAAAATCAATCACATCAATTGGGATCGATCGATAATCAGAATCGATAATTTGGTCATGTCAATCAGAATCGATCGATAATCAGAATAGGCAATTCAGTCAAGTCAATCAGAATCGATCGATAGTCAGAATCGGCAAATCGGTCACGTCAATCGGGATCGATCGATAATCAGAATCGGTAAATCAGTCACGTCAATTGAAATCGATCGATAATCAGAATCGATAAATCGGTCACGTCAATCAAAATCGACAATCAGTCACAACAATCGGAATCGGTATCAGAATTGCCCTCAATAATCAGCCTTGATAATTGTAATGGGCCTTACCTAAGGATCTCGTATATGAAAATGGGCCGCGTCACATGGGCCTAGTACACATCACATGGGTCGCATTACATGGGCTGCATCACATGAGCCTATAAATACATCGCATTGGGCCGCTGAGTGGGCCGCACTAATGGACCTCATATACATCAGGACAGACCACAGCAATGGGCCACAACCCATGGGCTTCAAATGCAAAATAGGTGGGCCCTACACATGGGCCTAATATACATCACAGGTGGGCCCTGCACACCTGAATACATTAAATTGGGCCGCACCATGTGGGCCTCAAACACATCACTATGGGCCTTACACATAGGCCACGAATTCAAGCAAGTGGGCTCCATCATATAGGCCTTAAATATAAGGCAGGTGGGCCCTATCACATGGGCCTCAAGTGGGCTTGGAACGCACCAAAAATTATTTCAATAGTCATAGGTGCAACATGTGTATCACTGTACACAATCATTCTATGGTGCACATGACTCACAAATGATGATCAGCACCGTCCAAACACTGTCCGACACCATCCAACACAATCTGAACGGTGTAGATATAATATATATATATATATATATATATATATATATATATATATATATATATATATATATCATGTAGGCCCCACTGATCTAGACAGATGAGCAGAATGAATATAGAATAATTACATCTAGGTGCGTCCTACATTGTAGGGATGAAACACATAAATTACTGGTGGGGGTCCACGCCCCATGTCAAATAGATGGACGGCTGGGTATATAATACCCGCGTCAAGGGGGGCCGCCGTCCCTAGTAGATGGACAGTGTGGTTATAAGATACATATATCTAGGTGGACCCCACATGAATGGACGGTGTGGGTGTAGAAATACATTAACGATGGTCTCACCTGTCCAGGACGGACAAATAGCTGGGATGTATCGCAGCCTCATGTGTGTATCACACTGTCCAGATGGACGGTGATGATACAGGACATAAGCATCCTAGCCTCATGTGTGTATCACACTGTCCAGATGGACGGTGATGATACAGGACATAAGCACCAAGAGGGTCACACCCACATGTGTAGGGTGGCCATGTCCTTGATGGACAGTATGAAAACACATGTAGGTGGTGAGGTAAGCACACACAATACGGTCAAATCCACCGTCTAGATGGACGGTGAGTAATACATGTACATCACAGTGGCCCCCACCATCCATGTACTGGACGGTGGGACACAACCCATCCATCGGTGGACCCCAGGAGGTGGAGGTGGGCCACCCCACATTGCTCATTATATATATAAATATTATATTATATTATTATATACAAATATATATCATGAATTCAACTTCGAGATGTTTTTTTTTTTTTACGGACGGTCAGGACATGGATTGCATGCATCAATGTGGGCCCCATCTCCACACATGTAGCATGTGTGGAGTGGGTCTCACCTTATGGACGTTGTAGTTATAATACATGCCTCATGACAGGGCCCACATATCCGGCTAACATTAATACAGTCCGCTGGCCCAGGACATAAACGGTCTGGATAAAACATATCAAAGGTGGGTCTAGGTGCCGTGAATAAATAAATCAAGGTGGACCCCACCTCATTAAAAAAAAAAAAAGACGAATGGTATGGATGAAACACAGACCTCAAGATGGCACTGACAGAATTGCTGAGTACAACAGCTATACAGCTAGTGTAAGGTACACTTGCCATTATGTTTCCACAAAGATGGGTCCCATGTGGGGCCCACGATAACGTTATTTCCCACCCAATCTGAGGATAAGGTCCCATTATGAGAGGAAAAACAAACTTCGTAAAGATCCAAAACTTCGGTGACCCAAAAAGGGTTTCAACAGTAGGCGTTCAACCCCCTGCTACTTTAGGTGGTGTGGACAACTTGAGATCCAGGTACTCCTGATTTTTGGGGTATCCCAACAATTAAAGGGTATCCATCAAATAGACGGTGTTGATTTTCAACATGCATGATGGTGGGGCATGTGGTGGGCCCACTGACTGTCCGTTAAACAACAGGACGCTGGCTGCCGCAGCGTCCTGTAGGCGCTGGCAGCAACAGCCTCAACTTCCATCTTTTTTTTATTTTCTCATGGATTTTCATAAGTGGGGCCCACATCAGGAGAATCCACTCCATTGGTTGAATTCATAGACTCAGAACAGGTCTAACAATCCCCATATCGGATAATTTTTATGCATAGAAACATCATAGTGGGTCCAAACAATTAATACACCCAAAACCACTAGTTTCCCATTTTGGCCCGCCAGAGATTTAGTTGGGTTCCATTTTTCGGCTCAACGTCTAAAATGAGCAGGGAAAAGGAATGGACGGTGTGGATACATTACATACATCATGACGATGTCAACATAGTTAACCCACCCACCCTATGATCAAACTGATATAGTTAACCCACCCACCCTATGATCAAACTGATATTTATGTTTCGCCTACGTCTAAGCCTGCTGCTGGAAAGTGGGCTGGACGGTGCGCCTGGCCCATCTGGCCTATGTCTGGAGTGGTCCAACCACTGGGATAGTGGGGATACAAGGCATTCATCATGGTGATGGCCATGTTGTGGGCCATACAATTTACAGAAAGTTGGTATTTGTGTTTCTCCATAGCCAAGCCAGCCCACATTCAGGCAGCGTGGCTGCTGGATGGTGGGCAGCAAGGTGGGTCAATCTCACTGGATGGACGGTAAGGATATAACAACCATCATTAGGTGGGCCACTCATCATAAAAGAAAGGGAGAGAGAGAGAGAGAGAGAGAGAGAGAGAGAGAGAGAGAGAGAGAGAGAGAGAGAAAGAGAAGCACTCACCTCCATATCTACTCCTTCATCAATCCCTCGAGTCCTCAAGCCTTCTAGGATCCTTGTTAATGGTGGAGATAAGCTTCTAATGGCTGGATTATGAGAGATCTAAAGGTAAGAGGGCTGGAAATGGAGCTTGCTTAGGACGTCCATGGCTAGCAATGGAAGTGAAGAAGAAGAGAGAGAAAGAGAGATGAGAGAGAGAGAGTGAAAGGATGAGTTGTAAGAGCTTGTAATAATGAGTTTTGAAAAAATGAGAGCATTTATGGGGTAGGATAGGTAGGGGGTAGGTTAGGTTGTATAATAGGGTGATGTCACCCCTAGGATGACATCATCCTCATTATGATTATGGGGAAACATGTGCACCATGGCCCGCAACGTGCGGTCCACTGCTATGATCGTGCACGGGCCATATCTTGGGAGCTAGACGTCGGATTAACACACGAGACGCGACATCAGAATCGTAGTGATAACATGGTCGCAATGGCATAGGTCTCGGGTCGAACCGACTCGGGTGTATAGGGTGTGACTCAAGGTTGAGCATAAATGAAATCTACAGGTCGCGGATCACCGAAATTCGACCGGGAGGACCGCAGAGGCATATGAAACTGTACGGGTTTGGATATGGGTCTCACAATATAATTCTTTAGAATTCATACGATAATAGTGCGCAAGTGATTGCATTTAGTGCTTTTACGTTGGCATTACTCTCACTTTTCTGAAGAGTGGTCCAAGAGAAATAAGGTGTTATCTCATAGATTTTGACCCATCGATACCAGTCACTTCAGTGGTAGGAGGGGTCCATTCAATCACTATGGTTAGCCACACACTCACATCCATGAATTTTAAGAAAATCCTCGTTCTGGCTTTCTAATAGGCATAATTGGTGCCATCAAATGGTGGAGGCCTTGTCACGCCCCAAACTCAGAAATTGGATTCACAAGAATCCCGATCGCCTAGTCCAGTGCCAACAGCCTCCGTAGTACCCCATTCTCGACTCCTAATGTCCATATGCCAGATTCTGATCCTGGCATCCTACAAGGAGGATTTTTTTATGAACATTTAACTCGTAATAAGCATAACCAAAAGATTACCTAAATCACAAAGGTAACATCATCATCACATATCTACTAATATAAACTTTGAATACAATACTGAAGGAGAAATACATATGTCAAAATAAAATTAAAGTTTCAGAAGACAGCTACACACTACATGCTCAACGCTGTTGCTACAACCTAACATTACCTGCATGCATCTATTGTGCATAAGCTTATAGAAAGCTTAGAGGGTGGTGTAAGTGTGTGCGCAAGGTCAGTGCCAATTATTCAATACAACGTCATAATCATACAATATCGAAAATACTGGTAAGATCATGAATCATATGATATCAGAGTAAGAAAAATTACTGACAAGTTCATGAGTTAAACAATATCAGAGTACACAATACCGATCAGCTATGCAAATGAGGAGTCATAAAGAGTCAAATATCAGATACCATGGATGCAATGCAATATACGATTCCTGATAAGTTCACAAATAACGTCAACCATACCTAGACCATATAAATGTAGAAACACAGTGACCCAAAATGCCATATGTCGCAGATGTAATATAATATGCGGTGTGAATGGAGTGACCATGCTAGAGTGTGAAGTCGGGATGATAGTACGTAGTATCGCAGGCTATGGGGCCCATCACAAGGGACTTCTATTCAAACTAGTCCCATACGTAATTTAGATAGTTAGTATCAATGTGGTAACCTCCTGATCTCAAGTTAGTCGCGCGCCCCAACCGAAATCCTGGCCATTGCGAAAGTACACATAACAAATAGTTACACCCCACTAGCTCAAGTGGATAGTGAATGAATGAGTATGCAACTCCTGGTCAATAAGTCCACATATCAGTACAGTTCATCTCTGGGATCATCATCAGGATTTAGTACACTCCAAATGGCACTGTCCCTCTCCCAGCAGCATAGTCCAAGTGAGCGTAAGAAACCTCACTATCCGCCTAGCCAATAGTCTTCCAATACCTATCCGGCACGTTGATAGCGTACCCATTTACGAGTTGGTCAAAATCAGCTTAGTTATGCCCCCTACCCTTAGGTTGGTAAGGCCACACCTCCTCCCAACCAACCACGACATAGTGGGAGACGCAGCCTCCTTGTATTTGGCACTCGGGCACTCATGTATCCACTCAGTCTCAACGTTGGGCCGTTCTCTAGTACTAAGAGGGTTTAGGGATTTTCACCCAGGGCCATTTATGGCAGCTCGATGCTAAAAATTTTGGTGTCCCATCTGGCCATCCACGACATGCCTATGGAGGCTACAACCCTGATGTTACTAGGGTGTATAGTAATCACAACACAATGCAAGATGCATGAATCATTTAATCTAGTCACGCATCAATCTTGCGCATGCCATGCGCTCATATGAGATAACCTTCACCTATCAGGGATTCTCATATCATCCTGCCCAATGACATATGCAATGGTCAATCACATCTCATAACAAACATGCAGATAATACATATGGCATGTATCATGATGTTATACTGTCACATACTCATAATCGGTATCAACAATCAGCCTCGACAATATGGACATTTAACCAACATTGCCCCCAAGGAATGGCCCACATAGAGCCAAACATATAATGGGCCCACGGTCTCACATAAGGGTCTAATATATAACATAATGAGCCTTACTCAAGGGCTACATATGCACAACAGGTGGGCCCTGCTGATGGGCCTCAAAGACATGGCATGTGGGCCCTGCACATGGGTCTCGAATACATCAAATGGGTCATGCATCATGGGCCTAATACATATCACAATGGGCCTTGTCCATAGGCCACAAATACATCACAATGAGCCTCAACTACAGATCGCATATACATCATATAGGTCTCGATAATCGACCTTAGCAATCGAAATCGACACTCGGAATCGGCCTCTATACTAGGCCTCGACAAATCCGAATTGGCCTCAATACTTGGCCTCGACAAATTGGAATCGGCTAATGCAATCAGGATCAGCCTTGATACTCAGAATCAGCCATCAAAGTTGATGAGAATGGCCTAACAAGGCCTATGGGAAGGTCACAATGAGGATATCAAACCAACATTGCTCCCAAGGCATGGCCCACCATAAACTTCATTAAATAAATCATGGTGGAATCACACATTATAATGGGCCTCATGTACATCCCGTTGGGCCTCGACCCAAGGGCTCCAAATACATCAAATGGGCTGCATCACATAGGCCTCATATATATATATATATATATATATATATATATATATATATATATATATATATATATATATATATATATATATCCAGGTGGGCCTCAACATCGGGCCTCATATATCACATTGGGCCTAATCAAATGGCCTAAAACAATGGGCCGAATCAACTGAGCTAAGTCAAATGGGCCGAGTTGAATGGGCCGAGTCAAATGGGCCCAAACCAACCACACCATTTAATTATAGATAAAGATCATTTTAGAGCATTATTTAAAATTTATATCCAAAGGATCATATGGACCATACCACAAATAATAGTGGTGGTAAAAGATCCCACTGTTAAATTCCAGTGAGACCTACCATAGTATTTAATTCCATCAAGTCTGTTCATAAGTTCACAAAGACAAGGTGTTAAGAGGATAAACAAGTATCATATTGGTCCAAGACTTCTGTACCCAAATGGGGTTTCAATGGCAGGCATTCACTCCACTATGTTCTGTAGTGTGGTCCACCTGATAACTAGATCTGTCTCATTTTTATCTCAAGCCTTAAAATAAACTTTTAAAGTGGTTGAACGGCTTGGGTGCAACACATGCATCATGGTGGGTCCCACTGTCCAGTGGTATGGACAGTGAGGACTGACCACATACATCATTGGTGGTTCCCACTAAATGGACTGACGGTGTAGGTATCCATACATGCATCAGCGGGTCCCACGTGGGGCCCACCATAATGTTTATTTCCACCCACCTATTGGTACAGTCACACAAACCGGCCTAGTGACTGAAAGGCTATCAAAATTTGACATCTTATAAATAGTTCAGATCGATTAGCTCAGGAAATAAATCTAAAAATAAAAAACAATGAGCTATTAGGCTCTGATACAACTTGAAAAGGTTGACCTATATGTCCTAGAGAGGGGGCGGGGGGGTTAATAAGACTATGCCAAATTAAAATGATAATAGTAGAATTTAATCAATTAAAGGAAAAATAGCACTATAATCAATCCACAATAATGAAATGTAAAACAACCTCAAATTTCTAGTATTGAGAGGTTGATACAAATGTTGTTCTAAGGACAACCTTACATCATAAAAACAAAGGATTTATGGTAGGACAACCTTACTAGAACGATTTGTGTATCAAAATCTCAAACTGAAGAGGAATAAAAAGGAAACAACTAAAAAGGAAATCTAAGCTATTACAACATTCCCCATAATGCTTGAAATGTAAAGATTATAACATTCACATTCACAAATACATCACACAATCTTAAATGATAAAAGATATATCAAATAAACCACACATCCACAAAACACAAAGAATTATAGTGGTTCGCCTATGTGTACACCAAATATTAAACAACAACCACACAGCTACTCCACTCCTAATATCCTCACACAATGGATATTAACATTTACTATGAAAATAGGTTTTTCTAGGTTCACTTAAAATCCTTACAATTGTGTCTTTCAAGTGGGCTTACACAATTCAAAAAAACCCCACGCTTTGAGTTTTTTAAACCTCCTAAGATAACTAAAAGAATGAGATTTTTCTGGCTCAATCTTAAAAGAAACCAAAATAAAGGAAATTACAATAATATAAAATACCTAGATATTCTCCTTTTGTTGCAGCGCGGAAGAACAAAGTCAGAGTAGAAGTTTAACGTTGAAGTTCAATGTTCAAAATCACTTATGAAATGGTTCTAAGTTCTAAATTGATTTTAAATTAAATCAAGTTGGGCTAACTCTATTCAATTTTGATTCCAAGAAGTAGGAATAATCCCTCTTTTAAATCAGATTGGAATGCAGAATACAAAATTAAATATAAAAAGCTAATAAAAGAGAATATGAAATATGCACAATATAGCTTAAGAAGTTTGCAAACATCTCTCAGAGTGATGTCTTGAGTTTTCTTGAATTGAATTATCAAACTCTGAAAATCATGCTCTATTTATAGGTGAACAAATCGCACTTACAACTGGTCATAGTACCAACGAACTTTTAAAATTTTGAGTGCGATTAGATAAATTCATTCCATGACTGCTCGTAGGCCTTGCACGACCGATTGTGTGACCTTCACGACTGGCCGTGACCTGTCCACGATTGGTCGTGAGGAACCAGAAATAGTTGTTGGAGTTTGAGTCATAGCTGTAGGACTAGTCGTGAATGAATCATGAACTATTCACACGACCAGTCGAGCACTCTCCAGGACTAGTCATGGCTTAACAAAAATTTTTAAAAATATTCAACAAACTTAGGACTAGTCTTGAAATTTCTTGGACTAGTCGAGCCAACACTAGGACTAGTCGAACAGTGTCTAGGACTAGTCAAAGAACAGACCAAATACTTATAAAATGAGTAATTGAATTATGTATTCAAAATGACCTACCCTAAGGTCAATCTAAGGCCATGCAGACCTTGTTAGTGAAGAATGAACATTGAACCTTCTAGTCACTCTTTGAAGTTTGCGAAGCTTGATATCTCGAAACATAATGAAGCTTGTACTTGAGATCTTTTGAAGCTTGAATTTATAGTACTTAAGTTGTACTTCAACTTGAGTCTTAAGTATGAATAGTTCACTTGTCTTTCCATGTCACTTTAAAACATTAAAATTTGAAGCTTAAAGGAGTGAACAATGTATTTAACCTTTCTTTTCTTGAAGTAGATCTTTATTCTTGACTTGAAGCATTGTCCTTATACATGTATGCATTGCCTTGAACATATATAACAATATGCTACACAAGACATAGATAGTGGTTTTGGCACTATAAAATTTGACAATCAAAGGAGCAGGAAACTATAACACTTATAGGGTCCACTATGTGTTAGGCTCTATGTGGGTCATTCCTTGGGGACAATGTTGGTTAAATGTCCACATTGTTGAGGTCAATTGTCTATGCCGGTTATTGATATCGATTATGAGTATGTGACAGCATAACATCATTATACATGACCATACACATCATTTGCATGTTTATTATGAGATGTGAATAACCATTGCATATGTCATATTATAAATGGTTTATGGGACTCCCTAATAGGTCGAGTTATCCCACATGAGTGCACGGTATGTGCAGGATTGATATATGATTGGACTACATGACTCATGCATCTTGCATTGTGTGATTATGATTATTGTACGCCCTAGCGACATTAAGGCTGTGACCCCCACAAACATGTCATGGATGGCCAAACCGAATACTGAAAATATTTGGTTCGAGCATCTGGGCATTTTGGATGTCCGTGGGTAAAAGTCCCTAAACCTTTGAGGCTAGGAGATGCCCCAACGTCTAGAGCGAGTGGATAAATGAGCGCCTAAGTATCAAATACTAGGAGGCCGCGTCTCCCACTGTGTCATGGTCAGTTAGGAGTGGGTGTGGCCTTATCTGCCCGAGGGTAGCGGGCATAGCTAGGCTAAGTTTGACCAGCTCATGAATGGGTCCACTATCGACGTGCCAGGTAGATATTGACTGACTACTGGCCAGGAAGATGGTGAGGTCTCTTCCACTTACATGGTCACGGGTCAGTGGGCGGTGATTGCATGTAGAGTGTATAAACTCCGGTGATGATCCCATAGATGTACAGTATTGATTTGTGGACTGATTGAGCGAGAGTTGTATACTCAGCATTATAATCATTCATTCATTCACTCACTATCCACTTGGGGTGGTGGTGTGTAAAAAATTATTATGTGTACTTTCATAATGGCCAGTATTTTGGTTGGGGCAGCAACTAACCTGAGATTAAGAGCTTACCACATTGAGTCTATCTATCCAAATTTAGGTATGAGACTGGTTTGGATAGAAGTCCTTTGTGATAAGCCCCATAGCCTGCGATATGACGTACTACCATCTCGACTTCACACTGCAGATTGGTCATTTCATTCGCACCACATATTGGATATTGCATTACATCCTCGACTTACGGCATTTTGGGTTGTTATGTTTCTGCATTCATATGACTTAGATGAGGCTGATGGTATTCGTAGCTTTTCAGAATTGCATATGATATTGCATCATCAGTATCTGATATTTGACTCATTATATCTTCTCATTGCATAATTGACCTACATTACTTTCTCATTATATGACATTGGCTTGCTATATCTTTTCATTGCATGTCCTGGATAAGGTTGATGATATTTTTATGGACTTGTCAGTATTTCTGCTTACTCTGATATTGTATGGTTCGTGAACTTACAAGTATTTCCATTTACTCTGATATTATATTCTGAGCACGCATATACTACTCACACACTTACACCACCCTCTAAGCTTTCTATAAGCTTATGCACGATAGATGCATGCAATTAACGTTAGGATGTAGTCGTAACTAAGCAAGAGCAGGAGTGTGCAGCCGAGCCTTGTGAAGATTTTATTATATGCATGTATTTTTTCCTTTCAGCATTGTTCTCAAATGATTATATTAGTGGATATGTGGTAATGATGTTGTTCTTATGATTTGGGTATACTTGTGGTTATGCTTCTTACGAGACAAATTTATATTAAAATTCTCCTTGTAGGATTCCAAGATAAAAAAACTGGTGTATAGGCACTAGGAGCTGAGAATGGGGTGCTATGGAGGCTATCGGTACCGGATTTGGTGATCGAGAATTTTATAAGCCCGGTTTCTGAGTTTGGGGCATGATAATATATTTATAATTTCAGTTTCAATTCCAACTCAAATGCACCATGTTCATGCCCTAATTGCATCAAATTATGTCTAATGGAAGGAATCATTTAAATTATCCTGAGTTACCTGCAATTAAACCTTGCCTTAGTAAAACCAGAGCCTCCAAGACCATCTAATAATGCTTGTGAAATGAAGGTTGACTGTTATGAGGCATGGTCTAGATCTAATAAAATGTGCCTCAATGTAAGACCCGTATCTTGATCCGTACCGTTCCGTAGACTTCCACGGTCTTACCAGTCGAATTCCAGCAACTTCGACCCTTAACCGATATTTACACACGACCCTGATTCATATGTCGTCAACCCGTATCGATTCAACCCAAGACCTTTACCCTAGCGACCGTGCCATCGCTGCGGTTTCGATGCCGCGACTTACGCGCCGATGCGATACCTTGGTCAAGAGATGTGGGCCAATGTTCGGTGTGAGAAAAATGCCACGCGTTACGAAACTCAAGAGAATCTCTATGAGGTGTCACATCAATCCCATCAATCAATCAATTCTCATCACATCACATGTCAAGTACATGTCAAGTACACATCACCTTTCACCTTTTCCCAAACAAGCCTCAAAAGTTAAAAGTTTCTTACACAAGCCATGCTTCTCTTACACAAAAGGCCACAAAGTCAAAAAAATTTTACACCCATCACTCACCACATTTATCCATCACCCATCTCTCTTTCCCTTTACAACTCTCTCTCTCTTTCTCATTTTCAAACTCATTCCAAGCAACCAACCCCCCCATAAGTATGAGAATTCTCCCTCTTTCCAAAACTCCAAGTGTGGCCCACCTCTCCATCCCAAGATCTACCATCCTAGCCATCCATTTCTCATTTCCTTCATTGAAATCAAAGCTAAGGTGCTTAGGAATCCCTAGGAGCAAGAAGATCGAACGGTGGGTGCTAGATAATAGTATTTTTTCATATTTTTAAGATGGGCCAAGTGAGGCCAAACGATCAATGGTTTGGATCACATTTGGGACCCTAAGATGTGGCCAATGGCCCACTAGGATCATCATGATCATTCCATGATGGGGCCATTTTCCATGGACCCCATCATGATGATTTTCTTGCATTAAAAAGGTCATCTAGACCATCCATATTGGTGGGGAGAGGATCTCCACCGTTGACTTTTGATTTTGATGAATCCATGTGTAGAGGGATCCATTGATGTATGATTTCACATAAGAGAGGGCTCATAGTGGCGGAGCCCTCCATCACAAGCGTGTCCCACTCTCTATCTCTCTCTCTCTTCTTTTCTTTTTTTTAAAAATATATTTTGTGTGATGATTTGGCCGTGTGGCCCACTTGGATGGACCCCACCATACAATATGTATTTTATCCAAGTGATCCTTAAGTGGAGGCCCACTTTATATGTATTATATCTACACCATTCGTCATTCAGTGGCCCACCCGAGCAAGGCCTACCTTGCTACACGTTTTGTTACACAGACCGTCCACGTCCAAGGACTTCCCTGGACATGAAATGAAAACACAAATATGAGCTTGTTTAAGCTCTTGGGAAGGGCCACACACATAGGCCCCACCTTAATGCGTGTATCCATGCCGTCCATTCCTTTCACCAACTTTATTTAGGTGTTGAGCCAGAAAATGAGATTGATCGGAGCATCTGGTGGGCCATAACTTAGCAACTGTGATCTCCACCATCTAAAGTTTCCTAGATTTTTTTTTATGCTGAAAAATGTCCAATATTGGACTCGTTGGGCTTGTTTTGAGCCAGGAAAACTAGTGGACGGAGTGGATTCCCAATGAGTGGGCCCCACATGTGAAATTTCACAAGATAAAAAAAAAATAATTTTAAAACATGCAGCAGTATTGCTGCTGCTACTGTCAGAAGGGTGCAGGCAGCACCTGCTGCGTGCGATAGGCGGACGGACGGGCGGGTAGAAGTTCACGGCTCTGCTCTGGGCCCCACCATGATGTATATCCTATATCCACACCATTCATGAGGTGGGCCACTCCCAAAAGTGGGCCCCCTCCAAAGATCAGCTGCATTCAAAGCTCAGGTGGCCCACAACATAGGAAATAGTGGTGATTTAGTGGCTGCCCTTGAAATTCTTTTTGGGCCCATAGAAGTTTTGGATCAAGTTAAAATTTGTATTTACCCTTCATCTAGGTCTGTACGACCTTACCAACAGTTTGGATGGAAAATATATGTTATGGTGGGCCCCACATGGGACCCACAGTGGTATATTTGTTTTATTCACACCGTCCACCATGGACAGTGGAAACCACCATGGTGCGTGTGTCTTCACCACACCATCCAGGGCTGGACGGTGGGACCCCAATGATGCATGTGTTCTCTCCATGCTACCCATCCATGTGGACCCCCCACCATGATGCATGTGTTACATCCAACCATCCAACCATCCAACCATTTGAAAGCTCATTGCATGAGCTAAAGAAAGAGTTAGATCTAAAGTTCAAGTGGACCCCACCATTTAATGTTCTGGTCAATGATGTCCACCGTTCAAAACTTTCTAGAGACCCTAGTAGCTTTCTTTTAAGTTATATTTGCTTCCACTTCATCCATTACTATATTAATTTATGGTCAGGTGGATGGAAAACATATGTTATGGAGAGCCTTAGAAACTTTAATGGTGACAATCATTACCACCACTTATGTTTGGGTGTGGCCCATTTGATGTGCATGAGGCCCGTCTTAATGTACTTATGGCCCATGGGTTGAGGCCCACTTGTTATGTTAGAGGGCCAATGGGCTAAGGGCCATTGAGATGTACTAGGGCCTATGAGTTGAGGCCCATTTGATGTGCATATGGGGCCCAATTGGTGAGGCCCATTTGTTACATATAAGACCCATGAGAATAGGCCCATTTAATGCAATCTTAGGCCCACGGGTTTTGACCCATTGTAATGCACATAAGGCCCATTGGTGCGAACCATTGATGTGGCCCATTTAATGAGTAAAAGGCCCATATGATATGGTCCATTTGATGTATTTAAGGCCCAATGGGGTGTACCTAAGGTCCATTACAATGTGTGATCCCAACCTGGTTTACGTAATGATATTCACTACGGGTTATACCTTGGGAGCAATGTTGGTTTGACGTCCATATTGTGAGTATAATGTTGGTTAAATGTCCATATTACGACTCTCCCTAAGGCCCATTGATAGGCCCATACTTGTTGTATGCAAGCCGTCTAGGTCAGCTGTGTTGTAAGGATAGGGCATTACTTTATAACATGTGCAGTATAGTTCCATGACTCATGATCATACGCATCATATGTATGCTTGATATGAGAAATGACTGATCATAGCATATGCCTTCGGACAGATTATTTATGGAGCCCCGATTAGGCGGTGTTACCCTACAGGAGCGCACGATACACGCAGGATTTATTGCATGATTGGATAGTGTGATTCATGCATTTCACATTGTGTGATATGGTTATTGTACGCCCTAGCGACATCGAGGTCGTAGCCTCCACAGACAGATAGTGGTTGGCAAGATGGATATCAAAAATTTCATTCTACATGGGGTGCTATAGATATCCCTGGGTGAAAGTTCATAAACCCTTATGGTACCAAGAGGTTGCTCCAACGTCTAGACCGAGTGGGTAGATGAGCGTTGAGTCCGAATACCAGATGGTTATGCTCTCCACCGTGTCGTAGTCGGTTGGAAGGGGATGCGGCCTTACCCGCCCGAGTGTAGGGGGCAATGCTAGGCTGAGTCTGACCAGCATGAGGAATGGGCCCGCTATCGACGAGTCGAGCCCGATATTGGCAGAAGGATAGTGAGGTCTCTTCCACTAACCTTATTGCGTGTGATGAGGCGGTGATCTGGTTTAGAGTGTATTAAACCCTAGTGATATCCCAGATTTGAGCTGTATTGATATGTGGACTTATATGAGGATTGTATGCTTGACTTGCATCTTCCATCGCATAGCCCTGGTATGGCCGACATCATTCATGATTTACACGCATAGCCTTGGTAGGCTAACGGTATTCATGGATCCATTAGTATATTCTGCATTACTCTAATATTGCATTACTACCTTGCGCACACACTTTCACCACCCTCTAAGCTTTCTATAAGCTTATGCACGACCGTCGCGTGCAGGTGACGTTGGGGTGCAGCAGCGCTGAGGCAGGAGCACTTTGCAGATCATTTTAGAGTTTTTGTTCTTCATCATTGTATTTTCCTTTATGCTCATTGTACTTGTAAAGTTTTTTATCATAGTAGAAATATAATGGAGTTTTTGGTTGTTGTTTGTGGGTTATGCCTTTGGTTATGCTTATTACGAATCAAACTGACATTGAAAATTCTCCTCGTAGCATCCCAGGATCGGAACCTGGCGAATGGGTCCTAGGAGCTAAGAATGGGTTCTACGGAGGCTGTCGGCGCCAGATTCGGCGATCGGGAATTTTGTGAGCCCAGTTTCCAAGTTTGGGGCGTGACACTTAAAATCATAAAGTATTCGATTTCTAAGTCAATGAGGGGTGTCATGCCTAATTTAAATAAAGTCAAAGTTTTCTTGGCTGAAATGGGAAACCGATTCAAGAAATCGGATAAGGCTTAAGTGGGTTTTCTGCTGAACAAATTAACCTGCTCATCCTATGACATAAAAGGAAACATTTGTGAATACATTATAGAGCAGATTGAAGTTGTATCTAAGATCTGCTCTTTAGGACTAGAATTACAGATGACCAACTAGTTCACCTGGTCATGAACAACTTATCTCCTCAATACGGTACGTTTCTAGTGAACTATAATACTCTAGAGGATAAATGGACATTAGACAATCTGATTTCTCAGTGTGTTCAAGAGGAGGATAGGATCAAGTTGATAAGCAAGGTACAAAATATTAATTTGGTGACCTCAGGAAATGGATATGGACATGGACATAAAGTAAAAAAATAAAATGAATTAAGGTTCTAATAATAGATCCTCAAGTCCTTCGGTAGGAAATCATGAAAATCGACCTGAGAATGGATCAAACCGCAAGCAAGAAAAAGGAAACAATTGCTTCTTTTACAAGAAGTCGGGCCATCAAAAGAAAGATTGTGTGAAATATAAGCAATGGATCATAAAGAAGTGTAATAATTCTATTCTAGCCTATTTTGAATCTAATTTAACCGATGTGTTAATAGATTCTTGGTGGATAGATTCGGGAACTACTATTCACATATATACTTCTATGCAGGATTTTCTATATACCAGGCCACCAATTGATGCAGAGCACTTAGTATATGTAACCAATAGTGTTAAAGTTAACATGGAGGCAATTGGAGTTTATAAGCTTAAGTTAGAGTTAGGTTATTCATTAGATTTGGTAGATATATTTTGTGTGCCTTCTATAAGGCATAATTTAGTCTTTATTTCTCGTTAGACAAATTGGGATATTCATTTCAGTTTGTGAATAAATGATTAACTATTTACTTTAATTTGACTAAAGTTGGCACTGACTCTATGATGAATAACCTATACTAGTTAGACTTGAATGCTTCACACGTCTATAATGTTAATGCCTCGCACAGAAATAAAACATAATCTAAACGAAGACTAGATTATGAGAATTCCTCCATGTTATAGCATAGGCAGTTGTGCCATATATTTCATGAGAAAAAGGATAAGATTGTGTGAGTAGAGATTCTTCATTCTCTAGACTTCTCCGACTATAAAGTGTGCATTATTACATAAAAGGAAAACAAACCAAAACTAGAAAGAAATGTGCAACAAGGAGTGTGGGACTCTTGGAGGTAATACATACAAACATTCGTGGACCATTCCCTAAAGCATCCTGGAGTGGACAAAAATATTTTATTACTTTATTAATAACTACTCTCATTTCGGGTATCTCTATCTTATTAATAACAAATCAGATGCCTTAGATGCTTTTAAAATCTATAAGGTCGAAGTTAAAAATCAACTCGATAAGAAAGTTAAAGTCATCAAATCTGACTGTCGTGGCAAATACTATAGTAGATATGACAAATCAGGATGCAATCCATAGCCATTCGCTAGATACCCACAAGATTGTGGCATTGTCGCCCAATACACTATGCATGAGACTCCAGAGTAGAATGGTGTGGCTAAATGGCATAATGACACCCTTATTGATATGGTGTGAAGCATAATAAGCAATCCGACATTACTAGATTCTCTGTGTGGTGATACGATCAAAACTATAGTTCATATCCTTAACAAGGTCTCTGGTATGGATATAAGCAAAATCCCTTTTGAGTTGTGGAATGCGAGAAGACCAAGTCTCCGATATCTGTATGTTTAAGAATGTCTTGTTAAGGATAAAATTTATAACCCACATAAAAGGAAGCTTGATCCTAAAACCATAAGCTGTTTCTTTATTAGATACCCAGAAAGGTCAAAGGGTTACCGATTCTATTGTCATTTCAACTCTATCATGATTGTTAAAACTAGGAATACCAGGTTCATTGAGGACACTAAAAATAATAGGAGCATGAACCCTAGGAACTTTGTATTTGAGGAAGAAAGGATTGTAACTCATGTCATAGTCACTGCAGATCACGTGGATATGAATGCGGCAGTCGACCCTGCAATTACTGTAGAACACAACGTTGAACCTCATGAACAACCCACTGATGAAGAAAATTAAAATCACACCCAAGAGGCTGAGCCATTGAGAAGATCCGTAAGAGAGAGAAGGCCTGTAAATCGATATGATTATATTATATACTTACAGGAGCATAAGTTTAACATAGGAATGG
This sequence comes from Magnolia kwangsiensis, assembly GCA_037074715.1. Classification (NCBI taxonomy): domain Eukaryota; kingdom Viridiplantae; phylum Streptophyta; class Magnoliopsida; order Magnoliales; family Magnoliaceae; genus Magnolia; species Magnolia kwangsiensis. Next base: position 107,790,561 of record CM073573.1, on the reverse strand, counting down.
AAAAGGATCCTGAATCCTTTATACAAGTCAAACAAAGTGATGACCATTCTTGTTGGATTAATGCCATGAAGGATGAGTTGAAATCCATAAGGGATAATAAAGTGTGGGATCTTATTAAGTTATCCTTCTGAATAAAGCCAATTAGTTGTAAATGGATATTTAAAACTAAGTAAAAATCTGAGGGTAATGTCAAAAGATATAAATTCAGACTTATCACTAAGGTTTTTAACCAGCATAAGGGCATTGACTTTGAGGAGACTTTCTCACCAATATCTAAGAAAGACTCTTTCAGGATCATAATGGCTCTTGTAGCTCATATGGATTTAGTGTTACATCAGATGGATGTAAAAGATAATATTTCTTAATGAGGATCTAAATGAGAATATATACATGTTACAACCTGAAAGTTTTGTAACCCATCGCTCAGAACAATTGGTTTATAAACTAAAGAAATCCATCTATGAGTTGAAACAAACATCACAAAAATGGTACCTAAAGTTTTATGAAGTAATTTCCTCATATGGTTTTGTAGAAAACACTGCAGATGAATGCATCTACATTAAAATCAGTAGGAGTAAGTTTGTGATGATGATTTTGTAGGTTGATGACATTATGTTGGCTAGCAGTGACATCAAAATGTTAAGTGACACCAAGAAAATTTTTCTCTTAAATATTTGAAATGAAGGATCTTGGTGATGTCTCTTATGTCATCGACATTGAGTTCGTCATGACAGATCCTGTGGACTACTCAACCTGGCACAGAGGATCTATAGTACTAGGGTACTCGAAAGGTATGGGATGTAAAATTGTTCTCCTAGACAATCGCCTATTATAAATGGTGATAAATTTGACCAATTTTAGTGTCTTAAAAATAATTTGGAAATAAATTGAATGAAGGAATTTTTGTACGCATCAGTAGTAGAGAGCATCATGTATGCTCAAGTCTGTACGTGACTGGATATTGCCTTTGTTGTTGGAATGTTGGGCAGGTATCTATCTAATCCAAGACTATAATATTGGATAGCTACAAAGAAAGTGTTGTGGTATCTACAAAGAACAAAGGACTTCAGAATGATAGACAGAAGATTTAATCATTTGGAATTGATTGGATACTCAGATGCAGATTATGCTAGCTGTGTTGACACTAAGAAGTCCACTTCATGCTACATCTTCATGATGGTCGGAGGGGTTGTGTTATGGAAAAGCATGAAACAGTCTACCACATCCTCATCCACCATGGAAGCTAAACTCATTGCTTGTCATGAGGCATTGAATCAAGCATTATTGTTACAATGTTTATTCTCAGGTTGCGGGTATTAGATCATATCATGAAACCATTAAGAATATTATGCAATAATTCAGCGGTGATTTCTTTCTCTAGTAACAACAAGCATTTATCAAGGTCGAGGCACATCGACATCAAGTATCTTGTTATAAAGGAAAGAGTTCAGAATCATCAAGTATATTTATAGTTCAATGACACTAAGCAGATGATTGTAGATCGACTCATTAAATGGCTCTCTATCACGCTATTTCATGAGCATATAACATCCATGGGAGTCATTGATCCCATGGGTGTTTTCAGTTAGTAAGAACTGGAGCGTGTTTTATTTTCATAGACATTGAAGAGATTTCATTTGATAAAGTTTTGATGATTTTGATATAAACACTACCAAAAAATCGAGTAAAGGCTACAGATGTTGAAAGCTTTTGGCTACAGATAAAATCTGTAGCAATTTTACTGTAGATTTAATCCGTAGGTAAATCCTCCTTAATCCGTAGCTAAATCCTACATCTTCACCATAACATTATTAGAAATTGATGGTACTTAAAGGGCTCCATGAGGCCCATTAGAATATATGTGTTTGATCTAAGCCGCCCATAAATTCAGATATATAATTTTAGTGGATGAGCTCAAAAATTATATAGATTGAAGGTCTAAATGGACCACACCATAAGAAATAATAAAAATTAAATTTTTATTGTTCATATGTTGTGTGGTCTGCTTATAGCTTCGATCTGACTCATTTTTTGCATCAACCCTTAAAATGATACTTTAAAATTAATGGATGGAGTGGATAAATAACATATATCATGGTGGGCCCCACGGTCCTAAAACTAGGCCCTCTTAAAGTGACGTCCGTCATGTGCCCTCCCCTAAAATGAAATCCGTTGCATCTGCCCTTATCTCCCGCAAAACCCACGTACCATTTGCGTCCACCCTTTCCATTGCCTTCTTTCAATTTGCCTTCCGTCTCTCTCTCAAAACCCCAGAACAGGGTTTTCAGGGTTTTCCCTCTCCCTATTTTCCCCACCCCCTGAAACAACCATAACAAACCCAATCTCTCCTTCTCTTTCAATCCCTCCTCCATCATGTCGTGGCCCTTGAATCCTCTCTCCACCACATCTATCCTCCTCCTCATTCTCATTCACCTCCTCTCTCTCTCCGAGACGTCGCCGCTCGCACCATCTAAACTCATTTCTGATCTTTCCTTGCCTGTCGATCCCAAACCCTCAGAAAACTCAAACACCTTGCCTCTATCAAATCTAATCTTGTTGCCCTCAAATCCTCTCTCTCAGACAAGACCCAACTCCATAGACTGGATGCCCTCTCACAGAAAATCACCACTCTGCTCCAAAAGCTCGAATCCATTCAGGGCGGTGACTCAATGATTCGGGAAGGGAAAAGGGCAATAAACGGTGATCTGATTCAGCTATTGCAATACGCTAATGGCATGACAGCGAAAAGGCAAGAGACTCCTTCCAAATCAATAAACAAGGTAAGATTTTCAAAGAATGGTATTCGATCCAGAGCTTTGGCCAATGCTTGGGAGCCATTTCCAAGCATTCAAGCTGTCGAAAATGGTTCCAGCATTGATCATCGGGTTCTGTGTGATGATCAAAGATATTTAGTGGATGAATTGTGCAGAGAAATTAAATGCATTGAAGGGTTATCCAGGGTTCTTTTGAATGATGAGGAAGGGCTTGACGTTGAGCTGGAAGGATTTCAATAGATCAGTGATGATTAAAGAAACCCTAAAAAGAATTTGAAGGGTGAGGGAATTTTTGGAATGAGTGAGATCTACCAGGGTTAAAATGAGAATTTGGGTTTGTCTGCTGACCCAACTATGCCTGGGAAGGCTGCTGAGGGCAGTTTTGGAATGAATGGGATCTACCAGGGTCAAAATGGGAATTTGGGTTTGTCTGCTCCATTACCTGTGCAGATGGAAGAGATTAGTGGAAGTGATTTGGGCAAAAAAAAGAAGTTTACCAGGGTGATTTGGTGAAGGATGGGGGCTGCTACGCTCCAAACTCCATCGGCATTTGAGTAATTATAAGCTCTTGAACACTGGATTCTGTGCACATGCACCCATTGGTTTAGTGATCCGACCGGTTGTTCTATTAGGCCTGACATGGGTTGGGGATCATCTAGAAACCTCCCAGATTGGAAGATCCTAGCTATTGGTCAGCCTATCATTCCACTAAATACAAACCTTATCTACTCAGAGCCACCATGATGATTGGTTGTGATCTTCCTATCTGGAAGATTTCTTAGGCATCCTGAATCCATGGCGGGCCATCAGTCAATGGTTTGGATTGCCAACAATGGGCCCCACGTGTGAGGAATTTTGTGCGTTAAGAAATGATACAATGGCTAGTGAACATGAACTTATAATTCCCTCTTGTACCAGCCAGCATTTGGCTATTTTGCATTATTAAGCTATAGGTTTGTTTAGTAGGCTTTATGTAGGTGTAGTTTTCTCAATCTGTGATATGGGTGTGGAGAGATTCTTGTGCTTTATTTTGCATTGCCAAGCTATAGGTTTGTTTTGTAGGCTTTATGTAGGTGTAATTTTGTTAATCTGTGATATGGGTGTGGAGAGATTCTCTTGCACCCATTGGTTTGGTGATTTTGGGATAGTCTATCCACTGCCGGGCCCATTAGATCAACGGTTAGGATAAGGACCCTATACAAACCAAGGACCCATGGTTTCTATGCATATGTTCAGCCAAGGATGGTGATTGCATAGCATCTCTTCGTAAATACCATATATGAATCATACAATTGCATCACTAATGGACTAGCATATGGTTTCGTGATTATTAATATCTTAATAACTAATAAGAAATGAAGGGTGATGTAGTGGGGTAGTAACATACTGAGACTAATTTCTTTCTTATAATCAGTCAAGATGCTCTATATGGCTCATTACTAATCACACTACCATAGATTGTTATAAATTGGCTAATGTTAATTATGGAATTGTGGAATATTATTGATTTCCCCTTTCTTTTTTAGCTCAATGGTAGACAAACTACATTTCAACATTAAGGTCTCGGGGTCTGGAATTGCACTTGTTCCGTGCAAATTCCATCCGGCGTTTGTAAATGACCAAAGGATTGGATGAATACAAGTATCATATCATCTAGTCCCAACAGTAGAAACTGCGAGATTTCTGGTGAAGATACACTGCAACTTTTGCAATTGGAATCCATTATTCCAGTAGGCCTTGAGAACTCAACAATCAAAATACCATTTCACAATTTGGGTTTTTGATTTGTTGGGATTGTATATTTGTTATTAGTTCTTGGTTTTTTATTTTTAATAATTTGCAAATGCGAATTCTTTATGATTTTTGAATTTCCAGATTGCAGGGTGTATGGTTGCTCTACTGGTAGTGGCTTCTACTCTGCTGGCAGCAGTGGCCGTTCTACTTTGTGATTTTGACCATATCAATAAGGTCTTGTTTCTAATTCTACTTTTTCTTCCTCTACTTTGAACATATTATCAGTGAACTGAGGAAAAGTATTTGTTTCTTACAGTTTTGGTACTACACAGGGAAAGCCCAATTTTGTTCCATTTAATGAGGAATTGATGAAATCGGCTTGAGTTATTTTGCATGTCATATGCTTTCAGAAACAGGTAAATGAGATTTGAGACTCTTGTTTCAGTTTTAGAAAATTTCTTGCTTCAATTTTTTGATGGTGTGCTTCCCATCGATTTGGATCTCACAGTTGTTCTATAGTTGTTTCATCAATCAAAGATATGTTATCTCAGAAAAGATTTTGTAAAATAGTTTTTTCTATATGAGTCTGTTTTAATTGATTTATTGAAAATATGAATTCCAATATTTTCTATATGGGTTTTGTAAGGACCATGCAAACACAGTTGGTTTTGAGAAAGGCACATCAGTGATATTGGATGATTCATGGTTCTCTAAGGACATCTTTTTGCATTGTCTGTGCAAGGTAGAATTCTTCTGCTGTTTGAACATATAGAAATGCTGGAAAGGTTCATAGTAAGGCTGATTGAAGAGGAGATTTGGGAGAAAAGTGCAAGCATTGCTCACATGTACAAGATCCAGGTTAATGATTTGCCTTGGTTGGCAGACAGTACAAATCATCTTTATCCAGCATGCACATGTGGCATACCTGATGAGTGAACCTGTCTTGTGACACCTGGTGAATGGCAAGGATCTCTTACATGTGTACAGTGAATCTCCTCTTTCATATGCTTATCTTCAGCTGTATAGATGTGCATACCAGTTTTAATCATTAAAAAAATCAGAATCAAATCTAAAATGGTAGCGAGCCAATCAAGTTTTATGCATAAATTACTGTAGCTAAGCTTGCGTTTGGCTGCACCAAATATCATGAAATTTCATGATATTTTTCATCTAATTAGACTAATTAACCATGAAATTTCATGATATTTAGTGCAACCAAAAGCACCCTACATTGCGAATATTGAAAATGGTTCAAAAGACGGGCGGATAAAATTCATTGACTTGGTTGAGTGCTTTAAACCATGCCCAGTTATCAAAACAGCTATTTTTCTTTTCTAATGCACAATTAGATTTCATTTAATTTCAGGAGTTCTTTTCATTTGTCCTAGAAGCCCATGTCGTGGACGGTGATCTTTTGTCGGGTGTGTATACTGATGCCCTCTCTCGCTCTGTGTTTTGTCTTCTTGTTTTTGAGTGTCTTAATGGCTAGGATTGATTTTTATGGACACTATGTAAGTGAACCTTGCAAGGGGCTCATGGCTTCTACATGCCAATCTACCACACATTTGTGAGATCCAAGCGGCGCGCTCAACAAGAGGATCCCATTGTCTAAATGCGGTGGCCCAAAAGCCTTTCTATTTTAGAAAGTTAGGTTAACTGAAGGATTTCTAAAGATTTTACTGTTGCATTGTTGATTAAAAGACTGATGTAGTCTTTTGCTGATGTAATTGGATATTGGCGATGTGCAGCTAATTCATAAGAAGATGTAAAAGAGTACAAAGGAAGGCATAAAACAGTAAGACAACAACTCGGAAATTTATGGCAAGATGCAAGCAGTGTTCATAGAAATGGACAAAAGCCCCGCTATAAGTTTTCTGCTCATGAAAGAACTAGTACTAATAATACACCTGAATGCTTCTGATTTCTACATATTTAAGAAAATTACATAAATTCTTACCTGTCATTGCTAAGTACTTTGGGATTAGAATGGCTAGTTTTGTGGTTCGGCAAGAAGAAAGACAGAATGCATAAATTCATCACTAGGTTTCTCTACCATCAATGAACACACCCAATCTATGGGTAGAATAGATCTGATTGCTCGAGCTCAATGGGGATGAGATAGCCACTTTTGAGAAACATGTTTTTATTGGAAAAAGGGTCATATACTTGTAGAAGGTTCAATCAATATCAATGATTTCATAAACATTGAAATAATTCCTAGTTATAAAGGTTGCCTAGTGCATAATATAAATCATTAATTCACAAAGAATTATAAGCTTGCATTAGTGAAACATACTTACAGTGGATGTTGTGGTATTGGAGTGAATGTCAGGACAGTTGGATGATAATGAAAGGTGCCTTTAGATTTCACCGTTACTATTACATAACTGCCGATACAACACACCTTGGCTCTAATCACAGTGGGCCAATGACCCACTGGTAGAGTACATTGTGTGATTGTCACCACTAGGTTGTGGCAACTTAATGATGAACACGTAGCATACATCCATGTTGATTCTGGACTACCTGAATCATGAGTCTCCCAGAACACTTAAAATGTCTAAATCTTGCCAGGCCTAGTTGGGTGCTTGTGTGCCACATGTATAGTGGATGAGTTGTCACAACTTATAGTTGGAGCAAAGCAGATTGTTTAGCATTCCTTTTCTTTTATTTCTATCTTTTGTGTGTGTGTGTGTGTGTGTGCGCATTTGAGTGTGAATGTGTGTAGTTTGAAGGTCCGTGAAGCTTGGGAGGCGGCATCAGAAAGTGGTAGACCAGATGTTGAGTTGATTCTTGGCGGTATGACTCTTCTAACTCCAAATGACATGCTTGATTTGTTGTTAAGGTCTTCTAGCCACTTCTAATTCATCTCCATATAACATTTTTTAAAAGAAGGAAACCAAAGAGGAAAAAAAGAGAAGAAAATATAATATATATTGGCATGTTAATATCATGAAAATTTTCATGGGGACTAATTGAGGCGACAAGAAAGCCTGCCAATTCTAAATCCAAAATGGTTGAAATGCTTGCAAGTATCCTCACTGTTGGGTTTCCTCCGTGAACATGTGGGATATAGCCAGCTAAAATAAAAATAATAATTCTGCTTGTAAGTATCCTCATTGTTGTGTTTCCTCTGTTGTATCCAATTTTTCCATATTCACTCTAAAAGTGGAAAATTAGATTGTTGATTCTCTTTCCCGATATGGAGTGATAAGAGGGTCACTTGTCAGCTAATCCAGTTTTCTATCTTTTGTTTGTTTGTTTGTTTATTTTTTTTTTCTCAAACCTTACTTGTCCTAAACATTCAAATGTGGCATGTGTGTGTGAGACTAGCCATTTGTCCATTTGTTAAGTGGGTCTAATCATGTATGTTTCGTGGCTGCCAGTTCAGTAGTCAGGTAAGAAACAAATGTATATAACATGTGTGCCCACCAAGTGACTGGACTGGCCTGATTTTCACAGGTAGATGTGTACGAATATGTGAAATGCCGATCACACAGCCATACATGTAGTGAATGGCTCTATTTTAATTAAACGTGTGGAAATATGCAAAGTGTCGGGTATTGCTAGAATTGTATTTGACTCGAATTAAATTGAATACCATGCGGCCCTAGGTGCTGAATCGGTTGGATTATGACCTGATCTGAGAAGATTGGCTTGACTATTTAGCCACCTATTGTTAAAGCGATCAAGCATTTATGAAGGAATGGGTTAGCCTTTCCTACGCATCCTTTTTTACTATTTACTATGCTCATATTGTTCAATTGTGTAGGCTGAGGTTGAAGGCCAAAAGATTACATGGTTAACACCACATGCCCTACATCAAGTCTTGACTGATGATGTGGACTTCAATGTCATGCTAACCTTTTTGGAATTCTATGAGGTAAGACTATAATGGGCACTGGTGCACCTTATATGTTAGATTTTGTTTTCAAATGCAGTTGTTATTCCCCATCTTATACTTTTGCTTGGTTTATTTGGGGCTTGAAATATTGGCAGATGGGTTTTGTGAGGAGCTTACCACGAGGGCATTTGTTCATGTGGGGTTTACTTGTACAGCCTTCTTTTTTGCCTTTTTTTCCTCGATGAATGATTGCTTCAGAGTTAAAGTGAGAGAGTGCAAGTACCAACTATAGAAATTTACAGAGCTTGTACAATACAAAGAGACACACTAGAGGGTATCTCTTTGGCTAATGAATAGGCAATTCATGTGTCTTGCAATACATGGAAAACCTACTGATAATTACATGAAATGTGAAGTGAAGCCGCAAATGATTCGGGTGCAGGAGTGGGAGGCATCTGTTAATATTAGCATGCATAAATAGCTCAGAAGTGGGAGCGTGAATTTGGAAATGCAATTCGAAGTAGGAACAGCACCTGGTTAGAATGATCACACAACTTAGTTCTTACCCTATATAACTCTAAAAATCTTAACTCTAAACTTCAATAGCTTGTTCTTTGGGTGCCTTGATAAAATATCACTAGGAAATATTGTTAAAAGTTTTTGTCAAAATTTGGAAGTGATCAATGGGTTAGTATCAAGAATGTACATTGAAGTTTTCATCTTAATGCAAGCACTTGATGGTGACATGAATTGTGTTCTATAAGTGATCTCTAAAATGTTGTTCGGGACCTGGGAGAGTGAATTTTTTAGTAGTTTCAGCCCAATCATGAATGCGACTAGTTTGAAATAAGTTACAGAACCTTCATATAACTAGAGGATAGTTGCAGAGCCATTGGATATCATAAGAGGATCTTATGTCAGATTTTTTTAGGTCAGTAGGATCATCATCATCTTAACATTTCTCCTAACAATTTTAGTAGTTTTAGCCCAATGTGATCCTCTACTGCGGTCTTTCTTAATGCAAAACATTGTTGATATTGTAAGTTCAACTAAAACCATTGGTTGATCAACTTACAAGAGGGAAAGAACATTGTTGATATTGTAGGTTCAATTGAACAAGCACTCTAAAGGTGAAAAAGGACTCCCTTTACTCTAAACATTCTCTTATTCTTTAATTTGTAATAACTTGGGTTGGGTCAAATGGTGCTTTGTTGATCATAATAACTTCTACAATCTATCACATATGCAATTTATGTTTTGATGTAAGCATTTATGTTACTGTCTATAAAGTTTAAATTTCCAAAGGCATTGTTCTGAAAATTGCGCAAATGCATCCTAAGACTAGTAAGTTAGTGGAGTAAACTTCCAATGTTTGTATATTCATTTTTAAACATTACAAAAAAAATGCATGGGTGGATGTAAGTCTGGTGAATGATGTTTAGTCTACTTCATCCTCTACAGTGGGGCCCATTGTATCAATAATTTTGATTGCTATAAATGGGCCCACTATATGGGATGCTAAAATAAGTGAAAATGTCAACTGATGTATTGTTGAGAAGAGAAGAAATGGATGGATAAATTGGGTCTTTTAGCAAATTTCTTCTATTCATTTTGCATTTTTTAAAATTTTTTTGTATGTAATCTATTTTATTCATTCTGGTTTATTTGTAAATTCCTTTTTACTACCTTGTCAAGAAATGATGATTGAACTCCTGCATTTTCCCCTGAGTTTTATCACTAACCTAGGTTTTGTCATTTTTGAAGGTCAAGATAAGATTGTTGATTTTAAGATGAAGCTCATGGACATTGACAACAAGCATCTTGGAATTCTAGAAGCAGAATATCATGCCATTGTAAAGATGCCATCAAGTTCGTCAAAGAATCCTAACCTCTGAATCGTAGATGCTTGTGGATAGCTAACACAGAAAGATACAATGTAGTTGTTGGATTGAACGATACCACATAAAATCTCTTGACATCTTTGGACAGGAATGAAGCGAAAATATCTTCATCGACATTGTAAGGGCTGAAATTCAACACCCAACTTAGGAATTTCATTACTTATAGGTGAGTCTCTTCAAATACTCCTTCAGGATTGCGTCTTTCTTTGGTTTTATGGAGTGGGTGCTGATTTCCTTCTAAGGTTTTGCTTCTTGAGTGGTTTTTTTTTTTGGTGGATTTTGGATAGAAGGGTGAAAAGATTTCATTTTTTATTGGTGGGTTGTGCTTGTTTTCTTACATTTTTTTACTTGTGGGATCCACATGACTGCACTTTTTGAATGGTGGGTTGTGTTTGTTTCCTTGAGTTTTCTCTTGCAGAACTGAAAATATTGCATTTTTGTTGTAGGTCGTGTTGTTCACTTCATTCTCTTCTTTTAAAAGTCAAAAGATTGCATTTTGATTGGTGGGTTACTTTCTTGATTTTTCTCTTACAGGAAAAAAAAACACTTACAATTCGTATCGTGTGTTTGTTCACTTGTTATTCTTCTTACAGAAGATGGAATTTGGAATAGTGGATTGTTGTTTTTCACTTGATTTTTTCCCTTCTGTGTTGCAAATTAGCATTCAACTTTTACATCCAAGAATGCACATGAGTAGTTCATCAAACAATACATTATGTGATAACGTGTGCATGATATCTATGTTGTAATTACAGTTATCTATAATAATAATAATTTTTTCATTATAGTGCATTCACAATAGTTATCATTGTGGTTACAGTTATTCATTATGTGACAGGTTTTCAGGTGAGATGATCGAGTTTCAAAACAAAATAGTCTGCAGTTTTGAGAAGCGATTCCCAGGATGTATGTGTGTTTCACGTGCCATCTACACCTTAGAAGCATACAATGGAAGGTAAGAAAAACCCTCGAGTTCCTTTTTTTGAATCATGAAAAGGTATTTGTGCTGAATCCCATGCATTGGCAATATTAGGCATGCTCATGAGCAGGACATGCATAATTCTGTAAAAATTAATGGAGCAGACCCGGATGTGCATCGGAGCTATCCGGATGTTGAGCGGAGGTCCCTGGAAGGTGGGAACCGCTGTTATAACCATGATGAACCTATCAATTTCCTATGAGCAACATTGGAGGGGCCTGACCATTTGGACAGGCCATATTTATGTATTTGCTCGAAATTAATGAAGTAGACCCGGATGTGCGTCGGAGCTATCCGGATGAGCGGGGGTCCCTGGAAGGTGGGAACCGCTGTTATGACCATGATGAAGCTGTCCATTTCCTATGGACAATATTGGAAGGGCCTGGCCATTTGGACAGGCCGTGTTTATTTCTGTATTTGCAGGTACCACACCCTTAACCTAAACCACACTCTAAACTTATACCCTAAACCTATTATTAAATCCCTCAAGCTATAACCTATAACTTATAACCTAAACCTAACCCTAAACCAAAACCTATAACCTAAACCTGAACCCATTCTCAAATCCCAAAACCTATAACCTAACCTAAACCTATACTTATAACCTAAAACTATTCCCAAATCCTAAAACCTATAATCTGAACCTAACCTTAACCTAAACCTAAACCTATAACCTATAACCTTAACCAAAACCTATAACGTAAACCAAAACTAAAACCTATAACCGAAACCAGAACCCATTATCAAATTTCAAAACCTATAACCTAAACTAAACCTATAACTATAACCTAAAACTATTCCCAAATCCCAAAACCTATAACCTAAACCTAAACCTAAACCTATAAACTATAACCTAAACCAAAACCTATAACTTAAACCAAAATCAAAACCTATAACCTAAACCCAAACCCATTATCAAATCCTAAAACCTATAAGTCTATAACCTAACCTAAACCTATACTTATAACCTAAAACTATTCCCAAATCCCAAAACCTATAACCTAAACCTAACCTTAACCTAAACCTAAACTTATAACCTATAACCAAAACCAAAACCTATAACCTAAACCAAAACCTATAACTTAAACCCGAACCCATTTCCAAATCACAAAACCTATAACCTAAACCAAAACCAAAACCTATAACCTAAACTCGATCCCATTCTCAAATCCCAAAACCTATAACCTAAACCTGAAACTAAATTTTATCCTAAACCTATAACCTAAACCAAAACCAAAACCTATAACCTAAAACCAAACCCATTCTCAAATCCCAAAACCTATAACCTAACCTAAACCTATACTTATAACCTAAAACTATTCCCAAATCCTAAAACGTATAACCTAAACCTAACCTTAACCTAAACCTAAACCTATAACCTATAACCTTAACCAAAACCTATAACCTATAACCTTAACCAAAACCTATAACCTAAACCAAAACTAAAACCTATAACCTAAACTAGAACCCATTATCAAATCCCAAAACCTATAACCTAAACTAAACCTATAATTATAACCTAAAACTATTCCCAAATCCCAAAACCTATAACCTAAACCTAAACCTAAACCTTATCCTAAACCTATAACCTATAACCTAAACCAAAACCTATAACCTAAACCCAAACTCATTATCAAATCCTAAAACCTATAAGTCTATAACCTAACCTAAACCTATACTTATAACCTAAAACTATTTCCAAATCTCAAAACCTATAACCTAAACCTAACCTTAACCTAAACCTAAACCTATAACCTATAACCAAAACCAAAACCTATAACCTAAACCAAAACCTATAACTTAAACCCGAACCCATTTCCAAATCACAAAACCTATAACCTAAACCTAAACCAAAACCTATAACCTAAACTCAAACCCATTCTCAAATCCCAAAACCTATAATCTAAACCTGAAACTAAATTTTATCCTAAACCTATAACCTAAACCTAAACCAAAACCTATAACCTAAAACCGAACCCATTCTCAAATCCCAAAACCTATAACCTAACCTAAACCTATACTTATAACCTAAAACTATTCTCAAATCCTAAAACCTATAACCTAAACCTAACCTAAACCTAAACCTAAACCTATAACCTATAACCTTAACCAAAACCTATAACCTAAACCAAAACTAAAACCTATGACCTAAACCAGAACCCATTATCAAATCCCAAAACCTATAACCTAAACTAAACGTATAATTATAACCTAAAACTATTCCCAAATCCCAAAACCTATAACCTAAACCTAAACCTAAACCTTATCCTAAACCTATAACCTATAACCTAAACCAAAACCTATAACCTAAACCAAAACCAAAACCTATAACCTAAACCCAAACCCATTATCAAATCTCAAAACCAGTAAGTCTATAACTTAACCTAAACCTATACTTATAACCTAAAGCTATTCCCAAATCCTAAAACCTATAACCTAAACCTAACCTTAACCTAAACCTAAACCTATAACCTATAACCAAAACTAAAACCAAACCCTATAACTTAAACCCGAACCCATTCCCAAATCACAAAACCTATAACCTAAACCAAAACCAAAACCTATAACCTAAACTCGAACCCATTCTCAAATCCCAAAACCTATAACCTAAACCTAAACCTAAACTTTATCCTAAACCTATAACCTAAACCTAAACCCGAACCCATTATCAAATCCCAAAACCTATAACCTAACCTAAACCTATACTTATAACCTAAAACTATTCCCAAATCCCAAAACCTATAACCTAAACCTAAACCTATAACCTATAACCTTAACCAAAACCAAAACCAAAACCTATAACCTAAACCCGAACCCATTCTCAAATCATAAAACCTATAACCTAACCTAAACCTATACTTATAACCTAAAACTATTCCCAAATCTCAAAACCTATAACCTAAATCTAACCTTAACCTAAACCTAAACCTAAACCTATAACCTATAACCAAAACCAAAACCTATAACCTAAACCCGAACCCATTCCCAAATCACAAAACCTATAACCAAAACCAAAACCAAAATCTATAACCTAAACTCGAACCCATTCTCAAATCCCAAAACCTATAACCTAAACCTTATCCTAAACCTATAACCTATAACGTAAACCAAAACCAAAACCTATAACCTAAACCCGAACCCATTATCAAATCTCAAAACGTATAACCTAACCTAAACCTATACTTATAACCTAAAAATATTCCCAAATCTCAAAACCTATAACCTAAACCTAAACCTAAACCTTATCCTAAACCAAAACCTATAACCTAAACCGAAACCCATTATCAAATCCCAAAACCTATAACCTAACCTAAACCTATACTTATAACCTAAAATTATTCCCAAATCATAAAACCTATAACCTAAACCTAACCTTTCCCAAAATCTATAACCTAAACTCAATTCTCTAAAGCGAAACCTACACCTAATCCTAATCTCAACTCTCTAACCTAAACCTAAACCTAAACTTAAAAACCCAAACTTAAACCCAATCCCGAACCATAACCCAATTTTCTAAGCCTAAACCATAACCCATTCTCAAATCCAAAAACCTATAGCCAAAATGAAAACCAAAACTAAAACCTATAACCTAAACCCGAACCCATTCTCAAATCCCAAAACCTATAACCTAAACCAAAATCAAAACTTATAACCTAAACCCGAACCCATTCTCAAATCCCAAAACCTATAACTTATCCCTAAACGTTAACCTATAACCTAACGTAAACTTATACTTATAACCTAAAACTATTCCCAAATCCCAAAACCTATAACCTAAACCTAACCTTTTCCAAAACCTATAACCTAAACTCAATTCCCTAAAGCGAAACCTACAGCTAATTCTAATCTCAACTCCCTAACCTAAACCTAAACCTAAACTTAAAAACCCAAACTTAAACCCAATCCCGAACCCAAACCCAATTTCCTAAACCTAAACCATAACCCATTCTCAAATCCAAAAACTTATAACCAAAACCAAAACCAAAACTTATAACCTAAACCCGAATCCATTCTCAAATCCCAAAACATA
Source organism: Magnolia kwangsiensis (assembly GCA_037074715.1). Taxonomy (NCBI): domain Eukaryota; kingdom Viridiplantae; phylum Streptophyta; class Magnoliopsida; order Magnoliales; family Magnoliaceae; genus Magnolia; species Magnolia kwangsiensis. The sequence goes on along the minus strand of CM073573.1, from coordinate 107,775,299 downwards.
TAACCTAACCTAAACCTATATTTATAACCTAAAACTATTCCCAAATCCCAAAACCTATAACCTAAACCTAACCTTAACCTAAACCTAAACATATAACCTATAACCTTAACCAAAACCTATAACCTAAACCCGAACCCATTCTCAAATCTCAAAACCTATAACCTAACTTAAACCTATACTTATAACCTAAAACTATTCCCAAATCCCAAAACCTATAACCTAAACCTAACCTTAACCTTAACCTAAACCTAAATCTAATCCTATAACCCATAACCTTAGCCAAAACTTATAACCTAAACCAAAACCAAAACCTATAACCTAAACCCCAACCCATTCTCAAATCCCAAAACCTATAACCTAACCTAAACCTATACTTATAACCTAAAACTATTCCCAAATCCCAAAACCTATAACCTAAACCTAACCTTTTCCTAAACCTATAACCTAAACTCAACTCTCTAAAGCGAAACCTACACCTAATCCTAATCTCAAGTCCCTAACCTAAACCTAAACCTAAACTTGAAAACCAAAACTTATATCCAATCCCGAACTTGAACCCGATTTTCTGAACCTAAACCATAACCCATTCTCAAATCCAAAAACCTATAACCTAAACCTAAACCCGAACCTATTCTCAAATCCCAAAACCTATAACCTAAGCCAAAACCAAAACCTATAACCTAAACCCGAACCCATTCGCAAATCCCAAAACCTATAACCTAACCTAAACCTATACTTACAACCTAAAACTATTCCCAAATCCCAAAACCTATAACCTAAACCTAACCCTTCCCTAAACCTATAACCTAAACTCAATTCCCTAAAGCGAAACCTACACCAAATCCTAATCTCAACTCCCTAACATAAACCTAAACCTAAACTTAAAAACCCAAACTTAAACCCAATCCCGAACCTGAACCCGATTTCCTAAACCTAAACCATAACCCATTCTCAATTCCCTAAAGCTATAACCTATAACCTATAACCTAAACCTAAACCTAAACCTATAACCTTTCGTGAAAACCTTTAACCTAAACCTAAATGTATTCTCAAATCCTTAAACTCAAACCTACACCTAATCCTAATCTTAACTCCTTAACCTAACCTAAACTTGAAATCCCAAATCTAAACTCAATCCCGAACCCGAACCCGATTTCCTAAACCTAAATCTTAACCTATAACCTAAACCTAAACCTATAACCTTAACCTAAACCAAAACTTATAACCTATAACCTAAACTTAATTATAACCTATAGCCTAACCTTAATCTAAACCTTAACATAAACCTATAACCTAAATCAAAACCAAAACCTATAATTATATGGTGAGACCATTTCTTTTGTGTCAATTTCATTCCTCTTTGAGTTTTTTTTTTTTTTTAATTCATTAAGAAAAAAAAAAGTTGTTATACATGATGCACTTCTTTCACTGTCTTTCTTTTCCCCAATGGCCATTCTAATTTATCTATGACATGACTGTTTGTAGGATGATGGAATATACGAAGCTGTTGAAATTTCAGGGTGAAGTCAAGCATAATTCTCTATTGAAGCCAAATATTTATATTTTCAGCATTATTGTAATTATAATTGTAATTGATTGAATGAATTGGATTGTAATTGATTGTAATTGTAATTGATTGAATGAATTGGATTGTAATTGATTGTAATTGTAATTGATTGAATGAATTGGATTGTAATTAATTGTAATTGTAATTGATTAAATGAAGGATTGTAATTTGATCGTAATTTGATTGTAATTAAATGAATGAATGAGTGATTGTAATTGAATGAATGAATGATTGTACAGGTGGTAATTGAATAAATAAATGATTATATATAATTTTGTAATGTACAAAATAGCTACGGATATTGACCGTAACCATTAATCTGATAGGTGTAGCCTTTTTAATTTAGGCATATTGCCATGGACTTTTAGCTACAAATAATATCCATAGCCATTAATCCGACAGGTGTAGCCTTTTCAATTTAGGCATATTGCTACGGACTTTACCTACAAATAATATCTGTAGCCATTAATCTGACAGGTGTAGCCTTTTTAATTTAGGAATATTGCAACGGACTTTTAGCTACAAATAATATCCGTTGCTGTTTGAAGTTTTCGCTACAGATATAATTGCTACGGATTAAATCCGTAGCCATAGGTTCAAGACCTATTGTATGGCATCTACGACAACGATCAAGCTACGGATGAAAACCGTAGCCATAGGTCTATGGCTACGGTTTTTGTCCGTAGCCTTTACTCGATTTTTTGGTAGTGAAAGTTTATTTCTGCTTCTCTCTAAGTATGCGTAATCTAATTTGAGTAAGTGGAACTATAGTTGTGTCTTATTGGAGACATTTTAAAGCTTCATGACCTCTTAAGGATTGACATGCATCATCATATTACGTGTGTAATTCTTATAACACACTTCCCAAGTATTTATGATCGCGTTTAGTCTCACTTCGCTTAGATTAAATGTTGTAATGACTACAGCGATTTGATACTAAAAGTCTTAATGAACCATATTGTCATAGCACTACCCATATTATTCAACAATGGGATTGGTTGACCATTTGGATGTTTTCTCAAAATTAAAACTGATTTTAAAAGTATTTTCTAAAGATTAATCATTGACATTGATCAATGTGACCTACGTAAGAGAATGTAAGAATCCTATAAGGTGGGCCTTATTGATCAACGGTTTGGATTTGCCTACAAGTTGGATGTTGAGGGTCAAATATTGCATATTTGACCATATTTATTCCTTGATTTTATGAACATGATAATGCTTAATGTTCTATTTTAATCATGTTTGTGTTGCAAGATAAATTTAAGAGCTTAGATTGAAAAGAATGCTAAAAGCATGGATTTAACGCTTAAGAATCACCAGAGCTAAGAATAGATCTGATGAAACCAAGAATGAAGAATGCATACACCGAATATCTAAGAAAATCAAGTCAAGAATGAAGAAAATCAGAATTTTGAAGTGAATTTGCGTAACCCTCGACCAATCCTGGCTTTGCCTCGACTAGTCCTGCGTACGCTCGACCAGTCGTGGGACTCTACCCGACCAGTCTTTGCTCGACCGGTCGAGGATGCCCCATGACTGGTCGAGGACTCGATCGTTATGTAAAACTTTTGCAGACTGCGTAAATTTGAGACAGTTTTTAGAAATTTTCTTTCGATGCGAAATGTTAAGGGCTAAAATTGTAAATAAGGGTCCCTAGGGCACTCCTAGGCATCTTCTAGGGTCAAATGAGTGGAGCAAAAGGGTGGAGCTACCGTCCAGGAGTTCTTCTTCTTCCTCTTTAGTTGATCTTTTTATTTTATTTAAAAGTCTTTATTTAATCATGTCTATGGTTGGCTAAACCTCTTAGGTAGGTCTAAGAGGTGAAGCTTGTAGCATGATTGGGATGTTGTCTTTATTTTGTTTCATATTTTGTTAAACTCACTTGGATTCTAGTTTGATTATGAAGGAATATTTTTAATTTTTAATGGTTTGTTGTGACTCAAATTATAATAGATTTGCGATAGCTTGAGATATCTTCTTTTCTTAAATTAAGATTGTGAAATTAGAAAATCTTGTTGTTTACCATCGTCCCATGGGCATGGCAGGGTGATGGAATCTTCCCTGAATTTCATAATTCTCTTATGATTAGTTGCGGGTTTGGTATATTACTGTTGTTTGCCTTATCTCTTGAGCATGGTTAGGTGACGGAATCACTTCCAAAACCTCACCAATCTCATTCATTGATGATTAGATTCATGAGAAGTTCAGAGATCTGACAAATCTCTTCTTACCAACTGGATAATATAGGACTTCGATTCCATTTATGTCCTTGAATTATGCACAGTTACTTCCTAATTACTACAAGTGGATCCTTGGCACTCTACTTTTCAACCTTTGAATTTCTTAAGTTTTTCATCAAATCTCTCACAATTACTCTTTATACTTTCATATTTATATTTTCATCTTCTTATAGTTCTACTTCTAGTTACTTTCAGAAGACACACAAAGTCAGTCCCTGTAGATTCGACCTCGGTCTCACCGAGATTATTACTACATCGCAGCCCTACACTTGGGGTTGTGAACATGTTTTTGGCGCCATTGTCGGGGACTGACGGTTGCATATTTCTGAGATTAATTAGTTTTGGAATTATGTTAAGATTAGGTTTTTTCTATTTTTAGGATTAGGTTTTGTTTTTTATTTTAAGAAACTTTCTAATTCTAGGTTTAGAAACTTTCCTAATTTATTTTTAAAACTTTCTAATTTTAGAATTTTATTTTTAAGATTTTTTTCTGTATTTTTTTTATACGCTAACATTGTTTTTCTGTTTTGTAGGATCCTAACATAGAACTCTCCAATCCAATAACTTCTTTCTAACTTCTTCCCTCTATTTACTTTCCATATTGTTGTATGATTTTCTTTTTCTTTTTTTAAGGTGTAAATATAGAGTTAGGGTTTCACCATGCAAGAGTGGGAATGTCAGTATGCTAAGATAGCTAAGAGATATTGAGAAGGGATGTATAATAATTATGATAGAAATCAACCTGTCTCAAAAAAATTTTAAAACCATCATTGAGAACCAACCGGAATATAATGCTTCATCAGTTAAGAAGTCCTTATCTGATTATACACAAGAGAACAATTAAACCCCATGGATTAAGGAAACAGTATATGAATGTTGGGGTTGTCAAATTTATGGGAGTGAAAAGTATTATCAACCATCATACAAGAAGAAAATAGTGCGTTATTATATTATGGGTGATAATATGTATCAGCAACCATCAGATTCTCCCACTTATGATCCATATAACTATAATCAGTGGAAACATCAATATTGGGAAGATGAACCAGCAATACATCATAGTGACAATTCTCTTGGATCCTTTACTTTTAAAATCCAACCAGAATCAATCCAAGAGGAGTCACTTCAGAGCGACACAGACTCTTCTGCGGACATGAAAAATTACTAGAAGAGCTTGAATCACGCCTTGATAGGCTAATGAAGGCTAGTTCACCCCAGCCTCATCCCAATCCAATTCTTCATTTGTAACTCCCTACCTATGATCATTGGAACAATCAAGATTGGGAAGTTGAGTCAAGAATGCATCATAGTGACAATTCTCTTGGGTCCTCTACCTTTGAGAGCCAACCAGAAATAATCCAAGAGAATTTTATTCAAAATTTCTTACAAAATCTAGAGCTCGGCCAGCAAAATACACTCCAAAGGCTGCAAGAACTTAGAAAAGATATTCAAAAGTGGAGTTCATGTGATGCGAGTGTGGAGAACTCTGAATTTGGAAATAAAGAGTTGGATTGTGCTAATGAGCATATGGTTTAATTTTTCAAAGAGTTGAGCTCGATGACGGTCCAAAGGAATAATTAAGAGACATTGTTGGTTTTCAAATATAATGATATTGACACACTTCACTCACATGAAACGCCTAATTTCAATGATGAAGAAGAGGTTAGTTTATTCAAACCTCAACCCAATTTAGGAATAGAATGTGAGGAAAGCAATCCCATCTCAAGTGGGATGACGATCGTGAATGTGCAACCCAATTTTCCCTAGAATCATTCTCAAGTTTGGTCCAAGTTAGTGAGCAAGAAGTATACGAAGTGATTAGTCATAATGATCTATTTCACTCATATAATATGTCTGATTTTAATGTGGAGGATGAGCCCCTTTCAACCGACACTTCTAACTCTTGTGAGACATTTTAGACCACTCCCTTGAATTGAATGATGATATGATTCGAGAGATGGACAAGTTGTTCAATATGACTTAGAAGTTGAAACCACCCAGTTGAAGCCACCATCTGAGTTGTTAACCCTTGATAATACAATGCCTTTACTAAGTAGTATCGATGAACAAAGTCTTCACATCAATTCTTCGCCTGTTGATTTTCAATCTGTCTGTGCAGGACAAGCGCAAGAGAGCAGTGAATCCCTTGATACAACTGAATTTCCCAACTCTTTGAAAGATTGCTTGGCACACTATGCAGATGCAAATGACCCGATAATATAAGAAATAGTGGATGTCTTGCAAGACAACACCTCGGTAGTTGTTACTGAATGAGAGAACCCTTATTCTAAAACTCTTCCGTCCAGAGATCCTGAATGTTTACTATCATAGGAGGAAAAGCTGAAAATTGAACCAGAGTCTGAAACTTCAAAATGTGTTGAGACTACATCATCTACTAATAATTTTTCTAAATTCTATCTACTTGTAGTATCTGATTCACCATGGAATACTAATATTGAAAATTTTTCTATCAGAGGTGAATCATATATACTTTTGATATTTCAGGCGATTCAACGACAATTATTTGTTGAGGTCTAAAAAATTTTCTAAAAATTCATGCTTTAGGACATCCAAGCGTATTGTAAAAAGGGCTTTTGAATGGTCTTGTTGAGAAACCTACTGAGAAATTGATCAAGATATTGGCCGGAGGAGGAACCTTGTGGCATGAATAAGTAGTTTTTCCTTACTTTCCTAATTTAGGATTAGTTTATTGCTTTCATATTATGTCTAGGATAGTCGGCTTTATGCTGTTTAGGATAGTTTATTTTCTATTGTTTTAGGATAGTTTACTTATCGTCTATTAAGTTCTCCTGCTAACCCATCTTCACTCTAAGATCATTGGAAAAACTTTAAAAATTCCTTCTTTAGGTACAACCTTTCTATAACTTCTCCTTTACTTTTATTGTCTCATGTGCATTGCATGCTTATATGTTTTACATTGAGGACTATCCAGGACTATCCAGATTTTAAGTTGGGGTGTGGATTAGCTAATCAGTGCTTTCTTAGTCTTCGAACAAAAATTGTGAAAATTTTGTAAATTCGAGTGATTTTGAAGTTCATCCATGATTTAGAAGTATAAAATACATCACGTTGGTGATTTATAACTCTCGGGTTCAGTTACTTATTAGATTTCACAGTTAAGTTTGAATTATTAATCCATAATTAAAAGTTTTAAATATTGATTGAGTCATGATTTCACAAGTTACATCTAGCTTACACATTAAGGTTTTAGTTCGATATTGAATTGATAATTTGATGATTACTAAGCATGGAAGGAACCAACCTAGGAAATTTGTCCATCATGTTCAATGAGAAGAATTAAAACAAAGAGAGAGAGAGAGAGAGAGAGAGAGAGAGAGAGAGAATACCCAGCTAAAAAATAGTTATCATCAAAAAGGGCTACCTATGGAAGATCATTGAAAAAATTAAACATAGCGTGAAAGCCATCAATAAAAAAATCAAAAGCTGGAAGCATAAAAAGATGAATTATAAGGCAAGTTTTGGTTTAGGTGATGGTTGTCTTGAATGATCCTTTGATTATCAATGTTATCAAGAAAATAAAGAATTAAACCTTTAATTGTGATAAGTTTTCACTACACACCTATGGAACTCGATGTTTACAATTGTTCTAATTGGTAGATTAATACTTTAAACTTGATTATGAAAATTACCAAGGGCTGGAGTTTAGGAGAAAGTAATGCTCAACATTGTTGCATTTTGGAATTCTATTATCTAGATTATTTTTAAAAATCACTTGGGTTATAAAAATTATCTTGTGTTCTTGAAATATTTTTTGCATACTTTGCTTGGGACTAGTAAAATGCTAGTTGGGGATTATGTTAAGGGTCAAATATTACATATTGGACCCTATTTATTACTTGGTTTTATGAACATAATTATTCTTAATGTTCTATTTTAATCATGTTTGTGTTGCAAGGTGAATTTAAGAGCTTGGATTGAAAAGGATGCTAAAAGCATGAATTTAATGCTCAAGAATCACTAAAGCCAATAATGAATCTGAGGAAACCAAGAATGACGAATGCACACACCAAAGATCCAAGAAAATCAAGTCAAAAATGAAAAAAATCAGAGTTTTGAAGTGAATTTGTGTAACCCTCGACCAGTTTTATCTTCGGCTCGACTAGTCCTACGTACGCTCGACCAATCCTAGACTTAGCTTGACCAGTCCTAGCTCCAGCTCGACTAATCCTACAAATGTTCGACCAGTCCTGGCTTGACTGGTCGAAGGTGCTTGACTCAAATTCCAACGACTAAAATAGCCAATTTTTCATCCCGCTCAACCAGTTTAGCATTATAAAAAACTTATGCAGACTGCATAAATTTGAGATGGTTTCTAGAAATTTTCACTTAGTGCAAAAGGTTAAGGACTAAAAGTATAAATAGGGGTCCCTAGGGCAATCATAGGCATCTTTTAGGGTTTGAGTGGAGAAAAATGGTTGAGCCTCCATCCGAAAGTCCTTCTTCCTCTTTAATTGATCTTTTTATTTTGTTTAAGAGTATTTAGTTCAATCATGTCTATGTAGCATGATTGGGATGTTTAATTTGTTTTGTTTCATGTTTTATTGAACTCTCTTAGATTCTAGTTTGATTATGAAGGAATATTTTTATATTTAATAGTTTGTTGTAACTCAAATTACAATAGATATGTGATAGCTTGAGATATCTTCTTTTCCTGAATTGAGATTGTGAAATTAGAAAATCCTATTGTTCGCCATCGTCCCATGGGCATGGTAGGGTGATGGAATCTTGCCTAACTTTCATAATTCTCTTATGATTAGTTGAGCATTTGGTAAATTACTGTTGTTTACCTTGTCTCCTGAGAATGGTTAGGTGACAGAATCACTTCCTAAACCTCACCACTCTCATCCATTGATGATTAGATCCACGAGAAGTTCAGAGATCTGACAAATCTCTTCTTACCAACTGGATAAGATAGGACTCCAATTCTAGTTGTGTCCTTGAATTATGCATGGTAGCTTCCCAATTGCTACATGTGGATCCTTGGCACCCTACTTTCTCACATTTGAATTTCTTAGGTTTTTCATTAAATCTCTCACAGTTACTCTTTATACTTTCAGATTTAAATTTTCATCTTCTTCTAGTTCTACTTCTAGTTACTTTCAGAAGACACACAAAGTCAGTCCCTGTGAATTCGACCTCGATCTCATCGAGATTATTACTACATCATAGCCCTACACTTGGGGTTGTGAACATTGGATAGTACGATCAGGTCCACTAGTAGGCAACACTAACTGATAATACATCCAGAAATTTGTGTAAGGGGTTGTGTGCTTCTATTGTGATACGCACGCAGTGTTATATAGGAACTGGGATTCCCAATTGGTGTGAAAACTTTCAGGGAGAGGAGTTTTAATGGTTTTCAAACTCCTCTACCTTCATTAGTATAAAACAGAGGTGGGTCCGCAATCCTACACCATCGACAGAAGTCACAATCCCATCCTGTCTTCGCTAAAGGGTATGAGGAAAGGAATATCGTGTCGTTGCGATTTCACAGCAATGGAAACACCATCAGGTAAGCCATCTTCTTTCTTCGTTCTTCATATCCAATGCACAGTAAATTCTTTAGCTATTCCGCATCTAAATCTTATATGTCCTACATTGGTTGGACTAAGTTCATGTTGGGAAAACTGATTGGTCAGTTACATGTTACACATCTACATAGATAAGATATTATGGCAACTACACCAAGTTCATAAGACCATTAATTAATATACACTTGAAGACTTGTCTGCAGAGAGTATTCAGTTTTTTGTAAGGAGTTCTATGCCAGCATTGTTTCTAAAAAGTATACGTATTATGTATATGTATTGTGCCAATACTTTTATAAGGGTTTAAAATAATATTTGCAAAATTTAGCTTATCTATTTAAACTCAGTAAGTTGGAGATGTAGGTTAGCTTGAGTATTACATATTAAGTGTCAACTCCATTCATTGTTATCATGCATGTGAATTAATATAAGAATATTAAAGTTTGGGTTATCGAATATTAGTTACATGGTCATTAAGTATTCAAATACTTATTAGAAAATAATAGCATGCCAGGTAGTCCACAACTCCAGTTTTATGATCACAATTAATAAGCTCTGGTTACTTTAAGACGAGGTATATATATGGACAATATATTATTGGGATTTGGTCTGTGAAATCACACAGATATGGATCAAGGATAACAATCCAAGAGCACCAAGCAAACACAAAAGAACACAAAGATTTAACGTGAAAAACCCTTGCAGGAAAAACTCTAGGACATAAAGTGACAGAATATTCCACTATGAAACCGCAAATTACAAAGATAGAGGACTTACTCGACTTGAGAAATCCTCAAACCTCACCTTCTTTCCTTCCCTTGAAACCCTAAAACCCTTTTAGAAATGCTTAAAACTCTTAGAATACTCTGGAATACCTCCTAATCCCGCTACACCCATTTATATAGGTTTAGAAAGAAGTAGAATCGGAATAGGAAAAAAAAATCATAGAATCTTCATTTTCGCAAATAAATCTGCATAAACCTTTAATGTCATCAAAGAAAAAATAAAACTGTCTAGTGACTAGGGGTGAAAAATCCTAAAAATACTCAATGGCATCAACCGGCTTCGATGTCATCGAACCATGTAAAGCAGATTGAGGACATCTAGTTACAACAATCTCTACCATGTCTTCAATATTCAAATATGTAGCTTCTTGTCCTCTTCTCTTATCTTTGCCTCGCATTATAGGTTCATAAATGCTTCTCATGCACACTCCCTCCTCCTTTTACGCCATCAACAAGCCCAGATAAGTTGCACAAAACTTAAACTTCTCTTTAGGAATGACCTTGGTGAGCATGTCTATCGGATCTGAATCCACATGTCCAACCACCTTTGCTCCTGTCTTTCCAAAAGTAAGACAGTCTTTTGTACCTCGAATGTATTGAAGTAACCATCTCACCACATCCCAATATTGCTAGCCGAGGTATCAGCTCACAACACTAATTGCCTGTGAAATATCGGTCTAATACAGACTATGGCATACACTGCTAACCGCATTCGAATAAGGCTCATGAGACATATCCTTCTTTTCCTCATATGTTTTGGGAATGTCCTAAGGAAAACATGAAGAGAGTCGCATAGAGAATGTTCACCGGCTTTGTCTGGTCCATCACATACTTGATCAATACCTACTTAAGGTATTCTTCCTGAGATAACTAAAGCCTATTCCTCTTCTAGTTTCTATGAATATCAATGCCAAGAACGATCATTGTAGCCCCCCGATCCTTCATCTCAAATGTCCCACTTAAACGAGTCTATAGTACGTTGATTTCAGACATGTTATGAGTGACGATCTACATGTCATCAACATACAATTCTTACCTCACCATGAAGGAATCAATTTATAAACAACTACCTACATGACAGGTCATACGATGACCTCTTGCAAACCTTTCTCTCAACCCTTTTAAACTTCAAACCGATCTTGTTGCTTCACGTAGAACAGCTCTTCCAATTTCTCATGTAGAAGTGCTACCTCCCCATCCTTCCATTCCAGCTCAAGATCACATTGGGAAACCAGTGCCAATATGGATCTAATAGACACCTGCTATACCACCATCATAAGTATATCTGAGAAGTCAATCCCTTCTCTCTGAGCATGATCCTTCGCTACCAGCCTCACTCTGTATCTATGTTGTATCCTCCTGAAGATCCAGCTGCATCTAACCACTATATGGTCCACCGAAAACTCCACTAGATCTCATGTGTCAATCTGGTACAACGAGTCCATCACATCGTCCATAGTCACCTTCCACTTCTCAGCACAAGGCTCACTTAGAGCCATCTAAATAAAAGATGAATCCCCTGCAGTATTGGAGTCGTCCATGTACCTTGCTGATCACCAACATTTATGCGGTGTGATTCTTCTCACAGGTGGCTACTCCACCTGCTCTGTATCTTTGATTGTGTGTCACATCCTTTCTGCCCTACCCACTCATGTGGCCATGCCCAGTATGACACACATGTGCAAAGGAGGAATCTGTTATAGCCATTGTGACTCCACCTTTTGAAGTGCTCTCGATCAACCTGTAAATATTATCGAGTCATTGCGCTTTCATCATCACCTGTGCCCCTTTAGATACTTTAAGGACACCATCAATACTTGTGAACCCACACCCTATAGCCTCGATTGCACCAAGAGAAATCAAGCTCTTCTTTATGTTAGAAACGTGCCTCAATCCAGTCAGGATACGCTTTGTCCCATCAAACATCTTGACACACACCGTATCAACAGCCACAACATTACAGGTAGTGTCATTTCCCATAGACTCTTGTCCACCATCGCACTCGCTATAGCTGGCGAACCAACTCTGATGAGGAGTCATGTGAAAGGATGCCCCTGTTCTAGAATCTATTCGCTCCTACGATCATCGTATGGCCTTCTAATCATAAACACAAAAAAGACATCACCATCACATCTACTCGATCCATTTGACATGGCAGCGTTGGCCTCCCTGTATGAAGACTTAGATTCTTCTCTCTTAAATTTATGATTTTTACAATCATTCTTCATATGTCCTTTTATCCCACAATTCCAGCACTTTAACTTACCTTTGCCTTTGTCCATAGACTTAGGTCTTGACCTTGAAGATCCTATACCTTACTTAGAATTCCTGCCCCTTATAATCAGTGCATCGAAAGATGTCCCCATGTCATTGTTTATCTTTCTCACGACCTTCCATTAAAGGGTTGAGATAACGGTGTCTACACTTAGGGTTTTGTTTGCAGTGCACATTGTGTCCTTCAATGATTCATATGATGCAGGAAGGGAATTCAACAATATACATGCATGTTCTTCATCTTTAACCGCTTCCTCCATTGCAACATCTCAAATTTTTGTCAACTTGGAAATAGACGTCCTTAGGCAATGGGTCGATTATAACACCTTACTAACTTCTCAGAACTTAACCCCGAAGTCCCAAATGCCCTCTTCAACCCATTTCCTTCAAAATCTCAACTTTCGCAACCATGTTTTTCAAAATTTTCTAAGTACTTTCACATTAGACACAAATCCTAAAATTTAAATGATGAAGAACCATTCTTAAACTAAAACATACTATAAATAGAAAATACATAAATAAAATGAGCTTTTTGAAAGTGCACCTACTAGTGCCCTGGTTTGTCAATTACGGTGTAAGTTAAGTCAGTCGGACAACAGCGCCTAACAGGAAGATCAACTCAAGTGTCTGCCTCAACTGGATGTGTGGAAGCTCGTTATAGGTAAATCATATCCTCACATCCCATGTCTCAAAACATCAGGTGATTAAAACCCTTAAAAATATGTAGAACATCTTAGGGTTTTTGTGTAAGAAAACTTTTTACAAAATAGAAAAATCTTCAAGTTTTTCTTACACTGTCAATTATATCGATTCATATCTTGATATGATCGACCTACTCTGTCGATGTCCTCGATATCTCAATCGATACAATCGAGTGAGGATAAAAAGTGTCCAGCAATCAAACATTCATCTGAACGATTTATCGATATATCGACGGTTCAGTCGATATCATCGATATTCGAATATCGATTCTATCGAAAGTGGATCCATAATATCGACAGGCAGTTTTTCGACGCCCCTATTTTTCTAAAGAAAACCATTGTGAGCTTCGATATATCGATGACTGTCCGATTCAATCTGAACTCAAATATCGATCATATCGAAAGTCAGTCAATCACATCAATAGTGGGCGCATGTTTTCTCCAGCATGATTTTTAGAATGTTTTTAAACATCGATCGGGGTGCCAGTTGAGAAATCGATATTCATATGTCGATCTTTTCGAGACCTGGTCGATTGGATCGAGATGGGACACAAACCGTCCAGCAAGCTTATAGGTAAATCTATACGATTTATCGATCCCATCGACACGGTCTCTGATATCATCGATATACAAATTCCGATATCATCGATATACAAATTCCGATGACATCGACTGTTCCCCGATCATATCTTTAGAACCTGAAAATCTTCAAGGCTTGTCTCTCTTACTTTCACCTGTCGATAGATCGATTCATCTATCGATGGAATCGGAGTTCGAAATTCGATAACATCGATGTGTGTCTCGATCCCATCGACCAGTTGGCAAAAGGTTTCCAAAAGCGACAATGACATTTGAGTTTGTATCATCGAGAGGACAATCGATACAATCGAGAGTATACGCTCGATCATATTGACACTTGCTCGACGATATCGAACTCTGTCATAAATATGACCATTTTATATCCGTTGAAACCTTTTGCCTATATATAGAGAAGCTTGCCTTTATTGCTGGTAGAGAAAGAAGTGAGTGCTTTTGAGTGTTTTAACCTTCCTATCATTTACCTTAAGCCCTTTCTCTCAGGGAGTTCATCCTCAAATCCACCCTCATCATTGATATTCAAATAGAGTGGATTGGGGAATGAACTTTCGCATTCAAGGATCCTCCAGCTACTATCTTATTGGAAAATCATTAAGCTGGGATGCATTGAATGCATAGATGATCGGAACCACTTTATCTTCCTAATAGGAAAATTCTTAGAGAGTGGAGTTCCATCACAACCTTGACCCAACATAAAGCCTAGAATAGGTATATCGTTTGTGTTACAGATTAAGGGAGCTGAAGACTCTTCATCAACAAGAAGGAGATCTTCAACATTACGCTAAATGGGACTCATCAACTTATTTGTAAGTATCTAGAGTCCAGAGGATACTAGTGATCATTTCTTTCTAGGATTGGTTCTTAAGTGTTGCTCACCCTTTGAAGTCCTCAAAGGAGGCCTCCGACGGGAGTATACGTGCGGGGTGCGTTGTGTAGACCCTTGCTCTGTGGAGAGCATAAACATCCGGGTGCGTTGTGTGGACCCTTGTTCTGTGTGGGCATAAACAACTGGTTAGGAGTGCGCCAGCAAAACTCCAGGGTTAGAGGTGAACTGAGTAGAAACCTCCGTGTAAAGGTTAAAGGTGAACCCGATTTAAAACCTTAGGTTTGAGGTGAACCATGGGAAACCTCCTTAGTGAAATCAGGTCACTCAAGGGTTGAGTGTGGAAGCCGGTAGTGGAGTAGACAAGTAGTCGAACCACTATAAAATGACTGTGTTTGAGATTGATACTTGTGTTTGATTTTTTGTGAGATTATATTAACTGCATTTATACTTGCTCACACTTCACACACAGTCACATTCATTATAGACTATAATTGCACCATGATTATCATTTAAGTAGCTCTGTGATTGGATCCTCTACCAGGCTTGGAAGCCAGTAAAGTTAACTTTGAGTAATCCTAATCTGTACTCTGTGATAGGATTAGTGTGATAGGATTTTTAATAATTCATAAAAACTTTAAAAAGTCCTATTCACCCCCCTCTAGGACATATTGGAGTATTACAATTTCAACTCAAGCGGTCTTCACCGCTATTTCAATTGGTATCAGAGCGGGTCTCTCTTTAAGGGCTTCACCGCCTAGAGAGTGATCTTGACTGAAGTTGGAATCATGATCAAGAAAGTCCCAAAGGATGTGACAGATCAAAATAATTGCCTTGTAATCCACACCGCTCTCAAAGCTGGAAATAGTTTGAAATGGTATCTTGATAGTGGATGTTCCAGACACATGACTGGTGATCGTACTCATTTTTGTACATATTCAAACTTTGATGGTGGATCGGTCACATTTGGAGATGGTAGCTCAGCCAAAATCATTGGACAAGGAACAATAGCAGTACCAGGTCTTCCAAAAATTAAAAATGTTCTCTATGTAGAAGGTCTGAAACACAATCTTCTCAGTATCTCACAAATCTGTGACAAGGAACATCCTGTCACCTTCTCAAAAGATGTATGCAGAATTGTAGATCATACAGGAAAATCTCTCATAAAAGGTTTACTCACTAGTGATAACTGTTATATCATTGAGAGTACCAACGAAAATGGGTTGCCCGCAATGTGTAATATGGCTGTAAAGGATGAATCTAAGTTATGGCATCAAAGTTTGGGACATGTTCATTATCGGAATTTAGCTAAACTTAGCTCAAAAAACTTGGTTAGAGGTCTTCCCAAAATTAGAAAAGAAGAAAAAGTTGTATGTGTGGAATGTCTAAAAGGAAAACAGATAAAAGTAAGACACAAAAAGACAACCACCATAGCAACAACAAAACCCTTGGATCTGCTGCATATGGATCTGGTTGGTCCTACTAAAGTAGAAAGTCATGGCAAGAAAAGATACTTTCTGGTGGTAGTAGATGACTATCCTAGATTTACTTGGTTTGCATTTCTTCGAGAAAAATCTGATGCTTTTGGAAAATTCGTAGTCTTGGAAAAATGAATTCAAAATGAGAAAGGATATAACATAAAACGCTTCAAAAGTGATCATGGTGGCGAATTGAAAAATGATGCATTTGAAAAATATTGCAGTGATAAAGGAATTCACTATGAATTTTCAACCCCAAAAACCCCACAGCAAAATAGAGTTGCTGAAAGGAAAAATCGAGTATTACAGGAAATGGGGTCAGTTATGCTGAATGGAAAGGATATGGCAAAGAGTTTTTGGGCAGAAGTTGTCAATACCACCTGCTACATCATAAACAGAGTATATCTTAGAGCAGGTCTGAATAAAACTCCATATGAACTATGGTATGGGAAGCTGCCCAATGTAAAATACTTTCGGGTCTTTGGTAATAAATGCTACATTTTAAGAGACAGAGATAACCTAAGGAAATTTGAATCTAAAAGTGATGAAGGCATTTTCCTAGGGTACGCCATGAATAGTCGTGCTTATAGAATATACAACTTAAGAACCCTTACTATTCAAGAATCTGTGAATGTGGTAATTGATGATCATCCTCAAGATGTAAATTTCCCTGCAAATGAGATAGAAGATGATGTAGATTCATGCATACCTGAAAAATCAGATGACAAATCTTCATTATTGAATGAACTTCAACAATCATCTGACATACCCATTATCAAAAATCACCCTCGAGAGCAAATTATTAGAGACCCTAATGACGGTGTAAGAACTAGACGGCAGATAGACAATGTTTATAGTCATTTCTGTTTTACCTCAAAGATTGAACCCAAGAATATTATAGAAGCTCTTCAAGATGAATACTGGATAAATGCCATGCAAGAAGAACTTCAACAATTTCAGAGAAATGAGGTATGGAAACTGGTTCCTAAACCAACTGATACTAATGTTATTGGAACAAAATGGGTCTTCAAAAATAATCCGATGAATCAGGGAATGTAATTAGAAACAAAGCAAGATTGGTTGCTCAGGGATACTCACAGATTGAAGGAATTGATTTTGATGAGACGTTTGCCCCTGTCGCACGCCTAGAGTCCATTAGAATTCTTATGTCCATTGCATGCGCACTAAAATTCAAATTATTTCAAATGGATGTTAAGAGCGCCTTTCTTAATGGGGATCTTGCCGAAGAAGTATATGTGGAACAACCAAAAAGATTTTCAAATCCTAAGCATCTCCATCATGTTTATCGTTTGGACAAAGCTCTGTATAGTCTCAAATAAGCACCACGTGCTTGGTATGAAAAATTAACGAAGTTTCTTTTAGACCATGAATTCTGTAGAGAAAGTGTAGACAAGACACTATTCACCCATAAAACAAAGAACTCATTGGTTATTGCAAAAATTTATGTAGATGACATAGTGTTTGGATCAACATGTAGAGATGAGGCATCCAAATTCGCCAACCTCATGAAATCAGAATTTAAAATGAGCATGGTTGGTGAATTGAATTACTTCTTAGGATTACAGGTCAAGCAACTGGATGATGGAATTTTCATAAATCAAACCAAGTATGCAAAAGACTTAGTAAAAAGATTTGGATTTGAGTCTAGTCGCACCTATCACACGCCTATGAGTACTACTCTAAAACTCTCAAAAGATACCAACGGAAAAAGCGTGGACCAACATCTCTATCGAAGCATGATCAGAAGTCTGTTATATCTCACTACCAGTCGTCCAGATATATCCTTTAGCGTTGGTGTGTGTGCTCGTTATCAAGAGGATCTTAAGGAATCTCACCTAACAGCAGTAAAAAGGATTATCAAGTATGTTGCAGGGACTACCACCTTTGGACTATGGTATCCATATGAAACCTCCACCATTATTGTAGGGTATTCAAATGCTGATTGGGCTGAAAATTTGGATGATCGAAAATCAACAAGTGGTGGATGCTTTTATATTGGAAATTGTTTGGTTTCCTGGCAAAGCAAGAAATAAAACTCAATCTCATTATCCACTGCGGAGGCTGAATATATAGCCGCAGGTAGCTGTTGTGCTCATCTCCTTTGGATGAAAAAGATGTTATTTGACTACGGGATTGCACAATCCACAATGAGTCTCTTCTGTGACAATACCAGTGTTATAAATATCTCGAAGAACCCAGTTTAACACTCTCGGACCAAGCATATTGACATTCGTCATCATTTTATCCGAGAACTAGTCGAAGAAAAGATCATTGTGTTGGATTATGTAACTACTAAGAAACAGCTTGCTGATATTCTTACAAAGCCTCTTGACACAAACAGGTTCTGTGACCTCCAAAAGTCAATTGGCATTTTTTCGTATTAATAATATCTGAGGACCTATGGTATACACTAAAAATCTTAAAAGTCTGAGATATTCATGGTCATGGTAATGATGAACAAATGTCAAAATTCTTATAGCCTCGATAATATCTGTGCAGTATCGATTTTATAATCGATTCCATACATCGATTCAATCGATGAACTGTCTTTAATCGGATTGTTGTTTTCTAACAACTCAGCGTAACTTTTGGTGGAAGTCATGACGATGCTATCGATAACTGATCGATATGATCGATAAGTCTATTATATAAAAAAAAGGGGGGGGCCATTTGACCTCAATTTTTTTTCTAAATACCTCTTCCAGTTCTTATCAGCTTCTCACCTCTTCAAAACATGATCAAAGGGAAAGGCAAGGCTTACTTTCAATCTTTAGAGTAGAAAAGTATGCAATCCAATTTCGGTAGGTATCAACCTACTCCAAAAGAAGGTGGTCCGTCTGTCATCACTGAACGATTAGTGCTCAATAGTGTCATTGAGCCTTTTGGAGTTGACCTCCTTCTTAAAGTAATCGGTTGGCAAAATATTCTATATCTTGGATGATCATACAAACTGGGTGTGATCCATGAATTCTTCAAACATTGTCATGTCATTTGTGAAGATTCCCCCAGCATTCGAATTATTCTTGCCCGAAGCTTATCACTCCAGTCACCTTGGTAAAACTCCTCAATCTGGAGGTTACTAGAATTCTGGTAACTCACTTAAATCTCAATCGGTTGGGGGTATGGGGAGAAGTAACCCATGCATTGTGCCAAGGGACTACCGTTTCGTGAAATGATGAAAAGTTGCTGCATATCAACCATCTTGGACCCACTTTCAAAATTCTTCATAGTATTTTTTGATCAAATGTGTATCCCTGTGATGTCATTGGTGATCATCTTTCTCCATCTGTGATCAATGTCCTCTATGATGTATATCAAGAGAATCGTGTGCCTGCCAACTCTCCTCCTTAAGCAAATCATTTGTGTAATTCAAGGACATCATGGGGAGACACTGCCCTTTCCCGTGCTCATATGCAAACTCGTACACCATGCTGGGCTTCCTGCCACATCTGATGAAGTGCATCCTGAAGCCTGGTTTGATGATGATGCATCACTGGCAGCACAACGATTTTTGTCTCCCTCCAAGCTTAGTCCTTCTCTACCAAGGGTCGTCCAACATATTCCGCCCACGATGCGGCCTACATATGGAGGATCAAATCGCACACCCTTGGTCAGTCCGGAGTCAATTACAAATCGCCCAGCTCATCACCTCGAACGTCACCTGCTCAATGAGATGGTTGGTATAGAGGATCATCTGAACAAGTGTGAAAGGCGTCTCACTATCATTGAAGAGAAGCTCGATGTCCTTCAGGGAACTACTTAGTAAATGGTAGATTTGCTCACGAATGATCTTCCTTGAAGACATTCAGCATCTATCAAGTTGTCCCTTGACTATCCAACGCCTCTGATGTTGCGCTATGGACAAAACTCATGATACTGTTGTCTGGGGCAGTATGGTTTTTTTTGGGGATAGATGTTTTTGGATGATGAAATTTTTAATCAATATGTTTGCATACAACTCTTAATTTACTGCCATTTCTATGACTGTGTCGATTACTTCATCATTTTGCTTCATGTCTAATGATGTATGCTTTACACTGTTTTATTTATATACATCTATCTGATTATATTTTTCCCATATGCTTAAACTATTCAGTCAATATCTCTTGCTATATCTTTGTAAATGACTGACAAAAAGGGGGAGAAAAACTACAAACACCCCTGTAGAAAATTGGATATTTGTGATCTTATATGTTGCAGGTGTTAGGGGGAGCAGCCGCAACAAGAAAGGGGGAGTTTTTGAAGAAAGGAGGAGAAATTACTGGGTGTGTACATGGGTGATTAGAATTTGTAAATTGTGTTAATGCATGTACACATATTTTGGGATGTAACTGTCTAGATATTTTTCTAGGGTGTTTTTAGGCATTTTGTCACGTAATTGACAAAGGGAGAGATTGAAAGTGCACCTACTAGTGCCCTAGTTTATCAATTACAGTGTAAGTTGAGTCAGTCGAACAACAGTGCCTAACAGGAAGATCAACTCAAGTGTCTGCCTCAACTGGATGTGTGGAACCTCGCCATAAGTAAATCATAGCCTCACATCCCATGTCCCAAAACATCAGGTGATTAAAACCCTTAAAAATATGTAGAACATCTTAGGGTTTTTGTGTAAGAAAACTTTTTACAAAATAGGAAAATCTTCAAGTTTTTCTTACACTGTCGATTATATCGATTCATATCTCGATATGATCGATCTGCTCTGTCGATGTCCTCGGTATCTCAATCGATACAATCGAGTGAGGATAAAAAGTGTCCAGCAATCAAACATTCATCTGGACGATTTATCGATATATCGACGGTTTAGTCGATATCATCGATATTCGAATATCGATCCTATCGAAAATGGATCCATAATATCGACAGGCAGTTTTTCGGCGCCCCTATTTTTCTAAAGAAAAATATTGTGAGCTCCGATATATCGATGACTGTCCGATTCAATCTGAACTCAAATATCGATCATATCGAAAGTCGGTCGATCACATCAATAGTGGGTGCATGTTTTCTCCAGCATGATTTTTAGGATGTTTTTAAACATTGATTGGGGTGCCAGTCGAGAAATCGATATTCATATGTCGATCTTATCGAGACCTGTTCGATTGGATAGAGATGGGACACAAACCGTCCAGCAAGCTTATAGGTAAATCTATACGATTTATCGATCCCATCGACACGGTCTCCGATATCATCGATATACAAATTCCGATGACATCGACTGTTCCCCGATCAAATCTTTAGAACCTAAAAATCTTCAAGGCTTGTCTCTCTTACTTTCACCTGTCGATAGATCGATTCATCTATCGATGGAATCGGAGTTCAAAATCCGATAACATTGATGTGTGTCTCGATCCCATCAACCAGTTGGCAAAAGGTTTCCAAAAGCGAAAATGACATTTGAGTTTGTATCATCGAGAGGACAATTGATACTACGCTCAATCATATCGACACTTGCTCGACGATATCGAACTCTGTCATAAATATGACCGTTTTATATCCGTTGGAACCTTTTGCCTATGTATAGAGAAGCTTGCCTTTATTGGTGGTAGAGAAAGAAGAGAGTGCTTTTGAGTGTTTTAACCTTCCTATCATTTATCTTAAGCCCTTTCTCTCAGGGAGTTCATCCTCCAATCCACCCTCATTATTGATATTCAAATAGAGTGGATTGGGGAATGAACTTCCGCATTCAAGGATCCTCCAGCTACTACTTTATTGGCAAATCATTAAGCTGGGATGCCTTGAATGCATAGATGATCTGAGCCACTCTTTCTTCTTAATAGGAAAATCCTTAGAGAGTGGAATTCCATCACAACCTTGACCCAACCTAATGTCTCGAATAGGTATATCTTTTGTGTTGCGGATCAAGGGAGGTGAAGACTCTTCATCAACAAGAAGGAGATCTTCAACATTGCGCTGAATGGGACTCATCAACTTATTTGTAAGTATTTAGAGTCCAGAGGACACTTGTGAGCATTCCTTTCTAGGATTGGGTCTTAAGTGTTGCTCACCCTTTGAAGTCTTCAAAGGAGGCCTCCGACGGGAGTGTACGTGCGGGGTGCATTGTGTGGACCCTTGCTCTGTGGAGAGCATAAACATCCGGGTGCGTTGTGTAGACCCTTGCTCTGTGTGGACATAAACATCTGGTTAGGAGTGCGCCAGCAAAACTCCAGGGTTAGAGGTGAACCGAGTAGAAACCTCCGTGTAAAGGTTGAAGGTGAACCTGATTTAAAACCTTAGGTTTGAGGTAAACCATGGGAAATCTCCTTAGTGAAATCAGGTCACTCAAGGGTTGAGTGTGGAAGCAGGTAGTGGAGTAGACAAGTAGTCGAACCACTATAAAATGACTGTGTTTGAGATTGATACTTGTGTTTGATTTTTTGTGAGATTATATTAACTGCATTTATACTTGCTCACACTTCACACACAGTCACATTCATCATAGACTATAATTGCACCATGATTATCATTTAAATAGCTCTGTGATTGGATCCTCTACCAGGCTTGGAAGCCAGTAGAGTTAACTTTGAGTAATCCTAATCTGTACTTTATGATAGGATTAGTGTGATAGGATTTTCAATAATTCATAAAAACTTTAAAAAGTCCTATTCACCCCCCTCTAGGACATATTGGCATATTCCAACTTCAACTCAAGCGGTCTTCACCGCTATTTGACTTTTCACCATTAACCTTATGGAATCTCACAAAACGAATAGGTTATTTGGAAAGATCAGCTTCTCCTACCCTAGGACCTTATTCTGTTGTAATTAGGGTGGAATTTATTTAAGTACTAAACTAAATTAATTATGGAATTAGCTCAAACCACTTTAAATACGAACTGCAAGACCAAACTAGTAAAAGCCTTAACGATATAGTACCTAAAAACCTCGGATCAATCTCAAAACTCAGTTGCTCATGGGAGAACATTGAAACTCCGTATCGGACCTGAACCGCAGTTGAAAGTCCGATTACCCCAAAACTATACAGTTATGACCGCCTTCTTGGACTTGACAATCACCTCAGAAATCAAGTCCAAACGATATCCCGAAATGCACAACTTGAGACCGGAGTGAAATGTGTAAGAAACGCGAATATCTTTAAGAAATGAACTAAAACTTAAGTGAATTAAGTCGTTCTCTTGCAGCCAAATCTAAGGATTTAGACCATCAGAATCTGACTCAATTACACCCTCAGATCAAGAAAAATTTTCAACACAGGTCAGTGCACTTATGACCCTGATTGAGTATCTGTAACCGTTGAACTGAAATCGGTCCCTCACGGCCAATCCACTGATCCGATCTAGCTAAGATCTTAACCTGACCTAGATCCAATGTCAAGAAGCTTAATTCCGACCACATGCAGAAAAGGGGCCTCCAGAACAGCTCCGTTGGATCGAAACAGCTAGTCTTTGGTTATAACCTAAGTATACCATGGCCCTGGGGCCATTCTCATTAATTCTGGGCCTATATAAGGGCCTTAAATCGTCTCTCTCCCATTCCATACGGATTTATAAAACCCTAGGAGAGAGAAGAGAGAAAAGAGAGAGAAAGTAATAGAGAGAGTTGGAGTTTGTTCTTGAGATTCAACCCCACTACTCCACGTGCTTAACCACTACTCTTGAATCATTATTCTGACGATTCCGACTCCGTACTTGGGTAAGAAATCCTAAACTTAATCTTTTTTAAGGTTTCAAATAGAGCTAATGGTGAAATAGCTAACCTATTTCATACTATAGGTTGTCGTTGTGCTATAGACAAAAACTTAGGGTTTAAACTAAGTTCGTTACGAGTCTACTAGCGAAAGGTGCGGACTATAAATGTTTAGGTTATAGTTTTTAAGGCTTTCAATGTCAGTTAATGATTTATGACTAACTTGATTTCTATCACGTATGCTTAGATACAATGTTTTCAGTATATTACACATATATGTAACTATATTGATTTTAATGCATTCCAAGTGTTTGTTGAAATGTTTAAATGAATATGGAATTATGATTTGTGCTTGACATGATTGTTTGGCTGAGAATACATGATTGTGGTACGTGTGGCAACTCCCTTATAAAAGGATTTACTGTAATATACGTTATAACTA
This sequence comes from Magnolia kwangsiensis, assembly GCA_037074715.1. NCBI lineage: Eukaryota > Viridiplantae > Streptophyta > Magnoliopsida > Magnoliales > Magnoliaceae > Magnolia > Magnolia kwangsiensis. The sequence goes on along the minus strand of CM073573.1, from coordinate 107,751,158 downwards.
ATATACTACATGTATGTTAATATGTGTAGTCTAAGTATTTAATAAAATGTTTGAATGAAAAGTTGTTGAAACATACTTAATAAGGGCGTTGAGATAGGATTCTTAATTTCTGTATATATAGTTACAGTTTCCTTCATGTAACATATCTCGCTACTACGTGATTTATGTATAAAACTCATATGTATAATGATATTTTCTATGTGTTGATAAGATATCTGAATGAGAAATTATTTGACGAATGTCATTTAATAAGGGTGTTGAGGTAGGATTCTCAACTAACTTATTTATACGTATAGTTTCTTTCATGTAATCTATGTTACTACTATGTGTTTTATGGATGAATGCCTATGTAGGTTAACATGTACTCTATCTGTTCGGTAAAATGCTTGTATGAGATTTATGTTTGAAATGGTTGCTACATGTTGTTTTGACTAGCACATATGAATGCCTATTATATTTGAAGTATGATTGAGATTACTACGTAGTCCAGGCAATTGGTAATAATTTCAGGTTGAGTGGTCGAATTAGTCTTGCCACAATTGATGCATTCGGTGAATCCGAGTCATATGATGATAGTCAACAGCAGTACCTTGTCGATTAATTCACCGTATGCTCGTACCAGTCGAACTTGTCTAATAAACCGATTGGCCTATTGTGTGTTCACTATGTATGGACGCTACTGTTTAAATCTAAGGTACCAACTTACCAGTGCAAAGCCTGTTTAACCTTGGTATCTCGATCCGCTAAGACCTATGAGTCGGGCATGGTGGTATGGGACACCGTAGACGTGTTGTCGGCCTAAGCTGGGGCGACGAGCCTCCCCGTAGTGACCAGTGAGCAACCCAAACTCGTGAGCTAAATACGGTGGCACGAGACACTGTATTTAAGCTGTCGGCCTACACTGGCACAGCCTGGCTGTGGTCCCCAGTCAGGTTGGTGATGAGCTTTTGAAAATAGACTGCCAGTTGGTGGGGCGTTAGTAGAGTGACCTCAAGTATGAAATAGGCCTACCCCGGTACAGCTTGGTTGTGGTCCCCAGTCGGGTTTGTGACAAGCCTTCGAAAATAGACTGCCAGTTGGTAGGGCATTGGTGGTGTAACCTCGAGTACAAAATAGGCCTATGCTGACGGTGATGAGTCTCTCGTAGCGACCTAGAGTGTAACTCTTGAACTTGCCTATCGTATGTGATTAACTAGGATTGACGACCCTAGATGGATCATTGTTTGGGTCAATGATATAAAGGAAGGTACATTAGCTTTCCAAACCTGTTGTATGAATGAGCCTAAATAAGAACTTGGTAATCACACTCATGCACCGCTTTGCATATGCCTTTGGTGTTGGAGTTGAGCACGGAGTAAGGGGTGCATGTCACGATCGTGAGATGAAGTTTGGAGAGGGAGTGCAGGCAAGGGCATGCATTATTAATACATATCATCCTTGCATTAACCAGAATACTTAGGAATGCTTGATTGTACTACTCCATCATTACTGCTTGATTGAGTTGATAACAGATTAACCTTTGCTTTATAGCTCCACTGAGTTGATCACTCACTCCCACGTTCTGCGATGGTGCTTTAAAAACCAACCAGACTCTGTCTTAGCTACAGGTAATGGCGATGCTTACGAAGCGGAGCCTAGCTATTATGATGACGAGGAGGAGTTCTCCTATACACAACTCTCTAGCGAGTATAAGTAGACCTGGAGTTACGCATTGGGGTTACAGGGATATGGATTAGCAAACATTATACTTTATCGTTTTGTAAATTTTGGAATTATACATGTAAATATTTAACCTGGTAATCCGTTCGTACTCTGGGGACTTAAAATCATTTATATGCTTTATATTTGTATCAGTCTTCCGCTTGTACAAATTAACTCTCTCTGAAATATGATGTGTTGTTTGGTATAATCTCACTCATGTTTAATGCACTAATATGGACAACATTTAATCATCATTATATATGTTACATAAGTGATGCGTTAGAACTCGGGAGTTGAGCTCCTTCTCGACCCCCAATTTTCAGGGCGTTATATCCATACCCAGTAATTTACACATCAATTTATTAAAGTTGCTGATGTATGCTTCCAAATCTTCACCCTCTGCCATCCTTAAGGTATAACACTGTAGTTTCAAGTGTAGAAAATTTTCAGAGGACTTCTTTGCATAGATGTTCTCTAACTTCGCCCATAAACTAGCTGCAATTTTCTCCCTCAAAACATTATATAGAACCTCATCCGTGAGACATAAACGAGGGAAAAGCATTACTATTAAGGTTTTCTCATTTTTCATCCTTCATAGTAGATTTTCACTCCTCAAGAGCCTTAATCTCATCTTGCTTGGTTAACAGGCTAATCATCTTAACCTTTCATAACTCAAAATTATTTTTGTCTTAATACTTCTCAATATCAAACTTCGCGTTTTCCATTATTACTAATCTTTCAGATTCAGATCTGTGCCTCAACAATTGCTCTGATACCACTTGTTGCGATTTAATCTGCGGAATCACATAAATATGGATCTAGGATAGCAATCCAAGAACACCAAGAAAATACAAAAGAATACAAAGATTTAACGTGGAAAATCCTCATGGAAAAAATCACGTCATAAAGCGACAGAATATTCCACTATGAAAGCACAGATTATAAAGATGGAGGACTTACCTGGCTTGAGCAATACTCAAACCTCACATTCTTTCCACCCCTTGAAGCCCTAGAACCCTTTTAGAAATACTTAGATCTTCTTAGAATACCCTGGAATACCTCTCAATCCCGCATACACCCCTTTATATAGGTTTAGAAAGAAGTAGAATCAGAATACGAAATAGAAATCGCAGAATCTGTGTTTTCGTAAACGAATCTGCATAAACATTCGATGTCATTGAAGGTCCTCTTAGTCATGGAAGGTCCTCTTAGATATTGAAGAACAATCAGAACTGTCCAGTGACCAGGGGTAAAAATTTTCAAAATACTCAATGGCATCGACCAATTTCGATGACATCGAAGCTAGTTCAATGGCATCGAATCATATAAAGCAGATTGAAGACATCTGATTACAACATAAAGCAGATTGAAGACATCTGATTACAACATATACAACCCCATCCTCCCACAATGTAATAGAGTGAGAGATGTTGGACTTAAACCGTTTACTTTACATGTGGGCAACCACTTAGTGGGTGGGCCCATATGCAGTCCCCTTCTTTAATGGCACGTGCATAACCTCTCTTTATCCTAATTGACTTCCAATTGAGAGGGACGGTTTAAAAGAGATAAGAGCAGGGCCTTATCCTAATCCATCAATCGTTACAGGTTCATCTTTACAAAGAGAGGAACTCTCCCAACAAACTGATTTACAGTAGAGTTGAGGCAAAATAGAGAGGAAAGAAAGGGTGGGCCACGTTCGTCTGTGGGCTTCGATTAAATGATCATAGCCATTGATTGTATACGGTGGGTTATTTGAACCATGGATTAGAGGAATGGATTAATTCTCTCTTCCTCTCGTAGTATTTTTGCACATCAGTATATAAAATTAAATCATATAGATCCTAATTTTGCAGAGGGACGCCTGTTGGCTACACAAACATATACAAACAATCTACTTGGTGCATATTCAATCAAACTAAAGATTTTCCTTTAGGATTTGTTGGTTTTCTTAAGCTATAATAAATGATTGCTGCTGGAAGTATTGATAAGACATGGGATCGGCTGTAAAGGTCGCAATTTCCACTGTCTTCCACTCCAAATGGATTCTAATCATGATTAAAAACCCTTTTGATGCATGGAATGCCTCTTTGCACGCTCTATGTTGCATGTTACATGTTCGTCTTGGGTTTTTCTACTCAATCATAAGATTGCTTTATTGAAAACAAGTTGCTACGTGTCAACATACGTGCCAACCTGATACCTGTGTGAGATATTGCATAATCATCAAGTCGGTGCCATTGAATATTACCAGGTTATTAAAAAAACAAACAACAAAAAAGCGAGGCTATTCATCAGATGGGCAACAAGTCAAAGTACGTGTTGTTTTTTCTTTTCAACCGTCAGATTTTCATGTTCATGTGTGATCCACGCAGGACGATTATGCCAGCTTATTATATGGATCAGACCATGTTCATGGTAGGACCCACCAGGTGAGTGGATCATGTCCCACACATGTGAGGGACATTGGGCACGTGTGCATGGAGCCCCTATTAAAAGACTTTATGGTGGGAAAACCACCTTGCTAATTTCTGTGTTTTTTATTTTTCTTTAGTTTTTTCGCTTTATTAAAATAAAAATAAAAGAGTCTAAGGAATGCGGACTGCCCGCGACTCTGCCCGCGGGAACTTTCCACGTTCGGAAGGGAGCTATGTGAGGTCGGAAATGAATTGGCTACTCCATCTGCCGCCGGGCCATTGGCTGGTGGTCGGTGCTCTGTGGGCCCCATCATGATGTATGTGTTTCATTCATGACGTTCATCCATTTTTACAGGTCATTTTATGGCTTGATACCAAAAATGAAAGGCATATAAATAATCTCAGTTGGACCACATCACAGGAAGACAATAGTGATTGGATATCCACCATTAAAATCCTCATAAGTCTCACTGTACTGTTTATTTGACATCCAATCTGTTGATTAGGTCATACAAACCCAGATGAAGGGACAAAACAAAGATCATCTTGATCCAAAACTTTTATAGCCCCCAAAATTTTTTAATGGTCAACGTTCATTCAACACTGTTCCCTATAATGTGGTCCACTTGAGATTGAGATATACTTAATTTTTAGTCTAATACCCTAAAATGATTTAGAAAAACAGATGAATGACATGGATAAAACACATACATCATGGTAGGGCCCACAGAACACCAACCACCAGCCATTGGATGGGGGAGGGGAAGTAGCCGATCCGTTTCCGGTGAGGTCCACCCTGATATTACCTACGCACATTTTTCCATCTCATCCTACCACATGAGCCCAACAAATGAGGTGATCCAAACATTGATTCACCAGGATGTTTTTATTTTTTTATTTATTATTTTTTTAACACGTGTATCATCCAATCATTTCCACAGTAGAACTGAAAAAAAAAATAAAAAAAATAAATAAATAAATAAAATAAAACAAAATAAAACAAAAAAAAAAACAAAAAAAAACGAAAAACCAAAGTGCCTGATCTAAAAAAATCTGCCTCATGTTTCAACAATAGCATCCCGCTTGGTGACTTAATCTGCCTCATGTTTCAACAATAGTATCCCGCTTGGTGACTTTTACATCGCGTGGTTCACTTAAGTTTTAAATCTGTCTCAATTTAAGGCTAATTTTGTGATATGAGCTCTCAAAGCAGATGCGATGCACATTAATAGATTTCTCACAAACATCAAGGTGGCCCACCTAACTAGCTACCGACCGCAAGGTCCGGCGTTGCAGCACAACCAACGTCCTTTTAGGGCCTGTTTGATTTTCATCGTTTCACCTGGAAATGGTAAATACCCAAGAAATGGGTGATTATTAACCTGGGAAACGGATTGGATACTCCCCCTGCCACCGGGCAATGGCTGATGGTCGGTACTCTGTGGGGCCCACCATGATGTATGTGTTTCATCCATGCTGTCCATCTATTCTTATAGATCATTTTAACATATGAGACCAAAACTGAGGTATATTCCAATTTCAAGTGGATCACATTACAGAAAACAGTGTTGAATGAACTTCGACCGTTAAAAACATTTTGGGGGCATAAAAGTTTCGGATCAAGTTGATCTTTGTTTTTTCCCTTCATTTGGGTCTGTATGACCTAATCAACATATTAGATGTCAAATAAACAGTACAGTGGGCCTTAAGGAGGATTTTAATGGTGGATATCCAATTACTATTGTTTTCATGTGGTGTGGTCTACCTGAGATCTATATTCCGTTAATTTTTCGCATTGGAACTAAAATGACCTTTAAAAATGGATGAACGGAATGGATGAAGCACATACATCATGATGGGGCCCACAGAGCACCGACCATCAGCCACGGGGCTGATGGCAGGGGGAGTAGCCAATCCGTTTCCTTTAACGTGAGAAATGCTCCAATGTTGTCTGATCATGTAATTAGTTATAGTGCTCCTAGTTGCCTAGTTTCAGACACTTCAGTTAGTTGATCTGAACTGTCCATTAAGACGTGAACGTATTCTCAGGCTACCATGCAAAAAAAAAAAAGAAAAAGAACACACTGATAGACGTCCTTTTTCCAGGCTATAGATGGTATGGATTAGACTGTAAAAAAAATAATTGAAAAAAATGAACTAAAAAAGAAAAAGAAAAAGTGATTCTTTAGAATCATAGGCAATCCATGGTGGTCTCTAAAAATGGATAGACCAAACTATTTATTGGACCTAGTTTTTGGTAAATGATCTTAACCGTCCAAATTAAAGACATTGATCCCATCGTTAATATTTTAACCGTCCAAATTAAAGACATTGATCCAATCGTTAATATTTGCCAGATTAACTTGATTCTTGCATAGTGGACCAATAAGTATTCTTTGGACCTAATGAACGGTCTAGATTAATGGATTGGATAGTCCAAGTGCCCCAATACAACTAAATGCAACTAGGAGCAATATAACATAAACGGAGCATTTATGGATGTAGTGTGAATATGAAGAAAGAAAGTAGGCATTGAAGTGGGGTTCAATCAAAGAGAGGCGTGAACGTGTGGTGGGGTAACTCGGTTTATGTGTCGGAGGTAGCACGAGTGCGGCTTTGGACCAACTGTTTGACCATGATTGTTGTTTTTTTTATCATCATAAGAGGTTTGCTTGTCGACACAACTTTGGCGGATCCTGTGAACTACAGACCTCATTAGTTCTGGGATTGTAGGGTCCACCGTCATGTATATGATTTTTTTTTTTATTTTTATTTTTTTAAAAAAATCTTTATTCACTGCATCTACATTCAAAAAATCAACTAAATCAAACAAACCAGAAAACCTAACAATTCAAAAACCAAAAAAATTACAAAAAGTAAATGCGAGCCACCTCAGCATTGGAGGGAACAGAGACTGTAGACATCCTTCGAATACTTGTTTCGGCGTGGATTGATTTTGTTCTCGATCTGCTTCGACTCTACCCTTCCTCTTCTCATTTCAGCGAACTAAAAGAAAAAAGAGAGAAAGGCAGAGATAGAGAGAGAAAAGAGAGAAAATTTTGAATTCGAATTTCAAAATTAGGAGAATTTTTTTAAAAAAAAATTTGAAAATTTTAAAGGGTTATCAGGCTGGGCTGGGCTTTCAGACGCCTAAATTCAAACTCATCCACTTGAGAAATGAGCTGGAGTTTTAAGCCCAAACTTCGCTCTCGAGCGTAATACTCCACCCCAAGCCTAGCCTAAAGCCCGGAGCCCGTTGGACCAATGCAGCCCATTGACAGCCCATATGTATTGAACGTGCGAGCTTGGCTAAGTGCATACTCGCCTCCAGTAAAGCTCATGTACATGCCACACATGCCCCAGTGACCTATAAGTCAAACCATCTATCAGAAAAAAACCATTACATTACTCTTGCAGTAGGATACATCCACACAGGATGTAGGCTCTTTCCCGTGACCAAACCGTTTGTATGATCGTCCTCACCAGGGATTGAGGACGCCTTAAAAAATTTAATTTTAAAAAAAAAAAAAAAAAAAAAAAAAAAAAAAAAAAAATCACAAACAAACAAACAAACAAACAAACAAAAAGGCCCTGAGATGACCCTTTGATGACTTGACAGTTAGGAAGACTTTTAGTATTTAAAAAAAAATAATAATAATAATTAATAAAATGATAATTAAAAAAAAAACGGAGTTGAAGGATAAAAGATTTCATTTTATTGATTGCGCCATTCCAACACGAGGGAAATTATATGAACGGTTCAGATCATTGAAAGATGAAATCAGGTGCAAAGGATACATCCTAATGTGTTATATCAAACCTATAATAATAATTTTCCATGCCAGCATAGTTACAAAGCTTTGCGATTGCGAGTCCACTAGCAATTTCGTGGAATGGAACCAATTAGATACTTGTTGGCATTGAATTTTAATTTTAATTTTAATTTTACCTTTTTTCTTCCTTATTTCTATTTTCTTTAGGAATGTTCATCCGAAATTTCCTCCTAATAGCTGCTATTATACCCGAAAATACTTTGAGGTTGTATATTCACACCAAAACAATTTTATTTATTTATTTATTTTAAAAAAAGTTAAAATGTCTATTTTACCTTCAGAGAATAATGTACAACCGAAACCTCCTACCATCCGAATTGCATTTGTCACGCTATGAAGCCATGTGAGCCCCACCGTGATGTCTTTACAAAATCCACACTGACCACTATTTGCATGTCCCAATTTTAAGTGGTCTAAAAGTCCCCATCCTTGAATTAGATAGACCAAATGATTGGAAAAGGTGTAGAAGGTGACACCTACCCTACAATTTATTTCTCTTAGTGTGGCCCATCTGAAGCATGGATTGTCCTGATTTTTGGATGCTAGGCCTTTTGGTGTGTCATATAATGTTTTGAGCGGATTTCACATAATCATCATAGGGGGCTCTATAAAATTCACTTAGTTGTTTCCTTTGATGTGGTCTATCTGAATCACAGGTCAGCCTATTTTTTGGCCTTGGATCTAGCGTGGGATTAAACGTATAATGGTCGGAGTGGATTTCACCCACGGCTGGGAGCAACAGCACTCGGAGTAGTGTAGCAAAAATGGTACCATGTAGTGCTGTAAAACCATTGTGGGCTCATCATGATGTATGTGTTATATTCACGCAGTCCATCCAAATTTTCATATCATTTTAGGGTGGGAACACAAAAATGATCCAAATCTTAGGTGGACCTTACCATAGGAAGCAGTGGTTAGATTTGGAACCTTTTTGGGCCCACCATGATTTGTGTTAGATCCACATTGTCCATCAATGAGGCACGAACCCAAAAATAAGACACATCCAACACTCAAGTGGACCACACCGCATAAAGCAGTGGAGATTGAACGAGTACCATTGAAAACTTCTTAGGCTCCACCGTGAGGTTTATTTTCCATTGAACCTCTTCACAAGGTCATAAGGACATGAATGAAGGAAAAACACAAATATTAGATTACTCAGAGCCTTTTGTGGCCTTAAAAAATTTTCAACAATACACATCCAATTCCCACGGTCTCTTATAGTGTGGCCCACTTGAGCCTTGTATCTACCTCTTTTTTCATGTCATCCCTGAAATGATATGGAAAATGAATGGACGGTGTAGATCTGACACACACATCATGATGGCCCATGGAAGTTCCACATGCCAACTCTTCCGGTATTCTTTTCTCTTTGGAATGTTTTGCACGTCACAGCAAGCAAATGAATTTCTTGAGGTGTGAAATTTATGTAGCCACGTGATGGTGTATTTATTATATCCACACCAGGTCAGATTCAAAGCTCCGGTAGACCACAGCACAGAAACAGTATGATTTGACACCTACCAACTAAAAACTTACATAGAAGACTTTGATGAAGCTGAAATTGGTGTTTTCCCTTGATCCATGTCTAGGTGACCTTATTAACAGGTTAGATGGCAAATAAACCTCATGATTGTCCTCAGGAAGGTTGCAACGGTGATTTGTTCAATCCTCACTGCTTCATGTAGTGTGGTTCACTTGAGCTATTGATGTGCCTCATTTTTTATTCATGCTTTAGAAAGATCTTAAAAATTTTATTCACGGCGTGAATCTGACACATAAATCATGATGGGACATAGAAGTTTCACACTTTAGAAGCTATGTTGTGCAATATGCAATCAATTTGGGAGAGAGAAAATTGGCATGTTTTGTGAGCTGGTGTGGACGTGGACCAATGAGAAGCCATCACATTAACATAAACAATCTGCACTCTTCTGGTATACATGGATTCCCTTACAAGGGTATATTACACTTTTCCACTCTTACCCATCCCATCCTAGGAATATTATGGTAAATATCCATCCTCAAAGTATTTTCTCTTTATATAATGTTATATGATGAATTTTTGCATAAAAATCAATTTTCTTTATTAGTGGAGTCAAGTTAAAATAAGCATTTTCAAAAATATTTAGATTTTGCAATGGCTTTGTTTACACTTAGCTTGGTGCATCCACATTGTCCAATTAGACAACATCACATGTCGATACTATCGTCTGAACGATGGAAGGCAAGATCGTACATGCACCTTAAGAAATCTCTTATTCCTATCTCCAGCGACATGTAGCCTACAAGCAGCATAGCTCAAAGCCATACTATAACATCCCAAATTTTTGCCAACTTGGAGTCTAAAAATTCTCAAAAAAAATTTCACTACAATTACTTTATTTTATCACCAAGTAACCTTTAATACTTGATCCTAGCATATATGTGAGTGTTATTAATAAAGAACTGCATAAATTTGATAAATTAACCTTATAAAACTATTGATTACCCTCGATCACCAAAATCTTGAGCTTGACCTCGTGATCTATTCATCTAGGGACCAGATCTAGAAGACCCACTATTCATTAACCAAGATAATTATGAATTAAAAATGGTCTACCTAAAACTAAGATAATTATGGATTAGATCTTAATTATCCATGTATGTAAATCGAATTGACGAAATTAGCCTATAACCATCAAATCAATGGTTTAGGATTATAGGGACTAAATCACCCTTTTTCACTAATTACAAAAAAGTAACACTATAAACTTAGCTAATTTGAGCCCTATTTATCGCATGTAAGAAATCCTACTAACTCATCCTAAAAATATTAAGATTAACCAACAAGCCCTAAACCGCTCGTTAGTGGACCATTGAACCTGAAACTATAAAATGATGTTCCTCTTAGCGGGCTTGACGTCTATCGCGAGATATTAGACTAAGATTACACCTCAAATTATTCAACTTAGGCTTACAAAGTGAGCGCCTGAGATATGTAAATACCCTTAAAAATTGTCAAATACTTAAGTTAATTGTTCACATTTGAACTTTTTTAAAATTATGGTTTTTGGACTATTAGATCACGATCAATTTAAGGGCACTAACCTAAGTTAATATTCTATACAAATTTAGATAGTCGCGACCTCGATTGATGATCGGTAACCATCAAACTGACCTTTAATCATATCCATCAATCGTCACGTCCGAATTGTAGGGCGATCGAAGCCTTGTGTAAATCATCACTAAGGACAATATCTTACAACGTAAATTGACCCATACATTTCCTAGTAAATTCCAACCGCTAAAAATAACCTTTCATTGGGTTATAATACCAAATACCTAGTCACTAGGGCCATTTGACACCTTTCTAGCACTATAAATACTCCTCTCTTAGTGTGTTCTTGATGAGATTTTCCCTTAGGCAAACCCTATTTATCACTGAAACCTCCACCAAATTCACCTTTACTTGTAGTTGGAGGTAAGAATCTCTTTTAATATTTTAATTTCATAACATCAGTTGTAGATTTCTAGTTATTAATGGTAATCCCTTGAATTTATTTAGGATTTGGTGATTTTTCACAAAAAACACTAACCCTAAGCATGAATAGGTTGCATGAAACCCTACCAAGGTATGGACCATTCCTTCTAGGTTTCCTTTTATCAACCATTTGTGCGTGAATAGGTTGCATGTAACCCTACCAAGGTGTTAGAGAATGATTCTAAGCTGTTATTAAAATTTCATATGGTATTTGTGCTTGAATTGCTTTATTATTGTAATCCTAATGTTATTTGTTGTTGGTAGCCGATGTGTATGATGAAATGCTTAAACAATATAAAATTCTCAATGTTAGAACTCTTTTATGCTATTTGTTAAGCGTGGTTGGTACACATTATATTGTATTAATTTGTAAATATGTTTAATTGATATACCTTGGTGTGGTATTAAATTTCCTTGTGATTATCATTATGAATTTAATAGTCTAAATTATTGTTGTGCTAAATTGAGCTCTGTAAATTGTTTAAGTGGATGGCCTGCTTTGAGTTGGCGATCATAGGCTTATACAGTCAGTCGAGGTTGTAAGGCCCGTATCCTAGCCCGTACTGTTCCGTATGCCTTCACAGTCCTCCCTGTCAAATTTCGGTGACTCGCGATCTATTATCAGTGTTTGCGTGTGATCCTGAGTCATGTCTTGTATATTAGAATCGGATCGACCCAAGACTTGTATCATTGTGAGCGCGCTGTCACCGTGGTTCTAACGCCGCGTCTCACGTGACAAGGCGATTCTTAGGCCAGGAGATGTGGGCCCGCATTCAATCGAGAAAAAAGCTGCGTGTTGCAATCTCGAGAGAATCCATCACATCAATCCCATCAATCAAAGTACACATCACACTCCATCACTCACCCATCCCAAGTACAACTACCCCTCCCCTAAAGTCAACTCTTTCTTACACAAGTACACATCACACCCATATCTCTCTCTCTTACACCTCTCTCTCTTATCCCTCTCATTCTCCAAGCAAGCATCCCACGTCCAAGCAAGCTTCCATGGGAGAGCTTGTGTGGCCCACCTTCCTACCACCCAATCCAACCCTTAGATCATCATCTCAACTATCGAAATTGTCCCCTTGGAGCTCTAGATTGCATAGGCGAAAGGAGTTGATCTAGAGGTGGGTGTCTCCTCTCTCTCTCCCTCTCTCTCTCTCTTCCATGTTATGCTGGCCCATTTGGAAAGCATATGTGATGGATCCGAACCGTCCAGCAACAAGGATGCCCTTGCTGTCTAAGTTGCTAGATGACCAACAATCACACAGGACTTGATGAAGGGACAAACCCAAATATCGGATCGGGTCCCAACCTTGTAGCCACCCATTGGACCCCACATGTGGATCCTACCGTGATGTATGCATTTGATATCCCCATCGTCCATCAGTTGCTCACTCAGAGCATGGCCAGATGGGCCAGGTACAACCAGACCTGTTGTTGTCCAGCAGTAGGATTGGACGAAGGGAAAACGCTGACACCAGCCTTATCTGATGATGGTGGGCCACCATGTGGACCCCACCTTAATGTATGTATTTTATACCCTCACCATTCATCATCTGGTCATCTGACCATGGGCCAGATAGGCCATTAATAACTGGATAGTCTACTGCCCACCCACTAGAGCCACCGTACTCTGTGTTCCGAGCAGGCTCTGTTTGAAGGGAAACCATAAATATCACCTTGATTCCAATGGGATGGCCCACTGACATGGACCCCACCTTGTTACATGTGTTGTATATGTATGGGGATGTAGCCACACCATCCATCTGCTAATTATCCTGACCATGAGACCTGGACAAGTCCAGCTGGGCAGAACTCTGTCCATCAGCAGGCCCTGCTGTTGAAGGTAAAATACAAATATCAGTTTTGATCTAAAGCTAGTGGGCCACGCTAACGTGGACCCATCTTGATATGTGGGCTTCACCCACCCATCCATCTGCAATAGTGCAGATTTATTGTTGTTGTGAGCTACAGTACAGCAGCAGCAGACTGTCCGTGCTTGACGATTGTGAATGAGAGGAAAACGCAAATATCAGTTTGAGTCAAACTGTGGGCCACGTACACATGGACCCCACCTTTATATATATGCGTTGTATATTCAACATCCAGTACTGACGGTGGGACCCACTTGATGTAAATATTTTATCTACACAGTCCATTACTGATGGTGGGTACCTACCTTAATGTGTTTGAGATCCACACCACCCATCTAGCAGTGGACCCCATTCATATGGGACACACCTTGATGTTTATATGTAATCCACCCCATCCAAGCTGGGGGCATGGGGCCGACCTTGATAATGTGCTGAGTACAACATGTGGGACCACTGTGGTGTATCTGTTAAGTCCCAGCCGTCCTTTGGATGGTGGGCCAGCGGCAAGCAGCTGTTGTGCTGTGTTAGCAAGTTCCTTGGGTCTGACATGAGGTTCGTGTTATATCCAATATTGTCCTTATCTGGGGTCCACCCTGCACGTGTGACACGTGCAAGTGGTGGGACCCACCTTGATGTGTGACGTTATCCACCATCCAATATATGTGGATGGATTGGCTGGTGTACGGCCCTGTTAAGGGCATGATCCTTATATCCAAGGCGTTCATCCATGTGGGGCCCACACGTGATGCATATGTTTCATATCCTCACCGTCCATTGCTTGGACGGTGGGAATCCATCCCACACTTGGGCCTGCATCAATACCCATGACTTGCATCCAGTCCGTCCGTCTAGGACGCTGGATGCTAGGCTGGTTGTTTAATATATATATATATATATATATATATATATATATATAATAAATAGCATTATATAATATAATACATTACATATATATTAAACATATAATGTCATGGTGGGCCCACGTGGGACCCACCTGCTGATTGAGAATTTCATTGAAATGGCCCACCGCACACCAGCTATGTAATGGGTGACGTCACCAAGTTATAAGGGTCCCACCATTGTATGTGTTTCATCCCACCCTCCATCTGGACGATGGGGGTGTTTGTGATATGTGGGCCATACCGTGATATATGTATCTTATCCCTGCCGCCCATCCATCTCACGACGTGGAGCACGCCACGATGTATGTGTTCTCCACACCATCCATCTGTTTATCCAAGTGTAACGTCCTGAAATTTGGGGGTCGAGCATAACTCAGCTTCCGAGTTTCAAAACATCACTTATGCAACATTTCTAATGATGGATGTATGTTTTCTGTATTAGTGCAAAAAACATGAAGTAGATTAAGCCAAATCAGCAAAACATAATCTAGGGACAGTTGTAGTATGCAAGCGGAAGACTGAAATGAATATGTAAACAATATAAGTCCCTGATACGAGTTCCGTCTGCCCGTCTGTCTGTGGATAGAACGCGGTGCTGAACTTCAACTTCACACCCATCGCTTCCTGGATACGAGTTCAGAAGATAGATGTGAATCGCGTGTCTTGGTTCGACATGATCTCCAAGAGAACTCCATGCAGACATACAATCTCTTTCATGTACAACTTAGTCAACTCGTCTGCAGAGTTCGTAACTCTGATCGGTAGGAAATGAGCTGATTTTGTCAATCGGTCAACGATCATCCAAATGGAGTCATGTCCCTTCCTCGTCTTAGGCAGCCCTGATATGAAGTCCATAAAAATGAAATCCCACTTCCATTCGGCTATAGGCATGGGCTGAAGCAGTCCAGGAGGTCGGCGATGATCTGCCTTGACCTGCTGGCACGTGAGACAACGAGATACAAACTGTGCAATGTGAACCTTGATATTTTCCCATCAGTACAATCTTTTTATGTTTTGATACATCTTCGTGCTACTAGGATGCATCGCAAGCCTCGAACTGTGGGCTGACTGAGAACCTCCCGTCTCAATTCATAAACGACTGGGACGCATAGGCGGCCACGATAACGTAAGCCCTCATCTGAACCAACACTCCACTCGGAGTCCTCATCTGTACAAACCGGCTCTCTCATCTTCGCCAATAGCTCATTGTCTGCCTGAGCCCTGATAATCCTATCGTCAATGAGGGGCTGTACTCGAACATGTGTGATAACCTCATACGGCTCCTCCACCGTGAGTTTCAGCTTAAAGTCTCGCACAAACTCCACCATGTCCCATTCTGTTATCATTAGCGGAGCCATAAACTCTATGGTCTTCTTGCGGCTCAACGCGTCTGCCATAAGGTTTGCCTTGCGCGGATGGTAGGAGACCTCGAACTTAAAGTCCTTCAAGGTTTTCATCCATCGGTGTTGCCTCATATTCAAGTCTCGCTGAGAGAATATGTATCTAAGACTCTTTTGGTTTCAAAAGAGCTCGAACTCCTCTCCATAGAGGTAATGTCTCTAAAGCTTCAGTGCGAAGATAACGACTGCGAACTCTAAGTCGTGTGTAAGGTAATTCTCCTCATGCTTCCTCAACTCTCTTGAGGCATAAGCAATCACCCTGTCCTTCTACATAAGAACACAACCCAAACTAACGCGCGTCAGTGTATATTGTATACTTAACCCCTTGTTCTGGCAATACTAGCACAGGGGCAGACGTTAGCTTGTCCTTCGGCTCATGAAAAGCTGCTTCCGCTTTCTCATTCCAATCGAATTTCAGATCTTTCCGTGTCAACTGAGACAGCGGTCTGGCAATCTTGGAAAAGTCCCGAATGAATCGTCGATAGTACCCTTCCAGACTAAGAAAAATCCTCACCTCAGTAACTAAACCGAGCTACTTCCAATCCTGAACCGCGACTACCTTAGCAAGGTCAACTGCTATCCCTTCCTTGAACACCACATGTCCCAGGAACTTAACTTCTTCCTTCCAAAAGTCACATTTCTTATACTTCGCGAACAACTGGTTCTTCCTGAGAGTGTCGAAGACTGCTCGCAGATGCTCTTCATGCTCTTCCCAACTCTTGAAATATATCAGAAGGTCATCAATAAACACTATGACGAATCGGAATAGAAACGGCCGAAATACCCTGTTCATCAGGTCCATGAACACAGCCGGAGCATTTTTTAGTCCAAACGACATCACAAGGAACTCATAATGACCAAAACTAGTCCTGAAGGCTGTCTTCTACACGTCCTTATCCCTGACGCACAACTGATGATACCCTGACTGCATCTATCTTCGAAAAATACCGTGCCCTCTTCAACTGATCAAACAGATCATCAATCCTCACCAAGGGATACTTGTTCTTCACCGTCACCTGGTTCAACCTGCGATAATCTATACATAATTGTAGGGAACCGTCCTTCTTCTTCACAAATAATACAGGTGCTCCCCAAGGGGACACACTCGGTCGAATGAAGCCTGCCTCTAACAATACATCAATCTGTCTCCTCAATTCCTCCATCTCACATGGAGGCATATGATATGTCGACAAGGAAATAGGTGTCACACCGGGCACAAGATCGATAGTAAAGTTGATCTCGCACTTAGGAAAAAGTCCCGGGATCTTCTTAAATACGTCTGAATCATCAATACTCTCTAACATGGAAGCGTAACAACTAACTCGATAGGACCAACTGACCTGAATTGGAAATGTAAAGACCGTGCCCTTAGGTCCGTAGGTTGTCATGACTCGGGCCTCGCAATCAATCTTTGCTCTCATCCTGATGAGCCAATCCATCCCGAGAATAATGTCATAATGACATAGTGGGGCGACAATCAGGTCAAAAACCACTGTCCTACTACCCAAATCTACTAAGCAAGACTCACAAGTCCGAATAATATCTGAAAAGGTCCTTATAGCGGTAGTGAGTCTCACTCCCTTCGTAGGAGCAGTATCCAACCCTAGTCGCTTGACCGCAACGCAAGAGATGATCGAAATAGTGGACCCGGTGTCCACCAATAAGAAGACAGGCGTACCTTAGATATGAGCCAGAACCTCAAAAGATCTCGGTGCTAAGTCTACCTTGGGCGCTTCAGCTATAAGCGTGTGTACCCGAGCCTGCTGTGAATTGTTCAGTTGTGGAACCATAGGTCGTTGAGGTGGCCTGAAGTGAGGTGCGGGTGGCTTGAAAGATGGGTGAGCTGGTGCTAATCAAAGGGGTGGAGCGGAAATGGCCTGAGGCATCGAACGGTTAATCCTCTGAGTAAGTGAAAAGCCATTGTCTCGTATTCTGGTGAAATAATTTATCTCTGTGTGGCCTGGCTTCTTGCAGTAAGCACACCACACGTCTGATCACCTCACAGGGACAAGAAATGCCATGAGCCTCGACGGTGAGTCTACACGAGGCCTCTTACCGAGGAATGGTCTACTCAAAAAATCAGGTCGCGGCCTGGGATCCATAGGTGCTCGCATACGGGACAACCTGTCCCCATCCTGCTTAGCTCGCAAGGACATGCCCACCAATTCGGCATAAGTAGATATGCTAGCATAACACATCTTTGACTGGATCTCTGGTCACAGACCCTCAGAAAAATACCGCATCCGCATCGGCTAGTCACCCAGAAGTAAAGGAGCATACTTGCCTAACTCCGTAAATCGGTTCTCATATTCCATCACTGAAATCCCTCCCTGATGGAGGCGAAGGAACTCGCTCTCCTTCTCGTGTCGGTAGGTGATCAAAAAATACTTCTCATGGAAGCAGGTCTCAAATGCCTCCCACGTTCATACAAATTCTTCTGCAACAGTGCGGAGAGCACTATCCCACCACAAACTAGCCTCCTTCTCAAACATGAAGGTGGCAAGCTCGACCTGCTCCGCCTTAGAACAGTCTAGCGGCCTCAGCATCTTAGAGATGTTGTCAATCCAGTACTCGGCCTCCTCGGGTCTATGAGTACCCACGAAAGTGGGAGGCCGTAAGCACTTGAATCGTTCAAATGTGCCCCGCTGGCACTAGCGTTCCCAGATGGGTGCATAGGTGAGGCAGGTGGAGTCGCCCCCATCGTCTGAGCAAAGATGTCAGCCATGGAGGTCAAAAATTACTGTTGTTGCTGCTGCTGCATCAACAGTATCATCTGCTCAAGCCTATCAAGAGGCGAAGCGGACTGAGATGCTTGTGGCGTCGACGCAGATGCACGGTTCTGCTTAGGAACCGAAGGTGTGATAGGTGGTATCAAAGGCGGTGCCACAAGTGTTGGCCCAGCAGTGGGGTCAGTAGCCGGCTGAGAATTCGGCATAGAGTCAAAGTGAGACGGGCCCGAACGGGGGTCCGTATGACTATCACTTAGGGGAGAGGCCCCGTTAAGCGATTCGCCCAAAGAGAGACGGGCCGAAGTCCTCGTGCCCTTAGGTGGCATGCCCTACAGGCAACAGAGGATGCAACCCATGAGATTTAGCATACACACAAACCATCCATAAAGCATTCACGTCTCAACTCAAAGAAACATCATGCATTTCATTTAACAAAATTGTCACAATACATGAGGCGCAGCATTATATGGATCGTAACATAGAATGCATGTGAGCTAATACAACCAAAGGTTCAAACACTAAAATAACTACTAAACTACTACGCTTATAAAGGCCACACACAAAACTAGTAACAAAGTAAATAAATGACAACTACATATGTGACTATTCGTCAGAATCTGGCGATGGAGAAGGGGCACCCTTATCCTGCAGACAACACGCGATAGACTTCAAAGTGCGAGTCACTTTCTTAAACTTGTATTTCACGAGGGCCCGAACATCACTAATATCCTGTCGTAGGGTAGTCTGGCCCTCCTCAAGTCGAGCTAAGCGGGCCCCCTATCAGCTCGATCAGGGTCATGCTCTCGTGTCGTAGGAGGAGGGCTCTCATTTGTATCCTAGGCCTCCTCTTCTTCTTCATTCTGCTCTTCTTCTATATCAGCTCCACCTTCTTCATCACTCTCTTCCTTTTCGCTTTCTGTCTCATCCTCACTCTCCTCAAGTAGGGTTGTCGTTATCGTGGTCTGATATTCATCTAATTGAGAGTAGCCTCGTTGATGTAATGGATCGGCACCAGTAATTTCGCCCCAATTCTATAGCCAAACTCGAGTGCAATCTTACATATGAGTCGGCCGAACGGGAGTGATTCAGTCCTTCTATTAGAACGTGTGGTAAGGATTTTTTATTACAGGACATGCATAGGCACACACAACTTCTCACCCTGCCCCACTTAATACAGGAAGTCCACCATCAAGTGCGTGTACTCACTGCAGTTGCTCCACCTGGGATAGACATTGAACATGCAGATGTGGTGAAACAGGCGGAAGTCATCTGTCATATTGATCGCTAAAAGGATTTTTTTTGGCTGTCATTGAATCAGATGACCATAAAGCAACCGTGTGTGGCGATGTCATGCCCCAAACTCAGAAACCGAGCTCACAAAATTCGCGATCACCGAATCCGGTGCCGACAACCTCCGTAGAACCCTATTCTCGGCTCCTAGCACCCATTCGCCAGGTTCTGATCCTGGGATGCTACGAGGAGGAATTTTAACATCAGTTTGATTCGTAATAAGCATAACTAAAAGCATAACCCACAAACAATAACCAAGAACTTCATTACATTTTCACTATGATAAAAAACTTTACAAGTACAATGAGCATAAAGGGAAAATACAATGGTAAAGAACAAAACTCCGAAATGATCTGCAAAGTGCTCCTGCCTCAGCGCTGCTACGCCCCAACGTCACCTGCATGCAACGGTCGTGCATAAGCTTATAGAAAGCTTAGAGGATGGTGAAAGTGTACGCGCAAGGTAGTAATGTGATCATGCAATATCAGAGTAATGTGAAATATGCAGATGGATCCATAAATATCATGAGCCGTACCAAGGCTATGCAATGCGAGATGCAAGTCAAGCATATAATCCTCATCTAAGTCCACATGTCAATACAACTCAACTCTGGGATATCACCGGGGTCTAGTACACTCTAAACCAGATCGCCGCCACATCGTGCGTAATAAGGTAAGTGGAAGAGACCTCACTATCCGTCTGCCAATATCCGGCTCGACTCGTCGATAGCGGACCCATTCCTTGAGCTGGTCAGACTCATCCTAACATTCCCACTACACTCGGGCGGGTAAGGCCACATCCCCTTCCAACCGACCACGACACAGTAGAGAGCACAGTCATCTGGTAATTGGCACTCGACGCTCATCTACCTACTCAGGCTAGACGTTGGAGCAACCTCTTGGTACCATAAGGGTTTAGGAACTTTCACCTAGGGATATCTATAGCACCCCATGTAGAATAAGATTTTTGGTATCCAATTCTTCCAACCACGATGCGTCTGTGGAGGCTACGACCCCGATGTCGCTAGGGCGTACAGTAACCATATCACACAATGCGAGATGCATGAATCACACTATCCAATCATGCAGCAAATCCTTGCACTTAACTTGTGTTCATGTAAGGCAACATCGCCTAATCAGGAGTCCATAAACAACCTGCCCGAAGGCATATGCTATGATCAGTCACCTCTCATATCAAGCATACATATGATGCGTATGATCATGAGTCATGAAACTATACTAAACATGTTATGATGAAATGAACTATCCTTACAATGCAGATGGGCCCGAACGGCCTATACACAATAAGTACGGGCCTAATAATGGGCCCTAAGGAGAGTCGTAATGTGGACATCCAACCAGCATTACACTCGCAATGTGGACGTCAAACCAACATTGCTCCCAAGGCACGATCGTCATAAACATCGTACATAATCTGTGTTGGGATCACACATTACAATGGACCTTAGGTACATCCCATTAGGCCTTAAATACATCAAATGGGCCACGTCATATGGGCCTTTTATTCATCAAATGGGTCACATAAATGGACCACACCAATGGGCCTTATGTGCATTGCAATGGGTCATAACCCGTGGGTCTTAGATTGCATCAAATGGTTCTCGACCCATGGGCCTTATACATATCAAATGGGCCTACTCCCATGGGCTTTAAAATACAGCAAATGGGTCCAATCCCATGGACCTTGGAATACATCAAATGGGTCCACTCCCATGGGCCTTAAATTACATTAAATGGGCCTAATCCCATGGGCCTTGGAACACATCAAATGGGTCTAATCCCATGGGCCTTATACATATCAAATGGGCCTACTCCCATGGGCTTTAAAATACATCAAATGGGTCCAATCCCATGGACCTTGGAATACATCAAATGGGTCCACTCCCATGGGCCTTAAATTACATTAAATAGGCCTAATCCCATGGGCCTTGGAACACATCAAATGGGTCCAATCCCATGGGCCTTAAATTACATTAAATGGGTCCAATCCCATGGGCCTAACATAATGTTTATTTTTTTTATCCAAACTGGGGCCTAACATGATGTTTATTTCCATCCAAACTGTTCATATGGCCGCATGGGCCTAGGCCCACTGCAATATTTATTTGTCATCCTGCGTGTGGGCCAGGGGAAGGCTCACTGTAATATTTGTTTGTCATCCAGCGTGTGGGCCAGGGGAAGGCCCACCGTGATATTTATTTGCCGTCCAACCTGTTTACAAGGTCACGTGGCCAGGGCAGGGGACCCACCGTGATATTTATTTGTCATTCAGCAGGGGGTGGCATGAATAAAATACATGCATAAGGTGGGCTCCACCGTCCAGCGGACGGTGGAGCAAAACATGTACATGACTGTGGGCTCCACGTGGGGCCCACCTCAATGTTTATTGTCATCCAATCCGTTCATAAGGTCACTCAGACCTGGATGAAGGGAAAATACAAATTTCAGATTGATTCAAAACTTTTGTGGCCCATGAAATGGGCTTCAATGGTAGAGGTTCGATCCCACTGTTTCCTGTAATGTGGGTCACTCGAGTCTTGGATTCGGCTGAAACTTTAAGGGGACCCGCCTGATAAGGGGGCCCACCAGATGAATAGGTCATATGAAAAATAAACGTCAGGGTGGGGCCCATGGCTGGAGCCGTGGGTGGCTACCCCACCGTCCGTCCTCCTGCTGCACGCCGCAGCGTGCTGCTGCTGTAGCCCGTCAGAGAGCAGAGGCTCTGCCTCTACCATTTATTTTTTAAAAAAATGAAAATCCATTTTTTTGGGGTTTTTCACATCTGGGGCCGGCATCAACTGGATCCACCCCGTCCATTGGCTTCCTTGGCTCAGAGCAAATCTAACGAGTCTAATGTAGAGTAATTTTTGTGTTTAGAAAATAAAATAAAATAAAATAAAGATCTTTGAATAGTAAGGGTGTAAATCTCTAATGTTATGGCCCACCAGACCTTCCAACCAGCCCCATCACTTGGCTCAATGCATAAAATGACCCAAGGAAGGGGATGGACGGCCTGGATCATACTCATACATCAAGGTGGGGCCTATACAAGCGGTCCACCCAAAATAAAAAACTCTCTTTTCTTTCTTTCTCCTTTTTTTTGCTTCTTCCAGTGTCCAGGGAATGTCCAGCGTCCCTGGAGCATATCACGTACATTGAGGTGGGCCACCACTGATGGATGATGTGGGTACAACATATAAGGTGGGCCCCACTTGAAGATGGCTTGGATAGAGTACATGCCTCATG
This sequence comes from Magnolia kwangsiensis, assembly GCA_037074715.1. Taxonomy (NCBI): domain Eukaryota; kingdom Viridiplantae; phylum Streptophyta; class Magnoliopsida; order Magnoliales; family Magnoliaceae; genus Magnolia; species Magnolia kwangsiensis. Next base: position 107,728,217 of record CM073573.1, on the reverse strand, counting down.
GTGGGGTCCACTCGGATAGGCCACACAACCTTATCACAATCTCATAAAAAAATGAAATAAACAAGGAGATAGAGAGATGGAGAGTGAGACACGCTTGTGATGGAGGGCTCCGCCACTATGAGCCCTCCCTTGTAAGAGATCATAAAATAAAATAGGTCCCTCTACACATGGAACTAACAAAAATTGAATTCAATGGTGGAGATCCTTTCTCCACCAATATGGACGGTCTAGATGACCTTTAAACATAATGAAATAAATATCATGATGGGGTCCATGGAGAATGGCCCCATCATGGATGATCATGATGATCAAAGTGGCCATCGGCCACATCTTAGGGTCCCAAGTAAGATCCAAACCATTGATCGGTTGGTCTCACTTGTCCCATCTTTAAAACATGTAAAACTACTATTATCTAGTACCCACCGTTCGATCTTCTTGCTCCCTTGGGTTCCTTAGCACCTTAGCTTTGATTTTAATGGATGAGATGAGGAATGGATGGCTAGGATGGGAGATGATGGGGTAGGAAAGTGGGCCACCTTGGAGTTTTTGGAAGAGAGGGAGAGGCTTGGAGAGCTCATACGTATGGGGTTCTTGCTTAGATTTTTTGAAAATGAGAAAGAGAGAAAGAGTTATAAAGGGAGAGAGAGTGATGGGTGATGGATGTGGTGGTGATGGGTGTGTAAGACACCTTTTTGACTTTGGTGCCCTTTTATGTAAGAAAGACATGGGAGGTGTAAGAACTTTTTTACTTTTGTGGTTGCTTGGGTATGGGTGAAAGGTGATGTGTACTTGACATGTGATGGATTGATGGAATGATGGATTGATTAATTGATGTGACTCCTTGTAGAGATTCTCATGGGTTTCGCAACGTGCGGCGTTTTCCTCGCACCGAACGTTGGCCCACATCTCTTAACCAGGGTATCGCCTCGGCGCGCAAGTTGCGGTATTGGAACCGCAGCGATGGCGCTGTCGCTATGGTAATGGTCTTGGGTTGAGTCGATACAGGTTGACGACATACGAATCAGGGTCACGCGTAACTATCGGTTAAGGGTCGAAGGTTGTCGAAATTCGACCGGTAAGACCGCGGAAGTCTATGGAATGGTATGTACTAAGATACGAGTCTTACAGGCAATCCCTGTCACGTGCACTCCTCAAATTCTTCTCACTTGCATGTACCTCGCCGAGAGGCACATTCATAAGCTGAGATATCAAACCAACGTCAATTATGGCCTCTCGATCTCTTCTAAATGGAATTTTAAACTGCAAGGGCTCCAGCGTTAGCTCTCGAATGTGGGCATAGAAAGCTTGGACAGTGCCCACATTTGCATAGTGCTCACCCTCAAATAGTGGACTCCACTTAGCTTCTATTAGGCACTCTAACAACAAGTATTTTCTAAATAGTCGTGCATCCATATGAGCTTCAAAAAGAACCCTACGACCCTCATAAACTCCATGAGATAACTCCGCCAACAAAGCCCTTCCTATGAGAGCCTGGGGATCTGGATCCCTCTTATTCTGTAACTCTCAATTGGCGTCTGTACTTGCTTCGGCACCTCTCGGCCTCCTTGAATGGGTGGGGCGACTAGGCCCGACTTCATCCACAAAAGCTCTCTTCTTTCCCATGAAAGAGAGAATGGTGAAAATAAAAAATATGGCCATAACAAGCTCGAATAAGGCCATAAAAAAGGAAAGAAAAGAGGGAAATGGGAAGTTTATGGGGTTTCCACAAATTTGAGACTTAAAATGGGATTTGAGTGCTAAATGGAAGGAAATGAGTGGGTTGGGAGGTGGGTGTTGCTGAAAACAGTAGAGGGGTGTGAAGCTTAAAGAAAATTGAGGGAAAGAGAGAATTGAGGGGAGGTTTGAGAGAGAAATAAGAAATTTTGGAGGAAAAGGAAAGCTTGGAGAGGTGGATTATGAAGAGGGACTACTGTGGGAGGGTTTAAAATTGACCCACCGTGCATCAGTGGGCCACATAAGGCCCTAGAAGAATCGGCCCGCGCCGGCCCGTTGGGCGGCAAGGCCTCGCCGATCTCTGGACATTGTGGTGAAGGCTTGCCGGTGGGGCGATGTCCTCCCCCCCCCTTAGGTCTAAAAATGTGTGCGTCCCACCTTAGGTCCCCTTAGAAGTGCCCCGATTAGCCCCCTACTCAGTTTTGAGTCATTTCGAGTAATTTCTGATGTATATACAGGTGTATCAATTTTTAAATGGTTGGGATAGGATAAAATATAATCTATATACATCGATTAATGGTCTAAAAGTGGGTTTGGATCGTTTTGGGTGATCATGGGTATGTACAGACCCGATCTTAACGATCATTTTTAGTAATCCTTCACCAATTGGCGAAACTGGAAAACCTAAACTTGTTTCTAAATTTTTTTCACACCCTCCTATGTTAAATTGGTATCAGCATACGTCATGTGACCATAACCCAGGTTCGGTTTAATCCAAATCAGGCTATGATACCAACTTGTAATGCCCTGAAAATCGGGGGTCGAGCATAATCAGCTCCTGAGTTCCAAAACATCACTTATGCAACATTTTTAATGATTGATATATGTTGTCTGTATTGGTGCATAAAACATGAAGTAGATTAAGACAAATCAGTAAAACATAATCCAAGGATAGTTGTAGTACGCAAGCAGAAGACTGAAATGAATATGTAAACCAGTATAAGTCCACAAAATATGTATGCTCTGCTAGGTCAATAGTTACAAGTATTGTTTGAAAATAGAAATGTCAAAATATAATAGTCCTCTATAAAGTATGAACCCTGAAGCCCCGACAATTCAGAACAATCTAAGTGAACCCGCCTAAATACTGCATACACGAGAATGCCTCCTCGTCATCCTCGAACTCCGGCTCTGCCTCGTGGGATGCATCAACATCTGCATTTAAGATAGAGGCTGGTTGGTGTTTAAGCACCGTCCCAAAATGTGGAAGCGAGTGATCAACTTAGTGGAACTATATAACAAAGGTTAAGATGTTATCAATTCAATCAAACAGTAATGATAAAGTAATATAATCAAACATCCCTAAGTACTCTGGTTAATGGAAGAATGTATGAAGAAATGATGCATGCCCTTGCCTGCACTCCCTTTGCGATCTTCATCTCACGGTCACGCATGTCAGTCACTTCCTCAGTGCTCTGCCCATCTATAAACGACACATGTAGTGTGGTGCATGTACATGATTACCGAGTTCTTATTAGTCATTTTCATATAGCAGGATTGGGAAGCTAAGCTACCTCCCTTATATCAATTCCCAAACAATGATCCATTCTAGGGTCGTTAGTCCTAGTAAATCTCATACGTTGTTACGGTTCTAGGTCCCTGTAAACGGCTCGTCACCAATCAATATATACCTAGTTATGTCTCAGATACTACAAAGAGGCTCGTCGCCTCCATGTAGTGTCAAGGTATGCTCGAGGTCACTACAAAGAGGTCATCACCAAATCAGTATAGGCTGACAGCACGAATACAGTGTCCCATACCAATCACTGGTCACTACGGGGAGGCTTGTCGCCCCAGCGTAGGCCGACAGCTCGACCACGGTGTCCCATACCACCATGTCCGGCTCATGAGTCTTAGAGGATCCAGGTACCAAGGTTAACAGGGTTTCACTGGTGAGTTTGGTACTTTAGATTCAAGCAGTAGCGTCCAAACATGGTGAACATACATTGGGTCAATTGGGTTAATTGACGAACTCGACTAGGATGAACGCACGTTGAGTTGATCAACATGAAATGCATAAGCACTCTGTGTGGCCTAACCACTGTCCACATTCCAGGTACGGCTCGAATTTATTAAACACATCCTGTGTGGTGAAAATAACTTCAGCCACTAGTTTGAGAACTGTTACCGATTACCTGGACTGTGATATAGTTCCAACCACGTACAATCATAATAATGAATATTTAAGTCAAATCCTACAATCATATGAACATGTTATGAAATATAACTTAAACTTGAATACACAGTACATGGAGGAAATTATACATATAGTTAAACATGAATAAGTAGGTTATATAGTTTATGGAGGAAATCATACACACAGTTAAGGTAGTCAGGATTCATATCTCAAATCCCTCATAAATCACACTTTGCTAACTACTAACTCATTCAGACATTTTCACAAACACTTAGACTACACTTTTCAACATACATCACGTATGTTGGCCATATTACGTATTAGGGCAAATCCTTTTGTCAAGGAGTTGTCGCATACATAACAACCATGTACCTATGACAATTAATCATGGCAATCACAACATTAGATTCCAAATGCATACAAACATTTTAACAAACACATGAAATACTCTATTCACAACATAGTTTATACATATACGTAAAACGAAACATATAGTGCATTTGGCATGTGTAATGGCACTCATGTCAGTAGTAAATCATTATCTGACATTGAAAGTCTTGAAAACCATAACCCAAACGTATATAGTCCGCACCTTAAATCGATAAACACATAACGGATATGATTTAGACGTTTAGTCTTCGTCAACGGCGGATTTACAACCTAGAGCACGAAGCAGGTTAGCTACTTCGTCACTTAAACTATTTGAAAGCCCTAAAGAGGATTAGTGTTAGGATTTCTTACCCAAGTATGGAATCAGTATCGCCCGTATAGCGATACGAATAGGCGAATTTGGCACGTAGTATAGCATGGAAGAATCCCAGGATGGATCACCAAGTCTCTCTCTCTCTCTTTCTTTCTCTCTTTCTCTCCCTTTTCTTAGCTAGGGTTTTGGAATTCGTATGGAATATGAGAGAGGGTGTTTTAAAGCCCCTTATATAGGGCTAAAACTGATGAAAACAGCCCGAGGGTCATGGTTTACTTAGGTTATATCCAAATCAGGCTTGTTCAGATCCAACAGAGTAGTTCTAGAGGTCCCTTTGCTGAATGCTGTCGGACTTAAGTTCACTAATAGTGGATCTTGATCAAGCTAAGTTTTTAGTCCGATCAGATTTACTGATCAACCGTGGTAGTCTAATTTCAGTTCAACGGTCACCGACACTCAATCAGGGCCACAAGTACAATGGCATGTGTGGGACATTTTCCCTGATCCGAGGGTGAATTTGGGTCAAATTCTGATGGTCAGAATGCTTATAATTGGTCAGCAAGTGACACGACTCAGATTACTTAAATTTGTATTTAATTTCTAAAAACATTCACTTTTCTCACACACTTCGCTCCGAACTCAAGTAAATCATCTTGGGATACTTTCTAGACTTGATTTCTGAGCTGGTTGTCAAGTCCAACAAGGTGGTCATATTTGTTTAAGTTCGTCGCTATCGGACTTTCGACGTGCGGTCTAGATCCGATACGGAGTTTCTGAATGCTCCTAAGAGCAACTGGGTTTAGAGATGGATCCTAGGTTTAAGGGTAATGTAGCATGAATAAATTTATAAGTTTTGATTCTTGCAGATCATATTTAAAGTGATTGGGGTTAATTTTCCAGGTAATCTAATTTAACGCTAGTTAATTCTCGTTTAATTTTTAAAGTATTTAGTCCTAAGAGATTTCTTCTTAAGGCGGTACTCGGATCTTCGTACGGATTTTTTCAGGACGTTACACTAAGCTATCCAGTTGTGTGGATGTGGACCCACCATAATTTATGTGATTTATCTGCATCGTACACGGTGTTGTGGGGCCCTGTATGATGTATGTGCCTTGTCCACGTGTCCAGCATCTGGATGGTGGACCACCTTGATATGTGTATTATTAACCACACCATCAAGACAGTGCTAGATGGTGCTGGACAGTTCAGATGGTGATGTGGACTCCATAATGAAGTATGTATTTTATGTCCACGTTGTCCATCTGCCGGTCCCACCTTAATGGATGTGATTCATCCACACTGCCCGGCCTTGATCGACGGGCCCACTTGTCATGCAATCGTAGGGTCCACCATGATGCACGTATTTCATCTATGTCGTCCACTTAAGCAGCCCACCTTGATTGTATAGCAGGCACACTATCCATCTGTTAGGGCCCATTTGATATGTGCAGGGCCCACCTCGATGTGTTGTATCCGAAGCGCCCATCCATCTTACCAGTAGGGTCGTGGACCCCATTATCTTGTGAGATCCACCATGATATACATGTGTTATACACACATTGTCCATTTATTTTTGAGCCGTAAGCCTCATTACCTTGAGAGGCCCACTTGATGTGTATGAGGCCCATTGGTGCGGCTCATTGATGTGGTCCACTTGTTGTATATGAGGCCCATGGTGATGCATTTATGACCCATTTGATTCGACACATTTGATTGACTCATTTGAATCGGCCCATTTGATTCGGCTCATTGATTCGGCCCATCTAAATTGGCCCATTTGATTGACTCATTTAATTCGGCCCATTTGATCAGTCCATTTGATTTATATGAGGTCCAATGAGACGTACATGAGGCCTTTATGTGGGCCGACTGTGACATGAGCAAGGCCCAATGTGATGTATTCGAGGCCCGTGGGTGAGGCCTAATGTGATAAATTCGAGGCCCATAAGCGAGGCCTATTATGATGTATTCGAGGCCCATGCGATGCGGCCCACTTGATGTGTATATGGCCCAATGTGATGTATTCGAGGCCCGTGGGTTTTGACTCTATATGTAGGCCACTTCTTGGGAACAATGTTAGTTAGATGTCCACATTGATGGGCAATGATGGTTGAATGTCCACATCGTGACCTCTCCTTAGGCCTTGTTATGCTCATCCTCATAATTCTCTTGTGGGTTAACCCAGATAAGTGAGCCTCATTCACCCTAGATGGATGGTTTCACGTTATCGGATTTGATATAACCACGGCCGAGGGCCGATCTTTATATTATGATTGATCGACTGTTCATCTATAGATCCTGCCTTATTTATATGCTAATGATCGGTGCTGATTATCAATGTTGATTGTCAGTGCCGATTGTCGATGTTAATCATCAATTTCGATTGTCGATACCGATTCTGATTGTCGAGGTCAGATATCGAGGGCAATTATCGAGGCCCAATATGATGTATATACGGCTCATATTTGAGGTCCATTGTGATGTACATTCAGCTCGCGTTTAAGGCCCAATGTATGTATATGAGGCCTATGTAATGAGGCCCATTGTGATGCATTGAGGGTCAGATGATGGAGTCCATTACAATGTATGTTAGGCCCATGTGAGAGGCCCATTTTATTGTGTATTAGGCCCTTGTGTAAGGCCGTGGGCCCATTATATGTTTGATTCTATGTGGGCCATTCCTTGGGGGCAATGTTGGTTAAATGTCCGCATTGTCGAGGCCGATCGTTGATACCAATTATGAGTATGTGACAGCATATCATCATGATACATACCCATACGCATCATCTGTATGTTTGTTATGAGATGTGATTGACCATTGCATATGTCATTGGGCAAGATGATATGAGACTCCCTAATAGGCGGAGGTTATCTCACTTGAGCTCACGGTATGCGCAGGATTGATGCATGACTAGATTGTATGACTCATGCATCTTGCACTGTGTTATGATTACTGTACGCCCTAGTGACATCAGGGTCGTAGCCTCCACAGGCATATCGTAGATGGCCAGACAGGACACCAAAAATTTGTTCTAGCATCGGGCTGCATAGATGGCCCTAGGTGAAAATCCCTAAACCCTCTCTCCCATCACTTGTCTTACACCTCTCTCTCTCTCTTTTTTCAAGCTCCTCTCTCCAAGCAACCCATGTCCATTACTTCCATGGAGGAGCTTAGTGTGGCCCACTCTCTACCACCCAATCCCACTCTCCAAAATCAATCTCCATCGTTCAAATGCATCCCTTGGAGCTCTAAGATACGTTGATGGAAGAAGAAATCTAAGAAGATAAAAGGTGGGTGCTTTCCTCTCTCTCTCTCTCCCTCTCTTCGTCATTTATTTTGTGTGTGAAGATGTGATTGTGTGGCCCACTTAATGAGTTGTGAGATGTCCAAACTGTTCATTAAATGGACCTCACCTTGATGTGTGTCTTATGCACACCATCCAAACATTTGGTGGCCCACCCTAGTAGCATGTCTATGGGTGGGGCCCACCTTAAATGTGTTATATGCAACCGTCCAGCGTCCAGGCTTCACAGTAAAGTGTGAACAGACGGTGGGCAATGTCTCTGGATGTGATTTGTAATGAAAAACAAATCAGGCCCCATTTAAGCTTTTTAGGTGGGCCACTCATATAGGCCCCACCTTGATGTATGCACCTTATCCACGCCATCCATTCCATTCCTCCACTCATTTTAGGCGTTGAGCCAAAAAATGAAGTCAATCCGATCATCTGGCGAGCCATAGCATAGAAGACAGTGGCTTTACCGTTGAAATTCACTTTGATATTTCTACACGCCCAAAACACATTGAATATTAGATTTGATGGGTCTGTCTTGAGCTGTAGAGTGCAATAGCTAGGCTGAATTTCCTTGATGAGGGCCCCACCTAGGAAATTCTTTAGAAAAATATATTTTTTTTAAAAAAAGAAGAAAAATGACAACACTAGCAGCAAGCTGCTGCCGCTGACAGCCAAGGACACTAACAGCGTCCCACTGCTTATGCACTGGAGGCAGGGGTCCCAACCATGAGCCCCACCCCGATGAGTGTTGTCATCAACATCGTGAATTTTAAGGGCCCCTTGTGTTTGTGGGCCATCCCAAAAAAAATCAGCCACGTGTGGGACTCCGATGGCCCACAAGGCAGGAAACAGTGTAATTGAACATCTACCATTGAAACCCTTTTCTGGGTCACAGAGGTTTTGGAACATTATGAAATTTATTTTTCCTATTCATTTGGGTCCACGTGACCTTATCAATGGATTGGATGGCATATAAACATTATGGTGGGCCCTACGTGAGACCCACAGTGATGTATGTGTTCTATTCACACCGTCCACTGTTGTGGATGGTGGAGCCCACCTAGATGTATATGTTTTATATATGCTGTCCAGCCATTTTAGCTGGCTGCTGGATGGTAGGGGGATCCTACCATGTGGTATATGTTTCATCCATGCCGTCCATCTGAATGGTGGGCCAGTAGCCACACCATGCAGCAGTAGCTGCTGTACTGACAACCAGCAAGTTCTATGGGTCCCACGGCTACACAGCAGCATATAACTGTTATGGTATTGACATCAAAAATATCTGGTGGGGCCCTGACCGTAATGTATATGTTATATCCTAACTGTCCATCTATCTGGACGTGGGCCCCACAACAGCCATTGGCTATTGTATGTCATCAGCACGCCAGGTGGGCCCTGACCATGCCGTGTGTGTTACATCACACCATCCATTCATGGTGGAATACCACCTTAGTGTAAGTGTTATAGGCGCACCCTCTATCCACACCGTCCACTGTGTGGGATGGTGTGACCCACCTAGTGTGTGTGTGTGTGTGTATTATAATATATTAATATAATATATACTTTATGGTGGGCCCTACGTGGGACCCACCTGTGAGGAAACGGGATTAGCTGTTGTACGTGTACAACAGCTATATAGTTGTTGTACTGACATTGCCCAGCAATGTGGGACCCACCTTTGTATTCACGTCACCCAGAGACGTGGGACCCACCTTGTTACACATTATATATCCCCACCATCCATGGGATGGGACAGTGGGTCTGATCATGCAGTATGTGTTATATACACACCGTCGATTAGTTTAAATCCAACCCATCCATCTGCCAGAGATGTAGGTCCCACTGCCATTTAACATCAGCAAATTTTGTGGGCCCCACGTGATATCCAAACCATCCAGATGGTGGGACCCATCTGCTGACTGAAGTCAGCAAGTTCTGTGGGTCCCACGTGTGGATGTGTCTCATCCAAACCGTCCATACATTGGCGAGCTCATTTTAGTGCTCGAGCCTTGCTAAGGCAGATTCAAATCTCTGGTGGGCCACTGCGTGGACACCACCATGATGTATTATTTCACCCACACTGTTCAGATTATGTTGGGCGGTGCTGGACAATGTTTGGACAGTGTTATCCAATGTTTGATGGAGCTGATGCACTGGACAATGTTAGGATGATGTCGAATTGCTTGGACAATATTTGGGTGGTGCTGATTTACATAGAAAATGTTTGGTGGGTGCTGATTTACCTAGGTGATGTTTGGACCATGTTGATCATCATTAATGGGCCATGTGCCCCATGGGCTGATAGTGTACGGTGATACACATGTTACACCTACAACTGTTCAAATGATTTGGGTATGGTCCAAGCCCGCTTGAGGACCATTGGTGCGGCCCATCCATGAGGCCCATTATGATGTATTTTTGGCCCATGTACGAGGTCCACCTGTTTGTATTGTTAGGCCTAGACATGTGGTCCATTTGATGCATATGAGGCCCAATCAGTGTGGCCCACTTGTTGTATATGAGGCTCATGTATGAGGCCCATGGTGATGCATTTACGCCCCATTTGATGAGACTTATTACAATAGGTTAAAGGCCCATGGGCGAGGCCCATTGTGATGTATTTTTTAGGCCCATGGGCGTGGCCCATTATGATATACTTGAGGCCCTTGTATGAAGCCCAATGCGATGTATGTGAGGCCCATGAATGAGGCCTAATGTGATGTATGTGTGGCCGCTACATTGTGTATAAATCCCTTATGTGAGCCACTTATTGAGAGTAATGTTGGTTAGATGTCCACCTTGATGGACGATGATGGTTAAATGTTCTTATTGTGATATTTCCTTAGGCCCTTTATTAGGCCGATTGTCGTGACCGATTGTCGATTCTGATTGTTGTGGCCAATTGTCGATTAGCGATCGAGGTCAATTATCATGACCGATTACCAATTTCGATTAACGTGACTGATTTATCGATTCTAATTATCATGATCGATTGTCGATTTTGATTGACATGACCGATTTATCGATTCTGATTATTGATCAATTCTGATTATTATGATCGATTATTATTTCCAATTGACGTGACCGATTTACCGATTCTGATTATTGTGACCAATTTCTAATTCTGATTGAGGTGATCGATTTACCGATCCTGATTATAGATCGATTCTGATTGTCGTGACCAATTGTCATGGCCGATTGCCGATTAGCGATCGAGGCCGATTATAATGACCGATTGCCGATTCTCATTGACGTAACTGATTTATCGATTTTGATTATCGATCGATTCTGCTTTCGTGACCGATTGTCGATTTCGATTGACGTGATTGATTTACTGATTCTAATTATCGATCGATTTTGATTGTCATGGCTGATTGCTAATTCCGATTGTCGGGGCCCAATGTGATGTATATGTGGCCCGTATTTGAGGCCCATTGGAATGTATATTCAGCCCGTGTTTAAGACCTAATGTGATGAATATGAGGTCTATGTGATGAGGCCTATTGTGATGCATTTGAGGGCCAGGCAATGAAGCCCATTGTAATGTATATTAGGCGCATGTGAGATACACATCATGATGTATATTAAGCTCTTGAGTAAGCCCCATGGTGTTGTATATTAGGCCATTGTACGAGACTATGGATCTACTATATGTTAGGCTCTATGTGGGCCATTCCTTGGGGGCAATGTTAATAAAATGTCCACATTGTCAAGGCCGATTATTGATGCCAGTTATTGGTACTGATTGTGAGTATATGGCAATATAACATCATGATACATACTCATACACATCATCTGCATGTTTGTTATGAGATGTGAATGACCATTGCATATGTCATAGGGTAGGTTGTTCATGGGGCTCCCTAATAGGCGGAGTCACCCCATATGAGCTCACGATATGCACAGGATTGATGCATGATTGGACTGTGTGACTCATGCATCTCGCATTTGTGTGACATGACCACCATATGCCTTAGCAACATCAGGGCCATAGCCTTCACAGGTATTTCGTGGATGGCCAGATGGGACACCAAAAATCTATTTTATATGAGGTGCTATAGATATCCCTGGGTGAAAGTCCCTAAACCCTCTTAGTTCCAAAGGTTGTTCCAACGTTTAGACCGATTGGATGCATGAGCGCATGAGGGCCGTATGCCGTTAGGCCATGTCTCCCACTGTGTCACGGTTGGTTGGAAGGGGGTAAGGCCTTACCTGCTTGAGAGGGGGGGGGGGGGTAATGCTAGGCTGAGTCTGACCAGCTCGAGGAATGGGTCCGCTATCGACGAGCCGGGCCTGATATTGGCAGGAAGATAGTGAGGTCTCTTCCACTCGCCTTGTTGCGTGCGATGGGGCGATAACTTATTTTGGAGTGTAATAGACCCCAGTGATTTTTTCAAAGAGGAATCGTACTGATATGTGGACTTATTGAGTAGGAGTTGCATGCTCATTCATTCATTCATTCATTCACTATCCACTCGGACTGGTGGTGCACAATTAATTATTGTGTACCTTCGTTATGGCAAGGATTTCGGTTAGGCGCCGACTAACCTGAGATCAGGAGTTTACCACGTTGAGTCTGACTATCCAAATTTAGGTATGGGACTAGTTTGGATAAAAATCCCTTGTGGTGGACCCCGTAGCCTGTGATACTACGTACTATCATCCTGACTTTACACTCCAGCATGGTAATTTTATTCTCATCGCATATTGCATTATATCCGCAGGCATATGACATTTTGTGTTTCTATGTTTCTGTACTTATATGGCTTAGACAGACTTAACAGGATTTTTATATTGCATTGCATCCTCGGCATATGATATTTGACTCTTTATGACTCCTTGTTGCATAGTTGTTCTATATTACATATTCTGATATTGATTGACTTATGGACTTGTCCGTACTTCTGCTTACTCTGTTATCGTATCATTTATTATCTTGTTAGTATTTCTATTTACTCTGATAATTCCTACTCTTGTCAGTATTTCTGCTTATTCCGATAATGTACGATTTATGGATTACTAGTAATTTTGGTATTGTATGATGATAGAATTGTATTGAATACTTGACACTTACATTATGCACACACTTACACCACCTTCTAAGCTTTCTATAAGCTTATGCACGATAGATGCGTGCATGTGATGTTAGGTTGCAGCAATGTAGAGCTTGGAGCGTGTAGTGATCTTTTGGAGCTTAATTTTTTAATTATGTATTTCCCTTTCAGTATTGTACTCAAATGATTATATTAATAGATATGTGATGACGATGTTGCCTTTGTAAATTGGGTAATCTTGTGGTTATGCTTACTATGAGTTAAATATACATTGGAAAAAAAATTCTCCTTGTAAGATCCCAGGATCGAAATCTGGCATATGAATATAGGATCTGAGAATGAGGTACTACAGAGGCTATCGACACCGGATTCGACGATCGGGATTTCTGTGAATCTAATTTTTGGGTTTGGGGCGTGACACACCCCAACGTCCAGACTGAGTGGATACATGAGCGCCCGAGTGCCGAATACCAGGAAGTCGCGTCTCTCACTGTGTCGTGATCGGTTGGGAGGGGGTGTGGCCTTACCCGCCCGAGGGTAAGGGGAATTACTAGGCTGAGTTTGACTAGCTTGTGAATGGGTCCGCTATCGACGTACCGAATAGGTATTGACAGACTATTGACTAGGTGGATAGTGAGATTTCTTACACTCAGTTGGACTGTGCCGCTGGGAGAGCGGCAGTGCCATTTGGAGTGTACTAAACCCCGGTGATGATCCCAGAGATGAACAATACTGTTATGTGGGCTTATTGAGTAGGAGTTGCATAATCATTCATTCATTCACTAACCACTCGGGCTGGTGGTGCATAACTGTTTAGTACGTGTACCTTCGTAATGACCATGATTTTGATTGGGGTGCGTAACTAACCTAAGATCAGGAGTTTACCACATTGAGTCTGACTATCCAAATTTAAGTATGGGACTGGTTTAGATAGAAGTCCCTTGTGATGGACCCCATAGCCTGCGATATTACGTACTATTATCCCAACTTCGAACCGTATGTTACATTACATTAGCGGCATATGACATTTTAGGTTACCTATATTTCTGCATTTATATAGTTTAGATACAGCATCTGATATTTGACTCTTTATAACTCCTCATTTGTATAGTTGATCTATATCACGCATTCTAATATTGCTTGACTTATGGACTTGTCAGTATTTTTGCTTACTTTAATAGCATATGATTCATGACCTTGTGCCTATTTCGACATTGTATGATTATGACATTGCATTGAATACTTGACACTTACCTTATGCACACACTTACACCACCCTCTAAGCTTTTTATAAGCTTATGTACGATAGATGTGTGCAGGTAATGATAAGTTGTAGCAGCAGCGTTGAGCTTGGAGCATGCAGCTGTCTTCTGGAGCCTTGATTTTTATGTATTTTCCCATTTAGCATTGTATTCAAAATTTATATTAGTGGATATACGATGATGATGTTGCCTTTGTGATTTGTGTATACTTGTGGTTATACTTATTATGAATTAAATGTACATTGAAAAATCCTCCTTGTAGGATTCCAGGATCGAAATCTGGCATATAGACGCTAGGAGCTAAGAATGGAGTACTACGGAGGCTATCGGCACCAGATTCAGAGATCAGGATTCTAGTGAATCTGATTTCCAAATTTGGGGCGTGATAGAGGTTGAATACATACAACCGATAGTAGTTGGAACTACACAGGATGTTTTTCACCTAATGTTGGTTTTGTTAGAGTTCTTTATAGTCGATTAGATCATTCTAATGCAGAGCCGATCATTTATATGCTTGATGATTGTACAATATTGAATGGAATTTAGAATACCATTGTTATCATTGGATTTAAGTCCATTTATAACCATTAGTGCGTTATGATCTTAAAAAGACTCAGGAGCTATGCATGGTATTATGGGACACCCTATCTGAGCAGTTGGCCTATGCTTCAGTGATAAGCCTCCCCATAGTAACAAGTGAGCATCAATGAAGGTGGCGACACATATTACGATAGGATAGGCATTTGTTGGTAATATTGGTGACGAACCTACTATGTTATTATATGAATTGGATAACAAGCCCTTTTCGCATTGATTTAATGTTGACTTGCGAGCCCTTACCTTTTTAAAATTATCTTTAGGTGAAGATGAAGAATCCTTTCTATTGAAATAATCATATACTTTGGACATTAGGGTGACAAACCCTAACTTGAATCAAGGGATACTGGTAAAGAGACACTACGTCCCGTAACGAGCCACGTGATCTAGTTAGTGACTCATGATATAATGACAGTATCTTAACTTCAACAATATACTTTTTAAATTTAGATTAATAAAGAATTGGCCAATCGTGTATATTATGGCATCCGTTGGTAATGGTGATTACATGTCACATTACAATATGATAGATATTTTTGTAGATAATGGTATTAATGGTGATAGGCTACATCATAATAGTATATATATTTTTTGGATGATTGGGTTGATGAGAAGTATTATAGTTTTTGTTATTCTCGAGATATGCATCCACATATTATGCCATCCATACACTTAATAAACTAGATTATGAAACTGTTTTTTTTGTTATGCTATCATTACCTACACTTGATTGTATCGATAACATGTATAACTTAGAAAAATACTACCACTGAGTTGATCACTTACTCACACCTAGGACAGTATTTTCAAACACCAACCAGACAATGTTATTGATATAGGTATCACTGAAGCCAACACATTAGATGAGGTGTGCCTGGACTCCATAGATAGGGTCGTGTACTTCCAAGTCTTAGATGGGCTAGCATAGACCAACATGCTTCATCTTGGTGTTGTTATTAGAGTGTTGGGCAGACACAATTGACATTTTATTTTATATATTTTTTGTCATGTATATTGGAGTTCTGAGCTGAGTGGACTCAATTGTTTTGGTTGGTTGTATGTATATTTTGGAGATTGTTGTCACTACACTTATTTTTGGACTTGTACACACTATTATAGCTTAGCTCTTATGATTGTTTTTTATGCCATTATAATTGTAATGAGAAATCATGCTTCCGTAAAGAAAAAGTGACCGTCGAAATATTGGGGATCGAGTGTGTACACAACCCTTGAACTTCTAGGTGTGATAAATATGCTGTCTACGATCGAGAAAAGAGAGACTACATGAAGGACACATGATTGTCACATGAGTGACACGTGTGACAAAGCAACGCACGCAATAAGCTACTTAAAAATTCACCGATATTAAACATCTCACAATCCAGGATATGCATGGCAAGGTCGTCTCATACAATCATGTTGAAAAGAGAATTTTTCTAGAGACAATCATGCATTCTCAAAGATTACAAAGGCTAGAAGATGGATTCTTCCATAATTAGAAGGAAATCATATCACGATGGTACAAAGAATCTGAATCCTACTAGGACAACCAAATCACCTTTTCGGACCAACAAGAAAATCTTGACTTGGTCACTGCCCTTCCAAGTTTGTAAGTGTAACGTCTTGAAAAAATCTGTACAAAAACCCAAGTACCACCTCAGGCAGAAATCCTTAAAGATCGTATACTGGGAAATTAGACAAAAATTAATTAAGTACTAAACTAAATTAATCGGTGCATTAGCTTAAGCCATTATCTATACAAACTGCAAACCATTAAAATCACTAGCTCAACATTACTTAAAAACTTCGAAAAAATCCCAAAACCCAGTTGCTCTCGGGAGCACGTTAAAACTCCGTATTGGACATGGACCGCGTGTCAAAAGTTCGATGACCGCGAAACTATAGGTTACAACCGTCTTATTGGGCTTGACAACCATCGTGGGAATCAAGCCCAAATAGCATCCAGAAACGCACAACTTAAGCCTTGAGCAAAGTGTGTGAGAAATGCGAATATCTTTAGAAAGTGAACCAGAACTTAAGTGAATTAGACTGTTCACTTGTGAACGAAATTGAAGACTTCAGATCGTCAGATTCTAACCAAACTTCAACCGTGGATCAGGAAAATTTCTCTGCTCTTATCCGTATACTTATGGCCCTGATCGAGTGACAATGACCGTTGATCTGATACGGGTCCTCCACAGTCGATCCACTAATTCGATCGTATCGAAATCATAACCTGGCCTAGATCCATTGTCAGGGAACTTACTCCATGACATAGACAGGTAATGGACCTCTAGATGAGCCCCATTCGTTAGAAACAGTCATCATTTGGCTATAACCTAAGTATACCTTGGCCCTGGGGCCATTTACATCACTTCTGAGCCTATATAAGGCCCTTAAACACCCCACCCCTCTCTCATACGAATTTCTCAAACCCTAGGTGAGAGAAAAGAGTGACGAGTAAAGTGAGAATTTGGGAGATTGTTGTTGGGATTCACTCCCACGACTCCACACGCTAAATCGCCTCCCCACCATTACTACACGAGCCATTCCAACTTCGATTTGGGTAAAAAATTCTAACCCTAATTTTATTTTAGGAATCCAAATAGAGGAATCGATGAAATAGCTAACCTATTTCATAATTTAGGTAACCATTGTTCTGTAGACAGGAGTGTAGGATTCGAAACTAGCAAATCGACGAAAGGTGCAAACTATAAACATTTAGGTTATGGTTTTCAAGGCTTTTAATGTCAGTAATGATTTATGTCTAAATTAATTGTTGTCTTATGATCTTAGTTACGATGTATTTGATAAATTATACATGTGTGTGAACTATGTGAATATATAATGCATTTCATGTTTTTGTTGAAATGTTTGAATGAAGTTGCAATTATGATTTATGCTTTCCATGACTATTAATCTAGAATACATATTTTTTGTATGTATGACAACTCCTTTATGAAAGGTTTTGTCATAATATATGCTATAACTAATTTAGTTTATGTATGTAGTAATGTGTAGTCTAAGTGTTTGATAAAATATCTGAATGAGAAATTATTTGATGAATCACTTTTAATAAGGGTGTTGAGATAGGATTCTCAACTACCTTATCCATATTTATAGTTTCCTTCATGTAATGTAAATTGTTACTAGGTGATTTATGGATGAAATGCAAATGTATAACAACATATTCAATGTGTTTGATAAAATGCTCAAATGAGAATTATGTCTAAATTGTTAGTTAAATGTTGTTATTGATTAACATATGTGACTACCTATTACATTTGAGTATGATTGGGACTACTATGTAGTCTATGTAATCAGTAATGGTTCCCGATTGAGTGGCCGAACTAGTTTCGCCACATTAGATACGTTCAATGAATTCGAGCCGTATGGTGATTGTAGACAGTGGTTAAGCCACGTGGAGTGCTTACGCATTCCATGTCGATTAATTCAGTGTATGCTCGTACTAATCGAACTTGTTAAATAACCCGATTGGTATATAGTGTGTTTATCATGTATGGATGCTACTACTTGATCTAAGGTACCGCTTACCAATGTAAAGCCCGTTTCAACTATGGTACCAAGATCCGCTAAGACTCTTGAGCCGAGCATGGTGGTGTATGGGATACCGTGGTCTAGCTATCGACCTACGCTGGGGTGATGAGTCTCCTCGTAGTGACCAGTGAGCAACCCAAACTTGTGAGCAGAATATGGTTGTGTATGGGACACTGTATTCGAGTTGTTGGCCTACACTAAAGTGACGAGCCTCCCATAGTGACCTCGAGTATAAACACTTGAATTTACCTATCCACTGTTCTCATTAGGGGTGATGCCCTGTGACTTGTCTATCGTATGTAACTAACTAGGATTAATGACCCTAGATGGATCCCTGCTTAGGTTAATGATATAAAGGGAGGTACCTTAGCTTCCCGAATATGCTGTATGAATAAGCCTAATCAATTATTTGGCTAACACGATTATACACCGTATTGCATGTGCTTTAGCAAGGAAGTGCACGTTTAAGGAGTTTATCATGCATAATCGTTAGATGAAGTCACTGAGGGACTGCAGGCAAGGGCATGCATCATTACTGTATATCATTCTTGCATTAATAAGAGTAATTAGGAAGTGATTGCTGTATTTCTTTATCATTACTTCTTGATTGAATTGATAACATGTTAACCTTTGCCTTATAGTACCACTGAGTTGATCACTCACTCCCACTCTAGGACGGTGTTTTAAAATACCAACCAGACTTTGATTTAGATGCAGGTTATGGCGAGGCTTACGCGACGGAGCCAGATTTCATAGACGAGGAGTTCTCCTATGTGCAGCTCTCAGGCGGGTCTGTGTAGACCTAGAGCTACGTCACTAGGATTATAGGGTTATGGATTAGTTGAACACTATGTTTTGTCATTTTGTAAATTTTAGAAATAATACATGTAAACATTCAGGCCAGTTACATACTTATACTCTGGAGGTTGTAAATCGCTTACTTGTTCAAATATGCATGTTACAGTCTTCTGCTTGCTCAATCAAATTACCTCTGGAGTATGATATGCCATTTTGGTGTAATCCCACTCGTGTTTAATGCACTAATATGGACAACATTCAAACATCACTATTTATGTTGCATAAGTGATGCGTTGGATCTCAGGAGTTAAGCTTTGCTCGACCCCCGATTTTCGGGGCGTTACAGTAAGAGTAGCATTTAACAAAGAGCTTCAAGCCCTCGCCACACACAACTAATCAATCTCCATAATACAATGCTTCCTATCCTAATTTTGTCTTCTTAGCTTAAATATTTCACTTCTGTTCAGTCATACAATAACAAGTCCAGAATAATTGGTTTAGCTTAGATCTGCTACTGTCTAGCGCCATTGTTGTAGTATACGTTAGGAGTAGATTGAATATCCACAACCTTCATCGTTGGAGCCCACTGTTCATTGTTTTCTTGGTAGATCACACCAATCACATCCTACAGACTGCACACCTCAGTTGTTCTGTCCACATAGGCAGTCATAGGTAATTTTTTATCTCTTCTTAGTTTTATTTTATTCGTTGATTATACTCTCCTTATATGAAAATTAATAAAATCAAAAATTAACCTTAATTTTTTTCTTATTCATTCATCATTGCAATAATAGGAAACTTGAAACAACGATGACTGTTAAAAATAAAAAAACTTTAGCACAAGGTAAAAATATCACATTCAAGGACTAACCCTCCCCTTATAAATCACTTGATCGTTGTAACATTAGTTTTTTTTTTTTTTTGGTTAGCTTGTTAGTACACCCACTGTCGGATCACACTTCACAGTTAGCCACCCCCACTAGGGAATCGATGATAAGACCTCAGTGTTGAAATAAGGTATCTTTCACTCAGTCTACCACTTGAGCTATGGATCTGCGTGTTTGAAACATTGGTGCTTGAATATTTAGATTAACCTTCACATGTTTGATCCTAATCTAACTAGTTTGGAACCTAGGGTTATAAGCATTCAATCGATTCAAGTTAAGTATGTCTCTATCATGCTTAATTAGAAATATTCCTATCACACACGTTTGATTGAATACATGTCATTCATTACATGTGTTGCCTTGTATATAATTGAACAACAACACTTTTTTTTTTTGGCATGCTCGGTGGCACAATGGTGTGTATTTTCAACATTTCTCAATAAAGAAGGTTGTTTGCTATAATGCAAAAAGTCTAATAATCTCCCAGAGGTTATGGAAGAGCCATAAATGAGGAACATTGTGATTTAGCCAGTTTTTTTTCTCTCTTTTGCACTTAGTTTCCTTAAATCTTTGGCACTTGAAGTATTCATTGATCACTTCCAAATGTCCAAATCTCCACTTGGTCATTCTTTAAGCATTAAATCTTCTTTTTAATCGTTCTTTTCACCTTAGCTCTCCAAATCACCTCACATAGGAAACATACGTAATTAGATCATCTAAGAACATTTATGCTTATAAAACAAATGCATAATAAGGATGAAATAAACAATACTTCACACTTAACACTTGTACCCAAGGAAAAGGGAAATATATACATATTGAAGAAAGATGATGATGTGAATGTAAAGATAGCGGGTCTCACTAAAACAGTAGAGGTCATGGAATTAAGGAAGGTAAAGTGCTTATTCTCAAGCACAATTTAGTTGTCAAATTTTGTAGTCCTGAAAGGATTGCAAGCTCTTATGAAGATTCTCTTTGATAACTCGTGAAGATATATTATCGACTCGATCAAGTGTCTCAGGGAAGACTCAACATCTCAAGTCATGAAAGTACATAGTTCAAAGATCAGAATACTCCGTATGAATCAACCATCATGTGGTATAACCTTTGATTGACCTTAGGTTAGGAGTATTTTTCATAACATTTTAATGATCATTTTTTATGTTAAAATATACTTAAGTTAGACCAGCCCAACATTTGGTTTGGCCAGCCTAACTATCTTCGGCTAACCCTACATGATTCAAACAAGTTTACAGATTGAAAAATATTTTCCCCAGCATGTTCGGCCAGCCTGACCTTAGGTTCATCCAGCCGAACATGACCGTTCGGCTAGCCCGGACTCGTTCGTTCAAGTTTTCATCAATGACATGATTTCAAATTTCAGGCATATTAGGACATCCAAACCCTTTGGTCAGCCAGCTGAACTTGAGCTTGGGCCAGTTGAATTTTTGAAAGATTCTATCTCACAAAATTCGAGTGCCTTAGGAACAAAATCATTGGAATCTAGCTAGTCGAACCGACACTCGGGCTAGCCGAATTTCCAAATCCTTTGGCTATAAATAGAGGGCTTCTCTTATTCATCTACACAAGAAAGTTAGTGAGAAAATTCATCTTTTCAAGAGAGAAAGTCAGGCTCTTCTTAAGCTTTTTGAGGATAATTCTTGTCGCACCCCAAACATAGAGACCATGGTCATAAAATTTCCGATCGCTGAATCCAGCGGTGACAGCCTCGGTGGTGCCCCATTCTCAGCTCCTGGCACCCGTTCACCAGGTTCCGATCCTGGGATCCTGCAATAAGGATTTTTATAATATAAGTTTGATTCATAATGAGCATACCCAAGATCATAACATCATAACCATAAATAATAACTATAGGAACACCATTACAAATCCACAAAGAATTTATAACTTTTTACAATATAATATTCGAAAGAGAAAGATATAAGGGTTATAAAGCAAAACTCTAAAAGATCCACGTCAACTCCTACTCCTACTCCTGCTCCTGCTCCTGCTCCTACTCACTGCCTAGAATCACTTGCACGCATCAATCATGCATAAGCTTATAGAAAGCTTAGAGGGCGGTGTAAGTGTGTGTAGGACAGGTCATGAATGTAATATCAAAGTATGTAGAATGTGTAACAAGATCATGAATACTAACAACCGTAACAAGGCTATGTAAATGCAAGACAGGAATACCATCTGGAAACCAAAGGCTATGCAACTCAATGCAAAATACCATCAGCCATCCCAAGACTAAGCAATGCGGGCCTATATATCCAAGTGTCATATGCAATGTGCAATGAAATCATGCCAATCCTCATATCAAGTCCACATATTAATACAGTTCCTCTTTGGGAAATCACCGGGTTAAGTACACTCTACATAAATTTCCGCCTCCCTAGCCGGGCAGCCCAGCAAGCATAAGAGACCTCACTACTTGCTTGTGGATAGTCAATCACCAACAAGGCTCAACGGTAGCAAACTCATTTATGATCTGGTCAAATTCAGCCTAACTTAAATGCCCCTCACTCGGGCGGATAAGGCCACACCCATTTTCAACCGACCACGATACAGTGGGAGACGCGACCTAATGGTAAAGGCACCAGCGCTCATGTTTTTCACTCGGTCTCGTTGTTGGAGCATCTCCCAGTACCACAAAGGTTCTGGGACTTTCACCCAAGGACATCCTATGTGCTCACAGTGCTCAAAGTAATATTTTCAGTGTCAGAATCTAGCCATCCATGATATGCCTATGGAGTCTGCGGCCCTGATGAAGCTAGGGTAAATATTAACTATGTTATACAATGATAGATGCATAAATCACACAAATCAACCATGCATCAGTCCTGCACATACAACGCGCTCAAGAGGGGTAACTTCATCACTTAGGGAGTCCCATAACAGCCTACACAATGGCATAAACTATGACTAATCACATCTCAACCAAGCACACATATGATGCACATGAGAATGGGTTATTAAGATAACTAAGTATGTCATGCGGTGATGTTGTACTCTCATCATAACAAGGTAAGGTCTAGGTACTTAGACAATTTTACATGGAATGGATGGAGCACAACTACTAGTGGTGCCCAACAATTTGGGGTAGCCCATAAAGAAGTAAGAAATGCTATAGGCCTAATAGGTGAGAATGGGCCTACCAAAGGGTCTAAGGTGGACATTCAACCACCAATAGATGAGAATGGGCCTAACAAATGGGCCTAGAGGGCTCCACAATGGGGACATTTAACCACCACTGTCCCCAGGAAGGTGGCCCAATAAGAAAACTAACTAAACCAAGGCCCAAGGGCCGAATACCACCATGTAAATAAAATGGGCAGTAATATATACATATCATCTCACATGATGGGCCTAAAGAAAACAGCCCAAGGCCTACATACAACATCATGGGTGCAAAGTGTCAAATTATGGCCCAAGAACAATGGCCATCGAATTTCTGCATTCTGTTGGGCCTAGTGGGTAGCCTATAAGCCCAAGTACATAGGTAAAACAAATCCAAGTTGGGCCAAGATGGGCCTTACAATATCAACCCAAGTCTAGGTAAAATATGTGGGCAATCAAGGACCCAATCACATATACAATTCAGCCCACAAAATCTAGCATAATGTGAAAATAGCCCATGCACAAGGACTGGGCCAAAGATGGACGTCCCAATCCACTTGGGCCTGCTGGACATTCCAAAAATCTAGACTATGTTGGGTCCTCATTAATAAACTAAAGGTGGGCCTCATAAGGCACTAATTAAGCTAAAAAAATCTCAAGAATAAAGGCAAGATGTATGTACACAAGTCTCTCCATTTGGTGGGCCTCAGAGCCTTATAACTTTTAGCTATATACAAAATATTTTAAGGCCCCTTACTGGACTTTCAACCCACCTACTAAGGTCCAGTTAATAGTAAAACTAAGTGCACATTAATCTTATGATGGCCAACAATAATCACAGATGGCCCCACCAGATGGAGGGGGAATATATAACACATAAATCATGTGGGCCTACTACTGGATTGCAAGTCTAGCAGCAGTCCAAAATACTGGGCATCACACATGGGTTGGGCGGTCCAATGGTCTGGACGGCCTACCCCAAAACAAAACCAAGGTGGGCCCCACTTGTGGACGTCCCACCAAGGGATGGTCCCCATCCAAGTGAGTCACAAATAGGGGAGGACGACCTGGATAAAACATACATTAAGGTGGGCCACAAGGAGGAGGACAACTAACCCATTACTAGATGACAGCCCAACTGGAGGTCTAGTGGTTGGGCTACTAGCCTAGCTCCAAAATGGCCTGAAAATGGATGGTTCTGTTCTGATGGCCCCCAAGCACATGAGGAGGGTCCCAACATGATGGACCACAAAATGGGTAAGAGGGGAGGCCTCAATCTCATACATACATGAAACAAATTTATGGACAACAAGGCTGAAATTAAAATATACTACTGAAAATACTATTGTCCCTGACTCGTACACCCCATTGAAATGGGCCCAGTCCTTCCAAAATTGGGGAAAATGGGTGGTCGACAAGCCTTCACAAGTGTACAACAAGGTGGGGTCCACAAAAGTGGCTCACCATCCCCAAAACCAAATTGATATTTATGTTTTTCCACCATACAAAGAGGTTGGACAGCCCAAAAATTTGGACCATCCCCACCCTTTGGGCCTGCTCCAATAACATCTAATCAGGGACAATTGGAGATGGGATTCAACATACATCAAGGTGGGGTCCACACCTCCAAGACTCTCCCCTTAATAAGGTTAAATCAAGTCTTCATACAAGGTTAAAACCACAACTAAAGATCAATCACGACAGTCCAGAAAACAGTTCAGAAATTTCTGGATAGCAACATATAGATGAATATATCTGTCCATATCTTGTTGAACAAGGGGAAATACTCCACAAAAATAATAATAATGGTATGGTCTACCTAAGTGGGCCCCACAAACTTTCAGACCAAGATCCACCTTAAAACTCATTGCATGTCACTTTGGGACAGCAAGTAGGACACCTAATGTCTGGAAAATGGACAGCAAGAGGCGTCCCACCTTGTTGGATGGTTTGGAAATTACAGGGCCTCTAAGTGGGCTACACACATCAGAAATCAATAATAGAGAAAGGAAAAAGGAAATCCGTCCACAGGAGAGGGGGCTCCTCCACTATTAAAGCCCTCTTCATCATGTCAACCATACAACATTCATTATATCAAGAAACAAGTTAGATCTTACACATGCACGGATCTAGAAATTGAATCTAAGGTGGGGATGCCATCCCCACCAAGGATCTAGGGTCTAGATGCCCCCAATAAGCCATAAATCAAAGAAAAATTACCATGATGGGGTCTATAGAGAATGACCCCATCTATGGAACATGCATGTACAAGGTGGGCCGTTGGCCACACCCATGAAGACATGGGGGACCTCCACCATCAATTGATGGGCCCCACAAGCTCCTATGAAGAAAATAAAGAAGATCCAAGAAGAAAAAAAAATCTAAAAACTACTCTAAATGCTCACCTACCTCATAAGAACTCCTACTTTCTCCTATCACCAAGCTCCTCTAGCTCCAAGGGATAGAGATCAACAGTTGAGATTGAGTTTTAGGGGTTAGATTTAGTGGGAAATGAGAGAAAAAAAGGGCTGAAATTTGCTGGAATGGTGGACGTTTTTCTCTCTTGCAAATGGAGAGGAAGAAAGGAAAATGAAGAGAAATGAGAGAGAGGGAGAGATATAGCAAGAGAATGATGGTTTGTAAGCTTATGATAAGCTTTGAGAAGAGAAATAATGATGACACATGGGAGAGAGGGAGTGATCATTGTCTTGAGAAGAGAATTCTCATGATAGCTAGGTAGGCTATAGGTGGGCTAGGCTAGCTAGGTTAGCTAGGTAATTATGGAATAGATGATGTCATGCTCCTAGGGAGACGTGCACATGCTAGTCGGGTCCCACAAACACGATCAAGGGTCCATATGAAGCACGACCTACAATTTTTGCTATATATATCGGATTTATGTATGAGACGCAGCGTTGGAACCGTGGCGTCGATGCATTCACAAAGGTATAGGTTTCAGGTCAGAGCAGATCAAGTTTACAGGACGGAACTTAGAGATGATTGCAAATACAATTTACAGGTCGCGGGTCGTCAAAATTCGATTAGGAGGACCGCGGGACCTGATGGAATAGAATGGATACTAGATGCAGGCCTTACAATTCTAATCTTCTGTTTTAGCTTATTTTCATTCTCTTTCTCAAGACGCTTTAACTGTCTTTAATAAAGTAATCCAAAATCTACTCGAGATATAGAGAATTGAATTTGCAGCACCTAGGGTAATTGTTTTATATTAAATACTTTATAGATCCCTATATTCTTTTGTGTTGAACTCATACATGACTTCATCAATAACCTAGGAAGAAGATTGTTGCATTCAAACTACAATTACGACTTCAACTCACAAATCGAAGATAAGTACTGTTTTACTTTTATTTTAGTTTAGATTTTTTTGAAATAGCTCGAAAATCTCAGTGGGTTTGTTTGTGGTGATCTCGTTAAAATCACAAAGTGGGTTTGTTGTGATAGCCCGTAAAAATCATAATAACTGTATTAGGTTGTTAAGGTGACCTTGGGAAAACTTGAGATAGTGAAAACCAAAATTGCAAGAGTAGTAATTTTGAGAGTGAAGTTGGTTGCATTTATGCATCGAACCACTATAATTTATTTGTGCATTGTGGTGATTACGTATACTACTTGTATGTCTATCTTGTGTTTGCTCTTGCTAAAGTTTAATATTTTGATTTTAAAGACATCATGAAATAAGGTTATTCTGCCTAAATCTTTTAAGTGAAGGTTATCCTATGAACTATTTGATATCAAGAATTCAATACTTTAAGCAATTGAGTTTATTTGCTTTATTATTCTGCACTGTATCAAGTTATTTGGCATAGTCATATTCACCCCCCCCCCCCCCCCCCCCCCCCCCCCCCCCCCCCCCCGCCCAGGGACATCTATATCTCGTCCTTTAAAGTAGTATCAGAGTGAGGTTGCTCCTTTTGGTATTAACTTTCTAAAGCTAGATCCAAAGCTATTGAAATGTCAAATTTTAATGGTCTATCCATTTTTAGGCTACTTCCTTTTAATGGCTCAAACTATTCTTATTGGAAAGTAAGGATGAAGATTTTCCTCAAGTCCATTAATGAAAGTGTGTGGAAAGCCACCATGACCCAATGGATCCCTCCAATGATGGAAGTAGAGGCTAAAAATGGAACCACATTCATGAAAGAAATCACTTATACTTTTTGGACGACAGTTCAAGAAAGTGAAAGTAGTGCTAATGCAAGAGCTTTTAATGTTATTATTTATGCTCTATCACTCGATGAATTCAAAATAATCATTTCTTGTTATACAACAAAACAAGCATGGGATATTCTCCAAATGACACATGAAGGGACTAACATTATCAAAAAGTCTAAGATTCAAATGCTCACAATAGTGTTTGAGGAAATCCATATGGAAGAAAATGAATCATTCATAGACTTCTATACTAAACTAAATAACATTGTTAACTCTATGTGTGGTTTTAGAGAAAAAGCCCTTGAAAGCAAATTATGTGTAAAAATACTATGATCACTTCCTGACAGGTTCAATTTTAAAGTCACAGTGATTCAAGAATTAAGCGATACTATGCAATGAAGGTAGAGGAATTAGTTGGATCTCTATAAACCTATGAGTTGAATTACAAAGCTCCTAAAAATAAGTCCATAACTCGTAACTCTTCTAAATCTAAAGCTAAATCTAAAGACTCAGATTCTAAAAATGATGAGAATAGAGATGATATGGTTATGTTGGCCAAAACATTTTATAAAATTTTTAAGAATAAAAATAGATCAGATTTTTAAAAACTTTTTGACAAAAGAAAAAGAAGCTCAAATGTTTGAAATCCAAAATCTAAAGACACCCAATGCTTCAACTGTTCAAAAGACAGCCAATGCTTCAACTGTTTTGATATGATTGCTATAAGGGATGAATCATCAGAATCGGAATCCAATTCAGCAACTGATGAATTAAATTAAGAATCTAAGAAAGAACAAAAGGCATTCAAGACTATAGCCAAAATCACTTCCTCAGATGATTGTGAAATTTCTAACTATGAAACTCCTAAAAGTGATTTTGAAAATGAAGAATATCTTCAAATTGCTTATGATGCACGATATAAAGAGAGTTGTAAGATTTTAGCAAAACTAAAAAATCAAAAAGAAAAATTTGTTGATTTGAAATTAGAATTTGAAAAATTCATTTTGAAAAAATCTCATTTTTCTGATTGTTTTGATACAACCAAACTAGATTTAAGTTTGAAAATTTGTAAAATTCAAAATCTCAAAAATGAAAATGAGAATTTTAAATTAGAAGTTTCTTCTCTTAAAAATTTAAAAAATACTTAGATATACACCTAAGGTGACCAGAGAATTGAAAAGTTATTAACTGCATCTCGACGAAAAATCTGGCTTGGGATATATCAAGAATCGTACAAAAAAATCTAAAATGTTTGCTCCCATATTTGTAAAAGGTGAATCTTCAAAATCTAAAGTATAAATTATAAAGGAAATAAAGAAGATTGAAAAACCTTTTCAAAAAACTTCTAATCGAAAAACTAACTATCACAACTATCAAAGGAAAAATTATAACCCTTCTTTAACAGATAAGATAGTGGACTTATATAAAGAGCTCTTGAAATCCAACTCTAGAAATAATAGAGTAAGTGGAAACAAGAATAACTCTTACTCTCAAACACAGCAAATAGCAAGAGATCCTCTTAAACCCCAAAACCATATTGAAATGGGTTCAAAAATATAAGTGTCTTGTTATCCACACAGTCTTCAAAGCAAGTAACCATTCAAGATGGTACCTGGATAGTGGATATTCTAGACATATGATAGGTGATAATGCAATATTATCAGACATGAATTAAATTGATGGTGTCTCAGTAACATTTGGAGATGGCAGCAACTGCAAGATCATTGGAAGAGCTAATGTAAAAGTCCCTAACCTACCTATTTTAAAGATGTTTTATATGTTGAAGGTTTGAAACATAATTTATTGAGCATATCTCAAATCTATGATAATAATCATAGTGTTAAATTTTCAAATCACGGATGTGAGATAATTAATAACCAAGGTCATATAATATTAAATGGTCGAAGAACCTCTGAAAATTATTTTATGATTGATGAATCTTATTCTTCAAATCACTCTTGCTACATGATCCAAATAGACGAAATGGAATTATGGCATCAACGTCTTAGACATGTAAACTATAGAGACTTATACAAACTAAGCAAGAGAGATCACCTTCAAGGCTTACATAAGCTTAGAAAATTAGGGAAGAAAGTATGCAGTGCCTGTCAAATAGACAAATAAATCAGGAGTTGTCACAAAAAGGTGAACTCCTTAGCCACAACTAGACCTTTTGAACTACTCCATATGGACTTAGTTGGACCAACATGAATGGAGAGTAGAGGCGGTAAGAAATACTTTTTAGTTGTAGTTGATGACTGCACTAGATACTCTTGGGTAGCCTCTTAAGAGAAAAGTCAAATGCTTTTGACGAAGTCAAAATGTTATTTAAACGCATCTAGACTGAAAAAGAACTATCTATGAAAAGAATAAGCAGTGATCATGGCACTAAATTTAAAAATAGCAAATTTGAGAAGTTCTGTAATGATCATGGAATATTACATGAATACTCTACTCTTAAAACCCCTCAACAAAATGGTGTTGTTAAGAGGAAAAATAGAGTACTACAAGAAATGGGGAGTGTTATGCTTAACAATAAACAATTAACAAAACATTTATGGGCTGAAGCCGTTAATACTACTTGCTATATTATTAATCGAGTTTATGTAAGAGAAGGTAAAAATAAAACTGCTTATGAACTCTAGTTTTTTTTTTTTTTTTTAAAAAAAAATTTTTAGTAAAATATTTCCATACTTTCGGAAGAAAATGCTTCATTTTACGAGATCAGAAAAATTTTGAAGTAAAAGGTCATAAGGGCATATTTTTGGGGTATGCTCTAAATATCAGAACATATCGTGTTCAGAATAAAAGAACCGAAGTGATACAAGAATCTATAAACATTGTTATTGATAGTCAAAAGGTCACTCCCAATTGTGATCATGATGATGAAGTTATCATTGTCAATCAAGCAGAGCCTTCATCAAAATCAGATTCAACTGAGAATAGATTAGTCAAGGATCATCCGACTAATCAAATACTCTGTAACCCTCACACTGGTGTTCAAACCAAAAGACAATTGGAAAACATCTGTAATCATGCCTGGTTCATTTCTTAGATAGAACCATCTAATGTAAATGTAGCCCTTGCTGATGAAAATTAGATTTTAGCTATGCAAGAAGAATTAAGTCAATTTGTCAGAAATGATGTTTGGTATCTAGTTCCTAGACCTTCTGACAAACATGTGATTGGAACTAAATGAATTTTTAAAAATAAATCTGATGACTTTGGTAATATTATAAGAAACAAAGCTAGATTAGTCGTTCACGGGTATACTCAAATTGAAGGAGTTGATTATGATGAGACTTTTGCTCCATTTGCTCATCTTGAATCCATCAGATTGTTTATTTCCATCGCATGCCATAAAAATTTTAAAATATACCAAATGGATGTTAAGAGTGTCTTCTTAAAAAGTGACTTAAATGAAGAAGTTTATGTAGAACAACTTAAAGTTTTTGAAGATCCTAAACTTCCTAATAATGTATATCAAGCATGGTATAAAAAATTAACTAAATTTCTTCTTAGTCAAAACTTTAAAATGGGAAGTGTTGATAAAACTTTATTTATCAAAAGATATAATGGAGATATGTTAATTGTTCAAATATATGTTGATGACATTATCTATGGATCTACAAATACTAATATTTCCTCTAAGTTTGCAATTCCATGAAATCAAAAATTGAGATGAGTATGGTGGGTGAGCTAAACTATTTCCTTGGTCTCTAAGTGAAACAATTTATGGATGGGATATTCATATCTCAAACCAAGTATGTGATGAATCTCATTAAGAAATTTGGGTTTAAGAACGGTAAAAAAAATTCAACACATATGGCTACAATGCTCAAGTTATCTAAAGATGATTCAAGTAAAAGTGTTAACCTATGTCTTTACTGTAGCATGATTGGTAGTCTATTATATTTAACTGATAACAGACCTAAAATTTCTATCAGCATAGGCATTTGTGCTAGATATTAATCTAACTATAAAGAATCTCATCTGGTTGCAGTTAAAAGAATAATTAAATGTGTTACCAGCAGTGTCAATTTAGGTTTATGGTATTCTCATGATATGCCTTTACAAATTGCTAGATATACTAATGCAGATTGGGCAAGTAATGTAGAGAGCAGAAAATCCACAAGTGGTGGATGCATCTACATTGGAAATTGTCTTGTCTCCTGGATGAACAGGAAGTAAAACTCAATATCATTATCTACTACAGAAGATGAGTATATTTTGAAAGGAAATGCATGCACGTAATTGATGTGGATGAAACGTATGTTAGCAGACTATGGTATTGATCAATTACCATGAATTTATACTGTGACAATACCAATGCTATAATTTTCACACCCCAGACTCGGTAACCGAAGTCACAAGGAACCTTATGACTAGTTCTATCCACAACAGCCTCCGTAATACCTCATTCTCGGCTCCAGAAGTAGGTTCTGATCCTGGAATCCTACAATGAGAATTTTCATAAGTCATACATCCATTCCAATAAGAGCATACCCAAGATCACAACAAGTATATCTGAAAAATAACGAAGGCACACATCACAGAATCCACTATAAATTTGAGCTTTAATACAATGTTAAAACGAAATACATCTGATGACAAAAGAAGAAGGAAGAAGATCTGTAACACTGGGGTCCACAGCTCAACTCCTATCCAAGCTCCGCTACTACGATGCCGACCTATGATCTCTTGTACGCATCAATCATGCATAAGCTTATAGAAAGCTTACAGGGTGGTGAAAGTGTGTGATAATAGTGCGCAGAAGAATGATAGGAGATACAGAAGGAAAGTATTATCAATGTTAATGTCATAAGCCTAATCAAGGCTATCATGAATACAATACAATGAGTACTGGGCACTATACTAAGGTGATGCATAAAGGGCTTGTATAGTCGATGCAAATGTAATGCGAAGTAATGTTAGTCCTCATATCTAGTCCACATGTCAGTACAGTTCCATCATAAGAAACATACTGAGGTCTAGTACACTACAGAATGACTGCCACTCTACAAATCTGTACAATCAAACGAGTGTAGGAGACCTCACTACCTGCCTATGGATAACCAATCAATAGCAAGGACTAACGGTAGCAGACCCATTCACGAGCTGGTTAAACTCAGCCTAGCAATGCCCTCTCTCACAGGCGGGTAAGGCCACACCCCATTCCAACCTAAACGTGTAAGGCCCTCGTGCACTCATATTTTTCACTCAGTCACGCGCTAGAGCAGATCTTCTTACCATGGAAGTTTTGAGAATTTCACCCATGGGCATCCTATGCACCCTATATGCTCAAGTAATACATTTTCGGCCTCCATACATACGGCCATCCATGAATGTCCCTGTGGAGGCAAGACCCTGTTGAAGAAAGGGCAATACTATCATGAAATCCAATGTCAATTCATGAGTCATGCATACAGATCATGCACTAGCTCCAAGCACTTGATGTGCACAAGGAGAGAAACTCCATCCCTCTATCATTTTAACCCAATGACCACAAAAAAATGCAATCTAATCACACAAATGATGCATATGGGTCATGAGGGTGTGTCGTATAGCGATGAAGACTTGGAACATACCCCTTCCCAAGGAGGAAAATAAGCCTAGGTACTTAGACAATTTACTATGGGATCATCTTCTAGTGGGGGCCATATAAAAGCCCAAGGGAAGAGGTGGTCCTAACAAGGGTTCAGGTGGGCCTTCAACCACCTATATCCACCCCATGGGCCTACCTTAAGGCCACCAAGAAGGACATCCAACCTCAATTGGGTCACAAAAGGTAGCCCGCTATTACTCGAGCGAATCAAGGCCCAAGGCCTTAAACAATCCAAGGGCCTAGTGGGCAATACACATGGCCCAATACATAGGCAATATGGTGGGCCCTCAAGTGAGGTTTGGGCCCAACCATAAAAGTCACAATCCCATATATTATGGTGGGCCTAATGGGTAGCCCGGTAACCTAACCTTATGGGCAATTTCTTATGTTTAAAGCAAGTGAATTGGGCCTCATCTTGGCCCATTCATGTAGCTAATTTAGTGGGTAACCATTGGCCCAACCACTTGTGTATTTTGGCCCCTATACCTATCACAATACAATGGTAAGTATAGCCCAAAGGTCCAATGGGGCCTAACTTAGAAGGTCCAAGATGAGTGGGCTTACCAAGGCCAATCAACACATTGCATATAGGTCCAAATAAAGTTCAATGGCGGTGGGCCTCCAAGCATACATAAATGAGGCCCAAGGACATCTTAGAAGAAGGCAATCTCAAGTGCATAATAAACCCTTAATCTGGTGGGCCATGCTGCCCCAAAATAAACCATTGGGGGCGGCCAATTTGGGCCTTTTGTTGAAATTTTAGCCCACCCATATTTTGGGCCTGTTGAGGCCCAACAAAAATCGTAAAGGGGTAAGTATAAGTCCCTTGGTGGCCCACATATGTCTCTATGGGTCCCACCAGATAAAAGGACTAATTTAAACACATAAAATACGTGGACTATGCTACTAGACTGAAAGTCCAGCAGTGGTCCAATTGGCCCGAACGTCCCAAGGGTTGGCAGTCCTATGGGCCTAGGTAATTGGCCCAAAACTCATCCAAATGGGTCCCAAATGGATGATATTGAATTGAAAAATGATCATGCCCCCTATGGACCCCACTTAGATGAATGGTGGGACACAAAATACATCAAGTAGGCCCACAAGGTGGCCTAGACAGCCAGCCAAGGCTGGACGCCCTAGCCTAGGCGTCCCAACCTAGTGGGCCACTCTAGGTCGCACCATGGATGGTACAGGGGCCCGATGGCCTTAAAAATTTGTAAGATGGTCCTTCCATGGGTGGGAGACACCTCTAAAAAAATTTACATTTTTAGGATCATCAAATTATTTTCATTTAATTCAGAGATACAATCTATCCAGAAATTCTACCAAGTGCAGAATTCTAGATAGACCATGATTGAGCACCCAATGGGGTGAGCCCAGGGTGTCCAAAAATTGGGGAAATTGGATTTCAACCTTTACATATATATATATATATATATATATATATATATATATATATATATAGTATAAGGTAGGGTCCACTAAGGTGGCCCACCTGATCAGAAACTATTTTAAAATTTTGAGTTTCCAAATTGCAACCTTGTTGGAATTATAGCAGAAAATCCAGTAAGGTACCCATATTGGCCCACCCTTTTCGGGACCCAAATGGGGTCAGTTGAAGCTGGAATTTGGCATGATCATAGGAGGGATATGTACCTTCAAAAATCATATTCCACTTGGTATAAAATTCCCCACCAAAAGCCCCAAATCTTGGCCTCAACTTGGCCCAAAAATCTTTCCAGATATATTGGGACAACAACAAGTAATTAAAGGAAATAAAATATAAACATCATTTACCATGAGATTTAATCTCAAAAATTTATGTTATGGACCACCCTAGTGAGCCCCACAAATGTCCAGACCTTCCCCATCATCAAATACCTTTTGCATGTGCCCCGCTAAGGTGAATTTTAGGGTCACATGTTCAAGGATGGACCGTTATGGGCGTCTAAGCTTCATGGATGGTCAGGATTTTTGTTGACCCACAAGGTGGGCCATACATGTAAGATTAGAATTCAATCATAAATGAAAAATAAAGAATCGGCCATAAGAGGAGGGGCTCCGCCACATTGAGGCCCTCCCCTTCATCAATCACACCATACATTCCATTTGTTCATATGTTACAACAAGGATCCACCACATTCATGTCCTAGATTCAAGATCAATAGTTAGGATGTCATCCCAACCATGATTCTAAGGTCTAGATGACCTATCATGTGATGAAATATAAATAATCCTCCATGATTGTAACACCCTGAAAATTGGGGGTCGTGTAGAAACCCAGCTCCCGAGTTCCAGACCATCACTTATGCAACAAATATGCTTATGATTCAGTGTCGTCTGAGTTAGTGCATTAACATGAGTAAGATTATACCAAAACTGCAATTCATACTCCAAATCCAGCGATAAAACGTAAGCAAAAGACTGAAGAATATATATATCACTGTATGTAAAAAAAAACAATCTCGAACTGTCTCCAAAGTATGAATACATCTCTGAGTCACATATACATATATCAAAATAAAAATAAAATGTCGTATGATAGTCCAACTAGTAAAATCCCGCTAATCCAGGCCACCTATGCAAAGCCGTCAGAGAACTGCATGTACGAGAACTCGTCCTAGTCCTCATAGTAGTCCGGCTCCAGCTCCTGAATTGCCTCACAACCTGCATCTAAGACAGAGTCTGGTAGGTGTTGCAAACACCGTCTCATAACGTGGGAGTGAGTGATCAACTCAGTGGAATCATAGAGCAAAGATTAGCATGTTATTAAATCAATCACGCGATAAAAGTAAAGCAAATAATCAGACATTCCTAAATACTTTTGTTAATGCAAGAATGAAATGACATGATGGATACCCTCACCGACATACTCCCTCATGCGACACCATCTTATGTCCGCGGCATGCTTTCTTCCCTCAGTGCTCCACATCTTCCAGGCACATGCAGTGCAGTATGGATATGATTACCGAGTTGTTATTAGTCCTTTCATATAGCAATATTGGGAAACTAAGGTACTTTCCTTATATCAATCCCAACAAAGATCCTGTCTAGGGTCGTCACTCCTAGTAATCTCATATGATGGTATATTTCTAGGTCGCTGTAAGGGATGTCAGGGCTGTTGCTCGCACTCGTTGCACCGCTCCCCCATCACCTTATCAATACAGGCCTAGTTGTACTCTTGTTGCTACGGAAGGGTCGTCGCCTCACGTAGACTCAGAATATGCTCGAGGTCACTACAAAGGGCTCGTCACTAATCAGAGTAGGCCAACAGCTCGAATGTAGTGTCCCATACCACCACAATCGGCTTAAGAGTCTGAGGTGTTCACTGGTCACTACGGGGAGGTTTGTGGCACCAGCGTAGGCCGACAGCTCAACCACGGTGTCCCATACCACTATGCCCGGCTCATGAGTCTTAATGGATCAAGGTACCATGGTTATCAGGGTTTTCATTGGTAAGTTCAGTACCCTAGGTTCAAGCAGTTATGACCAATACAAGGTGAACATACAATGGTCAGTCGGGTTGCTTGACGAGCTCGACTAGTACGAGCACACCTTAAGCTGAACGACATAAAGTGCATAAAATACCTTATGTGGCCTAACCACTGTCGTCAACATAAAGCACGACTCACGTTCGTCGAAGCGACCTTCGTGGCAAATAGAAGCCAACCACGAATTCGAATCTATTACCGACTGTCTGGACTAGAGCATAGCCCCAAGACTTGTAATTTATATCAGTGATCATATGAGAATAACAGAAATGAAATACAAACAATCCAAGCATGTTAACAACATGTTATAACATACAACGTAAGCAAATCAACCAAACACATGTATAACAACATGGAGGAAATCATGTACATTATCGTATTACTTGAGAATTCAATCTCAAAACTAATCTACAACAACATTTACTCAATACATACTAATACAAACATTTATACAAACACTTAGTCTACACACATTTGTCTACATAGCGTATGTCGACCCAAAGTGCGCATTAGGGCGAATCTCTTCGCCAAACCGATCATACACGCATAACTTGTATAATAACATGACAAATACCCATGACAATTCTATCAGCATAGTATGGACGTATACAGTATTTCCTACAAATGCCTAAAATACCCTAAATCTCATATTCTCTATACGTAATTGAAATGAAAAACAGACAGCATGTTCTACATGTCAAATAGCGTTCTTGTCGATAATCTACTATTAAACGACATTGAAAGCTTTGAAAATAGTTAACCTAAGCATCCAGAATCCTCACCTTACGCCATACAAGCGTAATGAATTGAATAGAAGCTCTACGCTTCGTCAGTGTCTGTATGACGACCTATATCACAAGATAAATCAGCTACTTCGCTACTTGTATCGATGGAATCCCTAAAACAGGTCGAGGTTAGGGTTTTCTTACATAGAATGAAGTCGGAATCACCAGAAGAGTGATTAGAACGTGGTGATTAAGTACGTGTAGAAGCAGGATCGAGTGCCAGGAACTTTGTCTCACAACTTCCACACAATCTCTCTCTTTTCTCTCTTCTCTTCTCTAGGGTTTTTGTAAATTCGTATGAAAAGGGTGTGAGAGGGTTTAAGGTCCTTAAATAGGTTAGAAGTCACCTATTTAGACTTTAAACCAAAGTATACTTGGGTTATAGCCAAATCGGGTCTCTTCCGATCCAAAAGAACGTTTCTGGAGGTCCCCTGACTAAATGCGGTTGGAGTTAAGCTCATGGATGTTGGATCCCGGTCACATTAAGTTTTCAATTCGATCGGGTTTCCAGATCGCACGTGGCGGACCAGTTTCAGTTCAGCGGTCACTGAGATTCGATCAGAGATTCCAAGTATACTGAACTGAGTGGGAAATGTTCCCTGATCCGAGGGTGTATTTGGGTCAGATTTCAACGGTCTGAATGCTTATACTTAACCCGCAAGCGTCACGTGCCAGATTTATTTAAATCACATTTAAGTTATAAAGAATTTCACTCTTTCTCACACTCCTTGCTCCAGGCTCAATGAAATAGCCTCAGAACATCAGTTGGGCTTAATTTTTGAAGCGACTGTCAAGTCCAGCTAAGCAGTCATAATGGTCTAAGATTTTAGATATCGGACTTTCGACGCGCAGTCTAGATCCAATACAAGGGTTCAACGGGTTCCTGAGAGCAAACGGGTTTAGAGTTTGATCCTAAGTTTCAGGACATTATAGCGTTAACGATTCCACAAGTTTTGGGTCTTACAGAACGTATTTAAAGCGATCAGTGCTAATTTTACAGCTAATCTAACATAATGCTAGTTAACTTACGCTTAATTTCTAAAGGAATTAATCCTAAGTGATTTCTGATCGAGGTGGTACTTGGGTCTCTGTACGGATTTTTCCTAGACGTTACAATCTACCCCTCTTAAACAATACATTTCGTCTTCAAAATTTATACCTTTTCGTACTCTTCAAAAAGCTGTGGATAGTTCTTTCTGATTTTGACTTCTGTCTCCCAAGTAGCCTCTTCCTCAATGTGATGCGTCCACAACACCTTCACAAGGGGGATGACCTTGCTACCCAATACCTGCTCCTTCCTGTCTAATATACGCATCGGTCGCAGTATATATGTAACATCCTCACCTAACTGCACCTGCTCCCATCTAATGATATGGGAAGGATCAAGAACGTATTTCTTCAGTATAGAAATATGAAATACGTTCTGTATGCTCGCTAGTGGCATAGGCAAAGCCAGATGATATGCCACTGCACCCACACAGTCAAGAATCTGGAATGGACCAATAACTCACGGTGCTAGTTTTCCCTTCTTTTCGAACCAAAGAACTCCCTTTATAGAGAAAACTCTCAAAAATACGTGATCCCCAACTCGAACTCTAGCGGGCGCCGTCTCGTATCGGCATAACTCTTCTGTCTACTCTGCGGTGTAAGAAGTCGGCGTCTGATGATGTCAATCTTCTCCAAGGTCGCCTGTACTATCTCTGGGCCAATCGATCTACGCCCACTGACCTCTGCCCAGCAATGCGGTGCTCGGCAAGGACGCCCATATAAGGCCTCATAAGGTGTCATACCGATACTTGCCTGGAAACTGTTGTTGTACGTGAACTCCGCATATGGAAGACAATCATCCCAATTGTCTTTGAAATCCAACATGTAAGCCCGCAGCATATCCTCTAGAATCTGGTTCACCCGCTCTGTCTGTCCGTCCGTCTGTGAGTGGAAAGAAGTACTGAACTTCAACTTCACACACATAGCTTCCTGGATGCGAGTCTAGAAAATAGAAGTAAAGCACGTTTCTCTGTCTGACATGATCTCGAAGAGAACTCCATGCAGACGCACTATCTCCCTGATATATAGCTTGGCCAACTCGTCTGCAGAGTTTGTAACTCTGATCGGTAGGAAGTGCGCCGACTTTGTCAAACGGTCGATGATCACCCAAATAGAATCATGTCCCTTCCTCGTCTTCGGCAGTCCCGAAATGAAATCCATAGAAATAAAGTCCCACTTTCACTCAGCTAAAGACATAGGCTGAAGGAGATCAGGAGGTCGGCGATGCTCTGCCTTCACCTGCTGGAAAGTGAGACAACGGGACACGAAATCTGCGATGTGGGTCTTCATGCCATTCCACCAATAGGTCCTCTTCACGTCGTGATACATCTTTATACTGCTCGGATGCATCGCAAGTCTGGAACTGTATGCAGTCTCGAGAATCTCTAGTCTCAAGTCAGGGATATCTGGGATGCATAGGCGGCCACGATAACGTAAGCCCCCATCCGTTTCAACTCACCACTCGACGTCTGCATCATCATTGGCCTACTCTGGAAGCTCAGTCAGACACACATCATCCCTCTGCGCCGCGATGACCCTGTCATCGATAAGAGATCGCACCTGAACATGTGCGATAAACTCATATGGCTCCTCCACAGTGAGTTTCTGCTCAAAGTCTCCAAAAACTCAACCATGTCCCACTCGGCAACCATCAGCGGAACCGCAAACTCTATAGCCTTCTTGCGGCTCAACGCATCAGCCATAAGGTTCGCCTTTCCCGAATGGTAGGAAACTTCAAACTTAAAGTCCTTCAAAGTCTCCATCCATCGTCGTTGCCTCATATTCAAGTCCCGCTGAGTGAATATGTACTTGAGGCTCTTGCGGTCGCAAAAGAGCTCGAACTCCTCTTCGTAGAGGTAATGTCTCCAGAGCTTCAGTGTGAAAATGACAGCAGCCAACTCAAGGTCATGTGTAGGGTAATTCTCCTCGTGCTTCCTTAATTATCTCAAGGCATACGAAATCACCCTGTCCTTCTGCGTAAGGACACAACCCAGACCAACGCTAGACACGTTGGTGTATATCGTGTACTTAACCCCTTGCTCTAGAAATACTAGCACAGGGGCGGACGTCAGCCTATCCATCAGCTCCTGAAAAGATGTCTCCGCCTTCTCATTCCATGCGAACTTCAGATCCTTCCGTGTCAACTGAGTTAAGGGTCTGTCTATCTTGGAGAAGTCCCGAATGAAACGTCGATAGTAGCCAGCAAGACCCAAGAAACTCCTTACCTCGGTAACCGAACCAAGCTACTTCGAATCCTGCACCGCGGCTACCTTATCAAGGTCCACTGTCATCCCATCCTTGGACACCACATGTCCCAGGAACTTGACTTCCTCCTTCCAGAAGTCGCACTTCTTATACTATGTGAACAACTGGTGTTGTCTCAGTGTATCCAAGACCAATCGCAAGTGCTCCTCATGCTCCTCTCGACTCCTAGAATATACCAAAATGTCGTCTATAAACACGATGAAGAATCGATAGAGGAATGGCCAAAATACTCTGTTCATCAGATCCATGAACACGGCTGGTGCTTTTGTAAGACCGAACGACATTACGAGGAACTCGTAGTTGCCAAAGCTGGTCCTGAAAGCTTTCTTCTGCAAGTCCTCATCCCTGACGCGCAGCTGGTGATACCCTGACTGCAGATGAATCTTTAAGAAGTACTACGCTCCTCTCAGTTGATCAAACAGGTCATTAATCCTGGGAAAAGAGTATCTATTCTTCACCGTGATCTGATTCAGCCTGCGATAATCAATACATAATCACAGTGAACCATCCTTCTTTGTCACAAACAACATCGGTGCTCCCCAAGGATACATACTCGGCCATATGAAGCCAACCTCTAACAAATCATCAATCTGTTTCCTCAACTCCTCCATCTCACACGGGACAATGTGATACATCGGCAGTGAGACGGGCGTCGAACCGGGTACCAGGTCGATAGTAAAATCTATCTCATGCTGAGGTGGAAACCCGGGAATCTTCCTGAATAGATCCTCATAATCACGGACTACTGGCGTGCGCTCAAGTGTCGGGGCATCAACATCCCTCAATAAAGAAGCGTAGCTAAGTACTCGAAATGGGAGATTAACCTGCACTGAAAATGTAAAGGACATGCCCTCCGGCTCGTAAACTGTCACTATACGGGTCTCGCAGTCAATCTCGACCCTCCCTGCAGTCAACCAATCCATGCCAAGAATGACGTGGAGATAATAGAGAGAGGGGTCGACGACAAGGTCAATAGTCATCGTCCTGCTCCCTAGATCCAGCAAACAACCCTCACACATCATAGTGGCATAAGAAAAGGTCCCGTGTGCTGTAAGAACTCGCACCCCATCCATCCGAGTAGTCGATAACCCAAGGCACTTGACTACTGAATGCGATATCAATGAAATCGTGGATCCTGTATCCACCATCACGAATATAAGAGTACCTCCAATGTGGGTTGTGACCTCAAAGGCCAAGGGTAGGGTAGTCTCTGTCCCGGATGCCTCTGCTGTCAATGCATGTACCCGAGCCTGCTATGGACGGTTCAGTTGCGGTACCATGGGCCATTGAGGTGGCCGGAACTGAGGTACGAGAGGTCTAAAAGAAGGATGCGCAGGAGCTGATAGCAACGGTAGAGCAAATAATGCCTGTGGGTGAGGACGGTCGATCTTCTGCGGCGGCGAGAACCCACTATCCCTCATCCGAGCAAAACAGCTCTCTGCAGTGTGACCTGGTCTCCCACAGTAAGTACAGGTCACACCTGAGTGCCTCATCAGAAGTACTGGTGCTGTAACCCTAGGAGGAGAGTCGATGAGAGGCCTCTTTCCAAGGAGTGGCCTGCCCTAAGTATCTGGTCGTGGCCTAAGAACCATAGGACCACGGGAACGTGTCAATCGATCTACATCTTGCTCTGCCTGCATGGACATATGTATCAGCTCGACATAAGAGGGTATGCTGACACAGCACATCTTCGACCGAATGTCAGATCGCAAGCCCTCAGAAAATCGTCGTATCCGCATCTGCTCGTCAGCAAGTATCGTAAGGACATATCTGCCCAACTTTGTGAACCGATGCTCGTACTCCATAACTGACATGCCTCCTTACCTGAGGCGTAGAAACTCGTTCTCCCTCTCTTATCGATAGGTCTGCGGATAGTATTTCTCATGGAATCGGAACTCGAACGCTGCCCAAGTCCAGATGTAGCCAACTGCAACCGTACATAGTATACTATCCCACCATAAGCTGGCCTCT
Source organism: Magnolia kwangsiensis (assembly GCA_037074715.1). Classification (NCBI taxonomy): domain Eukaryota; kingdom Viridiplantae; phylum Streptophyta; class Magnoliopsida; order Magnoliales; family Magnoliaceae; genus Magnolia; species Magnolia kwangsiensis. The sequence goes on along the minus strand of CM073573.1, from coordinate 107,685,725 downwards.
CTCTCGAACATGAACGTGACCAGCTCAACCTGCTCAGACTCTGAGCAGTGCAGCATCCTCAATATCTTTGAGACACGGTCGAGCTAGTACTCGGCCTCCTCGGGTCTGTGAGAACCCGCAAAAGTAGTAGGCCGTAAGCGCTGGAATCGCTCAAGTAGGCCTCGGGTATCAACAGCATTCTCCGTAGGGTAAGAAGATGGTGCAGGATGAGTCATACCCTCATGTAACATCCCGAAAATCGGGGGGTCGAGCAAAAACCCAACTCCCGAGTTCCAAAATGTTATTTATGCAACATAGATATGTATGATTGAATGTTGTCTGTGATAATGTATTAAACATGAGTGAAATTAAGCCAGAACAGTATATCATACTCCAGAGACAGTTAAATTAACCAGCGGAAGTCTGTAATAGTATGTATAACATATATAAACTGTTGTACGTCTCCAGAGTGTGAATATATTACCAGGTTATGCACATACATGTATACTTCAAAAGTAAACAAAATGAATATACATGAGGGCGCTAAAAATTCAAAATGACAAATGTCAAAGTATCTAATCAACCTCCCTGCAATCCCGTCAATCAGAACACGCATAAAGGAGGAATCCTCCTTCTCATCATCAAGTCCAGCTCCGCCTCACAGGCCGCGCCATCATCTGCAATCACAAAAGGGACTGGTGGGTGTCCGGAAACACCATCCCGTAACGTGGGAGTGAGTGATCAACTCAGTGGAATCATAGAGCAAAGATTAGCATGTTCACAATTCAATCACGCGATAATAGTAAAGCAGTAAATCAGACAAATCCTAATACTGTTGTTAATGCAAGATGATATGACGTGATGTATGCCCTCACCGACGATCACCCTCATACGGCAACATCTTACGACCGCGGCATGCCACACTCCCTAGAGTGCTCCACATCTTCCAGGCACATGCAATGCTATGGTGATATGATTACCAAGTTGTTATTAGTCCATTCAAACAGCAGGATTGGGAAACTAAGGTACTTCCCTTGTATCAATCCCAACACGGATCCTGTCTAGGGTCGTCACTCCTAGTAATCTCATACGATGTATATTTCGTAGGTCACTGCAAGGGCTGCCAGGGCTGTTGCTCGCACTCGTTGCACCGCTCCCCCATCACCTTATCAATACAGGCCTACTGTACTCTACTGCACGGAAGGGTCGTCGCCTCCCGTGGACTCAGAATACGCTCGCGGTCACTACAAAGGGCTCGTCGCCTGATCAGTGTAGGCCGACAGCTAGAATATAGTGTCCCATACCACCATAATCTGCTCACGAGTCTAGGTGCTCATTGGTCACTACGGGGAGGTTTGTGGCCCCAGCGTAGGCCGACAGCTCGACCACGGTGTCCCATACCACCATGCCCGGCTCATGAGTCTTCGTGGATCAAGGTACCACGGTTAATAGGGTTTACAATGGTAAGTTCAGTACCCTAGGTTCAAGCAGTTATGATACATACAAGGTGAACAAACATCGGCCAGTCGGGTTACTTGACGGGCTCGACTAGCGCGATCGTATCTCGAATTGAACGACATGAAGTGCGTAAAACACTTCGCGTGGCCTAACCACTGCCGCCAACTCTCAACACGAATCACATTCATCGACGCGTCGTTCGTGGCTATGACCAGTCAGCCACGAATTCGCTCGGTTACCGACTGCCTGGACTAAGTCAAGTCCCACACATCTATGGTATTACATTAACACTATATACCAGGGTATTGGAATTGAAATACATCATGTGAGCATGTTAACACATGTTATAACATTCAACTTAAGCAAATCTTCAAGGCATACCTTTCATGCATATTCAACTTAAGCAAATCTTCAAAGCATACTTCCTATGCATGTAACGCAATCATGCATAAGGTCAACATGTAGGAAATCATTTAGGTCAGCATTTTAATCATGAAATCAATCTCAAACTACTACATAACATCATTCAATACAATACATACTAGTACAAGCATTTATACAAACACATACACTACACACTTAAGTCCACATATAGTATGTCGACCCAAAGTGCGCAACTAGGCGAATCTCTTCACCAAACTGATTATGCAATCATTCCTAACTCTCTAATGCGGCGACAAACCATGTCAATCACATCAGCAAAATATGAATGTAAACAGTACTTCCTACAAATGACTAAAATGCCCTAAATCTCATATTCTTCGTTAGCTTACGAAACGGGAAACGGAGAGCATTTTGTACATGTCAAACGGCGATGCCGTCAAGAATCTACTATTAAAGGACATTGAAAGCATTGGGAACCGTCAATCAAAGCGTCTAAAATCCTCACCTAGTGGCTTGTAGACTCGGGAATTGAAGCGGAGCGTATATGGTTCGTCTACGGCGAGTAAGGAGCCTAATACATAAGATCCATAAGCTACATCGCTATGGAAACAAGGAAAACTCAAATCAACAACTATTTAGGGTTTTTACTTACCTAGGATCACGGTGGAATCGCCGGGAAAGCGGTGGAGGTGTGTTGCTTAAGCACGTGAAATGCGTAGTACAAGTGGCAGGAAGAACTCTCCCACTCTCTCACAATCTCTCACTCTTTTTCTCTCTCCCAAGCTAGGGCTTCTCTCAAATTCGGATGGGAGAGAGGAGTGAGGGTTTCAACCCCTTTTATAGCCTAAAACATGCCCAAAATAGGCTTGGGAACAATGTTTACTTGGTGCCTAACCAAATCGGGGCCGTTTCGGTCCAAAAGGGCATTTCTGGAGGTCCCCAGGCCAAATGCGGTCGGACTTAAGCTCATGCATACTGGATCTAGCACACATCCAGTTTTCAGACCGGTTGGGTTCCCAGATCGCACGTGGCGGCCCAGTTTCAGTTTAACGGTCACCGCACCAAGATCAGGCCTATAAGTCTCGTGATATATAATAGATATTTTTCCTGATCCAAGGGTGTAATTTGGCTGTATTCTGACGGTCAGAACGCTCAATACTGATGCGTCAAATTGTGTGCCAGTTTTGAATTTCAAATTCCAATTCTAACCCTATTCTCACTCTCTTCGGTCCGGGCTCAATGAAATAGCCTGTGATTATCGGTTTGACTTGATTTTTGGAATGAGTGTCAAGTCCAGCTAGACGGTTCTAACGGTCTAAGATAGGAGGTATCGGACTTTCGACGTGCGGTCTAGATCCAATACAAAGATTCAAAGTGGTCCAGAGAACAAACCTGCTTAAAGTTTGGTCCGAGGTTTTAGAGCATTATAGCACCATTGGTTCCACTCGCTTTGGGCCTTGTAGAACGTATTTAAAGTGATCAGGGACCGTTTCCCAGCTATTCTAACGTTGCACTAGCTAACTTATGCTTAGTTTCTAAAGAAATTTATCCTAAGTGGTTTCTTTGACTATGGAATTGGGTTCTGAACGATTTTTCAGGTGTTTTAATTGACCCACTGCCTAAGGACGTCAAATCCCAGATTGGCCAAAATCCGGGGTGTTACAATCTACCCCCCTTAAAACACAATGTCGTCCCCGACATTGGCGAAGGGCAAGGAATACTTTTTCTAAGGAAGGTTCAAATCCTATTTAATAACCTATCCGTACGTACAACCTAACTCAAATGTTTCGATCCTGGGCCAGTGGGAAAGAGGCCAACCATTCTTCCGCTGCGCCACTTTGATCGAACGGTAGCGTTAACTAATCTAACTGGATTGGACTTAATTCCTTCTACCCCCCTTAAAACTTGGTTTTACTTAAGGTTGAAGAATATTTGCATCGATCCGTATATCGGAACGAGGCGCAACTTAGGGGCTATCCTTAACTTAAAATGGAAACAGCCTTTCTCTATATGGTCTTCCTTACTAATAATGCGTTCTATGGCATTGGTACCTATGATCATAGAGATGAGCCTAATCTCTATTATGATTGAATTCAGGGGCAGGTATGAGTTGGTGGCAAGATGTCTAATTCTCTACTGGCTTTAAGTCCTCGCCATTTCCCAAAGACAATGTAATCCTGTTTAGTTGTAGATGGTTGGGCCATCACAGAAGAAAGGTTGTATAGTGGGTCTAAGCCGGATACGTTGAACCTTCTGTCTAATCAGGACAGAAAATGCGTTGTATCAGTTCTTAATCCAAGTCGATGCCGATCCTCTGCTTGATCAGAGCATTGGATTCATTGGTAACCACTAGGAGTAAGAAATCGACTCAAACCGCGAATACATCGCTTACATGTAGTTCCTTTACTCTGCGTTCCCGAATGCAATAAGTCCTTGGGGAAGGCAATTCTAAGGGGTGTGCTAGTACATTCTAAGTTCAATCTGAGGGAGTTATAAATGTTCCCTTAGAGTGTATGGTTCCTTCCTATGGGCAACAACAGAAGTCTATAAGCCATAAAGGAATCTACCGAAGGAAGGGAGTCCCATTCCAACCAAATCTAACCTACTATCCCTTAGCATATATAGGCCTTACACTGCCTAAGACAACTAGTAGCCTAGTCTGTAACTCTGTAGCTATAATCCAAAGCCTAAGATTATACAGTAAATGGCTTTCTATTCCATTTCTACTACAGGGAATTCTTTTATCGCTTAGGGTCAAGATTTGTCTAACTGGAATTGGATTTCTTATGTCGTCAGATCCTTCAAATCTAGGAGTGCTAACACTAGATCCAAAAACGCCTAGGGCCTATGTAGCCGGTAGCGTTTAGTTGTCTTAAATGGAACCGCATTCCTAGTCCCATAGCGGGATAGGGAGTGGCATGCTTGGTTGGAGGGTGGGGTGGGATAAAAATCTAATTTGTAGGCTGAATCCCGGGAGTTATAATACTCCCAATCTAGGGACAATACCTCAGAACAAAATGAATCGGCATGCATTTCATTCAACAAAATTCGGCTATGATAAGGCCAAACCACAACACAAACACAGTTTCTACCTGTAACTTCACTAAACCTAACAACAACAAAACACAGAAACCCTTAAAACAAAAATCAAACAATCTACAGGGCAAAGGCATAGATGCCTAATTCTACCAAAGGACTTTACCACAGTCCCGACTTACCTTCTTCATCCCTGTCGAGTCTAATACTGTCTGTTGCTCACTAGAGCTCTCTCGGCCATATATTTTCAGTATCCCTTAAGCAAAGAAAATGGAGAAATAGGATTGAGAGGGAGGATGGTGAAAAGAGAGAAAAAGGCTAAAACGGCTTAACAATAGCCATGAAAAATGGGGGAAATGCAAGGAAATGGCTAACCAAAGTAGAAAAGGGAGATCTAGGCGTTGTAGAGGGATGTTTCAAACTCCCCTAAGATGTATTTTTAGAAAGAAATGGAAACAAAAAAGGGGAATGGAGCACCTCACGAATTCAGCGCGATTTGGGGGTTTTAGGAGCTCCAACGGATGAAATCTTCAAGAGGGAGGGCTGCCAACTTCAAAGGAATGATGGAGGGTGGTCGTTTTTGGCAGGGAATGGGTCTAGGGGTGGTTTGGAACCACGGTTTTGGGTTAGGGCAGCAAGAAAATGAAAATGGGGCTAGGGAAGAGGACTTTTGTGAAGGAAGTACATCTTTTAGAGAGTTTCAAGGTACGGACCGCATACCAGGGGACTACCCTAGCCCCCAAACTCCTCCAGCCCAAAGATCAAGCCCATCCGACAAGTTTGACCGGCGATGCATCGCCGAACCGGCGATGGCATCGCCGGTGAAGTTGCAAACTGGCCTCTGAGGCCATATGGGATGGATTCCTCTTGCCCTAGGGATTCCAAAAAGGTATGGTGCATACTCTAGTTCATTGTAGATTGCCCTAGGGAGGCCAATACATTTAACATCCATTCGAGGATTTTCGGGTCCAATTTTCAATCCCAAATACAAAACCCTATCATGCAGCATATGATTTTAGGGTAGAAGGATCTAGTACATCCATATAGCCCATTAGTTGCTAAAGAAAGTGAATTTAGAATGGCCTTATGGCCATTTTTCATGAAATTTTACTATTCACTGTAAAATTTTATGAAAGTAAGATTTTATGTTATTTTCACATTAGTATTGATGTCTAATATGAAATGGATAAGAAATAATTGAAGATTGGGGTGGTGAGAGGAAGAATTTCGAAGATTTTCGGTGAAACGGGGGTTTTTAAGCTCTGGCGATTGAATACAGGGGTCGTGGTTGTCCCACGGCCCAAGGATTCACATTAACGGGTTTAGAATTATTCAAAGAACAGCTCAACCCACTTACCTACAACCTAGGAGCTATTCGGGTTGCTCTACACGACCCGAGACGCGTTACAGGCTCGATCTTGCGATCGATTCTAATAGACTTCGCCTATCGGCGAATCTGTGATCCTGGACGTGTTTCTAGACCCTTCTCGCACCCACCTAAGTCAAAGGAAGCGACAGCGTGCGTCGCGTGACCATAACCCAGGCCCGGTCTAATCCAAATCATGCTCTGATACCATCTGTAACATCCCGAAAATCGGGGGGTCGAGCAAAAACCCAACTCCCGAGTTCCAAAATGTTATTTATGCAACATAGATATGTATGATTGAATGTTGTCTGTGATAATGTATTAAACATGAGTGAAATTAAGCCAGAACAGTATATCATACTCCAGAGACAGTTAAATTAACCAGCGGAAGTCTGTAATAGTATGTATAACATATATAAACTGTTGTACGTCTCCAGAGTGTGAATATATTACCAGGTTATGCACATACATGTATACTTCAAAAGTAAACAAAATGAATATACATGAGGGCGCTAAAAATTCAAAATGACAAATGTCAAAGTATCTAATCAACCTCCCTGCAATCCCGTCAATCAGAACACGCATAAAGGAGGAATCCTCCTTCTCATCATCAAGTCCAGCTCCGCCTCACAGGCCGCGCCATCATCTGCAATCACAAAAGGGACTGGTGGGTGTCCGGAAACACCATCCCGTAACGTGGGAGTGAGTGATCAACTCAGTGGAATCATAGAGCAAAGATTAGCATGTTCACAATTCAATCACGCGATAATAGTAAAGCAGTAAATCAGACAAATCCTAATACTGTTGTTAATGCAAGATGATATGACGTGATGTATGCCCTCACCGACGATCACCCTCATACGGCAACATCTTACGACCGCGGCATGCCACACTCCCTAGAGTGCTCCACATCTTCCAGGCACATGCAATGCTATGGTGATATGATTACCAAGTTGTTATTAGTCCATTCAAACAGCAGGATTGGGAAACTAAGGTACTTCCCTTGTATCAATCCCAACACGGATCCTGTCTAGGGTCGTCACTCCTAGTAATCTCATACGATGTATATTTCGTAGGTCACTGCAAGGGCTGCCAGGGCTGTTGCTCGCACTCGTTGCACCGCTCCCCCATCACCTTATCAATACAGGCCTACTGTACTCTACTGCACGGAAGGGTCGTCGCCTCCCGTGGACTCAGAATACGCTCGCGGTCACTACAAAGGGCTCGTCGCCTGATCAGTGTAGGCCGACAGCTAGAATATAGTGTCCCATACCACCATAATCTGCTCACGAGTCTAGGTGCTCATTGGTCACTACGGGGAGGTTTGTGGCCCCAGCGTAGGCCGACAGCTCGACCACGGTGTCCCATACCACCATGCCCGGCTCATGAGTCTTCGTGGATCAAGGTACCACGGTTAATAGGGTTTACAATGGTAAGTTCAGTACCCTAGGTTCAAGCAGTTATGATACATACAAGGTGAACAAACATCGGCCAGTCGGGTTACTTGACGGGCTCGACTAGCGCGATCGTATCTCGAATTGAACGACATGAAGTGCGTAAAACACTTCGCGTGGCCTAACCACTGCCGCCAACTCTCAACACGAATCACATTCATCGACGCGTCGTTCGTGGCTATGACCAGTCAGCCACGAATTCGCTCGGTTACCGACTGCCTGGACTAAGTCAAGTCCCACACATCTATGGTATTACATTAACACTATATACCAGGGTATTGGAATTGAAATACATCATGTGAGCATGTTAACACATGTTATAACATTCAACTTAAGCAAATCTTCAAGGCATACCTTTCATGCATATTCAACTTAAGCAAATCTTCAAAGCATACTTCCTATGCATGTAACGCAATCATGCATAAGGTCAACATGTAGGAAATCATTTAGGTCAGCATTTTAATCATGAAATCAATCTCAAACTACTACATAACATCATTCAATACAATACATACTAGTACAAGCATTTATACAAACACATACACTACACACTTAAGTCCACATATAGTATGTCGACCCAAAGTGCGCAACTAGGCGAATCTCTTCACCAAACTGATTATGCAATCATTCCTAACTCTCTAATGCGGCGACAAACCATGTCAATCACATCAGCAAAATATGAATGTAAACAGTACTTCCTACAAATGACTAAAATGCCCTAAATCTCATATTCTTCGTTAGCTTACGAAACGGGAAACGGAGAGCATTTTGTACATGTCAAACGGCGATGCCGTCAAGAATCTACTATTAAAGGACATTGAAAGCATTGGGAACCGTCAATCAAAGCGTCTAAAATCCTCACCTAGTGGCTTGTAGACTCGGGAATTGAAGCGGAGCGTATATGGTTCGTCTACGGCGAGTAAGGAGCCTAATACATAAGATCCATAAGCTACATCGCTATGGAAACAAGGAAAACTCAAATCAACAACTATTTAGGGTTTTTACTTACCTAGGATCACGGTGGAATCGCCGGGAAAGCGGTGGAGGTGTGTTGCTTAAGCACGTGAAATGCGTAGTACAAGTGGCAGGAAGAACTCTCCCACTCTCTCACAATCTCTCACTCTTTTTCTCTCTCCCAAGCTAGGGCTTCTCTCAAATTCGGATGGGAGAGAGGAGTGAGGGTTTCAACCCCTTTTATAGCCTAAAACATGCCCAAAATAGGCTTGGGAACAATGTTTACTTGGTGCCTAACCAAATCGGGGCCGTTTCGGTCCAAAAGGGCATTTCTGGAGGTCCCCAGGCCAAATGCGGTCGGACTTAAGCTCATGCATACTGGATCTAGCACACATCCAGTTTTCAGACCGGTTGGGTTCCCAGATCGCACGTGGCGGCCCAGTTTCAGTTTAACGGTCACCGCACCAAGATCAGGCCTATAAGTCTCGTGATATATAATAGATATTTTTCCTGATTCAAGGGTGTAATTTGGCTGTATTCTGACGGTCAGAACGCTCAATACTGATGCGTCAAATTGTGTGCCAGTTTTGAATTTCAAATTCCAATTCTAACCCTATTCTCACTCTCTTCGGTCCGGGCTCAATGAAATAGCCTGTGATTATCGGTTTGACTTGATTTTTGGAATGAGTGTCAAGTCCAGCTAGACGGTTCTAACGGTCTAAGATAGGAGGTATCGGACTTTCGACGTGCGGTCTAGATCCAATACAAAGATTCAAAGTGGTCCAGAGAACAAACCTGCTTAGAGTTTGGTCCGAGGTTTTAGAGCATTATAGCACCATTGGTTCCACTCGCTTTGGGCCTTGTAGAACGTATTTAAAGTGATCAGGGACCGTTTTCCAGCTATTCTAACGTTGCACTAGCTAACTTATGCTTAGTTTCTAAAGAAATTTATCCTAAGTGGTTTCTTTGACTATGGAATTGGGTTCTGAACGATTTTTCAGGTGTTTTAATTGACCCACTGCCTAAGGACGTCAAATCCCAGATTGGCCAAAATTCGGGGTGTTACACCTCATCATGAGTCGAAGTCCCTGGATACACAAGTGGCACAGGTGGAGTCGCACTCCCACCCTGGGCTAAGGCCCCTGCAATGGTAGTCAAAAGCTGCTTATGCTGCTAGTGCATCATGATCATCAACTGCTCAAACCTATCAGGAGGTGGAGCAGGCTGAGGCACATACTGCGTCGAGGAAGATGCACGGTACTGCTCTCTAACTGGCGGTTTGAAAGGTGGTGGTCCGACTGTAGGACCTACAGAAGGCTAAGACTCAGGTGCAGTCTCATGAATCAGGCCCACAGCAGGGTCCATATGATCATCACTCTGGGGAGGAACCCGATCCATCGGTTCACCCAGCGTAAGACGTGTCGTGCTCCGAGTAACCTTAGGTGGCATTCCCTATATTCAAAATAGGGTACAACCCAGTCAGTTTCAGCAATAGCACAAACACACCACACAATCATTCACATAACAACCGAAGAAACTCCATGTATTTCATTAAAATCAAAATTTGTCACAATACAAGAGATATATTCTTACATGCATCATGACAAGAAACACATGGGAAACTAAGCTAGCCAAAGCTACAACTACAACATAAATCAACTACTAAGCCTTCTTAGGCTCACACACAACAAACACAAAATAACCTACATATAACCTACAAACATCTGAAATCTAATCACTTGTCTGAGTCTGGCGATGGAGGAGGGGTACCCTTATCCTGCAGGCAACACAGGATAGATTTCAAGGTGCTGTTCACCTTCTTGAACTTGCCCTTCACAAAGCCTCACAGGTCCATAATGTCCTGTCGCAAGGTAACCTGACCCTGTCATAGGGCAGCATGATCCTCCTCTAGGTGAGAAATATGAGCATCCCAAGGAGCCTGACCAGAAGCCTGCCCTGGTACCGCAGGAGGGGAGCTCTCATCTGTGCTCTGGGCTTCTGGCTCTTCCTCTTCTTATTCCTCTTCTTGGATCTCGGCCCAAGCTTCTTCTTCACTCTCTTCTTCTTCGCTCTCAGATTCATCTTCGCTCTCCTCAAGTCGAGCTTGGCATTGTTGTGGCCCGATCTCCATCTGATTGAGAGTAGCTTCATTGATCTGATGAATCGCCACCGGCATTTCCCCACCAAGGCCATAACCAAACTCACGTGCGATCCTGCATATGAGTCGGCTGTATGGGAGCGACTCAGTCCTCCTCCTCGAGCGTACAACCTGAACTATCTGTCGTAACATGAATGAAGGCACACACAGGTTCACCCTCTGCCCCACCTGATACAAGAAGTCCACCATAAGGCGCGTACACTCATTACGGTTACTCCACCTGGGGTAGACGTTGAAGCTGAAAATGTGGTGGAGAAAGAGGAAGTCTTCTATCATATGGGATGCAAGAAGACTTCGGTTCAGCTAGCACTCAACCAGTCGGCCACAGAGGGAACGTGTGTGGCGGTCCCTTTCATACATACTATTTAGATTCTTAACGCTCGCATGCACCTCGCCAAGGGGCACATTCAGAAGCCGAGATATCAACCTGACGTCAACTGTGGCCCACAAATTTACTCCACATAAGACTCAAAACTGCAAGGGTTCCAGCGTAGCCTCATGAATGTTGGCATAGAAAGCTCGGACCGTGCTTGCATTGGCGCATTGCCTGGCATCAAACAGCGGACCCCACTGTGCTTGTTCCAGGAGCTCGAGCAACTGATATTCTCCAAAGAGTCTCCCATCCACCTAAGCTTCAAAAAGGACCTGACGACCCTCGTAAACTCCATGGGGTTGTTCCGCTAACCAAGCCCTTCCAGCAGGAGATCGGGGATCAAGATCCCGCTTCGTCTGAAACTCACGAGCAGCACTTGGACTTGTGGCGGTGCTTGAACTAGCGGTGCCACCTCTTGGCTTCCTTAAACGTGAAGGGCGACTAGGCCCAGCTTCATCAGTGGTGGTCTTCCTCTTTCCCATGAGAGAGAGGACAGTGGAAAGGGAGAAAAAGGTTAAAATAACCTCTATAAAGGCCATGGGAAATGAAGGAAAGGGGAAGAAAGAGCTGACCTAATGGGCTGCCACGAATCTAGGTCTGTTAGAGGAGGGAAATAGGCCCCAAAAGGCTGAGATTTCAAAGGGAAAAGGGTGAAATGGGTTGGGTTTGAATCTCACACGATTTCTAGCCTCAAATGGAGGATGGGAGAGCTCCAACGAACGAGAATGGAGAGAGAGGGGAGTGTGTATTACTGTAAACGGTGGAGTGGCGTGGTTTGAGGCAGAAAATGATGATGAAAGTGATTGAGAACGGGATTTACAAGGGAAAACAGCAAATGGGAGAGGAAAGGAGAGCTTGGGGGTGTGTTTTGTGAAGGAGGTAGGGGTTTGGGATATTTTTAACGGACGGCCCACACACCAGGGGGCTACCCTAGCCCCCAAAGTTGATCGGCCCGACGGCCTGCCGAATGGGGCCCACTGTTCCTCGCCGACTCGGCAAGGTCCTCGCCACTCCCTGTGATGATTGGTGAGGCCTCGCCATTTGGACGAGGTCCTCCTGCCCTGAGGGCCCAAAATTTATGTGGGTCCCACCCTGGATCATGCTAGATCAGCGTGGGTAGGCCCATGACTCCGTTTTGTACTATTTCGGATAATTTCGGGTACTGACTGATTATATTCACGTTTAGCAATTTTTAACAGCTGGGATTAGGTAAATAAGGGTCTAGGCTCGTCCATACATGAACTAGAAGTGGTCCGGGGTCATTTCACACGACCACGGATGCACACGGACTCGATCAAAATGATCGATTTGAGTGAACTTCGCCAATTGGCGAAACTGGGGCCCTATGAGTGTTTCAAAGTTCTTCTCGCACCCACCTAAGTCAAAAGGGCGACAGCGTACATCGTGTGACCATAACCCAAGCCCGATTTAATCTAAATCATGCTCTGATACCAACTTGTAATACTCAAAAAATCGGGGGTCGTGTAGAAACCCAACTCTTGAGTTTCAGACCATCACTATTACAAAAAATATACTTATGATTCAGTATTATCTAAGTTAGTGCATTAGCATGAGTAAGATTATACCAAAACTGTAATTTATACTCCAGATCCAGTGATAAAACGTAAGCGAAAGACTGAAGAATATATATATCACTGTATGAAAAAGAAAACAATGTCGAACTGTCTCCAAAGTATGAATACATCTCTGAGTCAAATATACATATATCAAACCAAAAATAAAATGTCGTATGATAGTCCAACTAGAAAAATTCCGCTGATCCAGTCCACCTATGCAAAGCCATCAGAGAACTGCATGTACGAGAACTCGTCCTAGTCCTCGTAGTAGTCCGGCTCCAGCTCCTGAATCGCCTCATAACCTACATCTAAGACAGAGTCTAGTAGGTGTTGCAAATACCGTCACGTAACGTGGGAGTGAGTGATCAACTCAGTGGAATCATAGAGCAAAGATTAGCATGTTATCAAATCAATCACGCGATAATAGTAAAGTAAATAATCAGACATTCCTAGATACTGTTGTTAATGCAAGAATGAAATGACATGATGGATGCCCTCACCGACATACTCCCTCATGCGACACCATCTTACGTCTGCAGCATACTTTCTTCCCTCAGTGCTCCACATCTTCCAGGCACATGCAGTGCGATATGGATATGATTACCGAGTTGTTATTCGTCCTTTCATATAGCAGTATTGAGAAACTAAGGTACTTTCCTTATATCAATCCCAACATAGATCCTGTCTAGGGTCGTCACTCCTAGTAATCTCATACGATGGTATATTTCTAGGTCAGTGCAAGGGCTGTCAGGGCTGTTGCTCGCACTCGTTGCATCGCTCCCCCATCACCTTATCAATACAGGCCTAGTTGTACTCTTGTTGCTACGGAAGGGTCGTCGCCTCACGTAGACTCAGAATATGCATGAGGTCACTACAAAGGGCTCGTCACCAATCAGAGTAGGCCGACAGCTGGAATGTATTGTCTCATACCACCACAATCGGCTCACGAGTCTGAGGTGCTCACTGGTCACTACGGGAAGGTTTGTGGCCCCAGCGTAGGCCGACAGCTCGACCACGGTGTCCCATACCACCATGCCCGGTTCATGAGTCTTAATGGATCAAGGTACCATGGTTATCAGGATTTTCACTGGTAAGCTCAGTACCCTAGTTTCAAGCAGTTATGACCAATCCAAGGTGAACATACAATGGTCAGTCGGGTTACTTGACGAGCTCGACTAGTATGATCGCACCTCAAGCTAAACGACATGAAGTGCATAAAACACCTCGTGTGGCCTAACCACTGCCGTTAACACAAAGCAGGACTTGAGTTCGTTGACGCGTCCTTCGTGGAAAATAGAAGCCAACCACAAATTCGAATCTATTACCGGCTACCTGGACTAGAGCATAGCCCTAAGCACTTGTAATCTATATCAGTGATCATATGAGAATAACAGAAATGAAATACAAACAATCCAAGCATATTAACAACATGTTATAACATACAACGTAAGAAAATTAACCAAACACATGTATTCCATATATGTAAGGAAATTAATTCAATATAACAATATGGAGGAAATCATGTACATCATCATATTACTTGAGAATTCAATCTCAAAACTAATCTACAACAACATTTACTCAATACATAGTAATACAAACATTTATACAAACACTTAGTCTACACACATTTGTCTACATAGCGTATGTCGACCCAAAGTGCGCATTAGGGCGAATCTCTTCGCCAAACGGATCATACATGCATAACTTGTATAATAACACGACAAATACCCATGACAATTCTATCAGCATAATACAGACGTATACAGTATTTCCTACAAATGCCTAAAATACCGTAAATCTCATATTCTTCGTACATAATCGAAATGGAAAGCAGATAGCATGTTCTACATGTCAAACTGTCACACCCCAAACCCGAAAATCGAATTCATCGGAATCCCGATCGCCGAATCCGTTGCCGACAGCCTTCGTAGTACCCCATTCTTGGCTCCTATCATTCATATGGCAGATTTTCGATCCTAGGATCCTGCAAGGAGGATTTTTTTTTATATCAATGTACATTTAACTAGTAATAAGCATAACCACAAGATTACCCAATTCACAAAGGCAACATCATCATCACATATCCACTAATATAATCATTTGATTACAACAATGAAAGGGAAATACATAAATAAAAATTTAAGCTCCAGAAGACCACTGCACGCTCCAAACTCAACACTGCTACAGCCTAACATCACCTGCACGCATCTATTGTGCATAAGCTTATAAAAAGCTTAGACGGTGGTGTAAGTGTGTGCACAAGGTAAGTGCCAAGTATTCAATACAATGCCACAATCATACAATATCGAAAAAAATGGTAATCCACAAAACATACAACGTCTGAATAAGCAGAAACACTGACAAGAGCAGGAGTCATCAGAGTAAGCAGAAAAAATGACAAGATATAAATCATGCAATAACAGAGTAAGCGGAAGTATGGACAAGTCTATAAGTCAATCAATATCAGAATACGCAATATACAACATCTACGCGATAAAGAGTCCTAAAGAGCCAAATATCAAATTTCGAGAATGCAATGCAATATACAAATCTTGCTAAATCTGTCTAGGCCATATAAGTGCAAAAATAGTAACCCAAGATGCCATTTGCTTGCGGATGTAGTGCAATATACGATGCGAATGAAATAACCATGCTGGAGTGTGAAGTCGGGATGATAGTACGTAGTATCGCAGGCTATGGAGTCCACCACAAGGGACTTCTATCCAAACCAGTCCCATACCTAAATTTGGATAGTTAGACTCAGCGTGGCAAACTCCTGATCTCAGGTTAGTCGCTCGCCTAATCGAAATCTTTGCCATAACTAAGGTACACAACAATTAGTTGCACACCATCAACCCGAGTGGATAGTGAATGAAATGAATGCATGAGTATGCAACTCCCACTCCATAATCCACATATCAGTATAGTTCCTCTCTGAGATCATCACCGGGGTCCATTACACTCTAAACTAGGTTGCCGCCCCATCGCGCGCAACAAGGTGAGTGAAAGAGACCTCACTATCCGCCTTCCAATATCGGGCTCGGCTCGTCGATAGCGGACCCATTCCTCGAGCTGGTCAAACTCAGCCTAGCATTGCCCCCTCCTCTCGGGCAGGTAAGGCCGCACCCCCTTCCAACCGATCACGATACAGTGGAGAGAGCAACCATCTGGTAATCGGCACTCGACGCTCATCTACTCACTCGGTCTAGACGTTGGAGCAACCTCTGGAACCAAGAGGGTTTAGAGACTTTCACCCAGAGATATCTATAGTACCCCATGTAGAACAGATTTCTGGTGTCCCATCTGGCCATCTACAATATGCCTGTGGAGGCTACGGCCTTGATGTCGCTAGGGCATATAGTAATCGCAGCACACAATGCAAGATGCATGAGTCATACAATCCTGTCATGCCTCAATCCTGTGCACACCGTGCGCTTATGTGAGATAATATCCGCATATCAGGGAGTCTCATAACAACCGACACTATGACATATGCAATGGTCAATCATATCTCATAACAGACATGCAGATGATGCGTGTGGGTATGTATTATGATGCTATGCAGTCACATGCTCATAATCGGTATCAATAACTGGCATCAACAATCGACCTCGACAATGTGGACATCTAACTAACATTGCCCCAAGGAATGACCCTCACAGGGCTAAACACATAATGGGCCAATGACCTCACACAAAGGCCCAATATACAACACAGTGGGCCTTGCCTAAGGACCACAGATACATCACAATGGGCCTCAACTACGGATCGCATATACATCATATAAGTCTCGACAATCAGCCCTGAAAATTGAAATCGGAATCAGAGTAGGCCTCAGTGATGGAATCGATCACGACATTCAGAATCGTCAATCGGCCACGACAATCGGAATTGATCGATAAGCGGCCTTGATAATCGGAATCGACAATCGGTAGTGGTAATCGAAATCAATCGATGATCAAAATCGGTAAACCAGTCACGTTAGTCGCACCGGTAATCAGCAGAAATGAAACGAGGTCCATAGATGATCAGCCGACCAACTATAGTATAAAGATTAGCACTCAGCCGTGGTTATATCAAATCCGATAACACGGAGCCATCCGTCTATGGTGAATGGGGCCCACTTATTTGGGTTAACCCACTGAGAAAATGATGAGAATGGGCCTAACAAGGCCCAAGGGAAGGTCGCAATGTGGACATTAAACCATCATTGCCCATCAATGTGGATATTCAACCAACATTGCTCCAAGGAGTGGCCTACATAGGGCTAAACATATAGTGGGCCCATGGCTTCACATACAATTATGTTGGGCTTCATTTACGTCACATTGACCTCGTCACATGGGCCAGCATACATCACATCGGGCCTCGAATACATAATAGATGGGTCTTGCACCTGGGTCTCAAATATATCATATGGGCCCCATCGCACGGGCCTCAATACTATGCCTCATATATCAAGTGGGCCATATTACATGGGCCTAATAATACAAACGGGTGGGCCCCACCCATGGGCCAAAATTCATGGTAATGGGCCTTGCCCATGGGCCATGAATACATCATAATGGGCCTTGCTCATAGGCCATGAATATATCACATTGGGCCTCGCCCATGGGCCTCGAATACATCACATTGGGCCTCGCAGATGGACGACATGGATATACAATACAAACGACACAGCGGGCCGCACGAATGGACGTCATAGATATACAATACACAAATTACGGCGGACCGCATACATGGGCCTAATATGCATCACCAAGGGCCACGACCCATAATGTAACACCCTGAAAATTGAGGGTTGTGTATAAACCCGTCTCCCGAGTTCCAGACCGTCACTTATGCAACAAAAATGTTTATGATTCAATGTTGTCTGAGTTAAAGCATTCACATGAGTAAAATTATACCAAAACTACAATTCATACTCCAGATTCACTGATAAAAGCAAGCGGAAGACTAAAAGATATACATATGACTGTATGGAAAATAAAATAGATCTCAACTATCTCCAAAGTATGAATACATCTCTGAGTACATGTAAATAAACAGAATCAAAATGTCAAAAATAGTTCCACTGAGAAGTCCCGTCAATCCAGGCCACCTAAGCAAAGTCGTCGTGGTACTGCATATATGAGAACTCATCCTGGTCCTCATCATAATCCAGCTCTGCCTCTTGAATCACTGCCTCACCTGCATCTAAGACAGGGTCTGGTGGGTGTTGCAAACACCATCCCATAACATGGGAGTGAGTAGCTAGCTCAGTGGAATAATAGAGCAAAGATTAGCATATTCTCAAATCAATCATGCGATAACAGTAAAGCAGTAAATCAAACATTCCTAATACTGTTGTTAATGCAATATGACGTGACATGATGGATGCCCTCACCGACGATCTCCCTCATACGGCACCATCTTACGCCCACGGCATGCTTTCTTCCCACAGTGCTCCACATCATCCAGGCACATGCAATGTGATGGTGATATGATTACTGAGTTATTATTAGTCTTTTTCGTACAGCAGGATTGGGAAACTAAGGTACTTCCCTTATATCAATCCCAACACAGATCCTGTCTAGGGTCGTCACTCCTAGTAATCTCATACGATGTATATTTTGTAGGTCGCTGCAAGGGCTGTCAGGGCTGTTCCTCGCACTCGTTGCACCGCTCCCCCATCACCTTATCAATACAGGCCTACTGTATTCTCATTGCTACGGAAGGGTCATCGCCTCCCGTAGACTCAGAATACGTTCGCGGTCACTACAAAGGGCTCGTCGCCTGATCAGTGTAGGCTGACAGCAAGAATATAGTGTCCCATACCACCATAATCTGCTCACGAGTCATAGGTGCTCACTGGTCACTACGGAGAGGTTTGTGGCCCCAGTGTAGGACGACAGCTCGACCACGGTGTCCCATACCACCATGCCCGGCTCATGAGTCTTTATGGATCAAGATACCATGGTTAATAGGGTTTACAATGGTAAGTTCAGTACCCTAGGTTCAAGCAGTTATGACTCATACACGGTGAACATACAATGGCTAGTCGGGTTACTTGACGGGCTCGACTAGTACGAGCGCATCTCAAGCTGAGCGATATGAAGTGCATAAAACACTTCACGTGGCCTAACCACTGCCGCCAACTCCAAAACACGACTCGCGTTTATCGACGCGTCGTTTGTGGCAAAGATAAGCTAACCACGAATTTACTTGGTTACCGACTGCCTGGACTAGGTGTAATCCCAAATATTTATGAATCCACATCTGCAATCATATAAGAGTAATGGAGATGAAATACAACAACGTGAGCATGTTAACACATGTTATAACATACAACTTAAGTAAATCATCTAACACATGCATTTCATACATATAATGAAATCATGCATATAGCCAACATGTAGGAAATCATTTACATCAGCATATTATTTGAGAATTCAATCTCAAACTAATTCATAACACCATTTAATTCAATACATACTAATACAAACATTTATACAAACACTTAGTCTACACACTTAAGTCTACACAAAGTATGTCGACTCAAAGTGCGCATTTGGGTGAATCTCTTCGCCAAACTGATTATGCACGCATTCCTAATATCCTAATGCGACAAAAAACCATGTCAATCATATCAGCAAAATATGGATGAAAACAACATTTCCTACAAATGACTAAAATGCCCTAAATCTCATATTTTTCGTCTGCTTACAAAACAGGAAACGGACAGCATGTTGTACATGTCAAACGGCGTTGCCGTCGATAATCTACTATTAAACGACATTGAAAGCGTTGAAATCAGCCAATCAAAGCGTCTAGAATCCGCAGCTTTTATCCTAGAAGTGTATTGATCCGAACGGAGCGTATACGCTTCGTCTACGGCGAACAGGCAACCTATTTCACAAGATGTATAAGCTACCATGATAAGGAACCGACGGAACCTTAAATCAGCAAGTGTTTGGGGTCTTTTCTTACCTAGAAATGCGGCGAAATCGCCAGGAAAGTGATTGAGGTGCGTTGCTTAAACACGTGCAACAGGTAGTGCAAGCAGCAGGAAGATCTCTCCCACTCTCTCTCACAATCTCTCCCTTTTTCTCTCACACCAGCTAGGGTTTCTAGCAAATTCGGATGGGTGAGAGAAGTGAGGGTTTAAGGTCCTTTAATAAGCTCATTTCTTCCCAAATTAGGCTTGGGAACAAAATTTACTTAAGGTATAACCAAATCGGGGTTGTTCTGGTCCAAAGGAGTAGTTCGGGAGGTCCCCCGGCCGAACGCGATCGGACTTAAGTTCATGGTCTCTGGATGTTGATCATACCCAGTTTTCAGTCCGGTAGAGTTCGTATATCGCACGTGGTGGTCCAGTTTCAGTTCAGCGGTCATCGCACCTAGATCAGGTTATAAGTCTCGTGATATGAAATAGAAATTTTTTCTAATCCAAGGGTGTAATTTGGCTGAATTCTGACGGTCAGAACGCTTAATAATAACGCGCCAAGTCGTGTGCCAGATTTGAATTTCAAATTTCAAATCTAACCCTATTCTCACTCTCTTCACTCTAGGCTCAATGAAAAAGCCTCTGAATGTCGGTTGGACTTGATTTTCGAAATGATTGTCAAGTCCAGCTAGGTGGTTATAACGGTCTAAGATTATAAGTATCAGACTTTCGACGCGCGGTGTAGATCCAATATAAAGTTTCAAAGAGGTCCTGAGAACAAACCGGTTTAGAGTTTGATCTGAGGTTTCAGAGTATTATAGTGTCATTGGTTCTACTCGTTTTGGGTCTTGTAGAACGTATTTAAAGCGATCAGGGATGATTTCGCAGCTACTCTAGCGTTGTGCTAGCTAACTTATGCTTATTTTCTAAAGAAATTAATCTTACGCGGTTTCTGGTCGAGTTGGTACTCGAGTCCAAGTACGAATTTTTTTCGGGGCGTTACACATAAGCCTCAAATGCATCAAAAGGGTTACGACCCATGGGCCTCAAATACGTCTCAATGAGCCATAACCCATGGGCCGAGTATACATCACAATGGGTCGCACTACTTGGACCTCATGCACATCAAAGTGGGCCGCATGACATGGACAGCTCAGATCAAACACGTACATCACGTGGGGGCCACGTGAATGGACGGTGTGAATATATCACTTATATATCACAGTGGGTCCTTCATCCTGATGGACGGTGGGAGCTTGGATTGCATCTAAGATCATTTCAATAGTGGAAGGTGCAACATGTGTATCACTTTACACTATCCTAGGGGTACATGGCTCACTAATGTGATCAATACTGTCCAAACATTGTCCATGTACATCAACACTGTCCAGACATTATCCGCACCGTCCACCACATCTGGACGGTGTGGCTATAGACATATACATCAACGGTGGGTCCACAATGTACGGATGGTTTGGATCTAACACATACATCGTGATGTGCCCACAGAACTGCTGATGTCAGTGCACAGCTATATAGCTAGTGTACGGTACCTCAGCCAATCTATCCAGCAGTGGGTCCCACATGGGGCCCACCACATGCATTCATATATGTATATATATATAATACAATATTTATTATTGAAGAAATAAGTCCTGGACGCTGGACGGAGTGATTAAAACATATACCTCACATGGGTCCCACAGATCTGGACGGTCTGACTGTCCAGACTATGGACGGTATGGATGCAGCATATACATCATGGGTGGGTCCACGCACGTGGCCCACCTGAGATTTAGATCTACCTCATTCCCTGGCCATGGACGACATTGATGAAGGAATACATCAAGGCCCCACAATTCTGTCCAGATAGACGGACGGTTTGGATATACCATCATGGAGGGGCCCACACGAGTGGACAGTATGAATCAAATACATATATTACGGTGTGAACGTACCTGGACGGTGGAGATAAAACACATATATCATACATGGGGCCCACATCACGTGTGAGACTGGACGGGCTAGATCGCCACCGTCCAGCCAATCCGTTCCACATCGAGGGGGGGGGGGGGGTCCCACGTGGGCCACCACAATACCCATCAGAGACTTATGTTAAAAATAATATAATATATTATATTATAAATATTATTTTATAATATATTAAAAATGCATACACGAGGCTCTAGCATCCAGCGTCTGGTCTGAACGGACGGTTTGGAAGTTGGAAAGCCCACATCGATGTCATCCCATCTCCACACGTGTAGTACGTGCGGGGTGGGCCCCACACGCCTGCCCAGTGTATGGACGGCATGTATAAATCACATACATTACAGTGCGCCCCACACCTGCACCGTCCAGATGGACGGTGTGGGGTTTAGAATAAATACATCGAGATGGCCCTGCACACTGCAGGTGGGCCTGGTGCCGTCCAAACTAATCTGGCACCGTCTAAATAGCCTGGACGGTGTGGATTGAAATAAATACACCACGGTGTGGCCCTTCCAGCAATGGGCGATTTTGGAGAAACACATGCCTCCTGATCAGGCCCACTTGCTGACGTCCATACGGATGGACGGTAGATATAACACATGTCATCAAGGTGGGTCCCACCCCACACATAAAAAAAGGACGAACAACGTGTATATACTACACATATATTTAAGGTGGGTTATCCACCGTCCAATCCACTGGACGGTGGATGAGAGGGATAAAACACATAGATCTAGTGGGTTCCACGTGGGAGTGGCCTACCAAATGGATGGATGGTACGGATACAACACATGAGTGCCAGGGGCCCCACTGTCGGGATGGCAGGTATAAAACCCACATACCATATGAGATCCCACCGTCTAGATACACGGTGGGATGGAATACATACCATGGTGGGTCCCACCGTCCAGTCTGCTGGACGGTGCGGATAAAATGCATAAATCGTGGTGGTCCCATGTTTGGTGGGCCACTCCTTTGGATCAAACTACTATGTGTTTTTCCTGCAACAGACGGTCAGCAAGTGGATGGCCTTACTGCTGCTACGGTGCAGTCCACCAGATGGATGGATCTGGACAATGTGGATATACTACACACGTACATACATATAGGGTGGGGTCCACGTCAGTGTGGCCCACCAGATCTTCTGAATCAAACTTATATTCGTATTTCCTTTCATTAACGCCTGCTGCTGGACAGTAGTAGGTGCAGCAGATCACGGCCCACCCAGCCTGTTGGATCATGTCCCTGATGATCTAGGGATGGACAGTGTGGGTGTAGATCATGTACAGCAAGGTGGGGTCCACGTCAGTGTGGCCCACCAGTCCCCCAGTTTTGAATCAAGATGATATTTGTGCTTCCCCCTCCATCAACGCCTACTGCTGGACAGCAGCAGGTCAGCTAGAAAAGGGTAGTCTATCCCATGGTCTGGACAAGCAGGGAGAGGGGTGGATGGTGTAGATAAAACCTACACATCACAATGGGTTCATGTGCGGTCCACATGGCTGGAGATCAAGCCAATATTAGCGTTTTCCCCACCCTCCAAGCCTACCTAAAACGGTAGCAAGGGGGCCTTGGACAATCCATCAAGGCTGTCCCATTTGTGGACAGTGAGGATCTTAAACATACCTCCATGGTGGGCCATGAAACTAGGAAAAAAGAAGAAGAAAGAGAGAGAGAGAGAGAGAGAGAGAGAGAGAGAGAGAGAGAAGCACCCACCTTTGATTGCCCATTCTTTCTTCCGCCTATGCACTTTAGAGCTCTAAGAGGACATTTTCAACGGTTCAGATGATGATCCAAGGGTTGGATTTGATGGTAGGAAGGTGGGTCACACCTAGCTTCTCCATGGAAGCCATGAATGGTTTCTTTCTTGGAGGATGAAAGAGAGAGAATGAGAGAGAGAGAGGGATGGGTGTGAGTGATGGGTGATGTGTACTTGACATGTAAGGGATGAGTTTGTAAGAGAGAGAGTTGACTTTAGAGAAGGGGTGGTTGTACTTCACATGATGTGGTAATTGATGGGATTGATTTGACATATTGTAGAGATTTTCTTGGGTTTTGCAACACGCGGCGTTTTCTCTAACTGAACGTGGGCCCATTTCTTCTGGCCTGGGTATCGCCTCGGCGCCCGAGACACGGCATCGGAATCGTGACGACGGCGCGGTCGCTGGGGTACAAGTCTCAGGTTGAGTCGACTTGGGTTGATGACGTGTGAATCAGGGTCGCGTGCAAATGTCAGTTAAGGTTCGAAGGTTGCTGAAATTCGATCGGGAAGATCGCGGGAACTTACGAAACAGTACGGTCTAGGATACAGGTCTTACATAAATAGCGTTCTTGTCGATAATCTACTATTAAACGACATTGAAAGCTTTGAAAACATTTAACCTAAGCATCTAGAATCCTTACCTTACGCCGTAAAAGCATAACGAATCGAATAGAAACTCTATGCTTAGTCAATGTCTGTATGATGACCTATATCACAAGATAAATCAGCTACTTCGCTACTTGTATCGATGAAATCCCTAAAATAGGTTGAGGTTAGGATTTTCTTACCTAGAATGAAGTCGGAATCACCGGAAGAGTGATTAGAACGTGGTGATTAAGTACGTGTAGAAGCAGGATCGAGTGTCAGGGACTTTCCCTCACAACTTCCACACAATCTCTCTCTTTTCTCTCTTCTCTTCTCTAGGGTTTTTGAAAATTCGTATGGGAGGGGTGTGAGAGGGTTTAAGGTCCTTAAATAGGTTAGAAAGTCACCTATTTAGACTTTAAACCAAAGTATACTTGGGTTATAGTCAAATTGGGTCTCTTCCGATCCAAAAGAACGTTTCTGGAGGTCCCCTGACTAAATGCGGTCGGACTTAAGCTCATGGATGTTGGATCCTAGTCACATTAAGTTTTTAAGTTGATCGGGTTTTCAGATCATACGTGGTGGACCAGTTTCAGTTCAGCGGTCACTGAGATTCGATCAGAGATTCCAAGTACACTGACCTGAGTGGAAAATATTCCCTGATCTGAGGGTGTATTTGGGTCAGATTCCAACGGTCTGAATACTTATACTTAACCCGCAAGCGTCAAGTGCCAGATTTATTTAAATCACATTTAAGTTATAAAGAATTTCACTCTTTCTCACACTCCTTGCTCCAGGCTCAATAAAATAGCCTCAGAATATCAGTTAGGCTTGATTTTCGAAGCGACTGTCAAGTCCAGCTAAGCGGTCATAATGGTCTAAGATTGTAGATATCAGACTTTCGACGCGCGGTTTAGATCCAATACAAGGGTTCAACGGGTTCCTGAGAGCAAACGGGTTTAGAGTTGGATCCTAGGTTTCAGGACGTTATAGCGTTAACGATTCCACAAGTTTTGGGTCTTGCAGAACGTATTTAAAGTGATCAGTGCTAATTTCATAGCTAATCTAACATGGCGCTAGTTAACTTATGCTTAATTTCTAAAGGAATTAATCCTAAGTGATTTCTGATCGAGGTGGTACTCGGGTCTCTGTACGGATTTTTCCGAGACGTTACAATGATGGGGCCCATAGAGGGGAAAACCCCATGTATGGGAATGCATGCACCGAAGAGGCCATTTGGCCACAACTAAGGGATGGTGTAGGATCTCCACCATTGATTAGTGGGTCCTACACTTCCCATATGAAAGAAAAGAGATCTAAAAATGTAAAGATGAAAGTTCTAAATCCTAGGAGCACACCCAACTTTGATTGCTCTAATCTTGGACCTCCTTACTCCTAGTGCACCAAGAGTGATGGGTCAAGGGATGAGATGGGATTTAGAAGGTTAAATTTAGAGAAAAAGAGGGAGATTGGGGCTGGAATGGGGTGGACGTCCCACCCCTCTATTACTTAGAAGAATAAAATGAAAGGGAGAGAAGAGAGAGGAGTAAAGAGAATGAGAGAGAAAGAGAGAGAAATCTCTTTTAAGCTAGGTAATGATTGTTTTCTTACCTTGGTTAGGGAGGGGAGATGATTACAAGTAGAGAGTTACAACCAAAGTTGCAGGTTTAGTAGGTTAGTAGGCTTGTGGGTGGCGTTTAAGGGTAGGTGGTGTGTAAGATGGAACTCTAGGTAGTGTGTGTGGTGTTTGTTGGAAATTACACCAAAAAGGGAGTGGGCCACCTTGAAAATTGTGCTCTCCTCACTAGGTGCGCCACATGATCATGATCAAGGGCTAGAATTGAATTGCCTACATCTTATGATCTACACGTCAAATGGATGCACAAGATGCGGCATCAAAACTGTAACAACGATGCGAACAAGATGGCATAGGTTTCGACTCAATCTGAGTTGGGTCTACGTGATCGGACTTAAGGATGATAGCAAACACTATCCGATGGTCGCGCGTCATCGAGATTCGACCGGTAGGACTGCGAGACTAAGATGAATGAAATGCATACTCACACACGCATGCGAACTCGAGTCGAGTCTCATAATAAACATGTCTAAAAATCTCATTCAACATTCTCGAAGTAAGTACAACGATATTTGATATCATTATATCTAAGAATTAGTTGAAAACAAGATTATCATGCTTGAATATATTAATACTGAAAAATAGCTTGTAGACATTCTGATAAAACCACTGAATAGTGTCAGATTCCTTAATTTGAAAAATGAAATTAGATTATGTTGTATTTCTTGATTAATCATTCTTCATTACAATTTATTTTTATTATCTTTTATTTTATGTTGCATTAAAAAGAATTAAAAAAATATCATTTTTTAGAATTTTTTCAGCCAACCCGTAACTGACCAATCAGTTCACCTGGTCGAGTACTGCACTCGAGTTAGCCGAACCAGGTGTGATTTGGGCAAAAATGAGAAAAATCTCAAAAACCCTCATTTTCACTTCATCTTCCTTGGCTCGCCAGTGCTTCCTTCATCCAACCCATCATTCTAAACTCCAAGTAAGTGATTCTTTTATGATTTTCTTCTAGATTTAAGTTCCTAGTTGTGATTTATTTAAAATTCCATCATTTTGTTTGAATCTAGAGCTTTCTTTTTAGTGAATTTTGTTGAAAATTTTGATCTAAACAAACCCATCTATTTCTTGGTGATTTCTTGATTTCTTTCATGGAACATCGATATAAATGTATCGTTCGACATCCTCAGTCCGGTTCCTCATCCTGCTCTGCTACTTGGGTTATGCGCATTATTCGCACACTAGAGGATGACCCAGAGAATGTACATGATTTTTAAATTTCGAGTATAATCATTGAGCGTACTGTGAATGTCAATCACATTGCTAGATTTGGTCTTTTTGAAATTCTCTCCAAGGTAGGATGGGAGAAAAATTTTTATTGGGGTGGAGCTCCTTACCAGTCAATTGCTCAAGGGATGTATGCATCCATTAATGACTTTTCTTCTGAAGCATTAGCATTTTCTATTCAAATTTTGGAAGAAACTATCACCATTACACCATCCATCATATCGTCCGTTATGGGCATTGATATGGTGGAAGGTGAAATTCCTATCCCGACTCTTTTTGAAGACATGTATTCTTCAGAAAGAAATTTCATCACTTGGGTGTTATATGGTTTTAACACTCAATGGCATACTAGTAACTCTCTCTCCACTTATAATCTTCTTCCAAAATACCGCGTCTTCATCACATCTTCACTTCCAACATTTATCGAAGGGCCGAGAATAAGACTGATCTTACTCCCTATATGATGTGCATTATACACTCCGTTATATCTGGTATTCGCATTCATCTTCCATCGTTAATATCGTTCTTGATTACTCAGTATCATTTCCATCCTTATCATTATTCCATTCCATTTGCATTCCTTATGACTTCCATTTCTTTATGGTACAATGTCCAAATTCCCATGATTGAAGCATCGGAGTCCGAGCTTCTATTCGAAATTGTAAACTTAAACAGGATGAAACTTGTATTGAGACCTGAGTAGCGAGGTGATCAGGAAGAAGTTCCTGAAGAAGATGTCAACATGGATGACATCTTCACTAATTTGGAAGAATCAAGAGATACAAATGATTCAAACTTCTAGCCTTCACAATTTTTTGAGAGGTTGGAGAGCTTAGAGAAGAAGGTGGATGATTTGCATATTTCAAAGAAAGCATTGCTTCAGAATCATAAACAACAAATGAAGTACATGAAAAGTACTTTCATCGTTTTAATAGGAGTCTGAAGATCAATGACCCTGGTATGCCTACACCATCCTCTTCTTTCTATGATTGATTAATTTTTTATGGTCTATAATAATTTTAATAATAACATTAATTCTCTCTTTTAGATTATGTACACCAAGATGATAACTCTTTCCTTCCTTACATACATCTAGATTGAAATAGCGATGAAGACCGCTTGAGTTGAAGTAGGAATATGCCAATATGTCCTAGAGGGGGGTGAATAGAACTTTTTAAAGTTTTACAGTATATTTAAAAATTCTATTGCACTAATCCTATTAGATATACAATTAACAGGATTACTCAAATGTAACTCTACTGGCTTCCAAGCCTAGTAGAGGATCCAATCACAAACTATTCAGAAGATAGCAATATAGAACTTAGTTCATGGTGGATATGACTGTGTATATGCGTGAGGTTTGATATCAGATATTCAGATATTGAAATAATAAAGCAAATCACACAAACAAAGCAATCGCAAACACAGTCATTTTTATAGTGGTTCGACTACTTGTTTACTCCACTCCCGGCTGCCGCACTCAACCCTTGAGTGTACTGGATTTCACTGAGGAGGTTTCTCAGGGTTCACCTTCAACCTTTACACGGAGGTTTCTACTCGATTCACCTCTAACCCTGGAGTTTTATGGGTTTACTCCTAACCAGATGTTTATGCTCTCCATAGAGCAAGGGTCCACACAACGCACCCAGATGTTTATGCTCTCCACAGAGCAAGGGTCCACACAATGCACCCACTACGTACACTCCCACCGGAGGCCTCCTATGAGGACTTCAAAAGGTGAGCAACACTCAAGACTGAATCCTAGAAAGGAATCATCACAAGTGTCCTCTGGACTCTAGATACTTACAGATAAGTTGATGAGTCCTATTCAGCGCAATGACGAAGATCTCCTCCTTGTTGTTGAAGAGTCTTCGACTCTCTTGATCTGCAACAAAAGATGTACCAGTACTTGGCTTCGAGTTGCTCAAGGTTAGGACAAAAATTCACTCTCTTAGAATTTTCCTATAAGGAAGATAGAGTGATTCCCATCATCTATTCATTCAAGGCATCCCAGCTTAATGATATACTATTAAGATAGTTGATGAAGGATCTTTGAATGTGGAAGTTTATTTCCCAATCCACTCTATTGAATGTCAGTGAATGAGAGTGGATTGGAAGTTGAACTCCCGTGAGAGAAAGGGCTTTGGGTATATGATTTAAAGGTAAAACACACAAAAACACTCTCTTCTTTCTCTACTAACAATGTAAACTAGTCTCTCTTTATATAGGTAAAAGGTTCCAACGGATATAAAACGGTCATATTTATGACAGAGTTCGATATCATCGAGCAGGGTCGATATCATTGAGCGTATACTCTCGATAGGATTGACTGTCTGCTCGATAGCACAAACTCAAATGTCATATGCTTTTGAAACCTTTTGTCACCTGGTCAATGGGATCGATATTGGTGTCGATGTCATCGAATTTCGAACTCTGATTCTATTGATACTGAGATCAATCTATCGATATTTGAAGCATGAGAGAGACAAGTCTTAAAATATTTCAAGTTTTTAAGCTATGATTGGGGAACAACCGATGTCATCGAAATTTGAATATCGATTATATCGAGGCCGTGTCGATGAGATCGATAAATTATATAGATTTACCTATAAGCACGCTAGACAGTTTGTGTCCTGTCTCGATCCAATTGACTAGACCTCGATAGCATCGACATAAGAATATTGATTTCCTCGAGTGGCCCCCGATCAAAGTTAAAAACAACCTGAAATATTTGCTGAAAGAAATGCATGCCAACTATCGATATGATCGATGACCTTCCGATATTATCAATATTTGAATTCAGATTAAATCGGAAAGGACATCGATATATCGAAGCACATAATAATTTTCTTAAGAAAACAAGGGTGCCAAAAATCTGCCTGTCGATATTATCGAGCCACTTCCGATAGGCTCGATATTTGAATATCGATGATATCGATAGGTGTATCGATATATCGATAAATCCGTCCAGATGAGTATGCGGTTGTTGGACACTTTTAGTCCTCTTATCGATAATATCGATCAAGTGTCGAGGACATCGACAGTGCAGGTCAATCATACCGAAATGTGTATCGATACAATCGACAGGGCAAGCAAACTTAGAGATTTTCTAATGTTTGAAAAAGTTCACTTATCCAAAAACCCTCATATGTTCTAAGTTATTTTTAAGGGTTTTAATCACCTATTGTTTTGGGACATGGGATGTGAGGCTATGATTTACCTATGTCGAGCTTCCACACATCCGGTTGAGGCAAGCACTTGAATTGTTCTTCCTGTGAGGCTCTGCAGATCAACTGACTCAACACACACGGTAATTAACAAACCAGGGCACTAGAAAGTGCACTTTCATAGATGATATTTAATACATTTTTATGTTGTATGTTATTATCCTTGATTATCTACTTAAATGCTTCATTTATTTTATTTCTTCCTTTGTCAACTTCTAACAAAAGGGGGGAGAAAAGCTATGGATAATATGTGGATATGATCATGAGCACATCTCTCTCACATTGAATAACATATGAGCACCTACACTTGCATCCATAAATTCTATGGAATTATATATATTTTCATTGCATATAATATGTGTGACTAAGTGCTTAGGGGGAGTTTCGTATGCATGATCTAAGGGGAAGTAGCAAGATCCAAGATATCTCTGGTGGTGTACAAATGTTCCTTTGAATCATAGATCATATGTATATGATGTGTTATTGAGATGTTGTAATAGGTTATGATGTGTTGTATGTTTGTATGAGTAAGTTTTGTCATGAAATTGACAAAGGGGGAGATTGTAAGTGCTTATAATCAAGCAAAATTTAGTTGTTAAAGTTTGTAGTCTTGAAAGGATCACAAGATCTCGTGAAGATTCTCTTCGACAACTCATGAAGATATATTATCGACTCAATCAAGCGTCTCAAGGAAGACTTAACATCTCAAGTCATGAAAGTACATGGTTCAAAGATCGGAACACTCTGTATGAATAAACCATTAGGTGGTATAACATTAGATTGACCTTAGGTTAGGTGTATTTTTCATGTCTTGATGATCATCTTTAATACTAAAATACACTCAAGTTAGGCCAGCCGGACATTTGGTTCGGCCAACCTAACTGTCTTCGGCTAACCCTACATGATTTGGGCAAGTTTACATATTGAAAAATATTTTTCACGACATGTTCAGACAGCTCGACCTTAGGTTCATCTAGCCGAACATGACCGTTTGGCCAACCCGAATTTGTTCGGTCAAGCTTCTAATAATGACTTGATTTTGGATTTCACGTATATTGGGTCAGTCGAACCCTTTGGTCAGCCAACCAAACTTGGGTTTAGGCTTGGGCCAGCCAAATTTACAAAAGATTATATCCCGCAAAATTCGAGTGCCATTGAAAAAAATCGTTGGAATCCAGCTAACCGAACCGACACTCAGTCCAGCCAAATTTCCAAATCCTTTGGCCATAAATAGAGGGCTTCTCTCATTCATTTATATAAGAAAGTTTGTGAGAAAATCTATCTTTTCAAGAGAGAAAGTCAGGCTCTACTTAAGCTTTTTTAGCGTAATTCTAATATTTTGTTTTAGCTTATTTTCGTTCTCTTTGTCAATACGCTTTGACTGTCTTTAATAGAGTAATCCAAATTCTACTCAAGATATAGAGAATTGAATTTGTAGCACCTAGGGTATTTTCTTTTATATTGAATACGTTATAGATCCCTATATTATTTAGGGTTGAACTCATACACGACTTCATCAATATTCCAAGAAGAAGATCGTTGCATTCAAGCCACAGCTACGACTTTGACTCACCAATCGAAGATAATTTTTATTTTATTTTTATTTTAGTTTAGGTTTTTCTGAGAAATCCTGAAAATCTCAACGGGTTTGTTTGTGGTGATCCCATAAAAATCACAAAGTTGGTTTGTTATGATAGCTCATGAAAATCACGATAATTGTATCAAGTTGTTAAGGTGACCTTGGAAAAACCTTAAGATAATGAAAGCTAAAATTGTGAGAGCAGTAATTTTGAGAGTGGAGTAGGTTGCGTTTATGCACCGGACCACTATAATTTCTTTGTGCATTGTGGTGATTGCTTTTATCACTTGTATGCATGTCTTATGTTTCATTTGCTCTTACTAAAGTTTAAAATTTTGATTTCAAAGATGTCATGAAATAAGGTTGTCCTGCCTAAATCTTTTAAGTGAAGGTTGTCCTACAAACTATTTGATATCAAGAATTCAATACTGTAAGAAATTGAGTTTATTTCCTTTACGGCGACTTGGAAATCCTTGTAATTAAATTACGTCTGTTGTCTAATATGACACCACATTACGTGAAAGTTATGGAGCTTAGAATTATGGTTAATTCACCCTGGTCAAGCAACTAATATAGTCTCCTCTAGTTCTTTCCTTGTCTCTTGCTTCTACTCCAATCTTCAATTTTCCTTCTACTTAAATCTAACATCTTCCTCCTAATAGGAGCTAGTTTCAACATCTTCCCCCTAATGGGAGTAAATGCTAGCATCCTCCCCCTAATGGGAGTGACTTTCGATCCCATCCTCCCATAACTGGGAGCCAACTTTAACAACCTCTCCTAGCGAGAGCCACATATAGCCTCCCCTTAATGGGATTTATAGGGGCATCAATGAGATAAACCACTACAAAGAAGAAGCAATCCACGTAAGGGTCATAAAGAGAAAAAATCCTCAATTCTAGTTCATCCAAAATTAAGCAACTTTTAGAAAGGAGTAGTTCCACAATATGAAAAATAAGTTGTAAATGTAGCAAGGAGTGGATCTCCCTTCCATAAAATTTTGTGACCTTTATCCCTTTTCTAAATGCATGAGTATCCAAAAATTTTAGATATCTTAGTTTAAAGGGTACAATGGCAGTTGATGTCCAATGACACATCCCAAAGCATTTTGGGGTGAACTTGATGCCATGGCAAGTGTTCACAACCCCAAGTGTAGGGTCGCGCTGTAGTAATAATCTTAGTGAGACCGAGGTCGAATCCATAAGGAATAATCTTGTCTGTACTATGAAATTAACTAGAAGTAAAACTAGAAGAATATCTAAATCTAAATCTAGAATATAAGGAAATAATTATAAAAGGGATTTCAATAATTAAAAGGGAACTTGGGTAACAAGGATCCACTTGTAGTAATTGAGATGATACCTTGCTTGATTCAGGAATTCCAACTGGAATTAGAGTCCTATCTTATCTAGTTGGAGAAAGAGATAGACAAATCTCTAAACTTTTCATTGATCTAGCCTCAATGGAAGAGAATTGTGAAGATTTGGAATGGATTCCATCACCCAACCATGCCCAGGAGACAATGGCAAATAATAGGATTTACCAGTCCCATAATCTCAATTAAGGAAAGAGGATATTCAAAGCTATTGCAGACTATTATAATTTGAGTCACAATAAATCATTAAAAATTGAAAATATTCCTTAAAATTAACTAGAAAAAAGAAAAGTTCAAGAAGAATAAGAATCAAAGCAAGAAAAACATCTCAAAAATGCTACAAGATTCACCTCTTAGCCTTAGCTAAGAGGTCTAGCCAACCATAGACATGATTGGATCTAAAATCTTAGAAGAAAGCATTAAAAACAAACTAGGAAAGAAGAAAAACTCTTAGGAGGCTCCTCCACCCTTTGGCTCTGCTCCTTAAAACCCTAGATATCATAAAAGTCCTTTGGAAACCCATATTTATAGCCTTGTCCACATAAAATCGCAAAACTGCTTCAAATTTACACACTCCGCGTAAATTCTATGTAACTCTTTGATGTCATCGAACAGCCTTCGATGTCATTGAAGACTACATCCAATCTGCCTAGCAACCAAACTCAATTTTCTTGTATTTCTTTAATGTCATCGAAGACTACATCCAATCAGTCTAACAACTAAACTTAATTTTCCTGTATCTCTTCGATGTCATTGAACCTCCTTCGATGTCATCGAAGACCGGCTTCGATGTCATCGAAACTCCTTCGATGACATCTAAGCTCAGATTCTGTGAATTTCTATACTAATTCTGCACTTCCTTCTCCACTTAATTTTTCTTGAATCTTGGGATCTTAAAATATTCAATCTTGGTTTCCAAAGATTCATTCTTTCCTTGATAATTCTTGAGCATTAAATTCATGCTTTTAACATGCTTTTTAATCCAAGCTCTCAAATTCACCTTGCAACACAAACATGTATAAAATATGCCATTAAGCATTTTCATGTTCATAAAATCAAGATATAAATGGGGGAACATATGCAATATTTGGCACTCAACACACTCCCCAACCAGCATTTTACTAGTCCCGAGCAAAACATGTGTGAAGTACTTCTCACTTCTCAATTTTCAAATCCTTTTTCAGAAATCAATCCTTTGTGCAATCAAGTATGAATGAGTAGAATTAAGGTGAGAAAGTAGGATTTTGAAAACTTAGAACCATCATTTCATAATGTTAGCCATGCTCTTTATTGATTAAATCAGAGCATAAGTTCATATATCAAGTTTTTTAATGTGCTCAGTGAAAATCAACTTCTCATAAGAATACCATCATTTCATAATGTTAGCCATGCTCACCATATCAATATTAGTTGAAAACTTAAGTAGTGATTCCAAACTTATCCCCTTTTTCTTCTTTTCCTAGTTTTTGATTTTATATCGATGGTCTTTTTCTATTCATTCTTTTTTTCTTCAGATTGTACATTCTTTTTCATTCTTTTTCAATCTAGTCTTTTCACCATTAATGACCTTTTTGTCGATCTTTTATTTTTTTTAACTGGTTCTTTTCATCTTTTTAAGGTGGATAAAATTCTTTAGACTCAATTCTCAACATCTATCAATGATTCTCATTCTAACAATTCGAAATTTCACACAACTTAAGGAAAACAATTTTAAGTGTCTTGTGACTTAAATTATCATGATATTCAAACTTCCTCTTAATCAATTGAGTGCAAAAACTTTAGGTGATAGATTACTTAGTTGATTTAACTCTAACAATTCAAAATTCAATCTCTATCTCATCATACTCAAAACATTCTTAACTGCATAAATTTTCATTTTCCAAATAGATTTCAACTCAAAACATTAAAAATTTTATTTTTTTTGCTCAAAACTAAGAAAGCACTGATTAGTTTACCTAATCCACACCCCCAACCTCAAATCTACATTGTCCTCAATGTAAAGAAAATAAGCATGTAATTCAAAAGAGGTAACAAAAAGAAAGGAGAAGTAATGAAGAGGTAATACTTGAAGAAGGACTTTTGAGGCTTTGCCAAGGATCTCAACATGAATATGGGTTAGCACAAAGACTAAAAAAATGGAAAGAAAACTATCCTAATCATAAATTTTATGAAAGCGATAAATCTAACTACACCTCCATCAGACAAGGAGATTAATCTTGGTAAAGAGGATCAATCAGAGGTGTGGACATGTCTTTAAAATTAAATTTATTAACAAATGGCTTTAACCGATGTCTGTTCACCTTGAAAATATTGTCATCCATTGGATTCTTAATCTCGTAAGCCCCATGAGCATAAACATTAGTAACAATGAAAGGGTCGGTCCAACGAGATCGGAGTTTACCCAGAAAAAGATTTAATCAAGAATTATACAAAAGGACTTTTTGACTAGTCAAGAATGATTTTCGAAAGATGTTCTTGTCACGGGACACCTTCATCCTGTCCTTATAAATTCTCGAGTTCTCGTATGCATCATTCCAAATTTTCTCAAGTTCATTTAAGTGAAGTTTGCTCAACGAGCCAGTATTTTCTAGGTTAAAATTTAGATTTTTGATAGCCCAATAGGCTCTATGTTCTAATTCCACAGGTAAGTGGCAAGCTTTCCATTAGACGAGTCTAAAGGGAAACATTCCAATTGGGGTCTTAAAGGCAGTACAGTAGGCCCATAAAGCATCAATCAAGAGAATTGACTAATCCTTGCGATCAAGGTTAACTATTTTCTCCAAAATGTGTTTAATTTCTCTGTTGAAAATCTCAGCTTACCCACTTGTCTACGGGTGATATGGAGTGCTCACCTTATGAGAGATGTCATATTTCTTCATTAATCTTTCAAATGGCCTATACAGAATTATGAACCTCCATCACTAATGATGGCTCGAGGCTTTTCGAATTGGGAAAGGATGTTTTCTTTTAAAAATCTAATGACCATTCGATGGTCATTGTTCTAACATGGGATCTCTTTGATCCATTTAGTGACATAGTCTACTGCTAGTAAAATATATAAGTTTCCAAAGGATTAGGGGAATGACCCTATGAAATCAATGCCCAAGCAGTTAAATGCTTTAATGATCAATATAGGATTCAGAGGCATCATATTTCAATGGGTTAATTCTCCCAATTTTTGACAACACTCACAAGCTTTAAAAAACTCATGAGTGTCCTTAAACATAGTGGGCCAATAGAAGCCACACTGCAGAATTTTGATCATCGTCTTTTTAGCAGAAAATGACCATTATGGGCCTAAGAGTGACAGAATGAGATGACAATTTAGTGTTCATTGTCTAACACACACCTCCATAGAATTTGTCTGGGCAATATTTAAATAAATATGGGTCATCCCAGAAGAACTTATGAACCTCGGTGAAGAATTTTTTTCTTATCTTGCGTAGTCCAATGTGCTAGCGTGAAACTTGTGGCAAGATAATTAGCAATATCAGCAAACCAAGGTAAGTGGGAGAGTTTAAACAATTGTTCATCAGAGAACATGTCATTTATGGGTGTCCTCTTAAGGGAATCAAGAAAATCATATCTTGAAAGATGGTCAGCCACTACGTTCTCTACTCCCTTTTTATCTCGTATTTCCAAATCAAATTCCTGGAGTAGGAGGATCCATCTTATTAAGCGGGGCTTATCATCATTCTTAGAAAGAAGGTACTTAACCATCACATGATCAGTGTAGATGATGATCTTAAATCCAATCAAGTAGGACCTAAATTCATCTAAAGTGAATACTACGGCTAAGAGTTCCTTCTCCGTAGAAGAGTAATTCACTTGGGCATGATTTAAAGTTCTAATTGCATAATGAATAACATAAGGCTTCTTTTCTTTTCTTTAGCCTAATATTGCCCTAATAGCATAGTCAGATGCATCACACATCATTTCAAAAGGAAAGCTCCAATCGGGTGGCTGCATTATAGGTGCGGTGGTTAACATACCCTGGAGCTTAGAAAAAGCTTTTTGGCATTGCTCAGTCCACTCGTATGGTACATCCTTTTAGAGTAGATTGCATAAAGGACAAGAGAGGTGACTAAAGTCCTTTATAAATCATCTATAAAATTTGGCGCGTCCTAAGAAGGATCGTACGTCTCATATGCTCTTAGGTGGAGGTAGTTATTGATAAGATTAATTTTAGTCTTATCTACCTCAATTCCCTTGGATGAGGTGATATGTCCATGAACAATTCTCTTACGAACCATGAAATGGAACCTCTCCCAATTTAGTAATAAATTCCTTTCCTCACATCGCTTCAGCACATTTTTTAGATTTTTCAAACATTTGCTGAAGGATGATCCAAAAACAAAGAAGTCATCCATGAAGACCTCTAAATATTACCCCACCATGTCAGAAAAAATACTCAACATGCATCGCTAAAAAGTGACGGGAGCATTGCATAGTCTAAATCGTATCCTTTGGTAAGCAAAGGTGTCATAAGGATATGTGAACGTTGTCTTTTCCTAATCTTCAAGTGTTATCTCTGTCTGATTGTAGCCCAAATACCTGTCAAGGAAGAAAGAGTAAGAGTGATCAACTAGCCTTTCCAAGATCTAATCAATGAAGGGTAAGAAAAAGTGATCCTTCCTCGTGACAGTATTCAACTTCCTGTAGTCAATGCATATTCTCCAACCAGTAGTGACTCTAGTTGGCATGATTTCATTGTCGGCATTGGCTACGATGGTGATTTTAATTGAGTTGGACTTACCTATTGGCTATTGGATATGGGGTATATAATACCCATATCTAATAACTTAAGAACCTCAGCCTTAACCACTTCTTTCATGTTTGGATTTAATCTACATTATAGTTGTTGGGAGGTTTTTGCATTATCCTTAAGATGAATGCAATGAGTATAAATCAAAGGGTCAATTTCTTTGAGGTCTGCAATCGACCATCCCAAGGCTCCTTTATGCTGAATAAGAGTAGAGATAAGCATACTCTCCTATTATTGCTTAAGGTGGGAAGAAATCACCATAGGGTACGTCTCATCTTGACCCAAGTAGACATATTTAATATCAGAGGGCAGAGGTTTTAGGTCAAGCTTCGGTGCCTTAAGGTTAGACTGTAGAGGCACTACATTAATTTGGGATAATTCTTTAAATTTTGGCCTCCACCAGTTAACTTTAAGTACCGGCATAGCATCAAGCATGACATCCATCTCCCTAATCATGTCATCATCCAAATCAGGGAAGCGGGCCAAGTACGTTTCTAGAGTGTCAGAGGATAAGGTATCAGAGCTCTACCTTCCATGAAAGAGTATATCATATTAATGTCGTGGGCCTCGTCATCATCCTCTGCTTGTTTGCTCATGTTGAAGAAGATATTGAGCTCCAGTGTCATATTTTCAAAAGACAAATTCATGAGCTCATTCCTACAATTGATGATAGCATTGGATGTAGCAAAGAACAGGCAACCAAGTATGATAGAAATTTGAGTGGTCATGTCTATGATGGGCTGAGTATACAGGATGATAAAGTCTATTGGATAGTAAAATTATCAATTTGGACCAATACATCCTCAATCATCTCTCTTGGTACACGAACTCAGCGATCAGTAAGTTATAATGTGGTCCGGGTGGGTTTTAATTCACCTAGACCCAGTTATTTGTAGACCGAGTAAGGGATCAGATTTTCACTCGTCCCCAAGTCAAGAAGTGCGTTCTCAATTTGGTGATTCCCAATTATACAAGTGATAGTTGGGCTACCAGATCTTTATATTTTTGTAGCACATCTTGCTTAAGGATGACACTCACTTTTTTTGTCAAAAAATTTTATTTTTAACACTTTGCCACCTCTTGTTCGTGCATAGGTCTTTCAAAAATTTGACATATGAAGAAATTTATTTCACAGCATCCAGAAGAGGAATGTTGACATTTACTTGTTTAAGCACTTCTAAAATGTCTTGAGAGTTAGAGAGAGGTTTTAGTGCAATTAATTGCTGGGGGAATGGAACAATTGGCTTGCTCAGAGGTTTTGGTTCTAATCCATATGGAGTAGTGCTAGGTCTATCATTTGTGTCTTCTTCTGAGTCCTTAGACTTTTTAGCCCTTACTGGAATAAATTTATCAATTATTTTTTCACTCCTAAGAGTGGTGATAGACTTGGCTTGCTCCATTGGATTTGAAGAGCTTGGTTCACTAACTCCGTATTGTGGTTTATGATTGGGGATAGGTTGAGCTGGAAGGATCCCTTTCTTAATAACCACAACACGTGATTCTATCTTTTGTATAGCCTTTGTAAGTTCTTGTAAGGCTTGAAGAGTACTTTGCTAGATAGACTCCTGAGTTTGTGTGGGATTTTGAACCAATTTCTCTTGAGGCTTTCCTTGATTTAAAAATTAATTAGGGATTCCTTAAGAAGTAGCAGCTTTTCCATTCTTCCAACTGAAGTTTAGATGATTTCTCCAACTTGAATTGTATGTGTTAGAGGTGGGTCCTTTGAAAGACCCTTGGTAGTTGTTCACGGCATTCGATTGCTCATCTAATATTTCTTAAAAAGTAGGTATTATCGGATAGTTTTTAGTTGTATGAACATTACAAGCACAAACACCACAAATAACTTCCTTACCCTTATCTTTCTTAAGTTTCATGGCCTCGAGTTTCCTTGTGAGACTAGCCACTTTAGCATTTATATCGTCTTCCTCTTTCAACAAGTATATTTCACCCCTCTCCTTTGATTGAGTAGGCTTAGACGTGGTGTTTGGTCTTGGAGAGATGTCCCATGATTGTATGTTTTCAGTAAGTTTATCAAAATAATCCCACACATTATTGACATCTTTGTTCATGAATTCCTCATTGCATATTGTCTCAACCATTTGACACATGGAAGATGTCAGTCCATTGTAGAAGAACCTTGTTATGCGCCCCGTTTCAAAACCATGTTGTGGGCATGAACTGACTAGATCCTCGAACCGCTCCCAACATTGAAAGAATGTTTCATCTTCCTTTTGGGCGAAGTTCATGATCAACTTTCTAAAGGTGTTCATTTTATGATATGGGAAGAATTTCTTTATGAACTCCCTTGTCATGTCGTTCCATCTGCCAATAGATCTTGGACATAGTGAGTGCAACCATGTCTTTCCTTTCTCTTCCAAAAGGGAAAGATTTTCTGCCTGACTGTGTCCTCTTACATGTTAGGAAAATATAAAGTGGCTATTATCTCATCAAACTCTTTCATGTGTAAATATGGGCTTTCAGATTCAAGTTCATGAAGCTTTGGAAGGAGTTGGATCACTCCTGGCTTGATATCCATGTTTCTTGTATTTTTTAAAAAAATCATGCAGGAAGGTGTGCTCACCCCCACCGGTTGTAAATAATCTCATAAAGTACGAGGCGGGGTGCTTCATTTACCTCATTCTCATCCTGAACTTTCTTAATTGGAGATTGAGGTTGAATTGCAGGTTCATTTGCTAGTTGATCGGTAGCCATCACTTCAATTGACTCTTAGGATCTCAAGTGGTGTCTAATCCTATGATGGATAGATAACCCTTCAACTAATCCTCCTTCACTTAAAAGACATCGAGTGTTGTTATGGACCTACTTGGGCATGAAACACTCTCAACCCTCAATTTTAGAATTTTTAACCTAAGATCTAAGAATTAAAAACTACAACAAATAAAAAGTAAGAAAGAGAGAGTTAGAAGGAAGTTACCAGATAAGAGTCTCTAGGTTAGAATCCTACAAAACAGAAAACAAAGTTTTAAAAACAAAATAAAAAATTATTAACCTAAAAATAAAGTAGAAAGTTAACCGTAATCTTAAAATAATTCTAAAACTGATTGAATTCAGAAAAACACAACTGTTGGTCCCTAGCAACGGCGCTAAAAAATTGTTCACAACCTCAAGTGTAGGGTCATGATATAGTAATAATCTTGGTGAGACTGAGGTCGAATCCACAGGGACTAATCTTGTGTATATTCTGAAAATAACTAGAAGCAAAACTAGAAGAAGGTCTAAATCTAAATATGGAATATAAGGAAGTAATTGTGAAAGGGTTTTCAATAATCAAAAAGAAACTAGGGTTCCAATGATCCACTTGTAGCAATTGAGATGCTACCTTGCTTGATTAAGTAATTCCAACTGGAATTAGAGTCCTATCTTATCCATTTGGAGAAAGAGATTAAAA
Source organism: Magnolia kwangsiensis (assembly GCA_037074715.1). NCBI lineage: Eukaryota > Viridiplantae > Streptophyta > Magnoliopsida > Magnoliales > Magnoliaceae > Magnolia > Magnolia kwangsiensis. Next base: position 107,644,495 of record CM073573.1, on the reverse strand, counting down.
AATCTCTGAACTTCTCAATGATTTACCTTCAAAGGAAGAGAATTGTGAAGATTTGGAAGGGATTTCATCACCCAACCATGCCCAAGAGACAATGGAAAATAACAAGATTTACCAATCCAACAATCTCAATTAAGAAAAGAAGATACTCAAAGCTATTGCAGATCTATTATAATTCGAGTCATAATAAACCATTAAAAATTAAAAGTATTCCTTAAAATCAACTTAAAATCAGAGAAGTTTAACAAGAATAAGAGTTAAAGCAAGAAAAACATCCCAAAAATGTTACAAGCTTCACCTCTTAGGCCTAGCTAAGAGGTCTAGCCAACCATAGACATGATTGGATCTAAAATCTTAAAAGAAAGCCTTGAAAATAAGCTAGGAAAAAATAAAAACTCTTGGGATGCTCCTCCACCCTTTGGCTTTGCTCCTTAAAACCCTAGATATCATAAAAGTCCTTTGAAAACCCATATTTATAGCCTTGTTCGTGTAAAATCGCAAAATCGCTTCAAATTTACAGACTCTGCGTAAATTCTGTGTAACTCTTCAATGTCATCGAACAGCCTTCGATGTCATTGAAGACTGCATCCAATCTGTCCAGCAACCAAAATCAATTTTCTTGTATTTCTTCAATGTCATCAAACCTCCTTCAATGTCATCAAAGACTGAATCCAATCTGTCCAGCAACCAAACTCAATTTTCCTATATTTCTTCGATGTCATTGAAGACCAGCTTCGATGTCATCGAAACTCCATCGATGACATCTAAGCTCAGATTATGTGAATTTCTACACTAATTTCTGCACTTCCTTCCTTCTCCACTTGATTTTTCTTGAATCTTGGGGTCTTGAAATCTTCAATCTTGGTCTCCAAAGATCCATTCTTTCCTTGATGATTCTTGAGCATTAAATTCATGCTTTTAACATTCTTTCAATCCAAGATCTTGGATTCACCTTCCAACACAAACATGTATAAAATATACCATTAAGCATTATCATATTCATAAAACCACGATATAAATGGAGGAACATATGTAATATTTGACACTCAATAGCAAGCAATGATGGGGTGTTAGTTTACCTCTTCTAAAAGTCCCTAAAAGGTGACCCACTTGATTGGTATACATTGCTATACTATTGCCAAATCAGGACCTTGGAATATTTTTTAAAATTCGTTGACTGGTTTTCATACTACTTGAATATGACACTCAAAAGAGTGGGCTTTATTGCCTCGAGACAAATTAATGGCGTGTCTCCATTGACTTATGATGTACGTTGGTGGGCATGGCCAATAAAAATAAAACCTTTCATGATGAGGGGAAAATCTCCATAGCCATTCACTTTCTAAACCTAATATCTCTAAATACCTTATCTTGTACTCATAAACTAACTCTGCCTAACTCATTCGCATCGGAGAATTAGTCAAAGCCAGAATAAAGGTTGGGACAATCTTCCCTTGGCCTCATTAAGCCACCTCTATGTGAAAGAATCGAATCGAAGGAAAGAATATCAGGTGTGGAAAAGGAAATGAGATTTTTCCCATCCATTGTCTAACAGAAGTCAACAATCATATCATTGTTGCTTAAATTGCTTTTTCGCTTCCCAACAAGGATAATAACAATAGAGAGGGAATGAGTAATACCACACCAAAATAGGCAGGTAAGGATAACACAAAAGCCTAGAGTGTTCATACCATTGGATTAACCCTATAGTGAGGTACTAACATGATAGTCCAAAGGTAAATCCTCACCCAGAAAACCTAGGCCCCTGTCGAATCCTTTGCCTCCTAACTACAACAAAAGTGAGTACTACACATTCTACCAATTTAGGGGCTACATAATGGACCAATGGTTCACCTTGAAGCATCCATTCTGATAACATTCTTCATAATCCATTGCCACAACATCAATTAGGCTCTAGTTCATCAGGACCTCTTATCATCAATATGATCGAGATTGAATCTATTCACCTCACCCCATCTCCCATCTAGTCCATCAATGTCATCACCTTTAACCCCACACTTGCGCACTCTATATTATTAATCCTATAGGGGGCACCACCTTCCAACGTGGTGCCCACCCAAACCATCGTCCTCCAAGGGAGGGCACCTGAGCCTGTTACAATGCCCCACACCCAAGTTAGATCAAGGCATCCTTCTAATCAATTGTTATTCCTCTAAGGGAGGAGTTTGGCTCCTTATCCCAGTCTAATAACATCCAATCCACCTATTGTTCTCCAATGAAGGGGACATTCCCCAATCGACATGCCACACACCCTATCTAAATTAAGGCTTTATTTAACCAACCACCCTCCAGGAAAGGAACATTGTCCCTCAATTTGACCAAATCAGTTCCATCCAACCTTTGTTACTTCAAAGGGAGTAGTCTGGTCTTCTTGTCAGAGCTTTGCATTCCCAATCTACCTGGAAGGGAAGGTGACTTCGGTCACCTCAACTAAGCCCAAGCCCTTAGCTCTTTAAGCCCTATTTTCCTTAAAAGATGGATAGTTTCTCCTAAAGACAAGAATGTAGTTCCTTAGAATTATTTAGAATATGCCAAAATGGAAAACATAAACCCTAATGGGTGGTGCTTCCAAATAGAGAACAATAGAAACAATCTAAAGGGATCATTGGTGGAGATTTCAACTAAAGCTAAGGTTGCCTATAATATAGAAGCCTAATTGAAATCTATTTTGAAGACCCTCAAGAATGCATACATCTCTCATGAAACTCCTTGAAATTACACGTGGTGGGCCCACAGGCTATGCACAAAAGCTTCGCGTAGCTAAGGAATGATGGTTATGTCCTAAAGGGGGTGATTAGGACCAAACAAAAAATTATACCTTTTTAAAATACAATTACCTAACTTAAACTAATATCTAAATTAAATTAAGGTAATTTAACTCTAAGGATTCTAAGCTAATAGAGGGTCCAATTAGATAAATTACAAATCATATTCCTATGAAGCAACTAATCTATAAATATGACAGTGTACATATGTGTGTGGCATGTGCTAATTATCAATCGAATCATGCATATATATAATTCATCTAAACAATCACATAAGTATAATTAAATAAGTGCTCAAATGACAATCTCAAATACAAGCTATATTGTGAATTAATTTTTTTACTCCAAAATTGGCGGACGCACATAACCCATGAGTGTACCAGATTTCATTATCAAAGGTTTTAAATCAAGTTCACCTCTAACCTTGACAATCATACACAAGTATTGGCTCCCACAAGAGACTCTACATGGTTTTTTATAGACTCACCTCGAACATCAGTCCTACACAAGAACCTACTAATGTACCCTCTCGTTGGAGGCTCTCATAAGAGACTGTAATTGGTTTTCTATTGGTTAACCAATAACTTCGATCTTAGTCCAATGAACTGCGTTTACTCCCGTCAGAGAATCCTTTGAAGACTAACATGTACACACCCATGTCCGGTGAATTCCACCCTACATAAGAGCCTACATCCTACACAAGAACCTATTGAGTTTGGGCCACAAACTCTTACCATTAATCCTACACAAGGAAATAAAGTGTGGACTCACTTAATGACACTTGTCAAATTGAGCCCCGTTGATGTGTCATTTTTTAGTCGTTTCTTTAAAGCTCTCCCATGCTTGAATTGGCTCCTCAATTATTCCCCCAATCATGATGTTGATGTGTTGTCAATGCTTCAGCTCCAAGATCAAACACTTTGCATGCGATACTCTAATGCGGTGACAAAGGTGATGGGGAGGTAGGGTAAATCTCGTACAACTAATGGGAAGTTAGAAAGCCTAGGGGATTCACCAAGATGAGTGTTCTAGAGGGTTTAGACAAGGATTAAACTATTGGTTCAAGTCTAATATCTAGAACAAAGTAGAGAACAAGTTCCTCTTCATCAATAAGAATGTAATCTACTTTCAAGTGATAAATCACAAGGACGATACCTTAGATCTTATGGACTAAGAGGCTTGGGATGAGGGATATGATCATGAATTCGCATGAGCTTCTATTACACCAAAACTCATCCTAATGCCCAAGAATTAAATGCCCTTTATAAGGAGTTCAAGCTCCAACCATAAAAAATGGGTAGATAACAATTCTATCGATGGCATCGAGCGTACCTTTGATAACATTGAGAAAATCAGATTTCAAGTTGAATTGTTGTTAGACAGTTTTCACACTATTATCCGATGCCATCAAGTGGACTTCGATGGCTTCAAGAGGACCCTTCGATGGGTCCTCGATGTCATCGAGTAGCTTAGATAAAAGATCACTCTGCTAGACAGATCTGAGTTACCTACTCGCTTCCATCGAGAGGATCTTTAATGTCATCAAATACCCCTCAAGGTCCACTCAATGAGATCGAGCACCACGCGAAAGTCTGCTATTTTTGGCAAACGATTTCACAACTGCTTTGCACCTCTTATAGCCTTACTTATCATGTTCTAATTAAGTTTCTAAGGCTAAGAAATGATTAACAAGGTTTACCTATAAGGCTCCTTGAGAGTTTTGATGGCCTCCAACACTACTAATGTCCCTATGACTAGATACATGGGAGAAAAATCTGACCATAACTCTTCGGGTGAAAAAGAAGAGTCCTTTAATAAATAAAAAAGAAAATTAAAAATGAAGGAGATGGGGATTTATAAGAAGCCCACGAACGACTTTACCCTAAAATTTTAAAATCCTTAAAAATCTAATATGGGTTAAGGTATAAAAGAGTCAATTGGTTAACCAATTATACAAAGTAAAATTTGAAAATCACTCACTAGTTCATGAAAAGGAAAATCTTAAGTCTGATTTAGATAAGAATTTAGGAATATGTTCGGTCTTGAATTGGAACTTGATACAATAAAATCTTAAAATCAAGACCTAAAATTTCAAGTTAACCAACTTGAGTCTCTACTTACCAATATTAAGGCTAAAGTTACCCAACAAGACTAAGTAGGTAAATATTTAGGTTTAGGTAAGACTTTAGGGACTAGAGAGTTTTTGAAATTAATAGGAAAACTAATACTACAACTTCCACCCCTCTAATAATCCAAAATGATTCATCTGCTTCAAGAAGTAGATCAAAAGCCTCTCATGTGTGCCACAATTGTGGAAATGTGGATCATTTGAAGTTTGAATGCTTAATGTTTAAATGGCCACAATTCACCACAGTCATGAATCAAATAGGTAAATATATATCATGACTGAGAAATTAACACACCAATGGATAAGCCCCTTAAAGGATCACTAAAAAAGAAGAAAAAGTTTTCGACCCCTCCAAAACTAAACAAGCATATGAAGAAGTTGTTAAAACATGTTGCCCTTCTCAATGAGAAAATGAATAAAATTCTTAGTTGGGGCAACAACAACCAGAGTGGGAAAAAAATAGGAAAATCCTCTTCAAAACATAGATCTCCAAATAGGATATCACCTCAGAGAATAAAACTGGGAAAGAAGACCTCTCTCCCAATAACAATCTAGGTCTTTGGAAATTCACACCCAAGTGGGTTGTGAAGAATGATAGGTGACCTTAGAAGGTCTTTAGCATTTATAGATAAATCTGAGAATTTGGCCTCATTTTTTGCTTTGCTAATAAGTTGTTGCATTCTTATCTTAAAATTTTCTAAACTATTTTGGACGTGTTGCTTGATAGGTATGTATTTTGAATGACCATAGTATGAATGCTCTATGAATTTAATGTGTATATGCACTCTTTAATATAGGAAAATACAAGACTTATAGAGTTTTCCATTTTATGTGCTTATTTGTATAACCATAGAATTGTCTCTTTATCATTTACTAACAAAAAAAAATGGGAGAAATCAACATCCCACCAAAACAAGTTAAATGTTGTTTTGCAGGTTTTATTTGTTATAGGAATTTGATAAAGTTAAAGTGAGCATTTGAGGGAGAGAATTTAAAGAGTATACATGTCGAGTCTTGTATTTATGTTATAAATCTTGTAATATTGACATGTAATTTTTTACTTATTTTGATTTGTCATTGGAATGAACCATAACAGGGTCTAATTTAGTTTTGTCACATAATTGATAAAGGGGGAGATTGTTAGTGCCTCGGTTTGTCAATAACATGAGTTAGGGTGAATCGGTTGAGTCTCCATTGAAAGACATTAAAAATTAAAGACTTGAAGTATCAAGGCCTGAAAACAACAGATAAACATTGATGTGCCTTAGTAAACATAGCCTCAAACCTCTTAAGTTCCAAAACAACCTGCCTCTAGATGTCTCATTCCATATATAAACATTTGATTCATCTAACTAAAACCTTCGATGTCATGCCCCATACTTGGGGATTGAGCTTACAAAATTCGTGACCACCAAATCTAGCATTGACAGCCTCTGCAGTACCCCATTATTTGCTCCTAGCACCCATATACTAGGTTCCGATCCTGGGATCCTACAAGGAGGATTTTCAGCATAAATTTGTTTCATAAGAAGCATAACCATAAGCGTAACCCACAAACAACAACCAAAAACATCACCACATATCCACTATAAAAAAAAAAACTTTGAGTACAATGTATAAAGGGAAATACAATATCGATATCAAAGGCTCCAGAAACTCAGCGGCACGCTCTTGACTCAATGCTGCTGTGGCGTCATCACGTCACTTGCACGTAATAATTCTCCATAAGCTTGTAGAAAGCTTAGAGGGCGGTGTAAGTATTTACGCAGGGTAAATGCCAAGTATGCAATGTCAGAGTATGCGAAATAATGCTGGTAAGTCCATGAATGCGAACAACCGTACCAAGGCTATACGCAGCGAGGACTACATGGCCAATGACATTGTAAGATGCAACTAAAGTATACTAATCCTCATTTGAATCCACATATCAATATAGCTCATCTCTAAGAAATCACCGAGGTCTAATACACTATACATCAGATCATCGCCCCATCTGGATGTACAACCATATAAGTGGAAAAGACCTCACTACCCGCCTGGCCAGTAATCAGCCAATATATACCCGGTACATTGGTAACGGACCCAGTTATGAGCTAGTCAAACTCAATCTAGCATTGCTCCTTAACCTCAAGCGGATAAGGCCACACCCCCTTCCAACCGACCATGACATGTTGAGAGACACGGCCTAATGGTATTCGACACTCGTGCGCTCATACATCCACTCAGTCTTGACATTGGAGCATCATCTTAGTACCATAAGGGTTTAGGAACTTTCGCCTAGGGACATCTATGGCACCCCAATATTAGAATCAAGAATTTTTGGTATCCAATCCTTCCATCCATGATACTCCTGTGAAGGCATATAGTAGTCACATCATACAATGCAAGGTGCATGAATACACTATCTAATCATACATCAATCCTACGCATACTGTGCATTCATGTGGGGCAACTCCATCTATCAGGGAGTCTGTAAGGCCCGTAACCTAGTATGTACCATTCTTTAGGATCCTACAGTCCTCTCGGTCAAATTTCGACAACCCGCGACCTGTAATCGGCATTTGCGCACAAACATAAGTCATATCCTTTAGATCGGAGTTGGCTCGACTCGAAACTTATACCCTAGCGACCGTGTCGCAACCGTGGTTCTAACACCGCATCTTGCATACTAATACAATACTTACGCCAAGAGTTGTGGGCCTACATTTATTTTGAGAAAAAATGTCGCGCATTGAAAAACCTAAGAGAATCTCTACCAAACATCACATTAATCAATCAAGTACAACCCATCCCTCTCTAACCATTAATGCATGGCAACTCATACCTCTCCCATTCTTAAAGTCAATTAAGCCCATACCCTCCTTACAACACTCATTCCTCTCATCCCATTTGTCATGCCCCAAGTCCGGGGACGGACAGTTTCCGTGATGCCCCAAATCCAGCACTCAACTTTCATACACCAAGTCCCGAGTTTGATGCACCACAAGGAAGATTTTTGACTAAAATTTTTTTTATTATATATACATATAAGAATACCTGAGCATGAAGATCCATGATCAAAATACCAAGTAACACTCTCCATTATAAATCCTAATGGTTACTAGTACAATGCTTAACAAAAGGTACATAACGTCAACATTATTAAATTGAAAAATAGATGCAATGCATCAAGAAAACTAAGTCTTCCAAGATACTCTAGCCCTAAAAAAATGAGAAGTAGGAAGCTTAGGCAAAAATCCTAGTGAGTACACACGTGTGCAGTATGTCCTACATGCAAGCAAGATAAATATGCTACAAGGAAATCATATATGTGAAAGGCGTGTAGCATGTAAGGTGTGATGTCAAAGTCAATACAATGCATATGCATCATAGTGATACTCTGAATCAATGCTACCAGCATCACCAAGTCATATTTTCATTTCTCCCATACCACAGTCATAACTGTATTACATGCATCCGTAATCACATTATGATTATCATATTGTCATGCCATATTATAATTGTATATCTTGAGAAGCACTCTGGTCGATACTATGCACCAAACACTAGTAATCAACCTTACATACCCGCCTTGTGGTGGACTTCCACCAACTATATATCATGGGAAACACCGTGGTCAACATCAATGCACCGGACACCAGTAATCGACCTTGCATACCCGCCCTGTGATGGACTTCCACCCGGCATGGCAGTAGCGGACTTCATTCGCACTTTTCCTCACCGATGAGCCAGACCGTTCCCTGTTTGCACCTTAGCCCTTAAGCAGGTTGGACCCACCTCTTCTCAACTTGACCTCATCAGTGGGAGTCAAATCCATTACCTATGTATCCACTCAGCCCGACGATGGGGCAACTCAGCTAGCATAGGTGTAACGCCCGTGAAAAATCCATACTTGGGCTCGAGTACCAACTCGACCCGAAATTTGTGTAGAATTTATTCCTTTAGAAAAATATGACTAAGTTAGCTAGTGCAACGTTAGAATAGCTGGGAAATGGACCCTGATCACTTTAAATACGTTCTACAAGGCTCAAAGAGAGTGGAACCAAGGGTGCTATAATGCTCTAAAGCCTCGGATCAAACTCTAAACCGGTTTGTTCTCGGGACCTCCTTGAAACTTTGTATTGGATCTAGACCGCGCGTCGTAAGTCAGATACCTACCATCTTAGACCGTTATGACCACTTAGCTGGGCTTGGCAATCGTTTCGAAAATCAAGTCCAACTGACGTTCAGAGGCTATTTCATTGAGCCTGGAGTGAAGAGAGTGAGAATAGGGTTAGAATTGGAATTTGAAATTCAAATCTGGCACACAAATTTGATGCATCAGTATTAAGCGTTCTGACCGTCAGAATACAGCCAAATTACACCCTTGGATCAGGAAAAATTTCTATTACATATCACGAGACTTATAGGCCTGATCTTGGTGCGGTGACCGTTAAACTGAAACTGGACCGCCACGTGCGATCTGGGAACCCTACCGGTCCGAAAACTGGATGTGTGCTAGATCCAGTATGCATGAGCTTAAGTCCGACCGCATTTGGTAAGGGGACCATCAGAAATGCTCTTTTGGACCGAAACGGCCCCGATTTGGTTAGGCACCAAGTAAACATTGTTCCCAAGCCTATTTTGGGCATGTTTTAGGCTATAAAAGGGGTTGAAACCCTCACTCCTCTCTCCCATCCGAATTTGAGAGAAACTCTAACTTGGGAGAGAGAAAAGGTGAGAGATTGTGAGAGAGAGTGGGAGAGTTCTTCCTGCCACTTGTGCTACGTGTTGCATGTGCTTAAGCAACGCACCTCTATCGCTTTTTCGGCGATTTCACCGCGATTCTAGGTAAGTAAATACCCTAAATGGTTGCTGATTTGAGATTCCCTTGTTTCCATAGCGATGTAGCTCATGGATCTTGTGTATTAGGTTCCCTATTCGCCGTAGACGAAGCGTATACGCTCCGTTTTAATTCACGAGTCTACAAGACTTAAGGTGAGGATTTTAGACGCTTTGATTGACGGTTCCCAACGCTTTCAATGTCGTTTAATAGTAGATTATTGACGGCATCGCCGTTTGACATGTACAAAATGCTCTCCGTTTCCTGTTTCGTAAACTAACGAAGAATATGAGATTTAGGGCATTTTAGTCATTTGTAGGAAGTACTGTTTACATTCATATTTTGCTGATGTGATTGACATGGTTTATTATCGCATTAGGAAGTTAGGAATACGTGCATAATTAGTTTGGCGAAGAGATTCGCCTAATTGCACACTTCGGGTCGACATGCTATATGTAGACTTAAGTGTGTAGTGTATGTGTTTGTATAAATGTTTGTATTAGTATGTATTGAACTAAATGATGTTATGAATTAGTTTGAGATGGATTTCTCAATTAATATTCTGACCTAAATGATTTCCCACATGTTGACTATATGCACAATTTCATTACATGCATGGAATATATGTTTTTGAAGATTTGCTTAAGTTAAGTGTTATAACATGTGTTAACATGCTCACATGATTGTATTTCAATTCCGATGCTCTTACATAAATTGCTGATGTGATTCCATAAGTTTTTGGGACTAGACTTAGTCCAGGCGGTCGGTAACCGAGCGAATTCGTGGCTGACTGGTCATAGCCACGAACGACGCGTCGATGAACGCGATTCGTGTTTGGAGTTGGCGGCAGTGGTTAGGCCACGCGAAGTGTTTTACGCACTTCATGGCGCTCGACTTGAGATGCGATCGCGCTAGTCGAGCCCGTTAAGCAACCCGACTGGCCGATGTATGTTCACTTTGTATGAGTCATAACTGCTTGAACCTAGGGTACTGAACTTACCATTGTAAACCCTGTTAACCATGGTACCTTGATCCACGAAGACTCATGAGCCGGACATGGTGGTATGGGACACCGTGGTCGAGCTGTCGGCCTACGCTGGGGCCACAAATCTCCCCGTAGTGACCAGTGAGCACCTAGACTCGTGAGCAGATTATGGTGGTATGGGACACTATATTCTAGCTGTCGGCCTACACTGATCAGGCGACGAGTCCTTTGTAGTGACCGCGAGCGTATTCTGAGTCCACGGGAGGCGACGACCCTTCCGTTGCAGTAGAGTACGGTAGGCCTGTATTGATAAGGTGATGGGGGAGCGGTGCAACGAGTGCGAGCAACAGCCCTGGCAGCCCTTGCAGTGACCTACGAAATATACATCGTATGAGATTACTAGGAGTGACGACCCTAGACAGGATCTGTGTTGGGATTGATACAAGGAAAGTACCTTAGTTTCCCAATCCTGCTGTTTGAATGGACTAATAACAACTTGGAAATCATATCACCATAGCATTGCATGTGCCTGGAAGATGTGGAGCACTCTAGGGAGTGTGGCATGCTGCGGTCGTAAGATGTTGCCGTATGAGGGAGATCGTCAGTGAGGGCATACATCACGTCATGTCATCTTGCATTAACAACAGTATTAGGATTGTCTGATTTACTGCTTTACTATTATCGCATGATTGAATTGTGAACATGCTAATCTTTGCTCTATGATTCCACTGAGTTGATCACTCACTCCCACGTTACGGGATGGTGTTTACAACACCCACCAGACCCTGTTGTAGATGCAGGTGAGGCTGAGATCTAGGAGGTGGAGCCAGACTTTGACGAGGACCAGGACGAGTTCTCGTACATGCAGTATCACGATGGCTTCGCGTAGGCGACCTGGATCGATGGGATTTCAGTGGGACCATTTTGGATATTTATTTTGTTCATGTATATTATATGAGACTCAGAGATGTAGTCATACTTTGGAGACAGATGAGATTTACTTTGTTTTTTCATACAGTGATATATATATTGTTTAGTCTTCCGCTTGCTTTTATCACTGGATCTGAAGTATGAATTGCAGTTTTGGTATACTTTTACTCATGCGAATGCTTTAAATCAGACAACATTGAATCATAATCATTTTTTGTTGCATAAGTGACGGTCTGGAACTCGGGAGTTGAGTTTATACACGACCCCCGATTTTCAGGGTGTTACAATAGGGGTTTAGGGACTTTCAACCCAAGGGGCACATCATCCCCTACTATTTCCATAACCCGAGTCATCATCATATATGTACATTTCATTGTCCAGATCTAACTCATGTTATACGGCATGACTGTGGTATTTTGATCATTATGTATGTCATGATTATATATGAATTCAAGCAACCATGATAAGGCATACGTTCAAGTGCATATGGTATGCATATAATTCCATGAGTTTAAGGTCTGCTTAATCTTTAAGCCAAAAATGACATACAATCATCATGTGCCACTATCAACTATATTAATCCATAGTCATGTGACTAAACTGAAGAGGACATATCTTACACATAAACAATTGTATTGAAGTACACTTGCACATACCATCATTCCATGGTGTATGAGTATGATCAATATCAACATGATTAAGTAAATGAATTTAGTATGTTAGGAAGCGAAACAACATTAATCAAGATATTAAATCACATGCTTCTATTAACCACAATTACTGACATCACTAATATCATCCATCACTATCATAATCACGAGCATTAATTGTAATAAGAGTTGCACCATATCCTTCGCAAGATAAAAATTTCATCAGTGGCTTTAGCCCGACATGATTTTCTTCTATTGGAACCACATGGTTATACCCTAAATGGGCCTGGTTAATGAGTGGTGGTGACGCAAAGTACATGCACCAAGTGGTTATGAGATGAAAAACATAATTATAACATGAGCCACAGGATGGATGATGCTGGTGAAACTCATATAATGTAGAGGGCTTCACCTTCAAGTGAGTTGTTAGTAGGTTGGATTTACAAATAGTTATTGTAGCAATTCTACAATGGTTTGAAAGGAACAGGTAAACCTTATAAGATACCATGAGCTCTAAGTTGAGCAGATAGGGTATATAATATACACATAAGAGTTAGTCACGGTTGGATAATGCGGGTTTGTCTCATACAACGTAGTGGGTCCTACTTTCAAGTGGCACTGTAAGCAGATGGGTTCACAAGTGTTCGAATGTTATATGTTCAATTAACACTATTTCATATCGGCTGACTTATTTAGGATTTGGATCTAGATCATTTTGAAATCATGTTCTAGAATTAGCTAGCCTAATGAATAAATGGTGAAATATGTCATACTTACATCAAGGTAGGATCCATAATCAATCTAGCACACATCTTAAATTCACATACCCAAGAGGTTACACCATCAGCATAGTTCACAAGTCTAAGTAATCACACAATTCTCAAATGCCCACATGGTCTTATGGCCACTCCATCATCAGAAGTCCATATGGTTGAGTGGCCACACAAATGTCACTCTACTTGCCATTAATAAATAATTTAAGGTCGCATGGTTACTTATCATAACTTATACATTTATGGGCAACTACTTTATTAAGCTCCCACATGGTCAAGTTGCCAATACCATAATTTCACTTGGTTGAGTGGAAGTATAATTAGTATCATGGTCTAGTGACCACATCTCAAAGCATCCAAAGCACAATCACAAGCATACCCACTATTCCCGGTTACACTAACTCTTAAACTGTAACCACTCAATACTTCATATGGAGAATGACTCAAATTCGGTGTCACATGATCAAGAGGCCAAGAACTAGTTTTCATCACATCAGATATAGTTTAGTGGTCCCCGCATCTACCTCACCTGTGAACGTAATGTAAAGGTTGTATTTATGTCGCATGACACTCTTATCAAGTTGTATAATCTAGCATATATCATAATTCTCATGACTAAGAGAACATGCACGTACAACCCAATTGTTCATGGTGTGGGTGACTATGACTATGCCCATAAGCACGTGGTCATGTCATTGGGTGGTCACCAATGCCACCTTATTTCATGTAATTGGTTGGCCTTGTGTGCATTTCACAATCATACGGTTAGACAACTACATATACTCCACAATTGCATATGATTAGGTGACCTTACATACGTCACATGTCCATATGATTAAGAGGCCAAACACTTATATCTCACCCTTACACTGGATTAAGCGATCATTCACACATCTCACAAACATAAGATTAGAAACTAAAAATCACCATTTTTGTGCAAGCGAATGGGTCATACAAGATCACAAGATCGCACAGGTAAGTGGGCCACACAAATCACCAGTTCATTGGTTCAAGTGTGCAAGGGAATTTCAGCTCAATTGATATCTTCGTGTTTTCAGTTAATCTAATGGCGGATTACTTTTGTATGGTTCAGATGGCATATAAACATAATAGTGGGGCACACAACAACCCCAACAAACTTCGATGGCAAATAAACTTTATAGTGGGTCCCATATGGTGAGCTCACTTAGTTTTGGGTGACAAATAAACATTAAAGTGACCCTAAGGAGGTTTGCCACATTGGAGGGTTACAATCTATGCAACATAAATGGACAGGTTGGATCTCTCCTAATCATCAAAGTGGACCCTCGAAGGTCTCAACTATGGGCAATTTGGGCTTGCCCAAATGGGTGGGTCCCATTGATGTGGTAGGGCCACACTTATTAGGTTTGCAAAAGCTGATACCTAGTGTGGATCTAACATAAATATTGTGGTGAAATTCTACGAGGTCTTAAGGACAGACATTACAACAACATTGTTTCTTTGGCGCCAAAATATACAAATGGTTTGGATGTAGCTTATACATCACAATGGGTCCTGCAGTCTGGTGGGGCCTACATGGGTATCAAAATGAGCTCCTACTTATCCTCATTTATTATTTTTATTATTATTTTTTTTCTTAAATACAGGTCTACATATCCTTATTAACAGGTTAGATGTCAAGTATAACAATATAGTGGCCTATTGGAATTTACAATGACGGACCTATAATCCACTACAATTGTGGTGTGATCCACCTTGACGCGTGTCAACCCTCAACACCATCAGTCAAATGCACCAATCCATGGTGGGCCTGGGACTTAAAATCAAGTCAATATGTGGTTTGTGTGGGGTCATACCACACGCAAAAGTTGAGGGGATTACTCTCCATTAAAACATTTACAATTATTTGATGGGCCCACCAAGGCGTGGATCACAAATCTAGTCCATCCATTATGTGTGTCCCACTTGGTAAGGGGTCAGGCCAAGTTTCATATCTATCCAAACTTAAGTTGGGGCCTAGCAAGTTCTTTTGGTCTCCAAGTTGTACCAACAGTTCAAAGTAGATCAAAGTTACATAGGTCCCATAATGATGTATTTATTATGTCTACACTGTTCATCTAATTTTACGGATGATTTTAAAAGAATTTTTTTTAAGGAATGAATCATATCCAAAGATTATCTGAACCTCACCACAAACAATAGTAGAGATAATGATTTCATCGTTAAACAGTCTACAGGGCCCACCTTAATGTTTATTTTCCATCTAATTTGTTCATAAGGTCATAGAGACCTGAATTAAGGGGAAAACTAATTTCATATTGGTCCAAAACTTCTATGACCCAAAAAGGGTTCCAATGGTAGACATTCAATCCTGCTGCTTTTGCAGTGTGGCCCACTTGATAGTTAGATCAATCTTATTTTATTTTTTATTTTTATTTTTTTCTCAAGCCTTAAGACAAACTCGCCAAATGAATGGACTATTTGGATACAACACATACCTCATGATCAGATTCCAAATTTTTGTATTTTATTTTTTTTATTTATTTATTTATTTTTAATGGTGTGGACCACCTGAGTTCTGTGTAAGGCTAATTTTTGGGGATGACCCATTTTTAAACAGGACCCATCAAATGCGCGATGCTGATGTTCAATATACATCATGGTGGGGCCTGTGGTGGGGCCCACATCAAGACGATCCAGTCCATTTGTTATGTGCGTCCCACGTGGTGGAGGGGTCAGTACAAGTTTCAGATGCATAAAAATTTCAAGTGGGTCCTAGCAAGTACTTTTATATGTTTTAGCATGTCTTCACATGATTTTTGATTGTGTGGCCTACCAGAGAACTGGATTAGCTTCATTTTTCGGCTCAATGCCTAAAATGAGATGGAAAATTGGATGGATAGCGTAGATTAAATACATACATTATGGGTGGGGCCCATTGTGGACCCACAGCCCCAACCTCTCTTCACTAAGCAGCTGGTCGCTACTTGCTGTAGCATCCCCTGGACGCTGGCAGCAATTAGCGCCCACTCTCTCGTGCTTTTTTTTCTAATGTGGTGTGCATACGTGTGTGTGTGAGTGTGTGACTAGCCCAATGGGCTACCCTTTGGGTGGTTTGGATGGCCTACAAAATTTTTAGTGGGGCCCAGAATCAATGGGTCCCACATAAAGTTTATAAAAAAATAATTTATTTTCATTGTTATTCTTTTACACGTATTCTCCCATGAATCCACACCATTAAACACATCATTTTCATCATATCATTACCATTATTGATCATATTTTTATATGTACTCTCCTACATATCCACACCATTGATCACATCATTATCATCAACAGCATCTCCACCATACAAAAACACAATAAAAACAAAATAAGAATGAGTAGGGTGGGTGTAGTCACCTTAATGGATTAGATGCAGTGGTTGAGACGGATGGAAGGGATGGGATTGATGGAGTTGATGGCCCACCAAGATCACTCCTCTCTCTCTCTCTCATGAGTTAAAAAAATGATGAAATGCTAAGGGATGGAAGGTATTTGTAGAGAAATTCATAAAAATTTGGTTAAGTTAGGGTAATGTGATTAATATTAGCTTAGGCTAGGATTATGAAAATTAATTTATGATTTGTAATTAATGGTGGGTTAAAGGAGCATGGGATGGCATGGTGTGATGATGTCACACATGAGCTGTGGCATGGAAAAGAGTTAACTTGAGGTGTACATGAGAGATGGGAGGTATGGGTGTGTGATATCACACACATGGGTAAAGATTCTCTCACCCATGTGTGGCATGTGCATGTGTGTATTACATGTGTTATGCACATGTGTGGAGTAGAGTACATGGCGCCTTGCGCACATGATACACTAAATATTCTTCATAGCGTATCTCACAAACGAAGTATCGTATAGACGCACAGGTGGTACCTACACGATCATAGTGATGGGGCGGCTGATATGAGATAGGTTTCAAGATTTTGGAGTCCCAGTCAGTTGGGTGTGTACTATAAACGGCCAATCCAGGTCTAACTAAGGGCATCAATCATCGTGTACATATGCATAGGAAATGGTACGGAATGGAGAGGGTGTTACTCCATCCCTTTTACAACACCCACTCCTCTCTCATTCTCTCTACCATTTCTCAAGCTTCCATGAGAGGAAAGTTCTAAGGAGGAGTCAAGTGTGGCCAGCCTATGATCTCAGCATTTAACCCTTCAATTCTCATCGTCCTCCATCAAAGAGGAAGTGTAGGAGCTCGAGAGATCAAGGAGCCTAGAAGAAGTGGAAATTGGTGGGTGATCTTGGGATTTCCACCGTTGATTTCTATTTAAGGGCCCACCCGTGGTAGGACCCACTTGATGTATGCATTGAATTGAGTAAAGGGAGGGCCCATAGTAGTAGGGTCCCTCCCCTTCACACGTCTCTCTCTCTCTCTCTCTCTCTCTCTCTCTCTCTCTCTCTCTCTCTCTCTCTCTCTCTCTCTTATGTGGAGCCCACCTGATGATACACTTATGATGATCCAGACCGTCCGATTGCGGGACCTGCCTTGCTGCCCGTTCTTAGGTAAGCTTGGATGATGAGGAAAAAAAAAAATATATATATATATATATATATATCAATTTGATCTAGCTATGGTGGGCCACATACACATGGGACCCACCAGATGCAAGTGCCTTATCCAAGCCATTTGTCCATTGCCAGGACATAAGGCCCCTTGATGGTGTGTCCCAGTTAGGTCGTTCATTCGCTAAACATCCAGGATACTGGATGGATGGGTGAAAATAAATATATATATATATATGTGTGTGTGTGTGTGTGTGTGTGTGTGTGTGTGTGTGTGTGTGTGTGTGTGTGTGGACCCCACCTTGATGGTGCCATCTCCACCGTCTAGACCTTAAACTGTTGAGCTCATGTGATGTATGTGTTTATGGTGGGACCCACCCCACATGTGGGATAATTGGTGTACCTCCCACCATCTATATAGTTGCTGTATTACGTCAACAAGTTCTGTGGGGCCCCTATGTGATGTAAGTGTTGTATCCTCATCGTCTACATGGACGGTGGTGCCTGCCCATTATGTATGTTTTAATCCACGTCGTCCAGTCCGCTGGATGTGAGGCCCACCTTGATGTATGTGTTTCATATCCATGTCGTCCATTTATTTATTACTGGAGGCAAGGCCCACTTGCTGGATGTAGGGCCCACCTGCCATATGTGCAGGCCCAACTTGCCATATGCGTAGGGCCCACCTTATTGTATAGTAGGCCCACCTGTTGTGTAGGCCCATTGTGATGTAATTGAGGCCAAGATGTTGAGGCCCATTAAGATGTATTTGAAGCCCAGATAAAAGGCCCATTATGATGTACTTGAGGCCCAGATAAGAGGCCCATTGTGATGTATTTGAGGCCCATGAGTGAGGCCCAATGTGATGTATGTGAAGCCCTTATGTGAGGCCCAATGTGATGTATATGAGGCCAATGTGATGTATATGGGGCCCATGAGATGCAGCCCATTGTGATGTATATTAGACCCATGTGAGAGGCCATTGTGATGTATATGTGGCTCATGGGATGTGGCCCATTGTGATGTATACAAAACCCATATGATGAGGCCCAATGTGATGCATATGTGGCCCATGAGTGAGACCCATCGTGATATATATTAGGCCCTTTGTTTGAGGCCCATCATGTTATGTATGAGGCCCTTGTGTGAGCCATAGGCCAACTATATGTTTGGCACTATGTGGGTAACTCCTTGGGAGCAATGTTGGTTAAATATTCACATTGATGGGCAATGGTGGTTAAATTCCACGTTGTAAACCTCCTTAGAGCCCATTACTAAGACCATTTCCATCTTCTCTTATTAGGCTATCCTAATTCGTTAGGCCTACCTTGATGTTAGTGATACCCATTGAGCTACCCAAGCTATTGGGCCCCCATTGATGATGGTGCCTTACACCATGCCATGTAGAATTACCCACACCTTGGAGCGCACCTTGTATATATATTGGGCCCCATAGGGAAGTCTAGTTTATTACGCGATAGAGAAGGTAAGGAAGCCCACTTATTGTACTTAGACTCAGCTTTGCCCTCGGTGGGGCATATTGTGACACTCCGTCACTGTTGCACAAGGGGATGGGCACATGTGGGCAGACACTGATGTGGGCGAGGCCTAAGGGCCTGGGCGAGCTACCAGTGATTGGCAAGCTACTGTGCACACAGTGAAGGCAGAACTTTGTCCCACGTCGGAGGCATCGTCTGATGTTGTGGTGGCTATAAGTTGGATTCCTTCCTTAACTGTTGTGATGTGTTTTAAATTAGTGAACTTTGACAAATTAGTATATATCATCCCTTTCCATAGACGAAAGGATATGCAGTATCAAGTCTGGTGTATCCACTGTTTAGAGCCTATCTTGATATTTGGACTAGAACTGTCATCCTTATATGAACCCCATCATTCGTATGTATGTTGTGAGGGATGATTGATTAAAGCATATGCCATTGGACTAAGATGTTTATGGGACTCATTTTGAGACAGAGTTTCCCCCACATGATCACATGATACGCGTAAGTTTGATGCATAGCCTAGATACGGCTAACGGTATTTGTGGACTCGTCAAGATTTTCGTATTGCATTTCATCCTCAATGTATGATATTGGGCTTGCTATGTCTCCGCATTGTATAGTTGATCTACAATGCTTCCTCAATATATGATATTGGCTTTTTTATTTTTACATCACATAGCCTGGATAAGGATGATGATATTTATGGACTTACCAGCATGTTTTCGCATTGCTCTGATATTGCATACTTAGCACTTACCTTACGCACATACTTACACCACCCTCTAAGCTTTTTATAAGCTTATGCATGATCGATGCGTACATGTGGCATTGGGTCACAGCAGTATTGAGTTTGGTACATGCAGCTGTCTTTTAGAACTTTGATTATAGATATATGTATTTCCCCTTCAGCATTATAATCAACTGTTTATATTAGTAGATATGTGATGATGATGTTGCTTTTGTGATTTGGGTAAACTTGTGGTTATATTTTTTACGAGATAAATGTACGTTGAAAAATTCTCCTTGTACGATTTCAGGATCGAAATTTAGCGTATGGGCATTGGGAGACGAGAATGGGGTACTACGAAGGCTGTCAGCATTGGATTTGGTGATCGAAAATTCTGTGAGCCCGGTTTCTGAGTTTGGGGTATGACAAAAGTTGGTATCAGAGCATAACTTGAGAATACCTGAGGATAACATCATATATCTGCTGATAGCTACCTTACACTCTATAATGGCTAAGAACTTAGAATGATTAGGTTCCCAAGTTCGAATAACATAGATATTTTCTGATATAGCTCCCCATCTTTTTGTAGATTGATTGTGCTTTGTATTTTATCTTTGATATATGTTATGCAATGGCATGTTTTCTCTTCCTTCTTGTTTTAATCTGCGTGATAGTAAATTTTGAGGATAAAATTTTTATTTGGGGGAGAGTTTAAAGGCCCGTAGCCTAGTTCGTACCGTTCTTTAGGATCTCGTGGTCCTCCGGGTCAAATTTCGGCAACCCACAACCTATAATCAGCATTTGCGCGCGAATATAAGTCGTATCCTTTACATTGGAGTCCGTTCGACTCAAAACTTATACCCTAGCGACCGTGTCGTCGCCACGTATTGTGTACTAATGTGATACCTAGTCCAAGAGTTGTGGGCCCATATTTATTTTGAGAAAAAATGTAACGCATTGCAAAATCTAAGAGAATCTCTACCAAACATCACATCAATCAATTAAGTATAACCCATTCCTCTCTTACCAACAATGCATGAAAACCCATACCTCTCCCATTCCCAAAGTCAACCAAGCCTTTCCCCTCTTTACAACACTCATTCCTCTCATCCCATCTCTCTTACAACACCCTCTCCTCTCTCATTCTCTCTACCATTTCCCAAGCTTCCATGAGAGGAAAGTTTTAAGGAGAAGGAGCTAAGTGAGACCCATTTCCTACCCTAAGATCTCAGCATCTAACCCTTCAATTATCATCATCCTCCATCAAAGAGGAAGCATAGGAGCTCAGGAGATCAAGAATCCTAGAAGAAGTTGAAATTGGTGGGTGATCTTCGTGTTTTCACCATTAATTTCTATTTGAGGGCCCACATGTGGTGGGACCCACTTGATGTATGCATTGTATTGAGTCAAGGGGGGCCCATAGTGGCGGGGTCCCTCCCCTTCACACGTATCTCTCTCTCACACACACTCTCTCTCTATGTAAGGCCCGTATCATAGTCCGTACCATTCCTTAGGATCTCGCGGTCGTCCCAGTGAAATTCTGGCAACCCATACGCTTAGACAGTATTTGCATGTGACCCTGAGTCACACCCTTTCAACCCGAATCAGCTTGACTCACAACTTGTACCCTAGCGACCGCGGCATCGCCGTGGTTCCAACGCCTCATCTTGCATGCCGATGTGATACCCATGCCATGGTTGTGGGCCAGCATTTATTTCAAGAAAAATGTCACGCATTGCGAATTCTGAAAGAATTTCTGCAACCCATCACATCAATCAATTAAGTACACATCCCATCACAAGTCAAGTAACAACCCGTACCCTACCCATCTCTCTCCCATTCACAAAGTCAACTCTCTCTCTCTCTCTCTTTCTCTCTCTCTCTCTCCACCCATCCCTTTCTTACAACATCCATTCCTCTCATCCCATCTTTCTTATGACACCCTCTCCTCTCGCATTCTCTCCACCATTTCCCAAGCCTCCATGAGAGAAAAGCTTTGAGGAGAGTATAGATCAAGGCCCACTTCCTACCACCTAATCTCCCATCCTACCCATCCATACTTCATCATCCACCCTTAAAAAGTTAGCTTAGGAGCCAAGGATTATAAGGAGCTAAAGAAGAAGGCAATTAGTAGGTGTTTTGTAAGATTAGATTTCAATTTTTATGATGGACCAAGTGGGGCCTATCGATCGATGGTATGGGTCCCATTCAGGACCTATCTTGATGTATGTATTGATATTGCATTAGAGGCGCCCATAGTAACGGGGCCCCTCCATCACACCGTTCTCTCTGTCTCTCTCTCCCTCCTCATTTCATTTTTTTATGTGATGATATGTGTGGTCCATCTAATGTGTCCAACAATCTAACCTGTCCAAATTTTTGGACGTCCAGCAAATGGGGCCCGCCTTTCTGCCCATTTTTGGGTCAACTAGGATGAAGGTGAAACAAACAAATATCAGCTTGATCAAGTCTTGGTGGACCACGTCCCCGTGGAACCCACCAGATGGCATGATTCATCCAGGTCGTTCGTCGACTGGACATCTAACTGGCCTGGACAGATAAAAACACAAATATCAGCTCTTTCAAAAAAAAATAAAATAATAAAGGCTGGTGGGTCCCACATGTGTGGACCCACCTGATGTATACCTTTCATCCATGTCATCCACACCATCCACTATCTGGATGGTGGAAATTCACCTTGATGGGTGATTCCGTCCACACCATCCATCTGTGAGGATGACAGCAAGTTCTGTGGTCTCGGATCACAAGGCATGTTTTATATCAAAATCGTTCATACGTGTGGGGCCCACACATGATGCATATCTAACCGTTCAGTGGTCTAGACAGTGGGGACCACCATGATTTATGTGTTTTACGCCCAGGCCATCTAAGGCCTGGACGCTGGAGATCTTCAAAACCAATATATATATATATATATATATATATATATATATATATATATATATATATATATATATATATATATATATATATATATATATATATATATATATATATATATATATATATAATTATTATATTATATATGTGGTGGGCCCATGTGGGACCCACCTGATAACGGATTGGCTAGGGTACCTCACACCAACTATATAGCTGATGTAGTGACGTCAACAAGTCCGTGGGACCCACCAGATGTATGGGTCTAATCCACACCGTCCAGATGGCTGGACAGTGGGACCCACCACAGATGTATGTGTTACATCCAAACTGTCCATCCAAATGGCTAGCTCATCTTAAGGTTTGAGAGGTAGATTCGTATATCAGGTGGACCACATTGTAGAAAATAGTGGAGAATTAAATGGCTACCATTAAAGCCCTTTTGGTATCCCAAAAGTTTTGGACCAATATGAAATTTGTTTTTCCCTTTAATTCAGGTATTTGTGACCATACGAACATATTGGATGGAATATAAATGTGATGGTGGGCCCTGAAAATTTTTAAGGAGGGAAAATCATTATCTCCACTGCTAATTGTGGTATAGTCCAAACGATTTGCCGATATGATTCATTTTTTTAGGAAATGCTCTAAAATGATTTTTAAAATTGATGAGTTGTGTAGATGGTGCGGCCCATTGATGCGACCCACTTGATGTATTTGTGGTCCATGAGTGAGGCCCTATATGATATATATGTATCCCATGTGTGAGGCCCAACGTGATATGTATGAGGCCCATATGGTGAGGCCCAATGTGATGTATATGTGGCCCTTGAGTGAGGCCCATTATGATGTATATTAAGCCCTTGTTTGAGGCCGTGGGCTACTATACGTGTGGCTCTATGTGGGCTACTCCTTGGGAGCAATGTTGGTTAAATGTCCACATTGATGGGCAATGATGGTTAAATATCCACATTGAGACCTTTCCTTAGGCCTTGTTAAGTCAATTCTCATCATTGTCTAAGTAGATTAACCCAAATCATTGGGCTCCATTGATGTTGCATGGTCCATCATTGCCATAGACGGATGACTCTGTGCTATAGGATTTGGCATATCCACTGCCGAGGGCCAATCTTAATATTATGGTTTAGATTGGTTGTTTATCTATGGACCCCGCCTAGCATATAGGATGATTATTAAGGCTGATTATTGATACTGATTATCGATACTAGTTATCGATATCGATTACGAGTATGCTTAGCATATCATCATGATACATGCCCATACGCATCATTTGCATGCTTAATATTATATATGGTTGCCCATTGCATATGTCATTGGCCAGGTTGTTATGAGACTCCCTGATAGGCAGAGATTGTCTCACATGAGTGCACGACATGCGCAGGATTGATGCATGAGTGGATTATATGAATCATGCATCTTGTATTATGTATTGTGATTAATGTATGCCCTAGTAACATTAAGGTCGTAGCCTCCACAGGCATATTGTGGATGTCAGGATTGGACACTGAAAATACTATTATTAGCATCGGGGCACCATACATGTCCCTAGGTAAAAAATTTTAAACCCGATGGTACGAGAGGATGACTCCAACGTCGAGACAGAGTGGATACATGAGCGTACGAGGGTCGAATACCAGGAAACTGCATCTCTCACTGTGTCATAGTCGATTGGAAGGGGGTGTGGCTTACCCGGACGAGGGTAGGGGTAATTTCTAGGCCGAGTATGACCAGCTTGTAAATGGGTCCGCTATCGATATGCTGGATAGGTATTGGTAGGATATTGGCTAGGCGGATAGTGAGGTTTCTTACGCTCACCTAGACTGCGTGCCTGAGGAAGGAAAAGTGCCATTTGGAGTGTACTAAACCCCGATGATTATCCAGAGTGAAAACTGTACTGATATATGATGCTCTAGTGATGAGCTGCATTGATATGTGGTTCGGATGAGTATGCTTGAGTTGTATCTCACATCGCATGACCTTGGTATGGCTGACATCATGGCCTCAATATGGCCGATAACATTAATGCCTTGCATCGCATGGCCTTGGTATGGCCAATAGCATTCATGCCGTGCATCGTACAGCATTGGTACGGATGTAGTATTCATGGACTAATCAGCATGATTCCGTATTATTGTTTTATTGCATTTTGAGCACACTTATATTATGCACACACTCTCACCACCCTCTAAGCTTTCTATAAGCTTATGCATGATTGATGCGTGCAAGTGACACCAAGACACATCTGTAGCTTACTAGGAGAAGGAGTGTGTAGTCGAGCTTCAGGAGTTTCTGTTACTATTATCATTGTATTTTCCTTTATGTTCATTGTAATTTGAAGTTTTTTATCGTAGCGGATTTGTGATGGTGTCATAGTTATTGTTCATGTGTTATGCTTATTACGAAATAAATTCATGATAAAAAATTCTCCTTGTAGGATCCCAAGATCAGAATCTAGTATATGGGTGCTAGGAGCCAAGAATGGGGTACTACGGAGGCTGTCGACGCCCGGTTCGGCGATCGAAAATTTTGTGAGCCCGATTTCCAAGTTTGGGTCATGACAAAAGTTAGTATCAAATCATAACTTAGGAATAACTATGAACAACATCACAAGTCTGTTATGAACTTAGGACAATTAGATCCTGAGTGTGTAACCGTCCAATTTAGTTCCCTAACGTGCATGCCTTCAAAAGTTCTCAAGGTTGATAAGTGCCTTTGTTCTTTCCTATAGGACATGCTGCCCAAGAGAGTGACCTGAGTGACTCCCGCTCCACCACCTGAGGGTCCTGCTCTACCACCTATGACTCCCACTCCACAACCAGAGATCTCTACTCCCTAACTTGAGGATATCATTCCTCCACTTGAGACCGGTGTAGATCTGACCGTACCCGTGAATGCCTCCCAGTTACAACAAATGTTGCAGGTTATGATGACTTCCCTTTAGGAGCAGGGCAGGAACCCCATTGTTTCACCAACCCAGACGAGCAGGAACATCTGACACCCTTCATAAAGAGTTCTGACAACTCGATCTCCCGCGTTTCCAGGGCAAGTCAGATCCGACAATAGCCGAGAGATGGCGCTCCGAGGTGGAGAAGATTTTTGATACGATGGCATGTATGACCCAGTAGCGGGTCCAGTTAGCCGTATTTCTTCTCCAGGTGAGGTCAACCACTGGTGAACCTCCGTTACCTGTGTTGCACAGACTGATTTCATCTGGACATGGGAGGATTTTATAGATCAATTCGGATAGCAGTACTTTCTCGACCACATTCGTCGGCAGGGAGTGTTAGAGTTCGAGACCTTGGTGCAGGGAGACATGTCTATGGCGTAGTATGTGACTCATTTTATGGCGATATCGAGGTTTACTCCGTATTTAGTTGATAATGAGGAGCGAAAGGCCCGTCGTTTCGAGAACAGTTGCGTTACAGTCACTAAGGTTGTGTTGTTGGGCATGAGCTCTCGACTTTTCTGGCATTAGTACAGAAGGCTCATATTATGAGACTGAGTGGGCCGGCGCATAGAGTGACCGTGATCAAAGGAGAGACCGAAAAAGGCACGCCCCATCCGGTAGCTCCCAGCAGCAGAGCGTCATCAGCAGTAGAGGCACACAGGCCCCCCAGCTGCAAGAGCACCATTAGCACTAGCGACACCTCCAACGCCACCCCAGGGGCCATTTACAGGGACTTATTTTGGATGTGGTGGGATAGGGCACTACATGTGTGAGTGCCCCCCGCCCTCAATAGTAGCAGTAGCCAAGAGGGTCACCGCAACAGTAACCCCAGCAACAGCGACCGTAGCCACCTCAATTGTCGAGGCCCCAGCAGCAACAAAGACAGCAGTATAGGCCACCCCAGCGGCAACAGTAGTAGCACCCTCAGAGGGTACAGGCACCTCCCCAGCCAGCTCAAGCTAGGTTTTATCTGGCTCAAAAGGACCCGCAGTCTTCCAGAGGAGTTGTCGAGGGTATTCTCTCTATCTTTTATGCATCGTCCGAGTTTTATTTGATTCTAGTGCCTCACATTCTTTTATGTTTGAGGGATTCTATCATTCAAATGGATTACCGACAGAGTCTGCTCGTGAGGGGTTGACTATATCGATGCCCTTGGGGAAGACTATAGTGTTGGGCCTATTTTGCTCACTTACCCTGTTCTGGTTGGTGATATCTTTTAACCCGCTGACTTGTTTGTGCTGCTAATATCAGATTTCGATGTCATCTTGGGTATAGATTGACTAGCTGAGTACTACGCCATATTAGACTGCTCTGTGAGAATAGTCACATTCTGTATACCAAGCTTACAACAGTTTCAGTTCGTTGTCGAAGCCAAAGGAGAGTCATTATCTTGTTTGATGTCGTATGCCATAGAGGAGCCCATAGTAGCGAGCATTGATCAGTTGCCAGTGGTTCGTGATTTTTCCAATGTATTCCAAGAGATTCTGGGATTGTTGTCATGCAGCATATTGAGTTTCATATTGATCCTGTGCCTGATACTGCGCCTATCTCGAAGGCCCCGTATTATATGACACTGATGGAGTTATGAGAGTTGCAGAAGCAGTTAGATAAGTTACGAGCGTGAGGCTTCATCCGTCCAAGCAGTTCACCATGGGGAGCACCGGTACTCTTTGTCAGGAAGAATGATAGCTTGTTGAGGCTCTGTGTGGATTATTGCGAGCTCAATTGAGTCACGATTAAGAACAAGTATCCACTCCCAAGGATAGACAATTTATTTGATCAGATATAGGGTACATAGTTCTTTTTGAAGATTAACCTACATTCCAGCTATAATCAGATTCGGGTCCGAGAGGAGGACATCCCGAAGACAGCTTTCAAGACATGTTATGGTCATTTTGAGTTTCAAGTCATGTCATTTGGATTGACCAATGCTCCCGTTGTCTTCATACAGTTAATGTATAAGGTCTTTCGTCCGTATCTTGATCAGTTTGTTGTGGCATTCATCGATGACATTTTGATACACTTAAGGACCCTTGAGGAGCACGTGCAGCATTTGGAGATTATGTTGCAGACCCTCTGTGCCCACCAGCTATATGAGAAGCTGCAAAAGTATGAGTTTTAGCAGGAGGACGTGAAGTTCCTCAATCACGTGGTGATGAGGGAGAGTGTCGCAGTGGACCCCTTAAAGGTTGAAGCAATGTGTCAGTGGGGCCAGCCCACGAACACGTCCGAGATCCATAGTTTTCTTGATTTTACATGCTACTACCAGTGTTTCATTGAGGGCTTCTCCTACATTGTAGTCTCATTGACCAGGTTGACTCAAAAGGGCAAAGAGTTTGTTTAGAGCGACGCCTGTAAGCGAGCATTTATGGAGCTGAAGGAGAGCCTCACATCCGCTCCTGTCCTCACTCTTTCCTCTAAGAGTGATGGATTCGTTGTATTTACCGATGCCTCGCATATTTGTTTGGGTGATGTCCTGATGCAGCATAGGAGGCCAGTGGCTTATGCGTCTCTCCAACTCTAGGTTCATGAACTGAACTACCCCACGCATGATTTAGAGCTGGTAATAGTAGTCTTCGCACTGAAGGTGTGGAAGCACTATCTTTATAGGGTTAAGTTCGAGCTCTTCTCTAACCACAAGAGCATGAAGTACCTATTCTCTCAATTCGAGCTAAACATGAGGTAGAGGCATTGGATGGAGCTCCTGAAGGATTATGATTTTAATCTCCAGTACTACCTAGGAAAGGAAAACGTGGTGACGGATGCCCTTAGCCATCAACCACGAGACCTGGTGGCACACATGATGATTTAGGAGTGGAGGATACTCAAGGATATAGCAAAGTATGACTTCGAGTTTGGTCTGCAGTCTTCTATCATTCAGCTATCGTGTCTATCGATTTAATCCTCTCTTGTTTCAAGGGTGATCGAGGCTTAGAAGACAGACGAGTCATTATAGGGTTACCGAGCAGAGGCCACATCCGAAGAGCAGGCAGATTGGCAGATTGGTTCAGATGGTGGACTTCGCTTCAGAGGCCGATTATGTGTCCCGGATATTCCTGAGTTGCACAGAGATCTTATGATCGAGGCACATCGATCGTGATTTTCTATCCACCCTAGCTCGATGAAGATGTATCGAGATATGAGGTGACAATATTTTTTGGCGGGGATGAAGCGTTAGATCGTTAATTTTTTCACCGAGTGTGACACATGCCAGTGTGTCAAGGCCGATCATCAGAGACCCCCTAGTCCATTGCAGCTGTTGAGCATCCCAATATGAAAGTGGGAGCACGTTTCGACAGATTTCATTATGGACTTATCAGGGACTCAGCGTGGTCATCACGCCATTTGGGTTGTCATGGATCACCTGACGAAGTCGGTATATCTTCTTGCGATTTGAGTCACTTGGTCTTTGGACTAGCTTACGAGGTTATTCAACGAGGAGATTGTGAGACTGCGTGGCTTTCCAATCTCGATCAGTTCTAACCAAGACCTAAGATTCACGTCTCAATTTTATGGGAGCTTTAAGAGAGCTATGGGGTCTATTTTGCAGCTCAGCACCGCGTATCATCCGTAGACCAATGGGTAGACTGAGTGGATCAACCACATCCTTGAGGATATGCTTCAGGCCTGCGTGATTGACTTTGGAGCTAATTGGGATGATCATCTTCGATTGACTAAGTTCACGTACAACAACACCTATTAAGCGACCATTGGCATGGCTCCTTTTGAGACACTATTTGGCAGACCGTGTAGATCTCCTAATTGTTGGACCGAGGTTGGAAAGCGACATCTCCTAGGTCCTAAGCTTGAGCAGAAGACGTCAAAGGCCATCGGTATTATCAAGTAGAGGATGCGCACAGCTCAGAGCCGGTAGAAGAGTTTTATTGATTGCCGGCGTCGTCTTAAGGATAGAGTGTATCTCAAGGTCTCGCCCATGAAGGGCATAGTTCGATTTGGAGCGAAGGACAAGCTTGCCCCTATATTCATAGGACCTTTCGAGATCAATGAGATTGGTATTGTGGCTTATCGACTTGCCTTACTATCTCAGTTTTTTGGCATCCGTAACTTTTTTTATGTCTCTATGTTGAGGAAGTGTGGGTCAGACACTATTCTAGTGATTGACTGGCAACCGATGGAGGTTCGTGAGGACACTTCTTACATTGAGGAGCCAGTTCGTATTCTTGATCAGAAGGAGCAGGTCTTTCAGACCAAGGTCATTCCCTTGGTGAAGGTGCAGTGGGGTCACCATTCTGTTGATGAGGCATTTTGGGAGCGGGAGGCTGAATTTTGATAGTGCTATCCCCATCTCCTTGACGATTGATTATATGTTGTATCTTGTATGCTATCTCTAATTTTATATGATGATGATGTTATATTTCCCTTTTCCTTATGAGTTATGCATACTTGCGTGATAATATAAATTTTAATGATAAAAATTTTATTAGGAGGGGAAAGTTGTAAGGCCCGTATCATAGTTTGTACCATTCTTTAGGATCTTGCGGTCCTCCCAGTCGAATTCCAGTAACTCACGATGCGTAGACAGCATTTGCGTCGACCCTAAGTCGCACCCTGTTAACCCGAATCATCTCGGCTCGAAACTTGTACCCTATTGACCACACCATTTCTACAGTTCTAACGCCACGTTTCACGCGCCAATGCGATACTTAGTCCAGGAGTTGTGGGCCCACATTTATTTCAAGAAAAATGCTGCCCGTTGTGAATTCTGAGAGAATCTCTACAACCCATCACACCAATCAATCAAGTACACATCCCATCACAAGTCAAGTACCAACCCATACCCTACCCATCTCTCTCCCATTCCCAAAGTCAACTCTCTCTCTCTCTCTCTCTCTCTCTCTCTCTCTCTCTCTCTCTCTCTCTCTCTCTCTCTCCACCCATCCCTTTCTTACAACATCCATTCCTCTCATCCCATCTTTCTTACAACACCCTCTCCTCTCGCATTCTCTCCACCATTTTGCAAGCCTTCATGAGAGAAAATCTCTAAGGAGAGTAAAGATCAAGGCCCACTTCCTACCACCCAATCTCCCATCCTAGTCATCCATACTTCATCATCCACCTTTAAAGAGTTAACTTAGGAGCCAAGGATTCTAAGGAGGTAAAGAAGAAGACAATTGGTGGGTGTTTTATAAGATTAGATTTCAATTTTTATGATGGACCAAGTGGGGCCTACCGATTGATGGTATGGATCTCATTCGGGACCCATCTTGATGTATGTATTGATGTATGTATTAGAGAGGCCCATAGTGGCAAGGCTCCTCCATCACACCGTTCTCTCTCTCTCTCTCTCTCTCTCTCTCTCTCTCTCTCTCTCTCTCTCTCTCTCTCTCTCTCTCTCTCCCTCCCTCCTCATTTCATTTTTTATGTGATGATATGTGTGGTCCATATGATGTGTCCAAAATCTAAACCATCCAGATTTTTGGACGTCCAGCGAATGGGGCCCGCCTTACTCCCCATTTTTAGGCCAGCTAAGATGAAGGGGAAACAAACAAATATTAGCTTGATCAAGTCTTGGTGGGCCACGTCCCCATGGAACCCATCAGATGCCATGATTCATCTAATCCATTCGTCCGCTAGACATCTAGCTAGCCTGGACCAGATGAAAACATAAATATCAGCTCTTTCCAAATATATATATATATATAAAATAAAGGCTGATGGGTCCCACATGTATGGACCCACCTGATGTATACCTTTCAACCATGCCATCCACACCGTCCACTATCTGGATGGTGGAAATCCACTTTGATGTGTGATTCCATCCATAGCGTCCATCTGTGAGGACAAAGAAAGTTCTGTGGGCCTTGAGCACGAGGTATGTTTTATACCAAAACCGTTCATACAAGTGGGGCCCACACGTGATGCATATCCAACCATCTAGTGGTCTCGATGGTGGGGACCACCATGATTTATGTGTTTTACGTCTAGGCCGTCTAAGGCCTGGACGCTGGAGATCTTCAAAACCAAAAATATATATATAATAATAATAATAATATAATATTCTATATATGTGTTGGGCCCCATGTGGGACCCACCTACTGACAGATTCGCTGGGGTACCCCACACCAGCTATATAGCTGATGTGGTGACGTCAGCAAGTTTCGTGGGACCCACCAAATGTATGGGTCTAATCCACACCGTCCAGATGGCTAGACGATGGGACCCACCACAGATGTATGTGTTACATCCAAACTGTCCACCCAAATGGCGAGCTCGTCTTAAGGCTTGAGACTTAAAATGAGGTAGATCCATATATCAGGTGGACCACACTATAGAAAACAGTGGAGAATTACATGGCTACCATTAAAGCCCTTTTGGTATTCCAAAAGTTCTGGATTAATATGAAATTTTCTTTTTCCTTTAATTCAGGACTCTGTGACCATACGAATAGATTGGATGGAAAATAAACGTGATGGTGGGCCCTACAAATTTTAAGCAGCGAAAATCATTATCTCCACTGCTGTAACACCCTGAAAATCGGGGGTCGTGTATAAACTCAACTCCCGAGTTCCAGACCGTCACTTATGCAACAAAATGATTATGATTCAATGTTGTCTGAGTTAAAGCATTCACATGAGTAAAAGTATACCAAAACTGCAATTCATACTCCAGATCCAATGATAAAAGCAAGCGGAAGACTAAACAATATATATATCACTATATGGAAAAACAAAGTAGATCTCAACTGTCACTAAAGTATGAATACGTCTCTGAGTCTCATATACATATACATGAACAAAATCAAATGTTCAAAATAGTCCCACTGAAGTCCCATCAACCCAGGTCACCTAAGAAAAGCCATCATGGTACTGCATATACGAGAACTCGTCCTGGTCCTCGTCAAAGTCTGGCTCTGCCTCCTGGATCTCAGCATCACTTGCATCTATAACAGGGTCTGGTGGGTGTTGCAAACAACATCCCGTAACGTGGTAATGAGTGATCAACTCAGTGGAATCATAGAGCAAAGATTAGCATGTTCACAAATCAATCATGCGATAATAGTAAAGCAGTAAATCAGACAATCCTAATACTGTTGTTAATGCAATATGACATGACGTAATGTATGCCCTCACCGACGATCTCCCTCATACGGCACCATCTTATGACCGCGGCATGCAATCGACCCTCAAGTGCTCCACATCTTCCAAGCACATGCAATGGTATGGTGATATGATTTCTAAGTTGTTATTAGTCCATTCAAACAGTAGGATTGGGAAACTAAGGTACTTCCCTTGTATCAATCCCAACACAGATCCTGTCATACGATGTATATTTTGTAGGTCAGTGCAAGGGCTGTCAGGGTTGTTGCTCGCACTCGTTGCACCGCTCTCCCATCACCTTATCAATACAGGCCTACTATACTCTACTGCTACTGAAGGGTCGTCGCCTCCCGTAGACTCAGAATACGCTCGCGGTCACTACAAAGGACTCGTCGCCTGATTAGTGTAGGCCGACAGCTAGAATATAGTGTCCCATACCACCATAATCTGCTCACGAGACTAGGTGCTCACTGGTCACTACGGGGAGGTTTGTGGCCCCACCGTAGGCCGACAGCTCGACCACGGTGTCCCATACCACCATGCCCAGCTCATGAGTCTTCGTGGATCAAGGTACCATGGTTAACAGGGTTTACAATGGTAAGTTCAGTACCCTAGGTTCAAGCAGTTATGACTCATGCAGGGTGAACATACATCGGCCAGTCGGGTTACTTAACGGGCTCGACTAGGGCGATCGCATCTCAAGTCGAACGACATGAAGTGCGTAAAAGACTTCGCGTGGCCTAACCACTGCCGCCAACTCCAAAACACGACTCGCGTTCATCGACACGTCGTTCGTGGCCAAGATAAGCCGACTCGGTTACCGACTGCCTGGACTAAGTATAGTCCCAAACAATTATGGAATCACATCAGCAAATCATATGAGAGTATTGGAATTGAAATACAACCATATGAGCATGTTAACACATGTTATAACATACAACTTAAGTAAATCTTCAAGCACATACATTTCATGCATATAATGAAATCATGCATATGGTCAACATGTAGGAAATCATTTATGTCAGCATATTAATTGAGAAATCAATCTCAAACTATTTCATAACATCATTTAATTCAATACATATTAATACAAGCATTTATACAAACACATACACTACACACTTAAGTCTACATATAGTATGTCGACCCGAAGTGCGCAATTAGGCGAATCTCTTCGCCAAACTAATTATACACGTATTCCTAACATTCTAATGCGATAACAAACCATGTCAATCACATCAGAAAAATATGAATGAAATCAGTACTTCCTACAAATGACTAAAATGCCCTAAATCTCATATTCTTCGTTGATTTACGAAACAGGAAACAGATAGCATGTTGTACATGTCAAACGGCGATGCCGTCAATAATCTACTATTAAACGACATTGAAAGCATTGGAAACCGTCAATCAAAGCGTCTAAAATCCTCACCTTGTCTCTTATAAACGTGTGAATTCGAACGGAGCGTATACGCTTCGTCTACGGCGATAAGAGAACCTAATTTACGAGTTACGTCAGCTAACATGATATGAATCCTAGTAAACCTCAAATCAGTAACTTCTAGGGTTATTTCTTACCTGAAAATGTGGAGGAATCGCCGGCTGAGTGGTGGAAGTGTGTTGCTTAGGCACTTGCAACAGGTGGTGCAAAGGCGGGAAAATTCTCCTCCAATCTCTCTCACAAACTCTTACCTTTTCTCTCTCCCAATCTAGGGTTTCTCTCAAATCCGAAACAGCCCCGATTTGGATATGCCCTAAGTGAGGGTTTCAACCCCTTTTATAAGCTTAAAAATGCCCAAAATAGGCTCAGGTACAAAGTTTACTTAGGGCATATCCAAATCGGGGCTGTTTCGGTCCAAAAGATGATTTCTGGTGGTCCCCTGGCCGAACGCGATCGAACTTAAGCTCTTGCGTACAGGATCTAGCACGCATCAAGTTTTCAGTCCGGCAGGGTTCGCAGATCGCGCGTGGCGGACCAGTTTCAGTTCAGCGGTCACCGCACGTAGATCAGGGCTGCAAGTCTCATGATATGAAATAGAAATTTTTCCTGATCCGAGGGTGTAATCTGGCTGAATTCTGACGGTCAGAATGCTTAATACTGACACGTCAAGTCGTGTGCCAGATTTGAATTTCAAATTCCAAATCTGTCCCTATTCGCACTCTCTTCAGTCCGGGCTCAATGAAATAGCCTGTGGTTATCGGTTGGACTTGATTTTTGAAATGATTGTCAAGTCCAACAAGGCGGTTCTAACGGTCTAAGATAGGAGGTATCGGAATTTTGACGCGCGGTCTAGATCCAATATAAAATTTCAAAGTGGTCCAGAGAACAAACCTGCTTAGAGTTTGATTCGAGGTTATAGAGTTTTATAGAGTCATTAGTTCTACTCGATTTGGGTCTTGTAGAACGTATTTAAAGTGATCAGGGACTATTTCCCAGCTACTCTAGCGTTGCGCTAGCTAACTTACTCTTATTTTCTAAAGGAATTAATCCTACGCGATTTCTGGTCGAGTTGGTACTCGAGTCCAAGTACGGATTTTTCACGGGCGTTACAACTGCTAATTGTGGTATGGTCCAGATGATCTGTCAATATGATTCATTTTTTTAGAAAATACTCTAAAATGATCTTTAAAATAGATGAATGGTGTAGATGATGCGGCCCACTTGATGTATGTATGACCCATGAGTGAGGCCCGATATGGTATATATGTGGCCCATGTGTGAGGCCCGACGTGATATACATGAGGCCCATATAATGTGGCTCGATGTAATGTATATGTGGCCCTTAAGTGAGGCCCATTGTAATGTATATTAGGCCCTTGTGTGTGGCCATGGGCCACTATACGTGTGGCTCTATGTGAGCCACTTCTTGGGAGCAATGTTGGTTAAATGTTCACATTGATGAGCAATGATGGTTAAATATCTACATTGTGACCTTCTCTTAGGCCTTGTTAGGCCCATTCTCACCATTCTCTAAGTGGGTTAACCCAAGTCATTAGGGCTCATTGATGTTGCATGGTCCATCATCGCCATAAACGGAGGACTCCGTGCTACCAGATTTGGCATATCCACGGACAAGGGCCGATCTTTATATTATGGTTTAGATCGGAGATTCATCTATAGACATCGCCTTGCACATAGGCCAATTATCGATTTCAGTTATTAATATCGATTACGTGTATGCTT
Organism: Magnolia kwangsiensis; assembly: GCA_037074715.1. NCBI lineage: Eukaryota > Viridiplantae > Streptophyta > Magnoliopsida > Magnoliales > Magnoliaceae > Magnolia > Magnolia kwangsiensis. The sequence continues at coordinate 107,608,545 of CM073573.1, read as the reverse complement.
AGCATATCATCATGATACATGCCCATACGCATCATTCGCATGCTTTATATGAGATGTGGTTGACCATTGCATACGTCATTGGGCAGGTTGTTATGAAACTCCCTCATAAGTGAAGATTGTCCCACATGAGCGCATGGCATGCGCAGGATTGATGCATGACTGGATTGTATGACTCATGTATCTTGCATTGTATGAGTGATTACTGTACGCTTTAGCGACATTAGGGTCGTAACCTCCATAGGCACATCATGGATGGAAAAATTAGACACCGAAAATACTGTTATTAGCATCGGGGCACCATAGATGTCCTTAGGTGTAAATCTCTAAAACCAATGGTACCAGAGGATAACTCTAACATCGAAATCGAGTAGATACATGAGTGCACGAGGGTCGAATACCAGGAGGCCATGTTTTTCACTATGTAGTGGTTGATTAGAAGGGGGTGTGGCCTTACCGTCCGAGGGTGGGGGGTAATTGTCAGGCTAAGTATGACCAGCTCATAAATGAGTCCGCTATCGACGTACCGGATAGGTATTAGAAGGCTATTGGATAAGGGGATAGTGAGGTTTCTTACGCTCACCTGGACTATGCGCCTAAGGAAGGGGCAGTGCCATTTGGAGTGTACTAAACCCCGGTGATTATCTAGAGTAGAAACTGTACTGATATATGATGATCTAGTGATGAGCTACATTGATATGTGGATTCAGATGAGAATTGGTATGCTTGAGTTGCATCTCGCATCACATGGCCTTAGTATGGCTGACGTCATGGCCTCAATATGGCTAATAGCATTCATGCTTTGCATCGCATGGCCTTGGTATGACCGATAGCATTCATGCCTTGCATCGTATAGCTTTGGTACGGTTGTAGTATTCATGAACTTATCAGCATGATTTCGTATAACTCTAATATTACATTCTGAGCAGGCTTATATTACGTACACACTCTCACCACCCTTTAAGCTTTTTATAAGCTTATGTATGATTGATGCATGCAGGTGATGCCAGGACGTAGTTGTAGCTTAGTAGGAGTAGAAGCATGCAGTCGAGCTTTAGGTGTTTCTGTTTCTATTATCATTGTATTTCCTTTTATGCGCATTGTACTTTCAAGTTTTTGATCATAGTGAATTTTACGATTGTGTCTTGGTTATTGTTCGTAGTTTATGTTTATGGTTGTGCTTATTATAAAATAAATTCATGCTGAAAAAAATCCTCCTTGTAGAATTCCAGGATCGGAACCTGGTATATGGGTGTTGGGAGTCGAGAATGTGGTACTACGAAAGCTGTCAGCATAGGATTCGACGATCGAAAATTTTATGAGCTCGGTTTCTGAGTTTGGGGCATGACACACACACACACACTCTCTCTCTCTCACTCTCTCTCTCTTTGATGTGTGACCCACCTGATAATACACGATGATGATCCAGATCGTCCGATTGCAGACCCACCTTACTGCCCATTCTTGGGCAAGCTTGGATGATGAGGAAAAATATATATTAGTTTGATCTGACTATGGTGGGCCACGTACATGTGGGACCCACCAGATGTCAGTCCGGTATCTAGGTCGTCCGTCCATTGCCAGGATGTGAGGCCCGTTGATGATGTGTCCCATCCAGGTCATCTATCCGCTGGACGTCCAGGACGTTGGATGGATGGGTGAAAATAAATATATATATATATATATATATATATCATCTTAGTCTGTGTGGACCCCGCCATGATTCCTGTATTTCACGTGGGGTGGCCACATGTGGACCCCACCTTGATGGTGTTGTCTCCACCGTCCAGACCTTGGACGGTGAAGCTCATGTGATGTATGTGTTTTATCCACCGTCCATTGCTTAGACAGTGGGACCCACCCTACACGTGGGACGGCTGGTGTACCTCCCACCATCTATATAGCTATTGTATTACGTCAGCAAGTTATGTGGGGCCCTAACATGATGTAAGTGTTGTATTCTCACCATCCACGCGGACGGTGGGACCTGTCCATGATATATGTTTTGATCCACACTGTCCAGTCCACTGGATGTGTGGCCCACTTTGATGTATGTGTTTCATATCAGCGTCGTCCATTTATTTATTGCTGGACGCAGGGCCCACTTGTTGCATGCAAGGCCCACCTGCGATATGCGTTAGGCCCACCTTATTGTATATGCAGGCCCACCTACTGTGTAGGCCCATTGTGATGTATATGAGGCCCGTGTGTGAGGCCCAATGTGATGTATATGAGGCCCATGAGATGTAGCCCATTGTGATGTATATTAGACCCGTGTGAGAGCTCCATTGTGATGTATATATGGCTCATGGGATGTGGGCCATTGTGATGTATACAAAACCCATATGATGAGGCCCAATGTGATGCATATGTGGCCCATGAGTGAGTCCCATCGTGATGCATATTAGGCCCTTTGTATGAGGCCCATTATCTTGTGTATGAGGCCCTTGTGTGAGGCCATGGACCCACTATATATTTGGCTCTATGTGAGCCACTCTTTGGGAGCAATGTTGGTTAAATGTCCACATTGATGGGCAATGGTTGTTAAATGTCCACGTAGCAAACCTCCCTGAACCCATTATCAAGCCCATTTCCATCTTCTCTTATTGGGCTATCCCAAACCATTGGGCCCACCTTGATGTTAGATGTTAGTGATACCCATTGGGCTACCCAAACTGTTGGGCACCCATTGATGATGGTGTCTTACACCATACATTGTAGAATTACCCACACCTTAGAGCCCACCTTATGTATATATTGGGCCCTATAGGGAAGTCCAGTTTATTGCGCGATATAAAGGGTAAGGAAGCCCACTTATTGTACTTAAACTCAGCTTTGCCCTCGGTGGGGGATATTATGACGCTTCATCACTATTGCACACGTGGGCGGACACATGTGAGCGGACACTGATATGGGTGAGGCCTAAGGGCCTGGGCGAGCCACCAGTGATTGGTAGGCTACTATGCTGGCAGGCTACTGTGCACATAGTGAAGGTAGAACTTTTTTTCACTTCGGAGGCATCGTCCTATGTTGTGGTGGCTATAAGTTGGATTTCATCCTTAACTGTCATGACGCGTTTTAAATCAGTGAGCTTCGGCAAAGTAGTCTATATCACCCCTTATCATAGACGGAAGGATATGTAGTATCTGGTTTGGTGTATCCACTGTTTAGAGTCTATCTTGATATTTGGACTAGATCTTTTGTCCTTTTGTGGACCCCATCCTTCGTATGCATGTTGTGAGGGATGATTGATTAAAGCATATGTCATTGGGCTGAGATGTTTATGAGACTCCTTCTAAGATAGAGTTACCCCCACATGATCGCACGATACGTGCAGGTTTAATGCTTGGCCTAGATACGGTTGACGCTATTCGTGGACTCGTCATGATTTGCATATTACATTGCATCCTCAATGTATGATATTGGGCTTTTCATGTCTCCGTATTTCATAACTGATCTACATTGCTTCCTCAGTATATGATATTGACTTATTATGTTTTTACATCGCATTGCATAAATAAGGCTGATGGTATTTATGGACTTACCAGCATGTTTTCGTATTGTCTTAATATTGTATACTTGGCACTTACCTTGTACACACACTTACACTACCCTCTAAGATTTTTATAAGTTTATACATGATAAATGCATGCAGGTAGCATTAGATTGTAACAGCATTGAGCTTGGAGCATGCAGTTATCTTCTGGAGCTTTGATTATCGATATATGTATTTCCCCTTCGGCATTGTAATCAACTGTTTATATTAGTAGATATGTGATGATGATGTTGCCTTTATGATTTGGGTAAACTTGTGGTTATGCTTCTTACAAGATAAAAGTATGTTAAAAAATCCTCCTTGTAGGATCCCAGGATTGGAATATGGTGTATGGGTGTTGGGATCTGAGAATGAGATACTACGGAGGCTGTCGGCATCGAATTCAGTGATCGGGAATTCTATTAGCTTGGTTTCTAAGTTTGGGGCGTGACAAAGTCCCATAAAAAATTCATCCAATGGCATATGCTATGATCAGTTACTCCTCATAACAAGCATACAAATGATGTGCATGGGTATGTAACATGATGTTATGTTATCCTATACTCAATGTCCTACTAACTCAAGTACAGTAGCATGATTAACAGATATAATATCAAGATCAGTCTTCAACAGTGGATATACCAAATCTGATACCACAGATTCTTTTATGTACGGTAATGATGTACTCTCCTCATGACAAGAATGGGCCTAGGAACAAGTAGTGGGCTTTCTCGCCCGTTCCGACATGTAGCAAACTGGGCTTCCCAATGGGCCCAATATGCACAAGGAGGGCTCTATGACCTTGGACAAATCTACAAGGCATGATGGAAACACCATCAATAATGGGGGCCCAACGGTCTAGGTTTGCCCACTATGGGAAGATGAGAATGGGCCTAACAATGGGCCCTAGAGAGGATTACACTGTGGACATTTAACCATCGTTGCTCCTAAAGAGCGGCCCATCAAGAAATTTAACTTACCATAGGGCCCATGGCCTAAAGACTACTTAAAAAATAAATGGGCAGCATTCATAATATTTCACTCATCATATTGGGCCTCAAGAAATGGCCCAAGGCCTAAATTTAATCAAGATGCGCTATATGAGGGGCAGCCCATGGCCCAAAAACATCATAGCCAAAGAGAACATTCTATTCATGCATTATGTTGGGCCTCATGGGCAACCCATATGCCTCAATTAAATAGCTAAGGTATATCCAACATCCACCAATGTGGGCTTTATAAATCAGCCCAAAACTAGGCAAGTTGGATGGGCAGAAAAAATTTAATCACATGCATCATATTGGGCTTACAATCAGCCCACAAGGCTCAGTATAATGGATGGGTAGCACTAGCAAATGGGAAAGCACTAAGGCTAGATGTCCAGCCCATCTGGGCCTGCCTGGACTTCAAAAAATCTGGACAATAAGGTCCTCCTACAATCATATGGTTGGTGGGCCACACAAGGCATAAACGGGGCCCACAATCACATAGAAACATAGGCATAGAGAGTACTCAAAACATCTCCAATCTGGTGGGCCACACTACTTCAAAACAATCAACTGGATGCAGAATTTTCTGGGTCTTTGTTGGACATTCGGCCCACCCAACTTCCTGGGCCTACTAGGGTCTAACAAATACATTATCTGGACAAAACAATTAATTCATGGTGGCCCATAAATATCGTAGTGGGCCATACCAGATGGAAGCATGGATAGAACTCATAAAAACAAGGTGAGCCTGCTGCTGGACTACAAGTCCAGCAACACCGCAATCAATCTGGGCATCCATAAGGCCTGGATGGCTAGCCCATATTAAGCACATGGTGGGCCCCAACACTGGACTTCCCACCAGGGTTGGGCCACGTCTAAGTGGGCCACACAAAATGGGGAAAGAAATTGCAAGAACTACTTCTAACATGGCACCCACCTCAAATCTTCAACTCCTTCCACCTTAGGGTCCTAGAGCTCCAAGAGGGAGGTTTCTATGGTTGAGATGGGATCTAAAGGGTTAGATTTGGGCGAAATAGAGTTTGTAGTGGCTAGACTTGGAGGTATCTTAGGACGTCCAAGCTCTAGTAATGGGAGAAATGAGGAAGGAAAGAGAGAGGGAGAGAGATAAGAGAGAGAGAGAGAGAGAGAGAGAGAGAGAGGGTTAGGTAGCTTAGTGGCAATCATTACTTGTTGGGAAGTGAGTGGCATGCTCTCATAATGGCTAGGCATGCTAGCAAGCATGCAGGGGTAGGTGCTAGGGTAGGGTGATGTCACCCCTAGGGTAACATCATCCTAATGATGGGATTCTTCAGGGAAAAGTGATATTTGGGATAGGCGGGTCGGCTGAAATAGAGTGCAGGCCACATCCACATTCTAAGCGTGGCATTAGCGCACAAGACATGACATCGAAACCGCGGTGACAATGCGGTCGCAATGGCATAAGTCAAGCTTACTCGGGTTGACAGGACACAACTCAAGGTCGCTCACAAATGTTATCTACAGGTTGCGAGTCACTGGACTTCAACGAAAAGGACCGTGAAATCCTAAGGAATGAAATAGAATGGTACTAGGTCACAGGCCTGACATTAGACCTCAAAAGAATATGTTAATTTAGGCTTAAAATAGGTGAAAAGATGTAGTGAATTAGAAACTCGAATTAGCAGCTTTGTAGCAATTGTCGATCGAATCTTGATCGAATCGACAAGTCATTAATCGAACTTGATTGATCGAAGGCTCATCACTCGATCAATAAAAAATAACTAAAATTGTCTAGTGTTCTTTACCAGTAAATCATGAATTAGTTTGATCGATCGAAGGTTTGATCAATCGATCGATGGACTAGCCATTATAGTTCATTTAGAGCTTTTTCTTTATATAATTTGCAACTGAATCTTTGTGTAAATGATGAAATTTAGTGCTTTAGAGACCCTAGTATATCCTAAGCCTTACCAACACTCCTAGGCTCTATCATAAAAAGTTTCATATATGTATTCTTATGATTAATCACTCTCATGAGCATTATAAGCTCCATTATGAAGATGTGCATGAACTCGTTAACTTTCTAGAGATTAGACACCAACCCAATAGGAAAATTCTTATCTACAATCTCTAGAATATCCATCTAGGTGAATCCCCTTATTTGAATCAACTATCCATTAATTTTAGGAGATTCCACCATCCTCTCATTGCCTTAATAGCCTCATAGGTACATCATATGAAAGGTAGTGTTGTTATTTTAAAATCCACATACTTTTTCATTGTATATGAATAAGTATAGAGTTTGTAACCCAAACTCACATAGGTCTTTATGTATGACCATATCGCCACCGGGTACGGGTGCATACATATGCCACCGACACGAGTGTAAATGTGTAGGTTTTTTTATGACCACATCTAGCAGGAGTGTACTTAGGTCCTTAGATTAGGAATGAAGTTATTAGTTAGCCAATAGAAAATCAATTAAGTATTCACGGGAGCCACCGGCATGGGTGGAAACATATTCCACTAACACAGATGAGTATGTGTAAGTCTTTTTATAGGACCATCACCGACAATAGTGTGTACATGTAGGTTTGTGGTGCACATGTGAAACCATTATAAACGTATGCCTGAGGAGAGTGCGTCCGCCAAAGTGGAATATGCAGTTAGCCGAACCACAATATATCGTTGTGTTTGTGATTGTGATTTGAGAATGTTATTTTATTTGTATTTCTGAGTTTTTAAATGGTTTAATTTATATGAATACATAATTAGATTATATGCAAGACTCTTAATTGATTACACATGCAAACACAATATCTATTTCCCACATAGACTATTGTGTTCAATTAGTTGTATATTAATTAGTTTAAGTTTTTGGTTTATAGTGCTTAATTGCATAAATTAGTAAAGAATTTTAAAATACCTATTCCCCCCCTTAGGATTTATCCATAATTCTAAGCTTCGTAAGCTTCCACGTAGTGTGGTGTCCTATTAGACAACTGACGCAATTTTAGGTTTAAGGTAAATTCCTATGATCTGACTCTCAACCTAGAGGATCTCCTTAGAAAGTTTGAAGTAAAAGCTAATGTCATTTCGAACGATTTCGAGATCGTAAATTTGGGAACATCAAAAATTCTTAGGGAAATGCATATAAAAAAAAATCATTGTCCCCCTAAGGATAAGCATTAAATGATCGAATTCTTAAAGTCATACTTGTCTAAATATGTGTTCTCCTATGCAGACATGCCTGAACTTAATAAAACCTACTTATAGATCATTTGTTGACAAAGCTCAAAGTCAAGCCCCTCAACTAAAAGCTAGGAAGAATGAGACTAGAGTAGGCCCTAAAGACCCAAGAAGAAGTTAACAAGGAGTACAATAAGGGCTTTCTAGTAGTATCCAACTATCTGAAATGGCTCACCAACATTATACATGTGCCCAGAAAGAACGGTAAGGTTCATATGTGCATCAACTTCCATAACCTCAATAAAGCCAATTCTAAAGACGAATTCCCGCTGCCCACATCAACACTCTAGTCAAAAATATGACCGGTCACAAGAATTTTTATTCATAGACGGTTTCTCCAACTACAATAAAATTGAGATAGTAATTAAAGACGGCGAGAAGATGTCGTTCCTTACATTGTGGGGAACCTTTTGTTACTAATTGATACCATTTAGGGTGAAAAATGCCAAGATAGTCATGTTCAAGTGTATGACATGATTTTCAAGTCTTGAAGCATCGAATAGAATTTTGAAGATCTCGAAAGCTCTTCAACTGATTGAAAAAAGTTCAAGATCCAACTAAACTCACGGAAGTGTCTTTGGAGCTACTTAGGACAAACTACTTGACCAGTGAGGAAGGAATCAAGGTTGTCGAAACTAGGATCAAAACAATAATCAAGATGCCTCCTTCGAAGACCAAAAACAAAATTCATAGCTATTTAGGAACGACTCCAGTACGTCAATTGCTTCATTACCCAACTAATACCTCATATGTAAGGCATTCTTTAAGCTATTCCGAAAGAATTCACCAATAGATTGGAACGAAGACTATGAGTTTGCTTTCAAAAACATTAAGAAGTAATTGTTAAACCCACCATTGCTGGTATCGCATATCCCTCAAAGACCCTTGTTGCTTTGCAATAACTTGGAAAGTAAGTGGGGATAATAATTACTTCAAAGTAATTGTTAAACCCATTGATCATATTGCAACAAACTCCTTGTTAGGCTACCAGCTATTAAAGACCCTCTTCCCTGACAAAATATTCTTTTCATTGAAAAAGAAAAAAGAAAGAAGTCAAACAAGTGAAACATATACTTCAAAGGTGCTATCAATGCAAAGGAAAACAAATAAGGGGCAATCATCTACTCTCCCAACGATGTTCCAGTACCGATCTCAATGAGACTAAAATTTAAGCACACAAACAATGTAGCAAAATATATACGAGGCTTGTATAGAGGAGCCATCACCTTGGTTGTAAAAGCAACTACGGGTATTCAGTTATTCATAGCTTATCTAGTAAAAGATTTGGTTTGGATCATTAGAAGATGATCCAAATTTAAAGGCTAAAGTCCCAAGTGAGATGCATTCGAGCAAACCTCTTATAACAAAAGAAAAGAGAATTTACGTAATTTTCAGGTGCAAGTCTTTTAAACTGCTACAATTGCTCACCACTGTTTGAAAATGGCCATGACTCATACGTGACATTCATTTGACGGAATCACACCACCCAAATTGTGGCTCGGATTATAGCTGCAGATATATGTTTGAAACCACACCAATCAATCAATCAAAACCATCTAATCTTGCTGTCAAGTTGATGGTTAGTATTACAACAGTGAGTTGTCCAAATTCCCAAGGCAAAACCATATTATAGTTATGATGTCATCAGCGTATGCTAGATCCAGAACTATGCCAGGGATTTGGATGGTTTGGATTGCCCTAAAACTATGTCATGCGTCCACCATTTTAAAATTAAAATGGCGATTCACTACCTGGAAAAGAAACCTTTTTCAAAGAGAGAGAGGTCCGCTGGAATGCGCCCCGGCGTATTTACTAAGAAGCTGTAGGATTCTCCAAGGTATCAAAGATAATCAAACGGTTCAAATTCCTCCCGGCTATGGCTATTCCTTGGAAGGGACTCAGAAATGCAATATCTTAGAAAGATTCCAATATCTTCAAATGGAAGATATCATCAATTGTGGAAGATGAGATGGAAATTAGTCTGAGCAAGTCGGCTGACAAGCTAGCAAAGGAAGGCGAGGGAAATGGGTAATTGTTAGCATGGAATAGCCATAGCGGGGAGGATGAGATGGAAATTAGTCTGAGCAAGTCGGCTGACAAGCTAGCAAAGGAAGGCGAGGGAAATGGGTAATTGTTAGCATGGGTTTTATTACTTTTTTCTGCTGAGTAGTTGCGGCTGACCGTTGTCACTCTTTGCTGGGCTTTAGATGGATCTAGCCCTCTTTGTTGTACCATACTTTTGATTTCTTAATATAATCTTAAGTTATCCATTTAAAAACAAAAAAAATTAATTAATTAAAAGCCACAACAAAACCGTTTGAGGTAAAGGTTGAAAACTGTAGGCCCCTCCCCTACAAGGGCATATGGCTAGATTACCACTCCCATAGGAGAACCATAGTTTAAAAACCTGGACCTGGCTTGGGACTCGGTCAGTTACCGGGTTGAGTTTATCTGTAGGTCAGAAAATTATTTAATTGTTTTTGCAGTATACTTTATTCTATTTTTTTTGGTTCATAATATATATGGGAAAAAAATCTTGAATATAAATACTTTGCCTAGTTTCCATTCATATTTTTCTTCTCCTCCTACTACTACACCCTCTTGAAAAGTTGGTTGGGGGTAAGAAGCAATCAGACAATAAAAATTAAAATTAAAATATTAGGGTTTATTTTTATTTTTTATTTTTTTCTAAAAACCACCTAATGTTTGCACCATATACTAATAACTGCCTATTTTTTTTGCAAGCTCTTTCTAAATACATTCTAAAAGAAGGCGATTTTTAACTTTGGCTCATGGTTCGAAAAAGTGAAGAGCCGTTAACTGCTGGTAAGATATGTCTACCCGTGAAGTAGCACCCTTTTTACCATTTTACCCCTCAACTAGCCAACCTGAATGGGACACCATTTGGTTTCCATGCATCCATCCGTGGAGCCCACCCTTCTGTTAAGGTAAGATCTACGCCGCCCATCCATTTGGGTGGCTCATTGTAAACCAGACAAGAAGCTTAAGTGAACCACACCATGTGAAAAGTGGGGATTGAATGCCCACCATTGAAACATTTGTGGGGCTACAGGATGTTACTGAGAAATTGATCGTCCATTTGTTTTTCATCTCATTTTAGGGCAAGCTGATCCAAAGTTATAATGGGCCAAATGACACAACAATTGAGATTGAATGCCCACTGTTAAAACATCTTAGAGCCATCATGGGCCTACTTTGAGTATTGGGTCTGCCTCATTTTGGGCTATGTATTAAAATGAGATGGCCAAACAAATGGATTGCACAGGATGGATCTCTCACAAACATGGAGACTGGATGCATGTACGGTCGAGGTTACGAATGCACGTCAATCAACCCCCATGCGTTGGGTTGCATGCTTGTAAAGACTTAATAACTCCACAAGCACCAGGCGTGACCATAAAAACTGGGGCCCATTCCATTCATCTATTTTGTCATCTCATTTTAGAGCACCGGGGATTGACGTGTAATTGGACATGGTGCCCACGTTGATGTTTGTGAGAAATCCAACCCGTCCAATTGTATGTTTCAACAATGGCGTTCAATCCCCACTATTTCCGGTTGGGGAGATGACAACGAGTGTGTCATAAGGTGGGTAAGTGGGTTTTAATGATGATAATGTTGGTATTTTGAAAATACAAAACCATATAGGTATAAGGGGGATAACAGCGTGAAACTATATAGATAACAGTTTAAAGGGTAGGCGGTGCATAAAGATCTAGTGAAAAGTAGGCGGTTATTGGTATATGGTGCAAACATTGGGCAGTTTTTAGAAAGAAAAATAAAAACCTTAAAAATAAAACAAAAACCAAGCATTTATCTTCTTCGTTTTCATTTTCTTCTCCCTCTCCCTCTCCCTCTCCAAAGCCTTTAAAAAGAACTCGCTCATAAAGAAATGAAACTTGAAATCGAAAAGAAACCAGGAAAGTGTGTGTGTGTGTGTGTGTGTGTGTGTGTGTGTGTGTAATACAACACAACAAAAAATCAAAAACCAAGCTGAGAGGGAAAATGCCCTTTTTTTCTCTTAAACTCTATCCCTTTTCTCTAAATTACAATATTTCCCTTAAGCCACTCAGCTGATCCGTTTTGACTCGTCAAAATCAACTAAGTTCCAGGTAAAATCAGGAAACCAGACCCAAGTCCCACCCTAACCAGGGCAGTACTGGTTTTCCTGACCCAGAGATCAGGTCATTGACAGGGCTAGGTTGACTCAGCCGAGTCACAGGTTGACCCTCCTGGTTTGCAATAGTCATCATCTAGGCCTTATCCCAACTAATTGGGGTCTACAAACAATTCTCAAATCATTTAAAAAAAAAGAAAAAGAAAATTATCTAAACTAAAATAGTACTTTGACGGAAATTCACATTTCATTTTCTGTAAATTATATGCTACTTTCTCATTACAGCAGATGCAAATGCAAGTAGGACATAGCAGGATGCCGCAAATTGAAGAAGCTTCTTTTAAGAGCGGGATGACCTTATGATTCCCTCCGAAGAGCAAGGAAGCCAGTTCATGAGCACCATCTATCATGCAATGGAATTAATGTGTTTCCTCCATTAAAAAGGCCTTCCCCCTCCAAATCTAGCCCGAAGATTGTCCAACATCCGAGCAACCAATAAAAGCCTTGGATCATCGGAAGGAATCTCACGTTGCTGAAATCAATAGCCAAAATGTTAACACCAGTGGCAAGTCGAAACATGTGTGCATACATGCATCTCAGATAACTAACAGCAAGCAAACAAGATGTGAAGAAAATACACAAAAGATTCTACCCGATGAATATGCACGCTTAGACGGACATTGAAATGGCAAACTACACATTATGCCTTGCATTTATATGCAGCATATTATGTATTAGTTCCACATGAACATACAACCCAGTCCCTACCCATGCCTAATCCAAGCTGTCCATCAGGTAGGGTTCACTTGGTAAATGCCCTGGCTAAAGACTTAAGGACGGCGCAGACATCAGGTGGGACACTACTAAACACCGAATGGGTGAACGAACTCGGCCAAATTTGTAGCTGTCCATTTGTTTCTTAAACTGGCCTATCTGATAAGTGGCCAATGGATGCATCTGATCTTGCAAGGGTGCCATATTCAGCGCACATGGCAAAGAGGTACAGGGGTTCAAGCTGTACATGCATGTGAACTAAGCAAACCTCATCATGGATGAGTCGGCCATTGGCACCATGTACCGCATGTTTGGATCAGTGATAAACATGGCATGCATACATGCTTACAGAAAAATAACAGAGGCTCAGCCTCATGGATATCTCCAATGCACATTTTAAACCATCATCTACATGAACAGGTTCAAAGTAGTGACCATTCTACAATGCATGAATGCTTATACATTATCAAGGGTGGGGATAAAAAAAAAAAGTCACCTTTAAGCCCTTATAATAGGAATCCACAGCCAGAAGAGAAGGGTTGATGTTGCGGCTTTGCATTAGGTCCCATATGTAATTGGCAGTCGTATATCCACCCGTCTGCATACAATCATCAAACCATCATTAGAAAAAACTGTACATAAGAAAACCTGCTCTCATAAGCCATCGTCATCATCATCTATGCCTTATTCCAATTCCCAACTAATTGGGATGCTCTCATAAGCCATCAATCTAGTAAATAATGTTTAAAAAAGAGAGATTGAAACTGAAAAGAAAACTAAATTTCTGTTTTAAAAGAAAGAAAATAATAACTGAGCACATCCCGTAATCAAAGAAATTGCCGGCTGCTTACCTTCTCTCCTGAGGCTGCAAGGAGAAGCTCATTTCCCATCTTCACATTCAAGAAGAAACCTCTGGAATTCATTTTTTCCTACAGAACATGCAACCATATAATAAAGATATTGTATGGAGCTTGCTAGAAATAACCATCTTTTCTTTTCTTTTTTCTACCCAGCAATGGTATAGAAGGGCCCACCTTTTAGTTACCTAAGCCATTGACCTGGTCTCCACCATAATGAAATGAAACATACAGTAATCCCCTCTCTGATGATTCTAGCCATCTGATGAAAATGGGCAGACGAACAATGATCCATGTTTAACGGGGGCCCAATCGAACAGTTAGAATCATTCAATGGAGAAGATTATCAGGGTATCTCCTACGGACCATGGACCCACCATATAAACAATTGGGATAACCAAAGGTGGGCCAACATCTTGAGTTTTTGGACCAAGCGGAGGCTTGATGAAACATGGTCTATGTCCTATATAATCTAAGGCCTGCAAAACAATCCTGATACCAAGTATTTAATCAGGCTCAAGGTTGAGAGGGACAAGTACCAGCATATCTTGAGCAATTTGCATCCCTTGGGGAGTATATCCAACCATGGCGCCCTCAACAAGTGTCTACAGCCAAACAAGTACAAGAATCAGCATATTCAAATCTGCATGCACGCACACTGAATCTAAAATTATATTGTATGAATCAATATTAGGAAGCTTATTATCCATTTTAACCCATAGATTACACAGTAATCGAACCTTCAGTTGGCTCTATGCTGAAAACTACTAAAGAGACGTGCATAATGCTTCCAGGATAATAGAGAACCATAATTTAGATCTCAGCAGATTGTCTAAATGGGCATACTAAGTTACGAGCTAAAGAAGAAGATCAATTGCTGAGTCATGAACAACACTCCAATGTGTTTTTTCAATGAACTTCCTTTGTAGCTTAAGATTGTAAGCAATATGTTATGTGCCTAACAATAGACTAGCCGAAGTGGTTATTGGTGATGGCTGAGATATGTCTATCAATCATCAACGAGGAAATATAATCTTCTTTTTTTCTTTAAACACGCACACACACCCCTCATAGGTGAGGAAATATAAGCTCCTAAAGACAAGGACATGCATAACATTGTCAAGTTGAGCTTGCACAAGGGATTCCCATGGATTGTTGATTCAGACTTCCAACATGGGGGCCATTGATCAATGGGAGAATCCCATAAACCTCCATTACGGAAAACTACAAACCCTTCGATCCACATCCAATGGAGAAGAGGCATATATTGGACAAATGAAATCATCCAATCTAAGAGAGTTTGGGGAACCCGCCATATCCATGTTGGAGCGTATAAGATCAATGATCTGCATCTTGGAGGAATGGACAACACTTGATACTGTACATACTACTACATATCCTCCACCTTACATATTCAAGGTCCAGACATGGCCAAGGATTGAGGATACTGTATGTTTCTTCAACTTAATCAGATTATAGCATTGCCACTTCCCATGATGGAACAATGCCACGGAACTCATACAAGAGTGCATTATAGGATTTCTTCAGAATTCCATAAGGTTTTGAAGCCTGCTGTTATTTCAGCTCTACAATCTTGGGAAATATTTTCTGTGAAATGCACAAAATGAGGGACTACAGTTCTGCATGTAAAAGAAAATTATGTCAGTTTCATACATTCAACAATGGCAACGGTGGCCGACCTTATGGCCATTACGATATGGGCATAACAGCCATTATGGCCCCCATAACAGAATTTATTTTTATTTTTTAAGGAAGAAATCCAATCGGACTGGTACAGCTGCGTATCAGCCCGTTACAGGCCCATTATGGCTGTTAAACATTGTTCAGAACGGGCATTACAGCCTTTATTGCATAAGGGGTCTCACCATTAATGTTACGTGATGGCCATTATGTAACCATTCCTGAATACCATGGTTTTGTAGGGGGGATATAGATGTCTGGCCGGGAATGGCTTTTGGAACCATTGATCTATGAAAATTGCAAATTTCTTAGAAAATGACTTGATCAAAGGTTACCCGGTTTGTGGATCCCACCGTTATGTAGCACTGGAACAGCTTTGCAGTGCGCTACTTCCACTGCTATGTGGTATGCTAGGGGTACATCATCTGGGCCACTCTAGAATAGTGTACATGATATAGTTATATTTTTCAAAATTGATATTGTTATTTATATATGAAATGAGGAAAGTTATTATTATCTATCCAGCATGTATAGTAATATACATGCTTGACATTACATAAAAAAACAAATCTCTATAATCTAATATATATTTGAAGTACGAATTAATCTTAATCGACAATAAGAGTGTGAACCATAATTACAGGTTAGTAAAACTAGTATCCGGATAATAAATGCTCAGTTTGGAATGGAAAATGTCATGGGGATGATGATTTAGGTAACATTGCTCTGTTCCTCTTTTCAATTATGCACTAAGAAATAAGGAAATTAGAATTGGTCAGTTAATTTAATCATGCAATATACAGATTTAACAGAATGTACAGGTGTGGAATAAAAACTAGAATGTACAGGTGTGGAATAAAAACTAGAATGACCTACATAAAAAGAAGAATTGAATAACATATATATACAATTACAATAACCTACAAGGAAGTCATCTCTCTTCTACTCACCGCTTTGCGAGTGCCAGTGGTGCATTGGGAGCTTATAGGCAGATAGTCATGTTTATCTTAGAAGAAGCCTTCTGTTGTTACATCAATAACTTGCTCTTCATAGTTCATATTGAACATGAAAAGTTTTTATCCATTTCAATCTCAACATATGAATATGTACAACGTATGTTGAACATACAACATTTCTACTTTCTGCTGATATGCTCATGTATAACACCCAAGTGTCCAAAAGGTGGCCCGCGTCATAAAGAACACCTGGGACGAAAACCAGGATGGTTCATTCATCAGACGGGCTAAACTGTTGAAATCAATGTACAGCCAATGGTCTGACTCAATATGTGTGCGGTACACCTGAAGAGTGGATCATTCCAATTTCCACTCCAGGTGATCTGCATGGTATGGTCCACTCCTCCATATGTTCACTAAAGTGACAACAGAATAAAAACATTTGAGTGATGATGTAACATAGAACATGCTGTATGTGATCATTTCTCTTCAATCTCGGGACTTTATGAATGCTAAATCTTAATTTTTGAAAGATGGTTAATTTTATAAAGAAAGCCAAAGAGAAACTCTAAGGCAAAACTACAACTGCAAGGGCCTTCGAACATGCCACCCAATCCAGAATATCAAACTTGGCCAAACAAAAGACCCGACACTGTCCCTCACCAATTTCAGAAACACCGATTATTCCTCCCCACACAAGGCCCAAAAACCAGCCAAAAGGGCAAGCCTCCAAATCGTCCTCCCCTTTCTCCCCACCCTTCCCCCATGACACGCTAGGAGAAGACCTTCACCAGAATCCAGTATCACCCACAACATTTGGAAGACTTCGAGAAAGAACACCCACACCCCTCCAGCAAAAGGCAATGAATGCTAAATCCTAATTCTGCCCCAAATTTGGAATCTAGCTTAAAACTTAATTGCAGGAACTTTTACCCAAACTTTCTACCAGAGATGCCACTCTGATTCCTACTTCTGACAGACCTAGGCATTTACACTTGCTATCATTTTGATAAAAACAACTTGCCACTCCTGCAACTCCTGATCCTAAGACTTAAAGACAACCAAGAAATACCTTCTAAATTTTGTTTCTCTTCAGGCCAAAATACACAACTTCCCTCACTAAGGCATTTCCCTTTATACAAAATATAAATGCACATTTTGAAGTGATTATCATCTATTGGGGGAGGATCACATTCTAAAATGTTGTCCACCTATGAAGTTATCTGATAGAGAACCAGCAAATGGATGGTAAAAATAAATAAAAGTTGTACCAGTCCACATTCATTCTTCTTTTTTAAAAAGGTGCATCAGGCCACATTCAACCCAAAAAAAAAAGGGTAAAACAATCAGATAGCTAGATCAACCTAATGATACAAGTTTTGCATCTCACACTAGATCCTAGCAAATAGATAGTCTTGATCACCATTATGACACACCCCATTTCCAATTTTGTGGGAACCCATAAGTACAATAGTGCATGATACACCATATTGATAAGATTTATTTTAAATCCTTCAATTTCTAGAGATTCCTACTCTCTCCCACTTCTTAAATGCTTTGAGATCCACCAGTTTCCTGCTCTCAGACTCAGAATCACTGTTTTAAAAGGTAAGTGAGGCATCCAAGTCTTCATGGAAGCAAAGAGTAAGTCCTAGGACATGAGGCATAAAGCCTCCCATACCGCCTTTCTACCTTTCTTCTTTGATATTTTAAAATATAAAAAATAAGGGACACGAAGCATTTATAGGAAGATATCCCGTAGTGTATATTGTTTGCAGATGACATAGTCTTGATTTACGAGACGAGGGAGAGAGATGCAAAGCTAGATGAGGGTGCCAAACTCACGTGGTCTAACGGGCAAGAGAATGCTAGTCTATCAATATTGGACAGATTCTTGGTATCCATGGACTGGATTGAAAAGTTCCCTTTGGTTAGTCAGCGCGGGCTACCAATAACAATTTCAGATCATTGCCCAAATTTTCTTGAGGGGGATGTTGAAAACTGGGGTTCTAGGCCTTTCAGGGTCAAAGCTTCCTGGTTGAAGATTGATGGTTTCGTGCAGCTCATTGCCGAATGGTGATCTTCGTTCTTGGTTGAAGGGTATGCCAGCTTCAAGTTGAGCAAAAAACCAAAGCTTTTGAAAGATAAAACTAAATCGTGGAAGAAAGAAGTGCTTGGTGCTCAAGAGGTAGGGTTTGATAGAATGGCAGATGAGATCCATGAGTTACATTTGCTAGAGGAGAGTGGGGGTCTATCGGAAGAGGATAGAGACAAGAGGAACATTTTACTTGCATCTTTGGCTAACCGATCAAAGGAAGAGGAAATCAAATGGCGTCAGAGATCGAGAGCGATGTGGCTCAATGAGGGGGGTAAAAACACCAATTTCTTCCACAGTATCGCTAGTTCCCAGGCCCACAACAACAAAATATCCAGTCTGATTGTTGATGGTTCGAGGACTACGGATAAAAGAAAGATACATGATTCTATAATGCAATTTTACAGAGATTTGATGCTTGATGATCAATGCAAGAGACCATAGTTGGATAACTTAGCTTTCCAAGAGCTCTCAAATGTACACTTCTACTTTAGAAGCACTGATATCGGAGGATGAGGTTAAAGTGGCAATCAGCTCGATGTGTGGAGATAAGTCCCCGGACCCTGATAGGTACCCTATATTGTTTTTTCAGAAGTTTTGGCGGGTGGTGAAGAAAAATGTGATGGATTTCCTTGTGGAATTATTTATTTATTTTTATTGTAGTCACCTTTCTACCGAGCTTGGGGCTTCTTTCTGTGAAGGGTGCGGAAAATCTGAAAGACTTCAGGCCTATCAATTTAATTGGGGATCCTTACAAAATCTTGGCCAAGATCCTTACTTCTAGATTTAAGGGAGTTCTATTGAAGGTCATTTCCGAAAATTGGGTTGCTTTTATTGTGGCCAGGCAGATTCTGGACAGTGGGCTTATTGCTCACAAAATTGTTGATGCTAGGAACAGGAAGAAAAGAACTGGGATATTTTGTAAGTTGGATATCGAGAAGGCCAACAATCCATTCTAACCCCTTGAAGTTCGCTTTTCAAATGACAAATCTTTTTCTCTGAGATTACTTGAAACAACAGAAGATCCTTCTCAGATTATCAAATTGGACTCTATCAGTATCACAGAATAAAAGAGTGCTAACTTGCAATCGGGCAGATGCATCCATTGTTGTGATCTTTTCTTTCCTTTCCTCCATAATATAGTCTTCATCACCAATACAAAAGTAAATAAACAAATAAATACATTGAAAAGTCGTACTTTTTTATCAAAGATTGACAGTTTCCTATTTCAATTGAGATACCCTTCTATTGGTTTTGCATGCAATTCCTACAAGAATCATGTGTTTCATTTGCTCTCATGATTGCTTTCTATTGGTTTCACATGTTTGCTGCTAAAATCATGTGCATAATCATTCACTTTCACAAACACTTTATTTAGCTTCTCTTAAGGCCTGTCAGGCATTGCTTCTAGCAACTACAGAATTAATTCTGAGGAAAAAATCTCTGGATTGTTTCTTGAGAATTTGTTATGTGAAAAAGTGCATGTTTGGTAAACATGCATAAGAAAAACAATTTCCCCATGAAGGTTTCAGAGGTGAGCGTTGAATCCCCCTGTTTTCTGCGGCATGGCCCATTAAGTCTTGGATCTACCTTATTTTTGGAGTCATACCCCAACATGATATGGCGAAATGAATGGACAAAGTGGATGTCACATGGAAAGAGGGTTATAGGAAAGTCACCTCGGTCCAGTCTCGGACCTACATGCCATGATGGCACATGTTTGGATGTGTACAGTTCTACACTGTGCAGAGAGAGAGAGAGAGAGGGAGAGAGAGAGAGAGAGAGAGTTTATGAGTGCTTATGAGTGAGAGAGTTTATGAGTGCTTATGAGTGAGAGAGAGAGAGTTTATAAGTGCTTATGAGAGAGAGAGAGAGAGAGAGAGAGAGAGAGAGAGAGAGTTTATGAGTGCTTATGAGTGCTTTTCACAAGTTTGTAGAACCAGAAACAACTATAAGAAATGGTCGCTACCCAACACACTAAAAGCCTAAAAAAAGTGGTTTTCAGATTCAAAATCACAAAAAATAAAAATAAAACAAATCCAAATAGGCACTTAATATTTCTAACAGTTTTTCTTGCATTTGCCTTGTGTTTTGAAACATTTCCAAATTTTTCAAATTTGAATTGTTTGATTCCACTACAGAAGCATGTTTCCAAGGAAACACACTTCCCATGCCACTAGGGCATTTCCAGTAACGATGGATCGACAACAAGGCCAATATTCTATTTAGTGGAGATAACACAAGATTTTTGTTAGTTATAGATTTAATCAAACGAAAGAATGCATTCTCAATTTATATTATACACAACAGATGCTCAAAGTGGTGAGTGACTTTGGTTTATTTAGTTGTTAACCATTAGCAATGAGTGGTAATGCACCATATCCTGGAGAGAAGCTATCAGATCCTGATGCATCAAAATTTGAAGGGCATCCTGCTATGCAGTTTGAACAAGTGGGATTCGGAGATCCAGACCATTGATCTGACGAGCCCATAGTGAATGATAGCCTTAAAATCCTCCAGATTGGAATAGTCTGGCCATCCAACCCAGTGTTTTAAATAGCGAATAGTGTGTAGCATAGCGTTCACCCCTTTGAAGCATGAGACGTAAGCTACATAATGTGTAGCGTAAGCTACACACAAATCGCTACACACAACTCCTGGATTTTTAATCAAGGTGCTTGGTTGCACCAATGTCATGATATTCTATACCAGATTAGACCGATTAATAATAAAACTTAACAAAATTTCATGATATTTGGTGCAATAAAATGCAACCTAAAGTAATAGGAAAGGGAAATGAATAATTATAAAGATAAAGAAAGAGCAATGAAACTGATTTAATATTGTTATTTATATTATTTTACTGAAAGCATTAAAATGTTAACTATTTTTTATTGTAAATGGAAGAATGTAACAAATCATTGAAAACATCATGTGAGCTACATAGTGTGTAGCATATGCAAATTATGATGTAGTGTAGGCTACATGTAACTTAAGCTATTTTCATGAGCTATGTAGCATTAAGGCTAAGCTACTCTACGTAGCGTAAGCTACACGCTACATAGCATGGCCATTTAAAATACTGATCCAACCTTTGGACTTTTTTGGACCATTCTCATGTTGTTTTCTTAACATTTTATTTGTAGTCCATCAACAAAAGGTTTAGGATCTCAAATCTGGGAGATTTTTAGGGCATCTCCCATCCAAGATGGGGCCCATAAAATTGATAATATGGATCACCAAATCATGGGATTCACTTTAGAAACCTAGCCACTTGACAAGTTCTTTCAAACATTTCTATCGCTTGCAAAAGTTATTAGCAGGCATAAAAATCTTAAAGAGGCATGAAGCAGATTATCATAATGTCAACAGAAAATGCTTCAAGCATCAGCATTAAGAATCCCAAGTAGCAAAATGGCCAATAACCTTTTTGCAAAAAAAAAAAATAGCACTTATTAGCAATCACCTGGAGCTTTTTGGTAGAAACTCACCACATATAGTTCCACCATAGGTGGTTTTCCTGAACCCACATAGTCCTCAAAAGTTTTAACGCCACGATCAATGTCTCCACAATGCAAATAACACCTGTGTAAAATGGTGTTCAAGTAGAAACATTATGAAACAATCAACATCTATTGCAGTAAAAGTTTTGAATTAATGCTGAGAAAGATAGAATAGAACATAGCGGACAGGCATCTCAGAAAGAATAATGTTGTAAATAAATACAGTGGGCAAGGCAATTAACCAGCTAAAAGGAAGCAAATTGGAAACATGTAGGTGGTTGAAATGGTTGAAAGAAAAAGCATACGCTCCAAAATCAGTTTATTGCACAATTACACAGTAACCAAACTAAAAGAATGAACACCCATCTTGTATAATACCTGGACAAGCAATGATGTGCTGAGATGTGATGCAGTGAGCATGCATAACAGAATGAACTCAAAGATTTCACGAACAAAATTCATCACCATTTTAACAATGAAGTAACATGGGCTCTAAAATATTAAAGAGCAAAGCAAAAGTAGAGAATGATTTGATGATAATAATGTGAAGAAAAGAGGAGAATATTGAGAGAGGAGGAGAGTTTAGGAGAGATGTTGTGTTAGGCTAGCTTGCCCTAACACATGATGTTTTATTATAATAAAGCATATAGTACACCGCAGGAGAAGAAGGAAGTGTGCACATGCACTTACACTAGAAGGGACTAAAAGGGTCACTAACCACATACACAATACAGTAGCATTCTCTATACTTCCCCTCAAGTTGGAGCATAGATGTTGATCATACCCAACTTAGCACGAACACAATGAAGAGCATCTCGACTCAAGGACTTTGTAAGAACATCAGCAAGTTAATTCCCAAATCGAACAAAAGGAGTGATGATTTTCTTAGAAACTACTTTTTCCCGAATAAAGTGACAGTCGACTTCAATATGCTTGGTTCGCTCGTGGAAAACCAGGTTACGAACAATATGGATGGCCGCTTGGTTGTCACAGTGAAGAAGAACAGGATCCGAAGGAGGATAGCCAAGTTCTTCAAGAAGGTTGCGAAGCCACACGAGTTCACAAGTCGCATGAGCCATAGCACGATATTCTGCTTCAGCCGAGGACCGGGCAACAATGGGCTGCTTTTTGCTCTTTCATGTTATAAGATTGCTACCTAGGAAAGTACAAAAGATGGATGTAAAGCGGCGATCAAAAGTACTACCTGCGTAATCAGCATCGGAATAGCCAGAAAGATGAAGATGACCATGCGACTAAAAGCGGAGGCCAAGACCTGGGGCTGATTTTAGATACCCAAGTATGCAGTACAAAGCCGTGAGATGGGAAGTATGGAGAGCTTGCATGAATTGGCTAACAACGCCCACCGCAAATGAGAGATCTGGACGAGTAATAGTCAGGTAAATAGGTCGGCCTACAAGTCGTCGATACATCCCGTGATCAGTAAGTAGAGCACCATCATCTGGTCGAAGCTTCTGTGAAGTATCCATGGGAGTGGTAGCAGGCTTGCACCATAACATGTCAGTCTCCATGAGAAGCAACAAAGCTAGGAGGTTGATACATGTAAACTTCCTCTGCAAGGTCCCCATGAAAAAATGCATTCTTAACATCAAGCTGAAACAAGGACCATGATAAATTAACGGCTAAGGAGATCACAACGCGAATCGAATTAAGCTCAGCCACGGGAGAGAATGTCTAGAAGTAATCCACACCATGAGTTTGTATGTAACCCTTAGCAACAAGATGGGCTTTATAGCGATCAATAGAGCCGTCTAGAAGAAACTTGATCGTATAAATCCATCGACAGCCAATAGGTTTATGGCCTAAAGGAAGTGGCACAAGGTCCCAAGTATGATTCTTCTCAAGAGCAGGCATTTCTTCTATCATCACCTTCGTTCAGTTAGGACTTTGAAGAGCATCACCCCAAAAATGTTTAGGTAGTTGCATACCAAGCAGAAGGGTGCGAGCAACTTCAAGAATATGACGAGTCTCATGCAGCTTCGACCCAGTTAAGTACTGCCCTTCTTGCGTCATCCTCTCCTACCTCCTAGGTCATAAACTCTGGAGCTTCCTCCCATATGACTAGTAAGTTTCAATTCTTTTCTTCTTATTCTCCTTATCCTCACACTCGGTATGTCACAGTCGTAGATAGAACCCAAACTTTCATCTCTTAGATTGGTTCCATCATTCTTTTTTCTTCCTTGTCTTTGTCCTCAGTCTTGCATATGTCTCATTTTCTATTAAACTTATTGTCTGTTAGCTCTCTTACTAAAACATTAAATTGTTTTATTACATTCTTCTCTTCTTATTGTTTATTTCAGGACCTACAAACGAAGAGAGTAATTGGTGGTGGGCATGAGCGAAGAGGCGTTTATCTTCTCGATGATACACCCATTGCCGCTTCTAGTACCCTTTCTCTGGATCGAGAGTCTATGACTCAGTGGCATTGCCGCTTAGGCCACCCATCCATAGCTAGATTGAAAATTTTGTTTCCCTCCTTATCTATCACTAAACCGTTATGCTGTGATATTTGTGAATTGTCTAAACATCATCGTCGAGATAAATCTTCACACGCTCAGCCATCCACCCTTCTACTCCCTTTGGATATTGGCTCAGGTGACTCTCCTACCTCGAGTTTAGATATTCGCATTGCCTTGCACAAAGGGTCACAATCTTGTACTCAACACCCCTTTAGTAATTTCATTTCATATGATTATCTTTCACCGTTTTTTCAGTCATTTGCAGCTTCCCTTTCACCACAGACTATTCCTCGATCTCTCTCACATGCTCTAATACCAAGTAGAGAATGATTTAATGATAATAATATGAAGAAAAGAGGAGAATATTGAGAGATAAGGAGGAGAGATGTTGTGTTGGGCTAACTTGCCCTAACACATAATGTTTTATTATAATAAAGCATATAGTACACCGCGGGAGAAGAGGAAAGTGTGCACATGCACTTACACTAAAAGGGACTAAAAGGGTCACTAACCACATACACAATACACAAGCATCCTCTATAGCAAATACCATCAATAGTACTACATGTTAACAATGTTGAACTAAGGCAATGTATCCATACTGACAAATTTCGTTCTCAGCATTGGAGTTTCTCATGAGATATTTCAGATTTTGACATTTTCCTTGGGATATTATTAGGAAAATCTCACTGAAAAATAAATTATTAAAAAGTATTTATTATAAACCAATAAGTACCTTTAAAATTTTAAATATTTAGGTATAATGAATTAGCTTAACTCTTAAATAACTTTTATATTAAAATCATGATAATTTAGTGATTAAATTGCTATAAATTCAAGACAGTTAAGATTTTGAAAACCACGATAATATCATCTAATGAATATGTCATGAAAATAACACAAGATTTTGGAAACCTGTGTAATATTTGTCACAAGGGAGCATCATCATCATCATCTAAGCTTTATCCCACTAATTTGGGCCGACAACATGAATCATGTTCCACCATTTCACTCTACAAGGGTCATACCTTCAATCATACCATACGTCATTATTAGCACATGAGGATGTAGGTCATGCCGCTATACAGCCAACCTAATGGATGTGGGTGTGTGCAATCCCACTATACAGACCACCTAGCTTCTTTCTCTTTTATTTAGTGTCTATATTGGATTAGGACTTGTTTGGAATATGAACTTATCAGTGAGGTATTTTTGTACCTTTTAGTTTTTATTATTAATATAAAGGAGAAGTGCGGGGACAATCTAGCTCTGACTCTTTTCCTCTCCTCTCAACTTTCTCCTCTGTGTTCCCCTTTAATCTAACTCTACATGCTATCAGAGCATCCTTGTTGCTAACCTAGTCAACTTTTCTCCATTTTATCTTATAATTCTTTTTCCTTTTTTAATATTTTGTCTCTATCATCCCTCTGGTGCTGAAAATCTTTTAAGAAAGCTAGGGTTTCTTTTCTTCTGATCTTGTCAGGCCTTTATAATGGTCGATGCGTGAGAAGGGGGTGAAGTCTTTATGATCATCACCTCTTGTGTGTGTATGTGTGGACGTGTGGGTTGATTGTCATTGTCAAATGCCATGTTTGTCATTATTGATCCTCATGATTGGTTGGAACGTGTAGCTAGTTATTCTCTTCAAGGGTGGTATGCATATTGTGTGAAGCATACAAGTTGGTGCTCGTTGGTCATGAAAGGTCAGCACGTATTCATATAAGCTTGCAGTATATGTTCTAGTCCCTTCTCCTAAATAAATGAGAAGGGTGATTCGAGAACTGGATTCTTAAATCTATCTGATTTTTTAGGAGTCTAAATAACCACTATTAAATTAAATAGAACGAACTATCTTCAGTGGTCCAAATCCAAGTGTTTTTAACTACTAAAGAAAAATTACAATACCTGACCACTAAAAAGCCTAATGAGTACATATGATTAATAGATCCAAGAGAATGTGCAGATTATGACATGGTTATGGAATAGTATGGAACCTTCCATTAGTGCAAATGTAATGTTTTTAGATACAGCAAAATAATCGTGGGTTGCATTATAAGAAATGTATTCATCTGATAAAAACATCCCTTGGACATACTAGTTATTTGAGAATATATTTGAGCTTCAACCAGGAACAAATACTAGGTGAATATTCTTCAAAACTAAAAGGAATGTGGGAGGAGTTGAATGTGTATCAAACCCTTATTACTGATTTGGAGAAGCAAAAGCAGTTCCGTGTGGCCAAGTTCTTATCCGGCTTAAATAGGAAAATGAACCAATTTATGCACTGGTTTTAAGCGGCAAGGATGTGCCATCTCTAAATGAAGTGAATGCTCGCCTCCAATGTATATCTCTCAATTCTACGAGTGGAGCCAATGACAACTCTAGTTTAGCAACATTTACTAATCGAGGCCGAGTTGGTGGTCAAGGTGTTGGAGTTGGTGCCGTAGAAAACCATTTGTGCACTTGTTTTTCTTTTTTTTACACAAGCACACATACCCTCACACACTCACGCCGTAGTGGAATTTCACGACCTATGGGTACTCGAACCCTTGACCAGGTGTTGAAACTCCTAAGAGTCTACCACTGGAGCAAGAGTAAGGACCCAAACCATTCATGCACTTACCCACTAGCCATGTGGATGTGATTGAGCGGATCTCAGCCGTTGATCATGGTGATCATGGGTCCTAGATTGGACATGCGATATGCCTTAGACAAATTTAGTGTTGCTCTCATTCATAGGATTTGTTAGAGTGATTCTTTTGGTAGTCCTTGGGAACTTGAGATTAGATATGACGGTCATTGACCTGGGAGAGTCGTGGTCCATGGATTCTCAGCACCTTGTTAATCTGATGCTTTGTTCACCAATTGGAGTCAGATCACGATCAGTTAAATCCTAAAGCCATTAAATGTATTTTTCTCGGGTACTCCTAAACACAAAAAGGTTATCATTGTCACAATTCTTCACTTCAAAAACAATGTGTATGCAAATATTACATTTTTCAAGTCCACACTATTCTTCTCAAAAGACTGTAAGTCTCTTAATGTTGAAAGTTATGCCTGTACCTATTGTCATTGAAGAAGACATCATCCAAGTTCCTCACACTGCTAACTCCATTTCCACTGTGCCTGGATTGAAAGTCTACTCACGACGAAAACGAAAAGATATTGTGGCCAATCATGATGTGGCATCCACCATGTTTCATCCAAGCCTAACGACCCAGTGAGTACTCCAAATAGGTTTGATGTTCCTATTGTCTTGAGAAAAGTTATGTGTGCATAAACTAATCATCCTATCTTCAAATGTCTATTTTCAATGCTTATCTCCCACTTTCAGTAGATTTTCCTATCTGTCCTATCACTCCTTACCAAGTCATACTAGGAAGCATTTTTACATAAGGGGTGGAAGCAGCAAATTGAAGAAAAATGACTACTCTTTATTGGAATAACATTTGGGAGCTAACCAATATGCCTACTAATAAGTGTGTTGTTGGTTGTAGATGGGTATACCATTAAGTTTTATCCTGATGGTACGGTTAAATGTTCAAAGGCTCGCTTCGTTGCTAAAGGAAATACTCACACCCTTGGAGTTGATTATACCAAGACATTCTCTCACATTGCTAAGTTGAACTCCATTCGTATTATCCTCTCTGTGGTCATTAATCTCGGTCGGGCCCCTCTTCCAACTTGAATTAAAAAATGCCTTTCTTCATGGTGATCATTGTTTGAAATATCTCCGATATTATCGAAATATCTTCGATATTATCAAAATATCTCCAATATTATTGTTATCTCCAGCTTGGTGACACCGATAACACCAGTAGCGATACCAATAACACCAGTAGTATTAGAAATTCCAAGCATCAACAATGCATTGCTAAGTACTACCAACGAATCGATATCACCAATATTTTCAAATGTGTAAATTCCAGGCGTCGTTTGCATGTTTAATGTATTGATATTGCCAATGTATCGCCAATATTTTCAACTGTGCAAATTCTAGGTGATGCTTGTATCACAAGTGTATTGGCGATATTTCAATAATATCGGCAACGTAGAGATATCACAAAAAGTTTGTTTTATATATATATATCAAAAATCGATTTCAATTTTTTTTTATGAGTGCATTGTTGTTTGTAATTTTCAATTTTTCATTGCTAATATTGATAATATCTCAATATTATCATTATCGCAACATGCGCGATATCAAGACCATAATCTTTTGTTTCCTTTCTTGTTGTTGATGATTTCTTTACAAAATATCACAAGTTGTCGATATTCTGCAATATCGATGGATGTTTGGATGGATGATTGGATGGTTAAATGGGATGGACGGGATGGTTAAGACTATTTCTTATGATGACACATGCTTTAAAGCCCCCATTAAATGGAAACTAATTGTGTATACATTCTTTTTGCAAATTCTTTATTCCTAAATATGCAAATATTTATATGTTAGCATCTCTTGAAGCTTCATTGAAAATTCTATTGTTTTTCCCATGTTTTCTCTCATTTCTAGTTATCAATGATATTATCGGCGATATCGATATTGCTTCGCTATCCCCGACCAGCAAAACTTGTAGCGATATCGATACTTCGAACACTAATGGTGATCTCACTGAGTAGGCCTATATGGAGCAACCACCTTGATGTATTACTCACAGGAGTCAAACAAGGTGTGTCCCCCCTAATGCATCAAGGCTCGGACCATCTCTGTCTAACAACATCCAACTCAGCCCAAAAACTATGATGCGGACTATACGAACAAGGGTCGTAAACTGTTGTAAAAACCCATTGGAATGCAAACATGATTTCACGAAACCGAACAGAAATGGAAAAAATGCCAGAATATGAGTTTATCTTCTTCCAGCAATCAGCATTCCACACAACAATAGTGCCTCCAATAGATCCAATAGCATCGACTGTCACCCATTCCTAGTTCCTGATTTCCTCCCCCCCCCCCCCCCCCCAAAAAAAAAAAAAAAAGAAGAAGATAGAATCAAGTAGGCCCTTATCCATTGTCTGACATATAAACTCCTATAAGGTAATAATATTTGCCTTAGATTTCCTAAAAACCTTCCTAACCTGTGCCCTCTTAGCTTTGCACCCCAACCCTCTAACATTCCACGAGAGAATGATCATTAAGAACTTATTTTCCCTAATCCAGCCCTCTTTCCTCTGCTTGTTCTTCCAAACGTGTCATAATTGATGGAGAATTCAAGACTAAGCACTTCCTTCCAACCCGTAGGCGACTTTTTCTTCTTTATGGAATGAGTATCTTGCTGGAATCGAACCGTGTCGAACAAAGTGGAAGAATTCGTAAACATCCTCATCACGAACTTCATACAACATCCCCACCATACCTCCCACACACAGCCAAACGTCTTTAGCCCACTAGAATTGTTCTGTTGATATCATACATGTCCACCTGATATGATGTTGAGGCTTAGTAGCACAATCACAATCAGTCGTGGCAACATTCATCTTCTCAGCACATAAGTGAGTAACAATCATGGCATCTTCTAGATCATTTGATCAGGTTTGCGACAGCAAGAGTTCCTTCCCCTTGCTGTATCATTCAATGATAGGTTATCATCATTCGTTACATCTTCATCGCAGCAAGTGGCCACTTCTTAGCAGCCCATTGTGGTTTCACCCTCCCGAAATCCATGAGGATTACAATCCTCTAACTTTGGCCTAAGGTCACCTTTAGCATTAGACGTCGTTAGCTTTTCCAACTGTGCGTTGGTGATCTCCTTCATCTTCTCTTCCATTTCTTCTACCAAAGGGCTTGGATTAGTTGGATTGTTTGTTCTTCGAAGCAAAATAGGAGGATTTGATTATCAAGAATTGTGCTTTAGTAGCCCTTCTGACGAGACGGAGTCACATGCAGGTGAATCACTTAGGAGTCACATGCAACGAAGTCGCATGCATGATCAATTTGATGGGAAACACATGCCGGAGATGAAGAAACCTCCATTGCACATGCAACATCTCCCGACTGATCATAAATTGATTTCTGATAAGTTGTACATGTGTCATCATGAAGTTCGTAACGAAAAAAGCAGAACTTCATTCGGCACCTTTTCCACCATCTTCTCTTGACATGTCACGCATTTGATCGATCCCTAAGCTCGACGGAGCTGCCACTGCACCCATGCGATGGAGGTTCAAGATCCAATCCTACATTCGAACACCAGTTCTAGCAGGTGTAACAAGGTTCCAACGGTCCTTTGTATTGAAAATTATGAGTCACCACGAAAAGTGATCTTACCTCACCAAC
This sequence comes from Magnolia kwangsiensis, assembly GCA_037074715.1. NCBI lineage: Eukaryota > Viridiplantae > Streptophyta > Magnoliopsida > Magnoliales > Magnoliaceae > Magnolia > Magnolia kwangsiensis. Next base: position 107,578,015 of record CM073573.1, on the reverse strand, counting down.
CCTATCTTCGCCATTGATTTCATTACACGCGTCCCCCTTAACGTCCAGTGTTACTATGAAGAATGGAGATCGGGCTTCATCACCCCTCATTTCAATTGCCATTGATGCCTTGAGAGGTCGCATCCTCTCGAAACCTCCAAATATCACCCACCTCTCCCAAACAGGAGGCAACCACAACAAAAAATTCGTGAGCCCAAAGTTCCAAAGGAACCCCCCAAATGAGGAACCACTTCGGCTCGCTACCAAAGTGAGAGAAATCCTCCCATTTTCGGATCTTCTTTATCGGACCCTCTCTGTGCATACCTCCCACAGCCATTAACAAATCTAGGTTTCTTTCAGGCCGAACACAAATCCATACTTCCGTAGCTGCGATGTTTTTGATCCAGCCACAACAATCTTCAAGTTGGGTTTTGATTTGGGGTATCATAGCATTCAGAGTTGTTTCGACAACTACCGACCACCTTAGCGATTCCCTAGCCTTGTCCAGAGCCTTCGGATTTACCCTCATAGCTTTACCGCCGCCCAGGTCCATTGTTGTAATCCATTCATCCTCTAAGTTCTCTTGTTGGTGAGTCATCGATTGTGAATCCTCCTATGGCAATTTACCAGAGCCCGATCCTGCCACAACATATCTAAAGGAGGAAGATCTTCCCCCAGAAATTGTCAAACGCTACATCTCCTTTATGGATTAGTCCCCGCCTTTCACCTTGTTTCCCAACCTCCACTTCCAACAAATTCTTGCCCTGATTCGAATTGATGCCCTCCATGCTACTGCGTTCTAGCCCAAATCTAGCCCTCTGAACTGGGAGCTTTCTGCCACCAATGTTTTCCCCATGCAGGAGCATAACCGTAAAGGCCAGCTCCTCTGAGAAGGCAAAGCCCCGCAACTACGCAAAAAGATGGTCGCGAGGAAGAACCACCTCCATTACCGCTCCTGCTCTTCCGTATACTCTCGAGAAGTTGATCGGAAGCCAACCTTCTAGGAAGTCAGTGACGAAGTGGGTCACATAAGATGACAAGTCCTGTACTTGAAGGATGGTTTCTTCCCAACCCGCGACCATCTGCGATCTTCATCCTCCGCTCCTTCATCAACAGCACCACCACCAACTCTAGACTCCTTCAGCCTTTCCTTCATCTTATGTAGATTGACCAGGTTCTTTAATTTAAAAAAAATTTAAATTAAAAAAGCGGTCTATTACCAGGTATTGCACGTTTGTGGGGAGAAATCTAATTACATAGAATAGTTAGAAGCAATGTTATGGCCCGATCAAGCATTGAAGCAAAATATATAACAATAACTCATAGTAATGAGTTGATTTGGATCAAGAAACTATTGCAAGAAATGGAGTTTGAGGTGAATCTAGCTATGCAGTTGTTTTGTGATAATCAAGCAACATCCCACATTGCAAACAATCCGGTCTATGATGAAAAACTAGCATATTGAAGTCAGTTGTCACTTTATACATAAGAAGGCCTCTAGTGGTGAAATCTCTATACCAATGTCCGATCTCAGGATCAACTTATTAATGTGTTCACCAAGGCCTTCTTCGCAGTTTGTCTATACATATACTCCATGCATGGCATCGACAACATCTATGCTCTAGCGTAAGGGGGTATTAACACATGAGGATGTGGGTCATACAAGATGTGGGTGTGGGTCGTCCCACAATACGGCTTACCTAGCTTCTTTCTCTTTAGTATTTAATATTTATATTGGATTAGAACTCCTTTGGAATATGAACATTATTGGCTAGAGTATTTTTGTACTTTTTGTTTTTATTATTGATATAAAGGGGAAGAGTGGGGACGTCCAGCTTTTCCTCTTTTTTCTCCTCTCTTTTCTTCTCTCTTTAATCTATGATTCTACAAATCATCAAGTCTTTGTCACAAGGGATGTGTCATCTAAATGCACTTTCATCACTTCTAGTATTACAGAAGGCACAAAAGAGTAAGTTATATAGGGCAATGAAATTAGCAATTCAAAATAAGCACCTAGTGAAAATTTCTGAATTTATTCATCTTTTACTAGTATGCAATCATTTTAATCGGCCACATGGTAATTTAGAATATTCTGCATCTTTGAGAACATGTGTCTCCATGTTCAAAAATAATAATAATGCATTTTTATATAGCACAGTGAATCGGTTTCATGTGAAGAATTATGGGTCACATTTGGCATCATTCATACGTGCAGTGTTTTAAATATTGACAATATCAGCCGATATATGCCACGATATATCTTGTATCCACCTATGCATTACAAAACGCACAGGTAGTGCCAATATATCCCACCTATTCGATCCAGTGAGCATTTTCAATTTTTGATCCATGTTTTTGTTGTAAATTACGTTAAACTAGTGTCAAATGGTTACAAATCTATGATTCTTCATCTTTTCCATGAAAAATTATTAATTTGGAACTTCGATTTCGAGATTTGGGGGAGATGGGTCAAGTTGCGGGAAATTAAGAAAAATCGAAATTTCTCAATTTCTCACAAATCAGTTGCAATCTTTGTATACAAACACAAAATTAAACATGTATGTAAACTGATCTAGTGATTCTTCTTTTGTTTTTGAATGTATTGCTTGTGTTTCCATACATGTCTTCTTACGTTTATAAATTATATGAACAGACTTCAAATATACTTGGTTCAGTTTAGTTGGAAAGAGTATATATTAGGACCCCATACAAAGGAAACCCCAATTATGTGCACTTTTTTTTATAATGGTTTGATTTCTAAGTATGTATTGATGTTTTTTGTAACAACCCCTAAAGTTTCATTAAAAAATTCAACCAATTTCCCAATGTTCTCATGTTTCCCAACAATGGCAATACATTATGCGATACAACTGATATATCCCATGTGATAACCGATATGTATCCGTATCCCAAGGGTGCGATACATTATGCGATAAAGATATTTAAAACATTGCATACGTGTCACAAGCATTATTGTCAAATGGCACAATTGATCAAATGCAACCCAAGGGAGTTGTGCGCATACGCAATCATACAATCGTATTTTTTAAAACATTGATCACACTATTGCATATGCCATCACACAACCCCCAAAAAGTTATTTTGTATCAGATACACATATTTTCGCATAATCGCATATGTGATCGCATAATCGTTTAATCACATAATCGCGTACTTATGGTATATGCAGTCGCATACTTCTATATATGACCATATGATGCCCAATGGTCATAAAAATCGCATATGCGGTCGCATACTTCTATATATGACCGTATATGCTCCTAAAATAGAAAAGATTAAAGATATTTTGGATATGCAAGTGTTTTCTACCAAACATGAAGGTTTTCAAAAGTGTCTCGTCAAGTGGAAGAACATGCCAAAGTCAGACTATACGTGGATCACATAGGCAGAGCTTCACAAGTTAGACGCGGATCTCCTCGAGCATTACTATAGCTTTATTTCGCTAGAGGCAAACTCTTCTCAGCCAAAGGGAGTTAATGAGGACATCCAAGCACCAGTCAAAGTATATCAGGGTGGGAGGAAAGCTCTCATCTCTTTATGGCTAGGTGATGCACGCATGGGGCCCCATGAGTGCAATTCGAGTGCATAGCTCGATGAAGACTCCACATGCATGGTTATGCATCTTTGAAGGCCCCGCGTTGGGAAAATGATGGGGACATCATGCGCACACACACACCTCCCACCCTACGCACGTACTCAAGGAAGAGGAAGGCCCCACTATCGATCTGGATCGACAATGACATCTATGGAGGACCTCTTAGCTAAGAGACTGTGCTATGGATCATTGGAGTGGACAATATCATCATGTGGATCCCACCATTGGATCTCATGATCCTGGCCCACTACCATAGATGATCTAAGATTTTGATTTTGGCTATTATCATTATTAGAAACATCATGAACGGTTTTGATTGCGTTAATTAGTTATTATTTTTGTTACTTCGTCTCTAAGTATTAGTGTGTGCACATGAAGCGGCTTTTAGGATTTAGGGTTTTCTTATAAATAAGCAACCCCATGTAGGTTTTTTCTCATTGGAGTTTATGAATAAAATTCTATGTTTTTTCTTCTCTATCCCTCTGAGTTGAAGAAGCTAATTGGGTACGAAACCCTCCCTTCCTCAAAGGGCTAACTACCGTGGTGCGAAGCCACAACTATCCCAAATCATCCCCATCTCCTACACCCCACATCCACCATCTTCCACAGCCCTCCCTTCTCCGGATTTATCCTTTTTTGTATCAAAGTTCTCCACTACAGTAGATTTCCAGATTTAGGCCGACCAAAGGGGCTGAAACTTCAGTGAAACACCACGCACACACCGGAAGGCAGATCGTCGCGAAACTTGGTGTGAGAGTGGGTCTCCCCTAGCTGACCACATACAAGGAGTCAGTTTCCTGTTTCATGCACACACATGCGGCCAAAGAGCCACGCACGTGCGTCCAGGTGCGCAAGTTGTCCACACGCAGAATGCTTCTCAAGTTCTTCTCTCTCGTCTATTTATCTCCTCTCTCGCCTTAAATCCCAAACCCTAACCCTAGAAAATTCCAGATTCCAAGTATTTCCAACTTTTGCAAACTCTAGGTTTTCCCCTATTTGAAACATGGTGAATCGCTTGGATTGGGGAACAGTCCTTTTGAAAGATTGGATGAATCTACACTCCATTGGGTATTGTTTGGTTTATAATTCTACTTGATCCAGCCCTAAACATGTGTAGGCTTAGACCCCCGTAGATTTCCCTTGTTGAATGTTTGAATGTATGTGGGACATGATCTTTTTTGTGATTGTTTAGAAATTGGCATGATCTAAAGCTTGAAATCTTGCACCTCATATTTAATTTCATGTCCTGCACCAAATTTGGTATCAGAGCAGGTTCTTCATAGGGAAATGCATTGCATGTTTAGGGTTTAGTCTACTCACGTCTATTTTGCATCAAGTCTCATCATATAGGGTTGTTTAGGACCCATCATTCACAACATGGACTGCTGAATTTTCTGTTGTCAGAAATTCCCCAATTTTCAAGGCTGAATTTTCTATTAACAAACTATTTGGGTAGTTATGTTGCTGAAATTTTAGTACCATTGTGTAGTTTCCCTCATATAGTCCTATAGGATCATTCAATCCCATTTAGAGATATATATATATATATATATATATATATATATATATATATATATATATATATATATATATAGTTGCATTAGAGGATCTTTGAGTTGAGTGAGTGGTATGTCCACACGTACTGGTCGTGGTTTTGGTTGGCACCCCCACGCTAAACATGGAGCAATTACAAGAGTTAATGGACAACATAACCTGGCAGTTTGAGTTTTTGGGTAAGCGCTTGGAACAACGTATTGACCAATGCTTAGATCAAATCAATGTGCGCGTTACCCAACTAGAGACCTCTACCCGAGCAAACCCCGTCATGGGGGAAGATGCCCAATCTCAGGCAGGTGGTCAGGAGGACCGACAAAGGAATGGGGGTGGCCAAAGGAATGGTCATGGGCGAGCACCCGTGCACCCACACCGCGAGGGGCATCATGATCATTATGACCCAAATGCGCAACTCCTCAAGGGAGTTAGAGTAGAAACCCCTACGTTTGATGGTCACTTAGACCCTAAAGCTTTTCTAGATTGGTTGGCAGATATGAACCACTATTTTGAGTGGTATGACATGTCGTATGCTCGTCGAGTCCAATTTACCAAGATGAAACTTGTGGGTCAAGCAAAGAGGTTTTGGCCTATTGTGGAGCAAAAGAAAGAAACGTCGAAGGAGCCCCCAATAGTCTATTGAGGAGAAATGAAAGAAACTCTTAAGAAAAAGTACTTCTCTTTCTCTTATCACTTGAGGTTAGTTGAAGAATGGCAGTCTCTTCGACAAGGTTCCATGAGTGTGACTGAATACATTGAGAAGTTCGATGAGTATTTGTCCTGATGTGAAGTTGAAGAGGATCTCGTACTCACTCTTGCTTGATTTAAGACGGGCCTCCGTTCTGACATTAGGAGAAAATTGCTCGCCAAGGACAGACACTCTTGAACAGATGTATCAAGTAGTATTGGAGGCTGAGCAATACCTCAAAGCATCTATGGGAAGGTGGTTTAAGTCTCATGATTCTGGCGCTAAGGCCAACCCTTCTGGGGATAAACCTGGCACTGGATATCAGTACCAGCCTTCCCATAGCTCTCAATCAAGGCCTAAGGAGATAAGGGTAAAGAAGATGTCGGATCTAGCTCGCATAGAAGCGATGTGATCAGGTGTTTTAGATGTCATGGATTTGGTCACTTTGCCCACCAGTGTGGCACGAAAGAGGACACCAAGGTGTTCCTTATTGAGGGGCAAGTAGAAGTAGTGCCCCCAGAAAGTGACAGTGAGGAAGAATATGAGCCAGCAAAAATCCCTAGTGATGAGGAAGATGGAGCGCAAGAGTCCGCGACCCTTTCAGTTTTGCGTTACGCCTTTGCACAAGAAAAGAATACCGACGATTGGCGCCACAACACGATCTCCGATATTTACACAAAATGTGGTGATAAGAGCTACAAGATAATCGTGGATAGTAATAGTTGTGCCAACGTGGCATCAACTGGCACTATGAGCCATCTGGGCTTAAAGCTTGAAGCCCATCCTCAACCCTATAGTGTCTTGGGTTGATGAAACTTCCATTCCAGTCTCACATCGTTGTCTTGTTCCTATTCAATTTAGATCATATAAATACACACTTTGGTGTGATGTTGTTCCTATTCAGTTTGGGACATATAAACCTAGGAAGCCTATTGATCTTGTCCCTATGTTCTGTCGCATAGGCCATTAGAGTCTGCAAAGTCCTTTGCACATCACATTCATTCAGTGCATCAAGAAACCAGGAAAAAGATCAATACTAGTAATGAACATTATAAAATTTCTGCAGGCCAACATAAACAATTCAAAGAATTCAATGTAGAGGACTCTGTGATGGTCGCATCAGGCCAGAGCGGTACCCTCAGGGAGCCATTCGTAAATTACACGCGCGTAACGCTGGACCATTCAAAATTATAAAACGAAACGGTCTTAATGAGTATGTGGTAGATCTTCCACCTTCCATGAGAATTAGTTTCACATTTAATGTGAAGGATCTAGTTACATTTCAGGGGACTACTGATAAATTGTCTAGTCTTTCACCGAACCAACCTAATTTTCCAGACCTTTCCTTTAATCCATGGCCTCTTCCCGACCCATCTTCTCAGCCTCTACCTCTCATGCCTACCCTTCCCACACCTAGAGAGGAGATAGAGGATATTCTGGACCATCGGATAGTATCAACGTTGGACGAGGTTTCAAAAGTTCCTAATCAAATGGAAGTCACGCCCAGCTTTAGACAGTACGTGGCTCACTGAAGAGGAGCTTCAAATACTTGATCCTGACATTTTAGAGCGATTCAGGAGTTTTGTTTAGCCAGTGGCGAAACTTTCGCAACCGGGGAGAGTTGATGGGGACATTATACGCACACGCACGCCCTCTACCTTACGCAATTACTCAAGGAGGAGGAAGGCCCCACTATCGATCTAGATCGACAACGACATCTATGGAGGACCTCTTAGCTAGGAAGCTGTGCTATGGATCATTGAAGTAGACCCGATCATCATGTGGATCCCACCATTCGATCTCATGATCGTAGCCACTACCCTAGATGATCTAGGATTTTGAGTTTTGGCTATTATCATTATTGGAAACATCATGAACGGTTTTGATTACGTTGATTAGTTGTTATTTTTGTTACTTCGTCTCTAAGTATTAGTGTGCGCACATCAAGGTGTTCCGTAACAGTAACGGTGGTCATAATGGCCACCACCATTACCTTTATGGTACGGGGCATAATAGTTATTCTGGCCCCGCAACGGCCATTACGGTCTTTTTTCTTAATTGACAAAAACCTCGAAAAACCTATATGTGCCTCGTAATGTTGATTAAAAAGTATGAAAAACTTGTATTTTCCCCATAATAGACCATTACGGGGTTATTATAGCCTTTATAGGGGACGTAATGTGTCGTTAACGGCAATTATAGGTCTTTTATCCATAATGGCTGTTACGGCCGTTATGACCTCATAACGCGTAACGGTTGCCACTGTTACCTTTACGTAACGGCCTTTATGGCACACCATGGCGCACATGGCGCGGCTTTTGGGGTTTAGGATTTTCTTATAAATATGCAACCCCAAAATTCTCTATTTTTTCTTCTCTATCCCTCTGAGTTGAAGAAACTAATTGGGTGCGAAACCCTCCATTCCTCAAAGGGCTCACTACCGTGTTGCGAAGCCACAACTATCCTAAATCATCCCCATCTCCTCTATCCCACATCCACCATTTTCCACAGCCCTCCCTTCTCCGGATTTATCCTTTTGTTGTGCCTAAGTTCTCCACTACAGCAGATTTCCAGATTCTGGCCCACCAAAGGGAATGAAACTTCGGTGAAGCAGCATGCACACACCAGAAGGTGGATCGTTGCGAAACTTGGTGTGAGAGTGGGCCTCCCCTGGCCAACCACACCCAAGGAGTCCGTTTCCTATTTCGTGGACCCCACACACTTGCGGCCAGACAGACACGCACGTGCATCTAGGTGGGCCTGCTGTCCACACGCAGAATCCTTCTCAGGTTCTCTCTCCTCTATTTCTCTCCTCTCTAGCCTTAAATCCCAAACCCTAACCCTAAAAAATCTCAGATTCCAAGTATTTCCAACTTTTGCAAACCTTAGGTTTTCTCCTATTTGAAACATGGTGAATCTCTTGGATTGGGTAACAATCCTTGGCAGGATTGGATGAATCTACACTCCATTGGGTATTGTTTGGTTTATAATTCTACTTGATCCAGCCCTAAACATGTGTAGGCTTGGACCCCCGTAGATTCCCCTTGTTGAATGTTTGAACATATGTGGGACGTGGATTTTATTTTTTTTGTGATTGTTTAGAAAATGGTATGATCTAAAGCTTAAAATCTTGCACCTCATATTAAATTTCATGTCCTGCATCAGAAGATGAATGTAGGCTATTTAGTTGGACCATTCCAACCGTTAGATCACCGTCAGTGGTCCATCTTGATCGTAGGCCAAAACATAATTTAGTTTATCTAGTTGTTTATATGTTTGTTATTTTTTTAACTTATATTTTACTAAGTTTACGAGTTAGGAAATAATTTTATTTTATTGAGCATCTTTATGTGAATTTTTTATCTGAGAGCGCCTTTTTATAAAAAGTCTTTCCATAGACTATATAAGGGTTAGACATCCTTACCCCAGCTATTATTGCATATGAAATTTATTCATATGGTGTGATGACGTGGAATGATTCCAACTTATCCTTCTCTTTCATTCTCTTCCATTAGAATGTATTTTTTTTTCTCTTTTTTTCTTTCGTTCTAGTTTTCTTCTCTTCTTTCCCCATCAACAAACAATCTCCACATCTATCCTTGTTCTTCTTTCCCCCAACCCATACATCTACAACCTAACCCAACCCAAACTCCACCTGGCCCGTCCCCTCTGACCGTACAATTGTACAGTCGAACCTGGTTGTACCTCTCTCTCTCTCTCTCTCTCTCTCTCTCTCTCTCTCTCTCTCTCTCTCGTCTTGACTCTTTACTTTAATTTAGTTTTTAGTTTTTGCAACTTAAGTTATAACAAGAATAAATACACACACCACACCAAGTCTTCTTCCCAGTCTTCCTCTTTGAAACCCAAGTTGGAAGTATGGGCATTATCGTAGTGTTATGGATAAGACTCACATAATATGTGAGTTATGTGGATATGTGGGGCTCTGGTGGTATTGCGTGACATAAGCAACACTAATGTGGGGGCATTTTCACATCGGGCTCGAGTGGGGTGGCATGTGGGATGTAGGGGCACACTAGGAGTGGGCGGCCCATGTGAGGCGGGTGGCTTGTGTGAGGCAGGTGGCTCGTGTGAGGCGGTACCCATGTAATGTGGCGCCCACGAGGGAGGTTCGGCTGAGGTCCTAACCCATGGGATGTGAGGCCTAGGCTATGAGATAAAGGGATTGATTCACCATACTCTATCAGTTCGAGCTTTTAGAGCAAGTGGTTAGTTGTCCTGCATCAAACTGGTATCAAAGCGGGAGGTCTCGTATTCGAGACTCCTCACCGGGGATGATTAATGCAAGGGCATTTTCACACCAAGCATGAGTGGGGTGGCTTGTGGGATGTAGGAGCATACTCAAGGTGGGCGGCCCGTGTGAGGCGGGTGGCTCATGTGAGGCAGTATCCATGTGATGTGGAGCCCACGAGGAGGGTTCGGTCGAGGTCCTAACCCATGGGATGTGGGGCCTGGGCTATGAGATAAAGGGATTGATTCATCATACTCTATCAGTTCGAGCTTTTAGAGCAAGTGGTTAGTTGTCCTGCATCAAACTAGTATCAAAGCGGGAGGTCTCGTATTCGAGACTCCTCACCGGGGATGATTAATGCAGGGGCATTTTCACACCAAGCATGAGTGGGGTGGCTTATGGGATGTAGGAGCATACTCAAGGTGGGCAGCCCGTGTGAGGCGGGTGGCTCATGTGAGGCAATATCCATGTGATGTGGAGCCCACAAGGAGGGTTCGGTCGAGGTCCTAACCCATGGGATGTGAGGCCTGGGCTATAAGATAAAGGGATTGATTCACCATGCTCTATCAATTCGAGCTTTTAAAGCAAGTGGTTAGTTGCCTTGTACCAAACACCTTGCACATACATTGGGGATAAATGCAAGAACATGTGACAAAATTACTCCAGAAATCCGAAGGTCAATCATGGAGTGTATGGATAAACAATCGAAAAAGAAATTCGATAGTGTTTTATGTCAATAGGAATATGTGGAACAAGATGCATACAAGGATATAAACGTAGTTACAAACTTACAATTTGAGATAATTGTAAGTCTAAGCTAATTAGCTAAATAGCTAATGCCAAATGCACTTCTTTTCATGCAGATTCACACTAAGGAAAGCAACCACCTTAAGTAAAAGAAGCTTAATGACTTGGTCTTTGTCCACTACAATCAGAAATTGGGAAAACGATTCCAGACTAGGAAAGAAAAACTTGATTTCTTTAACCATACCAACATAGATGAGCTGGATGTAGATAACGAGTGGCTCGTAGAGACGAAGGACCCGATATTTGCTAGCGAGTACCTGACATGAGCTTAAGTTGAAGATGCTGCATATGGATCGACACGTAGAGAATGTACTTCTACTTCCGCTCAAAGATGAATGAGGGGGGATGAGTGGTAGCAGTCAACCCATAGAAGAGATTGAGGAGAAAAGAGGAGATGATGATCAAGCTGAAGATTCACCGTTGGATGTTGATGAAGTATTAGTACATAGAGATGATGAAAAAACATAAGAAGAAGTATGTGTGGAAGAAAGAGATTACTCGAATGATGATGACGATGATGACTATGGTGGTGATCAAATGCCACAATGGCAATAGATTAATGTATATAGCATTTTGTATTATTTTGTTAGTGACTTGGTGTATGACTTGTAAATTATATTTCCATTTTCTATAATCAATAATAAATAAATAGCTTCTTCATTTTGTATAATTACTTTTGTTACTTCTTAGTTCTTACTTACCAAGTGTTAATTATTATTTGTTGAATGTTGATGACTTGATGTTTAATTCATTGTTTAATTAGTTTTATTTCACTCAAATGTATTTTTAACATGTAAAATTAGTTATCTATTAACTTAGGAAAGTTTCCCTTTCTTATATTTTTTCTTTTTTTTCTTATTTTCCCCCTATTTTTCTGATTTTTTAAATTTTCCAAAAAAAAAAGTAAATAAATAAATATGCAACCACCTATGCGATTGTGCGACCGCATATGCGCACAGGCATATGCAATCGCGCACGATCACATGTGCGATATGACAACATTGTTTACAAGAAGAGGTCCCGTGGTGTATGTCGTTTGAAAATGACTTAGTTTTGATTGATAGGAAGACAAGCTGTAAACACAAAATTAGAACTATGAAAGTTATGTTTTAGAATCTAAAGGTTTTTAAATTAGTCAGACTAACAAAGTATATGGAATGCAATTTTAGTAACAACAGAAATGGAAACAAGGGATTACTTAAGAATGCTAACCAAGAACTACCCAAAAATGACCAATTTCAATATCTTGGATCAATAACTCATGAGAGCGGATAGATTGAGAACAATGTTGCTCATAGAACTAGAGCTAAGTGGATGAAGTGGAGATGTGTTGTTGGAGTTCTATGTAATCGCCATATACCAATCGAATTGAAGGGGAAATTTTATAGGATAGCTATAAGGCTAGCCATGCTCTATGGCGCAAAATGTTGGGCAATTAAGGAACAACATGTTCATAAGATGAGCATAGCTGAAATGAGGATGTTGAGATGGATGGGTGGCAAGACGAGGATAGAATTTAAAAAAACGAATGCATTGGAGGAAACTTACGAGTAGCATCATCAGGTAATAAGATGAGGGAAAGTAAACTTAGATAGTTTGGCCATGTGCAATGGAAACCAAGAACTGGATCAATTAGGAGTGCATTGGTTCAAAGTTGGAGGCTCAAAAAGGCAAGGGGAAAACCCAAAAGGATTTAGGTGGAGAGCTAGTAAGAAAAGACTTGATGACCCATGGTTTAACTTAGGATATGATCCTCAATAAAGTGGAAACGTTGAATAGGAGTCATGTAGCTGACCCAAATTAATTGCAAAAAGGTTAGATGATTATGATGATGTAGGTGACTCGACAAATTAAGGAGTCCACTGTCAACAAGTAAACCCATGCAGGAGTATGTAACTTGCCATAGCCAATAGTTGTGATTAGGCACCCAATGTGAAACTTTAGTAGATTCAAGGTTTTTTGTCCTACATTGGTTGTAAGCACAGAGTTTAGGCTAATAAAAAATCATTCTTGTTTTTGTCTATTTATCAATAAGTAGCCGGCACATGCTTCTCATGCATGGACACATACAATTAACCTTCTTTCCACTGTTTGCAAATGATTGAACTAAAAGTAACAAAAAACTTAATACCTATCTGTATACCAAATATTATTTATAGATATCCCATGGACAGGGAATTCCTTTAAGTTTAGAACTGTGTGGCTTATTGGACCTACAGGTGGTGGTAAGATGGCCATCCCTAGTTCTATACATCATGCCAGCCAATATCGTGTATCTAACAATGTGGATATGTGTCATTTAATGAAGAGGACAGTCAACCTAGACAAGCCAGTGGTGATTGTGGAGATGATAGTGATGATGGCAGTGATAGGTGTCGAAGGACACAGGAAATATGCTGACTAGACTAGCTATAAGATGCACATGCAGCATCCATAGCCACACTTACACCCATACACGTACCTATTTGGCTATCCTTCTCTGTAGTGCCAGACTGTCAATACAGAAATGGAATAACATGCCAAAACAACCCTAATGACTAAGATTTTGAGGCCCCCTTGAGCATCCATGATCTTAACAAGGTAATAACAATTCTCGTATCACATATTCTTATTAGGGTGCATTTGGTAAACTGAATTTTAAAAAATAAATAAATAAATAAGTCTGAAATTAATTTAAGTACCGGATCTATTGTGTACTGTATTTCAAGGTACTAATAAGAGCTGGAATGCCTGTTTAGTAAACTGTTTGAAAAAAATTCTTGAATACTGAAATTTAGTACTAAATCTAAAGAAAATTGTTAGGTAAAAATGTCTGAAATTTGGCAATGTTACCAAATTGCCCCTAATTTGGGCCCATACCCTAACATAATTTGAAAGGATTTCTCACAAAAATCATGGTGGGCCCCACCTAGTTGGCTTGCTTCCAAAGGTTGAGTGGATTAGGTGTTACCAGGCTAACATCGGACGGTGGGGCACACCTTGATGTATGTGTTGTATATCCACGTGGTCCATCCATTTTTCTGGACCATTTTAGGATATGGTCACAAAAACGAAGAAGATCCTAATCTCAAGTGGACCACACCACGGGGATTGAATTCCCACCATTAAAAACTTTCTGGGGGCAACAAAAGTTTTGGATCAAGCTAATATTTGTCTGTTCGCTCCATCTAGGTCTATGTGACCTTAAAAATAGGTTTGATGGCAAATGAGCATTATGGTGGTGCCCTAGGATGTTTTTAGTGGTAGTTGTTCAATGACCATTGTTTCATGTGTTGTGGTCCACTTGAGATTTGGATCTACTTCATTTTTGGGCCATGCCTTAAAATGAGCTAGAAAAACTGATGGACGATGTGGATATAAAATATATTTATCAAATTGATGGACGGAGTGGATATAAAATATATTTATCAAAGTGATCCATCTGAGATTTGAATCTGCCTCATTTTTTGGGATCATGAACTAAAATGATATGGAAAAATGGATGGATGGCATGGATAAAGTAGAGAATGATTTGATGAGGATAATGTAAAGAAGAGATGAGAATATTGAGAGAGAAGGAGGAGAGTTTGGGAGAGATGATGTGTTAGGCTTGCTTGCCCTAACACATAATATTTTATTATGATAAAGCATATAATACACCGCAGGAGAATAAGGAAGTGTGCACACGCACTTACACTAAAAGGGCCCACTAACCGCACACAATACACAATACAATACACTAGCATTCTCTATACTCCCCCTCAAGTTGGAGCATAGATGTTGATCATGCCCAACCTGTCACGAACACAATGAAGAGCATCTCGACTCAAGGACTTTGTAAGAACATCAGCAAGTTGATCCCCAGATCGAACAAAAGGAGTGACGATTTCCTTAGAAGCGACTTTCTCCCGAATAAAGTGACAGTCGACCTCAATATGCTTGGTTCGCTTGTGGAAAACTGGGTTACGATCAATATGAATGGCCGCTTGATTGTCACAGTGAAAAGAAATAGGATCCAAAGGAGGATAGCCAAGTTCTTCAAGAAGATTACGAAGCCACACGAGTTCACACGTCGCATGAGCCATAGCACGATATTCCGCTTCAGCCGAGGACTGGGCAACAACTGGCTGCTTTTTTCTCTTCCAGGTTATAAGATTGCCACCTAGGAAGGTACAGAAGCCGGATGTAGAGCGATGATCAAAAGTACCACCTGCACAATCAGCATCGGAATAGCTAGAAAGATAAAGATGACTATGCAACTGAAAGCGGAGGCCAAGACCGGGGCTGATTTTAAATACCGAAGTATGCAATAGACAGCTGTGAGATGAGAAGTACGGGGAGCTTGCATGAATTGGCTAACAACCCCCACCGCAAATGAGAGATCTGAACAAGTAATAGTCAAGTAAATAAACCAGCCTACAGGTCATCGATACATCTCGAGATCAGTAAGGAGAGCACCATCATCTGGTCGAAGATTCTGTGAAGTATCCATGGGAGTAGTAGGAGGCTTGCACCCTAACATACCGGTCTCCATGAGAAGATCAAGCGCATATTTTCATTGTGACAAGACCAATTTGGATGATGAGTGAGCAACTTCAATTCCAAGGAAGTAGCGAAGAGGACCAAGATCCTTGATCTCAAACTTGGTCTTCAAAAAATCTTTAACCTCCCTCATTCCAGCGGAATCACTACCGGACAAAACAATATCATCCACATAGACAATGAGAATCATGATACCCATTGATCGACGACATATAAAGAGAGAATGATCAGCATGACTAAGAACAAAGCCAAACTTCAAGAGAACCTGACTAAATTTTTCGAACCATGCACGTGAAGATTGTTTGAGTCCATAAAGAACCTTCTTCAACCGACATACAAGTGCAGGGCTGTGAGAAGCAACAAAGCCAGGAGGTTGATGCATGTAAACTTCCTCTGCAAGATCCCCATGGAGAAATGCATTCTTACCATCATGCTAAAACAAGGGCCATGATAAATTAACAGCCAAGAAAAGCACAACGCGAATTGAATTAAGCTTAGCCACCGGAGAGAATGTCTCTAAGTAATCCACACCATGAGTCTGTGTATAACTTTTAGCAACAAGATGGGCTTTATAGAGATCAATTGAGCCATCTAGAAAAAACTTGATTG
This sequence comes from Magnolia kwangsiensis, assembly GCA_037074715.1. Lineage (NCBI taxonomy): Eukaryota > Viridiplantae > Streptophyta > Magnoliopsida > Magnoliales > Magnoliaceae > Magnolia > Magnolia kwangsiensis. Next base: position 107,561,995 of record CM073573.1, on the reverse strand, counting down.
TATAAACCCATCGACAGCCAATAGGTTTATGGCCTACAGGAAGTGGCACCAGATCCTAAGTATGATTCTTCTCAAGAACAGACATTTCTTCCATCATCGCCTTTATCCAATCAGGACTCTGAAGAGCATGTGAGAGAAATCTAGGAATAGTCCGTGATGAAAGCTGCAAACGACTGAAAAGACAGTGAAAGATGATCATATAAAACGAAATTAATAATGGGGTGTTGAGTACAAGATCTTGACCCTTTGCGCAAGGCAATAGGAAGATCTAAACTCGAGTTAGGAGAGTCACCTGAACCAACATCTAAAGTGAGCAGAAGGGTGAATGGCTGAGCTTGTGAAGATTTATCTCAACGATGATACACCCGCAGAGGCTTAGGCTCACCCATATCACCAACAGGATACTGAATAGAGGGGAGAGGAGTTTTCCCATGATCACTAGTGGAAAGAAGATAAGAGTCATACTCCCCCTGACGCGCAAGAGGATCACAAAGGGATCGGCCTGGAGAGGAGAAAAAAGAAAGATCCTCAAAGAAGGTGACATCGGCAGAGACATATTTCTTGCGAGTCAATGGGTCAAAGCATTTATACCCTTTCTGACTCCAAGTATACCCTATAAAGACACATTTAATCGCCTTTGGTCTAAATTTATCATTACTCATCCAAAATTTGAACAAAGCATGTACAACCAAAAACTTTAGGTGGTAGAGGAAATGGATTATTATGAGGATACAGTATAGTAAATGAAGATTTGTAAGACAGAATACGTGAGGGTATACGATTAATAAAAAAAGTAGCAGTTAAAAGAGCATCATCCCAAAAATGTTTGGGTAGATGCATACCAAGCAGAAGGGTGCGAGCAACTTCAAGAAGATGACGATTCTTTCGTTCTGCAATACCATTTTGTTGAGGAGTGCAAGCACATGATGTCCTAGACAAAATACCATGTTCCTGCAAGAAGGACAGAAAGGCAGTAGACATGTATTCTCCCTCATTATCAGAATGGAGGGATTTGATGGAATAATAAAATTGAATGCACACTTCATGATAAAACACTTTCAACGCATCAAACACTTCACTTTTAGATTTCAAAAGATAAATCCAAATCATGCGGGAATAATCATCAATAAAGATAACAAAATATCTAAATCCAAAAGTCGAGGTAACCAGATCTATTCCCCAGACATCCGAGTGAACCAGAAGAAAACGTTGAAATTTTCTCCCAGAAAAGCTAGGAGGAAACGTAGCACGATGATGTTTAGACAATTCACAAATATCACAGCATAATAGTTTAGTGACAGATAAGGAGGAAAACAAAAGTCTCAATCTAACAATGGATGGGTGGCCTAAGCGGCAATGCCACCGAGTCATGGACTCTCGATCTAGAGAAAGGATACTAGAAGCGACAACAAGTGTATCATCGAGAAGATAAACGCCTCCTCGCTCATGCCCCCACCAATCACTCTTTTCGTCTATGGGTCCTGAAACAAACAATAAGAAGGAAAGAAGGTGATGGAACAATTGAGTGATTTAGGAAGAGAGCTAGCAGACAATAAGTTTAATGGAAAACGAGGCACATACAATACGGAGGATAAAGACAAGGAAGAAGAGAGAGGGATAGAACCAATCCTAGAGATGGGAGATTGGGTTCCATCTGCGACCATGACATACTGAGTGGGAGAAGAAGGAGAATAAGAAGAAAAGAATTCAACTTACCAGTCATATGAGAAGAAGCTCCAGAGCTGATGACCCAGGAGGTAAGAGAGGATGACACGAGAAGGGCAGTACCTAACTGGGCCGAAGCTGCGTGAGAAGGCTCAGGAATATCCCAAATGTGAAGCCGCATAAGGGCATCATATGCCGCCTGAGAAATGATAAGAGACTCCCCTGAAGTAGACTGCTCAACTGTCGATGTAGAAGACTGTCTCAGAAGCAACAGTGGAAGCAACAGAAGCAGTGGCATACGTAGGATGGCCATGTAGCTGCCATCAATAATCAACAGTGTGATTAGTTTCACCGCAATGTGAACAAATGCGGGAACCATCACGTCCTCGTCCACATCCACCACGACCACGAAGATTACGGCCGCCACCACTGCGATCTCCCTCGCGGCCTCCACCATGACCACCAAAACCAAAAATGCCCCCTGAGCTCAAGGATGGTACCCGAAGACCAAGGTAGGACTGATCGCCAGCAAGATGTGCCGAACGCTCGGGTCACACAAATGAATGAAAAGGAAGAGTAGAGACCATAACACGCTGACACATGGCATAGACTGTCATCAATGGGGGAAGAGGATCCTGCATAACCACCTGATCGCGAACGTGAAGATAATCAGAACTCAACCCAGCGAGGAACTGCATGATACGAGTATCATCTCGTTGCTTATGATCATGTTCATGATCCTCTTTACATTTGGAAGGAAGAGGCTGATACATATCCAACTCATCTCACATACCCCGAAGCGTTGAATAGTAGTCTTTTAAGGATTTAGATTTTGTTGAAACCGACCAATTTCTTATATAAGCTGGAATACCCGTGAAAAATTATGAGATTCCGAGAAAATATCATGAAGCGTATCCCAAATGCCTTTAGCCAAGGATAAAAACATCACTGAGTGGCTAATCGAGGAATCCATGCTATTCAACAACCATGCAATAACTTGATAATTCTTCTTTGTCTAAGACTTGTATGTAGCATCTGTAGAACTTAGGAGATCATCCAAAATATACGACAACTTGTCACGGGCTCGTAAAAATACTTTTACAGATTGTGCCCATTGAAGATAGTTGTCACCATTCAACTTAATGGAGCTAATCTGCAAGGGGTTGGATTCAAAAGACCCTATGCCAAGAGATGAGGGCCCTTTGTCAGCTATAGAAGAGTCCAAGAGAAATAAACCTATGCCAAGAGAACCCCTATGCCAAGAAAGAGTGATTCAAACAACTCTATCTTACTCAATCCTTCAAGACAACAAGAGATAAACCTCAAACAAATATCAATCATGCAAAATATCATGAAACGCAGTCAAAAAGGGCCTGACCGAGTGAAAAACAGCTCAGTCGCACGCTCGTTTGAGGTTAAAAACCTCTCAAACATTGATCTTAAGTAAAAAAATCCACCATGGATAGCTTGGGAGGAAGATTTCGGTCCATCTTGAGCAAAGAAACCAAAGAAAAGCTTACCGATTTGAGGTAGATCGAAGAAAAACGGAATCTGGGACCGATTTTCGAATTTCTCTATTTCACCCAAAATACCATGAAATGAGGTCCAATAAACTCTGAAAAAATCATGACAAAGCTTCTAAAATGAAGATCTATCAAACCCCTAAACTTTTAGCTCAAACGGAGTCCATGTGTACATACAATGCTGACGTCAGCCGTACGGCTGCTGACGTCAGCAAGGTGACGTGTCGCCTCTCAACCTGTTGGATGCAGAATGCCTGGATCTTTGCTCTGATACCAAGTAGAGAATGATTTGATGAAGATAATGTGAAGAAGAGATGAGAATATTGAGAGAGAAGGAGGAGAGTTTGGGAGAGATGATGTGTTAGGCTTGCTTGCCTTAATACATAATATTTTATTATGATACAGCATATAGTACACCACAAGAGAATAGGGAAGTGTGCATATGCACTTACACTAAAAGGGCGCACTAACCACACACAATACACAATACAATACACTAGCATTCTCTATAGATAAAACCATACATCACAGTGGCCCCACGGAGCTTTTCCAGCACCGACTGAAGGGGTCACTACTGAATCAAGTCCACCATTAGTGGAGAGGGGGTAGCACCTTAATGAGTGCTACCCTGGCCATGGGGCCCACCTTGATATATATAGTATACATCCAAATCTTAAGTGGACCATAGCATAGGAAATGTCGGTCCTTGAATGTCCACCAGTAAATACTTCATATACCACCCAATGTTTCAAATAGCGCCCGTAGCGTAGCGGTGGCATATGCTATGTAGTGTAGCGTGGCCGTAACGCTACGTAGCGTCCCAAATAGCGTAAATCTCCTGTAGCGCACGCTACAAGGGTCGTAGCATATGCTACAGCTACGTAGCGCGTAGCGTAAGCTACAATGTATTTTTTTACTATTTTAATTTTTTATTATTTTTTCACATTTTCGTTGTTTCTAATGTTGAGGAATGTGACACTTGTATTGTACTTAATACTTTTAACCTATGGGATTTTTATTTCTTTTCATAATTGTGACTTGTGGTTTCAATTATTAATTAAAGTGGTTTGCTTAGAAGTTGTTGATGTGATAATTATTTGATTTGGCTTACATATGTGGATTGGCTTTTGATAAATGATAACTAATAACTTTTTTGAACATGCTTATAATTGATAAAATGAATCATCTTTTAGGCATGTTTATATTTTTTCCCTTTTTTCACTATTTATTATATTTGTCCTATTTTTAAATTAAAAAATAGAAGTATCGTGTAGCTTACGCTACATGCTACGTAAATACGCTACACGCTATAGAGGGCTAAGCGTTACACATCACGCTGCCGTTATTTAAAACACTAATACCACCTTAATGTTTATTTATCATCCAGGTCACACAAACCTAGATGAAGTGAAAACACAAAATCAGCTTGATCCAAAACTTTTGCAGCCCTCAAAAAGTTTTTAATGGTGGCAGTCAACCCCTACTGTGTGGTCCACTAGAGATTTATATCTACTTTATTTTTTGGACCATAAACTAAAATGAGTTGGAAAAACTAATGGACCGTGTGGATATACAACACATACATCAAGGTGAGCAACACATACATCAAGGTGAGTGCTAAGGTTAGGGTGCTACGGTCATGGTAACACCCACTAAGCTATTACTGGGGTAACACCTAATCCTCTCCCTTCGCAAGAACAAAACAAGACACCTTAGTGTCGTGTTGACCTGGCAAAGTTCGTGATGTATGTGTTATGTCCACACTGTCCATTCATTTGGTCAGATCATTTTAGGGCATGATCCCAAAAATGAGGTAGATCCAAGCCCAAGTGGACCACACCATAGAAAACAGTGAGGATTGAATGCTTATCCTTGAAAACTTCTTAGGGGGTACAAAATTTTTAGATCAAGCTAATATTTGTGTTTTCCCTTTATCCAAGTCTATGTGACCTTATGAACATGTTGGATGGCAAATAAACATCATAGTGGTCCTTAGGAATGTTTCAACAGTGTACATCATTGTCCCCACTGCCTTTTGTGGTATGGTCCACTTCAGCTTTGGATCTGCCTCATTTTTTGGCTCATGACCTAAAACGATCTGAAAAATGGATGGACGGTGTAGATATAACACATACATTATGATGAGGAAAACAAAACTTTGTCGAGTGTTCTCTAATCCAAGTAGTTTGAAAGGCCTTGCGGAAGTTACACGTAAAAGGGGTAAACTTGTCATTTACAATTTTTTAAAAAAAAATTTAAGGATATTTTTGAAAAAAAAAATGACCAAAGATTTTAATCAAAAGCACTTACCGCATTTCGTCAAAATCACTTACCACTTTTGTTAGATACACCGCCCCTGAATTAATTCCATAATTAATTTCCATTAAGGACTTATTTAAGTGTGTTAAACAAACACCCAGTATAGCCTATTAAGTGGCTAAAATCTGATTTTAAGATTTCGGTGAAATATTAGGTGGTAAACAAACAGCCTCTTACTTGGGAGTTAAGTTTTTAAAACATGGAGACATGTATAAGTTTTACTAGATCAAGCAATAAATAGTGAGCAACATAGCTAAATGCTTTATACATGACAATAAGTAGTTGGTAGTCCATAGTGATGACTCTGGAGCTTTTTATCTTTCTTTCTTCTTTTTTTCTTTTCTTTTTTTCCTCTTTTTTTCCTTTTTTGTCTCTTGTCTTTTTCTTTCTTTTTTTCCTTTTTTTTTTTTTGGGTTATGAAACAAGTAAAGACTAAAAATAGTTGATAACTTCATATCTTATAAGAATCATTAATAATTAAGAATTTCTGATTCCAAAATGCTTTAACAGAAAATTTGGAGGTCAAAGCCTAAGAAACTCAGTTTTCAGCAGGTCAAGCCGACAAACAGCATTCTTACCTAAGAATAGTCCAATGCACCACTGAAAAATTTTCAAAAACACAAATTAAAGATATATTCTCGTGTTATTTTTTGTTTTTATAATATTTTTAAAAATTTTGGCATAAAAGCTTATGCCGATATGGGTTGAAATGGTCTGATACACACCTTAATAATCCCTCCAATACTGATATTCAGGATCTTAGAGAAACAGATAAAGCTACAGAATGAGGTGAGCAGGAAGAAAATGCCACAATCAGTACATTGTATCTGCCCTCTATAATAAGCAAATTGATTAGACATAATAGAGGCCATGGCCTTGTGTGCAGAATAGTCTACGTTAATTATAATAAATGCCAGAACGAGTCAGGACATCATGTGAAAATAATTCAAAAGTAACAATAAATTTGTATGGCTTCATCAATAGATGCACCTAAATACATTGCTGAGTGGAGTTATTGTTTCTTCAGAAGAAGGTACCAACAGATAGTTACCTCATTGTTTGCATCACAATGAAGACATCAGGAGAATATCCGTACTGCTTGAGCATCTCCAGAAGTGTTTCCAGCATCTAAAATATCCATTAAAAAATATCAAAAGATAATTCTGAAAAAACATTGCAGTAAGGGAAGGATAGAAAGGAATTGTTTACGATTTCTTGTTCAAAAATTGCATATAATTTTCTTAACATTGGAAGTTTTATCATCGTCATTCCGGTTGTCATCATCATAACCTTGTCCCAGATATTTCATGTCAGCTTTACCAATCCACTCATGCTTATTTGGCAAAAGTTCGACCACCAGCTAACAACCAAACATCAACCTTCCTTTAACTAGACTACGAATTGGCTGACACGTAGCTACAAAAGCAGAGTTCCTCCTTTCCCAACACTGATAGTCATAGAATACATGCACAATATATAGCCACATCAGTGGAAGGAGGGTGAAGAAAGGTAAATTAATTGAATATTGAGTCCACTTCAATGCTTGATATTATGTTGCTCCTAGAGAATTTGCATATGGCTCTTAAAAAGCCAAAATCCTATAACCATAACAATAACAATAACAATAACAATAACAATAATAATAATAATAATAATAGAGAAGTTGCCAAAGTATGAAACGTGAAACAAGAAAAAACACAGGAAATGCCTTCTGAGACTACTGGTACAAGAAACATGATATGTCTGTGGCTGTAGAGAGAGTCTGTAAGACAGCATACATGTAGAGAGAATGCTCACAAACAACTAGTTGCAAGATAAATTACTTCAGCTAGGGTAGAATTGCACCCTGTAAACTGTGTACAGCATCCAACAAGTCTAAGAGCACCATGAAGAACATTTGGCACAAAAATCAGGCTAATCCACTCATCAGCAATGTTGTCAAAACTGTTATTGTATCGTAAATCGTAATAGGTGTTGAACCATATCAAATCGAAAATCATGTCATAAATTGCAAGATTCTTTCAATGGTACTCTTTTCTCTCCCTCTCTCCCTCCCACTTGTCTTTCAAGAAGCCTACCTATCATGATGGTAAAAGATTCTTGTCTCTTCCTCATTTTTTCTTTCAAGAAATTTACCTTCTTTTGTACCCTTGAGTGTCAAATCACATTGGAAAATGCAGCATTTGATTTCATTGACCATATAAAATGATATCTTGATTTCTTTGTTCTGGGTTTTTGAATATCAAAATCCCCAACTCTCCCTCCTTCCCTCCCTCCCTACCTTTCTCTCAAGACAAAAGTGAAGAATTTTTAATAGGGGAGGGCCTTTTACATGTTTTAAAAGAAAATTGGTAAAAAGAAATGAAAAACAAGGGAATGGAAAATGAATATTTTTCATTTTTAAGTAATTTGAGACCATTTATGTAATCTACGGTTATCATACGATTGTTTAGAATTGTTATTTGGGTGTAAAATTTGAATAATACGATTCCAATAACACTGCTTATCAGGTGGATCACACCATAGAAAAAAACTTAACACTGGTTGGACTGTAACAAAGTGGTCCAATTAGTTGTATGCGAGCATTCCTCAGGTGTGGGTATAAGATTTGAATCCTACAATTTTGATAACACAGCACATCAGGTAGGTCACACTGAAGAAAATACCTTACCACTAATTGGACTCTTAACTCAGTTGTCCAACTGGTTGTATGTGAGCATTCCTTGCATGTGTCTGTATCAGGCCGATCTACTCATCCTGTGGCCACACCAGAGAAAACAATAAACAACCACAGATATGATCCAAGGTACATGCAGCTCGCTTGATGAGTAGATTGGCTTGATTTTGCACTAGGCGATCTTCATGGTGAGGCCAACTTTTTGGACAAGTTGGCAATCATACACACATGACATGATGACAATTATGTGCTAGTTATACCACTACTTAGTCGTACAACTAGTTGCCTGAGAGACCTCACACAAACACATGTGCACACATTACAATGGAAATCAGAATGTTGGTGAGTTGGCAATTATCAATCAGAATTATCGAAGACCTTGCGAGAAAAACAACAACATAAGAGAAAGGCACACTCAGGTTGGTTGCTTCCATGTCTGGATATCACATGAGAATGAGGATAAATGCAAAATAGGGATAGGATTTTCATTTGAGGTATACACATCAAGATACCTATTACACTACCTGGATCAGCCGGGACTAGTGTTTTGAGAAGTCCAAAACCCTCATCTATAGAGTTAAATCTCTTGGAAGTTTGAACACATTAACTTTAATTGAAGAAAATAGTCAAACGGAATGTGTTTTAAACAGGAAACATGCCTCCTGTAAACATGAAATGAATTTCCTATTATAGGAAACGGGTTTCCAATTTTTTGGAACCATGTTTCCTTTTATATGAAATTGGTCTCCAGTTTTGCAGGAATCATGTTCCATTTATACAGAGCAGTGTTTTAAATATCAACGATATCGGCCGATATATCCCACAATATATCTTGTATCCCACCTGTGCGATACAAAACGCACAGGTAGTGGGATATATCCCACACATTCGATCTGGTGAGCATTTTTGAATTTCAATCATTTTATTTTCTGTAAATCATGTTAAATTAGTGTCAAATTGTTACAAATCCATGATTTTTCATGTTTTGCATGAAAACTCATTGATCGGGAGCTTCAATTTCGAGATTTGGAGATGGGCCAAGTTGCAGAAAATTGGAAAAAAAATAAAATCAAAATTTCCCAATTTCTTGCAAATAATTTGCAATCTTTGTGTCCAAACATAAAATCAAACATGTATGTAACCTAATCTAGTGATTCTTCTTTTACTTTTGAATGTATTTCTTGTGTTTTCACTCATCTTCTTACATTTATAAATTATATTAATAGACATTGAATATACTTGCATCAATTCAGTTAGACAATGCATAGATTAGGACCCCATATAAAGAAAACCTATTATGTGTACTTGCTTTTTGTAATGTTTTAGTTTACAAGCGTGTATTGATGTCTTTTTGTAACAATCAGTAAAGTTTCGTTGAAAATTTCGACCAATTTCCCAATGTTTCCCCATTTTTCCAACAATAGCGATACATTACGCGATACAACCGATATATCCCATGTGATAACCAATAAGTATCCGTATCCCAAGAATGCGACACATAACGCGATACCGATATTTCAAACATTGATACGGAGTGAGTTTCCTGTTTCTTAGAAGTGTTACGTCTTGGATTTCCCAATGAAATATGAAGTGCATATAGAAATCCATGAAAGGCCTCATTGTAACTATGAGATAGAAAAAGAAGAAACTACTGTAAGCACAAGCAACATAAATATACATGTTGTTCGATTCATGATCAAAAGATTTTCTTTCCCATTGCATAACTATAATCAATCTAGAAGGGGATACTTGCACTAATTTCTGATTTTCTTTCCATTCCTACAGAAAACCCTTTTGAAGCCATCGAATATATTCACCATGCTTGTTGAAGGAGATTGGAAGTGAGATGGAGATTAAGGAAAACGATGTTTCCAGGATAAGAAGAGTTCACAATCAATAGATTTCTCACTGTAGAAATCACTTCAAATCCCCAAAAGGGAGGATCTGCAACTTCCAAGAAAAAGATGTTTTTTTACCAAATCCATGGATTTGCAACTCTTCCACTTGAAATGAGATCAAGGGCCCGAGTTGCTGAAGCCAATATCCAACTGATCAAAATAGCATCCACCTGTCCACATTAAAAAGACCAATATCCAGCCACACAAAGTGAGATCCAACAGCCCAAATTGCTCTAAATGACATTTGATGGTGTAAAGACAATTAGGTGGGGCCTAGACAAAGGCCAGTTACAGGGATCAATGAACAAAAACTACTCCATTTAGTCCATTATGGATTGATCAACAAAAACCCCATGTCAAGGATCAATGAGTAGAAAAGCTAGATCAAAAGCAATCATGGAGTGTCAGTGGTCAACGTTTGAATCTCGCGGTGGACAATCAATGGCCGGATCTAGCAATTTATTGCAATGATTGATGATCAATGGTTGGCAAACAGGAAGATGGTTGGCAAACAGGAAGAAGTTGCTCACTGTAGTCAACCTCATTAAGAGAGCTATGGTCGTCCCCAATAAATGCATTATGTGCATAACGACCATCTTTTGCTCCATTGCTAGGCCCTCCAAATGCTCTGCCTATTTTACATGCCTTGTATTCATCTTTTTGTCAGTAATAAAGCTTATCAATTTCCATGCAACTGTTGCCTTGTGCATTATCCTTCCTATTGCATATGTTCATGTGGATGGTGATGCAGCCCAAAGACCCACAACGTCTTAACACACTTGGCAGCACAATCGTGATATTTGCATGCCACACAAAAATGTTACAAAACCATAGCTCTATTACTTGCACCTTCCTGCTTTATAAGTGTACTACTAATGTTATAGAGATGGCTTCTCCATCTAAACCTTGTATTAATACTGAGTTTTAAAGAGCACAAAAAATGGATAAGGATTACCTCGGTACTCTTCAATTCAGCACAAGCATGAAGAGCGACATGATAAACTGTTAATTGCCTGTTGAGAAATGCCCGTCTATTCACAAATTCCGCAGTCGGGATATTGTACAATTCTTCTTCAGAAACGCCCATCATCACATTTTCTGCAATATCGCTTGAAGCTTCAACAGAGGACCACCCTTTCGACTGCTTGACAAGCTCAATGATCTTTTCCATGTACACATTCCATTAGAAACTCATTCCATTAGAAACTGAAACATTATTAAGGAATGCAAGTAAAGAGTACAGCTGACAGCAATATATCACATACTTTTGTAGTTGTATCATCTGATGTATTTGTAGGTGGCTTATTTTTATATGCAGCTATAAGTCCAGCATAGCAAAACTTGTTTAAACCAAGACCAGCTGCAGTCATATCACGAACAATTGCATACCTGTAACATTAGAAGAACCATCCAATCAGTTATTCAATTTTGCAACACATTCAGGCGATTAGGATAACAAAGTTATTAATGTAACTTTCATAAAGGCAAATGAAACAAAGAAACTAAAAAAACCAATTAAATGAATGGCCAGTTCAACCCATTCAACTATAAATGTCACAGTTGCTTTGGGAGGACTAGGAGATGGCAGATAGTCAATTCACCAATTGCTGTGTGGCAAGAGTTATGAGGAACCACTTTTTCTTACTATTTGTGGTAAATTTGTTTTCTAATAAGAAGGTTAGCAAATTGATTGCTGATAGTGATGACAGAGGATAGGTGCTGAAATCTGAAATTCCCACCAGTCCACTTGCAAATGCCACCAGTATGCCAAAATTCCATTGACCAGAATCTCATGATCTCAGATTTGTTTGAAAGCTAATTCAATATGCCTTCAAACGGTTGTTTAGCACTTGAAACATACCATGAGAAATATGTCATGAAAATAAGGGCACCGAAAGTTGGCACTAGAACTCTTTTCCTATTTCTTCACTTTTGCCACTTCAATGCTCTTGCATCAACTCTCCCCTGATTGGAGATCAACTCTCCCCTGATTGGAGAGAACTCATCCTCAAGAGTTTGTACCATGGTTTTCTTTTCCATCAGATTAGGTACACAAAGCAAAGTCCCCTGCCTCTAAATAGCACGAGTGAAGCATACTTTTCTATTTGAAACTTCACTCATAATGAACCAAGTATCTTCCTTCTCATACTGATCTTCCTCCATGCAAATTCTTTTATATTCCAAAGCAAGATATTTCCCCACCTTATCTTGTTCCCTACTTTCATTGTGGATGAGAATACATGTTTGTCGGTCTATTGTGCCTTTCACATACTTTTCCTTTTCTTTATTTTTTTTCTCTCTACACCCATCAAGTAGCCATAACAGAGTACAATTTATTGTCATTGGTTCATCCTTCTTAAATCCCCTGGCCACAAACTCTCATATATTTTGCAGACTAGAACTCCTCTATGTGAGACTTGGATTCATACTCCACTCATTTTTCTTGTACTTCTTCTTTCAAGAGCTTCATGGAATTTATGATCTTCTTATATATAGGCTTCATTAAGAATTTCTCCCCAACCTTCTTCAAAGAGTCCTCCCTCCCTCCCCTCGATTGTACTTTGCACTCACTTTTCTAAATATTTTTCTCTACTCCAGTCAAGTAAGGGGGTGCCATAATAAAAATTTATTGGTGATGGGAATTGCCTTTGGTTCATCCTTTTCATATCCCCTGCCTCCTCCTACAAACTCTTGCTTGTTTTGGAGACAAGAACTACTCATATGTGAGACTTGGATTCAAACTCCACTCTTTTTTCATGTCCCTCCCTCCCTTCATGGGAGGTGTGAGCCTGTTATGTTAAATATTTTGAGGAATAGTTTGAGAAAGAGACTTTTAGTGTGAGCATTTGTTTCTGTGGGTGGCATGTGTTTCCCAGATCTAAGCATGGCTGGCTAGATGTTCCCTATTCTACCTTCTTCTCTGTCTTCATTAACTCCCTTTGCCACAGTCGTAAATCTGGATATTTTTTTTCCCCCTACTTTCAGTTCAAATGTAGTCTTGGGGTTCAGGAAAGAGAATCAGATTATGGATCGGACTCCAACAATGTCAGCATGCAGTTACTCAAGGGTTTGTTCATTCCCACTGTTACAGAGCCCCGTGTGATAGAGATTATCTATTTATCCACATCAACTATGCATAGATGAACCAATCGGTCGCTTCAACACCATTGATGAAATGGTATGTAAGTGATAATCAACAGCTCAACTAAACTGAATAGCGAGAAAAGGTCCCTTTTTCCAAAGGTTAGTTATCAGTTCATGAGTCATAACTTAAGATTACGAATAAAGGCCACTGAGTAAGCCACACCTTGGTATCTTATTCGAGATTTGTATAAATGAAATTAGAGAGAAGGATAATGCCCTGACTTTCTTGTGTGAGGATGACAAAATGCATCTCAATAGCTAAACAGGAAATTGATTTTATTTTTATTTTTATTTTTTTTTTGTACCTGACCAGATGTTGAAGATTATCCCAACAACACATGCACGTTTGAACTAAGATTCAATAAACTCCAAATAAAAGACGGAAACATGGTTTCAAGGATGACACAATACAATTCCTCAATTAGAAGGGTTACTTAGACATTTTGTTCTCCTCGTACATAATTTGATCATATGATTATTTTAATTCAAACCCATGACCCACCCTATCTGACTCATTGAAGATGAGGACATGCCAACTAAAAGACATTGAGCTTTTCAAATATGGGAGGGTTGTTTCCTTGTTTATCTATATGTGAAAGGACCAGCTACTTGAGGTATTTTGCATATATTGCACATAAGAATTGGTGTTAAGCAATGTTTGTTAATGCAAAATTCCATCAGGTGTAGGGAAAGATATTCTCTTTTTATCTTAGTTAAACTCTTAGACCACAACTTGTGGTTTTAGGAGGAACTAATGCATAGATCTTAGTCGCGTGATTCAATCCATTCACCTACACTCACACTACAAAGCACGAATTTCCGCTTCCAATTGGATTCTTATAGAAAACATGATTCTCCCTCTAATCAAGGGTCCAACTTAATGCAGGGGAATTTTCATACTAGGCTCGAATGGGGTGGCCTGTGAGATGCAGGGGCACACTCAGGGTGGGCGGCCCATGTAAGGCGGGTGGCTCGTGTGAAACAAGGTATTCCGTAACGGTAACGGTGACTGTAACAGCCACCACCGTTACCTTTATGACACAAGGCATAATGGCTATTACGACCCCGTAACGGCCGTTACGGTCTCTCTTTTTTTATTTTTTTATTTATTGAAAAACTCCTGAAAAAGCAGTATCTGCCCTATAATGTTGATTAAAAAGTATGAAAAACCTATATATGTCCCATAATTAACCATTATGAGGTTATTATGGCCTTTATAGGGGATGTAATGTATTGTTAACGGCAATTACGGGTCATTTTTTCCATAATGGCTGTTACGACCCCATAACGTGTAACGGTTGCCCCCGTTACCTTTATGTAACGGCCTTTACGGCACACCATGAGCAAAACCCATGTGAAGTGGGGCCCATGAGGGGGGTTCGGCCGAGGTCCTAACCCATGGGATGTGGGGCCTAGGCTATGAGATAAAAGGATTGATTCGTCATGCTCTATCAGTTCGAGCTTTTAGAGCAAGTGGTTAATTGTCCTGCATCAAAGTAGTATCAGAGAAGGAGGTCTCGTATTCGAGACACCTTCCCGGAGGTGATTAATGCAAGGGCGTTTTCACACCAGGCTCAAGTGGGGTGGCCTGTGAGATGCAGGGGCACACTCGGGGTGGGTGGCCCATGTGAGGCAGGTGGCTCATGTGAAGTGGGGCTCACAAGGGGGGTTCGACCAAGGTCTTAACCCATGGGATGTAGGGCTTGGGCTATGAGATAAAGCTATTGATTCGCCATGCTCTATTAGTTAGAGCTTTTATAGCAAGTGGTTGTCCTGCCTCACAACACCTGCGAATAGCATTTCCTAATTAGCTTCTGCAGATGGGATATATTTCTATTTATCACCTATATATATACATGTGGAGTAGTTTTCTTACCAAGAAAGAGAGAATCATTCATATAAACATAATTTTAAAAATTAATCATATGTTTGCAAAGACTTTAAGAAAGTCTCACTTCCACAAAATTGAATCTTCTAACTATTAGATACAATGAATTCATGTTCCAAAATATATTTTTATACAATAATTCAATGACAAAAGATCGAGTGCTCTCAACACATTGCAAGTTTGTTTTCCCTGACAGTGCAAGTGTTCCCAGGTGCATCAAGACAATTGGATGGTCTAATTGGTCGGTCTAGACCATCCCTTGGGCCAAGCACACATTTCGTCATCTACCATGCAAAAATTCGCTGATTGGATGATTTGATCCTTCCATAAGTTGGCCCTTTTCCAAGCCATAGAATTAGGGGTGCACACGGTTCGATTTGATCCGGTTCTAGGGTGAAGCCGGAACCGAACCGTTCTTTACGGTTCCAGGATTTTCGGAACCAGAACCAGACCGTTAGCACCCTAGAACCAAACTGGAACCGAACCATGAAAACCGGTTCGGATCCGGATCGGTTCCACGGTTCTGGGCTTTTTATAATTCGGCCCAATTGCATGTTCTCTTTTATAATTTAGCCAATGTTCATTCGTGTTGTGATCCACTTGATGAATGGTTTAGATATTGTATATGGTGTGAAAAAATACATTTATGAAAACGAGCAAAAGGTGCATTGTAAGCCATAAATCATGAGTTAAATATACAACTAAAATATATTGTAAACTCATGGTTCCACGGTTTGGTTCCAAGTTTAGTTCCACGGATCGGATCCACGATTCAGTTCTACATGTCCCCAAACCAGAACCGAACCGAAATAAACGGTTATTTAATTTTTGGAACCGGAACCGGTGCACTCTAGAACCGGACCAAACCGGACCGTTTGGTCGGTTTCAGTCCGGTTCCACGGTTCTACTGGTTTGATGTGCACCCCTACATAGTATGATTAAGAAAGTCCGATTAAAATTATTCTTTAGGATAGTAAGTGATCCATGCTGGAACTTAATCATCCACTTTTTGTTCAAACAATCTCAACCATCCATTTTATAGGCTATTGATCAATTGTTAGAATAATTAAAATAGACTTTTGCATGGTATCCAATAAAATGCATTCTAGACCTTGAACAGTCCACATTGATTGAGCAGACTATCCAAGAGTGTCCCAATTCAACTAGGAGCACTGTAACACATAGTACTCTGAAAGGACTGCATCATTCTCTAATTTAAGATAACTATACATTCACGCATATATATATATATATATAATCTTTTATAGTTATTATTAGATAGGTGTACGGATGGTTCCTAGACACTTTCAACTTCCAACTTCTCAAAAACAGGCAATTCCGACTCCAGCATCATGAAAATAAGGTATTGACCTCATTTATTCACATCCATTCTCTTTCTTCTTCTATTATTCTCCCATACATTAGTTATTTATGGAGGCTACACACAAGACGTCACCAGCTACTCATACAGATCTAGATGAAAGTTTGTCATCCAACCCCATGGTAGTGGTTCTGAATTTCGTTTTCCATCACCTGCTAGTTGTTGTGGCAAAATTGTCTATAAAATAAAATGCTTACATCAAATGCACACAATTAGTCAAACAAAAAATGAGATTTATCGCAATCATGGTTTTAAAAATCAGTCACAATTAGTACAGTTAAAGGCGCTAAGTGCACTTAGAAGCAACTGCCCCTAGAATGCCCAAAACACCTAGATGCAAGCCAAGAGATTCCAGGCACAATTTTTTTTAGAAAATTATATTAATATCATATATGTTATATACAAATACAAATTGATTTTTTTAATAGTTTTACTCTAAAATTAATTTTAGCACAATGAAATAAAACTAATTGTAAGGTTACATATTTTAAGCAGTCATAGTTAGACCCCACTTTCAAAAACTTACATCCGCCCAAACATTCCAATGAATCCACAGAACCCTAAAATTCCAAATTTCCCCAATTTTCCAAACTTGAACCTTATTTTCACAAAATTCCCAAATCATCTTAAAGCATTTGGATATGTGGAATCCAAGACAAGAAAGGAAAACACAATAATTATCTGATTATGATTTCCAATTTCCATAAGAAATATTGAAATGGGTTCTAATTTTGAATTCTTGTTTGGGTAGCAAGTAGAAATCTCAAATTCCTCTCACAATATTCACCTAGTTTCTTGCACCAAGTTTCCAAATTATGGAAAATTGTAATGATTTCTTGGTGCAAAACAGTGGAAATCTCATATTCGTCTCACAATACTCACCTAGTTTCATCCACTGTGCATTTGTTCATAAAGCATGGGATAGGTTCCTTGCCCTTTTCAAGATTTCTTGGGTGATGCTAGGGTCTATTTTTGAGCTTTTCCTCGCGTGACATAAGGGAGGAGCCGAGAGTAAAGGAAGGGTGGTCTGGAAGTTAGTCTTGTTGGCAGTTCTTTAGGAATTGTGGGGGGAAAAGAACAATCAATCCTTCGAAGATAGAGTGAATCGGAAGCGATAGTGTTTAGGAGGGCTCAGTTAGATGTGTTTCTTGCGTCAATTGTATTGAAGCCTCTGACCTTATTGAGATTGGCCCATGATGGCTAGGTAGTATCTGTAGTTTTTCGCCTTTTTTGGCATTTCATCAAAAAAAGTTCTTACCTTTTAAAAAAAACACAAATCGTCACATCAGAGGAAAGCCTTTTCCTTTTCCACTGTTTGGCATGGAATCCACGGTTTCCAAACATGGCTTTATCAAAACCCCATATCCCCAATTTTTATAAAATTCCCCCTATTCTAAACCATTATGTTCCCTATTTTCCCCAACTCCCTCAAATTCACCAACCCAAAGTCACAATTTTGCTAAAATTCCGAAATTTTCCAACCTTAAGATACAAATTTTCAATATCCCTAGATCTTCTAACCTAAATTTTCCAATTCTCCTAAAATCCCCAATTTGTCGTCCACCTCTTGTGTGGAACAAAAAGAAACTCATGAATTTAATGCGGAAAACACCAACAAAACAAATAAGTCAAGAACAAAATCTCATGAATTTAAACCCAAAAAAAATAAAAAATAATAAAATAATAAAAAATCTAAGAAATTGAAAGGAGGTACTTCTCATAAATCAAAACTTTGATATAATAGAAATGAGGAAAATGTGCTCCAAGTGGTTTATAAGATGTCTTTCCACCATTAATGGCAGTCTACATACCAAAAATGTCATTCTTTGAGGTACCCAAAAGGTTATATCACAACATTATGCAGCAGCAGCAACAGGCAAACTTAACCGCGGTGTTTTAAATATCAACGATATCAGCCGATATATCCCACTATATATCTTGTGTCCCACTTGTGCGAGATGATACGCACAAATAGTGGGATATATCCCACATGTTCGATCCAGTGAGCATTTTTTATTTTTGATCCTTTTTTTTTCTTTTGTAAATCATGTTAAATTAGTGTCCAATTGTTACAAATCCATGATTTTTTTCATGTTTTGCATGAAAAATCATGGATTGGAAGCTTTGCTTTCGAGATTTGGAGGACATGGACACAAATCGCTTTCGAGATTTGGAGGACATGGCAATCATTGTGTCCAAACATAAAATCAAACATGTATGTAACCTGATCTAGTGATTCTTCTTTTGCTTTTGAATGTATTGCTTGTGTTTCCACACATCGTTTTACATTTATAAATTATATGAATAGACTTTGAATATACTTACATCAATTCAGCTAGACAACACATAGATTAAGACCCCATATATAGAAAACCTATTACGCGCACTTGTTTTTTGTAATGTTTTGATTTATAAGTGTGCATTGATGTCTTTTCAAACAATCTTTGAGGTTTCATTGAAAAATATGACCAATTTTCCAATGTTTCCCCATGTTTCCAACAACAGCAATACATTATGCAATACAACCGACATATCCCATGCGATAACCGATACGTATCCGTATCCCAAGGGTGCGATACGTAACACGATACCGATATTTCGAACACTGCATAACCGTATCAACTACTAAATGCAGGGGCATTTTCACACCGGGCTCAAGTGGGGGTTGCCTGTGGGATGCAGAGGCACACTCGGGGTGGACAGCCCGTGTGAGGCAGGTGGCTTATGTGAGGCAGGCCCCACCCGTGTAAGGCGGGTGGCTCGTGTGAGACAGTATCCATGTAATTTGGGGCCCATGAGGGGGGTTCGGCCAAAGTCCTAACCGGTGTTCGAAATATCGATACTATTGGCCGATATTATCGGTATCGGGCCCTAGCGAGACGAAACTCCTCCGATAACCCCCGGAAGATACCGAAAATCCAAAACTTCAGATATCGGCCGATATTATCGTCGATATCGCACCTGGGAGAGCATCTTTATCTGAAAAAAAAAAAGAAAAAAACTTTCAGCAGTAGATTTCGGTACCTGTAAAGAAGATCGTCCTGATCGGAAGCTGCGTTTGATGGGCCATTCGAATCCAAGTCTCTGATTTGGAAAGATTTGGGCGCGAAATCGAGAGAAATCCTCCAAATCCTGACATTTGAGAGAGATTTCAGGGTTCCGACATTCCGAAACCGTCTCTGCTTCGAAAAAAGGGCCTCGAGCCCTTATTTATAAGAAGCAGATGGGCTGGTGTACTGCGCACACCACCGACCTGAATGGTGTGTTGACGTCACCAAGTTTTGTGGGTCCCATCGTAAGTTATATGTTATATCCAAACTGTTCGTCCATTTTACGAGCTCGTATTAAGTCTTTATCCAAAAAATAAGACAGATCCAAAGATCATGTGGACCACACTGAAAATAGTTGTGGGACATTAAACGTCTACCATTGAAACCCTTTTAGGGTCACAGAAGTTTTAGATCGATATGGATTTTTTTTCCTATTCATCAAGGTCTTTGTGACCTCGTGAAAAGATTGGATGGAAAATAAACGTTATGGTGGGCCCTACGAATGTTATAACGGTGAAAATCATTGCCTTCACTGCTATTTGTGGTGTGGTCCACCTGAGATTTGGATATGACTCATTTTTGGGATCATGATCTAAAATGATCTCTCCAAATGGATGAACGGTGTGGATATAATAAATACATTATTTTGGGGCCAATGTAACTTTGATCTCCTTTGAACTGTTTCAACAACTCAGCTCGTCCTCAACGCCAACTTCAAGGACGGAAACGGATTGGCTACTCCCTTGGCACCAATGGCAGGGGCTCTGTGGGCCCCATCTTGATGTATGGGTTTCATCCGTTCCGTCCATCTATTTTTCTAGATCAATTTATATGTTACACAGAAAATGAGGTATATCCCAATCTCAAGTGGACCACATTACAGGAAACAGTTCTGAATGAACTTCAACTATTAAATATTTTTTGGGGACCATAAAAGTATTGGATCAAGTTGATCTTTGTTTTTGCCCTTCATCTGGGTCTTTATGACCCAATCAACAGATTGGTTGTCAAATAAACAGTATAGTAGGCCTTAGGAGGATTTAAATGATGGATATCCAATCACTATTGTTTTCGTGTGGTGTGGTCCACCTGAGACTTATATCCCTCTCATTTTTGGGCTAAAGACCTAAAATGATATTTAAAAATGGATGAACGGAATGGATGAAACACATACATCATGGTGGGGCCCACAGAGCACCGACCACCACGGGAGTAGCCAATCCGTTTCCTTCACGGACTCGGATTTCCGGTGAAAGTCTTTGCAGGAAGTTCCTGTGCTGGAAACTTAGGTGTGCCCCACCATTGAAAACTTCCTAAGGTCCATTGTGACCATCCAATCCATTGATAAGTTCACATATACTTAGATGAAAGGAAAACACAAATATCAGATTGATTGAGAAAATTTTTTGGCCCACAATTTTTAATGGTCAATAACTACTATTTTGTGTGGAGTAGACCACATCTACCTGAAATTTGTAACGGTCTCATTTTTTAGGCCAACCCTTAAAAATCAGGTTGCAAAACCAATGGACGATGTAGATATGTCGTGCATGCATCAAGGTGGGCCTTATTGTTTTCGACAGTAGCATCAATTCCAACTATTTTCACTTGGGTGGTCCACATAAGTTTGAATGAAGGGAAAAAACAATTATCAGCTTGATCCAAAACTTTTGTCGTCACTAATGGTCAATCACCATTGTTTCTTATGGTATGGTCCCCCTAATTATTGGATCTGCTTCATTTTTTGGCTGATGTCCTAAAATGACATGGAAAAACGGATGGACAGGGTGGATATTGAATGCACACATCATTGATAGGTATGTTTTCTAATTTCTAATGTATCTTTTGCTTTTGAATGCATTGGTTATGTTTTCATACACATCTTTATACAATTATAAATGTTATGCATCATATGTGAATATATTTACCTTAGTTTAATCAGATAACGCAGATAAAGCATAACTTAGGACCTTATACGAGGGAAATTTATTATATGCACTTCTTTCTTGAGATTTTATGATTTAAAAGTATGTATTAAGGTCTTTTAAAATAATTCCTGAAGTTTCATAAAAAAAATCAATTGCTTTGCCAATGTTTCCCTATGTTTTCCAAAAAGTGCAATAAATTACGCGATACAAACGATATATCCCGTGCGATAACCGATACGTATCTGTATCCCAAGGTTGCGATACATTGTGCGATACCGATATTTCAAACACTGGTCCTAACCCATGAGATGTGGGGCCTAGGCTATAAGATAAAGGGATTGATTTGTCATGCTCTAACAATTCAAGCTTTTAGAGCAAGTGATTAATTGTCCTACAAATTAGTATCAGAGTGGGAGGTCTCATGTTTGAGACTCCTCACCGGAGGTGATTAATGTAGGGGCATTTTCACAACGAGCTCGAGTGGGGTTGCCTATGAGATGCAGGGGCACACTCGAGGTGGGCGGCCCATGTGAGACGGGTGGCTCGTGTGAGGCGGTACCCATGTGATTTGGGGCCCACGAGGGGGGTTCGGCCGAGGTCCTAAGCCATGATATGTGGGGCCTAGGCTATGAGATAAAGGGATTGATTTGTCATGCTCTACCAGTTCGAGCTTTTAGAGCAAGTGGTTAATTGTTCCGCATCACTACTCCCATTACATAATAAGGGGGTTTGAAATTTTTGTTTCATAATTTCTCTCATTTCTTCACTTCTTTCTTCAAACATGGACCTTAGAAAAATAAATAAATAAATAAATAGACTAGATCTATACCATTTTGGGAAATATCAAAGGGGGTAAACTAACATTTTTTTTTTTTGTATTTTCGGCTCTCTTTTTTTTACCCATGCGGAATTGGCCCTAATCCAAAACATACTTGATTTATGTTCAATTAGGACCTATTTGGTTGAACTTCAGCAGATCAAACTAACAACCAACATTCTTATGAAAGAATAGTCTGATATGCCATTGAATACATGTTAAAAGCACAAAAAAGATAGATTCTAACATTTTACTTTTTTTTCCTTTTTTCCCATATTTTTCAAGATTTTTTGTGACCAAAAATAAATAAATAAAAACCATCCAATACAGGTCAATATCATCCGTCATGGGCCTAATATGCCTCATATGATATCGTTTTGGTGTTCGGCAATAAGCTCACCAATACCATTATTCAAAAACTCAATCATGATACTTGGATGCATGACTCAAAATATTGGCCAATACAGCAGCAGATCTATATGTAACTATATCTAGCTACACTGAAGCACAATATGAGGGCACATCACATCTCAGTTGTATGCACGTGCATTTTGGCAACATAGCTTTATTCGCCAATATGGCTTGTTGGACACAATACACACGTGACAAGTGTCTCAACCAAGACGCTATAAAGGCATCAATTTTTTTCAAATTTTCACCTTTTTTACATTTTTCGCCATTCTTATTCATTTTGAGCTTGGGAAAAGAATGTGAGGTTTCAACTAAATCTATGCCCGTTTTAAAGTATTTTTTATTATTACTTTTAAGAAGACACCCATTTTAAAGATCAAAACATAAGATTCATGGGAGACTCGATGAATCAAAGCTGGTTGGTCTCCTTTGGGGGAAACTGAAAAATAGGTAAATGATTGAGTTTTTATAGTCCCTCTCTTTTCTTTTCTTTTCTTTTCTTTTCTTTTTCAACCTTGGGCCCTAATCCACCAAATCACGATTAATTTGTGTTCAGTTAGGTCTTATTTTCTTTATCTCCAAATACTTTCATTTTTCTGGATCTGTCAATACTTTTATGTTTTTAAGCTATTTTTCCTGAGTTCAACAGGTTTGGTTTTTTATTTTTCAATTTTTTTCTTGCAAAAAATGCATGAATTAGTTGTTGCTACTCTAGATCAATAGACTGAATAAAATTTGTTCATTTGGGCATCTTGGAGTGAAGTTTCGGTATTTTTGGGGATTCTAAGTAGTGAGCTAGTGTTTCATAATAGTGCACTATTGACTAGTGTAGTGCTCTATACTCTAGTCTGTATATGAAGGTTTTAATCGATAAATAATTGTTAACAATCTTAAAAAACTTAAGTTCATATTTACAAATGCTTTAACAGCAAAATTAGAGATCAAAGACTCAAAAACTCAGTTTCCAGCAGGTCAAGATGACGGACAGCATTTTTAATGAAGACTGATCCAATACACCATTGGATAATGTCAAACTCAAATGATAGATTCTTGTGTTTCTGTTTTATTTTTCTCTGATATTTTTCTATTTTTCTTTTCTTTTTTTTATAGAAATTTCACACTGATATGGACTAAGAGGGGTCCGATACGAGTGGATATGCACCATAGCATATCATTTTTCAGCTAGGTCAATATGCCCTCTTTTACCAATGTTTTAAACCATGCTTGCTTGTTAACACGACCACATGAGATCTGAGGCTTAGATGATGATGATGATGATGATGATGATGATGATGATGATGATGGAGATCCACATCATATAACACACTACTTCCCAACCACTCATAATACCAACTCGAAAAAATATCACTCTACAAAGAACATTAAAAGGAGCTAAAAAGTAGAGCAAGAATTGGACATACACTTGATCTATGCGACCAGTTGCAGCACAGGCATTTAGAAGACAGATGTAGGTTTGCCCATTTAGTTTCACCCCGCTTCTTTTCATTTCTTCCAAAAGCTTCAATTCCAGGGAACTCCAAACAAGTTAGCAATCATATTGTCAGAAGTTAGATTAATATCAATATAAAGGATAAAAAAAACACAACAGAAGTGACGATCAATCAAATCTCTCATTCCATTTAGGTTAATTTCTCCATATCAATCTATATATTGTCAATAATATACAGTAAAGAATCAAGCAGGGAGAAGATTTACAAGCATCTGTTTGAATTATGCAACAAGCCAGCAAGCATGTGTTCTCATTAGATGATAATTGTAGGCTCTCTTTTCCACAAGAAAAATAATAGGGGCTTTTTGCATGGACACTGACCAAGTTATTCTGCTTCTAAAGAAAATGATGAGAAATAAAAACAAAGAATAAAAAATTTACATGAATTGCAGGGTCAGAATTCTTGCATTTTCCACAAGCTGAGATCAAGAAGTTGTATAAAGCAACCTGCAACAAAAATAATCAAATTCATCGTTGTTTTGGAAGTATTACAAGCAGAATTAACATATACAAAACAACAGGTGACTTAAGACTTGAATAGAGATAATCACCTAAGTCTAAGGGAAGTTTAGACACACTAAACATTGCTCGTACCAAACAGAATAACTCTGGTTCTAGATTCTAGTTTAAAAGGTACCTTTTTCTTTTCTTTTTATGAACAACTAAACTTCCTTAAAAGAGAGAAGGGGAAAGAAAAAAGATGTCAAGAAAGGAGAAGCAAATTCCCAACAAAACAAATGACCCTCTCTTCACCCCATCTTTAGCAAGGGACTCCACAACCTCATTAGCTTCTCTAAGAAAATCGCAAAAAAGATACATCTAAGGAAAGAAAAGATGTCACAAATCCCATTGAAGAGAAGACAGAAAATAGCCATGGTTCAGAATGCAGATGTCAAGATTCATGAGAAAAAGATGTGGCTGAAGTTTGACACCAGCTGTCAACCCAACGAAACCCTCCTCTATATGGGCTTGGGATGGGCAATCACAGAGCAAAATCCCACCAGCGGACTTTTCTAAATGTAAATGCGAAGTCCAATGGATGACATTAGCATTACCTTCCACAACTAAGGGCCCAAGGAAAGACAGGGCAAAGAAACTCAGTCCCAGACATAGAACAGCCATTTCAGTGGAGTCTTTTGACTCCAGCCCAGGAAAGAAAAAAAAAAAAGTAAAAAGTGGAAAAACTACCGTGAACCTTTATCTTCTTTTTCTTTCTTTCTTTTTTTTTAGAGAGAGAGAGAGAGATGCTACAATTTGCCTTCCCATTCCTTTTTTTAAAGGTAATAAAATTAATTAAAAAGAATGAAAAAACAAAATCTCTAGGGAGGATGAAGGCAAGAATCCTCTTGACATTCACACCCCAAAGAGCCAATGAGTGATAAAACAAACATTAGCAAGGAAAGATAAAAAGAAATCCAAAGAAGATAGATGCAAGAACCAGTAAGGTCATGCTTCCATTTTCTCATCGAACACAAATATCCACCAACTTATGAGTTCAAGATGAGATATCATCTTAAATAAGTGGGCAACTAAAGACCAATTAGAACCCATAAACATAATTCTTCGCCTTGATAGATCTTCCACGGCAACCTTATTGTCAAAATTATAGTATTTTTCTCCTTCCACTAACCATGTACATTGACAAAAGGCACCCTCCTCTAAACCATCTTTCTCCGTTTTTTTTTAAAATGGCCCCATGCCATTCTCTTATCACCTGAATAAGTGATCCATTCTGCACATACATAAGCCTGAAAAGTATACTAAAAAAGTACCAAACAGCTTTCACTAACTCATTGATGTAGAGCGGGTCGCAGAAACTTTCATGGCCAAGATGGACCAAAGAAGGCCCAATCGGAGGCGGAGGTGATAAGGACCATCATAACCTTAAAAATATAGTATCTCGCAAACCGGAATGAGTTTTTCGACATATCATATATGATTTTGGGGTAGGAGAAGCTACTTTAGCCAACCAACCCACTACGCCGAGTTGCCCACGCTGGATTTGCGAGGTTCCATCAGATCGACAGACGAAAGTCCATTTTATTTCCATTTTTACTATAAATAGTCAATTTAATTCAATCATACTTTTCATCCTTTAAGTTTTAGGAGTCATGCCCAACATGAAAAGGGCTTAGAAAAATTAGGAGAATAGCATGGTTAGGCCAAATTGGACACTTACTATTTTTAGTTGATAACCATGAAGTCTAGTAGGAATCATGACCGTCTATAAATAGTAAGTTTACTATTTATAGTAAGCCATGTTTTTAGGGAGTTCGAGTTAGAGTTTGAGTCTAAAACTCTGTCCTAGGTTTGAGTTCACTATTTTAAGGATTGTAATTTCATTTATTTATCATCAATCAATTATTTTTGAATTATTAGAAATTATTTCTATTTTCATCCCTCGTGGATTCGAGGAATCTCTGTGAGGAGTCCAAAGAAGCTCCGTGGATTCAGAGTAATTATCCCTAAGGAAGACGGTGATCGACCTCATCACGTCCTTCCCTGCGTCAATCAGTATCAAATGGACGATTACCCTCGAACTGATGGCAACTGACGATGGAATTGACTAAAATCCTATGGACGGTGATCCAGGGATCCGTTATCTATTGGGAAGAATGGAAGCTTTCCACCAAGAGAGTCAGTTTGACCATGCAATGACTGTAGGTAACCCTCAACCATATTGCGAATGTGCTAATTCCGCCCCGAGGCCAAAGCGACGCTCAACCGCCCGTGGTCGCTATACGGCACAACCCCGATTTCCATAGTGCACTTTCGAAGGTGAATCGTAGGGTTACCCTAGATGAGTCGAGCTCCAGCAACGAGGACATCGGTGGCGGCGTTGCCCAACGATTGGTCCATGGAGATGATCGACTAAATCGTGCTAAAAGAAACTATCGAGATAAGGCCGAGCTTCCCAATTTTAATGGCTTATTGCGTATAGAAGATTTTCTCGGTTGGTTAGCCAAAGTATAATGACATTTTGATTACATGGATGAGTTGGAACATAAAAAAGTGAAATTAGTAGCATTCAAATTAAAATCTGGTACTTCTACATGGTAGGAGCAATTACAACTCTCACGTGCCCAACAAAACAAGGCGCCCATCCGATCATTGCCACGGATGAGACACCTTTCTTCAATCACGACTCATCCCCAACGATTACGAGCATGTATTGCTCCAGCAATAACAAAATTGTTGATAGGAGAATCGAACCGTCACAGATTACACAAAAGAATTTCAGTGGTTAGCAACGCGGAATAACTTGTCAGAAACCGAATCGCAAAAGGTAGTACAATTCAAAGGCGGTTTACGATCGACAATTCAGGAGTGAGTCCAGATGCACCCGGTCGAGACCGTGGATGAAATGGTTCAGTTGACAGGTAGGGTAGAAACACGGCTTGCAAGAGTCCCTACTCGGCCTTACCCTTCGACTCGGCCCCCCATGACGGGCAAGGTATTCAAAATCGTTTACGTTCCAGCCATAACGGCTAATACATAATGGTAACGGCATCAACCGTTACGCGATTCGGCCCCGAAATGGGACACATCTGTTTTTTGGATTCGTAACAATCATTACAGCCCATAGTGGCCGTTACAGTACCGTAACAAACGTTACAGTCCACAATCCTAATGAAAAATTAGAAAAAAAAAAACATACCTTATTTTTTCCTTTTCTTCTTCTTATTATTATTATGGGGCTACGGCGCTGCTGCTACTGCTGCTGCTGCTGTTGCGGTTGCGGTTGCGCCGGCAACAGTTGCTCTCTCTCTCTCTCTCTCTCTCTCTCTCTCTCTCTCTCTCGGTTCGTTCCCCTCTTCTTTCCCTCTTTTCTTTTCATTTCCCTCTCTCTTCTTTTCTTTTTCCAGAAAAAACAAATAGAATGGCGTGGCTATGAAACAGCCATGCAGTTTTCTTTTCTTTTCTTTTTTATAATCTGCAATGCACGCTGCATGGTGCACACGCACTATTTTATTACGTGGGGTGGGGCCCACCTTGATTTATGTATAGTAAATCCATGCCATCCATAAATTTTCGAGTTCATTTTAAAGCATAATCCTTGAAATGAAAGGATCAAAATCTCAATTGGACCACGCAGTTGGGATTGAATGCCCACTGTTAAAATCTTCTTAAGGCCCATTTTGTGATCCACCTAAGATTTGGATCAGCCTCATTTTTTGGTTCATGCCCTGAAATAAGTGGGCAAAAAGGATGGACCACATGGATATACAACAAATGCATTGAGGTGGGCCCCACTTTTAAAGGCATGCTCACTAGTGGTCCACCAAAGATTTAGATCTACCTGAATATTTGGACGATGCCTTCAAATGAGTTGGCAAAATGGACTAACGGCATGGATATACAAATACATCGAGGTGGCCTACCTAGCCCACTAGTGGTCCACCTGAGATCTGGATTTACCTCATTTTTTTTCCAATACCCTTAAATGAGTTGACAAAACAGATGGATGACGTGTATATATAATACATAATCGAGTGAACCCCACGTACATGGCCCTAAAAATTTATACATGAGGTATGTATCAACTCAAAATTAACCAATTAAATTTTGGGACCATTGTTGCTAAGTCACAATCCCAAAATTAAATTGTTTGAACAATTTTCACTATTAGTTTGCAGACACTTGTTTGTTGAAATAGGACCATTTGACATTTTTCATTTTTCACTGTCCAATAAATGTCCACCAATCCATTAGTGGGATAAGTGCCAATAGATTGCATTAATTTGAGGCTAGTTTAGGGCATCAAACGATCCCCTAATCAGCTCCGAATTGACAACACTATTTACCCCAATTTAATTTTAATTTTTTTTTAAAAGATCTATTAAGGAAAATGATATCAAATTGTTAGGTATATGAATTACATAATATGATACAAAAGTCCCTAAAATCTATATATTGAAATGAAATGTATGTGAGTCATGAAGTATGCAATGCACAAGCACAATAAATAAAAGGAAAACTTGAAAATATAAGATGTCTTGGTATTACATTCATTATAGTAAATTTATATAGATATTATATAGTTAGAAAACTAAATATAAAAAGTTTGCAGTTAATTCCAGGTTGTCAGGTTCATAAACCCATCAGACAACCCGATATAGCATTCTCACCAAAGAGTGGACCGTTACACCACCATAAACATGTTCCAAATTATAAATAAATGGATATTTGGAATATTTAGAATATTCCGGATTTAATGGATATTTTTCCATAACTTTTTTACCAAAAAAAAAAATTGCACCGTTACACACCCCGTATCAGCCGATACGGGGCGTATCCATATCAGTAATGGTGGGCACCGTTATGCCTACTGATATCACAACAGAACACCTTGATGACGAGTCTCATGCAAGATTCAACGCTGACCAAAGGAAAGAAATCGGTAGGAGGACGTACTCAACCTCCTACAACTGCAAACTGTGACAAATGGAGCAGTCCATCTAAGCCTCAAAGTGCAGCATCCACAACAGGGAGTCCGAGTAAGATTCCAAATTCTTATAGTCGATCATGGCTGAACAATTGTTACCATAGTGGCCAACCAATCCACTTATCAAACACCTGCCCACAACGCCCCACAACCCACTTGGCCATTAACAAAGATGGCACCGAATGTGATGAAGATGAACAGGCAGTTGAGGAAGGAGTTAGTGACGAAGAATTGTTAGCCAAGGATCATAGTGAATCCTTGGCTGTGAGGCGATTATTGTACACTCTAAGGAATGAGGTGCACCCGCAACCGCGCACTATATTCCATACGCGATGTACGGTCAACGACAAGGTCTATGATGTAATCATAAACATGGTAGTAGCGAGAACATCGTCTCGAAAGTGATGGTGGACAAGTTGCAGCTAGCTATGACAAAGCATCATTCCCCGCACTCGATTAGCTGGATAAAGAAGGCGAACGAGACCAAGGTAACCGACCAATGCACTGTCTCGTTTATAATTAGAAGGAATTATAAGGATCAATTACTTTGTGACAGAGTCGACATGGAAGCATGTCATATGTTACTTGGTTAACCATGGCAAGCAGATCGTGATGCGACCCCACCGAGGACGAGACAATGTTTACGTCTTCGTCAAGTATGGTCAAAAGATAATCCTTGCCCCTATTACACCAGAGAACCATCCTAAAACTTCTAAAGTGGAAGGGAGCTCCTTCTTGACCATTCGGGATTTCATGGAGGAATCCAAGGAATCCGGCAAGATGTACGTCGCGGTAGTAAAGGGCGAGGAATTGGAGCCCTCGAACATTCCGCTAAATTTAAGGCCATTGCTGAATGAATTCAAAGAAATCTGCCCCGAATATTTACCCGATAGACTACCCCTCATGCAAGACATCCAACATCACATAGACCTCATCCCTGGGGCTAGCTTGCCCAACCGTCCTCACTATCGGATGAGTCCAAAAGAGTGTGAGATATTTCAGGGGCAAGTAGAGGAATTGATCCATAAGGGTCTTCTAAGAGAGAGTATGAGCCCCTGTGCCATGTCAGCGTTGTCAACGCCTAAGAAAGATGAGATCTGGCACATGTGTGTCGACAACCGAGCAATTAACAAGATTACTAGTAAATATTCATTCTCAATACCGTGGTTGGATGACATACTCGATATGTTAGAAGGTGTCAAAGTGTTCTCTAAACTAGATCTGAAGAGCAAGTACCATCAGATTCGTATCTGGCCCAGTGATGAGTAGAACACGACATTCAAGACCAAGGAAAGGTTGTATGAGTAATTGGTCATACCCTTCGGTCTATCGAACACACCGAGCACTTTTATGCGTCTGATGAATTAAGCGTTAAAGTCGTTCATTGGCTGGTTTGTGATAGTATATTTTGATGACATCCTGATATATAGCCAGGGTGAGACAGAGCACATGGAACATCTCAAGCAGGTGCTACAGGTCCTGGCAGTTAACAAGTCGTACCTCAACTTGAAGAACTGTAGTTTTTTAACAGACAGCCTGTTGTTCTCAGGATTTATTGTGATGTCCACGGGCATCAGTGTGAACGATGAAAAGATGTGAACCATTAGGGAATGGCTGATCCCGACGAACATTCACGAAGTGAGGAGTTTCCACGAGTTGGCAACCTTCTATCTTCAATTCGTGCGGAATTTCAGCACTATAGTCACACCCATTACAGATTGCAAGAAAAATGCATGTTTCAGTGGACCGATGATGTTAACAAGAGCTTTGCCGAAATCAAGCATCGATTGTTCACAACACCAGTCTTACTTCTTCCCAATTTCAACAAGTTGTTTGAGGTTGAATGTGACGCCTCATATGTCGAAATTGAAAGTCTTATCACAGGAAGGCAAGCCAGTAGCCTTCTATAGTGAGAAGCTCAGCGAAATCCGAAAGAAGTGATCGACATATGAGCTTGAGCAGTATGCAATTGTCCAAGCGCTACAACATTAGCGGCATTATCTAATTCAAAGAGAGTTTGTTCTCTACACTAATCATCAAGCCTTAAAGTCAATTAATAGTCAAGCTAACATGAATCGTGTGCATACTAGATGGGTTGCATTTTTTAAAAAATTCACGCTTGTTATAAAGCACAAGTCAAGGCAGTAGAACAAAGAGGCTGATGCACTTAGCCGTCGTGCATCACTTGTTAAAATAAGCAATGATGTGGTTGGCTTCGACTATCTCAAAGAGCTGTATGCCGTGGACAAGGACTTCAAGGATGCATGGATAAGGTGTCAAGAGGGTCATCCCAATGACCTACATATGCAAGACAGTTTCCTCTTCAAAGGGAAACGACTTTGCATCCCCCAAAGTTCTTTAAGGGAGTAGATTATTCAAGAGCTACATGGAGGTGGCCTTAGTGGACTGGACACCTTGGGCAGGACAAGACACGGGCTCTTGTTGAGGAGTGGTATTATTACTGGCCATAATTAGTATGTGACATGGGTAAAGCAATGCAGTGTTTATCATGTTTATCAAACCTCCAAGGGGCGATCTCAGAATATGTGCTTTTACACCCCGTTACCTACATTTGATGGTCCTTGGGAGGACTATCTGTAGACTTCATGCTTGGTCTCTCACGAACACAACGCGGCATGGATTCGGTATTCGTGGTGGTAAATCATTTTTCAAAGATGACGCACTTTATCTTATGTAAGAAGACCCTCGATGCAACACACGTAGTGAATTTATTCTTCAAAGAGGTCATGCGGCTACAAAGGTTCCCAAGACCATTACTTGACCGTGACACGAAGTTTATTAGCCACTTCTGACAGATTTTGTGAAATCGGTTCGATACACAACTTCAATTCAGCAATGCCTACCACCCACAGACCAATGGGCATACTAAAGTTGTGAATTGCATGTTAGGAAACTTCCTTCGATGTATTTCAATTGACAAACCAAAGCAGTAGAATTTGGCCTTGTCTCAAGCAAAGTTTGCATTCAACAATATGGTGAACCGCGCGATAGAGAGGTCCCCGTTCCAAATTGTTTATGTTCAAGTGCCCTGGCACACACTTGACTTGGTCCCTATGCCCAAGCTCCTGAACATGAGCATTGCAGCAGAACATACGGCGGATCAAATTGTGGGCATTCATGCGGATGTGTAAGCCAAATTGCATACCTCGAATGACAAGTACAAGGAGCAAGCCGACAAGCATCGGCGACAAAAGGTGTTCGAGGTGGGCGACCATGTTATGGTCCATCTACGTAAGGAGAGATTTCCGACCAGAACCTACAACAAGTTGAAGAATAAGAAGATTATATAGGTATTGTTCCTCCAAAAGATCAATGACAACGCTTACATTGTTGATCTTCTGGATGACATGGAAATCTCATGCACTTTCAATGTTGTGAACCTGACCGAGTATCATGAACTGAAGCAAGACGAGAACTCGAGGACGAGTTCTTTTGAAGTCGAGGGGGCTGATGTAGAGTGGGTCGCGAACACTTTCATGGCTAAGATGGATCAGAGAAAGCCCGCTCGGAGGCGGAAGTGATCAGGACCATCAGAACCTTAAAACAATAGTATCTCGCAAACCGAAATGAGTTTTTCAACATATCATATGATTTTAGGGTAGGAGAAGCTACTTTAGCCAACCAACCCGCTACGTCGAGTTGCCCACGCCAGATTTGCGAGATTCCATCAAATTGACGGTCGAAAGTCCATTTTATTTCCATTTTTACTATGAATAGTAAGTTTTAATTTGATCATAACTTCTGATCCTTTGATTTTCAGGAGTCATGCCCAACACGTAAAGCGCTTAGAAAAATTAGAAGAATAACGTGGTTAGGCCAAATTGGACACCTACTATTTTTGGCCGAAAACCATGAAGTCTAGTAGGAATCATGCCCATCTATAAATAGTAAGTTTACTATTTATAGTAAGTCATGTTTTTAGGGAGTTTAAGTTGGAGTTTGAGTCTGAAACTCCATCATAAGTTTCAATTCACTACTTAAAGAATCATCTCCTTCCAATCCCTGCCAATATAATCAGAGGCATCTCAAAACTCTTTTAAGAGTTTGGCCCCTTGACAGAGGAAAAAATGGACTCTTATAAACTCTCACAACAATTCACAATGTTTTTTAAGATAATTCAATTTCTCTCCTTCGAGTATCTGCAAATAATGGCAAAGCAATCATCCACTATAAGATTCTCCCTCACAATGGAAAAGGGCAGCCATAAGATTCTCCCGTACAAGCGAAAGAATCTAGCTTCCTAGCCAACAATCATCACCCCGACTTTCATTGAACCCATTGGATGTTGAAGAGAAATTAAATGGCATCAAAAGCTTCTTGCCACATTACAATGAAAAAAAGTCGTTTGTTGATTCTTCCTCATCCTTAAACATAATACAGATGTTCAGAAAAGCAATGATACATTTATGAAGGTTGTCTAGTATAAAGATTCTATTCACCGTCATTTTCCATATAGAGGCTTCCACCCTAGGAGAGATTGAATTCCATCAGCCTTTGCAAACGGAAACACCTCATCCAAATCCAAGATAATCAAGAATAGGACTTAAAGAGAAACCCCAAATCGCATTATCTATCACACTCTAACATCAAGCATTTGAACGTTAGTGCGGGCCTCTTCGAGAACACCCATCAACTCAACCAAGATGCCAATTTCCTTGCCTAGAAGATCTGATGGATACTTCAAAAGGTTTTTGATAAGTATCAAATTTCATCATCATGAGAAGGGTTTTAAAAAAAGAATTATAGTGGTGAATACAATGGCAATTTGCAGTAACCAATGTTACCCAAATCCTTACAATATGACATCACATGGGTATGGGTAAGGTTTGTAATGGAATGGCTCAATCCACCCAGGTCCAGGTGTTGTATATTAAGTAAGAATTAAATTTTGTACAATAAGACTACAAAAATTAATTAAATTATTTAACAATGTTTTAGACTATTAGTAACAAAAACAATAAAATATTAAATGTACAGTTCAAGCCCATGTCTTAAGATTTGGTCATATGAGCTCAAAACCTAGACCCACACATACCCAGGTAATATATAGATTATACAATAATAACCCAACAGTTGCACATTATGTAATGGTTATTCTTTGTTAAAAAAAAAAAAAAAATTTGATGATTTCTTTTAAAAAGCCCTTTTTTGGAAAAAGGTGTTATACATGGGAGAGACAATACATAATAAATGTTTCCTTGATTCAAAAGACCGAGAACAAGGCGATGATTTCTTGTGAATAGGCCGATATACAATGTTTCCTTGGTTCAAGAAACAATACATGTAGGGGATACAGTGGTGTAGACACCCCACCCAGGTTAATGCGGTTGATCTATGTATATGTCCAAACTCATCCAAAAAAACAAAAAAAAAAAAAAAAACAAAAAAAAAAAAAAAACAAAAAAAAAAAAAAAAAACAAGAAACAAAACAAAAAACAAAAAAACAGCAAAAAACAAAAACAAATCCAAGCCCGTACAACCTTAAACCAAAGTAAGCCTAAAAATAGGAAGTCAATGAGGTACCTAAGATCTACAAGAACTCCTTGTAGAAATCGGGTGCAAATCATGAGGTGTGGCTCATGATGAGTCACCTACCACGTGGATGATTCCTCAACCCAAGGTGTGCTGAGGTGGAGCAGAGAGAATTCCACCTTGAGTGTTGCGCCTAAGCTGGAATGACCAACTTACCCTTGGAGTTTTCTCTTTTTACACCCCATACCAACCCCTATAGCTAATGGGAGAATGCCACGTGGCACTCATTCTCTCAGCCAATCACAGCCCTCCAAGACTTCTTTTACCCCCCTAAACTTCACCTATATCACTAAAAGATCACTCACTTCAACTATAAATACCCCTACCCTCTTCATTTCAATACATCCACACCCATCATCAACACCTATCCTTAAGAGAGAAGTCATCCCAAATTTAGGCTAGTCTGACTACACGTAAGCCTTAGCCATCTCAACCATCAAAAGGCCGATCCACTTCCCTCATTCAATCCTTGCAACAATCCACCCACCCATAGCCCTAATGTTGGATTATCTGGATCATTGATCTACTGCATTCATCCTCATCATTCTTGCATTTAGCACTTGCATCATCATATCTCCGCTTAACCCCCCCTGCTTCTCTAATTTATCCAAGTGTATGCTCTGGGGCTTGTCGATTCTCCGGATCCTGAACATCAAGAATTCAAAACAACTAAGGTATTTTTCCTTTTCTTTACCATCTCTCTCAGGTAAACGAATCATGATGGATCGCCTGTGTTTCAATCCACACTCTCACTTTTGAGTTAGACATTGCACCCATTGCATCATTTTCATTTCCGCATATTGCATCATCACAGCCTCCCCGCTTTCTTAATCATTTTGAGTGTATGCTTTGGGGCTTGTCAGTTCTCTGGATCCTGCCACATCAAAAACTTAAATCGACTAAGATATTTTACATTTTTTTTTACTGTCTCTCTCATGTAAATGGGTCCCGGTGGATCACGTGTTTTTCAATCCCTCACTCCCACTCCAAAGTTGGACATTGCACTACTGCAGTTCATATCATCCATCCATTACATCGTTTAATGCGAAAGTAATCAAATCCCTTGAAATCCATTGAATCTCGCGAAGTAGAGACCGCACTCGCATGCGGGCAAGGAAGATGCCAAAAACCTTCCTTCTCTGTCACCAATCTCTCTACTCATAATCTCAACTTTCATATCAGGAGTCATTATAAAACAGGGAATCCCCAGATTCTATGGTTTCTAAAGATTATGTAGGGTCAAGATGACCATGAAAATCTGAGTCTATTGGATAGTGGCAACTCTAGATCAAATATTTCCTACCCCGAGTTAAACCACATAATCACAGTAGCAAAAGTCTGAAAAATGCCCCCATGAGCACAATCCCTGCGATCCAATGTTCACATGTGGCCCCATCATATAAGGGAGACACCATAGAAATCCCCCATCTGATGATCTCAACCACCCAATAAATGAGGACCACCGGACTGTCCGTCTGCAAGCCAGCAATAGGATTGGCAAGGATCATCTGATAAGAACGAATTTGGGGCATAGCGCATCTCATGATGGGCACACCAAGTGAATGACTTAGATAATTGAAAGGTGGGCACCACCCATACCAATGCCCGGGAGAATGAAAACCAGATGTTTCTTACCATCAAGCATCATACAAAACTTCACAACTACAAAGGAGATAAACATATACACACACCCTGCTTGAACGATGAACTTTCTTTTTAAACTTGTAAACAACCTCATAAAATCGTATTTTAAACTCGCCTTATATTCAACTGTATCATTGACGGTAAAAATAAAAAATAAAATAAAAAGAGCGGGTGTAAATAAGGGCCCCAATTACAGAATGAAATTTCAGACTTACATCAGGGACAAGTCCCATAGCTTTCATCTCTTCTCTGAAAAAGAATGCATCTTGGAGGCGGCTTCCTTTCATCGACCCGATAATCAGAGAATGGAAAGTGTCTCTTGTCGGCTGAACTCCATCAAGCAGCATGTCATCATACACGTCCCTCAGAAGGAAATGCCTAGTAAACCCATTCCAAAATCAACCAACCCCCCGTCAGCAACACAAACATACAAAAATGCCAAAGATCAAATTAAAATTTTCAAAAAAAAAAAAAAAAAAGAGCTTGCCTTCGCTGAGCGATTAGAGAACCAAGAACAGTGTTGTATTCGGAGACGTTATTGGCGTAGTTCCTCCTAGCATATACGTCTGTCGACGAAGCAGATGCCGCTGATGAGTATGATGCGGAGAGGGAAATGGGCCGCAGCATCAAGCGAGACAAAGAACAGCAGTGGCCTGAAAAGGAATAGAAAATTGAAAGATCAGATGAAAAGATGATGGTGGTTGGGTCGTTCCTTCCAAGATTAGATAGAAATGGAGATTGAGAAATACCAGAAATGCTTTGTATCAGCTTCATGGTTACTGATGGTGATGACGACGATGGTGTTTCAGCTATTGCAAGAATCGTTCATTTGGTTCGCCCTCCTAAACCAACGGCTGCTGCAGTGCTGCTAACTCAATGTAAAGATATGATACTCTCGCTGCGTATGACGCTTGATACGCGGGCAGGCAATTAGATTTTGTGAAAATGCAATATTAACTCAAATAAACCGACTAGATTGTGCAGCCTACCGTCGCCGATTCACGACCCCATGATCAGATTGATTGAAAAATCTTGCCCTCTGATTTGTGGACATTTGTTTGTGGAAATAGCACCGTTGGATTTTTTTTAGTTTTAACCGTCTAATAATTGTCCACCAATCTGAGATTCAAATAATCCAATAAGCTTAACTTGTTGTTCATTTATACATGTACACTGGGTGCTATAATTTGGACGGTTTACTTTTGACATTTTCTGTAATGTGTGCAGTTTCTAAGAAATTTCTAAGTGCCTGTGAATCATCCATCACACTCTACCAGAGCATCAAAGTTTTCTCCGATGAAAAACCCTGCTCAGGGTTTTGGAATGGAGTCCCCCTTCCTCACCGGGCTTGTGCGGACCGGATGGATATGCATTGCTGGCACGCTGCATATGCCCAGACCCGGTCAGGAGTGCGGTAGCCACTGTTAGACGGAAACCGGATTGGCTACTCCCCCTGACACAACCCGGTGGCTGGTGGTCGGTGCTCTGTCGGGGCCCACCATGATGTATGTGTTTCATCCATGCCGTCCATCCATTTTTACAGATCATTTTAGGGCTTCATCCCAAAAATGAGAGGGATATAAATCTCAGGTGGACCACACCACAGGAAAACAATAGTGATAGGATATCCACCATTGAAATCCTCCCAAGGCCCACTGTACTCTTTATTTGACATCCAATCTGTTGATTAGGTCGTGCAGACCTAGATGAAGGGAAAAAACAAGGATCAGCTTGATCCAAAACTTTTATGGCCCTAAAAAAGTTTTTAATAGTCTACGTACAATCAACATTGTTTCCTATAATGTGGTCCACTTGAGATTGGGATATACCTCATTTTTTGTTTCATACCATAAAATGATCTAGAAAAATAAATGACCGATATGGATGATACACATACATCATGGTGGGGCCCACAGAGCACTGACCACCAACCATTGGCCAGTGGGGGAGGTTGAGTATATAAGATGACTTGATGAGAGTTTGGACGACTGGGATCTTGGGGCTAATTCTGAATACATATGTTGTGGGCCATATCCCTAATTTCAACGGTCAGATCTATTTTATGGTTTTCCTTAGTTTATTTGAATTAGTTAATAATCATATGTACAATATTTGTGATCATTTATTGTTGATTGAATTTAGAAAATTATGTATCAAAATATGCTTATGTAAGAGTAAATCTTGAATTGTTGTATGTAGTCTAAATAGATCTAAGGCTCTCTCTCTCTCTCTCTCTCTCTCTCTCTCTCTCTCTCTCTCTCTCTCTCTCTCTCTCTCTCTCTCTATATATATATATATATATATATGTGTGTGTGTGTGTGTGTGTGTGGGGGAAAAGGTACTATGCGCTTAGGTACTATGCACTCAACCTCAAGATAAGCTCCCGTGAGGTTGGGCTGTGTGGGCCCCACCGTGATGCTTATCGACCATCAACACCGTGCATTTGATGGGTCCCCTTTAAATTATGGGACATCCCAAAAATCAGCCATATACGGAACTCAGGTGGGCCATACCATCTAAAATCATGTGAAGACATCGTTAAAACATATAAAAGAACTTGGTGGGGCCCACCTGAAATTTGCATGCGTCTGAAACTTAGTCTAAACCCTCATCCAAATGGGACACACATAATGGATGGGCTGGATTTGCAAACCACATCTCGGTGGGCCCAAAAAATGATTATGAATGTTTTAATGGTGCACGGCCCCTCTCCACTTTTGTATGTGGTGTGGCCACACAAGTCACGAATTGACTTGATTTTTGAGACCTAGGCCCATGATGGAATGGTGCATCTGACTGATGGAGTAGATGTTCGAAATGCATCATGGTGGGGCCCACACAGCTCGACCTCATGGGATGATCCCATCAACTCGAGCGCATAGTACCTTTTCCATATATATATATATATATATATATATATATATATATATATATATATATATATATATATATATATATATATATATATATATCCTAAATGATGTATTCCCAAGCCATTCATTAACTCGGATTTTCCAACTGAGAATTTAATAATAAAGATTTGATCGATACATTTTATGTGCTACTTAATGTGTATGTTATATATATGTTGTCTATAACACTCATCATCATATTGACCCACTTGGGAGTGGAATCACTTGTGATTTATATATTTTATTGGTTCATCCAATCTAAACACCCATGTGCACTGTTGTGTGTCTTATCTATAGTTTACCAACATGTAGGCCCCACTTTCCATTGGATTATTTCTTTTTGTTTTGCACTTTATATTTGCTGAAATATTTCTAACTACCTAACTGGATTGCATGAAGGCCTCTTGACACCTTGTGGTGGGCCTCACGCTCTATAGTTAAGGGTCTACTATGGGGGATATTTAATTCACATATCAGTGGGTTGGGATGTCGCACCTTTTTATCGGGAATGATCCCCAAGTGTTAGGAAAGTGGGCCCTAAGTTGTGACAGACCCCATTGCTAAAAATTGTCTGATTATTTTTGTATTGTATACCAACTTGACCCTCTGTAGTGGACCCCACACAGAAGATATGAGTAGGCCACCACTTGGAACCTTTAACCTATACCAATGAATACAAAAATTATATTTTACTTGGGCCAAATCAGACCCTACATGATCGGGGAGTAGATCCCAAAATGGGGCAAGGCACAGTTGTGCAGAAAATTAAAATACATATGTTTGGCCCTATATCGAATATTATGTG
Organism: Magnolia kwangsiensis; assembly: GCA_037074715.1. Lineage (NCBI taxonomy): Eukaryota > Viridiplantae > Streptophyta > Magnoliopsida > Magnoliales > Magnoliaceae > Magnolia > Magnolia kwangsiensis. The sequence goes on along the minus strand of CM073573.1, from coordinate 107,521,424 downwards.
TGCATGACTAGTTGGTCCCAGCTTATAATTTTTTAATTTCATATATAGTACTACCGAGGGCACCTGATGACACGCTGAAAGGTGATCCCTTGTGATCATAGGACATACTCAAAATCGGGCCAAAACTAATTCTGCACTGTGTTTCCTGCACATTTCCTCCAAGTACCTATGTTTAGGCCATCACCGTAAATTATATACACCCAACCAATGAGGCATGCCTTATACCTTTTAAAGCCCATACATAGAGATACCAGATGGATCCTTCCTTTCACTAAATGTGGGTCTCACATTATTATAAATCTGAATCGAAGATGGTCATAAACCAACTTTGCATAAAAAATTTGTTTGACATAAAATTTATGTGGGGCCCATCAGTGAGGTCCACCACCTTCCCAAGGCATTTAATACACCATCCAAACCATGAAAATGAACTCCCAAATGCTGATGAGCACAAACCTTAGGTGAGCCATGTAGTGTGGGCTATCTTATATGGGCCTTACCATTCATCAAAATGAGGCTCACACTGGCATGTTTTGTAAATGGGTGTTATATAACTCGTGAAATGTGTAGTGAACAGATCTTGCTATCCAGTTATTGTCTTAAGATATGGGTGGCCTTGGGCTCATCTAAATGAGACAACCCTAAGGCCTAAGTGAGCCCAACACTAAGAGATATTGTTAGGGAATGAGAAGCCCACCAAGGTAACCTTCCTCGTGCATATTGCGCAAGCTCATTGCCTACTAGGCAACATGTCTTGCACACTACCTCTACTCAAGTGGACCACTCCTAGCGAGGCTTATTTTAGAATACATAAACTGGATAATTGGGTTTTTTCTTGGTTTGCTTGTGTATGTAGCTAGTAAGCCCAATATGATGTATGACATGAAAGATGTTAGCATGTTGTCCTTATATTTGAGATTGTGCATTGTTTCTAGTTGATGGTGGAATGTGTGGAGCCCACTTAGTTGTAGAATTAGATCTAAACCATTAAAAGTCTTATGGTTGGAAGTTTATGCCTTTAAGTTAGCATGTTGGTTCACCAAGTGGGACTCATGCTTGACTTATAGTGTTGTATGCCTTACACATAAGCTAAGGTTAATGTGGGAGTCATACCTTAGTGGGACACACTTATTAATGATTGAGATGATGATACGTGTGTGGTAACATGATGATGATGGGTATGATTTAAATGATGGTGATTGCAGTCTTGTTAACTTAATGGTGGCTAAGTAGCATTAATGATGAGCATGATGTTGTTTATGTTTAACATATTTTGATTGTGGATGGACTGTTATGGTAGCATGCATGCTAAAAATGATATGATAACAAATGCATGTAGTGATGGTCATGATAGTGACATATATATATGACCATCATGCTTGATATCCAAGTGATAATAATGCACGTATTGATTGTCATGATGATAACGTGGATAAGATAATCATGTTTTACTTAATGTCTGAATAATGATAAATAAATGATGTTGATGAACGTGAGGATGACCTCATCCATGATAAACACCTAATGCCTAGGGCATGGATGATAGTGATAGATAATGGTCATGATATTGATGATGCATGTGAATCCTTGTATGCCATGTACTCCATGCACATGCTTGCATGTTACAAGTTATGACGATGAATTGATGTTGAATGATGTTTATGATAACGATTATGTATGCGAAAACTTGTATACTACCATAACCTATGCACCTTATGTGTGTGCCTGTTGTGTGAGCCCTGGTGGCCATTTGTTAAGTATTCACTAGAGGTGTGGGGCCTTAGTGTGTTACCAAGGACACTTAAATGTATGGGCCTTTGCGTAACATTGGCTATTCTTGTGTTGTGCCTAGTGCCTTGGGCTTGTGAAAGCCTACTTGCCCATGGAACTTAGGATGTAAGCTGATTATAAATAATTGTTGGATAAGGGGCCAAGTGAGCCCACTTCCATGGTCAAGGGAATGATGATTTTATTATTGTTAGGTCGCTGGTCTATTTGACCAAATGACACTATTGTTAAGTAAAACCTATAAGGGTATGAGATGTATACCAAATGTGTGAAGACATGTGATTTGATGTATGATGAAAGCATGGTATCATATAATTCATGGTACAAGTATAATGGCATGTAATATGTGGTGAAGAATAATGATGTGATGTGTAGCTCACACAAATGTTTATGGCATGTGTTATGCGGCCAATATATGATGGATATGGCATGCATCGTGTAACCTATACACATGGTTGGGTCTCATAAGACCAGATTATAGATTGATAATTAAATTGTAGTCGGGCCTGAGTTAATGCTCATTGCTTATGAGTACTAAGTCCATGATTTGGCCCGTATCAAGAAAGGATTAAGGGTGCATATGGATAATGGGATATGACTCGAGGGTTTACTATTTAACATCTATATGCCATAACTTGGCAAGTTGATTTATTATGCCTTTGATAGTTTAATACACATAGTTGATTCATGAGAATCCATTTTATATGCATGCATGAACACATCATGAAATCGGAGCCATTGTATTATTCCATATGCTTTGACGAGATCCAAAGGAGTTAAGGGATTTTGGATATTATTTTGATTTGGGCCCTCGTGCTAGTTCATATGGTTGGATGAGATACAACAATGTATTGAATTTTAACCATTATGTTGGTCTTTGTACCTGGATGAAAGTCCAGAGGAGTTAGGGTATGTATATGTCTTTGTGTTTCTGCATTTAATTATATGGTCTTTCATAGTGGCGTATTTTTTGAGTAGATATTTTATATGATGGCTACGTGATGGTTAGTTGAGTGATGTGGTTTGTGTTGAGGCCTTGTGATGACTCAAGTATTGATATTATTGAGAAGGTTTGAGAAGGGTGCGTTATGACCACCTCGGGCTTAGATTGTGAGATTGGAGATGCCTATCCTCCAATGAACCCATTAAGATTGGCCAATTGGGACCTCTTTCGTCGTGTGTTAAGTAGATGTGAGCACAATAGGATGGGTGCAAGAGTCTTTTTCACTACCAAGACCGGGAAGGGAAGAGGTGTGACGAGCCTACTTATCATCGTGTGCCAGGTCGAGGTGTGTCGTATTCTGACATTGAGGCTGGGTAGGGCAAAACAAATCATGGGCCCCCATTGTTAAGTCGATGGCTAGATGGGTAGGGGTTGATGCGCCTAATACTTTTTGAAAATGCGTCCCATGCTTGTCTGAGGATGTTGGGTTGCACATGCGTGGTATGTTGTGATTCTTAGTGGAGATGTATCATATGGTATGGAGATGTACTTGTAGAGATGAGGAATGTTCAAAATTTCACTAGTTTACACATGGGTTGCATATGCGTGGTATGTTGTGATTTTTGGTGGAGATGTATTATATGGTATAAAGATGTACTAGTAGAGATGAGAGATGTTAAACATTTGACTCATGCATTCATTTATCCACTATCCACTTGAACTAGTGATGCGCAACTAAATCATTATATGTATCATCGCAATTACCACAATTTTGTTTAAGTATGGGACTTAACTGAGATCGAGAGTTCACCACATTAAGTCTAGCTATCTAAATCAGATATGTAACTAGTTTAGATAGAAGTACCTTGTAATGAACCCTACGGCTTGCGATACTGCGTACTATCATCCCGACTACACACGCCATCTTTGTCATCATTTTCTATCATATGCCATATAGTAGAATATGAAATTTGATTATCTTGTACATGATGATTAGTTATTCTCATGATTTTGGTGTGATAAGATAAGGTCGTTACTCGACTGGTCGAGTGGCCTGCTCGACTGCTCGAGTGGGACCAAGAAATGTTGCTGGACTTTTAGTCGAGCCTACACGATTGGTTGAGCAGTCTCCAGGACTGGTTGAGAGCCTAACATAAAATTTTAAAAATTAGTAACAGGCCTTAGATTGGTCGAGAAGACTCTTAGATTGGTCAAACCAGTACTTGGACTAGTTGAACAAGGTATAAGACTAGTCGAGAAAAAGACATATAAATATATGAAATGACCCACAAAGAATATGCAATGAATATGACACTATCTAGGGTTAATCTAGGGTCATCCAAATCTGTTTGTGAGTAGGAATAAATGAAACATCATTCGCTTTCGAATCTTAATATCTTATGATATTTGAAGCTTGAGTTCGATCTCTTGAACTTGATCTTAAGTTACGCTTGAGTTCTTAAGTCTTTAGCGTATGATAGTTAAACTTCAAACTTGAACTTGAGTTCTTGAATTTGATCTTGAAAATATGAACTTCAACACGCTTCACTTCAACTTGAAGATGTAGGTAAGTTCGATGCAGACAACTTTAAAATGTACGAACCTGATTACTTCAACTCAAAGCAAAATACAAAATGATTTGGCACAACAAAATTTGACAATACCAAGGGTGCTAGGTTTTCACAATAGCATTTCTAATCTCCCCCTTTGTCAAATTTGTGACAAAACCAAATAAAGAAATACGCACAATAAAGAATCATGCACTAGTCATGTACAATAAAAAATTATACACCATTGATCAATGAACACGTCTCCCCACATCTCCCTCTTTTCCATTACTCCCCCTTAATCCACGAGAGGTGATTTGTAGAACCTGAATACACACACACACACACACACACCCACACTCCATATACCATATATTCCACAATAATTCCACATCACACATCTCACATCTCTACAATTTCTCTCCCTTTTTGTCACAATGAGACAAAGGAAAGATGTATATAGAGAAGAGAATCAAATGAAATAAGATAAGAAATATCACCATGATAATCAAAATATCAACTTAATGCACAATATCATGTCACATACTAAAAAAGAAAGGTATATCCAAGCAATATCCTAGCAAACATGATTCCAACACAAATTCAAGAGTAGAAAGTATTACTATATATCCAAAATAATAAAGAAAAACTAATCAGATCCAAATGAAGGAGCAGGAATAGAAGGATCGATCTGATGTAGTCCCTTGTTAATGCACCTAAGATATTTGCGCATGTATTTAAATTAAGTTTCTTGGGACAAATGTAAGCCCTCTACCTTCTCCTCAAGAGATCGTGAACGCTCGTCAAAGTTAGAAATTTAAAAGTCAGATCAGTTGCAGAGACTGACTCAATCTTATCAAATAAATTATTCATATTGACATCATTTGGAGGCAAAACATCCTCCTCTTTAGTTGCTTCAGCAGCTCCGCCAACACCCACATCAACTTGGCCAGGAGCCAACCTCAGATTCATCTTATTTTATGTTCGAGTTGTTGAATGAAAGATGGTTAATGGGAGCTTTTCCAATAGGAATAGTCACAAGACTATGGGTGGTTAAAGTAGTCATAAGATAGGCAAAAGAAATATCACTATGACCTGGATGGAGACGAAATTGAATAATGATGTAACAGATAGGAGATGGAAGACAAACAATGTAACACCCCGAATTTTTTCCAACCTGGGGTTAGACGTCCTTAGGCAATGGGTCAACCATAACACTTTGGTAACCTCTCAGAACCCAATTCCAAAGCCAAAGAAATTATTTAGAACCTAATTCTTTAGAAATTTAACGTGAATTAGCCAGCGCTACACTAGATTTCCTGTAAAATAAGCACCAACCACTTTAAATATGATCTGTAAGACCCAAAACGTATAGAATCATTGATGCTACCTTACCCTGAAATCCAAGATCAAACTCTAAACCCGGTTGCTCTCGGGAGCACTTTGAAACTTTGTATTGGATTTAGACCGCACGTCAAAAGTCCGATATCTATAATCTTAGACCATTATGAACGCATAATTGGACTTGACAATCATTTCAAAAATCAAGCCCAACCGATATCCAGAGACCATTTTACTGAGTCCGGAGTGAAGAAAGTGAGAAAAGGAAAATATTTAGAAAATTAATTCAATTTTTAATAAATCTGGCACGGTTCACTTGTGCGTTATTTTTAAGCGTTCTGACCGTTAGAATCTGACCCAAATACACCCTCGGATCAGGGAACATTTCCCATTCAGGTCAGTATACTTGGAATCCCTGATCGAGTCTCAGTGACCGCTGAACTGAAACTGGTCCGCCACGTGCGATCTGGAAACCCGATCGAACTAAAAACTTAACTTGATCAGGATCCAACATCCATGAGCTTAAGTCCGACCGCATTTAGTAATAGGACCTCCAGAAGTGCTCCGTTGAGATGAAACAGTCCGTATTTGGACATAACCTAAGTATACCTTGACTTAAAGTCTATTTTGGTTATGTTCAGGCTTATAAAAGGGCCTTAAACCCTTAGCTTTCTAACCCATACGAATTTGAAAAAAACCCTATGAGAGAGAAGAGAGAAAAGAGAGAGAAGTGAGGGAGAAGTTGGGAATTTCTCCTGGGATTCTTCCCTGCTGCTCCATGTGCCAAAGTCATCCACCTGCATCGCTATTCTGGCAATTCCAACTCCGTTATTAGGTAAGAAATCATAACCCTAACCTGTTCTAAAGTTCCAAATAGCATAAGTGATGATGTAGCAAATCTATTTCGTGGTATAGGTTGCCGTTGAGCCGTTGACGAAGACTTATCGTCTGAATCAACTCCGTTTCATAATTTTCGGCATAAGATGCGGATTTTAGACGCTTAGATTACCTGTTTTCAAAGCTTTCAATGTCGTTTAATGGTAGATTATTGATAAGAATGCTGTTTGGCATGTAGAACATGCTGTCTGTTTTTCATTTCGAATACGTACGAAGAATATGAGATTTAGGGTATTTTAGGTATTTGTAAGAAATACTGTATACGTACGTATTTTGCTGATATGATTGCCATGAGTATTTATCGTGTACCTATACTAGTAATACGTGTATGATCTGTTTGGCGAAGAGATTCGCCCTAATACACATATTGGTTGACATATGCTATGTAGACTAATGTGTGTAAACCAAGTGTTTGTTGAAATGCCTAAATCAATATGATTTATGTCTGCCATATGTTTTGAATGTAAGAACATGATTGTTGTGTATTAGACAACTCCTTGATATAAGGATCTGTCATATTATATGTTGAAATCAACATACGTCAAGTACGTTAGAGTTGAGTAGTCTAAGTGTTTGTATAAATGTATGTATTAGTAAGTATTGAGTAAATGGTGTTGTAGATTAGCGTTGAGACTGGATTCTCAACTAATTTGATGATGTACATGATTTCCTTCATGCTTGTTGTATTTCAATCAATTACCTTATGTGTGAAGTACTCGTGTATGGTTAACTACTTATGATGTATGTTATAACATGCTGATAACATGCTGGAATTTCTTGTATTTCAATTCTATCTCTCTCATATGATTATTGATTTAGATTACAAGTGTTTGGGGCTATACTCTACTCCAGGCAGTCGGTAACAAATTTAAATTCGTGGTTGGATTCTATTCACCACGAAGGATGTGTATGACGAACCCGAGTCACACTAGAGTTGTCGGCAGTGGTTAGGCCATACAAAGTGCTTATGCACTTCATGTCGGTCGATTCAACGTGCGCTCGTGCTAGTCGGACTCATCAAGTAACCCAATTGACACTTGTATGTTCACCTTGTATTCGTCATAACTGCTTGAACTTAGGGTACTGAACTTACTAGTGATAACCCTAATAATCGTGGTACCTTGATCCACTAAGACTCATGAGTCGGGCATGGTGGTATGGGACATCGTGGTCGAGCTATTGACCTACGCTGGGGCCACAAACCTCCCCGTAGTGACCAGTGACCAACCTAGACTCGTGAACAGATTATGGTGGTATGAGACACTATATTCTTGTTGTCAGCCTACACTGATAAGGTGATGGGGGAGCGGTGCAACGAGTGCGAGCAACAGCCATGATAGCCCTTTGTAGTGACCTCGAGCGTACTCTGAGTCTATGTGAGGCGACGACCCTTCCGTAGCAACAAGAGTATAACTAGGCCTGTATTGATAAGGTGATAGGGGAGCGGAGCAATGAGTGCGTGCAACAGCCCTGACAGCTCTTGCAGCGACATCGAAATATATCATTGTATGAGACTACTAGGAGTGACGACCCTAGACAGGATCCTTGTTGGGAATGATATAAGGGAACTGCCTTAGTTTTCCAATCCTGCTGTTTGAAAAGGACTAATAACAACTCGATAATCATATTCATATCGCACTGCATGTTCCTGGAAGATGTGGAGCACTGAGGGAAGAAAGCATGCCGCGGACGTAAGATGGTGTCGCATGAGGGAGTATGTCGGTGAGGGCATCCATCATGTCATTTCATCCTTGCATTAATCATAGTATTTATGAGTGTTTGAATTGCTTGCTTTATCATTATCGCTTGATTGATTTGATAACATGTTAACCTTTGCTCTATGATTCCACTGAGTTAGCTACTCACTCCCACGTTACGGGACGGTGTTCCGGACACCCACCAGTCCCTATTTTAGTTTCAAATGATGGCAATGCTTGCGAAGCAAAGCCGGACTTGATGATGATAAGGAGGATCCCTCCTATATGCAGGTTCTGATTGACGGGGTTACAGGGTTACTGATTAGATGCCAATACACTTGGTATTTTACCTTTTATTTACGCACACATGTATATTCTTTTTGATCATTTTTGGAGTATACATGTATATGTTTAACCTAGTAACATGTTCACACTCTGGAGACTTATAATCAATTATATATTTTATGTATTTATCACAGTCTTTTCCTTGCGAAATTTAACTGTCTCTGGAGTATGATATGCCATTTTGGTCTAATCCTACTCATGTTTTCTGTACTAATATGAGCAACATTCATCCATTATTGAAAATGTTGCATAAGTGATGTTCTGGGACTCGGGAGTGGAGTTTATGCTCGACCCCCAATTTTCAGGGCGTTACAAACAGAGACATCACTAACAATAGAGTGAAGAATGCAAGCCATGAATGTAGTAAGCTCAGTCTTGTTACCAGACCTACGATTGTAACACCCTGAAAATCGGGGGTCGTGTATAAACTCAACTCCCGAGTTCCAGACCGTCACTTATGCAACAAAGATGGTTATGATTCAATGTTGTCTGATTTAAAGCATTCACATGAGTAAAAGTATACCAAAACTGCAATTCATACTTCAGATCCAGTGATAAAAGCAAGCGGAAGACTAAACAATGTATATATCACTGTATGGAAAAACAAAGTAATCTCATCTGTCTCCAAAGTATGACTATATCTCTGAGTCTCATATACATATACATAACAAAAGAATAATGTTCAAAAAGGAAAGTCCCACTGATGTCCCCTCGATCCAGGTCGCCTACGGGAAGCCGTCATGATACTGCATATACGAGAACTCATCCTGGTCCTCGTCGATCTCTGGCTCCACCTCCTGGATCTCGTCCTCACCTGCAGCTACAACAGGGTCTGGTGGGTGTTGCAAACACCATCCCGTAACGTGGGAATGAGTGATCAACTCAGTGGAATCATAGAGCAAAGATTAGCATGTTCACAATTCAATCACGGGATAATAGTAAAGCAGTAAATCAGACAATCCTAATACTGTTGTTAATGCAAGATGATATGACGTGATGTATGCCCTCACCGACGATCACCCTCATGCGGCAACATCTTACGACCGCGGCATGCCACACTCCCTAGAGTGCTCCACATCTTCCAGGCACATGCAATGCTATGGTGATATGAATTCCAAGTTATTATTAGTCCATTCAAACAGCAGGATTGGGAAACTAAGGTACTTCCCTTGTATCAATCCCAACACAGATCCTGTCTAGGGTCATCACTCCTAGTAATCTCATACGATGTATATTTCGTAGGTCACTGCAAGGGCTGCCAGGGCTGTTGCTCGCACTCGTTGCACCGCTCCCCCATCACCTTATCAATACAGGCCTACTGTATTCTACTGCACGGAAGGGTCGTCGCCTCCCGTGGACTCAGAATACGCTCGCGGTCACTACAAAGGGCTCGTCGCCTGATCAGTGTAGGCCGACAGCTAGAATATAGTGTCCCATACCACCATAATCTGCTCACGAGTCAAGGTGCTCACTGGTCACTACGGGGAGGTTTGTGGCCCCAGCGTAGGCCGACAGCTCGACCACGGTGTCCCATACCACCATGCCCGGCTCATGAGTCTTCGTGGATCAAGGTACCATGGTTAACAGGGTTTACAATGGTAAGTTCAGTACCCTAGGTTCAAGCAGTTATGTACATACAAGGTGAACATACATCGGCCAGTCGGGTTACTTGACGGGCTCGACTAGCGCGATCGCATCTCAAGTTGAACGACATGAAGTGCGTAAAACACTTCGCGTGGCCTAACCACTGCCGCCAACTCTCAACACGAATCACGTTCATCGACGCGTCGTTCGTGGCTATGACCAGTCAGCCACGAATTCGCTCGGTTACCGACTGCCTGGACTAATTCTAGTCCCACACATCTATGGAATCATATTACCACTATACGCAAAGGTATTGGAATTAAAATACATCATGTGAGCATGTTAACACATGTTATAACATTCAACTTAAGCAAATCTTCAAGGCATACTTTCTATGCATGTAATGCAATCATGCATAAGGTAAACATGTAGAAAATCATTTAGGTCAGCATTTTAATCATGAAATCAATCTCAAACTACTACATAACATCATTCAATTCAATACATACTAATACAAGCATTTACACAAACACATACACTACACACTTAAGTCCACATATAGTATGTCGACCCAAAGTGCGCAACTTGGCGAATCTCTTCGCCAAACTGATTATGCAAGCATTCCTAACTCTCTAATGCGGCGACAAACCATGTCAATCACGTCAGCAAAATATGCATGTAGACCGTACTTCCTACAAATGACTAAAATGCCCTAAATCTCATATTCTTCGTTAATTTACGAAACAGGAAACGGAAAGCATGTTGTACATGTCAAACGGCGATGCCGTCGATAATCTACTATTAAACGACATTGAAAGCGTTGTAAACCGTCAATCAAAGCGTCTAAAATCCTCACCTAGTCTCTTACGGTCGCGGAATTTTGAACGGAGCGTGTACGCTTCGTCTACGGCGGTAGGAAAGCCTGATTTATGGAATACGTTAGCTAACATGTTAAGCATCTAAGAAAACCCTAAATCAGCAAGTTTTTGGGGTTATTTTATACCTGAAAAAGGGGAGAAATCACCAGCCAGGTGATTGGGAAGAAGTGCTGAAGCAGCAACTGTCGGTGGCTCGGAAGCGGGCAAATTCTCTTCTTCTCTTTCTCTCAAACTCTCTCTCTTTTCCTCCTAGGGTTTGTGATTTTCGGATGGGAAGGAGAAATGAGGGTTTCAACCCCTTTTATAAGCTTGAAATCGCAGAAAATAGGCTTCGGGACGAAGTTTACTTGGTGCTTATCCATTTCGGGGCTGTTTCGGTCCAAAAACTGCTTTCTGGTGGTCCCCTGGTCGATTGCGATCAGACTTAAGCTCATGGGTACCGGATGTACCTCGTATTAAGCTTTCAGTCTGGCAGGGTTCGCAGATCGCACGTGGCGGACCAGTTTCAGTTCAGCGGTCACCGCATATAGATCAGGGCTGAAAGGCTCATGATAATAAATAGAAATTTTTCCTGATCCGAGGGTGTAATCTAGATGAATTCTGACGGTCAGAACGCTTAATACTGACGCGTCAAGTCGTGTGCCAGATTTGAATTTGAAATTTCAAATTCGTCCCTATTCGCGGTCGCTTCAGTCCGGTTTCAACGAAATAGTCTGTGATTATCGGTTTGACTTGATTTTCGAGATGACTATCAAGTCCAGCTGGGCGGTCCTAACGGTCTAAGATAGAAGGTATCGGACCTTCGACGCGCGGTCTAAATCCAATACAAAAGTTCAATGTGGTCCAGAGGACAAACCCGCTTAGAGTTTGATCCGAGGTTATAGAGTATTGTAGAGTTGTCTGTTCTACTCGATTTGGGTCTTGCAGAACATATTTAAAGTGATCAGGGACTATTTCCCAGCTACTCTAGCGTTGCGCTAGCTAACTTACGCTTAATTTCCATGGAAATTATTTCTACGCGATTTCGGGTCGAGTCGGTACTCGAACCCAAGTACGGATTTTTCACGGGCGTTACAACGATAGACATTAGAAATGAAAATACGATGTAAAATCCTATATCTGGGTAACATAAATTTGAAACTGAGTGCATTTTCAGAACTCTATTCCGCATTCATGTTGCATAACACTCTAGTGAGCATTCTTTTCTCAAACTCATATGGTTTTGCTATAAGAGTATAAATAGGAATACCATCATCATTAACTGGAAGATCCATCAAACTAGAAATTAAGTGATGATTCACATCAATTGGACCTTCTCTGGTTGTAATAGTAAATGTCAAATTCTCAATAGAGAAGTCACTAATGCAAGAAAACATGACCTGCGCAATGGAATGGTATGCCGGACCGCCCCAATGTAAAATGTTATCCCATCTTATAGATTAAAGGAGTGGAATAATATTAAAAGATGCCAAATGAACAGTGTTAACCATCTGTTCAACAATCACGTTGTGTAAGCAAATATCCCGCACATACTCGGGATCTTCTTCAGGTCATAGAAGATGGCGCACCATGATAAGAGCGGAACGAGAAGAAGGACCACGAGAACCTTTCTTCTTATTTCTACTCTCCATTGCAACAAGAAAGACAATGAATATAAGTAATGCAAGAGAGGAAGGAAGAGTTTCAAGTAAATCAGATTTTTAGATAGAAAACCCAACAAGCCATCATAAACCTTGAATTAAACTTCAAAAACAGGGAAATGGAAGTGTAAAGAACTCAAATCTACAAGAAAATTGAAAAAGATACACTAACTATGGAGGAATCGAAGGTGGGTTCGACCGGTCGTGCTAGGGCTGGTTGGGAAGATGAAGCAAATAAGAAAAAAAATGCTGTTTAGGCAATAAAAACCCCAAACCCGAGTGGGTCGACTGGTCGAGTACATACTTGACAGGTCGAGCCACGACTGGTCAAGCGTGTATTCGACTGGTCGTGCACCTCGAAAATTCAACATATTTTCATGTTTTGAAATTTAAAAAATTTGTAAAAATAAAATAAAATAAAAACATGAAATATAGTACAAATGAACACATGTAATTTAAATCACATTGCACATACCCATAACCAATTTCAACTTAGTAAACCTATTTCTATCAAGCAGTTTTGTAAATATGTCTGTAAGTTGATTTTCAGTCTGAATATAATCCGCAGAAATAATCTTATCTTCTACCAATTCATGAATATAATGATATCTAATGTCAATATGTTTAGTTCGTGAATGCTGAATCGGATTTTTAGAAATGTTAATTGCACTAGAATTATTATAATATAAAACCATAGTATTTTGTACATATCCGTAATCACTTAACATCCTTTTCATCCACACAAGCTAGGTGCAAGCATTACCGGCTGCAATATACTCAGCCTCAACTATGAAAAGTGATACAAAAATTTGGTTCTTACTATACCATGAAACTAAGCAGTTCCTGAAAGAAAAACATCCACCACTGGTAGATTTGCAGTCATAAATATTACCTGCCCAATCAACATTTGAATAATCGGCTAATTGAACATTAGTATCATGAGGATACCAAAGGCCAAGTTTGACCGAACTTGTGACATATTGAAAAATGCGCTTTACAATAATTAGGTGGAATTCTTTAGAGTCCGATTGATATCTAACACATATTCCTGCGCTGAATATAATATCAGGTCGACTTGTAGTTAAATATAATAAACTACTTATCATGATGCGATATAACTTAAGATCTACACTTTTACCTATCGAATCCTTAGAGAGTTTAAGCGTCATACTCATAGGAGTATCAAAATTTTTATCACTCTTAAAGCCAAACTTTTTTACCAAGTTTAGAGCATACTTGGTTTGAGAGATAAATATCCTACCAGCAAGCTGTTTCACTTGTATACCTAAAAATAGTTCAATTCTCCAACCATACTCATTTCAAATTTGGACTTCATTAAATCTGCAAACTCAATAGCCATATCGAAACAGGTAGATCCATAGATAATGTCATCAACATAAATCTGTACTATCAGATGTGACCATTGTGTTTCTTAACAAAATGTGTCTTATCAACACTCCCCATTATAAAGTTATGACTTAGTAAAAACTTAGTCAATTTCTCGTACCATGCCCTGGGAGATTGTTTCAATCTATAGAGTGCCTTTTTCAGGCAATAAAAATGATCAGTATGTTTGGGGTCTTCAAAACCCTTAAGTTGTTCAACATATATTTTCTCATGTAAATCACCGCTCAAGAACGCACTCTTAACATTCATTTAATAAATTTTAAACTTTTTGTAACAAGTAATGGATATAAATAGTCTGATAAATTCAAGATGAATTATTGGGGTAAAGGTTTCATAATAATTGATATCTTCTATCTGAGTGTACCCTTGTACAACCAGTCTAACCTTGTTTCTTATAATATTACCGAGTTCATCAAACTTTCTTTTAAAGATCCATTTAGTTCCAATAATGTGTTTATCATTAGGTCTAAGAACTAAGTACCATACATCATTCCTTACGAATTGATTAAGTTCATTTTGCATAGCTACTATCCAATTTTCATCAGCAAGCGCTTCTTTCACATTGGCCAGCTCAATTTGGGATGTGAAGCACACATAATTATAAATATTTTTTAATTTGTCTACAGGTGTGCTCACCAGTGAGAGGATTTTTAAGAATTTGACTAGTTGGATGATCTTTAATTGACCATAGTTCAGGGTCATTTTGAGTAGATGAAGAGTCAGGTTTATCAAATAAAGGGATTTCATCATCTTCTGAACTTGAGACAGGTGTATTCAAGTGATCATCTATAACCATATTAATGGATTCTTGAATTACACCGGTCCTCTTGTTGAGAGCACAATATGCTCGACTATTTAGCGCATAGCCTAGAAAAATACTTTCATCACTTTTAGTGTCGAATTTTTTCAGATTTTCTCGATCACGTAAAATATAACACTTGCTGCTAAAAACTCGAAAGTATTTGACCGTAGGCTTTTATTGAACCATGGTTCATATGTGGTCTTGTTATTAGACTTTCTAGTATAAACACGGTTAGTGATATAACACGTTGTGTTCACTGCTTCTGCCCAAAGATTTTTAGGAAGTTTCATACTATTTAACATCACATTGGCCATTTCTTAAAGTACTCAATTTTTTCTTTCAACTACCCTATTCTGTAGAGGTGTTTTGGGTGCAGAATACTCATGCAATATTCCATGATCGCTACAAAACTTTTCAAAACTATTATTATCGAATCAGGAACCATTATCACTACAGATTTTGCTAACATATGATTCCTTCTCTGTAAGACCTATATCCTAGTCCGTATCTTTCCGTAGGCTTCCGCGGTCCTCCCGGTCGAATTCCGGCAACCTTCGACCTGTTTTCGACGTTTGTAACCAAACCTAAGCCAAGTCTTGCATACCATAGTTGGCTCGACTTGAAACTTGTACCCTAACAACTGCGTCATTACCGTGGTTCCAACGTCGTGTCTCATGTGTCGATATGATACCTAGGCTAAAAGATGTGAGCCCGTGTTCATTTCGAGAAAAACGTCATGCGTGTAAATTCTGAAAGAATCTCTACGACTTATCACATCAATCAAACAATCAAGTCGAGTACACACCATACCACAAGTACAAACAACCCATCCCTTTCCCATTCCCAAAGTCAACTCTCTCTCTCTCTCTCTCTCTCTCTCTCTACCCATCCTTTTCTTACAACTCCATCACTCCACCTATCACTCATCACCCATCACTCCAACTCTTTTCATCCCATCACTTCCCTCTCTCTCTTATTCTCTCTCTTCACTCCCAAGTAACAAAAATATCCCATGTCCAAGCCTCCCCAAGCTCTCCCAAAAGAACAAGTGTGGCCCACTTTCCCACTCTCTCATCTCCCATCTCAACCATTTATCCTTCATCAAAATTTTCTCCATTGATTTCCATTTATGGGCCCACTTATGGTGGGACCCACTTGATGTATGCTTTGTATTGAGAGTAAGGATGGCCCATAGTGGCAGGGTCCCTCCCCTTTATGCGTCTCTCTCTCTCTCTCTCTCTCTCTCTCTCTCTCTCTCTCTCTCTTTCTCTCCTTCATTTTATTATGATGATGAGGCCTTATGGCCCACCCGGATGGACCCCACCATGAAGTATGTATTTTACCCCGACCATCCACTAAACAAACCCATATAGGTGGTGAAATTCCACTACGTGGGTGAGTGTGGAGGCATGTAAGGGATGCTGCTGCCAGCGTCCAGAGGCTGCAGCGTCCCAGCTCTTTCAAAAGGGAAAGTGTGGGACCCACAATAGGCCCTCCTCATGATGCATGTATTTAATCCACACCGTCCACCCTACTTCCTAGTTCATTTTAGGCATTGAGCCGAAAAATGAAGCTGATCCAAAACTCTGGTAGGCCACACCATTTAGAACATTATTTTAGTAGTTAAAAATTATTAGGGCCCGCTGTGGTGTTTTTGTGCGTAAAAAAATACCCAATATTGGGCTTGTTAGACCCGTCACAAACACATGAACCCAACTGGCGGAGTAGATCTTCCTTATACGGGCCCCACGTATAAAAATCCACCAGATAAAATAATATATATATTGTTGGAGCATAAAAATCATGAATCATGAAGGAAGATTCAAAGTTAGAAAAAAAGAAGAACAAGACAGGCATAAAGTGAAGAAATGGGAAAGGAAGCGTTTCTATTGCACTAGTCGCCCAACCAGATGAGTCGTTGCGCGGTTGGCGTAATCATCTATACAGGTCTCAAGGATTGCGCAGCCAGATCAGGGCGTTGCGTGAATGACACGATTGTGTTATCCTTGCACGGACCGCGCATCAAAGAAAATCATTGACCGGATCGCGCGACTAACTTTACTGTTGCGCGGTTAGCACAATCAAGAACAGAAGTTGATCAAAATGAATGGTCGAATTTAATACAAAGTGGGACCCATGGCATAGAGACCGAGGGTTGACATGTGTTGGGGCCTATAAATACCCCACTCCCCTCCTCATTTGGAAGGAAGAAATTTTCTGGAGAAGAGCGGAGCTCTGAAGGAAGATTGAAGGTGAGGAGCAGAAGAAAAAGTCAGTTGTGCGGATCGCGCAGCTCAGGCACTTAGCTGCACTGATCGTGCAACATGGGAGAAAAGCTGCGCAGATCGTGTGACTTAGGCAACAGGTTGTACTAACCGTGCAATGGGTAATTCAGTTGCGCCGGTCACGCAACCAGGTCACCATGTGGCCAAGGCTAAAAAGGGGCTGAAATGCTACCAGAATTGTGAAAAGTATTCGAGTTCAATTTTCATTGCTTTAAGCCTTCTCCTTTGCACAACGGACAAGTTTAAAAGAGAGATTGGTTGATTAAGTTCGACATTCCTCCTAAATTATAGGAGATGACTGAAGCCACTGTCAAAATATTGTTGAATTCAAGATTTGACATGTGAGCTTTATTAATTACAATATTGTTCATTTCAAAGTATTCTGTCTTGGAATCAAGGGATTTAGAAGGGATGTAGATAAACTCAGAATCAATAACGCCATGATTGTTGTATGAAATCTCTTTGTTATATTTGAATAAAATAATTTCTTCAAATCAGATACATTTGTTTCTTGTTTGAAATAAAATGGCGACTCCACTGGGGATATTATTTTTATTTCAATGATAACGTTGAGGGTATCATAGGATTCTCATGGCATTTTTGGCATCTTCTGACGCCAAAATGGTGACTCTTAGTGGGAACATCCCCCCTTCATCTCTAAGATAAATTATTCACTTTCTAGTTCCTAATCATAAATATGCTTTGTCACTGAAGGCTTTCGAATCAAACTACAAATTACAACCAATGGCAAATTCAGTGAGAAAAGTGAGCTTTTGTTTCACTCTGACCAGGTTCATGATAAAGTACGTGCCAGACCCACCTCGGGAATACATGACTCAACTGTTTACAAGCAAGAACAGCCTGACTCGAGCTACAGCTGGGGTGGTATCTGCTTCGCTTCAGCCATCGGAAGGAGATAAAGACTGGACCCTAGTGATGACTCATAGGATGAGAGTACAAAATGCAAAGAATCTTCGAACAAACCTGCCTTCGTCGAGAGTTAAGGGCCCCGTGACGTGTAATGCAGCTAAAAGAAATCCTGAACTCTCTCCCCCTGCAATTTATCATGAGCGAGTAGTTCCACAGTTAACATTGCATGACTTTCTAGCTTTAGTCGCCCTGAGGGCTAGGTGGACAGAAGAACAAAAGGGTAAAGCAATAAGGATGAGCTCACCAATGCTTGTGTCACCCTAGACAAGTTCGCTGATGTCTGTATCACCCCGATCGATCGATAGCACAGGAAATACACGAAAGTCGAACGATACTCCACTCTCTCCTCTCTTTGTAAGCCCTGTAACGTCAACGTACTCTCACACTGCTCCAGCTACGGCTTCATCGAAAAGTAGAGAAGCCATGGTATATATGGTCGAGATGAATCTAGAAAATATGTCGACTACGGAAGATCGTATCAATGAGATGGTAGAGGCACAAAGAGTGCTAATGGATGAATGCAGAAACCTCAAGGAAGCACTAGCAACTCTTATGCATAACATGGCCTAGATTGCGGCTCCACCAATGACGGGTGCAGTAAATGGACATGAAAGCTGTCCTGAACGCTCTCATCCACAAGAGGCTGGATGAAGAGAATCTGTTCCAGCAGCGAGGATTGTAACACAAGACGATGTAAGATAAGTCGTCGAAGAAGCTGTCAGAATAGAAAGAGAGCGTACAAATACTGGCTGTTTCAAGTATTGGACGCCGTATTTAAGGGAAGTAGAAGATATCCTTTTTCCAGCCAACTTCAAGCATCTGGAATTTCAGAAGTTTAACGAAGAATGATCTCCAGAAGAGCACTTAATGCACTTCATCACCAATATGGGAAATTTTTCTACAATACCTCAGTATTGCTTACGGTTATTCGGATCGTCACTGATGCACAAAGTATTTTCATGGTATTCCAGTTTAGCTCTAGGGTCCATACATACGTGGGAAGAGATGCAAGATGCCTTTATGTCAAACTTCTTCTCTTTAAAATGTGACATTATCATCACGGAATTGGCTTCTGTACGGTAAAGAGAAGGAGAACTAGTGGAAAAGTTTATAGATAGGTAGAAGACATTAGGAGCTTTGTGCAGGCAATTGTCAGAAGAAAAGGAACAAGTCAAGATGTGCCTAAATTCTATGGAAACGGGAATCGCATTTGGACTCACCAGCGCCGATATTCAAACCTTCTGTGACTTAGCCACCAAGGTTCATGCCTTGGAATTGATGACCCGTAAGATGTCAGCCTTTCACCATGAAACAGGTAAGAGAGTACCCAGCAGGATGGCCACAAATACCATTGAGCGTGATAATAGAAGTAAGGATACTAGGGATTCAAGAGACAAGAGGCAAGAGCGTAAAATAGAATGGCAACAACCAAGAAATAGATACGACAGAAAAAGGGTCAGGGTGCTTAACTCCCATGAGGGGTTCACTTTCGACAAAGAAGATGTCATTCCTATGATGAATCAACTGTTGAAAGCCGACACAATATCATTACCAGAACCCAAATATCCTGAAGATGTGACAAGAACAAGGGAAAGGGATTTCTGCCATTATCATCGCCTGGTAGGACACCCGACTGAGAATTGCTATACCTTGAAGTGTATAATACCGCGAATGATAAGCAAAGGTGAAATAGTAATCGATGAAGAAAAAGAAAGGGGTACCATGTTAACGGTGAATATGCTCACAATCCGAGAAAAGGCTCAAAATGAAAAAGAGAAAAAGGATCAGAAGCAATAAATAAAGTAGCAATGATCACATTGAGATCAGGAAAGAAGATAATAAGTCCCACAAAACAGAAGGCAGGGGACATAAGAAAAGAAGCCACTGAAAGACAGAACAATGATGACCGGAATGAAATTATGAAGGTAACTTACAATGTAGTAAGTCATTTGAAAGGCATCCCGATTCGGCTAAGCGTCTATGATGTGCTTAAATTCTCAGAAGAATTTTGACAAAGCCTGGTCCAAGCATTGTCTGACCATGATGTCAGAGAGACTTTACTGGTAGAGATGGAGCATGCAGAGGACAATAAACAAGAAGATTGTTACCAGTCGTCTCCTTTTTCTATGACGATTTGATATGTGAGGTAGAGCATAATAGGCCACTAATGATAGAAGGTCATATCCAGGGGAAGAAAACAAAATGGTTATGATAGATAATGGATCCACAGTGAATCTCCTACTACTCTCAATGTTGAGTAAGTTGGGCTACCATCAGTCGAATCTGCGCCCTAGCGAAATGATGATACAAGGTTTCAACCAAGATGGACAACGTGCACTTGACAAGATTACAGTGATGCTGGAAATAGGAGAGCTGACCACTGATTGTCGTATGTCATGTTATAAATGCCACAACAACATATAATCTCCTCCTGGGGAGGCCACGAATACATTAGTACAACATTGTGCCCTCTACTCTGCATCAGTGTTTCAAATACTGTAAAGATGGGATATCGTATAAAGTAATGGCCGATGCAAAGCCATATACAGAAGCCGAATCCTTCTTCGCAGATGCCAGCTATTATAAAGGGTTTGCAAAAGAAGAAAGAAAGAATGATGAAAGCGAAACCCCAAACAAAACTCAAATAGATGCGATAAAGGAAGAAGCAGATGAAGCAGGACTAGCTAGAACTACTGAGACAAAGAAGAAATTCTATTTTGTGCCGAAACATCTAAAACAACCGGGGCAATTGCCACTGATCTTGTTGTCACCAGAGCAGTTAAAAATATTACAATCCAATTACACAATGCCGTTGCCAAATATTGAAAGGAATAAACCATTTTCGACCGCTCCAGGAAGATTTCAAGTCAAGGCCAGAGCAAAGCATCAAGAACCAATAGAATTTTATACTGCAATGGAATTAAGGGCTGAAAAAGAGACTGGGAATAATGTGCATCACGATAGGCTAACACCACAAGATCTTGAAAAGTATTGTTTGGAAAGCAGAGAGATTATAAAAAATATGGGCTTTGATTGTGAAGAGCCCACTGGCTTGAATTATGGGAGAGGGATCCAGGTTCCTATCGGAATTAGTTAGGAAAAGTGAAGAAAATTCCAAGGACTAGGGGCAGAATCATCAGTAAATACAGTTACAGTTGGGCAGTCGTTAAAAGAAGAGCCCAAGACGATTGAATTCCTTGAAATGGCACCTAAACAGATAGAAGATGGGGGGAAGCCAACGATAGATAGTTTGCAAGAGATAAATTGAGGTACGAAAAAAGATCTAAGAAATACATTCATCAGTGTCGGTCTTTCTGAACAAGAGTTCGAGGAAAATGTTCAACTTCTCAAGAAAAATAAAGACGTTTTCTCTTGGACATATGCAGAGATGCCGAGCTTAGAACCTTCCGTAGCAATGCATCGATTAAACATATCCGAAGAGAAAAAGACTGGTTAAACAAGCGCAAAGATGATTTCATCCGGATCTGGTTCCTTTGATAGAAGAAGAAGTGAATAAGTTAATAAAAGTTAGGTTTATCAGGGAAGTCAAATATCCTAAATGGATATCAAACATCGTCCCGGTGAAAAAGAAAAATGGGCAAGTCAGAGTGCATGTTGACTTCAGAGATCTAAATGAAGCCTGTCCGAAAGATGATTTTTCCCTTTCGGTAACTGAACTGCTGATTGATAGCATAACTTAGTATGTTATTATGTCCTTCATGGACGGTTACGCAGGGTACAATCAGATTAGAATGACACCTGAAGACGAAGAAGCGACAACATTCAAAACGTCATTGGGAATTTATTGTTATAAAGTAATGCTGTTTGGTCTTAAAAATGCCGGAGCGACATATCAGAGGGCCATGCAGAATATCTTCCAAGACATGATGCACAAGCATGTTGAATGTTATGTTGAAGACTTGGTGGTCAGGTCAGGAGATCATCAGGAGCACCGTGAACATTTGGCATCAGTTTTTCATCGGCTTAGAAGGAAACAGTTAAAAATGAATCCAGCTAAATGTACGTTTGAAGTATCTTTAGGAAAATTTCTCAGTTTTGTTATCTGGCATAGGGGCATCGAGATTGATCTAGGGAAAATCCAAGCTATTCAAAATATGCTACCTTTGAAAACATTAAAGGAACTGAAAAGTTTGCAAAGAAAGTTAGCATACATTCGCCGTTTTATTTTAAATCTTGCATGGAGATGTCAACCGTTTTCCCATCATACATTCGCCGTTTTATTTTAAATCTTGCATGGAGATGTCAACCGTTTTCCCATCTGATGAAGAAAGATACAGAATTTGTGTGGGACCAAGCCTGCTAGAACGCGTTTGACTCAATCAAAGATTTACTGAAACAACCGCCAGTGTTGACTGCTCTAATAAAAAGGAAGCCACTGATTTTGTATATATCCATGGCTAAAAGTTCTTTAAGAGCTTTATTAGCTCAAGTGAATGAAGCTGGAAAAGAAACCGCTTTCTATTATTTAAGCTAAATTTTAATAGGTGCAAAATGTAACTATTCCTCAATAGAGAAGGAATGCCTAGTGTTGATATTTGCAGTACAAAAGTTAAGACATTATTGTCTCCCTCACCCCATAACCCTGATCTTGATGACAGATCCTATAAAATTTTTGATGACGAGGCCGATGTTGTCTGGAAGATTGTTCAAATGGATGCTGTTGCTTTCGGAATATACTATTACATATGAGCTAGCAAAAGCAGTAAAAGGACAAGAAGTGGCAGACTTTCATGTTGCGCATCCCGTAGTAGAACATGAAACCATCAATGATGATTTTCCAGATGAACAAGTTACGTTGGTTGAGTCTCAAAGCCCGTGGCAGATGTATTTTGACGGCGCCACTCGAGCATTAGGAGCAGGGGCAGGACTGATATTTATTACTCCTTAAGGAGACTTGTTACCTTACTCCTTTATGCTAGGCGCTGCATGCACAAATAATGAGGTAAAGTACAAAGCCCTCATTATTGGAATGGAAATGGCTCAAGAAATGAAGATAAAAATGCTGCATATCTTTGGAGATTTTAAGTTGATTATAGATCAATTGACGACCAAATTTGGAGTGAAAAAGCAAGAACTATTGCAGTACTATCGGAAAGCGCAGTAATTGCTAGAACGATTGTCATGTTGAGATCAAACATGTGCCACGGTTTGAAAATGCTAAGGCAGATACTTTAGTCAGCCTAACAGCAGCCTTGTCCTGCTCAAATCGAAGTCCTCTTCAAGTAACCATAGAAGAAAGAAGATTTTTACCATCTGCAGAGGTCATCGAGGAGACCGTTAAAACACTTCCTGTATCATGTTTGGAGATAACTGCAAATGATTGGCGTCAGCTTTCATCGATTATCTCAAATATGACATCTTGCCAGAAGAACTAGCAGAGAAACAACAAGTCAAGCAACGGTCAAAAAGATTCATTCTATGCAGTGAAGTATTGTACAGAAAGTCATACAATGGAATTTTGTTATGTTGCTTAGACGAACGAGAGGTAAGTCATATATTATGAGAAGCGCACTCTGGGGAATGTGGAGCACATCAAGCCAGTCAAAATTTGTTCCATAGAGTACATTAAATGGGATATTATTGGCCCTTTATGTTCAAAGATGCAATAGATTATGCAAAGCGGTGTCATGAATGCCAGATTCATGGAGATGTCATACACGTTCCTCCAGAAGACTTGCATCAGCCAATTGCCTCTTAGCCCTTTTTAGCTTGGGGATTAGACGTCATTAGTCCTATAAATTTGCCTTCGTCCAGAGGAAAACAGTATATATTGGCGGTAATAGATTATTTCTCTAAATGGACAGAAGCAATTGCTTTACGTAATGTTAAAGAAAAGGATGTTGTTAATTTCATCCGGCATGCAATCACATACTGTCATGGTATCCTGGAGAAGATTGTTACAGATAATGCCACCCCCTTTAAGAATAGAGGCATGGAAAAACTTTGTTAAAAGTTCAGTATTCATCACTCATTTTCAACACCTTACTATGCACTAGCTAATGGACTAGCAGAGGCATTTAACAAAACGATAGTCAAGATATTGAAAAAGACGGTGATCGACAATAAACGTGACTGGGACAGAAGATTGCAGGAAGCTTTGTGGGCGTATCGAACTACTCATTGGATAACAACGAGAGCAACGCCGTATTCTCTAGTATATGGTGTGGAAGCAGTGATCCTGATTGAAATACAAGTAGCATCACTCAGAGTGGTGGTGCACTAGTTCATAACATACAAGGCTACACTCTATCTTTTCTTGCACTCTTTCAATATTTAGCTTCTCTTTTGAACTTTGTTTCTCCAACTGTGCAATCTCTTGCCTCAAAAGAGAAATGCGATTTTAAATAGTTGTTTCATTATGAGCAAAAGTCTTCAGTTGCTCTCACAGAGATGATTGTTCTTGATCATGGCGAGACACAATTGGAGCAAGCTAAGAAACCTTCTCTTTGGAGTATGCAAGCTGCTTCTTATATTCCGAGGTTTTAGGGGGGATAGTCACAATTTCAGCTGAAGACAGAGCAGTTATTGAATTATGAAACCTTACGAGAGGATTACGTACAGAAGAAATGTCAACTTTGACCATCCGTGCGGCGTTGTCTAGTACATCCAAAGCGGCGATCAAATCGGACCACTGATCAGGATCCTTAAACATTTCAAAGATCGCCAATACAGAATTCTTGATCAATTCCAATTTATATGAAGAAACTTTCTCAAAAGATAACAAAATTTGACGAGGTTCCAATAAAGCTGGAGCTTGCTGCACCGCTTTGAGGTACATTTCCTATTAAGAAACAAGAAATATAAATTTATAATAAAATTATATGTGCATTAAATATAGAGAATGCAGACAAGAAAAGGAAATACTTTTTGCTGATGTCGGAATAGAAAGCGGTTGAGTCTCTCTAGCGAGAGGAGACTTAGGTGCTACCATCTTAGCAAAGGAGGGAGCCATATCTTCGGTACTTGAAGTAACAGTCGTAGATGTAAGCAGCATAGTTGGCTCCACTGGAGAAGCCATTTCATGTTCAATACTTGAAGTAATTGTGATAGGAGTAAGAAAATCAGTTGACTTCATTGGTAAAGCAATCCCATGTGCCACTGATAATGGAGGTATTGAGAATCTTGGTGAAGTTCTTGGTGCAGCAGGGAGAAAATTTGGAGGAGAAGCACTATTTACCTCCGTATTTACAGCTTGATCACCTGAGAAAAGAATGTGTAAGATTAGAAGGAAAGAAAGAAATAACAAAAGTAAACCATGATAATAAAACTTTCTTACATGGTGAATGTCCGTATTCCCCATAATCAAGGAGTTCTTCTTCTTCTTCCTCTGCGATGGCAAAAACTTCGGCAGGTATGGCTTCAGAGATGGGGAGTGTATGTCCCTCGTCAGCTGGAACATCTTCCACAGCTGTATCATTGTTATTGCCAACATCGACTTCCCCCTCTTCATAATTAGGATCCTGGTCTTCTTCTTTCGTTTCGCTTTCATCAGTAGTAGTGCGTTCAGATGAAGAAGTTAAACTTTCATCACTCAAATCCTTTTCTCTTGACTCCTCAATAACCACTTGTTTCCCTTTGGAAGGAGGAGACTGCTGACTTTCTGGTTCAATCTTCGTGGTGGCTAAAATCGGTGAAACGGTGGCTGTAGTCCCTTCCTGGGGAGAAGATTGGGTACGTGTTCGGGATCTGGTCATGGAGAAGAAGTGAACTACTGTGGGGAAAGGCAGCTCCTTGAAATAGGGGAAGACGTTGGTTATTGCTGAGGATGAGTGGAAGAAGAGGGCTGGTCTGGAGGATTGGCAATATTCTCTGGTTGACCGACAACCTCTTCTGCAACTCCTCTTTGTGGACCCTGGAGAGGAATTTGTTCAAATTCAAGAATGTCACCATATGTTGTCCAGCCTTCAAGAGTATTATCAGGTTTTATTTCATGGATGGGCTCATCTACAGAGATATATATGCACCGATGACCAGCCGAGGGCGCATGACTTGTTTCTACAATGAAACCGACTCCTACTTCAATGACACGACCCTTAATGTAGGAGGAAGCGATACAGGCATATTCACCAGTAGACTTTTTCTGACCAAGCAGGATTGGTGTACCCACCATCTCATATGGTTGTATGACGCCCTTGGGATACGATCGCAACCCGGAATGATAAAGGAAGAGTTGGCCCAACCCAATAACTGTTTCCAGATCATCGCCCAATTAAATGGGCCAATATCATAACTTCGCATTCTTCTGGTGACTTGCCCATAATCTTTCGGTACTGCTTGATTGAAGCCAAACTGACGTGCGAAACAGCTCAGATAATATGGCTCTTGCAAGAATTTGGTTCCTTCTCTTAACGGGAGATTGCATAATCTGATCGATATAAAAAATCCTCTTTCTTCTGAGGAGAGGGATTTTGTGTCCACTTTCTCTGTATCTACAATATAATGGGGCAAGTTGAAATGAAAGTAGTTTATTTTAACATCATAGGCAATGACATCTTTCGCCCAGTCATAAGATCTCTTCGCCATAGACCTCTTTTGAAAGAAGTGGAGAGGAACCTGAGAAGGGTGGACATAAGCCTTTTCTGGTGCTTCAAAAGTCCAGGGGAAGTAAATGCCAAGCCAACCAAGGAAATAATGCCATGGAATGTACATTGAAGCAGAACCAACAGATGGGCTTTTTACATGGCATGCAATCTCTCCAAGGCTTCTATAGATCGAACAAAGAACTGGGGGAGCAAGAGAAAACTTAACTCCTTTAGTCATAGCACCCGCAACGACAAATAATGATGGATGGATGGTGTCCACTGATTTGAACTAGGAAAGACCACCAAGCTTAGCCAGTATGCGATAAATGCCACAAGCTCCCCATAGATAGAATATTTGGCACAACCTTTTATATTTTTTTGGAGACGTTTGAGCTCCCGTGAACGGTCGTTGTTAAACCTAAAAGGATGAGAAAATGAAGGTAAGGTTATATATATCTCAAGCTATAATAAGAAGAGATTGAAGAAAAGAATTCTTACTTGAAAGCTCTGCTGAAATGGGCCAGCTATTGCATAGGATGGATTTTGTGTATGTTTGGGAATTTAGACATTTCCCTGAATAGTTTAGTGGTTGACTCCAAAATGGAAGGGATGCGATCAGGCAAGGATACGAAAGCAAGTTCCTCGTTGGTGGGGACAAATTCATCAAAATTTTTTCCAGTTATTGGCAAGTCGGTGATCTTGTAAATATCTCAAAGAGTGGTACTCATTTTTCATTCTGAAAGATGAAAAGAATTGGTGGAAGGGCACCAATAGTTGAGAAATGCTTTTAAAATAGGAGCTTCCTTACAAAAGGGGGACGATGTTGCTTCGATTGCATGGAAGATATTGATCTTCGACAAAGTTCCAGCATACTTCGCCAATATTGCGGTGGCCCATTCGGAATAATAATTATGAGGAGTAAGAAGACCTCTTGTTCTAAATTCTTCCGGGCTCCATATGAGGGTGCGGTGGCTAAAACGCTGTTTGAGTGTCTTGTAGAAGCAGGTTGGATATAGACTGTGAACGTTGTAGGAGGGGACAAGGAAAATCATGGGATGGATGTCCCTTGCTTGCTGTCTTGGTCTTGGCGGCTGCAAAATACCTTCTAATAGTCTTGGCTCCTTAAATGACCAAGACTCTGTATATGCCAATCTTTCTGTAGTTAGGTGATCTCTGGGTTCGCAAACTAGAATGGAGAGATGGTGGTGAATGATGATCGAAATTGAGATGAAGCCCTGTCTGTTGGGTTGTTGAATTTTATGGCGCCTTGAATAGCACGGACCGATTCCCAGGGGTTGTGGAGCTTCTTCGTGTTGTGTTCCTTTATCTTCTCTTGAAATTCCTGAGCTTTGTTGCGGTGATGCTTCTTGGGTCTAGAAGCAAGGGTGTCCTCTCTTGCAGGTGGCCTTTGACTGGTCGTTTGATAGTGTGCTGTCGTCTTCAACCAATTCTCCCAGTCGTACTCACGGCCATGCTTTGGACTCAAGATCGCCCATGGTGATGGCTCTATGAATAGGAGATGATAATGTTGCGATATGTGAAGAAAAATCAAATGTAGGGAGTATGGGTTCTTTTATGTAGGCATGGCGCCTAGGGGTTGTCTTGAATCGCTTATGTGAAGGTTGAGCTGGAGAAGAAGGAGATTTTGTTGCTGGAGGCTCTGCAGCCTGGAAAGATTCGGTGTTTGGTAGTTCTTGATGAGAAGGGTGATAAGAAGGACGGTTTACAGCGGTGAAGGTTCTTTTCGTACGGGCCATGGTTAGATAAAGTTGGAGATGTGGCTGAGTCAGGAAAACTAGCGAAAGTGGTGGTTGCACAGACGACGCAATAGTAAAAAAGACTTCAGCATGCAAAAAATGGTTGCGCGGATAGTGCAACGGTTAGATGATTGGGCAGATGGTGCAATGATTCAAAGCCTTGCGTGAAGAAAATACGTTGTGCGGGTCGCGCAGCACTTGCTGGTTGCGCGAGGAGAAAACATAGAGACAGAGTTTCGGCACTGCAGAGAGGAATGAAGAAAATGACGAGTGCAGGACTATTTATAGAGGATCGGGTCGAGTACCAAACTCAGGTGGCTGTTGCGCGAGCCATGCAACGACCCTAAGGAAAATAAAATTTTTTGAAGATTGATCCGTATTCTTTGATTCAAGGGAACAAAAGAAAGGATCATGGGGGCATCTGTTGGAGCATAAAAATCATGAATCATGAAGGAAGATTTAAAGTTAGAAAAAAAGAAGAATAAGACAGACTGTAACGACCTAGAAAAATCCATACTTAGACCCGAGTACCACTTTTAGCAGAAATCTTTTAGAACCAAATCCTTTAGAACTTTAATGAGTTTTAGCCATCGCTAAACTAGATTACTTATAGAATTAGCACCGATAGCTTTCAATGTGATCTGTAAGACCCAGAACCTAGAGAATCCTTAACGCTATCTTACCCTGAAATCTAGGATCCAACTCTAAACCCAGTTGCTCCTGGGAATGCTTTGTAACTTTGTATTAGTTCTAAACTGTGCATCGAAAGCCTAATAGCTATGAACTTAGATCATTACGACCGCCTAGTTGGACTTGACAATCATTTAGAAAATCAAGCCCAAACGATGTACTGAGACCATTTTATTGAGCACAGAGTAAAGAGAGTAGGAAAATGAGGATTTTTAGAAAATTAATTATATTTTTTTGTAATCTGGAACGTTTCACTTGCGCATTATTTTTAAGCGTTCTGACCGTTAGAATTCGACCCAAATTCACCCTCGGATCAGGATAAGTGGCCCTTTCATATCATAGAACTTGTAGCCCTGATTTAAGTTTGGTAACCGTTGAATTGAAGCTGGTCCACCACGGACGATCTGAAAACCCGATCGGACTGAAAACTTAACTTACTAGAGATCCGATGCTAGTGAGCTTAATTCCGACCGTATTTGATAAGAGGACCTCCAGAAGTGCTCCGTTGGATCGGAACAGGCCCGATTTGGTTATAACCTAAGTATACCTTAGCTCTAAGTCTATTTTCATCGTGTTTAGGCTTATAAATAGGCCTTAAACCCTTAGTTTCAAATCCCATACGAATTTCTAAACCCTAGGTTTCCTAGAGAGAGAAAAGAGAGAGAAAGTGTGGGAGAATTTATCAAATCTCTGTAGAATTCTTCCTAGTCCATCTATTCATCTAAGCTGCCTATATGAATCGTTCTTTCGGTGATTTTGATTCTGTTTTTGGGTAAGTTAAGCTAACCCTAACTTGTTTTGAAGCTTAGACTAGTTTTAGTAAAGTTCTAGCTAACCTGTTTCATGCCATAGGTAGCATATCCGCCGTTGACGAAGACTTATCGTTTGAATCACCTCTTAAAGCATTTTCTGATTTAAGGTGCGGACTATATACGTTTAGGTTATGGTTTTCAACACTTTCAATGTTAGATAATGATTTATTCATGTTGTGATTGTCGTTACACATGCCAAATGTGCTATCCGTTTTGATTTTCGTATATGTATTCTTTATATTGTAAATAGTATATTTAATGAATATGTTAGAATACCTGTATGAGTATGGAATCTGTTGTTTTGGTTGCCATGATTATTTGTCGTTATTATATGTCTGATATGTATGCGGCAACTCCTTGGCGAAAGGACTTACCATAATATGCATTGGCATCAACATATGTGATGTATGTTGAATAGTATAATCTAAGTATTTGTTTAAATGCCTAAATGAGTTAGTAGTTAGTAAAAATGTGATTGCTAAGGTTGTTGAGGCATGAATCTCCATCACTATACTTGAGTGTATGATTTCCTCCATGGATTATGTACTTGGATGTATCATGTTGAAGATGTGTATGATTTCCTCTATGTACTGTATTTTCATTTAAGTTATACTTCATGAATGTCCATATGATTGTAGGATATGATTCATATTCCTGTTATGAAATTTGTATGTGAATGGGGCTGTGCTACAGTCTAGGTAATCGGTAATTGTACTCCAAATGGTGGTTAAGGTCGTTTTCGCCACACAGGGTGAGTTTAACAAATTTGAGTCGTGCTTGGGATGTTCGATAGTGGTTAGGCCACATGAGTGCTTATGCATTCCATGTCGTTCAACTCAACGTGCGCTTGGCCTAGTTAAACTTATCAACTAACCCGATTGACCGATGTTTGTTCACCATGTTTGGTTGCCACTGTTTGAATCTAAGACACTGAGCTTACCAGTGAAACTCTCGTTAATCATGGTACCGTGATTCCCTAAGATTCATGAGCTAGACATGGTGGTATGGGACACCGTGGTCAAGCTGTCGGCCTACGCTGGGGCCACAAACCTCCTCGCAGTGACCAGTGTGCACTTTATTCTCGTGAGTAGATTATGGTGGTATGGGATACTATATTCTTGCTGTCGGCCTACATTGATTGGTGACGAGCCCTCTGTAGTGACCTCGAGTATATCCTGACACTGCATAAGGGCGACGAGTCCTGTTGCGGTCTTGAGGATACAAGTAGGCCTGTATTGATTTGGTGATGGGGGAGTGGTGTAACGATTGTGCGCAACAACCCTAATAGCCCTTGCGGTGACGTAGAACCGTAACATCGTATGAGATTCCCTAGGACTGATGACCTTAGAATGGATCAATGTTGAGAATTAATACAAGGGAGGTGTCTTAGCTTCCAAATCCTGCTATATGAAAAGGACTAATAAGAACTTAGTAAGCATGTTCATCTCATCGCATTGCATGTGCTAACGGGGTTGGTGATAGAGCACTGAGGAAGTGATTCATACCACGATCGTTAGATGATGTCGCAGAGGGGATTGTGGTGAGGGCATGCATCATTCTTCATATCATCCTTACATTAACAAGAGTATCTAGGACCTGTTTGATTATACTGCCTCATCATTACTACTTGATTGGATTGATAACATGTTAACCTTTGCTGTATAGTACCACTGAGTTGATCACTCACTCCCACGTTCTGAGATGGTGCTTAAATACCAACCAGACTTTGATTTAGTTGCAGGTGATGGCGATTCTGGCGAGGTAGAGCCAGACTTTGATGAGGACGAGGAGGCGTTCTCCTTTATACAGTTCTCAGGCGGGTTCATGTGAGCCTCGTCCTGACCAGCGGGGATTTTTGGGATATGTATTGGATTATTTTGTACAGTTGATATATGTATTGAGACACAATTGTATATATTGCCCTGGGCAGAGCACGCATCATTTGGGGATTATTTTAAATTATTTATGTAATTAAGTCTTCCGTTTGCTTTACCTCAATATCCCTGAATTATGTCTGCTGATCTGGCTTGACCTATCTCATGTTTTATGCACTAACATAGACAACATACAATTATCATTCATTATGTTGCATAAGTGTTGTTTTGGAACTCGGGAGCTGAGTTATGCTTGACCCCCGATTTTCAGGGCATTACACAGACATAAAGTGAAGAAATGGGAAATAAAGTGTTTCTGTTGCGCTAATCGCGCAACCAGCTATACAGGTCTCAAGGATTGCGCAGCCAGATTAGGGCGTTGCACGAATGACACGATTGTGTTATTCTTGTGCAGACCGTACATCAAAGAAAATCATTGCGTGGATCACACGACTAACTTTACTGTTGCACGGTTTGGGCAATCAAGAACAGAAGTTGATCAAAATGAACGGTCGGATTTGATACAAAGTGGGACCCATGGCACAGAGACCGAGGGTTGATACATGTGGGGGCCTATAAATACCCCACTCCCCTCCTCATTTGGAAGGAAGAAATTTTCTAGAGAAGAGCGGAGCTCTGAAGGAAGACTGAAGGTGAGGAGCAGAAGAAAAAGTCAGTTGTGCAGATCGCACAACTCAAGCAGTTAGCTGCGCTGATGGCGCAACATAGGAGAAAAGCTGCGCAGATCGCGCAACTTAGGCAATAGGTTATGCTGACCGCGCAATGGGTAATTCAGTTGTGCCGGTCGCATAACCAGGTCACCATGTGGCCAAGGCTAAAAAGGGGCTGAAATGCTGCTGGAATTGTGGAAAGCATTCAAATTCAATTTTCATTGCTTTAAGCCTTCTCCTTTGCACAATGAACAAGTTCAAAAGAGAGATTGGTTGATTAAGTTCGACATTCCTCTTAAGTTATAGGAGATGACTGAAGCCACTGTCGAAATGCTGCCGAATTCAAGATTTGACATATGAGCCTTATTAATTACAATATTGTTCATTTCAAAGTATTCTATCTTGGAATCAAGGGATTTAGAAGGGATATAGATAAACTCAAAATTAATAACGTCATAATTGTTGTATGAAATCTCTTTATTATATTTGGATAAAATAATTCTCCAAATCAGATGCATTTGTTTCTTGTTCGAAATATATATATATATATCCACCATCTGTCCAGAGACACTGCACTATTTTTTTTTAATATTATATTATATTATATATATATTCAGATATTATATTATACACACACACACACACTGAGAGAGAGAAAGGAGTGGGTGGCCCACCACGTGGGACCCACCCTGATATATGCATTGAATTGTCCACCTCATCCACCTTGTGATCCAGACCGTCCAGCAGTCTAGATGTGGACATCAGCCACACGTGATGTATGGGTATTATGCACACCGTCCAAGATGGCTAGACTGTGGGACCGATGACTTGATGTATGTATTCTATCCATGTTGTTCATCTGACGGATGGCCCAGCTCCAGCAGTAGCGTGCTGTTGTATTTGGGGTCAGCAATTCTGTGGGACTTACCGCTCGGCGTATATGCTTCATCTATACCGTCCATCAGTAGGCCCCATGACGTCCGCAGTTTCTGTGGGGCCCGCTGATGTATGCGTTACATCTTAACCGTCCATCCAATTGACATGTTCGTCTCAAGGCCTGAGATAAAATAAGACAGATCTAATATCATGTGGACCACACTACAAAAAATAGTGGCGTTGTATGTCCACCATTAAAACCCCTTTTAGGTTACAGAAGCTTTGAACCAATATGATATTTATTTTCCCTCACTGTTCAAGTCTTTGTGACCTTATGAACTGTTTGGATGGGAAATAAATGCTATAGTGGGCCCTCTAAATTTTAACAATGTGAATCATTATCACCACTGCCATTTGTGGTATGGTCTAGACGATCCTTGGAATATGATTCATTTTGTGATAATACTCTAAAATGATCTCTAGCTCTTGATGAATGGTGTAGTTAGTTTGGGCCCATCTAATTTGGCCCATTTGGTTCGGCCCATTTGAATCGGCTCATCTGATTCGGCCCATTTGAATCGGCCTATCTGATTCAGCCCATTGATTCGACGTATTTGAATCGGCCCATCTGATTCGATCCATTTGAATCGGCCCACTTGACTCAGCCCATTCGACTTGGTCTATTTGATTTGGCCCATTGACTTGGCCCATTTGAATCAGCCCATTTGATCGACCCATTTGATTTGGCCCACTGATACTGCCCGATGTTATATACGTTAGCCCATGAGTGAGGCCCAATGTGATGTATATATGCCCCATAAGCGAGGCCCATGATGATGTGTATTAGACCCTTGTATGAGACTGTGGACCCATTATATGATTGACCCTATGAGCGTCATTCCATAGGAGCAATGTTGGTTGAAGGTCCACATTGATGGGCAATGATGGTTGGACGTCCACATTGTGACCTTCCCTTAGGCCTTGTTAGGCCCTTCCTCATCATTCTCTTATGGGTTAACCCAAATGCCTGGGCCTCATTGATTTTAATTGGTCCATCATCAGCCATTTATCTATGGACCACACCTCGCACTAAGGTTGATTATCGATGCCAATTATTGGTGACAATTGCCAATACTAGCTACCATTGCCGATTATGAGATTGTGATAGCATAACATATGATACATGCCCATACGCATCATTCGTATGTTTATTTTGTGATGTGATTGGCCATTGCATATGTTTTTGTGAAGGTGGTTTATGGGACTTCCTAATAGGTAGAGTTATCCCATATGAGTGCACGGTATGCATACGATTGATGCATGATTGGACTGCGTGACTCATGCACTTTGCATTTGTGTGATTGTGATTATTGTATGCCCCAACGACATTAGGGTCATAGCCTCCATAGAAACATCGTGGGTGGTCGGATTAGATACCAAAAATACCGTTTCTAGCATCGGGGTGCCATAGATGTCTCTATGTGAAAATCTCTAAACCCGATGGTACCAGAGGATGACTCTAACGTTGAGACCGAGTGGATACATGACCGCATGAGGGCCGAATACTAGGAGACCGCGTTTCCCACTGTGTCATGGTTGGTTGGAAAGGGGTGTGGCCTTACCCGCCCGAGCGTAGGGGGCATTGCTAGGCTGACTTTGACCAGCTCGTGAATGGGTCTGCTATCGATGTGCCGGATAGGTATTGGCAGACTATTGGTTAGGAAGATAGTGAGGTTTCTTACGCTCACTTGGATTGTGCGCTTGGGAAAGGGGTAGTGCCATTTGGAGTTTACTAAACCCTGGTAATTATCCAGAATGAGAACTGTACTGATATTTGATGCTCTAGTAATGAGCTGCATTGATATGTGGATTTGGATGAGGATTGGTATGCTTGAGTTGCATCTCGCATCGCATGGTCTCGATATAGTTGATAACATTCATATCTTACACCGCATAGCCTTACTACGGTTGATTGCATTCATGACTCATTAACATAATTCCGCATTACTTTGATATTACATTCTGAGCACGATTATATTGTGCACACACTTACACCGTCGTCTAAGCTTTCTGTAAGCTTATGTATGATTGATGCGTGTAGGTGATGTCAGGATGCAGCCGTAGCTTCACCGCAATAGAAGCATGCAGTCGAGCTTCGAGAGTTTTTATTATTATCATTATCTTGTATTTCTCTTCTTATGCATTGTACCTTAAAGTTTTTTATCATAATGGATTATGTGATGGTGTTCTTGTGGTTATTGTTCGTGGGTTATGCTTATACTAAATCAAAATTATGTTTGAAATCCTCCTTGTAGGATCTCAGGATCGGAACCTAGTGTATGGGTGCCAGGATCCGAGAATGGGGTACTATGGAGGTTGCCATCGCCGGATTCGATGAACGAGAATTTTATGAGCCGGGTTTTTGAGTTTGGAGTGTGAGATTCTCAGTTTGGATACGCTTGAGTATCCCTTTCACTTTATCGAGAGTTCAGATTTCCTTCTTATGAAAGCTACCCATGTATACC
Organism: Magnolia kwangsiensis; assembly: GCA_037074715.1. NCBI lineage: Eukaryota > Viridiplantae > Streptophyta > Magnoliopsida > Magnoliales > Magnoliaceae > Magnolia > Magnolia kwangsiensis. The sequence continues at coordinate 107,485,592 of CM073573.1, read as the reverse complement.
TGGTAAAGTCATCAACAATTATCAGAAAAATAATGAAAATAATATACTAACTAAAAGTGTCAAAAAGGGACATAGAACTACCTTACGACCTTATTCTGTCAAAATTAGGGCAGAATTTAGTTAAGTACTTAACTAAACAATCAATGGATTTGGCTTGAACCACTTTCTATACAAACTACAAGACCCAAAACCTTTAAAATCACTAACTCAACATTACTTAAGAACTTAGGAGAAATCCTAAAACCTAGTTGCTCTTAGGAGCACATTGGAACTCTGTATCGGACCTGGACCGCGCATTGAAAGTTTGATTACCTAAATAGTATCTAGAAACGCACAACTTGAGCCTTGAGCGGAGTGTGTGAGAAACGCGAATATCTTTAGAAAATAAACCAGAACTTAAGTGAATTGGGCCATTTGCTTTGCACGTGAAATTGAAGACTTCAGACCGTCAAATTCTTACCAAACTTCACCCATGGATCAGGAAAATTTCCCTGCTCTTGTTTGTATACTTGTGGCCCCGATCGAGTGACAATGACTGTTGATCTGATACGGGTCCTCCATGGTCGATCCATTAATCTGATCGTACCAAAATCATAACCTGGCCTAGATCCATTTTTACGGAACTTACTCTGTGATGTTTGTAGGTAATGGACCTCCAGACAAGCCCTGTTTACCTGAAATGGGCACCCTTTAGATACAAACCAAGTATACCATGGCCTTGGGGCCATTTGCATCGCTTTTGAGCCTATATAAGGCTCTTAAACCTACCTCTCTCTCTCCTATATGAATTTCTCCAAACCCTAAGAAAGAGAAGAGAGAAAAGAGTGAGGAGAAGAGAGTGAGATCAGGAGATCGTTACTGAGATTCACTCCCACAACTCCATGCCTCGATTTACCACCCCACCTTGCTACACGTCTATCTCTGATTATGATTTAGGTAAGAAATCCTAACCCTAATCTCATTTTAGGAATTCAAGTAGAAGAATAGTAAAATATCTAACCTCTTTCGTGATTTAGGTAGTCGTTTTGCTGTAGAAAAAGACGTAAGGTTCAAATCGAGTTCGTAATCAGCGTACTGGTGAAAGGTGCAGACTATAAACATTTAGGTTATGGTTTTGAAGGCTTTCAATGTCAATTAATGATTTATGACTGACTTGATTGCTACCACATGTACTTAGATATGATGTTTTCCATGTACTACGCATATATGAACTATGTTGTGAATGTAATGCATTCCATGTGTTTATTGAAATGTTCGAATGAAAGTGAAATCATGATTTATGCTTGCCATGACTATTAACCTAGAATACGGGGTTGTTGTATGTATGAAAATCTCCTTATGAAAGGACTTGTCATAATATATGCCTTAACTAATTTAGTCTATATATATATTAAAGTGTAGTCTAAGTGTTTGTTGAAATGTTTTAATGGACTTGAAATTATGATTTGTGCTTGTTATGAATTCTAATCTAAGATTCATGTTTGTTATATGCGTTGTAGCTTATGCTGTGTAGGAAATTATTATAGTTCATGTCATAACTAATTTAGTCTATGTATTTGGTAATGTGTAGGCAAAGTGTTTGATAAAATGTCTAAATGAGAAATTGTCTGATGAATTTTATTTATTAAGGGTGTTGAGATAGGATTCTCAACTTCCTTATCTAGATGTATAATCTCCTTCATATAATTTTAATTTCAACTGCATGATTTATGTATAAACTGCATATGTATAATAACATGTTCTATGTGTTTGATAAAATACTCAAATGAGTGTTGTATTTGGATTGTTTGTTAAAATGCGTATAAGATTATCACATGTATCCACATGTTGCATTTGGGTATGATTGGGACTACTATGTAGTCCAGGAAATCGGTAACGAATCCTGTTTGAGTGGTCGAATTAGTCTCGCCAGATTTGACGTGTTTGGTAAATCTGAGTCATACGATGATTGTCAATAGTGGTTAGGCCATGTGGAGTGCTTATGCACTCCATGTCGATTAATTCAGCATACGCTCGTACCAGTCCAATTTATTTAATAAACCGACTAGCCTATTGTGTGTTTACCATGTATGGACACTACTACTTGAATCTAAGGTACCACTTACCATTGTAATGCTCATTTCAACCTTGGTACCATGATCCGCTAAGACTCATGAGCTGGGTATAGTGGTATGGGACACCGTGGTTGAGCTGTCGGCCTAAGCTGGGGTGACGAGCCTCCCTGTAGTGACCAGTGAGCAACCTAAACTCGTGAGCCGAATACGGTGGTATGGGACATTGTATTCGAGCTGTCGGCCTACCTTGGTGTAGCCTGGCTGTGGTCCATAGTTGGGTTGGTGACGAGCCTTCTAAAATAGACTGTCAGTTGGTAGGGCGTTGGTGGTGTGACCTTGAGTATAAAATAGGCCTACATTGATGCTAACGAGCCTCTTGTAGCTACCTAGAGTGTAAAATCTTGAACTTGCCTATCGTATGTGATTAAATAGATTTGACGACCCTAGATGGATCATTGTTTGGGTAAATGCTATAAAGGGAGGTACTTTAGCTTCCCAAACCTGTTGTATGAATAAGTCTAATTAAGAACTTGGCTAACATGCACATGTATCGCATTGCATGTGCTTTTGGCATTGGAGTTGAGCACAATGGGAGTGTTGCATACGTGACCGTGAGATGATGTCACTGAAGGAGTGCAGGCGAGGGCATGCATCATTATAGCATATCATCCATGCATTAATAAAAGTACTTAGGACATGATTGTTGTACTACTTTATCATTACTGCTTGGCTGAATTGATAACATGTTAACCTTTACTTTATAGTTCCACTGATTAACTACTTGTTCCCACCTGGGATAGTGTTTTAATCACCACCTAGACTCTGGTTTAGATGTAGGTGATGGCGAGGTCTATACAACAAAGTTAGACTTTGTAGGCAAGGAGGAAGAGTTCTTCTACGTTCAACTATCAGGCGCATTTATGTAGATCTCATACCGATGCACAAGGACTACTGGGATACTTGTTTAGTTGAACACATTTACTTTCAGCATTTTATATGGTTAGAAACAACACATGTATATATTTAGCCCAGTTTCATACTCATACTCCAAAATTTGTGAAACGTTTTCATAATTAAATGCTTATATTTTTATTTTTCGCTTGCCAAATTACATTAACTCTAGAGTATGATATGTTGTTTTAGTATAATCCTACTCATGTGTACTGCATTGCTAATGGATGACATTTGAACATCATTATCCATGTTGTATAAGCGATGTGTTGAAACTCGGGAGTAGAGCTCTACTCGACCCTCAATTTTCAAGGCATTACAAGTACAGAGGGCCCAAATTTATGAGAATGAGTGAGCTAGCACATAGAGCGATCGAGATCAGAGGAGAGGTCGAAAGAGGCAGGCCCCCTCCAGTAGCTCCCAGCAGCATCGACAACCACAGAGGCACATGATCCACTATCTGCTAAAGCACCAGTAGCACCAGTGGCACCTCCAGTACCACCCTATAGATGTGGTGGGACTGGGGACTGCGTGTATGAGTGCCCCCACCCTTGTCTACGGCAGCCGAGAGGGCCACAACAGCCTCCAGCACAACAACAACCTCTAACGCAATAGTAACCCCATCAGTAGTGACCGCAGACACCTTAGATGTCGAGGCCCCAGCAGCAGCAGAGACAACAGTAGAAGCAGGTGCAGAGGCAGTAGTAGCACCACGGACCTCAGAGGGGACAGACACCTCCCCATCTAGCTCAGGCTAGGTTCTACACGGCTCAGTAGGACCCGTAATCCTCTAGAGGAGTTGTTGAGGGTATACTTCCAGTCTATGCATACATCACTTAAGTTTTATTTAATTTCGGTGCTTCACACTCGTTTATGTTTGAGAGATTCTATCATTTAACTAGATTACTGACAGAGTCTACTCGAGAGGGGCCGACTGTATCGACGCCCTTGGGGAAGACTACAGTATTAGATCGCTATTGTTCATCTTGCCCGGTGTTAGTTGGAGAGATTTTCTTACTCGTCAACTTGTACGTGCTGCCGATGTCAGATTTTGATGATATCTTGGGCATGGATTGGCTTGCCGAGTATCACACCATCTTGGACTATTCCACGAGGACAATCATGTTCTGCATATTAGGCTTACCATAGTTTCAGTTTGTTGTCGAGCCCAAAAGAGAGCCATTGTCTTTCTTAATATCTTGTGCCATTGAGGAGCCTGTTCCCACTTGTATTGATCAGTTGCCGATTGTCTGTGACTTCTTCGACGTGTTCCAAGAGATTCTGGGATTGCTACCGTGCATCATATTGAGTTCCAGATAGATCTTATGCCTGGTACTACGCCTATCTTGAAGGCCCCATACCGTATGGCACTGATGGAGTTGCGAGAGCTGCAGTGGTAATTGGATGAGTTGTGAGTGTTGGGATTCATTCGGCTGAGCAGTTCTCCATGGGGATTGTCGATACTCTTCGTCAGGAAGAAGGATAGCTCGTTGAGGCTCTGCGTGGATTACTGCGAGCTCAACCGAATCACAATTAAGAACAAGTACCAGCTCCCAAGGATTAGATTATTTATTCGATCAACTGCTGGGTACATAGTTCTTTTCGAAGATTGACCTGCGTTCCTGTTATCATCAGATTTGGGTCCAAGAGGAGGACATCCCGAAGATGACTTTTAGGACGCATTATGGTCATTTTGAGTTTCAAGACATGTCCTTCGGACTGACCAATGCACCCACGATGTTCATGCAGTTGATGAATGAGGTATTCCGTCCATATCTAGATCAGTTTGTTGTGGTCTTCATTGATGACATTATGATATATTCGAGGACCCGTGAGGACCATATCGCATTACAGACCCTTCATGCCCACCAGTTGTATGCGAAGCTAGAGAAGCGTGAGTTTTGACAGGAGGAGGTCAGGTTCCTCGGCCACGTGGTGATGAGAGAGGGTGTTGCAGTGGACCCCTCAAAGGTTGATACAGTGCGTCAGTGGGGCCAGCCTATGACTACGTTCAAGATTTGCAGTTTTCTTAGTTTATCTGGATACTATCGACGTTTCATTGAGGGCTTCTCCTATATTGCAGCCCCTTTGACCAGGTTGACTCAGAATGGTGCATATTTTGTTTGGACTTACGCTTATGAGCAGACATTCATGGAGTTGAAGGACCGTCTGATGTCCGCTCCTATCCTCACTCTTCCCTTAGGGAGTGATGGATTTGTAGTATTTACCAATGCCCCACATATTGGTTTAAGTGCTGTCTGGATGCAGCACGGGAGGCCTATAGCCTTTGCGTCTCGAAAACTCAACGTCCATGAGCTGAACTACCCCACACATGATTTGGAACTGGTAGTAGTTATCTTCACACTGAAGGTGTGGAGACACTATCTCTATGGAGTTAGGTTCGAGCTCTTCTCTGACCACAAGAGCTTGAAGTACCTATTCTCTCTATCCAAGCTGAACATGAGGTAGAGACGCTGGATGGAGCTCCTGAAGGACTATAATTTTGACCTCCAGTACCACCCAAGTAAGGCAAACATAGTGACGGATGCCCTCAGCCATCATCCATGAGGCCTTGTGGCACACATGATGATTTAGGAGTGGAGGATGCTCGAGGATATAGTAGAGTATGACTTCGATTTTGGTCTGCAATCTTCTATCGTTCAGCTATCGGGCTTGTCGATTCAACCCTCTCTTGTCGCAAGGGTGATTGAGGCTCAACAGACAGACGAGTCGTTATAGGATTACCGAGCAGAGTAAACATCTGAGAGTTAGACAGATTAGTAAATTAGTTCTGATGGTGGACTTCGCTTCAGAGGCCAATTATGAGTCCTGGATATTCTTGAGTTACGCAGAGATCTTATGACTGAAGTACATCGATCGCAGTTTTTTATCCACCCTGGCTCGACGAAGATGTATTATGATATAAGGAGATAATATTTTTGAGCGGGGATGAAGCGTCAGATTGCCAGTTTTGTGGCCGAGTGTGACACATGCCAGCATGTCAATGCCGATCATCAGAGACCCCCTGGTCCATTGCAGACATTGAGCGTCCTGACATGGAAATGGGAGCACATATCGACAGATTTCGTTATGGGCTTTCCAAGGACTCAGCGCGGTCATGATGCCATTTGGGTTGTCGTGGACCGTCTGACGAAGTCGGCACATTTTCTTACGATTCGTGAGACTTGACATGTAGACCATCTTGCCAAGCTATTTGTTGATGAGATCAAAAGACTACACGGTGTTCCTGTCTCAATCATTTCAGACCGAGACCTGAAGTTCACGTCTCAGTTTTAGGGAGCTTTTAGAGAACTATGGGCACTGATTTGCAGTTCAACACCACGTATCATCCGCAAACCGATGGCCAGATTGAGAGGGTCAATTAGATCTTTGAGGATATGCTTCGGGCCTGTACGATTAACTTCGGGAGAAGCTGGGATGAGCATCTGTGATTGACTGAGTTTGCATACAATAACAACTGTCAGGCGACCATTGGCATAACTCTTTTTGAGGCATTATATGACAGATCGTGCAGATCTCTAAGTTGTTGGACCGAGGTTGGAGAGCGGCATCTCCTAGGTCCTGAGCTTGTGCAGTAGATGTAAGAGGCTATTGATATCATCAGGCAGAGGATACACATAGCTTAGAGCTGATAGAAGAGTTATGCTGATCGCCAGCATCATCCTTTTGAGTTCGCTGCTGGGGACAGAGTGTATCAAGGTCTCACCCATGAAGGGTGTGGTTCAATTTGGAGCAAAGGGCAAGCTTGCCCCGAGATTTAAAGGACCTTTCAAGATCACTGGGCGTGTTGACACCGTGGCTTATTGGCTTGCCATTCTATCTCAGTTGTTTGACATCCACAACATTTTTCATGTCTCTATGCTGAGGAAGTGTGGGTCAGACATCGTTCTTGTTATCGATTGGCAACTGCTAGAGGTTCATGAGGATGCTTCTTACATAGAACGACCAGTTCGTATCCTTGATCGGAAGGAGCAGGTCATTCCCTTGGTAAAAGTTCAGTGGGGTCACCTTTTTGTTGATGAGGCATCTTGGGAGTGCAAGGCTGAGATTTCAGAGTGCTATCCACATCTCTTTGATAATTGATTATATGTTGTATCTTATACACTGTCTTTGATTTTATATGATGATGTTATGTTTCCTATTTCTTTATGAGTTATGTCTAGTTGTGATGATTGTGTAAATTTTGAGGACGAAATTTTTATTTAGAGGGGAGAGTTGTAAGACCCGTATCCTAGTCCGTACCATTCTGTAGGCTTCCGCGGTTGTCACGCCCCAAACTTAGAAACCAGGCTCACGAAATTCCCAATTGTCGAATCCGGTGCTGACAACCTCTGTAGTACTCCATTCTCGGTTCTCAGCGTACATATGCCAGATTCCGATCCTGGGATTCTACAAGGATGATTTCCAACGTACTTTTGTCTCGTAATAAGCATAACCACAAGTTTACCCAAATCACAAAGGCCACATCATCATCACATATCCACTAATATAAACAATTGAATACAATACTGAAAGGGAAATACATATGTATCGAAATCAAAGCTCCAGAAGTTCGCTACACGCTCCAAGTTCAACGTTGCTGTGACTTAACGCCACTTGCACGCATCTATCATGTATAAGCTTATAGAAGGCTTAGAGGGTGGTGAAAGTGTGTGTAAGGTAAGTGCCAAGTATACAATAAAGCTCATAAATCATAAATCATCGGGATAAGCGAAAGTACTGAAAAGATCATGAATCACATGATATCAAAGTAAGCGAAAATATACTGGTAAGTTCATGAGTCATATAATATCAGAGTACGCAATGTAGATCATAATGAGCTAAATATCATATACTGTGGATGCAATGCAATATGCAGTTCCTGCCAAGTCTGTCTAAGCCATATAAGTGCAGAAACGTAGCAATCCAAAATGCTATATGCCGTGAATGAAATGCAATATGCGATGTGAATGAAATGACCAAGCTAGAGTGAAGTCAGGATGATAGTATGAAGTATCGTAGGCTATGAGGTCCATCACAAGGGAATTCTATCCAAACTAATCCCATACTTAAATTTGGATAGTCAAACACAATGTGGTAAACTCCTGATATCAGGTTAGTCACATGCCCTAACCTAAATCCTGGCCATTGCGAAGGTACACGTAACAAATAGTTGTGCACCACCAGCCCGAGTGGACAGTGAATGGATGAATGAATGAGTATGCAACTCATGCTCGGTAGCATGCCAGTATAGTAGCATGCCAACCACTGGTAGTTCGCCCATGCCTCAGCCCCGCCCACATCACACCCGCCCACATTAGCATCCACCCATATGTGCAATAGTGACGGGGTGTCATAATATCATGTCTGTCCTCATATCAAGTTCACATTTCAGTGCGGTTCCTCTCTGGGGAATCACCGGGGTCTATTACACTTCGCACTGACTACCGCCTCCCTAGCCACACAGTCCAATGAGTGGAAGAGACCACATTATTTTCCTGACCAGTAGTCTGCTAATACCTACTTGACTCGTCTATAGTGGACACATTTGCGAGCTGATCAAACTCAACTTAGCTTACAGCCCCCTCATTCGTGTGGATAAGGCCACACCTCCTCCCAACCGACTACGACATAGTGGGAGACACGGCCTACTGGTATTTGGCACTCGGGCGCTCATGTATCAACTCGGTCTAGACGTTGGGGCATCTCCTAACCTCGGAGGTTTAGGGACTTTCACCCATGGACATCTAAAGTGCCCAGATGCTCAAACCAAACATTTTTGGTGTCTCATCTGACCATCCATGACATGCCTGTGGAGGTCATAGCCCTGATGTCACTATGGGGTACAGTAATCACAGTCACACAATATAAGATGCATGAGTCACATTGTCTAGTTATGCAGCAATCTCACGCGTACCCGGCGCTCATGTGGGTAACTCCTATCAGTGAGTTCCATAAATAGTCTGCCCAATGTCATATGCTATGATCAGTCGCTACTCATATCAAGAATACATATGATGCGTATGGGCATGAGTTATGATGTTATACTAAGCATGTTATATGGTGATGAGCTATCCTTATAACGAGGATGAGCCTAGACGGCCTACACACAACAAGTATTGTCCTATCAATGAGCCCTAGGGAGAGTTACCATGTGGGCATTTAACTAACATTATTCCTACAATGTGGACGTCAAACCATCATTAGTCCTAAGGCATGGCCCGCTATAAATATCATGACATAAACCATGGTGGAATCACATAAGGCAATGGACCTTGTATACATCCCATTGGGCCTTGACCCATGGGCCTCAAATACATCAAATGGGTCGCATCATATGGGCCTCATATATATCAAGGTGGGCCTCAACGGATGGGCCACAAATATATCAATATGGGCCTTATCACATGGGCCTTATATATATATCAAGGTGGGCCTCAACAGACGGGCCACAAATACATTAATATGGGCCTTATCACATGGGCCTTATATATATCAAGGTGGGCCTCATTGGAAGGGCCTCAAATACATTAAGATGGGCTTCATCACATCCCTAAAAAGAATCATATGGAAGGATCATTTGGACTATACCACAACCAGCAATGGAGATAATAAATTCGCACTATTAAATAAATCATAGGGCCCACCATAAAGTTTATTTTCCAACCAATCTAATCATAAGGTCATAAAGACCAAGATTAAGAGGGAGAATAATTCCCCATTGACCCGAACTCCCGTGACCCAAATGGATTTCAATGATAGACGTTTAATCCTCCACTATTTCTGTGGTGTGGTCCACCTGATTAATGGATGGTCACCTCATGGTGTGGCCCGTCGTAATGTATTTGAGATCCAACCCATTCATAAGATAACGTAGTGATAGATGAAGTGAAAATAAATATTAGCCTTATTGAATCTACTGTGGCCCTTATAAGTTTGAATGATGGATGTCACTATCCACATTGATGGTGGGTCCACTTAATCCTAGATCTGTCTTATTTTTAGTCTCAAGCCTTAAGACGAGTACACCAAATGGATGGGCGGTTTGGATGCTACACATACATCATGGTAGGTCCCATGAATGGACGACGTGGATGAAATAGGTGGGACCCACAGAACTTGGTGACGCTACTACAGCAACTATGTAGCTGGAGTGAGGTACACCAGCCATCCCACTCCCATACATGGGGACGGTGTGGTTTAACACAACTACAGTGGGTCCCATGTGGGGCCCACCATAACGTTTATTTTTCATCCAATCCGTTAATAAGGTCACAAAACCCAGATGAATAGGAAAAAAAATTTCATAATGATTCAAAACTTCTATGACACCTAAAAGGGATTCAATGGCACACGCTCAATCCCACTATTTCTTGCCGTGTGGGCCACCTGAGTTCCACATACGGCTGATTTTTGGGGTGGCCCACTGCCTTAAGGGGGCCTACCAAATGCACAATGTTGATGTCCAAGACACCTCATAATGGGGCCCATGGCTGGGACCCAATGGTCCCTGCCCATTCACACCCAACGCATCAGGATGCTGCTGCGCATGCTCTGGACGTCAACAGCAGCACCTGCTGCTTCATATTTTTTAAATTTTAAAAAATGTTTTTATGTGATTTTTCACAGGTGAGGCCCGCATCAGGAGAATCCAACATAACCATTGGATTCTATGGCTCAAGACAGACCCATCAAGCCCAATATTCAATGTGTTTTGGTGTACAGAAACATCAGAGTGGATTTTAATGGTAAAAACCACTGTTTTCTATGTTATGGCCCGCCAGATAATTAGATTGGCTTCATTTTTTGGCTCAATACCTAAAATGATCTGGGGAATGGGATGGGCAACGTGGATTGGATCCATACCTTAAGGTGGGGCCTGCATGAGTGGCCCACCCAAAAAGCATAAACCAAGCTTATATTATTATTATTATTTTTTTTTTGCTGTGAGTATAACCCACTATCTGTTCACACTTCACTTGACCCATGTCCAGCATCTAGGGACACTGGACGAACAGTGAATGCATTTCATCAAGGTGGGTTCTACAAGGACGTGGTCCACTTGATTTGGATCAGTCTGATACTTGTGTTTTCCATCACCAAAGGGTAGGGCCTACATGGCTTGGATGGTGTAGATCCAACATGTCCATCAAGTGAGTCCCACGAAGGTGGACAACTTGGATAAATTGCATACATCATGGGGCTAATAACAAGGGATAGAGAGAGAGAGAGAGAGAAAGAGAGAGATCGAGTGATGGAGGGACCCCGACACTATGGGCCCTCCCTTCCATGATTTACAACATACATCAAGTGGGTCCCATTACATATGGGCCCACTGATCAAAATCAATAGTGGAGATCCTTTCTCCATCGAAATGTAAGGTCTAGATGACCCTATCCATGCAAGGAAAATAAACATCATTATGGGGTCCATGGAGAATGCCCCATCATGGAATGATCATGAGAATTAAGGTGGACCATCAGCTACATTTAGGGTCCAAAGTGGGATCCATACCATCAATCCGTAGATCTTACTTGGCCGATCATAAAAACATGAAATCTAGGCATATAGAAACACCCACCAATCATCTTCTTAAACTTCTTCTCCCATCGATGCATCCTAAAGCTCCATGGAATGCATTTCAATGGCCGAGATGAAGCTTGGATAGTGGAGATGGGTGGTAGGAAGGTGGGCCACACTAGCTCTCCTCTCTCTCATGGAAATGTTGGACGTTAGAGTTATTTAAGAAGAATGGGAGAGATGAGAGAGAGTGTGATGTAAGAGAAGTGACGGGAGAGAGGGATGGTGAGTGATGGGTGATGTGTACTTAACATGTAAGGGATGGGTTGCTTTGACTTTGGAGTTGCTTGGGGTTGGGGTGTGAAGTAATGTGTACTTGACATGTACTTGACGCTTGATTGATTGATTGATGTGACATTAGGTAGAGATTCTCTCAGAATTACAAATGCACGGTATTTTTCTTGAACTGAACGTGAGCACACATCTCCTGGTCTGGGTATCGCCTTAGCGCGTGAGACGCGGCATTAGAACCGCCGTGACGGCGCGGTTGCTAGGGTACAAGTCTCGGGTTGAGCTGACTTTGGAATATGAGACACGACTCTAGGTTGTGTGCAACTACCAAAAATAGATCGCGGGTCACTTGAATTCGATCGGAAGGACCGCGGAAGTCTATGGAACGGTATGGGATAGGATAGAGGTCTTACAGTGGTCCTCCCGGTCGAATTTTAACAACCCTTGACCTGTATCCAACGTTTACACATAAACCTAAGTTGAGTCTTGCATACTGAAGTCGGCTTGACCTGAAACTTATACCCTAGTGACTGCGCCATCGCCATGGTTTCAACGCCGCATCTCACATGCTGATATGATACCTAGGCTAGAAGATGTGGGCCCGCGTTCATTTCGAGAAAAATGCTGCGCGTACAAATTTTAAGAGAATCTTTGCGACCTATCTAATTAATCAATCAATCAAGTCAAGTACACACCATACCATAAGTACAAGCAACCCATCCCTTTCCCACTTCTAAAGTCAACTCTTTCTCTCTCTCTCTCTCTCTCTCCGCCCATCCCTTTCTTACAACTCCATCACTCTACCCATCACCCATCACCCATCACTCCAACTCTTTTTATCCCATCACTTCCCTCTCTCTCTCTCATTCCTCTCTTCACTCCCAAGCAACAAAAATATCTTATTTCCAAGCCTCCCCAAGCTCTCCTAAAATAACAAGTGTGGCCCAGTTTCCCACTCTCTCATCTCCCATCTCAACCATTCATCCTTCATCAACCTCCATCAAAATTAAAGGCACAGTTCATACAAGTCTAAGGAGCTAAAGGAGTGATATAGGTGGGTGATCTTGGAATTTTCTCCATTGATTTCTATTTGTGGCCCACTTATGGTGGGACCCACTTGACGTATTCTTTGTATTGAGAGTATGGAAGGCCCATAGTGTCGGGTCCCACCCCTTTATGCATCTCTCTCTCTCTCTCTCTCTCTCTCTCTCTCTCTCTCCCCCTCCTTCATTTTATTATGATGATGGGGCCTTGTGGCCCACCCGAATGGACCCCACCATGAAGTATGTATTTTACCTATGCCATCCACTGAATAGGCCCATATGGGTGGTGAAATTCCACTATGTGCATGACTGTGGAGGTGTGTAAGGGACGCTGCTGCCAATGTCCAGAGGCTGCAGCGTCCCAGCTCTTTCAAAGGGGAAAGTGTGGGACCCACAACAGGCCTCACTCATGATGCATGTATTGAATCCACACCATCCACCCTACTTCCTAGTTCATTTTAGGCATTGAGCCAAAAAATGAAGCTGATCCAAAACTCTGGCAGGCCACACTGTTTAAAACATTATTTTAGTAGTTAAAAATCATTAGGGTTCGCTGTGGTGTTTTTGTGTGTCGAGAAATACCCAATATTGGGCTTGTTACACCCGTCACAAACACATGGACCCAACTAGCAAAGTAGATCTTCCTTATACGGGCCCCACTTATGAAAATCCGCCAGATAATATATATATATATATATATATATATATATATATATATATATATATATATATATATATATATATCCACCGTCCGTCCAGAGATGCTGGACTATTTTTTTGATATTATATTATATATATATATATTTTATATATATTCAGATCATATTATATATATACACACATATATATACACTGAGAGAGATAAAGGAGTGGGTGGTCCACCACGTGGGGCCCACCCTGATATATGCATTGAATTATCCACCCCATCCATCTCGTGATCCAGACCGTCCAGTGGTCTGGACGTGGACATCAGCCACACATGATCTATGGGTATTATACACACCGTCCAAGATGGCTGGACGGTGGGACTCATGGCCTGATGTATGTATTCTATCCACGCCGTTCATTTGACGGACGACCTAGCTCCAGCAGCAACATGCTGTTGTATTTGGGGTCAATAATTCTGTGGGACCCACTGCTTGGCGTATATGCTTCATTTATACCATCCATTAGTAGGCCCCATGACATCTGCAATTTCTGTGGGGCCCGCTGATGTATGCGTTACATCTTAACCGTCCATCCAATTGACATGTTTGTCTCAAGGCCTGAGACTAAATATAAGACATATCTAATATCATGTGGACCACAATATAGAAAACAGTAGCGTTGTACGTCCACCATTAAAACCCATTTTGGGTTACAGAAGTTTTGAACCAATATGATATTTATTTTACCTTACTTTCAGGTCTTTGTGACCTTATGATATTTATTTTACCTTACCGTTCAGGCCCTTTAAATTTTTAACAGTGTGAATCATTATCACCACTACCTTTTGTTGTATGGTCCAGATGATCCTTGGGATATGATTCATTTTGTGATAATGCTCTAAAACGATCTGTAGCTATTGATGAATGGTGTAGTTAGTTTGGGCCCATCTGATTTGGCCCATTTTGTTCATCCAATTTGAATTGGCCCATTTAATTCAGCCCATTGATTTGGCCCATATGAATCAGCCCATCTGATTCGGCCTATTAATTTAGCCTATTTGAATCAGCCCATTTGAATCGGCCTATTTAATTTAGCCCATTTGAATTGGCCCACTTGACTCGGCCCATTTGACTTGGCCCATTTGATTCAGCTCATTGGCTCGGCCCATTTAAATCGACCCATTTAATCAGCCCAATTGATTTGGCCCACTGATACGGGCTGATGTTATATACATTGGCCCTTGAGTGAGGCCTAATGTGATGCGTATATGCCTCATAAGCGAAGCCCATGATGATGTGTATTAGACTCTTATATGAGACCGTAGACCCATTATATAATTGACCCTATGAGCGTCATTCCTTGAGAGCAATGTTGGTTAAAGGTCCACATTGATGGGCAATGATGGTTGGATGTCCACATTGCAACCTTCCCTTAGGCTTGTTAGGCCCTTCTTCATCATTCTCTCGTGGGTTAACCCAAATGCCTGAGCCTCATTGATTTTAATTGGTCCATGATCAGCTGTCTATCTATAGACCATGCCTCATGCCGAGGTTGATTATTGATGCCAATTATCGGTGCCGGTTTTCGATACCGGATATCGTTGCTGATTATAAGATTGTGACAGCAGAGCATTATGATACATGCCCATATGCATCAACCATATGTTTGTTATGTGATGTGATTAGCTATTGCATATACCTTAGTAAAGGTGGTTTATGGGACTTTCTTATAGGCAGAGTTATCCCATATGAGCACACGATATGCGTATGATTGATGCATGATTGGACTGCATGACTCATGCTCCTTGCATTTGTGTGATTGTGATTATTGTATGCCCCAGTGGCATCAGGGCCATAGCCTCCTCAGACACATTGTGGGTGGCTAGATTGGATGCTGAAAATACTATTTCTAGCATTGAGGCGTCATAGATGTCCCTGGGTGAAAATCCCTAAACTCAATGGCACCAGAGGATGACTCCGATGTCGAGATCGAGTGAATACATGAGTGCACGAGGTCCGAATAGTAGGAGGCAGCGTCTCTCACTGTGTCGTGGTCGGTCGGAAAGGGGTGTGGCCTTACCTGCCCCAGCGTAGGGGACATTACTAGGCTGAGTTTGAACAACTCGTGAATGAGTCCGTTATCGACGTGCCGGATAAGAATTGGCAGATTATTGGCCAGGCGGATAGTAAGGTTTCTGATGCTCACTTGGACTGCGTGCCTGGGATAGGGCAGTGCCATTTGGAGTGTACTAAACCTCAGTAATTATCCAAAATGAGAACTGTACTAATATTTAATGCTCTAGTGATGAGTTGCATTGATATGTGGAATTGGATGAGGATTGGTATGCTTGAGTTACATCTCGCATTGCATGGTCTCGATATGGCCGATAGTATTCATATCTTGCACCACATAGCCTTAGTACGGCTGATTGTATTCATGTACTCATCAGCATGATTCCGCGTTACTCTGATATTACATTCTGAGCACGCTCATATTGTACACACACTTACACCACCATCTAAGCTTTCCATAAGCTTATGCACATTTGATGCATCTAGGTGACGTTAAGACGTAGCCTTAGCTTCACCACAGTAGGAGCGTGCAATCGAGCTTCAGGAGTTTCTGTTATTATTATTATCTTATATTTCCCTTCTTATGCATTGTACCTTAAAGTTTTTGATCATAGTGGATTATGTGATGGTATTTTTGTGGTTATTGTTCATGGGTTATGCTTATAGTTATGCTTATACTGAATCAAAATCATGTTTGAAATCCTCCTTCTAGGATCCTAGGATCTGAACCTGGTGTATGGGTGTCGGGAGCTGAGAATGGGGTACTATGGAGGCTGTCAGCGCCGAATTCGGCGATCGAAAATTTTGTGAGCCCAGTTTCTGAGTTTGGGCATGAGATTCTCAGTTTGGATACGCTTGAGCATACTTTTCACTTCATCGAGAGTCTCAGATTTCCTTCTTATGAAAACTACCCATGTATACCTAGTAAAGTCGTCAACAATTAGCAGAATATACTTCTTACCGCCTAAATTCTCTATTCTAGTTGGTCCAATGAGATCCATGTGGAGGAGTTCAAGAGGTTTCGATGTGGCATTGGAGTTTACCTTTTTGTGAGCACTCCTTGTTTGTTTTCCAATTTGACATTCGTCACAAAATTTATCCAATTTCTTTAACTTGGGTAGACCTCTAATTACTTCACTTTTTCTCAGTCTATAAAGATTACGGTAGTGTACATGTCCTAGGCGTTTATGCCATAGTTCGGTCTAATCGGTTTGGACCATGTAACACGATAATTTAGGCGAGCTTGAATCACTGACTATATAACAGTTTTCAGATGTTCTATGACTAGTTAATATCACAAAGCCATTCTTATTAGAAATCTCACACCCTTAGTTGGTGAATTTTATGCTATGTTTATTATCACAAATTTGAGAAATCCTTAAGAGATTATGCTTAAGGCCCTCTACAAACAAGACATTCTTAAATGGAGGCAAATTAAAGAGTTGAACAGTACCTTGACCAATAATTCTGTAGTTACTACCATCACCAAATGTGACTGAACCATTAATCATATCTTTATGATTGGCGAACAAGTCTTTATCACCTGTCATGTGTCTAAAATAACTACTATCTAGGTACTACTTTGATTGACTTGAAGCCTTAAAAGCGGTGTGGGCAACCAAACAAGCAACCTTAGGAACCTATTTCATTAATGTTTTGGGTTTTGGAGTATAGTTGGTCTTTCTATACTTGTTCTTGTTGATATTCTACCATTCGAGCTAGATTTTAGAAGCTCCTTAAGTAGATCCACAATTTTCTGAGCTAAGGGGTTATGATTCTGATTTCTAAAGTTGATATGATTGCTTTTAGGTTTCATAGCCTGAAAAGTTTTAGAGTTTTTAAAATTATTTTGATTTAGACTTTTCCCTATTGAGTTAGAGGACTCTCCTTTAACAAATATAGGAGTAGTCTTACTTTTGGGAGGGATATTTTTATCGTAGCCTAGGCCAGATCGATCGCCACATTTCCTCGATCTGGTTAGTAGTCTTTCTAGTTTAGGATCACCTTAGGCATACCTCCAAGTATCATTCATACTCAAGAGATAAGAGACTTCTAGTTTTAGTTTTTCATTTTTAGATTTTATATTTTCAATTTGGAAAGTTTTGAAGTTTAAATCACATTTAGTTTTTTCAAAATAATCTGAAAAATGTGATTTTTCTAAGACTAGATTATCATAATTTTCTTTTAATTTTAATTTTTTTTTCTTTTTGAAGTTTTAATTTACTCATTACCAATGTAAAGACCCATCTCAACCATGGTACCACGATCCGCTAAGACTCATGAGCCGGGCATGGTGGTATGAGACACCGTGGTCGAGCTGTTGGCCTCGTTATGGTGATGAGCCTCCTCGTAGTGACCAGTGAGCAACCCAAACTCATGAGCTGAATACGATAGTAAGAGACACTGTATTCGAGTTGTCGGCCTCCATTGGTGCATCTGTTGTGGTCCCCAGTTAACTTGGTGACAAGCCTTTAAAAATAAATTGCCAGTTGGTAGGGCATTAGTAGTGTAACCTCGAGTATGAAATAGGCCTACCCCGGTGTAGTTTGACTGTGGTCCCCAATCGGGTTGGTAACGAGCCTTCGAAAATAGACTGCCAGTTCGTAGGGTGTTGGTGGTAGTGACTTTAAGTACAAAATAGGCCTATGTTAACGGTGACTAGCCTCTCGTAGTGACCTAGAGTGCAACTCTCGAACTTGCCTATTGTATGTGATTAACTAGGATTGACAACCCTAGATGGATCATTGTTTGGGTCAATGATATAAAGGGAGGTACCTTAACTTTCCAAACCTGCTGTATGAATGAGTCTAATTAAGAACTTGACTAATCACGCACATGCACCGCATTCGCATGTGCCTTTGGCGTTGGAGTTGAGCATAAAAGAAGGGGTGCATGCCGCGATCATGAGATGATGTCGCAGAGGGAGTGTAGGCGAGGATATGCATCATTAATACATACCCCTTCCATTAATCAGAGTACTTAGGAATGTTTGCTGTATTGCTTTATCATTACTGCTTGACTAAGTTGATAACTTGTTAACCTTTACCTTATAACTCCACTAAGTTGATCACTCACTCCCACATTCTGGGATGGTGTTTTAAAACACCAACTGACTCTATTATAGTTTTAGGTGATGATGAGGCTTATGAGATGAAGCCTGTCTTCTATGATGATGATGAGGAGTTCTCTAACATGTAACTCTTTGGCGGGTTTATGTAGACCTGTAGTTGCGTATCGGGGCTATAAGGATATGGATAGATGACATGATGCTTCACCATTTTGTATATTTTTGAATTATACATGTAATCATTTAAGCTGGTGACATTCATACTCTAGGGACTTATAATAACTTATATGCTTTATATACTTATCACAGTCTTCCGCTTGCGTAATTTAATTATCTCTGGAGTATGATATGTTGTTTTGATATAATCCCACTCATGTTTAATGCACTAATATGGATAACATTTAATCATCATTATCTATGTTGCATAAGTGATGTGTTGGAACTCGAGAGTTGGGCTCCTGCTCGACCCCTGATTTTCAGGGCGTTACATGTATTAATTTCTAAGGGTTTTTCCAGATCTCTTTGCAGCAATTCTTTTTTATTTTTAGACATTCCAAGTCTTTTTAGGATGTGGATGCTATAAATATATAGTTGATTGTAAGCATCCTGTAGTTTATCCTGTTTCTCTTCTTCCTCCTTTGTTTCCTCATTATCAGATGGAAATGATTCAGTGGCTTGCGGTTCCTCGTTCTCAGTCTCAATGGGAATGATTGGAGTAGTGGAGAGCATAAAAATTTTCAATGATTTCTGATATTTATCGCTCTTTGAGTCACTAGATTCTGAATTTGACTCTTCTGTATCATCTCATGTGGCGGCCATTGCCTTACCCTTCGTTTTTCTGTTTGGGCATTCAGTAGATAGGTGTCCATACTTCTAACAGGCATAACATTGTGGTTCTTTGGCCTTTTTACCAAATTTTACCTGCAGAAGGTTTGTTGTCCACCTTTCTTCCTCTGGAAGGACGACCACGATTCTTCTGAAAGAACTTCCTGAATCGTTGAGCTAGCAAAGCCACCTCCTCATCTTCATCTTCTTTTTCACTTCCACTGTCCTCATTTGTTATTTTCTTTGAAGTTTTTAGGACAGTATTTTTTGATTTTTAAGTTTGTTTGAAGTGTTGTTCGAATGTTTGTAGGGAACCTACCAGTTCTTCTACTTTCATTTCGTCTATGTTCCTACATTCTTCAATGGTTGTTACTTTAGGATTGAATCGTTCCGATAGGGATCTTAGAATTTTTCTACAGACTTTAGGTACTAGAACTTTCTCTCCTAATCCACCCATGTAGTTGCAGATGATATTCAACTTTTTGAAAAACTCCATAAAGGTCTCATGCTCTTCCATTCTGAGACTTTCAAACTTTGAAGTTAGGAGTTGCAGTTTAAATCTCTTCACAATGCTTGTACCTTCATGGGTTGTTTCTAACAAATCCCAAGCTTCCTTGGATGTCCCACACATACTAATTTGATTGAAAATATTTTGGGACACAGCACAGTAGATAACATTCATGGCTTTAGCCTTAGCAGTTTAATTTTCCTTATTGAATGCTATCCACTTCTCTTTAGGTTTTAGTATGGTGATAGTTGTACCATTATCAAGTACTATTTATTCAAGTGGTGACACATATCCTCTTTCAACTATATTTCAAACATCATGGTCCAAGGATCTCAGAAAGTAGTGTATTCTAGCCTTCCAGTATGCATAATTTTATCCATCAAATACTGGAGGCCTAGAGACTGATGAGTCCTCTCCTTTGGCCATATTCCCAACTTTAGTCAAGATCACTTTCTAGGTGGTAAAGCCCTTAAAGAGAGACCCACTCTGATACCAATTGAAATTGTGGTAAAGACCGCTATAGTTGAAGTAGGAATATGCCAATATGTCATAGAGAGGGGTGAATAAGACTTTTTAATAATTTTATGATAATTTAAAATCCTATCACACTAATCCTAACAATAAGCATATATTAGGATTATTCAAGAGTAACTCTACTAGCTTCCAAGCCTGGTAGAGGATCCAATCACAAACTGCTTGAGAGATGAACAATATGCAAACTAGTTAATGATGGATATGACTGTGCGTTTATGTGAGGTGTGATTTCAAATAATCAGATATGAAAATATTAAAGTAAATCATACAGACAAATGAATAGCAATCTCAAACATAGTCATTTTTATAGTGGTTCGACTACTAGTCTACTCCACTCTCGGTAACCGCACTCAACCCTTCAGTGTACTAAATTTCACTAAGGAGGTTTTCCACGGTTCACCCCAAACCCAAGGTTTTAAATCAGGTTCACCTTTAACCTTTACAACCTACACCTAGGCTGACTATTTATGCTCTCACGAGTAAGGGTCAACACGACACACCTACTTTTAGGCACACTAGCTAAGGATCTTCCATAAGACCCTAATGGAGGTTTCACACAATTCACCTCGAACCCAAGGTTTTAAACAGGTTCACATTTAACTGGAAGTTTATGCTCTCCACGGAGCAAGGGTCAACACTATGTACCCACCATGTACACTCCAGCTGGAGGCCTCCTAGAGGACTTGTAAGGGTGAGAAACACCTTAGACCCAATCCTACAAAGGAATGATCACAAGGGTCCTTTGGACTCCGATAACTTATAGATAAGCAGATGAGTCCTTTTTAGCTTGTTGTTGAAGATCTCCTCCCTTATTAATGAAGAGTCTTCTGCTTTCTTGAACCGCAACTTAGAAGATACACCGATGCATAGCGATGAGTTGGGTCAAGGTTATGATGGAATCCTACTCTTAAATATTTTCCTATGAAGGAGATAGAGTGATTCCAATCATCTATGCATTCAAGGCATCTCAACATAATGATATGTCATTAAGGTGGTAGCTGGAGGATCCTTGAATGTGGAAGTTCATTCCCCAATCCACTCTATTGAATATCAATGATGAGAATGGATTAGAGGATGAACTCCCTTTAGAGAAAGGGCTTATGGTAAATAATCTAAGGTTAAACACTCAAAAGCACTCTCTTCCTTCTCTCACAACAACTAAAGATAAGCTCTCTATATACAGGCAAAAAGTTTCAACGGATATAAAATGGTCGCATTTATGATAGAGTTCGATATCATCGAGCATATCTCTCGATTGCATTGACTAGCCGCTCAATGACATAAACTCCAATGTTATACACTTTTGAAACTTTTTGCCAGCTGGTCGAGGGCATTGAAACACGTGTCATGTCATTGAATTTCAAACTCTGATATTATTGATACGAGGATCAATTCCTTGACATTTGAAAATGAGAGAGAATTGCTTTGAAATTTTTTAGGTCAAAAGATATGATCGAGGTACACTCGATATCATCGAAATTTGAATATCGATGATATCGAAGGTAGTGTCGATGCATCGATAAATCTGAAGGATTTTTCAGTAAGCTTGCTGGACAAGTTATATCTATTCTCGATGCTATCGATCCATCCTCGATATCATTCATATTTGAATATTGATTCTATTGAGTGACCCTCGATCTGAAATAAAACTACCTGAGAAATGTTGCTCGAAAGACTGTGTCCAAGACCGATATCATCGATAGCCTTCCGATATCATCGATTTTTGAATTCCGAGGATACCAAGGGGTTCATCGATATATCGAAGGTCTAGATGATTTTTTTATAAAAAACAGGGACACAAATACTCTGCTGTCAATTATATCGAGTCTACTTCGATAAACTCGAGTTTCAAATATCGATGATATTGATAGGGGTATCGATACATCGATAATTCCGTCCAGATGAATATTTGGTGCTGGACATCTTTGGTCCTCGTTTTGATGATATCGATTGTTCGTCGAGGACATCGACAACACACATTGATTTTATCAAACCTGATATCGATAAATTGACAGAGCTAGAAAACTTAGAGATTTTTTGATTTTTGTAAAAAAGTTTTCTAACTCAAAAACCCTGTGGTGTTCTAATCAATTTTAAGGGTTTTATATACCTGGTGTTTTGGGACATGGGATGTGAGGCTTAGATTTACCTGTGGCAAGTTCGGACACACATTCGGTTGAGGCAGACAGCTTGATTGATCTTCTTATGGAGCTTTTTTGTCTAGTTGACTCAACGCTCACGCTAATTGACAAACTAGGGCACTTTCAGAAAGTGTGCACACAAGATAAGTGCCAAGTATTCAATGCAATACAATGTCAGAAATATTGACAAGATCATGAATCATACGATAACAGAGTAAGCGAATATACTGATAAGTCCATGAGTCATACAATATCAGAGTACGTAATATAGATTAGCTATGCTAATGAGGATTCATAGAGAGCCAAGTATCAGATGCCGAGGGTACAATGCAATATATAAATCCTGGTAAGTCTATCTAGGTCATATAAGTATAGAAAACATAACAACCTAAAATGTCATATGCCTGCGGATGTAATATGCGATACGAATGACATGACCAAGCTGGAGTGTGAGGTTGGGATGACAATACATAATATCACAGGCTAGGGGTCCATCACAAGGGACTTTTATCCAAACCAGTCCCATACCTAAATTTGGATAGTCAGACTCAATGTGGTAAACTCCTGATCTCAGGTTAGTCTACGCCTAACCAAAATCCTGGCCATGTGAAGGTACACATAATAAATAGTTACACACCACTGGCTCGAGTGAATAGTGAATGAATAAATGAATGAGTATGTAATTCCTAATGAATAAATGAATGAGTATGTAATTCCTACTCAATAAGTCCACATATTAGTACAATTCCTCTCTAGGATCATCACCAGGGTCTAGTACACTCCAAAATAGTTGCCGCCTCCCTAACCGCACAACCAGTGAGTGGAAAAGACCTCACTATCTGCCTAGCCAACAGTTTGCCAATACCTACCCAGCTCGTCGATAGCGGACCCATTTACGAGCTAGTCATACTCAGCCTAGCTTACAGCCCCCTCACTTGGGCAGATAAGACCACACCCCCTCCCAACCGACCACGACACAGTCAGAGATGCGACTTACTAGTATTTGACACTCGGGCACTCATGGATCCACTTGGTCTGAACATTATGGACTTTCACCTATGAACATTCAAAGTGCCCAGATGCTCGAACCAAACATTTTCGGTATCCCATCTAGCCATCCATGACATGCCTATGGAGGCCACGACCCTGATGTCGCTATGGCGTACAATGATTATGTCACAAATATACGAGATGCATGAGTCACACCGTCCAGTCATGCAGCAATCTTGTGCATACCGTGCCCTCATGTGGGTAACTCGTATCAGTGAGTCCCATAAATAATCTGCCCAATGGCATATGCTATGATTAGTCACTCATCATATCAAGCATATATATGATACGTATGAGCATGAATCCTAGAGTTATACTAAGCATGTTAAGTGATGATGAACTATTCTTCCGATGAGGATGGACCTAGATGGCCTACACACAACAATTATGGGCCTATCAATGGTCCCTAGGGAGAGTCATAATGCAGACATTTAACCAACATTATCCTTACAATGTGGATGTCAAACCATCACTGCTCCCATGGCATAGCCTGCCATAAACATCATTACATAAACCATGGTAGAATCACATATTGCAATGGACCTTATATACATCCCATTGGGCCTCGACCCATGGGCCTCAAATGTATCAGATGGGTTACAAAACATGGGCCTCTTATATATCGAAGTGGGCCTCAACAACGGGCCTTTACATATCAAGGTAAGCCTTAACAACGGGCCTCATATATATTAAGGTGGGCCTCATACCTCCCCAAAAAGAATCATATTGAAGGATCATTTAGACCATATCACAAATAGTAGTGGAGATAATAATTCTCACTGTTAAACAAATCACAGTGCCCACCATAAAGTTTATTTTCCACCCAATCTAATCATAAGGTCTTAAAGACTTGAATTAAGAGGGAAAACAAATTCCTTACTGATCTAGAACTTCTGTGACCCAAATGGGTTTCAATGATAGACGCTCAATCCTCCACTAATTTGCTGTGTGGTCCACCTGATCAGTGGATGGACACATCATGGTGTGGCCTACCGTAATGTATTTGAGATCCAACTAATTCATAAGTTAACATAGTGATAGATGAAGTGAAAATAAATATCGATTTTATTGAAAACTACTGTGGCTCTTAGAAGTTTGAACGGTGGAGGTCACTGTCCACTACTTTAAATGGTGGGGTCCACTTGAGCTTTAAATCTGACTCATTCTTAAACCCATACCATAAAATGATATCTTAAAATGGTTGGACAGTGCATCATGATGGGCTCCACCATCTAAATACTGGATGGTATAGATAAAACAAATACATCAAATGGATCCCACACTGCACGGACGCAACTCACGTATAGGGGGCGCAGGCGCAGATGAAACACATACTTCATGGTGGGGCCAAAGGTTGGGACCCATGGTCCCGTTCATGCCACAGTAGTAGCGTAGGATGCTGCTGCGCGTCATCTTGACAGTCAGCAGCAGCAGCGCCAGCTGCTCTCTCTCTCTCTCTCTCTTTTAATTTTCTTTAGGTTTTTCCTATTTGGGGCCCGTATCAATGGAATCCAACCCAAACATTGGATTCTAGGACTCAAGACGGACTAAACAAGCCCAATATTTGGCATGTTTCAGTGTGTAGAAAGATTAGAGTAGATTTTAACAGTAAAAACCAATGTTTTCTATGAAATGGCCCGCCAGATAATCAGATTAACTTCATTTTTCGGCTCAACACTTAAAATGAACAGGGGAACGGGATGGACGGCCTGAATCAACCCCATACATCAAGGTGGGGCCTGCATGAGCAGCCTACCCCAAAAGCTTAAACTAAGCTAATATTTTTTTTAGTACATCCACTGTCTGTTCACACTTCACAACGCCCATGTCCAGCGTCCAGGGACGCTGAATGGGCTATGTGCATATATTAATCAAGGTGGGTCCCACATAGACATGGCCCACTTGATTTGGATCAATCTAATACTTGTGTTTTCCCATCACCCCTAGGTAGGGCCCACATGGCTTAGATGGTGTAGATCTAACACGTCCATTAAGTGAGTCCCACGAAGGTGGACGACGGATAAAATGCACACATCATGGGACATTAACAAAGGAAAAAGAGAGAGAGAGAGAAAGAGAGAGATTGAGTGATAGAGGGACCTTGACACTATGGGCCCTCCCTTCCATGATTTACAACATATATCAAGTGGGTCCCATTACATGTGGGCCCACCGATCAAAATCAATGGTAGAGATCCTTTCTCCACCAAAATGTAAGGTCTAGATGAACCTATTCATGCAAGGAAAATAAACATCATGATGGGGTCCATGGAAAATGGTCCCATCATGGAATGATCATGAGGATCAAGGTGGGCCATCGGCCACACATAGGGTCCAAAGTGAGATTCATACCTTCAATCGGTAGGCTCTACTTGGTCCATCATCAAAGCATTAAATCTAGGCCTGTAAAGCATCCACTTTCTTGGTCTGATGGAATGTCAATCTTCTTGTGTCTCAATATGATGGAAGGTGATGAGAATTGAAGGGCTAGGATGATGGATCTTGGGGTGGGAAGTGGGCCATACACAACACACTTTCTCTCTTGGAATTGCTTGGACGTCTAATCTTTTTTTGGGTTGCTTAGAAAATGTGAAGAGAAAGAGAGAGAAATGGTGGTTGTAAGGGAGAGGTGATGGATGTGAGTTGATAAGTGTACTTGACATGTATGGGTGTGTAAGAGAGGGTGAGAGAGAGTTGACATTGGGGTTGCTCTTATACTTGACATGAGGTGATTGATTGATTGATTGAGTGATTGATTGATGGGACATGTTGTAGAGATTCTCTTGGGATT
Source organism: Magnolia kwangsiensis (assembly GCA_037074715.1). NCBI lineage: Eukaryota > Viridiplantae > Streptophyta > Magnoliopsida > Magnoliales > Magnoliaceae > Magnolia > Magnolia kwangsiensis. The sequence goes on along the minus strand of CM073573.1, from coordinate 107,459,098 downwards.
ACAAATGTGCGGTGTTTTTCTCGAACTGAACGCGGGCCCACATCTCCTAGCCAGGGTATCGAATCGGTGTGTAAGACGCGACATCGGAACTACAGCGACGGTGTGGTCGCAATGGTACAAGTCTCGGGTCAAGTCGACTGTGGAATACGAGAGGTGACTCAAGGTTGTGCTCGAATGAAGTTTATGTGTCACGAAAGCCTACGAAATAGTACGGACTAGGATACGGGCCTCACAAGACTTGAATCAATGGTTAAATTCTTATTTAAATGATATAAACACCCATTTAGGTGAATCCCTGGGCATCACAATTTCCCATTAGTTGGAAGAGATTCTACCCAACCTCCTATCACCGTAGTCACCTCAAAGGAGCACTACATGTGTGGTGTTTGATTTCAGAGTTGAAGCCTTGGCAAAGCATTGGAATGATGATCGGGGAGCAAATGAGAGTTGATTAAAGCACCGAAGAGCATCGATCAAGTAACCCAAGAAAGTGCCACAAAAGGGAATCAATCTAACAAGTAAGTTGTCATTCATAAAAGTCAATGTACAATCATGCCTTATGTAAAATTGAGTATAAGATTTTAAATTGTCAAACTCGACTAGATTCTTTTCTAGGATGTAAATCAAGTACTTGTCTAGGTTATTGGACACTGGTGTATTCATGTTAGTCTTTGAGGAATGCGCCAATGGGAGTAAAAGTAGGTCATTAGATTAGGACCGAGGCTATTGGTTGGGTAATAGAAAAACAACTTAAGTCTCTTGCGGGAGCCTCTGATAGGAGTGTACACTTCATAAGTTCTTGTGTAGGACCAAAGTTCTTGTCGAGCCTATAGAAAACTACTTAAGTCTCAGAGGGAGCCGGTCCTTATTTAAGATTGTAAAGGTTAGAGGTAAAACTGATTTAAAACCTCCGATAGTTAATTCTGATACATTCATGGGTTGAGTGTATTCACCGAGAGTGGAGTAAGGAAATCAAACTACTATACATATTTGCGTTTGAGATTTTCATTGAGAACTTGTTAATTACGCTTATATGATGAATGTTTAATTATATGTCTACATGATTAAATGAATGTTATAATTAGATAGGTAATACATCCCACATACACATGTACATTATCATGTTTATAGACTAGTTGCTTGATTGCTACATTTATTATAGTCTATGTGATTGGACCTTCTATTGGCTTGGAAGACTTAGAGTTAATTGTCTTGCTTTGTTTAATTTGTATATTAGTTTAAGTAGGCAATTGTGTTTAAAATGTGAAAATTTTAATTGGTCTAAATCACCTCTCTTTAGGACATAACCTTCATTTTATAGCTCCATCAAGATTCCACGTATAGCTCATGACCCACCTCCTTGTGTAATTTCAATTAGTATCAAAGCGGATAGCTCTTGAAGGGCTTAATTGCCTTAAGTTAATTCAAGGGGCTTAAGAATGATATCTACTTAAGAGGGGTGTGCTGTCATACGACCGTCATATTTTGATGGGTCTAACTACGTCTATTGGAATGTTAGGATGAAGGGCTTTCTAAGATCCCTTAATCCCATGGTTTGGGTAGTTGTCAAATAAGGATGGACGATGCTCATGGAATCAGTCGTGGTTGATGGTAAAACCATCAGTGCTCCCAAAAATAAATCCAAATAGAGTGTCGATGAGAGAGTGCAGTATACCTATGATGCTAAAGCTCTCAATGCTATTTACTGTGCAACTCTCCTGATGAATTTAAATGCATTTGTACATGTGAAGCTGAGAAGGAAGTGTGAGACATATTGGAAGTCTCCGACGAGGGAACTAACATAGTAAAAAGATTGAAGCTTTAGTTCTTAATGATCCGATTTGAAAACATAAGAATGGTAGAGTCTGAAACTTTCATTAAATTTTACTCTAAATTAAATAATATTTTCATTTCCATGTAGTGTTTAGGAGAGAGGATTCCATAAGGGCGTATATGTAGGAAAATCCTTAGATCCCTATCGGATATGTTTATTCCCAAGATAACTTCAATATAAGATTGTAGAAACATAGACGAGATGAGAGTAGAAGAACTCTTTAGTTCCCCACAAACATATAAACTACACTTTAAGGGGCCTTCTAGTGCAAAGAAATTAGTCATCTTCAAAATATCTTATATGCATCATATAGGCATAAGATTGTTAAATTTGAAAGTAATAGTGATGATGAGTATGATGATGATAAATTATCTAGAAAATTTAAGAAATTCCTTAAGTTTTGTAGAGGGAAGAGTTGTGAAAAGAGGGAAATGACAGTAGAGAAATGAAAAGAAAAATCTATTAAGCAACCTAAGCAAGCCCAATGTTACAACTGTGAGAGTTATGAATATATTGCCACCAATTTCTCTAGCAAAGAAAGATCTAAAGGTAAGGGTGTGGCGGAGACATTGGATGATACAAATGAGTCTGAATCTGCTTCAGAAGACTCATTTAGTGTTGAAGACCTAGATCACTTACATGTTTTAACAGCCTACAACACAATATCCCTCACTAGAGACTTAGGAGACCATAACACCTCAAGAAAGTAATCTTAAAAGGTCCATTTGGGCTGAATTGAAAATCAGAGGATTAAACCTATTTAGTAAGCACCATAGGAAAATCTAAGGATTCTAGCCTCATCTTACGCTAGATAGATAAATCTGATTTAGGCCTCATTTATATTAATAGTTTAAGATTTAAAATTTTTAAATTTTGATATGATATTTTTTTAACTTAAACTATCATTGGTCATTCATAATTTGATTGGTATATCCTTGATTGACCGTAATAAACATGCTTCATGTCTTAATATTTATATGCATCATTTGATCCCATGTTAGTGTGTGCCTTGTAATTGGTAAATATATGACTTATAGAGTTGTTCCATGCTATATTTTTTATTGGCATATTTATTAGAACTACCTCTTTGTCAAAAACTGACATAAAAGGGGGAGAAAGATCAAAGTCCCACCAAAATAATGAAATCTATTTTGCAATAATGTTTGTTCACTGCAGGGATTGATGAAGACGTCAGAAGAAATTACAGGGGAGTAATGCAACTGTTACATATCCTAGTGTATCAATGTCACTCCACAAACTCAGAAACCGGGCTCATAAAATTCTCAAACGCTAAATCCGGTGCTAACAGTCTCGTAGTGCCCCATTTTCGGCTCCCAGCCCCTATAGCCAGATTTCGATTCTGGGATCCTATAAGGAGGATTTTCCAATGTACATTTATCTTGTAAGAAGCATAACCAAAAGTTTACCCAAATCACAAAGGCAATTTCATCATCACATATCCACTAATATTAACATTTAAATACAATGCTGAAAGGGAAGTACATATGTCAAAATTAAAGCTCCAGGAGTCCGCTGCACGCTCCAAGCTCAACACTGCTGCGACCTAACACCACCTGCACGCATCTATCGTGCATAAGCTTATAAAACGCTTAGAGGGTGGTGTAAGTGTGTGCACAAGGTAAGTGCTAAATATGCAATACGGGTCCATAAATCATATAATGTTGGAAATACTAGCAAGTCTATAAATCATACAATATCAGAGTATGCAATGTAGATCGATTATGCAATGTGGAGACGTAAAGAGCCAAATATTAGATACCGAGGATGCAATACAATATACAATTCCTAATGAGTTTAGGAATACGGTCAGCCGTATCTAGGCAATATAAATGTAGAAACTTAGTAACTCAAAATGCCATATGCTACGGATGTAATGCAATATGCAGTGCGAATGAAATGACCAGCTTGAGTGTGAAGTCGGAATGATAATACGTAGTATTGCAGGCTATGGGGTCCATCACAAGGGACTTCTATCTAAACTAGTGTCATACCTAAATTTGGATAGTTAGACTCAATGTGGTAGACTCCTGATCTTAGGTTAGTCGCGCGCCCCAATTAAAATCATGGCCATTGCGAAGGTACATAATAATTAGTTGTGCACCACTAGCCCGAGTGGATAGTGAATGAATGAATGAATGAGTAAAATGCTGAGTATAAAACTCCTGCTCAATAAGTCCACATATCAATATTGTACATCTCTGGGATCATCACCGGGGTCTAGTTTACTCCAAACTAGATTATCATCCCATCATGTATAACAAGGTGAGTGGAAGAGACCTCACTATCAGCCTGACCAGTAGTCAACCAATATTTACCCAACATATCAATAGCAGACCCATTTATGAGCTGGTCAAACTCAGCCTAGTTTTGGCTACTATGAATCAGGCGGATAAGCCACACCCCCTTTCAACCGACCACGACACAGTGGGAGACGTGGCTTATTAGTATTCGGCACTCGGGCGCTCATGAAATCCACTTGGTCTAGACGTTGGAGGGTCTCTTGGTCATGAAGGTTTAGGGATTTTCACCCACGGACATCTATGACGCCCATGTGTTAGAACTAAACATTTTTGGTGTCCCATCCAGTCATCCATGATATGCCTGTGGAGGCTACGACCCTAATATCGCTAGGATACACAGTAGACATATCACACAAATGTGAGATGCATGAGTCATATCATCGAATCTGCATCAAACCTGCACGTAATGCAGGCTCATGTGGGGCAACTGTCACGCCCCAAACTCGGAAATCGGGCTCACAAAATTTCTGATCTCCGAATCCGGCGCCGACAGCCTCCTTAGAACCCCATTCTCGGCTCCTAGCTCCCATTCGCCAGGTTCCGATCCTAGGATGCTACGAGGAGGATTTTCAATGTCAGTTTGATTCGTAATAAGCATAACCAAAGGCATAACCCACAAACAACAACCAAGAACTCCATTACATTTCCACTATGATAAAAAACTTTACAAGTACAATGAGCATAAAGGGAAATACAATGGTAAAGAATAAAAACTCCAAAATATTGAGCAACGTGCTCCTGCCTCAGCGCTGCTGTGAACCAACGTCACCTGCACGCAACAGTCGTGCATAAGCTTACAGAAAGCTTAGAGGGTGGTGAAAGTGTGTGCGCAAGGTAGTAATATGAACATGTAATGTCAGAGTAATGCGGAATATGCAGATGGAACCATAATATCATGAGTTGTACCAAGGCTTATGCGATGCAAGACAAGAATGGTATCGGCCATCCCAAGGCCATGCGATGTGCAATGCAACTCAAGCATACAGATCCTCCTCTATGTCCACGCATCGATACAGCTCAAAATATGAGATATCACCGGGGTCTAGTACACTCTAAACCAGATTGCCGCCACATCGCGTGCAATAAGGTAAGTGGAAGAGACCACACTATCCGTCTGCCAATATCGGGCGCGACTCGTCGATAGTGGACCCATTCCTCGAGCTGGTCAGACTCAGCCTAGCATTGCACCCTACTCTCGGGCGGGTAAGGCCGCACCCCCTTCCAATCGACCATGACACAGTGGAGAGCGTAACCGTCTGGTAATCGGCACTCAACGCTCATCTACCCACTAGGTCTACACGTTGGAGCAACCTCTTGGTACCATAAGGGTTTAGGAACTTTCACCCAGGGATATCTATAGTACCCCATGTAGAACAAGATTTCTGGTATCCAATCCTGCCAACCACGATACATCTGTAGAAGTTACGACCCCGATGTCACTAGGGCGTACAATATCCATGTCATACAAATGCGATATGCATGATTCACGCTATCCAATCATGCATCAAATCTTGCGCATATCGTGCGCTCATGTAGGGCAACACCGCCTAACCGGGAGCCCAAAAACAACCTGTCCGAAGGCAAATGCTATTATCAGACAATCCTCACGTCAAGCATACATATGATGGGTATGATCATGAGTCATGAAACTGTACTAAACATATTATAATAAAATGAACTATCTTACAATGCAGATGGACCTGGACGGCCTATACACGATAAGTACGGCCCAGTAATGGGCCTTAAAGAGAGTCGTAATGTGGACATCCAACCAGCATCACACTCGCAATGTGGACGTCAAACCAACATTGTCCCCAAGGCACCATCGCCGTAAACATTGCTAGTTAATCTGTATGGGAATTACACATTGCAATGGACCGTAGGTTCCTCTCATTGGGCCTCACATGTATATCAAATGGGTCATATCTTATGGGCCTTTAATTTATCAGATGGGGCACATAAATGGGTCACACCAATGGGTCTTATATGCATTGCAATGGGTCAAAACCCGTGGGCCTTGGATTGCATCAAATGAGCTTAACTCATGGGTCGAATGGGTCACACCAATTGAATCCCATACGAACGCCAAATGGGCCTTAACCCTTAGGCATTATATGAGTTCAATGGGCCTAAACCCCTAGGCCTTATGGTACATCAAATGGGCCTAAACCCGTAGGCCTTAAACAATCAAATGGGCCTGATCCCATGGGCTCAAAAATGCAACAAATGGGTCCAATTTCAATGGCCTTGGAATACATCAAAAGGGCCTAGTCCAATGGACTTAGAACATAACAAGTGGGCCTAAACCCATAGGCCTTTTACAAAGCAAATGAGCCTAGCCCATAGGCCTTAAATAGTCCAAATGGGCCTAACCCATAGGCCTTGCATGCATAACAAAGTGGGCCTAAACCCATGGACCCTTTTTATAATCAAATGGGTTTAGTCCCACGGGCCTTACAATATATCAAATGGCCTAGTCTTATGGCCTTTTAAAATACACCAAATGGGCCCAATCCCATGGACCTTGGAACACATCAAATGGGTCCACTCCCATGGCCTAGAGGCCTACTGAAATGTTTATTTGTCATTCAAACTGGTTGGCAAGGGGCCCGCGGAAATGTTTGTTGGCAATCCATTATGTTCAAAAGGTCATACGGACCTTGGGCCCACATAAATGGTTTGTATAGTAATATACATACATTATAACTACAACAACAACTTATACATTAAGGGAATGAATGTATATAAAATATCCATCTATAAATAGCTGTTGCTGTAGATTTTTAAGCATTTAAAAAGGGAATAGAGGTGGGTCCCACGTATGGCCCACCACTATATACATATTATGAAATATATAATATAAGATATATAATATATAATAGGTAATATATCCATATATAATGGTGGGACCCACAGAAGTCGCTGTGGCTAGGGGACAGTGGGCCCCACCATCAAAACAGATGGACGACAAGGACAAGAGCACAACGTCCCGTGGGCTCCACCGTCCGTTGGACGTGGACAAGGGACACATACATCACTGTGGCTCCCATGTGGGGCCCACTATCATGTTTACACATCATACGAACCGTTGATAAGGTCACTTGGACCTAGATGAAGAGAAAACACAAATTCCAGGTTGATTCCAAAACTTATGTGGGCCCAAAAGAAACTTCAAGGGCAGCCACCCAATCACCACTATTTTCGGTTTTGTGGGCCACCTGAGCTTTGGATCGGACTGAGTTTTGGAGGACAGCCTGCTGCCCTCAGGGCCCACACAATGGAAGGTGCCGATGTAAGAACGGTACATCAAGGTGGGGCCCACAGCTGAGCCGTGGGGCTGACGTCCGTCCGCCCACGGCGCTGCAGCGCTGGCAGCGCTGACAGCTGCAGCGCCTGCTGCAACACTCCCTCTCTTTCTTCTTATATATTTTTTTGAAAAATCTTATTTTCTGTGGTTTCTCACAGGTGGGACCCAAGTTTGGAAGATCCATCCCGACCATGGGACTCTACAACTCGAGACAAACAAAATGAGTCCAAAGTTCGAGAATTTTGGACGCATAGAATCATCAGGAAGTGTTTTTAAGGGTAACCACCCAAATTTCTAATATTATGGCCCACTGGATGATCATGTCAGCCTCATTCTTTGGCTCAACGGTTAAAATGTCCCAGGAAAAGTGGTGGATGGCGTGGATTGAACATAAACATCAGGGCGGGGCCTATACGAGGGGACCACCCCAAAAAATTCTTTTCTTCTTTCCTTTTTCTTCTTTCCTTTGGAACGTCAAGCGTCCCAGATGCTGAACGAATTTGTTCTTTCAAATGGATGGTGGTGGGCCCTGATGTAGTGGGCCACCACGGATGTTTGGCGTGGGTACAACGTCTAAGATGGGCCCCACTTGAATAAAAATAAAATACCTCAAAGTGGGATCCATTCAAGTGGGCCACACCATCCTATTGCATAAAAAATAAAATAAAATAAAATAAAATAAAATAAAAGAAATAAAGGAGAGAGAGAGACATGGAGAGTGGGACACGCCTTGTGATGGAGGGACCCCGACATTATGGGCCCTCCCTTAAAAGAAAATCATACAATAAACGTATCCCTTGCACATGGGACCATTGAAAATGTAAATCAACGGTGGAGATCCAATCCCCACCGATATGGACGGTCTAGATGACCTTTCAAAATGAAATAAACATCATGATGGGGTCCATGGAGAATGGCCCCATCATGGAATGATCATGATGATCCAAGTAGGCCATCGGCCTTATCGTAGGGTCCCAAGTGAGATCCGCACCATTGATCGGTGGGTCTCACTTGGCCCATCATAAAAATAAGAAAGAACTACCCTATAGAGGCACCCACCGTCCGATCTTCTTGCTCCTAGGGGTTCCTTGGCACCTTAGCTTCAACTTCAATGGATGAGATGAAGAATGGAGGGTTGAGATGGGAGATGATGGGGTAGGAAGGTGGGCCACTTGGAGCTTAGGAGGCTTTGCAAAACTCCATACGTATGGAGCTTGGAAGCTTCTTGGAGATTTGAAATGAGAAAGAGAGAAAGAGAGAGAGTGGTGTAAGGGAGAGAGAGAGAGTGATGGATGGATGTGGTGAGTGATGTTTGTGTAAGAAAAACTTGAAATTTCGTCCTCGAAATTTACACAAGCATCGCAACTAAGCATAACTCGCGAGGAATAAGAAACATAACCTCATCATATAGAATCAGGGACAGCGTACAAAATATAATACATGATCAATCATCAAAGAGATGAGGATAACGCTCTCGAATCTCTGCCTCACGCTCCCAAGAAGCCTCCTCTACCAAATGGTGACCCCACTGTACCTTCACCAACGGAATGACCTTGGGTCTGAGAACCTGCTCCTTCCGATCAAGGATACGGACTGGCTGCTCAATGTAAGAAGCGTCCTCATGAACCTCCAACGGCTGCCAATCAATAACGGGAACTATGTCTGACCCACACTTCCTCAACATGGAGACGTGAAAAATGTCGTGGACGCCAGACAACTGTGATGGCAAGGCAAGCCGATAGGCCACGGTGCCAATGCGCCCAGTGATCTCAAAAGGTCCTATGAATCTCGGGGTAAGCTTGCCCTTCGCTCCAAATCGAACTACACCCTTCATGGGTGAGACCTTGAGATACACATGGTCCCCAACATCAAACTCCAAGGGACGACGCCGACGATCAGCAGAACTCTTCTGTCGGCTCTGAGTTGTGCGCATCCTCTGCCTGATTATATCTATAGCCTCTGAAGTCTCCTGCACAAGCTCGGGACCTAGGAGACGGCGCTCTCCAACCTCAGTCCAACAACTTGGTGATCTGCATGGTCTGCCATATAGTGCCTCAAAAGGAGTCATGCCGATGGTCGCCTGATAGCTGTTATTATACGCAAACTCAGCCAATCGCAGATGCTCATCCCAGCAACCCCCGAAGTTAATCGCGCAGGCCCGAAGCATATCCTCAAGTATCTGATTGACCCTCTCGGTCTGGCCATCGGTCTGCGGATGGTACGCGGTACTGAGCTGCAAATCAGTCCCCATCGCACGCTGGAAGCTCCCCCAAAACTGAGACGTGAACCTCGAGTCTCGGTCAGAAACGATCGAGATTGGAACGCCATGCAGTCTTACAATCTCCTCAATAAATAATCTCGCAAGCCGGTCCATAGACCAAGTCGCACGCATCGCAAGGAAATGTGCTGACTTCGTCAGACGATCCACAACAACCCAGATGGCGTCATGACCGCCCTGAGTCCTCGACAAACCTATAATGAAATCAGTCGACACGTGCTCCCACTTTCACATCGGGACGCTCAACGGCTGTAATAGACCAGGAGGTCTCTGATGATCGGCCTTGACATGCTGGCACGTGTCACACTCGGCCACAAAACTGGCGATCTGGCGCTTCATCCCCACCCAAAAATACTGTCGCCTCATGTCATGGTACATCTTCATCGAGCCCGGGTGGATAGAAAACTGCGATCGATGTGCCTCGGTCATAAGATCTCTGCATAACTCTAGAATATTCGGGACACATAATCGGCCTTTGAAACGAAGTCCACCGTCTGTACCGATCTGTCAATCAGTCTGACCCTCAGATGCCGCCTCAGCCATATAACTCTGTAATGACTCATCGGCCTGCTGAGCCTCGATCACCCTAGCGACAAAGGAGGGTTGAATCGACAAGCTCGATAACTGTATAATGGAAGACTGCAGGCCGAACTCAAAGTCATACGCAGCAATATCCTCAAGCATCCGCCACTCCTGAATCATCATATGCGCCACTAAGCCTCGTGGCTGACGGCTGAGGGCATCTGCCACCATGTTCGCCTTGCCCGGGTGGTACTGGAGATCAAAATCATAGTCTTTCAGGAGCTCCATCCAGCGTCTCTGTCTCATATTCAACTCAGACTGCGAGAAGAGGTACTTCAAGCTCTTATGATCAGAGAAGAGCTCGAACCTAATCCCGTAAAGGTAGTGCCTCCACACCTTCAGTGCGAAGACAACTGCAGCCAGCTCCAGATCATGTGTAGGATAGTTCAGCTCATGGACCTTGAGCTGACGAGACGCAAAGGCCACTGGTTTCCTGTGCTGCATCAGGACAACACCCAAACCGATATGCGAGCCATCAGTGAATACAATAAAGCCGTCACTCCCAGAGGGAAGAGTGAGGACAGGAGCGGACGTCAGACTGTCCTTCAACTCCATAAATACTCGCTCGCAGGCGTCACTCCAAATAAACTCTGCGCCCTTTCGAGTCAACTTGGTCAGCGGGGCTGCAATACGAGAGAAGCCCTCAATGAAATTTCGATAATAGCCCGCTAAACCAAGGAAACTACGGATCTCTGTCGCAGTCGTGGGCTGGCCCCACTGACGCACTGCCTCGACCTTCGAGGGGTCCACTGCGACACCCTCCCTCGTCACCACATGACTGAGGAACTTCACCTCCTCCTGCCAGAACTCGCACTTCTCCAACTTCGCATACAGCTGGTGTGCGTTGAGGGTCTGCAAGGTAATCTCCAAGTGCTGCTCATGCTCCTCACGGGTCCTCGAGTAGATCAGAATGTCGTCGATGAAGACCACAACAAACTGATCTTGATATGGGCGAAAAACCTCGTTCATCAGCTGCATGAAGACCGCAGGTGCATTGGTCAGTCCGAAGGACATGACCTGAAACTCAAAATGACCGTAACGCGTCCTGAATGCTGTCTTCGGAATGTCCTCATCTCAGACCCGAATCTGATGATAACCGGAACGCAGGTCAATCTTGAAAAGAACTGTGCACCCTACAGCTGGTCTAACAAATCATCAATCCTAGGGAGTGGGTACTTGTTCTTGATCGTGACTTTATTGAGCTCGCGATAGTCAACGCAGAGCCTCACCGAGCCATCCTTCTTCTTCATGAAGAGTACCGGTGCTCCCCACGGAGAACTGCTCGGACGGATAAAGCCCAGCTCATGCAACTCATCCAACTGCTTCTACAGTTCCCATAGCTCTAACGGTGCCATACGATACAGGGCCTTCGAAATAGGCGCGGTACCGGGCACGAGATCAATCTGAAACTCGGTGAGTCAACGAGGCGGTAATCCCGGAATCTCCTGGAACACATCGAAAAAATCACATACTATGGGCAAATGGTCAATGCAAACGGCAATAGGCTCCTCTATGGCGCAGGAAACAAACAAGACAACCGCTCTCCTCTGGCCTCTGCAACGAACTGAAAATGTGGCACGCCGGGTATACAGAACGTGACGGTCCTCGCGGCATAGTCCAAAATGGCATAATACTCACCGAGCCAATCCATGCCCAGGATGACGTCGAACTCGGACATCGGCAAAATGAACAGATCGGCAGGCAGAAAGATACCCCCAACCAGAACGGGGCAAGACGAGCAAAATCGTCCCAACACTGCAGTCCTCCCCAAGGGATTCGATACTGATAGGCTCTCACCAGCAGACTCCAATGGTAAGCCAGTCGATCGACAGAAGCTCTCGGCCACAAAAGAGTGCGATGCACCGGAATCAAACAACACTCGTGCAATGCATGCAGAAACTGGAAGTATACCCTCAATGACTCCTCCAGAAGACTGAAGGTCCTGCTGAGCTGCATAAAACCTAGCATGAGCCGGCTGGGGAGGTGCCTGTCCCCTCTGAGCGTGGTGCTGCTGCTGCTGGGATCGCTGAGGCGATCTAAACTGCTGCCTCTACTGCTGTGGCCTCTGAGGCTGGTGATGATGCTGATGCTGCTGCTGAGGTGGCCTCGGTGGTGGAGGCTGCTGTCGCTGCTGCCGTGGGGGTCTCTGCTGCTGCGGTGGAGGTCTCTGCTGCTGTGGACCTCTCTACTGCTGCTGGGGGCTGGGACACTCCCATGAACGGTGTCCCGTCGCACCGCACCTGAAGCAAGTGCCGGTGAACTGCCTCTGAGGTGGTGGTGGAGGTGCTTCTGGTGCTGATGGTGCTCGAAAAGCTGGGTGACCTGTGCGCCTCTGCTGCTGTGGTCGACGCTGCTGGGAAGGACTGGAAGAAGCCTGCCTCTTCCGGTCTCTCCTCTAACCACGATCAGACTGAGAACCGGCCCACTCAGTCTCGTAAATCTGAGCTCTTCGCACTACTGCCTGGAAAGTAGGGAGCTCATGTCCAATAACACGACCTCGAAGGCCGTAACATAAGCCGTGCTCGAAGCGGCGGGCCTTCCGCCCCTCGTCATCAACCATGTATGGTACAAATCTAGATAGCGCCATAAAACGGGCCGCGTACTGTGCCACAGTCATGTCTCCCTGCACCAGAGTCTCGAACTCTAAAGTTCGCTGACGGCGGATATGGTCGGGGAAGTACTGCTCCTCGAATCGTTCAACAAAGTCCTTCCATGTCCAGACATACTCAGGTCCAGCAACACTGGTAACAGAGGTCCACCAATGCTCGGCCTCACCCTGGAAGAGAAATACAGCTAACCGGACGCACTGCTCGGTCGTACACGACATGGTATCGAAGATCTTCTCCACATCGGAGCGCCATCTCTCTGCTGCGGTCGGATCTGGCTTGCCTTGGAAACGTGGGGATCAAGCCGTCTGAACTCACAAAGTAAGGCGCTCGCGCGCTCCTGCTCTGCCTGAGCTGGTGAAGCAGCTGAGCGTCTGCCCTGTCCCTGAAGTGTGACTGTCAGAGCCTGTAACATCTGCTGTAACTGAGAGGCACTCACAGTCACGGTCGGCTCCGTATCGTTCTCAGGTGGAGGAATGTCATCCTCAGGGAAGGAAGCAGGGATCTCTGAGGGTGGAACGGGAGACGCAGGTGGCAAAGCTGGAGCCTCTGATGGTGAAGCAGAATCCTCCGGTGGTGGTGCGGGAGTCGATCGGATAACTTTCCCAGGCGCCATGTCCTACAGGAAAGAGCGAAGGCGCTTATCAACTTCAAAACTCTTGAAGGTGCACACGTTAACGGTCTGTCTTGAAGGGTCACGAAGCTATCCGAACTTCGGGACTTAGTCATTCCATACTCATAGTAGACATGTAATGTTGTTCTCGGTTATTCCCAAGTTATGCTCTGATACCAACTTCTGTCACGCCCCAAACTCGGAAACCGGGCTCACAAAATTTCCGATCGCCGAATCCGGCGCCGACAGCCTTCGTAGAACCCCATTCTCGGCTCCTAGCTCCCATTCGCCAGGTTCCGATCCTGGGATGCTACGAGGAGGATTTTCAATGTCAGTTTGATTCGTAATAAGCATAACCAAAGGCATAACCCACAAACAACAACCAAGAACTCCATTACATTTCCACTATGATAAAAAACTTTACAAGTACAATGAGCATAAAGGGAAATACAATGGTAAAGAACAAAAACTCCAAAATGCTCAGTAACGTGCTCCTGTCTCAACGCTGCTCCGAATCAACGTCACCTGCACGCAACAGTGGTGCATAAGCTTACAGAAAGCTTAGAGGGTGGTGAAAGTGTGTGCGCAAGGTAGTAATATGAACATGTAATGTCAGAGTAATGCGGAATATGCAGATGGAACCATAATATCATGAGCCGTACCAAGGCTTATGCGATGTAAGACATGAATGGTATCGGCCATCCCAAGGCCATGCGATGTGCAATGCAACTCAAGCATACAGATCCTCCTCTATGTCCACGAATCGATACAGCTTAAAATATGGGATATCACCGGGGTCTAGTACACTCTAAACCAGATTGCCCCACATCTCGCGCAATAAGGTAAGTGGAAGAGACCACACTATCCGTCTGCCAATATCGGGCGTGACTCGTCGATAGCGAATTCATTCCTCGAGCTGGTCAGACTCAGCCTAGCATTGCCCCCTACTCTCGGGCGGATAAGGCCGCACCCCCTTCCAACCAACCACGACACAGTGGAGAGCGTAACTGTCTGGTAATCGGCACTTAACGCTCATCTACCCACTCGGTCTAGACGTTGGAGCAACCTCTTGGTACCATAAGGGTTTAGGGACTTTCACCCAGGGATATCTATAGTACCCCATGTAAAACAAGATTTTCGGTATCCAATCCTACCAACCACGATACATCTGTGGAGGTTACGACCCCGATGTCACTAGGGCGTACAATATCCATGTCATACAAATGCGATATGCATGATTCACGCTATCCAGTCATGCATCAAATCCTGCGCATATCGTGCGCTCATGTAGGAAAACACCGCCTAACCGGGAGCCCAAAAATAACCTGCCCGAAGGCAAATGCTATGATCAGACAATCCTCACGTCAAGCATACATATGATGCGTATGATCATGAGTCATGAAACTGTACTAAACATGTTATAATAAAATGAACTATCTTATAATGCAGATGGACCTGGACGGCCTATACACAATAAGTACGGCCCAGTAATGGGCCTTAAAGAGAGTCGTAATGTGGACATCCAACCAGCATCACACTCGCAATGTGGACGTCAAACCAACATTGCCCCCAAGGCACGATCGCCGTAAACATTGCTAGTTAATCTATATGGGAATTACACATTGCAATGGACGGTAGGTTCCTCCCATTGGGCCTCACATGTATATCAAATGGGTCATATCTTATGGGCCTTTAATTTATCAGATGGGCCACATAAATGGGTCACACCAATGGGTCTTATATGCATTGCAATGGGTCAAAACCTGTGGGCCTTGGATTGCATCAAATGAGCTTAACTCATGGGTCGAATGGGTCACACCAATTGAATCCCATATGAACGCCAAATAGGCCTTAACCCTTAGGCATTATATGAGTTCAATAGGCCTAAACCCCTAGGCCTTATGGTACATCAAATGGGCCTAAACCCGTAGGCCTTAAACAATCAAATGGGCCTGATCCCATGGGCTCAAAAATGCAACAAATGGGTCCAATTTCAATGGCCTTGGAATACATCAAAAGGGCCTAGTCCAATGGACTTAGAACATAACAAGTGGGCCTAAACCCATAGGCCTTTTACAAAGCAAATGGGCCTAGCCCATAGGCCTTAAATAGTCTAAATGGGCCTAACCCATAGGCCTTGCATGCATAACAAAGTGGGCCTAAACCCATGGACCCTTTTTATAATCAAATGGGTTTAGTCCCACGGGCCTTACAATATATCAAATGGCCTAGTCTTATGGCCTTTTAAAATACACCAAATGGGCCCAATCCTATGGACCTTGGAACACATCAAATGGGTCCACTCCCATGGCCTAGAGGCCTATTGAAATGTTTATTTGTGTAACACCTCGGATTTTGGCCAATCTGAGATTTGACGTCCTTAGGCAATGGGTCAACTTAAACACCTGGGAAATCGCTCAGAACCCAATTCCATAGCCAAAGAAACCACTTAGGATTAATTCCTTTAGAAACTAAGCATAAGTTAGCTAGCGCAACGCTAGAGTAACTGGGAAATAGTCCCTGATCACTTTAAATACGTTCTACAAGACCCAAATCGAGTAGAACCATTGACTCTATAATACTCTATAACCTCGGATCAAACTCTGAGCAGGTTTGTTCTCTGGACCACTTTGAAACTTTGTATTGGATTTAGACCGCGCGTCGAAAGTCCGATACCTGCTATCTTAGACCGTTAGAACCGCCTAGCTGGACTTGACGATCATTTCAAAAATCAAGTTCAACCAATAATCACAGGCTATTTCATTGAGCCCGGACTGAAGAGAGTGCGAATAAGGATAGAATTGGAATTTCAAATTCAAATCTGACACACGACTTGATGTGTCAGTATTAAGCATTCTGACCGTCAGAATTCAGCCAAATTACACCCTCAGATTAGGAAAAATTTCTATTTCATATCATGAGATTTGCAGGCCTGATCTACGTGCGGTGACCGCTGAACTGAAACTGGACCGCCACGTGCGATCTGCGAACCCTGCCGGACTGAAAACTTGATGCGTGCAAGATCCTGTATGCATGAACTTAAGTTCGATCGCGTTCGGCCAGGGGACCACCAAAAATGTACTTTTGGACCGAAACAACCCCGATTTGGATATGCCCTAAGTGAACTTTGTTCCTGAGCCTATTTTAGGCATTTTTGAGCTTATAAAAGGGGTTGAAACTCTCACTCCTCTCTCCCATCCGAATTTGAGAGAAATCATAGATTGAGAGAGAGAAAAGGTGAGAGTTTGTGAGAGAGAGTAGGAGAGAATTTTCCTGCCTTTGTGCTACCTGTTGCACGTACTTCAGCAACCCACCTCAATCACCTGGTCGGTGATTTCTCCGCATTTTCAGGTAAGAAATAACCCTAATAAGTTGTTGATTTGGGATTCATTCCGTTCCATAGCATGTAAACTGATATAACTCGTAAATTAGGTTCTCTATTCGCTGTAGACGAAGCGTATACGCTCCGTTCGAATTCACACATTTACAAGAGATAAGGTGCGGATTTTAGATGCTTTGATTGGTTATTTTCAACACTTTCAATGTCATTTAATAGTAGATTATCGACGGCATCACGGTTTGACATGTACAACATGCTATCCGTTTCCTGTTTCGTAAATCAACGAAGAATATGAGATTTAGGGCATTTTAGTCATTTGTAGGAAGTGCTGATTTCATTCATATTTTGCAGATGTGATTGACATGGTTTATTGTCACATTAGAATGTTAGGAATACGTGCATAATTAGTTTGGCTAAGAGATTCGCCTAAATGCGCACTTCGGGTCATCATACTATATGTAGACTTAAGTGTGTAGTGTAAGTGTTTGTATAAATGCTTGTATTAGTATGTATTGAATTAAATGATGTTATGAATTAGTTTGAGATTGATTTCTCAATTAATATGCTGATGTAAACGATTTCTTACATGTTGACTATATGCATGAAATGTGTGTTTGAAGATTTGCTTATGTTGTATGTTATAACATGTGTTAACATGCTCACATGGTTGTATTTCAATTCCAATACTCTCATATGATTTGCTGATGTGATTCCTTAATTGTTTGGGACTATGCTTAGTCCAGGCAGTCGGTAATCGAGCAAATTCGTGGTTGGCTGATCTTGGCCACGAACGACGCGTCGATGAATGCGAGCCGTGTTTTGGAGTTGGCGGCAGTGGTTAGGCCACACGAAGTATTTTACGCACTTCATGTCGTTCGACTTGAGATGCGATCGCGCTAGTCGAGCCCGTCAAGTAACCCGACTGGCCGTTGTATGTTCACCCTGCATGAGTCATAACTGCTTGAACCTAGGTCTCTAAACTTACCATTGTAAACCCTATTAACCATGGTACCTTGATCCACGAAGACTCATGAGCCGAGCATGGTGGTATGGGACACCGTGGTCGAGCTGTCGGCCTACGCTGGAGCCACAAACCTCCCCGTAGTGACCAGTGAGCACCTATGACTCGTGAGAAGATTATGGTGGTATGGGACACTATATTTTTGTTGTCGGCCTACATTGATAAGGTGATGGGGGAGCAGAGCAACGAGTGCGTGCAACAGCCCTGGCAGCCCTTTGTAGTGACCGCGAGCGTATTCTGAGTCTACGGGAGGCGACGACCCTTCAGTAGCAGTAGAGTACAGTAGGCCTGTATTGATAAGGTGATGGGGGAGCAGTGCAACGAGTGCGTGCAACAGCCCTGGCAGCCCTTGCAGTGACCTACAAAATATACATCGTATGAGATTACTAGGAGTGACGACCCTAGACAGGATCTGTGTTGGGATTGATATAAGGGAAGTACCTTAGTTTCCCAATCCTGCTGTTTGAATGGACTAATAATAACTCAGAAATCATATCACCATACCATTGCATGTGCCTAGAAGATGTGGAGCACTTGAGGGTCGATTGCATGCCGCGGTCGTAAGATGGTGCCGTATGAGGGAGATCGTCGGTGAGGGCATACATCACGTCATGTCATATTGCATTAACAACAGTATTAGGATTATTTGATTTACTGCTTTACTATTATCGCATGATTGGTTTGAGAACATGCTAATCCTTGCTCTATTATTCCACTGAGTTAGCTACTCACTCCCATGTTACGGGATGGTGTTTTCGGACACCCATCAGCCCCTATTATGATCGCAGATGATGGCGCAGCCTGCGAGGCGGAGCTGGACTTGATGATGATGAGGAGGATTCCTCCTTTATGCGTGTTCTGATTGACGGGATTATAGGGAGGTTGATTAGATACCTTGACACTTGTCATTTTATATTTTTAGAACACTCATGTATATCCTTTTGGTTTACACATGTATGTATATAACCTGGTAATATATTCACACTCTGGAGACATACAACAGTTTATATATGTTATACATACTATCACAGTCTTCCGCTTGTAAATTTAACCTTCTCTGGAGCGTGATATGCTGTTTTAGCTTAATCTCACTCATGTTTAATACATTATCACAGACAACATTCAATCATACATATCTATGTTGCATAAATAACATTTTGGAACTCGGGAGTTGGGTTTTTACTCGACCCCCCGATTTTCGGGATGTTAAAATTTGTCATTCAAACTGGTTGGCAAGGGGCCTGCGAAAATGTTTGTTGGTAATCCATTATGTTCAAAAGGTCATACGGACCTTGGGCCTACATAAATGGTATGTATAGTAATATACATACATTATAACTACAACAACAACTTATACATTATGGGAATGAATGTATATAAAATATCCATCTATAAATAGCTGTTGCTGTAGATTTTTAAGCATTTAAAAAGGGAATAGAGGTGGGTCCCACGTATGGCCCACCACTATATACATATTATGAAATATATAATATAAGATATATAATATATAATAGGTAATATATCCATATATAATGGTGGGACCCACAGAAGTCGCTGTGGCTAGGGGACAGTGGGCCCCACCATCAAAACAGATGGACGGCAAGGACAAGAGCACAACGTCCCGTGGGCTCCACCGTCCGTTGGACGTGGACAAGGGACACATACATCACTGTGGCTCCCATGTGGGGCCCACTATCATGTTTACACGTCATACGAACCGTTGATAAGGTCACTTGGACCTGGATGAAGAGAAAACACAAATTCCAGGTTGATTCCAAAACTTATGTGGGCCCAAAAGAAACTTCAAGGGCAGCCACCCAATCACCACTATTTTCGGTTTTGTGGGCCACCTGAGCTTTGGATCGGGCTGAGTTTTGGAGGACAACCTGCTGCCCTCAGGGCCCACACAATGGACGGTGCCGATGTAAGAACGGTACATCAAGGTGGGGCCCACAGCTGAGCCGTGGGGCTGACGTCCGTCCGCCCACGGCGCTGCAGCGCCTGCTGCAGCACTCCCTCTCTTTCTTCTTATATTTTTTTTTGAAAAATCTTATTTTCTGTGGTTTCTCACAGGTGGGACCCAAGTTTGGAAGATCCATCCCGACCATGGGACTCTACAACTCGAGACAAACAAAATGAGTCCAAAGTTTGAGAATTTTGGACGCATAGAATCATCAGGAAGTGTTTTTAAGGGTAACCACCCAAATTTCTAATATTATGGCCCACTGGATGATCATGTCAGCCTCATTCTTTGGCTCAACTGTTAAAATGTCCCAGGAAAAGTGGTGGATGGCGTGGATTGAACATAAACATCAGGGCGGGGCCTATACGAGGGGACCACCCCAAAAACTTCTTTTCTTCTTTCCTTTTTCTTCTTTCCTTTGGAACGTCCAGCGTCCCAGATGCTGGACGAATTTGTTCTTTCAAATGGATGGTGGTGGGCCCTGATATAGTGGGCCACCACGGATGTTTGGAGTGGGTACAACGTCTAAGATGGGCCCCACTTGAATAAAAATAAAATACCTCAAAGTGGGATCCATTCAAGTGGACCACACCATCCTATTGCATAAAAAATAAAATAAAATAAAATAAAAGAAATAAAGGAGAGAGAGAGACATGGAGAGTGGGACACGCCTTGTGATGGAGGGACCCCGACATTATGGGCCCTCCCTTAAAAGAAAATCATACAATAAATGTATCCCCTGCACATGGGACCATTAAAAATGTAAATCAACGGTGGAGATCCAATCCCCACCGATATGGACGGTCTAGATGACCTTTCAAAATGAAATAAACATCATGATGCGGTCCATGGAGAATGGCCCCATCATGGAATGATCATGATGATCTAAGTAGGCCATCGGCCTTATCTTAGGGTCCCAAGTGAGATCTGCACCATTGATCGGTGGGTCTCACTTGGCCCATCATAAAAATAAGAAAGAACTACCCTATAGAGGCACCTACCGTCCGATCTTCTTGCTCCTAGGGGTTCCTTGGCACCTTAGCTTCAACTTCAATGGATGAGATGAAGAATGGAGGGTTGAGATGGGAGATGATGGGTTAGGAAGGTGGGCCACTTGGAGCTTAGGAGGCTTTGCAAAACTCCATACGTATGGAGCTTGGAAGTTGCTTGGAGATTTGAAATGAGAAAGAGAGAAAGAGAGAGAGTGATGTAAGGGAGAGAGAGAGAGTGATGGATGGATGTGGTGAGTGATGTTTGTGTAAGAAAAACTTGACTTTTGAGGCTTTTGTGTAAGAGAGGTATGGGTGGTGAAGACTTTTGTGGCTTTTTGTGTAAGAGAGGTATGGGTGGTGAAGACTTTTGTGGCTTGCTTGGGAAAAGGAAATAAAGTGATGTGTACTTGACATGTGATGGCTTGATGGATTGATTGATTGATGGGATTGATGTGATTGATGTGACACATCGTAGAGATTCCCTTGGTTTTCACAACGCGCGGCGTTTTCTCACACCGAACGTTGGCCCACATCTCTTGACTAGGGTATCACCTCGGCGCGCGAGTTGTGGCATCGGAACCGCAACGACGGCGCGGTCGCTATGGTATTGGTCTCGGGTTGAGTCAACTCGGGTTGTCGACACATGAATCAGGGTCTCGCGTCGATATCGTTTAAGGGTCAAAGGTTGTCGAAATTCGACCGGTAAGACCGCGGAAGTCTACGGAACGGTACGGACCAAGATACGGGTCTTACAACAACTCTGCCTATTAGGGAGTCCCATAAACAACCTGCCTAATGACATATGCAATGGTCAACCACATCTCATATCAAGCAGGTAGATGATGCGTATGGGCATATGTCATGATGCTTACTATCACGTGCTCATAATTGGTATCGATAATCGGCCTAAGGGAAGGTCACAATGTGGACATTTAACCATCATTGTCCATCAATGTGAACATTTAACCAACATTGCTCCCAAGGCGTGGCCCATATAGAGCCTAACATATAGTGGTTCTATGGCCACCCATAAGGGCCTAATATACATCACTTGGGCCTCATACAAGGACTACATATACATCACGACGGGCCTCATCACATGGGCCAAATCTACATCACAATGGGCTGCATCTGTAACATCCCGAAAATCGGGGGGTCGAGCAAAAACCCAACTCCCGAGTTCCAAAATGTTATTTATGCAACATAGATATGTATGATTGAATGTTGTCTATGATAACGCATTAAACATGAGTGAGATTAAGCTAGAACAGCATATCATACTCCAGAGACAGTTAAATTAACAAGCGGAAGACTGTAATAGTATGTATAATATATATAAACTGTTGTATGTCTCCAGAGTGTGAATATATTACCAGGTTATACACATACATGTATGCTTCAAAAGTAGACAAAATAAATATACATGAGGGCGCTAAAAATATAAAATGACAAGTGTCAATGTATCTAATCAACCTCCCTGTAATCCCGTCAATCAGAACACGCATAAAGGAGGGATCCTCCTCATCATCATCAAGTCCGGCTCCTCCTCGCAGGCCGCGCCATCATCTGCAATCACAAAAAGGTCTGGTGGGTGTCCAGGAACACCGTCCCGTAATGTGGGAGTGAGTAGCTAACTCAGTGGAATAATAGAGCAAGGATTAACATGTTCTCAAATCAATCATGCGATAATATTAAAGCAGTAAATCAAACAATCCTAATACTGTTGTTAATGCAATTATGACATGACGTGATGTATGCCCTCACCGACGATCTCCCTCATACGGCAACATCTTACGACCGCGGCATGCCACACTCCCTAGAGTGCTCCACATCTTCCAGGCACATGCAATGCTATGGTGATATGATTTTCGAGTTATTATTAGTCCATTCAAACAGCAGGATTGGGAAACTAAGGTACTTCCCTTATATCAATCCCAACACAGATCCTGTCTAGGGTCGTCACTCCTAGTAATCTCATACGATGTATATTTCGTAGGTCGCTGCAAGGGCTGCCAGGGCTGTTGCACGCACTCGTTGCTCCGCTCCCCCATCACCTTATCAATACAGGCCTACTGTACTCTACTGCTACTGAAGGGTCGTCGCCTCCCGTAGACTCAGAATACGCTCGCGGTCACTACAAAGGACTCGTCGCCTGATCAGTGTAGGCCGACAGCTAGAATATAGTGTCCCATACCACCATAATCTGCTCACGAGTCTAGGTGCTCACTGGTCACTACAGGGAGGTTTGTGGCCCCAGCGTAGGCCGACAGCTCGACCACGGTGTCCCATACCACCATGCCCGGCTCATGAGTCTTTATGGATCAAGGTACCATGGTTAACAGGGTTTACAATGGTAAGTTCAGTACCCTAGGTTCAAGCAGTTATGACTCATACAGGGTGAACATACATCGGCCAGTCGGGTTACTTGACGGGCTCGACTAGCGCGATCGCATCTCAAGTCGAACGACGTGAAGTGCGTAAAACACTTCGCGTGGCCTAACCACTGCCGTCAACTCCAAACACGACTCGCGTTCATCGACGCGTCGTTCGTGGCGAAGATAAGCTAACCACGAATTCGCTCGGTTACCGACTGCCTGGACTAGGCATAGTCCCAAGCAATCATAGAATCACATCAGCAGTTGTGTAAGGGTAATGAAAATGAAATACAACCATGAGAGCATGTTAACACATGTTATTACATACAACTTAAGCAAATCATCGTACACATGTCTTTCACACATATAATGAAATTAAGCATGTCGCCAACGTATAGGAAATCCTCTCCATAAACATATTAATTGAGAATTCAATCTCAAAGTAACTCATAAGGAAGTCATCAAGCACATGTTATAACATACAGCTTAAGCGAATCGTCAAGCACATGCATTTCATTCATATCATGAAATCATGCATATGGCTAACATGTAGGAAACCATTCACACCAGCATATTAATTGAGAAATCAATCTCAAACTAATTCATAACACTATTTAATTCAATACATACTAATACAAGCATTTATACAAACACATACACTACACACTTAAGTCTACATATAGTATGTCGACCCGAAGTGCGCATTTAGGCGAATCTCTTCGCCAAACTAATTATGCACGTATTCCTAACATCCTAATGCGACAACATATCATGTCAATCACATCAGCAAAATATGACTGAAATCTATACTTCCTACAAATGACTAAAATGCCCTAAATCTCATATTCTTCGTTAGTTTACGAAACAGGAAACGGACAGCATGTTGTACATGTCAAACGGCGTTGCCGTCAAGAATCTACTATTAAACGACATTGAAAGCTTTGGAAACAGTTAATCAAAGCGTCTAAAATCCGCAACCTTTTCCCCTATAGGTGAAGTGATTCGAACGGAGCGTATACGCTTCGTCTACGGCGACTAAGGAACCTGATTTATGAGATTTATCAACTAACAAACTATGGAACTAAAGAAGCATCAAATCAGCAACTTTCTAGGGCGTTTTCTTACCTGCAAATGCGGAGAAATCACCGGCAAAGTGATTGGAATACGCCGCTTAAGCACGTGCAGCAGCAGCAGAGAAAGTTCTTCCACCTTCTCTCACAAACTCTCACCTTTTCTCTCTCCCAATCTAGGGTTTTTGCAAATTCGGATGGGAGAGAGGAGTGAGGGTTTTAAGCCCTTTTATAAGCCCAAACTTGCCCGAAATAGACTCGGGAACAAGTTTCACTTGAGGGGTAACCAAATCGGGGCTGTTTCGGTCCAAAAGATGCTTTCTGGTGGTCCCCTGGTCGAATGCGATCGGACTTAAGCTCATGCGTACGAGATCTAGCACGCATTAAGTTTTCAGTCCGGCAGGGTTCGCAGATCGCACGTGGCGGACCAGTTTCAGTTCAGCGGTCACCGCACGTAGATCAGGGCTGAAAGTCTCATAATAATAAATAGAAATTTTTCCTGATCCGAGGGTATAATCTGGATGAATTCTGATGGTCAGAACGCTTAATACTGACGTGTCAAGTCGTGTGCCAGATTTGAATTTGAAATTCCAATTCTGTCCCTATTCGCGGTCTCTTCAGTCCGGGCTCAATGAAATAGTCTGTGATTATCGGTTTGACTTGATTTTCTAAATGATTGTCAAGTCCAGCTGGGCGGTTCTAACGGTCTAAGATAGGAAGTAACGGACTTTCGACACGCGGTCTAAATCCAATACAAGAATTTAAAGTGGTCCAGAGAACAAACCCGCTTAGAGTTTGATCCGAGGTTATAGAGTATTATGGAGTCATACGTTCTACTCGATTTGGGTCTTGTAGAACGTATTTAAAGTGATCAGGGACTGTTTCCCAGCTACTCCAGCGTTGCGCTAGCTAACTTACGCTAAATTTCCATAGGAATTAATCCTAAGTGGTTTCTTTGGCTATGAAATTGGGTTCTGAGCGATTTTTCAGGTGTTTTAGTTGACCCATTGCCTAAGGACGTCAAATCCCAGATTGGCCAAAATTCGGGGTGTTACAGCATCACACGGGCCACATATACATCAAGTGGGCCGCATTACATGGGCCTCGAATACATCACAATGGGCCACATCATATGGACTGGAAATTCATCATAATGGGCCACGTGACATGGGCCTAATACACATCACAATGGGCCGCATGACATGGGCCTAATGCACATCATAATGGGCTACATGATATGGGCCTAATACACATCATAATGGGCCGCATGATATGGGCCACACAAACATCATATGGGCCTCAAATACATAACAGGTGAGCCCTACACATGGGTCATAAATACATCACATCAGGATTCATTAGATGGGCCTCATCATATTTATAGTGGGCCTGATGGGGTAGCCCATGGTCCAACAAAACAGATGAATATAAATCAAGGTGGGCCTACACATATAGCAGGTGGGCCGACACCTCCAAATGGGCTCATTAAATGAATAACTTGGATATATAACACATACATTGAGTGGGCTGCACGTCCAGCGGATTGGACGACGTGGCTAAAACACACACATCATGGTGCCATCCCACCGTCCTAATCAAATGGACAACAGGGATAGAGAATACATTCACCAAAGAGGGCCTCATCTCACACTTGCAGCACGTGTGGGTAGGTCCCACCCACTAGTAAAATGAGTGGACGGCATGGCTGAAACAAATACATCAAGGTGCATCCCACAACAATGGATGGTTTGGAGAAACACATGCCTCATGGTCAGCCCACAACTGCTGATGTCAGCAGCAGCATGAGCTATTGGACGAATCAGATATACAACACATCATAAGATGGGCCCCACCATCCAAAATAGTGGACGGACGGTGCTACACAACACGTGTGGGCCAAATAGGATTTACTGACGTTAATCCAGCAGCCATCTGCTGCTGGATGGATGACATAGATAAACACATATATCAGTGTAGGGCCTAACCAGCACTGTCCAGATGGACGGTGTGGATAAAATATACATTACAGGGTGGGCCATCATACGTGGGACTTGCAGAACTTGGGGACATCAATACAACAACTATATAACTAGTGTAGGCATACACCAGCCAGTCAGCTCCCACCGTCCAGATGGACGGTCTGAATGTAAATCACATACATTACAGTGTAGCCCACCATTCTTGCTGATGCTGCATAACAGATGAATGGTTTGACTATAACACATCCCTCACGGTGGGGCCCACTGTCCAGTCAGTGGAAAATTGGGATAAAATACATAAATCAAGGTGGCCCACGTGCTGGACAACACTTATCTCAAGTGGGTACCACCGTCAAGGGCATCTGGACGGTGTGTAATAACATATACATCATGGCAGTCCACACAGGTGGACAGTGTGGATCAACATCAAGGTGGGACACAAAAGGGGAGGGAAGGAGAGAGAGAGAGAGAGAGAGAGAGAGAGAGAGAGAGAGAGAGAGAGAGAGAGAGAGAGACGATGTAGATGGAGGGACCCCACCATTATGGGCCCCTCATATGATTACAATAAATACATCAAATTGGGTCCCATCACAAGTGGGCCATCGAATTAAAAATCAATGGTAGATCACCCACCATTGGATCTTAGACTCCTTCTTCCACCGATATTTTCTAGAGCTCCAAGGGCTAAATTTCAACGATTGAGATGAAGCTTGGAGGGTGGGATTGGGTGGTAGGAAGGTTGGCCACACAAAGATTCTTTCTCCATGGAAGCTTGGACGTCCACCTCTCTCATGGGTGTTTCTTAGGAGATGGGTTTGAGAGAGAGAGAGAGATGATGTAAGAGAGGGAGAGGGATGGTGAGTGATGGGTGTACTTGACATGTATGAGTTGTGTAAGAGAGAGAGTTAACTTTAGGGATGGGTGTAACATCCCGAAAATCGGGGGTCGAGTAAAAACCCAACTCCCGAGTTCCAAAATGTTATTTATGCAACATAGATATGTATGATTGAATATTGTCTGTGTTAATGTATGAAACATGAGTGAGATTACACCAGAACAACATATCATACTCCAGAGACAGTTAAATTAACCAGCGGAAGTCTGTGATAGTATGTATAACATATATATACTGTTGTGTGTCTCTTGAGTGTGAACATGTTACCGGGTTAAACATATACATGTATACCTCAAAATAGAAAGAAAGCATATACATGAGTGCTCTGAAGATATAAAATGACAAGTGTCAAGGCATCTAATCAACCTCCCTGTAATCCCATCGATCAGAACACGCATAAAGGAGGGATCCTCCTCATCATCAATATCATCAAGTCTGGCTTCGCCTCGCAGGCCGCGCCATCATCTACAATCACAAAAAGGTCTGGTGGGTGTCCAGGAACACCGTCTAGTAACATGGGAGTGAGTAGCTAACTCGGTGGAATAATAGAGCAAGGATTAACATGTTCTCAAATCAATCATGCGATAATAGTAAAGCAGTAAATCAAACAATCCTAAAACTGTTGTTAATGCAATATGACATGACGTGATGTATGCCCTCACCGACGATCTCCCTCATCCGGCACCATCTTACGACCGCGGCATGCAATCGACCCTTAAGTGCTCCACATCTTCCAGGCAATGCAATGGTATGGTGATATGATTTTCAAGTTATTATTAGTCCATTCAAACAGCAGGATTGGGAAACTAAGGTACTTCCCTTATATCAATCCCATCACAGATCCTGTCTAGGGTCGTCACTCCTAGTAATCTCATACGAGGTATATTTTGTAGGTCGCTGCAAGGGCTGCCAGGGCTGTTGCACGCACTCGTTGCTCCGCTCCCCCATCACCTTATCAATACAGGCCTACTGTACTCTACTGCTACTGAAGGGTCGTCACCTCCCGTAGACTCAGAATATGCTCGCGGTCACTACAAAGGACTCGTCTCCTGATCAGTGTAGGCCGACAACAAGAATATAATGTCCCATACCACCATAATCTGCTCACGAGACTAGGTGCTCTCTGGTCACTACGGGAAGGTTTGTGGCCCCAGCGTAGGCCGACAGCTTGACCACGGTGTCCCATACCACCATGCCTGGCTCATGAGTCTTCTTGGATCTAGGTACCATGGTTAACAGGGTTTACAATGGTAAGTTCAGTACCCTAGGTTCAAGCAGTTATGACTCATTCAGGGTGAACATATAACGGCCAATCGGGTTACTTGAAGGGCTCGACTAGCACGATCGCATCTCAAGTTGAACGACATGAAGTGCGTAAAACACTTCGTGTGGCCTAACCACTGCCGCAAACTCCAAAACACGGCTCGCGTTCATCGACGCGTCGTTCGTGGCAAAGATAAGTTAACCACGAATTCGCTCGGTTACCGACTGCCTAGACTAAGTATAGTCCCAAACACATATGAATCTACATCAGCAATCATGTGAGAGTATTGGAAATGAAACACAACCATGTGAGCATGTTAACACATGTTATATCGTATAAATTAAGTAAATCATCTGACACATGCCTTTCATACATATAATGAAATTATGCATATCGCCAACATATAGGAAATCATTTCCATCAACATATTAATTGAGAATTCAATCTCAAACTAAATCATAATGAAATCATCAAGCACATGTTATAACATACAGCTTAAGCGAATCGTCAAGCACATGCATTTCATTCATATAATGAAATCATGCATATGGCTAACATGTAGGAAACCATTTACACCAGCATATTAATTGAGAAATCAATCTCAAACTAATTCATAACACCATTTAATTCAATACATACTAATACAAGCATTTATACAAACACTTAAACTACACACTTAAGTCTACATATAGTATGTCGACTCAAAGTGCGCATTTTGGCGAATCTCTTCGCCAAACTAATTATGCACGTATTCCTAACATTCTAACGAGACAATAAACCATGTCAATCACATCAGCAAAATATGCATGAAAACAGTACTTCCTACAAATGACTAAAATGCCCTAAATCTCATATTCTTTGCCGGTTTACGAAACAGGAAACGGACAGCATGTTGTACATGTCAAACGGTGTTGCCGTCGATAATCTACTATTAAACGACATTGAAAGCGTTGGAAACAGTCAATCAAAGCGTCTAAAATCCGCACCGTTTCCCTTTTAGGGGTGTGAACTCGAACGGAGCGTATACGCTTCGTCTACGGCGAATAGAGAACCTGATTTACGAGATCTATCAGCTACTTTGGTATTAAACCAAGGGAACACTAAATCAGTAACCTCTAGGGTATTTTTTAACTGAAAATGCGGAGAAATCACCGGCAAAGTGATTAAAGCGCTTGGCTTAACCACTTGCAGCACGTGGCACAAGCAGCAGGGAATTCTCTCCCACCTTCTCTCACAAACTCTCACCTTTTCTCTCTCCCAATCTAGGGATTTTGCAAATTCGGATGGGAGAGAGGAGTGAGGGTTTCAACCCCTTTTATAAGCTCAAATGTGCCCAAAATAGGCTCGGGTACAATGTATACTTGATGTATATCCAATTCGGGGCTGTTTCGGTCCAAAAGGATATTTCTGGTGGTCCCCTGGCCGAACGCGATCGGACTTAAGCTCATGCATACTGGATCTAGCATACACCAAGTTTTCAGTCCGGCAGGGTTCGCAGATCGCACGTGGCGGTCCAGTTTCAGTTCAGCGGTCACCACATGTAGATCAGGGCTGCAAGTCTCATGATATAAATAGAAATTTTTCCTGATCCGAGGGTGTAATTTGGCTGAATTCTGACGGTCAGAACGCTTAATACTGACGCGTCAAGTCGTGTGCCAGATTTGAATTTCAAATTCCAAATCCATCCCTATTCGCACTCTTTTCAGTCCGGGCTCAATGAAATAGCTTATGATTATCGGTTGGACTTGATTTTTGAAATAATTGTCAAGTCCAGCTAGGCGGTTCTAGCGATCTAAGATAGCAGGTATCGGACTTTCGACGCGCGGTCTAGATCCAATACAGATTTTCAAAGTGGTTCAGAGAACAAACCTGCTTAGAGTTTGATCCGAGGTTTTAGAGTATTATAGCACCATTGATTCTACAAGTTTTGGGCCTTGTAGAATGTATTTAAAGTGATCAGGGACTATTTCCCAGCTACTCTAGCGTTGCGCTAGCTAACTTATGCTTAGATTATAAAGGAATTAATCCTAAGTGGTTTCTTTGGCTATGGAATTGGGTTCTGAGCGATTTTCCCAGGTGTTTTAGTTGACCCATTGCCTAAGGACGTCAAATCCCAGATTGGCCAAAATCCGGGGTGTTACAATCTACCCCCCTTAAAACACAATTTCATCCCCGAAATTGGCGAAGGGTAAGGGGTACTTTTTCTAAGGAAGATTCAATTATATTTAATGACCTAACCGTACGCATAACCTAACTCAAATGTTTCGATCCTGGGCCAGTGGGGAAAAGGCTAACCACACTTCCGCTGCACCACTTTGATTGAACGGTAGCGTTGACTAACCTAACTGGATTGGACTCAATACGTTCTACCCCTCTTAAAACTTGGTTTTACTTAAGGTTGAAGAATCTTTGCATCGATCTGTATATCGGAACGAGGTGCAACTTAGGGGCTATTCTTGACCTAAAATGGAAACAACCTTTCTCTACATGATTTTCCTTACTAATGATGCGTTCTATGGCATTGGTACCTATGATCATAGAGATGAGCTTAATCTCTATTGTGATTGAATTCAGGGGCAGGTATGAGTTGGTGGTAAGATGTCTAATTCTCCACTGGCTTTAAGTCCTCGCCATTTTCCAAAGACAATGTGATCCTGTTTGGTTATAGGTGGTTGGGCCATCACAGAAGAAAGGTTGTGTAGTGGGTCTAAGCCGGATACGTTGAACCTTCTGTCTAATCAGGATAGAAAATACGTTGTATCAGTTCTTAATCAGAGTCGATGCCGATCCTCTGCTTGATCAGAGCATTAGATTCATTGGTAACCACTAGGATTAAGAAGTCGACTCAAACCGCGAATACATCGCTTACATGCAGTTCCTTTACTCTGCGTTCCCGAATGCAATAAGTCCTTGGGATCAATTCTAAGGGGTGTGTTAGTTTATTCTAAGTTCAATCTGAGGGATTTATAAATGTTCCCTGAGAGTGAATGGTTCTTTCCTATGGGCAACAACAGGAGTCTATGAGTCATAAGGGGATCTATCGAAGGAATAAGGTTCTACTTCAACCAAATCTATCCTACAATTCCTTAGCATATATAGGCTTTACACTATGTAAGGTAACTAGTAGGCTAGTCTGTAACTCTATAGCTATAATCCAAAGCCTAAGATAATACGGTAAATGGCTTTCCATACCATTTCTACTACAGGGAATTCTTCTATTGCTTAGGGTCAAGATTGTCTAAATAGAATTGGATTTCTTATGTCGTTAGACCCTTCAAATCTAGAAGTGCTAACTCTAGGACCAAAACGCCAAAGGCCTATGTGGCCAGCAGCGTTTAGTTGTATTAAATGGAACTGCATTCCTAATCCCATATTGGGATCGGAAGTGGCATGTTTGGTAGGAGGGTGGGGTGGGATAAAAACTAATTTGTAGGCTGAATTCCAAGAGTTACAATACTCCCAATCTAGGGACAATACCTTATAGCGAATGAAACGGCATGCATTCCATTCAACAAATTTTGGCTATATTAAGCCCAAACCACAACACAAACACATTTTCTACCTAACAACAACAAAACATAGAAATTTCAAAACGGTAATTAAACAAGCGAAGAACGTGGAGAAATGGGATGGGTAATCAGGTTTCCACGAGTCTGAGGATCAAATAAAAGGGACTTGAGAGAGAGGACGATGGAAAGGGAGGAAAAGGCTGAAACAGCCTTAACAATAGCTATGGAAAGCGAAGGAAATGTGGAGAAATTGTTGTCCAAATGGACAGAATGAAATCTAGGCATTGTAGAGGGATGCTTCAAGCTCCCCTAGGATGTATTTTCAAAAAGAAAAGAGAAGGAAAAATGGGAATGGAGCTCCTCACGATTTCAGCTCGTTTTGGGGGTTGTAAGAGCTCTAAACGACAAGATTTGTAAGAGGGAGGGCTGCAAATCACTACGGAGTGACGGAGTGGGACGTTTTCAACAGGAAATGGATTTGGGAGTGGTTTGGAACCACGGTTTTGGGAGAGGGCAGCTAGAAAACTCAAATGGAGCTAGGGATGGGGCTGTTTGTGAAGGAAGTACCTCTTTTTGGGGTTTTCTTTGGTCGAACCTTACATGGAGGGGGTACACTACCCAAAATAGGGCGTGCGCCCAAAAATCACATCAAGTGGGCCCCACCGGACGGCGATGCATCGCCGACCATCCGGTGATCTGGTTGGTGGGACCACATGGGTCTGGTCCCCCATGGTCCAGGGATCCTAAAAAGGTATGGTCCCAACCTTAGTTCATTGTATATTGACCTATATTGGCCCAAACATGAGTTCGGGGCTTTTCGGGGCCAGTCTGTAAACCCGAATACAAAACCCTATCATGCAACATATGATTTTAGGGTAGAAGGAGCTATTACATCCATCTAGCCCATTATTCGCTAAAGAAAGTGAAGTTAGAATGGCCTTATGACCATGTTTCATGAAATTTTACTATTCACTATAAAATTTTATGAAAGTATGATTTTATGCTATTTTCACATTAGGATTGATGCCTAACATGAAAAGGATAAGAGAAAATTGAAGATTAGAGTGGTGAGAGAAAGAATTTTGAAGATTTGAGGTGAAACGGGGTTTTTAAGCCCTGGTGATTGAATACAGGGGTTGTGGTTGTCCCATAGCCCAAGGATTCACATTTATGGCTTTAGAATCGTTCAATAATGTCTCAAACCACTTACCTACAACCTAGGAGCTACTCAGGTCGCTTCATGCGACCCAAGATGCGTTACGGATTCGATCGCGCGATCGATATGAAAAGTCTTCGCCTATTGGCGAATCTGCGATCCTAAAAGAGTTTCTAGACCCTTCTCGCACCCACCTAAGTCAAAGGAAGTGACAACGTATATCGCATGACCATAACTCAGGCCCGGTTTAATCCAAATCATGCTCTGATACCATCTGTAACATCCCGAAAATCGGGAGTCGAGTAAAAACCCAACTCCCAAGTTCCAAAATATTATTTATGCAACATAGATATGTATGATTGAATGTTGTCTGTGTTAATGTATGAAACATGAGTAGGATTATGCCAGAACAACATATCATACTCTAGAGACAGTTAAATTAACCAGCGAAAGTCTGTGATAGTATGTATAACATATATATACTGTTGTGTGTCTCTTGAGTGTGAACATGTTACCAGGTTAAATATATACATGTATACCTCAAAATAGAAAGAAAGCATATACATGAGTGCTCTGAAGATATAAAATGACAAGTGTCAAGGCATCTAATCAACCTCCCTGTAATCCCGTCGATCAAAACACGCATAAAGGAGGGATCCTCCTCATCATCAACATCATCAAGTCCGGCTCCGCCTCGCAGGCCACGCCATCATTTGCAATCATAAAAAGGTCTGGTGGGTGTCCAGGAACACCGTCCCGTAACGTGGGAGTGAGTAGCTAACTCAATGGAATAATAGAGCAAGGATTAACATGTTCTCAAATCAATCATGCGATAATAGTAAAGCAGTAAATCAAACAATCCTAAAACTGTTGTTAATGCAATATGACATGACGTGATGTATGCCCTCACCGACAATCTCCCTCATACGGCACCATCTTACGACCGCGGCTTGCAATCGACCCTCAAGTGCTCCACATCTTCCAGGCACATGCAATGGTATGGTGATATGATTTTCGAGTTATTATTAGTCCATTCAAACAGCAAGATTGGGAAACTAAGGTACTTCCCTTATATCAATCCCATCACAGATCCTGTCTAGGGTCGTCACTCCTAGTAATCTCATACGAGGTATATTTTGTAGGTCGCTGCAAGGGCTGCCAGGGCTGTTGCACGCACTCGTTGCTCTGCTCCCCCATCACCTTATCAATACAGGCCTACTGTACTCTACTGCTACTGAAGGGTCGTCGCCTCCCGTAGACTCAGAATACGCTCGCGGTCACTACAAAGGACTCGTCGCCTGATCAGTGTAGGCCGACAGCAAGAATATAGTGTCCCATACCACCATAATCTGCTCACGAGACTAGGTGCTCACTGGTCACTACGGGAAGGTTTGTGACCCCAGCGTAGGCCGACAGCTCGACCACGGTGTCCCATACCACCATGCCCGGCTCATGAGTCTTCTTGGATCTAGGTACCATGGTTAACAGGGTTTACAATGGTAAGTTCAGTACCCTAGGTTCAAGCAGTTATGACTCATGCAGGGTGAACATACAACGGCCAATCGGGTTACTTGACGGGCTCGACTAGCATGATCGCATCTCAAGTTGAACGACATGAAGTGCGTAAAACACTTCGTGTGGCCTAACCACTGCCGCCAACTCCAAAACACGGCTCGCGTTCATCGACTCGTCGTTCGTGGCAAAGATAAGCCAACCACGAATTCGCTCGGTTACCGACTGCCTAGACTAAGTATAGTCCCAAACACATATGAATCCACATCAGCAATCATGTGAGAGTATTGGAAATGAAACACAACCATGTGAGCATGTTAACACATGTTATATCGTACAAATTAAGTAAATCATCTGACACATGCCTTTCATACATATAATGAAATTATGCATATCGCCAACATATAGGAAATCATTTCCATCAGCATATTAATTGAGAATTCAATCTCAAACTAAATCATAATGAAATCATCAAGCACATGTTATAACATACAGCTTAAGTGAATCGTCAAGCACGTGCATTTCATTCATATAATGAAATCATGCATATGGCTAACATGTAGGAAACCATTTACACCAGCATATTAATTGAGAAATCAATCTCAAACTAATTCATAACACCATTTAATTCAATACATACTAATACAAGCATTTATACAAACACTTAAACTACACACTTAAGTCCACATATAGTATGTCGACTCAAAGTGCGCATTTTGACGAATCTCTTCGCCAAACTAATTATGCACGTATTCCTAACATTCTAACGTGACAATAAACCATGTCAATCACATCAGCAAAATATGCATGAAAACAGTACTTCCTACAAATGACTAAAATGCCCTAAATCTCATATTCTTTGCCGGTTTACGAAACAGGAAACGGACAGCATGTTGTACATGTCAAACAGCGTTGCCGTCAATAATCTACTATTAAACGACATTGAAAGCATTGGAAACAGTCAATCAAAGCGTCTAAAATCTGCACCGTTTCCCTTTTAGGGGTGTGAACTCAAACGTTTCGTATACGCTTCGTCTACGGCGAATAGAGAACCTGATTTACGAGATCTATCAGCTACTTTGCTATTAAACCAAGGGAACACTAAATCAGCAACTTCTAGGGTATTTTTTTACCTGAAAATGCGGAGAAATCACCGGCAAAGTGATTAGAGCGCGTGGCTTAACCACTTGCAGCACGTGGCACAAGCAGTAGGGAATTCTCTCCCACATTCTCTCACAAACTCTCACCTTTTCTCTCTCCCAATCTAGGAATTTTGCAAATTCGGATGGGAGAGAGGAGTGAGGGTTTCAACCCCTTTTATAAGCTCAAATGTGCCCAAAATAGGCTCGGATACAATGTATACTTGATGTATATCCAATTCGGGGCTGTTTCGATCCAAAAGGACATTTCTGGTGGTCCCCTGGCCGAACGCGATCGGACTTAAGCTCATGCATACTGGATCTGGCATACACCAAGTTTTCAGTCCGGCAGGGTTCGCAGATCGCACGTGGCGGTCCAGTGTCAGGTCAGCGGTCACCGCACGTAGATTAGGGCTGCAAGTCTCATGATATAAAATAAAATTTTTTTTTTGATCCGAGGGTGTAATTTGGCTGAATTCTGATGGTCAGAACGCTTAATACTGACGCGTCAAGTCGTGTGCTAGATTTGAATTTCAAATTCCAAATCTATCCCTATTCGCACTCTCTTCAGTCCGGACTCAATGAAATAGCCTGTGATTATCGGTTGGACTTGATTTTTGAAATGATTGTCAAGTCCAGCTAGGCGGTTCTAACGGTCTAAGATAGTAGGTATCGGACTTTCGACGCGCGGTCTAGATCCAATACAGGTTTTCAAAGTGGTCCAGAGAACAAACCTGCTTAGAGTTTGATCCGAGGTTTTAAAGTATTATAGCACCATTGATTCTACAAGTTTTGGGCCTTGTAAAACGTATTTAAAGTGATCAGGGACTATTTTCCAGCTACTCTAGCGTTGCGCTAGCTAACTTATGCTTAAATTCTAAAGGAATTAATCCTAAGTAGTTTCTTTGGTTATGGAATTGGGTTCTGAGCGATTTTCCCAGGTGTTTTAGTTGACCCATTGCCTAAGGACGTCAAATCCCAGATTGGCCAAAATCTGGGGTGTTACAATGGGTGTTGTACTTTGACTAGTGATGTGATTGATTTGAAAGGTTCTCTTGGGTTTGCAAATGTGCAGCATTTTTTTGAAATAGACGCGGGTCCACATCTCCTGACCTTGTTATCGCCTTGGCACGTAAGATGCCACATCAGAACCGCGGTGACGGTGTGGTCGTTAGGGTACAAGTCTTGGATCGAGCTAACTTGGGTTGACAGGGTACGACTCAGGGATGCACTTAAATACTATCTACTTGTCGTGGGTCATCGAAATTCGATTGGAAGACCACGGAAGCCTATGGAATGATACGGTCTAGGATATGGGCCTCACAATCAAGATGTAATTTATTTATATTTAACAAGTAATATTTTTAGCTATTTTCGTATGTTATTAGTATGGAACATGACATGATGTAGGTTAAGTTTTTATCATGTAATTGACAAAGCCGGAGATTGTTAGTACAGTAATTTGTGCATCTTGTTTGTTAATCACGTGAGTTTGTGTGTCATGTAGTCAGTTGAGCCCTTGAAAGCTGAAGATTGAAGACACGATAGGGCATGATCATCAATGAGTAAAGAATATGTAAATGAGGTACCTTGGTGACCCTAACCCTTAACCTAAAATAACCCCTTGAACTTCTAGATGATCCTTAGACTTATAAGTAAACCTGATGATCATCCCTTAGACTTAAAAGCATAATTGGAACATGATAAGTAAGGTTATAAGTAGAGGTGTACACGAACCAAGCTAGCTCAGTTAGCTTGTTCGACTCAACTCGAAAAAGCTCAATTCGACTCGGTTCGAAGCTGAGTTCGAGCCGAATCGAGTTAATTTTTTGATCTTGAAAATGAGTACAAGCTGGCCCCAGCTCGACTTAACTCAGATCGAACCTAGCTCAAATCGAACTCGAATCGAACTAGTTCGGTGACTCGATTACTTTGATATTGATGTTGCTCACTAAGTGTTTGATGAAATGACTTAAAGAAGTGTGGCTGGTAGCAAGGAAGGTATGTATATGAAACCAACACCCTTTTTTTCTTATTTTTTATGTTGCTTAGAAGGTTTTGATAAAATACCTGTAAAACCATTGCTGCTATCTCAAATACAATGAGATTTTGAACAGTCTAGGTGTTTGTGAAAATGCTGCAATGGTGAACTCGACTCGATCTTGGCTTGAACTCAGCTCGAACTGGCCTGAATCGAGCCAAGTTGGCTAGTCAGGCTTGAGGACCAAGCCGAGACGAGTTCGAGCTAAGGTTAGCTAGTGGTTGAGCCAAGTTGAGCCGAGGCCAGCTCGACTCGGTTCGACTCGATGTACACCCCTAATTATAAAGGGTGTAAAGTTGTGAGATCGTATGCCCAAAATAACAGACTTTCGAGTGGTGCTCAATCTCATCGAGCAGACTTCGAGGGGTCTTTGTTGACATCTGTTGAGGGTCAAATATTGCACATTATCCCCCATTTATATCTTAGTTTTATGAACATGATATTACATAATGTCCTATTTTACTCATGCTTGTGTTGCAAGGTGAATTTAAGAGCATGGATTAGAAAAGGTGCTAAAAGCGTGAAATTAATGCTCAAAGATCTCTAAGGCAAGGGATGGATCTTATGAGACCGAAATTGAAGAATTTACATGTCAAAGATCCAAGGAAACCAAGTGATGAAGAAAGAGAATCGAAAATTTGAAGTCAAGAAAAGGAATCCTGAAAATTATTATGAAAATAGATTTCGGGACCAAAAAAGTCTAATTCTAGAAAACTACCAAAATCACCTTCAATCATATCGGAAGACCTTCGATGCATCAAAGATCATATCGAAGGTACTTAGATGTATCGAAGGTGAAATAAAAAATTACAAGATTTTTAAGCCAAACTTGCTTGACAGTTCTGGACCATTTTTGATGCTATTAAAAGACCTTTGATGCATCAAAGCTTATATTGAATATCATATCAAAAGACCTTCAATGCATCGAAGCTGATATGTAGACTGCGTAAATTTAAAGCGGTTTCTAGATTCTTCCAAGTCGGTGCATAAGGAGGTGTTACAAAACTATAAATAGGAGTTTTCAGGGCATCCTTAGGCATCATTTAGGGTTTGGAGGTGCAAAGTACAAGAGTGAAGAGCCATCGTCAAGCATTTTTCTTCCTTTTCCTTTGTAACACCCTGAAAATCGGGGGTCGTGTATAAACTCAACTCCCGAGTTCCAGACCGTCACTTATGCAACAAAAATAGTTATGATTCAATGTTGTTTGATTTAAAGCATTCACATGAGTAAAAGTATACCAAAACTACAATTCATACTTCAGATCCAGTGATAAAAGCAAGCGGAAGACTAAACAACGTATATATCACTGTATATAAAAAAAAAACAAAGTAATCTCATCTGTCTCCAAAGTATGACTACATCTCTGAGTCTCATGTACATATACATATCAAAAGAATAATGTTCAAAAAGAAAGTCCCACTGATGCCCCCTCGATCCAGGTCGCCTACGGGAAGCCGTCATGATACTACATATACGAGAACTCATCCTGGTCCTCGTCGATCTCTGGCTCCACCTCCTGGATCTCGTCCTCACCTGCAGCTACAACAGGGTCTGGTGGGTGTTGCAAACACCATCCCGTAACGTGGGAATGAGTGATCAACTCAGTGGAATCATAAAGCAAAGATTAGCATGTTCACAATTCAATCACGCGATAATAGTAAAGCAGTAAATCAGACATTCCTAATACTGTTGTTAATGCAAGATGATATGACGTGATGTATGCCCTCACCGACGATCACCCTCATGCGGCAACATCTTACGACCGCGGCATGCCACACTCCCTAGAGTGCTCCACATCTTCCAGGCACATGCAATGCTATGGTGATATGAATTCCAAGTTGTTATTAGTCCATTCAAACAGCAGGATTGGGAAACTAAGGTACTTCCCTTGTATCAATCCCAACACAGATCCTGTCTAGGGTCGTCACTCCTAGTAATCTCATACGATGTATATTTCGTAGGTCACTGCAAGGGCTGCCAGGGCTGTTGCTCGCACTCGTTGCACTGCTCCCCCATCACCTTATCAATACAGGCCTACCGTACTCTACTGCAACGGAAGGGTCGTCGCCTCCCGTGGACTCAGAATACGCTCGCGGTCACTACAAAGGGCTCGTCGCCTGATCAGTGTAGGCCGACAGCTAGAATATAGTGTCCCATACCACCATAATCTGCTCACGAGTTTAGGTGCTCACTGGTCACTACGGGGAGGTTTGTGGCCCCAGCGTAGGCCGACAGCTCGACCACGGTGTCCCATACCACCATGCCCGGCTCATGAGTCTTCGTGGATCAAGGTACCACGGTTAACAGGGTTTACAATGGTAAGTTCAGTACCCTAGGTTCAAGCAGTTATGATACATACAAGGTGAACATACATCAGCCAGTCGGGTTACTTGACGTGCTCGACTAGCGCGATCGCATCTCAAGTCGAACGACATGAAGTGCGTAAAACACTTCACGTGGCCTAACCACTGCCGCCAACTCTCAACACGAATCACGTTCATCGACGCGTCGTTCGTGGCTATGACCAGTCAGCCACGAATTCGCTCGGTTACCGACTGCCTGGACTAAGTCTAGTCCCACACATCTATGGAATCATATTAACACGATATGCAAAGGTATTGGAATTGAAATACATCATGTGAGCATGTTAACACATGTTATAACATTCAACTTAAGCAAATCTTCAAGGCATACTTTCTATGCATGTAATGCAATCATGCATAAGGTAAACATGTAGGAAATCATTTAGGTCAGCATATTAATCATGAAATCAATCTCAAACTACTACATAACATCATTTAATTCAATACATACTAATACAAGCATTTATACAAACACATACACTACACACTTAAGTCCACATATAGTATGTCGACCCAAAGCGCGCAACTTGGCGAATCTCTTTGCCAAACTGATTATGCAAGCATTCCTAACTCCCTAATGCGGCGACAAACCATGTCAATCACGTCAGCAAAATATGCATGTAGACCGTACTTCCTACAAATGACTAAAATGCCCTAAATCTCATATTCTTCGTTAATTTACGAAACAGGAAACGGAGAGCATGTTGTACATGTCAAACGGCGATGCCGTCGATAATCTACTATTAAACGACATTGAAAGCGTTGTAAACCGTCAATCAAAGCGTCTAAAATCCTCACCTAGTCTCTTACGGTTGCAGGATTTTGAACGGAGCGTGTATGCTTCGTCTACGGCGGTAGGAAAGCCTGATTTATGGAATACGTTAGCTAACATGTTAAGCGTCTAAGCAAACCCTAAATCAACAAGTTTTTGGGGTTATTCTATACCTGAAAAAGGGGAGAAATCACCAGCCAGGTGATTGGAAGGAAGTGCTGAAGCAGCAACTGTCAGGGCTCGGAAGCGGGCAAATTCTCTTCTTCTCTTTCTCTCAAACTCTCTCTCCTTTTTTTTCTCTAGGGTTGCAAATTTCGGATGGAAGGGAGAAATGAGGGTTTCAACCCCTTTTATAAGCTTAAAATTGCCGAAAATAGGCTCCGGGACGAAGTTTACTTGATGCCTATCCATTTCGGGGCCGTTTCGGTCCAAAAACTACTTTCTGGTGGTCCCCTGGTCGATTGCGATCAGACTTAAGCTCATGGGTACCAGATGTACCTCGTATTAAGTTTTCAGTCTGGCAGGGTTCGCAGATCGCACGTGGCGGACCAGTTTCAGTTCAGCGGTCACCGCACATAGATCAGGGCTGAAAGTCTCATGATAATAAATAGAAATTTTTCCTGATCCGAGGGTGTAATCTGGATGAATTCTGACGGTCAGAACGCTTAATACTGACGCGTCAAGTCGTGTGCCAGATTTGAATTTGAAATTCCAAATTCGTCCCTATTCGCGGTCGCTTCAGTCCGGGTTCAACGAAATAGTCTGTGATTATCGGTTTGACTTGATTTTCGAGATGATTGTCAAGTCCAGCTGGGCGGTTCTAACGGTCTAAGATAGGAGGTATCGGAC
Source organism: Magnolia kwangsiensis (assembly GCA_037074715.1). Taxonomy (NCBI): domain Eukaryota; kingdom Viridiplantae; phylum Streptophyta; class Magnoliopsida; order Magnoliales; family Magnoliaceae; genus Magnolia; species Magnolia kwangsiensis. Next base: position 107,417,316 of record CM073573.1, on the reverse strand, counting down.
CTTCAACGCGCGGTCTAAATCCAATACAAAAGTTCAACGTGGTCCAGAGGACAAACCCGCTTAGAGTTTGATCCGAGGTTATAGAGTATTGTAGAGTTGTTTGTTCTACTCGATTTGGGTCTTGCAGAACGTATTTAAAGTGATCAGGGACTATTTCCCAGCTACTCTAGCGTTGCGCTAGCTAACTTACGCTTAATTTCCATGAAAATTATTTCTACGCGATTTCGGGTCGAGTTGGTACTCGTGCCCAAGTACGGATTTTTCACGGGCGTTACAATCTACCCCCCCTTAACAAATAATTTCGTCCTTGAAATTTGTACCTTTTCGTACTCCTTGAGAAGCTGTGGGTAGTTCTTTCTGATCTCGGCTTCGGTCTCCCAAGTAGCCTCCTCCTCAGTATGATGCGTCCATAGTACCTTCACAAGGGGAATCACCTTGCTACGCAGTACTTGCTCCTTCCTGTCTAAGATGCGTGTCGGTCGCAGGATATAAGTAACATCATCTCCTAACTGCACCTGCTCCCATCTGATGATATGAGAAGGATCAGCAACGTACTTCTTCAGCATAGAAACATGAAATACGTTGTGGACGCTCGCGAGGGGCGTGGGTAAAGCCAATCGGTAAGCCACTGCTCCCACACGATCGAGGATCTTGAATGGACCAATGAATCGCGGTGCCAGCTTCCCCTTTTTCCCGAACCGAAGGACTCCCTTCATAGGGGAAACTCGTAAAAACACGTGATCCCCGACTGTGAACTCAAGTGGCCGTCGTCTCGTATCGGCGTAGCTCTTCTGTCTGCTCTGCGCTGTAAGAAGTCGACGTCGAATAATATCGATCTTCTCTGACGTCGCCTGCACCAACTCTGGGCCGATCAAGCTACGCTCACCGACCTCTAACCAGCAATGCGGTGCGCGACAAGGTCCCCCATACAGCGCCTCATAAGGTGCCATGCCGATACTCGCCTGGAAGCTATTATTGTACGCAAACTCCGCATATGCAAGACAGTCATCCCAACTGTCCTTGAAGTTCAATGCGCAAGCTCGCAACATGTCCTCCAGGATCTGGTTCACTCGCTCTGTCTGTCCGTCCGTCTGTGGGTGGAAGGCAGTACTGAACTTCAACTTCACACCCATAGCCTCCTGAATGCGAGTCCAGAAATTAGAAGTGAACCGCGTGTCTCTGTCCGACACGATCTCCAACGGAACTCCATGCAGACGCACAATCTCTCGGATATACAATCTAGCCAGCTCGTCTGCAGAGTTCGTAACTCTGATCGGTAGGAAGTGCGCCGACTTCATCAATCGGTCGACGATCACCCTAATGGAATCATGCCCCTTCCTCGTCTTCGGCAACCCAGAAATGAAGTCCATGGAAATGAAATCCCACTTCCACTCTGCAATCGGCATAGGCTGCAAAAGTCCAGGTGGTCGGCGATGCTCTGCCTTCACCTGCTGACAAGTGAGACAACGGGACACGAACTCAGCTATGTGGGTCTTCATACCTTCCCACCAATACGTCCTCTTCACGTCACGATACATCTTTGTACTTCCTGGATGCATCGCGAGTCTAGTAGAATGCGCAGCCTTGAGAATCTCTCGTCTCAAGTGTGGGACATCTGGGACGCATAGGCGGCCACGGTAACGTAAGCCCCCATCCATACCAACTCGCCAGTCGACGTCAGCATCATCACTGGCCTGCTCTCGAAGCTCAGTAAGATGCGCGTCGTCCCTCTGCGCCTCGATGACTAGGTCATCGATCTGAGATCGCACCTGTACATATGCGATGAACTCAAACGGCTCCTCTACGGTGAGTTTCTGCTCAAAGTCTCGCAAAAACTCAACCATATCCCACTCGGCAACCATCAGCGGAGCCGCAAACTCTATAGCCTTCTTGCGGCTCAACGCATCAGCCACAAGGTTCGCCTTCCCAGGATGGTAAGAGACTTCAAACTTGAAGTCCTTCAGCGTCTCCATCCATCGCTGCTGCCTCATATTCAAGTCTCGCTGAGTGAATATGTACTTGAGGCTCTTGTGGTCGCAAAAGAGCTCGAACTCCTCTCCGTAGAGGTAATGTCTCCAGAGTCTCAGTGCGAATATAACGGCTGCCAACTCTAGGTCGTGTGTAGGGTAATTCTCCTCGTGCTTCCTTAATTGTCTCGAGGCATACGAAATTACCCTGTCCCTCTGCATAAGGACACAACCCAAACCAACGCTAGACGCGTCAGTGTATATAGTGTATCTAACCCCTTGCTCTGGCAATACTAGCACAGGGGCGGACGTAAGTCTGTCCTTCAGCTCCTGAAAAGCTGACTCCGCCTTATCATTCCAAGCGAACTCCACGTCCTTCCGTGTCAACTGAGATAAGGGTCTCGCGATCTTCGAGAAGTCCTGAATGAAGCGCCGATAGTATCCAGCGAGACCCAAGAAACTCCTCACCTCAGTGACAGAACCAGGCTGCTCCCAGTCCTGCACCGCAGCTACCTTAGACAGGTCAACTGCCATGCCATCCTTGGACACCACGTGTCCCAAAAACTTCACCTCCTGCTTCCAGAAGTCGCACTTCTTATACTGTGCGAACAACTGATGTCGTCTGAGCGTATCAAGGACCAAACGCAAGTGCTCCTCATGCTCCTCTCGACTCCTAGAGTATACCAAAATGTCGTCGATGAAGACAACGACGAATCGATAGAGGAAAGGCCGAAATACCCGGTTCATCAGATCCATGAACACGGCCGGTGCGTTCGTGAGACCGAACGACATCACGAGGAACTCGTAGTGGCCAAAACTGGTCCTGAATGCTGTCTTCTGCACGTCCTCATCTCTGACGCGCAGCTGATGATAACCTGACTGAAGATCAATCTTCGAGAAGTACTGCGCTCCTCTCAACTGATCAAACAAGTCATCGATCCTGGGCAAAGGGTACTTGTTCTTCACCGTGAGCTGGTTCAGCCTGCGATAATCAATACACAATCGCAGCGAACCATCCTTCTTCTTCACGAACAAGACCGGTGCTCCCCAAGGAGACACGCTAGGCCGTATAAGGCCAAGCTCTAGCAGACCATCAATCTGCGTCCTCAACTCCTCCATCTCACATGGTGCCATGCGATACGTCGGCAGTGAGACGGGTGTAGAACCAGGAACCAGATCGATAGTGAAATCGATCTCACGTCGGGGCGGCAAACCAGCGATCTTCCTGAACAGATCCCCGAACTCAGAAACAACTGGCGTCTGCTCAAGTACCTGGGCACCAGCGTCGCGTAATAGAGTGGCGTAGCTAAGAATGCGGAAAGGAAGATTTACCCGCACTGAAAATGTGAAGGATGCACCCTCAGGCTCGTACGCTGTGACTATACGAGTCTCGCAGTCAATCTCGGCTCTCGCTGCAGTCAACCAATCCATGCCAAGAATGACGTCGAGATAAACGAGCGAGGGATCGACGACCAGATCAAGAGTCATCGTCCTGCCTCCCAGATCAACCAAACAACCCTCACACATCTGGGTGACATCCGAAAAATCTCCATGAGCTGCAAAGACTCGCACGCTATCCATAGTGATAGTCTGTAACCCGAGACGTCTGACTACGGCACGCGATATCAAAGAAATCGTGGAACCAGTGTCCACCATGACAAGAACAGGAGTACCTCCGATATTGGCCGTGACCTCAAAGGCTGAATGCTGGAAAGTCGGCGTCGTAGCTGCCTCAGCGGTCAATGCATGAACTCGAGCCTGCTGTGGCCGGTTCGGCCGCTGTGTCAAGGGCCGTGGAGGCTGTCGAATCTGCGATACCGTAGGTCTGAAAGAAGGATGCGCAGGAGCTGACCGTATAGGTGGTGCTGATATCGCCTGTGGACGTACACGATCAATCTTCTGCGGCGGCGAGAACCCACTGTCCCGCATCCTGGAAAAGCAACTCTGCGCCACGTGGCCCGTCCTCCCACAGTATGTACATGACAAATCAGGGCTCCGAAACGGTGGTACAGGCACCGTGGTCCTGGTAGGAGGATCAAAGCGAGGCCTCTTGCCCGTGAAGGGCCTGTCTGGCAAATCCGGTCGCGGCCTAGAAGTAGTCGGGCCTCGAGATCGCGCAAGTCGATCCACGTCCTGCTCTGCCCGCATGGACATGTGAACCAACTCCGCATAGGAAGGAAAACTGACACAGCACATTTTCGACCGAATATCCGGTCGCAAGCCCTCCAAAAAGCGCCGTATGCGCATCTGCTCATCAGCTAGAATCGTCGGGACGTACCTGCCCAACTCTGTGAACCGATGCTCATACTCGGTAACTGTCATCGCTGCCTGCCTGAGACGGAGAAACTCATTCTCCCTCTCGTGCCTGTAGGTCTGGGGATAATACTTCTCATGGAAGCGGAACTCAAATGCTGCCCACGTCCATACGAAATCTGCGGCAACAGTCCGCAATATGCTATCCCACCACATACTGGCCTCTCTCTCAAACAGGAAGGTAGCCAGCTCTACCTGATCAGCCTCGGTACAGTGTAACATCCGTAGAATCTTCGACACTCGGTCGAGCCAGAACTCAGCCTCCTCGGGTCTGTGAGAACCCGTGAAAGTAGGAGGCCGCAAGCGCTGAAATCGCTCCAGAAGGCCCCGTGTGTCGGCAGGATTCCCCGCAGGGAAAGCAGGCTGCGCAGGATGGGCCATGCCCTCATCCTGGGCGTAAGTATAGGCATCCTCAGCTGGATGCGCAGGTGGTACAGGTGGAGTAGATGTAGTCGCACCCCCACCCTGGGCTAAAGTCCCAACTATGGTGGTCAGAAGCTGCTGCTGCTGTAGCATCATAGCCATCATCTGCTCGAATCTGTCAGGGGGTGGAGCAGGCTGTGGCGGATGAGGTGCGGAAGTAGATGCGCGCTGTGGCTCTCTAACTGATGGTGTAAATGGCGGTGGTCCATCTGTAGGACCAACAGCAGGCTGAGACGATCGAACCGTCTCAGGAATCGGGCCCACAGCAGGGTCCGGACGAGTGCCAGACTGAGAGGGAGTCTGATCCATCTGCTCTGACAATGAAAGCCGAACCGCGCTCCTCGTAGTCTTAGGTGGCATTCCCTATATTCAAAATAGGATGCAACCTTGTCAATCTCAATTGCACAAATACACCACAATCATTCACTTAAAGAGTCAAAGGCATTCCATGCATTTCAATTAATCAAAATTGTCACCATACAAGGGATATATCCTTACAAGCATCATGACTAGAATTACATGGAAAGTAAGACAGTTAAGCAACAGCAACATAAGCAAAGCATTAGCCCTAATAGGCTTTACACACATAAAACAGGAAATGGCTAACTACTAATAACAAAATCAAGATCGCATCGCTAGTCGGAGTCTGGTGACGGAGGAGGAGCACCCTTATCCTGTAAGCAACACAGGATTGCCTTCAAGGTGCGAGTCACTTTACCAAACTTCTTCTTTGTAACGGCCTTGGCATCAGCGACTTCTGCTCGAAGTTCTTGCACTTCCCTTCGCAAAGCGGTCTGACTCTCCTCCATCCGAGTAATGCGATCGTCGATAGTAGTCTGCGCAGAAGGAGGAGGGCTCTCATCAGTATCCTGAGCCTCCTCTTCTGCTTCTTCCTGAGCTTCTTCCTGAACCTCTGCTCTAGGTTCTTCTTTGCTTTGATCTTCCTCTTCATCAAAGTCATCCCCACTATCCCTTTCAAGTTGATTTTCACGGTATTGCGACCCAATCTTCATCTTGACCATTGTCGACTCATCGATGGTGTGAATCGATACCGGCAATTCGGGCCCAAGTCTATAGGCAAACTCAAGCGCAATCTTACAAATGAGTCGGCCAAAGGGAAGCGATTCGGATGTTCTTCTCGACCTGGCTATGAGAACTATCTGCCGTAAGATGAAAGTGGCCATACATACGTTCTCTCCCTGGGCCACCAGAAATAAGAAATTGACCATAAGACGTGTACATTCAATGCGGTTCGTCGACCTAGGATAAACATTGAACGTGCAGATATGATGCAGCAGGCGCAAATCCTCAGACATGTACGTCGCCTTGAGGCTATTATTAGGCTGCCATGGAACCAACTTACCGCACAGAAACCTGGTGCGGCGATCTCGTTCACGTTTAGTCCTCAAATTCTTCTCACTTGGATGCACATCACCTAGAGGCACGTTGAGAAGTCGCGCAATCAACCGAACGTCGATGGTAACCATCCGATCTCTACCAAAAGGGATTTTGAACTGCAAAGGCTCTAAGGTAGGATTCTGGATGCTAGCATAGAAGGCACGAACGGTGCTCACATTAGCACGAGCGCGAGCTTCAAAGATCGGTCCCCAGTGCGCAGCTTCAATGCGTTCGAACAATAGATATTCGCCGAACAATCGTCCATCTACGTCCGCCTCAAATAACACTCTACGATCAGTGTATTCGCCATGCGGCATCTCTGATAAAATGGTTCGTCCAAGGTGTGCATGGGGATCCAAATCCCGCTTTGTACGGCACTCTAGGACTACAGCTGGACCTGCGGCGGTGCTTGAACTTGCGACACCACCCCGCGGTCTTCTCGATCGAGCAGGGCGGCTCGGCCCAGCCTTGTCTGTCGCAGTTTTCCTCTTACCCATCAAAGATATTGTAACACCCTGAAAATCGGGGGTCGTGTATAAACTCAAATTCCGGGGTTCCAGACCGTCACTTATGCAACAAAAATGGTTATGATTCAATGTTGTCTGATTTAAAGCATTCACATGAGTAAAAGTATACCAAAACTGCAATTCATACTTCAGATCCAGTGATAAAAGCAAGCGGAAGACTAAACAATATATATATCACTGTATGGAAAAACAAAGTAATCTCAGCTGTCTCCAAAGTATGACTACATCTCTGAGTCTCATATACATGTAAATAAACAAAAGAATAAGTTCAAAATAGTCCCACTGAAGTCCCCCTCGATCCAGGTCACCTACGGGAAGCCGTCGTGATACTGCATATACGAGAACTCATCCTGGTCCTCGTCAATCTCCGGCTCCACCTCCTGGATCTCGTCCTCACCTGCAGCTACAACAGGGTCTGGTGGGTGTTGCAAACACCATCCCGTAACGTGGGAATGAGTGATCAACTCAGTGGAATCATAGAGCAAAGATTAGCATGTTCACAATTCAATCACGCGATAATAGTAAAGCAATAAATCAGACAATCCTAATACTGTTGTTAATGCAAGATGATATGATGTGATGTATGCCCTCACCGACGATCACCCTCATGCGGCAACATCTTACGACCGCGGCATGCCACACTCCCTAGAGTGCTCCACATCTTCCAGGCACATGCAATGCTATGGTGATATGATTACCAAGTTGTTATTAGTCCATTCAAATAGCAGGATTGGGAAACTAAGGTACTTCCCTTGTATCAATCCCAACACGGATCCTGTCTAGGGTCGTCACTCCTAGTAATCTCATACGATGTACATTTCGTAGGTCACTGCAAGGGCTGCCAGGGCTGTTGCTCGCACTCGTTGCACCGCTCCCCCATCACCTTATCAATACAGGCCTACTGTACTCTACTGCACGGAAGGGTCGTCGCCTCCCGTGGACTCAGAATACGCTCGCGGTCACTACAAAGGGCTCGTCGCCTGATCAGTGTAGGCCGACAGCTAGAATATAGTGTCCCATACCACCATAATCTGCTCACGAGTCAAGGTGCTCACTGGTCACTACGGGGAGGTTTGTGGCCCCAGCGTAGGCCGACAGCTCGACCACGGTGTCCCATACCACCATGCCCGGCTCATGAGTCTTCGTGGATCAAGGTACCACGGTTAATAGGGTTTACAATGGTAAGTTCAGTACCCTAGGTTCAAGCAGTTATGATACATACAAGGTGAACAAACATCGGCCAGTCGGGTTACTTGACGGGCTCGACTAGTGCGATCGCATCTCGAGTTAAACGACATGAAGTGCGTAAAACACTTCGCGTGGCCTAACCACTGCCGCCAACTCTCAACACGAATCACGTTCATCGACGCGTCGTTCGTGGCTATGACCAGTCAGCCACGAATTCGCTCGGTTACCGACTGCCTGGACTAGGTCAAGTCCCACACATCTATGGAATTTCATTAACATTATATACCAAGGTATTGGAATCGAAATACATCATGTGAGCATGTTAGCACATGTTAAAACATTCAACTTAAGCAAATCTTCAAGGCATACTTCCCATGTATATTCAACTTAAGCAAATCTTCAAGGCGTACTTTCTATGCATGTAGTGTAATCATGCATAAGGTAAGCATGTAGGAAATCATTTAGGTCAGCATATTAATCATGAAATCAATCTCAATCTACTACATAACATCATTTAATTCAATACATAATAATACAAACATTTATACAAACACATACACTACACACTTAAGTCCACATATAGTATGTCGACCCAACGTGCGCAACTTGGCGAATCTCTTCGCCAAACTGATTATGCAAGCATTCCTAACTCTCTAATGCAGCGACAAATCTTGCCAATCACGTCAGCAAAATATGCATGGAGACCGTACTTCCTACAAATGACTAAAATGCCCTAAATCTCATATTCTTCGTTAATTTACGAAACAGGAAACAGAGAGCATGTTGTACATGTCAAACGGCGATGCCGTCGATGATCTACTATTAAACGACATTGAAAGCGTTGTAAACCGTCAATCAAAGCGTCTAAAATCCTCACCTAGTCTCTTACGGTCGCGGGAATTTGAACGGAGCGTGTACGCTTCGTCTACGGCGGTAAGAGAACCTGATTCATGGATTACGTTAGCTACCATGCTCAGAATCTACGTAAACCCTAAATCAGCAAGTTTTTGGGGTTTTTCTATACCTGAAAAAGTGAAAAAATCACCAGCCAGGTGATTGGAATGAAGTGTTGAAACAGCACTGTCAGGGACTCGGATGCGGGAAAAATCTCCTCTTCCCTTTCTCTCAAACTCTCTCTCTTTTTTCTAGGGTTTGTAAAATTCGGATGCAAGGAAGGAATGAGGGTTTCAACCCCTTTTATAAGCTTGGAAACGCCGAAAATAGGCTCCGGGACGAAGTTTACTTAATGCCTATCCATTTCGGGGCTGTTTCGGTCCAAAAACTGATTTCTGGTGGTCCCCTGGTCGATTGCGATCAGACTTAAGCTCATGGGTACCAGATGTACCTCGTATTAAGTTTTCAGTCTGGCAGGGTTCGCAGATCGCACGTGGCGGACCAGTTTCAGTTCAGCGGTCACCGCACATAGATCAGGGCTGAAAGTCCCATGATAATAAATAGATATTTTTCCTGATCCGAGGGTGTAATCTGGATGAATTCTGACGGTCAGAACGCTTAATACTGACGCGTCAAGTCGTGTGCCAGATTTGAATTTGAAATTCCCAATTCGTCCCTATTCGCGGTCGCTTCAGTCCGGGTTCAACGAAATACTCTGTGATTATCAGTTTAACTTGATTTTTGAGATGATTGTCAAGTCCAGCTGGGCGGTTCTAACGGTCTAAGATAGGAGGTATCGGACCTTCGACGCGCGGTCTAAATCCAATACAAAAGTTCAATATGGTCCAGAGGACAAACCTGCTTAGAGTTTGACCCAAGGTTATAGAGTATTGTAGAGTTGTCTGTTCTACTCAATTTGGGTCTTGTAGAACGTATTTAAAGTGATCAGGGACTATTTCCCAGCTACTCTAGCGTTGCGCTAGCTAACTTACGTTTAATTTCCATGGAAATTATTTATACGCGATTTCGGGTCAAATCGGTACTCGATTCCAAGTACGGATTTTTCACGGGCGTTACAGATATGATGGATGAGAGTGACAGAAGGCCCAAAATGGCTTCCACAAAAGCCATGAAAAATGCTGAAAATGCGGAGAAATGGCTGCCCAATCTGAGAAAAGGAAATCTAGGCGTCGTAGAGGGTTGCTTCAAGCTTCCCAAGGCTGTACTTTCAGGGAAAAATACAAACAAGAAGATGGGATGGAGCACCTCACGATTTCAGCTATATTTGGAAGATTTTGGAGCTCCAAATGGTGATATCTTCAAGGAAAGAGGCTGCCAACACCCAATAAGTGATGGGTGGTGGTCGGTTTTGGCCAAGGAGGGTCCTAGAAGTGGTTTGGGACGCTGGGGTTTGGAATGGGTTGCTGAATTCGAAAATAGGGCTATGTAGGGGGCTTTTTGTGAAGGAGGGGTAATATTTGGGGGTTTTCGGGAGGTGGGAGGTATATAGGGAGGGTGTGGACCCCATTTAAGGCCCTGCGCCCGAAGGACGGCTCAAATGGACACCGCCGGTCGGCGATGCATCGCCCGACCGGCGATGGCATCGCCGGCCAACTTTCAAGTTGGCCGGTGGAACCCCATGGGTCTGGTCCCCCATGGTCCCAGGGTCCCAAAAAGTCACGTCCCTCCCCCTGGTTCATAGTATTTTGGTCTGTATGAGCCCAAACATGTGTTCAGGGATTTCTGGGTCCACATTTCAATCCTGAATACCAAACCATATGATGCAGCATATGAATTTGGGGTAGAAGGAGCCAGTACATCTATCTAAAGCCTTATCTGCTAAAGAAAGTGAAGTTAGAATGGCCTTATGGTCATTTTTCATGAAATTTTACTATTCACTGTAAAATTTGGTGAATGTACTAATTTGTGTTATTTTCACATTAGGTTTGATGCCTAACATGAAATGGATAAGAAAGAACTGAAGGTCAGAGTGTTTAGAGAAGGAATTTTGAGAATTTTTGGCCAAACGGGGTTTTTAAGCCCTGACGATAAATTACGGGAGTCGTGGTCATCCCACGGCCCAAGGATTCACTTTTGCGGTTTAAAACCGCCCATAGGACGTCTCAACTCGACTTCCTACAGCTTAGAAGTGATTCAGGTTGCTTTACGCGACCCGAGATACGTTACAGACTCGACCTTGCGATCGATCCTAATAGACTTCGCCTATCGGCGAATCTGCGATCCTAGAAGTGTTTCTAGACCCTTCTCGCACCCACCTAAGTCAAAGGAAGCAACAGCGTACGTCGCAAGACCATAACCCAGGCCCAGTATACTCTCATTCATGCTCTGATACCAACTTGTAACACCCTGAAAATCGGGGGTCGTGTATAAACTCAACTCCCGAGTTCCAGACCGTCACTTATGCAACAAAAATGGTTATGATTCAATGTTGTCTGATTTAAAGCATTCACATGAGTAAAAGTATACCAAAACTGCAATTCATACTTCAGATCCAGTGATAAAAGCAAGCGGAAGACTAAACAACGTATATATCACTGTATAAAAAAAAATAAAGTAATCTCATCTGTCTCCAAAGTATGACTACATCTCTGAGTCTCATGTACATATACATATCAAAAGAATAATGTTCAAAAAGAAAGTCCCACTGATGCCCCCTCGATCCAGGTCGCCTACGGGAAGCCGTCATGATACTGCATATACGAGAACTCACCCTGGTCCTCGTCGATCTCTGGCTCCACCTCCAAGATCTCGTCCTCACCTGCAGCTACAACAGGGTCTGGTGGGTGTTGCAAACACCATCCCGTAACGTGAGAATGAGTGATCAACTCAGTGGAATCATAGAGCAAAGATTAGCATGTTCACAATTCAATCACGCGATAATAGTAAAGCAGTAAATCAGACATTCCTAATACTGTTGTTAATGCAAGATGATATGACGTGATGTATGCCCTCACCGACGATCACCCTCATGCGGCAACATCTTACGACCGCGGCATGCCACACTCCCTAGAGTGCTCCACATCTTCCAGGCACATGCAATGCTATGGTGATATGAATTCCAAGTTGTTATTAGTCCATTCAAACAGCAGGATTGGGAAACTAAGGTACTTCCCTTGTATCAATCCCAACACAGATCCTGTCTAGGGTCGTCACTCCTAGTAATCTCATACGATGTATATTTCGTAGGTCACTGCAAGGGCTGCCAGGGCTGTTGCTCGCACTCGTTGCACCGCTCCCCCATCACCTTATCAATACAGGCCTACCGTACTCTACTGCACGGAAGGGTCGTCGCCTCCCGTGGACTCAGAATACGCTCGCGGTCACTACAAAGGGCTCGTCGCCTGATCAGTGTAGGCCGACAGCTAGAATATAGTGTCCCATACCACCATAATCTGCTCACGAGTTTAGGTGCTCACTGGTCACTACGGGGAGGTTTGTGGCCCCAGCGTAGGCCGACAGCTCGACCACGGTGTCCCATACCACCATGCCCGGCTCATGAGTCTTCGTGGATCAAGGTACCACGGTTAACAGGATTTACAATGGTAAGTTCAGTACCCTAGGTTCAAGCAGTTATGATACATACAAGGTGAACATACATCGGCCAGTCGGGTTACTTGACGTGCTCGACTAGCGCGATCGCATCTCAAGTCGAACGACATGAAGTGCGTAAAACACTTCACGTGGCCTAACCACTGCCGCCAACTCTCAACACGAATCACGTTCATCGACGCGTCGTTCGTGGCTATGACCAGTCAGCCACGAATTCGCTCGGTTACCGACTGCCTGGACTAAGTCTAGTCCCACACATCTATGGAATCATATTAACACGATATGCAAAGGTATTGGAATTGAAATACATCATGTGAGCATGTTAACACATGTTATAACATTCAACTTAAGCAAATCTTCAAGGCATACTTTCTATGCATGTAATGCAATCATGCATAAGGTAAACATTTAGGAAATCATTTAGGTCAGCATATTAATCATGAAATCAATCTCAAACTACTACATAACATCATTTAATTCAATACATACTAATACAAGCATTTATACAAACACATACACTACACACTTAAGTCCACATATAGTATGTCGACCCAAAGCGCGCAACTTGGCGAATCTCTTCGCCAAACTGATTATGCAAGCATTCCTAACTCCCTAATGCGGCGACAAACCATGTCAATCACGTCAGCAAAATATGCATGTAGACTGTACTTCCTACAAATGACTAAAATGCCCTAAATCTCATATTCTTCGTTAATTTACGAAACAGGAAACGGAGAGCATGTTGTACATGTCAAACGGCAATGCCGTCGATAATCTACTATTAAACGACATTGAAAGCGTTGTAAACCGTCAATCAAAGCGTCTAAAATCCTCACCTAGTCTCTTACGGTTGCAGGATTTTGAACGGAGCGTGTACGCTTCGTCTACGGCGGTAGGAAAGCCTGATTTATGGAATACGTTAGCTAACATGTTAAGCGTCTAAGCAAACCCTAAATCAGCAAGTTTTTGGGGTTATTCTATACCTGAAAAAGGGGAGAAATCACCAGCCAGGTGATTGGAAGGAAGTGCTGAAGCAGCAACTGTCAGGGCTCGGAAGCGGGCAAATTCTCTTCTTCTCTTTCTCTCAAACTCTCTATCCTTTTTTTTCTCTAGGGTTGCAAATTTCGGATGGAAGGGAGAAATGAGGGTTTCAACCCCTTTTATAAGCTTAAAATTGTCGAAAATAGGCTCCGGGACGAAGTTTACTTGATGCCTATCCATTTCGGGGCCGTTTCGGTCCAAAAACTACTTTCTGGTGGTCCCCTGGTCGATTGCAATCAGACTTAAGCTCATGGGTACCAGATGTACCTCGTATTAAGTTTTCAGTCTGGCAGGGTTCGCAGATCGCACGTGGCGGACCAGTTTCAGTTCAGCGGTCACCGCACATAGATCAGGGCTGAAAGTCTCATGATAATAAATAGAAATTTTTCCTGATCCGAGGGTGTAATCTGGATGAATTCTGACGGTCAGAACGCTTAATACTGACGCGTCAAGTCGTGTGCCAGATTTGAATTTGAAATTCTAAATTTGTCCCTATTCGCGGTCGCTTCAGTCCGGGTTCAACGAAATAGTCTGTGATTATCGGTTTGACTTGATTTTCGAGATGATTGTCAAGTCCAGCTGGGCGGTTCTAACGGTCTAAGATAGGAGGTATCGGACCTTCGACGCGCGGTCTAAATCCAATACAAAAGTTCAACGTGGTCCAGAGGACAAACCCGCTTAGAGTTTGATTTGAGGTTAAAGAGTATTGTAGAGTTGTTTGTTCTACTCGATTTGGGTCTTGCAGAACGTATTTAAAGTGATCAGGGACTATTTCCCAGCTACTCTAGCGTTGCGCTAGCTAACTTACGCTTAATTTCCATGGAAATTATTTTTACGCGATTTCGGGTCGAGTTGGTACTCGTACCCAAGTACGGATTTTTCACGGGCGTTACATCCTTAGTTGTTTTTATGCTTTTCTTAAGAGATTTTAGTTCAATCATGTTTATGGTTAGCTAAACCTCTTAGCTAGGGCTAAGAGGTGAAGCTTGTAACGTGATGGGATGTTTCTTTTACTTTGATTCATGTTTATGTTGAACCTTCTTTAATTCTAGTTTAATTTTAAAGGAATACTTTCAGTTCTTAATGATTTATTATGACTTAAATTACAGTAGATCTGGACGATGACATTGAAGGGTCACTTCGATTCCATCGAAGACTACTCGATGACATCTAGTAGCAGTAGGTAAATTATCCAGCAACATTTCTGTTGGGAACCCAATTTGCTTAATGCCATTAAAAGAGCCGTTATTCGCTCATTTTTTAAATGTTGGATCTCAAACTCCCTATAAAGGGCATTCGGTTCTTGAGCATTTGGATGAGTTTTTGGTGCAATAGAAGAATAGGGGATTTCATGATCATATCCCTCATTCCAACCCTCTTAATCCATAAGATCTAAGTTATCTTCCTCGTGATTTATCACTTGAAAGAGGATTCCATCCTCAATGATGAAGATGAACTTGATCTCTTCCATGTTATAGGGATTAGACTTGAACTATTAGTTAAATCCTTATATAAATCCTCTAGAACACACATATAGGTGAATCTCCATTGGCATTACAACTTCCTATTAGTTGTAGGAGATTCTATCCAACCTCCCATTTCCTTGGTCACCTCAAAGGAGCATTACATGCAAAGTATTTAATCTTGAAACTAAAGCTTTAACAAAGAATCAGTATCATGATCGGGGGAGCAAAAATGAGCTTATTGAAGCATGGGAGATCATTGATCAAGCAACCAAAGAAGGCATTATAAAAGAGGCTCAATCCAACAAGTAAGTTATCATTTGTAAGAGTCCATGTATATTTCTTCCTTGTGTAAGATTGAGTGTAAGAGTTTGAATTGTCAAACTTGACTAAGTTCTTGTGTAGGACATTAGTTCTTATGTATGACCTAAATCAAGTCCTTGTGTAGCACCTAGATTAAGTCCTTGAGTAGGACCTAAATCAAGTCCTTGTGTAGGCCATTGGACATTGGTGTGCACATGTTAGTCTCTCATGGAGCCCCTAGGGGAAGTAAACATAAGTCCATGGATTAGGACCAAGGCTATTGGTTAGCTGTTGAGTGTGAAATATTGTTTATTTCTCCCATGTTATGCCTTGGTTTCTCTTGTGAGGTGATTTTGAGAGCTAAGGAGAAAATGATACTTAAAGCATGGATTTAATGCTAAAAGAATTAGCAGGGATTGGATCTCTGGAGGTCAAGATTGAGGAATTTAAGAGTCCAAGATCCATGAAAACTAAGCAAGGAAGAAAACTGATGAGTCAAAGTGCAGGAAATCATAAGTGTAGAAATCGACCATTCGATGAAACCTTCGATGCCATAGAAGTAAGTGTCGATGCCATTGAAGCCACCTTCAATCTCATTGCAAAAATCATAAAATATGATTTTGTTGCTAGACAAATTTAGGCATTCTTCGATGCCATCGAAGGCATGTTTTATGGCATTGAAGCCAAGTTTGATCCCATCAAAGGAGGTTTGATGCCATCGAGAAAATCTATAAATTTGAAAGGTTGTTACTAGACAGTTTCCTTATTTCACTTGGACTCTTTTATGGGAGTTCAATGCCATTGAAGCTGTGATAGTTATGTAAAATTAAGTCAGTGTGAATCAAGACTATATAAATGGATGTTTAAGGATCTTCTAGATATGAATTAGGGTAGAAGGAGTAGAGCAAGGAGTTGTGGAGTTTCAAGGAATCCTCTCTCTTCTCAAATCCGTTGGTTCTAGTCAGTTTTTATATTTTTATTTTGGGGTTTTAGTTCAATCATGCCCATGGTTGGTTAATATCTTAGCTATAGGTAAGAGGTGAAGTTTGTAGTTCTTCTTAATATTTATTTTACTTTGATTCAAGTTCTTTAGTTTATATGTTGAACAATTCATTAATATTCAATTTGAATGGAGAAATATTTTTAGTTTAATTTAATCCATTGTCTACTCTGGGCACTTTGGATGCTTAGGAATGCTATGAATACTTTCTTATGTGTTTTGTAAGGGATTGATCTGTATAATCCATTGATCTATTGTTGACTTCGGGTATGAAAGATGTTTTGAATTTCATGTGATCAAATCTTTAATGCTTTATGAGGGAACCAATTTAATGAAGGTTTAAAATATGTTTTGGTAAATGAATGATGTTTTAATTGCTTTATTATTCGAAAGGGTGAAAATGTTCCCGAACTAGTCAAGTTGAAGTCCATTAAGGGTAACAGGCGTGGTCACAAAAGCTGCCCAAAGTTAGCAACTAGAAGGAGAAATTCCATCCTTCATGCCCACTAGCTAAAAAAGAGAAAAATAAAGACAGAAAGAAAAATAGCCTAAGCTCTGGATAATACTAAAGTCATGAAACAAAAATGAAAAAAAGGATAAAAATTGGTCCCTGAGAGCAAACCCTCCATCCTCACTATAAAAACTTCTCAAATTAAAATCTCATGTTACCTGGAAAGATACCATTCGGTCGACAATGAAGAAAACTCCATCATTGATCGCAACTCTTAAAAAAAAATTAAAAAGAAAAAGAAAAGGAGAAAGTATGTCCAAAGAAGAATGAGAGAGATGAAAACCTAAAAGGAACCCTTAAGTAAAAAATTACAAATGTACAACGGACCTGGTGAAAACCCGAAATGGCGCTGGGGGCAAGAAGGCACAACTACCAAGAGGTAAATAAGATCAAATACCAGGATGTGGTGAAAACCTAAATGATGCCATAGGTAAATATGATGGGCAGACTAGACATGGTGAAAATTCAAAAGGGTGCTACGAGTAAAAATGGTAAAAAAAAAAAAAGAATAAGGAAAATCATAGATCCAGGTAGGTGCGAATAAGGCAAATATGGCAATCATAATGTTTCAAATTCCTTCAACCACTTTCAGACTTAGGGCAGAGTTTCCTTTAAGCACTTCTTAAAGATATCATAACTCCCTAGGAAACCCAAAAAAATCATCAAGTGACACATGGCCAAGTCAATGTGTCTAATCCTTATAATTCGGAGCACCAAAATCGAAACTATGAATTGTATAGACAAGCTGGCACAAAAAGCTTTTTTGTTTGTTTCGCTTCTTTCATGGATATATATATATATTTTTCATTTAAAAAACAACAAAAATGGGTGCGCACTCATATAAATAAATAAATTCCCAAAAAATCATCTTTGTAGGGTACATCACTCAAGCCAAGGGCACTTCTCCAAAATGTCCAATCAAACAACAACCTTAATACACTGCTCAGGAAAGTCTCACTCCCTCTGCTCCAACTCTTCAAACCTCTTCTTAAAGCTATCTCTTTCTCCTTAGAGGTATTAAAGCTCCTTAAAGAAAGTAATCTTCCCAGACCCATTGGGTCATGGTGTTAACTAAAAACTCACTTGAAGTTGAACACCAAGCAATGAACTCATATCAATAAAAGTTGATCTTGATCGCATCCATGTGTTTGTGAGACGGTGGTTTAGATTTATTTTCAAAAAGTTTGACAAAATATATTTCAATAAGAGCCTACTCTGATCGTGACCATTACAAACCCTAGTGGATACACTAGCCAGTCGAACTTATTTAAAAATCCAGAAAAAAAGTGGCCAAGATAAAACCCATCCGACGACGCCTTCCCAAGAGATTAGGTGGATATTTTCAAAATAACATAGCCTAAAAAATATTTTATGATAAAAATCCCATGAAATGATGTTTTATAGGTGGGGATCTTTTCACAAAATTTAAAAAAAAAAATCAAAATTTTCAAAAATACAACGTGCACGGTATTTGAGGCATGGGCGGTCTTTCATACTTCCCCAAGGGTACCAACATAACATGAATAATTAGTTCTGGAGAATTTTTAAATTCTCAATTTCCTCTAAAAATATATGTAGAACATGGGACATCCGGCCTAAACTCCTAGCGTTAGCCTGAATGTCCCATAATGCATAATGATTATATTATAGTTAGTACAACCATACTTCCAACTATGATAAAGCCGATTACAGTTTGAGTGTCAAGATAAGAAAACTCAAGTGGCAAAAGGGTAACTTGAATGGTTCTATTATGGGACATCTATAAGCCTAATACATTTATAACATGGAAAATCCGTAAAGTCACAAAATGTGCTGGGAACTACCCATTATAAGAGGCCTGTCTTACAAGCGATTTAAGGGGGTCATGTAGCATCGAGAACTATATATCTAAATCTAAGTAGGTTATCCTCGTAAGGCCACAAAAAATCATAGGGGCTCTAACCACTAAACATTCAGACTCGCACACGCTCGATGTATTAATGTCGATCATAGCACGAAACGATTACGATTTGATGCTTATATGGAGAAATCGCAACGTTTTTTCGAACCCTTGAGTGACACCCAACAGGATGAGCATTTTGACAATGACACTCTAAATCGAATAAACCAAACCACATCTATATCTAACCCGGAAGGTGGGGTGTCCACTCAATTTGTATGTAACCTTTGTTAAAGGGAGGCATCTGTAGACACCCCACCCTAATGAGATTAAAACTAATATTTGACTTCAGATAAGCTTCAATTAAAAGTATATATATGGTTTGGAACTCACCATACAACCATACAAGATAGATAGAGTATGACTTGGGGCAAGTTTCGAAAGTAATCAACGAGGGGCAGGTTTTGAAAGCACTTAACAAGTTGGATCAGCAAATCAAGGCACCCATCAACCCATTTCCATCCAAAATCATTATGGTCTTTAAAATGCTTAAACGTACATTATTTCGATAAAACTAATCTCGACCACCCCAGAAGACCCTAAAAAGCTTAAGGGGATAACTCAGGAAGGCTCCTAACATAACTTACAAATGATCAGTGATCAAGCCTAAATACAGCGTATTTGTCCTCTCAATTTTATTAACTTTCTTTGTATTTAAGTCGAAATTCATCCAATTAGTTATGTTTTCTACATGCAAGGTACTTTTAGATCTAAAGTTGAATGCGTACTTAAATGGATGATTTAAAGCTTAAAAAGAGATCGAGCACAAAGGCAATGAAGAATAGGAGATTTTGGAGGATAATATTAAAGATTTCGAGTACCAAATATCCAAGAAAACCAAGTACAAAAGATAAAAAAAAGTATGAAAAATTATACAATCTAATAATGGAATTGATAGACTATTCAATCTCACCTAAGGTTGGTTCGGTCTGACTGAAAGTGCCCAAAATAGTCTAGCTAGAAACAATAATTTTTAGACTTAATTCGGCTCGACAGTTAGGTGCCAACGAAATAATGTTAGGTGTCATCAAAGGAAGGTTCAATTTGATCGAAAGAAGATGGAGACTTTAGATATATTTTGATGAAATTCATCTACAGTCGAAGGCAGTTTCGGCTGGACTTGGCATGATATCGGTGCGATTGAAAGTGTATACGATGCGACTAAAGCATAACAAAAGTGAGGAATTTTGAAGTCGGTGCATAATTTTTCTATTTAAAGGGGTGTTTTAAGCTATATACATACATACATATATATATATATATATATATATATATATATATATATATATATATATATATATATATATATATATATATATGAATTAGGGCTTAGGAGAGAGACCAAGGGGTGGCGGAGCTTCTATGAAGTTGTTCTTCTGTAATCCCTTAGTTCTAGTTTGTCTTTTATATTTTTCTTTTATTTTTATTCTAGAATATTAGTCATGTTAAAGCTAAGGATGAAGCTTATAGTTACAATATTTAATTTATTTAATTCAATTATAATGGTTTGAATGATGATATATAGTAGATTGAATAGATTTGAATTTTACTGTAAAACCTTTGAGTTTTTTATGTATAGATTTGTTATGAACTATGGTTATAATGAATGCTTTGATTTAACAATTTCTTAGATTGATTAGACAAGAAATCAATTTAAATAATTGATTGATCTATTGTAAACCTTGGATACAATAGATACTCTTGATTCCCTATAATTGAGATTCGAGAGCTTCATGAGAGAATTGTTTAATTGAAATCATATTTTATTGGTGTTAATGATTGGTTTAATAGAATTATTCTTCGACTGGATAGGATATGACTTCAATTTCAATTGAGTTATGAGAGTTAAATCAGTGAATTAAAATTGTGATTGCTATAAGTGGATTCCTAAATCTTTAGTCTTTTATTATTTTTTTTAAACCCTTTCTACTTCGCTGGATTAAAAACCTAGACAACTCATTTACCTTTAGGTTTACTCTAGTTATGTTTCTCATTCCCTATAGAATGACCTCGTTCTCATCGAGTTATTACTGCATTATAGCCTTGCACTTGGGGTTATCAACCCTTAGGTATGATTTACTTTTTGGTGTCGTTGTCGTGGAGTGGAATTGAATACAATTAGGTTTAGGTTTTCTAGGTCTAATTTCTGTTTTAGGTTAGGTTTTTTCTATTTTTTCTGAATTTCTCTAAGATAGGGTTTCTATTTTATTTTATGGTGTCAATTTCAAAATTTTATTTTAGGGTTTATTTTGTTTCAAATTTTCTAACATCACTAACATCATTTATTTGTTTCTATTTTGTAGGAGTTTCTAGTTCTATTTCCTCCCTTCCAGTAACACTGTTTCCCTCTCTTCTTAGTTTCTTTCTGTATTGCTATAGAATTTTTATTTTTTAAAAAGTTAGGTTTAAACGTTACTTGTTATTTGTCACGCCCCAAACCCGGAAATCGAATTCACAAGAATTTCGATTACCGAATCTGGTGCCAACAACCTCCATAGTACCCCATTCTCGGCTCCTAGCGTTCACACGCCAGATTTTTTATCCTAGGATCCTACAAGGAGGATTTTTTTTATTTTTTATTTTTTATATTTAAATCGTAATAAGTATAACCACAAGATTACCCAAATCACAAAAACAACATCATCATCACATATCCATTAATATAATCATTTGAGTACAATGCTAAAGGGAGAATACATAAATTAAAAATCAAGCTCCAGAAGACCGCTGCACGCTCCAAGCTCAACACGGCTGCAACCTAACGTCACATGCACGCATCTATCGTGCATAAGCTTATAGAAAGCTTAGAAGGTGGTGTAAGTGTGTGCACAAAGTAAGTGTCAAGTATTCAATACAATACTATCATCATACAATACCGAAATTACTGGTAATTCATAAATCGTACATTATCAGAATAAGCAGAAATACTGACAAGATCATAAATCATACAATGACAGAGTAAGCGGAAGTATGGACAAGTTCATAAGTCAATCAATATCAGAATACGCAATATAAAACAACTATGCATTAAGGAGTCATAAAGAGCTAAATATCAGATGCCGAGGATGTAATGTAATATACAAATTCGACTAAGTCTGTCTAGGACATATAAGTGCAGTAACATAGCAACCCAAAATGTCATATGCCTGTGGATGTAATGCAATATGCGATGCGAATAAAATGACCATGCTGGAGTGTGAAGTCGGGATGATAGTACGTAGTATCGCAGGCTACAGGGTCCACCACAAGGGACTTCTATCCAAATCAATCTCATACCTAAATTTGGATAGTCAGACTCAACGTGGTAAGCTCCTATCTCAGGTTAGTCGGCGCCCAACCGAAATTCTTGCCATAACGAAGGTACACAATAATTAGTTGCGCACCATCAGCCCGAGTGGATAGTGAATGAATGAATGAGCATGCAACTCCTATCCAATAAGTCCACATATTAGTACGGTTCCTCTCTGAGAAATCACCGGGGTCTATTACACTCCAAACCACATTACCGCCCCATCACGCGCAATAAGGTGAGTGGAAGAGACCTCACTATTCGCCTGCCAATATCGGGCCTGGCTCGCCTATAGCGGACCCATTCCTCGAGCTAGTCAGACTCAGCCTAGCATTACCCCTTCCTCTCGGGCAGGTAAGGTCGTACCCCCTTCCAACCGACCACGAAACAGTGGGAGACACGGCCTAACGGTATACGACCCTCATGCGCTC
The DNA here is from genome assembly GCA_037074715.1 of Magnolia kwangsiensis. NCBI lineage: Eukaryota > Viridiplantae > Streptophyta > Magnoliopsida > Magnoliales > Magnoliaceae > Magnolia > Magnolia kwangsiensis. Next base: position 107,395,059 of record CM073573.1, on the reverse strand, counting down.
ATACATCCACTCGGTCTAGACGTTGGAGCAACCTCTGGAACCAAGAGGGTTTAGGAACTTTCACCCAGGGATATCTATAGCACCCCATGTAGAACAGATTTTCAGTGTCCCATCTGGCCATCCACGATATGCCTATGGAGGCTACGACCCTGATGTCACTAGGGCATACAGTAATCATCAATGCAAGATGCATGAGTCATACAATCCAGTCATGCATCAATCTTGCGCAAACCGTGCGCTCATGTGAGACAATCTCCGCTTATCTGGGAGTCTCATAACAACCAGCACTATGACATATGCAATGGTCAATCATATCTCATAACAGACATGCAGATGATGCGTATGGGCATGGATCATGATGCTATGCAGTCACATACTCATAATCGGTATCAATAACCGGCATCAACAATCGGCCTCGACAATGTGGACATCTAACCAACATTGCCCCAAGGAGTGACCCTCACAGATCCAAACATTTAATGGGCCCATGGCCTCACACAAGGGCCTAATATACAACACAATGGGCCTTACTCAAGGGTTATATGTACACAACAGGTGGCCCTACTCATGGGCCTAACATACATCAAAATGGGCTCCTTTGCCTGACCCTCAAATGAATCACATTGAGCCTCATCACCTAGGCCTCAATATACATCACATTGGGCCTTAGACGCGGGCTGAATACACATCACGTCGGGCCTCAAATACGGGTCGCATGTTCATCACATTGGGCCTTGACAATCAGAATCGGCAATCGGCCATGACAATTCAAAATCGGTAATCGGCCTCAATCGATAATAGGCAATCGGCCATGACAAATCAAACTAGGTAATCGGCCTTGATCGATAATCAGCCTCAATCGATTATCCGCAATCGGCCATCAGAATCGGTAATCGGCCTCGATCGATAATCGACAATCGGTCATGACAAATCAGAATCGGTAATCAGCCTCGATCGATAATCAGCAATCGGCCACGAGAAATCAGAATCAGTAATCGGCCTCGATCGATAATCGGCAATTGGCCATGACAAATCAGAATTGGTAATCAGCCTCGAGCAATAATCGACAATTGGCCACGATAAATCAGAATCGGTAATCGACCACGACAAATCAGAATCGGTAATCAGCCTCGATCAATAATTGGCAATTGGCCACGACAAATCAGAATCGGTAATCGGCCTCGATCGATAATCGACAATCAGCCACAACAAATCAGAATCGGTAATCGGCCTCAATCGATAATTGGCAATCGGCCATGATAAATTAGAATCGGTAATCAGCCTCGATCGATAATCGGCAATCGGCCATGACAAATCAGAATCGGTAATCGGCCTCGATCGATAATCGAAAATCGGCCACAACAAATCAAAATAGGTAATCGACCTCGATCTATAATCGACAATCGGCCACGAAAAATTAGAATTGGTAATCGGCTTCAATCGATAATCGCCAATCGGCCATGACAAATCAGAATCGGTAATCGACCTCGATCGATAATCGACAATTGGCCACGACAAATTAAAATAGGTAATCGACCTCGATCGATAATTGACAATCGGCCACGACAAATCAGAATCAGTAATCAGCCTTGATCGATAATCTGCAATCGGCCACGATAAATCAGAATCGATAATTAGCCTCGATCGATAATCCATAATCAGCCACGATAAGTTATAATTGGTAATCAGCCTCAATCGATAATCTTCAATCGGCCACGACAAATCAGAATCGATAATCGGCCTCGATCGATAATCAAAAATCGGCCACGACAAATCAGAATCGATAATCAGCCTCGAGCGATAATCGGCAATCGGCCACGACAAATCAGAATCGGTAATCAGCCTCGATCGATAATTGGCAATCGACCACGATAAATCAGAATCGGTAATCAGCAGATAAACGAAATGAGGTCCATAGATGATCAGCTAACCAACTATAGTATAAAGATTAGCACTCAGCAGTGGTTATATCAAATCTGATACCACGGAGTCATTCGTCTAAGGTGAATGGGGCCCACTTATTTGGGTTAACCCACTGAAGGAATGATGAGAATGAGCTTAACAAGGCCTAAGGGAAGGTCACAATGTGGACATCCAACCATCATTGCCCATCAATGTGGACATCTAACCAACATTGCCCCCAAGGAGTGGCCTACATAGGGCCAAACATATAGTGGGCCTATGACCTCACGTACAATCATGATGGGCCTCATTTACGTCACGTAGGCCTCTTCATAGGGGCCAACATACATCACATCGGGCCTCGAATACACAATGGGTGGGCCTCAAATGCAACTCAATGGGCCACGACAAAAGGGCCATAAATCCACAATAAGTGGGCCTTGCACATGGGCCTCATCACATCAAGTTAGGCCTCGAATATACATTACAGGTGGGCCTTAAATACAAAACAGGTGGGCCTTAAATACACATCACATCAGGCCCCAACATATGGGCCGAAAATACATTGCAATTGGCCTCTTCACATAGGCCGAAAATATGTCACAATGGGCCTCATATACAACAAGTGGATCACATTAATGGACGGTATAGATATACAATACATGGATTAAAAGTATGCCCTTGGACTACATGAATATAGAATACGTACACCAAAGTGGACCTCATCACATGGACCCCATATACATCAAATGGGCCATGTATAGCTAGCGTGTGGGCCCGACACAGTAGATGGGCCCTGCGTACATAGCAGGTGGGCTTGATGAATCACAAAATGGGCCCCACCAGTTGAATATACAACGCATACATTACGGTGCGTCCCATGGATGGACTGCTAAGGTAAAATAAACATATCATGGTGGGCCTCGAAATGATCTGAAATTAGAGTGGACAGTGTGGATACAACACCTACAACATGTGGGTCCACAGCAGCACCGTCCGATGTGGACACAAAATAAATACATCAATGTGGGTCCCATGATGGTAAAACAGATGGACGGCCAGGAGAAATGCATGCATCACAGTGGACTATTGAGTTGGACGGTTTGGATATAACAATACCTTATGATGGAGGCCCAAGGACAGCTGGCGTCAATACAGCCAGCTATATAAAGTTGTGTGTGGTGCACTATCCAATCTGTTAAACAGCAGGTGGGTCCGACGTAGGCCCACCACATATACATATGCTATACATATATTATATATATATATATATATATAATATTTATTTTATACATAGATACATATATTTCAATGACCAGTATCCACCGAACTGGATGGCCTGGTCTTGGATATCAATAGGGAGGGGGGTCCACGTGTTGAGTACAACACATTACCAAGGTGGGCCCCACATTCTAGATGATGCACATCAGACGGCTCCCAAGATTTCAACAGTAGACAACAATCCTCACTGTTTACAATGGTGCGGTCCATCGGAGTCCTAGGATCTTCCTCCGATGGACGGTGTGGAGAACTTCACATGTGCAGGGTGGGATCTACAGATGGACGGCATGGTCAAACAGATATAACACATGGTGGACCGCTACGGCTGCTAGACCACGGACGGCATGGATGCAAAAATGCATACATCAAGTGGTCCAGCACCGTCCAGGATCTGGACGGTGTGAATATACAACATATACATCACATGGGGGTTCCACGTCCAGATATTAGACGGCTTGGATGCCACACGTGTGTCCTGCATCCCCAAGATGAGTGGTGGAAATAACACATACCTCATTATTTAACGATTGGCATTTGCTGACATCACTACGGTCATAGGTCCAACCTTCACACAGATGGTGTGAATAAAAAAATTATATGTAGGGTGGGTTCCTCGTCCAGTCCTATGGACAGTACGCACACCACACATCGAGGCGTGGATGGAATATGCACAAACATGGTGGGCCCCGCCCCTCACACGTGTAGCACGTGTGGGGTGGGCCACAGCTGCCAAACTGATGGACAACATGGATAAAATACATAAATCACGGGGGGCTCACCCACCACCATCCAAATAAATGGACGGCTGAGATAAAACAAATGCATCTAAGGTGGTCCACCGTCCATATGTTGGATGCATGGACAGAGCACATACATCATATAAGGGCCCCACCGTCCCTTGTTAGACGGTGGTGGATGGCACGCACACAACAGGTGCGTCCAGCAGCGTTGGATGCTGTAGGAAGAACACCTACCTCATGTCCGGATCCACGAAACTTGCTGACGCCTTCAGCATTGGCCACCGTCCAAACGGATGGTGTGGATTTAACACATGCATCAAGGGGTCCCACCCCACACGTGTCACACGTGTGGGTGGTCCCACGCCATAGGAAAAAATGAATGGGCGGTATGTATACAATACATACATCAGGGTGGCCCTACAGCCCTTGCTGCGTCTGGTCAGCAGCTGTAGGCTGCTAACCGTCCAATCAGATGGACGGCCCAGATGAAAAGCAGATGGATAGTGTGCAAACGTCATTGCAAGTTCCATCGTCCAGGGGGTCTGGCGGTGGATGGCACGGGTGGAACATATACATCAGGTGGGGCTACATGATGTGGCCCACAAACTGTTTTGAATGAAGCTGAAACTTGTGCTCACCGTCCGATCTGGGCCTATGTGGCCGTCCGGCCACACTGGTCCAAATAGTCCAGTAAGGTGGACCATCTGGTGGACAGCAACACAGCCCCAAGGCTTGGTCAACGTGGGTACAACCCATTCATCAGGTGGGCCTAGAACATGAGAAGGAAAGAGGGGGAGAGATAGAGATTGGAAGAGCGGAGGGAGTTGTGAGAGAGAGAGAGAAACACCCACAAAACAAAAGAAAAGGAGAGAAATAAAGAAAAAAAGAAGCACCCACCTTAAGATCTCTTCTTCCTTCTTTCACCAATGCAATCTAGAGCTCGAATGGATGGAATTCAACGGTTGAGATCGGACTTGGACGGTGAAAATGGAAGGTAGGAAGGTGGGCCACACTAATTTCTCTCCCATGGAAGCCATGGATGGTTGCTTGGAGAGAATGAGGGAGAGGGAGTGAGAGAGAGAGATTGAAAGAGAGAGATGGGTGAGTGATGTGGTAGGTGTACTTTGTATAAGAGAGAGTTTGACTTTGGGGTTGCTTGGGGATGGGGTTGTACTTTGACATGAGATGTGATATAGTACTTGATTGATGTGATGTGATGTGATTGATTTGAAAGATTGTCTTGGGTTTACAAATGCGCTGCGTTTTCTCGAACTGAACGCGGGCCCACATCTCCTGGCCTTGGTATCGCCTCGGCGCGCGAGACGCGGCATCGGAACTGTCACGCCCCAAACCCATAAATCGGATTCACAGGAATTTCGATCGTCAAATCCGACACCGACAGCCTCCGTAGTGTCCCATTCTTAGATCCTGATACTCGCATGCCAAATTTCGATCCTGAGATCCTACAAGGAGGATTTTCAGTATGAAATTTATTTATTTTTTGTAATGGAGCATAACCACAAATATACCCAATTCACAAAGGCAACATCATCATCACATATCCACTAATATAATCATTTGAATATAATGCTGAAAGAGAAATACATATATCAAAATCAAAGCACCAGAAGACAGCTGCATGCTCCGAGCTCAACGCTGCTGTAACCTAACGCTACCTGCACGCATCTATTGTGCATAAGCTTATAGAAAGCTTAGAGGGTGGTGAAAGTGTGTGCACAAGATAGGTGCCAAGTATACCATAAAGCTGATAAATCATACAAAATCGAAATAAGCAGAAATATTGGCAAGATCATAAATCATACGATATCAGAGTAAGCGGAAATATGCTGGTAAGTCCATGAGTGTTATCAGCCGTACTAAGGCTGTGCGATGCAAAACATAACAAGACAATAACAGATGCTGAGGATGCAATATAATATGCAAATCCTGACGAGCCACGAATACCATCAACCTTATCTAGGCCATATAAGTGTAAGAACATAGTAACCCAAAATACTAAGTACTGCGAATACACTGTAATATGCGATGCAAATAAAATGACCATGCTGGAATGTGAAGTCGGGATGATAGTACGAAGTATCGCAGGCTACAGGGTCCATTACAAGGAAATTCTATCCAAACCAGTCCCATACCTAAATTTGGATAGTCAAACACAATGTGGTAAACTCCTGATCTCAAGTTAGTCGCACGTCCTAACCAAAATCCTGGCCATTGTGAAGGTACACGTAACAAATAGTTGCGCACCTCCAGCTCGAGTGGATAGTGAATGGATGACTGAATGAGTATGCAACTCCTACTCAGTAGCCTGTCAGTATGGTAGCCTACCAACAGCTGGTAGCTCGCCCAGTGTGGTAACTCGCCCAGGCCTCAGCCCCCCCCACATCAGCGTCCACCCACGTGCGCCTGCCCACATGTACAAAAGTGACGGGGTGTCATAAAATTATGTCAGTCCTCATATCAAGTCCACATATCAGTACGGTTCCTTTCTGAGAAAATCACCTAGGTCTATTACACTCCACACTGATTGCTACCTCCTTAGCTGCACAGCCCTGCGAGTGGAAGAGACCTCACTATCTGCCTAGCCAGCAGTCTGCCGATACCTACCTAGTTCGTCGATAGCGGACCCATTTACGAGCTGGTCATACTCAGCCTAGCTTATAGCCCCCCTCACTCAGGCGGATAAGGCCACACCCCCTTTCAACCAACCTCGACATAGTGGGAGACACGACCTCATGGTATAGGCACCGACGCTCATATTCCACTTGGTCTAGACGTTGGAGCAACTCCTGGTACCAAGGAGGTTCTGAGATTTTCACCCAAGGACATCCTAAGTACCCACAGTGCTAGAACTAATTATTTTCAATGTCCCATCTAGCCATCCACGATGTGCCTGTGGAGGCCACGGCCCTGATGTCGCTAGGGCGTACAATGATCAAGTCACATATATGCGAGATGCATGAGTCTCACTATCCAGTCATGCAACAATCCTGTGCGTACGATACTATAATGTGGGCACTCCGTCTCATAGGGAGTCTCGTAAATGTCTCAGCCCAATGGCTTATGCTATGATCAAACATTCCTCATATCAAGCATACATATGATGTGTATGGCATGAGGCATGAAGTTATACTAAGCATGTTACAAAGTGATGAACTATCCTCACAACGAAGATGGGCTTAAATGGCCTACACACAATAAGTACATGCCTATCAATGGGCCCTAGGGAGAGATACAATGCGGACATTTAACCAACATTATCCGTATAATGTGGACGTCAAACCAACATTGTTCCCAAGGCATGGCCCGCCATAAACATCATTCATAAACCACGGTGAAATCACACAATGCAATAGATCTGGTATACATCCCATTGGACCTCAAACCATGGGCCTCAAATACATAAAATGGGCCTTAACCCACGGCCCCTAATACATCACAATGGGCCTTAACCCATGGGCTCCAAATACAGCACAATGGGCCTCAGCCCACGGGCCCTTATACATCAAAGTGGGCCTCAACAATGGCTCCATACACATCAAGATGAGCTTAAAAAATGGGCCATGATTATGACAAATGGGCCTATTCACTTGGGCCTTATATATATACCAAGGTGGGCCTCAATGGGCGACCATAAATAAATTAAGGTGGGCTTCATCCACATACCAAGGTGGGCCTCAATGGACGGCCATAAATAAATCAAGGTGGGCTTCATCCACATATACCAAGATAGGCCTTAACAACGGGCCTTATACACATCACGGCGGGCCTCAATAACAGGCCTTGAATACATCACAATGGGCCTCAACCTATAGGCCCTTATACGTCACAATGGGCGACAACCCATGGGCCCTAAATACATCATTTTTTTGGGCCTATAATAAATTACAATGGGCCTAATCCCATGGGCCTTATATGTACACCAAGGTGGGCCTCAATGAATGGCCACAAACAAATCAACATGGGCCCTATACACATACTAAGGTGGGCCTCAACAGCGGGCCACAAATACATCAAGATGGACCATGACATATGGGTCGAAAGTACATCTCATTGGGCCTTACCAAATAGGCCGGAAATACATCATAATGGTCCTCATCATATGGGTCATAAATACACAACAGGTGGGCCCTGCACATGGGCCTTATACAATTCAAATCGGCCATTTAGACCAAATATATACATCACGTGGGTCCAACGTCCCATGTGAATGGATGGATGGAGTGGATTTGGAATAAATACATCAAGGTGGGCCACGTTGGATGGTGTAGATAAGATACAAAATCAAGGTGGGGGCCTCAACAGCAACGTCCAAATGTGGATGGTGGGAATACAAAATACATACGGCAAGGTGGGCCCCACCATAACGTTTATTTTCCATCAAATCTATCCATACAATCATAAAGACTTGGTTAAAGAGGAAAATCAAATATCATTGATCCAAAACTTCTGTACTCCCAAATAGTTTCAATCCCCACTGATTTCTACAGTGTGGTCCACCTGATGGATGGCTGGATCTAACACACATTTCACGGTGGGTTCCACCTAGATGGACGGCTAGGATGAAGTAAACACCCCAGGCGAGACCCACAGAACTTGCTGATGCAAGTACAACAGCTACTTGCTACGGGTACCAGCCCACCGTCCAACAGATGGACGGTTTGGATGAAAAATAGATGGACGGTTTGGATACAGTACCTGCATCATGGTGGGTCCCACCATCCACACCTGGACGGTGTGAATAAACACATACACCATGGTGGGCTTCCACACCGTCCACTGGATGGTGTGAAGAGAACACATACATCGAGGTGGGCTCCACCGTCCACCTGGACGGTGGGAGAGAAACACATACATCACTGTGGGTCCCATGTGGGGCCCACCGTAACATATATTTTCCATCCAACCGGTTGATAAGGTCACATAGACCTGGATGAGGAGGAAAAATAAATTTCATTTTGATCCAAAACTTCTGTGGCCCAGGAAAAGGGTTTCAAGGGAAGATGTTCAATCACACAGTTTCCTATGATGTGGGCCACCTGAGCGTTGAATGCGGCTGAAATTTGGAGGGTGGCCCATTTCCCTAAGGGCCCACCATATGAACGAATTGGATGACAAATAAACATCTATGTGGGGCCCATGGCTGGAGCCGTGGGTTGCTGCCCAACCGTCCGTCCGCCTGGTGTAGGCAGCGCCTGCACGTCCTCTGGACTGACAGCAGTAGGCGGCTGCTGCTTATTTATTTATTTATATTATTTTTTTGAAATCATGTAATCCCACGGTTTTTCGCATGTGGGGCACGCATCAAGTAAATCCAACCCGTTCATTGCACTCTGTGGCTTAAGACCGTCCAAGCGAGTCTAATATCCAAAGTGTTTTCGACGCATAAGAATGTCAGGGTGACTTTCAACGGTAGAGACCACTGTTTTACCTGCTATGGCCCGCCTGAAGATCGGATGGACTTCATTTTTCGGCTCAACGCCTAAAATGATTAGGAGAAGAGAGTGGGCGGAGTGGATTGAATACATACATCAGTGTGGGGCGTACATGAGAAACCCTTCCCCAAACTTTGAAACAAAGCTATTATTTGTGTTTCCCCTTTTGACATCCAGCGTCCCCCTGGACGCTGGACGGTTTTGTACATTGAGGTGGACCTTGCTGAGGTGGGCCACCACTGATGGATGGACACATATAAGGTGGGCCCCACTTATAAATGGCTTGGGTAGGATACAAGCCACATGGTGGGGTCCATTCAAGTGGGCCACACGGCCACATCAATCATACAAAGAAAATAAATAAAAAGGAGAGGGAAAGAGAGAGAGAGAGATAGAATGGGACACGCATGATGGAGGGTCCCTGGCACTATGGGCCCTCCCTTCCATGATCTACAACGTGAATCATTGCATATGGGTCCACCTAATCAAGAATCAATGGTGGAGATCCATTCTCCATGAAAATAATCGGTCTAGATGACCTTATTTACAAGCTAGGAAAGGTAAACATCATGATGGGGTCCATGGAGAATAGCCCCATCATGGAATGATATGAATAATCAAGGTGGGCCATCGGCCACATCTTAGGGTCCAATGTGAGATCCACACCATTGATCGGTGGGCCTCACTTGGCCCATCATAAAAATAAGTAAACTACCCTATAGAAGTACCCACCGTTCGATCTTCTCGATCCGTTGGAACGCTAACCTCCTTGTGCTTCACTTTGATGGTGGAAGATGAGGTTTGAATGGCTAGGATGGAGGTTTTGGGATGGAAAAGTGGGCCACCAAAAATCACATTTTTCTCTTACTTGGGAAAGCCATGGACGTCCACCTCTCTTTTGTTACTTGGAAAATGGTGTAGAGAAAGAGAGAGAGATGGGATGTAAGGAGAGAGAGTGATGGATGTGAGTGATGGGTGAGGTGATGGATGTGAGGTGAGTGATGAGTGAGGTGAGAGATGGGTTGACTTGGTGGTTGCTTAACTTGTGGAGAAAGGAAGCATGGATGCTTTGTACTTGACATGAGAGGTGATTGATGGGATTGATTTGACATGTTGTAGAGATTCTCTTGGGATTACAAAATGCGGGGTGTTTTTCCTTGAACTGAACGCGTGCCCACATCTCCTCATCTGGGTATCGGATCGGTGCATGAGTCGCGACATTGAAACCGCGGCGACTGTGCGGTCGCAATGGTACAAGTCTCGGATTGAGCCGACTCAAATCTACGGGATACGACTTAGGGTCACGCACAAACATCAATTACTGGTCGCGGATTGTCAAAATTTGACGGAAAGGATCGCGGTAGTCGACGGAATAGTACGGACTAGGATACGGATCTTACAGGAACCGTGGCGACGACGCGGTTGCTAGGGTATAAGTCTCGGGTTGAGTCGACTCGGGTTAACGGCGTGTGAATCAGGGTCGCGCGTAAATGTCGGTTAAGGGTTGAGGTTGCTGGGATTCGACCAGAAAGACCGTGGAAGTCTACCGAACAATACGGTCTAGGATACGGGTCTTACATTATTTGTGTGGTTCATGCCCAATTGGGTAAGGGATCACACGTTGAGACTTCAAAGTGAAGGAGGTTTGGTCGATGGGCTCACAAGCCATCGATGAGTTAGAAAACACCTAAATTCTCTTGAAACATCAGCTAGAATTATTACTGAAATTGAATAAAATTTTGATGAAAATCATTACGGAATACACCACCGGTTAAGATGGTGCGTGATGAGAATGATATACACCAAGTTCCACTTGTTCAAACTTTACAAGATTATTTACAACTGGCGAGAACAAGTATACCTTCTTACATGGCTTTTTCAACTAATGCAGGAAACATAGATTTTAAACCAGGGGTCATCCAATTACTCTCTAAATTCCATGGACTTGATTATGAAAGTCCATATTTGCACTTGAAAGAGTTTGAGGATATTTTCACCACCATGCACTTTAACAACGTTCTTATAGATGTAATTAGACTTAAAACTATTTCCATTCTTTTTAAAGGAGAGAGTCAAGTCATGGCTCCACTCCTTAAAGCTAAGATCTATTAACACATGGGCTGAGATGACCCAGGAGTCGCTTAAAAATTTCTTCTCGGTACATAAAACCAACACTCTTAGGCGTGACATTATGAACTTCTCCTAAAAGGGAGATGAAACTTTTTCTAGTGTTGGGAATGGTTTAAAGGCTTACTTCTCGCTTGTCCACACCATGGCTATGTGATTTGGTTAGTGATTAGCTTCTTTTACAACGGACTAAGCTTTAACATTCGCCAATTCGTAAAGATGATGAGTAACGACAAATTTATGAGTAAGGATCCTAAGGTGGCCTGGGATTACTTTGAGATACTAGCTGAAAATGCCCAATCATGGGACACATCCAACCAAGCTAGTAATTCTAAGGTTGTACCAAGAAATATGGGAATGCATGTGCTCAAAGAGGGGGATGATGTTAGTACAAAGGAAGGTTGAGGCCGTGAAACTTAGGAAGGAGGCAATCTAACTCATCAAGGCCGCTGAAACCATATGTGGTATTTACGAAAGAAATACTCACCTAACTAAGAATTGTCTTATAATCCCAGCTTTTCAAGAGGTGTTGCATGCTCAAGTGAATTCTATGAACGCTTATCAACGCCCCTTTAGTGCATAAAATTCTAACACATATACTCCCGATTGGCGGAATAGACCAACTGCGAATGCAAATAATAATCACCAATGGTCATTTATTGGTATACCACAAATACCCCCACCAAAAAGAACCAATCAGGATACGTTGCATGCATTCCTGCAAGGGAAAATGCATTACAATCATAACACTATGCAGGCCATCAATGAACTTAAAAATTCGGTTGCAAGAATTGAGACACACCTAAGTGTTAGGGAGAGATGGACTTTTCTTGTCTAACCTCAGCCTAACCCCAAGGAACAATTTGAGATAAATGATCCCATTTCTTTTAAATCCATCACCATCCTGAGAAGTTGTAAAGAGATTGATAAGGAAATTCCTAAGAAGGTTAAGAAACCTAAGAAATCTAAAAATTCTAAGGATGATGGTGAATCTTGCAATGCTCCACCTGACAAAGAGCCAGAGCATGAACTTAAGTTTGTGGCCTTGACGTCTAGCCTACTTAAAATAGCCAAGTGAAATTTAGGATATTTTAGAGGTTTTCTAATAAGTCAAGTTAAGATCAACATCTCCTTGTTGGACGTAATTAAACAAATTCTATCATATGCCGAATTCTTAAAGGATTTATGTGCGGTAAGCATTAGTTGAACGCACATAAGAAATTTTTCTTAATAGGACAAGTGAGTGTAATTATTAATTAAAACTCTCCCAAATATAATGATCCCATAAGTCCTACGATCCCATGTATAATAGGAAACTTTTGGGTTGAAAAAGCATTTCTCTATCTTAGGAAGTGTTAATCCGATCCCATACTTAATATATGAGCAATTGGGCCTTGGTGAGTTAAAACCCACCAAGACAATGTTACAATTGGTTGACCACTTGACTAGAATACTGAGAGGAGTGGTTTAAGACGTGTTGGTCTAAGTTAATAAGTTCTATTACCCAATAGACTTTATTGTCTTGGATAAGCACCGCTTATAAATACGAGCACTTAAATCCCTGTTATTTCAGGCCGATCATTCCTACCCACCACTAATGTTATAATCAATTGCCAGAATGGAATTATGAAGATATCCTTTGGTAACATGACCTTAAAGCTGAATGTGTTTAATTTGTACAAGCCATTAGAGGGCAAGAACGTGATCCATGAGGTTAATTGATTGATACATTTGTGAAAGATGAGCATCTCTCGACTAAATTTCTAAAACTCTATAAGTATGCTTAACACACTTTGTAGATTTAGATGATCTTATAATTAAAGACATAGTGAATGCCTTGCGGGATTAGTACCTGACATTGACCATGAGAAATTTTGTCTTGAAGTGCCTCCTTCCACCGATTCTGAATGTTTATCACTAAAGGTGGAGTAGCTAGAATTTGAATTGAAGACTGAAACTTCAGAATTTTTTGAGATTACACCTATTCGTACCCTATTCGATCAAATCTTGTTTATAGTCATTCAGGGTCGAACACATGTGAGTTGTACATGTGTATTCATCAGTCGCATTATTATTATAGATATGTACGACCACATTTTAAAAGGAGACTACAATGTATCGATCGCATTAGAAGTAATTGACATAGGTGCGACTGAGTTACAATAACCATCAGAACGTGGGAAGCATCTAGAGTAATGAAGCAGCATTATAAATAGAAGATCAAGCAATTTTAACAGTCATCTTAAACCGACCCAAACAAATTAGCAAATTAATTATCTTTTAATTATCTGGCCAACTTTACATTGCATAGTGTAATCATCATTCCTTATCAAGTAAATTCTTTTCCTTAGCATAATTATTTACTTTTCACATTTGCTATTTACATTTCATAGCTTAACTCATATTTTAAGTACAGTAGTCGATAATCGTAGTTATTATATGAGCTCTCTGTAGAAGTCAATTTTAATTTCTCTCTCCTATTCCATTTCATCTGCATTGTGAAGTCCTTTTGTACAGAAGATAAGAAGAAACCCATCACCAAAGGATGAACCCCACCCTTTAAACATTTGCCTGATCCATTTACACTTCAAGCGAGTGGATGAATAGGTGACTGATCTCTTTAGACCTTCGTCATACTCAGTGTTTGCATACTTCGGTGCTTGGGGTCATTATTGTTCAATTTGAATTGGAACCGCAATCCTAATTCTGGCATGCGCATGCGCCACCCGTGCTGGAGAAAGGATCGTGAAAACCATGATGAACAACACTAATAAAAGATAAATTTTATACATCTCAAATAATTGTAGTCTCTTATTCACCTCGGTCCACTGTCATTGAAAATTTTTCTGCCACAGGTGAATTCTATAAACCTTAAATACCTCAAAGATTTGATCGAAGATATTTTTTTGAGGTTTATAAATTGCTCTAGATGATCATGCTCTAGGACATCTAAGCCTACTACAAAATGGGCTTTTGGATGATCTTGTTGAGAAGCTTGCTGTGAAATTTATTGAGATATTAGCCAGAGTAGAAAAATATCTACCAGAATGAGTAGGTTTTCTTTTGACTTCCTAGATTAGGAGTTTTATTACTTTCTTAGGATTAGTTTACTTTGTTAATTTAGTTCAGTTGCTGAAACACCAACTGATAGGATATTTCCACTAGAACTTATATGTTGTTGCTTTTCATGTACTTTTCATCTACTCTTTATTTTATTTTTTTTGTTCTCATGTTGCTCTTATTATATATGTTTATACATTGAGGATAATGTAGAATTTATGTTGGGGGTAGGGTTTCCTTTGGAAATTCTTCAATTTGTGCTGAATTTTTAAAATTCTGAGCTACTTTTTTCTTAAAATTTGTTGAATTTTTAAAAGGAATTTAAGTGAGTTTGAAGACAATCCAAAGTTTAGAATGATAAAACACCAATGTTGAGGATTTTTTAAGCCTAAATTATACTTATTTGATAGATTTTAAAGTTGAGTTCGAAATTATAAATCTTTAATTAGAAAGTTTAAATAATGATTGAGTCATGTAATTCCTCAAATGTTACATCTAGCTTACATTTCTAAAGTTTAAGTTGGATACTAAATTGTTAACTTAATGATTATTGAGAATGATAGGAACCAAGCCTAGAAAATTTACCCATCATGTTCAAGTGAAAAAGAAAAAGATAAAAAAAGAAGAAGAAGAATAAAAAGTAATACCCATCTAAAAAAATAATTATCATTAAAAAGTGTTCCCTATTGAAGTCCATGAAAAGAAAAACAAGAAAAGAATGTTTGAATGGACAGGAAGAAGAAAAGCTTGATAATAGTGTGAAACCCATCGATGGAAAAATAAAAAACTGGAAGATTTAAGTGTTGAACTTCAAGTCAAATTTTGATTTAGGCTTTTGGTTATCCTGAATACTCTTTAGATTATTAATATTATCATGAAAGTAGAGAATTAAACCTCTGGTTATATTAAGTTTAGATTTTACCATGCATCTATGGAACTTTATGTTTATAAATCTACTAATTATAGGATTAACACTTTAAACTTGATAAAGATATTTACCATGTGCTAGAGTTTAGGTGAAAGTTGTGCTTCCCATTAATGTACTTTAGATTTTTATAATCTAGATTGTTTTTATAATTGCTAGAGTTTATAGGAATTCAATTATTTAGTTTTGAAATTCTTTCACATGTTTTACTCAGGAGTACCAAATGTTGCTTGGGGAGTGTGATCAAGCCTAAATATTGCATATTTATTCTCTCAATTGTATTACCTTTCCTTGTATTTAAGTGCTAAATTGATCTAATTAGCTATGTATTCTATTTGTGAGGTAATTTTGATTCTAAAGTTGAATATGTGCTTAAATGGAAGATTTAAAGCTCAAAAAGAGATCAAGCTCAAAGACAATGAAGAACTGTAGATTTTGGAGGACAATATTAAAGATTTCAAATACCAAATATCCAAGAAAACTAAATACCAAAGATGAAGAAAAGTCTAGAAAATCACACAGTTTGATAACATAAATAATAGACTATTCGGTCCCACCTAAGGGTTGGTTCGGTCTGACCGAAAGTGGCCAAAATAATGTAGCAATAAACAAAGATTTTTAAAATTTATTTTGATCGACAATTAAAGTGTGGGTTCAGTCTAACCAAAAGGATACAAAGACTTTAGATATATTTTGATGAAATTCGACTGCAGCCGAAGGCAGCTTCGGATGGACTTAGCTCAACTTTGATGAGACCAAAGGTGGGTTCAGTGTGAACGAAGCATAATAAAAATGTAGAATTTTGAAGTCAATGCAAAGTTGATGTGGAATTTTCCTATTTAAAGGGGGTGTTTTAGCTATTTCTAGTTACGAATTAGGGCTTGGGAGAGACACCAAGGGATGGTGGAGCTTCTATGAAGCCATTCTTCTTCTTCAATCCTTCAGTTCTATTTTATTTTTTTACGTTTTTTATTTTTATTCTAGGATGTTATCCATGTTAAGCTAATCTTTTATCTAAAGATAATGGATTAAGCTTGTAGATAATTATAATATTTAGTTTATTTGATTCAATAACAATGGTTTGAATAATGATAGTAGATTAAATAGCTTTGAATTTTACTTTAAAGCCTTTGAGTTTTTTATTTTGGATTTATTGTGAACTACGGTTATAATGAATGCTTTGATTTAACAATTCCTTAGCTTGATTAGAGAAAGAATCATTCTATATAATTTATTTATCTATTATAAATATTTCTTATAGTAGATGCTCTTAGTTCCCTACAATTGAGATCTAATTGCCTCATGAGAGAATCATTCAATTAAAGTCTTATTTTATTGGTGTTAATGATTGGTTTAATAGAATTATTCTCTGATTGGATAGGATAGGACTTTGATTCCAATTGAGTTATAAGAGTTGAATTAATGAATTACATATTGTGATTATTATAAGTGGATTCCTAGATCCTTAGTCTTTTATTGACAGGCTTGTGTCCTAGTGCCATTCCATTCCTTAGGATCCCGCGGTCCTTTTTATCGAATTTCGGTGACCCAAAACTTATAGATAGCATTTGAGAGTGACCTTAGGTTGCATCCTGTAAACCCGAGCGGACTCAACCCAAGACCTATGCCATTGCAACCGTATCGTTGCCGTGGTTCCAATGTTGCGTGTCATGCATCAATCTGACGCTTAGATTCTGAGATGTGGCCTGCGCATCATCGTGGCCATGGACCGCACGTTGTGGGGTCATTCCAGTTAGTGCATTTCCTTAGAACAATCATGATGATGACATCACCACCCTTACCTCTTACATGTAATCATTTCAAGCATGCCTCTCTTACCCATGCATGTTAATAATGATGCCCTTTCTCTCCTATGCTTCTTACACATGCCATGATTGCTCTTATAAACCATCATTTTTCTCTCTTTTCTCCCTCTCTCTGTCCCATTCACTCTCACTTCCTCCATTGCAACTCTAGGGAGCTTGGATGTCCCACCTTGAAGAGAAACCCATCCCAAAAATCCAGCCCCATTGTAGCCCAAGATCTCTCAATCCAACCTTCCCAAGCCCATATCAACCATTAAATCAACCCTCTTGGAGCTCTAGAACCTATATGTGAAAGGAGCTGAATATTTGAGGTGGGTGCCTCCTAGCACTTGTTTCTTTCTCTTTCTTACTTGGATCTCCTTTTTTTAGCATGGGGCAAGTGGGACCCACCAATTAATGGTGGAGATCCTATCTTGGTCCCTAGGTGTGGCCAATGGCCCACCATATCTTGCATATATGTATCCATGTTGGGACCATTCTTCATGGATCCCACCATGAAGTTTCTATGTCATGTAACTTGTTATGGCCACCTAGGCCCTAATTTATGTGGTGGAAATGAGATTTCCCCACCAGAATTTCTGATGTCTGGCCCATCTATGTGAGGCCCACTTAATGTATATGTGCATGCATGAGAGGAGCTCATAGTGGCGGAGCTCCTCCCACACCACTGTCTTCTCTCTCTCTCTCTCTCTCTCTCTCTCTCTCTCTCTCTCTCTCTCTCTCTCTCTCCCCCTTGTGTGATGGCCCACCTGATGATGAAAGTACTTTATCATAGCCGTCCACTAGTGGGACACCCTCCATCTAACAAATAGGGCCCATCTTGCTGCCTAGATTGGGCCTGTATGGCTGGACAAACCATATAGGCCTAGTTGAAAGGAAAAACACAAATATCAGCCTAATCTCGGGGCTGTGTGGCCCACCCTAGTGGACCCTACTGTGATGTATGCATTTTATATCCACACCATTCACTTGTGGGGCCCACCTTGTTGCTTGTCCAGCGGGTAGACCAGGCCTGCTGCCTGTCTGTTTGGACAGGCCTGGAGAAAGGAAAATATAAATATCAGTTTGATCCAAGCTTTGGTGGGCCATGTACACGTGGGACCCACCAGATGCAAGTATTTTATCAAGGCCATTCGTCTAGTCCCTGGATGTGAGGCCACATTGATGATGTGTTCCATCCAAGCCGTTTGTCTGAAGGATGTCCAACACGCATGGATGGATGAGAGAAAACACAAATATCTGCTTTGATTCAAAGCAGCTGGTGGGCCACACATGTGGACCCACCTAATGTATGCGTTTCATCCATGCCATCCACCATCCCTTGATGGTGGAGCCTATCTTGATGAATGTGTTGTATATCCACACCATCCAGCGTTTCTGGATGGTGGGACCCACCTTGATATGTATATCCACTCTGTCCAATCCACTAGATGTGGACCCTAGTGTTTTATCCACGCCATCCATCCCTGGGCGTGGACCCCACCTGATATAAGTGTTTTATCCACACAGTCCAACGGACGGTGGGACCTACCATATGTATGTGTCTCATCCAGATCGTCCATCTGTTTAATGCCCAAATAGGGCCAGCAGCAATGGGCTAACCATTCAACAAGATGACCCACGTTGCTACCTTCCCTGTCCAGCTGGTGGGGCCCATTTTGTGATGCATAAGGCCCACCTTGATGTGTGTGTTGTAAGTACACTATCCATCTATTTTTTAAGACCATAGGGCAGACCTGTGAGGCCCACCTTGATGTATATGTTACACATGTTGACCATCTATTTTGTCGGATCATGGGCTGCCCCATAAGTCCCACTATGATGTATGTGTTACACATACCATCCACCCATTGTGCCTAAATCATGGGCTGTTTCATGAGGCCCAATTGTGATGTATATGAGGTCCATGTGATGAGGCCCAATATAATGTATGTGAGGCCCATGTGATGAGGCCCTTTGAGATGTATATGAGGCCATGTGATGAGGCCATCATGATGTATATGGGGCCCATTGTGATGTATGGCCCATTGCATTATATATGTGAGGCCCAATTATGATGTGTGATTCCACCATGATGTATGTGACGATGTTTATGTTGCCCATCCATTGTGCTGGGCCTTATGGGTTGGTTGTAAGCCCCTATGGTGTATGTGATTATATGGCCCATCCAATTTATTAAAATTTGGGCTGACCTATAAGGCCCACAATGGTGAATCTTGAATGGACCTTAGCTATCTATTCTGGGCATATGGGCTTCCCCATGAGGCCCACCATAATGTATGTATTATATGTTTTCTTTGGCCATGATATTTTGGGCCATATGTTACCCCATATTATAGCCCATCTTGATGTATGTAGGCCTTGGGTCGCTTCTTAAGGCCCACTATGATGTGTGAATGATATGAATGTTGCCCAATTATTTTCCCAAGTAGTAATCGGGCCAAGGGCCTCATTGTAAGCTAGATTTCATGTAAGCCACTCTCCAGGGGACAATGGTGGTTAAATGTCCACGTTGTGAACCTTCCTAAGGCCCTTTATTAGGCCCATTCTCATCATCGGGCCCCCATAGTATTACATATCTAGCCTTAGTGGGTTAACCTAAACTGTTGGGCCCCCATTATGGATTGTGTTAATGCCTTGTAGACTTTCCTAAAGCCCTTAGGCCCACCTTATTGTAAGACCCGACCCAAATTCCTATGTGTGCATGTGTGTGTAGGTATGCATTTCATTTCTCTTAGTCCCGCAGTCCTACTAGTCAAATCCTAGTGACCCGCGATCCTCGGATAGTGTTTGCGGTCATCCTTAAGTCCGGTCACGTTGACCTGACTCGGATCAGCCCAAAACTTATGCCATCTTATTTGTATCGTCATTGCAGTTTCGACGACGCGTCTTGTGCATTTATCTGATGTATAGATCATAAGTTATGTATGTTTCATTTTATGGCCCTTGATCATGATCATATGACCCACCTTAGAGTAGTGCATGCGGTGCCACTCCCTTTTTACACAGGTTCCAACACACAAAATACACACACCACCTAAACCTCCATACCTTACACTACCAACACCACCCACACCACCCAAACCTATCCTACCCTAGCAACTTTAGTTTCTCCTCCCTAGCTAATCATTCCTTACAAAAATAATCATGACTAGCATAAGACTAGCCATCATTTGCTACTAGCTCTCCTTCTCTCTCTCTCTCTCTCCCCCTCCTCTTCTCCTCATTCATGCAACCAAAGCTCCCAAACATCCAGCCCTGTTCCTCCACTCTTACAGCCCTTTGAAGCTTCCATACCTCACAATCCAACCCCTAAGAATCCATCCTAGCCATTGATTCTTCTTCCTTGGTGCTAGATCTCCCTTGTGTGGAAGAAGGAGAAGAAGTCTTGAAGGTGGGTGTTTATACAAGTGCTGATCTCTCTTCTCTCCCTTGTTTCTTTTATTTCTTCATGTATGGAACATGTGGGACCCACTAATCCATGGTGGGGATCCCATTTGATCCCTTGGTGTCGCCCTTGGCCCATCCTACATGCATGCATTATTCCACGATAGGGTCATTCTCCATGGACCTTTGTTTTATGGTGGGGATGGCATCCCCACCTTTGGTTTTATTGTGGGGTCCATGCATGCATGGACCCATAAGATGAGCATTGTATGGATGATTTTTTTTTTTCATGAGGGGTTTATAGTGGTAAAATCTCTCTATGTATGACTAGATTCTCTCTGTTTTTCTCCCTCTCTCTCTCTATTTTCTCCCTAACATTTGCTGATCATGGTGGCCCACCTGATGTGCAAGGCACATACAGTCGTCCACCCTTGATGGGACGTCCCCTTGTCCCATTTTCTAGACATATGGAGATCCACCTTACTGTCCATTCCCACATGTAAGGTCTGGATCGATTAGGAGCATGTTCCGGATGTGTGTGGCCCATCTAGGTGGCCCCACCTTGATGTACATGAGGATTAATCTTACTAGATTTTTATTTGTGGGTTGCACTAGGCAGCAATATACATTGTTGTCTAGAATTTTTTAGGCCCATGTTGCTGATTTTTGGGGAAGTATTTGGCTCACATATTTAACTCATTTTTTAAGGAGTTGAGGGTGGGTCATTGGTGTGTAGACCCCACCTTGATGCATGCTGAAAAACCACCCTATGAAGCCGTTTTGTGGGACACCCAAGGGTTGGGCCTAAGGGCTTGGACGGTCCAACAGGTCGGACCGTCTGGCCATATTATTGGAGGGGGAAAACCCCATTGTGATCTGATGTTTTTAGGATACTGGCCCACTGATGTGGACCCTACCTTGTCGTACAATAATGGAGACACCTTTCCCTCCCATTTCCCCTGACTTGATGAGCATGGGCCCACCCCAATGGGTGATCCAAAAGGGGCACAACCTGTATTTTCATGCAACCTTGCTGTCCATAAATTTGTATAAATTAATTGGCATGTTTGTTGGCCCCAAAATTTTTTTTCAATGTGGCCCACCTTGCTGGGACCCATCATACATGATTGGGGACCATGTGGACCATCAGAACCTGGGAAATCATGGCTGACCAGCAGCCATGCTGGACGTCTCATGGTGGTTGACGTCCAGCATGGGCTGACCATCCCACCTCCTTGAGGCCCCCAAAATGCAGTGTTTCGTCCATCCTTTCTCCCATCTAGTATGGCCCACATGGACGTGACCCACCCTTGGAGGGACGTCCATGGTGGGGCCCACCTTAGGCTTGGTTTTGGGTAGCCGTCTAGGCCCATGGACCGTCCACCAAGGATGCCCAGCCTATGGGTTGTTGTTGGACGTCTAGTACAACAGCTGGCCCACTTGATAGGTATGTTGTATCCACTCCTTTCATCTGGTGGGGCCCTCTGTGACATGTGTGAGTCACCAGGGATCAAAATAATTATATAAATTAATTATTTTTGGATTTTCAGTAAGCCCAGGTAGTGGATGGGTTGGAATTTTAGCAATAGGCCTAAAGTGGTTACCCATGAATGCAGTCTTGGGGCAGCATAACCCACCAGATTTGGGGATATTTTATACATATTTTACCCTATTCTTAATTAGGTTTTGGACTTAATTAGTGCACACTTAAGTCCCACTCCAGTTGGGTTTTTAGTTGACCAATGTTTATAGCTATTTATTGGATTTCTATAGGCCCAGTTCGGTTGGAACTTTCTAGATAGGCCCATTGGACCTTTGGGCCTATATTTACCATGCTATTATGATTAGCTTATGGGCCAAAATACTTAAGAAGTTGGGCCCTTGGTTGCCCACTAAATTTACCCCATACTTGGGCTAAGATGTGAGGCCTAACTCCCTTGTTTCAAACATAAGAATTTGCCCATAAGGATGAAATACTGGGCTGCCCATTAGGCACACCACAATATATGGGTTTGTGATTTTTATGGTTGGACCAGACCCTTGCTCAAGGGCCCATTATGCTACCTACTAGATTGGGCCATGTGTATTACCCGCTAGGCCAATGGATTATTTTAGGCCTTGGGCCTCAATTTGCTCAAGTAGTAGTGGCTTACCTTTTGGGACCTAGTTGAGGTTAGATGTCCTCCTTGATAGCCCTAAGGTAGGTCCATAGGATTGTTATAAGTGGTTTAAGGCCCACAATAGGCCCTCTTTAGGACCGCTTATTTCCTTAGGCATATTTATTATTCTCCTTAGCCTGGTGGGCTACCCCAAAGTATTGGGCCCCCACTAGAGGTTTGTTCTTAAGATTTAATTATCTAAGTACCTAGACTTGATTCCCTCCTTGGGAAGGAGGAGTATGTTCTAATTCATCATCGCCGTATGACACACCCTTATGTCCCATATGCATTATTGAGTGATTGGATTGCATTTGTGTGTGTGGTCATTAGGTTGACATGATAGAGGGATGGAGTTTCTCCTCTTGTGCACATTGTGTGCTTGGAGCTAGTGCATGGTTGGTATGCATAACTCTTGCATCTGACATCCCATCTCATGGATATTATTGCCTTTGCTTCATTAGGGCCTTGCCTTTATAGGGGTATTCATGGATGGATGTTTGTGTACACCGAAAATGTTACTTGAGCATATAGGGTGCATAGGATGCCTATGGGCAAAATTTTTAAAACTTCCATGGTACTAAGGATATGCCTTAACTCCATGATCGAGTGGAAACTATGAGCACACCAGGGTCTTACACCGTTAGGCCGCGACTCCCACTGTCGTGTAATCGGTTGGGATGAGGTGTGGCCTTATCCACCTATGAGGAAGGCCATTGCTAAGCTAAGTTTAACCATCTCGTGAATGAGTCTGCTACCGTCAAGCCTCATTGGTCATTGACTATCCACGGGTGGGTAGTGAGGTCTCCTACGCTCGTTTGACTGTGCGGGTCTATAAAGCGGTAGTCATCCTGCAGTGTAGTAGACCCCAGTTGATTCCTTATGATGGAACTGTATTGACTTCTGGATTAGATATGAGGACTAACATCATGTCATATCACATTTGCATCGGCTACGTAAGTCCTTTATGCATCGCCTTAGTATAGCGCTCGATACTCATTGTATTGTATTCATGACAAGCCTCGGTAAGGCTAGTGATGTTGTCATTGATCATGTTTCCCTTCCTGTATCTCCTATTATTCTTCTGTACACCATTGTCACACACTTTCACCACCCTTTAAGCTTCTATAAGCTTATGCACGATTGATGCGTGCAGGTGATTCTAGGTCAGAGCTTGGATAAGAAGTTGAGCCGAGGACCCCAGTGTTGCAGATCTCCTTCCTTCTTATTTTGTTACCTGATGTATTTCCTTTCAACCTTGTATCTAAATGTCAAATTTATAGTGAATTTTGTGATGTGTGCCTTTGTTATTTCTCAGATATACTTGCTGTGATCTTGGGTATGCTCGCATTAGAATGAATATATGGTTATGAAAATCCTCCTTGTAGGATCTTAGGATCAGAACATGCCTTGGGAGCCGAGAATGGGGTACTACGGAGGTTGTTGCGGCTAGACCCAACTATCGAGTTCCTTGTGAGTCCGGTTACTGAGTCTAAGGCGTGACACTTATGCTTATTAGGCCCCTTAGGAAGCCTAGTTTACTTCATAATGGGACAGGTAAGAAATCCCATTCCATGTTCTTACACTAATTCTTCATATGGGTAGGCCATCTAGGCTCATCCTTGTTATAAGGAGAGTATATCATCATCATATAACATGCTTAGTATAACTTCATGATTCATCCCATGCGCATCATATGTATGCTTGATATGAGGAGTGATTAATCATAGCATATGCCATTGGAAAGATTATTTATGGGACTCCCTAATAGATGGAGTTGCCCCACATGAGTGCATGGTATGCGCAGGATTGATGTATGATTGTATAGTGTGATTCATGCACCTTACATTATATGATTCGATTGCTGTATGCCCTAGCGATATCAGGGCAGTGGCCTCCACAGGCATGTCATGGATGACATGATTGGATACCGAAAATTCTTGATTCCAGCACTGGGGTGCCATAGATGTCCCTGGGTGAAAGTCTCTAAACCCTTATGGTACCAAGAGGGTGCTCCAACGTCGAGACCAAGTGGATGTATGAGCGCACGAGTGCTGAATACCATTAAGCCGTGTCTCCCACTGTGTCGTGGTCGGTTGGAAAGAGATCTAGCCTTATCCACTCGAAGGTAGGGACAATGTTGGGCTAAGTTTGACCAGCTCGTAAATGGGTCTACTATCGACATGCTAGGTAGATATTGGCCGACTACTTGCCAAGTGGGTAATGAGGTCTCTTCCACTTGCAAGGTTGTGCATCCAAATGGGGCGGCAATCTAGTGTATAGTGGTCATGCAAGCCTTGCATCGCATAGCCTTGGTATGATTGATAGCATTCATGGACTTGCCAACATTTCTGCATAGCATTCATGGACTTACCAGCATGGTTTTCGCATTACTCTGATATTGTATACTTGACACTTACCTTGTGCTCACACTTACACCACCTTTAAGTATTCTGTAAGCTTATGCATGATAGATGCATTCATGTGCCGTTAGGACGCAGTCGAGCTGAGGCAAGAGCGTACGACTGAGCTTTTGGAGTTTCTGATATTGATATTGTATTTCCCTTTATGCATTGTACTCGAAGTTATTTTTATTATTATAGTAGATATGTGATGATGTTGTTGGTTGTTGTTTGTGGGTTATGCTTCTTATGAAATAAATTTATGTTGAAAATCCTCCTTGTAGGATCCCAGGATTAGAACCTGGTATATGGGTGCCAGGAACCGAGAATGGGGAACTATGGAGGCTGTAGGCGCTAGATTCGGCGAACAAAAATTTTATGAGCCCAGTTTTCGAGTCTGGGGCGTGACATTTATTATATGTTTTAAACCCTTTCTACTTCGCTAGATTAAAAACTCAGACAACTCGTTTATCTTTATACTGGTTCTAGTTGTGTTTCCCATTCCCTATGGATTAACCTTGGTCTCATCGAGTTGATACTACATTATAGCCCTGCACTAGGGGTTGTTAACCCCTAGGTTCGATTAATTGAGGAAATAGGTTAACAAACCTATGGCCCAATCAACTTAATCTAGTCTCTCACCAAAAGTTGTCGGTAAGTCGAAAACAATTAAGATGTATTTTCCCAACTCTAACAACACCACCATCTTGTGAAAATCTAGTTAAAGGATCTCCAAGACATTTTAGAAATAACTACTTGATCTAATAGGCCATAGTTGAAATAGGTGAGCGATAGGAACAATGGTGAATGACATAGCTCTAAAAGACCATAAAAGACAGAAAGGCCATCATAAAAAAAGGTCCTTTCATAAAAAAACCCCAACACATCATTTTCTCTTATTAAAAAGGTCCACATGTAAAGGAAAAATGAGGTAAAAAAAGGGCCTATGAAGAGCCATTATTTGGTAAAAACAACCCATGGAGAGCTATTTTTAGAAAAATCCCTTAGTTTTACAACATCTTCTACAAAAGCCTGAGGGTTGACACGCAAAGAAAATGAAAGGGCTTAATAGCAAACTGTAACATCGTGAAATTTCATGGGCAGAGTTTATACTTGTGCTCGAGAAACTCGTATGTTAATACCGCAAGGTGAGAACGTCTCAAGGGCTCGTCTTGAGACTTCTCTCATCAATATCACATCCATTTACACTGGTGATGGAAATCAGTCATAAGAATAAAATTAACTGTAGTTCTTATTCTAAAGTAATTAAATCAATTGTCAAAGGTTCTCCCAATGGAAGTTTAATAAAAGTCGGGTAGCATAATAAACGTAAATAATAACTAAGTCCTAATACTGTTGTTAATGCAAGATGACATGACGTGATGTATGCCCTCACCAACGATCACCCTCATGCGGCAACATCTTACGACCGCGGCATGCCACACTCCCTAGAGTGCTCCACATCTTCCAAGCACATGCAATGCTATGGTGATAGGAATTCCAAGTTGTTATTAGTCCATTCAAACAGCAGGATTGGGAAACTAAGGTACTTCCCTTGTATCAATCCCAACACAGATCCTGTCTAGGGTCGTCACTCCTAGTAATCTCATACGATGTATATTTCGTAGGTCACTGTAAGGGCTACCAGGGCTGTTGCTCGCACTCGTTGCACCTCTCCCCCATCACCTTATCAATACAGGCCTATCGTACTCTACTGCAACGGAAGGGTCGTCGCCTCCCGTGGACTCAGAATACGCTCGCGGTCACTACAAAGGGCTCGTCGCCTGATCAGTGTAGGCCGACAGCTAGAATATAGTGTCCCATACCACCATAATCTGCTCATGAGTCTAGGTGCTCACTGGTTACTACGGGGAGGTTTGTGGCCCCAGCGTAGGACGACAGCTCGACCACGGTGTCCCATACCACCATGCCCGGCTCATGAGTCTTCGTGGATCAAGGTACCATGGTTAACAGGGTTTACAATGGTAAGTTTAGTATCCTAGGTTCAAGCAGTTATGACACATACAAGGTGAACATACATCGGCCAGTGGGGTTACTTGACGGGCTCGACTAGCGCGATCGCATCTCAAGTCGAACGACATGAAGTGCGTAAAACACTTCGCGTGGCCTAACCACTGCCGCCAACTCTAAACACGAATCACGTTCATCGACGCGTCGTTCGTGGCTATGACCAGTCAGCCACGAATTCGCTCGGTTACCGACTGCCTGGACTAAGTCTAGTCCCACACATCTATGGAATCACATTAGCAATATCTGTAAAGGTATTGGAATTTAGATACAATCATGTGAGCATGTTAACACAGGTTATAACATTCAACTTAAGCAAATCTTCAAACACATACATTCCATGCATGTAATGGAATCATGCATATGGTCAACATGTAAGAAATCATTTAGGTCATCATATTAACCAAGAAATCAATCTCAAACTACTACGTAACATCATTTAATTCAATACATACTAATACAAGCATTTATACAAACACATACACTACACACTTAAGTCTACATATAGTATGTCGACCCAAAGTGCGCAACTAGGCGAATCTCTTCGTCAAACTAATTATGCAAGCATTCCTAACTCCCTAATGCGACAACAAACCATGTCAATCACGTCAGTGAAATATGAATGTAGACTGCACTTCCTACAAATGACTAAAATGCCCTAAATCTCATATTCTTCGTTAATTTACGAAACAGGAAACGGAGAGCATGTTGTACATGTCAAACGGCGATGCCGTCGATAATCTACTATTAAACGACATTGAAAGCGTTGTAAACCGTCAATCAAAGCGTCTAAAATTCTCACCTAGTCTCTTACGGAAGCGTGATTTTGAACGGAGCGTGTACGCTTCGTCTATGGCAGTAGGACAACCTGATTTACGAAATACGTTAGCTAACACGCCCTAAATCTAGATAAACCCTAAATCAGCAAGTTCTAGGGTTGTTTTGTACTTGAAAGAACGAAGAAATCACCAGCCAGGTGATTGGGAAGAGTTGCTGAAGCAGCAGCAATCGGTGGCTCGGAAGCGAGAAAAATCCCTTCCAATCTCTCTCTCAAACTCTCTCTCCTTTTCTCTAGGGTTGCAATTTTCGGATGGGAGAGAGAAATGAGGGTTTCAACCCCTTTTATAAGCTTAAAAATGCTGGAAACAGGCTCCGGAACGAAGTTTACTTGGTGCCTATCCATTTCGGGGCTG
The DNA here is from genome assembly GCA_037074715.1 of Magnolia kwangsiensis. Taxonomy (NCBI): domain Eukaryota; kingdom Viridiplantae; phylum Streptophyta; class Magnoliopsida; order Magnoliales; family Magnoliaceae; genus Magnolia; species Magnolia kwangsiensis. Next base: position 107,366,579 of record CM073573.1, on the reverse strand, counting down.
TTTCGGTCCAAAAGCTGCTTTTTGGTGGTCCCCTGGTCGATTGCGATCAGACTTAAGCTCATGCGTACCAGATGTAGCACGTATTAAGTTTTCAGTCTGGCAGGGTTCGCAGATCGCACGTGACGGACCAGTTTCAGTTCAGCGGTCACCGCACGTAGATCAGGGTTGAAAGTCTCATGATAATAAATAAAAATTTTTCCTGATCCGAGGGTGTAATCTGGATGAATTCTGACGGTCAGAACGCTTAATACTGACGCGTCAAGTCGTGTGCCAGATTTGAATTTGAAATTCCAAATCCGTCCCTATTCGCGGTCGCTTCAGTCCGGGTTCAACGAAATAGTCTGTGATTATCGGTTTGACTTGATTTTCGAGATGATTGTCAAGTCCAGCTGGGCAGTTCTAACGGTCTAAGATAGGAGGTATCGGACCTTCGACGCGCGGTCTAAATCCAATACAAAAATTCAATGTGGTCCAGAGAACAGACCTGCTTAGAGTTTGATCCAAGGTTATAGAGTATTGTAGAGTTGTTTGTTCTACTCGATTTGGGTCTTGTAGAACGTATTTAAAGTGATCAGGGACTATTTCCCAGCTACTCTAGCGTTGCGCTAGCTAACTTACGCTTAATTTCCATGGAAATTAATTCTACGCGATTTCGGGTCGAGTTGGTACTCGAGCCCAAGTATGAATTTTTCACGGGCGTTACAGTGATCCTCAGGTTCTTCAATTTGTTCGTCATCTACATCATATGAACGGTTAGGAGAGGGTCAATGCACTACTCATAGTGAAGGTTATCCTTTAAGATTAACAATAATTCAAGAAATTCATAATAGGTTAAGTGAGGGTTTGATAAGTCCTGTGCTCCACTAACACGAGAGTACAACGTGCACAAATAACCTACATGAGATGCATGCCTAGCAAAGTATGTGGGGCTTATCATACGTAGTGATCATTACATTGTAGAATACAATTTATAGATAACCAGCTCGACCCACACTCTCACTATATAGATATTCGCCAGCATGGCCAACCCTACCGTGGATTTATGAGGACTCATATTACACAATGCATGGGCTGGGTGATTTAAATGGCACGATTTATTCATGGAGCGACTATTTGCGATCATCCAATCCCAGGGTGATGTGGAACTACAGTAGAGAATTACCCACATCGAATTGTGCACCACTACCCGAAGGCTCAAGGACTTACGTGACCCAAGAGGGTCTCTACCCAGAGTGCATTACGTCTATGATAAATATTTGAATCATTAGTTGTGATACACCTTACACATCACTTGTACTTACAAAGATAAATTGAATCTCAAAACATATAACTGAATCTGAATCATGAAGGATAGAACCTGAACTATGGAGGTCCTGGAATAGCATGACACATGCCCAAGCCGTAAAGATAAATGGTACGAGGCCAAAATAATAAAGAGGAGTGCGACAAAGGTCAACTCAATACATGTGGCGATTGACATAGGGATGAACGTGATGAGGTTGATCACCGTCTTCCTCAAGGATAACTACTCCGAATCCACGGAGCTTCTCGGACTCCTCACAGAGACTTCTCGAATCCATGAGAAAAGAAAGGAGAAAATAGAAAATAATTATAGTAAATTTGAAATTGATTAATGAATGAATAAAAATGAGTTCACAACCCTTTAAATAAGGGTACCAAGTAACAAGAAATAAATCAGAATCAAACTATAACTAAAACTCCTAAAATCCGCGACTTACTATAAATAGTAAACTTACTATTTATAGACGGTCGTGATGTCTACTAGTGCGTAAGGTTTTCAGCCAAAAATAGTAAGTTTCCTATTTGGATTCACTAAACCGTTCTCCTAATTATTCTAAGTACTTTTCATGTTGGACACAACTCCTAAAGCCCAACAGATGAAGAGTTATAATCAAACTAAAACTTACTATTTATAGTAAAAACGAAAATAAAACAGGGAAATGACCATCAATCAAGGGGTTTTTCACAAATCTGGGCTATGTAACCCAGCATAGCAGGGTTGGTTGGCTGAAGTAGCTCGTTCTACCCCAAAATCATATATTTTACATCAAATAACTCATTTCGAATTGCGAGATATACCCGATCTAAGGTCCGACGGTCCGGATCACTTCTGTCGTCGACCGGGCCTTTTCTGATCCATCTTGGCCATGAAACTGTCCACGACCCACTCTACATCAGCGATAGCCAATCATAATAGGAGAAGAGTGACAATAGTCAACTCTATAATAAGGAGAGTGACAATGGCCAACTCAAATAAAGAGACGAGTGGTAGAGCTAACTCAAATAAAGAGACGAGGCAGGGACAAGGCTTGCATCCATGACCTCACATTAATTCAGAGAAATCCATTATAATTGACATCATGTCATAACCCCAAAAGGGCCAATAATAGTAATGATATTCACTAAATCAATTGATAGGATAACTCTTAGAAAGTATAACATGAAAGGCAGGATAATTCGTAACATCAAATGCATGAAAAAGGCCATAATTGTCGGTGAAACATATAATAGCATGGAAGATGCAAAGTGATATATAAAAAGCCAGATAAAATACATGTAAAGGTAGGATGAATTTAACAACTTAAATTAATATAAGCTTAAAGGATAAAACCCCCACCTTTGTCTTTTTATCCTTTAGAAGTGTTCCTTATGATAAGTCTTAACCTGGTTTTATTCCTATTTGTTGATTTAGATTCTAATTAGAGTAAGCATGTTAAAGACGTTGAATTGGCAGGCCGTGTAGTGGTCGTATTTTGATGGGTCTAAGTCCATCCTAATCACTGTGTGAACTTGGTTGGTCGTGATGGCAACCCTGTGTATAGGGAATTATAAAGGAAACAAAACATAAGAAAGGGATGAAAGAAAAACAAGAAAACACCGAAGTATTTGAATTTGCACTGTGTGATGGAATAGATTCGAAATACCTCAGCTAAAATCCCCTCTTGCTGACGAACCGATGCTGCCTTCTTTCCTTCTCTTTCTTTTTCCTTACCTCTCTTTGGCCCTGTTTTGCTGCTGGACGATCTCTTTCTCTCTCTCTCTCTCACAGCTTTCCTTAATTTTCTTTCCTCGTGTTCAGATTGATTTTATAGGTTTGGAGAGAGATTCTCAGTCTCCTCTTGCAACTCTTGGTTTCCCAGCGTAAATCCTACGTAAGGCGCTTGTTTATGCAGGAAAGAAACGACCGACTTATGCTGCCCTATTTATTTTGCAGCAAGGATCTAAACGGCATGATGGGTCACGGTCCCCTATTCGATCCAATCTGCCACCATAGATAGGGTTGGGGCCCGGGTTCTTGAGGTTTGGACGGCCTCGATCAAGGTCGAGATGTGGTCCCGGATGCCCTGTGTGCAGGAGATTAGATCACGCCGACATTGACGTTTGATCGCAAAATGCCCAGGTCTGTGTTGCTTGGTGGGATCTACGTGCCTAGGTTTCTGTTAGATCCAAACCCTCCACTGTTTTCTCTAAAGATTTCTGATCAATAGGAAAATTATCTTGATCCCAGTTAGGTGTGACCCCTTGAATCTGTTTCACAGTGGTGGTTTGGAAGCAGCGAAAGGATGTGACCAACTCCTGATTTTTTTCCGACGGGGTTTTGGTCAGTTTTGGTTGGAGGTCTCTTTCATTTCGATTGGATGGCCTAGATCGACCATTCGGATCGATATCGATGGCCCACCACTCATCCCGCGGAACGGTTGCCGTTTCAAAACCATTCGCGTGCGGTATTTTGGGAAGAAGTGGGATTCATCGGGTCAAACATTGTTTGACTTGACTGCTAGTCCGGTGTGCCTACGGTGAACACTCGCTATGCACATGCACAATGCCGGGTGGGGTCCACAGCGATTCTTTCAAAAATCCACTCCGTCCATTTACTTTTCCACCTATTTTAAGGGCTAAGCCCCTAATTTGAGACGAATCCAACGGTCAGGTAGCCCATGTTTGACTAAATATATGTTTTAACCACTAATCATACTGATCCAATGGCTGATCTTGGTTATGTACAGCTTATTTATGGTGTTTAGGCCGGGTATTAGGTTTCATGCCAAGAGGATCTTGGGAACCATGTGATTCCATGTCCGGGGGTTTAGTTCAGCAACCTTTTCATAATTATTGTTGGGTTCTAATGCACCTTTTAACCATTCTTACAAACATACGTGCATCCCAATCATTTCTGATGGAGAGTTGGTATTGGATACATGTATATAAATCCTATTGAATTTTTATGGTAATGCTCTAGGACGTTCGATTTTTGAGTATCGGGAAGTTCAGGGCGCTAAAATCTACCCCCCTTAAGCAAAAATTTTGCCCTCGAAATTTTGTAGTTCCTTGTCCTTAAAGGAGTTAAGGTGGTATGTTCTGTTGTTTCTAATCATTCATTAGGGTATACTCTAGGTATTGAAATGTGTTTAGTCGTAGTAGTTCGAATTATTACTATCTACCTTACTTAAAGTTGATTCTCGCATTTACCTCCTATCTTGGTCCAAGTTGAAGAGATTGGGGTAACTCTCCTTCATTTCATCCTCGCGCTCCCATGTCGCCTCTTCTTTGTCATTATGTGACCACAAAACCTTCACTAGTCGGATTACCTTTGTTCGAAGAATTTTTTCTTTCTAGTCAAGGATCTGTACCGTCTCTTCTATATAAGTGGTGTTATCCCTTTGCTCGATTTGCTCCTAGCTGATAATATAAGATGTGTCCGGTTCGTACTTCTTTAGCATGGAGACATGGAAAACGTTGGCTAGTTGAGGAGGTAGTGTGAGTCGATAGGCCACTTCTCCCACTCATTCCAATATTTCGAATGGCCCAATGTATCGAGGTGTAAGCTTACCCTTCTTCCCGAAGCGCATCAAACCCTTCATAGGAGAGACTTTTAAGAATACATTATCCCATTCGAAGAATTTGAGGCTTCATCGTCGTATATCTACATAACTTTTTTATTTTCTTTGAGCGGCTTGGAGGCGCTTCCTTATCAGATTGATTTTCTCAAAGGTTACTTGAACTATTTCGGGCCCTAGGGTGCTTTTCTCTCTCACTTCTGCCCAACAATGCGGTGTACGACAAGGGTGTCCATACAGGGCCTTGAATGGGACCATACCGATACTGGCCTGAAAGATGTTGTTGTAAGCAAACTCGACGAGGTGGAGGTAGTCATCCCAGCTACCCTCGAAGTCCAAGATGTAGGTTCTCAACATGTCTTCTAGTACTTGGTTCACCCTTTCCGTTTGTCCGTCCATCTGGGGGTGGAAGGCAGTGCTATGATTCAAGGATGTCCCTAATGTGGTTTGTAGCTTAGTCCAGAGATTCAAAGTAAAGCGTGAATCTCTATCTGATATAATCGTAGTTAGAATCCCGTGGAGTTGTACCACATGCTTTATGTAGGTTTCTGCCAACTCGTTCATCGAAGCGGTGATTCTCATGGGGATGAAATGGGCGGACTTAGTTAGTTGGTCTACCACCACCCATATCAAATCATGATTTCTTCTTGTTTTAGGCAGTCCTACTATGAAATCCATCGATATAGAGTCCCACTTTCACAGGGATATTTCAAGGGGTTGGGGTAACCTTGTCGGTCTCTGATGTTCTGCTATCACTTGTTGGCAGGTGAGACACTTAGCCACATAGACGGCTATTTTTCTTTTCATGTCATTCCACCAATAGTGGCACTTTACATCTTGGTACATCTTAGTGCTCCCCAGGTGGATTGTAAGCTTGGAACGATGAGCTTCATCCATCACGGCTTGTCTTAGCTCATGTTTGTTTGGTACACATATCCTATTGTAACACCTGATTCCATCATCCGAGCCCTTGTGCCATCGTGGGTCTTTTTTCTCTTGGGCCTTTGCATAATGCTTCTATAATTATTCATCTTGCCCTTGTTCTTCAATGATTTGTCGTATTAGTGATGGTTCTATGGAAAGATTCCTAAGAAATATATTCTCTCCTTCTAGGCTTAACTGGATGTTAAATTAAAGTCCTTTATGAAGTTTAATAGTTTCCATTCTTCAAGCGCGAGCGTGGCTATTGTGGAGTGAGTTTTCTTACGATTAAGTGTATCGGCCACCACATTTGCTTTTCCTAGGTGATACTGTATTTTGAATTTGTAGTCCTTGAGGGTTTCCATCTATCGGCGCTATCCCATATTAAGGTCTTTTTGGTCGAACAAATACTTGAGGCTCTTGTGGTCCGTATTGAGTTGGAATTGTTTGTTGTATAAGTAATGTCTCTACATTTTGAGGGTAAACACCAAAGCTGCTAACTCCAAGTTATGAGTCGGATAATTCTGTTCATGCACTTTCAATTGTCTAGAGGCATATGCTATCACTTTGTCGTTCTGCGTAAGTACACATCCTAGTCCTTCGAGGGAGGCGTCCGTATATACCGTAAATTCTACTCCCTCTTCAGGTAGGATGAGTACGGGAGAGGAAGTTAATCTTTTCTTGAGTTCCTGAAAGGCTTCTTCAGCTTTTCTGTCCCATTGAAATTGTGCATTTTTCTTTGTTAGGTTGGTTAGCGGTCGGGCTATTTTGGAGAACTTCTTGATGAACCGCCAATAGTACCCTGCTTGCCCTAGAAAACTTCTGATCTCGGTGTAGTACGGTCTCAACCTTGGCTGGGTCTACTGTGATGCCTTGAGAATTCACTATGTGTCCTAGGAATCTGACTTCTTCCTTCCAGAATTCGTATTTTAAGAGTTTAACATACAATTGATTCTCCTCTAGCAAATACAGAACCTTTCGTAAGTGAACACCATGTTCTTCTTTACTTTGTGAGTAGATTAAAATGTCATTGATGAAGACTATGATGAATTGATCGAGATATGGTTTAAAATTGTGGTTCATAAGGTCCATAAAAATGACTGGTGCATTTGTGAGGCTGAAGGAATTACTAAAAATTTGTAATGTCTGTATCCTGTCCTAAATGCCATCTTATGTATATCCTCGTCTTTAATCCTCAATTGATGGTACCCTGATCTCAGATCAATCTTTAAAAAGAATTGAGCTCCCTTTAGTTGGTCGAATAGGTCGTCGATGTAGGGAAGCAGATAGTCGATTGCTTGGTTAAGATGAAGATAGTCGATGCACAACCTTAGGGATCTATAAGGCCCGTATCATATTCTGTACTGTTCCATAGGCTTTCACGATCCTCCTAGTAGAATTCCGGCAACCCTCGACCTGTATTCGACATTTTTGCATGATCCTAAGCCAAGTCCTACATATCGGAGTCAACTCGACTCAAAATTTGTACCCTAGCGACCGCGCCATCGCCGCGGTTCTAATGCTGTGACTTGTGCATTGATCCAATACCCGGGCCAGGAGATGTGGGTCCGCATTCATTCCGAAGAAATGCCACACATTACAAATTTAGAGAGAATCTCTAAGACCTGTCACATCAATCAAGTCAAGTACATCCTCCATACCCTAATGTTACCTCACCTTATCTCAAGTACAAGAACCCATTCTCTCTTTTCTCCAAGTCAACTCTCTCTCCCCACCCATTCCACCTTTACACAAATTTCAATTAAGCCCATACTTTCCATCTCCATTTCTTACAACACCCACTCCATCTACCTCTTTTCATCCATCACTCCTCTCTTCTATCTTAACCCTCCAATCTTCATCAACCTCCATCAAGATCGAAACCAAGGAGCCCAGGATGAAAGTTGAAAGGGCCTAGCTATATGCCCTAGAGGGGGGGTGAATAGGGCAATGCCAAATAAAACTTATAACAACGGAATAAACAAAGAAATAAAGCACAATGCTGAATATAAAATAATCTCAATAGCCTAAAATAAAGAGAATGATACTTTATCAGTTCTAAGGACAACCTTACACCAAAAACTAAAGGTTTAAGGTAGGACAACCTTATTTATAGAACGTCCTTTGTATCACAAACCAATGAGGAATAAAAAGTAAGAAAATCAAAATAACTTGCAGAAAATAAATCCTAAGTTATTACAACATTCATCCACACTTACTTGAAGTGATTACAACATTCATCCACAAACACTCTCCACAAAACAGAATGAATAAAAGAATGAAAGAGTAAAACACATCCACAACACAACGATATATAGTGGTTCGCCTATGTGTACACCAACTGTTATCCAACAGCCACACAGAATGCTACTCCACTCCTAATATCCTCACACAGGGGATATTAGCATGCACTATCAAAATAGGTTTCACAGGTTCACCTAAAACCTTCACAATTGTGTCTTTGATCTCGGGCTTACACAATCCAAAAACTCCACAATCTGAGTTTTCTGGCTCTCCTCAGATAACCAATACAATGAGATTTTTCTGACGAATCTTAAACAAAAACCAGAGAAAGTAAATTACAAAAATGTAAAATACCTGAATCACCTTTTGAAAAAGCCCAGTAGAACCAATCGGAGTAGAAGTTCGATTCAACGTTCAAAGTCCAATACTCACTTTAAGAATGGTTCTAAGTCTAATTGATTTTAAATCAAAAGGGCTAGTTCTATTTGATTTTGAATCCAAGAAGAAGGAATATCAGAAATTCCCCTTTTCTAATAAGATTGGAATGTAGATCAAAAAAAAAAAAAAAAAGCTAGCAAAAGGAATATTAAATAAGCACAAAGTAGCTTAAAATAAACACAAACTTATCTCAGAGAATAGCCTAAAGATTTCTTGAAAAGAGTTGAATTGAATTACTAAAATTCTGAAGTTCGTGCACTATTTATAGCCTGAAAAATTCCGTCTACGACTGGTCTTATGATCCTAGGACTGGTCGTAGCTTCAAAGATTTTTAAAGATTTTCACGGGATTGGATTTTCTGTTCCACGACCGGTCCTGGGAGGTCTGCGACCGGTCGTGGGCCACCTACGACTGGTCGTGGGGCACATATGACTGGTCGTAGGACCCCAAAATTGGTTGTTGGAGTTTGAGTCGTAGGGCTACGACCGGTCGAAGGATGAGTCATAGAACTCACAGGACTGGTCGTAGGATGTTCAGGACTGGCCGTAGAACAGCTAGAAAGATCCAAAAATCTTCAACAACCTAGGACTGGTCATGAAAAACTTAAGAATGGTCGTAGTAGAGCTAGGACTGGTCTTGAAGTCCCTAAGACTGGTCTTAGAACAGCTCAAACAAGCATATTGAAATATATGAGTTACGTATCCAGAATGACTTATTGTAAAGCCCATCCTAAGGTCAATCTAAGGTCAAACAAACCTTAAAATTAAGATGGACATTGAAAGTCTGTACACTCAGATGACCCTTAAGAGAAGCTTGAGAATATACAAATCTTGTAGTAGGCCTTCTTGAGCTTGAACTTGACTTGACAAAGTCTTTTAATCTACTTGAACTTGATTGAATCTTGAACATACAAACTTGAAGACTTCAATACTTGAATTCTTCATCCATGACTTGAAAACTTCTTCATTTAAGAACTTGTCTTGAAATGCAATGTCTTGATTGCAATGAATAGTCTTCAAACATAAAATACAAGATATACAAGACATAGATATAGGTTTTGGAACCATAAAATTTGACAACCAAAGGGATATGAAATCATAACACTTACAATCTCCCCCTTTGTCAAATTTGTGACAAAACACATAACATAAAAGATAATAAGGAATCATGAGCCATAAAATCATAAATTACTCTACTCCCCCTGAGTAATACGAGTACTGCTCATGTAAACAGTCAATAACATATTCTCATCCACATATCCTTCTCAATTAATCAACTCAAACAAATTACTCCCCCTTTCCATACTACTTACTACTCCCCCTTTTAGCTTTAACTCTTACTACTCTCCCTTTTAGTTGCAAAATGACAAGGGAAAGGCACAATAGGAAGGAGAACATAGAGAGGAATAAGTAGATAATGAGAAAGAGATATGAAAGGACATAATATAATCCTGAAGCATCAAGCCATCATCAATCCATAATACAACATCCAAAAGACAATGTTATCAAACCATAATCCATAATACATATCCAAAATAAATGAAAATGATATACTATCCAGAAGATAATGCACCTAATCTGATCTAGAGGAGGGAGCAGGGATAGTCGGATCAATCTGGTGTAAGCCCTTATTGATGCGACGAAGATATTTTCGCATGTACTTAAATCGCATATCGTGGGCTATGTTCATATTATCAACCTTCTCCTCCAATGCACGAAGGCTTGCATCAAAATCAGATGGATCATAATTTGTATCATTTGGTGAATCAGATTCTATCTCATCAAAAATCTCATCCATATTAACATCTTATTGAGGAAGATCGCCAGCTTCCCCTTCATTTCCAGCTTCACCACCAACACCTCCATCACCACCAACACCACCTTCATCTACTTGGCCAGGAAGCAAATCCAACTTCATCTTATTAAGATTGAAATTGTTGAAAATAAGATGATGAATTGGTGCCTCATTAACAGGTTTATCGACAAGCATGTGAGTGGCTAAAACAGTCATAAGATAACCGAATGGAATATCACTATGACTCGGATGGAGACGAAACTGAATAATGAAATAACAAATCAAAGAAGGAAGACAGACCTTGGTACCAGAAGCAATAGAATGCAACACACGAACCATATAAGGAGTCAACTCAGTTTTATTACCAAACCGAGGATACACATTAGAAATGAAGAAACGATGTAACACTCTGTATCTAGGTAACAGATACTTTGAAGGGAGCGCATTCGCTTTGTGTGTCCATTGCACATCAATTTTGCATAAATCTCGTGTTAACATGCATTTTTTCGATTCAGATGGTTTGTCATATAAAGTATGAATCGGTATACCTTCATCATTTACAGGTATATCCATAATACCTGATATCAAATGACGGTTTATTTCAAAATTTTCTTCTCTAGTATCAATTGAAAATGTTAAATTATCAAGAGAAAATTCTGAGATGCATGCTACCATTGATTGGACAATGGACTGTATGCAGGCCCTCCCCAAAGTAAAATGTTAGTCCATCCAACAGATTCAAGGAGAGGGATAATACCATATGGAGAAATGTGATTGAGGTCAGCGGTATACTCAACGATAATTTTATGGACACGTAAATCTCTTACATCTTGAGAATCATCTTCGGGTGACCGAAGGTGCCGTTTAGTTATCGGTGCAGATCTGGATGAAGATAGACCATGGGATGTTTTCTTTTTTCCTCTAGCATCCATATTTAAAAAGATATACAAAGAGCAAGAGAAATACAAAAAAAGAAGGATGAGTTTTCTCTAGATCAGTAAATTGAGAGGAAACCCTTGAAAAACCCAACAAGAGATGAAATCTAACTATACTATGAACAAATTAAAGCATAGAGAGCATGAATCTTCAAGAAAAATGATGAAATAGGACTCACCTTGAAGAAAAATAAGAAATCTTATGACTGGTCGAGCCACGACTCGTCGTAAGTCGGAGTGGAAATGAAGAAGAAGGGGATTTTTTCCAAATATATCATGTTCACGAGTACTACGACCGGTCGAGTATCGACCAAAAATCATATTTTTTATGTAAAAAATTGAAATTTAAACAAATATAATATGAAATATAATACACTATGATACATGCAATCAAGAATATTCAATGCAAAATGCACATACCAAGATCAAATTTCAGTTTATTAAACCTGCTTTTGTCGAGCGGTTTAGTAAATATATCAGCAAGTTGATTTTCGGTTGATATGTATTCTAAAGAAATAACTTTTTCTTCAACTAACTCACGTATGTAATAATACCTAATGTCAATGTGCTTAGTACGTGAATGCTGGTTTGAATTTTTGGAAATATTTATAGCACTAGTATTTTCACAATGTAAGATCATTGATTCTTAATTAATTCCATAATCGCTTAGCATGCGTTTCATCCAAACTAGTTGAGTACATGCATATCCAGCTGCAATATACTCAGCCTCCGTAGTGGAGAGTGATATTGAGCTTTTCTTCTTGCTGAACCAAGAAACTAAGAAATTTTCAATGTAAAAACAACCACCACTGGTTGATTTTCTATCATCAATATTACCGGCCCAATCAGCATTTGAGTACCCGGCTAATTGAACACTAGTATCAAAAGGGTACCAAAGACCCAAATTTATAGTACTTGCGACATATCTAATAATCCGTTTAACAGCAGTAAGATGTGATTCCTTAGGATTAGACTGATATCTCGCACAAATTTCAACACTTAACGCAATATCAGTTCTACTTGCAGTAAGATACAACAAACTACCAATCATACTACAATATAGTTTAGGATCTATATCTTTGCCTGTAGAGTCTTTTGAGAGTCTTAACGTTGTACTCATAGGAGTATCAAAGTTCTTACCATTCTCAAATCCAAACCTTTTAACCAAGTTTGAAGCATATTTGGTCTGGAAAATGAAAATTCCATCAGGTTATTGTTTTACTTGCAACCCTAGGAAATAGTTAAGTTCGCCAACCATGCTCATTTCGAACCTTGATTTCATTAACTCTGCAAACTCAATAGACATGTTAGAGCAAGTTGATCCATAAATAATATCATCAACATATATTTGAACTATCAAAATATCATTGTTATTCTTCTTAACAAAGAGTGTCTTATCGACACTTCCTACTTGAAAGCTATGACTAAGTAAGAATTTAGTCAAATTTTCATACCATGCCCTGGGCGGTTGTTTTAGACCATAGAGAGCCTTTTTGAGACGAAATACATGGTCAGACAACTTGGGGTCTTCAAACCCTGAAGGTTGTTCAACATACACTTCTTCATGTAAATCGCCATTCAAGAAGGCACTCTTTACATCCATCTGATAAATTTTAAATTTTTTAAAGCATGCGATGGAAATAAAAAGTCTGATTGATTCAAGGCAAGCGACTGGATTAAAGGTTTCATCGTAATCGATGCCTTCAATTTGAGTGTACCCTTGTACAACCAGTCTAGCCTTGTTTCGTATAATATTTTCAAGTTCATCAGACTTATTTTAAAGATCCATTTTGTTCCAATAATTTGTTTATCTTTAGGTCTAGGAACACGATACCAGACATCATAACGAATAAATTGATTAAGTTCATCCTGCATAGCAACTATCCAATTTTCGTCAGAAAGTGCTTCTTTTACATTGACCGGTTCTATTTGGGATGTAAAACAAACATAATTACATATGTTCTCAAGTTGTTTGCGAGTACGAACTCCAGTGAGAGAATTTTCAAGTATTTGATTGGTTAGATGATCTTAAACAGTCCTTGGTTCAGATTCTTTTTGACTTGATGAGATATCTTGATTGTCAATAATAAGAGCTTCATCATCATCTGAACTCGGGGCTGGTGTATTCAAATAATCATCAATGACCACATTGATGGACTCTTGAATCACACCAGTTCTCTTATTTAGAACCCTATAAGCTCGACTGTTCAAAGAATAACCAGGAAAAATACCTTCGTCACTTTTCGTATCAAACTTACCCAAATTTTTACAATCCCGTAAAATATAACACTTGCTGCAAAAAACCTGAAAGTATTTGATAGTAAGTTTCTTTTCAAACCATAATTCATAAGCAGTCTTATTGTCAGATTTACTGGTATAAACCCGATTAATAATATAACATGCGGTATTAACTGCTTCAGCCCAAAGATTTTTAGAGAGCTTCATGCTATTCAACATAACATTAGCCATATCCTGAAGCACTCTGTTTTTTCTTTCAACAATACCATTTTGTTGTGGTGTTTTGGGCGTAGAGAATTCATGTGATATTCCCTGATCACTACAGAATTTCTCAAAACTACTGTTTTCGAATTCAGATCCATGTTCACTACGGATCTTACTAACATGAGAACCTTTCTCATTTTGGATTCGTTTAATGACCTTTTTCACTTCATCAAGGGTTGTAGTTTTATCTTTTAAGAACGATACCCAAGTGAATCTGGTATAGTCATCTACGATAACCAAGATGTATTTTTTGCCTCCTCGACTCTCCGATCTGGTTGGTCCAATAAGATCCATGTGGAGAAGCTCAAGTGCTCTAGATGTGGTATTAGAGTTCACTTTCTTATGAGAGCTCCTAATCTGTTTGCCCAACTGGCATTCACCACATATTTTGTCTACTCTTTGTAATTTGGGTAGACCTCTAATTAGTTCTCTTTTACTCAATCTAAATAAGTTTCAATAGTGTACATGTCCAAGGCATTTATGCCATAATTCAGTCTCATCGGTATGGACCATGTAACATGATTGAGTAGATGAGCTTGCATCACTAATGATGTACAGTTTTCAGAAGTTCTGCGACCAGTTAATATAACAGAACCCTTTTTATCAAGTATCTCACAACCTTGATTAGAAAACTTCACACTATGGTTGTTATCGCATATCTGAGAAATGCTTAATAGGTTGTGTTTTAAGTCCTCAACATATAAAACATTTTTAAATAAGGGAAGGTTATAAAGATGAACCGTACCTTGGCTAATGATCTTGCAATTGCTTCCATCACCAAATGTGACTAACCTGTTAGTCATATCTTTTAGATCGATGAATAAAGCTTTGTCACCTATCATATGCCTGGAGCGACCACTATCTAGGTACCACTTTGAATGGCTTGTAGCTTTGAAAGCAGTGTGGGCAACCAAGCTGGCAACTTTAGGAACCCATTTTAGAATTATTTTGGGTTTAGGAGTATAGATGGTCTTTTTCTATCTGTTGTTATAGGAGAGACCTATAGAGTTAGACTTTAATAGCTCCTTGAGAAGATCAATTATTTTTTCAGCCAATGGATTTCGGTTTTGAAAATTAAAGTTGACATGGCTACTTTTAGGTTTTTAAAAAGTCATTGAATTTTTGGAAAAACCTTGATAAGTATTCTTTTCTTTTGAGTTTGAAGACTCTCCTTTTACAAATTTAGGAGCAATGTTCTTTTGTTTTAGAGATGTATCCTTATCATAGCCCAACCCAGATCGATCGCCACATTTTCTTAATCCGGACAATAATTTTTTCAATTTAGGATCACCATGGGCATATCTCCATGTGTCTTTCAAACTTTGAAGAGAAGCTACCTTATTTTTGAGTTTCTCATTTTCGGATATCAAATCTTTAATTTTGGAGGTTTTGAAATCTAAATCACTTTTGGTTTTTTCAAAAGAATCGAAAATATGAGACTTTTCTAAAACAAGAGACTCATAATCTTCCTTAATCTTAGAAAATTTTTTCTTTTGTAATTTAAGCTTGACAACAATTTTACAACTCTCCTTATAAAGGGCATTATAAGCATCCTGAAGATCATCTTCATTATCACAATCACTATTCAGATTTTCTTCACTAGATATATCATCACTATCTGAAAGGGTGATCTTGGCTAGAGTCATAAAGGCTTTAACATCTTTGCCCAACTCGGTTTCAGAATCTTCTGATTTAGAAGAGGATTCAGAATCAGACGATTCATCCCAAGTAGTCATCATGCTTTTCTTTTTTGATTTGTCCTTTTTAGGACATTTGTTAGCTAAGTGCCCATACTCTTGACAGTTGTAACATTGACTATCTTTCAAGGATTTACGAGTTCTAGGTTTAGATCATCTCTTATCATTTGACTTTTGAAAATCAACTTTTTTCTTATTTTTGAAAATTTTGTAAAACTTTTTTGCTAAAAGCGTCATATCATCTTCAGAATTTTCTAAATCCGAAGTGCTCTCTTGTGAAGCATTTTTAGATGATTTGAGAGAAATTGATTTTCCTTTAGGAGCCTTAAAGTATAACTCATAGGTTTGAAGTGAACCAACTAGTTCCTTAACCCTCATGGTATCCGTATCATGAAGTTCCTGAATCGCGGTTACTTTAGAATTGAACCGTTCAGGAAGTGAACGTAGTATCTTTGCGCACACTTTACTTTCTGGGATTCTATCACCCAGACCCCATATAGAGTTCACAATTTCATTCAATCTAGTATAGAAGTCCATAAACATCTCATTCTCCTCCATATGAATTTCTTCAAATTTAGTTGTGAGGAGTTAGACTTTAGATTTCATGACAATAGATGTACCCTCGTGTGTTATTTCTAATACATCCCAAGCTTGTTTTTCATTTTTCACAAGAGATGATTCTTTTAAATTCATCTGGTGATAATGCACAAGTAATTGCATTTAGTGCTTTTGCATTGGCACTACTTTCACTTTTCTGAAGTGTGGTCCAAAGAGAATAAGTCGTTACTTTCATTGATTTTGAACCATCACTATTAGTTACTTTAGTGATAGGAGGGTTCCATTCATTCACAGTGGCTAGCCACACACTTTCATCCAAGGATTTAAGGAAGATCCTCATCCTGGCTTTCCAATAAGCATAGTTTGTGCCATTAAAGGGTGGTGGCCTAGTGACTGATAAGCTATCAAAATTTGACATCTTAATATAACTTAGATCGTTAGCTCAGGAAATAAATCCAATAAATAAACAATAAGCATGAGCTATTAGGCTCTGATACCACTTGAAAAGGCCTAGCTATATGCCCTAGAGGGGGGGTGAATAGGGCAATACCAAATAAAACTTATAATAGCGGAATAAACAAAGAAATAAAGCACAATGCTGAATATAAAATAATCTCAATAGCCTAAAATAAAGAGAATGATACTTTATCAGTTCTAAGGACAACCTTACACCAAAAACCAAAGGTTTAAGGTAGGACAACCTTATTTATAGAACATCCTTTGTATCACAAACCAATGAAGAATAAAAAGTAAGAAAATCAAAATAACTTGCAGAAAATAAATCCTAAGTTATTACAACATTCATCCACAATTGCTTGAAGTGATTACAACATTCATCCACAAACACTCTCCACAAAACAGAATGAATAAAAGAATGAAAGAGTAAAATACATCCACAACACAACGATATATAGTGGTTCGCCTGTGTGTACACCAACTGTTATCCAACAGCCACACAGAATGCTACTCCACTCCTAATATCCTCACACAGGGGATATTAGCATGCACTATCAAAATAGGTTTCACAGGTTCACCTAAAACCTTCACAATTGTGTCTTTGATCTCGGGCTTACACAATCCAAAAACCCCACAATCTGAGTTTTCTGGCTCTCTCAGATAACCAATACAATGAGATTTTTCTGGCGAATCTCAAACAAAAACCAGAGAAAGTAAATTACAAAAATGTAAAATACCTGAATCACCTTTTGAAGAAGCCCAGTAGAACCAATCGGAGTAGAAGTTCGATTCAACGTTCAAAGTCCAATACTCACTTTAAGAATGGTTTTAAGTCTAATTGATTTTAAATCAAAAGGGCTAGTTCTATTTGATTTTGAATCCAAGAAGAAGGAATATCAGAAATTCCCATTTTCTAATAAGATTGGAATGTAGATCAAAATCAAATAAAAATAAGCTAACAAAAGGAATATTAAATAAGCACAAAGTAGCTTAAAATAAACACAAACTTATCTCAGAGAATAGCCTAAAGATTTCTTGAAAAGAGTTGAATTGAATTACTAAAACTCTGAAGTTCGTGCACTATTTATAACCTGAAAAATCCCGTCTACGACTGGTCTTAAGATCCTAGGACTGGTCGTAGCTTCAAAGATTTTTAAAGATTTTCACGGGATTAGATTTTCTGTTCCACGACTGGTCCTAGGAAGTCTACGACCGGTCGTGGGCCACCTACAACCGGTCGTGGGACGACCGGACCCCAAAATTGGTTGCTGGAGTTTGAGTCGTAGGGCTACGACTGGTCGAAGGATGAGTTGTAGAACTCACAGGACTGATCGTAGGATGTCTAGGACTGGTCGTAGGACAGCTAGAAAGATTCAAAAATCTTCAACAGCCTAGGACTGGTCCTGAAAAACTTAAGACTGGTCGTATCAGAGCTAGGACTGGTTTTAAAGTCCCTAGGACTGATCTTAGAATAACCCAAACAAGCATATTGAAATATATGAGTTACGTATCCAGAATGACCTATTGTAAAGCCCATCCTAAGGTCAATTTAAGGTCAAATAAACCTTAAAAGTGAGATGGACATTGAAAGTCTGTACACTCAGATGACCCTTAAGAGAAGCTTGAGAATATACAAATCTTGTAGTAGGCCTTCTTGAGCTTGAACTTGACTTGACAAAGTCTTTTAATATACTTGAACTTGATTGAATCTTGAATATGCAAACTTGAAGACTTCAATACTTGAATTCTTCATCCATGACTTGAAAACTTCTTCATTTAAGAACTTATCTTGAAATGCGATGTATTGATTGCAATGAATAGTCTTCAAACATAAAATACAAGATATACAAGACATAAATATAGGTTTTGGCACCACAAAATTTGACAACCAAAGGGATATAAAATCATAGCACTTACAAAAGTACCCTTGCCAGTGCCCTGTTTTGTCAATTAGCATGTGTGTTGAGTCAGTTGGACTACAGAGCCTCACAGGAAGATCTATTCAAGCGTCTGCCTCAACCGGATGTGTGGAAGCCCACCATAGGTAAACCTAAGCCTCACATCCCTTGTCCCAAAACACCAGGTGAATAAAACCCTTAAAACAAGTTAGAACATATTAGGGTTTTAGGTAAGAAAATGTTTTAAAAAATCAGAAAATCTCTAAGTTTTCTTACCCAATCGATTGTATCGATATATAACTCAATATGATCGACCTGTGCTGTCGATGTCCTCGGAAGACCAATCGAGAAAATTGAATGAGGACTTAATGTGTCCAGCAACCATATACATATCTGGACAGAATTATTGATGTATCAACACATGTATCGATATCATCAATATTTAAGTCTCGAGCCCATCAAAGGTGTCTCGATAATATCGACAAGCAGATCCGGCGCCCTTATTTTTTTTTAAGAATATCATATATGCTTCGATATATTGGAGCTCTCCTCGATACCATCGGAGTTCAAATCTCGATGATATTGGTGGGCTCTCAATGATATCGGCCATGGACGCGAAGTTCTCAAGAAACATTTTTCAGGTGGTTTTTTAACTCGGATCGGGGGTCACTCGATAGAATCGATATTCTGAATATCGATGTTATCGGGGTTGGATCGATTGCATTGAGAAAAGACAAACTTATCTTGCAAGCTCACTGATAATATCTTTGAATTTATCGATGCATCGACACGACCTTCGATATCATAAGTATTCAAATTCCGATGATATCGAGCATCCCCCTATCTAATGACTTGTAAAATTTCATGTTTCTCTCATTTTTCAAGTGTCGAGGACTTGATCCTTATATCGATAATATCAGAGTTCGAAATTCGAAGACATCAACACGAGTCTCGATTCTCTCGATCAGTTGGCAGAAGGTTTTTCAAAAGTGTATGACATTGAGTTTGTGTCATCGAGCGTATCATCAATACGATCGAGAGTATACACTCGATGATATTAAACCTGCTTGATGAAATCGAACTCTATCATAAATGTGACCATTTTATATCCTTTGGAACCTTTTGCCTATTTAAAGAAAACTTGTCTTTAGTTGCTGTGAGGGAAAGAAGAGAGTGCTTCTGTGTGTTTAACATTAGATCATATACCCAAAGCCCTTTCTCTCAAGGGAGTTCATCCTCCAATCCACCCTCATCATTGATATTTAATAGAGTGGATTGGGGAATGAACTTCCACATTTAAGGATCCTCCAGCTACTACTTTAATGAAAAATCTTTAAGCTAGGATGCCTTGAATGCATAAATGATTGGAATTGTTCTACCTTCCTAATAGGAAAATATTTAGCGAATAGGATTCCATCATAACCTTAACCCAACCCTTAGCCATATATTAGTACATCATTTACGTTGTGGATCAAGGGAGCTGAAGACTCTTCGTCAAAAAGGAGGAGATCTTCGCCACCGTGCTGAATGAGACTCATCAACTTATCTATACGTGTCTAGAGTCCATAGGAATCCTTTGATTATTCCTTTGTAGGATTGGGTCTAAGGTGTTTCTCACCCTTGAAGTCCTCAATAAGGCCTCCGACGGGAGTGTACGTGGTGGGTGCATTGTGTGGACCCTTGCTCTGTGGAGAGCATAAACATCTGGTTAGGGGTGAACCAGTAAAACCTTAGGTTTGAGGTAAACCGGGTGAAACCTCCATTAGGGTCTTATGGAAGATCCTTGGCCAGTGTGCCTAAAAGTGGGTGCGTTGTGTTGACCCTTACTCGTGAGAGCATAAACAGTCAGCCTCAGTGTAGGTTGTAAAGGTTGCAGGTGAACTTAATTTAAAACCTTAGGTTAGAGGTGAACCATGTGAAACCTCCTTAGTGAAATCCAGTACGCTCAAGGGTTGAGTGCGGTTATCGGGAGTGGAGTAGACAAGTAGTCGAACCACTATAAAAATGACTGTGTTTGCGATTGCTATCCTCTTGTGCGTGTGATTTATTTCAATGCCTTCACATCATTATATCTGAGATTACACCTCACACACATACATAGTCATATCCATCATAAACTAGGTTGCATTTTGTTAATTCGTGAATAGTTTGTAATTGGATCCTCTACCGGGCTTGAAAGCCAGTAGAGTTATATTTGAGTAATCCTGATGATTGCATATTCATATGATTAGTGTAATAGAATTTTTAAATACATTGTAAAAACTTTAAAAAGTCCTATTCACCCCCCTCTAAGACATATTGACATATTCCTACTTCAACCTCAAGCGGTCTTCATCGTTATTTCAATTGGTATCAGAGAGGGTCTATCTTTAAGGGCTTCACCGCCTTAAGAGTGATCTTGACTGAAGTTGAAATCATGATAAAAAAGGTCCCAAAGGATGCAATGAGTCAAAATAATTGCCTTGTAATCCATACTGCTCTGAAAGCTGGCAATAGCTCAAAATGGTACCTTAGTAGTGGATGCTCTAGACACATGACTAGTGATCAAACTCACTTTTGTGAGTATTCAAACTTTGATGGAGGATCTGTCACATTTGGAGATAGAAGCTCAACTAAAATTATTGGACAAGGAACAATAGCAGTACCAGGCCTTCCAAAAATTAAACATGTTCTCTGTGTAGAAGGCCTGAAACATAATCTCGTCAGTATCTCCCAAATTTGTGACAAAGAATATCTGGTCACCTTCTCAAAAGATGTGTGTAGAATTGTAGATCATACAGAAAAATCTCTCATAAAAGGCTTACGCACTAGTGATAACTGTTATGTCATTGAAAGTACAAATGAGAATGTTTTATCCAAAAAGTGTAATATGGCTGTAAAGAATGAGTCCAAATTATGGCATCAAAGGTTAGGACATGTTCACTACCGAAATTTAGCTAAAGTTTGCTCAAAGAACTTGGTTAGAGGCCTTCCCAAAATTAGAAAAGAAGAAAAAATAGTGTGTGTGGAATGTCTAAAAGGAAAACAGATAAAGGTTGGACATAGAAAGACAACCACAATAGCAACAACAAAACCTTTAGATCTGCTGCATATGGATTTGGTTGGCCCTACCAAAGTGGAAAGCCATGGCAAGAAAAGATACTTTCTGGTGGCAGTAGATGACTATACCAGATTTACTTGGGTCTCATTTCTTAGAGAGAAATCGGATTCCTTTGAAGAATTTGTAGTCTTGGAAAAATGAATTAAAAATGAAAAAGGATATGGCATAAATCACATTAGAAGCGATCATGGTGGGGAATTCAAAAATGAAAGATTTGAAAAATATTGCAATGAAAAAGGAATTCGTCATGAATTCTCAGCCCCAAAAACCCCACAAAAAAATGGAGTTGTTAAGAGGAAAAATCGAGTATTACAAGAAATGGGGTCGGTTATGCTGAATGAAAAAGATATGGCAAAAAGTTGTTGGACAGAAGCTGTTAATATCGCCTGTTACATCATAAACAAAGTATATCTTAGAGTAGGTTTGAACAAAACTCCATATGAACTATGGTATGGAAAACTACCTAGTGTGAAATACTTTCGGGTCTTTGACAGTAAATGCTATATTTTGAGAGACAGGGATCACCTAGGGAAATTTGAGTGTAAAAGTGATGAAGGTATTTTTCTAAGGTATGCCATGAATAGTCGTGCTTATAGAGTATATAACCTAAGAATCCTCACTATTCAAGAGTCTGTCAATGTGGTTATTGATGATCATCCTCATGATGAGGATACCCCTGTAAAGGAATTAGAAGATGATGTAGAGTCATGCATTCTAGATAAATCCGATAACAAATCTCCATCATTGAATAAACCCCAACCATCACCTGATATTCCCGTTATTAAGGATCTCCCTCGAGAACAAATCATTGGAGATCCTAATGACAGCGTAAGAACTAGATGACAGATAGAAAGTATTTATAGTCATTTATGCTTTACCTCAAATATTGAACCTAAGAATATTGTAGAAGCTCTTCAAGATGAACACTGGATAAATGCTATGCAAGAATAACTTCAGCAATTCCAGAGAAATGAGGTGTGGAAATTGGTTCCTAGACCAACTGATACAAATATCATTGGAACCAAATGGGGCTTCAAAAATAAATCTGATGAGTCAGGCAATGTGATTAGAAACAAACAAGACTAGTCGCTCAGGGATACAAATAGAAGGGATTAATTTTGATGAAACATTTGCCCCTATCGCTCGTCTTGAGTCTATTAGAATTCTTATGTCCATTGCATGCACACTAAAGTTTAAACTGTTTTAAATGGATGTTAAGAGTGCTTTTCTTAATGAGGATCTTGCTGAAGAAGTTAATGTAGAACAACCAAAAGGATTTTCAGATCCTAAGTTCCCCCATTATGTTTATCGTCTAGACAAAGCTCTATATGGTCTCAAATAAGCACCACGTGCATGGTATGAACGATTAACAAAATTCCTGTTAGACCATGAATTTCACAGAGGAAGTGTAGACAAGATACTATTTACTCAAAGAACAAAGAACTCCTTGCTTATTGCACAAATCTATGTGGATGATAGTGTTTGGATCAACATGTGGAGATGAGGCACAAAAATTCGCCAACCTCATGAAATCAGAATTTGAAATGAGTATGGTTGGTGAATTGAACTTCTTTTTAGGACTACAAGTCAAGTAACTAAATGATGAAATTTTCATAAACCAGACCAAGTATGCAAGAGACTTGGTGAAAAGATTTAGGCTTGAGTCTGGTCTTACCTATCACATGCCTATGAGTACCACATTTAAACTCTCCAAAGATATTAACGGCAAAGTGTGGACCAACACCTCTATCGGAGTATGATTGGAAGCTTACTATACCTCACAACTAGTCATCCAAATATATCCTTTAGTGTGGGAGTATGTGCTCGATATCAGGCCGATCCTAAGGAATCCCACCTAACGGCTGTTAAAAGGATTATTAAATATGCAGCAGGGACTACCACCTTTGGTCTATGGTATCCGTATGAAACATCCACCATCATTGCTGGCTATTCTGAAACAGATTGGGCTGGAAATTTAGACGATCAAAAATCAACGAGTGGAGGATGTTTTTATACTAGTAATTGTTTGGTCCCCTGGCAAAGAAAGAAATAAAATTCAATCTCGTTATCTACTACAGAGGCTGAATATATAACTACAGGTAGCTTTGTGCACAACTCCTATGGATGAAACAAATGCTATTGGACTACGAGATTGCACAACCTCCAATGAGTCTTTTCTGTGACAATATAAGTGCTATAAACATCTCAAAAAATCCAGTTCAGCACTCTCGGACAAAGAATATTAACATTCATCATCATTTCATCCGAGAACTTGTCGAAGAAAAGATCATTGTATTGGATTATGTAACTACTGAGAAACAGCTTGCTGATATCCTCACAAAGCCTCTTGACACAAACAGGTTCTGTAACTTTCAAAAATCAATTGGCATATGCTCTCATTGATAAATATCTCAGGAACAATGGCTCACATAGGAACATCTAAATTCTAAGATATTCATGGCCAAACTACTAATGAACAAATGTCAAAATTTTCACAGCTCCGATAATATATATGCAATTTCTATTTCATCATCGATGCCATCGAGATAGTATATCGATGCAATACAGTTCTTGGGAATACAATGCTTTAACTATCAGTTCTTCCCAACGATCGGACTGCATTTAATGGGATTACTGTTTTCCAACGACCATCAGCACGACTCTTGATGAAAGTCATGACGATGCTATCGATAACTGATCGATATGATCGATAAGTTGGCTATATTAAGAGAAGAGTACACTTGAATTCATACTCTTTCCTTCTCTTTTCTTAGTACTTCCTCTAGCCCTTACAGCATCTCACCTCTTCAAACCATGATCAGGGGAAAAGTTAAGTCATCTTTTCATTCTCTGAAATCAAAGAACATGCCATCAGAATCTAGTAGGCATCAACGTATGGAATGACGTCCATTTGCCATTGTTGAACGTCTAGTGCTCCATAGTGCTATAGAACCGTTTGGGGTCAACCTACTTCTAGAGGCTGGCAAAATATCCTCAATCTTGTAGGATCATATCAGCTAGGGGTGATCCACAAATTCTTCAATCATTGTCATATCATTAGAGATGATCCCCCTAGCATTCGGATTAAACTAGCAAACTACTCAAAACTGATCACTCCAATCACCTTGGCTTATCCTCTCTAACTGAAGGTCACTCGAATCCCAGTGACTAGCAGGAATCTAAACGGTTTTGGTGTGTGGGAAGAAATAACTCGTGCATTATGCCAAGGCACGACCGTTCCACGAAATGATGAAAATCTGCTTCACATCAACTATCTTGGACCCACCTTCAAGAATCTTCATAGCATTTTTGGGTCTAATGTATATCCCTGCGATGTCAATGGTGATCATCTTCCTCCATTTGTGATCAATGTGCTTTATGATATATATTAAGAAAATCAAATGTGCTTGCCAACACTTCTCCTCAAGCAAATATTCACGTAATCCAAGGAAATCATAGGGAGACACTGTTCTTTCCTATGCTCATATGCAAACTAGCACATCATGCAGGGCTTCCTGCCACATCTGATGCAGTGTATCCAGAGGCATGGTTTGACAGTGATGTAGTGCAGGCGGCACAACAGTTGTGTCCTTCCTTATCTCTCCCCAAGCATAGCCTTCCCATGTCGAGGGCCGTCCAACATGCTCCACCGTCAATTTGGCCTACACATAGAGGGTCAAATTGCACGCCAATGGTTAGCCCGGAGTCGATCACAAACCACTAATCTCATCACCTTGAACGTCACTTACTAAACGGGATGGCTGGGATGGAGGACCGTCTGAACAATTGTGAAAGGCGTCTCACTGCAATTGAAGAGAAACTCGACGCCCTCCAGGAAACTACTCAGCAAGTGGTGGTTTTGCTCACACATAACAATCCTTAAGGACATTAAGAGTCAGTTGATAAGTGTCATTGTCCTTTGAAAATTAAGTGCGTTTAGGGTTGTGTTATCTTTTTAGATGATTATACTTCTGCTACTATCTGTGGCAGCTTTTATATATATATATATATATATATATATATATATATATATATATATTTGGATATGGCCGAATATCATTCTCCTCTTTTACTACCCAAATTGTCTTAACATCCCATGGATCTGTTATGGAATGCATGTGTTTTTCATGAATATCTTATCTGGTTGTGTCACAGCATCCTTTAATATGCATCCATACTATCTGCTACTGATGTTTGCATAACACTAGTTTAAATCTTTATATACATCTATATCTGATGGTTCTCCCACATGTCTTTAAACTTTAGTCAATATACAAGCTGAAAAAATAGTGGACTTACTCAAAGAGCTTCTAAAATCCAACTTAGATGGAATTGAAGTTAATAGAAAATGAAAAAATTTGAACTCTCTGAAATAGAGAAAAACTAATGGAACTCCTAAACCCAGAACCATAATGAAATGGGTTCCAAAGGTTACATGTCTTGTTACCCAAACAGCCTTCAAAGCCACTAGCCATTCAAAATCGTACCTAGATAATGGATGTTCAAGACATTTGATAGGTGACAAAGCAATATTCACCAACTTCAAAGAAGTGAATGATGGCTCAGTTACTTTTAGTGATGGAAGCAACTGCAGAATCATAGGCCAAGGTACTGTTCAACTCTTTAATCTTCCTCCCTTTAAGAATATACTATATGTTGAAGCTTTAAAACATAACCTCCTAAGTATTTCTCAAATTTGCGATAACAAACATAGTATAAAATTTACAAATCGCGGATGTGAGATTTCAAATGAGAAGGAAAGTATGATATTACATGGTCGTAGGACTTCTGAGAATTGCTACATTATTAATAACTCATACTCTTCTAACTTTTCATGTTACATGGTCTAAACAGACGAAATAAAACTATGGCATAAACATCTTGGACATGTCAACTTTAGAGCTTTATAGATTGAGCAAGAGAGATCATATTCATAGCTTACCTAAATTAAAAAAAGGTAGAAAATATTTGTGGCGCATGTCAGATTGGCAAGCAAATCGGGAGTAATCACAAGAAAGTGAACTCCTTAGCCACATCAAAACCTCTTGAACTACTCCATACGAACTTAGTGGGACCAACGAGAATGAGAGTAGAGGTGGAAAGAAGTATTTTCTAGTTATTATTAATGATTTTACTAGATATACTTGGGTAGCTTTCTTGAGAGAGAAATCAGAGACTCTCAATGAAGTCAAAAGAATTCTAAAACGAATTCAGACTGAAAAAGAAGTACATGTGATCAAGATCAGAAGTGATCATGGTACTGAGTTTGAAAATAGCAGTTTTAAGAAGTATTGTATAAATCATGGTATATCACATGAATTCTTTGCACCTAAAACACCTCAACAGAACGGGGTTGTTGAAAGAAAGAACAGAGTGTTATAGGAAATGACCAATGTAATGTTAAATTATTGAAAAACTTATGGGCTGAAGCTATTAATACTATTTACTACATTATAAATCATGTGTATGTTAGAAAAGTAAAAGATAAAATAGCCTATGAGCTATAGTTTAATAAGAAGCCAACTATCAAATACTTTCAAACTTTTGGAAGTAAATGTTATATTTTACGTGACCAGAAAATTTTGGAAAAGTTCGAAGCAAAGAATGATGAGGAAATATTCTTGGGTTATGCTCTGAATAGTCATGCATATTGTGTTCTTAACAAAAGAATAGGAGTGATTTAGGAATCAATTAACGTTATAATTGACGATCACCTGATCACACCCACACCAAGTCAAGATGATGATGAAGTCAACATTATCGACAAACCTGATTCTTCATCTAAATCAGATAATTCTGAATTAAGATCAGTCAAAGATCATCCAACTAATCATATATTAGGTAACTCTCGTACTGCTGTTTAGACAAGAAAACAGTTAGAAAACATCTGTAATTACGTCTACTTCACTTCCCAAATTGAACCGGCATATGTAAATGAAGTTCTTGCCGTTGAAAGTTGGATATTGGCTATGTAAAAAGAGTTAAATCAATTCGTTAGAAATAATGTTTGATATTTGGTTCCCAGACCTTCTGATAAACATATAATCAGAACCAAATGGATTTTTAAAAATAAATCTAACTAATGGGAAATATCATTAGAAACAAGGCTTGACTAGTTGTACAAGGCTACACGTAGAAGGCATTGACTATGATAAAACCTTTGCACCAGTTGCACACCTTGAATCCATTAGATTATTTATGCCAATTGCTTATTATAAGAAATTCAAGATATATCAAATGAATGTTAAAAGTGCGTTTCTAAACGATGATTTACATGAAGAAGTGTATGTTGAACAACCTAAGGGTTTTGAGGACCCTAAAATTTTAGATCATGTATACCGTCTTAAAAAGGCACTTTATGGTTTAAAATAAGCTCCTAGGGCATTGTATGAAAAGTTGACTAAATTTTTACTTAGTTACAAATTTATCATGGGAAGCGTTGATAAAACTTTATTTATCAAAAGATATAATGAACATATATTAATTGTACAAATCTACGCTGATGATATTATTTATGGATCTATATGCACGAACTTATCTATTGAGTTCGTAAATTTGATGAAATCCAAGTTTGAATTGAGTATGGTTGGAGAATTAAATTACTTTCCTAAATTACAAGTAAAATAACAGGAAGGTGGTATTTTCATCTCTCAAACTAAATATGCTTTAAATCTGGTAAAGAAGTTTGAGTTTGAGAATGGAAAAAAGTTTGATACTCCTATGAGTACAACTCTTAAACTTTCTAAGGATGAAACAGGTAAAAGTATAGCCTGTCATTTATATCGAAGCATGATTGGTAGTCTTCTTTACTTAACTGCTAGTAGACCTGATATTGCTTTTAGCTTTGGAATATGTGCTAGATATCAGTCTGATCCTAATGAATCTCATTTAATCATTATTAAATGGATAATTCGATATGTTGCAAGTATAACTAATTTCAGTCTACGGTATCTGCATAATACAAATGTACAACTTGTCGGATATACTGATGCAAACTGGGCAGAAAACATTGACGATAGAAAATCTACCAGTGGTAGATGTTTCTACATAGTGAATTGTTTAGTTTCCTAGCTTAGCAAGAAAAAAAATTTCTATATCACTCTCAACTGCTGAAGCTAAATATATTGCAGATGGCAATGCTAGCACCCAGTAAATTTAGATGAAAAGGATGTTACCTGATTATGGGATTACGTAAGATACAATGATATTATATTGTGATAGCTCAAGCGCTATAAATATTTCAAAAAATCTCATTTAACATTCACGTATGAAACATATCGACATTCGATATCATTACATTCGAGAATTAGTTGAGGACAAGAGAATTTTATTAGAATACATTCAGATAGAAAAGCAGCTTGCGGACATTATGACCAAACTGCTTAAATCGCTTAACAAGAATAGATATTTCAAATTAAAACATAATATTGGTCTGTGTACTTTTAATTAATTAAATCATTTTGTTTATACATTTTTATTATTTGTATGTTTATAATTTTTTTAAATGCAAAACATATAAATTTTAATTATTTTTAAAATTATACTTTTCTAGCTGCACAACCGGTCGAGCACGTCCTCGACTAGTCGAACTTCGATGGATTGAGGACGATACTCAACCGGTTGAAGTGTGCGGGTGTGCTCCTTAAAAGAGGGAAAATCACTTTTTCTTCTTCATTTTGCCCTTCTTCCTCGACTAGTCGTGGCTCCACTCGTTGAATCCATCTCCATTTTGTCATTGTAAGTGGTTTATTTTCATTTTCTTTCTAGATTTGGGTTCCTCCTTACTAGTTAATCTTCATTTTGTGGTTGATTTGAGATTTACATCCTTTCTATAGACGATTTTTGTGCAAAATCTGATATAAGCCAAACCCATCTATATTTTTTTAATATTCTCTTTTGCAAAGTTTACATGGAGCATCATTCTAAGAGGAAGGCTACACGCAAGGACCCCAGCGGCTCCTCCTCTAGGACGACTCCAGTTAGGGTGAGAACCCTAAGATCTCCCAAAGAAGATTTAGAGCATGTTAGGGATCTCCGCTCTAGAGATATTATCATCGAAAGGATTGTGAATATCAACCACATTGCTTCATTCAAACTCTTGTCTATCCTTAATGTCATTAGTTGGAAAAACATTCTTGGTTGGGACGGAACGATATACCGCTCTATAGCATAGGGATGTATGCTTTAATAGGTGAATTGTCCCTTGATAATCCGACATTCTCTATTAATTTTAGAGAAAGGACAGTTCCAGTTAATAGGCACCTGATCTCAGGATTGCTTGATGTGAATGTCAATGATGAAGGGATTCTCATTGCCACCCTTGCTGATAAAATGAATGAATCTAGGCGAAGGGAAATTACTCATAAGTTATGTAGATTTAATGCTGATTGGAGTTTTGGTAATGCCCTTCATGCCACGTAGATGATTCCAAGATTCAGAGTCCATCATATTTTCACGTTTAATGTGTATCCTCATTTTGGGAATAAGTCTAAACTTACTCCCTTTATGACTCGTGTCCTTCACATTGTTGTGTCTGGTATTCCTATTTGTCTTCCCTCATTGATATGTTACTTGATTATCTAATTTTGTATTCATCTGGGTCATGGGTTGATACCTTTTGCATATCTCATGACAAGTCTTGCTATCTATTGCAACTTTGTCATTCCATCGACCGAGGTGCCCGAGTCCACTCTCCTATTTGATAATACGAATATTCATAAGATGAACCTTGCATTCCTTCCCGACCAGAGAGATGAGATGAAGAAGAAGAGGAAGACGCACCATTACCTAAGGACACATCTATGATATCTGTATAGAGCTGGAATTGGATGATGAAGTTGATCCTGACTATCAACCATCTCAGGTTGATGATCGGCTCAAGTCTTTAGAAGAGAAGGTTGTTGAGTTGAAGGTATCTCAAGATAATATGGTTGAAAGTTGAGTTGAAGGTATCTTAGGATAATATGGTTGAAAGTCATAAAGCTTCCATGAAATATATGTGAAAATATTTTCATCGCATTACCAAAGGACTTCACTAGATTGATCCATATATACCTCCTCCATTCTCTTCTGGATCTGATTAGGCTAATTTTCATTTATCTTTGGGCTGCATAACTTTATACTTTGTGTGTGCTGGTTGATAACTTTCTAACACTACTCTCGTACACCTTGTTGACGACATTTTGATAACTCTTTTGACATTCTCTATGCATTTTCCTTTTATTGTTCTACTGATTCTGCTGTGATTTATTTATTACAATCACATGACTATTCTTCCCTTTCTCATCTTGTGACAAAAAGGAGGAGAGAATTCCTAATTTTATAAGTTGAATGAATGAAGATGTGCACAGGATATGAATGTTGATATATTGATTTATGGTTTTGGTTGTTGGAGTTTTGCATTAGAAATGTGTATATATATATATATATGTGTGTGTGTGTGTGTGTGTGTGTGTGTGTGTGTGTGTGTGTGTGTGTGTGTGTGTGTGTGTGTGTCATAAAACAATGAAAATAGGAAAAGGCTCATATTGAGGGGGAGTAATATTGTGCATTCATTAAATCTGTTGTAAGTCCCGTATCCTAGTTCATATCGTTCTTTAGACTTTTGTGATCCTCCCTGTCAAATTCCAGCACCTCGCAACCTGTAATTGGCATTTGCACGTGACCCTGAGTCGCACACTGTCAAATCGAGTCGATTCGACTCAAGACTTATACCCTTGCGACCGCGTCGTCTCTATGGTTCCAACGTCACATCTTAGGCACTGATGCGATACCTAGGCTAGGAGTTGTGGGTCCACATTTATTTAGAGGAAAACGTCGCTCGTTATGAATCCTGAGAGAATATCTACCTAATCAATCAATCACAAGTCAAGTACAACCCATCCCTCTCTTACCAACAAGGCATGGCACCCATCCCTCTCTCATCCAAATGTCAACCAAGCACATACCCTCCATGTCATTTTCTTACACACCCATCCCTCTCTCCTTACATCTCCCATCCTTCACTCCATCTCATTCCATTCTCTATCATTTTTCCTAGCAACCAAGAGAGAAAAAGACTACGGAGAGAAAAGACAAAGAACCTAAGATCAAGGCCCACTTCCTACCACTAATTCTCACCATCCAACCCTTCAATCTTCATCATCCTCCTTCTAAGTTGAAGCCAAGGAGCTAAGGAAGCCATAGAACTAAGAAGATTAGTAATCAGTGGGTTATTTATAGGTTAGATTGTGTTTTTTTAATGATGGACCAAGTGGGGCCTACCGATTGATGGTATGGATCTCACTTTGGACCCTAGGAGTAGCCAATGGCCCACCATGATTCATATGGTCATCCCATGATGGGGCCATTCTCCATGGACCCCATCATGATGTTTGTTTTCCCATTGTGAAAAGGTCATCTAGACCTTACATTTTTGGTGAAAAGGGATCTCCACCATTGATCTTTTTATGATTTAGGGCCCACATGATTTGGGACCCATTTTGATGTATGTATAGTATTTACATGGCCCACTTAGGGAGGGCTCATAATGGTGGAGCCCCCTCCCCTCCATCATCATATCTCTCTCACACACTCTCTCTCCCCTGATTGTATGGCCCATCCATAATGTATGTATTTTTATCCATGTCGTCCACTAAGCGGGGCCCACCTCGCTGCCATGTCCAGGGCCCACCATTGCTGTCTGTTCTGGGCTGGCCCGAACCATAGGAAAACACCAATATCATTTTGATCCCAACCAGGTGGGCCACATGTGTGTGGGACCCGCATGTGATGCATGTGTTATATTTAAACCATCCATCTGCTGGACGCTAGGCCAGTAGCCCATCCGTCCAACAACAGACAGCTGTTGTACTGACATTAGCAAGTTCTAGGTCTGAACATGAGATATGTGTTATATCCATCCATCCACGTGTGGGGACCACACGTGTGGGGCCTACCATGTTGTATGGGTTTCATCCCCATCATCCAGCTGTTGGACAGTGGCAGCCCACCATGTCACACCCCGAACTCAAAAATCGGGCTCACAAAATTCTCGATCACCGAATCCGGCGTTGACAGCCTATGTAGTACCCCATTCTCGGCTCTCGGCACCCATACACCAGGTTCCGATCCTGGAATGCTACAAGGAGGATTGCGAATCATCAATTTGATTTGTAATGAGCATAACCATAAGTATAACCCATGAACAATAACCATAAGAACATCGTCATAAAATCCACTATGATAAAAAACTTTGAGGCAAGGCGTATGAAAGGGAAATACAATATAATGTAAATAACAAAAACTCCAAAAGCTCGACTGCATGCTCCTGCTGCTACTATGCTACGGCTGTGTCCTGGCGTCACCTGCACGCATCGATCGTACATGAGCTTATAGAAAGCTTAGTGGTGTAAGTGTGTGCGCAATACAAGCGTGCTCAGAATGCAAGGTCAGAGTAATGCAGAAACATGCTGATGAGTACATGAATGTAATCAGCCGTACCAAGGCTATGCAGTGTAGAATATAAATGCTATCAGCCATATCAAGGCCATGCGATGCATAATGCATGTCAAGCATGCCAATCCTCATCCATATATCAATGTAACTCCTCACCATAACATCAAATCAATACGGTTCTCAGTCTAGATAATCATTGGGGTATAGTACACTCCAAATGTCACTGTCGCTCTCCTAGCCGCATAGTCCAAGTAAGCATAAGAAATCTCACTATCTGCCTAGTCAATAGTCTGCCAATACCTATCCGGCACGTCAATAGCGGACCCATTCACGAGCTGGTCAAACTCAGCCTAGTATTGCCCCCTACCCTCGGGTGAGTAAGGCCACACTCCTTTCCAACCGACCACGACACAGTGGAAAATGTGGCCTCCTGGTATTCGGCCCTCGTGCGCTCATATATTCACTCGGTCTCAACGTTGGAGTCATCTCTGGTACCATCGAGTTTAAGGATTTTCACCTAGGGACATTTATGGTGCTTCGATGCTTAGTAACAATATTTCTAGTATCCAATCCAGTCACCCAAGATGTGTCTGTGGAGGCTATGACCCTGATGTCGCTAGGGCATACAATAACCACGATCACACAAATGCAAGTGCATGAATCATACTACCAAACATGTAACAATTTCGAGCGTTTCGTGCGCTCATGTAGGGCAACTCCGCCTATCAGGGAGCCCATAAACGATCTACCTAAGGGCATATGCTATGATCAGTCACTCCTCATATCAGGCATACATATGATGCGTATGGTCATGAATCATGGATCTATACTATACATGTTATGTGGTGATGGGCTCTGATTAAAATGAAGATGGGCCTAGACGGTCTATGCACTACAGGTATGGGCCTGTCAATGGGCCCTAGAGAGAGTGCAAATGCATACATTTAACTAACATCATCCTTACAACATGGACATCAAACCATCATTGCTCCCAAGGTATAGCCCACTATAAAGATTAACACATATACCACGGTGAAATCACATTACAATGGGCCTTATGTACGTCGGGCCTTGACCCATGGGCCTCCAATACCTCAAGGGGCCTCATAATATGGGCCTCATAAATGTCAAAGTGGGCCTCAATAATGGACCATAAATACATCAAGATGGGCCTAATCACATGGGCCATATGTACATCGTATGGGCTACAACAATGGGCCCCATGTATATTAAATGGGCCACTCCCAAATATAAGCGGTGATAATGACTTCCAGCATTAAAATTCTTAAGGCCCATCGTAACATTTATTTTCTATCTAATCTGGTTATGAGGTCACACAAACTTGGATTAGGAGTGAAACAAATTTCCTAATGATCCAAACTCTTGTGACAACAAAAGAGTTTTAATGGAAAAAGCTCAATCCCCACTGCCTTTACTGTGTGGTCCACTTGATATTGGATCTGTCTCATATTTGAACTCAAGTTTTGAAATGATCTTGCAAAATGGTTGAACGGCTTGGATGCAACACATGCATCATGGTGGGTCCCATAGGGATGGAAAGCATAGATAAGGCACATGCCTCATAATGGGGGCCACACTGATGGAAAGTGTGGAACATATAAATCAATGGGTCTCACATGGGGCCCACCATAATGTTTATTTCCCACCTAATCTGTTGATAAGGTCATACAGACCCGGGCCCACCAGAATGTTTATTTGCATCCAATCTGTCCAGGGGCCCACGGTGATGTTTATTTGCCACCCAAACAATTCATAAGGTCACGTGGACCTAGAGCCCCCGGTGATGTTTGTTTGCCATCCAAACTGTTCATAAGGCCACGTGGACCTAGGGTCCACCATAATGTTCATTTTCCATCCAACCCATTGATAAGGTCGCACGTGACCTGGGCCCACAGAAATGTTTATTTTCCACCCAACTAGGCCCACTGTAATGTTTATTTGCATCTAATCTGTTCGTATGGTCACGTGGATCTGGGGCCTACAAACCAGGGTCACATGTGCCCTGAAGAAGAGGAAAAATAAATTTCATAATGATCTAAAACTTCTGGCCCAAGAGGGGCTCAATGGCAAACGTGTAATCCTCACTGTTTCTCGTAGTGTGGGCCACCTGAGTATTGTATACAGATGATTTTTTTTTTTATTTTTTTTGGAGGGGGGGGGGGGGGGGGCACTGTCCCGAAGGGGACCTATCAAATGCATGGTGCTGATGATAGACACTCATCATGGTGGAGCCCACATATGGGACCGTGGGTCCCTGCTAGGCCGTCCGTCCGTCAGGCGCAGGTGCTGCCTGCATGCCTTCTGCAGTAGCAGCGTCAGCGCTGCTTCCTTTTTTTATATAAAAAAAATTAATTTTCCTGAGGTTTTTCACAGCTGGGGCCCTCATCAAGGAAATCCGCCCCGACCATTGTATTCCCTGGCTTGATACTGTCAAACAGAGTCCAATATGCAGTATGTTTTTGACAAGTAGAGACATCAGGGCAGGTTTTAATGGATTGTAAAGGTGAAAATTATTGTTTTCCATGCTAGGGCCCACCAGAAAATCTGATTGAGTTCATTTTTCGGCTCAACGCCTAAAGTGGGCTGAGAAACGAAATGGACGGTGTGGATTTGATTCGTTCATCAGGGTGGGGCCTGCATGAGCAAGCTCCCCAAAGCTCAATTACCCCCTCTTCTTTTTTTTGGCTTGAAAGTACACACTCCTGTCAGTGCACACACTCCATGTTAGCCTCACTCAACGTCAGCATCCAGGGACGCTAGACATCATGGATAAACTGAGACATCATGGTGGATCCCACATGGACGTGGCCCACCATGCATGTATATATACATACATATATACATATATATATATATATATATATATATATATATATATATATATATATATATAAGCACACACATAATATTCATATAATATAATATATTATATATCATCTCGCCTAAAATGTGGTGGGCCACACCATTGATGGATGGAGTAGATTTAACATGAATTAGTGGTGCCCACTTCATTCTAGGGGAATGATAAAGAGAGAGAAAGAGAAAGAGAGGATGACATGAGAACGGGAGGGACCCCGCCACTATTGGGCCCTCCCAAATACAATACAAATATCAAGTGGGTCCCATAAAATGTGGGCAAAAAAAAATAATGAAATTCAACGGTTGATCACCCACCTCTTGCACTCCTCCTTGATCCCTTAGCCTCCTATGCTCCTTGCCTTCTCTATTGATGGTGGTTGATGGACTTTTGATGGTGTAGATGAGAGATGAGAGGGTAGGGAAAATGGCCCACACTTGTTGTTGTTTGGGAGAGAAGAGAGGTTGGACGTGGGATGCTTGTGAATGGAGAGATGAAATGAGAGAGAGAGGAGTGATGGGTGAAAAGGATGGGTGAGGTGTGATGGGTGATGGGTGGAGTGATGGAAGTGATGTGAGAGTTGACTTTGGGTAGCTTGTGTAAGAGAGAGGTAAGGGTAGGGTATGGGTTGTTGTACTTGAGGTATGGAGTGACTTAACTTGACATTGATTGATTAATTAATGGGATAGGTCGTAGAGATTCCCTCGAAGTTCACAATGCGCGACGTTTCTTCAGAATGAACGCGGACCCACAACTTCTAACCTGGGTATCGGTTCGGTGCGCGAGTCACAGCGACGGCACGGTCACTATGATACAAGTTCTGGTTCGAGCTGACTTCGTCATGCTAGATCCAGCTTAGGATTGTACGTAAGCATCGAATATGGGTCGAGGGTTGCTGGGATTCGATCGGAAGGACTGCGAAAGCCAATGGAACGGTACGGACTGGGATATGGGTCTTACACACCATGATATATGTATTTTATAACCACACTGTCCATCCATTTTGGACGTGGGACCCACCCCACACGTGCTGCACGTGTGGGGTTGGGGGTCCACCTTGATATATGTATTCTGTATCCACACCATCCATCTCTAGACGGTGTTGCATGGAAACCCACCGTGATGTGTTAAATGCACACCATGCATCTAGGGAGCCTACGTGATGTATATATTTTATATACTCACACAGTCCACACACGTGGACCCTACCTGGTTGTATGTGTCTAATCCTTACTATCCATCCAATTTCTCAGCTCATTTTAGGCATTGAGCCGAAAAAATAAAGCTGAACCGAATCTCTGGTGGGCCATATGGTAGAAAGCAGTGGTTTTGTGAGATTTAAACTTTTAGGGCCCATTATGATGTTTTCGTGCATCAAAATATATCGAATATTGGGCTCGTTAGGTCTGTCTCAAGCCCGGGAACCCAATCGGTAGAGTGGAACCTCCTGATGTGGGCCCCACCTATGAAAATCCACCCGAAAAGAAAAAAAAAGATAAAAAAATATATGGACATTGTTGTTGGCAACGTCCAGAGGACACTATAGCAAGTTGCGTCCTTACTGCTTATTGAAGAGTGGAACCATGGGTCCCACCACAGGTTCCACCGTGATGTATGTTGATCATCTACACCGTGCATTTAATGGGTCCCCTTTCAGAATGGGATGCCCCAAAAAAATTAGCCGTGCATAAAACTCAGGTGGCCCACACCATCTAAATCATTTGAAGACATGCTTAACATATAAAAGCACTTGCTGGGACACACATAATAGATGGGTTGGGCGTCCATAGTGGGGCCCCCCTTGTGCGGCCCACCATGATGTGTATTATACACACACTATTCATCCATTTTCTAAGGCTGTGGACCCCATTGTCTTATGAGGCCCACCTTGATATATGTGTTATATGCAAACTATTCATCCATTTTAAGGCTGAGGGCTGTCAATGAGGCCCATTATGATGTATCTTAGGCCCATGGGATGTGGCCTAATGTGATATATGTGAAGCCCACAAGTTAAGGCCCATTGTTATGTATTTGAGGCCCAAGTATGAGGCCCATTGTGATGTATTTTAGGCCCATAGATGTGGCCCAATGTGATATATGTGAGGCTCACGAGTTAAGGCTCATTGTGATGTATTTGAGGCCCAGGTATGAGGCCCATTGTGATGTATTTAAGGCACAAGGGATGTGGCCCATTGTGATGTGTTTGAGACACATGGAATGTTCCCCATTGTGATGTATTTAAGGCCCATGAGTGAGGTCCAATGAGATGTATATGAGGCCCATGAGTGAGGCCCAAAGTGATGTACATGAGGGGGGCCCATTGTAATTGTGTGCAAGGTCCACCATGTTGTATGTACCATGTCCACACTGGCCACCTTTTGGTAGGGCCCATTTATGATGTACAAGGGCCCCATTTGTTGTATGTTTTGATGCCCATTGTACAGTTATGAGGCCAACTTTGCTGTGCACACATTGTCCACCCATTTTCTAGGCTATAAGGCTGGACTGTGAGGCCCACCATGATGCACACACGGCCCACTCATTGTTTCAGGGCCATGGGCCCCTTTGTCATGAGAAGCCCACCTTGATTTATATGATTATATGTATCCTATCCATACATTCCCTAGGCCATGGGCCGCCTTGAGAGGCCCACAGCGATGTATATGTTTTATGCCCGTGTTAGAGGATGCCTTGTGAGGCCCACCATGAGTGAGTGATGTGTATACATTGTCCATCCACTTTCTAGATAGTATTAGGGCCGTGGGGCCCCATCATAAGCTAGATTCCATATTCCAAATGGGTCGCACCTTAGGAATAATGGTGGTTAAATGTCTACGTTGTAAACCTCCCTAGGGCCCATTGTTATGTCCATTTCCACCCTATCCTTATTTGGGCTAACCCAAGCAATTAGGCCCCATTTACTAATGATGCTATCCAGCACACCCTATAGAACTACCCAAAACTTGGAGCCTCCATGTGTTCTTACCAGGCCTCCCATAACAAATGTGGTCCACTTAGATACATGTGGTTGCCCAAGTTTGGTGACCACACTCATAGGCCCACTTAGATGTTGAGCGGACTACCTAATCCTTTTGAAAAGGACACAGTCCTAAATGTATCGACCTCACAAAAGTCACCTTGTGTACGTATCAAGCTCCCCGTAGGAAAGCCCAACTTATTACATAATAGAGAGGGTGAGGAAGCCCACTTGTTGTACATAGGTTCACCCTCTTAACTCACCTTGTTGTACACCCATTTGATTCGTCCCATGAGACATATCTTATCCTTGTATCCAGTTGTTAGGACCTTAGTGTCACGTATATATCATCCACACCATCCATTTACTTCTTTGGGACAAGTGTGAGGCTTATCCTTAATGTCAGTACACCATCACCTCTTTCCGTAAATGGTAGAATATGTGGTACTGGATTTAATTTATCCACTGTATAGAACTTATCTTGATGTAAGGGTTAGATCTGTCATCCTTCCAGTGGACCCCGTCTTGGGATATATGATATATTAGTGCCTTGAGAGGCTAATGCTAGTCTAACATAAGACATACCACATAGACTCCTATAGTTGTAGAAGGGGCATGCCATTTAGATCCTACTCTTTTTATGCCATATACCAGTTAAGGTTGATTGTGGTCCATTGTTGTTTACTATATATCTAATAACATGCTAGCATACTTAGTCTAGTGGGACATAATGAGATCATGCTTAGTATTACATCATGATACATGCCCATACACATCATTTGTATGCCTGTTGTGAGGAGTGATTGAGCATAGCATGTGCCATTGGGCTGATTGTTTATGAGACTCACTTAAAGACTAAGTTATTCCACATGAGTGTGTGGTATGCACAGGCTTGATGCATGACTAGATAGAATGACTCATGCATCTCGCATTTTGTGATATAACCACCGTACGCCCTAGTGACATCAGTGCCGAGGCATCCACAGGCATGTCGTGGATGGTTAGATAGGGCATGAGGGCAGGGATAGCTATTTGGTTCTACCATACGAGCATGATAGATGTCCCTCGGTGAAAATCCCTAAACCCCCGAGGCCAGGGGACACCCTAACATCTAGACTGAGTGGATATATATATATATATATATATATATATAAGGGCATGAGGGCCATTTACCAGTAGGTCGTGTCTCTCACTGTATTGTAGTCGGTTGGGAGGGGGTGTGACCTTACCCACCTGAGGGAGTAGAAAATGTTAGGTTGAGTCTGACCAACTCATAAATGGGTCCGCTATCGACGGGTCGGGCCCATATTGGTAGGCGGATAGTGAGGTCTCTTTCACTTACCCATTTATGCGCTTGATGGGGCGACAAGTTGATGTAGAGTGTACTAGACCTCAGTGATGATCCTAGAGATGTATGGTACTGATATATGAACTTATTAAGCATGAGTTGCATACTCAACATCTTACTCATTCATTTATTCATTCACTATTCACTGAAGCTAATGGTGCGTAACTAATTTGTTATATGTACATTCACAATGGTCAGGATTTCATTGGGGTGTGCGACCAACCTAAGATTAGAAGTTTACTACATTGAGTCTGTTTATCCAAATTTAGGTATGAGATTGGTTTGGATAGAAGTCCCTTGTAATGGACCCTATAGCTTACGATACTATGTACTATCATCCCGACTTCATACTCCAGCTTGGTCATTTCATTCACACTGTATATTACATTGTATCCTCAGCACATAGCATTTGGTTTACTATGCTTCTATTTTGCATAGCTTGAATAAGGTTGATGGTATTATAGACTCGCCATGATCCTCATATTGCATTACATCTGCGACATATGACATTTGGGTTGCTGCATTTATATGGCATAAATGAGGCTGCTGGTATTTATGGATTTTTAGAATTGCATATTGTATTGCATCCATGGTATTTGATATTTGGCTCATTATGACTCTGCATTGCATAATCGATCTGCACTGATACTCTGATATTGAGTGACTTATAGCCTTGCTAGTATTCTGCTTACACTAATGTTTGTGTGCTTGACACTTATCTTGCGCACACACATACACTACTCTCTAAGCTTTCTATAAGCTTATGCACGATAGATGCGTACAAATGATTATAGGATGCAGTCGAGCTGAGGCAGGAGTGTGCGGTAGAGCTTCTAGAGCTTTTGGCAATTATCTTGTATTTTTCCTTCATGTATTGTACTCAAGTTTTTTATATTAGTGGATATGTGATGATGATGTTGCCTTTGTGATTTAGGTACACTAGTGGTTATGCTCTTTTTATTTACCAAAAAATTCACACTAAAAATCCTCCTTGTAGGATCCCAGGATCGAAACCTGGCATATGGATGCTGGGAGCCGAGAATGGAGTGCTACAGAAGCTATCGGCACCGGATTCTATGATTGAGAATTCTGTGAGCCCATTTTTTGAGTTTGGAGCATGACAGTTGCACCTTCTGCAACATGGAATTCAAGAAATTACTCTACTTATTGTTATGTTAAGTTCTTTGTCACGAATTTGACAAAGGGAAAGATTGTAAGTGCTATAGTATATAAAGCACACCTTTGTTTGTCAAACTTTGCTGAGACAAAACAGCTTATAAAGTGGTTCGCTTAATATGGGTCAAGATGGAAAGTTCAGAATCTACCGAAGTTTAAGCTGACTGAGTTCAAGTTTTACTATAATTCTAGTAGAAGATCAAGTTCCATCTTCAAGTTCTATTGAAGATTCAAGTAGAAGAACAAGTTCCGAGAAGTTTAAGTTACTTCAGTGTTTAGTCTTTTCAGGTATAATAGACCCTAGAAAGACCTTAGGCTTAGGTCCTTTCAAAACATAATCATATATGGGTCTTTGTACTTAATATAGTCTAAACTTTGATTAGTCTAGGATTAGGTTCAGCCAGTCTAAGTTGTGGCTCAACCAGTCTAAAGAATCTTCGATCAGTCCAAGTTTGAATTTTTTTTTTTTAAAATAGAATTTTATGTTACTTCCTCGACCAGTCAAAGAGGGGCCTTCGACCAATTGAGGGTTGCTCGACTTGAAGTCTAGCAACTAAAAATATGGCACCCTCAACCAGGCGAAGCCCATGCTTGACCAGTCGAATAGGGCTCTCGACTAGTCGAGCAGGGCCTTTGACCAGTCGAAGTTTAGTTTTATCCGATCACACTCAAAATTTAAAAATTTATTGAACTTCAGATGAGTCGAAGAAAACCTTAGACGAGTCGAAGCAACAACCTTTCAATCTATAAATAGAGGTCTTCTCTCAATCCGAAATTACCAATTCAAGCTGAGAAAACTCTTCATCATGAGAGAGAGAGAGAAGTCCCCTTTAATGTCAAGTCATTCCATGATATTTTTAATATTTTTTAAATAGCTTTTGTTTTAATTCCTATATCTCCTTTTTATGAATCTCATTTTATAAAGAGAGTAGATACTTTTCTTTGAGATCTTGAGGAATTTAAATA
The DNA here is from genome assembly GCA_037074715.1 of Magnolia kwangsiensis. Taxonomy (NCBI): domain Eukaryota; kingdom Viridiplantae; phylum Streptophyta; class Magnoliopsida; order Magnoliales; family Magnoliaceae; genus Magnolia; species Magnolia kwangsiensis. Next base: position 107,324,393 of record CM073573.1, on the reverse strand, counting down.
AGTTGCTTTTGGTTTGAATCGATTTAAAATCTATTTAGAACCTAGAACCCTCATTCGTATGATTGGACATTGAACAATCTACTTCAAGAGGAGCGGTTCTATAGGCTACATCAAGAGATACATCTTCAAGGTGAAGATAAGTATATTCTATCTTTTGTATTTTAATTTTATTGAGATAGCTAGAAAATCTCAATTGTTGGTTTTTTTGAGATAGCCGAAAAATCTCAATGATGAGTATTTGTTTGTGATAGCCCATTAAAATCACAACTGTATTAGGTTTTAAGATGACCCCATGAAAACCTTCTTTATAGTAAAAGCCAATATCATGTGGGTTGTGATTAATGGGAGTGGAGTAGGTGTGACTATTTGAGAACAGTTGGTGTACACATCGTACCACTATAATTCTTGGTGTTGTGGTAAATGTTTACTTTTTGTATTTGTGATGAATGATTGCAATTTTATTTATGCAAAAGTGGTGAATATTTGTAATAAATAACTTTATTATCTCTTTCTTGGTTTGAGATCTTGATCTTTACAAACGTTCGTGAAATAAGGTTGTCCTATCTAAAACTTTATTTTTGGTGAAGGTTGTCCTACGAACTAAGTTTAAATCAATTTTTCAATACTAGTGCTATTGAGATTTCAGATTTGTTTATTATTTCAGTTCTTTAATTTTTATTTGGCATAGTCCTATTCACACTCCCCTCCTCTCTAGGACTGTTAAGCTTGCCCTTTTTCAAAATCCCACGACAAAAAGCCTATCTTATATACAAGAAAACTTTCTTGGACAAATCTGATGTGAGACTAAATCCACAACTCAAAAGCAACAAAATTTTCAAATTTAGAGGGAAACTAAAATATTTGAAATTCTCACTTTTTTTTATATAGTTTTTTAAACAAAATTCAACAAGTTGCACCTTTATTGGGATTCCAAGAATTCTTCTAGCATGATCTTAATGGCCTAGATCAATTTGGCATCTCATCATCGTGATTCGGATGAAAACAATCATAGAAAAATCTATCTTCGTGACTTTGACGGACAATTGTTGTTGGTGATCTTGATGAAAATTGGATGGTTGAGATTACTCGAATGGATGGTCCAGATCTGCACATGGCCTCTAGGATCTGTAGAGATCGACTTTCCAATTTGAGAAATCGACAGTGCTTCTGTTTGAATATTGTCTTTCATGCGAAGTATTTAGTGCAATTTTGATTCTTTTGCACGAATGCACGTACATCATGATTGGTCTTAATATTCACGTGTGAAAACCAGATGTTGGCTTCTGGGTTGGTCACAACTCGGTGTCTAGTGGTCCACTCAATGTATGGTTTTGGCCTGTTGAAAACCAATTCCGTCAATATTTATATAGTCAATCAGTTTAGTCTTGTCTTAATTCGAAATCAACAACCAGATAATGCGAAAATCAAAGTTGGAGTGTTCACGGGGCCTCATTAGGGTGTCCAAGAGTAGATATGCAGATTATCTCCATCATCGTGGTAACATAGGTATTTTTTATGTAACAATCTTAACTAAGGGTATAAGAGGATCAGATGAGCGGTCAAATTATGCTCTTCTTGGTGAATGTGCATGGTGTAGGATATGCGTATAAATATCGTGTTCTCTTTAGGTTAAGAAACTGCATGAAATGTAGGATTCTTCCTAGGGATCATGAACTTTAGAAATTGGTCTACATATGCCATAATGCATGATGTAAACCGATAGTTTGTTGAGGAAATTTTGTGGATCACAATGGTAGTCGTCATGCAAATTTTTTAGGCGGATCATCTAGTGGATATGATGTGAAATTTGATAGATAGTGAATCTTGTGAGTTAGGTCCTAAAATTGATAATGTATGAACCAATTAGGCTAATAAAACATTGTCTGAAGTTCTATTGCAATCGAATTCTTAAAATTAGGCTTTTTGAGGAATAATGTCAAGTAGAAATATATACACTATAGGAAACTTGAGATGGTTAATGGTAAATTTGTAGCCATTGGAAAGAAATTTTAACCGTGGAAAACATTCCTTATTGTACTAGGATTAAGATGACTGGTTCAAAATTAAGGATGATCATATGAAAAAGACTAAGATGGAACTATGGATCTATTTAATGATGATGTAAGGGTCCAAATTAAAATCGAACAGTTGAATAGCTTATTTAGTTAATGAAGAGTCTTTCTGGCGGTTTGGAATGATCTAGATAAAGTATGTTAGGATATATAGGCTTAAGTATACATGAGGGATTATGGTGTTTAAATTATGACTTTGATGGTTAGTTAAGCATATACGAAGGTGGCAAGTAAGGCGAATGGGTCAAATCCTTGATTAAATGACTATACAATCTAACATGAAGGTTTCAAAGTTAATTTACTATAATTGGTTGGTCCAAAATCGAAGTGGATGATCGAACATCTTTATCTGGTGATGTTAAGTTATTTTAACAATTGATTTGATGGATGATTGAGTATTGGATGATATATGTAAATTCAAAGTTTATTATAATATATATGTGAGTATAAATGTATATACAAAGGAGTTCATCAAATTATCCTTTTTTTTCTCATTCTAAAATACACACGTGCGAAAGCACTTGTGTACCTACTTGTGCAAAAAATTTTAGGATATTACAAAGATGTTTGCGATAAATCCACCATGTTCATCCATTTTTTCGGATCATGTTAGAACATGGGCTAAAAAAATGAGGCAAATCCAGGACTCAAGTGTGCCGCATGACCAGAAAATGTGGGTAAGGAAATGCCCATAGTTGAAACCCTCCTCCAGTTCACCATGATGGTTATATGCCATTATACTGTTCATAAGGTCATTCCTACCGGGATGAATTAAAAATACAAAAATATTAGGGCCTGTTTGGCGAGTTGCATTGGAAAGGATTAGGGGGATAGGATTCTAACAACATAATTATTACCCATGGTAAGGACCTTTCCCAGTTACCGAGGGATGGGCTTAACTCCCTGATTTGTTTGTAATATGGCGGTACATTGAAAAGATATACCCACCATCATTTGAAACTATTAAGAACAATACATGTGTTATATCTAAATTGTTCATTTGTTTCGTAACCTCATTTTATGGTATGGGCCTAAAAATGAGGCAGATTCAAAACTTATGTGGCCCCAAAGAAGTTTTCAACGTTAAGTATTCAATCTCCATTGCTTTCGATGGTGGGGTCCACTTGAGCTTTAGATCTACCTGATTTTTTGGCCCATGCTCTAAAATGATCTCGAAAAATGGGTGGACGCTGTGGATATATCCCACACATCATGGTGAGAACTACACAACTTATTAACATTGAGTGAAATTGGCACGAGACCCAGTATGATTCCATCTAACCTACTTCCAAGCTTTTCAACTCTTCCGGACATGGAGCGGAATTGGCATTAGACCATATGCAATTCCATCCCACTAAGTCCATCTAATTCAGCTGGCCAAACAGGCCCGTGAACATCATTTGAGTTTTGGATCTACTTTATTTTTTTTTCCATGTCCTAACATGATTCGGTAGAATGGTTGAACGGGGTGGATTTTTCATAAATATTATGGTGGGCCCCCACCTCCCCTGTTGTTGGAAGTTGTGTAAGCCCCACAGAGATGTCAGTAACAAATCCACTCCGTCCATTAATTTTGGCAGACGAGTCCAACAATATGGCAGATACAAAATTCATTTGGGCGACACAACACAAAACAGTGTGGATTGAACACCCATCATCGAAACTTTGTGGGTGTCATGGAAGTTTTGTATCGGGATGATATTTGGGCCTATAGTTTACTTGAGTGATAATAACTTTATCGGCTGTTTGGATGGCATATAAACATCATGGTTAGCTTTAAGAAGGTTTCAACGGTGGATGTTTTCATTCCCACTCTATCTTTTAGTGTGGCCCACCTGAGTTTTGGATCTGCCTGATATTTAGATTCTTGTCCTGTTCTGGTATTCCAAAATTCATGGATGGAGTAGATTTACCATGGGCATCTTTGTGGGCCCCACACAACTTCTGCAATAGGGGCACATGAATATCTCTTGGCCCAAGCGCACAAGCAATCCGTGTCCAATTGGTTGCTGCTGGCATACCCGATTAGATCTACATTCCCAAATTTCCTGCGGTCGAAAGCTGTGTATAGCCCTCAAAGATGCCCACGACACATCCACTCCATCCACCAGTTTCACAAGACTACTATAGAGCAAGGGTCTAAAAACAAGATAGATCAAAAACTCAAATGGGACATAACACACTAAACAACAAAGATTGAATGACCACCATTGGAAACTTTGTCGTTGGGGGAGGGGGGGCATACAAGTTTTGTTTCAGATTAATAATATTTGTGCCCGCAGTTTATCTGAGTGGAAATAACCCTATGAATGGTTTGAATGGCATATAAACATCGTGGCCGGCTCCGAGAAGGTGCCAAGGGTGGACATTTCCTTTTACACTCTTTTGTTTGGTGTGGCCCACATGAGTCTTGGATTTGCCTAATTTTTAGTTTTTGTCCTATCATGGTCTTGCAAAACTGATGGACAGAGTGGATTTATCATGGGAATATTTGTAAGCCACACTAGCTTCCTATTATAAGAACTTCTTGTGCCGAGACACAGCCAATCTACGTCCATTATTTTGGGCTCCCACCATACCATAACTTGTGTGTAATTAGGAGAAAATCTCAATTAAAAAGTTGGTGATGAATCTTCAACCAAGCAAATTGCGTATCTATACAACAATTGAAAATCAACTGTTTGATTTTCCCTTCAAATTGGACCAACCATTGTGATACTTTCAATCATCAACTTGAATGCCGTCAAAAAATTTTAAAAAGAAGATGAGCAATTTTATTAATCCGAAAAGGCCAGCAGTCCAAAAATACAAGTTAAAAATAAGAAAGAGCTCACAAGCCTGGCCAAGGACAAAAGAAAAGAACCCACATCCCGAGTTGGAAAAGAGCCCACTCTTCGGGCAGAACCATAAGTAGAGCATGCACGCTGGGCTAGGGAATGGGCAAAAGGCCTTACACTAGGAAGTGGAGCTCACACACACTAACAAAGGGTGTTCTAAGGTAAAGAAGAGGCGAGCTCCACAAAAGACATCAGACGTGGGAGCCAGCCACACGGAAGGCCAGCTAGCCTAACAATAAGGGATCTACGTTCCGTAAGAATAATGCAAGCTCACTCACTATAAAGACTTGGTTAGTAGGCGCTAGAGCTCGCAAAGAGACGCATGGCCAGGAACATGAATCTGGGCAAGCAAGCACAATTGAAGACTCTTCATTTTAGACCTCAATAGAAAATTCTCCAATAGCAGAGTTGCATAACTTGGCAAGACAAAAATCAAACAAGATGCAAGCATGTCTCCAGACCTTTGGGCATCAGCCACAAAAATCACACCCTAGATAACTCTAGAGGGAGAGGAGAAGCTAAGTAGACCAACTATGGTAGGGCTAATTTCTATGCAAGCATCTCCTTATCCTGATAGTCAACACACGTGTCATCTCGAAAGGTGGTTCCGAGGACTGAAGAGTAATGTTAGGAGATCCCAAGCAGCTGAAATTAACCTTAAAGCTCAAAACACAACGTTTTGACCTAGGAGAGATATTCTAGCTTTAATGTTCTTCAACATGAATATGGGAATGCATTCTTTAGTAAGAAATTTATGGTTAAAAGTACAGTTATTTCTTTCCTTCCAACATGCTGAGTCAATGATGACTTGCAAATTAACGTATTAAGTGGGTCCCAAGACCTTTTACAAATCGACAAATAGATTATAAAAGGGATAAACCCAGGACTTTTTACAAATTGACAAACATATCACAAAAAGGATAAGCACTTCATTTTATGATGAAGTTGGTCCCAAAGAATAAGGACATGCAAACAAAAAAAGTAGTCATAAGTCTTAATAGTAGATGGGAAAAATGGTCAAGAACTAGTTTGAAATAATTTTAAGTTTAAACATTATTTCTTTGGCTTTCAATTTGTCAAAAAGAACTGTGAAAAGTGCTTCAAGATATTACTTGTTGCAGTTTTGGTTCGAAAATAAATAAAATTTTAAAAATTTCATTTAACTCCAAAATGGTTTTGAAAGATCAAAAGGAAAAATTGTGTTTTCTTTAGTACCACGTTTGTTAAAGTGGGAGAAAAATTATAGTTTATAAGTGATTAAGTGGATACTATTCTTACTTGGAGAAATGGAGGATGAGAAGCTTGGTTACACACTAGAACACACAAACGCGTGCGCTCAGGCACAGACACGAGTATGAGTGAGGGTGTGGACAATGTAGCTGTAGTGGCGCTAGATGACACACTTTACACTTCATATGTGTGCATCGTATCGCAAGATGGTACGATCCCAGTGCGAGAATAGAAGTGTGAGATTGTAAGACCCGACCTGAGTGCATGTGTGTGCATTTCATTTTTCTTGTTCCGCAGTCCTACTGGTCAAATTCCGATGACCCGCGACTTCTAGATAGTGTTTGCGGTCATACTTAAGTCTGATCATGTAAACCCAACTCGGATCGAATCGAGACCTATGTCATCTCGTTCGCATCGTCGTTGCGGTTCCAATGACGCGTGTTATACGACCATTCAATATGTAGATCATAAGTTATGTGCATGTCATTTTCTAGCCTTTGATCATGATCATGTGGCCCACTTAGGAGTAGTGTACATGATTTTCCATGATGGCCCATCCCTTGGTGCAAGTTCTAACACACACCACCCAAGTTCTATATCCTACACTACCCACTACCCACACACTACCCATCCCTACTCCTAGCCTAACAATATAGTTTATATTATCATAAGCTATGATGATTTTTCTCTTATCTAGGAAAGAGAGTGATGATTGCACTCCTACAACTTCTCTCTCTCTCTCTCTCTCTCTCTCTCTCTCCCTCTCATTTCTCTCTTCTCATTCTCATTCTCCCAAACTAGAGAGGGTGGCACGTCCACACCTTCTTCCATTTTCTAGTAATCCTTTTCTCTTCTCTCTCCCTATCCCACCCTTTAATCCTCATCACCACCATTAAAAACCTTCCTTTGGAACTTGGGAGCTAACCCTTGAAGTTTGGAAGAAAATCTTGAAGGTGGGTGATGTACATGGAGCTTCTTCCTTCTTTTCTTCTTACATTTCTTTTGTAGAACATTTGGTAGTATGTAGGACCCACCAATCAATGGTGGAGGTCCTACATCACTCCATGATGAGAGGCCAAAGGCCTATTCCGTGCACGTACGTTTTCCATGGTGGGTCATTCTTCATGGACCCACCATGATGAATTTCTTTGATATATGATCTTGTTTGGTCATCTAAACCATAACATGCATATCAGGGATAGCATCAACAACTTTTTTGGATTGTAAGATCACATGCATGCATGATTTATGAAGGATGCACATGTGATTGTAATGGTGGAGGGTTCATAGTACCAGAATCCTCCCCTATGGTCGTTGATCCCTCTCCCTTTCTCTCTCTCTCTCTATTTCTTTCCTCTATTTTTCTCCTGATGATTGATAGCCCACTGGTGTGCCACAAATGTCTTAGGCCCACTGGGTTGGACATCCCTATGCATGTTGCATGCATGGGTTGGATGACCCTAAGTGCTTAATTTTCTTAGAGATCTTTGATTGGGAATGGGTCTGGAATTTTTGTGGCCATCTAGGTGGACCCCACTTGTATTATTTTAGCACTAATCCCTTTGTAATTAACTCATACAATTAATTTAATCCAAGTGTATTTTGTTGTCCAGAATTCTCTAAACAATTTCTAGTTGATTTTGGACCAAATTTTGGGACTGTTGGGGGGACTTCTATTACCATCAAATATACTTTTTTGAAAGGTGGGGATCCCATCTTGATGTCTCCAAAATTTTAGCCCCATCTGACCTTGATTGAGGTCCCAAAGGTGTGATCCAAGTGAGGTGGACAGTCTGGATTTTCTGCACTATTCTAGCAACATGTCAGTTTGAAAATCTCTGATTATAAAATAACTTTTGGCATTGGTGGGCCACTTCTGTTGACCCCACCCTATGGTATACATATGAGGGGATGTAAAAACTAATTTTTCCTAATTTTTGGAGGCTTTTAGTCCACACCATTGGAAGCTTAGATCAGGGCCAGTCTAAATTCTGCTCTAACTAGATTTTTGGGCAGATAGTTTTCTTTTAATTCGAATAAATACTTTCTTAAATCAATAAAATCTATAATTTTTGCAGGGGGTGGCCCACCCATGATAGGACCCTCCTACCAAAATTCGGGGCCAACGGACCCCTGAGCAATTATCGAAGAGGGCTAGACCGGCCCACCAGGCTAGATGCCCAGGGTTGGGACGTCCAGCATGGCTGGCCGTCCACCCTCCATTTGGCCTGTCACGCCCCGAACTCGAAAACTGGGCTCATAAAATTTTCGATCGCCGAATCCGGCGCCGACAGCCTCCGTAGTACCTCATTCTCGGTTCCCGGCACCCATATGCCAGGTTCCGATCCTGGGATGCTACAAGGAGGATTTCTAATCATCAATTTGAATCGTAATAAGCATAAACATAAGCATAACCCACAAGCAATAATCACAAGAACACCATCACAAAATCCACTATGATCAAAAACTTTAGGTACAAAGCGTATGAAAGGGAAATATAATATACTTAAAGTAACAAAAACTTCAGAAGCTCACTGCACACTCTAACTACGGCAAGACTACGACTGCGTCCTGGCGTCACCTGCATGCATCAATAGTGCATAAGCTTATAGAAAGCTTAGAGGTCGGTGTAAATGTGTGTGCAATATAAGCGTGCTCAGAATGCAAGGTCAGAGTAATGCAGAGACATGCTGATGAGTACATGAGTGCAATTAGTCGTACCAAGGCTATGCGGTGCAAGATATGAATGCTATCGGCCATAACACGACCATGCGATGCGAGATGCAACTCAAGCATGCCAATCCTCATAATATATCAGTACAGTTCTCATTGTGGATAATCACCGGAGTTTGGTACACTCCAAATGGCATTGTCGCTCTTCTAGCCGCATAGTCCAAGTAAGCGTAAGAAACCTCACTATCCGCCTGACCAATAGTCTACCAATACCTATCCGGCACATCAATAGCGAACCCATTCACGAGCTGGTCAAACTCAGCCTAGTATTGTCCCCTACCCTCGGGAGAGTAAGGCCACACCCCTTTCCAACCGACCACGACACAGTGGGAGATGCAGCCTCCTGATATTCTGCCCTCGAGTGCTCATATATCCCCTCGGTCTTGATGTTGGAGTCATCCTCTGGTATTATCGGGTTTAGAAATTTTCACCCAGGGACATCTATGGCGCCCCGATGCTTAGTAACAATATTTTCGATATCCAATCCAGCCACCCACGATGTGTCTGTGAAGGCTCTGACCCTCATGTCGCTAGGGCATACAATAATCCCAATTACACAAATGCAAATGCATGAATCATACTACCAAACATGCAACAATCCTGCGCATACCACACGCTCATGTAGGGCAACTCCGCCTATCAGGGAGCCCACAAACGATCTGCCCAAAGGCATATGCTATGATCAGTCACTTCTCATATCAGGCATACATATGATGCGTATGATCATGAATCATGGGTCTATACTATACATGTTATGTGGTGATGGGCTCTGATCAAAACGAAGGTGGGCCTAAATAGCCTATGCACTACAAGTATAGGCCTATCAATGGGCCCCAAGGAGAGTTACAATGCAGACATTTAACTAACATTGTACTTACAATGTGGGCGTCAAACCATCATTGCTCCTAAGGCCTAGTCTGCCATAAACGTCATTTCATAAACCATGATGAAATTACATTCAATGGGCTTGTGTAAGTCCCAATGGGCCTCAATTACATCTAATGGGCCATATCATGTGGGCCTCAACAACGTGCCATAAATGCATCAAGATGGGCCTATTCATATGGGCCTCATGTATAAATAAATCTTATCAAAAGATCAAGTGGACCGCACTCCAAATATAGCGGTGGCAATGATTTCCACCAAAAATTTCTTTCAAGGCCCACCAAACATATATTTCTCTCATGCCATAAAAGGATCTTCCAAAATGATTGGATGGTCTAGACGCAACACATGCATCATGGTATGGGTCCACTTGAACTTTAGATCTGATTCATTCTTATTTTATCTTTATTTTTATTATTATATATATATATATATATATATTGAACTCATGCCTAAAAATGGAATCCAAAATGGCTGGACAGGTTGATGCAACACAGGCATCATGGTAGGTCCCAAAAAGATGGACCATGTGGAGAGAACACATACATCGCGGTGGGTCCCACCCCGTTAGTACACACGCTTCATGCTAGCCGCCCTTACCAGAATGACGGTGTGAATAAAACACATATACCGTGGTGGGTCCCACCCTTAACAGTACACACACTCCATGTCAGCCACCGCCACTAAGGATCAATATCAAGACCTCAAGTGTAGGAACGAGGTACCTCCACTCGGTCTGCCAGTTGAGTTTTGGCATGGACAGTGGGTCCCACGTGGGGCCCACCATAACGTTTATTTTACATCCAACCTGTTGAGAAGGTCACGCACATCTAGATGAAGGAAAAATAAATTTCATACTTGGTCCAAAACTTCTGTGATGGCCCAAAAGGGTTTAATAGCAGACGTGCAATCTCACTGTTTGTGGGCCACCTGAGCCCACTTACCCCTAATATTTGTGTTTGCAGTGACGTCCAACATCCCTAGACGCTGGACAGTCTGGACAACACATGCAAGGTTGGCCTTGCTCAGGTGGGCCACCAAATGATGGATGGTGTGGGCACAACGCACATATAAATTGGGCCCCACCTATGGATGGCTTAGATAAAATACATGATTCATGGTGGGGGTCCATCCGAGTGGGCCACAAGGCCATATCATCTCATACACAAAAAAAGAAAAAGAGAGGGAGAGAGAGATTGAGGGACATACATGCATGGAGGGCTCCGCCACTATGAGCCCTCCCATCCATATCTTCAATCATACATCAAATGGGTCCCACTATATGTGGGCCAACTGATCAAAATCAACGGTGGAGATCCTTTCTCCACCGAAATGAACGGTCTAAATGACCATATTTATGCAAGGAGAGTAAATATCATGATGAGGTCCATGGAGAATGGCCCCATCATGGAATGATATTGAAATCAAGGTGGGTCATCAGCCACATCAAGGGTCCAAAATGAGATCCATACCATCGATCAATAGGTCTCACTTGACCCATTATCAAAATAAGAAATCTACACCTATAGAAGAACCCACCATTTGATCTTCTTGGTCCTTTGGAAAGATGACTTCCTTGTGCTTCACTTTAATGGAGGGAGATGTAACACTCCGGATTTTTGCCAACCTAGGGTTAGACGTCCTTAGGCAATGGGTCAACCATAGCACCTTGGTAACCTCTCAGAACCCAATTCCAAAGCCAAAGAAATCATTTAGAACCCAATTCTTTAGAATTTAACGTGAATTAGCCAGTGCTACACTAGATTACCTGTGAAATTGTCTCTGATCACTTTAAATACGTTTTATAAGATCCAAAACCTCTAGCATCGTTGGCGTTATGTTACCCTAAAATCCAGGATCAAACTCTAAACCGGTTTGTTCTCAGGAACCCTTTAAAACTTCGTATTTGTTTAGACTGTGCGTCGAAAGTCCGATGTCTACAATCTTAGACCGTTATGACCGCTTAGCTGGACTTGACAATCGTTTCGAAAATTAAGCCCAACCGATGTTCTGAGGCTATTTCATTGAGCCTGGAGCCGGGAGTGTGAGAAAGAGTGAAATTCATAAAAATTTAAATGGGATTTAAATAAATCTGGCACGTTTCGTTTGCGGGATCAGTATAAACATTCAGACCGTCGAAATCTGACCCAAATACACCCTTGGATCAGGAAACATTTCTCACTCAGGTCAGTGTACTTGGAATTCTCGATCGAGTCTCCATGACCGCTGAACTGAAACTGAACCGCCACGTGTGATCTGGGAACTCTACTGGTCTGAAAACTTGATGTGAGAAGGATCCGATATGCATGAGCTTAAGTCCGACCGCGTTCGGCTTGGGGACCTCTCGAAACGCTTTTTTAGATCGAAACAGCCCCGATTTGGCTATAACCCAAGTATACTTTGTTTCCAAGTCTATTTAAGTTATGTTTTAGCCTATATAAGGGCTTTAAACCCTCTCACAACCCTCCCATCCGAATTTGTAACAAACCCTAGATAGAGAGAGAGAGAGAGAGAAAGTGAGAGGCTTGTGGGAGAGATTTCCCTCCACTTGCACTAGCTTTTGCACATACCGAAGCAACGCGTTCAAATCACTTTCCCGGTGATTTTCAACGCACTCTTAGGTAAGAAAACCCTAACCTATCACTGTTTTAGGGATTCCTTTGATACAAATGGTGAAGTAGCTTATGTATCTTGTGTATTAGGTCACCATAACGCCGTGACAAAGCATAGATGTTCTATTCGAATCGATACACGTCTAAGGCGAAAGGTGAGGATTTTAGACGCTTTGATTGACCAATTTCAAAGCTTTAAATGTCGTTTAATAGTAGATTGTCGAAGAGAACTCCGTTTGACATATAGAACATGCTGTCCGTTTTCGATTTCGTATACGTACGGAAAATATGAGATTTAGGGCATTTTGGGTATTTGTAGGAAATACAGTATATGTCCGTATTTTGCTGAAATGATTGCCATGGATATTTGTCATGTTATGATATTAGGAATGTGTGCATGATCAGTTTGGCGAAGAGATTCACCCTAATGCGCACTTTGAGTCGACATACGCTATGTAGACTAAAGTGTGTGGACTAAGTGTTTGTATAAATGTTTGTATTAGTAGGTATTGAGTAAATGGTGTTGTGAATTAGTTTTGAGATTGAATTCTCAATTAATATGCTGATGTATATGGTTTCCACATGTTGGCTATATGAATCGATTTCATTATACATATATGGAATGCAAGTGTTGGTTGATTTGCTTACGTAGTATGATATAACATGTGTCAACATGCTTGTATTGTTTATATTCTTTTCTTTTACTCACATATGCTTACTGATGTTGATACACAAATTCTTGGAGCTATGACCTAGCCTAGGCAGTCGGTAATGGATTGAATTCGTGGTTGGCTTCTAATTGCCACGAAGGACGCGTCGATGAACGCGAGTCATGTTTTGGGTTGGCGGCAGTGGTTAGGCCACACGAAGTGTTTTATGCACTTCATGTCGCTCAGCTTGAGATGCACTCGTACTAATCGTTCCCATCAAGTAACCCGACTGGCCATTGTATGTTTACCATGTATGAGTCATAACTGTTTGAACCTAGGTTACTGAACTTACCATTAGAAACCCTGTCAACCATGGTACCTTGATCCATAAAGACTCATGAGCCGGGCATGGTGGTATGGGACACCATGGTTGAGCTGTCGGCCTACGTTGGGGCCACAAACCTCCCCATAGTGACCAGTGAGCATCCTACTCTGAGCAGATTATGGTGATATGGGACACTATATTTTTACTGTCGGCCTACATTAATAAGGTGATGCAGGAGTAGAGCAACGAGTGTGAGCAACAGCTTTGGCAGCCCTTTGTAGTGACCTTGAGTTTATTCTGACACCGCATGGGGGCAACGAGTCCTGATGCAGTCTTAAGGATATAAATAGGCTTGTTTTGATAAGGTGATGGGGGAGCGATGCAACGAGTGCGAGCAACAGCCCTGGCAGCCCTTGCAGCGACCTACAAATATAACATCGTATGAGATTACTAGGAGTGACGACCCTAGACAGGATCAGTGTTGGGATTGATATAAGGAAGGTACCTTAGTTTCCTAATCCTGCTGTATGAAAAGGACTAATAACAACCCGGTAATCATTATCCATATCGCACTGCATGTGCCTGGAAGATGTGGAGCACTGCAGGAAAAAAGCATACCGCGGACGCAGATGGTGCCGCATGAGGGAGTATGTCGGTGAGGGCATCCATCATGTCTTTCATGCATGCATTAACAATAGTATTTAGGAATGTTTGATTATTTTCTTTACTATTATCGCGTGATTGATTTGATAACATGCTAATCTTTGTTATATGATTCCACTGAGTTGATTACTCATTCCCACGTTACGGGATGGTGTTCCGGACACCCACCAGTCCCTATTTTAGTTTCAGATGATGGCGCTGCTTGTGAAGCGGAGCCGAACTTGATGATGATGAGGAGGATCCCTCCTTTATGCGTGTTCTGATCGACGGGATTACAGGGAGGTTGATTAGACGCCTTGACACTTGTCATTTTATATTTTTGGAGCACTCATGTATATTCTTTTCTTTCCATTTTTTTGGAGTATACATGTATTTAATTAACCTGGTAACATGTTCACACTCTGGAGACTTATAATTACTTATATATTTTATGTATTCATCACAGTCTTCCGCTTGCTAATTTAACTGTCTCTGGAGTATGATATGCTGTTTTGGCTTAGTCTCAATCTTATTTAATGCTATTCTACAGACAACATGCATTTATCATTATCTATGTTGCATAAGTGACGTTTTGGAACTCGGGAGTTGGGTTTCTACCCGACCCCCATTTTTCGGGATATTACAGATGGTATCAGAGCATGATTTGGATTAAACCGGACCTGGATTATGGACACGCGATGTACGCTGTCGCCTCTTTGACTTAGGTGGGTGCGAGAAAAGTCTAGAAACACTTATAAGATCGTAGTCTGGCCAATCGGCAAAGTTCACCCAAAACGGGCATTTTAATCGAGTCCGTGTGCATCCGTGGTCGCATGAAACGACCCCGGACCACTCCTAGATTGTGTGTGGATGGGTCTATGCCTCTCTGGACTCAATCTCAGCCGTAAAAAATCGCTAAATGCAACCATGCATCAGGTAGAGTCAGAAATGACCCGAAATTGATCGAAATGGAGTCTTGGGCCTATCCAAGCCCAAATACAATGAACCAGGGTGGGTCCCACATATATTTGGGGTCCCTAGGGCAGAGGGAACCCATCCCACATGGCCGGCGATGCCGGATTGTAACTTCTCCGGCGATGGCATCGCCGGTTCAGCGAGGGATCGCCGACCGGTGGGCCCCACTTGGGCAGTGCGTCGGGCCGACGCCCTTAAATGGGCAGGGCACCCCTTCCATAAGTGGGCCGTACCTCAAAACCCCCTAAAAGTCCTACCTCCTTCACAATCCAAGCCCCCAAGCTCTCCTTTCTTCACCTTCTTGCTGCCTCCCTCTCAAATCACGTTTCCAAACCTCTCCCATTCCCATTTTCGATCACAACCGACGCCACTCCATCACTCACAGCCATACAAACTCCCCTCTCTCTCCGTTCTCGTCGTTTGGAGCTCTCCCATCCTCCATAAGGCTAGAAATTGTGTAAGCCTCCATTCCAACCCATTGCCCTCTTTTCCCTTTACAATCTTAGTATTTGGGGTCCTATTTCATTCCTCCATAGGACCTAGATTCGTTTTATCTCATTAGGGCAGCCATTTCTCCCCATTTCCTCCATTTTTTATGGCTTTGTAGAGGCTATTTTAGCCTTTTTCTTCACTTTCTTTGCTTAAGGAGTATTGAGAATACATGGCTGATAGAGCTCTAATGGGCAACAGACAGTACTAAACTAGACAGTATTAAAGAAGGTAAGTTGGGACCATGGTAGAGTCCTTTGGTAGAATTAGGCATCTATGCCGTTGTCTTGTATATTGTTTGATTACCATCTTAGAGATTTCTGTGTTTTGTTGTTGTTGGGTCTAGTGAAGTCATAGGTAAAAAATGTGTGTGTTTAGTGGTTTGGGCTTAGCATAGCCGAATGTGTTCCTGTCATAATTCATGTGAAACTTTATTCCATATATTGTGACAAATTTTGTTAAATAGAGTGCATGTCGTTTCGTTCGCTGTAAGGTATTGTCCCTAGATTGGGTGTATCCTATGGCTTCCACTACCATGTTGTAAATCCCGATATTAAACCTATAAAATTAATTTTTATCCCAACCCACCCTCCTACCAAGCATGCCACTCCCAATCTCAACAAGGGATTAGGAATGCAGTTCCATTTAATACAACTTACTGCTACTGGCCATATAGGCCCTTGGCATTTTGGACCTAGAGATTTAAAGGATCTGACGATATAGGAAATCCAATTCCATTTACACAATCGTGACCCTGAGCGATAGAGCAATTCCCTGTATTAGTAATGGTATGAAACCATTTAGCGTATAAGCTTAGGCTGTAGAATACAGACTAGTCTACTAGTTACCTTGAGTAGTGTAAAGCCAGTATATGCTAAGGAATAGTAGGTTAGATTTGGTTGGAATGGGACTCCCTTCCTTGGGTAGATCCTCATAACATTCATAGGCTCCTTTAGTAACTCTCAGGAAGCTTATTTAACTTAGACTCATTCACTCTCAGGGAAAACTTATAAATCCCTCAGATTGAACTTAGAATAAACCAGCATGCCTCTTAGAATTTCCCTTAGAATTGCCTTCCCAAGGACCTATTGCATTCGGGAACGCGGAGTAAAGGAACTGTATATATAAGCAAAGTATTCGTGGTTTGAATTGACTTCTCAATCCTGGTAGTTGCCAATAAATTCAATGCTCTGATCAGGCAGAAGATCGATATCGTCTAGGATTAAGAACTGATATGGTAAATTTTCTGTTCTAGGCAGAAAGTCTATGTATCCAGCTCAGACCCACTACACAACTTTTCTTCCGTGTTGGCCCGACCACCTACAACCAAAAGTTATTGTCTTACCTTGGAAAATGTTAAGGACATACAGTCAATAGAGATTAGGCTTCTTTCTACAACCATAGGTACCAATGCCATAGAATGCATCATTAACAAAGGAAAACCAATGTAGTGAAAGGTTGTCTCTCATTCCATGTCAAGGATAGGTCCTAAGTTACACCTCGTTCCGATATACGGATCGAGACATAGATTCTTGAACCTTAAGTAGAACTAAGTTTTAAGGGGGGTAGAACGTATTGAGCCCAATCTACTTAGGATTATCTAATATAACCGTTGGATCAGAGTAGCGCAGCGGAAGCGTAGTTGGCCTCTTCCCCACTGGCCCAGGATCGAAACAGTTGATTTAGGTTATACGTAAGGTTAGGTCACTAAACAGGATCTGAACCTTCCTTAGAATGCCAATACTAAAATCTCTCTAGGGACTCATTACCCTTAGCCAATTTCGGGGATGAAATTTTATTTTAAGGGGGGTAGATTGTAACACTCTGGATTTTTACCAACCTGGGGTTAGACGTCCTTAGGCAATGGGTCAACCATAACACCTTGGTAACCTCTCAGAACCCAATTCCAAAGCCAAAGAAATCATTTAGAACCTAATTCTTTAGAATTTAACGTGAATTAGCCAGTGCTACACTACATTACCTGTGAAATTGTCCCTGATCGCTTTAAATACGTTTTGTAAGACCCAAAACCTCTAGCATCGTTGACGTTACGTTACCCTAAAATCCAGGATCAAACTCTAAACCAGTTTGTTCTCAGGAACCCTTTGAAACTTCGTATTTGATTTAGACTGCGCTTCGAAAGTCCGATGTCTACAATCTTAGACCGTTATGACCGCTTAGATGGACTTGACAAACGTTTCAAAAATTAAGCCCAACCGATGTTCTGAGGCTATTTCATTGAGCCTGGAGCCGGGAGTGTGAGAAAGAGTGAAATTCATAAAAATTTAAATGGGATTTAAATAAATCTGTCACGTTTCATTTGCGGGATCAGTATAAGCATTCAGACCGTTGGAATCTGACCCAAATACACCCTCGGATCAGGAAACATTTCTCACTCAAGTTAGTGTACTTGAAATTCTCGATCGAGTCTCCGTGACCGCTGAACTGAAACTGGACCGCCACGTGCGATCTGGGAACTCTACTGGTATGAAAAATTGATGTGAGCAGGATCCGATATGTATGAGCTTAAGTCCGACCGCGTTCGGCCAGGGGACCTCCCGAAACGCTCTTTTGGATCGAAACAGCCCCGATTTGGCTATAACCCAAGTATACCTTGTTCCCAAGTCTATTTAGGTTATGTTTTAGCTTATATAAGGGCTTTAAACCCTCTCACAATCCTCCTATCCGAATTTACAACAAACCCTAGATAGAGAGAGAGAGAAAGTGAGAGAAAGTGAGAGGCTTGTGGGAGAGATTTCCCTCCACTTACACCAGCTTTTGCACATACCGAAGCAACGCGTTCAAATCACTTTCCCGGTGATTTCCAACGCACTCTTAGGTAAGAAAACCCTAACCTATCACTGTTTTAGGGATTCCTTTGATACAAATGGTGAAGTAGCTTATGTATCTTGTGTATTAGGTCACCATAATGCCGTTGACAAAGTGTAGATATTCTATTCGAATCGATACACGTCTAAGGCGAAAGGTGAGGATTTTAGACGCTTTGATTGACTGATTTCAAAGCTTTCAATGTCGTTTAATAGTAGATTGTCGAAGAGAACACCGTTTGACATGTAGAACATGTTGTCCGTTTTCCAATTCGTATACGTACGGGAAATATGAGATTTAGGGCATTTTGGGTATTTGTAGGAAATACAGTATACGTCCGTATTTTGCTGAAATGATTGCCATGGTTATTTATCGTGTTATGATATTAGGAATGCGTGTATGATCTGTTTGGCGAAGAGATTCGCCCTAATGCGCACTTTGAGTCGACATACGCTATGTAGACTAAAGTGTGTGGACTAAGTGTTTGTATTAGTAGGTATTGAGTAAATGGTGTTGTAAATTAGCTTTGAGATTGAATTCTCAATTAATATGCTGATGTATATGGTTTCCACATGTTGGCTATATGAATCGATTTCATTATACATATATGGAATGCATGTGTTGGTTGATTTGCTTACATAGTATGATATAACATGTGTCAACATGCTTGTATTGTTTATATTATTTTCTGTTACTCACATATGCTTACTGATGTTGATACACAAATGCTTGGGGCTATGACCTAGTCCAGGCAGTCGGTAATGGATTGAATTCGTGGTTGGCTTCTAATTGCCACGAAGGACGCGTCGATGAACGTGAGTCGTGTTTGGGTTGGCGATAGTGGTTAGGCCACACGAAGTATTTTATGCACTTTATGTCGCTTAGCTTGAGATGCGCTCGTACTAATCGATCCCGTCAAGTAACCCGACTGGTCATTGTATGTTTACCATATATGAGTCATAACTGCTTGAACCTAGGGTACTGAACTTACCATTGGAAACCCTGTCAATCATGGTACCTTGATCCATAAAGACTCATGAGCCGGGCATGGTGGTATGGGACACCGTGGTCGATCTGTCGGCCTACGCTGTGGCCACAAACCTCCCCATAGTGACCAGTGAGCACCCTACTCTTAGCAGATTATGGTGATATGGGAGACTATATTCTTGCTGTCGGCCTACATTGATAAGGTGATGGGGGAGTGGAGCAACGAGTGTGAGCAACAGCTTTGGCAGCCCTTTGTAGTGACCTTGAGTTTATCCTGACACCGCATGGGGGCGACGAGTCCTGTGCAGTCTTAAGGATATAAATAGGCCTTTATTGATAAGGTGATGGGGGAGCGGTGTAACGAGTGCGAGCAACAGCCCTGGCAGCCCTTGCAGCGACCTACAAATATAACATCGTATGAGATTACTAGGAGTGATGACCCTAGACAGGATCTGTGTTAGGATTGATATAAGGAAGGTACCTTAGTTTCCCAATTCTGCTGTATGAAAAGGACTAATAACAACCCGGTAATCATTATCTATATCGCACTGCATGTGCATGTAAGATGTGGAGCACTGCGGGAAGAAAGCATGCCGCGGACGCAGATGGTGCCGCATGAGGGAGTATGTCGGTGAGGGCATCCATCATGTCATTTTATGCATGCATTAACAGCAGTATTTAGGAATGTTTGATTGTTTACTTTACTATTATTGCGTGATTGATTTGATAACATGCTAATCTTTGCTATATGATTCCACTGAGTTGATTACTCATTCCCACGTTACGGGATGGTGTTCTGGACACCCACCAGTCCCTATTTTAGTTTTAGATGATGGCGTTGCTTGTGAAGCAGAGCCGGACTTGATGATGATGAGGAAGATCCCTCCTTTATGCGTGTTCTGATCGAAGGGATTACAGGGAGATTGATTAGACGCCTTGACACTTGTCATTTTATATTTTTGGAGCACTCATGTATATTCGTTTCTTTCCATTTTTTTGGAGTATACATGTATTTAATTAACCTGGTAACATGTTCACACTCTGGAGACTTATAATTACTTATATATTTTATGTATTCATCACAGTCTTTCGCTTGCTAATTTAACTGTCTCCGGAGTATGATATGCTGTTTTGGCTTAGTCTTAATCTTATTTAATGCTATTCTACAGACAACATGCATTTATCATTATCTATGTTGCATAAGTGACGTTCTGGAACTCGGGAGTTGGGTTTCTACCCGACCCCCGATTTTTGGGATGTTACAGGAGATGAGAGGTGAATGGCTTGGATAATAGGTTTTTGGGATGGAAAGTGGGCCACACAACTCACTTTCTCTTTTTCTCTCCTTAAAAAATTGTGGACGTGTGAAGCTTGTTAGTTGCTTGGGATTTTTTTGAATTTGAGAAAGAAAAAGGTGTGATGGTTGAGAGAAGTGATGGGTGATAGATGTAAAGTGTACTTGACATGTATGGGTGTGTAAGAGAGAGGGTGAGAAAGAGTTGACTTGTGATGTTGCTTGACTTATGGAGAAAGAAAGCATGGGTTGCTTTGTACTTGACATGAAGTAATTGATTTGATTGATTTGATTGATGGGACATGTTGCAGAGATTCCCTAGAAGTTCGCAATGTGCGGCACTTTTCTTGAAATGAACGTGGGCCCACATCTTCTGACCTGGGTATCGGTTCGATGCGCGAGTCACGACGTTAGAACCGCGGCTATGGCGCGGTTGCTAAGATACAGGTTTTCGGTTGAGTCAAGTCAGGTATGCGGGACTTTGCTTAGGATTGTGCGCAGATGTCGGATATGGGTCGAAAGTTGTCAGAATTCGACCGGAATGACCGCAAAAGCCTACAGAACGGTACGGTCTAGGATACAGGTCTTACATGGCCCACCTTGTTGTATGGTTTCATCCACACTGTCCCTCCATTTTGTGGTCCACATGGGATGTGGCCCACCTCCCAGTGGGACGTCCACATGTGGGGCCCACTTTGATACCTTTTAGGGGCAGCCATCCAGGCTCCCATGACCGTCCATCTAAGGACGCCCAAGCCTATTGGGCTATTGTTGGATGTCCAGTCCAGCAACATGGCCCACTTGATATATATGTTGTATCTACTCCCTTCCTTCGGTGGGACCCTTTGTGACATGTGTGGGTCATCAGGAAACAAGGATATTATATAAATTGTTACTAGACCCTAGCAGGCCCAGAAAGTGGGTGGGCTGGAATTTCAGCAATAGGCCCAAACTTACTGACCATAAGTGTTTGTTTTGGGGTAACACAACCCACTAGAGTTGAGGATGTTTGCACACACATCTTGCCCTATTTCCTATCATGCTTTGAGCTTAATTAGTGCACACTTGATGCCCACCCCAGTTGGGTTTTTTTTTTTAGATCAATGTTTATGGCTACTTGTGAGATTTTCTAGGCCCTTTTATCCTAGAACTTTTTAGATAGGCCCCTTAACCTTTAGGACTATATTTACTACTTATTGTGATGGGTTTTTGGGCCGTAATATGTAAGTAGTTGGGCCCTTAGTTGCCCACCAAAGATAACCTTGTACTTGGGCCAAGTTGTGAGGCCCAACTCACTTGAAAAAGTATAAGGATTGCCCTTATGGTTGGATTACCGGGCTGCCCATTAATCCCACCACAATATAGGGGTTTATGACCTTTATGGTTGAGCCCAAACCTTACTTAAGGGTCCACCATATTGCCTATGTATTGGGCTTAGTGTATATCCCACTAGGCCATGGATTTGCTTAAGCCTTGGGCCTTGTTTCATACTCGAGTAGTGGCGGGCTACGTTTTGGGACCCAGTTGAGGTTGGATGTCCTCTTTGGTGGCCCTAAGGTAAGCCTAAGGGTTTCTATGGGTGGTTTAAGGCCCACCATAGGCCCTCGTTAGGACCGCTCATTCCTTTAGGCTTATATATTGCCCTCCTTAGCTTTGTGGGCTACCCCAAAGTATTGGGCCCCCATTAGAGGATTGTTCCTTAGATTAATTATCTAAGTACCTAGACTTGATTCCCTCCTTGGGAAGGAGGAGTATGTTCTAAGTCATCATTTTTGTATGGCGCACTCCCATGACCCATATGCATCATGGTGTGGTTGGATTTCATTTGTGCATGGTTATTGAGTTGATATGATAGAGGGATAGAATTTTCCCCTCTTATGCACATTGAGTGCTTGGAGCTAGTGCATGATTGGTATGTGTAATTCATGCATTTGGCATCACATCTCATGGATATTATTACCCTTGCTTCATTAGGGGTATTCGTGGATGGCCGTATGTGGACACCGAAAATATAGTATTTGAGCATTTGGGGTGCATAAGATATCTCTAGGTGAAAGTTCCTAAACCTTTAAGGTACCTAGAAGACGCCTCAACGCCATGACCGAGTGGAAATTATTAGTGCCGAGAGCCTTATAGTGTTAGACCGTGTCTCCCACTATCATATAGTCGGTTGAGATGGGTGTAACGTCTTGGAAAAATCCATACAAAGACCCGATACCACCTTAGGTAGAAATCACTAAGGACCAAATCCTTGAGAAATTAGACGAGAATTAACTAAGTGTTAAACTAGATTATCTGTGAAATTAGTACTAATCACTTTAAATACGATCCGTAAGATCTAAAACAGCAGAATCGTTAATGGTACGTTACCTAGAAACCTAGAATCCATCTTAAAACCCATTTGCTCTCAGGAGCATCATGAAACTTTGTATCGGACTTGGACCGCGCGTCAAAAATTCGATTACCATGAAACTATATAGTTATGCCCACCTTGCTGGACTTGACAACCATCTCAGAAATCAAGTCCTAAAGGTATCCAAAAACGTACAACTTGAGCTCGGAGCGAACTATGTGAGAAATACGAATATCTTTAGGAAATGAACTAAAACTTAAGTGAATTGACTCGTTCTCTTACAGTTCAAATCTAAGGATTCAGGCTGTCAGAATCTGACCCAACTACACCCTCGAATCAGGAAAAATGTCCAACACATGTCAGTGTACTTGTGGCCCTGATCGAGTGACAGTGACTGTTAAACTGAAACTGGTCCCTCGCGGCCAATCCACTGATTCGATTGGGCTGAGATATTAACCTGACCTAGATCCAATGCCAAGGAGCTTAAGTCCGATCGCATGTAGAAAAGGGGCCTCCAGATGTGCTCCGTTGAGCCGAAACAGATGGTCTTTGGCTATAACCTAAGTATACCATGGCCCTGGGGCCATTCCCATCAGTTCTGGGCCTATATAAGGGCCTTAAACCCTCTCTCTCCCATTCCATATGAATTCTATAAACCCTAGGAGAGAGAGGAAAATAAATAGAGAAGGGAAGAGAGAGAAAGTGAGAGAGACAATGGGAGACTGTTCTTGGGATTCGATCCCACCACTCCCCGTGTTTAACCACCATTTCTGTATCACTATTCCAACGATTTTGACTCCATACTTAGGTAAGAAATCCTAACCCTAATCCATTTTAGGAATTCAAATAGAGTAAGTGTTGAAGTAGCTAACCTATTCTATACTATAGGTTGTCTTCGTGTCGTAAACAAAGACTTAGGGTTTAAACTGAGTTCGTTGCGAGTCTACCGGCATAAGGTGCGGATTATAAATGTTTAAGTTATGGTTTTCAAGGCTTTTAATGTTAGTTAATGATTTATGACTGAATTAATTATTTCCACACATGCTTAGATACGATGTTTCTGCATATTACACTTATACATGAACTGTGTTGAAATCTATGCATTCTACATGTTTGTTGAAATGTCTAAATGAATATGAAATTATGATTTGTGTTTATTATGATCGATGCGTGGGAATACATGATTGTTGAATGTATAACAACTCCTATGTAGAAGGATTTGATATAATATGTGGTTTAACTAATTTACTACATGTAATATGTATAGTATAAGTGTTTGATAAAATACCTGAATGAAAAAATGCTTGTTGAAATGTATTAAATGGGGGTGTTGAGATAGAATTCTCAATTCCCTTATCTAAAGTTACAGTTCTTTTATGTAACCTATCTTACTGCTATGTGATTCATGTATGAAATGCCTGTGTTTGACAACATGTGTATTATGTGTTTATTAAAATGCTCACACGGGATGTATATATGGATTAATTGTTAACTGTTGTTAGGCAGCTATATATGAATGCTTATTTCAACCGAGTGTGTTTGGAGCTACGACGTAGTTCAGGTGATCGGTAATAATGTTTGAGTTAGTGCCTCAGGTCGTTTCACCACACCAGATAAGTTCGAGGAATTCGAGTCGTACGCTGCTAGTCGACAGTAGTCAGGCCATGCGGAGTTCTTAAGCGCTCCATGTCGATCAACTCGACGTACTCTTGTACCATTCGAGCTTATTAAGCAACCCGATTGGCCTAATGTATGTTCACCATGTATGGACACCACTATTTGAATCTAAGGTACCAACTTACCAGTGCAAAGCCTGTTTTAACCTTAGTACCTTAATCCGCTAAGACTCATAAGCCGGGCATAGTGGAATGGGACACCGTGATCGTGCTGTCGGCCTACGCTAGGGTGACAAGCCTCCCCGTAGTGCCCAATGAGCAACCTAGACTTGTGAACCGAATATGGTGGTATGAGACACTATATTCGTGCTGTCAGCCTACGATCAGGTGACAATCCTCTCGTAGTGACCTCGAGCATACTATAAATCTGCGCTGAGGTGACGAGCCTCTCTGTAGTAGACTAGAGTATAAACCAGACCTGCACTGAGGTGACGAGCCTCTCTGTAGTAGATTAGAGTATAAACCAGACCTGCACTGAGGTGACGAGCCTCTCTATAGTAGACTAGAGTATAAACCAGACCTGCACTGAGGTGACGAGCCTCTCTGTAGTAGACTAGAGTATAGACTAGACCTGCACTGAGGTGATGAGCCTCTCTGTAGCAACCTGGAACCATTTATCATATATGAATAACTAGGATTGACGACCCTAGAAGGATTATTATTAGGTCAATGATATAACAAGGAGGTACCTTAGCTTCCCAATCCTGCTGTATGAATAGGGCTAACTAAGAACTTGGCTAACACGACCATGTATAGCATTGCATGGTGCTTTGGTGAGAAAGTGCACGTTTACTGGGAGTGGTGTATACTGCGATCGTAAGATGTTGTCGCAAGAGGGAGTGCAGGCGATGGCATGCATCATTACAGCATACCATTCTTGCATTAACAAGAGTACTTAGGGCATGAGTGTTGTATTGTTTTATCATTACTGCTTAACTAAATTGATAACATGTTAACCTTTGCTTCATAGTTCCACTGAGTTGATCACTCACTCCCATGTTTTAGGATGGTGTTTTAAACACCAACCAGACTTTATTTTAGATGCAGTTGTTGGTGCGACGTATGAGGCCGAGCCAGACTTTTGCGATGATGAGGAGGAGTTTTCATAAATACAGTTATTAGGCGGGTTTATGTAGACTGCTCTGATCGACGAGATTACAGGGAATATGTTTAGTTGGACATTCACATTTTATCATTTTGTATCTTTTGAACAAATATGTATTTATTCATCTTAGTAATACCATCATACTCTGAAGGTTGGGAAACACGTTTAGGTACCTTATATATCTAATACAGTCTTTCGCTTATGTAAATTTAAATATCTCTGAAGTATGATATGCTATTTTGGTATAATCCCACTCATGTTTAAGGCACTAATATAGACAACATTAAATCATCATTTTCTATATTACATAAGTGATGTGTTAGAACTCGGAAGTTGGGCTCCAGCTCAACCCCCAATTTTTAGGGCGTTACAAGTTGGTATCAAAGTATGATTTGGATTAAACTGGGCCTGAGTTATGGTCACACGACGCACACTGACGTACTTTAACTTAGGAGGGAGCGATGAAATATAGAAATAGTTATAAGATTTCAGGTTTCGCCCGTCGATGAAACTAACCGTTGATATGCGAAAGTAGCCGTTGAAATTTGACCCGTAAGTGTCTGTAATCATATGAGATGATCCCATTTCCTTTCTAAACTGTCGATCAACTAGTTTAATGATAATTTGGTGTATTCAATCAACAAAGAACCTAAAAAGGGTGAATACACGCGAGATGGGACCTAAAAATGCCTCAAACGGACACGGGGGGCCAAACCACGATAATCGGGGGGAACCGAGGTGGACCTCATATATTTTCGACACCCCTTGGGGGGGGGGGGGATGCCATCGCCGGAGGGGCAAGCCATCCCCAAAATGTCCAGAGACTAGTGATGTCATCGTCGAATCGGTGAGCCCTCGCCGGACTGTCCAGCGATCCGGTGATGCCGGCAAGCCCTCGCCGCTTAGGCCTGCCGAGCCTGTCGGGCCGCACTAGGCCGGTCGGGCTGGCCTATGCACATGCATGTGGGGCCCATGAAACACTTGTGGGACCCCTTAAACCCTCCCTTTTTGCTTCTTCCTTTCATTTTCAAGTTTCCAAGTCCCTCCAAGCTCTCAAAAACATGATTTTCCACCTCAAATCCATCCCTCTATCTTCATATCTTCTTCATTTTCTTCATTGTATACCCACATCCCATAATCTCTCTCAAACCCACCTTCTACAATCTTTTATCTCCTCAAATCCTTCTCATTTGAGTACCCAAACATTTCTTTGTGTATCAAAAACCTCGAAGTTCAACAACCCATCCTATCCCCCAATTTTATTTCACCTAAATGGCCCTTTTCAAGCTCGTGGCGGCAATTTTCTCCGTTTCCACATTTCTTTCTCTCATGGGGAAGAAGAGGGATTCCACGGATGAAGCAGGTCCTATTCGCCCTACTCATTCGATGAAGCAGAGTAGCGTCAGGGTTAGTGCAAGCGTTGATCTGGAGATAAGGACAAAGAGGGACCTTGATCCCCAGGCTCCTCTCAAAAGAACTCTACTAACGGACTTGTCACATGGGAGATTTTAAGGTCGTTAGGTTCTTTTTGAAGCACATGTAGATGAGAGGTTGTTCGAGTTTTATCTGTTGATGGACCACCTGTCTGACGCTAGATGGGGGCCCATATTTGAAGGCAAATCGTGGGCGACTGCGGACACTATTCGAGCTATCTACGCCTGTATTCGAGACCCATCACTGGAGCCTCTACAATTTAAGATCCCTGTGGCAAGGTGAGATGCAGTTGTAGATGTCCGTCTGATATCTCGACTCCTGGTATACTGTGTTGTGAGGTACATGCCAATAAGGATTTCTTCAGGAGTGAACGTGAAAGAGACCACCGCACGCGATTCCTCTGTGGCCGACTGGCCCACTGGAATCCAAACGGTACCCTCTTAGCATCTAAGATGGCCGATGACTTCCACCTGCTCCACCACATCTTCACATACAACATGTATCCCTGGTGGAGAAATCGCAGCGAGTGCACGCGTCTGATGGTATATTTTCTGTACCAAACTAGACAGGGAGATAAGCTGTGCCTGCCTACCCTCGTCCTATGAGAGATAGTCCTAATCGCCCGTTCTACTAAGACAGCCAACTCACTTCCATTTGGTCAACTCATATGCAAGCTTGCTCTCAAGTTCGGTTACAGACTTTACCCTGATGAGGTGGTGCTGATTGTAAAACCCATATCCTAGCCGGTACTGTTCTGTCGACTCTCGCGATCCTTCCCGTCGAATCCGGCAACTTGTGACCTATGATTGATGTTTACGCACAATCCTAAGTCGTATCCTGTAGATTTGAGTCAACTTAATCTAAGACGTGTACCATTGCGACCGCACCGTCACCGCGATTCCAACGCCGTGACTCGCGCACCAACCCGATACCCAGGTCAAAAGATATGGGCCCGCGATTATTTTGAGAAAACACCGTGCATTTGCAATCCCAAGAGAATCTCTACAATATGTCAAATTAATTCAACCAATCATCTCACATGTCAAGTACATGTCCCATCCCCAAAAGCAACCTTAAAGTCAACTCTCTCTCACCCTCTTTCTTAGACACCCATACATGTCAAGTACATATCACTCACCCATCACCCATCACTCACTCACCCATCCCTCTCTCTCTCTTTACATCCCATCCTCTCTCTCTCATTTCTTCATTTTTCCAGCAAACCCCATGAGAGCATCCAACGTCTAAGCTCTCCATGAGAGAAGCCATGTGTGGCCCACCTTCCTATCTCCCATTTTCATCATCCAAGCCTCATCTCAACTGTTGGAATTGTTTCCTTGGAGCTCTAGAACTGTCACACCCCAAACTTGGAAACCGGGCTTATAAAATTTTCGATCGCCAAATCTGGTGCCGATAGCCTCCGTAGAATCTCATTCTCAGCTCCCAGCGCCCATTCACCAGGTTCCGATCCTAGGATGCTACGAGGAGGATTTTCAACACCAGTTTGATTCGTAATAAGCATAACCAAAGGCATAACCTACAAACAACAACCAAAAACTCCATTACATTTTTCACTATGATCAAAAACTTTATAAGTACAATGAGCATAAAGGGAAATACAATGATGATAGACTAAAAGCTCCAAAATAATCTGCCACGTGCTCAAGCCTCAGCGCTGCTGCGATCCAACGTCACCTGTACGCAACGGACGTGCATAAGCTTATAGAAATCTTAGAGGGTGGTGAAAGTGTGTGCACAAGGTAGTAATATGATCATGCAATATCAGAGTAATGCAGAATATAATGATAGATCCATAAATACCGTTAGCCGTACCAAGGCTATGCGATGCAAGGCATGAATGATGTCGGTCATACCAGGGCTATGCGATGTAAGATGCAAGTCAAGCATACAATCCTCATCTAAGTTCACATATCAGTACAGCTCAAATCTGGGATATCACTGGGGTCTAGTACACTCTAAACTAGATGACCACCCCATCGCGCACAATAAGGTAAGTGAAAGAGACCTCACTATCCATCTGTAAATGTCGGGCTTGACTCGTCGATAGCGGACCCATTCCTCGAGCTGGTCAAACTTAGCCTAGCTTTGCCCCCTACTCTCGGGTGGGTAAGGCCGCACCCCCTTCCAACCGATCAAGACACAGTGAAAAGTGCGACCGTCTGGTAATCGCCACTCGGCACTCCTATACCCACTCGGTCTAGACGTTAGAGTAACCTCTTGGTACCATAGGGTTTAGGAACTTTCACCCAGGGATATATATAGCACCCCATGTAGAATAAGATTTTTGGTATTCAATCCTGCCATCCACGATACGCCTGTAGAGGCTACGACCTTGATGTCGCTAGGGCGTATAGTACCATATCACACAATGCGAATGCATGAATCACACTATCCAGTCATGTAGTAATCCTGCGCGTAACGTGCCCTCATGTAGGGCAACACCGCCTATCCAGGAGTCCATAAATAATCTGCCCGAAGGCATATGCTATGATTAATCACTTCTCATATCAAGCATACATATGATGCATATGATCGTGAGTCATGGAACTATACTAAACATATAATAAAGTAATGAACTATCCTTACAACGCAGATGGGCCTAGACGGCCTATACACAACAAGTACGGGCCTAATGATGGGCCCTAGGGAGAGTCGTAATGTGGACATCCAACCAACATTATACTCGCAATGTGGACGTCAAACCAACATTACTCCCAAGGCATGATCGTCGTAAACATCATTACATAATTCGTGTTGGGATCACACATTACAATGGACCTTAGGTACATCCCATTGGGCCTTAAATACATCAAATGGGTCATATCATATAGGCCTTATGTTCATCAAGTGGGCCACATCAATGGGCATTATGTGCATTGCAATGGGTCATAACCCGTGGGCCTTTGAATGCATCAAATGGGCCTAATCTCAAGGGTCTTATATGTAACAAATGGGCCACACCATTTGGGCCCCATGTGTACATCAAATGGGCCTCAACCCATAGGCCCTAGTACATTTCAATGGGCCTTAACCCAAGGGCCCCTAATACATCAAATGGGCCTCAACTCATGGGCCTTACAAATAACAAGGTGGGGTCCACTTGAACAATGGATCTGGCTTATTCTATGGCTCATGCCAATAAATGAACTTTTAAAATGGGTAGACAGTTTGGATGTAACACATGCATCATGGTGGGGTCCACATGAGCCAAGGATCTGACTCATTCTTTTAGCTCAAGCCGTAAAATGAGCTTCCAAAATGGGTGGATGGATTGGATGCAACACATGCATCATGGTGGGCCCCACTGTCATTGGACAATGTGAACAAAACACATGCGTCAGGGACTCCACCATCCAGGCGGATGGTGTGAATAAAACCCATATATCCTGGTGGGTTCCACCGTCCATAGCCGTGGACGGTGTGGATAAAATATATACATCATTGTGGGTCCCATGTGGGGCTCACCATAACATTTTTTTTCCGTCCAAGCTGCTGGCAAGGTCACATGGACCTGGGTGAACAGGGAAGAACAAATTTCATCTTGATCCAAAACTTCTGTGGACCCAAAAAGAGTTTCAATGGTATATGTTCAATCCCACCGTTTCCTGTAGTGTGGGCCACCTGAGCTGTGGATGAAGTTGGAATTTGGAGGGGGCCCACTACTGGAAGTGGCCCACCTTATGAACGGCGTGAATGTAAAATATACATCATGGTGGGGCCCACATGCAGGGCTGTGGCCCTGGCCCATCCGCCCATACACGCAGCACGCTGTTGTTGTTGTTGTTGTCAGGGGCAGCAGGCGCTGCCCCCTTATGAATATAAATTATTTTTTAAAAAAAGAACGATTCCTGTGGTTTTTCACAAGTGAGGCCACATCATGTAAATCCAACCCATCCATTGCACTCTGTGGCTTGAGATGTGCTGGTAAATAGGATGGACGGCGTGGATTGAAAACATACAACAAGGTGGGGCCTACATGAACAGCCCTTCCCAAAAATCAAATTTTTTTTTGTCTTGCTGCCGTCAGTACACCCAGCTCACACTTCACATGTTGGTAACGTCCAGTGTCCCTGGACGTTGGACAATTGTGTATCACACATATATTTAAGGTGGGCCCCACCGTCATACATGCTACCAGGGTGGGCCACCAAATGGTTGGATGGTGTGCATGAGACCCACATCAAGGTGAGGTCCCTTTGATGAGCGGTTTAGACATCTCATAACTTATTAAGTGGGCCGCGAAATAGGGAAAGAGAGAGAGAGATCAAGGGAAACACGTGCATGGAGGGCTCCACCACTATGAGCCCTCCGTTCCATACATCCAATTATACATCAAGCGGTTCCCATTACATGTGGGCCCGCCAAATCAAGAATCAAAAGTGGAGATCCCCTCTCCACCAAAATGAAAGGTCTTCATGACCTCATTCAACTAAGAAAGTAAACATCATGATGGGGTCCATGGAGAATGGCCCCGTCATGGAATGATATTGATAATTAAGGTGGGCCATCGGCCACATCTTAGGGTCCCAAGTGAGATCCAAACCATTGATTGGTTGGCCTCACTTGGCCCATCTTAAAAACATGAAAAACTACTATAACAAAGCACCCACTGCTTGATCTTCTTGATCCCTTGGCTTGCCGGTCTCCTTGTGCTTTTCTTTGATGGAGGAAGATGAGAAATGGATGGCTAGGATGAGAGATCTTGGGATGGAAAGGTGGGCCTCACACGTGCATTTTTCTTTCCATGGGAAGGCTTGAACGTATGGGGATTCTCTTGTAAAGGGAGAGAGAGAGAGAGTGATGGGTGATGGATGTGGTGAGTGATGGGTGTAAGAACTTTTTAACTTTTGTGGTCATTTGTATAAGAAAGGCATGGGTGTATAAGAGACTTTTTTACTTTGAGGCTTGCTTGGGAATGGGTGAAAGTTGATGTGTACTTGACATGTACTTGATATGTTGAGATTGATTGATTGATGGATTGATGGATTGATGTGACAAGTCGTAGAGATTTTCTTGAGTTTTACAACCCGCGACGTTTTTCTCTCACCGAACATTGGCCCACATCTCCTGACCAGGGTATCGCCTCGGTGCACGAGTCACGACATCAGAACCGCGACGACGACCCGGTCGCTATGGTAAAGGTCTTGGGTTAAGTCGACTCAGGTTAACGACGTGTGACTCAAGGTTGCGCGTAAATATCGGTTAAGGGTCCAAGGTTGTCGAAATTCGACCGGGAAGACCGCGAAAGTCTACGGAATGGTACGGTCCAAGATACGGGTCTTACAAGAACCTATAAGGGGAAGAAGGAAGAAGAGATCAAAGGTGGGTAAATCTTCATTGTTTGTGGGTGCGTCTATAAGCCTAGATTTCATTTTGTTAGATGATAGGCCAAGTGAGGCCTACCGATCGATGGTAGGGATCTCATTTTGGACCCTAGGTGTGGCCGATGGCCCACCTCGATTCTTATGATCATTCCATGATGGGGTTATTCTCCATGGACCTCATCATGATGTTTAGTTTCTTTGCATAGATAGAAGTCATCTAGACCATCCATTTTGGGTGGAAAAGGAATCTCCACCGTTGATTTTTGATTTAATGGGCCCACATATATTGGGACCTACTTGATGTATGAATGAATGCTTGAAATGGAGGGCCCATAGTGGTGGGGTCCCTCCATCATACGTGTGTCCCTTTCTCTCT
This sequence comes from Magnolia kwangsiensis, assembly GCA_037074715.1. Taxonomy (NCBI): domain Eukaryota; kingdom Viridiplantae; phylum Streptophyta; class Magnoliopsida; order Magnoliales; family Magnoliaceae; genus Magnolia; species Magnolia kwangsiensis. The sequence continues at coordinate 107,291,544 of CM073573.1, read as the reverse complement.
CTCTCTCTCCTTTATTTATTTTGTGGCCCACACGATGAGTGTATGTGGTGTCCAACCCGTCCATCAAGTGGACCCCATGGCCGTCTAAGCCATGAGGGCCCTACCCTTTGGCAATGGAATGCACAAAAATCAAATTGATCCAAGTCAAGTGGGCCACTACCACGTGGGACGCACCTTAATGAAATGTTCACGTCCAGCGTCCCTGGACATTAAACGTTGAGAAGTGTGAACGACAGTGAGGTGTACTCACAGCTAAAAGGCCGTTTGATTTTTTAAAGCCTTTGGGAAGGGCCACTCATGCAAGCCCCACCTTGATGTATGTATTTGATCCAAGCTAAGCCATCCATTCCATTCCTCAGGTCATTTTAGGCGTTGAACCGAAAAATGAAGTCAATCTAGTTTTATGGCAGGTTATAGTATAGGAAATAGTGGTTTTCACTGTTAAAATGCATTCTGATGTTGCTGTACCCCAAAATATATATAATATTGGGCTTGTTTAGCTTGTCTTGAGCCATAGGAGCCATTGGCTAGGTCGGATCTACCTAATGCGGGCCTCACCTGTGAAATACCTCAGGAAAACTATTTTTCAAATAAAATAAAATAAAATAAACAGTAGCAGCGTCTACTGCTGCTGACAGATGACGCCATTGGCATTTGCGCTTTGTGCCGTAGACGGACGGGTAGGGACCATGGGTCCCAACCGTGGGCCCCACCGTGATATGTGAGAAAATCCACTCCGTGCATTTTGATGGGCCCTTTTAGGACAGTGGGTCCTCCCAAAATCAGCCCGATCTGAAACTCAAATGGCCCACATCATAGGAAACAGTGGTGATTGAACGGCTGCCATTGAACCCTTTTTGGGTGTTACAGAAGTTTTGAATTATTATGAAATTTATTTTTTTATTCATTAGGGTCCATGCGACCTTATCAACAGATAGGATGGAAAATAAACATTATAGTGGGCCCCATGTGGGACCCAAAATGATGTATGTGTTTTATTCGCACCATCCACGGCAGTGGACGGTGGACACCACATGTATGTGTTTTATCAATGCAGTCCAAGCAGTCGCTAGATGGCTAGTAGGACTCACCATGTCTGTGTTATACCCAACCGTCCTTCTATCTGGTGGGCCACACATGTGGACCCTACTATGAGGTATGTGACCCACCATGATGCATGTGTTGCATCCCAACCGTCCACCATTTGGCAAGCTGTCTTACAGGCTTGAGACTAAAAATAAGTTATGTCACGCCCCAAACTTAAAAAATAAAATTCACAGGAATCCCGATCACCGAATCCGGTGCCGACAGCCTCCGTAGTACCCCATTCCCGGCTCCTAGCATCCATATGCCAGATTCCGAACTTGGGATCCTACAAGGAGGATTATTATTTTTTTTGCACATTTAACTCATAATAAGCATAACCACAAGATTACTTAATTCACAAAAGCAACATCATCATCACATATCCACTAATATAATCATTTGAGTACAATGCTAAAAAAGAAATACATAAATCGAAGATCAAGCTCTAGAAGACCACTGAACGCTTCACACTTAACACTGCTGCAACTTAATATCACCTGCACGCATCTATCGTGCATAAGCTTATAGAAAGCTTAGAGGGTGGTGTAAATGTGTGCACAAGGTAAGTGCCAAGTATTCAATATAATACCATAATCATACAATACCAGAAATACTGGTAATTCATAAATCGTACAATGACGGAATAAGTAGAAATACTAACAAGATCATGAATTATCAGAGTAAACAGAAATACTGACAAAATCATGAATTATCAGAGTAAACAGAAATACTGACAAAATCATGAATTACCAGAATAAACAGAAATACTGACAAGATCATAAATTACATTATAATAGAGTAAGCGAAAATACTGATAAGTGCATGAGTCATACAATATTAGAACATGCAATAAAAATCAACTATGCAAATGAGGTGTCATAGAGAGCCAAATTTCAGATGCAGAAGATGCAATGCAATATACATTCCTGATGATAACACAAACAGCATCAGTCGTACCCTATGTCGCGGATATAATGCAACATGCAGTGTGAATGGAATGACCATGCTGGAGTGTAAAGTCGAGATGATAGTACGTAGTGTCACACCCCAAACCCAAAAATCGGATTCACATGAATCCCGATTGCCGAATCCGGTGCCGATAGCCTCCGTAGTGCCCCATTCTCGGCTCCTGACAATCAAATGCCAAATTTTGATCCTGGGATCCTACAAGGAGAATTTTCAGAATAAAATTTTTTTTTTGTAATGAAGCATAACCAAGTCACAAAACAACATCACCACATATCCTCTATATCAAAAACTTTAAGTACAATGTGGAAAGGGAAATACAAGGTGATCAAAAGCTCCAAAATAGTCAGATGCACACTCCTGCCTCAGCGCTGCTACTTTCCAACGCTACCTGCATGCAACTGTCGTGCATAAGCTTATAAAAGCTTAGAGGGTGGTGTAAGTGTGTGCACAAGGCAAGTGCCAAGTATATAATATCAGAGTAATGCGGAAGTATGCGGTAAGTCCATGAATAAAATCAACCATACCAATGCTATGTGATGCAAGGCATGAATGCTATCGGCCATACTAAGGTCATGCGATGCGAGACATGAATGCCATCGGCCACACCGATGTAATGCAATGCCTACATAGCCGAATGTCATATGCAAAATGCAACCCAAGCAAGTCGGTACTCATCAAGTACATATATCAGTACAGTTCCTCTCTGGATATCTCCGGGGTCTAATACACTTTGCAGTGACTGCCACCTCCCTAGCTACACAGTCAAGCAAGCGGAATATACCTCACTATCCGCTTGACCAGTAGTCTGCCAATACCTACCCGGCTCGTTGATAGCGGACTCATTTGCGAGCTGGTCAAACTCAGCCTAGTTTATAGCCCCCTCACTCAGGCGGATAAGACCACACCCCCTTCCAACCAACCACGACACAGTGGGAGACACGACCTATTGGTATTCGGCACTTGGGCGCTCGTGTATCCACTAGGTCTAGACGTTGGAGCATCTCCTGGTACCAAAAAGGTTCTGAGACTTTCATCCAAGGACATCCTAAGTGCCCACAGTGCTAGAACCAAGTATTTTTGGTATCCGATACGGCCATCCATGATGTACCTGTGGAGCCACGGCCCTGATGTCGCTAGGGCGTGCAGTGATCAAGTCGCACATATGCTAGATGCATGAATCACACCGTCAAATCATGCAGTAATCCAGTGCGTACTGCGCGATCATATGGGGCACTCCGTCTCATAAGGAGTCCCGTAAGTGTCTCAGCCCAATGGCCTATGCTATGATCAAACAATTTTCATATCAAGCATGCATATGATGCGTATGGGTATGAATCATGGAGTTATACTAAGCATATTATAAAGTGATGAACTAGTAACAAGTATGGGCTTATCAATGGGCCCTAGGGAGAGTTATCATGTGAACATCTAACTGACATTACTCTTACAATGTGGACGTCAAACCAACATTGCTCCCAAGGCATGGCCAGCCATAAAACCTCATTACACAAACCATGGAGGGATCACACATTGCAATGGACCCTAAGGACGTCCCATTGGGCCTCGGCCCATAGGCCTCGAATACATTAAATGGGCCACCTCGTATGGGCCTTATATAAATCAAGTGGGTCGCATCAATGGGCCTTATGTACATTGCAATGGGTCATAATCCATGGGCCTTAGAATACATCAAAATGAGACTAATCAATAGGCTCCAAACACATCACAATGGGCCTTATAATATGGGCCTTACATTCATAGAAAAGTGGGCCTCAACAATGGCCTCATACACCTCAAGGTGGACCTCAACAATGGGCTATAAATATGGGCTACAAATGCATCAAGATGGGCCTCCACGGATGGCCATAAGTACATCCATATGGGCACCAGCACATGGGCCTTATATAAATCAATGGACCACACCAATGGGCCCTACATATACTTCAATTGGGCCATGCCAATGGGCCCCATGTATACATCAAATGGGCCACACCCTAAATATAAGTGTGATAATGACTTACACCATTAAAATTTCTAAGGTCCACTATAACATTTATTTCCACACAATCTATTCAGAAGGTTACCAAGAACTTGGTGGCCTAAGGGTCTAATGGTGGAGTTCAAACCTACTGTATGATTCGGTCCACCTGATAAATAGATTTTTCTTATTTTTAGTCTCAAGCTTATAAGGCAAGCTAGCCAAATGGTTGGACCGTTTGGATGCAACACATGTATCAAGGATGGGGTCCACACACATGTCTCACCAATTGAACGGATGGTTGAGATATAACACAGACATCCAGGGTGGAGCCTACTGCACGTCCAGTAACCCCTGGACGCATATACACGGTGGGATTCCACCGTCCACGGTCGTGGACGGTGTAAATAAAACACATACATCATTGTGGGTCCCATGTGGGGCCCACCATAATGTTTGTTTTCCATCCAACCTGTTGAGAAGGTCGTACAGACCTGGGTGAAGAGAAAGAAAACCAATCTGATTTTGATCCAAAACTTCTGTGGACCCCAAAAAGGGTTTCAAGAGTAGACATTCAATACCACTGTTCTAATGATGTGGGCCACCTGAGCGTTGGATGCATCTCATTTTTTTTGAGAGGGCCCACCTCATGGACGGAGTGGATGGCATAAATACATTATGGTGGGGCCCACGGCTTGAGCCGTGGGTCCCTGCCTCTTGGCCGCCCGTCAGCCGCTGGATGACATTATAAAACACATACATTATAGTAGGTCCCATCCTCCTGGACGGTGGGATGGAACGTACGTCACTGTGGGCTCCACGTGAGGGCCCACCATAGTGTTTACTTGTCATCCAATCCGTCCATAAGGTCACACGGGCCTGGGTGGGAAGGAAAAAAACAAATTTCAGATTGATTCAAAACTTCTGTGCTGTCCAAAAGGACTCCAATGGTGACCATTTAATCACCCTGTTTCCTGTGATGTGGATCACCTGAGCAATAGATGGATCTGATTTTTGGCAGGGACCCACTTCAGGAGGTGGCCCACCGTATGGACGGTTTGAATATTACACATACATCATGGTGGGGCCCACTTTTTGGGATCTACGGTCGGCTAGAGACCGCCAAGTGCAGCAGCGCCTGCTGCTCTATCAGTGGCAGCAGGTGCTGCATACTTAGTTTTGTTTTTTTTTTTTAAAATCATGGTTTTTCCATGGTTTTTCGCAAGTGGGGCCCACATTAGGTAAATCCACCTCACCCATTGCGTTCTATAACTTGAGACAGACCAAAAGAGTCCAACATGAGATATGTTTTAGAGGTATAGAAATATCAAAGTGCATTTTATTGGTGAAAACCATTGTTTTCTATATTGTGGCCCACCAGATACTCAGATCACCTTCTTTTTTTGGCTCATCGGCTAAAAACATCTGGAGAATGGAATGGATGGCATGGATTAAAAACATACACCAAGGTGGGGCCTATATGAGTGGCCCTTCTCCAATGCTTGGAAAAAGCTCATATTTATATTTTTCTTTCCAGCAATGTCCAGACGCTGGACATTGTTGGGCTTAACAACATATTCAAGGTGGGCCCTATTTAGGTGGGCCACCACATGATGGCTGGTGTGAGTATAATACATATAAGATGGGCCCCACTTGTAGATGGTTTGGATACAATACATGCCTCATGGTGAGGTCCATCCAGGTGGGCCACATGGCCTTTGCATATGAAAGAAAATGAAAAAAATAAAATTAAAAGAGAGAGAGAGAGAGAGAGAGAGAGAGAGAGAGAGAGAGAGAGATGTGTGATGGAGGGACCCCGACACTATGGGCCCTCCGTTCCATGATCTACAACATGAATCAAGTGGGTCCCAATCATGTGGGCCCAAGAAAAATTGAAATCTAACGGTGGAGATCCCTTCTTCATGAAAATAGACGGTCTAGATGACCCATATACAAGCTAGGAAGGTAAACATCATGATGGGGTCCATGGAGAATGACCCCATCATGGAATGATAATGATGATCAAGATGGGCCATCGGCCACATCTTAGGGTCCAAAGTGAGATCCACACCATTGATCGGTTGGCCTCACTTGGCCCATCTTAAAAATATGAAAAACTAGGCTATGGAAGCACCCACCGCTTGATCTTCTCGGTCCGTTGGAGAGTCGGTCTCCTAGTGCTTCACTTTGATGGTGGAAGATGAATGATGGATGGCTAGGATTAAAGATTTGGGATGGGAAGTGGGCCACCAACATGCACTCTCTCACATGGAAGATAGCTTGGACGTGTGAGCTCTCTTGGTTGCTTGGAATTGTTGAGAAAATGAGAGAAATGGGATGGTTGAAAGAGAGGTGATGGATGGGTGAAAGGGTGAGTGATATGTAATGTGAGTGATGGGTGAGGTGAGAACTTGATTGACTTTTGGGTTTACTTAACTTGTGGAGAAAGAAAGCATGGGTGTGTGTACTTGACATAAGAGGTGATTGATAGGATTTATTTGACACTTTGTAGAGATTCTCTTAGGATTTACAACGTGCGACGTTTTTCCTCGAACTGAACGTGGGTCCACATCACCTCGTCTGGGTATCGGATCGATGCGTGAGTCGCAGCGTTGGAACCGTGGTAATTGTGCGGTCGTAATGGTACAAGTCTCAGATTAAGTCGACTCAAATGTATAGGATACGTCTTACGGTCATGCGCAACGTCGATTACAGGTCACGAATTGTCAAAATTCAACGGAAAAGATCGCGGGAAGTGACGGAATAGTACGGATTAGGATACGGGTCTTACACGTAGTATCGCAGGCTATGGGGTCCATCACAAGAGACTTCTATCCAAACCAGTCCCATACCTATATTTGGATAGTCAGACTCAATGTGGTAAACTCTTAATCTCAGGTTAGTCGCGCGCCCCAATCAAAATCCTAGCCATTGCGAAGGTACATGTAACAATTAGTTGCGCACCACCAGCCCGAGTGAATAGTAAATGAATGAATGAATGAGTATGCAACTCTTGCTCAATAAGTCCACATATCAGTACGTTTCATCTCTGGGATCATCACCGAGGTTTAGTATACTCCAAATGGCACTGCCCCTCTCCTAGGAGCATAGTCCAAGTGAGAGTAAGAAACCTCACTATTTGCCTGGCCAATAGTCTGCCAATACCTATTTGACAAGTCGATAGCGGACCCATTTACGAGTTGGTCAAACTCAGCCCAACTATGCCCCCTACCCTGAGGCGAGTAAGGCCACACCCTCTCCCAACCGACCACGACACAGTGGGAGAGGCGGCCTCCTAGTATTCGGCACTCGGGCACTCATGTATCCACTCGTTCTCGACATAAGGGCCTCTTCTGGCCACGGAGGTTTAGGGACTTTCACCCAAGGACATCTATGGCGCCCATATGCTAGAACCTAACATTTCTGGGGTCCCATCTGGCCATCCATGATATTCCTGTGGAGGCTACGACCTTAATATCACTAGGGCACATAATGCAAGATGCATGAGTCATACAATCCAGTCATACATCAATCATGCGCATACGGTGCACTCATGTGAGATAACCTCTGCTTATCAGGGAGTCTCATAGCAACCTGCCTAATGATATATGCAATGGTCAACTACATCTCATAACAAACATGCAGATAATGCGTATGGGCATATATCATGATCCTATGCTGTCACATACTCATAATCGGTATTAATAATTGGCATCAATAATCGGTCTCGACAATGTGAACATTTAACCAATATTGCCCCCAAGGAATGACCCACATAGAGCCAAACATATAATGGGCCCACGGCCTCACACAACAGTATAGTATACAACACAATGGGACTTACTAAAAGGCCACATTTACACAACAGGTGAGCCTTATTCATGGGCCTCAAATACATGACATGTGGGCCCTACACATGGGTCTCAAATACATTAAATGGGTCATGCATCATGGGCCTAATACATATCCCAATGGGCCTTGCCCATAGGCCACGAATACATCACAATGGGCCTTAAACACGGGCTAAATACACATCACAACGGGCCTCAAATACGGATCGCATATACATCACATTGGGCCCTGTCAATCGGCCTCGATATCCGGTGTTAACAATCGGAATCAGCCATGATAATTGACCTCAACAATCGGAATCAGAAGCGGCCTCGACAATCAGGATCGACCTCGATCATCAGAATCGACCTCGACAATCGAAATCATCAAAATTGGCCTCGATAATCGGAATCAAAAAATCGGTCACGTCAATTGGAATTAGCAATTAGTCACAATAATCAGAATCAATCAATAATCAGAATCAGCAAATCGGTCACGTCAATCAGCATCGGCAATCGGTCATGATAATCGGCCTCGATCGCTAAGCGGCAATCAGCCACGATAATCGAAATCAGTAAATCGATCATGTCAATCGAAATTGACAATGGGTCACGACAATCAGAATCGAAAAATCGATCACGTCAATCAGAATTGACAATCGGTCATGATAATCGACCTCGATCGCTAATCGATAATCGGCCACGATAATCGAAATAAATTGATAATCAGAATCGGTAAATCATTCAAGTCAATCGAAATCGACAATTGGTAGCGATAATTGGCCTCGATCACTAATCAACAATCGACCATGATAATCGAAATCAGTAAATCGGTCAAGTCAATTGGAATCGGCAATTGGTCACGACACTCGATCGATAATCAGAATCAGTAAATCGGTCACGTCAATTAGAATCGACAATCGGTCATGATAATCGACCTCGATCGTTAATCGGTAATCGGCCACAATAATCAGAATTAATCGATAATCAGAATCAGTAAATCGGTCTAGTCAATCGGAATCGACAATCGGTCACAACAATCAGAATCGATCGATAATCAGAATCGGTAAATCGGCCTAACTAAGGGCCTAAGGGAAGGTGACAATGAGGACTTTTAACCATCATTTTCCATCAATGTGGACATTTAGCCTACATTACTCCCAAGGAGTGGCCCATACAAGGGATTCATGCACAACGTAATGGGCCAAACATACATCTCATTGGGCCTCAACCATAGGCCTTGAATACATCACAATGGGCCTTGTCCATAGGCTACGAATACATCACAATGGGCCTTGCCCAAGGGCCTAACATATATCAAGTCAGGCCTCATCACATGGGCTTAATATGTATTACAATGGGTCACTCCAATGGTCCTTATATACGTCAAGTGGGCTACATCAAGGGGATGCACTAATGGGCCTCATACACATCAAGTGGGCTGCATCAATAGGCCGAACCAATGGTCATAATATACGTAACAATGGGTCTCACCAAATGGCCCATGATTACATCACAATGGGTCATACAAATGGACAACATGGTTGAACACATTCATCATGGTGCGCCCCACGCGCTGGTGGATGGCATGTATAAAACACATACACAATAGGGGCCCCACCGTCTAAGGGCAGATGGACGGTGTACATATAGAGTACATATATCAAAGTGGGTCCCACCCCACATATGCCACATGTGTGGGGTGGGCCCCACACTTCTAGAAATGGATGGGCAACAAGGATGAAATACATATATCATGGTGGCTGTACACCACCCGTCCAGATGGATGGAGTGAACATAAAATATATACAACAAGGTGGGTCCCACCCACACATGTCACACGTGTGAGGCAGGCCCACGAACTACATATGGATGGACGGTTTGAGTATAACACATGCCTCATGACTGGCCCACAGAACTTGCTGACGCTAACTACAACAGCTATGTTGCTGTGCGGTCCACATAGATGGATGTCGTGAATAAAGCGCATATATCATGTGGTCCCTACCGTCCCGATGGACGGTGGGAAGAAATACATAAATCACGGTGGTTCCCCCACCGTCCAGATGGACGATGTGGATATAATACATACCTTATAAATGGGCCCCACCATCCATCTAAAACCCATACATCCTGTTGGGATAGCACACATACGTGGTAGGTCCCACATGAAATTTAGATCTATCCCATTCTCCCTGTAATGCCATGAGAAATAAAGAAAAAAATAAAATAAAATAAAATAAAAAGAAAGCATCACTGTGATGTTTGGACGGTGTGAATGCAACATCTGCATCATGGTGGGGTCTACACGGATAGACAGTTTCGATCATCAGAACCCACTTGCTAACGTTAGTACAACAACGATTTAGTTACTGTAAACGTACTCCAGCTAATTCGTTTCTAAATCAGGTGGGTCCCACGTGGGGCCCACTACAATATTATATAATTATATTATATTATATGATATATATATATATATATATATTATCTTACCTGCTCCTGAGCTTTGATTTTGCTCCATTCCCACCACCGTCCAGATACACAGTGGGATGGAATACGTACCATGGTGGTTCTCACCGTCTAGTCTGCTGGACGGTGCAGATAAAATGCATAAATCGTGGTGGTCCCATGTCCGGTGGGCCACTCCTTTGGATCAAGCTACTATTGTGTTTTTCCTGCATCAGACGGTCAACAAGTGGATGGCCCTGCTGCTGCTACGGTGCAGTCCACCAAATGGCTGGATCTAGACAATGTGGATATACTACACACATACATACATATAGGGTGGGGTCCATGTGAGTGTAGCCCACCAGACCTTCTGAATTAAGCTTATATTCATTTTTCCTTTCATCAACGCCTACTACTGGACAACAGTAGGTGTAGCAGATCACGACCCATCCAACCTGCTGGATCATTTCCCTAATGATCAAGGGATGAGCGGTGTGGGTGTAGATCACGTACAACAAGGTTGGATCCACGGGAGTGGCCCAGCTGCTGCTGAATCAAGCTAATATTCATATTTTCCAATCGCCTAGAAATGCATCAGGGCCTACCACTGGACAGCAGCTAGTCCAGCAAAATGTGGCTTATCAGTCCCATTTCCTGGGTGATCAAGGAATGGATGGTGAGGATAAATTACATACATCACAGTGGAGTCCAAATGGGTAGGCCACACAGTTCTCAGGACCCAGCAAATCTTGGGTTTCCCATACAAAATAGGCCTGTGCGGCCGCTGGACGTCTAACACTTGGATAGCAAGGACGTCCTTGCTACTGGATGGTCCAGATCTCTCTCACCTATATCAGGTGAGCCATGAAATATGGGGGAGAAGAGAGAGAGAGAGAGAGAGAGAGAGAGAGAGAGAGAGAGAGAGAGAGAGAGAGAGAGAGAGAGAGAGAGAGAGAGAGAGAGAGAGAGGGAGAGAGAATGAGAGACGTGTGTGAGGGAGGAGCTCCGCCACTATAAGCTCCTCTCTAACCCTTAAAACACATACATCAAATGGGTCCCACTTATCTCAATGATCAAGATCTACTCTAGAAACACCCACCTTTGATCTCCTATTCATTCTTCCGCCAACGCAATCTAGAGCTCCAAAGGATGAACTTTCACAGTTGAGATTTTTTTTAGAGGGTGGGGATGAGAGATAGGAAGTGGGCCACACAAAGCCTCTCATGGAGTTTTGCTTGGATGTGGGTTGCTCCCATGGGAGTTTCTTAGAATGGTGAGAGAGAAAATGGGAGAGAAAGAAGTGGTGAGGTGGAGTGATGGGATGAGAGGGATGGTAAGTGATGTAAGGGGGGTACTTGTTGTAAGAGAAGTTGACTTTTAGGGAGGGTGGTTGTACTTGGGGATGGGTGTGAGTGATGGGAGTGATGTGTACTCGATTGATATAACTGATGTGATGCGTCGTAGAGATTCTCTCGATATTTGTAACGCACGACATTTTTCTCGAACTGAGCGCAGGCCCCATCTCCTAGCCCGGGTACCGCATCGACGTGCAAGATGCGGCATCAAAACCGTGGTGACGACACGATCACATTGGTATAGGTCTCGGGTCGAGCCGACTCAGATATACAGGACAAATCTTAGGGTTGCGCGCAAACACCGATAATAGACCGCGGGTCACCGAAATTCAACCGGGATGACCGCTGAAGCCTATGGAACAGTATGGGCTAGGATACGGGTCTTATAAGTTAGATCCAAAGTTCAAGTGGACCCCACATTGATTTATGTATTTTATCTCCACCATTTAGATATATGGGACGGTGGGATCCACCTAATGAACGTGTTACATCCTCACCGTCCAGACAGCAAGTGATGGTGGGGCACACGTGATATATATGTTATATCCTCACTTTCCACATGTGGGTCATGGGACTCACCATTGATGTATGTGCTTTATTCACACCATCCACCTGCCAGGCCCACATTGATGTGTATGAGGCCCATTGTTGGTGCCACCTTGATGTGTATGAGGCCCATTGTTAGGGCCACCTTGATGTGTATGAGGCCCATTCTTGAGGCCACCTCGATGTATATGAGGCCCATTGTTGAGGCCACCTTGATGTGTATGAGGCCCATGTGAGACCCATATCCTAGCCCATACCATTCCGTATGCCTCCACAGTCCTCCCGGTCAAATTTTGGTGACCCACAGTCGTATTACATTTTTTAGAGTCAGCTAAACTCGAGACTTGTACCCTAGTGACCGCGCCATCACCGCAGTTCTAATGCCGCATATTACGCGTCGAGGCGATACCCAAGCCAGGAGATGTGGGTTCGCGTTCAATTCGAAGATAAATGAAGTGTATTGCAATCCTTAAAAACATCACATCAATCCCATCAATCACATCAATCAAGTACACATCACCCTCCATCACTCACCCATCCTCAAGTACAACCACCTTTCCTTTAAATTCAACTCTTTTTTATATAAAGTACTCTCTCTTACACAAGTACACATCACTCATTCACACCCATCTCTCTCTCTTACACCTCTCTCTCTCATCTCTCTCTCATTCTAAAAAATAATCCTAAGAGCTCCAACGTCCATGGCTTCCATGGATGATCTTAGTGTGGCCCACTCTCTACCACCCAATCCTACTCTCCAAAATCAATCTCCACCATTCAAATGTATCCCTTGGATCTTTAAGATACGTTGATGGAAGAAGAAATCCAAGAAGATAAAAGGTCGGTGCTTTTATTTATTGATTTTGTGATTTAAGGGCCCACATGTGTGGGACCCATCTTGTTGTATGTATATAGGGAGGGCCCATAGTGGCGGGGTCCCTCCCCTCTATCACACATGTGTGCCTATCTCTCTCTCTCCCTCTATTTTTTCTTTTCTTTGTATGATGATATGTCCATGTGGTCCACTCGGATGGACCCCACCATGAAGCATGTATTTGATCCAAGTCATTTGTAGGTGGGGCCACTTTGTATATATGTTGTTCCACACCACCCAGCCATGTGGTGGCTCACCTAAGAAGGGCCCACCTTAAATGTATTTGTCTCGCCCAGAATCGTCTAGCGTCTGGACGTGAACTGGGAAAACATAAATATTAGCTTGATTCATAAGCATTTATGTGAGCCACTTGTATAGGCCCCACATGGATGTACAGGTTTAATCTACACCATCCATCCTATTTACCAACTCATTTTAGGCATTGAGCTGAAAAATGAAGCTGATCCAATTTTCTGGCTAGCCATACCTTTGAAAATAGTGATTTTCACCATTTAAATTCACCTTAATTTTTCTACACGCTGAAAAATGCCAAATATTGGGATTAATGGATAGGTTATGGATTGTAGAATTCATTGGCTAGGGTGGATTCACTTGAAGCGGGGCTCACGTGCGAAAAACTATGGAAAAACCATTTTTTTTTAAATAATAATAATGACGCTGCACAGGACGCTGCTGTGTCTGGACCAGGGACCACGGTCCCATATGTGGGTCTCACCATGATGTGTTTCGTATATCCACACCGTCCGTTTTGTAAGCCCTTAGGGTAGTGGGCCACCCTCCAAATATCAGCCCCATCTAAAGCTCAGGTGACCCACATCATAGGAAACAGTGGGGTTGAACCGTCTACCATTGAAATCCATTTTTGAGTTCACATAAGTTTTGGATCATATGAAATTTGTTTTCCTCTTCATTCTAGGTCCGTATGACCTTATCAATAGGTTAGACGACAAATAAGCATTATGGTGGGCCCCACGTGAGACCCACCTTTGATATATGTGTCTTACACTCCCAGCCGTCCGTCCATTTGAAACAAGGACGATGGTCCCTGCAGCCTCGCCTTAGGATCACGTTAGCAAAGTTCTGTGGGCTGCCACGATGTATGCCTTTCTCTTGCTGTCCACCCGTTGTGGACGTGGGACCTGTCCCACACATGTGACACGTGTGGGCAGGTGGGACCCACTTGATGCACGTGTCTTATATCCACGACATCCATCTGTATTAGACGCACTTGATGTGTGTATTCTGTCCACCGTCCAGGGACGTGGATTAGTTGGTACACCTCACACGTGGGATTCCACCAAATGTATATGTCTTATACCTCACACCTGCTATATATATATATGGTGGGCTTCTGTGGGACCCACCTGCTGGACGATTTGGCCATTACACCTCATGCAGCTAGGTGCTGCTGTGAATGGCGTCAGTAAGCTCTATGGGTCCCACGAGATGTATACTCCATGTCGTTCATCTTCCAGTCCCACCTTTATGATCATACTCCACACTGTCTAGCAGCTACTAGACGGTGGGGTCCACCTTTGATGAATATGTCGTATATCTACGCCGTCTATCAATGGACACACTACAAATCAGTGGGGATTGAATGTCTACCTTTGAAACCCAATTTTAGGGTCACAGAAGTTTTAGATTAGTATGAAATTTATTTTTCCTCTTAAGTCGGGTCCATGTGACCTTACGAACAGATTGGATGAAAAATAATCATTACGGTAGGCCCACTTAATGTATATGAAGCCCATTGTTGAGGCCCATTTGGTAAAGCCCGTTTAATGTATATTGGCCCATTAGTGCGGCCCATTGATGCAGCCCACTTGACTGTATATAAGGTCCATTGGTGCGGCCCGTTGATGCGACCTACTTGGCATATATGAGGCCCATATGATGAGGCCGACTTGATGTACACGAGGCCTATTATGATGTGTATTAGGGCCTTATTATGTAGTCCATTGTGACGTGTATTAGGCCCATGACGCATGGCCCATTTGATGTATTCGAGACCCCAATATGTGGCCCATTTGATGCATACGAGACCCATGTGTAGGTTCACATGTTATGTATTTGAGGCCCATGAGTAGGGCCCACCTGTTATGTATTTGTGGCCTTTGTCGAGGCCTAATATGATGTTTTTATGGCCCACTTTGATATATTTGTGGCCCATCTCTGAGGCCCACCTTGATATATTAGTACGACCCATTGGTGCAACTCACTTAATGTGTATGAGGCCCATTAGTGCAGCCCATTGGTGTAGCCCACTTGATGTGTATGGCCCATGTGCATGGCTCACTTGTTATGTATTTGAAGACCATATATTCTGACCCTTGAATGAAGCCCGACTTGATGTATTCATGGCCCATTTTGATACATTTTTGGCCCATATGATGAGGCTTATTATGTTGTGTATAAGGCTCTTGTGAGAGGCCAGGGGCCCACATATGTTTGGCCCTATGTGGGTCACTCCTTGGGAGAAATGTTGGTTAAATGTCCACATTAATGGGCAATGATGGTTTAATGTACACATTGTGACCTTCCCTTAAGCCTTGATCGACCGATCATCGAGGCCGATTCTGATTGTCATGACCAATTTTTAATTCCGATTGACGTGATCGATTCACCGATTCTGATTATTAATCGATTCCGATTGTCATGACGGATTGTCGATTTCGATTGACGTGACTAATTTGCCGATTCCGATTATCGATCGATTCCGATTATCATGACCGATTGTCGATTCTGATTGACGTAACCGATTTGCCGATTCCGATTATCATGACCAATTTGCTGATTTTGATTATTGATCAATCCAATTGTCGTAGATCGATTGCCTATTCTGATTGACGTAACTAATTTTCTGACTCTTAGTATCGATCGATCTCGATTGTCATAGATCAATTTGTCAATTTCGTTTGACGTAACCGATTTGCCAACTCTAATTATCGATCGATCTCAATTGTTGTGACTGATTTGATGATTTTGATTATCGATCTATCCAATTATCGTGACCGATTACCAATTTTGATTGTCGATCGATGCCGATTACCGATTCTAATTTGTCATGACCAATTGCTGATATCGATCAAGGCCGATTACCGATTCTGATTTGTCGTGTCGGATTACCGATTATCGATCAAGGCCGATTATCGATTCTGATTTGCCATGGCCGATTACCGATTCCGATTGTCAAGGCCCAATGTGATGTATATGCGACCCGCATTTAAGGCTCGACGAGATATGTATTCAGCCTGTGTCTAAGGCTCAATGTGATGTATATTGAGGTCTAGGTATTGAGGCCCATTGTGATGCATATGAGGGCCATGCGAAGGAGCCTATTGTGATGTATGTTAGGCCCATATGAAAGACCCATCGTGGTGTGTATTAAGCTCTTGAGTGAGACCCATTGTGTTGTATATTTGGCCCTTATGTGAGGCCATGGGTCCACTATATGTTAGGCTCTATGTGGGTCATTCCTTAGGGCAATGTTGGTTAAATGTCCACATTGTCGAAGCCGATTGTTGAGGCTGGTTATTGACACCGATTATGAGTATGTGACAACATAACATCATGATATATGCCCATACACATCATCTGAATGTTTGTTATGAGATGTGGTTGGCCACTGCATATGACATTAGGTAGGTTATGAGATTCCCTGATAGGCGGAGGTTATCTCATATGAGCGCATAGTATACGCATGATTGATGCATGACTAGATTATATGACTCATGCATCTTGCATTGTGTGTTGTGATTTGTAACACCCTGAAAATCGAGGGTCGGGTAGAAACCCAACTCCCAAGTTCCAAAATGTTATTTATGCAACATAGATAATGTTAAATGCATGTTGTCTGTAAAAAGGCATTAAACAAGATTAGGATTAAGCCAAAACAATATATCATAATCCAGAGACAGTTAAATTAGCAAGCGAAAGACTGTGATAAATACATAAAATATATAATTGATTGTAAGTCTCTAGAGTGTGAACATGTTACCATGTTAATTAAATACATATATACTCCAAAATGAACAGAAAGAATATACATGAGTGCTAAAAAAAATATAGAATGACAAGTGTCATGGCATCTAATCAACCTCCCTGTAATCCCGTCGATCAGAACACGCATAAAGGAGGGATCCTCCTCATCATCATCAAGTCCGGCTCGGCCTTGCAGGCCGCGCCATCATCTGCAATTACAAAAGGGTCTGGTGGGTTTCCGGAACACCGTCCCGTAAAATGGGAGTGAGTAATTAACTCAGTGGAATAGTAGAGCAAAGATTAACATGTTCTCAAATCAATCATGCGATAACAGTAAAATAATCAATCAAACATTCATAGATACTGTTGTTAATGTATGCATGAGATGACATGATGGATGCCCTCATCGACATTCTCCCTCATACGGCCCGCGGCATGCTTGTATTCCGCTCAGTGCTCCACATCTTCCAGGCACATGCAATGTGATGTGGATATGATTACCGAGTTATTATTAGTCCTTTTCATACAGCAGTATTGAAAAACTAAGGTACCTTGCTTATATCAATCCCAACACAGATCCTGTCTAGGATCGTCACTCCTAGTAATCTCATACGATGTTAATTTTGTAGGTCGCTACAAGGGCTACCAGGGCTGTTGCTCGCACTCGTTGCACCTCTCCCCCATCACCTAATCAATACAGGCCTAATTATCCTTAAGACTACATCAGGACTCGTCGCCCCCATGCGGTGTCAGGATAAACTCAAGGTCACTACAAAGGGCTCGTCACCTGATCAGTGTAGGCCGACAGTAAGAATATAGTGTCCCATACCACCATAATCTGCTCAGAGTAGGGTGCTCACTGGTTACTACAGGGAGGTTTGTGGCCCCAGCGTAAGCCGACAGCTCGACCACGGTGTCCCATACCACCATGCCCGGCTCATGAGTCTTTATGGATCAAGGTACCATGGTTGACAGGGTTTTCAATGGTAAGTTCAGTACCCTAGGTTCAAGCAGTTATGACTCATACATGGTGAACATACAATGGCCAGTCGGATTACTTGACGGGCTCGACTAGTACGAGCGCATCTCAAGATGAACGACATGAAGTGCATGAAAGACTTCGTGTGGCCTAACCACTGCCGCCAACTCAAAACATGACTCGTGTTCATCGACGCGTCCTTCGTGGCAAATATAAGCCAACCATAAATTTACCCTGTTACCGACTGCCTGGATTAAGTATAGCCCCAAGCATTTGTGTATCAACATCAGTAAGCATATGTGAGTAACAGAAATGAAATACAACAATGTAAGCATGTTGACACATGTTATAACATACAACTTAAGCAAATCATCCAACACATGCATTTCATATATATAACGAAATCAATACATATAGCCAATATGATGAAAATCCTTTACATCAGCATATGAATTGAGAATCCAATCTCAAAACTAATTCACAACACCATTTACTCAATACCTTCTAATACAAACATTTATACAAACACTTAGTCTACACACTGTAGTCTACATAACGTATGTCAGCCAATATGTGCGTTAGGGCGAATCTCTTCGCCAAACAGATCATACACGCATTCTAATATCATAATATGACAAATAGCCATGGCAATCATTTTAGCAAAATACGGACTTATACTGTATTTTTTATAAATGCCTAAAATACCCTAAATCTCATATTTACCATACGTTTACGAAACGGAAAACAGACAGTATACTGTACATGTCAAACGGCATTGCCGTCAATAATCTACTATTAAACGACATTGAAAGCTTTGAAATCAGTCAATCAAAGCGTCTAAAATCCTCACCTTTTGCCCTAGACAAGTATCGTTTCGAACGGAACGTATACGCTTTGTCAACAGCGTAGCGGCGACCTAATGCACAAGATGTATAAGCTACTTTTCTTTTTAAATCGATGAAATCTCAAAACAGCAAGTGATTAGGGTTTTTCTTACCTAGAAGTGCGTTGGAATCAGCGGGAGGGTGATGCAGGCAGGTGGATGCGGCATGTGGAGCAGCAGGGAAGACTCCCAGGAGAGAGCTCCAAATCTCCCTTCCTTTCTCTCTCTTTTCTCTCTTCTCTTCCAAATTCGTATGGAATGAAAGAGCAAGGGTTTAAGCCCTTTTTATAAGCCTAAACATGACCAAAATAGACTTGGGGCCAAGGTATACTTATTTTATAACCAAAGAGGGCTTGTTCTGATCCAACGGAGCATTTCTGGAGGTCGTGTGACTGAATGCCTTCGGACTTAAGCTCCCTGACATTGGATCTAGGTTAGGCAGAGTTTTCAGTCCGATCGGATTTCCAGATTGCCCGTGGCGGACCAGTTTCAGTTCAACGGTTACGGGAACTTGATCAGGGATTCCAAGTATACTGACCTGAGTGGAAAATATTCTCTGATCCGAGGGTGTATTTGGATCAGATTCTGACGGTCAGAATGCTTAAAAAGAGCGCGCAAGCGGACGTGCCAGATTTCATAAATTATATTTATTTCTCACACTCTTCACTCCGAACCCAGTAAAATAGCGTCAGGACATTAGTTGGACTTGATTTTCGAGATGAACGTCAAGTCCAACTAGGCGGTCAGGATTGTCTAAGTTCGGGCTAATTGGACTTCCGATGTGCGGTCCAAAGCCGATACAAAGTTTCCAAGGTGCTCCAGAGAGCAATCGGGAATAGAGTTTGATCCCAGGCTTTACGGTATTATAGCGTCACCTATCCTATACGTTTTGGCTCTAGCGGATCGTATTGAAAGTGATTGGTGTGAATTTCACAGGTCGTCTAGTGCAGCGCTAGGTGATTCTCTTTAGATTTCTAAAGGAAGTAGCCTATAATGATCTCTGTTTGAGATGAAATTCGAAGGGTGGATTGAGGGTATTTAGAAAAGGAAGAAGGAAGAGTTTGGAGGGGTGATTTTTACTAAAACTCGGACGTTTAGAGCAAAAGGAGAGCTTGGAGGGTCACTTTGTGAAGAAAGTACTTGATTGGGGTGTTTTTAACGAACGGCCCGCATACCAGGGGGCTACCCTAGCCCCCAAACACCTCCAGCCCAAAGCCCGGACCCAACTGATGATTTTGACCGGCGATGCATCGCGGAACCGACGATGCCATCGCCGATCAAATTCACATCTGGCGACGGCTGCCCTATGGGGCTGGTTTCCCCTACCCCCAGGGTCCCAAAAAAGTATGGTTCCCACCTTGGTTCATTGTACATTAGCCTGGATAGGCCCACGACTCCGTCCGAGGTGTTTCGGGGCCAATTTGTAACTCGAAATGATTTTATGCATCATGTAGCATATGATTTTGGAGTAGGAGACGCTAATCTATCCAACTAACCTATCTATTTTATTAAATTCTAAAAGGTTAAGGATAAAAGTCCATTTTACCCAGTTATTTACTATTCACGATAAGTTTTAGATTCGGTATTGTTCTTCATTATGAAGACCTTAGGATTAGTGGTCTTTACTATTTATACTTGAGAATTTGTGGCTAAGATGGAAGTACTTAGAAAAATTCGAAGAATGAGGTGGTGAAGGGTGAGATTTTAAAGAAAATAGGGAAAATTTAATTTTTAGACCTTGAGATTGATCATTGAGAGTGAAATGGTTGACCCATTTCCTAAGAACGTCTAATTCCAGGTTGGTAAAAATCCTGGATGTTACATGGTTACTGTACGCATTAGTGACATCAAGGTCGTAGCCTCCACAGGCATATCGTGGATGGCTAGATGGGACATCGAAAATATTTGGTTCTAGCATACGGGTGTCATAGATGTCCCTGGGTGAAAATTTCTAAACCTTCGTGGCCAGGAGATACCCCAACGTCGAGACTGAGTGGATATATACGAGCGCATGAGGGCCGTATACCAGTAGGCCACATCTCTCATTGTGTCGTGATCGGTTGGGAAGGGGTGTGACCTTATCCACCTGAGTGAGGGGGCAATATTTAGGTTTAGTTTGACCAGCTTGAGGAATGGGTCCGCTATCGATGAGCTGGGCCTGATATCGACAGACAGATAGTGAGGTCTTTTCTACTTACCCAGTTGTGCACTTGGATAGGGACGACAAGCTGGCGTAGAGTGTAATAGACCCCGGTGATGATCCCAAAAGAGGAACTGTACTGATATATGGACTTATTGAGCAGGAGTTGCATACTCATTCATTCATTCATTCATTATCCACTCAGGCAGGTAGTGCACAACTATTTGTTACGTGTACCTTCGCAATGGCTAGGATTTTGGTTGGGGCATGCGACTAACCTGAGATTAGGAGTTTACCACATCTGACTATCCAAATTTAGGTATGGGACTAGTTTGGATAGAAGTCCCTTATGATGGACCCCATAGCCTGCGATACTACGTACTATCATCCAGACTTCACACTCCAGCACGGTCATTTCATTCGCACCACATATTGCATTACATCCACGGCATATGGCATTTTGGATTACTA
This sequence comes from Magnolia kwangsiensis, assembly GCA_037074715.1. Taxonomy (NCBI): domain Eukaryota; kingdom Viridiplantae; phylum Streptophyta; class Magnoliopsida; order Magnoliales; family Magnoliaceae; genus Magnolia; species Magnolia kwangsiensis. The sequence goes on along the minus strand of CM073573.1, from coordinate 107,269,980 downwards.
GCTTCTGCATTTATATGGTCTAGATACGGTTGACGCTATTCGTGAACTCATCAGGAATTGCATATTGCGTCGTATTCTAGGCATTTGATATTTGACTCTTTACGACTGCTCATTTGTATAGCTAAATTTTTTATTCTGATACTGATTGACTCATGGACTTGTCCGTATTTCTGCTTACTCTAATAATTCATGATCTTGTCAGTATTTTTGTTTATTCTGATAATGTACGATTTATGGATTACTAGTATTTTCAGTATTGTATGATGATGGCATTGTATTGAATACTTTGCACTTACCTTGTGCACACACTTACACCACTCTTTAAGCTTTCTATAAGCTTATGCATGATAGATGTGTGCAGGTGATGTTAGGTTGCAACAGTGTTGAACTTAGAGCGTGCAGCAGTCTTCTGGAGCTTGATTTTTTATTTATGTATTTTCCTTTCAGTATTGTACTCAATGATTGTATTAGTGGATATGTAATGATGATGTTGCCTTTGTGAACTAAGTAATCTTGTGATTATTCTTATTACGAGTTAAATGTACATTGAAAAAAAAATCCTCCTTGCAGGATCCTAAGATCAGAATTTGGCGTATGGACGCTAGGAGCTGAGAATGGGGTACTAAAGAGGCTGTCAGCACCGGATTCGGTGATTAGGATTCTTGTGAATCCAATTTTCGGGTTTGGGACGTGATAGCCCATGGGTTGAGGCCCATTGTGATGTATTAGGGCCCGTGGTTTGAGGCCCATTGTGCTATATTTGGAGCCCATGGGTTAAGGCCCATTGTGATGTATTAGGGCCCGTGGGTTGAGGTCCATTTGATGTATTTTAGGTCCATGGGTCGAGGCCCAATGGGATGTATACAAGGCCTATTGCATTATGTGATTCCACCATGGGTTATGTAATGACATTTATGGTGGGCCATACCTTGGGAGCAATGTTGGTTTAACGTCTACATTGTAAGAATAATGTGAAAGTGCACCTACTAGTGCCCTAATTTGTCAATTAGCGTGTGCATTGAGTCAGTCGGATTGCAGAGTCTCACAGGAAGAACAATTCAAGCATCTGCCTCAACTGGATGTGTGGAAACTCGTCATAGGTAAATCATAGCCTCACATCTCATGTCCCAAAACAACAGTTGATTAAAACCCTTAAAAACAACGTAGAACATATGAGGATTTTTGCGTAAGTAAACTTTTTCAAACATAAGAAAATCTCTAAGTTTACTTGCCCTATCGATTGTATTGATACACATTTCGATATGATCGATCTGCGCTGTCGATGTCCTCGGAACTTAATGGATACTATCGATAAGAGGACTAAAAGTGTCCAGCAACCACATTCATCTGGATGGATTTATCAATATATCGATACATCCATCGATATCATCTATCCCATCAGAAGTGGTTTGATAATATCGACAGGCAGATTTTCAGCGCCCCTGTTTTTCTTAAGAAAACTACTATGTGCTTCGATATATCGATGCCTTTTCTGATTAATCTGAATTCAAATATCGATCATATCGGAAGGCCGACGATCATATCAACAGTGGGCACGAATTTCTTCCAGAAAATATTTCAGGATGTTTTTATCTTTGATCGAGGTCCACTCGAGGAAATCGATATTTTTATGTCAATGTTATCGAGACCTGGTAGATTAGATCGAGTTTGGACACAAACTGTCCAGCGTGCTTATAAATAAATCTATATGATTTATCGATCCCATCGACATGGCCTTGATATCATCGATATTTAAATTCCGCTGACATAGGTTGACCCTCAATCATTTCCTAAAAACCTAAAATATTTCATGGCTAGTCTCTCTCATTTTTCAAATGTCGATAGATCGATCCCATTATCGATGGTATTGGAGTTCGAAATTTGATAACATCGACACCAGTGTCGATCCCATCGACCAGCTGGAAAAAGGTTTCAAAAGCGTATTTATAGAGAGGACAATTGATCTCTTAGAGAGTATACGCTCGATGATATTGAACTCTGTCAAAAATATGACCGTTTTATATCCATTAGAACCTTTTTCTTATGTATAAGGAGACTTATCTATATTGCTAGCAGAGAAAGAAGAGAGTGCTTTTGTGTGTTTTACCTTTAGATCATATACCCAAAGCCCTTTCTCTCACGGGAGTTCATCTTCTAATCCACTTTCACTCATTGACATTCAATAGAGTTGATTGGGAAATGAACTTCTGCATTTAAGGATCCTTTAACAACTATCTTAACAACATATCATTAAGCTGAGATCCCTTGAATGAATAGATGACGGGAATCACTCTATCTTCCTTATAGGAAAATTCTAAGAGAGTGGATTTTCGTCCTAACCTTGACCCAACTCGAAGCCAAGTACTGGTATATCTTTTGTGTTATGGATCAAGGGAGCTGAAGACTCTTCAACAACAAGGAGGAGATCTTCATCACTGCGCTAAATGGGACTCATCAACCTATCTGTAAGTATCTAGAGTTCAGAGGATACTTATGATCATTCCTTTTTAGGATTGAGTTTTAAGTGTTACTCACCCTTTGAAGTCCTCATAGGAGGCCTCCGGTGGGAGTGTATGCTGTGGGTACATTGTGTGGACCCTTGCTCTGTGGAGAGCATAAACATCTAGGTGCGTTGTGTGGACCCTTGCTCTGTGTGGGCATAAACATCTAGTTAGAAGTGCACCAGTCAAACTCCAGGGTTAGAGGTGAACCGAGTAGAAACCTCCGTGTAAAGGTTGAAGGTGAACCTGATTTAAAACCTTAGGTTTGAGGTTAACCCTAGGAAACCTCCGTAGTGAAATCTGGTACTCTCAAGGGTTAAGTGTGATAGCCGGGAGTGGAGTAGACAAGTAGTCGAACTACTTTAAAAATGACTGTGTTTGCGATTGCTTTGTTTGTGTGATTTTCTTTATTAATTCAATATCTAAATATCTGAGATCACACCTCACACACATACACAGTCATATCCAGCATGAACTAATTCTATATTGTTATCCTTAAATAGTTTGTGATTGGATCCTCTACTAGGCTTGGAAGCTAATAGAGTTACATTTGAGTAATCCTGATAATTGTATATCTGATTGGATTAGTATAATAGGATTTTTAAATACATTATAAAAATTTAAAAAGTTCTATTCACTCCCCTCTAGGACATATTGGCATAATCCTACTTCAACTCAAGCGATCTTCACCACTATTTCAATTGGTATCAGAGCAGGTCTCTCTTTAAGGGCTTCACTGCCTAGAGAGTGATCTTGACTGAAGAGGGAATCATGTTCAAGAAGGTCCCAGAGTATGTGATAGATCATAACAATTTCCTTGTAATCCATACTGCTCTGAAAGCTGGCAATAGTTCAAAATGGTACCTTGATAGTGGATGCTCCAGACACATGACTGGTGATCAAACTCATTTCTGTGAGTAGTCAAACTTTGATGGAGGATCGGTCACATTTAGAGATGGTAGTTCAGCCAAAATTATTGGACAAGGGACAATAGCTATACTACATCTTCCAAAAATCAAACATGTCCTCTGTGTAGAAGGTCTGAAACATAATCTCCTTAGTATTTCTTAAATCTGTGACAAGGAACATCTTGTCACCTTCTCAAAAGATGTGTGTAGAATTTTAGATTGCACAGGAAAATCCCTCATAAACGGACTGCACACTAGTGATAACTATTATATCATATAAAGTACAAATGAGGATGTGATGAATACAAAGTGTAACATGGCTGTGAAAAATGAATCCAAATTATGGCATCAAAGGTTGGGACATGTTCATTACCGAAATTTAGCTAAGCTTAGCTCAAAAAATTTAGTTAGAAGTCTTCCGAAGATTAGAAAAGAAGAAAAAGTTGTGTGTGGGGAATGTCTAAAAGGAAAACAGATAAAAACTGGACACAAAAAGACAACCACCATAGCAACAACAAAATCGTTAGATCTGCTGCATATGAATTTGGTTGGCCCAACCAAAGTGGAAAGCTATGGAAGGAAAAGGTACTTCCTTGTTATAGTTGATGACTACACCAGATTCACTTGGGTCATATTTCTTCAGAAAAAATTGGATGCTTTTGAAGAATTTGTAATCCTAGAGAAACGACTTCAAAATGAAAGAGGATATAGCATTAATCGTATTAGAAGTGATCATAATGGGGAATTTGAAAATGAAAAATTTGAAAAATACTGCAATGAGAAAGGAATTCATCATGAATTCTCAGCCCCAAAAACTCCACAACAAAATGGAGTTGTTGAAAGGAAAAATCGTGTGCTGCAAGAGATGGGGTCAGTCATGATAAATGGAAAATATATGGCAAAAAATTTCTAAGCAGAAGCTATTAATACTGCCTGCTACGTCATAAATAGAGTATATCTTAGAGCAGGTCTGAACAAAACTCCATATGAACTATGGTAGGGAAAGGCACCTAGTGTAAAATACTTTCGAGTTTTTGAGAGTAAATGTTATATTTTAAGAGACAGAGATCACCTAGAAAATTTTGAGACTAAAAGTGATGAAGGAATTTTTCCAGGGTATGCCATGAATAGTCGTGCAAATAGAGTATACAATCTAAGAACCCTTACTATTCAAGAGACAATCAATGTGGTAATTGATGATCATCTTCATGAAGAGGAGAACCCTGCAAATGAATTAGAAGATGATGTAAACTCATGCATTTTAGATAAATTGGAGAACAAAACCTCAGCACCAAATAAACCTGGACCATCCTCTGAAATACCCATCGTGAAGGATCACCCACGGGAACAAATCATTGGAGATCCAAATGATGGTGTAAGAACTTGACGATAGATAGGGAATATCTATAGTCATTTCTGCTTTACCTCAAAAATTGAACCTAAAAATGTTATGGAAGCTCTTCAAGATGAACACTGGATAAATGTCATGCAAGAAGAACTTCAACAACTCCAAAGAAATGAGGTATGGAAATTGGTTCCTAGACCAACTAATACAAATGTCATTGGAACAAAATGGGTCTTCAAGAAAAAATCTGATGAGTCAGGAAATGTGATCAGAAATAAAGTAAGGTTAGTCGCCCAAGGATACTCACAGATAGAAGGGATTGATTTTGATGAAACATTTGTCCCTGTTGCTCGCCTCGAATCTATTAGAATTCTCATGTCCGTTGCATGCGCATTCAAATTTAAACTGTTTCAAATGGCTGTTAAAAGAGCATTTCTTAATGGGGATCTTGCTAAAGAAGTTTATGTAGAACAACCTAAAGGATTTTCAGATCATAAGTTCCCGCATTATGTTTATCGTTTGGACAAAGCTTTGTATGGTCTCAAACAAGCACCCCGTGCATGGTATGAATGGCTAACAAAATTTCTGTTAGACCATGAGTTCTGCAGAGGAAGTGTAGACAAGACAGTGTTTACTTAAAGAACAAAGAACTCCTTGCTTATTGCACAAATCTATGTGGATGACATAGTGTTTGGATCAACATGTGGAGATGAGGCACACAAATTCGCCAACCTCATGAAATCAGAATTTGAAATGAGTATGGTTGGCGAATTAAACTTCTTTTTAGGACTGTAGGTCAAGAAACTAACTGATGAAATTTTCATAAACCAGACCAAGTATGCAAGAGATTTGGTGAAAATATTTGGGCTTAAGTCTGGTCGTACCTATCACACGCCTATGAGTACCACCCTTAAACTCTCCAAAGATATTAATGGCAAGAGTGTTGACCAACATCTCTATCGAAGCATGATTGGAAGCTTACTGTATCTCACAGCTAGTCGTCCAGATATATCCTTTAGTGTGGAAGTATGTGCTCGATATCAGGAAGATCTTAAGGAATCTCTCCTAATAGCTGTAAGAAGGATTATCAAATATATAAGTGGGACTACCACTTTTGCTCTATGGTATCCATATGAAACATCAACCATCATTGGTGGTTATTCTGATGCTGATTGGGTTGGAAATTTAGACGATCGAAAATCAACAAGTGGAGGATGTTTTTATATTGGTAATTGTCTAGTCTCCTGGTAGAGTAAGAAGAAAAATTCAATCTCATTATCCACTGTAGAGGCTGAATATATAACTGCAGGTAGTTGTTGTGCACAACTCCTGTAGATGAGACAAATGTTGTTAGATTACGAGATTGCACAACTTACAATGAGTCTTTTCTGTGACAATACAAGTGTTATAAACATCTCAAAAAATCCAGTTCAGTACTCTCGAACCAAGCATATTGACATCAATCATCATTTTAACCAAGAACTTGTTGAAGAAAAGATCATTGCATTAGATTATGTAACTACTGAAAAACAGCTTGCCGATATCCTCACAAAGCCTCTTGACACCAACAGGTTCTGTGATCTTCAAACATCCGTTGGAATATGTTCTCATTGATAAAAATCTTAGGAAAAATGGCTCACATAGATACATCTAAGTCTGAGATATTTCTGGCCACACTGCTAAGTGAGAAAAATTTTCACGGTGGCGGTTCTATCTATACTGTCTTTGATTTCATCATCAATGTCATCGAAATAGTATATCGATACGATCGACAGTTGAATGGGAAATACGATGCTTTAACTATAAGTTCTTTCCCACGGTTGGACTGCATTCAATGGTATTACTGATTTCCAACGACTATAAGCACAACTCTTGATAAAAGACTTAACGATGCTATCGATGACTGATCGATATGATCGATAAGTTTGCTATATTGAGAAAAGAATCCATGTGAATTCCTACTCTTTCCTTCTTTTCTCTAAATACTTCCTTTCCAGTACTTCATCTCTTCAAACCATGATCAAGGGAAAAGGAAAGTCACCTCTTCATCCTCCAAAATCTCAGAATGCACCATCAGAATCCAGCAGGCATCAACCTATGGAAGAACGTCCATCTGCTATCGTTGAACGTATTGTGCTTGATAGTGCCATAGAACCATTTGGTCTGGACCTACTTCTGGAAGTAATTGGCTGGCAGAATATCCTCAATCTTGGAGGATCATATCAGCTAGGGGTAATTCGTAAATTCTTCAATCACTGTCATATCATTAGTGATGATCCCCCTAGCATAGGAATTAACCTCACGCACTACTCAAAAATGATCACTCCAATCACCTTGGCTCATCTTCTTGATTTGGAGGTCACTCGGATTCTAGTGACTAACAGGAATCTCAACGGTTTGGGTGTATGGGGAGAAGTAACTCGTGTGCTCTACAAGGCACGACCGTTCCACGGAATGATGGAAATCTGCTTCATGTCAACTATCTAGGACCTACGTTCAAAATTCTTCATAGCATTTTTAGGTCTAATGTGTATCCCTACGATATCAAAGGAGATCATCTTCCTCCTTTCGTGATCAATGTACTTTATGATATATATCAAGAAAATCAAGTCTGTCTACTAACTCTTCTCCTTAAGAAAATCATTCGTGTAATCCAAGGCAATCATAGGGAGACACTATTCTTCCCTGTGCTCATATGCAAACTAGCTCACCATACGGGCCTACCTGCCACATTTGATGTCGTATATCCTGAAGAATGGTTTGACAGCAGGGCAGCATAGGTGGCACAACGGTTTTATCCTTCCTTATCCAGGCCAAGTGCTTCCATCCCAAGGGCTGTTCAACATGCTTCACCGTCCAGTCAGCTTATACATGCAGGGTCAAATCCCATGCCGATGCTAGGCCCCAAGTCGATTACAAATCGACGATCTCATCACCTCGTACGTCATCTGCTAAACGGGATGACAGGGATGGAGGACCGACTGCACCTCTGCGAATGGCGTCTTACTGCGATTGAAGACAAGGTCGACGTTCTCCAGCAAACCACTCAACAAGTGGTGGATCTGCTCACACATCAACCTCCTCAAGGACATTAAAAGCAAGTGCCGTCCTTCTTTGATTATCAAGTGCATCTGGCATTGTACTATTTTTTTTGGATGATTATACTACTGCTGTCTGGGGAAGTTCGTGTTTTTGAATGATGCATGTTTTGTTGAAAATGGATACATACAACTCAATTCTTACTGCCATATGATGTCCCTTGGACAAATGAAGTATCTGTTTTTAGAATGCATGTGTTCCTCTTGATTATCTTATCTGAGTGTGTCTTCTGATGAAGATGTATGACTTAAAATGATTTAATCTTTATGCATTTATATATGTAGGTCTGTTCTCCCATATGCTTAAAATCTTCAGTCAATATCTACTTGTTATGCCTTTGCCAATGACTAAAAAAAAGTGGGAGAAAAAATTAAAACACCCCATTTGAAAAATTAGATATTTGTGCTCTTATATGTTGCAGGTGTAAGAGGAAGCAGCTGTACCAAGAAAGGAGGAGTTTACAGTAAGGGGGAGAAAATACTGGTTGTGTACATGGCTATATTAGAATTTGTAAAATTGTGTAAAAACATGGACACACAATTTAGGATGTGTCTGTCTAGATATTATCCTAGGGAGTTTTTGGGAATTTTGTCACGTAATTGACACAGGGGGAGATTAAAAGTGCACCTACTAGTGCCCTGGTTTGTCAATTAGCGTGTGCATTGAGTCAGTCAGACTGCAAGTCTCACGGGAAGAACAATTCAAGCATCTACCTCAACCGGATGTGTGGAAGATCGTCATAGGTAAATCATAGCCTCACATCCCATGTCCCCAAACAACAGGAGATTAAAACCCTTAAAAACAACATAGAACATATGAGGGTTTTTGGTTAAGTGAACTTTTTTAAACATAAGAAAATATCTAAGTTTACTTGCCCTGTCGATTGTATCGATACACCTTTCGATATGATCGATCTGCGCTGTCGATGTCCTCGGGACTTGATCGATACTATCAATGAGAGGACTAAAAGTGTCCAGCAACCACATATTCATCTGGACGGATTTATCAATATATTGATACATCCATCGATATCATCGATATTCAAAATATCAATCCCATCGGAAGTGGGTCGATAATATTGACAGGAAGATTTTTGGTGCCCCTATTTTTCTTAAGAAAACTACTATGTGCTTTGATATATCGATGCCTTTTTCGATTAATCTAAATTCAAATATCGATCATATCGGAAGGCCAACGATCATATGGACAGTGGGCGCGAATTTCTTTCAGCAAATATTTCAGGATGTTTTTATCTTTGATCGGGGGCCACTCGAGAAAATCAATATTCTTATGTCGATGCTATCGAGACCTAGTCGATTAGATCGAGTCTGGACACAAACTGTCCAGCGTACTTATAGGGAAATCTATACGATTTATTGATCCCATCGACACGGCCTTGATATCATCGATATTCAAATTCCGATGACATTGGTTGACCCTCGATCATTTCCTAAAGCTCTAAAATATTTCATGGCTAGTCTCTCTCATTTTTCAAATGTCGATAGATCGATCCCAGTATCAATGGTATCAAAATTCAAAATTCGATAACATCGACACCAATATCGATCCCATTTACCAGTTGGAAAAAAGTTTCAAAAGTGTATAACATTTGAGTTTGTGTTATTGAGCAGACAGTCGATCCCATTGAGAGTATACGCTCGATGCTACGCTCAATGCTAACGACCCTGCTCGATGATATCGAACTCTGTCATAAATTTGACCGTTTTATATCCGTTGGAACCTTTTGCCTATATATAAGGAGACTTGTCCATATTGCTGGCAGAGAAAGAAGAGAATGCTTTTGTATTTTTTACCTCTAGATCATATACCCAAAGCCCTTTCTCTCACAGGAGTTCATCTTCCAATCCACTCTCACTCATTGACATTCAATAGAGTGGATTGGGAAATGAACTTCTACATTCAAGGATCCTTCAGCAACTATCTTAATAGCATATCATTAAGCTGAGATGCCTTGAATGAATGATGATAGAAATCACTCTATCTTCCTTATAGGAAAATTCTAAGAGAGTAGATTTTCATCCTAACCTTGACCCAACCCGAAGCCAAGTACTGGTATATCTTTAGTGTTGCGGATCAAGGGAACTGAAGACTCTTCAACAACAAGGAGGATATCTTCATTACTATGCTAAATGGGACTCATCAACTTATCTGTAAGTATCTAGAGTTCAGAGGACACTTGTGATCATTCCTTTTCAGGATTGGGTCTTAAGTGTTGCTCACCCTTTGAAATCCTCATAGGAGGCCTTCGGTGGGAGTGTACGCTGTGGGTGTGTTGTGTGGAACCTTGCTCTATGAAGAGTATACACATCTGGGTGCGTTGTGTGGACCCTTACTCTGTGTGGGCATAAACATCTGGTTAGGAGTGCACCAGTCAAACTCCAGGGTTAGAGGTGAACCGAGTAGAATCCTCTATCTAAAGGTTGAAGGTGAACCTGATTTAAAACCTTAGGTTTGAGGTGAACCCTAGAAAACCTCCGTAATGAAATTCGGTACACTCAAAGTTTAAGTGCGACAACCGGGAGTGGAGTAGACAAGTAGTTGAACCACTATAAAAATGATTGTGTTTATGATTGCTTTGTTTGTGTGATTTACTTTATTAATTCAATATCTAAATATCTGAGATCACACCTCACACACATACACAGTCATATCCAGCATGAACTAAGTTCTATATTGCTATCCTTGAATAGTTTGTGATTAGATCCTCTACTAGGCTTGGAAGCTAGTAAAGTTACATTTGAGTAATCCTGATAATTGTACATTTGATAATATTAGTATAATAGGATTTTTAAATACATTATAAAACTTTAAAAAGTCCTATTCACCCCCCTCTAAGACATATTGGCATAATCCTACTTCAACTCAAGCAGTCTTCACTGTTATTTCATAATGTTGGTTAAATGTCCGCATTATAACTCTCCCTAGGGCCCATCGATAGGCCCATACTTGTTGTGTGTAAGCCATCAAGGCCCATCTTTTTTGTGAGGATAGTTCATCACCATATAAAATGCTTAGTATAACTCCATGATTCATGCCCATAAGCATTATATGTATGCCTGATATAAGGAATGTTTGATCATAGCATACACCATTAGGCAGACCATTTACAGGACTCCTTATGAGACGGAGTGCCCACATTATTGCGCAGTACGTGCAGGATTGTTACATGACTGGATAGTGCGACTCATGCATCTCACATGTATGTGACTTAATCATTGTATGCCCTAGTGACATAAGGGCCATGACCTCCACAAACGCATCATGGATGCCCAGATGGGACACTAAAAATGCTTGGTTCTAGCACTGTGGGCACGTAGGATGTCCTCGGGTGAAAATCTCAGAACCTCCTTGGTATCAGAAGATGCTCCAATGTCTAGATCGAGTGGAATATGAGCATCGGTGCCTATACCATGAGGCCATGTCTCCCACTATGTCGTGGTCGATTAAAAGGGGGTGTGGCCTTATCTGCCCAAGTGAGGGGGCTATAAGCTAGGCTAAGTATGACCATCTCATAAATGGATCCGCTATCAATGAGCTGAGTAGGTATTTGCAGACTGCTGGCTAGACGAATAGTAAGGTCTCTTCCACTCGTAGGGCTCTGTAGCTAGGGAGGAGGCAGTCGGTGTAGAGTGTAATAGACCCCGGTGATTTCTTCAGAGAGCAACTGTACTGATAGGTGGACTTATTGAACAGGAATTGCATATTCATTCATTCATTCATTCACTATCCACTCAGGCTGGTGGTGCGTAACTATTTGTTAAGTGTACCTTCACATGGCTAGGATTTCGGTTGGGCGCGTGACTAACCTGAGATCAGGAGTTTACCACATTAAGTTGGACTATCTAAATTTAGGTATGAGACTGGTTTAGATAGAAGTTCCTTATGGTGGACCCCGTAGCCTGCGATACTACGTACTATCATCTCGACTTCACATTCCGGCATAGTCATGTCATTCGCACCGCATATTACATTGCATCAGCAGTACTTAGTATTTTGGGTTACTATGTTTTTGTACTTATATGGCCTAGATGAGTTTGATGGTATTCGTGGCTCGTCAAGATTTGCATATTATATTGTATCCTCAGCATCTGTTATTGTATTATTATGTTTTACATCGCATAGCCTTGGTATGGCTAATAGCAATCATGGACTTACCAATATATTTTCGCTTACTCTGATATCGTATGATTCATGATCTTATCAACATTTCTGCTTATTCTAATGATATATAATTTATGGGCTTTATGGTATACTTGGCACTTATCTTGTGCACACATTTTCACCACCCTCTAAGCTTTTATAAGCTTATGCAGGATAGATGCGTGCGGGTGGTGTTAGGCTATAGCAGCATTGAGCTTGGAGCGTGCGGCTATCCTCTGGAGCTTTGATTTCGATATATGTATTTCCCTTTCAGCATTGTATTCAAATGATTACATTAGTGGATATGTGATGATGATGTTGCCTATAGGATTTGGGTATACTTGTGGTTATGCTTCTTATGAGACAAATGTACATTGAAAAATCTCCCTTATAGGATCTCAGGATAAAAATCTAGCATGTGAGTGCCAGGATCCGAGAATGGGACATTAGGAAGGCTGTCGGCACCGAATTCGGCGATCGAAAATTTTGTGAGCTCATTTTTTGAGTTTGGGGCATGACACCGCTTCATTTTATAAATGACACCACACTCGCCAATATGAAGATTGGGCTGCTACAACATCATGTTAGGTCTAAGGATGAAGAAAGTAGCGACGGGGCTGAGGAGAGTGAGTTTTTTCACCTCCGCCAGGGAGGGATGTCAGTAGCATAGTATAAGAACAGATTCACGGAGCTGGGTAGGTATGCTCCGTTGATATTAGCTGATTAGCTAATGCCGATGCGACGGTTTTCTGAGGGCTTGCTGCCTGAGATACACTTGAAGATGTGCTACGCTAGCATTTCCACCTATGCTGAGCTAGTGGGCATGTCTCTGCGAGCTGAGTAGGATGGAGATAGATTATCCCGTACTTGTGCGCCTATGGCTTCTAGGCCGTGACTAGATCTGCCGAGCAGATCGTTCCTTGGCAAGAGGTCACGTGTGGATTCGCCTCCTTGGCTTTCAACTCCCCTGACTCAGCTGAAGCGACCAGACTTATTATGTGCCTACTGCAAGAGGCCAAGCCACGTTGACACATATTGCTTCACTAGGATGAGGGACAACGACTTCTCGCCGCCTCAGAGGATTATCTGCCAACTTCCTCAGGCTATTTCAGCCCCACCTTTACAGTCAGCGCCAACACATCCATCATTTCAGCCACCTGCACCTTGATTCAGGTCGCCTCAACAACCTATGGTACCGCAGTCGAACCGCCAGCAGTAGGCTCGGGTGTATTCACTTATAGTGGAGGCGTTCAGCACCAATGGCTTTTCAAGTCACGACTCATGTCTAAGGTATTCCAGTCTTCTTATTGGTGGACACCGGGCCACTACCTCCATCATATCTTGCATGACAATCAGGCGACTGGGGTTGAACACTGCTCCTACGAAGGGAGTGAGGGTCCTTACCGCCACAGAGACTTTTTCTAACGTTATCAGGATTTGTGAAGGTTGCTCGATAGACTTAGGGAGCAGGACGGTACTAATTGACCTGATTGTCATCGCCCTGTATCATTACAACATTATTCTCAGTATGGATTGGCTCACTGAGATGCGAGTGGAGATTGATTGTGAGGCTAAGGTGGTGACAACCCATGAATCTGAGGGCACAGCTTTTACTTTCCTTGTTTAGGTTAGTTACCCTTTCCATTTGAGTTCTTACGCTTCTCTATTAGAGAGTATTGATTGTCCGATGCTTGGGGACATGTCAGTTATTCGAGATTTTAAGGATGTGTTCAGAAAGATACCTGGATTGCCTCCTCAGCGTGAGATCGATTTTACCATTGATTTAGTTCTTAGTGCGACTCCCATTTTATTACCGGCTTATCGCATGCCACCATGTGAGATGGACGAGCTAAGGAAACAGATCGATGATCTGTTGGATGTCAGCTTCATACGACTGAGTATGTCTCCTTAGGGAGCACCCATGTTATTTGTAAAGAAGAAGGATGAGTCATTGCGATTTTGTATTGATTATCATAGGTTAAACTAGGTGACAGTAAAGAATAAGTACCCTTTGCCAATGATAGATAATCTCTTTGATCAGTTGAAGGGGGCACAGTATTTCTCAAAGATTGACTTATAGTTAATGTATCACCAGTTGTGGTTCAGGAAAGAAGTCGTACAAAAGACAGCATTTAGGACCAGCTTTGGTCACTATGAGTTCCTTGTGATATCGTTTGCACTCACAAATGCACCGGCCCTGTTCATGGACTTGATGGACAGGGTGTTTTGACCGTATCTTTTTCGATTCATCATCATGTTTATAGATGACATCCTGATATACTCTAAGAGTCAGGAAGATCATGAGGAGTACTTGCGAGTAGTCTTTGATACTCTCAAGAAAAACTAGTTGTTTGCGCAGTACAAGAAGTACGACTTTTGAAAAGAAGAAGTAAAGTTCCTGGGGCATGTGGTTTCCAAGGAAGGGATATCTGTGGACCTTGCTAAGGTAGCCGCAGTTCAGGACTGGTAGCAGCCTGATTTGGTTACTGTGGTGAGGAGTTTCCTGGGACTTGCTGGCTACTATCACTGATTCATTCGGGACTTTTCCAGGATAGACAGACCATTGTCTCAGCTGACTCGGAAGGATCTCAAGTTTGCCTGGAATGAGAAAGCAGAAGCACCTTTCTTGGAACGGAAGGACAAGTTGACGTCTGCCCTTATGCTAGTATTGCCAGAGTAAGGGGTCAAGTATACGATATACACCGACACGTCTCATGTTAGTTTGGGATGTGTTCTTATGCAAAAGGATAGGGTGATTGCCTATGCCTCGAGGCAGTTGAGGAAACCTGATGAGAACTACCTTATGCACGACTTAGAATTAGCTGCCGTCATTTTTGCACTGAAGCACTAAATACATTACCTCTACGGACAGGAGTTCGAGCTCTTTTGTGACTACAAGAGCCTTAGATACATATTCACGCAATGAGACTTAAATATGAGGCAGCGTCGATGGATGGAAACCTTAAAGGACTTCAAGTTTGAGGTCTCCTACCATCATGGAAAGGCCAACCTTATGGCATATGCGTTGAGCCGCAAGAAGGCTATAGCATTTATAACTCCGCTGATGATAGCAGAATAGGGTATGACAGAGTTTGTGTAAGACCCGTATCCTAATTCGCACTGTTCCGTTGATTTCCGCGACCCTTCTCGTCAAATTCTGGCAATCCGCGACTTATGGTTGACGTTGCGCACGACCGTAAGTCGTATCCTATTCATTTGAGCCGGCTTAATCTGAGACTTGTATCATTGCGACCGCACCGTCGCCGCGGTTCCAACGCCGCAACTCACGCACCGATCCGATACCCAGACGATGAGATACGGACCCACGTTCAGTTCGAGCAAAAACACCGCGCGTTGCAAATCCCAAGGAATCTCTACGAAGTGTCCCATCAATCACATCAATCAATCCCATCAATCACCTCTCATGTCAAGTACAAGCACCCATACTTCCTTTCTCCACAAGTCAAGCAACCACCCAAGTCAACTAACACATCACCTCACCCATCACTCACCTCACCCATCACTCACCTCACATCACTCCATCTCTCATTAATCACACCTCTCTCTCTCATTTCTCAAAACTCCAACTCCAAGCAAGAGAGAGCTCACGTCCAAGCTCTCTTCCATGAGAAAGAAGTGATTTTAGTGGCCCACTTCCCATCTCCAAATCCCATTATCCTAGCCATCCATTTCCCATCTCCACCATCAAAGTGAAGCTCTAGGTGACCGGCTATCCAACGGGCCAAGAAGATCAAGAGGTGGGTGCTTCTATAGGGTAGATTTATGTGTTTCTATGGTGGACCAAGTGAGGCCCACCGATCAATGGTGTGGATCTCACTTGGGACCCTTATTTGTGGCCGATGGACCACTTGGATCATCATGATCGTTCCATGATGGGGTCATTCTCCATGGACCCCATCATAATGTTTATTTCATTCCAAAAAAAGTCATCTAGACCGTCCATGACGGTGGAGAATGGATCTCCACCGTTGATTTACATTTTTGATGGTCCTTCGTTCAAAGGGGTCCGTTGTTGTATGATTTCATGTAAGGGAGGGCCCATAATGACGGGGACCCTCCATCATAAGCCGTGACCCACTCTTCATGTCTCTCTCTCTATTTTATTTTTATTTTTAATTTATTTTATTTTATTTATTACAAAAGGATGGGGTGGCCCACTTGAATAGATCCCATCTTGATGCATTTATTTTATCCAAGTGGGGCCCACCTTTCACGCCATTCCCATGCCGCCCATCATGTGGTGGCCCACTTCATCAGGGCCTACCATTTGAAAAAAAAATATATATAATAAATAAAATTATATAACCGTCCAGCGTCCCAGACGCTGGACGTTGTGAAGGAAAAAGAAAGAAAAAAAAAAAGAATGAAAGAAGAGATTTTGGGTGGCCTCCTTGCATAGGCCCACCCTGATGTTTAAGTCTGATCCAAGCCGTCCATCCTCTTGTACATATAGCTTTAACCGTCAAATAAAAGAATGGGACTGATCTGAATGTCATGTGGGCCATAGCAAGGGAAACATTGGCCGTTACCATTGAATAATTTTTTTGGTATTTCTATGCTACCAAAAAAATTGAACTTCGGACTCATTTCAATTGTTACGGGCCCCTGAAACTAATGGACGGGGTGGATCTGTTGGATGTGGGCCCCAAATGCCAAAAACCCCAAAAATGAGGGTTTCCATTTTTTTTTCTTAAAAAATTTTTTGTAAAGAGGCTAAGCCTCTGACGTGCAGCAGAAGCTGCAGCAGGCGGGCGCGGGCTGACGTGCAGCCACCCACGGCTGCTACCGTGGGCCCCACCATGATGCATATTTTGTATCTGCACCGTCCATAAGGTGGCCCACCCTCCGAGGTGGGTCGTCCCGAAGAATGAGGTCCATCCGAGACTCAGGCGGCCCACACCATGAGCAACAGTGTGAATTGTATTCCACCATTAAAACTTGTTGGGGTCCACAGAAATGTTGGATTAAGCTGAAATTTATTTTTTTCCTCCACACCCAGGTCTGAGTGACCTTATCAACGGGTAGGATGGCATAGAGCATTGTGGTGGGCCCCACATGGGACCCACAATGATGTATGTGTGGTATTAGTACCGTCCACCACTGTGGACGGTGGTTCCCACCGTATTTGGGTAAGCCGTCCAGTCAGTTGCTGGACGGCCAGTAGGCCCACCCTCCAAACCGTTCATTCATTGGTTGGCCAGGTGTGTGGGCCCCACCATGATGCGTATGTTGCATCCAACCATCCCAACCATTTGAAAGCTCATTGCATGAGCTACCGAATGAGGCAGAGCTGAAATTCAAATGGACCCCACCATTTAGGTAATGGTCAATGACACCCATCGTTCAAAAATATCTAAGGGGCATTATAGCTTTCCATTAAGTGGATATTTGTGTCCCACTTCATCTATCATTATGATAGTTTATATATAGGTTGGATGAGAAACATATGTCACAGTGGGCCTTAGGAATTTTTAATTGCAGAAGTCTTTTCACCACTCTTATTTGGTGTGGCCCATCTGGTATATTTAAAGCCCATGAGAGCAGCCCATTTAATGAATGTAAGGCCCATTTTGATGTATTTTAAAGCTCATGGGTTATGACCATTGCAATGTACATAAGGCTCATTGGTAAGGCCCATCAATTGACCCATTGGGTGAATGTGAGGCCTATGTAATACGACCCATTTGATATACCTAAGGCCCAGGGATCGAGGCCTAACGAATGTCCTTAGGGTTCATTGCAATGTACATTTCTCACGGTTCGTGAAAAGATATTTATGGCAGGCCGTGCCTGGGAAACAATGTTCGTTTGACGTCCACATTGTATATACGATGTTGGTTAAATGTCCGCATTGTAACTCTCTTTAGGGCCCATTGATAGGTCCATACCTGTTACTATTCATTGCCTAATAACATGTTTAGAATAATCTCATGACTCATGCCCATACGCATCATATGTATGCTTGATATGAGTAAGGATTGATCATAACATACGCCATTGGGCAGACCATTTACGGGACTCGTTATGTGACTGGGTGCCCTACATGATCGCGCAGTACGCGCTGGACTTCTGCATGATTTGACGTGTGATTCATGCATCTCGCATACGTGTGACTTGATCACTGCACGCCCTAGCAACATCAGGGCCGTGGCTCCACAGGTACATCGTGGATAGCCGTATTGGATACCGAAAATACTTATTCTAGCACTGTGGGCACTTAGGATGTCCTTGGGTGAGAGTCCCAGAACCTTTTTGGTACCAGGAGATGCTCCAACGTTTAGACCGAGTGGATACACGAGTGCCCGAGTGCCGAATACCAGTAGGCCGCATCTCCCACTGTGTCGTGGTCGGTTGGAAGGGGGTGTGGCCTTATCCGCCTGAGTGAGAGGGCTATAAGCTAGGCTGAGTTTGACTAGCTCGCAAATGAGTCCACTATCGACGAGCCGGGTAGGTATTGGCACACTACTAGTCAGGCGGATAGTGAGGTCTTATCCGCTTGCTTGACTGTGCAGCTAGGGAGGTGGCAGTCTCTGCATGTGTATTGGACCCCGGTGATATCCAGAGAGGAACTGTACTGATATACGCATTTGAGGAGTACCGACTTTCTTGGATTGCATTTCGCATATGACATTTGGCTATGTAGGCCTTGCATTGCATCGGTGTGGCCGATGGCATTCATATCTCGCATCATGCCTTGCATTATACAGCCTTGGTATATTCATGGACTTACCACATACTTCCGCATTGTTCTGATACTGTACACTTGGCGTTTGCCTTACGCACACACTTACACCACCCTCTAAGCTTTTGTAAGCTTATGCACGATAGTTGCGTGCAGGTAGCGTTGGACGACAGCAGCGCTGAGACAGGAGTGCACATCAGGACCTTTTGGAGCTTTTTGATCACCTTGTATTTCCCTTTCTGCATTGTACTTAAAATTGTTGTTATAGTGGATATGTGGTGATGTTGTTTTGTGACTTGGTTATGTCTGTGGTTATGCTCCTTTACAAAAAAAAATTTCATTTTGAAAATCCTCCTTGTAGGATCCCAGGATCGGAATCTGGCATTAGATTATCAGAAGCCGAGAATGGGGCACTACGGAGGCTGTCGACACCGGATTAGGCAATCGGGATTCATGTGAATCCGATTTTCGGGTTTGGAGCGTGACAGTTTGTGTGAGACTTCGAGCAGAAACTTATGGTAAAGAATCCGTTTGAGAGCGTCACACATATTAGAGTGTAACCGCTCATTAATGACAGAATCACCGCGGCTTAGGGCGATGATGAATTATTGGCCAAGATGAGAGAGCAGGTGAGCAACAGTGAAGACTCAGAATGAAGAGTTGGTACGGATGGAGGCTTACGTTACCGTAGCAGCCTATGCGTCCTAAACCTTCATGACTTGATACAAGAAGTTCTAGAGGCTACACATAATTCGAATATGGTAATGCATCCTTGTAGTATGAAGATGTATCGAGACATGAGGAGGTCGTACTGGTGGGACAACATGAAGGCCCACATAACAAATTATATGTCCCGTTGTCTCACGTGTTAGCAGGTCAAGGTTAAACCTCACCGACCTCCTGGACTGCTTCAGCCCATGCCCATAGCTGAATGGAAGTAGGATTTCATCTCTATGGATTTCATCTTAGGATTGCCAAAGATGAGGAAGGGGCATGACTCTATTTGAGTGTTTGTGGACCGGTTGATGAAATCGGCTCATTTCCTTCCAATTAAAGTCTCGAACTCTGCAGACGAGTTGGCCAGGTTATACATCAAGGAGATTATACATCTACACGGAGTTCCTATGGAGATCGTGTCGGACCGAGACACACAATTCACATCTATCTTCTGGACTCATATCCAAGAAGTGATGGGTGTGAAACTAAAGTTCAGTACCGCGTTCCACCCATAGACCAATGGGCAGACGGAGTGGGTAAACCAGGTGTTGAAAGATATGCTGTGAGCTTGTGTACTTGATTTTAAGGACAGTTGGGATGACTATCTTCCTTATGTAGAGTTCGCTTATAATAATAGTTTTCAGGCGAGTATTGGTATGGCTCCCTATGAAGCCTTGTATAGGTGCCCCTGTCAAGCACCACATTATTGGGCAGAGGTTGGTGAGAGAAGCTTGATTGGCCCAGAGTTAGTACAGGCGACCTCAGAGAAGATCGACATTATCAGCTGTCGACTTCCAGCAGCACAGAGCAGACAGAAGAGCTACGCCGATACGAGACGGCGACCGCTAGAGTTCGAGGTCTAGAACCATATATTTCTTAGGATTTTTTCTATGAAAGGAGTCCTTCGGTTTGGCAAGAAGGAGAAACTCACACCAAGATTCATTAACCCATTCCTGATACTAGATCGGATGGGTGTGGTAGCATATCGCTTTGCTTTGCCCACATCACTCATGAGCGTGCATAACGTATTTCATGTGTCTATGCTAAAGAAATACGTTCCAAATCCTTTACACATTATCAGATGGGAGCAGGTACAGTTGAGTGAGGATGCTACATATGTACTGCGTCTAACGTGTGTCTTGGATAGGAAGGAACAAGTACTTCGCAGTAAGGTGATTCCACTTATGAATGTACTGTGGACACATCATACTGAGGAAGAGGCTACTTGGGAAACAAAAGCCAAGGTCTAAAAGAACTACCCTCAGATTCTCGAAGAGTATAAAAATGTACTAATTTTGAGGATAAAATTTTTCATTAAGGGGGATAGATTGTAACGTCTCGAAAATATTCGTACAAAGACCTGAGTACCACCTTAGGCAGAAATCACTAAGGACCAAATCCTTTAGAAATTATACGAGAATTAACTAAGTGTTAAACTAGATTATCTATGAAATTAGCACTAATAACTTTAAATACGATCTGTACGACCCAAAACTAGCAGAATTGTTAACACTAAGTTACCTAAAAACCTAGAATCCATCTCAAAACCCATTTGCTCTCGGGAGCATCATGAAACTCTGTATCGGACCTGGACCGCATGTCGAAAGTCTGATTACCTCAAAACTATACAGTTATGACCGCCTTGCTGGAATTGACAACCATCTCAAAAATCAAGTCCTAAAGGTATCTAGAAACGCATAACTTGAGCCCGGAGTGAAGTGTGTGAGAAACGCAAATATCTTTAGGAAATGAACTAAAACTTAAGTGAATTGAATTGTTCGCTTACAGGTCAAATCTAAGGATTCAGGCCGTAAGAATCTGACCCAACTACACCCTCAGATCAGGGAAACTTTCAAACACATATCAGTGTACTTGTGACCCTGATCGAGTGACGGTGACCGTTGAATTGAAACTGGTCCCTTGGGGCCGATCCACTAATCCGATCAGGCCTAGATCTTAACCTAACCTATTACCAATTCCAGGGAGCTTAAGTCCAACCGCATGTAGAAAAGGGGCCTCTAGATGTGCTCCATTAGCCGAAAAAAATGGTCTTTGGCAAAAACTTAAGTATACCATGGCCTTGGGGCCGTTCCCATCAGTTCTGGGCCTATATAAGGCCCTTAAACCTTCTCTCTCCCATGTCATACGAATTCTATAAACCCTAGGAGAGAGAAGAGAGCAAAGAGAGAAGGAAAGAAAGAGAAAGTGAGAGAGACGGTGGGAGACTGTTCTTGGGATTCGATCCCACTACTCCATGTGTTTAACCACCATTTCTGTATCGTTATTCCGGTGATTTTGACTCCGTACTTGGATAAGAAATCTTAACCCTAGTCCATTTTAGGGATTTAAATAGAGTAAGTGTTGAAGTAGCTAACCTATTTCATATTATAGGTTGTCGTCATGCCGTATACAAAGACTTAGGGTTTAAACTGAGTTCTTTGCTAGTCTACCAGCATAAGGTGCAAATTATTAATGTTTAGGTTATGGTTTTCAAGGCTTTCAATGTCAGTTAATGATTTATGATTGACTTGATTTCTACCACACATGCTTAGATACGATGTTTCCGCATATTACACTTATATATGAACTGTGTTGAAATCTATACATTTTATGTGTTTGTTGAAATTTCTGAATGAATATAAAATTATGATTTGTGTTTATTATGATTGATGTGTGGGAATACATGATTGTTGAATGTATGAAAACTCCTTTGTAGAAGGTTTTGCTATAATATGTGGTTTAACTAATTTACTATAAGTATGTAATATGTGTAGTCTAAGTGTTTGATAAAATCCCTGAATGAGAAAATGCTTGTTGGAATATATTAAATGGGGGTGTTGAGATAGAATTCTCAATTCTCTTATCTAAATTTACAGCTCCCTTTATGTAACTTATCTTACTGCTATGTGATTCATGTATGAAATGCCTTTGTTTGACAACATGTGTATTTATGTTTATTAAAATGCTTACACAAGATGTATATGTGGATTAATTATTAACTGTTGTTAGGCAGTTATATATGAATGCTTATTTCAACTGAGTGTGTTTGGGGCTACGACATAGTCCAGGTAATCGGTAGTAATGTTTGAGTTAGTGGTTAAGGTCATTTCGCCACACCAGATAGGTTTGAGGAATTCGAGTCGTATATTGCTAGTCGACAATGGTTAGGCCACGCGAAGTGCTTATGCACTCCATGTCGATCAACTCGACGTATGCTCATACCAGTCGAGCTTGTCAAGCAACCCGATTGGCCTAATGTATGTTCACCATGTATGGATGTCACTGTTTGAATCTAAGGTTCCAACTTACCAGTGCAAAGCTCGTTTTAACCTTGGTACCTCGATCCGCTAAGACTCATGAGCCAGGCATGGTGGTATGGGACACTATGGTCATGCTGTCGGCCTATGCTGGGGTGACGAGCCTTCCCATAGTATCCAGTGAGAAACCCAAACTCGTGAGCCAAATACGGTAGTATGGGACACTATATTCATGCTGTCAGCCTACGATTAGGTGACGTGCCTCTCGTAGTGACCTCGAGCATACTCTAAATCTATGCTAAGGTGATGAACCTCTCCGTAGTAGACTAGAGTATAAACCAGACCTGCACTGAGGTGATAAACCTCTCTGTAGTGACCTGGAACCTTCTATCGTATGTGAATAACTAGGATTGACGACCCTAGAAGGATCATTGTTTGGGTCAATGATATAACAAGGAGGTACCTTAGCTTTCCAATCCTACTATATGAAAAGGGCTAATTAAGAACTTGCCTAACACGACTATACATCGCATTGTACGGTGCTTTGGTGAGGAAGTGAACGTTTACTGGGAGTGGTGCATGTCGCGATCGTAAGATGTTGTCACAAGAGGGAGTTCAGGTGAGGGCATGCATCATTCCAACATACCATTCTTGCATTAACAAGAGTACTTAGGACATGAGTGTTGTACTGCTTTATCATTATTGCTTGACTGAATTGATAACATGTTAACCTTTGCTTCATAGTTCCACTGAGTTGATCACTCATTCCCACGTTCTGGGATGATGTTTTAAATACTAACCAGACTTTGTTTTAGATGCAGATGCTGGGGCGACGTATGAGGCCGAGCCAAACTTCTGTGATGATGAGTACTCATACATACAGTTATCAGGCTGGTTTATGTAGACCACTCTAATCGACGGGATTATAGGGAATATGTTTAGTTGGACATTCACATTTTGTCATTTTGTATCTTTTGAATAAATATGTATTTATTCAGCTAAGTAATACCATCATACTCTGGAGGTTGGGAAACACGTCTATGTACCTTATACATCTATTACAGTCTTCCTCTTGTGTAATTTAAATATCTCTGGAGTATGATATGTTATTTTAGTATAATCCTACTCATGTTTAGGCACTAATACAAACAACATTAAATCATCATTCTCTATGTTGCATAAGTGATGTGTTGGAACTTGGGAGTTGGGCTCATGTTCAACCCCTAATTTTCAGGGCATTACAATGGGATGTGGCCTTATCCACCTGAATGAGTGAGCATTAATAGGCCAAGTCTGACCTGCTCGTGAGTGGGTCCGCTACTGCTGAGCCTTACTGGTGATTGGCTATCCACAAGTGGGTAGTGTGGTCTCTTACGCTCATTTGACTGTGCGGTCTTAAGAGCGGCAGTCATCCTGTAGTGTATTAGACCCCGATAATATTACTTATGATGGAACTTGATATGTGGACTTGTCATGAGCATTAATATTACTTTGCATTGCATTGGTATCGGCTGTATAAGCCTTATTGCATTTCATAGCCTTGGTATGACTTCCTGCATTCATGGCTTAACCTTGGTAAGGCTAGTGATATTGGTATTGATCATGTTTCCCTTCTGCATCCCTTATTATTCTTCTGCATACCATTGTCACACACCTTCACTACCCTCTAAGCTTTCTATAAGCTTATGCATGATTAGGTTGGCATCTTAGCAGCGGAGCTTAGATAGGAGTTGAGCCGAGGACCCCAGCGTTACGAATCTTTCCCTCTTTGTTCTGTTATCATATGTATTTCCTTTAGCCCTGTATCTAAAAGTTCAAATTCATAGTAGATTTTTGTTGTGTGTTCATTTTTTATTTCTGAGATTTACTTGCTGTGATCTTGAGTATGCTCATATTAGAATGGACGTATACTTATGAAAATCCTCCTCGTAGGGTCCCGGGATCGGAACCTACTTCAAGAGCGGAGAACGGGGTATTACGGAGGCTGTTGCGACCAGAACCGGCTATGGGGTTCCTTGTGAGTTTGGTTACCGAGTCTGGGGCATGACAGATATGGCCTAAGTTTTATAGGTTATTGGAAACGATCAGATCAATGGATCCAAAACCGTTGATCATTTTGAAAATGACTAGTAGTCTTAATAGCCAAACTGATCCAAAAACAGATGGGCCTTGGTGATCTAATGATCTGAAATATTCAGAAATTAGTGTCAATGATCAAAAATATTTTTCAAACGTTCTGAACCATTGATGACTACCTAGTAATGATCCACACCTTAGATGTTATATAAAATGAACCATCTAAGTCCATAATCATCTAAGTCCAACAGATTCAATCGAAATTTCGATTTGATCTTTCCAAATATTTTCTTTTAAGAAATTGCTGAGTTACTGAGTTTGACTATTAATAAAAAAACATCTGAACCATTGATGACTACCTAGTAATGTGTAACGTCTCGAAAAAATCCGTACAAAGGCCTGAGTATCACCTCAGGCAGAAAACACTAAGGATCAAATTCTGTGAAAATTAGATGAAAATTAGTTAAGTACTAAGCTAGATTAATCGGTGAATTATCTTAAACCACTATCTATACAAACTGCAAGACCCAAAACCATTAGAATCGTTAACCCAACATTGCCTAGAAACCTAGGATCAATGTTATGCCCGAAACTCAGAAAATGGGCTCACAAAATTTTTGATCGCCGAATCCGGCACCGACAGCCTCCGTAGTGCCCCATTCTCAGATCTCGGCACTCACATGCCAGATTCCGATCCTAGGATCCTACAAGGAGGATTTTCAGTATGAAATTTTTTTTTTTTAATGGAGCATAACCACAAGCATAACCAAGTCACAAAATAACATCACCACATATCCACTATATCAAAAACTTTAAGTACAATGTAGGAAGGGAAATATAAGATGATTAAGAGGCTCCAAAATAATCAAATGCGCACTCCTGCCTCAGCGTTACTACTGTCCAATGCTACCTACACGCAACGATCGTGCATAAGCTTACAAAAGCTTAGAGGGTGGTATAAGTGTGTGCACAAGGCAAGTGCCAAGTATATAATATCAGAGTAATGCAGAAATATACGGTAAGTCCATGAATACGACCA
Source organism: Magnolia kwangsiensis (assembly GCA_037074715.1). Lineage (NCBI taxonomy): Eukaryota > Viridiplantae > Streptophyta > Magnoliopsida > Magnoliales > Magnoliaceae > Magnolia > Magnolia kwangsiensis. Next base: position 107,244,174 of record CM073573.1, on the reverse strand, counting down.
GTTGTACCAAGGTTATATGATGTAAGGCATGAATGCTATCGGTCATACCAAGGCTATTTGATGTGAGACATGAATGCTATTGGCCATACTGATGCAATGCGAGGCCTACGTAGGCAAATGTCATATGCGAGATGCAATCCAAGCAAGTCGGTACTCATTAAGTACACATATCAGTACAATTCCTCTCTGGATATCACCGGGGTCTAGTACACTTGTAACACTCTAAATTTTTGCCTAGCTGGAGTTAGACGTCCTTAGACAATGGGTCAACCATAACACCTTGGTAACCTCTCAGGATTTAATTCCAAAACCAAAGACACCATTTAGGACTAAATTCTTTAGAAATTTAATGTGAATTAACTAGCGCTACACTAGATTTCCTGCAAAATCAGTACCAACCACTTTAAATCTGATCTGTAAGACCCAAAACCTATAGAATCATTGACACTACGTTACCCTAAAATGTAGGATCAAACTCTAAACCCAGCTGTTCCCGGGGATGCCTTGTAACTTTGTATTGGATCTAAACCGCACGTCGAAAGTCCGATATCTATAATCTTAGACCATTATGACCGCCTAGTTGGACTTGACAATCATTTTGAAAATCAAGCCCAACCGATATCCTGAGACCATTTTACTGAGTCCGGAGTGAAGAGAGTGAGAAAAGGAAAATATTTTAAAAATTAATTCCATTTTTAATAAATCTAGCACGTGTCGCTTGTGCGACATTTTTAAGCATTTTGATCATTGGAATTCAACCCAAATTTACCCTCGGATCAGGATAGGTGGCCCTTACATGTCATAGCACTTGTGGCCCTGATCGAGTTTTGGTGACCGCTGAACTAAAACTGGTCTGCCACAGTCGATCTGGAAACCCGACCGGACTAAAAACTTAGCTTGACCTAGATCTAATATTAGAGAACTTAAGTCAGACCGCATTTAGTAACAGGACCTCCAGAAGTGCTCCGTTGGATCGGAACAGACTCGATTTGGTTATAACTTAAGTGTACCTTGACTTCAAGTCTGTTTTGGTTATGTTTGGGCTTATAAAAGGGCCTTAAACCCTTAGCTTTCTATCCCATACGAATTTGGAAAAAACCCTAGGAGAGAGAAGAGAGAAAAGAGAGAGAAAGTGAGGGAGAAGTTGGGGATTTCTCCTGGGATTCTTCCCTGCTGCTCCACGTGCCAAAGTCATCCACCTGCATCATTATTCCGGCGATTCTGGTTTCGTTCTAGGTAAGGAAACCCTAAACCTAACCTATTTTAAGGCTCCTATGGGTACAAGTAGCTAAGTAGGTGACTCACCTTGTGTTGTACGTTGCCAATCAGTCGTTGACGATGACGTAGAGTACCTATTCAATTCATTACGCTTCTACGACGTAAGGTGTGGATTTTAGACGCTTAGATTACCTATTTTCAAAGCTTTCAATGTTGTTTAATGGTAGATTTTTGACAAGAACGTTGTTTCACATGTAGAACATGCCGATCGATTTCTATTCCGAATACGTACGAAGAATATGAGATTTAGGATATTTTAGGTATTTTTAGGAAATACTGTATACGTACTTATTTTGCTGATATGATTGCCATGAGTATTTGCCGTGCATATATGCTAGTTATGGATGTATGGTCTATTTGGCGAAAGGATTCATCCTAATACATGTTTCAGCCAACGTACACTATGTATGTTATTAAGTGTAGTGTAAGTATCTGTTGAAATGCCTAAATCAATATGATTTATGCCTACCATATGTTTAGAATGTAAGAACATGATTGTGTGTATTAGACAACTCCTTGATATAAGGATCTGTCATATTATATGTTGAAATCAACATACGTCAAGTACGTTGGAGTTGAGTAGTCTAAGTGTTTGTATAAATGTATGTATTAGTAAGTATTGAGTAAATGGCGTTGTAGATTAGCGTTGAGACTGGATTCTCAACTAATTTGATGATGTACATGATTTTCTCCATGCTTGTTGTATTTCAATTGATTACCTTATGTGTGAAATACTCGTGTATGGTTAACTGCTTATGATGTACGTTATAACATGCTGATAACATGCTGGAATTACTTATATTTCAATTTTGTCTCTCTCAAGTGATTATTGATTTAGATTACATGTGCTTGGGGCTATACTCTAGTCCAGGCAGTCGGTAACAGTTTAAAATTCGTGGTTGGATTCTATTCGCCACGAAGGATGTGAATGACGAAACCGAGTCATACTAGAGTCGTCGGCAGTGGTTAGGCCACACGAAGTGCTTGTACACTTCATGTCGGTCGATTAAACGTGCGCTCGTGCTAGTTGGACTCATCAAGTAACCCGATTGACCGTTGTATGTTCACCTCGTATTTGTCATAACTGCTTGAACCTAGGGTACTGAACTTACCAGTGATAACCTTGATAACCGTGGTACCTTGATCCACTACGACTCATGAGCCGGGCATGGTGGTATGGGACACCGTGGTCGAGATATCGGCCTACGCTGGGGCCACAAAGCTCCCCGTAGTGACCAGTGAGCAATCCAGACTCATGAGCAGATTATGGTGGTATGAGACACTATATTCTTATTGTCGGCCTACACTGATAAGGTGATGGGGGAGCGGTGCAACGAGTATGAGCAATAGCACTGACAGCCCTTTGTAGTGACCTCGAGCGTACTCTGAGTCTACGTGAGGCGACGACCCTTCCGTAGCAACAAGAGTACGACTAGGACTGTATTGATAAGGTGATGGGGGAGCGGAACAATAAATGCGTGTAACAGCCCCGGCAGCCCTTGTAGTGACCTAGAAATATATCATCGTATGAGACTAGTAGGAGTGACGACCCTAAACAGGATCATTGTTTAGGTATTGATATAAGGGAGGTACCTTAGTTTCTCAATCCTGCTGTATGAAAAGGACTAATAACAACTCGATAATCATATTCATATCGCACTGCATGTGCCTGGAAGATGTGGAGCACTGAGGGAAGAAAGCATGCCGCGGACGTAAGATGGTGTCGCATGAGGGAGTATGTCGGTGAGGGCATCCATCATGTCATTTTATTCTTGCATTAATCACAGTGTTTAGGAATGTTTGATTGCTTGATTTACCATTATCGCCTGATTGATTTGATAACATGCTAATCTTTGCTCTATGATTTCACTGAGTTAGCTACTCACTCCCACGTTACGGGACGGTGTTGTGCACACCAACCAGTCCCTATTTTAGTTTCAGATGGTGGCGATGCTTGCAAAGCAGATCCGGACTTGATGATGATGAGGAGGATCCCTCCTATATGTAGGTTCTGATTGATGGGGTTACAGGGTTACTGATTAGATACCAATACACTTGGTATTTTGCCTTTTTTTTACACACTCATGTATATTCTTTTTGATCATTTTTGGAGTATACATGTATATGTTTAACCTGGTAACATGTTCACACTCTTGAGACTTACAATCAATTATATATTTTATGTATTTATCACAGTCTTCCGCTTGAGAAATTTAGCTATCTCTGGAGTATGATATGCTGTTTTGGTCTAATCTCACTCATGTTTTCTGCACTAATATGAACAACATTCATCCATCATTGAAAATATTGCATAAGTGATGTTCTGGAACTCGGGAGTGGAGTTCATGCTCGACCCCCAATTTTCAGGGTGTTACAACACTCCACACTGACTGCCTCCTCCCTAGTTGCACAGTCAAGTAAGCGGAATAGACCTCACTATCTGTCTAAATAGTAGTCTGTCAATACCTACCTGGCTCGTCGATAGCGGACTCATTTGTGAGCTGGTCAAACTCAGCCTAACTTATAGCCCCCTCACTCGGACGGATAAGGCAACACCCCCTTCCAACTGACCACGACACAATGGGAGACGTGACCTAGTGGTATTTGGCACTCGGGCGCTCGTGTATCCACTTGGTCTAGACGTTGGAGCATTTCCTAGTACCAAAAAGGTTCTGGGATTTTCACCCAAGGTGTAAGACCCGTATCCTAATCCGTACTGTTCCGTCAAAGTCTGGAAATCCGTGACCTGTAATCAATGTTTGCACATGACCGTAAGTCGTATCTTATATATTTGAGTCAGTTTAATTCGAGACTTATATCATTGCGACGGCACCGTCGCTGTGGTTTCAACACCGTAACTCCCGCACCGATCCGATACCCAGACGAGGTGATGTGGACCAACGTTCAGTTTGAGTAAAAATTACAAATCCCAAGGGAATCTCTACAACATGTCTCATCCATCCCATCAATCAATCCCATCAATCACCTCTCATGTCAAGTACAAAGCACTCATGCTTTCTTTCTCCACAAGTCAAGCAAACCTAAAGTCAACCAATACATCACCTCACTCATCAATCACATCCATCACCCATCTCCCATCACTTCTCCTTACAACCACCTCTCTCTCTCTCTCTCTCTCTCTCTCTCTCTCTCTCTCTCTCTCTCTCTCTCTCTCTCTCTCTCTCTCTCTCTCTCTTTCTCTTCACATTTTCCAAGTATTTTCCAAGCAACCAAGAGCCCACACATCCAAGGTTTTTTCAAGAGAGAAGTGACCTTGTGTGGCCCACTTTCCATCCCCAAAACTTCCATCCTAGCCATCCATTTTTCATCTTTCACGATAAAAAAGAAGCACAAAGAGATAGACATCTCAACGGACCAAGAAGATCAAGTGGTGGGTGTTTCCATAAGCTAGATTTTTATATTTCTATGATGGGCCAAGTGAGGCCTACCGATCAATGGTATGGATCTCTCTTTAGACCCTAAGATGTGGCCGATGGCCCATCTTGATTATCAATATCATTCCATGATGGGGCCATTCTTCATGGACCCCATCATGATGTTTATCTTCCTATCGTGTATATGGGTCATCTAGACAGTCTAATTTCATGGAGAAGGGATCTCCACCTTTGGATTTCAAATTTTTTGGGCCCACATGTAATGAGATCCACTTGATTTATGATGTAGATCATGGAACGGAGGGCCCATAGTGTCGGGGTCCCTCCATCACACGCGTGTCCCACTCTACCTCTCTCTCCCTCTCTTTCCATTTTTTTTTTGTTGATGGAATGACCGTGTGGCCCACTTGGATGGACCGTATGTATTGACCCAAGCCATTTAAAAGTGGAGCCCATCTTATATGTGTTGCACCCACACCACCTACCTTTTAGTGGCCGACCTAAAATAGGGCCCACCTTGTGTGTGTGCTAGGCCACACCGTCCAGCGTCCAGGGACGCTGGACGTGATTGGAAAACACAAATATTATCTTGGTTCCAAGCTAATGGAGGTGGCCCTCTTGTGTAGGCCCCATCTTGATGAATGTATTCAATCCATGCCGTCTATCATGTTTACCAACTCATTTTAGGCATTGAGCCAAAAAATGAGCTTGATCAAAGTATCTGGTGGGCCATAGTGTTGAAAACTGTATCTTTACCGTTGAAATCTCACAAAAATTCTTCTACATGTTGAAAGAAGCCTGATATTGGTCTTGATGGATGGGTTATGGGCTGTAGAATCCAATGGCTGGAGTGGATTCATCAGATGCGGGCCCCACACCCGAAAAACCTTGGAAAAAGAGGTTTCCTTTAAAAAAAAGGTGTAAGCAACAGGGCTGCTGCTGCAGGCAGCGCAGGCAGCGCCTACTGCCTACGACAGGTGGGCGGACAGCAACCCACGGCCCCTGCCGTGGGCCCTACCTTGATGTTTATTTGTCATCCAATCCATTTATATGGTGGGCCTTCAGCGCAATGGGCCACCCTCCAAAAATCAGGCCCATCCAATGCTTCTATGGCCCACGTGAGAGGAAACAGTGTGAATTGAACTCTACCATTGAAGCCCTTTCTAAGGCCCACGAAAGTTCTGAATCAATCTGATATCTGTTTTTCCTTTTCATCCAGGTCTCTGTAACCTTATCAATAGGTTGGATGGTAATTAAACGTTATGGTGCCCCCCCCCCCCCCCCCCCCCCCCCCCCCCCACGTGGGACCCACAATGATGTATGTGCCTTATTTCCACCGTCCGTCCGGACGGTGGAACCCACTGTGAAATATGTATCTTCCATACTGTCCAGCCATTTTCTTTGGTTGTTGGACGGTTGGCTAGATTGTCAATGGACCCCCACCATGATGCATGTGTTGCATCCAAGCCTTCCAACCATTAAGAAAGCTCATTTTCAGCATGAGCTAAAGAATGAGTCATATCCTCCGTGGTTCAAGTGGGTCCCACCACTATTATTTGAAGTGAGGATCGGCTGATCCTTTGACATGGTTCATATATATATATATATGTTTGTGTGTGTGTGTGTGTGTGTATTTGTGGCCATTTTTAAGGCCCACCTTGGCATTTAAAAGGCCCATATGATTAGGCCCATTGGGTATGCATAAGGCCCATGGGATTAAACCCATTTGGCATATATAAGGCCTATGGGATTAAGCCCATTTGTCACATATAAGGCCCATGGGATTAAGCCCATTTGGCACATATAATGCCTATGGGATTAAGCCCATTTGACATATATAAGGTCCATTTCACGTATATAATGCCCATGGGATTAGGCCCATTTTGATGTATTCCAAGGCCGTGGGTTAAAGCCCATTGTGATGTACTCTAAGGCCCGCAGGTTATAGCCCATTGCAATGTACATTAGGTCCATTAATGCGACCCACTTGCTTTATAACCAGAAGGCCCATATGATATGGCCCATTTGATGTATTTAAGGCCCAATGGGAGTTACTTAAGGTCCATTGTAATGTGTGATTCCTCCATGGTTTGTATAATGATGTTTTATGTTAAGTCATGCCTTAGGAGAAATGATGGTTTGACACCCACATTGTAAGTACAATGTTGGTTAAATCTCCACATTGTATCCCTCCTTACGGCCCACTGGTAAGCCCATACTAGTTGTGTATAGGCCGTATAGACTCATTTTCATCGTAAGAGTAGTCCATTACTTTATAACATGCTTAGTATAATCCCATGACTCATGCCCATACGCATCATATGTATGCTTGAAATGAGTAGTGACTGATCATAGCATACGCCATTGGGCAGACCATTTATGGGACTCGTTATGAGACATAGCGCCCCACATGATCATGCAATACGCGCTGGATTGCTCCATGATTTGACGGTGTGATTCATGCATCTCGCATATGTGTGACTTGATCACTGCACGCCTTAACGACATCAGGGTCGTGGCTTCACAGGTATATCATGGATGGCCGTATCGGATATCGAAAATACTTGGTTCTAGCATTGTGGGCACTTAGGATATCCTTTGGTGAAAGTCTCAGAACCTTTTCGGTATCAGGAGATGCTCCAACGTTTAGACCGAGTGGATACATAAGCGCCCGTGTGCCGAATACCAGTAGGCCGCGTCTCCCACTTTATCGTGGTCGGTTGGAAGGGGGTGTGGCCTTATCCGCCTGAGTGAGGGAGCTATAAGGTAGGCTGAGTTTGACCAGCTCACAAATGAGTCCGCTATCGACGAGCCGGGTAGGTATTGGCAGACTACTGGTCAGGCGGATAGTGAGGTCTATTCCGCTTGCTTGGCTGTGCAGCTAGGGAGGAGGCAGTTAGTGTGAGTTTATTAGACCCCGGTAATATCCAGAGAGGAACTGTACTGATATATGTACTTAATGAGTACCGACTTGCTTGGATTGCATTTCGCATATGACATTCGGCTATGTAGGCCTTGCATTGCATCAGTGTGGCCGATGGCATTCATGTCTCGCATCACATGGCCTTAGTATGGCCGATAGTATTCATGCCTTGCATTACATAGCCTTGGTATGGTTGATTGTATTCATGGACTTACCGCATACTTTCGCATTACTCTGATAATGTACACTTAGCACTTGCCTTATGCACGCACTTACACCACCCTCTAAGCTTTTGTAAGCTTATGCATGACCGTTGCGTGCAGGTGTCATTGGACAGCAGTAGCGTTGAGGCAAGAGCGCGTATCAGGCCATTTTGGAGCTTTTTGATCATCTTGTATTTCCCTTTCTGCATTGTACTTAAAATTTTTGATATAGTGGATGTGTGGTGATGTTGTTTTTTGACTTAGTTATGCTCCATTACAAAATAATTTATTCTGAAAATCCTTCTTGTAGGATCCCAGGATCAAAATATGGCATTTGTTTGCCAGGAGCTAAGAATGGGGCACTACGGAGGCTGTCGACACCGGATTCGACGATCGGGATTACTGTGAATCCGATTTTCGAGTTTGGGGCGTGACACAAGGACATCCTAAGTGCCCACAATGTTAGAGCTAATATTTTTGGTATTCGATACGAACATCCACGATGTGTCTGTAGAGGCCACGACCCTAATGTCGCTAAGGCGTGCAGTGATAAAGTCACACATATGCAGGATGCATGAGTCACATCCTCAAATCATGCAGGAATCTTGCGCGTACTATATGCCCATGTGAGAGCATTCCATCTCATAAGGAGTCCCGTAAATATCTCAGCCCAATGGCTTATGCTATGATCTAACATTCCTCATATCAAGCATACATATGATGCGTATGGCATGAATCATGGAGCTATACTAAGCATATTATAAAGTGATGAATTATTAACAAGTATGGGCCTATCAATGGGCCCTAAGGAGAGTTACAATGTGGACATTTAACCAACATTGTACTTACAATGTGGACGTCAAACCATCATTGTTCCCTAGGCACGACTCGCCATAAATATCATTACATAAACCATGGGGAATCACACATTATATTGGACCCTAAGGACATCCAGTTGGGCCTCAACCCAAGGGCTTTGGATACATTGAATGGGTTGCATCATATGGGCCTTATATAAATCAAGTGGGCCACATCAATGGGCCTTATGTACATTGCAATGGGCCATAACCCCTGGTCCTTGAAATACATCGCAATGGGCCTCATAATATGGGCCTTACATTCATAGTAAGGTGGGCCTCAACAACGGCCTCATACACCTCAAGGTGGGCCTCAACAACGGGCCATAAATATGGGCTACAAATGCATCAAGATGGGCCTTCACAGATGGCCACAAGTACGTCCATATGGGCACCATCACATGGGCCTTATATAAATCAATGGGCCACACCAATGGGCCCTACGTATACTTCAAATGGGCCATACCAATGGGTCCCATGTATACATCAAATGGGCCGCACCCTAAATATAAGTGGGATAATGATTTCCACCATTAAAATTTCCAAGGCCCACCATAACATTTATTTCCCACACAATCTGTTCATAAGGTCACAAAGAACTTGTTGGCCTAAGGGTCTAATGGTGGGGTTTAAACCCACTATATAATGTGGTCCACCTGATAAATAAATTTGCCTTATTTTTAGTCTTAAGCTTTTAAGGCAAGCTGGCCAAATGGTTGGACGGTTTGGATGCAACACATGCATCATGGTGGGGTCTACACACATGGCCCACCAATTGAATGGACGGTTAGGATGTAACATAGACATTAAGGGTGGGGCCTACTGGCCGTCCAGCAAATGCCTGGACGTATTAATGAAAAACATACATGGTGGGTTCCACCATCCACGGTCGTGGACGGTGTAAATAAAATACATACATCATTGTGGGTCCCACTTGGGGCCCACCATAATGCTTATTTGCAATCCAAACCATTGGTAAGGTCACACGAACCTGAATGAAAAGGGAAAAAAAATTTCATCTTGATCTAAAGCTCCTATGACCTAGAAAAAGAGTTTCAATGGCAACTGTTCAATCTCACTGTTTCCTATGATGTGGGTCACCTGGGTCTCAGATAGAGCTAATTTTTAGGGATGGTTCACAGCCCTAAGGGACCCACAGAATGGACAGAGTGGATATACAACATACATCATGGTGGGGCTCACGGTTGGGACCGTGGGTCCCTGCTCATCCGCCCGCCCTCCAGCGCAGTAGGGTTTGCCTACACCTCTGACAGCAGCAACATCTGCTACACATATTTTTTTTTTATTATTTTGAAAACCTGTTTTCTCAAGGTTTTTCACACATGGGGCCCGCATCAGGTGAATCCAACCCCGTCATTGCATCTCATGTATCAAGGTAGACCAAACAAGCCCAATATCTGATATTTTTTGGTGTATATAAACTATAGGGTGGTTCTCAACGGTAGAAACCACTGTTTTATATGCTATGGCCCACCAGAAGATCGGATGGACTTCATTTTTCGGCTCAACGCCTAAAATGGTCTGAGGAAAGGGATGGACGATGTGGATTGAATTTACACATCAAGGTGGGGCCTATACAAGTGGCCTAACCCAAAATGTCTTAAACCAAGCTCATATTTGTGTTTTCCATTCAATGTCCAGCGTCCAGGGATGCTGGATGGTTGTAGATTTCAAGTGGGCTGCCCACGTGGGCCACCAAATGAGGAATGGGGTGGATACAACACTTATAAAGTGGGCCCCACCTATAGATGACTCGGATAAAATACATGCCTTAGGGTGGGGTCCATTCGGGTGGGCCACATGGCCACATCAATCACATACAACAAGAAAAAAAAAAGAAAGAATGAGGGAGAGAGGGAGAATGAAAGTGGGACACGTGTGATGGAGGGACCCCGACACTATGGGCCCTCTGTTGAAATCAATCATACATCAAGTGGGTCCCATTACATGTGGACCCATCGAACCGAAAATCAACGGTGGAGATCCATTCTCTACCAAATGTAAGGTCTAGATGACCCTATCTATATAAGAAAAATAAACATCATGATGGGGTCCATAGAGAATGGCCCCATCATGGAATGATCATGAGGACCAAGATGGTCCATCGGCCATATCAAGGGTCCAAAGTGAGATCCATACCATCAATCGGTCGGGCTCACTTGGCCCATCATCAAAATATAAAAAATCTATCCTAATAAGCACCCACCTTTGATCTTCTTAGTCTATTGGAAAGCCAATCTCCTTGTGTCTCTCTTTGATGGTAGAAGATGAGGTTTGAATGGTTAGGATGATGGATTTGGGATGGAAAAGTGGGCCACCAAAAATCACTTTTCTCTCTTAGGAAAGCTTGGACATGGTTTTTTTTTTTATTGCTTGGAATTGTGTTGGGAAATGAGATAAAGAGAGGGTTGTAAGAGAAGTAAGGGATGGGTGTGATGGGTGAAAGAGTGAGTGATGTGTGATGTGTACTTGACATGTATGGTTGTGTAAGAGAGAGGGTGAGAAAGAGTTGACTTGGTGGTTGCTTGGGGATGAGGTGAAAGGTAATGTGTACTTGACATGAAGTGATTGATTGATTGATTGGTTGATTGATTGATGGGACATGTCATGGAGATTCTCTTGGGATTGCAAATGCACTGCGTTTTCTTTAAAATAAACGATGGCCCACATCTCTCTATCAGGGTATCGGATCGGTATGCAAGATGTGGCGTTGGAACCGCGGCGACGATGCGGTCGCAATGGTATAAGTCTTGGATTAAGCCAACTTAAATTTACAGGATATGACTTAGGGTCATGCGCAAACATTGATTATATGTTATGGATTGCTGGAATTTGATAGGAAGGATCACGACAGTTGACGGAACAGTACGGACTAGGATATGTGTCTTACAATCAATCTCAAAACCCAATTGCTCTCAGGAGCAAATTGAAACTCCATATTGGACCTTAACCACACATCGAAAGTTCGATGACCACAAAACTATAAGGTTATGACTATCATACTAGGCTTGACAACCATCGTGGAAATCGAGTGCAAATAGTTTCCAAAAATGCACAACTTGGGCGTGGAGTGAAGTGTGTGAGAAATGCGAATATCTTTAAAAAATGAACTCAAACCTAAGTGAATTGGGTCGTTCGCTTGGAGGCCAAATTTAAGATTTCTGACCATCAGATCCTAACCCAACTATAACCTTGGATTAGAAAAATTTTCCTGCACCCATTTGCATACTTGTGGCCCTAATCAAATAACAATGATCGTTGAACTGAAACGGGTCTTCCATGATCGATTTACTAATCTGATCGGATCGAAATCTTAACCTAGTATAGATCCATTGTTAGGAAATTTTTTTTAAAATGTATGAAAGTAATGGACCACCATGTGAGCCCCCATTGTCCTGAAACAGCCACCTTTTGGCTATACCCTAAGTATACCATTGCCCTAGGGTCATTTACACCACTTCTGAGCCTATATAAGGGCCTTAACCCACCCCTCTCTCATTTCATACGAATTTCCTCCAAACCCTAGGAGAGAGAAGAGAGAAAAGAAGAGAAAAGTGTGAGGAAAAGAGTGAAGGTTAGGGAGATCGAGATGGTGGTTCTCTTGTACAACTACACGCCTTAGATCGCCTCTTTGTTACGCTACTCAAATTATTTCAACTATGATTTGGGTAAGAAATCCTAACCCTAATCTCATTTTAGGAATCCAAATAGAAGAATCTATGATATAGCTAACCTATCTCAATATATAGGTACTCGTTATTCCTATTCGGGAACATAAGATTCAAACTGAGTTCGATATGAGTGTATCGGCGAAAGGTGTGGACTATAAACGTTTAGGTTATAGTTTTCAATGCTTTCAATGTTAGTTAATGATTTATGACTGACTTAATTGCTATCACATGTGCTTAGATGTGACGTTTTTCGTGTATTACACATATATGAACTATGTTGAATATAATGCATTTCATATATTTGTTGAAATGTTTGAATGAATATGAAATTATGATTTGTGCTTTCCATGACTATTGGTTGAGAATACATGATTGTTGTATGTGTGGCAACTCCTTTGTAAAAGGATTTGCTATAATATAGGTTATAACTAATTTATTACATGTATGTTAATATGTATAGTATAAGTGTTTGATAAAATGTTTAATTTAAAATTTTCTTATTGAAATATATTTAATAAGGGCGTTGAGAAAAGATTCTCAATTACCATATCTATAGTTATAGTTTCCTTCATGTAACCTATCTTACTACTACATAATTTATGAATGAAGTACATATGTATGATAATATGCTTTATGTTTTGTTAAAATGCTTAAGTGAGATTTATGTTGGTATAATTTTTTAAATATTGTTATAAATATCACATGTATCCACATGCTGTGTTTGAGTTGGTTTAGGACTACTACGTAGTCCAAACAATCGGTAATGATTCCCAAATTAGTGGCCGAACTAATTTCGTCACAATGGATACGTTCGATGAATCCAAGTTATACAGTGATTATTGACAGTGGTTAGGCCACTTGGAGTGCATAAGCACTCCATGTCGATTAATTTAACATGTGCTCGTACTAGTCGAGCTTGTCAAGTAACCCGATTGACCTAATGTGTGTTTACCATGTATGGAGGTTATTGCTTGAATCTAAAGTACCACTTATTAATGTGAATCTCGTTTCAACCTTGGTACCACGATCCACTAAGACTCATGAGCTAGGCATGGTGGTATGGGACACCATGGTCGAGCTGTCGGCCTACGCTGGGGTGACAAGTGTAAGACCCGTATCTTAATCCATACTTTTTCGTTGCTTCCCGCGATCCTTCTCGTCAAATTTCGGTGACCTGCGACCAATAATCGACGTTGCGCATGACCTTAAGTCGTATCCTATACGTTTGATTCGGCTTAATCTGAGATTTGTACCACTGCGACCGCACCGTCGCCGCGGTTCCAACGCCACGACTCACGCACCGATCCGATACCCAGAGGAGGAGATGCGGACCCGCGTTCAGTTCAAGCAAAAACACCGCGCGTTGTAAATCCCAAGGGAATCTCTACAATATGTCCCATCAATCCCATCAATCAAACCCATCAATCATCTCTCATGTCAAGTACACACACCCATGCTCTCTTTCTCCACAAGTTAAGCAAGCCCAAAAGTCAACTAACCTCTCACTTCACCCATCACTCACCTCACCCATCACTCACTTCACATCACTCCATCACTCTTACAACTCTCTCTCTCCCTCTCATTTCTCAACAAACCCCAAGCAACCAAGAAGCACTCCCACGTCCAAGCTCTCTTCCATGAGAGAGAAGTGATTTTGGTGGCCCACTTCCCATCCCAAAAACTCTAATCCTAGCCATCCATCTCCCATCTCCACCATCAAAGTGAAGCTCTAGGAGACCGGCATCCCGACGAACCGAGAAGATCAAGTGGTGGGTGTTTCCATAAGCTAGATTTTCATATTTCTATGATGGGTCAAGTGAGGCCACCGATCAATGGTGTGGATCTCATTTGGGACCCTAACATGTGGCCGACGGCCCATCTTGATCATCAAATCATTCCATGATGGGGCCATTCTCCATGGACCCCATCATGATGTTTACTTTTCTTGCATTAAGAGGTCATCTAGACCGTCCATTTTTAGTGGAGAAGGATCTCCACCGTTGATCTTTTACTTGGATGGTCCATGTGCAACGGGACCCGTTGATGTATGATTGGATGGTTGCAATAGAGGGCCCATAGTGTCGGGGTCCCTCCATCACGCGTGTCCCACTCTATCTCTCTCTCTCCCTCCCATTTTTACTTACTTTTCTTGTATGTCGATAAGGCCATGTGGCCCACTTGAATGAGCCCCACCATGATATATGTATTTTATCCAAGCCGTCCATGAGTGGGGCCTATCTTAGATGCATCATTCATGTTGTGGTGGCCCACCTATATAAAAAAAATAAAAAAAAAAGGAAAAGAAATGGAACGTCCAGCGTCTGGACGCTGGACGTGGTAAAAAAATAATAATACAAATAGTGGCTTGTTTTAAAGCCTTTGGAAAGGGGCCGCTTGCATAGGCCCCGTCTTGATGTATGTTTCCAATCCAATCCATCCATTCTATTTCCCATTTTATTTTAGGCGTTGAGCAGAAAAGTAGAGCTAATCCGTTCATCGGGCGGGCCATACCCTTGAAAACAGCGATTCTCGCCGTTTAAATTCACTTGATCTTTGCTACACGCTGAAAAATATACAATATTAGACTCGTTTGGTCTGTCTCGAGGCATAGAATTCAATGGGTGGATTGGATTTATCTGACGCAGACCCCACCTAAGAATTTCTTAGAAAATATGATTTTTTTTAAAAAAAAAAAAGAAGAAGAAGAAAGAAGCAAGCTGCAGACGCTGCTGCATGTCAGAGGAGCAAGCAGCGCCTGCGCTCGCGCTGGCGGGCGGACGGGACCGACCCACGGCCCCTACCGTGGGCCCCACCTTGATGTATATTAGCCATCTAACCTGTTGATCTGGTGGGTCCCCTCCTCGAGTGGGCCCGCTCCAAAGATGCGGTTCATCCAGATCTCAGGTGGCCCACACCAAAAAAAAAAAAAACAGTGAGATTGGATGTCTACCATTGAAATCCTTTTTGAGCCTCACAGAAGTTCTGGATCAAGCTGAAATTTGTTTTCACCCTTCATTCAGGTCTGCATGACCTAATAGATGGGTCGGATGTCATGTAAACACTATGATGGGCCCCACATGGGACCCATAGTGAAGTATGTGCCTTGAATCCCACCGTCCGTCCGAACGGTGGAGCCCACTGCCTTATATGTATTACCCACACCATCCAGCCAATTTTGGGGGTTGTTGGACGGTCAGTGGACCCCCACCCTCATGCTGTATTATATCTAAACCGCCCATTCATTGGTGGGCCCCTATGTGGACCCACCCCCCCACCATGATGCATGTGTTGCATCTCACCGTCTATCCATTTTGAAAACTCATTTCTTGAGCTAAAAATGAGTCAAATCTATGGTTCAAATGGGCCCACTTTGGTATGTATATAGGGCCCATGTTGATCCATTTATGGCCATTCATTTAGGCCACCTTGGTGCACATCTAAGGCCATGGGATTAAGCCCATTTGGCATATGTAATGCCCATGGGATTAAGCCCCTTTGGCATATGTAATGCTCATGGGTTTGGGCCCATTTGACATATGCAATGCCCATGGGATCCAGCCCATTTATTCTATATAGGGCCCACGGGATTCAAGCCCATTTGATGTGCATGGGGCGCAAATGGAGTGGCCTATTTGATATATTTAAAGCTCATGTGTGTAGGCCCATTTGATATATTTAAGGCCTAAGTTGTGAGGCCTACTTTGATGTATTCCAAGGCCCAAGTTGTGAGGCCCACTTTGATGTATTCCAAGGCCCATGGATCATGGACCATTGTAATGTACATAAGGCTCATTGGTGAGGCCCATTAGCGCAGCCCATTTGATGTATCTAAGGCCCATGGGTCGAGGCCCAACGGAATGACCTTAGGGTCCATTGCAATGTGTGACTTCCCATGTTCATGTAATGATATATATGGCAGGCCGTACCTAGGGAACAATGTTGGTTTGACGTCCATATTGTATATACAATGTTGGTAAAATGTCCGCATTGTAACTCCCCTTAGGGCCCATTGATAGGCCTATGCTCGTTGTTATCCATCACCTTATAACAGGCTTAGTATAATCTCATAACTCATGCTCATACGCATCATATGTATGCTTGGTTTAAGTAGTGACTGATCATAGCATATGCCATTTGGTAGACCATTTATGAGACCCGTTATGAGACGGAGTTCCCCAAATGATCGCGCAGTACGCGCTAGATTTCTGCATGATTTGACGGCGTGATTCATGCATCTCGCATATGTGTGATTTGATCACTACACGCCCTAGCGACATCAGGGCCGTGGCTACACAAGTACATCGTGGATGGCCGTATTGGATACCGAAAATACTTATTCTAGCACTGTGGGCACTTAGGATGTCCTTGGGTGAAAGTCCCAGAACCTTTTTGGTACCAGGAGATGCTCCAACGTCTAAACCGAGTGGATACACGAGCGCCCGAGTGCCGAATACCAGTAGGCCGCGTCTCCCACTGTGTCGAGGTCAGTTGGAAGGGGGTGTGGCCTTATCCGCCTGAGTGAGGGGGCTATAAGCTAAGCTGAGTTTGACAAGCTCGTAAATGAGTCCGTTATCGACGAGCCGGTAGGTATTGGCATACTACTGGTCAGGCGGATAGCGAGGTCCTTTCCGCTTGCTTGACTGTGCAGCTAGGGAGGTGACAGTCACTGCGAAGTGTATTAGACCCCGGTGATATCCAGAGAGGAACTGTACTGATATGTATACTTGAGGAGTACCGACTTGCTTGGATTGTATTTCGCATATGACATTCGGCTATGTAGGCCTTGCATTGCATCGGTGTGGCCGATGGCATTCATATCTCGCATCATGCTTTGCATTACATAGCCTTGGTATGGTTGATTTTATTCATGAGCTTACCGCATACTTTCACATTATTCTGATACCGTACACTTGGCGTTGCCTTACGCACACACTTACACCACCCTCTAAGCTTTTGTAAGCTTATGCACGACAGTTACGTGCAGGTAGCGTTGGACAGCAGCAGCGCTGAGGCAGGAGCACGTACCAGGACCTTTTGGAGTTTCTTTTGATCATCTTATATTTCTCTTTCCTCATTGTACTTAAAAGATTTTGATATAGTGGATATGTGGTGATGTTGTTTTGTGACTTGGTTATGCTTGTGGTTATGCTCCATTACAAAAAAAAAAAAAAAAAATATTCTGAAAATCCTCCTTGTAGGATCCCAGGATCGGAATATGGCATTTGATTGTCAGGAGCTGAGAATGGAGCACTACGGAGGCTGTCGGCACCAGATTCGGCAATCGGGATTCATGTGAATCCGATTTTCGGGTTTGGGGCGTGACAACAAGTCTCTCCGTAGTGACCAGTGAGCACCCCAAACTCATGAGAAAAATATGGTGTATGGGACACTGTATTCGAGCTGTCGACCTATGCTAAGGTGATAAGCCTTTCCCTTAGTGACCTCGAGTATAAACTAGGTCTACGCTGAGGTGACGAGCCTCCCGTAGCGGCCTGAACTTGCCTGTCTACTATTTTTAAATCAGGGGTGACGTTGCCCTATAACTTGCCTATCATATGTGATTAACTAGGATTGACGACCCTATATGGATCATCATTTGGGTAAATGATATAAAGAGAGGTACCTTAGCTTTCCGAACCTGTTGTATTAATAAACCTAATTAAGTATTGGCTAATACGATCATGCACCGCATTGCATATGCTTTGGCAAGGAAGTGCATGTGTCAGGAGTGGTGCATGTCGTGATCGTGAGATGATGTCGTTGAGGGAGTGCAGGCGAGGGCATGCATCATTATCGCATACCATCCTTGCATTAACAAGAATACTTAGGATATGATTGTTGTATTGCCTTATCATTACTGCTTGACTGAATTCATATCATATTATCCTTTGCCTTATAGCTCTACTGAGTTGATCACTCATTCCCACTCTGGGATGGTGTTTTAAAAATAAACCAAACTCTGTTTTAGCTACAGATGATGACGATGCTTACGAAGCGGAGTCTAACTTCTACAATAATGAGGAAGAGTTCTCCTATATGCAAGTAAACCTAGAGTTGCATCGATGGGATCATAAGGATACAAACTAGTCGGATATTACGTTTGGTCATTTTGTATATTTTGAAACAAAAATGTATATATTCAGCCTGGTGACATGGTCATACCTTGGGGGTTTACAACTACTTATGTACTTTATATATTTATCACAGTCTTCTGCTTGCGTAATCTAATTATCTCTGGAGTATGATATGTTGTTTTAGTATAATCTCACTCCTGTTTAATGTACTAATATGGACAACATTTAAACATCATTATCTATGTTGTATAAGTGATGCGTTGAAACTCGTGAGTTGAGCTTCTGCTCGACCCTTGATTTTCAAGGCGTTACAAGTTAGCATCTGAGCATGATTTGGATAAAAATGGACCTAGGTTATTAAGACACGATGCACACTGACGTACTTTGACTTAGGTGGGGGTGAGAAAAATATAGAAACGAACGTCGGATTCCCAGTTTCACCAACGGGCGAAACCGACCGTTGAATTTCACCGCATATGCATATAAGATCATGTAAAGATGATCCCAATCCCTTTCTAAACCATCAATCGACAAGTTTGGGTGATAATTCAGCGAATCACATGCTCAAAACACGCCAAAAGTGTGAATATGTGCGAGTTGAAGTCCTAAAGTGCCTCAAATGGATGTAAGGGCCACACCATAATTTACAGAGGGACCTGAGGGGTCCCACATATTTTTCACCTCCCAGGGAGGGGTGGACACCGCCCCCAGGCATAGCCACCATAGGACGATAGGAGTCCGGGAGGCAGTACCACCCGGTCGGCGGCGCATCGCCCGCCTTTACAGCGCCCAGGCGGCGGCACCGCCCGGTCGGTGGCACACCGCCCACTGCCTAGCCAAGTGGGCTAGTGCACACGTGTGGCGCCTCTATTTGACCCCCCTCACCTCTCCTATTTCTATTTCCTTTCAACTCCTAGCCCTCTAAACCCTCCAAAAGCACCATTTCCCTCTCAAACCGCCCTTCCATACATTCAAGACATCACCTTCTTCTACTTTTCATACCGATGTTCCATCTTCTTCCATACTTTACACCATCTCTACCATTTTCCTCAAAAACTCATCTCATACCACCTTCCTCTCCCTTATTTCTTCTCATTTGAATACACAAACCCATCTTTGTGTCTCAAAACTCCAAAACCCACCAACCCATCTCATCCTTCAAGCATTTCCTCTTTCAATGGCTCTTTTCAAGGTTGTCGCCACCATCTTCTCAATTTCTACGGTCCTTTCTCTCATGGGAAAGAAGAGAGAGACCCCGAATGAGGCTGGGTCCAGCCGACCACACCATACTATGAAGAAGGTGGACGCTGAAGTCAGTGTGAGTGCCGAGTGCGAACGAACGTCCAAGTGGCACCTCGATCCTTGAGTTCCGTTGGAGAGATCTCTACCGCCAAACGTCAATTTTGGTAAGTTTCACAATCGTAAGGTCATATTTGAGGCACACGTCGATGAGAAGTTGTTTGGGACATATCCAGTCATCGACTTTCTCTTGGAAAATGGGTGAGGTCCCATATTTGAGGGAAACACTCATGCGAGTGAAGGCACTGTGTGCGCCTTCTACGCCCACATTCGAAATCCACTGTTAAAGACTCTCCAGTTTTTTATCCATTTGGGAAGGCAGGAGGCTATAGTTGTTGTGGACGAGATTGCCCGCATTATGGGAGTTGAAAAAGGTGTGGTGCACATCAGTGAGAAGAACATCGCTAGTGAGCAAGAGAAAAGACTCCACACATGATTCCTATGTGGCCAGCTCGAGCGTTGGAGGCGGGAAAATAGCCTCACTTCATCCAAGATGACGAACGACTTCTGCCTACTCCACCACATATGCATGTACAACGTGTATCCTAGGTGGAGTAAGAGCACCGAATGCACAAGATTCATGGTGGATTTCTTGTTCAGAGTTGGGCAAGGAGAGAAAGTGTGCCTGCCTACTCTTGTCCTATCCCAGATAATCTGCACTACACGGTCTACTAGGGAAAGCTCCTCGTTACCTTTTGGTCGACTAGTATACAAAATTGCCCACCACTACTATTTCTGACTCCATATGAATGACATCTCCCCAATCCACATTATTAACGAAAGCACCCTTCACAACATGGACATTGACCTTAGGTGACACTAAGCCTGACTTGAGGAGCAGAGTGATGATACAGAAGAAGAGAGTGAAGAGGTCGAGGGAAATGAAGGTGAGGAACAAAGTGAGGGCAAAGAAGAAAGAAGTGGTGAGGAAGGCAGCGAAGATGAGGGCAGTGATGAAGAGGGGGATTAGGAAGGTGAAGAGGAGACCCAAGAGGCTAATGAGGGACCTCCTCCTACTACACATGAGCAATGCCGTGATCAGCCCGCCATAGAGGCCCACTTGGCTCAGATTAAGGAAAGCCAAGTCACCCTGAGACAGGAGGTCAGAGAGATCTAGGCCAAGCTTGAAGAGAGTTAGGCCTACATGAAGCAGAAATTTAAAAAGGTATCTCGCACCTTGAATGCTCTCATGTGTTATATGCAGGACATGGGTGCTCCTCCTCCATCACCAGATTCGGATGACTAGTTATGTGTAGTCATCTTTTACTTTGCTTTGTTGTTAGTCTTCTTTTGTACTAGCCTTTGTAGGCTTAGTTGGTTGTTAGTATGTTTTAGTCTTTAAAGTTTGTTTAGATTAGCTCACATGCATCTTCTGTCATGATCCATGTAAGGCTATATCTTATGTATTGTGACAATTTTGGTAAATGAAATGCATGAAGCTTCTTTTGATTTGGAATGTGAATGATGTTTGGGTGAGTGATTGTTCTTATGTTAAATCTCACACATGTTGCACCCTATGTTGTATATAAGGAATGCTACTTAAGAGTACTCGGAGTACAACACATTTTACACTTGGCGAATTGAGTGACGGGGCACCTCCCCTCAGCGATAGCTATACGGACCTCAGTTTGGGCTCGAATCATGAGACTATAACGAATTCACAGCTTGCCACTGGCCCCACCAATGGGCCAACACCTTATGCACCACCGGTTCCAGAGTAGAACCGTGCGTCCTCCTCGACGCCACACATGCATCAGGCGGCTCCTCCTCCTGATAGGTTAGAGCAGATGATGCTCCTTATGCAGCAGCAGTAGATTTGGACCACCATCGCGAGGGCCATTGCCCAAAACATGAGCGTGGCCCTGTCTGCACCACCTGTGCACCTTGCTGGAAACATAAGTGTCAGCGGCTTATTTGAACGATTCCAGTACTTTCAACCTCCTACTTTTACGGGTACTCACAGACCTGAGGAGGTCGAGTACTGGCTTGACCACATCTCTAAGATGTTAAAGCCGCTGCACTACACTGAGGCAGAGCAGGTTGAGCTAGTCACCTATATGTTCGAGAAGGAGGTCAGTCTATGGTGGGATAGTGTAACTTCTCAGAAAAATCTGTACAGAGACCCGAGTACCACCTCAGGCAGAAATCACTTAGGATTAATTCCTTTAGAAATTAAGCGTAACTTAACTAGCGCTATGTTAAATTAGCTGTGAAATTAGCACTGATCGCTTTAAATACGTTCTGTAAGACCCAAAACTTGTGGAATCGTTAACGCTATAACATCTTGAAACCTAGGATCAAACTCTAAATCCGTCTATTCTCAGGAACCCTTTGAAACTTTGTATTAGATCTAGATTGCGCGTCGAAAGTCCGATATCTACAATCTCAGACCATTATGACCGCTTAGTTGGACTTGACAATCGTTTCGAAAATCAAGCCCAACTGATGTCCTGAGGCTATTTCATTGAGCCTGGAGCAAGGAGTGTGAGAGAGAGTAGAATTCTTTATAAATTAAATGTGATTTAAATAAATCTGGCACATGTCGCTTGCGGGTTAATTATAAGTATTCAGACCGTTAAAATCTGACCCAAATACACCCTTGGATCAGGGAACATTTTTCACTCATGTTAGTGTACTTGGAATCCTTGATCGAGTCTCAGTGACCGCTGAACTGAAATTGGTCTGCCACGTGCGATCTGAAAACCTGATCGAACTGAAAACTTAATGTGATCAGGATCCGACATCCATAAGCTTAAGTCCGACCGCATTTAGTCAGGGGACCTTCAGAAACGTTCTTTTGGATCGGAAAGGACCCGATTTGGTTATAACCCAAGTATACCTTGGTTTAGAGTCTAAATAGGAGAGTTTCTAACTTATTTAAGGACCTTAAACCCTCTCACATCCCTCTCATACGAATTTGCAAGAAACCCTAGGAAAGGGAAGAGAGAAAAGAGAGAGATTGTGTGAGAGTTGTGAGGAAAGGATCCTGTCACTCGATCCTGCTACTGCACGTGCTTAGCCATCATGTTCTAATCACTCTTCCGGTAATTCTGACTTCATTCTAGGTAAACCCTAACCTTAACCTATTTTAGATATTCTATCAATACAAGTAGCGAAGTAGCTGACTTATCTTGTGATATAGGTCGTCATATTGACGTTGACGAAGCGTAGAGTTTCTATTTGATTTGTTACGCTTCTACGGCATAAGGTGAGGATTTTAGATGCTTAGGTTACCTGTTTTCAAAGCTTTCAATGTCGTTTAATAGTAGATTATCGACAAGGATGTTGTTTAACATGTAGAACATGCTGTCTGTTTTCCATTTAGATTACGTACGGAGAATATGAGATTTAGGATATTTTGGGTATTTATAGGAAATACTGTATACGTACGTATTTTGCTAATATGATTTTCATGTGTATTTGTCGTGTACCTATACTGGTTATGCATGTATGATCTGTTTGGCAAAGAGATTCGCCCTAATGCACACTTTTGGTCGACATGTGCTATGTAGACAAATGTGTGTAGACTAAGTGTTTATATAAAAGTATATATTAGTAAGTATTGAGTGAATGGGATTGTAGATTAGTTTGGAGATTGGATTCTCAACTAATATGATGATGTACATGATTTTCACCATGTTTGTTATACTGAATTGATTTCCTTATATATATGAAATGCTTGTGTTTGGTTAAGTTACTTATGTTGTATGTTATAACATGTTGCTAACATGCTTAGATTATTTGTGTTTCATTCTGTCACTCTCATATGATCATTGATTTAGATTACAAGTGTTTGGGGCTATGCTTTAGTCCAGGCCGTTGGTAACAGATTTGAATTTGTAGTTGTATTTTATTAGCCACGAAGGACGTGTCGACGAACCGGAGTCGTGCTTTGGTTGACGGCAGTGGTTAGGCCACACGAGGTGCTTATGCACTTCATGTCGTTCAGCTTGAGGTGCGCTCGTACTAGTCGAGCTCATCAAGTAACCCGACTGACCATTATATCTTCACCTTGTATTGGTCATAACTGCTTGAACTTAGGGTACTGAATTTACCAGTGAAAACCCTGATAACCATGGTACCTTGATCCATTAAGACTCATGAGCCGGGCATGGTGGTATGGGACACTGTGGTCTAGCTGTCGGTCTACGCTGGGGCCATAAACCTCCCCGTAGTGACCAGTGAGCACCTCAGACTCGTAAGCCGATTGTGGTGATATGGGACACTACATTCGAGATGTCGGCCTACTCTGATTGATGACGAGCCCTTTGTAGTGACCTCGAGCGTATTCTAAGTTTACGTGAGGCGACGACCCTTCCGTTGCGACAAGAGTACAACTAGGCCTGTATTGATAAGGTGATGGGGGAGCGGTGCAATGAGTGTGAGCAACAGCCCTGGCAGCCCTTGCACTGACCTAGAAATGTATCATCGTATGAGACTGCTAGGAGTGATGACCCTAGACAGGATCTGTGTTGGGATTGATATAAGGGAAGTACCTTAGTTTCCCAATCCTGCTGTTTGAAAGGACTAATAACAACTCGGTAATCATATCCATATCGCACTGCATGTGCCTGAAAGATGTGGAGCACTGAGGGAAGAAAGCATGCCGCGGACGTAAGATAGTTTCGCATAAGGGAGTATGTTGGTGAGGGCACGCATCATTACTACATCTCATCCTTGCATTAATAACAGTATCTAGGAATGTCTGGTTGTTTTCTTTACTATTATCACGTGATTGATTTGATAACATGCTAATCTTTGCTCTATGATTCCACTGAGTTGATCACTCACTCCTACGTTATGGGACGGTGTTTGCAACACCTACCAGACTCTGTCTTAGATGCAGATTGCGAGGTGATTCAGGAGTTGGAGCCGAATTATTATGAGGACCAGGACGAGTTCTCGTACATGCAGTTTTCTGATGGCTTCGCATAGGTGGCCTGGATCAGTGGGATTTTGCTAGTTGGACTATCATGTGACCTTTGATTTTAGTTTATTATATGTATTTGTGACTTATAGTTATATTCATACTTTGGAGATAGTTCGAGATTGTTTTGTTTTACATATAGTGATATATATATCTTTCAGTCTTCCGCTTGCGTTTTATCACTGGATCTGGAGTATGAATTGCAGTTTGGTAAAATCTCACTCATGTTAATGCACTAACTCAGACAACATTTAATCATAAGCATATTTGTTGCATAAGTGATGGTCTGGAACTCGGGAGTTAGGTTTCTACACGACCCCCGATTTTCAGGGTGTTACAGATAGCATCCTACGGACAGTTCCCGTAAAACATGTATGGACGTGGGACATTTTTGAGACCCACTTCCATGAGAAGTACTTCCCCCTCACGTACTGTAATGAAAAGGGGGGAGAGTTTCTTCACCTCCGACAGGGAGGGATGACCGTGGCAGAGTACGAGAACAGGTTTACAGAGCTGGCCAGGTACGCTCCCTTAATATTAGTAGACGAGCCAATGCGAATGCGATGATTCTCTGTGGGTCTGAGACCTGAGATACGTATGAAGATGTGTTGCACTAGCATTCTCAACTATGCTGAGCTAGTGAACATGTCTCTGTGAGCTGAGAAGGATGGGGACAGACTGTTCCATACAGGTGCACCCATAGGTCTGAGGCCTCGACTAGATTTACCGAGCAGGCCATTCCTCGGCGAGAGACCACGTCCCAATTCGTCTCTTAGGCTTATGACTCCATCGACACAGCTGAAACGATTTGATTTGTAGTGGGCCTACTGCAAGAGGTCGGGCCATACTGACACTTACTGCTTCACTAGGATGAGGGACAACGGCTTTTTGCCACCTCAGAAGATTAACCGTCAGTTACCTCAGGCCATCTCAACTCCACCTCTACGATCGGTATCACCTGCACAGCCATCTTACCGGCCACCCACACCTCGATTTAGGCCGCATCAATAGCCTATGACACCGTAACCGAACCGTTCTCAACAGGATCGTGTGCACTCACTTGTAACTGAGGCATCCGAGATAGCAACCGTAGCACCTTTGGCTTTCAAAGTCACAACACACATCTAAGGTATACCAGTCTTCTTATTGATGGACACCGAGTCCACTATTTTGATCATATCATGTGCAACAGTTAAGTGACTAGTGTTGAAAACTACTCATATGGTTGGGGTGAGACTCCTTACAGCCACAGGGATCTTCTCAAACTCCACCAAGACTTGTAGAAGTTGTTCGATAAACTTAAGAAGCATGTAATGCCCTGAAAATTGGGGGTCGAGCAGAAGCTCAGCTCCCAAGTTCCAATGCATCACTTATGCAACATAGATAATGATGATTGAATGTTGTTCATATTAGTGCATTAAACATGAGTGGGATTATACCAAAACAACATATCATACTCCAAAGACAGTTAAATTTCGCAAGCGGAAGACTGTGATATATATGTAAAATATATAAACTGTCGTAAGTCTCCAGAGTGTGAACATGTTACCAGGTTAAATATATATATGTATACTCTAAAAATGGATAAAATGAATATAAATGGGTGTTCCAAAAGTGTAAAATAATAAGTGTAATGACATCTAATCAGCATCTCTATAACCTCATTGATCAGAACATGGTTTACATAGACCCACCTGATAGCTCCATATACGAGAAACCCTCCTCATCATCATAAAAGTCTGGCTCCACCTCATATACGTCACCATCATCTGAAACTAAAATAGGGTTTGGTGGGTGTTTAAAACATCATCTCGTAACGTGGGAGTGAGTGATCAACTCAATGGAATAATAAAGCAAAGGTTAACATGTTATCAATTTAGTCAAGCAATAATGATAATGCAATACAACAATCAGGTCCTAAGTACTCTTGTTAATGTAAGAATGATATGAAATAATGATGCATGCCCTCGCCTGCACTCCCTCAGCGACTTCATCTCATGATCACAGCATGAAACACTTCCTCAGTGCTTGACCTGCTATGCCAAAGGCACATGTAATGCGGTGTATGCACGTGATTAGCCAGGTTGCTTACTTAGGTTTATTCATACAGCAGGATTGGAAAACTAAGGTACCTCCCTTATATCAATTCTTAAACATTGATCCATTCTAGGGTCGCCAATCCTAACAAATCTCATACGATGTTATAGTTTTAGGTCACTACAATGGGCTCGTCACCTGATCAGTGTAGGCCTAGTTTACACTCTAGTTGCTATGGAAATGGTCATCACCTCAACACAGCCTCAGAGTATACTCGAGGTCACTACGAAGGGCTCGTCACCTGATCAATGTAGGCCGACAGCTCAAATACAGTGTCCTATACCACTGTATTCAGCTCACGAGTCTGGGTTGCTCACTGGTCACTACGGGGAAGCTCGTCACCCCAGCGTAAGCCGACAACTTGACCACAGTGTCCCATACCACAATGTCCGGCTCATGAGTCTTAGCGGATCAAGGTACCAAGGTTGAATGAGTTTTCACTGGTGAGTTTAGTACCTTAGATTCAAGCAGTAGCATCTATACATGGTAAACATACATCGGGCCAATCGGGTTACTTAACAAGCTCGACTGGTACGAGCGTATGTAGAGCCGATCGACATGGAGTGCGCAAGCAACTCCACGTGGCCTAACCACTGCTGACAAGTAGTGTACAACTTGAATTCATCAGGCGTGTCTGTCGTGGTTAAGTAGTTCAACCACCGTTCACAGACATTTACCGATTTCCTGGACTACATCATAGCCCCAATCACATTCCAAACAATAGCATTCATATATAGTAATCTAAAACAGCATGTGACAACTGAAACCAGATATAAATCTTACTTGAGCAATTTAACAAACACATACTGCACATATTTTCAAACATAAGCATTTCATCCATTCAACACATAATAGTAAGATATGTTATATAAAGGATAATATAATCCTAGTTAAGGGAATTGAGAATCCTATCTCAACACTCAGAATACATGCATTCAAACAAGCATTTTTACATTTAGGCATTTATAAAACACTTAGGATTCACATATCATATACCTATATTAAAGTAATTATAACAGGTATTATAGCAAATCCCTTTACAAAGGGGTTTACCATACGTACAACAAGCATGTATTCATAGTCAATAAATAGGGTAAGCATAAATCACAATTTCATAATCATTCACACATTTTAACAAACACATGGAATGCATTGTAAATTAACATAGTTTATATATATGCATAAGATACAGTAAACCTCGTATCTAGGCACATGTGACAGTAATCAAATCAATCATAAATCATTACTGACATTGAAAGCCTTGAAAACCATAACCTAAACCTTTATAATCCGCACCTTTCTTTGGTAGACTCGTAACGAGCTCAATTCGTTCTCTAACTCGTTGTCTATGGCACAACGACAACCTATATTATGAAATAGGTTAGTTATTTCATCACATACTCCTTTAGAATCCCTAAAACAGATTAGGGTTAGTATTTCTTACCCAACAATAGGATCAAAATCGCTGGTATAGCAAGACAAAAGAAGTGATTTACCCTATGGAGTGGTGGGATCGAATCCCAGCAGTTATCTCTCACTCTCTCTCACTTCTCCTCACTTTCTCCTTCTCTTTTCCCACTCTTCTCTCTCTTAGGGTTAAGAATTTGTATGGAATAGAAATGGGGTGGATTTAGGCCCTTATATAGGCCCAGAATGGTCACGCTCCAAACCCTAAAATTGGATTCACAGGAATCCCGATCGTCGAATCCAGTGCCACAGCCTCCATAGTACCCCATTCTCGGCTCCTAGTATTCATATGCCAGATTCTAAGCCTGGGATCCTGCAAGGAGGATTTTTTTTTATACATTTAACTAGTAATAAGCATAACCACAAGATTACCCAATTCACAAAGCCAACATCTTCATCACATATCCACTAATATAATCATTTGAGTACAACACTGAAAGGAAAATACATAAATAGAAAATTAAGCTCCAGAAGACCACTGCACACTCCAAGCGCAACACTGCTGCAACCTAGCATCACCTATACGCATCTATCGTATATAAGCTTATAGAAAGCTTAGAGGGTGGTGTAAGTGTGTGCACAAGGTAAGTGTCAAGTATTCAATACAATGCCTTAATCATACAATATTGGAAAACTGGTAATCCATAAACCATACAATGTCTGAATAAGCAAAAACACTGATAAGATCATGAATTATCAAAGTAAGTAGAAATACTAACAAGAGCATAAATTATCAGAGTAAACAGAAATACTGACAAGAGCATGAATTATCAGAGTAAACAGAAATACTAACAAGATCATAAATCATACGATAAAAGAGTAAGCGGAAGTATGGACAAGTCCATAAGTCAATCAATATCAGAATACGCAATATAGAATAACTATGCGATAAGGAGTCATAAAGAGTGAAATATCAGATATCGAGGATGCAATACAATATACACATCCTGTTAAGTCTGTCTAGGCCATATAAGTGCAGAAACATAGCAACCCAATATGTCATATGCCTGCGGATGTAATGCAATATGCGATGCGAATGAAATGACCATGCTGGAGTGTGAAGTCGGGATGACAGTACGTAGTATCGCAGGCTACGGGGTCCACTACAAACGACTCCTATCCAAACCAGTCCTATACCTAAATTTGGATAGTCAGACTCAACGTGGTAAACTCCTGATCTCAGGTTAGTCGCGCACCCAACCGAAATCTATGTCATAATGAAGGTACATAATAATTAGTTGCGCACCACCAGCCCGAGTGGATAGTGAATGGATGAATGAATGATCATGCAACTCCTACTCAATAAGTTTATATATCAGTACGGTTCCTCTCTAGGAAATCACCGGGGCCTATTACACTCCAAACCAGATTGCCGCCCCATCATGCGCAATAAGGTGAGTGAAAGAGACCTCACTATCCACCTGCCAATATCGGGCTCGGCTCGTCAATAGCGGACCCATTCCTCGAGCTGGTCAGACTCAGACAAGCATTGCCCCCTCCTCTCTGGCAGGAAAGGCCGCACCCCCTTCCAACTGACCACGACACAGTGGGAGACGTAACCTAATGGTATACGGCCCTCATGTGCTCATACATCCACTCAGTCTAGACATTAGAGCAACCTCTGGAACCAAGAGGTTTAGGGACTTTCACCCAGTGATATCTATAGCACCCCATGTAGAACAGATTTTTGGTGTCCCATCTGGCCATCCATGATATGCCTGCGGAGGCTACGACCCTGATATCGCTAGGGCATACAGTAATCACAACACACAATGCAAGATGCATGAGTCATACAATCCAGTCATGCATCGATCTTGCGCATATCGTGCACTTATGTGAGACAATCTATGCCTATCAAGGAGTCTCATAACAACCGACACTATGACATATGCAATGGTCAATCATATCTCATAATAGACATGCAGATGATGCGTATGGGCGTGTATCATGATGTTATGTAGTCACAGGCTCATAATCAGTATCAATAACCGGCATCAACAATCGACTTCAACAATGTGGAAACCTAACCAACATTACCCCAAGGAATGACCCTCACAAGGCCAAACACATAATGGGCCGACGGCCTCATACAAAGGTGTAATATACAACACAGTGGACCTTGCCCAAGGACCACAGATACATCACAATGGGCCTCAACTATAGGTCGTATATACATCACATATGTCTCGATAATCGGCCTTGGCAATTGAAATTGGAATCAGAGTAGGCCTCAGTAATCGAAATCGGTCACGACAATCAGAATCATCAATCGGCCACGACAATTGACATTGATCAATAAGCGGCCTCGATAATCGAAATCGACAATCGGTCACGATAATCAGAATTAATCGATAATAAGAATCAATAAATCGGTCACGTCAATCAAAATCGATCGGTAATCAGAGTCGGCAAATCGGTCACATCGATCAGACTCTGTAATCAGTCGTAGTAATCAGAATCGATCAATAATCAGAATGGACAAATCGGTCACGTTGATCAGAATCAGCCTCAACCTCGATAATTGAAATTGGTAATCGGTAATCAGAATTGGCCTTGACCTCGATAATCAAAATCGGTAATCGGCAGTGAGAATCGGCCTCGACACCGATAATCAAAATCGGTAATCGACAATCTGAATCGGCCTCAACACAAGGCGAGGTCCATAGATGACGGCCGATGATGGATCAAGCAATGTCAATGGGGCCTAAGCTTTTGGGTTAACCCACTAGACAACGATAAGAATGGGCCTATCCAGGCCTAAGGGAAGGTCACAATGTGGACGTTTAACCACCATTGTCCATTAATGTGGACCTTTAACTAACATTGCTCCCAAGGAGTGGCCCACATAGGGCCGAACATATAGTGGGCCTATGGCCTCACACAAGAGCCTAATACACATCACGATGGGTCACATCCATAGGCCCCTCATACATCAGGTGGGCCACATCATATGAGCCGCATACACATCACAATGGGCCTCTGGCACGGGCCTACATCATAAAGGGTCACATCCCATGATCTCAAATATATCATAATGGACTTCTACGCACGGGCTCCAAATACATCACAATGGGCCTTAACCCATAGGCCTAATACATCACAATGGGCCTTACCCCATGGGCCTCGGACACATCAAGTGGGCTGCATCACTAGGCTGCATATACATCAAGGTGGGCCTCAATAACAGGCCTCATACACATCAAGGTGGACCTCAACAACGGGCCTCATATATCATATCGAGCCTAATTAAATGGGTCGAATCAAATGGGTCGAGTCACATCGGCTAAATCAATTGGGCCGATCAAATGGGCCGATACAAATGGGCCTAATACACAACACTATGGGCCTCTACCCATGGGCTCCAAATACATCACAATGGGCCTCAACCCATGGGCCCTGAATACATGATATTAGGCCTCCCAAATATAACAAGTAGGTTGCACTACTTGGGGCCGCACTATTCATCGATCTATAGGGATCATTTTAGAGCATTATCCTGACAATGAATCAGATCGAAGGATTATCTGGACCATACCTGTCACGCCCCAAACTCGGAAACCGGGCTCACAAAATTCCCGATCGCCGAATCCGGCACCGACAGCCTCCGTAGAACCCCATTCTCGGCTCCTAGCTCCCATTCGCCAGGTTCCGATCCTGGGATGCTACGAGGAGGATTTTAAATATCAGTTTGATTCGTAATAAGCATAACCAAAGGCATAACCCACAAACAACAACCAAGAACTCCATTACATTTCCACTATGATCAAAAACTTTGAGTACAAGATGTATAAAGGGAAATACAAGATAGTGCTAATAACAAAACTCCAAAGGCTCGACTGCACGCTCCTGCTGCTACTACGCTACGGCTGCGTCCTGACGTCACCTGCACGCATCAATCGTGCATAAGCTTATAGAAAGCTTAGAGGGCGGTGTAAGTGTGTGCGCAATACGAGCGTGCTCAGAATACAAGGTTAGAGTAATGCGGAATTATGCTGATGAATACGTGAATGCAATCAGCCGTACCAAGGCTATACAGTACAAGATATGAATGCGATCGGCCATATCCAGACCATGTGATGCGAGATGCAACTCAAGCATGCCAATCCTCATCATATATCAGTACAGTTCTCATTCTGGATAATCACCGGGGTCTAGTACACTCTACGCCAGTTTGCCGTCCCTATCCGAACGCACAACTGGGAGAGCAGAAGAGACCTCACTATCCGCCTGCCAATATCGGGCCCGGCTCGTCGATAGCGGACCGATTCCTCAAGCTGGTCAAACTCAACCTAGGAGTTGCCCCCTCACTCAGGCGGGTAAGGTCACACCCCTTTCCAACCGACCACGACACAGTGGGAGACGCGACCTACTGGTATACGGCCCTCGTGCGCTAATGTATCCACTCGGTCTCGACGTTAGAGTCATCCTCTGGTACCATCGGGTTTAGGGATTTTCACCCAGGGACATCTATGGCGCCCGTATGCTAGAACCAAACATTTCCGGTATTCAATCCAGCCACCCACGATGCATCTGTGGAGGCTATGGCCCTGATGTCGCTAGGGCATATAATAATCACAATCATACAAATGCAAGTGCATGAGTCACACTACCAGTCATGCAACAATCCTACGTGTACCATGCACTATGGTAACTCCATCTACCAGGGAGCCCATAAACAATTCGCCCGAAGGCATATGCTATGATCAGTCACTTCTCATATCAGTCATACATATGATGCGTATGATAATGAATCATGGATTTATACTAAACATATATATAGAGATGGGCTCTGTGTATAACTGAGATGGGCCTAGACGGCCTACTTACTACAAGTATGGGCCTATTAGTGGGCCTTAGGGAGTGTTACAATGCGGACATTTAACCAACATTGTACCTACAATGTGGACGTCTAACCATCATTGTTCCCGAGGCATTACTTACTATAAATATCGTTATTTGCCATGGAGGGATCACGCATTGCAATGGACCTAGTTGCACTCAATTGGGCCTTAAGTACATCAATTGAGCCGTATCATATGGGCCTTGCATTCATCAAATGGATCACCTTAATGAGCCTCACTAATGGGCCTTAGGTCCTTTGCAATGGGTTATAACCAATGGGCCTTAGAATTCATTAAAATGAGCCCAATCATATGAGCTTTATGTACATCAAATGGGCCTAATCACATAGGCCTTATATATACCAAGGTGGGCCTTAACGATGGGCCACAAATACATCAATTGGGCCTACACACATGGGCCCATAAATAACAAAGTGGGCCTTAGTGGGCGGGCCACAAATACATTAAGATGGGCCTCAACAATGGCCTTAAAATGATCTCAAAATGGTTGGACGGTTTGGATGAAACTCATGCATCATGGTAGACTCCCATGTGGGCCCACTATAACATTTATTTCCAGCCAATCCTGGGCCCACTGAAATGCTTATTTGCCACCCAACCTGAGTCCACTGTACTATTTATTTGCATCCAAACTGTTCATAGAATCACATGGCCTAGGGCCCACTGTAATGTTTATTGCCATCCAAACCTGTTCATAACGTCACGTGGCCAGGGGCCCACGAGATGGACGGCATGGACACAATACATACATCTGAGTGGGGGCCACCGTCCACTGGCGTGGACGGACGGCGTGAGTAAAACACTTGCATCACAGTGGGTGTCACCACCCACTGTTGTGTACGGTGTGGTAAGCCACACATACCACAGTGGGTCCTATGTAGGGCCCACCAAGGTGTTTATTTGCAATCCAACCCGTCCATTACGTGTGTCCCACCTGTTTGAGGGTTCACACCAAGTTTCAGCCACATTCAAGATTCAGGTAGGCCCCACCAAGTGTTTTTATATGATTTAGGCATGTCTTCACATGATTTGGATGGTATGGCCCACCTGAGTTCAGTTTGTGGATGATTTCTGGAGTCAACGCACCATTCAAGGGGACCTATTAAATGAACGGTATAGATGTAAAATATACATCATGGTGGAGTCTACAAATGGGCCAATACGGCCACCCTTTTTAACGTGGATGTCTCTGGACTCATGGCACAAAGTCATGCCAAAAAAGAAAATTATTTTTTTTATCCTAGGTGCGACCCACATTAACCAGATCTACCCCATCCATTGCATGTGTTCCACAAAATTAGGCGTCCAAACCAAGTTTCAGCCACGTCCAAATTTCAGATAGGCCCCACCAAATGCTTTTGTATGTTTCAGGCATGTCGTCACATGATTTTAGATGGTATGGCCCACCTGAGTTCCGGATTGGTCCCAAATTTTGGGTCAACGCTTAAATTAATCTGAGAAAGATGGTGGAAGGCTTGGATTAAATACATGCATTAAGTTGGAGCTTGCAAGAGTGGCCCACCATTTTCCTTCTTTTCCTTTCTTTCTCTGGACGTAAAGTAGACAAAAGCATGCATAGATTTTCTTTATTTTTGTTTTCCTAGGTGGGACCCACATTAAATAGATCTACCCCGTCCATTGCATGTGTCCCACAAAATTAAGGGTCCAAACCAAGTTTCAGGTGGGTCCAAGCTTCTGGTGGACCCCAGCAATCATTTTTCCAAGTTTTAAAGGAAAATACTAGTATTCTTAATGCCACGGCCCGCCAGATAATTGGATCGGTCTCATTTTTCGGCTCAACGCCTAAAATGATCCCGAGAATATAATGGATGGCTTGGATTAAATATATACATCAAGGTAGGGCCATGTTGGAGCAGCCCACCATTTCCCTTTTCTTTTTCTTTCTTCCTTTATTCCCTTTCTGTTGAAACGTCCAGCGTCCCAGACGCTGGACGGTCTTTTGTTAATTTTTTTTTTTTGAGTGTGGGCCCTGATGGAGTGGGCCACCACTGATGGGTGTCATGGGCTCAATGTCCAAGGTGGGCCCCACTTGAATAAAAATTACATCAAGGTGGGATCCATTCAAGTGGGCCACACCCTCCTATTGCAATAAAATAAAATAAAATAAAATAAAAGAGAGAGAGAGAGAGAGACATGGAGAGTGGGACACGGCTTGTGATGGAGGGACCCCGTCATTATGGGCCCTCCCTAGCAACAAATCATGCAACAAGTGGGCCTTAAAACATGTGGGACCACCGAAATTTAAAATCAACGGTGGGGATCCTTTCCCCACCGACATGGACGGTCTAGATGACCTTTGAAGAGAAAATAAATATCATGATGGGGTCCATGGAGAATGGCCCCATCATGGAATGATCATGATGATCCATGTGGTCCATCGGCCACAAATAAGGGTCTCAAGTGAGATCCACACCATGGATCGGTGGGCCTCACTTGGTCCACCATAAAAACAATAAAAACTACCCTATAGAGGCACCCACCGTCCGATCTTCTCGCTCCTAGGGGTTCCTTGGCACCTTGTCTTCAACTTCAATGGCTAAGATGAAGAATGGAGGGTTGAGATGGGAGATTTTGGGGTAGGAAGGTGGGCCACTTGAAGCTTAGGGATTTTTGCAAAATTCCATACGTGGGATGTTTGCTTGGGAGCTTTTTCTTTGAAATGAGAAAGAGAGAAAGAGAGAGAGTGATGTAAAGGGAGAGAGAGAGAGTGATGGATGGATGGGTGAGTGATGGTTGTGTAAGAAAAGTATGGGTTAGGAAGACTTTTGTGCCTTTTTGTGTAAGAAAGGTATGGGTTGAGAAGACTTTGTTGGCTTTTGTGTAAGAGAGGTATGGGTTTGGGAGACTTTTGTGGTTGCTTGGGAAAAGGGATGGAAGTGATGTGTACTTGACATGTGATGGGTTGATGGGTGATTGATTGATGGGATTGATGTGATTGATGTGACACATCGTTGAGATTCCCTTGGTTTTCGCAACGCGCGGCGTTTTCTCGCACCGAACGTTGGCCCATATCTCTTGATCCGGGTATCGCCTCGGCGCGCGAGTCGCGGTATCGGAACCGCGGCGACGGTGCGGTCGCTATGGTATTGGTCTCGGGTTGAGTCGACTCGGGTTGTCGGCACGTGAATCAGGGTCGTGCGTCGATATTGTTTAAGGGTCGAAAGTTGCCAGAATTCGACCGGTACGACCGCGGAAGTGTACGGAAAGGTACGGACCAAGATACGGGTCTTACAGCTCTCCCCACCTAATAAAAATTTCGTCCTCGAAATTTACACTACGATTGCAGCTAAATACGACTCATAATAGGATAGGGAACTTAACATCATATATGATCAAAACACAACATATCATCAAATTCAAACACCTAAAAGATAGGGATAACGCTCACGAATCTTAAGCTCTAACTCTCAAGACGCATCATGGCGGCGTTGGGGTCAAGTCACGTGAATCGTCAACGACTACTCCTGATGACTGGGGGTCCTGCTGGACGGTATAAAATCTGCCCCGAGCCTGCTGGGGAGGTGTAGGTCCCCTCTGAGGTCTCTGCTGCTGTGGGGGAGGTCCCGAAGGCTGGTGCTGCTGCTGAGGGGGCTGTTGTGGTGCTCTTGGCTGCTGTGGAGGCTGTTGTGGTGCTCTCGGCTGCTGCTGCCGAGGTCGGGGACACTCCCACCTACGGTGTCTTATCCCACCGCATCCATAGCAAGTGCCAGAAAGCTGTCTCTGCGGTGGTGCCGCTGGGAGTGCCGACAGTGCTACTGGTACTCTGGCAGATGGATGGCTCCTGTGTCTTTGTGGTCGTCGATGCTGTTGTGAGCTACTGGAGGGGGCCTGTCTCTTCTGACCCCTCCTCTGATCTCGATCGGCCTGCGTGCTGGCCCACTCAGTCTCATAGATCTGAGCCCTCCGCACTACAGCCTGAAAGGTAGGGAGCTCATGCCCGACAACACGACCTCGAAGGCCGTAATGTAAGCCGTGCTCGAAACGGCGGGCCTTCCGCCCCTCGTCATCAACCATGTATGGTGCAAATCTCGAGAGAGCCACAAAACGGGCCGCGTACTGTGCCACGGTCATGTCTCCCTGCACCAGAGTCTCGAACTCTAAAGCTCGCTGACGGCGGATATGGTCGGGAAAGTACTGCTCCTCGAATCGGTCAACAAAATCCTCCCATGTCCAGACATAATCAGGTCCGGCAACACGGGTAACAGAGGTCCACCAATGCTCGGCCTCACCCTGAAAGAGGAATACTGCTAACCGAACGCGCTGCTCGGTCGTACATAACATGGTATCGAATATCTTCTCCACATCGAAGCGCCATCTCTCAGCTGCAGTCGGATCTGGCTCACCCTGAAAACGTGGGGGATCAAGCCGCCTGAACTCACGTAGTAGGGCGCTCGCGCGCTCCTGCTCTGCCTGAGCTGGTGAAACAGCTGGGCGCCTGCCCTGTCCCTGTAGTGCAGCTGTCACAGCCTGCAACATCTGCTGTAACTGAGAGGCACTCACAGTCACAGTCGGCTCCTCATCAGCCTCAGGTAGAGGAATGTCATTCTCATGGGAGGAATCAGGGATCTCTGAGGGTGGAACGGGAGACGCAGGAGGTAAAGCTGGAGCCTCCGATGGTGAAGCAGAATCCTCAGGTGGTGGTGCGGGAGTCGAGCGAGTAACTCTCGCAGGCGCCATATCCTACAGGAAAGAGCGAAAGTGCCTATCATCTTCAAAAACTCTCGAATGTACGCATGTTAACGGTCTAAATCGGAAAGTCGTGAAGCTATCCGAACTTCAGAACTTAGCCATTCTTCACTCATAGCAAACATGTAATGTTGTTCTCGGTTATTCCCAAGTTATGCTCTGATACCAACTTCTGTCACGCCCCAAACTCGGAAACCGGGCTCACAAAATTCCCGATCGCCGAATCCGGCACCGACAGCCTCCGTAGAACCCCATTCTCGGCTCCTAGCTCCCATTCGCCAGGTTCCGATCCTGGGATGCTACGAGGAGGATTTTAAATATCAGTTTGATTCGTAATAAGCATAACCAAAGGCATAACCCACAAACAACAACCAAGAACTCCATTACATTTCCACTATGATCAAAAACTTTGAGTACAAGATGTATAAAGGGAAATACAAGATAGTGCTAATAACAAAACTCCAAAGGCTCGACTGCACGCTCCTGCTGCTACTACGCTACGGCTGCGTCCTGACGTCACCTGCACGCATCAATCGTGCATAAGCTTATAGAAAGCTTAGAGGGCGGTGTAAGTGTGTGCGCAATACGAGCGTGCTCAGAATACAAGGTTAGAGTAATGCGGAATTATGCTGATGAATACGTGAATGCAATCAGCCGTACCAAGGCTATACAGTACAAGATATGAATGCGATCGGCCATATCCAGACCATGTGATGCGAGATGCAACTCAAGCATGCCAATCCTCATCATATATCAGTACAGTTCTCATTCTGGATAATCACCGGGGTCTAGTACACTCTACGCCAGTTTGCCGTCCCTATCCGAACGCACAACTGGGAGAGCAGAAGAGACCTCACTATCCGCCTGCCAATATCGGGCCCGGCTCGTCGATAGCGGACCGATTCCTCAAGCTGGTCAAACTCAACCTAGGAGTTGCCCCCTCACTCAGGCGGGTAAGGTCACACCCCTTTCCAACCGACCACGACACAGTGGGAGACGCGACCTACTGGTATACGGCCCTCGTGCGCTCATGTATCCACTCGGTCTCGACGTTAGAGTCATCCTCTGGTACCATCGGGTTTAGGGATTTTCACCCAGGGACATCTATGGCGCCCGTATGCTAGAACCAAACATTTCCGGTATTCAATCCAGCCACCCACGATGCATCTGTGGAGGCTATGGCCCTGATGTCGCTAGGGCATATAATAATCACAATCATACAAATGCAAGTGCATGAGTCACACTACCAGTCATGCAACAATCCTACGTGTACCATGCACTATGGTAACTCCATCTACCAGGGAGCCCATAAACAATTCGCCCGAAGGCATATGCTATGATCAGTCACTTCTCATATCAGTCATACATATGATGCGTATGATAATGAATCATGGATTTATACTAAACATATATATAGAGATGGGCTCTGTGTATAACTGAGATGGGCCTAGACGGCCTACTTACTACAAGTATGGGCCTATTAGTGGGCCTTAGGGAGTGTTACAATGCGGACATTTAACCAACATTGTACCTACAATGTGGACGTCTAACCATCATTGTTCCCGAGGCATTACTTACTATAAATATCGTTATTTGCCATGGAGGGATCACGCATTGCAATGGACCTAGTTGCACTCAATTGGGCCTTAAGTACATCAATTGAGCCGTATCATATGGGCCTTGCATTCATCAAATGGATCACCTTAATGAGCCTCACTAATGGGCCTTAGGTCCTTTGCAATGGGTTATAACCAATGGGCCTTAGAATTCATTAAAATGAGCCCAATCATATGAGCTTTATGTACATCAAATGGGCCTAATCACATAGGCCTTATATATACCAAGGTGGGCCTTAACGATGGGCCACAAATACATCAATTGGGCCTACACACATGGGCCCATAAATAACAAAGTGGGCCTTAGTGGGCGGGCCACAAATACATTAAGATGGGCCTCAACAATGGCCTTAAAATGATCTCAAAATGGTTGGACGGTTTGGATGAAACTCATGCATCATGGTAGACTCCCATGTGGGCCCACTATAACATTTATTTCCAGCCAATCCTGGGCCCACTGAAATGCTTATTTGCCACCCAACCTGAGTCCACTGTACTATTTATTTGCATCCAAACTGTTCATAGAATCACATGGCCTAGGGCCCACTGTAATGTTTATTGCCATCCAAACCTGTTCATAACGTCACGTGGCCAGGGGCCCACGAGATGGACGGCATGGACACAATACATACATCTGAGTGGGGGCCACCGTCCACTGGCGTGGACGGACGGCGTGAGTAAAACACTTGCATCACAGTGGGTGTCACCACCCACTGTTGTGTACGGTGTGGTAAGCCACACATACCACAGTGGGTCCTATGTAGGGCCCACCAAGGTGTTTATTTGCAATCCAACCCGTCCATTACGTGTGTCCCACCTGTTTGAGGGTTCACACCAAGTTTCAGCCACATTCAAGATTCAGGTAGGCCCCACCAAGTGTTTTTATATGATTTAGGCATGTCTTCACATGATTTGGATGGTATGGCCCACCTGAGTTCAGTTTGTGGATGATTTCTGGAGTCAACGCACCATTCAAGGGGACCTATTAAATGAACGGTATAGATGTAAAATATACATCATGGTGGAGTCTACAAATGGGCCAATACGGCCACCCTTTTTAACGTGGATGTCTCTGGACTCATGGCACAAAGTCATGCCAAAAAAGAAAATTATTTTTTTTATCCTAGGTGCGACCCACATTAACCAGATCTACCCCATCCATTGCATGTGTTCCACAAAATTAGGCGTCCAAACCAAGTTTCAGCCACGTCCAAATTTCAGATAGGCCCCACCAAATGCTTTTGTATGTTTCAGGCATGTCGTCACATGATTTTAGATGGTATGGCCCACCTGAGTTCCGGATTGGTCCCAAATTTTGGGTCAACGCTTAAATTAATCTGAGAAAGATGGTGGAAGGCTTGGATTAAATACATGCATTAAGTTGGAGCTTGCAAGAGTGGCCCACCATTTTCCTTCTTTTCCTTTCTTTCTCTGGACGTAAAGTAGACAAAAGCATGCATAGATTTTCTTTATTTTTGTTTTCCTAGGTGGGACCCACATTAAATAGATCTACCCCGTCCATTGCATGTGTCCCACAAAATTAAGGGTCCAAACCAAGTTTCAGGTGGGTCCAAGCTTCTGGTGGACCCCAGCAATCATTTTTCCAAGTTTTAAAGGAAAATACTAGTATTCTTAATGCCACGGCCCGCCAGATAATTGGATCGGTCTCATTTTTCGGCTCAACGCCTAAAATGATCCCGAGAATATAATGGATGGCTTGGATTAAATATATACATCAAGGTAGGGCCATGTTGGAGCAGCCCACCATTTCCCTTTTCTTTTTCTTTCTTCCTTTATTCCCTTTCTGTTGAAACGTCCAGCGTCCCAGACGCTGGACGGTCTTTTGTTAATTTTTTTTTTTTGAGTGTGGGCCCTGATGGAGTGGGCCACCACTGATGGGTGTCATGGGCTCAATGTCCAAGGTGGGCCCCACTTGAATAAAAATTACATCAAGGTGGGATCCATTCAAGTGGGCCACACCCTCCTATTGCAATAAAATAAAATAAAATAAAATAAAAGAGAGAGAGAGAGAGAGACATGGAGAGTGGGACACGGCTTGTGATGGAGGGACCCCGTCATTATGGGCCCTCCCTAGCAACAAATCATGCAACAAGTGGGCCTTAAAACATGTGGGACCACCGAAATTTAAAATCAACGGTGGGGATCCTTTCCCCACCGACATGGACGGTCTAGATGACCTTTGAAGAGAAAATAAATATCATGATGGGGTCCATGGAGAATGGCCCCATCATGGAATGATCATGATGATCCATGTGGTCCATCGGCCACAAATAAGGGTCTCAAGTGAGATCCACACCATGGATCGGTGGGCCTCACTTGGTCCACCATAAAAACAATAAAAACTACCCTATAGAGGCACCCACCGTCCGATCTTCTCGCTCCTAGGGGTTCCTTGGCACCTTGTCTTCAACTTCAATGGCTAAGATGAAGAATGGAGGGTTGAGATGGGAGATTTTGGGGTAGGAAGGTGGGCCACTTGAAGCTTAGGGATTTTTGCAAAATTCCATACGTGGGATGTTTGCTTGGGAGCTTTTTCTTTGAAATGAGAAAGAGAGAAAGAGAGAGAGTGATGTAAAGGGAGAGAGAGAGAGTGATGGATGGATGGGTGAGTGATGGTTGTGTAAGAAAAGTATGGGTTAGGAAGACTTTTGTGCCTTTTTGTGTAAGAAAGGTATGGGTTGAGAAGACTTTGT
Organism: Magnolia kwangsiensis; assembly: GCA_037074715.1. NCBI lineage: Eukaryota > Viridiplantae > Streptophyta > Magnoliopsida > Magnoliales > Magnoliaceae > Magnolia > Magnolia kwangsiensis. The sequence continues at coordinate 107,202,063 of CM073573.1, read as the reverse complement.
TGGCTTTTGTGTAAGAGAGGTATGGGTTTGGGAGACTTTTGTGGTTGCTTGGGAAAAGGGATGGAAGTGATGTGTACTTGACATGTGATGGGTTGATGGGTGATTGATTGATGGGATTGATGTGATTGATGTGACACATCGTTGAGATTCCCTTGGTTTTCGCAACGCGCGGCGTTTTCTCGCACCGAACGTTGGCCCATATCTCTTGATCCGGGTATCGCCTCGGCGCGCGAGTCGCGGTATCGGAACCGCGGCGACGGTGCGGTCGCTATGGTATTGGTCTCGGGTTGAGTCGACTCGGGTTGTCGGCACGTGAATCAGGGTCGTGCGTCGATATTGTTTAAGGGTCGAAAGTTGCCAGAATTCGACCGGTACGACCGCGGAAGTGTACGGAAAGGTACGGACCAAGATACGGGTCTTACAATACCACAAATAACAGTGGTGTTAATAATTCTCATGGTTAAAAATTTAGACGGCCCACCATAGCATTCATTCTCCATCCATCCTGTTCATTTGATTATCAAGACCTCAACAGAGAGGATAACGAATATCATATTAGCCCAAAACTTCTGTAACCCAAAGGGTTGCAATGGTGGACGTTCAATTCCACTGTTTCTAAGGTGTGGTCCACGTGGTATGAGATCTGTCTTATTTCTTTGACCTCAGGCCTAAGATGAGATGCCAACAGGATGGACGGTTTTAGATATAATACATGCATCAATGAACCCCACAAAACTACCAATTTCATGGGACCATTGATGGACGGTATAGATGCAACACCGACATCAAATGGTTAGACGGTTTAAATACAATACATGCATCAAGGTGGGGCCGTACCTGACATCCATGCCGCCGGATTGCTGGGCCAACAGCCCAGCGTCCAGCAGATGGATGGTATGGATACTACACATGCATCACGTAGGGTGATGGACCGTGGAATAAATAGATCATGTAGGTTGCTCAAAACTCCAGCACGTGCATCATGGGGCTGCTCAAAACTCCAACCCGTCCCTACAAGATGGATGGATGGTTGGGATATCAGGTCAGCTGCACCGTCCAACAACTGGATGGTGCAGATAATGCTATACATCATGGTGTGGTCCATGTAGTAGCCCACCTCAAGTACAATATATATATATATATATATATATATATATATATATATATATATATATATATATATATATATATATAAAATATTAAATAGTATATATTATTGTATATATATATATCAAGGGCAGAGATACCCAAACCCACCGTCCAGACCCATCTGGATGGTGATAATCCTCAAATTAAAGGTGGGTCCCACGTGGGAGTGGCCCACCATAACATATTTATATAATATGATATATTATATAATATTATATAATATCTATTATTATATATTATAATATTATATAATATCACCGTCCAGCAGGTGGGTCCCACATGGGGCCCACCATATGCATATATATAAACTTATATACAATATTAAATAATAAAATAAAAGGCAACGTCCAGAGGCTTTAAACGCTTAGAACGAATGGTGTGCATATAGAATAGGTACAGCAAGGTGGGGTATGTCCCACCGTCCAAGTAATGGACTGTGCGGATAAGACTCGTACATCACGATGGTCCACAACTGGACGGCGTGGAGAGAACACATGCATCATTGGGTCCCACCGTCCAGTGATGGGGACGGTGCGGACAAAACACCTGCACCATGAGGGCTCCACCGCCCACGACACATACATCATTGTAGGTCCCACGTGGGACCGACCATAATGCTTATTTGTCATCCAATCCGTTGATAAGGTCACGTGGACCCAGATGAACAGGGAAAATAAATTTTATAATGTTCCAAAACTTCTGAGACCCAAAAAAAAAGGTTTCAATGGCTGATGTTCAATCCCGCTGTTTCCTATGATGTGGGCCACCTGAGTTCTTGATCAGGATGATTTTCAGAGTGGGTCCACTTCAGGGAGTGGCCCACCCGTTGAACGGTGTGGATATCAAATATACAGCATGGTGGGGCCCACGGCTGGAGTCATGGGTCGCTGTGCGCCCGCCTGTCACATGCAGCAGCATGTTGCTGCTATGTAAGAGGCAGCAGGCGCTGCCCTTATTTTGTTCATATATATTTTTTTGAAATCACTGTATTCTCACAGTTTTTCACACGTGGGGTCCACAACAAGTAAATCCAACCCATCCATTACACTCTGTGGCTCAAGACCGTCCAAATGAGTCCAATATCTGATATTTTTCCAGCACATAAAAATGTTAGGGTGACTTTCATCGGTAGAAACTACTGTTTTACATGTTATGGCCCGCCTGAAGATCGGACGGAATTCATTTTTTGGCTCAACACCTAAAACGATCCTTTGAATGGGATGGACTGCATGGATTGAATACGTACATCAAGGTGGGGCCTATATGAGTGGGCCACCCCCATTAGCTTGGAAACAAGTTAATATTTATGTTTCCCATTTACGTCCAACGTCCCAGGGACACTAGACGATCTGTCCATGCGAAGGTGGGCCTGCTCAGGCGGGCCACCACATGATGTATGGTGTGGGTACAATACATATAAGGTAGGCCTCGCTTATAGATGGTTGGGATGAACTACATACTTCATGGTGGGGTCCATCCGGGTGGGCCACACGGCCATATTATTGCCCAAAATGATAGAGAGAGGGGGAGAGAGAGAAAGAAGCACCCACCTTTTATCTTCTTGGATTTCTTCTTCCATCAATGTATCTTAGAGCTCCAAGGGATGCATTTAAACGGTGGAGATCGATTTTGGAGAGTGGGATTGGGTGGTAGAGAGTGGGCCACACCAAGCTCCTCCATGGAAGCCATGGACGTGGGTTTCTTGGAGAGAGGAGCTGGAAAAATGAGAGAGAGAGAGAGAGAGAGAGAGAGAGAGAGAGAGAGATGAGAGAGAGGAGGTGTAAGAGAAGTGATGGGAGAGAGGATTGTGAGGTGATAGGAAGGTTGACTTTTGGGATTACTTTTTGTACTTAGGAATGGAGAGAGTAATGAGTGTACTTTTGACAAATGAGGTGATTGATGTAATGAATTTTTCTTGAGATTTATAACGTGTGGCATTTTCCTTGAACTAAACGCGGGCCCACAGCTCCTGGCCAGGGTACCGCATCGGCGTGAAAGACATGACATCAGAACCGCGGTGACGGCGTGGTCGCACTGGTACAAGTCTCGAGTCGAGTCGACTCTGATATACGGGACACGTCTCAGGATCACGTGTAAATGTCAATAACAGATCGTGGGTCGTCGAAATTCGACTGGGAGGATTGCGGGAGCCTACGCAATGGTACAGTCTAGGATACGGGCCTGACGAGAACTGATGGAAATGGCCCCAGGGCCAAGGTATACTTAGGTTATAGCCAAATACGGGCCGTTTCGGTCCAACGGAGCTGTTCTGGAGGCATCTTTTCTACATGCAGTCGGACTTAAGCTTTCTGACATTGGATCTAGGTCAAGTTAAGTTTTCGGTCTGATCGGGTTTACATATCGACCGTGGCGGACTAGTTTCAGTTCGACGGTCACTGGTGCTCGATCAGGGTCACAAGCACACTGACCTGTGTTGAAAATTTTCCCTTATCTGAGGGTGTAATTAGGTCAGATTCTGACAGTCTGAATCTTTAGATTCGGTTTACAAGCGAACCGACTCAATTTACTTAAGTTTCAATTCATTTCATAAAGATATTCACGTTTCTTACACACTTCGCTCTAGGCTCAAGTTGTTTACTTTTTAGTGCTATTAAGACTTGATTTCTGAGGTATTTGTCAAGTCCAGTAAGGTGGTCATAATCGTATAGTTTTGTAGTAATCGGACTTTCGACGTGCAGTCCAGGTCCGATACAAAATTTCAAGATGCTCTTGAGAGCAACTGGTTTAGAGATTGATCCTAGGTTTCTAAGTAACGTCGCATTAGTGGTTCTACTCATTTTGGGTCTTTTAGTTTGTATTTAAATTGGTTCAAGATAATTCTACTGAGTATTCAATTTAATACTTAACTAAATTATGCCCTAATTACAATAGAATATGGTCCTAGGGCAGTTCTATGCCCATTTTTGTCACTTTTAGTTAGTATATTATTTTAATTATTTTTTAGTACTTTATCATCAACTTTAAATTTCCTCCACAAAATTTCATGAGATTTCATATTTTTAGAAAAATTCTAAAAATTCCAGAAGCAACAGCTGTCCAACTAATGATTTTTAGATAATTTTCATAATAACCTATTTTTTACTATATTAAATATTTTATTATATTTTTAAATTATTTTTATATAAAACTAGACTTATCAATCTTCAATCTGAATTTTGAATCACCTAAATCGGAGTTATAATGAGGGAGATATGACTTTTTGAATTTGGACGACCAATGTAGAAAAATTGCAGAGGCCGACAAGGCCTCGCGGATCCGGCGATGCCATCGCCGGTCGCTGGACCTTGGGGCGATGCTAATCCCCCCCTCCCCCTGGGGGTGCCAAAATGTATGGAACCCACCTCGGGTCCCCCCAATTTGCATCATTTGGCTCTCCGAGTCTGTTTGATGTGGTTTCACCGATCCGATATTTGAAACGGGTGTATTTTGTAAACTGGAATGAGTTGTTCAATGTGCAATATATGATTTTAAGGTAGGAGAAGCTGCTCTATCCAAATAACCTATTTATTTCATAATATTTTAAAATATGAATGGTTAAAAATTCATTTTTTTCATTTATTTACTATTCATAGTAAATTTTAATTTCATTATTGTTCTTCATCATTTAAACTTTAGGATTAGTATCTAATATAAAAGTACTTAGAAAATTTTGAAGAACGAGGTGGTGAAAGGTAAGATTTTAAAGGAAATGGGTTGAAAGGGGATTTGAAGCTTTAGGATTTAATTCTAAGAAGTCAATTAAAGTGTTATGATTGACTCATTAGCTAAGGACGTCTAACTCCAGGTTGGCAAAAATCTGAGGTGTTACAAAGCAAGACGGTGCTCGTTGACCTGATGGTTGCCCCGCTATGTCATTATAATGTCATCCTCGGTATGGATTGGCTTACTGAGATGAAGGCAGAAATCGATTGTGATACTAGAGTGGTGATAGCCCATAGACCTGAGGGCATGACCTTTACTTTCCCAGTTCAGGTCAATTGGTACTACCGCATTAGTTGTTATGCTACCTTGCTAGAGAATGTTGATGGTCCGATACTGGGGAACATGTCAATAGTTTAGGATTTTATGGACGTATTCAGAAAGATACCTGGATTACCTCCTCGGCGCGAGATCGATTTTACCATCAACCTAGTGCCAGGTATGACATCTATATCTCTACCGACGTATCGCATGCCTTCGTGTAAGATGGAGGAACTGAGGAGACAGATCGATGATCTGTTGGATGCAGGCTTGATACGATCAAGTGTATCTCCTTGGGGAGCACCCGTGTTGTTCATGAAGAAGAAGGATGGATCACTGTGATTGTGTATTGATTATCGCAGGTTGAACCAAATGACAGTAAAGAACAAGTATCCTTTGCCTAGGATAGATAATCTGTTCGACCAGTTAAAAGGGGCATAGTATTTTTCAAAGATCAACTTACAATCATGTAACACCGCGAATTTTTGCCAACCTGGGGTTAGACGTCCTTAGGAAATGGGTCAACCATAACACCTTGGTAGCTTCTCAAAATTCAATTCCAAAGCAAGAGAAATCATTTAGAACCTAATTCTTTAGAAAGTTAATGTGAATTAGCCAGCGCTGCACTAGATTACCTGTGAAATTAGCACCAACCACTTTAAATACGATCTGTAAGACTCAAAACCTATAGAATCATTGACGTTATCTTACCCAAAAATCCAGGATCAAACTCTAAACCCGGTTGCTCTCGGGAGCACTTTGAAACTTTGTATTGGATCTAGACCGCGCGTCAAAAGTCCGATATTTATAATCTTAGACCATTATGACCGCCTAGTTAGACTTGACAATCATTTCAAAAATCAAGCCCAATCGATATCCAGAGACCATTTTACTGAGTCCGGAGTGAAGAGAGTGAGAAAAGAAAAATATTTAGAAAATTAATTCAATTTTTAATAAATCTGGCACGGTTCACTTGCGTGTTATTTTTAAGCGTTCTGACCGTTGGAATCTGACCCAAATGCACCCTCGGATCAGGGAACATTTCCCACTCAGGTCAGTATACTTGGAATCCCTGATCAAGTCTCAGTGACTGCTGAACTAAAACTGGTCCGCCACGTGCGATCTGGAAACCCGATCGAACTGAAAACTTAACTTGATTAGGATCCAGCATCCATGAGCTTAAGTCCGACCGCATCTAGTAACAGGACCTCCAGAAGTGCTCCGTTGAGACGGAACAGTCCGTATTTGGACATAACCTAAGTATACCTTGACTTAAAGTCTGTTTTGGTTATGTTTGGGCTTATAAAAGGGCCTTAAACCCTTAGCTTTCTAACCCATACGAATTTGGGGAAAAGCCTAGGAGACAGAAGAGAGAAAAGAGAGAGAAGTGAGGGAGAAGTTGGGGATTTCTCCTGCGATTCTTCCCTGCTGCTCCACGTGCCAAAGCCATCCACCTGCATCGCTATTCTGGCGATTCCATCTCCGTTCTTAGGTAAGAAATCATAACCCTAACCTATTCTAAAGTTCCAAATAACATAAGTGATGATGTAGCTAACCTATTTCGAGGTATAGGTTACCATTGAGCCATTGACGAATTATCGTCTGAATCAACTCCGTTTCGCAATTTCCGGCATAAGGTGCGGATTTTAGACGCTTCAAAGCTTTTAATGTCGTTTAATGGTAGATTGTTGATAAGAATGTTATTTGACATGTACAACATGCTGTCTGTTTTTCATTTCGAATACGTACGAAGAATATGAGATTTAGGGTATTTTAGGTATTTGTAGGAAATACTGTATACGTACGTATTTTGTTTATATGATTACCATGAGTATTTACCGTGTACCTATACTAGTTATACGTATATGATCTGTTTGGCGAACAAATTCGCCCTAATACACATATTGGCCAACATATGCTATGTAGACTAATGTGTGTAAACTAAGTGTTTGTTGAAATGCTTAAATCAATATGATTTATGCCTGCCATATGTTTTGAATGTAAGAACATGATTTTTGTGTATTAGACAACTCCTTGATATAAGGATCTGTCATTTTATATGTTGAAATCAACATACGTCAAGTACGTTGGAGTTGAGTAGTCTAAGTGTTTGTATAAATGTATGTATTAGTAAGTATTGAGTAAATGATGCTGTAGATTAGCATTGAGACTGAATTTTCAACTAATTTGATGATGTACATGATTTCCTTCATGCTTATTGTATTTCAATCGATTACCTTATGTGTGAAGTACTCTTGTATGGTTAACTGCTTATGATGTATGTTATAATATGCTGATAACATGCTGGAATTTCTTGTATTTCAATTCTATCTCTCTCATATGATTATTGATTTAGATTACAAGTGTTTGGGGCTATACGCTAGTCCAGGCAGTCGGTGACAGATTTGAATTCGTGGTTGGATTCTATTTGCCACGAAAGATGTGTATGATGAACCCAAGTCGCACTAGAGTTGTCGGCAGTGGTTAGGCCACACGAAGTGCTTGTGCACTTCATGTCGGTCGATTTAACGTGCACTCTGCTAGTAAGACTCATCAAGTAACCCGATTGACCGTTGTATGTTCACCTTGTATTCGTCATAACTGCTTGAACCTAGGGTACTGAACTTACCAGTGATAACCCTGATAACCGTGGTACCTTGATCCACTAAGACTCATGAGCCGGGCATGGTGGTATGGGACACCGTGGTCGAGCTGTCGGCCTACGCTGGGGCCAAAAACCTCCCCGTAGTGACCAGTGAGCAACCCAGACTCGTGAGCAAATTATGGTGGAATGGGACACTATATTCTTACTGTCGACCTACACTGATAAGGTGATGGGGGAGCGGAACAACGAGTGCATGCAATAGCCCTGGCAGCCCTTTGTGGTGACCTCGAGCGTACTCTGAGTCTACGTGAGGCGACGACCCTTCCCTAACAACAAGAGTACAACTAGGTTTGTATTGATAAGGTGATGGGGGAGCGGAGCAACGAGTGCGTGCAACAGTCCTGACAGCCCTTGCAGTGACTTAGAAATATATCATCGTATGAGACTACTAAGAGTGACGACCCTAGACAGGATCCTTGTTGGGAATGATATAAGGGAAGTACCTTAGTTTTCCAATCCTGCTGTATGAAAAGGACTAATAACAACTCAGTAATCATATTCATATCGCACTGCATGTGCTTGGAAGATGTGGAGCACTGAAGGAAGAAAGCATGTCGTGAACATAAGATGGTGTCGCATGAGGGAGTATGTCGGCGAGGGCATCCATCATGTCATTTCATTCTTGCATTAATCATAGTGTTTAGAATGTTTGATTGCTTACTTTATCATTATTGCTTGATTGATTTGATAACATGTTAACCTTTGCTCTATGATTCTACTGAGTTAGGTACTCACTCCCACGTTACGGGACGGTGTTTCGGACACCCACCAGTCCCTATTTTAGTTTCAGATGATGACGATGCTCGCGAAGCAGAGCCAGACTTGATGATGATGAGGAGGATCCCTCCTATATGCAGGTTCTGATTGACGGGGTTACTGGGTTACTGATTAGATGCCAATACACTTGGTATTTTGCCTTTTATTTACGCACTTATGTATATTCTTTTTGATCATTTTTGAAGTATACATGTATATGTTTAACCTGGTAACATGTTCACACTGTAGAGACTTACAATCAATTATATATTTTATGTATTTATCATAGTCTTCCGCTTGTAAAATTTAACTGTCTCTGGAGTATGATATGCTGTTTTGGTCTAATCCCACTCATGTTTTCTGCACTAATATGAACAACATTCATCCATCATTGAAAATGTTGCATAAGTGATGTTTTGGAACTCGGGAGTGGAGTTTATGCTCGACCCCCGATTTTTAGGGCGTTATAGATGGTATCAGAGCATGATTTGGATTAAACTGGACCTGGGTTATGATCACACACCACACACTTACACCAATTTAATGTAAGAGGGTGCGAGAACAATCTAGAAATAAGTTCAGGACCCTCAATTTGTTTGTCGGCGAAAGTTTACTGAAAACGATTGTCGAGATCGAGTCCGTACACACTCTTGATCACACACAAGGACCCCAAATCACTTCTAGACCATCAATTAATGGGTCTAGACCCCTATTGTTCCTATCCCAGCCTCTAAAAATTGCTAAAGGTGATTATATTTTAGAAATGACTCAAACTAGCCCGAATAGGATCAAAACGGAGGTAGGGCCCAATCGGGGCAGTTTTAGGGGGACCCAGGGGGGACCCACATCATTTTAGACTCAAGGGGGGAGAGGACCTCGTCGAAATGGCAAGCCATTGTCGGACAGTCCGGAGATCGGCGAGGCCTGGCCGACCAGAGGGCTCGGTCGGGCGGGCCGATTGGGCTGACCGAGTTTGGGGACTTGTGGACCCCACTGGTCCATGGTTCCTTGATTAAAACACCCCCGATCGACCACTTCCTTCACAAAGCACCCCTCCAAGCTCTCCTTTCTCCACAAAGTTTCTGATTTTTCATAGAAAACGCCCCTCCAATCACTCCTTCTTCCGTTTAGTGCACCACCGTCGTCACCCATTCGAAAAATCCCTCCTACAGCTACGGTCTCTCTCATGTCCCTTTTATTTGAGCCTTTACACTCTCTTTTTGGTCTCAAGATCGTGCAAACCTCAAATCCCATTTTCTCCTTCCTAGGAAATCGATTTCCTTCATCATTTTATGCTTCCAATTGTCCTCCACTATTGCATACATCTCCCATCTCCTTCTTTTCACTTGTCTTGAGCTCACAAACCCCTCTTTGTGGCTCATTACCTCACAACTCAACAACCCATCAAACCCCATTCCTTTTATCCCTTTCTTCCACTTCATATGGCTCTATTTGAGTTCATTACGGCCGTATTTTCGATTTTCATTTTTTTTCTTCCTTTCAACTTATACTTAGGAATTCACCATCATGGGATTTGGAAATCCCATCTCACACTTTCCAACCTAAGATCCATTTTTCAAAGCCTATGAAATTGATTTGAATCCCAACCCACTCACCTGCTAAACATGTCACTCCCAAATTCTTAGGTGGGAGTAGGAAAGTAGTCCCATTTAATACAACTTGAGACCACTGGCCACATATGCCCTTTGAGTTTTGGACCTAGAGTTAGTACTCCTAGATTTGAAAGATCTGACGATATAGGAAATCCAATTTCAATTAGATAATCTTGACTCTAAGCGATAGAACAATCCCCTGTAGTAGAAATGGCATGAAACCATTTAGCGTATGAGCCTAGATGTTGGATTACAGCTAGTGTTACAGACTAGGCTACTAGTTATATTAAGTAGTGTAAAGCCTGTATATGCTAAGGAATAGTAGGTTAGATTTGGTTGGACTAGAACCTCATTCCTTCGATAGATCCCCTTAATACTTATAGACTTTTGTTATAACCCTTAAGAAAGTTGTTTTAACTTAGAACCATTTACTCTTAGGGAAAACTTATAAATTCCTCAAATTGAACTTAGAAAAAACCAGCACGCCCCTTAGAATTCCCCTTAGAATTGCCTTCCCAAAGACTTCTTACAATCGGAAACGCGGAGTAAGGGAACTGTATGTAAGAGATGTATTCGCGGTTTGAATCAACTTCTTAATCCTAGTAGTTACCAATGAATCCAATGCTCTGATTAAGCAGAAGATCGGCATCGACTCGGATTAAGAACCGATACGGCAAATTTTCTGTCCTAGCTAGACAGAAAGTCTATGTATCCGGCTCAGACCCACTACACAACCTTTCTTCTGTGTTGGCCCAACCACCTACAACTAAAAGTTATCACTTTATTTTTGGAAAATGGCGAGGACTTATAGCCAGTAGAGAATTAGATATCTTGCCACAAACTCACATCCGTCCTTAAAATCAACTACAACACCCATCATTTCAACCCCTTTCTATAATCATAAGTACCAATGTCATAGAATGCATCATTAGCAAAGGAAGACCAATGTAGTGAGAGGTTGTTTCCCATTTCATGTCAAGGATAGGCCCTAAGTTACACCTCGTTTCGATATACGGATCGAGGCATAGATTCTTGAACCTTAAGTAGAACTAAGTTTTAAGGGGGATAGAACGTATTAAGCCCAATCTACTTAGGATTAGCTAATAAAACCGTTGGATCAGAGTAACGCAGCGGAAGCATGGTTAGCCTCTTCCCCACTGGCCCAAGATCGAAGAAGTTGATTTATGTTATACGTAAGGTTAGGTCATTAAATAGGATTTGAACCTTCATTAGAATGTCAATACGAAAGTCTCTCTAAGGACTCATTATCCTTAGCCAATTTCGAGGACGAAATTATGTTTTAAAGGGGGTAGATTGTATCACCCCAGATTTTTGCCAACCTGGGGTTAGATGTCCTTATGAAATAGGTCAACCATAACACCTTGGTAGCTTCTCAAAATTCGATTCCAAAGCCAGAGAAATCATTTAGAACCTAATTCTTTAGAAATTTAATGTGAATTAGCCAGCGCTGCACTAGATTACCTATGAAATTAGCACTAACCACTTTAAATACGATCTGTAAGACCCAAAACCTATAGAATCATTGACGCTATCTTACCCTAAAATTCAGGATCAAACTCTAAACCCGGTTGCTCTCGGGAGCACTTTGAAACTTTGTATTGGATCTAGACCTCCCGTCACAAGTTCGATATCTATAATCTTAGACCATTATGACCGCCTAGTTGGACTTGATAATCATTTCAAAAATCAAGCCCAACTGATATCCAGAGACCATTTTACTGAGTCCGGAGTGAAGAGAGTGAGAAAAGGAAAATATTTAGAAAATTAATTCAATTTTTAATAAATCTGGCACGGTTCACTTGCGCGTTATTTTTAAGCGTTCTGACCGTTGGAATCTGACCCAAATACACCCTCGGATCAGGGAACATTTCCCACTTAGGTCAGTATACTTGGAATCCCTGATCGAGTCTCAGTGACCGCTGAACTAAAACTGGTCCGCCACATGCGATCTGAAAACCCGATCAAATTGAAAACTTAACTTGATCAGGTTCCAGCATTCATGAGCTTAAGTCCAACCGCATTTAGTAACAGGACCTCCAGAAGTGCTCCGTTGAGATAGAACAGTCCATATTTGGACATAATCTAAGTATACCTTGACTTAAAGTCTGTTTTGATTATGTTTGGGCTTATAAAAGGGCTTTAAACCCTTAGCTTTCTATCCCATACGAATTTGGGGAAAACCCTAGGAGAGAGAAGAGAGAAAAGTGAGAAGTGAGGGAGAAGTTGGAAATTTCTCCTGGGATTCTTCCCTGCTGCTCCACGTGCCAGAGCCATCCACCTGCATCGCTATTCTAGCGATTCCAGCTCCGTTCTTAGGTAAGAAATCATAACCCTAACCTGTTCTAAAGTTCCAAATAGCATAAGTGATGATGTAGCTAATATATTTCGTGGTATAGGTTGTCGTTCAGCCATTGATGAAGACTTATTATCTGAATCAACTCCGTTTCGTAATTTTCGGCATAAGGTGAGGATTTTAGACGGTTAGATTACCTGTTTTCAAAGCTTTCAATGTCATTTAATGGTAGATTGTTGATAAGAATGTTGTTTGACATGTACAACATGCTGTCTGTTTTTCATTTCGAATACGTACGAAGAATATGAGATTTAGGGTATTTTAGGTATTTGTAGGAAATACTGTATACGTACGTATTTTGTTTATATGATTACCATGAGTATTTACCGTGTACCTATACTAGTTATACGTATATGATCTGTTTGGCGAACAAATTCGCCCTAATACACATATTGGCCAACATATGCTATGTAGACTAATGTGTGTAAACTAAGTGTTTGTTGAAATGCTTAAATCAATATGATTTATGCCTGCCATATGTTTTGAATGTAAGAACATGATTTTTGTGTATTAGATAACTCCTTGATATAAGGATCTGTCATATTATATGTTGAAATCAACATACGTCAAGTACGTTGGAGTTGACTAGTCTAAGTGTTTGTATAAATGTATGTATTAGTAAGTATTGAGTAAATGATGTTGTAGATTAGCGTTGAGACTGAATTTTCAACTAATTTGATGATGTACATGATTTCCTTCATGCTTGTTGTATTTCAATCGATTACCTTATGTGTGAAGTACTCGTGTATGGTTAACTGCTTATGATGTATGTTATAACATGCTGATAACGTGCTGGAATTTCTTGTATTTCAATTCTATCTCTCTCATATGATTATTGATTTAGATTACAAGTGTTTGGGGCTATACTTTAGTCCAGGCAGTAGGTAACAGATTTGAATTCGTGGTTGGATTCTATTCGCCACGAAGGATGTATATGACGAACCCGAGTCGCACTAGAGTTGTCGGCAGTGGTTAGGCCACATGAAGTGCTTGTGCACTTCATGTCGGTCGATTCAACGTGCGCTCGTGCTATTTGGACTCATCAAGTAACACGATTGACCGTTGTATGTTCACCTTATATTCATCATAACTCCTTGAACCTAGGGTACTGAACTTACCAGTGATAACCCTAATTAACCGTGGTACCTTGATCCACTAAAACTCATGAGCCAGGAATGGTGGTATGTGACACCGTGGTCGAGTTGTCGGCCTACGATGGAGCCACAAACCTCCCCGTAGTGACCAGTGAGCAACCCAGACTCGTGAGCAGATTATGGTGGTATGGGATACTATATTCTTGTTGTCAGCCTACACAGATAAGGTGATGGGGGAGCTGAGCAACGAGTGCGTGCAACAGCCCTGATAGCCCTTTGTAGTGACCTCGAGCGTACTCTGAGTCTACGTGAGACGACAATCCTTCCGTAGCAACAAGAGTACAACTAGGCTTGTATTGATAAGGTGATGGGGGGCGGAGCAACGAGTGCGTGCAACAGCCCTGGCAGCCCTTGCAGCGACTTAGAAATATATCATCGTATGAGACTACTAGGAGTGACGACCCTAGACAGGATCCTTGTTGGGAATGATATAAGGGAAGTACCTTAGTTTTCCAATCCTGCTGTATGAAAAGGACTAATAACAACTCGGTAATCATATTCATATCGCACTGCATGTGCCTGGAAGATGCGGAGCACTGAGGGAAGAAAGCATGCCGCGGACGTAAGATGGTGTCGTATGAGGGAGTATGTCGGCGAGGGCATCCATCATGTCATTTCATTCTTGCATTAATCATAGTGTTTAGGAATGTTTGATTGCTTACTTTACCATTATCGCTTGATTGATTTAATAACATGTTAACCTTTACTTTATGATTCCACTGAGTTAGCTACTCACTCCCATGTTACGGGACGGTGTTCCGGACACCCACTAGTCCCTATTTTAGTCTCAGATGATGGCGATGCTTGCGAAGTAGAGCCGAACTTGATGATGATGAGAAGGATCCCTCCTATATGCAGGTTCTGATTGACGGGGTTACAGGGTTACTGATTAGATGCCAATACACTTGGTATTTTACCTTTTATTTACGCACTCATGTATATTCTTTTTGAACATTCTTGGAGTATACATGTATATGTTTAACCTGGTAACATGTTCACACTCTGGAGACTTACAATCAATTATATATTTTATGTATTTATCACAGTCTTTCGCTTGTAAAATTTAACTGTCTCTGGAGTATGATATGATGTTTTGGTCTAATTCCACTCATGTTTTCTGCACTAATATGAACAACATTGATCCATCATTGAAAATGCTGCATAAGTGATGTTCTGGAACTCGGGAGTGGAGTTTATGCTCGACCCCCGATTTTCAGGGCGTTACAAGTCAGGGTATCACCAGTTGCACGTTAGGGATAAAGACGTGTAGAAGACAGCATTTAGAACCAGCTTTGGGCACTACGATTTCCTTGTGATGTCGTTTGGACTCACAAATGTACCTACCGTGTTCATGGACCTAATGAACTGGGTGTTTCGGCCATATCTATACCGATTCGTCATTATATTCTTAGATGAAATCCTGATTTACTCCAAGAGTCAGAAAGATCACGAGGAGCACCTGCGAGTAGTCTTTGATACTCTTAGGAAGAACCAGTTGTTTGCTCAATACAAGAAGTGTGACTTCTGGAGAGAAGAAGTCAAGTTCTTGGGACACATGGTGTCCAAGGAAGGAATAGTTGTGGACCTTGCTAAAGTGACCACAGTTAAGACTGGGAGCAACCCGGTTCAGTTACTGAAGTGAGGAACTTCCTGGGACTTGCTGGCTACTATTGTCGATTCATTAGGGACTTTTCTAAGATAGCCAGACCGTTGTCTCAACTTACTCGAAAGGATCTCAAGTTTGCCCGGAATTAGAAGGCAGAAGCAGCTTTTCAGGAACTGAAGCACAAGTTGAAGTCTGCACCCGTGCTAGTATTTTCAGAGCAGGGGGTCAGATATACCATTTACACTGACGCCTCTCGTGTTAGTTTGGGTCGTGTTCTTATGAAAAAGGATAAAGTGATTACTTATGCCTCGCGACAGTTGAGGAAACACGAGGAGAACTACCTTATGCATGACCTAGAGTTGGTGGCTGTTATCTTTGCATTAAAGCTTTGCAGACATTACCACTACAGAGAAGAGTTCGAGCTCTTTTGCGACCACAAGAGCCTCAGATATATATTCACATAGAGGGACCTGAATATAAGGCAACGACGATGGATGGAAACCTTGAAAGACTTCAAGTTTGAGGTCTCTTACCATCCTGGCAAGGTCAACCTTATAGCAGACGCGTTGGGTCGGAAGAAGACGATAAGCATTTGTAGCTCCGCTGATGAAAGAGGAATGGGATATGGTAGAGTTTGTGCGAGACTTTGAGCAGAAACTTACGATAGAGGAGCCATTCAAGTGCATTGCACATATTCTGAAATAGTGATGAAGACCACATGAGTTGAAGTCGGAATATGCCAATATCTTTTAAAGGGGGGTGAATAGGACTTTTTCAAAGATTTAGGATTTGTTAAAAATTCCTATGACACTAATCCTAATAACACGTATAAATTAGGAATACTCAAATTTAACTCTACTGGCTTCCAAGCCTTATAGAGGATCCAATCACAAACTTCTTGAAAGATAAACAAATTGCAAATAAGATTGTGATGGACATGACTGTGTGTGTATGAGGAGTGATCTCAAACAATCAGATATAAAAGCATATAAGGAAATCACATAAATGAAAGACAATAACAATCTCAAACACAGTACTTCACTCCCGGCTGCCACACTCAACCCTTGAGTGTACCGGATTTCACTAAGAAGGTTTCCCAAGGTTCACCTCAAACCTAAGGTTTTAAATCAGGTTCACCTTCAACCTTTACAACCAACACTAAGGCTGACTGTTTATGCTCTCACAAGCAAGGGTCAACACATCGCACCCACATTTAGGCACACTGGCTAAGGATCTTCCCTAAGACCCTAACAGAGGTTTCACTCAGTTCACCTTAAAACCCAAGGTTTTACCCGGTTCACCTCAAACCGAAGGTTTTACTGGTTCACCTCAAACCAGATGTTTATGCTCTCCGCAGAGCAAGGGTCCACACAACGCACCCACCACGTACACTCCCACCGGAGGCCTCCTACGAGGACTTCAAAGGGTGAGCAACATTCAAGACCCAATCTTATAAAGGAATGATCACAAGTGTCCTCTGGACTCTAGATAATTACAGATAAGTTGATGAGTCTCATTCAGCGTAATGACGAAGATCTCCTCCTTATTGTTGAAGAGTCTTCAGCTCCCTTGATCCGCAACATAAAAGATGTACTAGTACTTGGCTTCAGGTTGGGTCAAGGTTAGGACGGAAATCCACTCTCTTAGAATTTTCTATAAGGAAGATAGAGTGATTCCCGTCATCTATTCATTCAAGGCATATCAGCTTAATGATATGCTATTAAGATAGTGTAAGAGGATGCTTGAATGCAAAAGTTCATTTCTCAATCCACTCTATTAAATGTCAATGAATGAGAGTAGATTGGAAGATGAACTCTCGTGAGAGAAAGGGCTTAAGGTAAATGATGTAAGGCTTGGCACACACAAAAGCACTCTCTTCTTTCTTTACCCGTAATATGAAAAGGTCTCTCTTTATATAGACAAAAGGTTCTAACGGATATAAAATGGTCACATTTATGACAGATTTTGATATCATCGAGTGTATACTCTCGATGGGATCAACTGTCTACTCGATAACACAAACTCAAATGTCATACGCTTTTGAAACTTCTACCAACTGATCGATGGGATCGATACTGGTGTCAATGTCATCAGATTTCGAACTCTGATTCCATCGATATTGGGATCGATCTATCGACATTTGAAGCATTAGAGAGACTAGCCCTGAAATATTTCAGGTTTTTAGAATATGATTGGGGAACAACCGATGTCATTGAAATTTACATATCAATGATATTGGAGGCCGTGTCGATGGGATCGATAAATCGTATAGATTTACCTATAAGCTCGCTGGATAGTTTGTGTCCAATCTCAATCCAATCGACTAGACCTCGATAACACTGACATATGAATATCGATTTCCTCGAATGGCCCATGATCAAAGTTGAAAACAACCTGAAATATTTGCTAGAAGAAATGTGCACCCACTATTGATATGATCGATGGCCTTCCTATATGATCGAGATTTGAGTTCAGATTGAATCGGGAAAGACATCGATATATCGAAGCACATAGTGATTTTCTTTAAAAAAAAAAAAACAGGAGCGCCGAAAATCTGCCTGTCGATATTATTGAGCCACTTCCAATGGGCTCGATTTTTGAATATCGATGATATCGATGGGTGTATCGATATATTGATAAATCCATCTAGATGAGTATGCGGTTGCTGGACACTTTTAGTCCTCTTATCGATAGTATCGATCAAGTGTCGAGGACATCGACAGTGCAGGTCGATCATATCGAAATGTGCATCGATATAATCGATAGGGCAAGAAAACTCAGATATTTTTCTATTTGATAAAAAGTTTTCTTACCATAAAACCTTAAGATGTCTAATAAGTTTTTAAGGGTTTTATTCACCTAGTGTTTTAGGACATGGGATGTGAGGCTATGATTTACCTATGGCGAGCTTCCACACATCCAGTTGAGGCAAACGCTTAAATTATTCTTCCTGTGAGGCTCTGTAAACTGACTGACTCAACACACACGGTAATTGACAAACCAGGGCACTAACAAGTGCACTTTCAATCTCCCCCTTTGTCAATTACGAGACAAAATACCAAACACCCTAGGATAATATCCAGACAGACACATCCTAAATTGTGTGTACATGCTTTTACATAATTTTACAAATTCTAATACAACCATGTACACAACCAGTATCTGCTCCCTCTTATTTTTAAAACTCTCCCATTCTTAGTGCAGTTGCTTCCCCTAACACCTGCAACACCAGATATACAATTTTTCGCTTGGGGTGTTTGAACTTTTCTTCCCCTTTTTGTCAGTCATTGGCAAAGGCATAACAAGTGATATTGACTAAAGTTTAAGGATATGTGGGAGAACATACTTACAGATAGATGTATAAAGATTTTCAACAGTGTTAAGCATACATCATTTGCAGGTAGTATGAATGCATTAAATAAAACTTGACAAAATCAGATAAGATAATCAGAAAAAACACATGCATTCCAAATCAGAGAGTAGATAACCAGGGGAATGAGAGGCAGTAAAAATGAGAGTTAGATTCAGCCATATGTAGCAAAATATCCAAGAAGAATTTTCCCTCAGTTTGGCAGTTGAGTAGCATTCATCCAAAACCATCTAACCCAAAAACATACTGCCCCAGACAGCAGTAAGCTATCAACCGAAAAAATAAGCCCATGTATGGGTACCCAAAAGTATCCATCATTAGCCCAACTGTGGGCATAGACAACCAATAAAAAAAATTATGCACATTTAGAAGGTTGTCATACACACCAATGATAGCGTAGAACATCCAAAAGATACTGATGTTCAAACGTGAGATAAGAGTAAGGTGTGTATGATAGCATGCATGAACCAGCCTCACGGAGCAGAATGAGATGACATCTCATTCTGTCATCCCGTCGGCACGTCATCAGATCCACCAATTGTTGAACCGTGTTCTGCACTCCTTGAACCATCCTTTCTAAGACTTTAAGCCTTTCTTTAACTGAGTGGATGTCCTTCTGAATCGCCCCAATCCTATCCAGCTTGAACCTTTTTCCATACCCGGCTGTTGACTTGGACAGAGCTGGATTAGGTCCAGGAGGTGCATCTTCAGCCATTGCAGTCCCTTCTATGGGATCACCACCTTCTCCTTCAACTTCTTCCACCTGGATTTCTTCCTCGGGATTCTCCTTGTACTCGTGAAAGTCCAAATCCATTTTCTGGATATTTCTTTTATTGAAAACTTAGAGCGGGAATACTAGATCAATAGTCGATGGGAACCCAATTTTGTTGCATATCATGCTGATAATCTAGGGGTACGGCAGATGGAGGTCCCTGGATGTTTGGATGGCATTTACCAACTGAGAAACAAGCGGAGTCGGAAGGCAGATCTTTGACCCTTTGGCAAATGAGTATACGATCATGGTCATAAGGCCGGTGAGATCGGACCGGTTGGTACTTTTAGGATAGACGTTAGTAGCAAAGATACCATGCAGAATCTGAAATCTGGGATCCATATACCTTGATTTTAACACATTTCCTTGATGCTAGGGGATGTCCCTACCATTGCAGAGGTACTGAATGACCCTAGATTGAATGTCCATGTTATCAAGATCCATCTCTGGGATACCTTCCGAGACCATGTTGAGTCTAATAGTAGCAACCACTGTAGCCGGCGTGATCAACACGTCATCACGAACCAAAGATACCATGAATGAAGGAGGGTCAGCCACTGGCGAATAACATGCAGCAAGGAAGTTGTGTGTCCTCTCAAGTTGGCATGGCCCACCAAAGTCCATAACAGGCAGCCAATCTATTGAGGCAAATAGGCGTTCTAGGTTGTATAGTTTAAGACACTCTTCCTGCCCATATATTTTGGTGGACGGGAAGGTGCTTTAGTTAGAGGAGATGCTGGTGGTGGCATCTGTGCCTAAGATTGGGACCCACGCTATCTTGTGCGTTGCAGAGTGGGGGTCCCACGTTCCGGGACAAGTGTGCTTCTTCTTGAAGCAACCACTTCTTGTCGGGTAATTCTTGAAGACTCCCCTGGACCAGATGCTACTCCTTTGTCTTTTCCCATGTGGACCAATAAACTTTTGAAGGATTTGGAAAAAATGACAAAACACCTGACAAACTGAAAATATCCAAAAAGAAATGGATCCTTGACGTTTTAGAAGAATATTACCCGATTTGCAGAAGGATTTGAGTAGTCCGACGTGGCTCCTAGTAATTTGGCCGAAAGGATTGAGCAGAGAAGACGACCGAAAAACCCTTAAAAAATAAACTTTCTTTTTTGCTCTGCTGACTTTTATCGGGCGCCATTGTCGATCATATCAATCATTGTTTCGATGATATCGAGAAGTTATCGATCGATTATATCAAGTCTGTCTCCGATGTCATCCACGGTCATACGACTTTTCACATTCTGAAGAGTTGTCGATTGTATTGACCTTTGGTCGATAAAATCGATATTTAAAAAAAAAAAAAAAACAATCGACAGTTATATCAAAAGCGAGCATTTTACAGGTTTTTCACCATTTTGACATACTTTTATGCATATCTTAATTTGATCAGTATACATCACAAAATTTTCTACAAGTTTTGTACAGCTCAAAAATTATAAACATAATAATGTTTATATACAAAAAGTTCGAGGTGTGCAACCTCAGATGTAACATTGAAAGCTCAGTAAAAATTTCTCATTTTAGCACATGTTCAGATCTTGATGTATGATCTAAATGAGTTTCTTCATTCTCAGTGTTCCTCAATATCACTGCTTTCTTTTCCTATAATAATGTAGCAGTGATTGTTTGTGCAAAGACCCTTCATAATTGATTTTCCTAATTGATCTAGGATCTCACATTCTTCTTTGTTGAATTTGACCACATGCCCATTATCACATATTTGAGAGATGCTTAGTAGATTATGTGCCAGTTCTTTTATGCAAAACGCATTCTCACCTTTGAGCAAATCAATTCCACTTACCATCCCTTGTCCAATTACTTTGGTGGTGGTACCATCTCCATACGTGACTATCCCATTTTGAAGATTTTTATAGTTGAAGAGAAGGGATTTGTCTCCTGTGACATGTCTTGAGCAACCACTGTCAAGGTACCATTTAGTCTTATTGTCTGGTAGATGATCTGAATGTGTAACAAGGCAATTTGTCTTTTCCTTAATCACCCACTTTGTGACAGGAGTTTTACTTGTGGTAGATTTGTTCATCTTATCTGATTTGTCCACATGACTTACGAACTCCTTCATCCTGTCAACTAGCTCAAGTGGTGATGATTGTATATTTCTTTTGTTTAGGTCATAAACTGACTCACAATTTTGTGATGAGCTGGGATATGTCTGACGTTACTACTAGAACCAACAGATTTTTCAAATGGTTGTGCATCATATTCAGTTTTTGTTCTGGCTTTTCCATAACCTAATCCCTTTTTATCCTCTTCACATTTTCCCATGTCTAACAGTTTTTCTAATTTCTCACCACTTTGGGAAAATTTGCAGTTTAGTTTGGTCATTTTTCTGGATTCTTCTAATTCAACTTGAAGTGTATGATTTTCATTTTGAAGAATCATGTTTTTCTCATTTAATGTGTTAATTTGTTTATTTAATCTTTCAAACTCAGATTTAAGAGAAATGCTGATTCTTTCAAGTTTATCATTATCTGAATGATATTGCTGCAAATCATTAATCAGATGAGTATTGATATCTAAGGTTTTTTATAGATCTAGTTGTAGCAATTCCTTTTTGTTCTCAACTATTCCAAGTCTTTTGACAATATTGACACTATGAATGTAAAGTTGATTGTAAGCATCTTGTAATTCATCTTGTTCTCTTTCTTCCTCTTCTTTAATTTTCTCATTGTCAGATGGAAATAATTCAGTAGCTTGATGTTCTTCCTCAGATTCAGTTGGAATGATCGAAGTAGTGGAGACCATAAGTATTTTCAAAGATTTTCGATCTCCATCGCTCCCTGAGTCGCTTGGTTCTGAATTTGACTCCGCCGTATCATCCCACGTGGTGGCCATTGCCTTGCCCTTGGTTTTTCTGTTTGGGCATTCGATAGATAGGTGTCCATACTCCCGATAGGCGTAGCATTGTGGTTCTTTGGTTCTTTTTCCAAATTTGCCTGCAGAAGGTTTGTCATCTACCTTTCTACCTCTAGAGGGACGGCTGCGATTCTTTTGAAAGAATCTTCTGAACCTCTATGCCAGCAAAGCTACTTCCTCATCTTCATCTTCTTATTCACTTTCACTGTCCTCATGTTTTGTTTTCTTAGAAATTTTTAGGACAGTGTTTTTGGATTTTTGGGATTATGTGAAGTGTAGTTCAAAAGTTTGTAGGGAACCTACCAGTTCTTCTACTTTCATTTCATCAATATTTATACACTCCTCAATTGTTGTTACCTTGGGATTAAATCGTTCTGGTAGGGATCTCAAGATTTTCCTATAGATTTTAGATACCGGAACTTTCTCTCCCAATCCACCCATGGAGTTGCAAATGATGTTCAACTTGGTGAAAAACTCCATAAATGTCTCATGCTCCTCCATTCTGAGACTTTCGAATTATGAAGTCAAGAGTTGTAGTTTAGACCTCTTCACAGTACTTGTGCCTTCATGGGTTATTTTCAGTAGATCTCATGCTTCCTTGGATGTCCCACACATACTTATTTGATTGAATATATCTTGAGACATGGCACAATAGATGACATTCATAGCTTTTGCTTTAACAGTTTATTTTTCTTTGTCAAATGCCATCCACATCTCTTTGAATTTGGGTTTTGTAATGGATGTGCCACTTTCAAGTACAATCTGTTCAGATGGTGGCACATATCCACTTTCAACTATCTCCCAGACTTCATGATCCAAAGATCTCAGAAAGTAGTGCATCCTAGCCTTCCAGTATACGTAATTTGAGCATCAAATACTGGAGGCCTAGTGACTGATAAGCCCTCTCCTTTGGCCATATTCCAAATTTCAGTCAAAATCACTCTCTAGACAGTGAAGCCCTTAAAGAGAGACCCGCTCTAATACCAATTGAAATAGCGGTGAAGACCGCTTGAGTTGAAGTCGGAATATGCCAATATCTCTTAGAAGGGGGTGAATAGGACTTTTTTAAAGATTTAAGATTTATTAAAAATTCCTATTACACTAATCCTAATAACACGTACAAATTAGGATTACTCAGAATTAACTCTAATGGCTTTCAAGTCTTGTAGAGGATACAATCACAAACTTCTTAAAAGATAAACAAATTGCAAACAAGATTGTGATGGACATGACTGTGTGTGTATGAGGTGTGATTTCAAACAATCAGATATAAAAGCATATAAGAAAATCACATAAATGAAAGATCATAACAATCTCAAACACAGTCATTTTTATAGTGGTTCGACTACTTATCTACTCCACTTCCGGTTGCCGCACTCAACCCTTGAGTGTACCGGATTTCACTAAGGAGGTTTCCCAAGGTTCACCTCAAACCTAAGGTTTTAAATCAGGTTTACTTTCAACCTTTACAACCTACACTGAGGCTGACTGTTTATGCTCTCACGATCAAGGGTCAACACATCGCATCCACATTTAGGCACATTGGCTAAGGATCTTCCCTAAGACCCTAACAGAGGTTTCACTTAATTCACCTCAAAACCCAAGGTTTTACCCGGTTCACCTCAAATCGAAGGTTTTACTGGTTCACCTTAAACTAGATGTTTATGCTCTCTACAGAACAAGGGTCCACACAACGCACCCACCACGTACACTCCCGTCGGAGGCCTCCTACGAGGACTTCAAAGGGTGAGCAACACTCAAGACCTAATCCTAGAAAGGAATGATCACAAGTGTCCTCTGGACTCTAGATACTTACAGATAAGTTGATGAGTCCTATTTAGCGCAATGACAAAGATCTCCTCCTTGTTGTTGAAGAGTCTTCGGCTCCCTTGATCCGCAACACAAAAGATGTACCAGTACTTGACTTCGGGTTGGGTCAAGGTTAGGACGGAAATCCACTCTCTTAGAAATTTTCTATAAGGAAGATAGAGTGATTCTCGTCATCTATTCATTCAAGGCATCCCAGCTTAATGATATGCTATTAAGATAGTTGCTGGAGAATCCTTGAATGCGGAAGTTCATTTCCCAATCCACTCTATTGAATGTCAATGAATGAGAGTGGATTGGAAGATGAACTCCTGTGAGAGAAAGGGCTTAAGGTAAATGATGTAAGGCTTGACACACATAAAAGCACTCTCTTCTTTCTCTACCTGCAATATGAACAAGTCTCTCTTTATATAGAAAAAAGGTTCTAACGGATATAAAACGGTCACATTTATGATAGAGTTCGATATCATCGAGCAGGGTCGATATCATCGAGCGTATACTCTCGATGGGATTGACTGTCTGCTCAATAACACAAACTCAAATGTCATATGCTTTTGAAACCTTTTGTCAGCTGGTCGATATCATCGAATTTCAAACTCTGATTCCATCGATACTGGGATCGATCTATCGACATTTGAAGCATGAGAGAGACTAGCCATGAAATATTTCAAGTTTTTAGAATATGATCGAGGAACAACCGATGTCATCAGAATTTACATATCGATGATATCGGAGGCCGTGTCGATGGGATCGATAAATCGTATAGATTAACCTATAAGCTCGCTAGACAGTTTGTGTCCAATCTCGATCCAATCAACTAGACCTCGATAACACCGACATATGAATATCGATTTCCTCGAGTGGCCCCCGATCAAAGTTAAAAACAACCTGAAATATTTACTGAAAGAAATGTTCCCCCACTATAGATATGATCGATGGCCTTCCGATATGATCGAGATTTGAGTTCAGAGTGAATCGGGAAAGACATCAATATATCGAAGCACATAGTGATTTTCTTAAAAAAATAGGGGCACCGAAAATCTGTCGATCGATATTATCGAGTCACTTCCGATGGTCTCAATTTTTGAATATCGATAATATCAATGGGTGTATCGATATATCGGTAAATCCTTCCAGATGAGTATGTAGTTGTTGGACACTTTTAGTCCTCTTATCGATAATATCGATCAAGTGTTGAGGACATCGACAGTGCAGGTCGATCATATCGAAATGTGTATCGATACAATCGACAGGGTAAGAAAACTTAGAGATTTTTCTGTTTGATAAAAAGTTTTCTCACCATAAAACCCTAAGACATCTAGCAAGTTTTTAAGGGTTTTATTCACTTGGTGCTTTAGGACATGAGACGTGAGGCTATGATTTACCTATGGAGAGCTTCCACACATCCGGTTGAGGCAAGCGCTTGAATTGTTCTTCCTGTGAGGCTCTGCAGACCGACTGACTCAACACACACGGTAATTGACAAACCAGGGCACTAGAAGGTGCACTTTCATATTCGTGTATGACTATTTATCGATGACCAGATCATTGTGGCTCAGAAGATGAAGGATTGGTGGAAATGAGAAAGCCGGCTATTGACGATGAAGACTCTGAATGGAGAGTTGGTTCAGATGGAGGTTTACGTTATCATGGCCGCCTATGCATCCCAATTCTTCATAACTTATGAAAGGAAGTTCTCGAGGCTGCTCACAACTCGAAGATGGCGATGCATCCTGGTAGTACAAAGATGTACCGAGACATGAAGCGTTCGTACTGGTAGGACAACATGAAGGCCCACATAGCAGATTATGTGTCCCGTTGTCTCATGTGCCAGCAAGTCAAGGCAGAGCATCGCCGACCTCCTGGACTGTTTTATCCCATGCTCACAGCAGAATGAAAATGGGATTTCATTTTTATGGATTTCATTTCAGGATTATTGAAGATGAGAATGGGACGACTCCATTTAGGTGATTATGGACCGGTTGACGAAATCGGCTCATTTCCTCCCAATTAGAGTCTCAAACTCAGCAGACGATTTGGCCAAGCTGTACATCAAGGAGATAGTACGTCTGCATGGAGTTCATATGGAGATCGTATTAGATCGAGACACGCAATTCACATCTATCTTCTAGACTGTATCCAAGAAGCAATGGGTGTGAAACTGAAGTTCAGCACCGCATTTCACCCACAGACTGATGAGCAAACAGAATAGGTGAACCAGGTGTTAGAAGATATGTTGCGTGCATGTGTGCTCGATTTTAAAGACAGTTGGGATGATTATCTTCCCTATACTTAGTTTACCTATAACAACAGTTTTCAAGTGAGTATTAACATGATTCCCTACGAAGCACTGTATGAGCACCCATGTCAAGCACCGTATTGTTGGGCAGAAGTTGGTGAGAGGAGTTTGATTGGCCTAGAGTTAGTGCAGGCGACTTCAGAGAAGATCGACATTATCAAGTGTCGACTTCTAGCAGCATAGAGCAGACAGAAGAGTTATGTCGATACAAGACGGTGACCACTAGAGTTTGAAGTTGGGGACCATGTATTCCTGAAAGTTTTTCCAATGAAAGGAGTTCTTCGGTTTGGAAAGAAAAGGAAACTCATGCCGAGATTCATTGGCCCGTTTCAGATACTAGATCGAGTGGGTGTGGTAGCGCACTGTCTTCCTTTACCCACACCACTTGTCGGCGTCCACAACGTATTTCACGTATCAATGCTAAAGAAATACATTCCTGATCCTTCCCACATTATCAGATGGGAGCAGGTACAGTTGAGTGAAGATGCTACTTATGTACTGCGACCCACACGTATCCTAGACAAGAAGGACCAGGTGCTGTGCGGTAAGGTTATCCAGCTTGTGAAAGTACTATGGACACATCACACTAAAGAAGAGGCTACTTGGAAAACAGAAGCCGAGGTCCATAAGAATTACCTTCAGATTCTCGAGGAGTACGAAAAGGTACTAATTTTGAGGATAAAATTTTTTTTTTAAGGGGGGTAGATTGTAACGTCTCGAAAAAATCTGTATAAAGGCTCGAGTATCACCTTAAACAGAAATCACTAAGGATCAAATTCTATGGAAATTAGACTGAAATTAGTTAAGTACTAAGCTAGATTAATCGGTGAATTATCTTAAACCACTATCTATACGAACTGCAAGACCTAAAACTGTTAGAATCGCTAACCCAACATTGCCTAGAAACCTAGGATCAATCTCAAAACCTAGTTGCTCTAGGGAGAACATTGAAACTCCGTATCAGAACTGGACCGTGCATTGATAATCCAATGACTGCGAAACTATAAGGTTATGACCACCATACTAGGCTTGACAACCATCACGGAAATCGAGTCGAAATAGTATCCAAAAATGCATAACTAAAGCATGGAGCGAAGTGTGTCAGAAACACGAATATCTTTAAAAAATGAACTCAAACCTAAGTGAATTGGTCCATTTGCTTGTGGGCCAAATTTAAGGTTTCAGACCATCAGATCCTGACTCAACTATACCCTTGGATCAGGGAAATTTTCCTGCACCCATTGGCATACTTACGGCCCTGATCGAATGATGACCGTTGAACAGAAACGGGTCTTCCATGATCAATTCACTAATCTGATCGGACCGAAATCTTAACCTGGCATAGATCCATTGTCAGGGAACTTTCTTCAAACCGTATGCGAGCAATAGACCTCCA
Source organism: Magnolia kwangsiensis (assembly GCA_037074715.1). Lineage (NCBI taxonomy): Eukaryota > Viridiplantae > Streptophyta > Magnoliopsida > Magnoliales > Magnoliaceae > Magnolia > Magnolia kwangsiensis. Next base: position 107,174,218 of record CM073573.1, on the reverse strand, counting down.
TGTGAGCTCCGTTAGCCCGAAACAATCACCCTTTGGCTATACCCTAAGTATACCATGGCCCTGGGGCCATTGGGGCCATTTACACCACTTCTAGGCCTATATAAGGGCCTTAACCCACTGCTCTCTCATTTCATACAAATTTCCTCCAAACCCTAGGGGAGAGAAGAGAGAAAAAAAGAAAAAAGTATGAGGAGAAGGGTGAATGTTAGAGAGATCGAGGCGGTGGTTCTCTCGTACAACTACACGCCCTATATCGCCTCTTTGTTACGCTACTCAACTCGTTTCGACTGTGATTTGGGTAAGAAATCATATCTCTAATCTCATTTTAGGAATCCAAATAGAAGAATCTATGATATAGCTAACCTATCTCAATGTATAGGTACCCGTTATTCCGTATTCGGAAAAATAAGATTCAAACTAAGCTCGATACGAGTGTATCAGCGAAAGGTGCGGACTATAAACATTTAGGTTATGGTTTTCAAAGCTTTTAATGTCAGTTAATGATTTATGACTGACTTGATTGCTGTCACATGTGCTTAGAGGCGATGTTTTCCGTGTATTATACACACACACACACACACACCACACACACACACACACATGTGTGTATATATATATATATATATATATATATATATATATATATATATATATATATATATGAACTATATTGAATAAATGCATTCTATGTGTTTGTTGAAATGTTTGAATGAATATGGAATTATGATTTTTTCTTGCCATGATTATTGGTTGAGAATACATGATTGTTATATGTGTAGCAACTCCTTTGTGAAAGGATTTGCTATAATATAGGTTATAACTAATTTATTACATGAATGTTGATATGTGTAGTCTAAGTGTTTGATAAAATATCTGATTTAGAAATTACTTATTGAAATATATTTAATAAGGGCGTTGAGATAGGATTCTGAATTACCGTGTCTATAGTTATAGTTTCTTTCATGTAACCTATCTTACCACTACGTAATTTATGAATAAAGTACATATGTATGATAATATGCTTTATGTTTTATTAAAATGCTCAAGTGAGATTTATGTTGGTATTGTTTGTTAAATGTTATTATGAATATCATATGTATCCACATGTTGTGTTTGAGTTGGTTTAGGACTACTACGTAATCCAAGCAATCAGTAATGATTCTCAAATTAGTGGCTGAACTAGTTTTGCCACAACGGATACGTTCGATGAATCTGAGTCGTGCGGTAATTATTAACAGTGGTTAGGCTACGAGGAGTGCATATGCGCTTCATGTCGATTAATTTAACATGCGCTCGTACCAGTCGAGCTCGTCAAGTAATTCGATTAGCCTAATGTGTGTTTACCATGTATAAACGCTAGTGCTTGAATCTAAGGTACCACTTACTAATGTAAAGCCCTTTTCAAGCTTCGTACCATGATCCGTTGAGACTCATGAGCCGGGCCTGGTGGTATGGGACACCATAGTCAAGTTGTCAGCCTCCGCTGGGGTGAAAAGCTTCTCCGTAGTGACCAATGAGTAATTCAAACTCGTGAGCCGAATACGGTGGTATAGGACAATGTATTCGAGCTGTCGGCCTACACTAAGGTGACGAGCCTTTCCCGTAGTGACCTTGAGTATAAACTAGGCATACGCCGAGGTGACGAGCCTTCCGTAAATACCTAAACTTGCCTATCCACTGTTTTTAAATCAAGGGTGATGTTGCCCTATAACTTGCTTATCGTATGTGATTAACTAGGATTGAAGACCCTATATGGATCATCGTTTGGGTAAATGATATAAAGGGAGATACCTTAGCTTCCTAAACCTGCTAGATTAATAAACCTAATTAAGTGTTGGCTAACACGATCATGCACCGCATTGCATGTGTTTTGGCGAGAAAGTGCACGTGTCCGGAGTGGTGAATGTTGCGATCGTGAGATGATGTCGTTGAGGTAGTGCAGGCGAGAGTATGCATCATTATCGCATACCATCCTTGCATTAATAAGAGTACTTAAGATATGGTTGTTGTATTGCCTTATCACTACTGCTTGAATGAATTGATTACATGTTAACCTTTGCCTTATAGCTCCACTGAGTTGATCACTCACTCCCACTCTGGGACTGTATTTTAAAACACCAACCAGACTCTATTTTACCTGCAGATGATGGCGATGCTTACGAAGCGGAGCCTGACTTCTACGACGATGAGGAAGAGTTCTCCTACATGCAACTTTCTGGCGGGTATATGTAGACCTGGAGTTGCGTCGATGAGATTACAAGGATACAGACTAGTTGGACATTACATTTGGTCATCTTGTATATTTTGGAACAAACATATATATATAAAATGGACCATTCAAGTCTAACAAACATTACATTTGGTCAACTATTGATAACTACCTAGTAACGATCCACACCTTAGATGCTATATAAAATGGACCATCTAAGTCCATAATCATTCAAGTCTAACAAATTCAATCAGAATTTCGATATGAACTTTTCAAATATTTTTCTTTTAAGAAATTGTTGAGTAGCTCGAACATCGTTTGAGTTACTAAGTTTGACTGCTAATCAAAAAATATTTTACAAACGTTCTGAATCATTAATGACTACATAGTAACGATTCACACCTTAAATCCTATATAAACTGGACCATCTAAGTCCATAATCATCCAAGTCCAACAGATTCAATTAGAATTTCAATCTGATCTTTCCAAATATTTTTATTTTAAGAAATCACTTAGTAGCTCAAACATTATTTAAGTTACTTAGTTTGATTGCTAATCAAAAAATATTTTATAAACGTTCTGGGCCATTAATGACTACCTAGTAACGATCCACACATTAGATGTTATATAAACTGGACCATTTAAGTCCATAATCATTCCAGTCCAACGGATTCAATCAGAATTTTAATCTGATCTCTTCAAATATTTTTCTTTTAAGATATTGTTGAGTAGCTTGAACATTGTTTAGGCCACTGAGTTTGATTGCTTGTCAAATTTGTCCAATGACCAAATGTATTAAACAAGTTCTTGAGTAGATCCTTTTATAAGTGTTGCCCACAAAATATTAGAATATTAAAGAGAAGGCTCGTCGAATCTCGAATGTAATTTGTCACTAACCATTTCAATATCTTGAATGTAATTTGTCAGTAACCATATCAATTAAGAAGAGGCAAATTAAGCTTTAATGGAAGTATATTTACAATTAATTTACCCTATGTTAATTTAAATACTTTTATTTTATTTTATCGGATGTACTTTTTTTCAACGTTACCTTCGGCTGACCTTGTTGAGTTGAATGTCATCAATTGGATAGTTACGATTTCTTTATCAGCCGTGTCTCCTGCGTATGCATGTCCACAGTTTAACTTTCACATTGAACGGCTTAGGTATTTGTACATCAAAACCACCGTCAGGATAGTTCACCACCGTCTTGATAGTTTTAAATCAACACTACCCGGATGATTCACCACTGTGTTTCAAAGGGGTGCTAAACTAACATAAGAGTCTTCATTTGAGTCGTCAGTGGACAGAGCATCGGATCTCGAAGCATCGGCACAGTTGTCGTTAGCTACCCTTGTCTCTTCTTGAAAGGAATAGTAGCAATGAAGAGAAGGAGAAAATGTCAGACGAAGAATATCGTTATCATTCCTTGAAACCTCGTAAAAAGGACTTACTAGCAGCAGAAGTAGAAGACAAATATTATTCATTTAACAAAAACGATAAACAAGACAAAGGAGGAGGAGAGGGAGAAGGAACAGGTGCAGATCGTTATCATTCTTTCAAGAATAAGAAGAAGCAGCAACAGCAGCAGAGGAATGAAGACGAGGAAGAAAAAGAAGAAGAAGAAGGCAGTCTGAGCAGCGGTCCTCTCTCCAGCAATTCCCATGTACGTCTCGCTATTTACATAGCTATGGCTCACGCCGGCCTCGCTCTATCCCTCATCCTTCTCTACGGTCTCATCAAACTCCTTGAAGAATACTGGCGGCCCATCCAATGGGCCATTCTCTGCTCAATGCCCCTGCGAGAGCTCCAAACTACCCTCGTCCGCTTCTGGTCCCATCCCCTCCAGCTCGGCCTCTTCGAGACCATCCTAGCCGTCCCCCTTGCTACCATCCGTGCCGCAATCGGATCCGTCATCGACTCCCAGGCCGCTCTTCTCCGTCTTATTCGCCGCCGCCGTCGCAATTTCCCAGCCCGCAGCAAGATCACCTTCCCCAAGCTCATGCAATGGCTTGTCTCCTTCGGCCTCTTTGTCTTCTCCTACGAACGCATCGGCTCTGCATCCTACCCCATCTTCGCCATCCCCGGCTTCATCGCTTACGCTGCTGGTTACGCCCCTGGTGTTGCCTCCACCATCACCGCCATGTCATCCGTCCACCGCGGTGTCGTCCCGGGCCCACGTTCCCCCCCATCCAGGCGTTCTGTCCTCAGCTGGCTCAGCTGCTACATGACCTCTGGCATCCTCAAGCGTCTAAACACGGTGGTGGGGATCGGCCTCATCACCCTCATGATCGTCGGATCTGTGATGGGGCTTGTGTTCTTCTCCTACAAGATCGGGATCGAGGGGAGGGACGCGGTCATATCGCTGAAAACGCACCTGCAGGAGAATAACTATACCGAACGGATCGGCCTCAACCGTTGGATGGACGAGAACCACATTCCTGAGCTGATCGATACATACACCACCAAATTCTACGAGACCATGTCCCAATCTATCGATTCCCTTGCTCTTCAGTACAACGTGACGGAGATCGTCGATGGCTTCCGCAATTACCTTGTAGGGCCGCTGCTACCAGCATCCTCATTCACTTCAAATGTCTGGAGTGGCACCCCAGACGGACAGGAGATACTCCAACACCACCCCTTCTCAGAAAAGCTCCACCATCTCTGGCTTCAGCTCCAGGGAAGGGAATGGAATGTAATCTACTCAGAGATTGCAGGTACCTTCCGGGTATTCCTTTCTGTGATCATGAGAGAGGACTTGGTGGAGAAGATGAGGGGGTTTGCTCTGCAGAGCGTTGATGTCTCGAAGCGGGTCTTCGCCAGCAGCTCCATGGTCCTGGCGGGGAGCGCAAATATTCTTGTCTCAGTAGCTGTATCAATCATCTCAGGCGCTGCGGGGCTGCTGAATTTCATCTCTCAGCTGATGGTTTTCTTCTGGCTTCTGTATTACCTGATTACATCTGAATCAGGGGGAGTCATGGACCATGTCCTGGGGATGCTTCCAGTCTCCAAGTCGACACGCTTTCGCTGTGCAGATGTCCTTGATCATGCTGTGAGCAGCGTCCTGTTGGCGACCGCTAAGGTCACACTCTTTCAAGGCTGTCTCACTTATCTATTGTTCCGTTTCTACCACATACATTTCCTGTACACATCAACATTCCTGGCTTTCATGAGTGCGGTTTTGCCCATAACTCCAACCTGGCTGTCATCGATCCCAGCAGTGGCCCAGCTGGCCATAGAATCGAGATACCTAGAAGCTGTGTTGCTGCCTGCAATCCATCTCATACTTCTGGATTACGGCACAGCAGCCATCCAAGATGATGTACCGGGACAAAGTGCCTACCTCACTGGGCTTAGCATTCTGGGTGGCATTGCATTGTTCCCGTCAGCCTTGGAAGTGAGTGAGTTTGAACTTGGTTATCTTCTTCCATTTCTTTTTCTCTTCCTGCTTCATAAATTTATTTGGCATGTAACATTTACTTCTTTCAAAAGCAGTAAATGTAATATTTGGCATGCAACATCCATGCCAACCAACGACAAACCCAACAAGAATGATACAATTACTAGTTGTTGATTTGTGAAAGAAGAATAGTGCATGGAAAAAGTGGAAATTAACTATGCACTTAAAGATAGGCTTAAGGCACATTAGAATGTTGCTATCTTTAAGGAGATATTTGCACACTACTGATTTTTAAACCGGTATACAAGAGGGTTGCAACACAGCCACCTCCATGATACAATAAGCCTCCCCTTCCAATCTGGAGAAATGTGGGCTTCGGCCTACGAAACTGGAATTCGCACCCTAAACACACTTCTGAAGTGTACACCCCCAACTTAAATGTTTTCTGCAATTTCTATAGAAATATAAGCATCTAATTTAACACTAAAAACAAAAGTATTTGCTAGGAGATTTGAGAGAGGAGTAGAATGGCTAAAGAGAGGGAGATTTGATGAGAGAGGAGTAGAATGTCTAAAGAGAGGATTTTTCTATCTCTAGAGTGGTCCAAGAACCCCTTTTATAGACCCAAAGACCCTCTTTGATGCCCCTTAAGGTGCTTGTTCAGTCATTTTGAATAGACACTTAGTTTCTGGTGGTGCCTCTTGGTGGTCTGATGTACTTATGATTCTGCCACCACACGTATTCACCCCGAACCTGTGTCTACACACCAATAAACATACCACACCATGTCTTCTTCCCAATCTACAAAACGAGCTAAGACACCAGGCTGGGCTAACATGGCCTGAGCCCTAGTGTTGCCTGAAAATTGATTGGCCCTGCATGCCAGGCCCAAGACCATCTCGTGGGCCTGGCTAACAGGTCTATGCCCAGACCATTGCACCCCTAGTCTAGGCAACAATCATCTGACATTGATTGACCCTTGTGATGAGCCTCACATGCCACAAGAATTGTTTGTCCATTCCATAGGATGTAGTTGTTAGTGTAGAGTTCGAAGGAGATATAGAAGGGGACAAAATTAAAAACATAGGTGTGAGCCATGGAAGATATAAAAAAAAGTGAGAACAGTCTTTTATTGGTAATGGATTTATTTATTTTGTAGTAGTAGTAGTAGTTCCGCTGTTCATTTCATTCTCATCGATCATCTCCAATCTGTTATTTGGAATGTCAGGTTACGGGGCAGTGTGTGGAGCTTGAGGAGATGGAGATTGGGTCTTGGGGAGCAATAAGAAAAGGAGACACTAGTTTTGTAAAAGGTAAAAATAAAGAGAGAAAAAGGTAATTGGTTTCTTGAGGGAAGAAAATTTAAGAAGCAAAAGAGGAGTTTTAGAGTTTAGAGGTTTCCTTTTGTTATTGATGTGGACATGGAAAATTGGAGGAACCTGGCTCCGATACACCATGATAGCAGAAACTAAATGTATAAAAAAGAGAGCTAAAGAGTAGATAAATAGAAAGGAGACTATTTCTTGGTTAGTATAAATGCATGAGAGTGGCATCTATAGACGTTTTAACCAAGGTATTCAAAATCGGTTACGTAAAGGCCGTTATGTAACGGTAACGGTCATAACCGTTACCCATTACGGGGTTGAAACGGCCATGACGGCCGTTACAGAAAAAACAGGCCATAAAAGCCCTGTAACAGCCCCGTAACGGTCTTGTAACGGTTTATATATATATATATATATATATATATATATATATATATATATATATATATATATATATATATATATATATATATATAATTTAAAAAGGATTGTAACAGCTGTTACGGCCTGTATCATAATGGTAACGGTGGTGACCATTACGGCCACCGTTACTGTTTTGGAACACCTTGAGTCTTAACTTTATCCGTGTGATTTTTTAAATATCTAGGACTTACAATTCTCTTGAAAATTTTTTTATTGGTCTCATGACTAACTTCCAATCTATAGTATTACAAGAATGCCTTTATCCACGGTCATCCACGAATAGAATTACCAGAACCAAAATAAAAACTTATGCCTTCTCTATAAATTTATTAGTGAAAAACTTACAAAAGCCACACCAATCGTGGGACAATCGCCCCTTCTGTCTTTTCTCATATGCGGATGGCCCACATGAATATGGACACTCGCGGCAACCCTCCTGCATCAACCATTGCTTGCTGTGATGTTGGTATGTTATTGAAGTTGTTGCTCTCTATTGTTGGATACTGAAGTCTTAGGTGTCATCTACTGACTTTTAGTTGTCTTCTACTGTTGTCCTATGCATATGTGTTATTTTACAGGGAGCAATCATGGGTCCTTTGCTGTTGACAGTCATGATCGCCATGAAAAATTTATATGCAGAATTTGTACTTGCGTCTGCTAAGGAAGCTGCTCGGTGATACTCTTGTGAATGGACAATTTATGGTACTTGTATTTAATAGTGATATTTAGCTGCCAAAGTGATTGTTATTATTGTTATTGTTATTTATTTTTTAACTTGCATTTGGTTCTATATAAAGTTGCCATGTTCATTTAAAGTAACATCATCGGATGACTCCCCTGTTAGTACATATTTGCTGACTATGGTCATCTGTTCTGAATAACATTCATTATTTTACAACTTAGCTTTAATATTCAGTGAATCAGTGAGAGCTACCGGGGATGTTTTGGGAGCAACTTGAGCGTTTGACAATCTCCTTTGTTGGACTGGGAAAGCTAGCATTGGAAAAGAATACGCAAATGGCGATTAAAGTCATTGTTGCTTGTGTCCTCAGCAAGCCCCCACAACCCCAACCCCCCCCCCCCCCCTCTTAAAACAACACCTGATATGATGCATGCCCACCACTAAAATGCGCCATGTACTTGATCTGGTTAGCATCTTCTTTTCCTTTTTCTCTTTTGCCTGGCTTCATTCCTCATTCAATGTTAGATTCATGGACTTTGATGATCTTTATGCACAGGATATGCACAGTATCTACCCTGGACTTTGTAGGTGTAACTGACAATTGTTTCTAGGAGGTGATTATAGTTTGACTAATTGCAACTATGGAGAACAGAATTCTGTTTGAATTTTTGGGGTTATAAAATGCACTTTTTGAGTACCCATTAAATCATCCTTAGGAATACAAAATCTCTCTTAAAACATAGTGGTAATTGGCAATTACCAATCCAGCAACTGAACTCTTCCATTCTTCAATTATTCTGAACTCTTTCATTCTTCAATTATTTGAAGATAAGTATCAGAGCTATGATACCAACTCTATTGTCAATCTATGTGTGCATGTCGTTTCCTTGATCAGGGATCATTATTCATCGATATCACCATGAGATCTCTGCCATTTTTGTGATCAAACACTCTCCATCTTTGGTCTTGTTACGACTGTTGTCTCTTTCTTGCTGACTCCGCAAGTATTCTGCAATGCAAGAAGAGGAGGAAGAGATGTTGGAGAGAAAAAAAGTTCTCATGCCCCTAAATCTGAAACCATGATTAAGGCTAACCCTAGCCTCAAGTTTAGAATCGTGACTTGGGTTAAGGTACAAAGTAAACATTTACCATACAATTCACATCCAAACCATACAAATAAAAGCAAACTACTAAACTTTATTTAAGTTAACTATGAATACGTAAACCATCCATTGAACATCTCAAATATCCAAGACAAAATAAAATAAAAGTAAAACAAATCTAATAATGTTCTATCCCAAAATCCATCTTAAGTAAATGATCCATGCTATAGGTCTTGTCCGGCCAACTACGAAGGATCCCGACCTTAATATGTGGTTTTTCCATCAATGAATGGGATGAGCAGAATTTCCCAGTAAATGGTTTTGAATACAAGAAATAGAAAAAGTTTTCCAAATATAGAGATTTAAAGAAAAATATTTGAAAATGGATGTAATATGCATGAATTTTCCACAACTTAAAAAGTACGGTTTATCAATGTAACACCAGGACTAATTCGTTTCCAATTGGTATAATCTCACTCATCACTTAAGTCACTTGGCATCATTCATCACTCAATTTCACTCACCACCAGTTGAATAGAAAGGTGCCACACTGAATTCCACAAAAGAGTCATTAACTCACAGGGATTCAATCTCGATGGATACTCAATCCTTACATTTAGAATTCATTAACTCATAAACTTCACATTCACTCTTGAAATAACCTCACCACCACTAATCGAAATCTCTCATAAATATATCCTCCCCATCACTCATAAATCAAACCTTACCATCTCTCATACAAGCCACTCATAACTTCACCATCACTCATGAAAATCACTCTCATAATAGCCTTACAACCACATGTGTAATTCTCGCCATCACTCATATGGTTCACTCTTTTTGGTGTTATAGGAATGAATGGATGCAACTTTCTAAAAATAACTTGTTTTCTCATAACTATCCAGATATAGAATATTTTGCTGTTACCTTCCAAATATAGCACTCTCCAATAAAAAAAAAGGCACATTTCATAATTACTTTCCAAATATATAAACTTTTAAAAAATGGCACATTTTCACAATAACTTTTCAAATATAGAAACTTTCCAAAAATAGAAGCTTACAAATTAAGTCATAAAAATATAAATATCTTGGATTTAGAGCCACTGATCAAAATATTCCCACATACATACAGACGCCCATTAGGATCCTTTGCGAACACTTCCCATTTAGTTTCCTTTTTAAGCTCATTTTTTATTTTTATTTTTTTAAAATCAGATGACTTAAAGAGTTCTTATCAACTCGATCTTGGCTCTTCATGCTAATTTAGAAAACTTGCCATAAATATACCTTCCTAATTAGGATTTCTTCCTAAGTTACTTCTATACGTAAAATATCCTCAGGTTTGCCCTACAAGTCTTCTAACCTAATCTAGACTCACTTAAATGCATCAACAGTCCATAGCGTGACCCTAATGGTGATCTATCTTAAATTGCATTTTAATTTAGTTACACATAAGCAACGCTCATACCTTAGGTTCACTTAGATTTCTAATTTCCAAGGGTCAAGATTATCCTCACAGGGGTCCAAACCCACAAAAGTTCATTCTTGGGTCCTAGGTCCAATGCCTTGGACCATTAGCGAGATTTTGTTCAATGTGGCCCAAAATCATGATGCCTTGGTTAAATTGTGTCACTTACACGAAAATCCTTATTAAGTCTCATATATTCTTCCCAAGTCCACCAAAAGCTCAATATTGTAATCCTAGGCCCAAAAATGGCAAATTATACCCAAAAGACCAATTATTGTAAAATATGGAAAATTTTCCAAAATTTTCATGTAAACATACTAAAGATACATGGTTGTGATTGTGGGAATATTGGTCAACCTCAATTAGTCCATAAATTCCCTTAGGCTCACTATCAAAATAGGCCCAAAATATACCTTTACAGTGTAGCGGGCTTGATGTAGGCCCACCAGGCTTTATCATGGTTTCTATTGCTGATTTATCACTTTTTACTTATTTTCATATATCTCCCACCTAATGAGCTCACCCTAAAGTCCCATGATAACGACAATTCTACTAAGTTACCCTTACAATGGCTTGTTTTTGCCAAAAGTCCAAAAATACGGCCCAAAATTGTAAATCCATGGGCTTTTCAGGGATAGCATTAGGCCCATAAAAGGTTTTCCAGAAACTTTGTAAGTCAGGCCCAAAAATCATGTTCACGTCACTTGGGCCAACTCACTGTTCTACATGAGTGGTTTCGATGGGTTTCCACTTCTATGATCCGAAATTGTACTTTTGGGCCCTCATGCTGGTCTGCTTATTGACCATGACTAGGGGTGTACACGAGCCGAGCTAGCTCGGTTAGCTCGCTCGACTCGACTTGAAAAAGCTCAATTTGACTCGGTTCGAAGCTGAGTTTGAGGCAAGTAGAGCTGATTTTTCGAGCTCGAAAATGAGTTCGAGCAAGCCCCAGCTCAACTTGACTTAGATCGAATCCAGCTTGAATCGAACTTGGATTGAACCATTTCAGTGACTAGGTTACTTTGCCATTGATGTTGCTCACCAAGTGTTTGATAAAATGACTCAATGAAGTGTGGCTGATGGCAAGGAAGGTATGTACATGCAACAAATACTTTTTTTTTTTTTTTTTCCTTTAGTTTGTCTTAGTTTTTATGTTGCTTAGAAGGTGTTTGATAAAATACCTGTAAAACCATTGCTTTTGTTTCACATAGAGAGGGATTTTGAAGGTGTAGTCCATATGTTTGTGAAAATGCTGCAATGGCGAACTTGGCTTGATCTTGGCTCAAATTGACCTAAGCTGCTGACCGAACCGAGCCGAGCTGGCCAGTCAGGCTCGAGAACTGAGCCGAGCTGAGTTCTAGCTGAGGTCAGCTAGTAGCTGGGCCGAGTCGAGCTGAGGCCAACTCAACTTGGTTCGACTCGATGTACACCCCTAACCATGACGGTGAAATGATTAGGATGCCAAACAGATCCCGCATCAGCCCCATAACGCCTATGGACCCGATTTTGAGCAAGGATAGAGAAGCATTGGCGTATACACAAGATCATGACCATAATTCTGAAATTTTTATATAGAGGAACTTGGACCGCTGATTTTGGTCAATATGAGGGGTCCGTAATGGGCCCCATGTCCCCCAAATCCTAAGACCAAAGGCCCTTTTCTTTAAAAAAAAATGGCTACAAATCAGGAACCAAACCGGACTTGAATCGGATCTAAAACTGGTCCCAAAATGGAACCGTGTGGACGTCCACACGCTGTCCATTATGGGCAGCGTGGGACCCCCTGACGGTCCATTCTAGGACCGTTTCCATTGTTCTAAAAATAAAGATGGTGGGCCCCACATTCAGCTCCCAACATATCCCAAAAATCTCAATTTATCAAAAACAATAAAAGTACAAGTCATTCAATAAGATGTGAGGCCGATTGCAGCAGCTTTGAGTGGCCACCGTGATGTATGGGTGTTATCCAAACTGTCCATTTGTTTCCTATCATTTTAGGGTATAAATCGAAAATTGAGGCAGATCCAAGGCTTAAGTGGACTACACAATGGGGATTAAACTCTTACCGTTGAAAACTTCTTGGGGGCCTTGGATGGAGCTGATATTTTTGTTCTCTTAATCCAGGTCTATGTAACTTTGTGAATAGGTTGGATGGCAAATAAACATTACGGTGGGCCCTGGAAAAGTTTCATCGGTGAAAATCATTATCACCGCTGCTTCCTGTGGTGTGGCTCACTTGAGCTTGTATCTGCCTCATTTTTGGGTTTAAACTCTAAAATGATAGGAAAAAAAATGGATGGACGGTGTGGATAAGACCCATACATCACGGTGTCTGCTTAAAGCTGCTGCCCGTTCCCAGCTGGAGACGCGCGGGGGTAGAACGCAACCCGGCTGGCCAGAATTCATGGTCCCATGGGCCTTAAACGACCAATGCAAAGGGACCCAAACCGGCCCTATTATTATTATTTTTTTGTTAGCTTGTTAGTAACCGGCCCTATTTAAAAGTGAAAACCGGTCCCATAGTGGGAACGTGTTTAGCCTCTACACGCTGTCCACTATGGACAGCGTGGGGCCCACTCACCGTCCATTTTGGGACCGAGATCCCTGGCCTCATCTCATGCAAAAACAAGTGGGTCCCACGAAGGTTCCCATATGGCCCACCATTCCAAGCACTAGCTTGGTAAGTTTTGATCGTAGCGGTTCAAAACTATGAATCTTTGCAAAAGTTGATCACTTGGGCCAAAACTCCCATCCAAACGTTGCCAATGGCTTGGATCTAACCATAAACAATTCAAAATACGTGTATGTAAAGATTAGCTCCTAGGATCATCTCTTGAGAGAAAAGAAAACAAAGATACTAATAGAGTTTAAAACAAAACAAAATAAGAGACAAGATTATGCTTGATTTGATGGTTGGGATGTCTTGAGAATGCCGGGCCCCACACAAAGGATGGAGTTGATTGGTCCCACGTCCAACTCTCTCACATCTCATCTCTCTTTCTATTCTATTTCCTCTTTTTGAATGGAGAATACAAATCAATCAATATATTCTCTAAGTAATAAGTCATTAAGAAAGTTCCTCTTTTTGGATGGAGAATACAAATTAATTGATATATTCTCTGAAGTAGAGAAGTCATTAAGAAAAAAAATTTCCTTTTAGGACTTAAACACTTACCTCTTCAATAGCCACACTAGCTATTAACCACACACCGAAAGGCATGGATGCAATATAAATTCAACAATTAAAAACTTTATTCCCCAGGTTTCATAACTTCACTAAACTTCACATTATTCCATCTACTTTTAGTTTAGTGGGTGATAACGCATAAATATTACATATTTATTCTCTCAATTGTATTAGTTTTGGTTGTATTTAGGTGCTTAATTGATTCACTAACATATATTTTTTACATGCGAGATAATTTAGTAAATCGAAGATGAATACATGCCTAAAAAGGAAATAAAGCTTAAAAGAAAAAAGATAATGAAGAATTGGAGATTTGGAAGATATTATTGAAGATTTTAAGTGCCAAATATACAAGAAAATCAAGTACAAATGTAACACCCCGTGTTTTCAAGATGCAAATATATAACCCGTTTCCCAAAAACCCGACTATTACTTATAAAATCTAGTGTAAATTTGAACTGTTTATCATTAATCAGAGTTAACAACAACAAAGCTAGATTAAACCATGCATTATATAAAAACATTCTGATCATTACAAAATTTCAAATGTAGTGCCCATACAAGACTTCTACAATCTCAAATACAAAGTTCATTAATAACAAAAACCAGAAACCTATCCTGTAATGGTGGAACTCAATATGGGCTGCAAGGACCCCGCTTAGTTCCCCAGATAACCGATTTGCTCTAGCGACCCAGTAAACGTTATCGACTGGCTCTACACCTGCATCAACTGTTATGGTTTGATAGTGTCAATGGCTATCACAATGAGGAACATCTTCTAAGAATTGCACACTCATCATTTATACTCAATATAGAACACCAGTCATAAATTTAGATATATTAAACATGACAATTTATAATTATGAACATGCCTATAAAAATTAAGTCAATCAACACAATCTCATCATAAGCAAGATATAATAGCAGTTGCAATGCAAGGAAACATGTCTAGATACCCAACTAATCCACCATACGACTTTCTATTGCACTAGAAAGTCACATTATACATGAACTCTGCAAGATGGCTAGAAAATCGATAAGTGAACTTCTGCTCCACCCAAAAATCATAGTACAAGTGAAATTCATGAGGTGAATAGAAAATCAACCTTCAAAACTCTTCTTCATCTAGAAATCATGCGTACATGAACTCCGCAAGATGGCTAAAAAATCGATAAGTGAACTTCTAATTTATTTTCCCCTACATCTCAGTTGGATGGTAGATCTTTAATCTCATAGTTGCTCCACCATCTGATTGTTGGATTTAGGCCAGAGTGTGAATATTCACATAAATCGGGATTGTATTTATACTAAGTTAGGTTTTCATGGTAACACCCGAGTATAGAAAAATACGGAGTGTTACAACAAATGATGGAAAAAAGACTGAAAAATCAGATAGTCCAATAACAGAAATAACAAACTTTCACTTAAGGTTGGTTTGGTTCGACCGAAAGTTCCCAGAATAGTCTAGTGAGAAATTGTGATTTTCAGAGTTAATTTGGCTCGACTATTAAGATTGACCGAATCCATGTTCAACCCCACCAAAGGATGGTTCAGTGTAACCTGAGGGAGATAGATACTTTAGAAGAATATTAAAGAATTTTGGTTGCAACCGAAAGACTAATTCAGTGGGATCGAAGTGATGTTTAGTGCGGCTGAATGGTATTGTTGGTGTGACCGAAGTGTAATAAAGTGCGAAATTTTGAAGTTAGTTCAAAATTGATGTGAATTTTTCCTATATTAAAGGGATGGAGCTTCTACGAGGCCGTCGTTCTTCTTCAATCTTTTAGTTCTAGTTTATCATTTTTATTTTTCTTCATTTCTAAGATGTTAGTCATACTAGGCTAATTTCTTAGGTAAGGCTAAGGGATGGAGCTTGTAATTAATTATAATATTTAGTTTATTTGATTCAATAATAATGTTTTGAATGATGATAGTACTCGAAAGACTTTGAGTTGTTAATTTTTAAATTTGTTGTGAACTATGGTTATAATGGATGCTTTAATTTAACAATTGCTTAGTATGAATTAGAGAAGGAATCGATTTGTATCATTGATTGATCTATTGTCACCTAAGGTTTCTTTAGACACTCTTGATTCCATGCAATTAATATCTGAATGATTCATGAGAGAATCATTCAATTGAAATCATATATTATTGGTGTTTATAATTGGTTTAATAGAATTATCTTTCGATTGAATATGATAGGACTTTCGATTCCAATTGAATTATAAATTGAATTAGTGAATGAGATATCGTGATTGTTATGAGTGGATTTCTGAAACCTTAATCTTTTATTTTTATTGTTTTCAAACTCTTTTTTTTTGTACTTCTCTAGATTTTAAACAACTGTTTAACTTTAAATTAGTTTTAAGTTGTGTTTTCCATTTCCTGAGGATTTAACCTCTCACCGAGTTACACTTGGAGTTATCAACCATTGGGTTCGATCAAGTTTCTGGTGCTATTGTTGGGGAGTGGTATGAAGTTTGATTACTGTTTTATATTAGGATGTTTTTATTTTATTTTATTTTTTATATGATTTCTCTAACGTAGGAATTTTTTGTAAGTTTTCTAATTTCAGAATTTTTTAAGGATTTGTTTTCTTTTTTTAAGAGTTTCTAACATTATTAACATCAGTTACTTGTCTTTGTTTTTAGGATCTTCAAGTCTATTTCTTTCTGACTGATAACATCCTTCCTTACTCCCTCTACTTGCTTCCTTAATTATTGTAGATTTTTTATTTTGTTATAAGACTTAGGGTTAGAATTAAGGTTTTCTATGGTTCATGCCCAAGTGGTAAGGGATCATACACTGAGACTTCTAAGTGAAGGAGGTTTGGTCGACGGCCTCCCAATCCATCGACGAGTTAGAAAACATCTGAACACTCTTAAAATATTTTCTGAAAACATGGTCGAAACTGAACAAAACTTTGGTGAGATTCCTGAGTAGAACACACCACCGGTTAGGACAGTGCGTGATGAGAATGAGGTATACTAAGTTCCATTGGTTTGGACATTAAGTGATTATTTACAACCAGTGAGAACAAGTATACCTTCTTGCATGATTTTTCCAACCAATGCAGGAAATATGGACTTTAAACCAAGAGTTATTCAGTTACTCCATAAATTCCATGGACTTGATGTTGAAAGTTTATACTTGCACCTAAAA
Organism: Magnolia kwangsiensis; assembly: GCA_037074715.1. Lineage (NCBI taxonomy): Eukaryota > Viridiplantae > Streptophyta > Magnoliopsida > Magnoliales > Magnoliaceae > Magnolia > Magnolia kwangsiensis. The sequence goes on along the minus strand of CM073573.1, from coordinate 107,157,251 downwards.
GGATTTAAAGATATTATCACGACCGTAAACTTTAACAACGTTCCTACTGATGTAATTAGACTGAAATTATTTCCATTCTCTCTCAAGGAAAAGGCCAAGTCATGGATTGTCACATGGGTTGAGATGACCCAGGAGTTTCTTAAAAAGTTATTCCCGATTCATTGAATCAACACTCTTAAGCGTGACACTATGAAATTCTCCCAAAAGAAGATGTAACTTTTTTCTAATGTTGGGAATACTTTAAGAACTTACTTCTCGCTTGCCCACACCATGGCTACGAGATTTTCTGGTGATTAGTTTTTTATATGATGGACTATGCTTAAGCATGCGCCAATTCGTAGAGATAATATATAATAGTGAATTTGTGAACAAGGATCCAAAAGATGCATGTGATTACTTTGACATACTAAGTAAAAATGCCCAATCATGGAACACATCCAACCAAGCTAGCAATCACAAGGTAGTGCCAAGAGAGAAGGAAATACATGTGCTCAAAGAGGAGGATAAGGTTAGTGCAAGGTTAACAAATCTCATAAGGAAAATTGTAGCCATGAAACTTAGGAAGGAAGTGATCCAACCCATTGAGGTCGTTGAAACCATACGTGGTATTTGTGAGAGCGATGCTCACCTAATTAAAGATTGTCTTACAATCCCAGCTTTTCAGGAGGTGTTGTATGCTCAAGTGAATGCTATGAAAGTGTATCAATGCCCCTTTAGTGCATCCAATTCTAAAACGTACATACTTGATTGATAGAATCATCCAAATCTCAGTTGAAGGAATGGACCAACTGCGAATGCACCTAATAATCCCTAAGGGCCATCTACTAGACCCCTATTTAAGAGAAACCTTGAGGATACATTGAATGCATTCATGTAAGGGCAAATGTAATGCAATGATAACATGATGTAAGCCATTAATGAACATAAAACTTCGTTTGCAAGGATTGAGACACATCAAGTGCTAGGAAAAAATGGACCTTTCTGGCCCTTCCTTAGCCTAACCCCATGGGACAATTCGAGATAAATGATCTAAATCCTTCAACTTAACATGTAAAACATGTTAAATCTACCACCACCCTAAAATGTGGTGAAGAGATTAACAAAGAGATTCATGAGAAATTTGAGAAACCTAAGGAATCCAGTTATTCGAAGGGTGATGATGAATTTAGCAAAGCTCCACATGACAAAGAGCCAAATCATGAGCCTAAGCCCATGGCCCCATTTCCCCAACATCTTGCCCCTATTAAAACAGCCAAGTGAAAATCAGGATATTTTAGAGATTTTTCAACAAGTCAAAATCAACACTCCCTTGTTGGATACAATTAGAGAGTTCGTATCTCATGCCAAGTTTTTAAAGGATCTAAGTATGATAAAGTGTAAGATGAATATACATAAGAAATCCTTCTTGACGGAACATGTGAGTGCAATTATTTATCACAACACTCCCCAAAATACAAGGATCTCGAAAGTGAAAAGTCCTAGGATCTCATGTATAATAGGAAACTTCTTGGTTGAAAAAACTGAAATTATGCGTGATGGGATGCCATAACTAAATGTGCAGAAGCATATAAAAGCTAAGGATGAAGGCTATGTTCGGGGACTAAATAAAATTTTAGCCAATTAAATACAATTGCCTACTTAAACTAATATACAAATTAAACTAAGGAAATTAACTCTAAGGCTTCCAAACCATTAAAGGGTCCAATCACATAGATTACAAAGAATGTGGCAATAACCAATTAGTTTATAAACATGATAATGCACATGGAAATGTGCTACCTATCAACTCCTAACATTCATTTAATCATGCATACATATAATTATACATTCAATCATATAAGCATAATTAAACAAGTGCTTAAAAACAATCTCAAATACAAGCATGTATAGTGGTTCGGTTTCCCCACTTCACTCTTGATGGATGCACTTAACCCATGAGTGTACCATATTTCACTATTAGAAGTTTTAAATCAGGTTCACCTCTAACCTTTATAATCTTGCACAAGAACCGGCTCTTGTAAAAGACTATGTAGTTTTTTATAAGCTCGCCATGAATCTTGGTCTTATGCAAGAACCTGCAAGCATATAATTCCATTAGAGGCTCCCATAAGATACTTGAGTTGTTTTCTATCGGCTAACTAACAACCATGATCCTAGTTCAAGGATTTATGTTTAGTCTCGCCAGAGGCTCGCATGAAGACTAATATGTACACGCCTATGTCTGGTGAATTTGGCTCTACACAAGAGCCTAGGTACTACACATGAATCTATCGAGTTTGGGTCACAAACTCTTTCCCTCAATCCTACACAAGGAAAGAGAGTATGGAATCACTAAATGATGAAAGTGCACCTACTAAGTGCCCTGGTTTGTCAATTACGTTGTAAGTTGAGTCAGTCGGACAACAACGCCTGACAGGAAGATCAAGTCAAGTATCTTCCTCAACTGGATGTGTGGAAGCTCGCCATAGGTAAATCATAGTCTCACATCTCATGTCCCAAAACACCAGGTGATCAAAATCCTTAAAAAGAACTAGAACATCTTAGAATTTTTGTGTAAGAAAACTTTTTATCAAATAGGAAAATCTTTAAGTTTTTCTTACACTGTCGATTATATCGATTCCCCTTTCGATATAATCGACTAGCTCTGTCGATGTCCTCGGCATCTCAATCGATACAATTGAGTGAGAACAAAAAGCGTCCAGCAATCAAACAATCATCTGGACGATTTATCGATATATCGACTTGTGAGTCGATATCATCGATATTCGAATATCGATCATATCTGAAGCGGATCGATAATATCGACAGATTATTTTCCGGTGCCCCTGTTTTTCTAAAGAAAACTAACATAAGATTCGATATATCGATGACTGTCCGATTCAATCTGAACTCAAAAATCGATCATATCGGAAGTCAGTCAATCATATCGAATATGAGCGCATGTTTTCTCCAACATAAATTTTAGGTTGTTTTTAATATTGATCGGGGTGCCAGTCGATAAATCGATATTCATATGTCGATCATATCAAGACCTTGTCGATTGAATTGAAATCGGACATAAACTGTCCAGCAAGCTTATAAGTAAATCTATACGATTTATCGATCCCATCGACATGGTCTCCGATATCATCAATATACAAATTTTGATGACATCGACTGTTCTCCGATCATATCTGTAGAACCTGAAATTTTTCAAGGCTTCTCTCTTATTTTCACCTGTCGATAGATCGATCCATCTCTCGATAGAATCAGAGTTCGAAATTCGATAATATCAATGTGTGTATCGATCCCATCGACCAGTTGGCGAAAGGTTTCCAAAAGCGAAATGACATTTGAGTTTGTATCATCGAGTGGTATGTCGATACAATCGAGAGTATACGCTCGATCATATCAATGATTGCTTGATGATATCGAACTCTGTCATAAATATGACCGTTTATATCCGTTGGAACCTTTTGCCTATAAATAGAGAGATTAGTCTTTATTACTGTGAGAGAAAGTAGAGAGTGCTTTTGAGTGTTTTAAACTTCATATCCTTTATCCTAAGCCCTTTCTCTCAGGAAGTTCATCCTCCAATCCACCCTCATCATTAATATTTCATAGAGTGGATTGGAGAATAAACTTCCGCATTCAAGGATCCTCCAGCTACTACTTTAATGGCAAATCAATAAGTTGGGATGCCTTGAATGCATAGATTATTGGAACCACTCTATCTTCCTTATAGGAAAATCTTCAGAGAGTGGAACTCCATCATAACCTTGACCCAACCTAAACCTAGTATAGGTACATCTTTGTGTTGCGGATCAAGGAAGCTGAAGACTCTTCATCAACAAGAAGGAGATCTTCATCACTGAGCTAAAAGGGACTCATCAACTTATCTGTAAGTACTTAGAGTCCAAAGGACATTTATGATCATTCCTTTTTAGGATTGGGTCGTAGGTGTTGCTCACCATTTGAAGTCCTCAAAGGAGGCCTCCGACGGGAGTGTACGTGCGTGGGTGCGTTGTGTGAACCCTTGCTCTGTGGAGAGCATAAACATTTGGGTGCGTTGTGTGGACCCTTGCTCTGTATGAGCATAAACATCCGGCTGCGTTGTGTGGACCCTTGCTCTGTGTGGGCATAAACATCCGGGTACGTTATATGGACCCTTGCTCTGTATGGGGCATAAATATCTGGTTAGGAGTGCACCAACAAAACTCCAGGATTTGAGGTGAACCGAGTAGAAACCTCTGTAAAGGTTGAAGGTGAACCTGATTTAAAACCTTAGGTTTGAGGTGAACCATGGGAAACCTCCTTAGTGAAATTCGGTCACTCAAGGGTTGAGTGTGGAAGCCGGTAGTGGAGTAGACAAGTAGTCGAACCATTATAAAACGACTGTGTTTGAGATTGATATTGTCTTTCATTTATGTGATTGCTTTATATGCCTTTATATATGATTATCTGAAATCACATCTTGTGCACACACAGTCATATCCATCACAATCTGATTCATAAAGTTTTTTTTTATTATTACAAGTAATTTGTGATTGGATCCTCTATCAGGCTTGGAAGCCAATAGAGTTAATTTTTGAGTAATCCTAATCTATACTCTGTGATAGGATTAGTGTGATAGGATTGAAATACAACTTATAAATCTTTAAAAAGTCCTATTCATCCCCCTCTAGGACATATTGACATATTCCTACTTCAACTCAAGCGGTCTTCCCTGCTATTTCAAATGACACTTATTGAATTAAGTCCCGTTAATGCGTCGTTCTTGAGTTGCTCTTTCAAAGCTCTCCCTTGAATCCGCTCCTCAATTGTTTCCCCAATCATGATGCCACTGTGTTGCTAATCCTTCAGCTCCAAGATCAAACACCTTATATGTGATGCTCCAATGCAGTGACCAAGGTGATAGGCGGTTGGGTAGAATCTCCTACTGTCACGCATCGGACTCGGAAACTGGGCTCACAAAATTCTCGACGCCAAATCCGGCGCCGACAACCTCCATAATACCAATTCTCAGCTCGTAGCACCTGTCACACTCCAAACTCAGAAAATGGGCTCATAAAATTCCTGATCGCCGAATCTGGTGTCGACAGCCTCCGTAGTGCCCCATTCTCAACTCCCGATGCCCATACGCCAGATTCCGATCCTGGGATCCTACAAGGAGAATTTTTTAACATACATTTATCTTGTAAGAAGAATAACTACAAGTTTACCTAAATCACAAAGATAACATCATCATCACATATCCATTAATATAAATAGTTGAATACAATACTGAAAGGAAAATACATACATTGATAATCAAGCTACAGAAGACAGCTGCATGCTCCAAGCTCAACACTGCTGTGACCTAACGCCACCTACACATATCTATCGTGCATAAGCTTATAAAAAGCTTAGAAGGTGGTGTGAGTGTGTGCACAAGGTAAGTGCTAAGTATGCAATATCAGAGCAATGCAAAAATATGCTAGTAAGTTAAATATCATATACTGAGGATGCAATGTAATATGCCAATCCTGACGAGTCCACGAATACCTAGAGGCGGGCATCGAGCCGAGTCGAGTCCAGGTGGGCCTAGCTCGGCTTAGCTTGTCCATGATGTACTTAAGTTCAAGCTCGACCTCGAGCTCGGCCTCAAGCTCAACATTGAAGCTTGGCTTGTTTGCCAAAGTTGTCGAGTCAAGTTCGAGTTTACCTCGAGTCGAGCTCGAGCTTGTTAGATGAGAGAGACTATAGGGTTTGTTTTTTATTTTTTTATTTTTAAGTTTAAACTTAAAACTTATATTAATATAATATATATATATATATATATATATATATATATATATATATATATATATATATAAATATTTAATATATTTATTAATCGAGCCGAGTCGAGCTCAAGTTCGAGCTTCGAGTCAAGTTCGAGTCGAGTCGAGTTGAAATGCCCCTTGGTCGAACTTGGCTTGAACTCAACTCGAGCTTCAAATAATTAGCTTGGCTCGGCTTGAATCAACCATTTAAGCCGAGTCAATCCGAGCTGATTCGAGCCGAGTCGAGCGAGTTTTTCGAGCTAGCTTGACTCGTGAACAGCCCTATGAATACCGTCAGCCGTATCTAAGCCATATAAATGCAGAAACATAGCAACCCAGAATGTCATATGCTGCGGATGTAATGCAATATGTGGTATAAATGAAATGACTAAACTAGAGTGTGAAATCGGGATGATAGTACGTAGTATCGCAGGCTATGAGATCCATCACAAAAGACTTCTATCCAAACTATTCCCATAACTAAATTTAGATAGATGAACTTAATGTGATAAACTCCTGATTTAAGGTTGGTCGTGCACCTCAACCGAAATCCTGACTATTGCGAAGGTACACAACAATGACTTGGTTGCGCACCATCAGCTCGAGTGGACAGTGAATGAATGAATGAATGAGTATGCAACTCCTGCTCAATAAGTCCACATATCAGTACCGTACATCTCTAGGATCATCACTAGGGTCTAGTACATTTCGTATTAGCTGCCGCCTCCCTAACCTCACAGCCATGCAAGTGGAAAAGGCCCCACTACTCGCCTGCCAGCTATATACCAATGCCTACTCGACTCGTCGATAGCGGACCCATTTGAGAGCTAGTTAAACTCAGCCTAGTTTACAGTCCCCTTACTCGGGCAGGTAAAGGCCACACCCCATTCCAACCGACCACCACACAGTGGGAGACGTCGCCTACTGGTATTCGGCACCTATACGCTCATATATCCATTCGGTCTAGACATTGGAGTCTCCTCCGGTACCAGAGAATTCTGGGACTCTCGCTCAAGGACATCCTATGTGCCCATAGTGTTAGAATCAAATATTTTTAGTGTCTCATCTGGCCATCCACGATATGCCTGTGAAGGCCATAACGTAGATATCGCTAGGGCGTACAATGGTCATATCATAAAATGGGAGATGCATGAGTCATACCATCCAGTCATGTATCAAATCTGCGCATATCGCGTGCTCATGTGGACTACTTCGCTTATCAGGGAGTCCCATGAACAACCTGCCCTATGGCATATGTAATGGTTAACTACATTTCATAACAAACATGCAGATGATGCTTAAGGCATGTATCACGATGCTATGCTGTCACATACTCATAATCTATTTGGTAACTAGCACCGAGAATCAACATCGATAATCGGCCTCAATAATCGACATCGATGATCAGCATCGGCCTCGATAATCGGTATCGATATTCTGCATCGACAATCGGTACCGATATAATATCGATAATGAGCATAGATAATCGGCCTCGATAATCAGCACCGGTAATCACCATTGATAATCGGCCTAACAAAGGCCCTAAGGGAAGGTGATAATGTGGACATTTAAACATCATTTTCCATCAATGTGGACATTTAATCAACATTGCTCCTAGGGAGTGGCCCACATAGCCTACCATACACACAAGGGCCTCATACACAATATAATGGGCCACATACAATCTCAAGGGTCCTCATACAATCATAATGGGCCTTATACCATTGCGATGGGCCTTATACAAGGGTCTCATACATCACAATGGTCCTCGTCACATGGGCCTCACATACACATTACAATGGGCCGCATCACATGGGCTTGATACATGTCACAATGTGCCGCATTACATGGGTGTCATGTACACCGCAATGGACCTCACACATGGGCCTAATATACATCACGATGGGCCTCATCGTCTGGCCCTCAAATGCATCACAATAGGCTACACTCATGGGCCTCGTGTGCATCAAGTAGGTGGCAACAATGGGCCTCATATGCATCAAGATGGGCAACAACAATAGGCCTCATATACATCAAGATGGGCCGCATTACTTGGGCCACACCATAAATAGCAGCAGACATAATGATCGAAAGATCATTTGGACCACACCACAAATAGTAGTGGTGATAATGATTTCCATCGTTAAAACTCCACAGGGTCCACCATAGCATTTATTTTCCATCCAATCTATTCATACGGTCATAAAGACCTAGTTTAAGAGGAAAACTATATCATTTGATCCAGAACTTCTGTGACCACCAAACAGCTTCAGTGGTGGACATTCAATCTTCACTCATTATTACGGTGTGGTCCACCTGACAAACGGTTGGATTAAACATATGTATCACACGTGTTGGATAAAACATATGTATCACACCTGACAAGGCATGGCCCACCGTAATCTGCACAGCTTGGATTTCAGGCACGTGCACCACGTGTGGGATCCATTTGGATTTCCAGATCTATCTTAAAAATGATCTCTACAAAGGGTTGGACGGTATGGATCACATATGCATCAGCAGTGGGTCCCACCCCCACACGTGCCACACGTGTGGGGTGGCCCCACATCCTAAAATTGATGGACGGCTTGGAAAAATAGATACATCTTGGTGGGTTCCCACACCTCTCGTCTGGATGGACGGTGTGGATATAAGACGCTTACATCAAGGTGGTTCCCACCCCCACACGTGCCACATGTGTGGGGTGGGTCCTCATCTCCAACGGATGGACGATAGGTATAAAATACATACATCACACTGGCCCACTGCACCATCCCAATGGACGATGCGGATGAAGAACAGATACATGGAGGTGGGGTCCCACCAACCCACACGTGTCACACGTGTGAGGTGGGGCCCATGTGTCCAAACGGATGGACGATACAGATATAACTCATACCTTATGGTGGAGTTGCAGAACTTGCTGACGTCAACGCAGCTATGGCTGTTGGGACCCACCATCTCCTAGACGGCTTGGATTTTCATCATAGGTGGGTCCCACGACTCATACATCAAGGTGGAGTCCACATGTCCACTTGGATGGTGGATAAAACACGTACATCGTGGCTGGCCCACCGTCGGGCAGCATAGATGAAACGCATGCATCATGGTGGGCTCCCACGTCCAGCATATCTGGACGGTGTGGAGAACACATATATTAAGGCGGCCGCACCGTGGATGGACGATGTAGATACAGAATACATCAATGTGGGCCCCGCCCGTCTAGAACGGACGAACGGCTTGAATAAAACACATGTATAATGTTCGGGTCCCACCGTCCTGTCTGATGGATGGTGTGGATATTAGACTACGTACATCAAAGTGGGGGTTTCCACCATCCACGGTGTGGATCTAATCCATCCTTTAAGGTGGGTGGGTCAAAATAGGAAAATAGAGAGAGAGAGAGAGAGGAGGGACCCTGCTACTATGGGCCCTCCCATTCTTATAATGGATACATTAAGTGGGTCCCATCAAATATGGGCCTTAAATAAAAAATTAAGATCTAGGACTATGATCACCCACCTATATCACTCCTTCTTTAGCTCCTTGGACTCCTTAGCTCATTGGCTTCAAATTTGATAGAAGATGATGGAGATTAAATAGCTCGGATGAGAGATGAGAGGGGTAGGAAGTGGGCCACACACAAACCCCATCTCTCCTTAGGAAGCTTGGATGTTTCCCTCCTTTTGGGTTGCTTGGAAAGAGTGAGAAATGAGAGAGAGGAGTGATGTGTGATGGGTGTAAGGAAGGAATGGGTGGAGAGAGAGTTGACTTTGGGGATGAGTTGTGTACTTGGAAATGGGATAGAGTACTTGACTTGATGGGTTGTGTACTTTGATTGATTGATTAATTTTTGGTAGAGATTCTCTCAAAATTCATAACGTGCGGCGTTTTCTTCGAGATGAATGCGGGCCCACAACTCCTTGCCCGAATATCTCATCGGCGCGTGAGACGCTGAGTTGAAACCGCGGCGACGGTGCAGTCATAAGGGTACAAGTCTTAGACCGAGCCGACTCAGATCAACAGGATGCGACTTAGGGTCGCGTACAAAAGCTATCTACGCGTCCCGGGTTGCCGAAATTCGACCAGGAGGACCACATGAGTCTAAGGAACGGTATGGTATAAGATATGGATTTTACAGCACCCATATACCAGGTTTCGATCTTGAGATCCAACAATGATAATTTTCAACATAAATTTATTTTATAAGAAGCATAACCATAAGCATAACCCACAAACAACAACCAACAACATCACCATATAGCCACTATAATTAGAAACTTCAAGTACAATGCATAAGGGAAATACAATGGCGATATCAAAGGCTCCAGAAACTCAACGGCACACTCCTAACTCAGTGCTACAATGGTGTAAGCCCCGTATCCTAAACCGTACCATTCCGTAGACTTGCGCGATCTTCCCTGTAGAATTCTGGCAACCTTCGACCCTTAACCAATATTTGTGAGCGACCCTGATTCACACGCCGTCAACCCGAGTCAACTCAACCTAAGACTTGTACCCTTGAGACCGCGTCGTCGCCGCAGTTCCAATGCTGCGACTCGCGCACCGATCCAATACCCTGGTCAGGAGATGTGGGCCAGCATTCGGTGCGAGGAAAAAGTCATGCGTGGAAATTTTGAGAGAATCTCTACAATATGTCACATCAATCAATCAACCAATCAATTTAATCATGTCAAGCACATTTCAAGTACACATCACCTCTCACCCTTCCCCAAGCAACCCCTAAAGTCAAAAAGTTTCTTACAAGCCCATAATTTTCTTACACCAAACAACCCCAAAGTCAAAAAGTTCTTACACCCGTCACTCACCACATTCATCACTCCATCACCCATCTCTCTCTCACTCTCTCTCTCCCTTTACAAGTCTCTCTCTCTCTCATTTTCAAACTCATTTCCAAGCAAGAAAAAAACTCCACACGTCCAAGCATCTTCCAACCTCCATGAGAGGATTTTGTGTGGCCCACTTCCTACCCTCTCATCTCCCATCTCAACTATCCAAACTCCATCTCCTTCGTTGGAATCGAAGCTAAGGAGAAAAGAAGCCATTGGAGCCAAGAAGAAAAAATCTAAGGTGGGTGATCCACCGTTGATTTGCTATTACAAGGCCCACTTGTGATGGGACCCATTTTTATATATGTACTGTGATCATGAAGGGCCCATAGTGGCGGAGCCTCTCCACCACCATCTGATCTTTTGTTCTTTTCTTTTTCTCTCCCTTTTCCTTTTATATGGTGATGATCATGATTTGGTGTGTGAACCACTATGATGTTTGCATCCAAGCCACCTACCGGCAGACCCCACCCATGTGGGACACACCATGATGTTTATGGGTCATCCCAACCGTCCATAGGGAGTCCACCTTGATATGGCTAATAGTGGGTGTGGCTGCCAGTGAAGTGTGATCTGACGTGGGCCCCGCTCCATAGCTCACGTGGTGGACTGAGTGAAAGGTTCATCGTTTCAATGTTGGACCTACCCAACACCATAGCTCAAGTAGTAGACTGAGTGAAAGATGCCTCGTTTCAACACTTGAGGTCTTGGTATCGATCCCTATGGAGGTGGCTAACATGGAGTGCGTGTCCTAACATGGGTGTGTACTGACATAGGTGTGTGCTGACAATGGGGTCCATGGGACCCATCCACGTCGTCCACCCTTTTAGATGGACCACACCATCGTGCGTGTGGTGTATCCAAGTGGGACCCATCCCACGTGTGGACCCTCCATGTGAATATGCATGAATTTTGCACCGTCCAGAACATCCAGGGGTCTAGACGGTGACTCTTTATAATATATATATATATATATATATATATATATATATATATATATATATATATATATATATATATAGATGTAGGGTAGGCCACTTGTGTGGGACCCATCACTGTTGTATATTTATACCCACGTCGTCCAGTGATTTGGACGAGTGAAGTCCACGTGATGTATGGGCCTTAATCCACACTGTCTGTCCCTTTGGACGGGTTTCACCATGATGTGGATTTCATCCCCACCATGCATCTATTTTGCAGCTGCCACAGTAGCTGCTGCTGGCGTCAGCAGGTGGGTTGGACCCCACCATAAATGTATGACTTGTATCCCACCATCCATATGGCTGGACGGTGGGCCCTTTCATGACATGTATATGCCATCCAAACCATTTACCCAGTTGGTGAGCTCGTGCTATGGTGGGCCACGTTCGTGGACCCCACCCTGATGGATGTGGTTCATCCAACCATCCATCCATTTGGTAAGCCAATCCTAAGGCTTGGGACAAAAAATAAAATAAAAAAATAAAAAATAATAAGACAGATATAATATTAAGAGGATCACACTATAGAAACAGTGTTGAGTGAGCGTCCACCATTGAAACCCCTCTTGGATGGGGTCACAACAGTTTTGGATCAATTTGAAATTTGTTTTTTTTCATCTTGATTCAGGTCTGTGTGACCTTATAATCATATTGTATGGGAAATAAACGTTATGGTGGGCCTTGAGAATTTCAATGGTGGAAGAATCATTATTACTATGGTATTTGGAGTGCGGTTTAGATAATCTTTGATATGATTTATTATTTTGTGTGCTCTAAGATAATCCTTAGCATATAGATGAATGATATAGATGAAGAGGCCCATCGATGCGGCCTATTTGATATACATGTGGCCCATTTTTATTCGGCCCATTTTGATTCGATCGGCCCATTTGAACGGCCCAATTGAATCGGCCTATTCGATTCGACCCATTTGAATCTACTGATTCGATTCGACCCATTTGATTCAGCCCATTCGATCCGGTCATGCCATGGGAGCAATGATGGTTTGACATCCACATTGTAGAGCAATGATGGTTAAATTTCCGCATTGTAACTCTCCCGATGGCCCACTGTTAGGCCCATACTTGTAGTGTGTAAGTTGTCTAGTCCTATCTTCATACGAACATGAATCCATCGCCATATAACATGCTTAGTATAGTTCTATGATTCATGATCATACGTATCATATGTATGCTTGATATGAGAAATGACTGATCATATCATATGTCTTCGAGCAGATTATTTATGGGCTCCCGGATAGGTGACGTTTCCTTACATGTGTGCACGATACGTGCAGGATTGCTGTATGACTGGATAGTGTGATTCATGCATTTCGCATTGTATGACATGGTTATTATACGCCCTAGTGATATCAAGATCGTAACATCCACAGGCGTATCATGGTTGGCAGGATTGGATACTGAAAATCTTGTTCTACATAAGGTGCTATAAATATCCCTGGGTGAAAGTCCCTAAACCCTTATGGTACCAAGAGGTTGCTCCATCGTTTAGATTGAGTGGGTGCACGAGTGCTGAGTGCCGATTACCAGGATGCCGAGCTTTTCGCTATATTGTGGTTGGTTGGAAGGGGGTGGAGCCTTACCCGTCCGAGAGGAGGGGGCTGTCACGCCCCAAACCTGAAAATCGGATTCACAGGAATCCCGATCACCGAATCCGGTGCTGACATCCTCCGTAGTGCCCCATTCTCGGCTCCTGACAATCATATGCCAGATTTCGATCCTGGGATCTTATAAGGAGGATTTTCAGAATGATTTTTTTTTTGTAATGGAGCATAACCACGAGCATAACTAAGTCACAAAACAACAACACCACATATCCACTATATCAAAAACTTTAAGTACAATTAGGAAAGGGAAATACAAGGAGATCAAAAGTTCTAAATTAGTCAGATGCACACTCCTGCCTTAGCACTACTGCTGTCTAACGCTACCGGCACACAAAGATTGTGCATAAGCTTACAAAAGCTTACAGGGTGGTGTAAGTGTGTGCGCAAGGCAAACGCCAAATGTATATCAGAGTAATGCAAAAGTATGTGGTAAGTCCATGAATAAAACTAACCATACCAATGCTATGTGATGCAAGGCATGAATGCTATCGGCCATACCAAGACCATGTGATGCAAGACATGAATGCTATCGGCCACACCGATGTAAATGCGAGGCTTACATAGCCGAATGTCATATGAGAAATGCTATCGAAGTAAACTAGTACTCATCAAGTACACATATTAGTACAGTTCCTCTCTGGATATCACCGGGGTCTAATACATCTCACACTGACTGCCTCCTCCCTAGCTGCACAGCCAAGCAAGTGGAATAGACCTCACTATCTGCCTGACCAGTAGTCTGCCAATACCTACCCGGCTCGTCGATAGTGGACTCATTTGCGAGCTGGTCAAACTCAGCCTAGCTTATAGCCCCCTCACTCAGGCGGATAAGGCCACACCCCCTTTCCAACCGACCACGATACAGTGGGAGACACGACCCACTCGTATTTGGCATTGGACGCTCGTGTATCCACTCGGTATAGACGTTGGAGCATCTCCTGGTACCAAAAAGGTTCTAGAACTTTCACCCAAGGACATCTTAAGTACCCACAGTGCTAAAACCAAGTATTTTTGGTATCCGATATGGCCATCCACGATGTACCTGTGGAGCCACGACCCTGATGTCGCTAGGGCGTGCAGTGATCAAGTCACACATATGTAAGATGCATGAATCACACCGTCAAATGATGTAGCAATCCAGCGTGTACTACGAGATCATGTGGGGCACTTCATCTCATAACGAGTCCCGTAAATGGTCTGCCCAATGGCGTATGCTATGATCAGTCACTACTCATATCAAGCATACATATGATGCTTATGGGCATGAGTCATGGGATTATACTAAGCATGTTATAAAGTGATGAATATTAACGAGTATGGGCCTATCAATGGGCCCTAAGGAGAGTTACAATACAGACATTTAACCAACATTGTACTTACAATGTGGACGTCAAACCTTCATTGTTCCCTAGGCACGACCCGCCATAAATATCATTACATGAACCATGGGAAATTACACATTGTAATGGACTCTAAGGACATCCCATAGGGCCTCGACCCATGGGCCTTGGATACATTGAATGGGCCGTATCACAGGGCCTTACGTTCATCAAATGGGCTGCAAATGCATCAAGTTGGGCCTCCACGGATGGCCACAAGTACATCCATATGGGCACCATCACATGGGCCTTATATAAATCAATGGGCCACACCAATGGGCCCTACATATACTTCAAATGGGCCATACTAATGGGCCCTACATATACTTCAAATGGGCCATACCCTAAATATAAGTGGGATAATGATTTCCACCATTAAAATTTATAAGGCCCACCATAACATTTATTTCCATCCAACCTGCTGGATGACGTGGAAGCGAATATCAGTTTATAGGAAGCTACTATGGCCCCTTTGGAATTTTGAACGGTGGACGTCATTGGCCACTACTTTAGGTGGTGGGGTCCATTTGAACTTTAAATTTACCTCATTCTTTAACTCATGCACTAAAATGATCTTTCAAAATGGTTGGAGGGATGGGATGTAGCATGTGCATCATGGTGGGTCCCACCAGCTGTTTAGCAGCCAAAGAAAATGGCTGGACGACATGGAAAATACATACATCACTGTGGCCTCCACCGTCCGTCCGGATGGTGGTAATAAAACACATATATCATTATGGGTCCCACGTGGGACCCACCATATCATATATTTTCCATCTAATCTGTTGATAAGGTTGTACAGACCTGGATGAAGAGGAAATACAAATTCAGCTTGATCCAAAACTTCTATGGCCCAAAAAAAAGGCTTGAATGGTATACGTCCAGTCCCACTATTTTCTATGGTGTGGGCTACCTGAGCTTTAGATGTGCTTCATTTTTGGAGAGGGCCCACCTCAGGGGGTGGGCCACCTCATGGATGGGTTAGATGGCAAATAAACATCAAGGTGGGGCCCACGACTGGAGCCGTGGGTCCCTGCTGGGACCCCTACCTACAGCGCAGGCGCTGTCTGCGCCTCTGGCCAGCAGCGTTTGCTCCTTAAATTTTTTTTTTTTTATTTTTTTAAAAAATCTATTTTTCTAAGGTTTTTTGGGTGTGGGGCCCGCATCTGATGAATCCACTCTAGCCATTGGATTCCACAGCCCATAACAATTCTATCAAGACCAATATTGGGCCTCTTTCAGCGTGTAGAAAAAATCTGGATAGATTTCAATGGTAATAATACTGTTTTCAACACTATGGCCCACTAGATACTCCGATCAACCTTATTTTTCGGCTCAACGCCTAAAATGAGTTGGTAAATAGGATAGATGGCATGGATTGAATACATACATCAAGGTGGGGCCTACACAAGTGAGCCACCCACATTAGCTCAGAACCAAACTAATATTTGTATTTTCCACGCACGTCCAGCATCCTTGGACGCTAGACGGTCTGGGCCTAACACACGCATAAGGTGGGCCTTGTTTAGGTGGGCCACCAAATGGTAGGTGGTGTGGTACAATACATATAAGGTGGGCCCCACTCATGGACGGCTTAGATAAAATACTTCATGGTGGGGTCCATTCAAGTGGGCTACACAACCTCATCATCATCACTAAAAAAAATATAAAAAGAGGGAGAGAGAGAAAAAGAGTGGGAGTGGGACACACATGATGGAGGGACCCCTGCACTATGGGCCCTCCCTTCCATGATTTACAACATAAATCAAGTGGGTCCCATAACATGTGGGCCCATAAACTTGAAATCTTACGGTGGAGATCCCTTCTCCATGAAAATAGACGGTCTAGATGACCCATATAAAAGCTAGGAAGGTAAACATCATGATGAGATCCATGGATAATGACCCTATCATGGAATGATATTGATGATCAAGATGGGCCGTTGACCACATCTTAGGATCCAAAGTGAGATCCATACCATTGATCGGTAGGCCTCACTTGGCCCATCTTAAAAACATGAAAAACTACCCTATTAAAGCACCCACCGCTTGATCTTCTCGGTCCGTTTGAAAGCGGATCTCTTAGAGCTTCACTTTGATGGTAGAGATGAAAATTGGATGACTAGGATGAGAGCTTTTGGAATAGAAAGGTAGGCCACAAAAAATCACTTTTCTCTTATATGGGAGGGCTTGGACGTGCACCACTCTCTCTCTCTTGAAAATGTTGCTTGGAAATGTGTTGAGAATGAGAGAGAGAGAAAGTTGTAAGGAAAGAGGGATGGGTGATGGAGTGATGGGTGAGGTGAGTGATGGATGTGGTACTTGATATGTAAGGTGATGTAAGAGAGAGGGTGAGAAAGAGTTGACTTGGTGGTTGCATGGGAATGGGGTGAAAGGTGATGTGTACTTGACATGAGGTGATTGATTGATTGATGGATTCATGGGACATGTTGTAGAGATTCTCTTAAGATTGTAAATGTGTGGTGTTTTCCTCGAACTAGACGCAGGTCTACATCTCCTCGTCTGGGTATCGGATCGGTGTGCTAGTCGGGACGTTGGAACCGCGGTGACTGTGCGATCACAATGGTACAAGTCTCAGATTAAGCTGATTCAAATCTACAGGACATGACTTAGGGTCACGTGCAAACATCGATTATCGGTCGCAGGTTGTCAGAATTTGACAGGAAGGATCGTGGTAGTTGACGAAATGGTACAGATTAGGATACGGGTCTTACAAGGGCAAAGCTAGGCTGAGTTTGACTAGCTCGAGGAATGGGTCTGCTATCGACGAGTCGAATTCGTTATTGGTAGGCGGATAGTGAGGTCTTTTCCACTCACTTTGTTAATCGCGATGGGACGACAATCTGGTTGGAGTGTACTAGACCCCGGTGATATTCCAGAGTTGAGCTGTATTGATATGTGGACTTAGATGAGGATTCGTGTGCTTGAGTTGCATCTCACGTCACATGGCCTTGGTATGGCTGACATCATTCGTGCCTTGCATCGCATAGCCTTGGTACGACTAATGGTATTCATTGATTCACCAGCATATTTTGTATTACTCTGATACTGCATAATTGTATTACTACCTTGCACACACACTTACACCACCCTCTAACCTTTCCATAAGCTTATGCACGACTGTTGGTGTAGGTGACGTTGGACTACAGTAGCGCTGAGGCAGGAGTGCTTAGCAGATCATCTTGGAGCTTTTTGTCCATTATCATTATATTTCCCTTTATACTCATTATACTTGTAAAGTTTTTGATCATAGTAGAAATGTAATGAAGTTTTTGGTTATTGTTTGTGGGTTATGCCTTTGGTTATGCTTATTACGAATCAAACTGATGTTAAAAATCCTCCTTGTAGCATCCTAGGATCAGAACTTGGGGAATGGGCGCTGGGAGCCAAAAATGGGGTTCTTTGGAGGCTGTCAACACCAGATTCGGCGATCAAGAATTTTGTGAGCCCAGTTTCTCAGTTTGGGCCGTTACAGAAGTTGGATCAGAGCATAATTTGGGAATAACTGAGAATAACATTACATGTCTGTTATGAGTTTAGAGTGACTAAGTCCCGAAGTTCAGATAGCTTAGTGATCTTTCGTTATAGACCATTAACGTGCATGCCTTTGAGAGTTTTGAAGTTGATAGGTGCCTTCGCTCTTTCCTGTAGGACATGCCGCGCAGGAGAGTGACCCGATTGACTCCTCCTACGATCCTCGCTCCACCACCTGCGGCTCTCACACTCCACCTACGATCCCCGCTCAACCACCAGAGATTCCTATTTCCCAGCCTATGGATGCAGCTCCTCCACCACAGACCGGTGTAGATCCAACCGTATCCATGAGTGCCTCCCAGTTACAATAGATGTTGCAGGTTGTGAGGGCCGCACTTCAAGGGTAGGGCAGGTACCCTGTTGTTTCACCGGACCAGGTCGAGCAGGAGCGCATGAGCGCCCTTCTTTGAGAGTTTCGATGGCTCGATCCCCCGTGTTTCCAGGGCGAGCCAGATCCGACAGTAGCTGAGAGATGGCGTTTCGACGTGGAGAAGATATTTGATACAATGGGATGTATGACTGACCGGAGAGTCCGATTAACAGTATTTCTCCTCCATGGTGAGGCTGAGCACTGGTGGACATCAGTCTCCTGAGCAGAAGGTGCTGATTTTATGTGGACTTGGGAGAATTTTGTGGATCGGTTTGACTGATAGTATTTTCCTGATCACATCCGACGAGAGCAAGCATTGGAGTTCGAGGCCCTGGTACAGGGTGATATGACAGTGGCTCAGTACACGGCTCGTTTTGTAGCACTGTCTAGATTTATACAATACTTGATAGATGATGAGGAGCGGAGATCTCGCCTCTTTGAGGACGGCTTGCGTTATGGTCTTCGAGGCCGTGTTATTGGGCATGAGCTCCCGACTTTTGAGGGGGTGGTACAGAAGGCACAGATTTTTTAGGCTGAGTGGGCCAATTCTCAGTTTGATCGCAGTCAGAGGAGAGATCAGAAGAGGCGGGTTCCTTCCGGTGACTCCTAACAGCGTCGACCTCAGTAGAGGTGCACAAGTCGCCCAGCCTTCTGAGCGCCAGCAGCACCTACAGCACCACCTCTGAGGCAGTTCACCGGCACCTATTTTGGGTGCAGTGCGACGGGGTACCGCATGTGAGAGTGTCCTCTTCCCCAGCAGCAGCAACAACAGAGAGGTCCATAACAGCCTCCACCACCACAACAGCAGAGACCCCCACTGTAGCAATGATAGCAGCCCTCACCACTGAGGCCACTTCAATAGAAGTATTAGCACCAGCCTCTGAGGCCATAGTAGCAGAGGCATCAGTTTCGACCACCTCAACGACAGCAGCAACAAAACGCTCAGAGGGGACAGACACCTCCCCAGCCAGCTCAAGCTAGGTTCTATGTGGCTCAGCAGGACCCGTAGTCTCTGCATGCACTGCACGTGTGTTGTTTGATTTTAGTGCATCACATTGTTTTGTGGTCGAGAGTTTCTCCTGATCCACTGGCTTGTCGTTCGAGTCTGCTCGTGAGGGCCTATTAGTATCGACTCCCTTGGGGAAGACTGCAACCTTGGGCCGATTTTGCTCGTCTTGCCCTATTCTAGTTGGGGATACCTTTTTGCCTGCCGATTTATTTACTTTGCCGATGTCTGAGTTCGATGTCATCCTGTGTATGGATTGGCTTGCTGAGTACTACGCCGTATTGGACTGCTCCACGAGGACAATCACGTTCTGTATACCCGGCGTGCAACAGTTTTAGTTCATTGCAGAGCCTAGAGGAGAGTCGTTTCTTGTTTAATGTTGTGTGCCATAGAGGAGCCCATAGCGGTGAGCATTGACCAGTTTCCTGTGGTTTGTGATTTTTCTGATGCATTCCAAGAGATTCTAGGATTACTGCCTCGTCGACTCACCGAGTTTCAGATTGATCTTATGCCCGTTACCATGCCTATTTTGAAGGCCCTGTATCGTATGACACCATTAAAGTTGCGGGAACTGCAGAAGCAGTTGGTCAAATTATGCGAGTTGGAATTTATCTGTCCGAGTATTCACCTTGGGAGCGCCGGTACTCTTTGTGAAGAAAAATGATGGCTTGTTGAGGCTATGCATGGATTACCACGAGCTCAACAAAGTCATGATTAAGAACAAGTACCCACTCCTTAGGATTGATGATTTGTTTGATCAGCTAAAGGGTGTACAGTTCTTTTCGAAGATCAACCTGCGTTCCGGTTATCATCAGATTTGGGTTCGAGAGGAGGACATTCCAAACACGGCTTTCAGGACACATTACGGTCATTTTGAGTTCTAGGTCATGTCCTTCGGACTGACCAATGCACCCGCGGTCTTCATGCAGTTGATAAACGAGGTCTTCTACTCATATCTCGATCAGTTTGTTGTAGTCTTCATCGACGACATTCTGATCTATTGGAGGACCCATGAGGAGCACGAGCAGCACCTGGAGATTTCCTTACAGACCCTCCGTGCACACCGGCTGTATGCGAAGCTGGTGAAGTGTGAGTTTTGGTAGGACGAGGTGAAGTTCCTCGGTCACGTGGTAATAAGGGAGGGTGTCGTGGTGGACCCCTTGAAGGTTGAGGCAGTACGTCAGTGGGGCCAGCCCACGAACACGTCCGAGATTCGTAATTTCCTTGGTTTGGTGGGCTACTACAAGCATTTCATTGAGAGCTTCTCCCGTATTGCAGCCCCGTTGACCAGGTTGACTCAAAAGGGCGTAAAGTTTATTTAGAGCGATGCCTGTGAGCAAGCATTTATGAAGTTGAAGGACCGCCTCACGTCCGCTCCTGTCCTCAGTCTTCCCTCTGGGAGTGATGGATTTATTGTATTTACCGATGCCTCGCATATTGGTTTGGATGTTATCCTGTGTAACACCCTAAAAATCGGGGGTCGTGTACAAACTCAACTCCCGAGTTCCAGACCGTCACTTATGCAATAAAAATGATTATGATTCAATGTTGTCTGATTTAAAGCATTCACATGAGTAAAAGTATACCAAACCTGCAATTCATACTTCAGATCCAGTGATAAAAGCAAGCGGAAGACTAAACAATATATATATCACTGTATGAAAAAACAAAGTAAATCTCATCTGTCTCCAAAGTATGACTACATCTCTGAGTCTCATATACATATACATGAACAAAAATGTAATGTTCAAAATAGTCCCACTGAAGTCCCATCGATCCAGGTCGCCTACGGGAAGCCATCGTGATACTGCATGTACGAGAACTCGTCCTGGTCCTCGTCGATGTCTGGCTCCACCTCCTGGATCTTAGCCTCACCTGCATCTACAACAGGGTCTGGTGGGTGTTGCAAACACCATCCCGTAACGTGGGAGTGAGTGATCAACTCAGTGGAATCATAGAGCAAGGATTAGCATGTTCACAATTCAATCATGCGATAATAGTAAAGCAGTAAATCAGACAGTCCTAATACTGTTGTTAATGCAAGATGACATGACGTGATGTATGCCCTCACCGACGATCTCCCTCATACGGCAACATCTTACGACCGCGGCATGCCACACTCCCTAGAGTGCTCCACATCTTCCAGGCACATGCAATGCTATGGTGATATGATTTCCAAGTTGTTATTAGTCCATTCAAACAGCAGGATTGGGAAACTAAGGTACTTCCCTTGTATCAATCCCAACACAGATCCTGTCTAGGGTCGTCACTCCTAGTAATCTCATACGATGTATATTTCGTAGGTCACTGCAAGGGCTGCCAGGGCTGTTGCTCGCACTCGTTGCACCGCTCCCCCATCACCTTATCAATACAGGCCTACTGTACTCTACTGCAACGGAAGGGTCGTCGCCTCCCGTGGACTCAAAATACGCTCGCGGTCACTACAAAGGACTCGTCGCCTGATCAGTGTAGGCCGACAGCTAGAATATAGTGTCCCATACCACCATAATCTGCTCACGAGTCTAGGTGCTCACTGGTCACTACGGGGAGGTTTGTGGCCCCAGCGTAGGCCGACAGCTCGACCACGGTGTCCCATACCACCATGCCCGGCTCATGAGTCTTCGTGGATCAAGGTACCATGGTTAACAGGGTTTTCAATGGTAAGTTCAGTACCCTAGGTTCAAGCAGTTATGACTCATACAAGGTGAACATACATCGGCCAGTCGGGTTGCTTGACGGGCTCGACTAGCGCGATCGCATCTCAAGTCGAACGACATGAAGTGCGTAAAACACTTCACGTGGCCTAACCACTGCCGCCAACTCCAAACACGAATCACGTTCATCGACGCGTCGTTCGTGGCTATGACCAGTCAGCCACGAATTCGCTCGGTTACTGACTGCCTGGACTAAGTCTAGTCCCAAACATTTATGGAATCACATCGGCAGTTTATGTAAGAGTATTGGAATTGAAATACAATCATGTGAGCATGTTAACACATGTTATAACATTCAAATTAAGCAAATCTTCAAGCACATATATTCCATGCATGTAATGAAATCATGCATTTAGTCAACATGTAGAAAATCATTTAGGTCAGCATATTAATTGAGAAATCAATCTCAAACTATCACATAACATCATTTAATTCAATACATACTAATACAAGCATTTATACAAACACATTCACTACACACTTAAGTCTACATATAGTATGTCGACCCAAAGTGCGCAACTAGGCGAATCTCTTCGCCAAACTAATTATGCACGCATTCCTAACTTCCTAATGCGACAACAAACCATGTCAATCACGTCAGCAAAATATGAACGTAACCTATACTTCCTACAAATGACTAAAATGCCCTAAATCTCATATTCTTCGTTAATTTACGAAACAGGAAACAGAGAGCATGTTGTACATGTCAAACGGTGATGCCGTCGATAATCTACTATTAAACGACATTGAAAGCATTGTAAACCGTCAATCAAAGCGTCTAAAATCCTCACCTAGTCTCTTACGGATGCGTGATTTTGAACGGAGCGTGTACGCTTCGTCTACGGCAGTAGGAGGACCTGATTTATGAAGTACGTTAGCTAACACGCTATGAATCTAGGTAAACCCTAAATCAGCAAGTTCTAGGGTTGTTTTATACCTGAAAAAGCGGAGAAATCACCAGCCAGGTGATTGGGAAGAGTTGCTGAAGCACTAGCAGTCGGTGGCTCGGAGACGGGAAAAATTCCTTCCACTCTCTCTCTCAAACTCTCTCTCCTTTTCTCTCTCCCAAATCTAGGATTTGCAATTTTCGGATGGGAGAGAGGAATGAGGGTTTCAACCCCTTTTATAAGCTTAAAATTGCCGGAAATAGGCTCCGGAACGAAGTTTACTTGGTGCCTATCCATTTCGGGGCTGTTTCGGTCCAAAAGTTACTTTCTGGTGGTCCTCTGGTCGATTGCGATCGGACTTAAGCTCATGCGTACTAGATATAGCACGTATTAAGTTTTTAGTCTGGCAGGGTTCGCAGATCGCACGTGGCGGACCAATTTCAGTTCAGCGGTCACCGCACGTAGATCAGGGCTGAAAGTCTCATGATAATAAATAAAAATTTTTCCTGATCCGAGGGTGTAATCTGGATGAATTCTGACGGTCAAAACGCTTAATACTGACGCGTCAAGTCGTGTGCCAGATTTGAATTTGAAATTCCAATTCTGTCCCTATTCGCGGTCTCTTCCGTCCGGGTTCAACAAAATAGTCTGTGATTATCGGTTTGACTTGATTTTCGAAATGATTGTCAAGTCCAGCTAGGCGGTTCTAACGGTCTAAGATAGGAGGTATCGGACTTTCGATGCGCGGTCTAAACCCAATACAAGAATTCAAAGTGGTCCAGAGAACAAACCCGCTTAGAGTTTGATCCGAGGTTATAGAGTATTATAGAGTCATTTGTTCTACTCGATTTGGGTCTTGTAGAACGTATTTAAAGTGATCAGGGACTATTTCCCAGCTACTCTAGCGTTGCGCTAGCTAACTTACGCTTAATTTCCATGGAAATTAATTCTACGCGATTTCGGGTCGAGTTGGTACTCGAGCCCAAGTACGGATTTTTCACGGGCGTTACAATCTACCCCCCTTAACAAATAATTTCATCTTCGAAATTTGTACCTTTTCGTACTCCTCGAGAAGCTGTGGGTAGTTCTTTCTGATCTCAGCTTCTGTCTCCCAAGTAGCCTCCTCCTCAGAGTGATGCGTCCACAATACCTTCACAAGGGGAATCACCTTGCTACGCAGTACCTGCTCCTTCCTGTCTAGGATGCGTGTCGGTCGTAGGATATAAGTAACATCCTCTCCTAACTGCACCTGCTCCCATCTGATGATATGGGAAGGATCAGCAACGTACTTCTTCAGCATAGAAACATGAAATACGTTGTGAACGCTCGTGAGAGGCGTGGGTAAAGCCAATCGGTAAGCCACTGCTCCCACACGATCGAGGATCTGGAATGGACCAATGAATCGCGGTGCCAGCTTCCCCTTCTTCCCGAACCGAAGGACTCCCTTCATAGGGGAAACTCGCAAAAACACGTGATTCCCAACTGTGAACTCTAGTGGCCTCCGTCTCGTATCGGCGTAGCTCTTCTATCTGCTCTGCGCTGTAAGAAGCCGACGTCGAATAGTATCAATCTTCTCTGACGTCGCCTGCACTAACTCTGGGCCAATCACGCTACGCTCACCGACCTCTAACCAACAATGCGGTGCGCGATAAGGTCGCCCATACAGCGCCTCATAAGGTGCCATACCGATACTCGCCTGGAAGCTGTTGTTGTACGCAAACTCCGCATATGCAAGACAATCATCCCAACTGTCCTTGAAGTCCAATGCGAAAGCTCGCAACATATCCTCCAAGATCTGGTTCACCCGCTCTGTCTGTCCGTCTGTCCGTCTGTCTGTGGGTGGAAGGCAGTACTAAACTTCAACTTCACACCCATAGCCTCCTGAGTGCGAGTCCAGAAAATAGAAGTGAACCGCGTGTCTTTGTCCGACACGATCTCTAACGGAACTCCATGCAGACGCACAATCTCTCTGATGTACAATCTAGCCAGCTCGTCTGCAGAGTTCGTAACTCTGATCGGTAGGAAGTGCGCCGACTTCGTCAATCGGTCGACGATCACCCAAATGGAATCATGTCCCTTCCTCGTCTTCAGCAACCCAAAAATGAAGTCCATGGAAATGAAATCCCACTTCCACTCTATAATCGGCATAGGCTGCAAAAGTCCAGGTGGTCGGCGATGCTCTGCCTTCACCTGCTGACAAGTGAGACAACGGGACACGAACTCAGCTATGTGGGTCTTCATACCTTCCCACCAATACGTCCTCTTCACATCATGATACATCTTTGTGCTGCCTGGATGCATCGCGAGTCTAGTAGAATGCGCAGCCTCGAGAATCTCTCGTCTCAAGTCAGGGACATCTGGGACGCATAGGCGGCCACGGTAACGTAAGCCCCCATTCATACCAACTCGCCAGTCGGCGTCAGCATCATCACTAGCCTACTCTCGAAGCTCAGTAAGATGCGCATCGTCCCTCTGCGCCTTGATGACTCGGTCATCGATCTGAGATCGCACCTGTACATGTGCGATGAACTCAAACGGCTCCTCTACCGTGAGTTTCTGCTCAAAGTCTCGCAAAACCTCAACCATATCCCACTCGGCAACCATCAGCGGAGCCACAAACTCTATCGCCTTCTTGCGGCTCAACGCGTCAGCCACAAGGTTTGCCTTCCCAGGATGGTAAGAGACTTCAAACTTGAAGTCCTTCAACGTCTCCATCCATCGCCGCTGCCTCATATTCAAGTCTCGCTGCGTGAATATGTACATGAGGCTCTTGTGGTCGCAAAAGAGCTCGAACTCCTCTTCGTAGAGGTAATGTCTCCAGAGTCTCAGTGCGAATATAACGGCTGCCAACTCTAGGTCGTGTGTAGGGCAATTCTCCTCGTGCTTCCTTAATTATCTCGAGGCATACAAAATTACCCTGTCCCTCTGCATAAGGACACAACCCAAACCAACGCTAGACGCGTCAGTGTATATGGTGTATTTAACCCCTTGCTCTGGCAATACTAGCACAGGGGCGGACGTAAGTCTGTCCTTTAGCTCCTGAAAAGCTGATTCCGCCTTGTCATTCCAGGCGAACTTCACATCCTTCCGTGTCAACTGAGATAAGGGTCTCGCGATCTTCGAGAAGTCCTGAATGAAGCGCCGATAGTAGCCAGCGAGACCCAAGAAGCTCCTCACCTCAGTGACAGAACCAGGTTGCTCCCAGTCCTGCACCGCAGCTACCTTAGACAGGTCAACTGCCATGCCATCCTTGGACACCACATGTCCCAGAAACTTCACCTCCTGCTTCCAGAAGTCGCACTTCTTGTACTGTGCGAACAATTGATGCTGTCTGAGCGTATCCAGGACCAAACGTAAGTGCTCCTCATGCTCCTCTCGACTCCTAGAGTACACCAAGATGTCGTCAATGAATACAACGACGAATCGATAGAGGAAAGGCCGAAATACCCGGTTCATCAGATCCATGAACAGGGCTAGTGCGTTCGTGAGACCGAACGACATCACGAGGAACTTGTAGTGGCCAAAACTGGTCCTGAATGCTGTCTTCTGCACGTCCTCATCCCTGACGCGCAACTGATGATAACCTGACTGAAGATCAATCTTCGAGAAGTACTGCGCTCCTCTCAGCTGATCGAACAAGTCATCGATCCTGGGCAAAGGGTACTTGTTCTTCACCGTGAGCTGGTTCAGCCTGCGATAATCAATACACAATCGCATCGAACCATCCTTCTTCCTCACGAACAAGACCGGTGCTCCTCAAGGAGACACGCTAGGCCGTATAAGGCCAAGCTCTAGCAGACCATCAATCTGCGTCCTCAACTCCTCCATCTCACATGGTGCCATGCGATACGTCGGCAGTGAGACGGGTGTAGAACCAGGAACCAGATCGATAGTGAAATCGATCTCACGTCGGGGCGGCAAACCAAGGATCTTCCTGAACAGATCCCCGAACTCGGAAATGACTGGCGTATGCTCAAGTACCTGGGCCCCAGCGTCGCGCAATAAAGTGGCGTAGCTAAGTATGCGGAAAGGAAGATTTACCCGCACTGAAAACGTGAAAGGCGTGCCCTCAGGCTCGTACACCGTCACCATACGAGCCTCGCAGTCAATCTCGGCTCTCGCTGCAGTCAACCAGTCCATGCCAAGAATGACGTCGAGATAAACGAGCGAGGGATCGACGACAAGATCAAGAGTCATCGTCCTGCCTCCCAGATCAACTAAACAACCCTCACACATCTGGGTGACATCCGAATAATCCCCATGAGCTGCAAAGACTCGCACGCTATCCATAGTGATAGTCTGTAACCCAAGACGCCTGACTACGGCACGCGATATCAAAGAAATCGTGGAACCAGTGTCCACCATCACAAGAATGGGAGTACCTCCAATATGGGCCGTGACCTCGAAGGCTGAATGTTGGAAAGTCAGCGTCGCAGCTGCCTCAGCTATCAATGCATGAACCCGAGCCTGCTGTGGCCGGTTCGGCCGCTGTGTTAAGGGCCGTGAAGGCTATCTGATCTGCGATACCGGAGGTCTGAATGTAGGGTGCGCAGGAGCTGACCGTATAGGCGGTGCTGATATCGCTTGTGGACGCACACGGTCAATCTTCTGCGGCGGCCAGAACCCACTATCCCGCATCCTAGAAAAGTAGCTCTGCGCCAAGTGGCCTGACCTCCCACAGTATGTACATGTCAAATCAGGGCGTCGAAATGGTGGTACAGGCGCCGTAGTCCTAGTAGGAGGATCAATGCTAGGCCTATTGCCCGCGAGGGGCCTGTCCTGCATGTCTGGTCGTGGCCTAGAAGCAACAGGGCCACGAGATCGCGCAAGTCGATCCACGTCCTGCTCTGCCCGCATGGACATGTGAATCAACTCCGCATATGAAGGAATGGTCACACAGCACATCTTCGACCGAATGTCCGGTTGCAAACCCTCTAGAAAGCACCGTATGCGCATCTGCTCATCAGCCAAAATCGTCGGGACGTATCTGCCCAACTCCGTGAACCGATGCTCATACTCTGTAACTGTCATAGCTGCCTGTCTGAGACGGAGAAACTCATTCTCCCTGTCGTGCCTGTAAGTCTGGGGATAATACTTCTCATGGAAGCGGAACTCAAATGCTGCCCACGTCCATACAAAGTCAGCGGCAACGGTCCGCAGTATGCTATCCCACCACAGGCTGGCCTCTCTCTCAAATAGGAATGTAGCCAGCTCTACCTGCTCGGCCTCAGTGCAATGAAGCATCCGTAAAATCTTCGACACACGGTCGAGCCAGTACTCAGCCTCCTCGGGTCTGTGAGAACCGGTGAAAGTGGGAGGACGCAAGCACTGAAATCGCTCCAATAGGCCCCGTGTATCGGCGGGATTCCCCGCAGGGTAAGTAGGCGGCGCAGGATGAGCCATGTCTTCATCCCGGGCATATGTATAGGCATCCTCAACTGGATGCGCAGGTGGTGCAGGTGGTGTAGATGGAGCCGCACCCCCACCCTGGGCTAATGTCCCCACGATGGTAGTCAGAAGCTGCTGCTGCTGCAGCATCATAGCCATCATCTGCTCAAATCTGTCGGGAGGTGGAGCAGGCTGTGGCGGATGCTGTGTGGAAGTAGATGCGCGATATGGCTCTCTGACTGAGGGCGTAAATGGCGGTGGTCCATCTGTAGGACCAGCAGCAGGCTGAGACGATCGAACCGCCTCAGGAATCGGGCCCAAAGCAGGGTCCGTATGGGTGCCAGACTGAGAGGGAGTCTGATCCATATGCTCGGTCAGTGCAAGACGAGCCGTGCTCCGCGTAGTCTTAGGCGGCATTCCCTATATTCAAAATAGGGCGCAACCTTGTCAGTCTCAATTGCACAAATACACCACAATCATTCACACAAGGAGTTCAAGGCATTCCATGCATTTCAATTAATCAAAATTGTCACAATACAAGGGATATATCCTTACAAGCATCACGACAAGAAATACATGGGAACTAAGATAGTTAAAATTGTAACAGCCACACAAGTAAAGCACTAGCCCTAACAGGCTTACACTCATAAAGTAGAAAATGACTAACTACTAATAATAACATCAAAGATCGCATCGCTAGTCGGAGTCTGGGGACAGAGGAGGAGCACCCTTATCCTGCAAGCAACACAGGATCGCCTTCAAGGTGCGAGTCACCTTGCCGAGTTTCTTCTTTGTAACGGCCTTGGCATCCGCGACTTCTGCGCGAAGTTCTTGGACTTCCCTTCTCAAAGCGGTCTAACTCTCCTCCATCCGAGCAATGTGATCGTCGATAGTAGCCTGCACAGAAGGAGGAGGGCTCTCATCTGTATCCTGAGCCTCCTCTTCTGCCTCTTCCTGAGCTTCTTCCTGAACCTCTGCTCTAGGTTCTTCTTCGCTTTGATCTTCCTCATCATCAAAGTCATCCTCACTATCCTTTTCAAGTTGATTTTCACGGTATTGTGACCCAATCTTCATCTTGACCATTGTCGACTCATCAATACTATGAATCGAAACTGGCATTTCCGGCCCAAGTCTGTAAGCAAACTCGAGGGCGATTTTGCAAACCAGTCGGCCAAAAGGAAGTGATTCGGATGTCCTTCTTGACCTGGCTATGAGGATTATTTGTCATAAGATGAAAGTAGCCATGTATACGTTCTCTCCCTGGGCCACCATATACAGGAAATCAACCATAAGGCGTGTACATTCAATGCGATTCGTCGACCTGGGATAAACATTGAACGTGCAGATATGGTGCAGCAGGCGCAAATCCTAAGACATATACGTCACCTTGAGGCTATTATTAGGCTGCCATGGAACCAACTTACCGCACAGGAACCTGGTGCGGCGATCTCGTTCACGTCTAGTCCTCAGATTCTTCTCACTAGGATGCACATCACTAAGAGGCACGTTGAGAAGTCGCGCAATCAACCGAACATCGATCGTAGCCATCCGATCTCTACCAAAAGGGATTTTGAACTGCAAAGGCTCCAAGGTAGGATTCTGGATACTAGCGTAGAAGGCACGAACGGTGCTCACATTAGCACGAGCTCGAGCTTCAAAGATTGGACCCCAATGCACAGCTTCAATACGTTCGAACAACAGATATTCACCGAATAGTCGTCCATCTACGTCCACCTCAAATAACACTTTGCGATCAGTGTATTGGCCATGAGGCATCTCCGATAGAATTGCTCGCCCAAGGTGTGCATGGGGATCCAAATCCCGCTTTGTACGGCACTCCAGGACTGCAGCTGGACCTGGGCGCTTGAACTTGTGGCACCACCCCGCGGTCTTCTCGATTGAGCAGGGCGGCTTGGCCCATCCTCGTCTGTTACGGTTTTCCTATTACCCATCAAAGATATGATGGATGAGAGTGATAAAAGGCCTAAAATGGCTTCCACGAAAGCCATGAAAAATGGCGAAAATGTGGAGAAGTGGCTGTCCAATCTGGAAAAAGGAAATCTAGGCATCGTAGAGGGATGCTTCAAGCTTCCCAAGAGTGTATTTTCAGGGAGAAATGAAAATAAAAAAGTAGAATGGAGCACCTCACGATTTCAGCTCGATTTGGGGGGTTTTTGGAGCTCCAAATGGTGAAATCTTCAAGAGGAAGGGCTTCCAACTCCCAAGAAGTTATGGATGATGGTTGGTTTTGGCCAAGGAGGGATCTAGGAGTGATTTGGGACCACAAACTTTGGGGGTGGTTGCTGAAAAATGAAAATAGGGCTAAGGGGAGGGCTGTTTGTGAAGGAGATGCACATTTTAGGGGTTTTCGTGAGACGGGAGCTATATGGGGAGGGTATGCACCTCATTTAAGGGCGTGCGCCCAAAAATCAGAACCAACGGGCCCCATCGCCCAAAAATCAGAACCAACGGGCCCCATCAGCCGGCCAACTTCTCAGTTGGTCGGTGGGACCACATGGGTCTGGTCCCTCATGGTCCAGGGACCCCAAAAATGTGTGGTCCACCCCCTAGTTCATTGTATTTTGACCTATATGAGCCCAAACATGTGTTCGGGGCTTTTCGGGACCACTTCGCAATCCCGAATACCAAACCCTATGATGCAGCATATGAATTTGTGATAGAAGGAGCTAGTACATCCATCTAGATCCTTAGTTGCTAAAGAAAGTGAAATTAGAATGGCCTTATGGCCATTTTTCATGAAATTTTACTATTCACTGTACAATTTTATGAAAGTACTAATTTGTGTTATTTTCACATTAGGTTTGATGCCTAACATGAAATGGATAAGAAGGAAATGAAGATCGAAGTGTTTAGAGGAATTATTTTGAAGATTTTTGGTGAAACGGGGTTTTTAAGCCCTGACGATTGATTACAGGAGTCGTGGTCATCCCACGGCCCAAGAATTTACCTTTACGGGTTTAAAATCATCCATAGGACGTATCAACCCGACTTCCTACAGCTTATAAGCTATTCGGGTTGCTTTACGCGACCCGAGATGCGTTACAGACTCGATCGTGCGATCGATTCTAACAGACTTCGCCTATCGGCGAATCTGCGGTCCTAGAAATATTTCTAGACCCTTCTCGCACCCACCTAAGTCAAGGGAAGCGACATCGTACGTCGCGAGACCATAACCTAGGCCCAGTATACTCTTATTCATGCTCTGATACCAACTTGTAACACCCTGAAAATCGGGGGTCGTGTACAAACTCAACTCCCAAGTTCCAGACCGTCACTTATGCAACAAAAATGATTATGATTCAATGTTGTCTGATTTAAAGTATTCACATGAGTAAAAGTATACCAAACCTGCAATTCATACTTCAGATCCAGTGATAAAAGCAAGCGGAAGACTAAACAATATATATATCACTGTATGGAAAAACAAAGTAAATCTCATCTGTCTCCAAAGTATGACTACATCTCTGAGTCTCATATACATATACATGAACAAAAATGTAATGTTCAAAATAGTCCCACTGAAGTCCCATCGATCCAGGTCGCCTACGGGAAGCCATCGTGATACTGCATGTACGAGAACTCGTCCTGGTCCTCGTCGATGTCTGGCTCCACCTCCTGGATCTCAGCCTCACCTGCATCTACAACAGGGTCTGGTGGGTGTTGCAAACACCATCCCGTAACGTGGGAGTGAGTGATCAACTCAGTGGAATCATAGAGCAAGGATTAGCATGTTCACAATTCAATCATGCGATAATAGTAAAGCAGTAAATTAGACAGTCCTAATATTGTTGTTAATGCAAGATGACATGACGTGATGTATGCCCTCACCGACGATCTCCCTCATACGGCAACATCTGTCATATGTAGGGTGGGCCACGTATGTGGTACCCACCACTGTCATATGTTTATACCCACGCCATCCAGTGATTTGGACGGGTGGAGTCCACGTGATGTATGAGCCTTAATCCACACCGTCTGTCCCTATGGACGGGTTCCACCATGATGTGGATTTCATCCACGCCGTGCATCTGTTTTGCAGCTGCCACAGCAACTACTACTGGCGTCAGTAGGTGGGTTGGACCCCACCGTAAATGTATGACTTGTAACCCACCATCCATATGGCTAGATGGTGGGCCCTTTCATGACATGTATATGCCATCCAAACCATTTACTCAGTTGGAGAGCTTATGCTATGGTGGGCCACGTTCGTAGACCCCACCCTGATGGATGTGGTTTGTCCAACTGTCGATCCATTTGGTAAGCCAATCCTAAGGCTTGGGACCAAAAAAATAAATAAAATAAAATAAAATAATTAGACAGATATAATATCAAGAGGACCACACTGCAGAAACAGTGTTGAGTGAACGTCCACCATTGAAACCCCTCTTGGATGGGGTCACAACAGTTCTGGATCAATTTGAAATTTGTTTTTTTCATCTTGATTCAGGTTTGTGTGACCTTATGATCATATTGTATGGGAAATAAATGTTATGGTGGGCCTTGAGAATTTCAATGGTGGAAGAATCATTATTATTACGGTATTTGGAGTGCGGTCTAGATAATCTTCGATATGATTTATTATTTTGTGTATTTTAAGATAATCTTTAGCATATAGATGAATGGTGTAGATGAAGAGGCCCATCAGTGCGGCCAATTTGATATACATGTGCCCCATCTGATATACATGTGGCCCATTTGGGCACTAAATGGGCCCATTTGATTTGATCGGCCCATTTTAATTCGACCCATTTGATTTGATCGGCCCATTTTGATTTGGCCCATTTGAATCGGCCCATTCGATTCGACCCATTTGATCGGCCCATTTGATTCGGCCCATTCGATTCAACTTATTTGATTTGGCCCATTTGATCCGGTCATGACATGGGAGCAATGATGGTTTGACGTCCACATTGTAGAGCAATGATGGTTAAATGTCCGCATTGTAACTCTCCCAATGGCCCACTGTTAGGCCCATACTTGTAGTGTGTAAGCCATCTAGTCCCATCTTCGTATGAATAAGAATCCATTGCCATAAAACATGCTTATTATAGTTTTATGATTTATGATCATACGCATAATATGTATGCTTGATATGAGAAATGACTGATCATACCATATGTCTTCGGGCAGATTGTTTATGGGCTCTCAGATAGGCGGCATTGCCCTACATGTGCGCACGATACGCGCAGGATTACTATATGACTGGATGTGTGATTCATGCATTTCGCATTATGTGACATGGTTACTGTACGCCCTAGCGACATCAGGGTTGTAGCCTCTACAGGCGTATCGTGGTTGACAGGATTGGATATCAAAAATCTTATTTTACATGGGGTGCTATAATATCCCTAGGTGAAAGTTCCTAAACCCCTATGGCACCAGGAGGTTGCTCCAACGTGTCATGGTCGGTTGGAAGGGGGTGCAGCCTTACAGGCCCGTGAGGAGGGGACAAAGCTATGCTAAGTTTGACTAGCTTGAGGAATGGGTCTGTTATCGATGAGCCGAGTCCGATATTGGCAGGCGGATAGTGAGGTCTTTTCTACTCACCTTGTTGTGCGCCATGGGGCATCAATCTAATTGGAGTGTATTAGACCCCGGTGATATCCTAGAGTTGAGCTGTATTAATATGTAGACTTAGATGACAATTCATGTGCTTGAGTTGCATCTCGCATTGCATGACCTTGGTATGACCAACATCATTCATGCCTTGCAGCACATAACCTTGGTATGGCTAATAGTATTCATGGATTCACCAGCATATTCCGCATTACTTTGATACTGCATAATTATATTACTACCTTACGCACACATTTTCACCACCCTCTAAGCTTTTCATAAGCTTATGCATGACTGTTGCGTGTAGGTGACGTTGGACAGCAGCAGTGATGAGACAGGAGCGATTATCAGATCATCTTGGAGCTTTTTGTCCATTATCATTGTATTTCCCTTTATGCTCATTGTACTTGTAAAGCGTTTATTCATATTGGAAATGTAATGGAGTTTTTGGCTGTTGTTTGTGGGTTATGCCTTTGGTTATGTTTATTACGAATTAAACTGATGTTAAAAATCCTCCTCATAGCATCCTAGGATTGGAACCTGGCAAATGGGCACTGGGAGTTGGGAATGGGGTTTTACGGAGGATGTCGGCGCCAGATTCAACGATCAAAAATTTTATGAGCCCGATTTCTGAGTTTAGGGCATGACATATGGTGTCCTAGTGTCACCTGCATGGAACAATCGTGCCTAAGCTTATAGAAAGCTTATAGGGTGGTGTAAGTGTGTGCGCAATGTAAATGTCGAGTATGCAATATCAAAGTAATGTAGAATGTGCTTGTAAGTCCATGAATGGAAAAATACTAACAAGTCAATGAATGAGAGGGTGCTAACCAATCCATGAGTGCTATTTACCATAACAAGGCTATGCGATGCAGGGCCTACCTGGCCAAATGTCATATGCAAGATGCAACGCAAGCATACCATTTCTCATATGAATCCAAATCTCAGTACAATTCATCTCTGAAATATCCCTGGGGTCTAATACACTCAACATCAGCTTGCCACCTCACCTAAGCGCATAACTAGGTAAGTGGAGGAGACCTCACTATCCGCTTGCCAATATCGGGCTCGGCTCGTCATAGCCGACCCATTCGTCAAGCTGGGACGGACTCAACCTAGTCATTATCCCCTCCCTCGGGTGGGTAAGGCCACACCCCCTTTCCACTAGCCACGACACAGTGAGAGACATATCCTACTAGTATACTACCCTCGTGCGCTCATGCATACACTCGGTCTTCACATTGGAGCATCCTCCTGGTAGCATAAGGTTTGAGGACTTTCACCCTGGGACATCTATGATGCCCTCATGCGAGAACAAATATTTCCAGTATCCAATCCTGCCATCCACGCTATGCCTGTGAATGCTACGGCCCTGATGTTGTTTGGGCGTATAATAATCGAATCATACAATGTAAGGTGCATGAATCACACTATCCAATCATACATCAATCCTGTGCGTTCCATGC
This sequence comes from Magnolia kwangsiensis, assembly GCA_037074715.1. NCBI lineage: Eukaryota > Viridiplantae > Streptophyta > Magnoliopsida > Magnoliales > Magnoliaceae > Magnolia > Magnolia kwangsiensis. The sequence goes on along the minus strand of CM073573.1, from coordinate 107,121,670 downwards.
GCTCATGTGGGGCAACTCCGTTTATCAAGGAGTCCTATAAACAATCCGCCCAATGGCATATGCTATGATCAGTCACTCATAAGAAGCATACAAAAGATGCACATGGGCATGTAACATATTGTTATGATAGCCTATACTCAGTTTGTCCTACTAACTCAAGTACACTAGCATGATTAATAGATATAATATCAAGATCAGTCTTCAACAATGGATACACCAAACTGACACTGTAGATCCTTCCATCTACGGTGATGATGTACTCTCCTCATATCGAGGATGGGCATAGCTGGTCTGCTCATATCAAGAATGGGCCCAAGAATGAGGAGTGGGCTCCCTCACCTGTTCCGTCATGGAGTAGACTAGGCTTCCTAAGGGCCCAATAAGCACAAGGTGGGCTCTACAAGGCATGGTGGAAGCATAATCCATAATGGGGGCCCAACAGTTTGGGTGAACCCACTAAGAGATGGTGAGAATGGGCTGAAAAATGGGCCTTAGGGATATTACAATGTGGACATTTAATGTAACACCCTGAAAATCGGGGGTCATGTATAAACTCAACTCCCGAGTTCCAGACCGTCACTTATGCAACAAAAATGATTATGATTCAATGTTGTCTGATTTAAAGCATTCACATGAGTAAAAGTATACCAAAACTGCAATTCATACTTCAGATCCAGTGATAAAAGCAAGCGGAAGACTAAACAATATATATATCACTGTATGGAAAAACAAAGTAGATCTCATCTGTCTCTAAGGTATGAATACATCTCTGAGTCTCATATACATATACATGAACAAAATGTAACGTTCAAAATAGTCCCACTGAAGTCTCCTCAATCCAGGTCGCCTACGCAAAGCCATCATGATACTGCATGTACGAGAACTCGTCCTGGTCCTCGTCGAAGTCTGGCTCTGCCTCCTGGATCTCAGCCTCACCTGCATCTACAACAGGGTCTGGTGGGTGTTGCAAACACCATCCCGTAACGTGGGAGTGAGTGATCAACTCAGTGGAATCATAGAGCAAAGATTATCATGTTCACAATTCAATCATGCGATAATAGTAAAGCAGTAAATCAGACAATCCTAATACTGTTGTTAATGCAAGATGACATGACGTGATGTATGCCCTCACCGACGATCTCCCTCATACGGCAACATCTTACGATCGCGGCATGCAATCGACCCTCAAGTGCTCCACTTCTTCCAGGCACATGCAATGGCATGGTGATATGATTTTCAAGTTGTTATTAGTCCATTCAAATAGCAGGATTGGGAAACTAAGGTACTTCCCTTGTATCAATCCCAACACAGATCCTGTCTAGGGTCGTCACTCCTAGTAATCTCATACGATGTATATTTTGTAGGTCACTGCAAGGGCTGCCAGGGCTGTTGCTCGCACTCGTTGCACCGCTCCCCCATCACCTTATCAATACAGGCCTACCGTACTCTACTGCAACGGAAGGGTCGTCGCCTCCCGTGGACTCAGAATACGCTCGCGGTCACTACAAAGGACTCGTAGCCTGATCAGTGTACGCCGACAGCTAGAATATAGTGTCGCATACCTCCATAATCTGCTCACGAGTCTAGGTGCTCACTGGTCACTACAGGGAGGTTTGTGGCCCCAGCGTAGGCCGACAGCTCGACCACGGTGTCCCATACCACCATGCCCGGCTCATGAGTCTTTGTGGATCAAGGTACCATGGTTAACAGGGCTTACAATGGTAAGTTCAGTACCCTAGGTTCAAGCAGTTATGACTCATACAAGGTGAACATACATCGGCCAGTCGGGTTGCTTGACGGGCTCGACTAGCGCGATCGCATCTCAAGTCAAACGACATGAAGTGCGTAAAACACTTCGCGTGGCCTAACCACTGCCGCCAACTTCAAACACGACTCGCGTTCATCGACGCGTCATTTGTGGCTAAGACCAGTCAGCCACGAATTCGCTCGGTTACCGGCAGCCTGGACTAAGTCTAGTCCCAAACACTTATGAAATCATATCAGCAATTTATGTAAGAGTATTGGAATTGAAATACAATCATGTGAGCATGTTAACACATGTTATAACATTCAACTTAAGAAAATCTTCAAGCACATATATTCCATGCATGTAATGAAATCATGCATATAGTCAACATGTAGGAAATCATTTAGGTCAGCATATTAATTGAGAAATCAATCTCAAACTATCTCATAACATCATTTAATTCAATACATACTAATACAAGCATTTATACAAACACATACACTACACACTTAAGTCTACATATAGTATGTCGACCCAAAGTGCGCAATTAGGCGAATCTCTTCGCCAAACTAATTATGCACGCATTCCTAACTTCCTAATGCGACAATAAACTATGTCAATCACATCAGCAAAATATAAACGTAATCTGTACTTCCTACAAATGACTAAAATGCCCTAAATCTCATATTCTTCGTTAATTTACGAAACAGGAAACGGAGAGCATGTTGTACATGTCAAACGGCGATGCCGTCGATAATCTACTATTAAACGACATTGAAAGCGTTGTAAACCGTCAATCAAAGCGTCTAAAATCCTCACCTTATGTCTTGTAGACTCGTGAATTGAAACGGAGCGTATACACTTCGTCTACGGCAGTAGGAGAACCTGTTTTACAAGTTACGTTAGCTAACACGCTATGAATCTAAGTAAACCCTAAATCAGCAAGTTCTAGGGTTGTTTCATACCTGAAAAAGTGGAAGAATCACCGGCCAGGTGATTGGGAAGAGTTGCTGAAGCACGTGCAACTAGCGGCATGAAGGCAGGAAAAATCCCTCTACTCTCTCTCTCAAACTCTCCTTTTCTCTCTCCCAAAGCTAGGGTTTTGTAATTTTCGGATGGGAGAGAGGAATGAGGGTTTCAACCCCTTTTATAAGCTTAAAAATGCTGAAAACAGGCTCCGGAACGAAGTTTACTTAGTGCATATCCAATTTGGGGCTGTTTCGATCCAAAAGATGCTTTCTGGTGGTCCCCTGGTCGAATGCGATCGGACTTAAGCTCATGCGTACTAGATATAGCACGTATTAAGTTTTCAGTCTGGCAGGGTTCGCAGATTGCACGTGGTGGACCAGTTTCAGTTCAGCGATCATCGCACGTAGATCAGGGCTGAAAGTCTCATGATATAAAATAGAAATTTCTCCTGATCCGAGGGTGTAATCTGGATGAATTCTGACGGTCAGAACGCTCAATACTGACGCGTCAATTCGTGTGCCAGATTTGAATTTGAAATTCCAATTCTATCCCTATTCGCACTCTCTTCGGTCCGGGCTCAATGAAATAGCCTGTGATTATCGGTTTGACTTGATTTTCGAAATGATTGTCAAGTCCAGCAAGGCGGTTCTAACGGTCTAAGATAGGAAGTATCAGACTTTCGACGTGCGGTCTAGATCCAATACAAGAATTCAAAGCGGTCCAGAGACCAAACCTGCTTAGAGTTTGATCCGAGGTTATAGAGTGTTATAGAGTCGTTGGTTCTACTCGATTTGGGTCTTGTAGAACGTATTTAAAGTGATCAGGGACTATTTCCCAGCCACTCCAGCGTTGCGCTAGCTAACTTACGCTTAATTTCCATAGAAATTAATTCTACGTGATTTCGGGTCGAGTTGGTACTCGAGTCCAAGTACGGATTTTTCACAGGCGTTATATTTAACCACCATTTTCCTTACAATGTGGACATTTAATCATCATTGCTCCCAAGGCATGGCCCATTTACAACCTATCCTATAATGGGGCCCATGATCTTTATACTAAATGGATGACATCATAAACATCATCACATATATCATTGTGGAATTACATATCACAATTGGGCCTCATCACATAGGCCTCATACACATCATAATGGGCCTCATTCAAGGGCCTCATACCCACCACAAAGGACCTTACATACATTATATTGGGCCTCACACAAGAGCCTCATATACATCACATTGGGCCACACATAAGGTCCTCATATACATCACATTAGGCCTCATCATATGGGCCTCACATACATCATAATTGGCCTCACACAAGGGCCTCATATACATCACATTGGGCCTCACATAAGGGCCTCATATACATCACATTGGGCCTCATCACATGGGCCTCACATGCATCATATTGGGCCTCACATAAGGGCCTCACATACATCTTATTTGATGTTCACAACCCCAAGTGTAGGGCTGTGATGTAGTAATAATCTCAGTAAGACCGAGGTCGAATCCACAGGGCTGAACCTTATACGTAATCTGAAAGTAACTAGAACTAGAACTTGAAAAAGATAAAATCTAAATCTAGAATAATTGTGATTAAAGTGAGTAAAACTAATAAAGTTAAAGGTGGGAACTAGCGTTTTCAAGGATTCACTTGTAGAGATCAGGGAGATCTATGCTTGATTCATAAACACAACTGGATTTAGAGTCCCATCTTCATCTAGATGGAGGATATAATATTAAAAATCAAATTTGAACTTCCTTTGATCTAGTTTTCAAGAGAAGAAATGTTTGAGAATTAGAATTGATTCCATCACAAAACCATGCCCATGAGAAAAAGAAAACAACAGAATTTAACTAATCCACAACCAATCAGAGAGAGTTATGAACATTAGGAAAGGATTTTGTCATCCAACCATGCCCGTGAGACGATGGTGAACAACAAAGCTCTTACGACCATAACTTTTATATATGCACAGGATATACTCAAAGGTATCGCAAATCCATTGTAATTTCAGTCACAACAAACCATTAAAAACTATGAATATACCTTTTAATCAACCAAAATCAAAGAGATTTCAACGTAACATGAATTAAAGTTGTAGAAACTACCTGTCACGCTACAAGCTTCACCTCTTAGCCCTAGCTAAGAGGTTTAGCCGATCATCACCATGATCAAACTAGAGACCTTAGAAAACATTAATAGGAAAAAAGAAACTAAAGAAGAAGAGGGAAAAAACTCAATGGAGACGGCTTGTTCCACGGCTCTCCTTCACTCTCTCTCTCTCTCTCTCTCTCTCTCTCTCTCTCTCTCTCTTTGCTCTTTCTTCCCATGTGCATGGCCTCCATGGCTACCCAAGATCAAGATGCCTTCCATGTCTCCGAGATATCTCCCCACGTTCTCTCTTTCTTTCTTTTTATAGCCATCTGCAGAGAGAAGTCGGTGCTGGAGTCAGTTGGAAAGGGTCGTGCATAATGAGTTACGCAACAGGAAGAAACCGTAAATCCATTGCATTTGAAGAAGATTTTGGGATGGTGAACGGCCTTAGATGAGTTTTCATTTTTTTGGTTAGCCTTACCTTCATTTCTTTTATCATAGCTAAGGTTAGCCTTAGATGAGCTTCCATTTTTTTGGTTCAGATTGTCAAAAAGATCGATGATCATGGCCCACAACTCCCTCAAATTTTTAGTTTTCTTGGACGCGTGTAATGCTTACACGAGTTATGCTGGGCTCTCGGTGGGCCCCACAGTGATATTTTCGATGAAATCCACCCCATCCATTGAATTCCTAATGAAAAACTAGTCAAGAAGGGGTATTTTTTCTCAAGTTTGGAGTGGCCCACCGTATCAACTCACCTCATTGTTCATGCTGCGTTTTCCATTGATCTATATGTGTACACATGCAAGGGAACAGAAGGGGACCTTGAAGAGGGTCTTGGCCCACCCCCGCGATGAATGAATGGTCTCGATCATCCAAATGATGGACGGCGGTGGCCCATTACACATCCAGCGGATGAACGTTTGCGTAAGAGGATTTGAAAATGCCCTGGATTTGGAGAACGTCGGGTCGGTGACCTTTGACTGAATTTTTCGATCCGGTGCACCTCGGCTGTGCACCTGCTGTGCACACGCATCACGTGTGTGGATCCAAAAATGATGTTTTTGATCAATCTACTCTGTTTATCCTCTCTTCCATTCAATTTAAGGGGTTGAGAGCAAAATTGAAGCATATCCATATATCAGGTGGGCCTCAGATTAATGATTTATGGGCTTAATTGTCCGTTGAGCCACTTTCACAAGGATCCAATGGCTAAAATTTGATGTGTATGGTTAATTTATGACCCTCAGGCTAGATATAAAGTTTCAAACCGAACGGATGGTGGCAACCCTATGATCTTGCATTCTGGATGACTTCTAGGCCCATTTAAACCCAATCACTTGATTTTTTTGGATCTGTGGCATGTAAATTCTTAGATCTTGGTCCCCTGGGGTCCATCCCTTGACTTGGTGATTTCTGAGTGTTAGATCCATGCTTTTAGTACCCTTTTCAGTCCAAGCTTCCTAAATTTACCTTGCACCACAAACACGATTAAAATAGGCTGTTAAACAGTATCATGTTCGTAAATTCAGGTTATAACTGGGGTCTAATATGTAATATTACATTGAGACTCACATACATCATATTAGGCCTCATCATGAGGGACTCACATACATCACATTGGGACTCATGAAACAGCCTATGATCCAGGCACAATGGGAGGATGGTGTGTGTAACACATACATCATATTTGGCCTTATAGGGTTCAGTAAAAATGGATGGACAACATGTGTAACATATACATTAAGGTGGGCCTCACAGGTTAGCCCTATGGTCTTAAAAAAAATAAATGGATAGTGTGCTTACAACACACACATCAAAGTGGGCCTGCACATGCAGCAAGTGGGCTCTGCTCGTGCATAGTAAGTGGGCCTTGCATGTATAGTAGGTGGGCCCTACGTGTACAGTAGGTGGACCCTTCAGATCCAGCAAATGGATAGAAGATGTGGAACGAAACACATACATCACATGGGTCCCACTGTCCACGTGTGGACAGTGCTGGACATATAATACATTGAGGTGGGTCCCACCGTTAGGACGTTTGGATGAAACATAGGCATCAAGGTGGGGTCTAGTCCACATCCAAGGACTGGATTGGGCAGTGCTGATACAACACATGCATCACATTAGGGCCCATCATCCTAGCTTGTATGGTGGGGATGTAATACACACATCAAGGTGGGCCACATGGATGGCGTCCACGTCCCACCAATGGACGGACGGTGAGGATAAAACCTAATGCCAGGGTGGTCCCATGTCCAAAGATGGACAGTGTGGATTGCCACACATGTAGGTGGGCCCCACGTCCATAAATGCAAGCGGGTCCCACTCGTGTGGATAAACAGGTACATCAGGTGGGTCCACTTGGTGGCCCACTAGCTTGAAAACAAGCTGATATTCAAGTTTTAATTGCCGTCTAGGCTTGTTGGACGTCCCATGGATGGATGGCCTAGACGGGGCACTAACATCTGGTGGGTCCCACGTGTAGTGGCCCACCTTAGTTTGGATCAAATTGATATTTGTATTTTTCCTTCTTCCAGGCAGGCTTGAAAATGAGTAGCAAGGTGGGCCCCATTAACTAGACGTCTAGAAAAAAATCTGGACAATTTGGATTTGTTGAACACATCAGGTGGGCCACACACATTATCATCACCATAGAAAGAGAGAGAGAGAGAGAGAGAGAGAGAGAGAGAGAGAGAGAGAGAGAGAGAGAGAGAGAGAGAGAGAGAGAGAGAGAGAGAAACTTGTGATGGAGGGGCCCCGCCACTATGGGCCCCTTTAGGGTCTACAACTTACATTCATCAAGATGGGTCCCATGATTGGGTGGGCCCTCAAATCTGTAAATCAAGGTGGGGATGCCATCCCCACCACAAATCAAGGGTCTAGATGACCCATCAATGGCATGGATTCAAATAAAACATCATGATGGGGTCCATGGAGAATGGCCCTATCATGGCTTATGCATGCAACAAGGGTGGGCCATTAGCTACATCCAAGGGGTCAAGTAGGATCTCCACCATTGATTGGTGGGTCCTACATGCCCCTAAGAAAAAAAATCTAAAAAGAAAATACAAGAACTACTCCTAAGAATGGCACCCGCCTTAAATTTCTTCCTCATTCCACCTTTAGGTTCTAGAGCTCTAAGGTAAAGGTTTTAATGGTTGAGATGGGGTTTAGAGGGTTGATTTGAGAGGGATTAATGGTGGAATGTGGCTGAATTTTCTCTCCTAGGTGGGGCGTTGTAAGACCCGTATCTTGGTCCGTACCTTTTCGTAGACTTCCGCGGTCTTACCGGTCGAATTCCGGCAACCTTCGACCCTTAACCGATATTGACACGCGACCCTGATTCATGTGCCGACAACCCGGGTCGACTCAACCCGAGACCAATACCATAGCGACCGCGCCGTCGTTGCGGTTCCGATGCCGCAACTCGCGCGCCGAGGCGATACCCTGGTCAAGAGATATGGGCCAACGTTCGGTGCGAGAAAATGCCCCGCGTTGTAAAAATCAAGGGAATCTCTACGATGTGTCACATCAATCACATCAATCCCATCAATCAATCAACCCATCAATCCATCACATGTCAAGTACACATCACTTTATTCCCTTTTCCCAAGCAACCACAAAAGTCTCCCAAACCCATACCTCTCTTACACAAAAAGCCACAAAAGTCTTCACCACCCATACCTCTCTTACACAAAAAGCACAAAAGTCTTCACCACCCATACCTCTCTTACACAAAAGCCTCAAAAGTCAATCTTTTCTTACACAACCATCATTCATCCATCCATCCATCCCTCTCTACATCACTCTCTCTCTTTCTCTCTTTCTCATTTCAAAAATTCCAAGCAACAAAGAGTCCATACGTATGAAATTTTCTAAAATTCCCAAGCTTCAAGTGTGGCCCACCTCTTCACCCCATCATCTCCCATCTCAACCCTCCATTCTCCATCTCCTCCATTGAAGTTGAAGCTAAGGTGCCAAGGAACCTCTAGGAGAAAGAAGATCAGACGGTGGGTGCCTCTATAGGGTAGTTTTTCTTGTTTTTATGGTGGACCAAGTGAGGCCCACCGATCAATGGTGTGGATCTCACTTGGGACCCTAAGATAAGGCCGATGGCCTACTTGGAATCATCATGATCATTCCATGATGGGGCCATTCTCCATGGACCCCATCATGATGTTTATTTTCTTTAGAAAGATCATCTAGACCATCCATATTGGTGGGGAAAGGATCCCCATCGTTGATCTTAAGTTTTGATGGTCACATGTACAAAATGACCTACTTGATGTATGATTTCATGTAAGGGAGGGCCCATAATGTCGGGGTCCCTCCATCACAAGCCGTGTCCCACTCTCCATGTCTCTTTCCCTTTTATTTATTTTCTGTTATTTTGATATTTTTTTTGGGACTACAATAGGGTGTGTGGCCTATTTAAATGGACCCCACCACGAGTCCATTATTTTTTTTTATCACCAATGTGGCCCACTTTATGTGTGAAATATCCACACTATTTTTCATGTGGTGGCCCACCTAATTAGGCCACCACAAATACTTGAAGAGGTGGCCCATCGTCCAGCGTCTGGGACACTGGACGTCCCTGTCCCAAAAAAAAAAAAAAAAAAGAAAAAGAAAAAGGGGAGCTTTTGGGTGGTCCCCTTGCATAGGCCCCACCGTGATGTATGTAATAAATCCACGCCGTCCATCCCATTTTCCACCAAATTTCATGCGTTGGGCCAAGGTTTAGAGCTGATCCAATCACCTGGTGGGCCATAGCGCCAAATATTGCATCCTCACCATTCAAATACTATTTTCTTATTTTATTTCACTTCCAAGCATCAAAAAAATTCAAACTTTGGACTCTTTTTGTCTGTTGCAAGCTGTAAAACACCATGGCTAGAGTGGATTTCTAGGTAGTGGGCCCCACGCATGAGTTTTGGCAGAAAAATGAAATTTAGGAGAGAGAGAGGAGGAGGCATGCCTCCCTCACTGACAGCGGCAGCACGCTGCACGTAGCAGCGTGCAGCGCCTGGGCGGGCGGGCGTCCAGTAGGCCACCCACGGCTGCTGCCGTGGGCCCCACCTTGATGTTTATATGCCATCTAAGCCGTTCATGAGGCGGGTCCCATCCTCAGGTGGGCCCCCTCCAAATTTCAGCTCGATCAAACACTCAGGTGGCCCACACCACGTGAAACAGTGTGGATTGGATTCTACCATTTAAAAGTTTTTGGGGCCCACAGAAGTATTGGATCAAGCTGAAATTTATGTTTTCCCTTCATCCTGGTCAGAGTGACCTTGTGAACAGTTTGGATGCCAAAAAAATGTTGCAGGGTGGGCCCCACATGGGACCCACATTAATGTATGTGTCAAGTCCACCGTCCAGCGGATGGTGGCACCCACCTGATGTTTGTGTGGCCTCCACCGTCCAGTGGACGGTGGGGCCCTGTGTGATGTATGTGCTATATCCGCACTGTCCACTGGACAGTGAGGACCCGCCATGGTGCATGTAATGCACCCAGACCGTCCATCCACTTGTAAAGATCATTTTAAGGCCTATGGGAAAGGCCCATTTGATTTGTAAAGGCCTATGGGTTAGGCCCCCTTTGGACTGTAAAAGGCCTATGGGCTAGGCCCATTTGATTTATGAAATGCTTATGAGTTAGGCCCATTTGATTCATTTAAGGCCTAAGAACTTGGGCCCACTTGATATGTAAAGCCCATGGGTTTAGGCTCACTTGATATTTAATGCCTATGGGTTTAGGCCCACTTGATATGTTTCAAGTCCATGGGACTAGGCCCATTTGATATACTTCAAGGCCCATGAAATTGGACCCATTTGTTGCATTCTTAAAACCCACGGAAGTGGACCCATTTGATATATTGTAAGGCCCATGGGAATAAACCCATTTGATGATAAAAGGGGTCCATTGAATTAGGCCCATTGGATTTATTTGAGACCCATGAATTAGGCCCATTTTATTTGATTAAGGCCTAGGGGTTTAGGCCCATTTGACTCATGTTAGGTCTATGGGTTGAGGTCCACTCGATCTACATGTGGGACCCAATTGGTGTGGCCCATTGGTCACATACTAGACTCATGAGACTATGCTCATTTGATGCAATCTAAGACCCACGGGTTATAACCCATTGCAATGCACATAATACCCATTGGTGTGGCCCATTTATATGGCCCATCTGATGAATAAAAGGCCTATAAGATATGGCCCATTTGATATATATGAAAAGCCCAATGGGATAAACCTAAGGTCCATTGCAATGTGTAATCCCAATACCGATTATGTAGCGATGTTTAAGGAGATCGTGCTTGGGAGGAAATGTTGGTTTGACGTCCACATTGCAAGTGTAATGCTGGTTGAATGTCCACATTATGACTCTCCTTAGGGCCCATTACTGGGCCGTACTTATTGTGTATAGGCCGTCCAGGCCCATCTGCGTTGTAAGAATGGTTCATCACTCATATACATGTTTAACATAGTTTCATGACTCATGATCATACGCATCATATGCATGCTTGATATGAGGATTGACTGATCATAGCATATGCCTTCAGACAGGTTGTTTATGGGCTCTTGGTTAAGCGGTGTTGCCCTACATGAGCGCACGATATGCGCAGGATTTGATGCATGACTGGATAGCGTGAATCATGCATATCGCATTTGTATGACATGGATATTGTACGCTCTAGCGACATCGGGGTCGTAACTTTCACATATGTATCGTGGTTGGCAGGATTGGATACCGAAAATCTTGTTCTACATGGGGTACAATAGATATCCTTGGATGAAAGTCCCTAAACCCTTATGGTACCAAGAGATTGCTCCAACGTCTGGACAGAGTGGGTAGATGAGCGTTGAGTGCCGATTACCAGACGGTTACGTTCTCCACTGTGTCGTGGTCGGTTGGAAGGGGGTGCGGCCTTACCCGCCCGAGAGTAGGGGGCAATGCTAGGCTGAGTTTGACCAGCTCGAGGAATGGGTCCGCTATCGACGAGTCACGCCCAATATTGGCAGATGGATAGTGAGGTCTCTTCCACTTACCTTATTGCGCGCGATGTGGCGACAATCTGGTTTAGAGTGTACTAGACCCCGGTGATATTCCATATTTGAGCTGTATTGATGTGTGGACATAGATGAGGACCTGTATGCTTGAGTTGCATTGCACATAACATGGCCTTTGGATGACCAATACCATTCATGTCTTGCATCGCATAGCCTTGGTACGGCTCATGATATTATGGTTCCATCTACATATTCCGCATTACTCTGTCATTGCATGTTCATATTACTACCTTGCACACACACTTTCACCACCCTCTAAGCTTTCTGTAAGCTTATGTATGACCGTTGCGTACAGGTGACGTTGGTTCGCAGCAGTGCTGAGACAGGAGCACGTTGCAGAGCATTTTAGAGTTTTTGTTCTTTACCATTGTATTTCCCTTTATGCTCATTGTACTTGTAAAGTTTTTGATCATAGTGGAAATGTAATGGAGTTCTTGGTTGTTGTTTGTGGGTTATGCCTTTGGTTATGCTTATTACGAATCAAACTGATATTTAAAATCCTCCTCGTAGCATCCCAGGATCGGAACCTGGTGAATGGGAGCTAGGAGCCGAGAATGGGGTTCTAAAGAGGCTGTCGGCGCCGGATTCGGTGATCGAGAATTTTGTGAGCCCGGTTTCTGAGTTTGGGGCATGACAGGCGTTCATGGCTTCACTCTTGCTATGGGAGATGAGAAATGAGGAAGAAAGGGAGGGAAAGAGAGATGTAATCATTGCTTGTAAGGTAATGATGATGGGTGTACGAAGGCATGACTAGCTTGCCATCATTACATGTAAGAGATGTACTAGCAATCATAACTTGAAATGATTATAAAGCATGCTTGTAAGAGGCATGGGTGATGATGTCATCATCATGATTATTCTAGGAAAATGCATGAACTGGAATGACCCCGCTCCGTGCGGTCCATGACCATGATGATGCGCGGGCCACATCTCACACTATAAGCGTTGGATTGGTGCACGAGACACGACGTTGGAACTGCAACCACTGCGCGGTCGCAATAGCATAGGTCTCGGGTTAAGCCTACTCAAGTTGATAGGATGTAACCTAGGGTCGCTCACAAATCCTATCTACAAGTCACGGGTTGTCAGAATTTGATGGAGAGGTTCGTGGGATCCTAAGGAATATAATGGTCAATAGGACATAGGCCTGATAACTCTCCCCTCTTGATAAAAATTTTGTCATCAAAATTTACTATCACCCAAAATAAGACAAGAAGGAAGAGAAAACATGGCATCATCTATAGATATATCAATCGATATAATACAAAGCACGAAACAAGCGCAATCAATTTACAAAAAGATGGGGATATCACTCTCTAATCTCAGCCTCGCGCTCCTAAGACGCCTCATCAGCACTATGGTGACCCCATTGCACTTTCACCAAAGGAATGACTTTGGTCCAAAAGATACGAACTGGCTGCTCAATATAGGAAACATCCTCACGGACCTTAAGTGGCTGTCAATCAATCATGGGAATGGTGTTTGACCCTCACTTCCACAGTATAGAAACATGAAAAACGTTGTGGATTCCAGACAACTAAGAAGGTAAGGCAAGTCTATAGGTCATTATCCCAATGCGCCCGGTGATCTCAAAAGGTCCAATAAATCTGGGGAAAAGTTTGCCCTTCACTCCAAATCGAACCACACCCTTCATGGGTGAGACCTTGAGATACACTCGGTCCCCTACGGCAAACTCTAAGGGACGACGTCGATGATTAGCGAAACTCTTCTATCAACTCTAAGCTGTACCCATCCTCTGCCTAATGATATCGATAACCTTTGATGTCCGTTACATAAGCTTGGGGCCTAGGAGACGGTGCTTTCCAACCTTGGCCCAATAACTAGGAGATCGACAAGTTCTATCATACAAAGTCTCAAAGAGAGCCATACCAATAGTCACCTGATAACTGTTATTATATGCAAACTCACCCAGGTGCAAATGCTCATCCCAGCTACCGGGGAAGTCGATCACCTAAGCCTAAAGCATATCCTTAAGAATCTAGTTGACCCTCTCGATTTGTGTATAATACGCAGTGCTGAACAATAAGGTAGACCCCATCGCCTTCTGTAAGCTCCTCCAAAACTAAGATGTGAACCTCAGGTCTCTGTAAAAAATGATCGAAACTAGAACACCGTGCAATCTCACAATCTCATTAATGAACAATTTGGTAAGCCGGTCTAAAGGCCAAGTCACATGAATCGTGAGAAAATGTACCGACTTCGTCAGGTGATCCATGACAACCTAGATGACGTTATAACCGCATCGAGTCCTCGGCAAGCCCATAATGAAATCTGTGGATATGTGCTCCCACTTCCACATTGGGATGCTCAATGGCTGTAACAAACCTAAGGGTCTCTGATGATTGGCCTTAAAATATTGGTAAGTGTCACACTCGGCCATAAAACTAACAATCTAGCGTTTCATCCCTGTTCAAAAATATCATTGCCTCATATTGTGGTACATCTTTATCGAGCTATGGTGGATAGAAAACCTCGATCGATGTGCCTTGGTCATAAGATCTCTCTGTAACATCTGGGACACATAATCGGCCTTTGAAGCAAAGTCCACCATCAGAACGAATCTGCTAATCTGACTGACTCTCAGATACCGTCTCTGCTTAAGAACTCTGCAATGACTCATCCGTCTGCTAAGCCTCGATCACCCTTGAGACAAGAGAGGGTTGAATCGATAGGCTCGATAACTACACGATAGAAGACTACTGACCTATCTCGAAGTCATATGCTACCACATCCTCAAGCATCTTCCACTCCTAAATCATCATATATGCCATCAGGCCTCGTGGTTGACAGCTGAGGGCATCTACCACCACGTTCGCCTTACTCGGGTGATACTGAAGATCAAAATCGTAGTTCTTCAGGAGCTCCATCCAACGTCTCTGTTGCATGTTCAACTCGGACCGTGAAAAGAGATACTTCAAGCTCTTATGGTCAAAGAAGAGCTCGAACTTGACCCCATAAAGATAATGCCTCCACATTTTCAGTGTAAAGATGACTACTGCCAACTCTAAATCATGCGTGTGGTAGTTTAGCTCATGGACCTTGAGCTGGTGAGACGCATAAGCTACTGGCTTCTCGTGTTGCATCAGACTAACACACGAGGCATCGATAAACACCGTAAATCCATCACTCCCAGAGGGAAGAGTGAGGATAAAAGTGGACATGAGGTGGTCCTTTAGCTCTACAAATGCTCGCTCACAGGCATTGATCCATATAAACTCTATGCCCTTTCGGGTCAACCTGGTTAATGATGTTGCGATACGAGAGAATCCCTTAATAAAGCGTCGATAATATCCTGCTAAACTAAGAAAACTACGGATCTCGGATGTGTTCGTGGGTTGACCCCATTGACGCATTGCAGCTATCTTCGAGGGGTCCACTACGACACCCTCCCTCATCACCATGTGACTAAGAAACTTCATCTCCTCCTGCCAAAACTCACACTTCTCCAGCTTCGTATATAGCTGGGGCGCATGGAGGGTTTGCAAGGCAATCTCCAGATGCTGCTCATGGTTCTCGCAAGTCCTCGAATAGATCAGAATGTCATCGATGAAGACCACAACAAATTTATTGAGATAGGGATGGAAGACCTTGTTCGTCAACTGTATAAAAATAGTGGACGCATTGGTAAGTCCAAAGGATATGACCTGAAACTCAAAGTGACCATAGTACATCCTGATAGTTATCTTCGAGATGTCCTCCTCTTGGACCCAAATATGATGATAACCGGACCGTAGGTCAATCTTCGAAAAGAAATGTGCACCCTGCAGCTAATTAAATAAATCATCGATCCTCAGGAGTGGATACTTTTTCTTGATCGTGACTCAGTTGAACTCGCGGTAATCCACATAGAGCCTCAACGAGCCATCCTTCCTCCTGATAAATAATATCGGCACTCCCCACGGTGAACTGCTTGGATGGATGAAGCCTAGCTCACGCAACTTGTCCAACTGCTGCTGAAGCTTCGACAATTCTATTGGTGTCATACGATACGAAGCTTTCAAGGTACCGGGCACAAGATCAATATGAAAATTAATATGCCGATGCGGCGACAACTCTGGAATCTCCTGAAATACATTAAAAAAATCATAAACCACTGACAACTGATCAATGCTCATTGCTATAGCTCCTCTATGACACATAACATCAAATAAGATAGCGGCTCTCCTCTAGGCTCAGCTACGAACTTGAACTGCGGCAAGCCAGGTATATAGAATGTGACTATCCTCGCAGAGTAGTTCAGAACGACATGGTACTCAGTGAGCCAATCCATACCCAGGATGATGTCAAACTCTAACATCGACAACTCAAACAAATTGGTGGGCAAGGTCCCCCCCACCAACATGGGGTAAGATGAACAGAATTGGCCTAACACTGCGGTCTTCCCCAAGGGCATTGACATTGACAATCCCTCACATGCAGACTTTAATGACAATCCAGTCGAATGGCAGAAGTCCTTGGACATAAAGGAATGAGATGCACCAAAGTGAACAAAACTCGAGCAATGTAAGCAAAAACTGGAAGAATACCCTCAACAACTCCTCCTGAAGACTGTGGGTCCTACCGAGCCATGTAGAATCTATCTTGTGCTAGTTGGGGAGGTGCCTGTCCCCTCTGAGGTCTTTGATGCTACTGCTGCTACGGATAAAACTGCTACCTCAGCTGCTGTGGTCTGGGAGGCTACTGAGGTGCTCTTGGCTGCTACTGTGGGGGCCTCGGTGTTAGGGGATGCGGTTGCTACTGATGTGGTCTGGGAGGCTGCTGAGGTTCTCTTGATTGCTGCTGTGGGGGCCTCAGTGGTAGGTGTTACTGTCACTGCTGCTATGGTGGAGGCTGATGCTGCTACTGCTGAGGGTGGAGACACTCCCACCTATGGTGTCCTATCCCACTGCATCCATAACAGACACTAGGGAGCTACCTTAGAGGTGATACTGAAGGTGCTGCTGGTGCTCGGCGGGTCGCGCGCCTCTACTGTTGTCGATGCTGCTGTAACTGGGAGCCCCCTACCTCTTTCAGTCTCTTCTCTGATCACGATCACTCTGTGAATTGGCCCACTTAGCCTTATAAACATGGGCACTCTGTAAAACCTCCTCAAAGGCCTGAAGCATAAGGCCAATAACTAGGGCTGTATAGGAGTCAAGCTAGCTTGAAAAGCTCGTCGACTCGATTCGACTCAACTTAGATTGACTCGACTTGAAAGGCTGACTCAAGGTGAGTCAATCTTGTTTACTAAAGCTCAAGTTGAGTTCAAGCCAAGTTCGACCATGGTGTATTTCAACTTGACTCGACTCGAAGCTTGAGCTCAAGCTCGACTTGGCTCGAGTAATATATTTTAATAATATATATTATATTAATATTAAATATAATATATATATATATATTTAAGTTAAAAAAAGTTAAAAGTTTTTACTAAAAAATATCCTACCTGACCCTACCCATCCCCATTCCTTCTTTTTCTTTCCCTTACCCTACTGAGGTAAACTCGACTCGACTCGAACCACTAGCTCGACTCGAACTCAACTCGAAAGCTTTGGCAAAAAAGCCAAGCTTCAATGTTGAGGTCGAGAGTGAGCTCAAGCTCAAACTTGAGTATAGCATGACGAGTCAAGCTGAGCTTGGCCCACCTTAACTCGACTCGGCTCGATGTACAACCCTACCGATAACACGGCCTCAGAGACCATAATGCAAGAAGTTCTCGAAACGGCAGGCCTTCTGCCTCTAATCATCAACCAAATATGATGTAAACCTTAACAGCACGACAAAACAGGCCTCGTACTGAGCTACGGTCATATCTCCTTGTACTAGAGTCTCGAACTCCAGCGCACGCTGCTACAAATGTGGTTGGGAAAATACTGCCAATCAAATCGATCCATGATGTCCTCCCATGTCCAAATGAAATCATGCCTTGCAGCATGGGCGATGGAGGCCCACCAATGCTCAACCTCACCCTCAAGTATATACACTGCCAATGGACCCGCTACTAGGTCATACATCTCATGGTCTCAAACATCTTCTCCACTCGGGAGTGCCACCTCTCTGTTGCAGTCAGATCGAGCTCTCCTTGGAATCATGGGGATCGAGCCAAAGAAAATCTCATAATAGGGTGCTCACGTGCTCCTGCTTTGTTTGCTCCGGGGTCTCAGCGGGACGCCTACCCTACCCCTAGAGAGTAGCTATCACAGCCTGGAGCATCTACTACAACTATTGGCACTAACTGACATGGTTGGGGCTGCGCTGGTCTCGGATGGAGGCGCGGGATATATAGGAGTCTCGAGCATGGGAGCAGGAGGCTCAGGTGGGGGAATGAGAGCTGTGGGTGGTGGAATAAGAATCTCAGGTGGAGGAATGGGAACCCCTGGTGGTGGAGTGGGGGTCACTAGGGTGCCTCACCTAAGCGGCATGGTTTACAAAAAAGAACAAAGGTGCCTATTAGCCTCAAGAACCCTCGAAGGCTCAGACGTTAGGGAACTAAACTAGAAGATTATGCACTCGGGACCTAGTCGTCTTAAGCTCATAGCAGATATATGATGTTATTCACTGTTATTCCCAAGTTATGATCTGATACCAACTCCTGTCATGCCCCAGACTCGAAAATCGGGCAGACAAAATTCTCGATCGCCGAATTCGGCGCTAACAGCCTCCGTAGTAACCCATTCTCGACTCCTGGCACCCATATACTAGGTTCCAATCTTGGGATCCTATAAGGAGGATTTTTAATATAAATTTGTTTCATAAGAAGCATAACCATAACCATAACCCACAAACAACAACCAACAACATCACCACATATCCACTTAATCAGAAACTTTGAGTACAATGCATAAGGGAAATACGATTGCGATATCAAAGGCTCCAAAAACTCAGCGGCACGCTCTTGACTCAGTGTTGTTGCTGCGTCCTGGCATCACCTGCATGTAACGATCATGCATAAGCTTATAAAAAACTTAGAGGGTGGTGTAAGTGTGTGCTCAAGGTAAGTGCCAAGTATGCAATATCAGAGTAATGCGGAATGTGCTGGTAAGTCTATGAATGAAAAAATGCTGACAAGTCAATGAATGAGAGGGTGTTGGCCAATCCATGAATGCTATCTGTTGTAACAAGGCTATCTTATGCAAGGCCTACCTGGCTAAATGTCGTATACAAGATGCAACGTAAGCATTCCAGTCCTCATCTGAATCCACATATCAGTATGGTTCATCTTTAGAATATCATTGAGGTCTAGTACACTCAACACCAGCTTACTGCCCTATCTAAACACACAATTAGATAAGTGAGGAGACTTCACTATCTGCCTACCAATATCAGGCCCAGATCATCGATAGTAGGCCCATTCCTCAAGCTGGGTCAGATTTAGCCTAGTCATTGTCCCCTCCCTTGGGTGGGTAAGGCCACACCTAATTCCAACCGACCACAGCACAGTGGAAGATGTATCTTACTGGTATACTACCCTCGTGCACTCATCCATCCACTCAGTCTCGACATTGAAGCATCCTCGCAGTACCATAAGGGTTTGGGGACTTTCATCTTGGGACATCTATGACGCCCTTGTGCTAGAACAAATATTTTCAGTATCCAATCCTGCCATCCACGCTATGCTTGTCGAGGCTACGGCCCTGATGTCACCAGGGCGTACAACAATCGAATCATACAATGCAAGGTGCATGAATCACACTATCCAATCATACATCAATCCTGCGCGTTCCACGTGATCATGTGGGGCAACTCCGTCTATCAAGGAGTCCCATAAACAATCTAACCAATGGCATATGCTATGATCAGTCACTCCTCATAAGAAGCATATAAATGATGCACATGGGCATGTAACATGTTGTTATGATAGCCTATACTTGGTATGTCCTACTAACTTAAGTACACTAGAATATTAATAGATATAATATCAAGATCAGTTCTCAACAATGGATATACCAAATCTGACACCACAAATCCTTCCATCTACGGTGATGATGTACTCTCCTCATATCGAGGATGGGCTTAGATGACCTGCTCATATCAAGAATGGGCCAAAGAACGAGGAGTAGGCTTCCTCACCTGCTCTATCATGGAGTAGACTAGGCTTCCTAAGGGGCCAATAAGCACAAGGTGGGCTCTACAAGGCATGGTGGAAGCATAATCTATAATGGGGGCCCAACAAATTAGGGTAGCCCACTAAGAGAAGGTGAGAATGGGCCTAATAATGGGCCTTAGGGAGATTACAGTGTGAACATTTAACCACCATTACTCCCAAGGCATGGCCCATTTAGAACCTATCCTATAATGGGGCTCATGATTTTTATACTAAATGGATGACATCATAAACATCATCACATATATCATGGTGGAATCGTATATCACAATTGGGCCTCATCACATAGGCCTCATACACATCATAATGGGCCTCACTCAAGGGCCTCATATCCACCACAAAGGGCCTTACATACATTATATTGGGCCTCACATAAGGGCCTCATATACATCACATTGGGCCTCACATAAGGGCCTCATATACATCACATTGGGCCTCATCATATGGGCCTCACGTACATCATATTGGGCCTCACACAAGGGCCTCATATACATCACATTGGGCCTCACATACTGGCCTCATAAACATCATTAGGCCTCATCACATGGGCCTCACATGCATCATATTGGGCTCATATACATTACATTGGGCCTCATGAAATAGCCCATGAACTAGGCACAATGGGAGGATGGTGTGTGTAACACATACATTATAGTAGGCCTTATGCGGTAGCTCATGATTCAGTAAGAATGGATGGATAACATGTGTAACTTGTACATCAAGGTGGGCCTCACAGGTCAGCCCTATGGTCCCAAAAATAAAATAGATGGACAATGTGCTTACAACACACACATCAAAGTGGGCCTACACATGTAGAAGGTGGGCCCTACTTGTGCACAATAGGTGGGCCTTGCGTGTACAACAGGCAGACCCTGTGTCACGTCCCAAACTCGAAAATCGGGCTCACAAAATTCCCGATCGCCGAATCCGGCGCTGACAGCCTCCGTAAAACCCCATTCTCGGCTCCTAGCTCCCATTCGCCAGGTTCTGATCCTGGGATGCTACGAGGAGGATTTTCAACGTCAGTTTGATTCGTAATAAGCATAACTAATGGCATAACCCACAAACAACAACCAAGAACTCCATAACATTTCTACTATGATCAAAAACTTTACAAGTACAATGAGCATAAAGGGAAATACAATGGTAAAGAACAAAAACTCCAAATGATCTGCAACGTGCTCCTGCCTTAGCGCTGCTACGAACCAACGTTACCTGCACGCAACGGTCATCCATAAGCTTATAGAAAACTTAGAGGGTGGTGAAAGTGTGTGCGCAAGCTAGTAATATGAACATGCAATATCAGAGTAATACGGAATATACAGATGAATCCGTAATATCATGAGCCGTACCAAGGCTTATGCGATGCAAGACATGAATGGTATCAGCCACCCCAAGGCCATACGATGTGCAATGCAACTCAAGCATACATATCCTCATCTATGTCCACACATCAATACAGCTTAAATATGGGATATCACCGGGGTCTAGTACACTTTAAACCAGATTGCCGCCACATCGCGCGCAATAAGGTAAGTGGAAGAGACCACACTATCCGTCTGCCAATATCAGGCGCGAGTCGTCGATAGCCGACCCATTCCTCGAGCTGGTCAAACTCAGCCTAGCATTGTCCCCTACTCTCGGGCGGGTAAGGCTGCACCCCTTTCCAACCAACCACGACACAGTGGAGAGTGCGACCGTCTGGTAGTCGGCACTCAACGCTCATCTATCCACTCGGTCTAGATGTTGGAGCAACCTCTTGGTACCATAAGGGTTTTGGAACTTTCACCCAGGGATATCTATAGCACCCCATGTAGAATAAGATTTTCGGTATCCAATCCTGCCAACCACGATGCGTCTGTGGAGGCTATGGCCCTGATGTCACTAGGGCATACAATAACCATGTCACACAAATGCAAAATGCATGATTCATACTGTCCAGTCATGCAACAAATCCTGCGCATATCGTGCGCTCATGTATGGCAATACTGCCTAACCAGGAGCCCATAAACAACCTGCCCGAAGGTATATGTTATGATCAGTCAATCCTCATATCAAGCATACATATGATGTGTATGATCATGAGTTATGAAACTATACTAAACATATAAATGAGTGATGAACCATTCTTACAACGCAGATGGGCCTAGACGGCCTATACACGGCAAGTACGGCCCAACAATGGGCCCTAAGGAGAGTCGTAATGTGGACATCCAACCAATATTATACTCGCAATGTGGATGTCAAACCAACATTGCTCCCAAGGCACAATCTTTGTAGACATCGCTACTTAGTCTGTATTGGAATTACACATTACAATGGACTTTAGGTTCATCCCATTGGGCCTTGCATATATATCAAATGGGTCATATCTTATGGGCCTTTTATTCATCAGATGGGCCACATAGATGGGCCACACCAATGGGTCTTATGTGCATTGCAATGGGTCAAAACCCGTGGGCCTTGGATTGCATCAAATGGGTTTAATCTCATGGGTCTTATATGTCTTAAATGGGCCAAACCCGTAGGGCTTTTACAAATCAAATGGGCCTAACTCATAGCCCTTTTTACAATTCAAATGGGCCTTACCCGTAGGCCTTTTTAAAAATCAAATGGGCCTAATCTCGTGAACCTTAGTTATAACAAATGGGCTACGCCAATTGGGCCCCATATTTCCATCAAATGGGCCTCAACCCATGGGCCCAGAGGCCCACTGAAATGTTTATTTTCTATCCAACAAGACAAGGGCCCACTGAAATGTCTATTTCCATACAAATTATCCATGAAATTGCATGGACCTAGGCCCACTGCAATGTTTATTTGTCACCCAGTGTGGGTATGGGCCAGGGGGAGGCCCACAGTAGTGTTTATTTCCATCCAAAATGTTCAGCCAGGGGAGGGGGTGGCGTGAACAACACACGTGCAAGGTGGGCTCCACTGTCTGCTGGACGGTGGAGGTGAAACACAAACATCATGGTGAGAGTCACCGTCCATGGCCTGTGGACGGTGTAAATAAAATACATACATTACTATGGGTTCCACAGATGTGGCCCACCCTAACACATAAATGCCATCTGAGCCGTTCATAAGGTCACTCGGACCTAGATGAAGGGAAAACATAAATTTTATCTTGATCCAGAACTTATGTGGGCCTAAAAAAATGGTTTTTAATGGTAGGGGTACAGTCCCACTGTTTCATGTGGTGTGAGCCACTTGAGTTTTATATTTAGTTGAAATTGGGAGGGGGCCCACCTGAGAAGGGGACCCACCTCATGAACGGCGTAGATAAGACATATACATCATGTGGGGCCCACGGCAGCAGCCGTGGGTGATTGCACGGCCGACCGCTGCACGCAGCGCCTGCTGCTGCCGTGCGCGGTCAGAGGTAGAGGCAATGCCTCATGCTTTTGTTAATTTTTTCTTAAAAAAATAAGAAATCCTGAGGATTTTTATAGGTAGGGCCCACCATCAGAAAATCCAACCCATCCATTGGCTTCACCAGCTCGATACCGACAAACAGAGTCCAAAGTTTGAATTTTTTTTATTAGAAAATGAAATAAAATCAGAAAAGGATCCTTGAATGGTAATGATGCATTCTTCGATGCTATGGCCCACCAGGTCTTCCAATCAGCCCCAGACTTCTACCCAATGGCTAAAATATTATAGGTAAGAGGATGGACGGCTTGGATTGTTTAAATACATCACGGTGGGGCCTAAGCAAGTGGACCACCCAAAGTCCCTTCTTTTCTTCTTTCTCTTTTCTCTTTTTTTTTTGAAACGTCCAGCGTCCCAGACGCTGGACGGCTTGATTCTTTAAATACATTGTGGTGGGCCCTGATGAAGTGGGCCACCACTGATGGGTGACATGGGTACAACGTATAAGGTGGGCCCCACTTGTATAAAACTTGAACAAAATAAATATCTCAAGGTGGGGTCCATTCAAGTGGGCCACACAACCTTATCACATAAAATAAAATAAAATAAAATAAAAAGAAATAAAAGAGAGAGAGAGACATGGAGAGTGGGACATGCTTTGTGATGGAGGGCTCCGCCACTATGAGCCCTCCCTTAAATGAAATCATACATCAATGGATCCCTCTATGCATGGAATCACCGAAATTGACAATCAACGGTGGAGATCCGTTCCCCACCGATATGATCGGTCTAGATGACCTTTAAATATAATGAAACAAACATCATGATGGGGTCCATGGAAAATGGCCCCACCATGGATGATCATGATGATCAAAGTGGTCCATCGGCCACAACTTAGGGTCCCAAGTGAGATCCAAACCATTGATCGGTTGGCCTCACTTGGACCATCACAAAAACAGGAAAAACTAGTATGATCTAGTACCCACCGTCCGATCTTCTTGCACCTAGGGGTTCCTTGACACCTTAGCTTCAATCCTAATGGATGAGATGAGGAATGGAGGGTTGAGATGGGAGATGATGGGGTAGGAAGGTGGGCCACCTTGGAGTTTTGGAAAGGAAGGGAGAGGCTTGGAGAATGCTCATACGTATGGGGCTTTGTTGCTTGGAATTGAGATGAGAAAATGAGAAAGAGAGAGAGTGTTGTAGAGAGAGATGGATGGATGGATGAATGATGGTTGTGTAAGAAGGTCTTGACTTTTGTGTGCCTTTTGTGTAAGAGAGGTATGGGAGGTGTAAGAAAAGCTTGACTTTTGAGGCCTTTTGTGTAAGAGAGGTATGGGAGGTGAAGACTTTTGTGGTTGCTTAGGAAAAGGGGTGAAAGTGATGTGTACTTGACATGTACTTGACATGTGATGGATTGATGGATTGATTGGTTGATGGGATTGATGTGATTGATGTGACACATCGTAGAGATTCTCTTGGGTTTCGCAACGCGCGGCGTTTCCTAGCACCGAATGTTGGCCCACATCTCTTGACCAGGGTATCGCCTCGGCGCACGAGTCGCGGCATTGGAACCGCAGCAACGGCGCGGTCGCTATGGTAGTGGTCTTGGGTTAAGTCGACTCGGGTTGTCGGCATATGAATCAGGGTCGCGCGTCGATATCGGTTAAGGGTCAAAGGTTACCGGAATTCGACCGGTAAGACCGCGGAAGTCCACGAAAATGTACGGACCAAGATACGGGTCTTACACCCTGCACGTCCAACAAATGGATGGACGACGTGGAACGAAACACATGCATCATGTGGGTCCCACTGTCTAGGTGTGAATGGTGTTGGACATACTATTGAGGTGGGTCCCACCATCAGGACAGTTGGATGAAACACAGGCATCAAGGTGGGGTCCAGTCCACGTCCAAGGACTAGACTAGACGGTGCTGATACAACACATGCATCACGTCAGGGCCCATTGTCCTAGCTTGGATGGTGGGGACGTAATACATACACCAAGGTGGGCCACGTGGATGGGGTCTACATCCCAGCAATGGACGGACAGTGAGGATAAAACCCATACGCCAGGGTGGTCCCACGTCCAGAGATGGTCGGTGTGGACTGCCACTCATGCAGGTGGGTCCCACGTCCCAATCAGTTGAACGGTGTGGACTGCCACACATGCAAGTGGGTCCCACTCATGTGGATAAATAGGTACATCAGGTGGGTCCACGTGGTGTCTCACCAGCATGAAAAAAAGTTGATATTCGAGTTTTCATTACTATCCAGGCCTGTTGGACGTCCCATGGATGGTACACTAGCTTCTGGTGGTTCCCACATGTATGTGGCCCACTTTAGTTTGGATCAAACTGATATTTATATTTTTCCTTCCTTCAGACTGGCCCAAAAATGGGCAGCAAGGTGGGCCCCATTAACTGGATGTAAGCCCCGTATCCTAGACCGTACCGTTCTGTAGGCCTTCGCGGTCTTCCCGGTCGAATTCCAGTAACCTTCGACCTTTGTCCGACATTTGCGCATGACCCTGAGTCACACGCCGTCAACCAGAGTCCGTTCGACCCGAGATTTGTACCCTAGAGACCGCGTCGTCGCCGTGGTTCTGATGCCTGACTCGCACGCCTAGGCGATACCCTGGCCAGGAGATGTGGGACCGTGTTCAGTTTAACAAAAATGCCGCGCGTTACAAAATCCAAGAGAATCTCTATGACTTGTCACATCAATCAATCAATCAACCAATCCCATCATGTCAAGTACACATCACCTTACACCCATCCCTAAACAACCATCCAAAGTAAAAAAGTTTCTTACAAGCCCATACTTTTCTTACACCAAGCAACCACAAAAGTCAAAAAGTCTCTTACACATCCATCACCCACCACATTCATCACCCATCTCTCTCTCTCTCTCTCTCTCTCTCTCTCTCTCTCTCTCTCTCTCTCTCTCTTTACAACCCTCTCTCTCATTTTTTCAAATCACTTTCCTAAGCAAAGAGAAAACACCACACGTCTAAGCCCTTTCTAAACTTCAAGAGAACCTTGTGTGTGACCCACTTCCTACCCCCTCATCTCCCATCTCAACCATCCAAACTCCATCTCCTCTGTTGGAATCGAAGCTAAGGAGCAAAGAAGCCATTGGAGCCAAGAAGAAAAGATCTAAGGTGGGTGATCCACCGTTGATTTGATATTACAAGGCCAACTTGTGATGAGACCCATTTTTATGTATGTATTGTGATCATGGAGGGCCCATAGTGGCGGGGCCCCTCCACCACCATATGATCTTTTGTTCTTTTCTTTTTCTCTCCCTTTTCCTTTTGTATGGTAATGATCATGATGAGGTGTGTGGACCACTATGATGTTTGCATCCAAGACACCTACCGGCGGACCCCACCAATGTGGGACACACCATGATGTTTATAGGTCATCCCAACCATCCATAGGGAGCCCACCTTGATATGACTAACAGTGGGTGTGGCTGCTAGTGAAGTGTGATCTAACATGGGCCCAGCTCCATAGCTCACGTGGTGGACTAAGTGAAAGGTACAACGTTTTAACGTTGGACCCACCCAGCACCATAGCTCAAGTAATAGACTGAGTGAAAGATGCCTCATTTCAACACTTGAGGTCTTAGTATCGATCCCTATGGAGGTGGCTAACATGGAGTGTGTGTCTTGACATGGGTGTGTACTGACATGGGTGTGTAATTGACGGTGGGGCACAGGGGACCCATCCACGCCGTCCATCCATTTTTGTGGGCCACACCAATGTATGAGTTTTATCCAAACCATCCACCGTCTTTGGATGGTGGAATCATGTCCGTGTGCGACCCAGCTCCACAGCTCCAGTGGTAGGCTGAGTAAAAGGTACCTCATTTCAACCTGGGGCCAGATCCACAGCTCTAGTGGTAGGCTGAGTAAAAGATACCTCCTTTCAATCCTGAGGTCATGACATGGATTCCCTAGTGCGGTGGCTAACAGGGAAGTGTGAACTGACGGTGGGATCCATGGACCCATCCACGCCGTCCATCCGTTTAAAATGGCCCCACCATGATGCATGTATTGTGTCCACTGTCCATCTGACAGTGGGACACACCCCATGTGTGGGGCCCATCCTTGATGTATGTGACCATCCAGGCCAGGGCCTGGATGTTGCATTTATATAATATATATATATTATATATTATATATATGCATGAGGGTGGGCCCTATGTCGGACCCACCTCTGTTCCCTTTAATGCAAAGCTGCACTGACAGCAGCTATACATACATACATACATACATACATACATATATATATATATATATATATATATATATATATATATATATATATATATATATATATTGTACATATATAGTTATGAGGGTGGGCCCTATGTGGGACCCACCTCTGCTCTCTTTAAAACAGCTGTAGCTGCTAAGTACGATTGCTATATATTTATTGTGTGCGTCTAGCATGGGACGTGGACTACGCCATAATACATGTTTTGTATCCACCGTTCATCAGGATGGGATGGTGGGACCCACAAGCAGGAGAACATGTTAGCTGGGGCACCTCTTACCAGCTACATGGCTGGTGGGTCGATTTCAGCCAGTTCTGTAACCCCTCATGATGTATATGTTTTATCTACACCATCCACTGTTTGGAAGGTGGGGCCCATCATGATGCATGTGTTGTAACCATACCATCCAACCATGTTGAGATATCATTCTATGATATGAGGCAAGGAATGAGTTAGAACAAAAATTCAAATGGGCCCCACCATTTAAATTGTGGACCATGACATCCACCATTCAACTTCTAAGGGCAAGAGTAGTTTCTAATTTAGTTAATATTTATTTTCATTTCATCTATTTCTATGTTAGCTTATGAATAGGTCAGATCTCAAAAATATATGAGGGTGGGCCCAATTTGATATACCTGAGGCCCATTTGATTCGGCCCATATGATTAGGCCCATCTTGATGTAGTTATGGCCCATCCATTGAGGCCCACCTTGATATATATGAAGCCCATGTTATGAGGCCCATTTGATGTAACTAAGGCCCATGGGTCGAGGCCCAATTGGATGTACACAAGTCCATTACAATGTTTGACTCTACCATGGTTTGTGTAATAATGCTTATGATGGTCGTGCCTTGGGAGCAATGTTAGTTTGATGTCCACATTATAAGAATAATGTTGGTTAAATGTCTTCATTATAATTCTCCCTAGGGCCCATTATTAGGCCCATACTTGTAAGCCGTCTAGGCCTATCTCCGTTATGAACAACATCCATTACCATATAACATGTTTAGTATAGTTCCATGATTCATAATCATACACATCATATGTATGCTTGATATGAGAAGTGACTGATCATAGCATATGCCTTCAGGAAGATTGTTTAAGGGCTCTCGGTTAGGTGGTGTTGCCCTATATAAGCGCACAATATGCGCAGGATTGCCGCATGACTAGATAGTGTGATGCATTTTACATTATGTGATATGGTTACTGTACGCCCTAGCGACATCAGGGTCGTAGCCTCTATAGGCATATCGTGGTTGGCAGAATTGGATACTGAAAATCTTATTCTACATGAGGTGTTATAGATATCCCTGGATGAAAGTCCCTAAACCCTTATGGTACCAGTAGGTTGCTCCAACGTCTAGACTGAGTGGGTGCATGAGCGCCATGTGCCGATTACCAGGTGGCCGCACTTTCTACTGTGTCATGGTTTGTTGGAAGGGGGTGCAGCCTTACCCGCCAGAGATGAGGGGGCAAAGCCTAAGTTTGACCAGCTCGAGGAATGGTTTCGCTATCAATGAGCCGAGTCTGATATTGGCAGGAAGATAGTGAGGTCTTTTCCACTTACCTTGTTGTGCGCGATAGGAAGATAATCTGGTTGGAGTGTACTAGACCCCGGTGATATTCCAAAGTCGAGCTGTATTGATATGTGGACTTAGATGAGGATTTACATGCTTAAGTTGCATCTCGCATTGCATGGCCTTGGTATGGCTGACATCATTCATGACTTGCATCGCACAGCCTTGGTATGACTAATGGTATTCATAGATTCATCAGCATATTCCGCATTACTCTGATATTACATAATTGTATTACTACCTTGTGCACACACTTTCACCACCCTCTAAGATTTCCATAAGCTTATGCACGACCGTTGCGTGCAGGTGACGTTAGACCGCAGCATCACCAAGGCAGGAGCGCTTAGCAGATTATCTTGGAGCTTTTTGTCCATTATCATTGTATTTCTCTTTATGCACATTGTACTTGTAAAGTTTTTTATCATAGTGGAAGTGTAATGGAGTCTTTGGTTGTTGTTTGTGGGTTATGCCTTTGGTTATGCTTATTACGAATCAAACTGGTGTTGAAAATTCTCCTCGTAGCATCCAAGGATCGAAACCTAGCGAATGAGTGCTGGGAGTCGAGATGGGGTTCTACGGAGGCTATTGGCGCCGAATTCAGCGATCGGGAATTTTGTGAGCCTGGTTTTCGAGTTTGGGGCGTGATACTGGATGTTTAGAAAAAAATTCTGCACAGTCTGGATTTGTTGAACACATCAGGTGGGCCACACATCATCATCATCATAAAAAGAGAGAGAAAGAGAGAGAGAGAGAGAGAGAGAGAGAGAGAGGAAGAGAAAAACATGTGATGGAGGGGCCCTTCCACTATGGGCCCCTCTAGGGTCTACAACATACATCTTACATTCATCAAGATGGTCCTATGATTGGGTGGGTCCTCAAATCAGTAAATCAAGGTGGGGATGGCATCCCTCCATCCCCACCACAAATCAAGGGTCTATATGACCCATCAATGGCATGGATCCAAATAAAACATTAGGATGAGATATTTGGAGAATGGCCCCATCATGGCTCATGCATGCAACAAGGGTGGGCCGTTAGCCACATCTAAGGGGTCAAGTAGGATCTCCACCATTAATCGGTGGGTCTTACATGCCCTTAAAAAATTAAATCAAAATCTAAGAAGAAAATACAAGAACTACTCCTAAGAATGGCACCTACCTCAAATTTCTTCCTACTTCTTCCACCTTTAGGTTTTAGAGCTCCAAGGGTAAGGTTTCAATGGTTGAGATGAGGTTTAGAGGGTTGGGTTAAGAGGGATTAATGGTGAAATGTGGCTGGATTTTCTCTCCAAGGTGGGACATCCATGGCTTCTCTCTTGCTAGGGGAGATGAGAAATGAGGAAGAAAGGGAGGAAAAATGAGATATAAGAGAGATGTAATCATTGTTTGTAAGGTAATGATGATTGGTGTAAGAAGGCATGCTTGTAAGAGGCATGCTCGTAAGAGATGGGCTAGCAATCATAACTTGAAATGATTACAAAGAAATGATTAAACTTGTAATCATTACATGTAAGAGATGGGCTAGCAATCATAACTTGAAATGAATACAAAGCATGCTTGTAAGAGGCATGTGTGATGATGTCATCATCATGATTATTTTAGGGAAATGCACTAACTGGAATGACCCCACAACATATGGTCCACGGCCATGATGAACACTCTAAGTGTCAAATTGGCACATAAGATCCTACATCAGATCTGTGGCGACAGCACGGTCGTAATGGCATACGTCTCGGGTCAAGCCGACTCAGGTTGACAGGATGTAACTCAGGGTCACTGACAAATGCTATCTATAAGTCACGGGTCATCAAAATTCGACGGAGAGGATCGTGGGATCCTTATGAATGGAATGGTCACTAGGACACAGGCTTAAAACCTACAACTAATGAGAAGTTATAATGCCTATAAGATTCACCAAGACAGTTATTTTAGAGGGTTTAGACAATGATTAAACTATTGGTTCAAGTCTAATCTCTAAAATAAGGTGGAGAACAAGTTTATCTTCATCATTGATGATGAAATCATCTTTCACGTGATAAATCACAAGGAAGAAAACTTATATCTCATGGACTAAGAGGCTTGCGATGAGGGATATGATCATGGAATCACCTAAACTTCTATTGCACCAAAAACCCATCCAAATGCTCAAGAACAGGTTTTCCTTTTATAAGAAAATAATTTACAACGACTATAAAATGACTAGTTAACAGGTCTTTCAATGAGATCAAATCCTTTGTTGATCTCATCGAGAAAATCTAGATATATCTCTATATGGATGTGGAACTATTTCTTTGATCTGATTGAGTGGTCTTTGATGGGATCGAGGAGACCATTCAATGTCATTGAAGGTCCCTCGATTCCATCGAGAAACTTAGATAAAAAAATTATATCATGTTAGACAGACTTGAGTTACCTACTCGATTTCATCGAGTGGTCTTCGATGGTATCGAAACCCATTGAAAAACGGTTGATGAAATCAAAGTCCACTCGAAAATTATTGTTTTGGGCATACGATTTCACAATAGTTTTACATCTCTCATAGCCTTACTTCTCATGTTCTAATTAGGCTCTATAGCTAAGGGATTATCAACACGGTTTACCTATTAGGTTAGGATCATTTAAAGGTTCAATGAGTTATTTTGGGTAAATGGTTAGAGTCACTAAGACACTACATTTGTCTGTTCTTTGCTCCTTGATGATCATGTCCGCTTGTGTCTTCGATCTTCAACTTCCAATGGCTTAATCGACTACATGATAGATGGACTCATGTGATTGACAAACAAGATGCATAAATCAATGTACTAACAATCCTCCCTTTGTCAATTATGTGACAAAAACCTATGCTAGACAATTTCATGGTCCATACTAATGACATATTGAAATAACTCAAAATATTACATGTCCAATATAATAAAGTTTTAAAATTTTAAATATAGGACTCAAGACATGTAACACTAGCAATGCTCCCCCATAATTACTCCTCCTATTTCATCAATTCTTGTAAACAACATACCAATCCTGTAAAATAGAATTAAAGTTGTTTTAGTGAAACTTGATTTTTCTCCCTATTTTTGTTAGCATTTAACAAAGAGTTAATTCCAATAAATATAACAATTAAAACATAGTATGAAACAACTCTATAAGTCATAAATTTACTAATTATAAGGCACGTAATAACAAGGGTTTAAAAAGTATATATAATCTTTAAAAATATGGAGCATGCTAATTATGGTTATTCAAAGGATATACTACTCAAATTAATGATGACCAAGATATTCTAAGTTAAAAACATGTGATATGAAAATTCAATAACTTTAAAGTATAAACTATCAAAATAAATAAAGCTTAACCCTCAAATTTATTAATTAAGCACAATGTGACCCTAGAATCCTCAAATTTTCATACGCTCAACATGAGGTTGAAATCCTCAAATTTTCAATTAGGCTCATAATTGATGCTGAAATCCTCAGATATAATTCAACCTAAATAAACCTTTTAAAGTCACCTTCTTAAGGTATTATGGTCTCCCTAGTCTCTAAGAAGGGATATTGTGGTATAAGTCGTTAAGACACGTAAGTGACTATGGTCTTAAACACAAGAGGAATATTCTAAAGAAGATTCAAACTCCTCCGTATCATCCTATGTTGTTGCCATAACTTGCCTTTAGATCTTACTTTGCTAGGGCAATCGGAGGCAAGATATCCTTAACTCTTATAGTTGTAACATTGGACTAGCTTAGGTGGTTTAACAGATTTTCCTTTACATTTCTCAACCATCTTTTCCTTCTTATCACAACTCTTCCCTCTACTAAACTTGAGGAATTTTAAAAAAATTTCTAGATAATTTCTCATCATTTTATCACTTTCAGATTGAATAGCTTTGTGTCTATGTGAATGCTTATAAGATGTTTTGACGATGACTAATTTCTTTCCACTAGAGAGGGCTTTAAAGTATAATTTGAATGTTTATAGGGAACTTAAGAGTTCTTCTACTTTCATCCCATTTATGTTGCTACACTCTTTTATCAAGGTTATCTTGGGAGTGAATCAATCCTAGGGATCTAAATATTTTCATATATATACATCCTTCTGGAATCTTCTCTCCTAAACTCCACATGGAATTACAAATATTACTAAGTTTCGAATAAATTCTATGAAAGTTTCAAACTCTACCATTTTAATGTTTTCGAAATAGGTCATTAAGGGCTAAAGCTTCGATCTATTTACTGCACTAGTTCCTTCATGAGCGACTTCTAATATGATACAAGCTTCCTTCCTCATTTCACATGTGAATATATGTTTAAATTCATTAGGGGAAATCGCGTAGTAAATAGCATTAAGAGCTTTGACATCATAGCTATACTGCACTCTCTCATTGACACTCCATTTGGATTTATCTTTGGGAGCACTAATAGTTTTACTATCAATCATGACTTGTTACATGGATATTGTACATCCTTATTTGACAATTGTCAAAATTATAGAGTCAATGAATCCTAAAAAGATCATTATCCAAACCTTTCAATAGGCGTAGTTAGACCCATGAAAATATGATGATCGTGTGAAAACACACTCCTCTTGGGTAGACATTATTCTTAACTCAGATCAACTTAAGGTGGTTAAGCCTTTTAAGAACTACCTA
The DNA here is from genome assembly GCA_037074715.1 of Magnolia kwangsiensis. NCBI lineage: Eukaryota > Viridiplantae > Streptophyta > Magnoliopsida > Magnoliales > Magnoliaceae > Magnolia > Magnolia kwangsiensis. The sequence goes on along the minus strand of CM073573.1, from coordinate 107,087,795 downwards.
CTTTAATACCAATTAAAATTGTGGATGGTGGGATGCCACAACTATGCATGCGAAAGAAAACAGAAGCTAAGGAATGAAGGTTATGTTTTGGAGGGTGATTAGGACCAATAAAATTTTAGTCAATTAAACATATTTACCTACTTAAACTAATATGTAAATTAAACTAAGGCAATTAACTTTAAAGCTTTCGAGCCATTAGAGGGTCTAATAACATTGAACACCCCGTACTTTTCAGTACTTGGGTGTTACTGTAAGTGCTATGATTTTATATCCTTTGGTTGTCAAATTTTGTGGTGCAAAAATCTATATCTATGTCTTGTATATCTTGTATTTCATGTTTGAGACTATTCATTGCTTCAAGACATCGTATTTCAAGACAAGAACTTAAATGAAGAAAGTTTCAAGTCATGGATGAAGAATTCAAGAATAGAAGTCTCCAAGTATGCATGTTCAAGATTCAAACAAGTATAAGTATAGAAGAAGACTTTGTCAAGTCAAGAAAGGATCAAGCTCGAGAAGGCCTACAACAAGATTTGTAAATTCTCAAGCTTCTCTTAAGGGTCATCTGAGTGTACAGACTATCAATGTCCATCTCACTTTTAAGGTTTGTTTGACCTTAAATTGACCTTAGGATGGGCTTTACTATAGGTTATTCTGGATACATAATTTGTATATTTTAATATGCTTGTTCGGGCTGTTCTAAGACCAGTCCTAGCGACTTCAAGACCAGTCCTAGCTCTGCTATGACCAGTCTTAAGTTTTTCACGACCAGTCCTAGGTTGTTGAAGATTTTTAAATTTTTCTGGTTGTCCTACGACCAGTCCTGAACATCCTTCGACTAGTCCTGTGAGCTGTACGACCAGTCTTAGCTCTGCTACGACCGGTCCTAGCCCTGCTACGACTGGTCTTAGCTCTGCTTCGACCAATCCTAGCTCTGCTACGACCAGCCTTAAGTTTTTCATGACTAGTCCTAGCTCTGCTACGACCAGTCTTAAGTTTTTCACGACCAGTCATAGGTTGTTAAAGATTTTTAGATTTTTCTGATTGTCCTACGACCAGTCCTGGACATCCTTCGACCAGTCCTGTGAGCTATACGACTTGTCCAGCAACTAATCTGGGGGTCCTATGACTAGTCGTAGGTGGCGCACAACCGGTCGTAGGCTACCTAGGACCAGTCGTGGAACAGCTAATCCTTATCCCGCGAAAATCTTTAAAAATCTTTGAAGCTACGACCAGTCCTAGGATCCTAAGACCAGTCGTAAATGAGATTTTTCAGGCTATAAATAGAGTACGAACTTTAGAGTTTTTTAATTCAATTCAAGTAATTTTTAGGCTATACTCTGAGATAAGTTCGTATTTATTTTTAAAGCTACTTTGTGCTCATTTAATATTCCTTTTGCTAGCTTGTTTATTATTTGATTTTGATCTACATTCCAATCTTATTAGAAAAGGGGAATTTCTGATATTCCTTCTTCTTGGATTCAAAATCAAATAAAACTAGCCCTTTTGATTTAAAATCAATTAGACTTAGAACCATTCTTAAAGTGAGTATTGGACTTTGAACGTTGAATCGAACTTCTACTCTGATTGGTTCTATCGGGCTACTTCAAAAGGAGATTCAGGTATTTTACATTTGTGTAATTTACATTCTTTGGTTTTTGTTTGAGATTTGCCAGAAAAATCTCATTGTTTTAGTTATCTGAGGAGAGCCAGAAAACTCAGATTGTGTGGGTTTTTAGATTGTATAAGCCCGAGATAAAAAGACACAATTGTGAAGGTTTTAGGTAAACCTGTGAAAATTATTTTGATAGTGCATGCTATTATCTCCTGTGTGAGGATATTAGGTATAACGTCCTGGAAAAATCCGTACTTGGACTCGAGTAGCAACTCGACCAGAAATCGCGTAAGATTAATTCCTTTAGAAAATAAGTGTAAGTTAGCTAGCGCAATGCTAGAGTAGCTGGAAAATAGTCCCTGATCACTTTAAATACGTTCTACAAGACCCAAATTGGTAGAACCAATGACGCTATAATACTCTAAAACCTCGGATCAAACTCTAAGCCGGTTTGTTCTCTGGACCTCTTTGAAACTTTGTATTGGATCTAGACTGCGCATCGGAAGTCCGATACGTACTATCTTAGACCGTTAGAACTGCCTAGCTGGACTTGACAATCATTTCAAAAATCAAGTCCAACCGACATTCGCAGGCTATTTCATTGAGCCTAGACTGAAGAGAGAGAGAATAGGGTTAGATTTGGAATTTGAAATTCAAATCTGGCACACGACTTGACGCGTCAGTATTAAGCATTCTGACCGTCAAAATTCAGCCAAATTACACCTTCGGATCAGGAAAAATTTCTATTTCATATCATGAGACTTGCAGACCTGATCTACGTGCGGTGACCGCTGAACTGAAACTGGACTGCCACGGGTGATCTACGAACACTACTGGTCTGAAAACGGGATGTGAGCAACATCCGACACGTATGAACTTAAGTCTGATCGCATTCGGCCAGGGGACCACCAGAAATATCCTTTTGGACCAAGACAGCCCCGATTTGGATATATCTTAAGTATACATTGTTCCTGAGCCTATTTCGGGCATGTTTGGGCTTATAAAAGGGCTTGAAACCCTTACTCCTCTCACCCATCCGAATTTGCTAGAAACCCTAGCAAGAGTGAGAGAGAAAGTGAGAGTTTGTGAGAGTGAGTAGGAGAGAATTTTTCTGCTGCTGCACTACCTGTTGCACGTGATTAAGCAACACGCTCCAATCACTTTGCCAGTGATTTATCCACTTTTCTAGGTAAGAAAATACCCTAATTAGTTGCTGATTTGCTGATCCTTAATTTCAATAGCGAAGTAGCTGATAGATCTTGTGTATTAGGTTCACAGTTCGCCGTAGATGAAGCGTATACACTCCGTTCGAAACGATACGCTTCTAGGAGATAAGGTGCGGATTTTAGACGCTTTGATTGACTGTTTCCAACGTTTTCAATGTCGTTTAATAGTAGATTATCGACGGCAATGCCGTTTGACATGTACAACATGCTGTTCATTTCCTGTTTCGTAAATAGATGAAGAATATGAGATTTAAGGCATTTTAGTCATTTGTAGGAAATACTGTTTTCATCCATAATTTGCTGATGTGATTGACATGACTTCTCGTCGCATTAGGATAATAAGAATATGTGCATAATTAGTTTGGCGAAGAGATTCGTCTAAATGCGCACTTTGAGTCGACATACTATATGTAGACTTAAGTGTGTAGTTTAAGTGTTTGTATAAATGCTTGTATTAGTATGTATTGAATTAAATGGTGTTATGAATTAGTTTGAGATTGATTTCTCAATTAATATGCTGATGTAAATGATTTCTTACATGTTAGCTATATGCATGTGCTTGATGATTGACTTAAGTTATATGTTATAACATGTGTTAACATACTCACATGGTTGTATTTCATTTCCAATACTCTTACATGATGGTTGCTGTGGATTCATAATTGTTTGGGACTATACCTAGTCCAGGCAGTCGGTAACCGAGCAAGTTCGTGGTTGGCTTATTTTTACCACGAACGACGCGTCGATGAACGCGAGCTGTGTTTTGGAGTTGGCGGCAGTGGTTAGGCCACACGAGGTATTTTACACACTTCATGTCGTTTGACTTGAGATGTGCTCGTGCTAGTCAAGCCTGTCAAGTAACCCGACTGGCCTTTGTATGTTCACCCTGTATGAGTCATAACTGCTTGAACCTAGGGTACTGAACTTACCATTGTAAACCCTGTCAACCATGGTACCTTGATCCACGAAGACTCATGAGCCGGGCATGGTGGTATGGGACACCGTGGTCGAGCTGTCGGCCTACGCTGGGGCCACAAACCTCCCCGTAGTGACCAGTGAGCACCTATGTCTCGTGAGCAGATTATGGTGGTATGGGACACTATATTCTTGCTGTCGACCTACACTAATCAGGCGACGAGTCCTTTGTAGTGACCGCGAGCGTATTCTGAGTCTATGGGAGGCGACGACCCTTCCGTAGCAGTGAGAGTACAGTAGGCCTGTATTGATAAGGTGATGGGAGAGCGGTGCAACGAGTGCGAGCAACAGCCCTGGCAGCCCTTGCAGTGACCTACAAAATATACATCGTATGAGATTACTAGGAGTGATGACCCTAAACAGGATCTGTGTTGGGATTGATATAAGGGAAGTACCTTAGTTTCCCAATCCTGCTGTTTGAATGGACTAATAATAACTCGACAATCATATCACCATCACATTGCATGTGCCTGGAAGATGTGGAGCACTGAGCGGTACACAAGCATGTCGCGGGCGTAAGATGGTGCCGTATGAGGGAGAACGTCGGTGAGGGCATCCATCATGTCATGTCATATTGCATTAACAACAGTATTAGGATTGTTTGATTTACTGCTTTACTATTATCGCATGATTGAATTGTGAACATGCTAATCTTTGCTCTATTATTTCACTGAGTTAGCTACTCACTCCCACGTTATGGGATGGTGTTTGCAACACCCACCAGACCCTATTTTAGATGCAGGTGATGCAGCGATCTAGGAGGCAGAGCCGGACTATGATGAGGACCAGGACGAGTTCTCATACATGTAGTACCACGACGGCTTTGTTTAGGTAGCCTGGATTGACGGGACTTCTCAGTGGGACTCCTTTTGACATTTTGATTTTGTTTATTTACATGTATATGAGACTCAGAGATGTATTCATACTTTAGAGACAGTCGAGATCTACTTTATTTTTTCATACAGTGATATATATATTCTTTAGTCTTCCGCTTGCTTTTATCACTGGATCTGGAGTATGAATTACAGTTTTGGTATAGTTTTACTCATGTGAATGCTTTAACTCAGACAACATTGAATCATAATCATTTTTGTTGCATAAGTGACGGTCTGGAACTCGGGAGTTGAATTTATACACGACCCCCGATTTTCAGGGTGTTACATTAGGAGTGGAGTAGCATTCTATGTGGCTATTGGATAACAGTTGGTGTACACACAGGCGAACCACTATATATCGTTGTGTTGTGGATGTGCTTTATTCTTTCATTCCTTTATTCATTCAGTTTTGTGGATGAATGTTGTAATCATTTTATTTCAAGCAAGTGTGGGAATGTTGTAATAACTTAGGATTTATTTTTGCAAGTTATTTTGGTTTCCTTGCTTTTTATTTGTCATTAGTTTGAGATATAAAGGACGTTCTAGAAATAAGGTTGTCCTACCTTAAACCTTTGGTTTTTGGTGTAAGGTTGTCCTTAGAACTGATATAGTATCATTCTCTTAATTCTAGGTTATTGAGATTACTTTTAATTTAGCATTGTGCTTTATTTCTTTTATTATTCCGTTGTTTTAAGTTTTTTTTGGCATTACCCTATTCACCCCCCCTCTAGGGCATATAGCTAGGCCCTTTCAGTTACCATTTAAAGAACATTTTTCATGATGTAACACCCCGTATTTTTCAGTACTCGGGTGTTGTCGCATAACCTAACTTAGTATAAACACCGATCTAATTAAATTGAATGTCCCCATGTCCTAGCCTAAACTTGAACGTAAAGACCGCTACATTATCAAATAAATCTTGTATTAAAATTTTTTTTTATGCAAACATAGATCAAACTTTATAGATGTATTTTAATAATTTACCTGAAAATGTATGGAATAGGCTGATACATATATATTTAACATATATGAAATATTTTAAAAATAATATTAAATAAAATAAATATAATGAGTGGTAATTTCACAATGTATAATTGAATTATAAATAGCATTAAATATCTTTTATAAATATGTAAACAAAAATTGTTAGATATTTTAAAATCGAGTATTATTTAACAATGTGATTTCAAATATGATATTGTACTATTTTCAATTCATATGTATGTATAATATGATATTGTATATTATGAATAAATAGGTGATCAATAGCATGTATATGGTAGTATGTTAATATTAAAATATTATATCTATCTATATATATATATATATATATATATATATATATATATATATATATATATATATATATATATATATATGTATGAGATTTTAATTATTTTAATTACAAGTAATATACCAAAGTAAATGAAATCTATATTGATATTAGTATTGGTTAGTAATATAGGATGAAAACCTTACAAATGGACCCTTTGATCTTTTCAACCATTGACGTTTAGTTTTAGGGTGATCCGACCATTGGATCGACGTAACCGACACTTAAGGATCTTGATTTGGTTGGTATGGCCCACCTGGACCTTGAATCTGCCCCATCTTTGGTCGAAGGGTATGATAGGGCCCACCAAGTGGAATGGGTGGAGTGGATTTATTTCAATCATCATGGTAAACCCCACACGGGGTGCATTCACACCACAACGGATCGTGCACGAAGTGCACTGGACCATGTCCAGGGTCAGTCAGGTGCTGACTCATGAAAATTCAAAAAAGAGAGAGAGGCTTCCTGCCTCATGTGTTAAACGCGATGGACGGACTGAGCCCATTCATCACATGTTGTGGCCCACCCCGGGCCACCAATCGGACAATATAAGCTGTCCATTGGATAGGAAAGCCCTGGATGACCAAACCCACGTTGTCTGAAGGATCTCATGCATACATGTGTATGCACGTGCGGTGCCAGTCATGGATGGACAACCGTATCCCCTAGAATCAAGTCGTGGTAGAGTCCTCCATGTCAGCAATCCGTGTCATCAACCCTCCCTCCATCTCAGCCGCTCCTCAGGGAAGAAATCTGAGCATTCTATCCATTTTCGAAAGTAGGCAGACAATGGCCTGTAGAAGCAAAAGGCATGGGAGACATTTTCCATTTCGGGAAAACCTCTCTGGCGCAATCCAAGCGCCTCCCTGAGCCACGCGGAATGATCTTCGTCGTCCGTTGTAGGGCTACAATGGCTCTCTCTAAAAGGTCTCCCATCTCACGAGAAAACTAAGGAGGCACGGGGAAATCTCACGAGATGTGCAAAACGGCGATGAATGGACCGAAAAGTGGCCCCCACAGTGGTCAGCGGTCCCATTTAATCCGTCCAAATGGACCAAATCACAGAAATATACAGTAGAGAAGAACCTGCCATTGCCAACCACATCATCTTCTCCGTTTAACCAGGAAACCCACCATAATGCAGTGGGCCCCATTTCTAGATCAAAGGTGCCCATTCGATGGGCCATGATAACAAGAAAACTACCCCATTGGTGGATCGATTTCATGCTTGGCAGAAAGAGAGAAAGAGAGAGCCTAAGATCGTAACATCCAGACTGTCCGTGGGAGGACAGGTGCGACCCTAGCCCTATAAATAGGTCCTTACCTCCTTGGGATCCACACCTCAAGCTTGCTAAGTGAGAGAGAGAGAGAGAGAGAGAGAGAGCTAGGGAGAGAGTAAGTAAGAAAGAGTGAGTGTAGGAAGGTGAGCTCGGTACAGCACTTCACCAAGTTGACCCATCTAACTCTGGTCGAGTTGGCTCAGTGCTGGCCATTGTAGCCATTGTAGGAGAAAGAGAGAAAGAAAGGAAGGATAGAGAGAGAGAGAGAGAGATAGAGAGAGAGAGAGAGAGAAATAGAACCCAATATAAGCTTGGTGCCGCACTACACCAGGTCGATCCGATTAGTTCGGGTCGAATGGGTCAGTGCAGACCAGAAACACCATTGCAGAGAGGAGGTCAGAGGGTGAAACTAAGGTGGGTGAGGTTGGAGAAGAAGGAGCCTAGGTAACTCCCAACACCACCTTCATTGTTCGTTTAAATTTCAGCAAGGTTGGACTATTTAACTCTCTTGAATGAGGCTATTTTCGGCCATTATTCCACTGAGTCCAAGCCTCCAAACCGAACCATTTCCAGGGTCAAAATCTGCCATTGATCAGGGCCGAAAACAACCCCTCTATTAGACTGTGAAGATGACCCAGAGACGATCTTCCTGCCTGGCTGGGAGTGTCTTCCAGGTGGGCCTAGAACTGGGCCGAGTCTGGCTTCGAAACGGGTCCAAGCACGGCCTTGTGTTGGGTTTAAAGGTTGGGCCAGGGGCAGCCCATGGACTAAGCTTTGGGCTAGGCGATCATATAACCCTGTGGGCTCCACCACATTGCACTGTGGGCCCTGAACATTCTGGAAGAGTGGGCCTCACCTAATGCTTGTAGGCTGCCCTGATTGTGGGCCCTGCCCTGACCGTGGGTCCCACCAAACGCTAGTGGGTTGCACTAATGATAGGCCACCCTGGGCCGCTCATGTTTGGACTGTCCATCAGGGACGATAGGTCCAGATGAGGGATCATGGGCTGGACGTCCCTCAGTGACGTCCAACACTAGACGTTTCCCTTTGAGAAAAAAATATATACAATATGTATGTAATAATATATATATATATATATATATATATATATATATATATATATATATATATATATATATATATATATATATATATATATACACATATATATGTATATATAATAGTGCAAATATATTCACATGTATATGTGGTGGGCCCCATGTGGGACCCACCTGTGAAGAGGTTGGCTGGTGTACGAGTACACCAGCTACACAGCAACCGTGGTGACGTCCCAAGTGCTGGGGGTCCCACGTATATTGTACATATTCATCCTTGTTATGTGGGGGCCACCTGAAGGTGTAGGTGTTGTGGGACCAGTGGGCCACACCATAAATCTCTGTGGGCCCTGTACATTGCAGGTGGGTCACGTTTTATATCTTAATGGGCCGAACTAATCAGTCCCAGCCCATCTAATGTGGTGGTACACCTGGGCTGAATTCAGCCCATTTACTTGAGCCTATCTACATGCACAAACAGCCATCGTTGGACTGGATTTTGGCTGAGATAAAAGGCCCACAGGATAGTCTGTGGATGTTTTCAAGCCTTATTATTGGATGGTCTGCCCTAACATTGGGCATACATAATGGTTTGACTGGATGGCCTGGTCTCTACTGACTTATTTTAATGTGTTATTATCATTATAGCTCTTATTAGGGGGATTTTTAATATTATGTATGATTAGACCTTAGTAGGTACTTATGTTGAACTAAAAACAAAATTGAAATCATTAAATACTAGTATTTTATTTAACTCTCTTAAATATTTTCCTTAATATTCATTATCATCATAATGATTATTATTACTATGATAACTAATTTTGATTATAAATTAAGGTTAATAATTATTTTCTAATTATTAAATTAGCATTTGTAATTTATTACACACCAACTATAATTCAAACCCTAAAGTTAAGGCTACAACTAGGCCCTATGACTAAAACCCTAAAGATAAATTAATTAAAACCCTAGGCTATGATCTTAAACCTTAGGTAGTTTGTAGGGCTTGGATCTAATCATGCAAGTTTCTGATTTATGGTAGGATTTGATTTTAAGAGAACGTGCTTTCTAGCAACATCAGTTGGTGATTCAAAATATAAGGTGATGATTCTTCCCCTTAAGCTTTCCATCTTCTCATTAGCTTAAGTTATAGTTTTTATTTAAACTTATAATTGATATCTCTCTCTTATAATCACATGTGTTAGCTGGTGAAAATTGAATTATTGTATTACATGCTTTATAATTATCTTGTATAATTGTTCATGCTTGTGGATTGCTTATGGAACTTAAACTGGTACATTAGTGGAAAATTCCCACATATGAATGTACACCCATACTTGGGATGCAACTTGACTAGTTGTGATCATAATGGGCCTTCGACTTGGTGGTTATTAAGTGGTGGTCTAGATGGATCATTAGTGTGGGCCTACCATCCAGGGTTGTTGTACCCAATGGTTTTTAAGGATGGTCTTTATCGTATGATTTTGATATTCGCCCTATGTGGCATATTTTGATACTTGCCCTGCGTGATTTTATTTTTGATATTTTTCCTATATGGGTTCGATGTTTTATATTGTGCAACCATGTGCTGGTAAGCCCCATATATTGTAATATGATTGGCCACTAGTCGATGAGTTTCCATTAAACATCCTAAGGTGGTAACCTCATGGGCCAGGGATGATGGTAATGGGACACTATGCCCGAGTCGTCGACCTACGCTGGGCCATGTGTTCCTCGTAGTGACCTTTGAGCTTATCTAAATTGGCTAGTTGTAAATGGACTAATAATGACTTGGCTAATAATGACTTGGCTAATCATGCATACATGGCATGTATTATTCCGACTGGATGTTGTTTCCCAGGTTCGATGATTTTGACTGGATGATGTTTCTCAAGTTCGATGATTGCATGGGTGATGGCCCACTATCCGTACGGATGAGCATCCCCGGGGCGCTGATTGCATTCACACATCAATGCATCTAACAAGACCTGCATCATGTATTGTTTTGTATGCTTTGTTTTATAACTATGCTTATCTAATGCGGTGGTGTGTAATCTTGGGGGGAATTCACACTGAGTTGGCCACTCATCCATCAAATATACAACCATACAGGTAGTACAGGTGGCTTTAGTGATATGTATGTTCAGACTTGATGAGGAGTAGGGTACGATCGCCAGGGATGCATGGTTGTATTTTCCTGAAGGAACTGCATGATCTTGTGACTTATATTTATATGCTTTCTGCTATTCTCCATGTATTATATTCTTGTAAATCTTGTACTTGTTAAATTCTGAGACATTGGTTTGTATAAGTCATTATGGGCAGCTTCTAATATATTTGAATGATAATGAAATTTTCCTTTATGTTGATTTGTCCACACTACGCTTATTTGGTTACTTTGTTGAAGGAAAAAAATATACTCGAATTTGACCATCCTTTAAAGTTAACACGATTTTTTGGGAAACGAGTTGTATACTCGAGTCCTGAAAATTTGGGGCATTGTACATGAACACACACAACCTATAACATACACAACGCTTGATTACTCATGATCCACCCTTGATTAACCCCTTACTTCTCGGTGAAAGATTACATCATCACTGACTAGTCGACCCACAATCCAAATCCAGCCGTTAAGGCATGTGATATCGCACCTAAATAGTTCAAGATCAGCTTGTTAAATCTAACATACATCAATCTAACTGTGAAAAACAACCTTCATTTATAAATCAAGTCATCTGACCATTGGTTCTCAAAGATAAGAAAACGTCTCATCACGAAATCAACATTGGCCTTCATAATCTCATTGCATGTCTAGGATCCTAATGCTAATGAAAGCCTAAACGCTGCCTTAGCAAATAAATTGAACCCTACATTATTGATCTTGGATCTTAGATCATCAGATCCACCATTCATTGGAACCAACTTAAAGGTCCGTCACTTAACCACCACACCGAGGTCATCAAACCACTAACTTAACCATTGAATCTCATCTAGATAGGCCCTATGACCATTATAACCATGGATGGTTAGATTGAATGCAATCCAACCATTGGATCAACGAAAATCCACAAATAAAAGGCCAAAACCCTAAATTTATGGCCCATCTGACAGATGATCTACTGAAAAAAATTATCTGATGACCTATCAGGAGTTGTACTGTAGGATAGTCGGTGTGGGTTTGTTTGAATATCACTATGGGACCCACACCCATGATGTGCGTGCACAAGTTCTATACACTCGATGTGCGTGGAACTACAACCCGGGTCAACAAGACGTTAACTTAGCAATAACAAAAAAAAAGAGAGGATTCCTCCTCATTTCTTGCTCGGAAACAGTTCGAATAAACTGTCTTCGTTTCGAGTCGACGTGTCCACCCTCATGACCCCTCAATAAGATCTTATTCATCTATCCGGTGGGGCGTCCAAACCTAATAAAAACCCTAAAGATTCACACGGTCTAGCTAACGTGAGTGTGCACGAAATCAGGTGCAAAACTAACCTGCACTCGTGTATTTTCCAAAAGTGGAAAATATCTGTCGGGCTGACTAATAACATGCGTGATTCTCCCTCAATCCTAACCATCAGCGCAGGACAATCCTAGCCATCCAATCTTCTCCACAAGAGTTAGGGCTTCCATCACAATGAAAGAACTATTGTAACTTATAAATTAAAAATTCATTGAGCTTTCGTTGTTGTCCATCCAAAACGTGGGTCCCATAATGAGTAGTGGTCCCATCTAGTCCATCTAGAAGCACTGGATCAAAGAGTAAGGCCTTCGACAAGAAATCACCATAATCAGGCCGGTCATCTTCCTCAATCAACCAAAGAACCCAACATCACAAAGTGGGCCCCATTGACTGATCTGAGGTAGTCATCCAATGGACCCTGTTGCTAGAAGTCTATCCCAAACATCGGATTTCCTCCATGTAAACAGATTTGAGACCCATCACCTCGATTATTGTACGGTTAAAAGGAAAAATACCACAACTAATCCTCTAATTAGTTGCTATAAAAAGTTCTAGAAAGACTTTTGAGAGCTATAAAAGATCTCCTTCTATTTTGGGTAGCCGGCCCTAAACATTTAGAAAAGAAAAAAAAAGAGAAAAAGGAGAACGATTGCACCATTTCGACCGCTGCATTGGGTTGAGCTGACTCGGTCCGAGTCGCTGCAAGTTTGGGCCGAGTCCAGGGATTCACCTGGTCATTCCAGTAGAGAAAAGAAAGATTAGAAAGAAGAGGAAGGTGCAATGAAGAAGGAGACATGAATGAGAGAAAGAAGGAGAAAGAGAGAGGTCATGTGCTGTTCCTCCTTGCTACACTGAGTCAGTTGACTCGGTTCGTGTGACTGCGAGCCCAGGCCGAGTCTAGTACTACTTCCGATTTTCCTAGCAGGGTAAGAAAAAGAAAGAAATAGAAGGTAGAGAGAGAGAGTGAGTGAGTGAGAGCGAGCATGTTAATCTGCCACACCAACTCAACTCGAATCGAGTTGGCCGGGCTTTGAGGTGAGTTAGTGTGGGTCAATAAATTTGGTCTGAGGCTAGGCTCCTTGCTGGCCGGTTCAAAAAGAAAAAGGAAGCATAGAGAAAAGAAGTTGGTATCAGAGAGAGAGTTTAGACGAACCTTGTCTTTGGGAAACAAACTGAGATGTTGGAATTAGATATTTGAACCTACGTGAATTTTCCCTAGACTTAAGGAAGTTTTGAGAATATAGATACCTAGATTTAGGTTTCCTTTGAAATAATTAGAATAGCCATTTGAAGCTATTTAGAATTCCCTCAGAATTAGGGAAATTTGCGAACATAGAGACAATTTTAGGCCCCTTAGGAAATTTCAGGTTTAGTTGTTTGAACTTAGAAATTAAACTTAGGTTCCCTTGAAATCATTAGGATAACCATTCAAACTCGTTTGGAATTACTTTAGAATTATGAAAATTGAGAATATAGAGACTTAAGATTCTAAGTTCTCTAGGAGATTGCTTGCATAACCATCAAACCTAGGAACAAAACCTAAGTCCCCATTATAAAATATTAGAATAATTGTTTGAACTTAGAAACTAAATTTAGGTGCCATGGAAGAACAAATGCCACTATAATCTAATTAAGGTCACAAAGAATATTCCTTGAACTTGACTATCAGTGAATTTTTTAGAAATCTAGGATTTAAACTTTTTCCATAATTTTCCTTAGATGAAATGACATTGTCAAAATACTTAGAGAGTGAAACGAATTTAGACATTGTAGGAGATTCCCTACCACCATATTGAATATTAGGTCAACTTTAAGCACTCCATAAATTTAATGAGATCATACTAGGAATTGTAATTTGAATTCTTAAATACATGTCTTTAGTTAAGAGCAACACTTCTAACAATATCGAGTGCTTAGAATTGATTAAAGGTGAAGTGATATAATTCTAGGTAAGTTTTCTAACTTAAACTGGATGTGTGGGGATTATATTGGAGGATCATGATAAATTTAGAAATTTCGAACTCAATTTCCATGTAGAAGCTTTGGTCCTAAAATTTTCAGATAGAGCACGAGGTGATCAGAGTGCATAATAAAAACATGATGGTCATTTAGGTCTATGTCACATAAATTTTGAGTACTCTTGTTGTACAAAAAGAAAATTTTATGATGGTTCTCAGGAGTCTAGAATAATTAGGATCACGGATTGATGGAACCACGTTTAATAAAAGGATGCATGGTCTGACTCAAATTTTGAAATCCTAACAAATCTCAATGGTCTTAATGCCTTGATCAAGTAGAAGATCGAGACTCACTAGGGTTATGAATGATACTAAGAAACTCACTGCCCTGGTCAGATAGAAGATCGTTGTATCGGGCTCAGAATTACTACAACCATCCTTTCGTGTGGCCTGAATACTAAAAAAATTGAATATTTCTTTTACTTGAAGATAGTGGGAGACTGTTGTGGGGAAAAATAGATAAACAAATAAATGAATAAGTATTAAATTCCACCTGAATAAACTTTTTATGGAGGAAAGAAGAAGAAAGGAGAAAGAAAGAAGAGGGAAGAAGATCGAGGGACCCATCTGAGTCGACTTGCCAAGTCGGCCAGGGATCAAGGCTTTGATCTATCCATTATGGTACTTCACTTCAACTCATCAAGTATTCTTTCCCTCAGTTTGAACTAGATCAATCTTGAGATGTCTGGGATGGTAACTTGTGTCGAGTTGACTCAATAGAAGCACTGAGTCTTAGTTGGCCCATCTTTAACTATTGATATTTTCCTAGGGACTTACTGTAAGATTGTTAAATCATTTATACTCGGCCGTAACTAATTCGATTATGAGCTGAGTTAGTGAACTAGATTAATTCCCTTATGTATGGGAGTCACTGAATTAACCAAGTCCATGATGTTAAGATAATATAAATATTAGCTTATAATGGTTTTTGATTCAACAATGTAGCAAATGGGTCCTGATAATGTGGGATGATTTAGAACAAATTCAATCTCAATAGGGTAAGATAAAACTAAGAACTACAAGAATTCTTATTTCGAGAAGATCGAAACTAATGAGATTAGGCCATCTTGTTGTGAGGAATCCCATATATGTTAATCTCCATATGAGTGTTCGATTCATTAACTAATGTGCAATAATTCATTCTAGCTAGGTAATTAGGGTTGGATTTGATCTCGATCAAATACTTACATCCTAGAAACTACTTTTGGATGAAAATTCAACTTAAAATGTGAGGATCACCCTTCAAGCTTTTCTACATCTTGATAATTAGCTTACTCATTCAACTTTGTTCATTTATTTTATTGATTACTTAATGTGGTTCATTGCTCTTATTGATTTTAACTTCTTATGATGATTGATAAATTAGATTTAAATTCAATATTCTAATATGCAGTAAGATCTAAATACCTCTATTTTGATTTGAAATGAATGCTTTAGATAAGCATGTGCTATATCGATATTATACATGATATATTTTGTCATTCATGATCACTTGATGGAATGATTGGAGGTCCTAGAACTAGTGGCCACTTTATTTAATAAATTAAATAAAATTTTTGATGTGGACTTATCATCTTATGGATCATTTGTTGCCTATGTGGCTTTTAAGATAATCCTTTTTATCACATCCTTGGGATGGATTGTTTGCCCTATGTGGCTTGATGTAATATTTGCCTTATGTGGTTTTAATGAACCGTCTTCATATAACATTGCGATGGTAAGTTCCACTTCTAGAACTACAACTGGCCACTAGTTGGGTTACCTTTAAACATTCCATCTGTTAGTCTCATGAGCCAGAGACGGTAAAATGAGACATTATGCATGAGTTGTCAGCCTATGCTGGGTGATAAATCCCCATAGTGACCTTTGAGCTTTCTTTAAAAGGTTGTTTGAAATTGGAATAATAATGGTTGGGCTAATCATACATTTTCATGGCATACGAACTTTACCGAGTGGTTGATATAAGACGTGGGGTTTTCTTGGGTCACTACGGGCTGTATCGTAGAGTATTTTACTTGGTGATCTTCAGTTTTCGTTGCATGCATTCGACTAATATGGGCTATCTTTTTTGCATGGGATTTTCTAGGTGTCTAGTTTTTCTTGGATGTATATAGAGTACTCTTATAGGAAGCTAGGCCACTTTGGGTGTCCTCGTTGCATGGTCTTTTTCGGGTCACTGGTTCTCCTTAGAGTGTACTTTTGAGTACTTTTTGGGTGGCTAGTTATACTTCGGTGACCTTTTTACCATCTGGATGTGCATTCCCAGGTCTGTGATTATGTGCATTCATCCATGCATTTAAACATGATTATCTTTATAAAATTTATTTAATGAATGCATATATAAAGAACCTCATCTAATTTCGATGAGAATCATTTAAATATTTGTTATATCCTGTTTCTGATAATTATGCAAAATTATCTATATGATACGATAAATCTTGGGGGCTATACCTCAGTATGATAGCCATTGACGTATCAAACTGTATTCAATGTACAAGAGACACAGAGGATGTACATGCTGGCATTCATGTGGAATAAGAGCAGCCAGATGATCTTGCCACTCCCTATTCCTGATTTCATTTATATTTAATTAGTAATTTTATGTATTGTAAAAACTTAAGACATTAATTTATATAAGTTTTCAAATAACCACTTGAAATTTTGGTTATGTATATTTGGACACCCTTTTATACTTGATTGTTTCTATTCTGCTAGTTTACCAACTCTGATGAAGGAAAAAAAAATGTATATAAAATTTGGATTGTTTCTAAAGGTTAACACTCAAGTTTTGGAAAACGAGTAGTATACTCGGGTTTCAGGAACTAGGGTAGTACAAATATAAACTACAAAGAATGTGGTAATTAAGCAACTAGTCTATAAACATGATAGTGTACATGTGTGTGGGATGTGTTACATATGAACTCCTAGCATTCATCTAATCATGCTAATCATGCATACATATAATTAAACATTTAATTACATAAGCATAATTAAACAAGTGCTCGAAGAAAATTCTAAACACAAGCATGTATAGTGGTTCGGTTTCCCTACTCCACTTCTAGTAGACACATCAACAAATGAGTGTACTAGATTTCACTATCAGAGATTTTAAATCAGGTTCACCTTTACAATCCTATAAAATGACCAACTCCCATAAGAGACTTTATGTAGTTTTCTATAGGCTCACCATGAACCTCAATCCCTCACAAGAACTAATAAGCGTACACTCTTGCTAGAGGCTCCCATAAGAGACTTAAGTTGGTTGTCTATTAGTTAACCAACAACCTCGTTCTTAATACAAGGACCTACGTTTACTCCCGTCAGAGGCTCTCACGTAAACTAACACGTACACACCCATGTTCAGTGAATTCGACCATTCAAAAGAGCCTGAGTATTACACAAGAACCTATTGAGCTTCTGCCACAAACTCTTACCCTCAATCCTACATAAGGAAAGAGATGAAATTGCAGTTTTACTTCTATAAGTGAAGCTTGAAGATATGGCTAATGTCTCAGAGGGGGTGAATATGACTTTTCATAATTTAACTAGATAATTAACAAACACTTACTTTTAAACATGTATATAAAGTAATAAAAAAAGAAGACGTGCAAAAGCAAAGTCTACTTTAGCGAAAGCATCATTTATGCATTCTATCAAACATGTTTTTTGTAGTAAGTAATTCAAGGGTTTTGTTCTACAAAATACATCTGATAGAAATTTAAATCATTAAGCCCATTGCACAAGATGTACAGTGGTTAGGTGTAACACCCCGTGTTTTCAGGACCCGAGTATATGACTCGTTTCCTAAAAACCCGAGTGTTAACTTTAAAGGATGGTCAAATTCGAGTATATTTTTTTTTCTTTTATCAGAGTAGGCAGATGAGCGTAGAATGAACAAATCAACATAAGGAAAGTTTCATTATCTTTCAAATATACAAGTAGCCCATAATGACTTATACAAACCAATGTCCCAATATTAACGATTACAAGATTTACATACATAAGAATTAACAGAAAGAATATAAATGTAAGCCGCATGACCACGCAGCTCCTCTTAGCAATACAGTCATGCATCCATGGCACTAGCATAGCTCCTCATCAAGTCTGATCGTATACATCATCTGGGCCACCTGTTCTACCTGTACGGTTGTATATTTGATGGATGAGTGGCCAGCTCAGTGTGAATTCCCCTCAAGATTACACACTATTGCATTAGGTAAGCATAGTTATAAAATGACAAAGCAATCAAAATAATACATGATGCAGTCTTTTTAAATGCATAGATGCATGAATGCACATCGGCCTGGGGATGCACATCCAGCCGGACTTGGGCTCGTCGCTCATGCAATCATTGACCTGAAAAACTCATCCAGTTGGACAGGGGTCGATAGTCGGTGGTCTGGGAGCTAGCGAAATGATACCCCGAAGATTCTAAGGGCACGTGCTACAACATCCAGAATTAGCCACCCATCATCACCAACATGCTATGGATGGATGATTAGCCAAACCGTTTTTAATCCAGTTACAATCAGCCAATTTAGGTAAGCTCAAGGTCACTATGGGGAGCTCAGAGCCCAGCGTTGGCCGACGGCTCGGGCATAGTGTCCCATTACCACCATCCCCGGCCCATGAGACTGCCATCTTAGGATGTTTAATGGAAACCCATCGACTAGTGGCCAATCATATTACAACATATGGGGCTCACCATCGCCTAGTTGCATAGTATAAAATATCAAACTCGTATAGAAAAAATATCAAAACAAAACCACGCAGGGCGAGTATCAAAATATGCCACATAGGGCGATATTAAACAAGCCACATAGGCAATTATCAAAATAAGCCACGTAAGGCGAGAATCAAAACCATGCGATGAAAGACCATCCTTGAAAATCATTGGACACAACAACCCTGGATGGTAGGCCCACATCAATGATCCATCTAAACCACCACTCAATAACCACTAGATCGAAGGTCCATTATAATCACCATCAATCAAGTTACATCCAAAGTATGGGTGTACATTTATAGGTAAAAATTTTCCACTAATGTACCAGTTTAGGTTCCATAAGCAATCCACAATGAAAATTTCACAAGCATGAACAATTCTACAGGATAATCATAAAGCATGTAATACAACAATTCAATTTCCACTAGCTAACACATATGATTGTAAAGGGAGATATCAAATATGAATTTAAATAAAATCTATAACTTAAGCTAATGAGAAGATGGAAAGCTTAAGGGGAAGAATCATCACCTGACGTATAGGATCACCTACTTGTGTTGTTAGGAGGTACGTGCGCCCTTAGAGTCGGGTCCTATTACGAATTATGAAATTGTATGGTTAGATCAAGTCCTGCATACTATTTATGGTTGAGGTCATAACCTAAAGTTTACATTACTCCTTCTTAAGGTTTTAATGTAACATTAGGGTTTTCCCTCCAGGGTTTAGTCTTGAACTTAGATTCTAGGATTTGAACTCTAGTTGGTGCATTAATTAAAATTAAATCTTAATAATTACAAGGATGCTATTAGCATTAGTGTTATAACTTATATTTGCTAATTATGTTAATAACGATAGTTCATAAATTCATATAAAATATACCGATATTAGATTCCATACCTAGATCCAAACCCAATACACAAAAGTATCGATCTTGGATTTAGGTTACCTAGGCCTAAGTTTTCATCCTAGAGTTTAGGCCTCAGCCAGACCTTTAGGGTTTTAATGTAGAGTTTAGGTTTCATTTTAAGATTTAGTTCTAGGTTTAGATTATGGAATTTAAATTCTACTTTTTGTGACCATTAATAATATTATTAAAGGGAGTAATGAATGAATAAAAATAATCAAATAAATTAGTTATTAATTTTTGAAATATTAATAATGGCTACTGTTATATTAAATTATCTAACAACGACCCATGATGGATTATATCGCTAATAATTTCAAAAAAAAATTAGTAATATTAACAATATTCTCAACATCTAGCCAATGTGACACTAATTTTCATTTTAATGAAAGTAAATAGCGTGTTCTAGTGTTAATAATATTTTAAGAATGATAAGGTAAAATATTAATATTTTAATAATGAAGATTTAAATGAATCAACTAATACCCATACGAATAATTTTCTAATGGTCAATCATGCCCCATTTTAATAATAATAAAGAAAATGGTAATGACAATAGAAATGATAATTAAAATAAATTAAATCTGGAGAGGAAAACATGGGCTCACCTAGCTGACTCAGTTTGAGTCGAGTTGACTTGGTTCAACACACCAACCACCATTCTCTTTCTTCTTCTCTCTCTCTTCTTCTTCTACTTGCTCTCATTTCTCTCTTTTTCTTTCCCTTTTCTTACTTCCTCACTTACTGCTGGAAGATTCCAGCAAGGTGACTGACCGGCTCGAGCTGTGACTCAAACCGAGTTGAGTTCGGTTGGCTCGGTAGCCACCAACCCAACTCAACTCCCCTACTCCTTCCTTTTCCTTTCTTCCTCATTTCTTTCTTCCCTTCTCATTTTCCTTCTCTGTTGTTGGAACACCCAACCATACCATACCAGACTCAGGCCCCCAAAATGATTTAGCAACTTGACTCGAGTCAGCGAGTCGACTTGACAGCGACTCACGACTCATCCTTCTCCCTCTCTTCTTCTCTCTCTCTCTCTCTCTCTCTCTCACTTTCCTTCTTTCTACTTCTTCTTCCATCCCCTCTTCCTGCTTCTTCTCTTCATGTGATGAAATGTCTGGGAATGGATTTTCAGCTAGGCTTGACTCGGCAGCGAGTCGGGTAATGATGGTGCGGTGCAACAACCACACCACTCCAACTTCTTCTTTCTCCTTTCTTTCTCTCTCCTTCCACTTCATTTCTCTCTGCTGAAGGTCTCATAGCATTACTAGATGATCCAGGTTGAGAACGACATAACTGGACCAAGACTGGTTCGGTTTGGAGAGGCGAGGAAGATGATGGCCATTAATGGCGGATCTCGAGCAAAGGCTTCTTTCTCTATTCTAATAGCATGGGAGAGTTCTTAAGGGTGGAATGGAGCTCGGTGAATGGGTGGAATGGAGCTCGGACTCTGTTTGGTGGGTGGGTTCGGTAGGAGGAAGAAAACATGGATTTTCCTTGGCCGACTGCAAAAACCCAAGAGGGACCCGCTGCAACTCCATCCGTTGGGCTTAAATCGAGCCCTAAGCTCTCTCAGGGCCGTCAGATCGCTGATGGATGTCCCAGATTTAATCTGGTATAAACTACCTCCCAAACAGTGGGTGGAAACTAAAGCCATCCCTGGTTTTTCAAGAAACGCCCTAAGCAAATGGATGGCTGAGATTTTTCCAGACGAACGGTCAGGATACGCTGGATAAAAGGGCTGGGATTGGAGGACTTCCTCTCACGCGGATTGTACCCGCTTGCAGTGGAGACAGTTTCTGTTTTTAGAATTTTTGTGTTTTTGGGCTCACTTGCGGCGAGGTTCGTGTGCATGAACACGCGTGAAATATCATGAAACTTGGGGGTTTTTGTCTAACACGCGCCCTCTATCAGATGAACGGGTTGGATCATCAAGGTTGGGGCCACATGGTGGGCCACACACGTTGCAAATGGGCGCTCGCCCGCTGCAGTCGAAAACAGAGAGAGAGAGACCTCTCTTATTGGGAAATGGCGGGGTCAGACCCATCTGACCGAGCCTCTTGGCTCAGTGCACGGCGCGTGCATGCCTCTGGTGCACATGCAATGCATGTGTGGGATCCACCATAATGTCTGGATGAAATCCACACCGTCCAATCTATTTCTTGGTCCAAACCAGGGCCTCTTACCAAAAATCAGGAAGATCTAAGCTTTAGGTGGGCAATACGGGTCATTCCTAGCTCTAACGGTGGATTCTCATCGATGTAATGGTCAGATTATTCTGAAATTGAATGTCAATGGCTAAAATAGTCCCTGAAATTTACCAAACGATTGGGTCCACATGTTGCAGGGACATGGTGGTGGAAACCATAATCACTTCTGGTTTCCGAAGGTTTCTTCACGTTGCTATTGAAAATAGGTGGGGTCCACTATTATAGTTGATAGAAAATCCATTCCTTCCATCAGTTTTGTAAGATGATGTTAGGCTAGGGACCAAAATATAGGACACATTCATATTCTAGGTGGGCCACACTTTAATCAACATGTACTTAATTCACGTTTAACCAGAAATTCATTTAGCATGATTTCACGTAAATTCTTCACTTGCATACACGGCTGGAAAAAAATCAAGTGCTGTCTGTTTATGATGACTTTCAAGGATCCTTTCCGTCTATCCGGTCTGTTACATCAATTTAGGATACTCTGTCGAAAACGAAGTAGTTTAGTTAATCAAGTGGAGCGCACAGTCCCACCAAGTAACGAGAATTCTCACCGTTAAAACTTAATTTATAAATAGTTTCATGCATGTGGTGTTCCATATTTACCATTCTACCCCATTTCTTTTTCAAAACTTCTACCATCCGTAACTCAATAGTCTTTCATCCAAATGTGACGAAATTTGACAGGTAACCTTTATTTTTTGCGTGCTTTCCATTGCCCAAATTTGAGATCTAATATCTCAAGGATGACTAAGATTCTTATTTAATGGCTAATATATTTTAAAATTATAAAATAATATTTGTGCTCCTCTGATTGACAGGTTACTGGACAATTTGGACCTAAACCCTAAGATCTTCATAATGACCGATTCACCCTGATATTCGGATCGCCCACTTGGTGGATCTAATCAGGATGGGTAGTCAGATGACTTGTTAAAAATATGGAAACTTGATGGAATGTACTCCGGCCATGTATGTGGGTTGATGTACGGTTAGTTTCGTAAACAAATGAACATAAAATAGGTTTTTGGAGTGATTAGGGGTAGGGCTTACATAGTGTTAGATTTGAGTGACTTTCTTACATGTGAAAGTTTCTCAGATTCTGATTCTAATGGTGGGTTAAGCATATTCATATAGTGTGAACAAGATGGTCGGATCAGAATCTTAATCTAATAAGTGTATGAACCGATGTAGGGGTCAAGTAGCTAAATTAATGTGATCTAAGGGCTGAAATTGGATGTGTACGGTTAATTTATGATAATTAGGCCTGGTATAAAGTTTCACATGAAACGGATTATGAGAACTTTGTGATCTAGAATTCAGGGGTTTAGGTCAATGGCATTTTCGTAATTATTGTCGATCTAGGAGTTTTGTGAAATCTAATGGTTTTACGTGGTTCTATGCCCATTTCTAAACAATCCTTATAAAAGAACTTACATTCAAATCATTATGGATAAAGAGTTATTCACCGATTTAGTTGAGAAAAAGTACGTTTATCAAACCACATGATTAGCGGTCAGATGACTTAATTTATGGATGAAGATCATTCTTAATCGATCAGGTTCATGTTGGAGGATGGATGTAGGGTTAAGTTAGCTAGATTGGTATTGTACACGTGTACATAATAGGTTAATTTATGGTAACACTCGAGGACTTTCAATACTCGGTATTGAAAAGTTCGGGGTGTTACATTAGGTTACATACTTACTTCACTCTCGGTTGACGCACTATCTCCTTGAGTGCCAAGTTTCACTATTCATATGGTTTAAATTAGGTTCTCCATAAACCTTCACAACCAAGACAAGGTTTACATTTTTTATCCATGGATGGCCTACATAAGGTCTTACGAAGTCCTACATGTAAGTGTTATTATGTTTAAAAGACATTTTATACTTGGTTTGTCAAATTTTGTCTTGTTAAAACAACTTAGCAAAGTGATCTTCAAGTCAAACTCATGTTGAAATTCAAGTCAATATCATGATAAAGTTCAAGTCAAGCTCAAGTTCAAGCTCAAATTCAAACTCAAGATCAAACTCAAGCTTAAGTTGAGGACCAACCTAGATGAACCAAAAGTTCTAGTAAAAGATCAAGCTCCTTTGAAAACTTTAAGTTTCTAATCCTATGAAGTTCAGTCCATACATGTATTTTAAACCTTAGAAAGACCTTAGGTTTAGGTGCTTTCAAAACATATTTAAATAGGGTTTTTATACTTATAAATGACTGAGTTTCGACTAGCTTAAGTTTTGGCTCAACTAGTCCAAGAATTTCTCGAATAGTCTAAGCACCAGCCCTAATGTAACATATTTTTCGTTGAATCTTCAACCAGTTAAAGGACCTCCTTCGACCAGTCAAAGGTTCCTCGACTTGAAGTCCAACAACTAAAATCAGTTCAAATTCATCTTGCTCGACTAGTCAAAGAGCTTGTTCGACCAGTTGAAGGTCACCTTTGACCAGTCGAACTGGTCCTTCAACTAGTCGAAGATCTGTTAGATCTTATTTTGTTCAAAATTAAAAATTTGTTAGAACTGAATTCGGTTCTTAGGCTAATCGAAGACTGCCTTAAACCAGTCAAAGGAACAAACTTTCTGCTTATAAATTGAGGTTATTTCTCAATCCAAAAATACAATTCAAGCTTATCAAAGTCCTTATTCAAGAGAGAGAGAAGCCTCATTTATTGTCAAGCTATCAAGCGGTATTTATAATCTTTTTTTATAGATTTTTCATCAATTCTTTCGTCTCAAAAATTTACCATTCTGATTCTAAAAAGTGTGTTTACTCTTATTGAGATTTAAGGGAATTAATGCAAGCATTTAAACTTAATTAAAATCAAATAAAACCCTAGACCTTTTCTATTGGATTGAACATTGAACATTCGTCATTCAAGAAAAGTGTTCTACAGCTACATCTTCTTCTACGGTGAAGATAAGTATTCTTTTTTTTTTTTTTTACTTTGTATTTAGTTTTTCTGAGATAGCCAAAAAATCTTAGTGTTGGTTTTTCTGAGATAGCCAAAAAATCTCAGTGAGGATTTCTTTATTTGTGATAGCCCATTAAAATCACAACTATATCAGGTTTTAAGATGACCTTGTGAAAACCTTATTCATAGTGAAAGTTGAGATTACGTGGTTAGTAATCTTGAGAGTAGTAGGTGTGGCTTCTTGAGAATAGTTGTTGACACATCGAACCACTATAATTCTCAGTGTTGTGGTGAATATTTTTATTACTTTTGTGGTGAATTGTTGTAATTTCTTTTATGTAAAAGTGGTGAATGTTTGTAATATATATTTTTATTTACTCTTGCTCAGTTTGAGATTTTGATTTCTATTATATTCGTGAAATAAGGTTATCTTACCTAACTTGTTTGGGTGAAGGTTGTCCTACGAATCAGTTTGAATCAATGTTCTAATACTAGTGCAATTGAAATCTCTAATTTATTTACTTATTCAGTACTTTATTTGAATATTTGACATAGTCCTATTCACTGCCCCCCTCTAAGACTTCTTAAGCTCGCCTTTTCACTACACAAGGATGAAAAATTTACTCTCTCATTAGAGGCCTACACAAGGTCTTGTCGAGTTTAGTATTTCAATTTCTGATACCCAATCCTACACAAGGAATGGTTTTTAAACACAATGGACTCAAAGCTACTTTCTTACCTAAAGTGGACGAGCCCCATTAAGCACCTTTGATGAAAATCTTCTTGAGACATGAAGCATCTTCAACTCTCTTATACCACCACCGTATTGATGATATGTCGTTGAAGATATTGAGGTTTTGGGTCCAGGGTTTGGTGAATCCTAACTTAGTATTGATGAGTCTTTATGAGCTAATTAAGGATTCCCTTGTTTGAGCATTCAATGCAACCTAGCATAAAGGATTTACTAATAAGTGTGATTGGTAGAGCACTAATGAATGTTAGAGTTCATTCTTCAATTCAATTTTTGAATGCTCAATGAATGTCTTTAATACATGGATTGAATGATGACCTCCATGAGGAAAAAGAGCTTAAGAAGTAAGGTATTAACTATGGTTACTCACACACATAAGGCTCTATCTATTTCTCACCAAATTTCCAAGAAACGCCTCTTTCATATATGTAAAGAAGATTTGCAATGGTTAAAGAAAACCAACAGACTTGATATCATTGATTTGTCTTCGATGGCATCAATGTGTCCCTTTCATGTGTCATGCCCCAAACTCAAAAATTGGGCTCACAAAATTCCCGATCGCCGAATCTAGCGTCGACAACCTCCGTAGTACTCCATTTTTGAATCTCGGCACCCATATACCAGGTTCTGATCCTGGGATCCCATAAGGATGATTTTCAGCATGAATTTGTTTCAAATTAAGGATAACCATAAGCATAACCTACGAATAATAACAAGAACATCATCACAAAATTCATTATGATCAAAAACTTTAAGTATAATGCATATAAAGGGAAATACAATAGATGATAAAAAGGCTTTGGAAGCTCAGCTGCACACTTCTGCTCCTACTCAGCTACGTCATAGCATCACCTGCATGTATCAATCATGTAAAAGCTTTGTAACGTCTCAAAAAAATCATATAAAGACCCGAGTACAACCTTAGGTAGAACAACCCAAGGACCACACCCAGTTGTATAATTTAGACAGGATTTAGTTAAAAGCTAAGTAATTTGTGGATTAAACTTGGACCACCATTTTTTTTTTTACAAATGGGAAGGCTTAGAATCAAGAGTATCGCTGGCTCAATGCCACTTAAAGACCTAAGAGAAATCCCAAGGGCCTGTCGCTGTCAGGAGTACATTAAAACTCTGTAACGGACTTAAACCACACATCGGGGGTCTGATGATCACAAAACTATAGGACGATGTCCGTCCTGCTGGGCTTGACAACCATTGTGGGAATTAAGCCCAGATAGTGTCCAGAAATGCCCAACTTGAGCCATGAGTTAAGAGTGTGAGAAACACGAATATCCTTAGAAAATAAACTGAAACTTAAGTGAATTGGATCTTTCACTATCACACAAAGTTGAAGAATTCAGACTGTTAGTTTGTGACCAAACTTCACCCATGGGAAAAGAAGATTTCCCTATACCTATCCATATAACCATGGCCCCGATTGGACACGTATGACCATTGATCTGACAAAGGCTCTCCATGGTCGATCGACTTATCCGATCACACTGACCTAGCATGGATTCATTGTCAGGGAGCGTACCCTATGACATAGATGAGCCGTGGACCTCCCTAAGAGCCCTGTTCATCAGAAACGGCCACCCACAGGGTAGAAACATAGTATAAAGTGGCCCTTGGGCCATTTACACCACATCTGGGGCTATAAATAGCTCTCATTTCACCCTCTCTCTCCCATATACGAATTTTTCAAACCCTAGGGGAGGAAAGAAAAGAAACGAGAGAAAAGAGGAAGGAAAACTTAGGGAGATCGCTGCAACTGTGGGAAATCTTCTCCCACACATCCACGTGCCTAATCACCCTACTTTCACTACCCAAACCTCTTTTGACTACAATTTCAAGAAATACCAACTCTAATATCGATGTATTGATCCCGGATAGTTTTTTGTCAACCTATCTAATCAGTTTCATCATTTAGGTGCCCGACATTTCATTTTTGGAAACGTAGAATTTGGACCGAGTCTGAGTCGAGTGTACTAACAAAAGGTGCAGACTAAAAATGCTTAGGTTATGATTTATTAGCACTTTCATGTCAGCTAATGATTTATGCTTGTCTTGATTGCTACCGTATTGTCTTAAATATCATGATTTCTGTATGAGATACACCTATGAACTATGATAAATAAACGATGCAACCTACATGATTGTTGAAATGTTTAAATGAGAAATTAAAAATGAGTAGTTCTTGCCATGATTACTAATCTAGGATTCATCATTGTTATATACATATGGATTTCTTTATTTAAAGAATTGATAAAACATGTGTTGTAACTAACTTAGTCTATGTTTTGATAAATTGTCTAAATGAGCAATTGTTGATGATTTGTATTTACTATGAGTATTAAGATAGGATTCTTTATTGTCTTATGCATATGTGTATTTTCCTCTATGTAATCAATT
The DNA here is from genome assembly GCA_037074715.1 of Magnolia kwangsiensis. Classification (NCBI taxonomy): domain Eukaryota; kingdom Viridiplantae; phylum Streptophyta; class Magnoliopsida; order Magnoliales; family Magnoliaceae; genus Magnolia; species Magnolia kwangsiensis. The sequence goes on along the minus strand of CM073573.1, from coordinate 107,060,024 downwards.
GATAAAATGCAAGTGGTTGTTAACATGGTCTATATGTTTGATGAAATGCCCAAGTGAGAAATCCACTTGGATTGTTTGTTGAATACTATGATAGATATATCATGTGGTTGTTAGCAGTATTTGGATAGGATTGAGGCTACAAACGTAGTCTAGGAAATCGATAAAAATCCATATTCAGGTGGCCGAATTAGTCTTGCTACCTTAGGTAAACTCGATGAATACGAGTCATACGATGACTGCCGACATTGGCTAGGCCACAAGGGGTGCTCATGCATTCTAAGTCAATTAGATCAGCGTGCGCCCGTACCAATCGATCTTGCCTCACGAACCGATTGACCTATTGCGTGTTTACCATGTATGGACGCGACTGCTGCAATCTAAGGTACTCATCACCAATGTAAAGATCCACCTTTAACCTTGGTACCACGATCCTCAAGACTAGTGAGTTGGGCATGGTGGTATGGGACACCGTGTTCATGTTGTCGACTATGCTGGGGTGACGAGCTTCCCCGTAGTGATCTCGAGCACAACTCTTGTAACTTGCCTATTGTATGCATTTAACTAGGAGTGATGAACCTAGATGGATCCAGAATATAAGAGTAGGACCACTGTCGTGGTTCGATGTCAAATGTTCGATTTGGGTCAATATTAGAAAGGGAAGTACCCTAGCTTCCCAAACTTACTATATGAATGAGCATAATTAATTACTTGGCTAACATGACCATGCATCACACTGCATTAGTTAGGATTTGCTAAAAAGGTGTTGGAGTTACACAGTTGAGGAAGTGTTGTCATATGCGAAATCAGCGGTCGGAGTCACGTGTTGAGGGAGCATTGAAGGGTGAGGGCATGCATCATTACTTACACTCCATTCTTGCATTAAAAAGAATAGTTGGAAGTGATTGTTATGATTTTCTTATCATTACTGCTTGATTGACTTGATAACATGTGTAACTTTTATCTTATAGAACCACTGAGTTGATCACTCACTCTCACTCTGGGATGGTGTTTTAAAACACCAACCAAACTCTAATGTAGATGCAGGTATGGATGACGTCTACGTAATGGAGTAGGACTTCTTGGATGAGGAGGAGGAATTCTCTTACTTCCAACTCTCAGGCAGGTCGATGTAGGCCACATAGCATTACGTAGGGATTACTCAACATCTGGGCTTAGTTGGACACATTTACATTTCCATATCTTGTTCATTTTGAAAGGATACATGTATATGCAGAACCCAGTTATGTACTCATACTTTGGAACAAACCTTGTGAAACATCCATATACTTATACAGACATGTTTTAGAATTTTGTACTTGCTTAACTTCATTAAATTCGGAGTATGATGTGTTGTTTAGTATAATCTCATGCATGCTTAACTCATTAACATGAAATAAATTTGAATATCAACATCCACAAGACATAAGTGATGTTCTGAATCTTAGGAGTAGAGCTTTGCTCGACCCTCGAAATTCAGGGCGTTACAAGCTTATAGAAAGCTTGTAATATCATCATCCATGAAAGAAATCTGAATATCATCATCCACAAGACATAAGTGATGTTCTGAATCTTGAGAGTAGAGCTTTGCTCGACCCTCGAAATTCAGGGTGTTACAAGCTTATAGAAAGCTTAGAGGGTGGTGAAAGTGTGTGTGTAAGATTAGTGTTAAGTATACAATATCAGAGTAATGTGGAATTAGGCCGATAAGTCCATGGATGCTAACAGTCATGCCAAGATTATGCGATGCAAGGCATGAATGCTATCGGCCACATCAAGGCCATGCGATGCAAGGTATGAATGTATCGGCCACATCAAGGCCATGCGATGTAAGGCCTACATAGCCAATGTCATATGTGAGATGCAGCTCAAGCATACCAAACCTCATCTGAATCTGCATATCAATCCAGCTTATCTCTGGAGCATCATATATCAGTACAGTTCTCTCTAGATAATCACTGAGGTCTAGTACACTATACACCAGATTATCGCCCCACACTGAATGCACAACCATGCAAGAAGAAGAGACCTCACTACCTGCCTGAATAGTAGTCTACCAATATCTACTTGGCATGTCGATAGCGAACTCATTTACGAGCTGGTCAAACTTAGCCTAGCATTGTCCCTACCCTCAGGTGAGTAAATCTACACCCCCTTTCAATTGACCATGACATAGTGAGAGACGTAGCCTCCTCGTATTCGGCCCTCATGTGCTCATATATCCACTTAGTCTAGACATTGGAGCATCCTTCATGGTATCATAAGGGTTTGGAGACTTTCACCCTAGGACATCTATGACGCCCCCGTGCTTAAACAAGTATTTTCGGTATCCAATCTTACCATTCACGCTATACCTGCAGAGGCTATAGCCCTGATGTCACTAGGGCATATAGTAATCATAACACCCAATGCAAGGTGCATGAGTCACACAATCCAGTCATGCATCAATCCTGGGCGTACTGTGCGCTCATGTGGGATAACTCTCCCTATCATGGAATCCCATAAACAACCTGCCCAATGACATAATGCTATGATCAGTCACTCCTTGTAACATGCAAATGATGCGTACGGGCATATATCATGATGTTATGTTATCATATACTCACAATCGAAATCGATAATCGGCATGCATATAAGGGAGGGTCCATAGAAGGACAAGAAATCTAATCATATCACGAAGATCGGTCCTCAAATGTGGATATACCAAATCTGATAGCACAGGTCCCTCTATCTATGATGGTAATGTACTCTCCTCATATCAAGGTTGGGCCTAGGTGGCCTACCTATAATCTTAAGGATCCGGAACGGGCTTCCTTCTCCATACTATCATATACCTTGCTAGATTCCTTAGGGGGCCTAAATAAGTCCTAGATGGAGTCCAAGATTAAAATAATCTTACTAGCAACCAATGGGAGCCCAACATTTTGGGTTAGCCCACTATGAATAGATGGATCATGCAAATATCAATGGGGCCCAATGATTTGGGTCAACCCACTTAGAAAAGGATGAGAATGGGCCTAACAATGGGCCTAAGGGAAGTTTACAATGTGGACGTTTAACCATCATTGCCCATACAATGTGGACATTTAACTAACATTTCTCCCAAGGAGTGGCCCACATAGAGCCAAACATATAGTGGGGCCCATGTCCTCACACAAGGGCCTCATATACAGCATAATGGGCCTCAAACAAGGGCCTAATATACATCACAATGGGCCTCACTTAAGGTTCCTCATATACATCCCATTGACCCTCACACAAAGGCCTCATATATATCACTTTGGGCCTCACAAAATGGGCCACATATATATCACATTAGGCCTCACACAAGGGCCACAAATACATCATACTGGGCCTCACACAATGGCTACAATTACAGCATATTGTGCCTCACACAAGGATGCATGGGCTAGGCACAAGGGATGGATAGTGAGTATATCACATACATCATAGTGGGCTTGATGGGGCAGCCCATATAGTCCTGAAATGAGTGGACAACATGCACAATATACAAATTAAGGTGGGCCTCACAAGTCAGCCCCAAAGGTCTAAAAAAAATAGATGGATAGATTACCTACAATACATACATCAAGTTGGGCTTGTTGCACCACAAAATGAGCCTCATGAGGCAGCCCATGGTCCAACCAAAATAGATGGGCAACAATGTAAATACATCAAAGTGGCCCTGCACAATGGGCCTTAATTGGATGGCCTGGGTACACAATACACATCATGGTGAACCCCATGTCCCATGGACGGTGTGGATATACATCAACGTAGGGTCCACGTCCAGTTGGACTGGACGGCGTAGATGAAATACATACAGCATGGTGGGCCCACGTCCAGCCTGTCTAGATGGATGATGTAGATATACAACACATACTACAAGGTAGGCCCCACCCATCCAACAAATGGACGGTGGGGATAAGACCCATACATCACGGTGCGTCCCATGCAGCACACTATCCAGAGATGGATGGTGTGAATACATAATACATACATTAAGGTGGGCCCCACCCCCACACATGTAACATGTGTGGGGTGGGCCCCACACGCTACCAAATGGACAGACAATATGGATATAACACATACCTCATGATCAGACCACAAAATTTGCTGACATCAATACAATGGCTAAATGCTGCTTGACTGTTGGGCTACTGACCCAGTGTCTAGCAGATGGACGGTATAGATATAAAATGCATGCATTGAGGTGGGTCCACGCGTGTGGCCCTCCTCAACTTTGAATAAGCTAATATTTGTGTTCTCATGACCCCCATCCAAGCGTCCTGGACATCCAGCGGATGGACGACCTGGATGGAAAACATCATCAAGGCGGGCCCACAATCTAGCCCTAGACGGACATCATTCAAGGTGGGTCCCACATGAGTGGCCCACCATGGCTTGGATCAAGCTAATATTTATGATTTCCTTCATCCAGGCTGGCCCAAAAACCAGTAGCAAATGGCCTTCGTTTGCTGGACATCCAAAAAATTTGGACAATCCAAATTGTTGAACACATCTAATCATCATATGGGTCCCATGCATTTCATGGAGGGGACCCTGCCACTATGGGCCCCCTCAAAAGCTCCAAACCATACATCATGATCATCATATGGGTCCCATGCATTTCATGGCCCTACAAAAAAAAAAAACATCTGAGGTGGGGATGTCGTCCCCACCATGAAATCAAGGTCTAGATGACCCATCATGGCCATTAATTAACTTAAAACATTATGATGGGGTCCATGGAGAATGGCCCGATCATGGATCATGCATGCATCATGGATGGACAGTTTACCACATCCAAAGGATCAAGTAGGATCTCCACCATTGATTGGTGGGTCCTACATGTCACAAAGTAAGAAAATCAAAGAAAGAATGGAAGATCTACCCTAAACATGGCACCTACCTTAGATGTTGATCTCCTTCTTCCACCACTATGTTCTAGAGCTCCAAGGGATGAGATTCAATGGTTGAAATGGGGTCTTAATGGTTAGATTAGTGGGAAATATAGGTGAAAGGGGCTGGATTTTTTGGAGTTGATTGGACATCCCAAGCTCTTGCAATGGAGGAAGTGAGAGAGAATGGAAGAGAGAGAGAGAGAGGGAGAAAAGAGTAATGATTACTAGCTCTCTTAGCAAGGCAATCATTAGATGTGTAAGAAGTATGGGAGAGAAAGGGCATCATTACTAGCATGCATAAGGCTATGGGCTAGGGTAGGGTAGCTATAGCTAGGGTGATGTCATTACCCTCATGATTACCTAGGGAATGGTGCCATATGGGATAGGTGTGTCCCGCAATGTACGGTCCATGACCATAATAACGTGCGGGCCACATCTTACGATCTAAGCGTCGGATTGACGCACGAGATGTGGTGTCGGAACCGCGATGATGACGCGGTCGCAATGACATAGGTCTCGGGATGAGTCGGCTCAGATTTACAGGATGCGACTTAAGATCACGCGCAAATGATATTTACAGGTCGCAGGTCGCTGAATTCGACTGGAAGGACCACGAGATCTTATGGAACAAAATGGTCACTAGGAAATAAGCCTAACATGATGTCATTGAAGGACCTTCGATGTCATCAAGAAAATCAAATTTTTCTTCATTATATTGCTGGATAATTCGATTCAATGCTATCAAGTGACCTTCAATGTCATCGAAGGGGTCCTTCGATGTCATCAATAAAATCTCCATTTTTTTGACTTGAGGTTGCTGGACATTTTGGTGACTGAGTTTGATATCATCGACAGGTCTTCGATTCCATTGAAGGGACCATTCAAGTCATTGAAAGACATTCAATGCCATCAAGAAACTTCATATTTTTTCCTTTAGGTTGCTAGATATTTAGAAGTCCCAATTTGATGTCATCGACAGGACTTCGATGTCATTCAGAAAATCCATAATATTAATGTTTAGTTGCTAGACAGTTGGGTCTCTAAGCTCGATGCCATCAAAACTAGTATATTTTTTTTCTTTTTGAACAGACTGCTTACCACATTTCTTACTAGCATTCTTTAAGTTGTTTTTTTTTCCTATGGGGTTTGAGCTAAATTGAAGTTTAGTTTTCTGGGATTGGTATAGGCTTTTGAAGAGGTCTTTGCCATTTCCTTACTTTGTCATGCTTTGGACGCCTTTGATCTTTATGTCTTCATACTTTAATCTTCTTTGGGGCTATCTAGACTCTAAGACTCATAACTTACGCTAATTAACAAATTAGGACACTTGCAATCTCTCCATTTGTCAATTACGTGACAAAACCTTTAACAAAAATTTTTTTGAAAAAAAACCACCTATACAACTCAATAAACATGTGACTTTACATGACTTGTTGTAAGATTTACAAGATTTACAAATATGACTCAAGACATTCACAATGTACTCTTCAGTGCTCCCCTAAGTCTCTGTAACACAAATGTTACCAAAAGGATAGAACACAACACTTTGTGGAAGTATGTTTCTCCCCCTTTTTATCAGTGATTGACAAAGGTTATTCATAAAAACATGTATTATCAATTAAAGCCTGAAAATATAGAAAGTTATGCATCATAAGAGGGAAAGAGACAATAGGCAATTTAATACATAGGATATGAAGAAGAGAATGTATAATATATTCAAGGTAATCATCCAATCACAAATATAAAATCTACAATATTCATAACATTGTTTAGCCAACTTGGTTCCTTCAAAAAGGAATATTCGACCAAGATGGTCACACAACTAAACAAAAGACTCAACACACACACATCCTACTCTAACTGTCAAAGGCGGGTCCTGGTGGAACAACATCATCCCGGCGACAGGCCAAGAAGGTGAGAATCTCTTACGCCATCTGCTGTAATGAATGAACCATCTGCTTAAGCTAGGAGAGTCACTCCCCCTATCATGTTTGCTTGGTAATCAACTAATCTAGATGGTCCTGTAGCAGCATGTATCCTTGTGTGGTCATGGTGTTAGGAGTTGCTTGCATCGAGGGCTCTCATGCTTGTGTTGCCTCGGTGCTAGTTTATCCTATCTCCGTTACTGCTACTATGCAGGTATCTCGGCGTTAACATTTAGCTTAAATGGAACACAGTCTTATCTCTCAAAAGGCCAAATTAAATTAACATGAATTGTATTTTTTATTCTGAGATTCGTGCTCTATTTATAGGTGAGAAAATCACATCTTCGACTGGTTTAAAGATCTCTATGACTAGTCGTAGGGCCAACGGATATTTGAAATTTCAGGCACGATAAGATTAAGCGGTTTCACGACTGGTTGTAGGTTAGCTACGACTGGTCTAAGGTCTCTCACGACTAGTCAAAGTTAGCTGAATCTCAACGCTGTACTTTGAGTTGTAGATTTACGACTAGTTGAAGAATTAGTCGACACTGTTCATACGACTAGTCGAAGTCTTTAGGACTGTTCAAAGACTAACAAAAAAATTTCAAATTTTACAACAAACTTACAAATGATCCAGAAAATTCTTAAACAGGTTGAAGCAGTGTTAGGACTAGTCGAACAAAGTCCATGACTAGTCTTAGAACAGACCAAACTCACTTATATAAAACATATGAATTATGTATCCAAAATGTCCTACTCTAAAGGTCAACCTACTGTCAGTCATACCTCTGTAGTGAAATAAGGACATTAAAACTTGAAGACGAGTAACCTTTGAGAATAATGAAGCTTGAGATCTTGGTGTAACTTGAACTTGAAAGCTTCTTGAGATCTTAAACTTAAAAGCTTCATCTTGATCTTGAATTATATTTGATTTGAATTAAGTCGTACATACTTACCTTCTCGAGACTTGACCTGTGAACAGTACATGTCTATCGAAGTTGATGTTGTGAGACTTTTGTTGTGACTGTCTTGAGTAGAGCTTAGTTCTTCACATATGCAAGCTTCATAACAAGATACAAACAGTGTCTTTGGCATCACAAATTTGACAATAAAAAGGGCTAGCAACTATAGCACATACAATCTCCCCCTTTGTCAAATTAGTGATAAAAAACACTTTCAAGATATATTACATAAAATAGAATATCTTATTAAAGAATCATGCACCAGTTGTTATCAACCGGCACACGTTAATAACATGAACCTGCAAATCAATATTCAACATACAGTCCACCTCTACACATACTAACATGAACCTGCAAATCAACATACAGTCCTGAGTAACATAAAAAAAAATCTACTCCTCCTCATAACATAGGCAACATTCTATCATTAGACATCCATTCTCCCCCTTTTTATCACAATAGGACACCTTTACACATACTCCCCCTGAGTAACATCAAAAAAAATCTACTCCTCCTCATAACATAGGCAACATTCTATCATTAGACATCCATTCTCCCCCTTTTTATCACAATAGGACAAAGGAAGCACAGAACAAATGACTGAGGAGTAATAAAGAAAGAGATATGAGAGAGGTAACAAGACAAGATATTAAATAAGCAACACACATAATTCATAAACTAAGCTAAGTCAAAGATAGCTACATTCTCAAAACCAGTTAAGCTAGTGCAAGAATAATAAAGTTATTACAGTCTAGCAAGATAAAAAGAACTAATCTGAGCTAGATGAAGGAGCAGGGATGGAAGGATCAAGTTGATGCATGCCTTTGTTCAAGAGCCTTCGATATTTGCGCATATATTTGAACTGTAAATCATGGGCAACATTCATATTTTCCATCTTAATATTTATATTCTCAACTTTCTCTTCCAATGCACGTAAATGCGCAACAAATTACAAAGGTTCAAAGTCTGGATCATTAGCTGATTCAGATTCAAGTTCTTCAAAAATATCATCAGGAGGAAGATCACCTACTTCTTCCTCATGTCCAGCTTCAGCACCACCAACACCATCACCTTGACTAGGAAGGTAATCTAGCTTCATCTTATTGATATTAGAATTGTTAAATATAAAATGATGGATAGGGGCCTCTCCAACAGGCATATTGACTAACATATGCGTAGCCAACACAGTCATTAGATAATCAAAAGGGATGTCACTATGACCTAGATGGAGTCGAAACTGAATAATGGAATAAAAAATTAAGGATGATAAACAGACATGAACACCTCTAGCAACAGTATGAAGAACTTGAACCATAAAGGACATCAATTCAGATTTATTACCCGATCGAAGATACAAGTTGGACACAAAAATCTTGTGAAGAACTCTGTATTTAGGTAACAAAAACCTTGAGGGGAGTGCATTCCCTTTATGCGTCCATTGTACTTCCAAATTGCATAAGTTTCTAGTAAGTATATGTTTTTCAGTTTCTAAAGGCTTTTCAGATAAGATATGGATAGGAATGCCCTCATCATTCACATAAATTTTCATAAGAGCTGAAATCAAATGACGATCAACGTCAAATGGTCCTTCTCTTGTAGCTATTTTAAAAGTTAAATTTTTCAGTGAAAACTCACTTATACAAGTGAACATGGATTGGGCAATGGACCGGTATGCTGACCCACCCCAATGCAATAAGTTATCCCAACCTACAGCTTGGAGCATAGGAAGGATATCAAAAGGAGCAACGTGATTAATATCAACGGGATGTTCAATAATAATATTACGCAATCTGATGTCCTGAACATAAGACGGATCATCCTCGGGAGCCCGAAGATGACGCTTAATGATAGGGGCTGATCTGGAGGAAGATGGACTATGGGATGTTGTCTTTTTCCCTCTAGAAGCCATTTGTAACAAATATTTCAAGAAGACAAAGAGTTGCAAAGGATTAAGAAGAAGGTTTTATCAAATTAGAATTTTCAAAAGAAAAATCCCAAATCACAACGAAATTTGAAATAGATAACTTCAAGGGATAAATAAAAGCAATCTAGATATAAATCTACAAGAAAAATATAAATTGAGCACTAACCTTGAAGATTATGAAAAATGGGTTCAACTAGTCGGGCGTCGGCATGTTGGAGAGTGAAGAGGAAATGAAGAAGATGAAGTGTTTTTCCCAAATTTTAAGAGATTTACGCGATTCATGACTGGTCGTGGATGTACATGACCGGTCGTATCAAGACTGGTCGTGTATATTCACAACTGGTCGAGTACTGGCCAAAATTTATAATTATCAACTAATTTTAAATATTAACCAAAGAAAGAATCAAATATAAATACAATATGATACAAATAGGCATAAATAATCATTTTAAAATGCACATGCCAAGATCAAATTTTATTTTGTTAAACCTATTTTTGTCAAGTGGTTTAGTAAAAATGTTAGCACGTTGATTCTTAGTAGGGATATATTCTAAAGATATAACCTTTTCTTCCACTAATTCATGAATATAATGAAATCTAATGTCAATGTGCTTAGTACGAGAATGTTGAATTAAGTTTTTAAAAATATGTATGGCACTGAAATTATCACAATATAATAACATAGAATCCTGTTTAATTCCATAATCACTTAGCATTTGTTTCATCCAAACAAGCTGCTTACATGTATTACCAGCTGCGATATATTCAGCTTCAGCAGTTGAAAGTGATATAGAACTTTGTTTCTTGGTAAACCAAGAAACTAAACAGTTTCTGATATAAAAGCAATCACCACTGGTTGATTTTCTATCATCAAGATTACCAGCTCAGTTAATATTCAAATACCCAGCTAATTAAACACTAGTCTCATGTGGATACTAGAGATCGAGATTAACAGTACTTACGATATATCACATAATCCGCTTGACAGTAGTCAAGTACGATTCTTTAGGATCAGATTGATATCTAGCGTAAATACCAACACTTAGAGCGATATCGGGTCAACTAGTAGTTAAATACAGTAGATTACCAATCATACTCTGATATAATTTTGGATACACATTCTTACCTGAAGAATCTTTTGAGAGTTTCAAAGTTGTACACATTGGAGTATCAAAGTTCCTGCCATTCTCAAATCCAAATCTCCTAATCAAATTCATCGCATATTTAGATTGAGAAATAAACATTCCATCAGGTTGTTGTTTTACTTGCAACCTAATGAAATAATTCAATTTCCCAACCATGCTCATTTCAAACTGAGATTTCATCAAATCTGCAAACTCAATAGTCATGTTAGTACAAGTAGATCCATAAATGATATCATCAATATAAATCTGTACAATTAAAATGAGATCATTATGTTTTTTAATAAATAGAGTTTTATCAACACATCCCATTTAAAAATTATGGCTTAATAGAAACTTTTTTAATTTGTCGTACCATGCTCTAGGAGCTTGTTTTAAGCCATAAAGTGTCTTTTTAAGGCGATACACATGATCAGCATTCTTGGGGTCTTTAAAACCCATAGGTTATTCAACTAGACTTCTTCATGCAAATCACCATTTAAAAATGCACCTTTCACATCCATTTGGTAAATCTTAAACTTTCTAAAACATGCAATGGATATAAAAAGTCTAATTGATTCAAGACGTGCTACTGGTGCAAAGGTTTCATTATAATCAATACCTTCAATTTGAGAGTAACCTTATACCACTAGCCTAGCCTGGTTTCTAATTACATTGCCAAGCTCATCAGACTTATTTTTGAATATCCATTTGGTTCCAATGATGTGTTTATCTTTAGGTCTAGGTACGAGATACCAAACATGATTTCTCACGAATTGGTTAAGCTCTTCTTACATTGCAACTATCTAGTTTTCACAAGAAAGAGCTTCTTTTACATTAGATGGTTCTATATATATGCTCAAGTTATTTACCGGTACGAACACCAGTGAGAGGGTTTCCAAGAATTTGTGTAGTTGGATGATCTTTAACAATCCTCAGTTCAGAATTAGTCTGAATAGATGAAGTATTAGGTTTATCAATTACAAGAACTTCAGCATTATCTTGACTTGAGACTGGTGTGGTTAAGTGATCATCAATGACCACATTGATGGACTCTTGAATTACACCGGTCCTTTTGTTCAGCACCCTATAAGCTCGATTGTTTAAAGAGTATCTAAGAAAAATCCCTTCATCACTCTTCATATCAAACTTTCTTAGATTTTCACGATCTTGTAAAATATAGCACTTGCTACCAAAAACTTGAAAGTATTTGACAATAGGTTTTTTATCGAACCACATTTCGTAAGCCATTTTATTATTACCTTTACTCGTATAAACCTGATTTATTATATAACAAGCTGTATTGATTGCTTCAGCCCAAAGATTCTTAGAGAGCTTCATGCTATTCAACATGACATTAGCCATTTCTTGAAGCACTCTATTTTTACTTTTAACTATTCCATTTCATTGTGGAGTTTTGGGTGCTGAGAATTCATGTAATATTCCCTGGTCACTACAAAACTTCTCAAAACCGCTATTCTCAAATTCGGATCCATGATCACTACGAATCTTACTTATTTGAGAAATTTTTTCAGTTTGAATCCTTTTGAGAACTTTTCTTACTTCTCCAAGGGTTTTTGATTTGTCCCTTAGGAAGACTGCCCATGTATATTTGGTAAAATCATCTACAATTACCAAGATATATCTTTCGTCACCTCGACTTTCCGTCCTGGTAGGTCCTACAAGATCCATATGGAGAAGCTCGAGTGGTCTTGAAGTGGCATTAAAATTCACCTTTTTATGTGAGTTCCTTGTTTGTTTGTCAATCTGGCATTCACCACATATTTTATCATCTTTTGAATTTTGGGTAGACCTCTTTTTAGTTCTCGTTTGCTCAATCTATATAGGTTTCGGTAGTGTACATGTCCAAGACATTTGTGCCACAAATTAGTCATGTCTATATGGAACATGTAACATAATTGAATAGGTGAGCTGGATTCACTAACAATATATAGCAGTTTTTAGATGTTCTACGTCCAGTTAGTATTACTGAACCTTTGTTATTTAGAATCTCATAGCTTTGATTAGAGAATCTTAAACTATGGTTATTGTCACATATTTTAGATATGCTTAGCAGATTATATTTTAGTCCTTCAACATATAAAACATTTTTAAATAAAGGAAGGTTATAAAGTTAAACCGTACCTTGACCCATAATCTTGCAGTTGCTACCATCACCAAATGTGACTGAACCATCAGTCATGTCTTTAAGATCGGTGAATAAACCTTTATCACTAGTCATTTGCCTTGAGCATCCACTGTCTAAGTACCACTTAGAATGACTTGTAGCTTTGAAAGCTGTGTGAGCAACTAGACAGGTGATCTTTGGAACCCATTTTATAACCGTTTTAGGTTTAGGTGGATAGTTGGACTTCTTTCGTTTATAAGAGTTATAAATAAGACCTATTGAGTTAGAGTTTAGAAGCTCCTTAAGAAAATTAACTATCTTTTCAGCCAAAGGATTTTAGTTATGCTTCTTATAGTTGAAATAATTGCCTTTAGGTTTTTTAAAAAGATTTAAAGTCCTTAGAAAACATTTGTTCTTTCCCTTTCGAGTTTAAGGTCTCTCCCTTTACGAATTTGGGAGGGGTATTCTTCAGTTTAGGTGGAACATTCTTATCATAGCCCAAACTGGATCGATCACCACATTTTCTTAATCCAGATAAGAGTTTTCTAATTTAGGATCACCTTGGGCGTATTTTCAGGTTTCCTTTAAACTCAAGAGAGAAGAAATATCATTTTTTAATTGTTCGTTTTCATATTTAAGATTTTCAAACTGGGAGGTTTTAAAATCCAAATCGCATTTTGTCTTTTCAAAATAGTCTGAAATGTGGGACTTTTCTAAAATAAGAGATTCATATGATTCTTTGAGTTTAGAAAATTTCTCTTTTTGAAATTTCAGTTTCACAGCAATTTTACAACTTTCCTTATATATGGCATTGTATGCATCTTAAAGGTCATCTTCATTTTCACATTCACTATTCAGTTTTCTTCACTGGTTGAGTCATCATTATTTGAAAAAGTGAATTTGGCTAGAGTCATAAGAGCTTTAACTTCACTGACCGACTCATTTTCAGAATCTTCTGATTCAGACGAGACTTCAGAATCAGAGGACTCATCCCAAGTATCCATCATACTTTCTTTTTTTTCGATTTGCCCTTATTAGGACATTTGTTAGCCAAATGCCCATACTCATGGCAGTTGTTACATTGACTGTCTTTCAATGATTTTCTTGATTTTGTTTTAGGTTTTTTTTATCATTTTCTTTTTGAAGATCAACCCTCTTTTTACTTTTAAAAATCTTATAAAACTTTTTCGCCAAAAGGGCCATATCTTCTTCAAAGTTTTCTAAATTAGAGTTTAAATCATTTTCTTGAAAACCATTTTTAGATATTTTTAAGTCAATAGATTTACCTTTTGGAGCTTTAAAGGTTAACTCATAAGTCTGTAATGAACCAACTAATTCCTTAACCCTCATATTGTCCATATCACGAAGTTCCTAGATTGTAGTTACTTTTGAATTGAACCGTTCAGGAAGTGAGTGTAGTATTTTAGCACATATTTTGCTTTCAGAGATTTTATCGTCTAGACCCCACATAGAGTTTACAATGTTATTCAATCCGGTATAGAAGTCCATGAACATTTCATTTTCTTTCATACGTATTTCCTCAAATTTAGTTGTGAGGATTTGTATCTTAGATTTCTTGACAATTGAAGTACCCTTATGTGTCATTTCCAATATATCTCAAGCTTTCTTTGTAGAATCATAGGATATAATTCTTTTGAATTCATCCGGTGATAGTGCACAACTGATTGCATTTAGTGCTTTAGCATTTGCACTACTCTCACTTTTCTGAAGTGTGGTCCATGAGAAAGAAGGTGTTACTCTCATTGATTTTGAACCATCGATCCCAGTTACTTCAGTGGTAGGAGGGGTCCATTCATTCACTGTGGCTAGCCACACACTTTCATCCATGGATTTGAGGAAGATCCTCATCCTGACTTTCTAATAGGCATAATTGGTGTCATCGAAATGTGGAGGCCTAGTGACTGAAAGACTATCAAAATTTGACATCTTATATATATATATATATATATATATATATATAGCTTAGATCGTTAGTTTAGGAAATAAATCTAAGAATAAAGAATTAAAAACAAGCTATTAAGCTCTGATACCACTTAAAATGGCCTAGTTATATGTCTAGAGGGGGGGTGAATAGGACTATGCCAAATTTAAGATAATTACAATGGAATCAAATAAAGAGAGATAGTCAAATAAATAAATCCAACCACAATGCTAAAAAGTAAGACAATCTCAAAATATTCATTGTTCTAAGGACAACCATGCACCATAAAAATGACAAGGCAACCTTACTAGAACAAATAAAGAAACTGAATCTTAAATCAATAAAGGAATAGCTAGAAATAATTTCTAAACTATTACAACATTCCCCACAGTGCTTGAATTAAAATGATTACAACATTCACATCCATATATACATCCCACAAATGAATATTGAAAGATACAATATGAAATATAAATCACACAACCACGGAACACAAGGGATAATAGTGGTTCTCCTGTGTGTACACCAACTATTAATAAATAGTCACACTGCTACTTCACTCCTAATATCCTCACACAATGGATATTAGCATTTACTATCAAAATAGGTTTTCACAGGTTCACCTAAAACCTTCACAATTGTATCTTTCTCTGTGGGCTTACACAATTAAAAACCCCACTTCTGAGTTTTCCTGGCTCTCCTCAGATAACCAATATAATGAGATTTTTATGGAAAATCTAAAAAGAAAACCAAATAAAGTAAATTACTTAAACGTAAAATACCTAAATATCTCCTTCATTATAGTAGCCCAGAAGAACCAAATCGGAGTAGAGATTTGAATGTCCAAGTTCAATGTCCAATAATCACTTTACAATGGTTCTAAGTTCTAATTGATTTTAAATTAAACTAGATGGGCTAGCTTTATTTAATTTTGATTCAGAAAAAGGATAATCAAAGTTCCTCTTTTCAAATTCAATTGGAATACAAGAAACAAAATCAATTAACAAAGCTAAAGAAAGAGAATATTAAATATGCACACTTAGCTTAAATGGAGCACAGTCTTATCTCTCAAAAGGCTGAATTAAATTAGCATGAATTGTATTTTTTATTCTGAGATTCGTGCTCTATTTATAGGTGAGAAAATCGCGTCTTCGACTGGTCTAAAGATCTCTACGACTGGTTGTAGGGCCAACGAATATTTAAAATTTCGGGTGCAATAAGATCTGGCGGTTTCACGACTGGTCGTAAGTCAGCTACAACTAGTCGTAGGTCTCTTACGATTGGTCGAAGGTCTCCCACGCCTAGTCGAAGCTAGCTGAATTTCAACACTGTACTTTAAGTCGTAGGTCAATGACTGGTCAAAGAATCAGTCGACACTGTTCATACAATTAGTCAAACAGTCTCTAGAACTGGTCGAAGCCTAACAGAAAATTTCTGAATTTTGCAACAAACTTACAACTGATCCAGAAAATTCTTAGATAGGTCGAAGCATTGCTAGGACTAGTCGAAAAAAGTCCAGGACTAGTCTTAGAACAGACTAAACTCACTTATATAAAACATATGAATTATGTATCCAAAATGACCTACTCTAAGGTCAACCTACGGTCAGTCATACCTCAATCGTGAAGTAAGGACATTGAAACTTGAAGATGAGTGACCTTTGAGAATAATGAAGCCTGAGATCTTGGTGTAACTTGAACTTGAAAGATTCATCTTGATCTCAAATTATACTTGACTTGAATTAAGTCGTACATACTTGCCTTCTCAAGACTTGTGAATAGTACATGTCTATCAAAGCTGATGTTGTGAGACTTTTGTTGTGACTATCTTAAGTAGAGCTTAGCTCTTCACATATCCAAGCTTCATAACAAGATACAAACAGTGTCTTTGGCACCACAAATTTGACAACAAAAAGGGCTAGCAACTATAGCATTTACAAGATGGACACCCATCCTAACATTGTAAACAATGTCAACCATAAAGGGAGTGAGGTCTCCATGGTTACTACCCCGATGGTAGACATTGGTCGAGAAGATGGAATGTAGAATGGAAATTTACTAGACATATTGGAGGAATGGAGTGCATTCTCTTGAATCCACTTCTCCTCTTTCCCATTATCGAGGAATCTTATTATCATGTCCCTCAATTGAGGTGATGTAAGATCATAATCTGGTTGTGGCTCACGAGACATAGGAATACCTATAAGTGTGGCAACTTGAGCAGGGGTTATTTGGAAAATACGACCCCTAATTTCAACTTCAAATGAAGGAGGTCTAAGTGTGGGGCTCCTACATTTGGATAGGAACCTATAGACTTGGTTTCTATGAATGATCCCTCCTAACTTTAGTAGATTTGCTCAACCGATGTCCCATAGCATCTCATCCACACCGTAGTGTTCAATACATTGGATGTCGACCTATCTCTCACACATAATTTTACAGCCAGAATATTTTGATGATAGAGTTTATCATGGGTGATTTAGGTAAAAATGGTTCATCACTTTGGAAGGAACGGGTTTGCGATGTTGTAGGTGATGACAAACAATGTGTAGCATGATTGGCACGTCATGGTGCCAACTTCTTGACTCGAGTGGGTCGAGAAATCTTGCTAACCTTCGAGGCTTTCCCTTTCTTATCCTTTGGCATTTCTTGACCCACTTGAGAGTTTGAGTGTTCAAGGATAACACGCTAACAAGTAGATGTAGGAATCAACAACACACAGATTTTGAGCAATATAATGTTTGTTGAAGATGAAATCGAAACATATAACAAGAGAGGAAACCTGCCGCTTCAAGGAGAGACCAGAGTAAGGTGTGAATCAGTGATGCACCAAGGAGACCAAGGAAATGAGGACCTGGAGCACTTAGAAACCCTAAAATCAAATCTGTGCAGAGGATATGGAGAGTTGGAGCGAAATTTTCCAAAATTATGGATTCAAAACTGAACCGCCGCACCCTTTTTAAGTGCAGTCATCGATAGTTCGATGGCATCAAAGAATCTTCGAGGTCATCGAAGTTTGAACTTCAATGGCATTAAAGTGCCTTGAGTCTCATCAGAGATCAGCTAAAGAGATGTGTTCTTTTAGATGTGCATGGGACTGACTTCGAACTTGAGATGTACATACGGTTGAGCTTTATTTTTTGTAATTTTACACTCAATTAGGACAAGCACAAGCATAAGTAAAAATAATAACAAACAAGGTTCAAAAATGAGGCTACAACTCCTCAGATTTGTCAATAAACTATAACAAGCTAATAATTACCTATGTAGCACATACCCCAATGGATTTTTTGGAGATCTCCAAATCTATTTATGTCTAGGGTTTAGTCAATATATCACCAATTATTTTTTAGTTGTCACATAGTCCGGCAATATGATATACTCTTCAACAAGATCTTGAATGAAATGATGTTAGATATCTATGCGTTTTGTTCTAGAATGTTGCACCGAATTTTTAGAGATATTTATGGCACTAGTGTTGTTGAAAAATAATGTCATTATAGTTTGTTCAATCCCATTATCTATCAACATTTGTTTCATCCATAGAAGTTGGGCACAACAACTACCTGCGGTAATATATTCGTCTTCAACGGTAGATAAAGAAATGGAGTTCTGCTTCTCTTACTATGCCATAATACTAAGAATATCCGATGTAAAAGTGTAACGCCCCATCCAAAAAGGGAATAGTGTCCTGAGGCAAACGTGTGAACCAATGTAGGATCAGAAAATTCAGGCGCACATGTGGGCCTACTATGGACTAATTAATGTCAAACTGAACCACTAATGAGATGAAATCAAATCGTGCTCGAGCCAAGCACGGGCCGTAGAGCCAGGTAGCCCCTTTATATTTGGCGACTGTCCGTACGGGTCGTGTATCGCCTGAGGAAGATATAAAAATCTTGAAACTTTGTCAAACCTTTAGGCTTGCTAGGCTTATGGTCCCATACAGACGTCAGGCCCCTGAAATACCCAAAAACTATCAGTCAGCGTTTCCTTACTGGCACTTGCAAACTACAAGTCACCTGCCAAAAGTGACAAATTCTGAAATTTACCCTAATAACCCCACTGTTTGAGTATGAAAATCAGAGTGTTCCAACCGTCAGATCTCTTCTAAATTCACATCGAATGATGGAAATAAGTCTAGGCCCGCACCCACAAAATCTAACTGTTTTATCATGGAATGGTGACCATTGATCACGAATTAGGCTGCTACAATAAAACCCTACATCTGTTTGCAATCAAACTTTTCCTTACCCTTCATTTAGTCATGGTCACCTATCCCATGTATCAGGTGGGCTAGGAGGCCATCAAGACAGCCCAACAACCAGATTTGGGTCCAACAGGGCCATAGGAAGCATTTCTTGAAACTTGGGGTCAATAGATATAATTCTGGGCATATATAAGGCTGCCCTCTCTCTCTCAAACCCCATTTCCAACAGCATAGAGAGAGAGAGAGAAAGAAAAGAGGAGAGACATTTTAGGGACACCTAACTTACATGTGACCCTGGTGGCTGAAATTCATAAATTCTAGCGTCTTCTACCCTCCTCCCTGGAAATCCTGATTGTTCTCCTCCTTTGGAAGAGAAATTCCAACCCATCTAAGGTAATATAGGGATTCTCACACTATTTTTATAATTTCTACAACATGCATGTGATCCTTGTCCATCCAATGCAATGTAGGGCCCCGACACCTTGAGATTGCGGACCCGGCGTCGCTAAGATCATCTTAGCAATCTCCAGCTGAGTTTACGTGAGGACCATTACCTTTTGGTAGTTAATTATTGTGTCTAGTATAGGTTTAGTGAATGTGTGTGGTACATTGTTAGTGCATGTTGCTGAATTTTTATTTAGGCTGCATAATTAGAATAATGAACCAGAAATTGCTAAAATTATGAAAGGGGATTAGAAATTAATACCCCAAATCTATGACTTATGCATTTGCATGCTCATGTAGGGTATAAATATCTAATTTTTTCCAAATCTATGCAAGTTGGTTGTTAATTTCCTGATTTGGTGCTACCTATGCTTTAACAATGATATGCATTGCTGTAAATTCCTAATTGTCGGTTGAATTGTTGTTACATGTCAATTGTGCTAGGAGTAAAGGAGTGGAATGTTGTCACATTGCTGATTTGTTAAACTACTTGCTTGATTTTCTCTATTTATACCTGAATTATGTGACTTATGTTAACTCATGGAAGACTAGTTGTTGTATATTGATGCATGGTTGCCCTTATGGTTGTATATGTTAGAACATGGTGAACATGACCCATATGGGTTAGCGGAACTTGATATATTTTTGTCCATGTAGTGAAATTGTTGATTTATGCCTTCCATGAGTGAACTATCTCTGAATTTGACAATACATGTTGTGTAGTGTTGCATAAACCCTTATGGATGGGCCGATTACCTAGAACTGCTTGGGCGACCCCTTTTTTTGGATCTACCCATGAGTAATCTGGCCTGAATAGTTGAATAATAGGTTGTTGGCTATAATTGGACTGCACGAGACTTCATTCTCAGCCCGATTAGTTATGGTTCAGCCCGTCGGGGCACATTGACCAATAGTCGACCATCCTTGTACGTTAACTTTGTTTCATCATGCCTGTATGAACCCGAAGTATCCTAAGACCGTTACGACCATTGTTAACTAAAATTTACAGCTCACAAAGTCTCATGAGTTAGAGATGGTGGTATGGGACACTATACTTGTGTTATCGGCCTATGCTGGAGTGACGAGTCTCCCCGTAGTGTTCATTGAGCACTTGGACTCATAGGCCGAGAACGGTGGTATGAGACACTGTACCCGTGCTATCGACCTATGTTGGGGTGACAACCTCCCTACAGTGACCGTGATTAGGACACCTAACCTTTTCCATCTATGTTTATACTACTTTTTGGGATTGACAATCCCAAGATAGGGCTAAGGGTTGCGAGAGCCACATGGCCACGACCCTTGAGCCACGCGATCGGGTTAAGGCAATAACTCCACTAAGGGTATTCTGGTTTCCCAACCTATTGGACGAATGAACTTAACTAATCAACCAGGATAACATATTTCATGACATTGCATTATATTTGTGGTAATTATACAGTTAAGGTCACTTTTGAGGGAGTATTGTTTCATTATGAATGTCAGATGTCGTCGCTTGAGGGAGTGCTGGTTTTTGGTGAGGAGCATGCATCATATCATAATCATGCATTTACATTAATAACAGTGTTTAGGATTTTATGTTGTTTATTGTTCATTAAATGTATCCTATGCATGATAATTTTATACCTATTGCTAATGGTACAAATGAGTTGATCACTCACTCCCACTCTGGGATGGTGTTCTAAAACACCAACTAGAACCCAATATAGATGCAGGTACATTAGAGCAGCACACATTGGACGTTGTCGATGCCGATGACAATGAGGAGTTTGGTAGGGCATATTAGCGAGATGCATGTCGGCGGGACTGGGCCAGAGCCCAGGTCATTTTGGGGATTGATGAGTGTTGAAAGTAAAACTATGGATAACTGTTAAACTAATTTTATTAAG
The DNA here is from genome assembly GCA_037074715.1 of Magnolia kwangsiensis. NCBI lineage: Eukaryota > Viridiplantae > Streptophyta > Magnoliopsida > Magnoliales > Magnoliaceae > Magnolia > Magnolia kwangsiensis. The sequence goes on along the minus strand of CM073573.1, from coordinate 107,038,579 downwards.
ACAACATGGTGAATACGAACCTTTTATGGTACTCTGTTGGTTAGTGGCATTTGAATTCTAAACTATTTGATTAGAAGTTGCATAGGCTTAGATTAATTCATCATTGCTTATTAACAGTTGTTAACCGTATGCATTAATGACTCATCATTACACACGTGGCACTTAGGAATTCGAGAGCCGAGTTGCTACTCGGTCCCTAAATTTCAGGGCACTACAACTTGGTATCAGAGCATGATTTGGATTAACATGGGCCTAGGGTAACAGGTTTAATAAGACGCACTCTAATTTAGGAGGGAGCAATGAGAATATAGAAACAATATTAAGATCCTAAGATTTTGCCTAGATAGAGAAATCGACCTTTTTAACCTAGTTAAGGCACTAAGTAGAAAATTTTGGGATAGATAAGTGATCTAAATCACTTCTAATTAAAGATTAGATGGCCTAAACTAACTAGAACAAACAACACAAATTCAAGCTACCCAAGTTACTCGAGGGACTTCCTTAGCCTGGTTTATGAGTCTAACAGGTTCTTCTGAGCGCGGGATCAGTTTAACCTTAACTAGAATGAACCTAAGACTTTCTTGTAACAAATCGAAATCATCTAAGTCAATGCACTCAGTCTAGGAACCCGTTTAGGCAGAAAACAACTCATGGACCGTAGTGTATGGACCACATTCAATGCAAAGGTCAAACTAATACATTTAGTGGGGCCTAGGGTGTCCCACGGAGCGTGAACACAAACCCTAGGGGGGTGGCCATTGTGGAATGGCGGCAACATCGCCAAAACCTCCTCCAAAAGCTCCAGAGAGGTGCAGCGGCACCGCCCTGATGGAGGCGCACTGCTGGCGGCCTGACCAAGTGGGGTCCCTCCCACGTGCGGGGGTCCCCTTTACTCATCTCTTTCTCCCTTTTAAACCTTTTTCCCCCCTTTTCAAACCCTTTTCACCCCTCCAAACCTCTCTTAAACCCCTCCTCACTCGTAAATCTCCATTTCCAAGCTCCTAGGATCATTTTATTCCTTACATGCTTCATCACTAACCCACTCTCAACCCCAATCATCCTAAATCTCCCTTGCACTCCCTTATTCTCACTCAGTTGAGCACAAAACTCTCCTTTTTATGTCTTACAACTCCCATTCCTTATCCATTCCATCCTCAAAGTGTTCTCACCTCTCTGGCTTTCTTTGAGGTGGTGACCTCCATTTTCTCTATCTCCATGCTCCTTTCTCTCATGAGAAAAAAGTGAGCGGCCTCGAATGAAGCCGGGTCAAGCCATCTAAGAGAATCCAAGAAGAAGATGAGTGTCAGTGCGAGTTCAAGTACCGAGCGAAGGTCGAAGTAAGACCTTGATCCCCAAATCCCTATAGCGAGGTCTCTACCGGTGAACATTGAGCTCAATAAGTTCCGTCAACACAAGGTTGTTTTTGAAGCTCATGTGGATGAGAAGCTATTTGAAGAATATCCAGTGATCAACCACCTTTTGGCAAATGGTTAGGGTCTTGTATTTGAAGGAAACTCTCATGCTAATGGGGGCTTTGTGCAAACCCTTTGTGCACACATTAAGGACCCAACCCTTGAACCTCTCCAGTTTATCATCACCCTGGGTAGACGGGAAGCCAAGTTTGATTTTATTGCCTGCATCATGGGAGTGAAGCGCAGCTTTTTTCATGCTAGTGAGACTAATCTCACTGAGATGTGGGAGAGAGATCGCTGCACACATTTCCTATGCGGTCAACTTGCTGAATGGAGGCTAGAAAATAGCCTCAAAACAACACACATGACCCCTAATTATCGCCTGCTCCACCATATATGCACATATAACGTGTATCTCAGGTCAAGCAACCACACGGAGTGCACTAGATTCATGGTGGACTTCCTATACCAGGTAGGACATGGAGATAAGGTGTGCCTACCCACTCTTGTCTTGAACCAAATTGTGAAGGTGACACAATCTATTCGGGTGGATTAATCCTTCCCATTCGACCAACTAATTTGCAAAATTTCCCATAATTTTAGGTTCAAACTGCACATGAATGATCTTGCCCCTATCCGCTCCATAAACGAAAACACCCTCAACAATATGAAGATGGGCCCCAAGTAGTATATGGCCCAACTGGAGGAGCTGGGGGACGAGATAGAGGAAGAGATTGAAGAGGAAGAAGAAAGTGAGGATGAAGAACAAGAAGAGGAAGAGGAAGCCTGGGACTTCGATTGGGAGCCTCTGCCACTTGTAGCGAGCGAGAAAACCTAAGGTAGTGTAGAACCAGAAATATGTTTGAAGAAGAAATTCAAGAAGATGTCTCACACTTTGAAAGACCTCCTATATTATATGCAGGATAAGGGAGCACCTCCACCTTTGCTAGAGTTAAAGGATTAGGAGAGTAGTATGTGTTTGTGTTCTCTTTTTATAATAGCATTGCATATGCTTAGTTTAGTTATTTGGGTTGTAAATGTTGAAGTTTTTATGTTTGGTTAGTAATCATGCATCCCATGTCATTGTACATATAATGCCATAGTATATGTAGCAGTGACAAATTTTGTTTAATGAAATGCATGAAACTACTTTTATTAAGTAATGTGTGGAATGTTCGGAGAACTAATGATGCCCAAATAATATTGCTTTAACTTCATAAATACTGTACAATATGCCCGTGGATGTTTGGTTCCTAAACGTTAAGAAACTGTCTTTGAGGACAATGAGGCCCCAAGGTGATAGCCATCTTGTCCGTCTGGCCTTGGGTGGGACATATGACCATGAGTAACTCGCCCCAAATGAACTACCTCCTAGTCAGGGCGGAGCCAGTCAACTTGACATGGATGATGAGATGTTAAACCAACTTCCTAGAGCGCCACCATGTTAAGGCGAGACATCTACTCACCGGACCGCCCCAGTTGGGGGCACTATGGAGCAGATGTTGCACGTGATGTAATAATTACAACAGTCATTTCATACCTTGGTTGGAGCAATGGCTCATCAAATGAATGCACCATTTTCATGCCAGGTTGGAATGTCAGCCATGCCATACAACCTTTTTAAGCGCTTCCAAAGGTTAAGGCCGCCTACTTTTGCTGGTACTCACAAACCCAAGGAAGCCGAGAATTGGTTAAACTAGGTTACAAAAGTGATCTGGCCTCTTCATTACTCGAAAGCTAAGCAGGTGGAGTTGATATCCCACCTGTTCAAGAAAGAAGCTGACGTTTGGTGGGACATTGTATTAAGAACAGTCCCTGAGAATTTTGTATGGGTGTGGGAGGACTTCAAGACGCGGTTCTTCTAAAAATACTTCCTACGAACCTACTGTATAGGAAAGGAGAATGAATTCTTACGCCTCTGGTAGGGAGGTATGTCGGTGGCCAAATATGAAAATCGGTTCACCGAATTATCTGTTATACTTCGAAGATTATGGCCAACGAAGAGACGCACATGAAGCATTTTGCCGAGGGTTTAGGAGCTGGGATTCGCACGAAAATGTATTGTACAAACAGTAGGACTTATGCAGAATTGGTGAAAATGTCCCTATGGTCAGAGCAGGATGGAAAAAGGATTCCTCATGCACGTATACAAGTCGAGTCCATAGGAAGAACTGGAGGACAATCCTCTTCCTCATCAGGAAGAAGAGTGTCACCCAATACACCTCCCTAACACATGCCTCTACCACCCACGTACGCTCATCTTGATCGTGTGTGCGGGTATTGTCAGAAGGTGGGTCATTCAGAGGCCTACTATTTTTCTAGGATGAGAGATCACGGGTATGTACCCCCTCAGCACATGAGTCGTCCGCAGCAGCTAGCATCACTAACACCTCCTCAACGTGTTGCAGGCCCATCTCAGTAACCACGTAGGCAGTCGGCCCCTCAGATTATGCCGCCGTCTTAACCTATAAACTAACCCAACTGACCATAGTAAGCTCGGGTTCACACTTTAATAGCTAAGGGCATTGATGCAGTCGTGACTACTCCTGTAGCATTTAAGGTTACGGCCCATGTATAAGGTACTCCTGTATTTCTTCTTGTGGACACTAGATCCACAACTTCACTTATATCATCTACAACTGTCAAGAGTCTAGGACTACCAACTACTCTAATGTTGAGAGTAAGAATTATAGTAGCAGCCGGAACATTCACCAAAGCTGCATCTATCTGCCGAGGTTGTCCTGTAGACTTTGGGAGAAAGAAGATTCACGTGGATCTCATAGTCACAAAAGTCTTCCACTATGACATAATCTTGGGAATGAATTGTCTTTCCACAATGAGAGCCGAAATTGATTGTGTAACATCCCGAAATTCGGGGGGTCGAGCAAAAACCCAACTCCCGAGTTCCAAAATGTTTTTTTATGCAACATGGATATGTATGATTGAATGTTGTCTGTGATAATGTATTAAACATGAGTGAGATTAAGCCAGAACAGCATATCATACTCCAGAGACAGTGAAATTTGCAAGCGGAAGACTGTAATAGTATGTATAACGTACATAAACTGTTGTATGTCTCCAGAGTGTGAATATATTACCAGGTTATGCACATACATGTATACTTTCAAAAGTAAACAAAATGAATATACATGAGGGCGCTAAAAATTTAAAATGACAAATGTCAAAGTATCTAATCAACCTCCCTGCAATCCCGTCAATCAGAACACGCATAAAGGAGGAATCCTCCTTCTCATCATCAAGTCCAGCTCCGCCTCACAGGCCGCGCCATCATCTGCAATCACAAAAGGGACTGGTGGGTGTCCGGAAACACCATCCCGTAACGTGGGAGTGAGTGATCAACTCAGTGGGATAAGAGAGCAGGGATTAGCATGTTCACAATTCAATCACGCGATAATAGTAAAGCAGTAAATCAGACAATCCTAATACTGTTGTTAATGCAAGATGACATGACGTGATGTATGCCCTCACCGACGATCACCCTCATGCGGCAACATCTTACGACCGCGGCATGCCGCACTCCCTCAAGTGCTCCACATCTTCCAGGCACATGCAATGTCATGGTGATATGATTACCTAGTTGTTATTAGTCCATTCAAACAGCAGGATTGGGAAACTAAGGTACTTCCCTTGTATCAATCCCAACACAGATCCTGTCTAGGGTCGTCACTCCTAGTAATCTCATACGATGTATATTTCGTAGGTCACTGCAAGGGCTGCCAGGGCTATTGCTCGCACTCGTTGCACCTCTCCCCCATCACCTTATCAATACAGGCCTACTGTACTCTACTGCACGGAAGGGTCGTCGCCTCCCGTGGACTCAGAATACGCTCGCGGTCACTACAAAGGGCTCGTCGCCTGATCAGTGTAGGCCGACAGCTAGAATATAGTGTCCCATACCACCATAATCTGCTCACGAGTTTAGGTGCTCACTGGTCACTACGGGGAGGTTTGTGGCCCCAGCGTAGGCCGACAGCTCGACCACGGTGTCCCATACCACTATGCCCGGCTCATGAGTCTTCGTGGATCAAGGTACCACGGTTAATAGGGTTTACAATGGTAAGTTCAGTACCCTAGGTTCAAGCAGTTATGATACATACAAGGTGAACAAACATCGGCCAGTCGGGTTACTTGACGGGCTCGACTAGCGCGATCGCATCTCAAGTTGAACGACATGAAGTGCGTAAAATACTTCGCGTGGCCTAACCACTGCCGCCAACTCTCAACACGAATCACGTTCATCGACGCGTCGTTCGTGGCTATGACCAGTCAGCCACGAATTCGCTCGGTTACCGACTGCCTGGACTAAGCCAAGTCCCACACATCTATGGAATTTCATTAACACTATATACAAGGTATTGGAATTGGAATACATCATGTGAGCATGTTAGCACATGTTATAACATTCAACTTAAGCAAATCTTCAAGGCATACTTTCCATGCATATTCAACTTAAGTAAATCTTCAAGGCATACTTTCTATGCATGTAGTGCAATCATGCATAAGGTAAGCATGTAGGAAATCATTTAGGTCAGCATTTTAATCATGAAATCAATCTCAAACTACTACATAACATTATTCAATACAATACATACTAATACAAGCATTTATACAAACACATACACTACACACTTAAGTCCACATATAGTATGTCGACCCAAAGTGCGCAACTTGGCGAATCTCTTCGCCAAACTGATTATGCAAGCATTCCTAACTCTCTAATGCGGCGACAAACCATGTCAATCACGTCAGCAAAATATGCATGTAGACCGTACTTCCTACAAATGACTAAAATGCCCTAAATCTCATATTCTTCGTTAATTTACGAAACAGGAAACGGAGAGCATGTTGTACATGTCAAACGGCGATGCCGTCGATAATCTACTATTAAACGACATTGAAAGCGTTGTAAACCGTCAATCAAAGCGTCTAAAATCCTCACCTTATGTCTTGTAGACTCAGAAATTGAAACGGAGCGTATACGCTTCGTCTACGGCGAATAAGGAACCTAATACACGAGATCCATAAGCTACATCGCTATGGAAACAAGGAAAACTCAAATCAACAACTATTTAGGGTATTTACTTACCTAGAATCGCGGTGAAATCGCCGGAAAAGTGGTAGAGGTGTGTTGCTTAAGCACGTGCAACACGTAGCACAAATGGCAGGAAGAACTCCCCCACTCTCTCACAATCTCTCACTTTTTTTTTCTCTCCCAAGCTAGGGCTTCTCTTAAATTCGGATGGGAGAGAGGAGTGAGGGTTTCAACCCCTTTTATAGCCTACAACATGCCCAAAATAGGCTTGGGAACAATGTTTACTTGGTGCCTAACCAAATCGGGGCCGTTTCGGTCCAAAAGGGCATTTCTGAAGGTCCCCTGGCCAAATGCGGTCGGACTTAAGCTCATGCATACTGGATCTAGCACACATCCAGTTTTCAGACCGGTAGGGTTCTCAGATCGCACGTGGCGGTCCAGTTTCAGTTTAACGGTCATCGCACCAAGATCAGGCCTATAAGTCTCGTGATATATAATAGATATTTTTCCTGATCCAAGGGTGTAATTTGGCTGTATTCTGACGGTCAGGACGCTCAATACTGATGCGTCAAATTGTGTGCCAGATTTGAATTTTAAATTCCAATTCTAACCCTATTCTCACTCTCTTCGGTCCGGGCTCAATGAAATAGCCTGTGATTATCGGTTTGACTTGATTTTTGGAATGAGTGTCAAGTCCAGCTAGACGGTTCTAACGGTCTAAGATAGGAGGTATCAGACTTTCGACGTGCGGTCTAGATCCAATACAAAGATTCAAAGTGGTCCAGAGAACAAACCTGCTTAGAGTTTGGTCCGAGGTTTTAGAGCATTATAGCACCATTGGTTCCACTCGCTTTGGGCCTTGTAGAACGTATTTAAAGTGATCAGGGACCATTTCTCAGCCACTCCAACGTTGCGCTAGCTAACTTATGCTTAGTTTCTAAAGAAATTAATCCTAAGTGGTTTCTTTGGCTATGGAATTGGGTTCTGAACGATTTTTCAGGTGTTTTAATTGACCCACTGCCTAAGGACGTCAAATCCCAGATTAGCCAAAATCTGGGGTATTACAAGTGAGGACCAAACGGTGACCGTATATGAAGACGATAGCCCTCCCTTCATGTTCATAATACAGGTTAGCTACCCACAATGAGTCCTCTGTAATGCTTCGCTAGAACAAGGTCGTGAAGATATTTCGTTAACTTGCACCCCCATAGTGAGCAACTTCGTTTATGTATTCAAGAACATTCCACGACTTCCTCCCTGGCGGGAGATCAACTTCACCACTGATTTGGTGTGGGGCACTGTGCCCATTTCTCTCCCAACTTATCGGATGCCTCCGCATGAAATGGAGGAGCTCTGACTTCAAATTGATGCCTTGTTGGAAGTAGGTTTTATCTGACCCAGTGTGTCTCCATGGGAGCTTTAGTTATATTCGTGATAAAGAAAGATGGCTCCCTACGTTTGTGTATTGACTACCGAAGGTTGAATAAGGTCATCAGAAAGAACAAATACCCCTGCTTCGAATTGATGATCTGTTCAACCAATTAAGAGGTGCTCAATACTTCTCAAAGATCGATCTACAATCCAAATACCATCAACTACAAATTAGACCTAAAGATGTGCCAAAGACGGCGTTTAAGACCAGCTTTGAACACTATGAGTACTTGGTTATGCCTTTTGGACTCACAAATGTGCCGACTGTATTCATAGACCTAATGAACAGAGTCTTCAGGCCATTCCTGTATTGTTTTATCATCATGTTCATAGATGACATTTTAATTTATTCTAAGATTCATAAGGAACATGAAGAACATCTGCGAGCGGTCCTAGAAACACTCAAGCAAAACAAGCTATATGCCCAGTTTCAAAAATACAACTTTTAGAAAGAAGAAGTAAATTTTTTAGGCCACATGGTGTCTAAAGAAGGCATCTCTATAGATTTAGCCAAAGTGGCAGCAATACAGGACTGGAAGCGGACGAGCTCAGTTACAGAAGTTAGAAGCTTCTTAGGATTGGCAGGATACTACCATCGATTCATCAAAGATTTTTCAAAAATCGCCCGACCATTATCCCAGCTTACCGGAAAGGACCTCAAGTTTACTTGGAACGAAAAGGCGGAAGCTGCCTTCAAGGAATTAAAGGAAAGGTTAACTTCAGCCCCAATCCTCATTCTTCCTGAATAAGGGGTTTTGCTTGGAATGAAAAGGTGGAAGCTGCCTTCAAGGAGTTGAAGGAAAGGTTAAATTCGACCCCAGTCCTTATTCTGCCTGAACAAGGGGTTAAGTACACCATTTTTACCGATGCATATCGCTTGGGTCTCGGCTGTGTACTTATGCAAAAGGACAGAGTTATTGCTTATGTTTCTCTGCAATTTCCAAAGCATAAAGAAAATTACCCCACTCATGACCTTGAATTAGCTGCAGTCATATTTGCTTTGAAGATATGGAGACACTATCTGTATGGGGAAGAATTTAAACTCTTTTATGACTACAAGAGCCTCCAGTACATCTTCACCTAGAGAAATTTAAATATGAGGCAACGATGATGGATGGAGACCTTAAAAGACTTCAAATTCGAGGTTTCCTACTATCCTGATAAAGCCAATCTAGTGGCAGACACCTTGAACAGAAAGAAGACTGTCGAATTCGTGGCCCCACTAATGGTAGAAGAGTGGAATATGGTAGAATTCATGTGAGACTTTGAGCTAAAATTAAGAATAGAAGAACCATATGAAGTCATTGCACATGTTCACGCCTAACCTATGATCGATAGTCAGATCATTGAGGCCCAAAGGGGCGATGAATTATTATTAAAAATGAGAGAACCAACGGCCGTTTGAACTGATTCCAAATGGATAATCGGCATTGATGGAGGCCTACACTTTTAAGGCCATCTCTGTGTCCCAAATCATCCTAAGCTGAAGGAAACACTGCTAGCTAAGGCCCATAACTCCAAGCTAGCCATGTACCCCGGAAGCACCAAGATGTACCAAGACCTCAAGCACAATTACTGGTGGGACAACATGAAGAGAAAGATAGCTGGCTTTTTATCTCGGTGCCTTACATGTCAACAAGTCAAGGCAGAACATCGTCGATCGCCAGGTCTCTTATAGCCCATGCCACTTGTTGAATGGAAATGAGAGTAAATTTTCATGGATTTCATTTCGGGTTTGCCCAAAACGAAGAGAGGGCATGATTCAATTTGGGTGATTATGAACTGGTTGACTAAATCGACTCATTTCCTCCCTATTCGGACTTCGTACTCTGCAGACAACTTAGCCAGATTATATATCAAAGAGATAGTTCAACTTCATGGTGTCCCTTTGGAAATTGTGTCAGATATAGACACATGATTCACTTCAATGCTCTAAACCTGAATGCAAGATGCCATGGGAGTCAATTTGAAGTTTAGCACCACTTTGCACCCTTAGACTGATGGACAGACAAAATGAGGGAATCGAATAATAGAGATATGTTGAGGGCGTGTACATTGGATTTCTTGGACAGTTGGGATGAGTGTTACCCTTATGCCAAGTTCTCTTACAACAATAGTTTCCAAGCTAGCATCGGCATGGCACCCTACGAAGCCATATACGAGCACCCATGCTGAGCTTTACAATGCTGGGCTAAATTTGGAGAGAAAATTTTGTTGGGACCTGAAATAGTATAGACGACTACTGAAAATATTGAGATTATCAGACGAAAATTATTGACAGCCTAAAGCAAGAAGAAAAGTTATGCAGATACAAGGTGAAGAGATTTAGAATTCGAAGCAAGAGACCATGTATTTTTGAAGATCTCGCCAATGAAGGGAGTCCTACATTTTGGTAAAAAGGGGAAACTCACCCCATGATATATCAGTCCTTTTCATATCTTGGATCAGATAGGACCGGTTGTGTATCATCTAGCTTTGCCTACTCCCCTCACTGGCGTGCATAATGTATTTCATGTCTCCATGCTCAAGAAGTACATTTCGGATCCTTCACATATTATTTGGTGGGAACATGTAGAACTCAAGGACAATGCCATGTATGTCCTTAAGCCCACCAGGATTTTGTACAAGAAGGAGCAAGTTTTGCGAAACAAGGTGATTCCGCTATTGAAGGTATTATGGACGCACCACGGAGTAGAAGAAGCAACTTGGGAAATGGAAACCGAAGTTTGTAAACACTACCCCAACCTTCTTAAGTAATATGAGCAGGTACAAATTTCTAGGATGAATTTTTTTTGTAAGGGGGATAGATTGTAACGCCCCATCCAAAAAGGGAACAATGTCCTAAGGCTCACGTGCGAACCGACGCAGGATCAAATAATTTAGTCACGCATGTGGGCCTACTATGGACTAATTAATGTCAAACTTAACCATTAATGAGATTAAATCAAATCGTGCTTGAGTCGAGCACGTGCCGTAGAACCAGGTAGCCCCTTTATATTTGGTGACTGTCCATATGGGCCGTGTATCGCCCAAGGAAGATCTAAAAATTTTGAAACTTTGTCAGACCTTTGGGCTTATTGTACTTGTTGTCCCATCAGACACTAGGCCTCCAAAATAGCCAGAAACTACCAATCAACACTTCCTTGCTAGCACTTACAAACTGCAAGTCGTCTGGCCAAAAGTGACAAAATTCTGAAATTTAACCTAATAGCCCCGCTACTTGAGTATGCACATCCAGGCATTCTAGTTGTCAGATCTCTTCTAAATTCACACCGATAGTCGAAAATAAGACCAGGCCTGCACCCACAAAATAGTCGTTGATCCTGAATCGAGCTATTACGGCAAAATCCCGCATCCGTTTACGATCAAAGTTTTCCCGACCCTTCATCGAGTCATGAGACACCTATCCCATGTATCATATGGGCTAGGGGGCCATCAGGATAGCCTTAACAGCCAGATTTGGGTCCAACAGGGCCACAGGAAGCATTTCTTAAAACTTGGGGTCAATGCATATATAAGGTTGCCCTCTCTCTCTCTCTCTCAAACCCCATTTCTAGCAACAGAAAGAGAGAGAAGAGGAGAGAGATTTTGGGGGCACCTCACTTGCATGTGACCCCTGTGGCTGAAATTCATAAATTTCGACGTCCTCTCCCCTCCTCCACTAGAAATCCTATTTATTCTCCGCCATTGGAAGAGAAATTCCAACCTATATAAGGTAATATAGGGATTCTCACACTATTTTCATAATTTTTGCAACATGCATGTGATCCTTGTCTATCCAATGTAATGCAAGGCCTTGACACCTCAAGTTTACGGACCCGGCATCTCTAGGATTGTCTCAGCAATCTCCAGATAAATTTAGGTGAGGATCATTACCTTTAGGTAGTCGATTATCACGCCTAATATAGGTTTAGTGAATGTGTGTGGTGCATTGTTATTGCATGTTGCTGAATTTTTATTTAGGCTGCATAATTAGAATAATGGACCAGAAATTGCCAAAATTATGGATGGGGATTAGAACCTAATACCCCAAATCTATGACTTTTACATTTGCATGCTCATAGAGGGTACAAATATCTAACTTTCCCAAATCTATGATAGTTAGTTGTTAATTTGTTGATTTGGTGCTAACTATACTTTAACAATGATATGCATTGCCATAAATTCCTGATTGTCGGTTGAATTGTTGTTACATGTCAATTGTGCGAGGTGTAAAGGCGTAGAATGTTGTCACATTGCTGATTTGTTGAACAACTTGCTTGATTTCCTCAATTTATAGCTGAATTATGTGATTTATGTTAACTCATGGAAGACTAGTCATTGTATATTGATGCATGGTTGCCCTTATGGTTGTATATGTTGGAACATGGTGAACATGACCCGTATGGATTAGCAGAACTTGATATATTATTATCCATGTACTTAAATTGCTAATTTATGCCTACCATGAGTGAACTATCCCTGAATTTGATAGTACATGTTGTGTAGTATTGCATAAACCCTTATGGATGGGCCTATTATCTAGAACTGCTTAGGGGGGGCCCTTTTGTTGGATCTACCCGTGAGTAATCTAGCCTGAATAGTTGAACTATACGTTGTTAACCATAGTTGGAATACACGAGGCTTTGTTCTCAGGCCGATTAGTTATGGTTCAATCCGTCGGGGCACATTGACTAATAATCGACCATCCTTGTACGTTAACCTCATTTGATCAAGCATGTATGAACACGAAGTACCCTAACACCATTGCGCCCATTATTAACTATGATTTATGGTCCACGAAGTCTAATTAGCCGTAGATGGTGGTATAGGACACTATGTCCGTGCTGTCGACCTATGCTAGGGTGATGAGCCTCCCCATAGTGTCCATTAAGCACTTAGACTTGTGAGCTAAGAATGGTGGTATGGGACACTATACCCGTGTAGTCAGCCTGTGTTGGGGTGACACCTCCCTACAGTGACCACGAGTAGGACATTTAAGTCCCAACCTATTTTATCTATGTTTATACTACTTTTCTTGATTAACGACCCCAAGATAGGATTAAAGGTCGTGAAAGTCACATGGCTATGGCCCTTGAGCTGTGCGATCAAGTTACGACAATTACTCCACTAAGGGTATTCTGGTTTTCCCAACCTGCTGGATGAATGAACTTAACTAATTAACCAGGTTAACATATTTCACGACATTTCATTATATTTGTGGTGATTATGCAGTCGAGGTTGCTTTTGAGGGAGTATTGTTTCATTATGAATGTCAGATGTCATCACTTGAGGGAGTGCTAGTTTTTAGTAAGAAGCATGCATCATATCATAATCATGCATTTGCATTAATAACAATGTTTAGGATTCTATGTTGTTTTTTGTTCATTAATGTATCATATGCATGATAATTCAATGCCTATTGTTAATGGTACCACTGAGTTGATCACTTACTCTCACTCTAGGACGGTGTTGTAAAATACCAACCAGAACTCGATATATATGCAGGTACCCTGGAGCAACACGCATTGAACATTGTCAGTGTCGAGACAACAAGGAACGAGCGTACTACCAGGAGTTTGGCGGGGCATATTAGCGAGATGAATGTCAATGGGACTAGGCCAGAGCCTAGGTCATTTTAGGGATTGATGAGTGTTAAGAGTAAAACTATGGATAACTGTTAAACTAATTTTATTAAGACAACGTGGTGGATACAAACCTTTTATGATACTCTATTGGTTAGTGGCATTTGAATTTTAAACTATCTGATTAGAAGTTGAATATGCTTAGATTAATTCATCATTGCTTATTAACACCTGTGAATTATATGCATTAATGACTCATCATTATACATGTGACACTCAGAAATTTGGGAGTTGAGTTGCTATTTGGTCCCTGAATTTCGAGGCACTATAAAAAGCACTCGTCGCTAGTCAATTTTCTATCATCCATGTTTCAATCCCGATCAGAATTTGAGTACCTAACAATCGTAGTTAAGGTATCAAATGGGTACCCGAGGCCAAAATTCATGGTCCCAGCCACATATCTAATAATTCTCTTCACACAGTAGTTATATGCGATTCTTTTAGGTTGACCTGAAACCAAGCACATGGTCCTACACTAAAGGCCATATCAGGCCAACTCGCTATGAGATAGAGTAAACTCTCAATTACACTATGATGCAAGTGTTGAGCCACACTTTTTCCAAATATGTCTTTGGATAACTTCAGCGTGGTGCTCAAAGGCATGTAATGTTTACGATAAGAATCAAGATTGAACCATTTTACTAATTCTTTCACATATTTGGTTTGGCTTATAAAAATGCCATTTTCAAGCTGTTTGACTTGTAATCCTATAAAGAAATTTAGTTCTTCCACCATGTTCATTTCAAATTTGGATTGCATCAAGTGGGTGAACTGATGAGCCATTTCCTCACATGTGAAACTGTCATCCACATAAATCTATGCAATAAGGAATCTCAGGTCTTTTGAACAGATATTGTTTTATCTACACTTCCCCTAGTGAACTTGTGGTCAATCAAAAATTATGTTAACCATTCATACCACGCATGTGTGGCTTGTTAAAGACCGTAAAGTACTTTCCTCAATTTGTACACTTGATGAGGATATTTGGGATCAACAAATCCCTTCAATTGTTCTACGTATACTTAAGAAGGTACTCTTTACATCCATTTGGAACAATTTAAAATTTAAGGCATAGGCTATGAACATAAGGATTTGAATAAACTCTAGTTATACTACAAGGGTAAATGTTTCATCAAAATCAATCCCCTTAATCTGAGAGTAGCCCTGTGCAACTAATCTAGCTTTGTTTCTATAGACACTGAAAATCGGCGCTCACGCCGATTTGTATGTTGTGTTTTTTATGGTGGGGGTGATTAGGCTGATTTGTGGATGTTGGAGTCACCACTAGTCAATTAATCTCAGAATTCCACGGTTGGCTTGAACCCACAGAATACATAAGGTTAGAGAAATCAGAAGACTCTCCTACCTTAAATTGACTCCTGGTCTGCGATACGAGATTCTGAGTAAGGGACCTCGGTTACCAAGAGGGAAGGTGTTAGGAACCCTCTCTTCCTGTACAAATGTATGGTCTCTTCTTTATGTGGTAAAACAATCTCAAGGGATGAATGATGTGGTCGAGATAGGACTAAGCACACACATGGATTTCTGATGCGGCAAGATCCAAGATTTTGGCAAGCCACAGAGCATACGTCCAATGGCGTGTCTAGAAGGTGGATGTGATGATGCTTATGCAAAGAGGTAAGAAAAATGGACTAGATCACTAGGAATTTCTGATGGATCCGATGTATGGCAAGTCACAGAGCATACGTTCACTAGAGATCTAGAGAAGCAAGGGGGTTGAGAAGGGAGTATATGTCCTTATGAATGCTTGTATGTAAAATGAATGGATCTTTGGCTTGATCTTGAGTAGGCTAAAACATGAACCAGACCATGACCAACTCTGGTCTAGGATTATGGGTTGAAAAGGTTGAGAGGAAGGCTAGGGGGTGGCTTAAAAAAATCAGATCTTTGAAGGCTTGGGAAATCCTTTCCTCTCCTTCACTCTCTTCCTCACTTTTTTTTCTCACTCTCTTAAGCTAAAGAGGAGAAATGGCTTGTTGGAGATGTTGAAATGAGAAGAGGAGAGGGCTATTTATATCCTTCTCCCATGGCATGGCTGTAAATAAGGGGTAGGTAAGGGGTAAATGGCTTGAGATTGGTTAAGGAGAGAGGAGCACCACTTGGCGGGCTCTCATTGGCTTTTGGGGTCGATAAAAGGGTAAATAGTGAGGATAGGGGGGTAAATCCAAGAGAAAGTTAACTTTTAGACACTGGACAGTTGTCCACAAGTGGGCCGTAAGTGGCGGCACCCCGAGAACCGCTGGCAGTAGTTAGACTGCCGCCCGAGTTTCGTTCGGGCCGAGCTCGCCCGTGCGGGCTTTGTTTGATTTGTTGGCTCACCAGGTGATCTTCCTCTGGGATTTATGGCTCAGATAGGTGGGTTTAGGCTTGGATAAAGGGGGTCCTAGTTAGGGTATAGGGTAGAGGTGGGGTTGTATGTGGATTTGGACAGTTTAGGTTATGGTTTCTAGTTGCAGGTTGGAATCTTTGGAATTTTTGGGTCTGGGTTAGGTTTAGGCTGAGATTAGGGCTTGGTTTAGGATAAGATCATGGTTCTCGAATTGTTTTAGCCTTCTTAAGATATTATCTTGGGTGGGGTGTCTACAGATGCCCCTCTTTGACCATGGTTATGGGCAACCGAAGGTCAAAGCGAGTGGACACTCCACCCCTCTGGTCAAAAAGGGTAGTGATTCAAATCTATTGGCTGCCATTGTATCATTGTCAATTGACTATTTAAAAAAAGATGACTTGCACATATCACGAGGGTTGAGAAAAATGTTGTGATTATCCCCTGCGCATTCATCGTACCTTTACGGGTCACCAATCATAACCCTTTCATGTCAGATTATTAATAGTATTAGAGGGTAAGTCTGAAAAGTAAGGGCCACTGCGCATTCGTCGTGGCTTTACGAGGATTCCCATACTATTTGGTCTATAGTTTCCTTTGCTACGTAATCACCCTATGAGTATTTGGTTTGTATGATTGTCAAAGTGGTTAGCTGCCCTGCGCGTTGGTGCAGCCTTACGGGGAACTCACTACGTCGACTTAGACTTAATCAAATTTTTTGAACATCCCAGCCTAGGTGTGTGCAGGTAATCCTTTTCTATGCAGTCTGCTGATTCTGATACTTTGGTTACAATGGATTGTTGTCACTTTTGAGTTTGATTATTCTTTCTAGAGATAGATCCAATCATTTTTACTAGCATTCGTACGATTGTCCAGATATAGAGATCAGGCCAATTGTACATGTATCATGTATGAATTCAATCATCCTTTGGGAAAATCGAAAGAGATCGAACCTTATTTAGTTGTTTGCACTGACCGCAACTAGAGAATATGGAAGATTCCTCAGTGTACTGCGTACCGTGTGCGTTGTTTAAAATATTATTTTGCTTGAAAATCTATTCCCTTAGGAATTTTATTTGAAAATAAAATATCCGTTCAATTTCGCGGGTGAGCATGGTCGTCCAGTTTTTATTTATAGAAAAGTCAAACAGCCTCCACTAATAAATTAATGGGGATGATGGTTAGAAGAATCATCCCTTTTTGGGGCTACACTTCCTGGGGATTTATTTATATTTTGACTCCCTTTTTTTTTTACAATTGTTGGCAATTTTTGGCATTTTGGCCATGTTTGAGATTTTTAATTTCTCATGAGAATTTGAACTTATAATGAGATTTTGTGAAGAATCTTTTATTATATATACATTTTTATTTTATGTTATTTATTTTTATTTATTTTTTATTTTTTCTTGGATTTTATCCAAAGGTCTAAAGGAAGGACCAGTCCAAGCATCACATCATACGGGACAACCCGCTGTCCCATGCAAGGCTACCGCCGGTTCGTCAAACGGACCGTTGGTCCATGGTGTGCATCGGTCCGATCGGTGGCCCCTTCTCCTCTATTTGATTTCAGCATTTGGGACATCCAGGGACCCTATGGTGGTCCCTGGAAGCTATTTTGGAGGAGTTTTTTGTGGATTCTTAACTTATTTTCTTGCATTCTCCTTCTTTTCCCATTTCCATGTAATTTTGGTCAAGGGGGTCTTGGTGGATCTTGCTGGACCATCCATTTGAAGAGCTTTTGATGGGTTGGATTTCTTCATTGGTTTGGGGAGAACCGTGATCAAGGTCGTTGATCCATTTTGATTAGATCTGAGCCATTGGATCTTGTTGGATTTTATTTTTTTGGGCCAAGTTGTTGGCTCGTTTTGCTACTATATATATTTTTTGTTTGTTCTTTCTTTTTTTTCATGTTTTGATGGAGTGGAGTATGATAAGAAAGGGGCCCCACCCTATTATTTGGAAAAAATTTATTTGTTTTGTTGTATTTTTTTGTTTATTATTATTTCTTGGATGATCTGGACCATTAGACGGATGATCTGGGGCCCGTGTATGGATGGTGTAGGTTTTGTTGATCGGCCACTTTATGGATGATGGACGGATGGAATTTTCCAAGTGGTCCCCACATCATGATCTTAATGTGTCCGAATGCATTTATTGGAAGGTGGACTTGAGTTGTGGACATTTGGATGAGGATTTTTGAAAGTGGGCTTTTGAAATGGATCTTTGAAAATGGTCCGTTGAAAATGGGCCTAAAAAAATGGATCTTGGAAAGTGGGCCTTTTGAAGTGGGCTTTGTGAAGTGGGCCCTTTGAAAATGGGCTTGGGGTCAATGTTCTTTTTGAAATGGGCCTTGGAATGAGTCTTTTTGAAAATGGGCCTAGGCAAATGGGCTTAGGTCTCGGAGCGGGCTTTTTTGGTATGGGCTTGGAAAGTGGGCTTTTTGAAGTGGGTCGTTTGAAAATGGGCTTGGGCCTCAAATGGGATTTTTTGGAATGGGCCTAGAAAGTGGGCTTTTCGAAGTGGGCCCTTTGAAAATGGCCTTCGGAATAGGCCATGAGGATGGGCCTTTTGAAGTGGACCCTTTGAAAATGGGCTTGGGAATGAGCCTTAAGGATTAGAGCCCATTGCTTTTCATGGTGAAGAGGATACTTACCTGTGGGCCTTATTTGTGCAGTATGTCACGTCGGGGTAGGAATGAGGCTGGTTCGTCTCACCAGTCGATTGATCCGTGCCGCGAGAGGGCCGACACTTGTCTAACATAGCCCGGGAGGGTGGTGCGCCTGTGATCTTGAGAGGATGAGGAGTCAGGACTCATTAGCCTGACTGTCTCCATGATCCTCAGCCACTGTTCTTTGAGGTCTTAGAGCGTACTCCATTGGCTCACCAATTTTGGGTTCATCTAAGCAATACGAACATGTCCTTCTTATCTTCTTTGGCAAAGTGATGGCATCCTAAGACTCATACCTTCCAGCTGCCTTTTAGGGAGCGAGGCATTACTCCCTATGACATATATATGTAGCTGGGTCTCCGATATGACGGAGGATCTGTACCCTTTGAGGATGATCTTCCAATACCCTCTAAGGATGACTGGATGGAGTTACTAGGGATGATGCCAGATGCAACCAATTTTTCTAGTCATCGTTTTAAGTTACTTTGGCTCTCGCTGAATTTTTCCTGACGTATCCCTGAGACTAAAGTCACGGCTATGATGAAGGCTCGTGCCCTGATTTTGTATACCATGGGTGCGATGATTTTCTACCATAGGAATGAGCTTGTGAGTTCCTGTCTATTGTCGCTTGTGGCAGAAATCACCTTCCCCATACCATACAACTGGAATGCAGTGCTCTTGGCCAATTTGTACGAAGGGTTGGACAAAGCCAACCGCTGCAGCAGCCGATCCTTAACTGGCTTTTACCCAGTCATCGAGGTACTTTCTTGATGTCCATTCCTACAATATTCTCCCTAGGGATGACCTGGTGCGCCCTTTTCTGATCCTGGTTTTACACGGATCTGCCTTTTCAATCTTTTTCCCCATATAACTCCTACCTTGATCGATCATTTACCTCCATTTCCTCACATGATGCTATGGTACAAGGTAACCGCAGCCGTATGCGTCTATTTTCTTGCCTAGAGATCGAATATCGACGTCCTTGTTCCTGACGATGTGAGTGATTTGTCTCACCCTGTATCGCCCATGCACTGTTTTTTGCTTATCTGTCAATCCTTATCTTTTCTCCTTTTGTACTTCCATACCAGGCCATATCTTCAGTCGAATGCGCGCTTAGTCCAGGAGCTCAGGAGGCTTTTCAGGCCTCACGGCAACCTCACATTCTGGAGGACCCTCGAGTGATGAAGTGGTACCTTGGAGAGAGTCTCCTTTGGCAGATAACCAGTAGCCCATTGGTCCCGCTCAGTCCGCCGTCAGGTCCATCTGATTGGAGATCTATGCCTGAGAGGGAGTTGACCGCTGCTTTGGAGGGTTTTGAGGCCAGTGCCTTCATCGACCCGGATAGAGATTATAGCTCCTAGTGTGAGTAGTACGACATCTGTCCGATTCTACAGCTTGGATATACTCCAAGCGGCGGCGCCCTCTTTACTGGAGGAGGGATCCTGAGACCTCATTTTCATCGCAAGCATACAGATACCTATCTTCCTGATGACGATTAGTTCATTATATCATGTGACCATGTATCTTTAACTATGTAACCCTCCTATTTATATGAAATTTCATTTGTTCAACGTTGCCTTTTTGGGTCATTTCTTGATCATTTTTGCGATCCTGATTGAGCTTGTGGATGTGCATTCCTCGACCTCAGCCTTCTACAGTGGATCCTACATGAATTTCACTTGAAAGTGGGCCCGAGCGGTAGTCGGAATATCACCGGCAGTAGTCCGACTACCGCCGCTGACTTTTTTCTCTCCCATTCTGCACTGTCAATGCTGCAGCGATGCAAGAATGTCAGATCTTACGGTGGTTTTTGGACTACCACCAGTGGTAATCGGAGTACCGTCTCCATTTGTCTTTTCTTCCAGCGAGTACCCCTCTTCTCTATTCATTCTTTTTGTCTTTCTTCTGATATTCCCTTCCTGCCTTGGCCCTCCGATTGCCCTCCCTTGTCCCTTCTTTGTCTTTTCTCATTTGTCCTTTTCTTTTTGTCTCTCTCTTTTCCTCCCTTTTTGTGGTTATTATGGCCAACCATGATGATGGGTTTGGTGGATCCATAAATGGTGGAGAGGTGGGTAGATCCATAAATGGTGGAGAAGATCCATTTATGGATGGATTGATGGAGGTAGGTGGAGTAATGGGCCCATTTGAAGAGGTGAATGTTATTTATGGCTTGGATTCCTCCTCCATTAATGGTGGTCATGAGGGTGAGTTGATTGGATTGGAGGAATTTGATGGGCCACCCGGGTTTGTAGATGTTACCCCGACGAGGGTAGATGGTTTAGATGGTGAGGATGGCCTGAGGATGGTGACTGATGGCTTGATTGATGGAGGGGCAATGGATGGCATAGATGGTAGTATGGTGATGATGGATGGTGTAGATGTGATGGATCAGGCTTTGATGGGTGGTGGGTCCCACCTTAACGATTTGAATGGCTTGGATTTGACAGGTGATGGATTTCTTGTGGATCGACTGGGTTAGATTTTTTATGCGGATTTTGAGGTAGTGATGGGACCATCAGCTTCTGTCAAGGTCCAGGATACAGATCCTATCAGCTACTGAGACACTGATGAGGGTCGAATATTACATATTAGACCTAGTTATTACCTAATTTTGCGTACATGATAATGCTTAATGTCATATTTCAATCATGTGTTTGTTGCAGGGAGTAATCACTGAAAAAGAGTACACCAAGCATGGAATTAACGCTTCGAAGTCACCAAAGCAAAAGACGAACTTTAGAGGACCAAGATTGACATATTTACATGCTAGGGATCCAAGGAAATCAAGCTAATCTGGTTAAAGGGGCCCGAAAAGTGTCCAGAATGTAAGATCACAGTGTTCCTACCATCCGCTCAGCTTTGAACTTCATATATGGCCTGAGGATCATAAATTAATCATACATGTCGAATTTCATCCGTTGAATCTCTATGGAAGTGACCCAACGGACAAATCAGCCCACAATTCGTCTATATGGGGCCCACCTGCAAGCTGGATATGCCTCATCTTTGGTCTCAACACCTTAAATTATATGGAGAACTAGATGGTTAAAGGAGATTTTGTACATACATCATAATGGACCTCACATATACACTACATGCACACAGTGCGGACGCACACCAGCCGTGCACCCATGCACTCAAAGTCAGTCAACAGGCGTTGACTAACAAAATACAAAAAAAAAAAAAAAAAAAAAAAAAAAAAAAAAAATCTAAAAACGCAATAGCGTTAACATTGTTTGGCGTCAGTTTCAATAGTGGGGCCCACACATCATCATTTCACAAGATCTGACTGTCCATTGTGCCTCTGGGGTAGGGAAGACCCTCGCCTAAGTGGCATTTTAGCCTAATACGAGCGATCACACATTTTCCACCATCAAACGCAAGACGAACGGTAGAGCAGAAAATTAGGTGGACAGCATCAAAAGCAATCCAAAAGCAGTCATTTCCAACTGAAATTTTGAGTAGATTCTAATGGACAGCATGGATTTCCCATTAAAATTCGATCATGGGTCCCTCTAACACCACTGACTCAAAATGAAAATTTTCGTTTCTTCTGGCGTGAAACAGAGCACTGTTTCATCTATAGTGGGCCTCCATTATGGTCCAAATGCTCAATCCAAGCCATCCATCATGTAGAGTGGCTCGATTTAATCAAACCCATGTTGACCTTGTGCACTCATGCACGCACACTTGCTGGTTTCAACGGTTACAAATGGACAGCCCTGCATAGATTGTAGCTTGATTACTACCTTTGGCCGCATCAATAACATTCCAAAACCACCCATATCTTGCTAAAATTTCATGTACAATCCAATGAATGGATTGGATCTTGTGAGCAATACCAAGAAATAGGTTCCACCAGTGCCACAGCGAAAGAGATCCGCATCCCTGTTTCGCGTCCAGACGCAGCCCGACTTTTGCGGGCTGTGATGTGGTCTCGGTGATGATCAGACGGTTGATCTGATTCATCCATCATGTAGGCCACTCAAAAATGTCCCAAGGGACGTTGATCTTTTGGATGAAACGCAAGGAAGAGCGGAGTTGTGAGGCTCTGATTTTCACTACATAACTATTATACACGCACCAACCTGCTGCTGCGTAAGAAATCCACCGACTGCAGCAATCTTTCCACCGTCTTCTGAAGCTATAAATAGAGAAAGGGAGAGCTGACCAGGGGAGCTATCCTAGCTTAGGTCGGTTGTGTACATGAGAGAGAGAGGAATTGATCCGGGGGAATTAGTTAGTAGGAATTTGGAAAGCTGGGATGTGCAAATCATCAGTTGTTGGGAGAGAGGACTTTTAGTGGACATGAAAGAGAGAGGAGGATTCAAGTTTTGCTAGACAGGAAGCATCGAATCTGATCAAGGATATTTTTTATTATTATTTTTCCTCTCCAGTTGAATCTATGTTAGATCCCATGGATTGTTAATTTCTTGGCTAGGGCTGATATGAATCCCCTAATTTGAATGACTCTTATTTATTATTGAATTCATCTTGATTTGATTGATTTATTTCTTTCTTTAGTGTGCTTAACTGAAATTTCTATACTTCTCCATTTTATGAGCTTAACCAAAGTCTAAATGTGGATGTTGTTTAGAATCTTATTCTAGGTGCTTGTGTCTAACCATGAACAGGTTTCCTATAAAGAAAGAAATAGGAATTACATCTCCTCATGCTTGACCATGGATGTAAAGATGTGATCCTTATGCTTTAAGGGATTATATATTCTGTGTGCCCGACCAAGGACAAAGAGTGTGCTTTATTTATTAAATTTATATCAATTTGAATCAGGGTGAATCAATGGGTAAAACAAGGGGCAGGATAATTAAGGGTGGATTCAAAAGTCCTAGTATTCTCCTTGATTGAATTTTTCTTATTGCTCTCAGTTATTTTACATTGATTTTCATTAGTTTACTTAATCATTAGCTCAAATATTTATTGGATTAGTTAAGAAGAATCGTAAATTTTGAATTGTGACAACTAGTCCTCGTGAGAACAATCTCGTAATACATACCATATCTATATCTGATTCGGATACTTGCGAGTTTAAAATCATTTAAATCAGATTGGTTTAAATAAAACATTAGATACTCTAGGCGTTGCAGCTCCTGGGGCCTGTTCATTTCAGACTGCTCCTGATGTAGCGGTCGTTAGTGGCTCAGGTCCACCTATTGCAGCTTTTCAAGACACCTTGCAGGATGCGTTGGGCACGTTTGGTTTCTTTCGACACCATGAGATTGTTCTGTTGGATGAGGGCATGCCTATTTTTGACGACTCACCGATGGATTCAGGGTTCCTGATTGTTGAGGGTGTACCTGTCCGGACTCGTCGTTTACAGCCGCACGGCACCTGTTCTTAGCGACTACATATCTGATCAAGAGCTTGACTGAGCCCGAGATATTTGAGCTGAGTTCTTTGGGCTTTCGAGAGGTTTTCCACTTTCATAGGGTCTGCCTAGATTGACGACTGTTGAGCGCGGCATTGTATGACTGGGTTCCCTCTCTGAATCTGTTTTCCTTCAACGATCTAAAGCTGGGCCCCTCACTGGAGGATTTTGCGTGCTTATCTGGTCTTCCTCTCACCCGAGAGGCTTATGTTCCTTCGTCCAAGCCGATTCGTCCCACTGACATAATCTCTTGGTTCGGATTTCTTACGGCTCTTCCTACCACTAAGGGTGGGACTAGCGAACTTTCGCTAGAGGTCCTATATGATCGCTGCTCCACTGCTCATGGGGGTCCTGGATTGAACCAGCTTTATTGTTTGAATGCACTGATATTCTGTGTTTTAGCTCAGCTACTTTTCTCAGGATGGACACAGTCATCACTGACAGTTTTGTTGGATATCTTCCGTTGTGTCTTGCATCGCAGAAGCATTACTTCTGTGGTGCTGGCGGAGCTCTTCTTGGGGTTGACCGAGTGCTCACTTGGATGTACTCGTATCCTCTAGGGCTATTGTTCGTTTCTTCAGGTACTCTTTGCTCTGCTTTTTTCTTTATTTTCTGTTTGCATCTTGAGTTTGACTTATGTTTTTCAGGTGTGGTTTTGGGAACACCTTTATGTGACCCCTGTGCTTGTGTGGCCCGATTCCCGCCGTGATGATGTGATGTCGTTGTTGCTTGATGGCCTTCCTCTTGGTGCTGAGGCCATTGAGTCATTGTACCGCCGCATGATCTCTCAGTTTCAAGGGTGGGAGATTAGCTGGGAGGCTACCTGGCTTTGTCGCTCACCATTGATTTGCAGCGCAGCTCGCACTCCCTTGTTGTTGCTGGGTCTTTGAGGGTACTGCTCTTATCATCCTATTCATTTCCTCTGACAGTTTGGCTTTTGGCAGGATATTCTAAACTTTGCCTTCTCTGGATTTGAGCACGCCCCTCTTCCTTCTGTTTTGACGGGCTTGTACAGGCGAGTTTGGATTTCTTGGCAGGGTTCCTTGAATGCGACAGCTCTAGATCTTAAGTCTTAGGCTCTGCCTTTGGCCACAGTACCGTATTAGCTATGGGTGGCAGAGCAGTGACTTTATTGCCAGGTTCCGGGCTGGCATTTGGTGGATGAGACTACTAATCAGGACATGGTAGGTGATACTGCTTCCTCCTCTTCATGCGTTGGTGACTCGTTCATGGTTTTTGAGGAGTGACCCTTCATTGATCCTTCCTTCTTGCTTGCCATACATGGTCACTTAATCTCTGAGATTGCTGTTCTCCGCCATGCATGTGAGGATATGGCTCGTCAGCTGGCGGTGTGGTCACGGTACGATGAGAGCATGTTCACAACACATCGCTTGGACAGGGATGAGGCCTTATACCTGCGTACAGAGATAGAGAGGCTCACGCATAGATTATCGATGTATGAGAGATAAGAATTTACCTGTGACCCTTGTTTTGTAGCCAATGGCTTATTTTACATGTATGCAGGATTTTATCTTTTTGGGAAGGAAAGAAAATAATGTACTAAAAAAAATGAATTTCAAAGAAGTGGAAGATTTTATTTTATGCCAAATTTGCTTGTGTTTAGATTTATGCTTTAGATGATTGGGATCAGAATCTTGGGCTCAGCCCACATTACGCGCAATAGTCTAGATTGTGTCCTTAGGATCTTAGTTCCCTAAGAGGGTGTCCGGGATCGCATTATATGGATTTGGGCAGAGTTTGATAGAGTATTAATCCGAAGTTGATCTTTCCTTGTATCACGTTGTGGTGCTTGCCGCTTCGGCTTCTTTTGTAACTGCACTTTTATTATTTTTATTTTTTATTTTTTTTTGGGTTTTTTTATTTCTTGTCATTTTTGCCCGTAGCACCCTTTCAGGTTTTCAATATGTCCGGCTCTTCCCGTCATTTTTGCCCATAGCGTCCTTTCGAATTTTCACTATGTTCTGGGTCTTTGGTCTTGGTAGCTGTGTTGTTTTTACCCTTGGTGCCTTTTAAGGTTTTCACCACATTTGCAACATGTCTACTGTTTTTACTCGAGGTGCCCTTTCGGGTTTTCACCTCACCCGTTTTGCTTAGACATGCCTTTTCTCTCTCTTTTTTTATTTTTTTTAGAGGGCTGGGAGAGACGGAAAGACTTCCTTCATAGCCGACCAACTGGTTACCTCCCTGTCCCTATCTTTGATCACAATCGTAAGCTGCTTTTTGGTGAGATTGTTTGGAGATTTAGGATAGACTTATTTTATTCTTTTTTTGGGTTTTTCTTTTGGAGATTTCCTGTCTTTTCCTTTTTCTTTCTTTTTCTTCTTCCCTTTTTTTTCTTTTTTCTTCTTCCTTTTTTCTCTTCTTCCTTTTTCTTTTTTTGTTTGTTTCTTTTTACGAGAGAAGTGACGAATGTTTCTGACGGGAGATGACAGATACTTCTTGGGTAGGACCGTGATGGGTACAACTTTACGATTGTGATCATTGACGGGGTTGGGTATAGTTACCCGTGATAGATTTTCACGTTGCCGACATTGATGAGCTCAGGAAGATCTTCTCCTCTTGAGACTGGTGAGTTGAAGAGCACCCCCTGGGAGTACCTCCTGAATGATCAGTGATCCGTCCCATGAGGTTTTGAACTTTCCTCTAGGATCTGGTAAGTGATGCGGTAGGATACGTTTCATGACCATGTCGCTGACTTGAAACTTCTCTTACGAACCCTTTTATTGTAGGCTCGGGCGATCCTTCTTTGTTAACATTGGGAGTGGCTTAGTGCCCGCATGCACTTGTAATCTGCCAGATGCAGTTGATCGTACCTCGCTTATTGCCACTCGCCTTCCTCGACTTGACTTCCTAACAATATCCGAAGTGATGGGATTTCGATTTCGACTGGTAGTACTGTCTCCATTCTATATGTAAGCTCATATGGAGTTGTGCCTATAGCAGACCGTGCAGACGTCTGATAGGCCCAGAGTGCGTAAGGAAGCATTTCTGACCAATCACGATATGTCTTCACCATCTTCTCCAATATATGTATGATGGTCTTGTTTGCAGCTTCGACCCCACCATTCATTTGAGGGCAATAGGAGCTCAAGAGATGGTGTTGAATCTTGAACTTGTTGAGGAAGTCACCCATCCTTTTATTGACGAACGGATTTCATTGTCAGTAATAATGGCCTGAGGGACCCCATAACGGCTAATGATGTTGTTCTTCATAAACTCGACCACATGAGATGTTACGATGGTGGTGAAGGAGGCTACCTCTATCCATTTGGTAAAGTAATCTACCACTACCAGGATGTACTCATGCCTATTTGAAGCTTTGAGGCTGATCTTGCCGATGATGTCTAGCCCCCATACAAAAAAGGGCCATGGTGCCATCAAGTTGTAGAATTCAGAAGCAGGGGCATGGATCTGGTTTACGTGCCCTTGACACTTGAAACATCTCCTGACGTGTTTACAACAATTTATCTCCATCGTGAACCAATAATAGCCGAGTCGTAGGATCTTCTTTGCCATCATGTGTCCATTCATGTGCGGGCCACATAGTCCTTCGTAGATTTCTGACATGATCTGTGCTGCTTCTGACTCATCCACGCAGTGGAGAATGACTTGGTTGAAGGATCACTTGTAAAGAATGCCCCCAGTGATAACGAACTATGCTGTTAGGTGTTGGATAGTGTGTCGATCAGTTTTTGTTGCTTCTTTGGTATCTTGCAAACATCGTATCGCTTTGGTTTTTTTATTTCTTCTCCCTACCTTCAATGGCCATCTTGATCTGGTTATAACTAGAGAAACCATCCATGAAGGGGAAGACTTTGTGTCCAGCAATATTATCTATCAGTGTGTCGATGTGGGGTACAGGAAAGTCGTCTTTAAGGCTTGCTTTGTTGAGATCCCTAAAATTGATGCACATTCTGACTTTCTCATCCTTTTTTGAACCGGTACGATGTTTGCGAGCCATTCTAGGTATTTGGAGACTACCAAGAACGCCGCGTTGTATTGCTTGATGACTTCATCATGGACCTTTAGAGCCCACTCCCACTGCATTCATCGTAACTTTTGCTTGATGGGCCTCATGTCAGGCTTGGTTGGCAAGTGGTGTACCACCAGATCTTCATCGAGCCCTGGCATGTCCTCGTATAAAAAGGCAAAGTTGGACAACCTTAGTGTCAAAAACTCCATCATCCTCTACTTGTGTTCTGGAGAGAGTGACCTTCCGATGCGCACCTCCCTAGGGACTTCCGTTGACCCTAAGTTCACAATTTTGAAATCGTCTGCTGTAGTAGTAGCCTTTATTTCAAACTTTTTAAGAGAATCCTCGAATTCACGAGTGGTATCATCATTTCCCTCATCCAGGGCTTCATCCAAACCCATGAGTTCGAAGTCCAACTCTAGATCAAAATCGTACGAGTCGACTTCAAACTCCTGTGTTGTGGGCGAAGTGTTTAGCACAGTGATTTTTGAAAAGTTTTCTGTTGTTTTGTATTTTGAAAGTTTTTTGATGCTTCGTGGTCTTAAGGAATATTTAATTTTTTTGTATTTTTGGGAATATATGATGTTTTTGTGTTTGGAAAATGTTTCAATTATTTCGTGTCGCCAAGGGGTCCCGAACAAGACGGTGTTGCAAACCATGATTGATCATGTCCTAGCTCAAGATGCCAACTGCTATTTACATTAGCTTTTTTTAGGCTGGCATTCTTGAATGATTCGCTAGTTGATTCAATCGTTAAGGGGATGGCCGACCATCGTGGTTCTTTCCCCCTTTCGATCCTGCTGTTTTGAACTGTTTGTTCTTGTGGGTCATCTGTCTTGATGACCATGATGTTCACAGGGCTGGGCTCAGAGTCAGAATCTGATTCAATCTCTTCACCCAAGAGTTGGAGTTCTTCTAGTTCCCCAGATCATGTTGTGACAGTGTAACGCCCGTGAAAAATCCGCACTTGGGCTCGAGTACCAACTCGACCCGAAATCGCGTAAAATTAATTTCCATGGAAATTAAGCGTAAGTTAGCTAGCGCAACGCTAGAGTGGCTGGAAAATAGTCCCTGATCACTTTAAATACGTTCTACAAGACCCAAATCGAGTAGAACAAACAACTCTACAATACTCTATAACCTCGGATCAAACTCTAAGCAGGTCTGTTCTCTGGACCACATTGAATTTTTGTATTGGATTTAGACCGCGCGTCGAAGGTCCGATACCTTCTATCTTAGACCATTAGAAGCGCCTAGCTGGACTTGATAATCCTCTCGAAAATCAAGTCAAACCGATAATCACAGACTATTTCGTTGAACCCGGACTGAAGCGACCGCGAATAGGGACGGATTTGGAATTTCAAATTCAAATCTGGCACACGACTTGACGCGTCAGTATTAAGCGTTCTGACCGTCACAATTCATCCAGATTACACCCTCGGATCAGGAAAAATTTCAATTTATTATCATGAGATTTTCAGCCCTGATCTACGTGCGGTGACCGCTGAACTGAAACTGGTCCGCCACGTGCGATCTGCGAACCCTGCCAGACTGAAAACTTAATACGTGCTACATCTGGTACGCATGAGCTTAAGTCCGATCGCAATCGACCAGGGGACCACCAGAAAGCAGCTTTTGGACCGAAACAGCCCCGAAATGGATAGGCACCAAGTAAACTTCGTTCCGGAGCCTATTTCCGGCGTTTTTAAGCTTATAAAAGGGGTTGAAACCCTCATTTCCCTCTCCCATCCAAAAATTCCAAACCCTAGAGAAAAGGAGAGAGAGTTTGAGAGAAAGAGAAGAAGGGATTTTTCCCGCTTCCGAGCCACCGATTGCTGCTGCTTCAGCACCTCTTCCCAATCACCTGGCTGGTGATTTCTCCATTCTTTCAGGTACAAACAACCCTAGAACTTGCTGATTTAGGGTTTATCCAGATGTAGGGCGTGTTAGCTAACGTATTTCATAAATCAGGTTCTCCTACTGCCGTAGACGTAGCGTACACGCTCCGTTCAAAATCCCGCATCCGTAAGAGGCTAGGTGAGGATTTTAGACGCTTTGATTGACGGTTTACAATGCTTTCAATGTCGTTTAATAGTAGATTATCGACGGCATCGCCGTTTGACATGTACAACATGCTCTCCGTTTCCTGTTTCGTAAATTAACGAAGAATATGAGATTTAGGGTATTTTAGTCATTTGTAGGAAGTACGGTCTACATGCATATTTTGCTGACGTGATTGATATGGTTTGTTGTCGCATTAGGGAGTTAGGAATGCTTGCATAATCAGTTTGGCGAAGAGATTCGCCTAGTTGCGCACTTTGGGTCGACATACTATATGTAGACTTAAGTGTGTAGTGTATGTGTTTGTATAAATGCTTGTATTAGTATGTATTGAATTAAATGATGTTATGTAGTAGTTTGAGATTGATTTCTTGATTAATATGCTGACCTAAATGATTTCCTACATGTTGACCTTATGCATGATTGCATTACATGCATGGAAAGTATGCCTTGAAGATTTGCTTAAGTTGAATGTCATAACATGTGTTAACATGCTCACATGATTGTATTTAAATTCTAATACCTTTACATATATTGTTAATGTGATTCCATAGATGTGTGGGACTTGACTTAGTCCAGGCAGTCGGTAACCGAGCGAATTCGTGGCTGACTAGTCATAGCCACGAACGACGTGTCGATGAACGTGATTCGTGTTTAGAGTTGGCGGCAGTGGTTAGGCCACGCGAAGTGTTTTACGCACTTCATGTCGTTCGACTCGAGATGCGATCGCGCTAGTCGAGCCCGTCAAGTAACCCGACTGGCCGATGTATGTTCACCTTGTATGTGTCATAACTGCTTGAACCTAGGGTACTGAACTTACCATTGTAAACCCTGTTAACCATGGTACCTTGATCCACGAAGACTCATGAGCCGGGCATGGTGGTATGGGACACTGTGGTCGAGCTGTCGGCCTACGCTGGGGCTACAAACCTCTCCGTAGTGACCAGTGAGCACCTAGACTCGTGAGCAGATTATGGTGGTATGGGACACTATATTCTAGCTGTCGGCCTACACTGATCAGGCGACGAGCCCTTTGTAGTGACCACGAGCGTATTCTGAATCCACGGGAGGCGAAGACCCTTCTGTTGCAGTAGAGTACGGTAGGCCTGTATTGATAAGGTGATGGGGGAGCGGTGCAACGAGTGCGAGCAATAGCCCTGGCAGCCCTTGCAGTGACCTACGAAATATACATCGTATGAGATTACTAGGAGTGACGACCCTAGACAGGATCTGTGTTGGGATTGATACGAGGGAAGTACCTTAGTTTCCCAATCCTGCTGTTTGAATGGACTAATAACAACTTGGAATTCATATCACCATAGCATTGCATGTGCCTGGAAGATGTGGAGCACTCTAGGGAGTGTGGCATGCCGCGGTCTTAAGATGTTGCCGCGTGAGGGTGATCGTCGGTGAGGGCATACATCACGTCATATCATCTTGCATTAACAACAGTATTAGGATTGTCTGATTTACTGCTTTACTATTATCGCGTGATTGAATTGTGAACATGCTAATCTTTGCTCTATGATTCCACTGAGTTGATCACTCATTCCCACGTTACGGGATGGTGTTTGCAACACCCACCAGACCCTGTTGTAGATGCAGGTGAGGCCGAGATCCAGGAGGTGGAGCCAGAGATCGACGAGGACCAGGATGAGTTCTCGTATATGCAGTATCACGACGGCTTCCCGTAGGTGACCTGGATCGAGAGGACATCAGTGGGACTATTTTGAACATTATTTTTTTGTTTATGCATATGTATATGAGACTCAGAGATGTAGTCATACTTTGGAGACAGATGAGATTTACTTTGTTTTTCCATACAGTGATATATATATTGTTTAGTCTTCCGCTTGCTTTTATCACTGGATCTGAAGTATGAATTACAGTTTTGGTATACTTTTACTCATGTGAATGCTTTAAATCAGACAACAATGAATCATAACCATTTTTGTTGCATAAGTGACGGTCTGGAACTCGGGAGTTGAGTTTATACACGACCCCCGATTTTCAGGGTGTTACAAGTTGGTATCAGAGCATGAATGAGAGTATACTGGGCCTGGGTTATGGTCTCCCGACATACGCTGTCGCTTCCTTTGACTTAGGTGGGTGCGAGAAGGGTCTAGAAACACGTCTAGGATCGCAGATTCGCCGATAGGCGAAGTCTATTAGAATCGATCGCAAGATCGAGTCGGTAACGCATCTCGGGTCACGTAAGGCAAGCCGAATCACTTCTAAGCTGTAGGAAGTCAGGTTGAGATGACCTATGAGCGGTTTTAAACCGCAAAAGTGAATCCTTGGGCCGTGGGATGACCACGACTCCTGTAATCAATCGCCAGGGCTTAAAAATCCCGTTTCACCAAAAATCTTCAGAATTCCTCCTCTAAACACTCCAATCTTCATTTCTTTCTTATCCATTTTATGTTAGGCATCAAACCTAATATGAAAATAACACAAATTAGTACTTTCACAAAATTTTTCAGTGAATAGTAAAATTTCATGAAAAATGGCCATAAGGCCATTCTAACTTCACTTTCTTTAGCAAATAAGGATCTAGATAGATGTACTGGATCCTTCTACCCCAAATTCATATTCTGCATCATGTGGTTTGGTATTCGGAATTATGATGTGGTCCCGGAAAGCTCCGAACATATATTTGGGCTCATACAGATCAAAATACGATGAACTAGGGGGTGGGCCATATATTTTTAGAACCCCTGGACCATGGGGGACCAGACCCATGTGGTCCCACCAGCCAACTTGGAAGTTGGCAAGCGATGCCATCGCCGGTCGGGCGATGCATCGCCGACCGGTGGGGTCCGTTGGACCTAAATCTCGGGCTCACGCCCTTAAATAAGGTGTACACCCTCCCTATGTAGCTCCCATCTCACGAAAATCCCTAAATCATACCCCTCCTTCACAAACTGTAACACCCTGAAAATCGGGGGTCGTGTATAAACTCAACTCCCGAGTTCCAGACCGTCACTTATGCAACAAAAATGGTTATGATTCAATGTTGTCTGATTTAAAGCATCCACATGAGTAAAAGTATACCAAAACTGCAATTCATACTTCAGATTCAGTGATAAAAGCAAGCGGAAGACTAAACAAGATATATATCACTGTATGGAAAAACAAAGTAATCTCAACTGTCTCCAAAGTATGACTACATCTCTGAGTCTCATATACATGTACATAACAAAAGAATAATGTTCAAAAAGAAAAGTCCCACTGATGTCCCCTCGATCCAGGTCACCTACGGGAAGCCGTCATGATACTGCATATACGAGAACTCATCCTGGTCCTCGTCATCATCTAGCTCCACCTCCTGGATCTCATCGACACCTGCAACTACAACAGGGTCTGGTGGGTGTTGCAAACACCATCCCGTAACGTGGGAATGAGTGATCAACTCAGTGGAATCATAGAGCAAAGATTAGCATGTTCACAATTCAGTCACGCGATAATAGTAAAGCAGTAAATCAGACAAGTCCTAAAACTGTTGTTAATGCAAGATGATATGACGTGATGTATGCCCTCACCGACGATCACCCTCATACGGCAACATCTTACGACCGCGGCATGCCACACTCCCTAGAGTGCTCCACATCTTCCAGGCACATGCAATGCTATGGTGATATGATTACCAAGTTATTATTAGTCCATTCAAACAGCAGGATTGGGAAACTAAGGTACCTCCCTTGTATCGATCCCAACACGGATCCTGTCTAGGGTCGTCACTCCTAGTAATCTCATACGATGTACATTTCGTAGGTCACTGCAAGGGCTGCCAGGGCTGTTGCTCGCACTCGTTGCACCGCTCCCCCATCACCTTATCAATACAGGCCTACTGTACTCTACTGCACGGAAGGGTCGTCGCCTCCCGTGAACTCAGAATACGCTCGCGGTCACTACAAAGGGCTCGTCGCCTGATCAGTGTAGGCCGACAGCTAGAATATAGTGTCCCATACCACCATAATCTGCTCACGAGTCAAGGTGCTCATTGGTCACTACGGGGAGGTTTGTGGCCCCAGCGTAGGCCGACAGCTCGACCACGGTGTCCCATACCACCATGCCCGGCTCATGAGTCTTCGTGGATCAAGGTACCACGGTTAATAGGGTTTACAATGGTAAGTTCGGTACCCTAGGTTCAAGCAGTTATGATACATACATGGTGAACAAACATCGGCCAGTCGGGTTACTTGACGGGCTCGACTAGCGCGATCGCATCTCGAACTGAACGACATGAAGTGCGTAAAACACTTCGCGTGGCCTAACCACTGCCGCCAACTCTCAACACGAATCACATTCATCGACGCGTCATTCGTGGCTATGACCAGTCAGCCACGAATTTGCTCGGTTACCGACTGCCTGGACTAAGTCAAGTCCCACACATCTATGGAATCACTATAAAAGGTATTGGAATTGAAATACATCATGTGAGCATGTTAGCACATGTTATGACATTCAACTTAAGCAAATCTTCAAGGCATACTTCCCATGCATATTCAACTTAAGCAAATCCTCAAGCACATACATTCCATGCATGTAGTGAAATCATGCATTTTGTCAACATGTAGAAAATCATTTAGGTCGGCATAATAATTGAAAAATCAATCACAAAGTATCAAATAACATCATTTAATTCAATACATACTAATACAAGCATTTATACAAACACATGCACTACACACTTAGGTCTACATATAGCATGTCGACCCAAAGTATGCAACTAGGCGAATCTCTTCGCCAAACTAATTATGCACGCATTCCTAACTTCCTAATGCGACAACAAACCATGTCAATCACATCAGCAAAATATGAATGCAAACAGTACTTCCTACAAATGACTAAAATGCCCTAAATCTCATATTCTTCGTTAGCTTACGAAAGGGGAAACGGAGAGCATTTTGTACATGTCAAACGGCGATGCCGTCAAGAATCTACTATTAAACGACATTGAAAGCATTGGGAACCGTCAATCCAAGCGTCTAAAATCCTCACCTAGTGTCTTGTAGACTCGGGAATTGAAGCGGAGTGTATATGCTTCGTCTACGGCGAGTAAGGAGCCTAATACATAAGATCCATAAGCTACATCGCCATGGAAACAAGAAAAACTCAAATCACCAACTATTTAGGGTTTTTACTTACCTAGGATTGCGGTGGAATCGCCGGGAAAGCGGTAGAGAAGTGTCGCTTAAGCATGTGCAACACGTAGCACAAGTGGCGGGAAGAACTCTCCCACTCTCTCACAATCTCTCACTCTTTTTCTCTCTCCCAAGCTAGGGCTTCTCTCAAATTCGGATGGGAGAGAGGAGTGAGGGTTTCAACCCCTTTTATAGCCCAAAACATTCCCAAAATAGGCTTGGGAACAATGTTTACTTGGTGCCTAACCAAATCGGGGCCGTTTTGGTCCAAAAGGGCATTTCTGGAGGTCCCCAGGCCAAATGCGGTCGGACTTAAGCTCATGCATACTGGATCTAGCACACATCCAGTTTTCAGACCGGTTGGGTTCCCAGATCGCACGTGGCGGCCCAGTTTCAGTTTAACGGTCACCGCATCAAGATCAGGCCTATAAGTCCCGTGATATATAATAGATATTTTTCCTGATCCAAGGGTGTAATTTGGCTGTATTCTGACGGTCAGAATGCTTAATACTGATGCGTCAAATTTGTGTGCCAGATTTGAATTTGAAATTCCAACTATGTCCCTATTCACACTCTCTTCGGTCCGGGCTCAATGAAATAGCCTGTGATCACCGGTTTGACTTGATTTTTGGAATGAGTGTCAAGCCCAGCTAGACGGTCCTAACGGTCTAAGATAGGAGGTATCGGACTTTCAACGTGCGGTCTAGATCCAATACAAAGATTCAAAGTGGTCCAGAGAACAAACCGGCTTAGAGTTTGATCCGAGGCTTTAGAGCATTATAGCACCCTTAGTTCCACTCGCTTCGGGCCTTGTAGTACGTATTTAAAGTGATCAGGGACCATTTCCCAGCTATTCTAACGTTGCACTAGCTAACCTAGTCAAATTTTCCAAAGGAATGAATTCTACGCAAATTCGGGTCGAGTTGGTACTCGAGCCCAAGGATGGATTTTTCACGGGCGTTACAATCTACCCCCCTTAACAAATAATTTCGTCCTCGAAATTTTGTACCTTTTCGTACTCCTCGAGAAGCTGTGGGTAGTTCTTTCTGATCTCGGCTTCTGTCTCCCAAGTAGCCTCCTCCTCAGTATGATGCGTCCATAGTACCTTCACAAGGGGAATCACCTTGCTACGCAGTACCTGCTCCTTCCGGTCTAAGATGCGTGTCGGTCGCAGGATATAAGTAACATCCTCTCCTAACTGCACCTGCTCCCATCTGATGATATGAGAAGGATCAGCAACGTACTTCTTCAGCATAGAAACATGAAATACGTTGTGGACGCTCGCGAGGGGCGTGGGTAAAGCCAATCGGTAAGCCACTGCTCCCACACGATCGAGGATCTGAAATGGACCAATGTATCGCGGTGCCAGCTTCCCCTTCTTCCCGAACCGAAGGACTCCCTTCATAGGGGAAACTCGCAAAAACACATGATCCCCGACTGTGAACTCTAGTGGTCTCCGTCTCGTATCGGCGTAGCTCTTCTGTCTGCTCTGCGCTGTAAGAAGCCGACGTCGAATAATATCAATCTTCTCTGACGTCGCCTGCACCAACTCTGGGCCAATCAAGCTGCGCTCACCGACCTCTAACCAGCAATGCGGTGCGCGACAAGGTCGCCCATACAGCGCCTCATAAGGTGCCATGCCGATACTCGCCTGGAAACTATTGTTGTACGCAAACTCCGCATATGCAAGACAGTCATCCCAACTGTCCTTGAAGTCCAATGCGCAAGCTCGCAACATGTCCTCCAGGATCTGGTTCACTCGCTCTGTCTGTCCGTCCGTCTGTGGGTGGAAGGCAGTACTGAACTTCAACTTCACACCCATAGCCTCCTGAATGCGAGTCCAGAAAATAGAAGTGAACCGCGTGTCTCTGTCCGACACGATCTCCAACGGAACTCCATGCAGACGCACGATCTCTCTAATATACAATCTAGCCAGCTCGTCTGCAGAGTTCGTAACTCTGATCGGTAGGAAGTGCGCCGACTTCGTCAATCGGTCGACGATCACCCAAATAGAATCATGCCCCTTCCTCGTCTTCGGCAACCCAGAAATGAAGTCCATGGAAATGAAATCCCACTTCCACTCTGCAATCGGCATAGGCTGCAAAAGTCCAGGTGGTCGGCGATGCTCTGCCTTCACCTGTTGACAAGTGAGACAACGGGACACGAACTCAGCAATGTGGGTCTTCATACCTTCCCACCAGTACGTCCTCTTCACGTCACGATACATCTTCGTGCTGCCAGGATGCATCGCGAGTCTAGTAGAATGCGCAGCCTCGAGAATCTCTCGTCTCAAGTCAGGGACATCAGGAACGCATAGGCGGCCACGGTAACGTAAACCCCCATCCATGCCAACTCGCCAGTCGGCGTCATCATCATCACTGGCCTGCTCTCGAAGCTCAGTAAGATGCGCGTCGTCCCTCTGCGCCTCGATGACACGGTCATCGATCGGGGATCGCACCTGAACATGTGCGATGAACTCAAATGGCTCCTCTACGGTGAGTTTCTGCTCAAAGTCTCGCAAAAACTCAACCATATCCCACTCGGCAACCATCAGCGGAGCCGCAAACTCTATCGCCTTCTTGCGGCTCAACGCATCAGCCACAAGGTTCGCCTTCCCAGGATGGTAAGAGACTTCAAACTTGAAGTCCTTCAGCGTCTCCATCCATCGCCGCTGCCTCATATTCAAGTCCCGCTGTGTGAATATGTACTTGAGGCTCTTGTGGTCGCAAAAGAGTTCGAACTCCTCTCCATAGAGGTAATGTCTCCAGAGTCTCAGTGCGAATATCACGGCTGCCAACTCCAGGTCGTGTGTAGGGTAATTCTCCTCGTGCTTCCTTAATTGTCTCGAGGCATACGAAATTACCCTGTCCCTCTGCATAAGGACACAACCTAAACCAACGCTAGACGCGTCAGTGTATATAGTGTATTTAACCCCTTGCTCTGGCAATACTAGCACAGGGGCGGACGTAAGTCTATCCTTCAGCTCCTGAAAAGCTGACTCCGCCTTATCATTCCAGGCGAACTTCACGTCCTTCCGTGTCAACTGAGATAAGGGTCTCGCGATCTTCGAGAAATCCTGAATGAAGCGCCGATAGTAGCCAGCGAGACCCAAGAAACTCCTCACCTCAGTGACAGAACCAGGCTGCTCCCAGTCCTGCACCGCAGCTACCTTAGACAGGTCAACTGCCATGCCATCCTTGGACACCACGTGTCCCAGAAACTTCACCTCCTGCTTCCAGAAGTCGCACTTCTTATACTGTGCGAACAACTGATGCTGTCTGAGCGTATCAAGGACCAAACGCAAGTGCTCCTCATGCTCCTCTCGACTCCTAGAGTATACCAAAATGTCGTCGATGAAGACAACGACGAATCGATAGAGGAAAGGCCGTAGTACCCGGTTCATCAGATCCATGAACACGGCCGGTGCGTTCGTGAGACCGAACGACATCACGAGGAACTCGTAGTGACCAAAACTGGTCCTGAACGCTGTCTTCTGCACGTCCTCATCTCTGACGCGCAACTGATGATATCCTGACTGAAGATCAATTTTCGAGAAGTACTGCGCTCCTCTCAACTGATCAAATAAGTCATCGATCCTGGGCAAAGGGTACTTGTTCTTCACTGTGAGTTGGTTCAGCCTGCGATAATCAATACACAATCGCAGTGAACCATCCTTCTTCTTCACGAACAAGACCGGTGCTCCCCAAGGAGATACGCTAGGCCGTATAAGGCCAAGCTCTAGTAGACCATCAATCTGCGTCCTCAACTCCTCCATCTCACATGGTGCCATGCGATACGTCGGCAGTGAGACGGGTGTAGAACCAGGAATCAGATCGATAGTGAAATCGATCTCACGTCGGGGCGGCAAACCAGGGATCTTCCTGAACAGATCCCCGAACTCAGAAACAACTGGCGTCTGCTCAAGTACCTGGGCACCAGCGTCGTGCAACAGGGTGGCGTAGCTAAGAATGCGGAAAGGAAGATTTACCCGCACTGAAAATGTGAAAGGCGTGCCCTCAGGCTCGTACACCGTCACCACACGAGCCTCGCAGTCAATCTCGGCTCTCGCTGCAGTCAACCAGTCCATGCCAAGAATGACGTCGAGATATACGAGCGAGGGATCGACGACCAAATCAAGAGTCATCGTCCTGCCTCCCAGATCAAGTAAACAACCCTCACACATCTGGGTGACATCCGAATAATCTCCATGAGCTGCAAGGACTCGCACGCTATCCATAGTAATAGTCTGCAACCCAAGACGTCTGACTACGGCACGCGATATCAAAGAAATCGTGGAACCAGTGTCCACCATGACAAGAACGGGAGTACCTCCGATATGGCCCGTGACCTCGAAGGCTGAATGCTGGAAAGTCGGCGTCGTAGCTGCCTCAGCGGTCAGTGCATGAACTCGAGCCTGCTGTGGCCGGTTCGGCCGCTGTGTCAAGGGCCGTGGGGGCTGTCGAATCTGTGATACTGTGGGTCTGAAAGAGGACTGCGCAGGAGCTGACCGTATAGGCGGTGCTGATATCGCCTGTGGACGTACACGATCAATCTTCTGCGGCGGCGAGAACCCACTGTCCCGCATCCTCGCAAAGCAACTCGGCGCTAGGTGGCCCGTCCTCCCACAGTATGTGCATGATAGATCAGGGCGTCGAAACGGTCCTACTGGCGCCGTGG
Organism: Magnolia kwangsiensis; assembly: GCA_037074715.1. NCBI lineage: Eukaryota > Viridiplantae > Streptophyta > Magnoliopsida > Magnoliales > Magnoliaceae > Magnolia > Magnolia kwangsiensis. Next base: position 106,998,779 of record CM073573.1, on the reverse strand, counting down.
TCCTGGTAGGAGGATCAATGCGAGGCCTCTTGCCCGCGAAGGGCCTATCTGGCAACTCCGGTCGCGGCCTAGAAGTAGTCGGGCCTCGTGATCGCGCAAGTCGATCCACGTCCTGCTCTGCCCGCATGGACATGTGAACCAACTCCGCATAGGAGGAGAAACTGATGCAGCACATCTTCGACCGAATATCCGGTCGCAAGCCCTCCAAAAAGCGCCGTATGCGCATCTGCTCATCAGCTAGAATCGTCGGGACGTACCTGCCCAACTCTGTGAACCGATGCTCATACTCGGTGACCGTCATCGCTGCCTGCCTGAGACGGAGAAACTCATTCTCCCTCTCGTGTCTGTAGGTCTGAGGATAATACTTCTCATGGAAGCGAAACTCGAATGCTGCCCATGTCCATACGAAGTCTGTGGTAACAGTCCGCAATACACTATCCCACCACATACTGGCCTCTCTCTCAAACTGGAAGGTAGCCAGCTCTACCTGCTCTGCCTCAGTACAGTGCAACATGCGCAGAATCTTCGACACTCGGTCGAGCCAAAACTCAGCCTCCTCGGGTCTGTGAGAACCCGTGAAGGTAGGAGGCCGCAAGCGCTGAAATCGCTCCAGAAGGCCCCGTGTGTCGGCAGGGTTCCCCGCAGGGAAAGCAGGCTGCGCAGGAAGTGCTATGCCCTCATCCTGGGCGTAAGTATAGGCATCCTCAGCTGGATGCGCAGGTGGTGCAGGCGGAGTAGATGCAGTCGCGCCCCCACCCTGGGCTAAAGTCCCGACTATGGTAGTCAATAGCTGCTGCTGCTGTAGCATCATAGCCATCATCTGCTCGAATCTATCAGGTGGTGGAGCAGGCTGTGGCGGATGAGGTGCGGAAGTAGATGCGCGCTGTGGCTCTCTAACTGATGGTGTAAATGGCGGTGGTCCATCTGTAGGACCAGTAGCAGGCTGAGACGATCGAACAGTCTCAGGAATCGGGCCCACAGCAGGGTCCGGACGAGTGCCAGACTGAGAAGGAGCCTGATCCATCTGCTCTAACAATGAAAGCCGAACCGCGCTCCTCGTAGTCTTAGGTGGCATTCCCTATATTCAAAATAGGGCGCAACCTTGTCAGTCTCAATTGCACAAATACACCACAATCATTCACTAAAGGGTCAAAGGCATTCCATGCATTTCAATTAATCAAAATTATCACAATACAAGGGATATATCCTTACAAGCATCATGACTAGAATGACATGGAAATTAAGACAGTTAAGCAACAGCAACATAAGCAAAGCACTAGCCCTAATAAGCTTTACACACATAAAACGGAAAATGGCTATCTACTCATAACAACATCAAAGATCGCGTCGCTAGTCGGAGTCTGGCGACGGAGGAGGAGCACCCTTATCCTGTAAGCAACACAGGATTGCCTTCAAGGTGCGAGTCACCTTGCCAAATTTCTTCTTCGTAACGGCCTTGGCATCAGCGACCTCTGCTCGAAGTTCTTGGACTTCCCTTCGCAAAGCGGTCTGACTCTCCTCCATCCGAGCAATGCGATCGTCAATAGTAGTCTGCGCAGAAGGAGGAGGACTCTCATCAGTATCCTGAGCCTCCTCTTCTGCTTCTTCCTGAGTCTCTTCCTGAACTTCTGCACTAGGTTCTCCTTCGCTTTGATCTTCCTCTTCATCAAAGTCGTCCCCACTATCCCTTTCAAGTTGATGTTCACGATATTGCGACCCAATCTTCATCTTAACCATCGTCGACTCATCGATGGTGTGAATCGATACCGGCAACTCGGGTCCAAGTCTATAGGCAAACTCAAGCGCAATTCTGCAAATGAGTCGGCCAAAGGGAAGGGATTCGGATGTTCTTCTCGACCTGGCTATGAGAACTATCTGCCGTAAGATGAAAGTGGCCATACATACGTTCTCTCCCTGAGCCACCAGAAATAAGAAATCGACCATAAGACGTGTACATTCAATGCGGTTCGTCGACCTAGGATAAACATTGAACGTGCAGATGTGATGCAGCAGACGCAAATCCTCAGACATGTACGTCGCCTTGAGGCTATTATTAGGCTGCCATGGAACCAACTTACCGCACAGAAACCTGGTGCGGCGATCTCGTTCACGTCTAGTCCTCAAATTTTTCTCACTTGGATGTACATCACCTAGAGGCACGTTGAGAAGTCGCGCAACCAACTGGACGTCGATCGTAGCCATCCGATCTCTACCAAAAGGGATTTTAAACTGCAAGGGCTCCAAGGTAGGACTCTGGATGCTAGCATAGAAGGCACGAACAGTGCTCACATTAGCACGAGCGCGAGCTTCAAAGATCGGTCCCCAGTGCGCAGCTTCAATGCGTTCGAACAACAGATATTCGCCGAACAATCGTCCATCTACGTCCGCCTCAAATAACACTCTACGATCAGTGTATTCACCATGAGGCATCTCTGATAGGATGGTTCGTCCAAGGTGTGCATGGGGATCCAAATCCCGCTTCGTACGGCACTCCAGGACTGCAGCTGGACCTGCGGCGGCGCTTGAACTTGCGGCACCACCCCGCGGTCTTCTCGATTGAGCAGGGCGGCTCGGCCCAGCCTCGTCTGTTGCAGTTTTCCTCTTACCCATCAAAGACAGGATGGATGAGAGTGACAAAAGTCCCAAAATAGCTTCCACGAAAGCCATGGAAAACGCCGAAAATGCGGAGAAATGGCTGCCCAATCTGACAAAAGGAAATCTAGGCGTCGTAGAGGGATGCTTCAAGCTTCCCAAGGCTGTAGTTTCAGGGAAAAATAAGAACAAAAAGATGGAATGGAGCTGCTCACGATTTCGACACTATTTGGGGGATTTTGGAGCTCCAAATGGGAAAATCTTCAAGGAAAGAAGCTGCCAACACCCAATAATCGATGGGTGGTGGTCGGTTTTGGCCAAGGAAGGGATTAGGATGGGTTTGGGTCGCCGGGATTTGGAATGGAGCGCTGAAAATCAAATCTAGGGCATGCAAGGGGGCTGTTTGTGAAGGAGAGGGGTGTTTTAGGGGTTTTCGTGGGATGGGAGGTACATAGGGGTGTTGTGGGATGTATTTAAGTGGGTGCGCCCAAAGGGCAGCACCGTCCGAGGTGGCCGGCCGGCGATGCATCGCCCGGCCGGCGATGGCATCCCCGGCCAACCTCCAGGTTGGCCAGCGGGACCCCATGGGTCTGGTCCCCCATGGTCCCAGGGTCCCAAAAAGTCTAGTCCCACCCCTTACTTCATAGTATTTTGGTCCCTATGAGCCCAAACATGTTTTTGGGGCTTTCCGGGTCCACATCGCAGTCCCGAATACCAAACCATATGATGCAGCATATGGATTTGGGGTAGAAGGATCCAGTACATCTTTCTAGCTCCTTAGTTGCTAAAGAAAGTGAAGTTAGAATGGCTTTATGGCCATTTTTTATGAAATTTTACTATTCACTGTAAAATTTGGTGAATGTACTAATTTGTGTTATTTTCACATTAGGTTTGATGCCTAACATGAAATGGATACAAAAGAACTGAAGGTTGAAGTGTTTAGAGAAGGAATTTTAAGAATTTTTGGCAAAACGGGGTTTTTAAGCCCTGGCGATTGATTACTAGAGTCGTGGTCATTCCACGGCCCATGGATTCACTTTTGCGGTTTAAAACCGCTCATAGGACATCTCCACCCGACTTCCTACAGCTTAGAAGTGATTCGGGTTGCTTAACGCGACCCGAGATACGTTACAGACTCGATCTTGCGATCGATCCTTATAAACTTCGCCTATCGGCGAATCTGTGATCCTAGAAGTGTTTCTAGACCCTTCTCGCACCCACCTAAGTCAAAGGAAGCGACAGCGTACGTCGCAAGACCATAACCCAGGCCCAGTATACTCTCATTCATGCTCTGATACCAACTTGTAACACCCTGAAAATCGGGGGTCGTGTATAAACTCAACTCCCGAGTTCCAGACCGTCACTTATGCAACAAAAATGGTTATGATTCAATGTTGTCTGATTTAAAGCATCCACATGAGTAAAAGTATACCAAAACTGCAATTCATACTTCAGATTCAGTGATAAAAGCAAGCGGAAGACTAAACAAGATATATATCACTGTATGGAAAAACAAAGTAATCTCAACTGTCTCCAAAGTATGACTACATCTCTGAGTCTCATATACATGTACATAACAAAGAATAATGTTCAAAAAGAAAAGTCCCACTGATGTCCCCTCGATCCAGGTCACCTACGGGAAGCCGTCATGATACTGCATATACGAGAACTCATCCTGGTCCTCGTCATCATCTAGCTCCACCTCCTGGATCTCATCGACACCTGCAACTACAACAGGGTCTGGTGGGTGTTGCAAACACCATCCCGTAACGTGGGAATGAGTGATCAACTCAGTGGAATCATAGAGCAAAGATTAGCATGTTCACAATTCAGTCACGCGATAATAGTAAAGCAGTAAATCAGACAAGTCCTAAAACTGTTGTTAATGCAAGATGATATGACGTGATGTATGCCCTCACCGACGATCACCCTCATACGGCAACATCTTACGACCGCGGCATGCCACACTCCCTAGAGTGCTCCACATCTTCCAGGCACATGCAATGCTATGGTGATATGATTACCAAGTTATTATTAGTCCATTCAAACAGCAGGATTGGGAAACTAAGGTACCTCCCTTGTATCGATCCCAACACGGATCCTGTCTAGGGTCGTCACTCCTAGTAATCTCATACGATGTACATTTCGTAGGTCACTGCAAGGGCTGCCAGGGCTGTTGCTCGCACTCGTTGCACCGCTCCCCCATCACCTTATCAATACAGGCCTACTGTACTCTACTGCACGGAAGGGTCGTCGCCTCCCGTGAACTCAGAATACGCTCGCGGTCACTACAAAGGGCTCGTCGCCTGATCAGTGTAGGCCGACAGCTAGAATATAGTGTCCCATACCACCATAATCTGCTCACGAGTCAAGGTGCTCATTGGTCACTACGGGGAGGTTTGTGGCCCCAGCGTAGGCCGACAGCTCGACCACGGTGTCCCATACCACCATGCCCGGCTCATGAGTCTTCGTGGATCAAGGTACCACGGTTAATAGGGTTTACAATGGTAAGTTCGGTACCCTAGGTTCAAGCAGTTATGATACATACATGGTGAACAAACATCGGCCAGTCGGGTTACTTGACGGGCTCGACTAGCGCGATCGCATCTCGAACTGAACGACATGAAGTGCGTAAAACACTTCGCGTGGCCTAACCACTGCCGCCAACTCTCAACACGAATCACATTCATCGACGCGTCATTCGTGGCTATGACCAGTCAGCCACGAATTTGCTCGGTTACCGACTGCCTGGACTAAGTCAAGTCCCACACATCTATGGAATCACTATAAAAGGTATTGGAATTGAAATACATCATGTGAGCATGTTAGCACATGTTATGACATTCAACTTAAGCAAATCTTCAAGGCATACTTCCCATGCATATTCAACTTAAGCAAATCCTCAAGCACATACATTCCATGCATGTAGTGAAATCATGCATTTTGTCAACATGTAGAAAATCATTTAGGTCGGCATAATAATTGAAAAATCAATCACAAAGTATCAAATAACATCATTTAATTCAATACATACTAATACAAGCATTTATACAAACACATGCACTACACACTTAGGTCTACATATAGCATGTCGACCCAAAGTATGCAACTAGGCGAATCTCTTCGCCAAACTAATTATGCACGCATTCCTAACTTCCTAATGCGACAACAAACCATGTCAATCACATCAGCAAAATATGAATGCAAACAGTACTTCCTACAAATGACTAAAATGCCCTAAATCTCATATTCTTCGTTAGCTTACGAAAGGGGAAACGGAGAGCATTTTGTACATGTCAAACGGCGATGCCGTCAAGAATCTACTATTAAACGACATTGAAAGCATTGGGAACCGTCAATCCAAGCGTCTAAAATCCTCACCTAGTGTCTTGTAGACTCGGGAATTGAAGCGGAGTGTATATGCTTCGTCTACGGCGAGTAAGGAGCCTAATACATAAGATCCATAAGCTACATCGCCATGGAAACAAGAAAAACTCAAATCACCAACTATTTAGGGTTTTTACTTACCTAGGATTGCGGTGGAATCGCCGGGAAAGCGGTAGAGAAGTGTCGCTTAAGCATGTGCAACACGTAGCACAAGTGGCGGGAAGAACTCTCCCACTCTCTCACAATCTCTCACTCTTTTTCTCTCTCCCAAGCTAGGGCTTCTCTCAAATTCGGATGGGAGAGAGGAGTGAGGGTTTCAACCCCTTTTATAGCCCAAAACATTCCCAAAATAGGCTTGGGAACAATGTTTACTTGATGCCTAACCAAATCGGGGCCGTTTTGGTCCAAAAGGGCATTTCTGGAGGTCCCCAGGCCAAATGCGGTCGGACTTAAGCTCATGCATACTGGATCTAGCACACATCCAGTTTTCAGACCGGTTGGGTTCCCAGATCGCACGTGGCGGCCCAGTTTCAGTTTAACGGTCACCGCATCAAGATCAGGCCTATAAGTCCCGTGATATATAATAGATATTTTTCCTGATCCAAGGGTGTAATTTGGCTGTATTCTGACGGTCAGAATGCTTAATACTGATGCGTCAAATTTGTGTGCCAGATTTGAATTTGAAATTCCAACTATGTCCCTATTCACACTCTCTTCGGTCCGGGCTCAATGAAATAGCCTGTGATCACCGGTTTGACTTGATTTTTGGAATGAGTGTCAAGCCCAGCTAGACGGTCCTAACGGTCTAAGATAGGAGGTATCGGACTTTCAACGTGCGGTCTAGATCCAATACAAAGATTCAAAGTGGTCCAGAGAACAAACCGGCTTAGAGTTTGATCCGAGGCTTTAGAGCATTATAGCACCCTTAGTTCCACTCGCTTCGGGCCTTGTAGTACGTATTTAAAGTGATCAGGGACCATTTCCCAGCTATTCTAACGTTGCACTAGCTAACCTAGTCAAATTTTCCAAAGGAATGAATTCTACGCAAATTCGGGTCGAGTTGGTACTCGAGCCCAAGGATGGATTTTTCACGGGCGTTACACAAACAGCCCTCCCCATAGCCCTATTTCTGATTTTCAGCAACCACTTACAAACTCCGGCGTCCTAAAGCACTCCTAGATCCCTCCTTGGCCAAAATTGACCACCACCCATCACTTATTGGGTGTTAGCAGCCCCTCTTCTTGAAGATCTCACCATTTGGAGCTCCAAAAATCCCCAAATAGAGCTGAAATCGTGAGGTGCTCCATTTTACCTTTTTGTTTGTATTTCTCCTTGAAATTACAGCCTTGGGAAGATTGAAGCATCCCTCTATGACGCCTAGATTTCCTTTTTCCAGATTGGGCAGCCACTTCTCCGCATTTTCGTCGTTTTCCATGGCTTTCGTGGAAGCCATTTTGGGCCTTTTATCACTCTCATCCATCATATCTTTGATGGGTAAGAGGAAAATCGCAACAGATGAGGCCGGGCCGAGCCGCCCTGCTCGATCGAGAAGACCGCGGGGTGGTGCCGCAAGTTCAAGCGCCGCCGCAGGTCCAGCTCCAGTCCTAGAGTGCCGTACAAAGCGGGATTTGGATCCCCATGCACACCTTGGGCGAACAATTCTTTCAGAGATGCCTCATGGCCAATACACTGATCGCAAAGTGTTATTTGAGGCGGACGTAGATGGACGATTGTTCGGTGAGTATCTGTTGTTCGAGCGCATTGAAGCTGCGCATTGGGGTTCGATCTTTGAAGCTCGCGCTCGTGCTAATGTGAGCACCATCCGTGCCTTCTACGCAAGCATCCAGAATCCTACCTTGGAGCCTTTGCAGTTCAAAATCCCTTTTGGTAGAGATCGGATGGCTACGATCGACGTTCGGTTGATTGCGCGACTTCTCAACGTGCCTCTAGGTGATGTGCATCCTAGTGAGAAGAATCTGAGGACTAGACGTGAACGAGATCGCCGCACCAGGTTTCTGTGCGGTAAGTTGGTTCCATGGCAGCCTAATAATAGCCTCAAGGCGACGTACATGTCTGAGGATTTGCGCCTGCTGCACCATATCTGCACGTTCAATGTTTATCCCAGGTCGACGAACCGCATTGAATGTACATGTCTTATGGTCGATTTCTTATTTCTGGTGGCCCAGGGAGAGAACGTATGTATGGCCACTTTCATCTTACGGCAGATAGTTCTCATAGCCAGGTCAAGAAGAACATCCGAATCGCTTCCCTTTGGCCGACTTATTTGTAAGATTGCGCTTGAGTTTGCCTATAGACTTGGGCCGGAATTGCCGGTATCGATTCACACCATCGATGAGTCGACAATGGTCAAGATGAAGATTGGGTCACAATACCGTGAAAATCAACTTGAAAGGGATAGTGGGGATGACTTTGATGATGAGAAAGATCAAAGCGAAGAAGAACCTAGAGCAGAGGTTCAGGAAGAAGCTCAGGAAGAAGCAGAAGAGGAGGCTCAGGATACTGATGAGAGCTCTCCTCCTTCTGCGCAGGCTACTATCGACGATCGCATTGCTCGGATGGAGGAGAGTCAGACCGCTTTACGAAGGGAAGTCCAAGAACTTCGCGCAGAAGTCGCTGATGCCAAGGCCGTTACAAAGAAGAAATTTGGCAAGGTGACTCGCACCTTGAAGGCAATCCTGTGTTGCTTACAGGATAAGGGTGCTCCTCCTCCATCACCAGACTCCGACTAGCGATGCGATCTTTGATGTTATTATCAGTAGTTAGTCATTTCCTATTTTATGTGTGTAAGCCTGTTAGGGCTACTGCTTTGCTTATGTTGCTGTTGCTTAATTGTCTTAATTCCCATGTGTTTCTCGTCATGATGCTTGTAAGGATATATCCCTTGTATTGTGACAATTTTGATTAATTGAAATGCATGGAATGCCTTTGACTCTTTATGTGAATGATTGTCGTATATTTGTGCAATTGAGACTGACAAGGTTGCGCCCTATTTTGAATATAGGGAATGCCACCTAAGACTACGCGGAGCACGGCTCGTCTTGCGCTGACTGAGCATATGGATCAGACTCCCTCTCATTCTGGTACCCATACGGACCCTGCTGTGGGCCCGATTCCTGAGGCGGTTTGATCGTCTCAGCCTGTCGCTGGTCCTACAGATGGACCACCGCCATTTACGCCATCAGTCAGAGAGCCACATCGCGCATCTACTTCCATACCGCATCCGCCACAGCCTGCTCCACCCCCTGATAGATTCGAGCAGATGATGGCTATGATGCTGCTGCAGCAGCAGCTTCTGACCACCATAGTGGGGACATTAGCCCAGGGTGGGGGTGCGACTACATCTACTCCACCTGCACCACCTGCGCATCCAGCTGAGGATGCCTATACATACGCCCAGGATGAGGGCATGGCTCATCCTGCGCCGCCTGCTTTCCCTGCGGGGAATCCTGCCGACACACGGGGCCTATTGGAGCGATTTCAGTGCTTACGGCCTCCTACTTTCACGGGTTCTCACAGACCCGAGGAGGCTGAGTACTGGCTCGACCGGGTGTCGAAGATCTTGCGGATGTTGCACTGCACCGAGGCCGAGCAGGTAGAGCTGGCTACCTTCCTGTTTGAGAGAGAGGCCAGCATGTGGTGGGATAGCGTACTGCGGACCGTTGCCGCAAACTTTGTATGGACGTGGGCAGCATTTGAGTTCCGCTTCCATGAGAAGTATTATCCCCAGACCTACAGGCACGATAGGGAGAATGAGTTTCTCTGTCTCAGACAGGCAGCGATGACAGTTACCGAGTATGAGCATCGGTTCACGGAGTTGGGCAGGTACGTCCCGACGATCCTAGCTGATGAGCAGATGCGCATACGGCGCTTTTTGGAGGGTTTGCGACCGGATATTCGGTCGAAGATGTGCTGTGTTAGCATTCCCTCCTATGTGGAGTTGATTCACATGTCCATGCGGGCAGAGCAGGACGTGGATCGACTTGCGCAATCTCGAGGCCCGGCTACTTCTAGGCCACGACCAGATTTTCCAGACAGGCCCTTCGCGGGCAAGAAGCCTCGCATTGATCCTCCTACTAGGACTACGGCGCCTATACCACCGTTTCGGTGCCCTGATTTGACATGTACATACTGTGGGAGGATAAGCCACTTGGCGCAGAGTTGCTTTTCGAGGATGCGGGACAGTGGGTTCTCGCCGCCGCAGAAGATTGACCGTGTACGTCCACAGGCGATATCAGCACTGCCTATACGGTCAGCTCCTGCGCATCCTTCTTTCAGACTTACGGTATCGCAGATCCGACAGCCTCCACGGCCCTTGACACAGCGGCCGAACTGGCCACAGCAGGCTCGAGTTCATGCATTGACAGCTGAGGCAGCTGCGACGCCGACTTTCCAGCATTCAGCCTTCGAGGTCACGGCCCATATCGGAGGTACTCCCGTTCTTGTCATGGTGGACACTGGTTCCACGATTTCTTTGATATCGCGTGCCATAGTCAGACGTCTTGGGTTACAGACTATCACTATGGATAGCGTGCGAGTCTTTGCAGCTCATGGGGATTATTCGGATGTCACCCAGATGTGTGAGGGTTGTTTGGTTGATCTGGGAGGCAGGACGATGACTCTTGATCTGGTCGTCGATCCCTCGCTCGTTTATCTCGACGTCATTCTTGGCATGGATTGGTTGACTGCAGCGAGAGCCGAGATTGACTGCGAGGCTCGTATGGTGACGGTGTACGAGCCTGAGGGTACGCCTTTCACGTTTTCAGTGCCGGTAAATCTTCCTTTCCGCATACTTAGCTACGCCACTCTATTGCGCGACGCTGGTGCCCAGGTACTTGAGCATACGCCAGTTGTTTCCGAGTTTGGAGATCTGTTCAGGAAGATCCCTGGTTTGCCGCCCCGACGTGAGATCCATTTCACTATCGATCTGGTTCCTAGTTCTACACCCATCTCACTGCCGACGTATCGCATGGCACCATGTGAGATGGAGGAGTTGAGGACGCAGATTGATGGTCTGCTAGAGCTTAGCCTTATACGGCCTAGCGTGTCACCTTGGGGAGCACCGGTCTTGTTCGTGAAGAAGAAGGATGGTTCGATGCGATTGTGTATTGATTATCGCAGGCTGAACCAGCTCACGGTGAAGAACAAGTACCCTTTTCCCAGGATCGATGACTTGTTTGATCAGTTGAGAGGAGCGCAGTACTTCTCGAAGATTGATCTTCAGTCAGGATATCATCAGCTGCGCGTCAGGGATGAGGACGTGCAGAAGACAGCATTCAGGACCAGTTTTGGCCACTAAGAGTTCCTCGTGATGTCGTTCGGTCTCACGAACGCACCGGCCGTATTCATGGATCTGATGAACCGGATATTTCGGCCTTTTCTCTATCGATTCGTCGTTGTCTTCATTGACGACATTTTGGTGTACTCTAGGAGTCGAGAGGAGCATGAGGAGCACTTGCGTTTGGTCCTTGATACGCTCAGACGGCATCATTTGTTCGCACAGTATAAGAAGTGCGACTTCTGGAAGCAGGAGGTGAAGTTTCTGGGACACGTGGTGTCCAAGGATGGCATGGCAGTTGACCTGTCTAAGGTAGCTGCGGTGCAGGACTGGGAGCAGCCTGGTTCTGTCACTGAGGTGAGGAGCTTCTTGGGTCTCGCTGGCTACTATCGGCGCTTCATTCAAGACTTCTCGAAGATCGCGAGACCCTTATCTCAGTTGACAAGGAAGGACGTGAAGTTTTCCTGGAATGATAAGGCGGAGTCAGCTTTTCAGGAGCTGAAGGACAGACTTACGTCCGCCCCTGTGCTAGTATTGCCAGAGCAAGGGGTTAGATACACTATATACACTGACGCGTCTAGCGTTGGTTTGGGTTGTGTCCTTATGCAGAGGGACAGGGTAATTTCGTATGCCTCGAGACAATTAAGGAAGCACGAGGAGAATTACCCTACACACGACCTAGATTTGGCAGCCGTTATATTCGCACTGAGACTCTGGAGACATTACCTCTACGGAGAGGAGTTCGAGCTCTTTTGCGACCACAAGAGCCTCAAGTACATATTCACGCAGCGAGACTTGAATATGAGACAGCGGCGATGGATGGAGACGTTGAAGGACTTCAAGTTTGAAGTCTCTTACCATCCTGGGAAGGCGAACCTTGTGGCTGATGCGTTGAGCCGCAAGAAGGCGATAGAGTTTGCGGCTCCGCTGATGGTTGCCGAGTGGGATATGGTTGAGTTTTTGCGAGACTTTGAGCAGAAACTCACCGTAGAGGAGCCATTTGAGTTCATCGCACACGTGCAGGTGCGATCTCAGATCGATGACCGAGTCATCGAGGCGCAGAGGGACGATGCGCATCTTACTGAGCTTTGAGAGCAGGCCAGTGATGATGTTGACGCCGACTGGCAAGTTGGTATGGATGGGGGCTTACGTTACCGTGGCCGCCTATGCGTCCCAGATGTCCCTGACTTGAGACGAGAGATTCTCGAGGCTGCGCATTCTACTAGACTCGCGATGCATCCAGGAAGTACAAAGATGTATCGTGACGTGAAGAGGACGTATTGGTGGGAAGGTATGAAGACCCACATAGCTGAGTTCGTGTCCCGTTGTCTCACTTGTCAGCAGGTGAAGAGGACGTATTGGTGGAAGTGGGATTTCATTTCCATGGACTTCATTTCTGGGTTGCCGAAGACGAGGAAGGGGCATGATTCCATTTGGGTGATCGTCGACCGATTGACGAAGTCGACGCACTTCCTACCGATCAGAGTTACGAACTCTGCAGACGAGCTGGCTAGATTGTACATCCGAGAGATTGTGCGTTTGCATGGAGTTCCGTTGGAGATCGTGTTGGACAGAGACACGCGGTTCACTTCTATTTTGGACTCGCATTCAGGAGGCTATGGGTGTGAAGTTGAGGTTCAGTACTGCCTTTCAACCACAGACGGACGGACAGACAGAGCGAGTGAACCAGATCCTGGAGGACATGTTGCGAGCTTGTGCATTGGACTTCAAGGACAGTTGGGATGACTGTCTTGCATATGCGGAGTTTGCATACAACAATAGCTTCCAGGCGAGTATCGGTATGGCACCTTATGAGGCGCTGTATGGGCGACCTTGTCGCGCAGCGCATTGCTGGTTAGAGGTCGGTGAGCGTAGCTTGATTGGCCCAGAGTTGGTGCAGGCGACGTCAGAGAAGATTGATATTATTCGACGTCGGCTTCTTACAGCGCAGAGCAGACAGAAGAGCTACGCCGATACGAGACGACGGCCACTAGAGTTCACAGTCGGGGATCACGTGTTTTTGCGAGTTTCCCCTATGAAGGGAGTCCTTCGGTTCGGGAAGAAGGGGAAGCTGGCACCGCGATTCATTGGTCCATTCCAGATCCTCGATCGTGTGGGAGCAGTGGCTTACCGATTGGCTTTACCCACGCCCCTCGCGAGCGTCCACAACGTATTTCATGTTTCTATGCTGAAGAAGTACGTTGCTGATCCTTCCCATATCATCAGATGGGAGCAGGTGCAGTTAGGAGAGGATGTTACTTATATTCTGCGACCGACACGCATCTTAGACAGGAAGGAGCAGGTACTGCGTAGCAAGGTTGTAACACCCTGAAAATCGGGAGTCGTATATAAACTCAACTCCCGAGTTCCAGACCGTCACTTATGCAACAAAAATGGTTATGATTCAATGTTGTCTGATTTAAAGCATTCACATGAGTAAAAGTATACCAAAACTGCAATTCATACTTCAGATCCAGTGATAAAAGCAAGCGGAAGACTAAACAACGTATATATCACTGTATAAAAAAAAAAAAACAAAGTAATCTCATCTGTCTCCAAAGTATGACTACATCTCTGAGTCTCATGTACATATACATATCAAAAGAATAATGTTCAAAAAGAAAGTCCCACTGATGCCCCCTCGATCCAGGTCGCCTACGGGAAGCCGTCATGATACTGCATATACGAGAACTCATCCTGGTCCTCGTCGATCTCTGGCTCCACCTCCTGGATCTCGTCCTCACCTGCAGCTACAACAGGGTCTGGTGGGTGTTACAAACACCATCCCATAACGTGGGAATGAGTGATCAACTCAGTGGAATCATAGAGCAAAGATTAGCATGTTCACAATTCAATCACGCGATAATAGTAAAGCAGTAAATCAGACATTCCTAATACTGTTGTTAATGCAAGATGATATGACGTGATGTATGCCCTCACCGACGATCACCCTCATGCGGCAACATCTTACGACCGCGGCATGCCACACTCCCTAGAGTGCTCCACATCTTCCAGGCACATGCAATGCTATGGTGATATGAATTCCAAGTTGTTATTAGTCCATTCAAACAGCAGGATTGGGAAACTAAGGTACTTCCCTTGTATCAATCCCAACACAGATCCTGTCTAGGGTCGTCACTCCTAGTAATCTCATACGATGTGTATTTCGTAGGTCACTGCAAGGGCTGTCAGGGCTGTTGCTCGCACTCGTTGCACCGCTCCCCCATCACCTTATCAATACAGGCCTACCGTACTCTACTGCAACGGAAGGGTCGTCGCCTCCCGTGGACTCAGAATACGCTCGCGGTCACTACAAAGGGCTCGTCGCCTGATCAGTGTAGGCCGACAGCTAGAATATAGTGTCCCATACCACCATAATCTGCTCACGAGTCAAGGTGCTCACTGGTCACTACGGGGAGGTTTGTGGCCCCAGCGTAGGCCGACAGCTCGACCACGGTGTCCCATACCACCATGCCCGGCTCATGAGTCTTCGTGGATCATGGTACCACGGTTAATAGGGTTTACAATGGTAAGTTCAGTACCCTAGGTTCAAGCAGTTATGATACATACAAGGTGAACATACATCGGCCAGTCGGGTTACTTGACGTGCTCGACTAGCGCGATCGCATCTCAAGTCGAACGACATGAAGTGCGTAAAACACTTCACGTGGCCTAACCACTGCCGCCAACTCTCAACACGAATCACGTTCATCGACGCGTCGTTCGTGGCTATGACTAGTCAGCCACGAATTCGCTCGGTTACCGACTGCCTGGACTAAGTCTAGTCCCACACATCTATGGAATCCTATCAGCACTATACGCAAAGGTATTGGAATTGAAATACATCATGTGAGCATGTTAACACATGTTATAACATTCAACTTAAGAAAATCTTCAAGGCATACTTTCTATGCATGTAATGCGATCATGCATAAGGTAAACATGTAGGAAATTATTTAGGTCAGTATGTTAATCATGAAATCAATCTCAAACTACTACATAACATCATTCAATTCAATACATACTAATACAAGCATTTATACAAACACATACACTACACACTTAAGTCCACATATAGTATGTCGACCCAAAGATAGGGCTAAGGGTTGCGAGAGCCACATGGCCACGACCCTTGAGCCACGCGATCGGGTTAAGGCAATAACTCCACTAAGGGTATTCTGGTTTCCCAACCTATTGGACGAATGAACTTAACTAATCAACCAGGATAACATATTTCATGACATTGCATTATATTTGTGGTAATTATACAGTTAAGGTCACTTTTGAGGGAGTATTGTTTCATTATGAATGTCAGATGTCGTCGCTTGAGGGAGTGCTGGTTTTTGGTGAGGAGCATGCATCATATCATAATCATGCATTTACATTAATAACAGTGTTTAGGATTTTATGTTGTTTATTGTTCATTAAATGTATCCTATGCATGATAATTTTATACCTATTGCTAATGGTACAAATGAGTTGATCACTCACTCCCACTCTGGGATGGTGTTCTAAAACACCAACTAGAACCCAATATAGATGCAGGTACATTAGAGCAGCACACATTGGACGTTGTCGATGCCGATGACAATGAGGAGTTTGGTAGGGCATATTAGCGAGATGCATGTCGGCGGGACTGGGCCAGAGCCCAGGTCATTTTGGGGATTGATGAGTGTTGAAAGTAAAACTATGGATAACTGTTAAACTAATTTTATTAAGACAACATGGTGAATACGAACCTTTTATGGTACTCTGTTGGTTAGTGGCATTTGAATTCTAAACTATTTGATTAGAAGTTGCATAGGCTTAGATTAATTCATCATTGCTTATTAACAGTTGTTAACCGTATGCATTAATGACTCATCATTACACACGTGGCACTTAGGAATTCGAGAGCCGAGTTGCTACTCGGTCCCTAAATTTCAGGGCACTACAACTTGGTATCAGAGCATGATTTGGATTAACATGGGCCTAGGGTAACAGGTTTAATAAGACGCACTCTAATTTAGGAGGGAGCAATGAGAATATAGAAACAATATTAAGATCCTAAGATTTTGCCTAGATAGAGAAATCGACCTTTTTAACCTAGTTAAGGCACTAAGTAGAAAATTTTGGGATAGATAAGTGATCTAAATCACTTCTAATTAAAGATTAGATGGCCTAAACTAACTAGAACAAACAACACAAATTCAAGCTACCCAAGTTACTCGAGGGACTTCCTTAGCCTGGTTTATGAGTCTAACAGGTTCTTCTGAGCGCGGGATCAGTTTAACCTTAACTAGAATGAACCTAAGACTTTCTTGTAACAAATCGAAATCATCTAAGTCAATGCACTCAGTCTAGGAACCCGTTTAGGCAGAAAACAACTCATGGACCGTAGTGTATGGACCACATTCAATGCAAAGGTCAAACTAATACATTTAGTGGGGCCTAGGGTGTCCCACGGAGCGTGAACACAAACCCTAGGGGGGTGGCCATTGTGGAATGGCGGCAACATCGCCAAAACCTCCTCCAAAAGCTCCAGAGAGGTGCAGCGGCACCGCCCTGATGGAGGCGCACTGCTGGCGGCCTGACCAAGTGGGGTCCCTCCCACGTGCGGGGGTCCCCTTTACTCATCTCTTTCTCCCTTTTAAACCTTTTTCCCCCCTTTTCAAACCCTTTTCACCCCTCCAAACCTCTCTTAAACCCCTCCTCACTCGTAAATCTCCATTTCCAAGCTCCTAGGATCATTTTATTCCTTACATGCTTCATCACTAACCCACTCTCAACCCCAATCATCCTAAATCTCCCTTGCACTCCCTTATTCTCACTCAGTTGAGCACAAAACTCTCCTTTTTATGTCTTACAACTCCCATTCCTTATCCATTCCATCCTCAAAGTGTTCTCACCTCTCTGGCTTTCTTTGAGGTGGTGACCTCCATTTTCTCTATCTCCATGCTCCTTTCTCTCATGAGAAAAAAGTGAGCGGCCTCGAATGAAGCCGGGTCAAGCCATCTAAGAGAATCCAAGAAGAAGATGAGTGTCAGTGCGAGTTCAAGTACCGAGCGAAGGTCGAAGTAAGACCTTGATCCCCAAATCCCTATAGCGAGGTCTCTACCGGTGAACATTGAGCTCAATAAGTTCCGTCAACACAAGGTTGTTTTTGAAGCTCATGTGGATGAGAAGCTATTTGAAGAATATCCAGTGATCAACCACCTTTTGGCAAATGGTTAGGGTCTTGTATTTGAAGGAAACTCTCATGCTAATGGGGGCTTTGTGCAAACCCTTTGTGCACACATTAAGGACCCAACCCTTGAACCTCTCCAGTTTATCATCACCCTGGGTAGACGGGAAGCCAAGTTTGATTTTATTGCCTGCATCATGGGAGTGAAGCGCAGCTTTTTTCATGCTAGTGAGACTAATCTCACTGAGATGTGGGAGAGAGATCGCTGCACACATTTCCTATGCGGTCAACTTGCTGAATGGAGGCTAGAAAATAGCCTCAAAACAACACACATGACCCCTAATTATCGCCTGCTCCACCATATATGCACATATAACGTGTATCTCAGGTCAAGCAACCACACGGAGTGCACTAGATTCATGGTGGACTTCCTATACCAGGTAGGACATGGAGATAAGGTGTGCCTACCCACTCTTGTCTTGAACCAAATTGTGAAGGTGACACAATCTATTCGGGTGGATTAATCCTTCCCATTCGACCAACTAATTTGCAAAATTTCCCATAATTTTAGGTTCAAACTGCACATGAATGATCTTGCCCCTATCCGCTCCATAAACGAAAACACCCTCAACAATATGAAGATGGGCCCCAAGTAGTATATGGCCCAACTGGAGGAGCTGGGGGACGAGATAGAGGAAGAGATTGAAGAGGAAGAAGAAAGTGAGGATGAAGAACAAGAAGAGGAAGAGGAAGCCTGGGACTTCGATTGGGAGCCTCTGCCACTTGTAGCGAGCGAGAAAACCTAAGGTAGTGTAGAACCAGAAATATGTTTGAAGAAGAAATTCAAGAAGATGTCTCACACTTTGAAAGACCTCCTATATTATATGCAGGATAAGGGAGCACCTCCACCTTTGCTAGAGTTAAAGGATTAGGAGAGTAGTATGTGTTTGTGTTCTCTTTTTATAATAGCATTGCATATGCTTAGTTTAGTTATTTGGGTTGTAAATGTTGAAGTTTTTATGTTTGGTTAGTAATCATGCATCCCATGTCATTGTACATATAATGCCATAGTATATGTAGCAGTGACAAATTTTGTTTAATGAAATGCATGAAACTACTTTTATTAAGTAATGTGTGGAATGTTCGGAGAACTAATGATGCCCAAATAATATTGCTTTAACTTCATAAATACTGTACAATATGCCCGTGGATGTTTGGTTCCTAAACGTTAAGAAACTGTCTTTGAGGACAATGAGGCCCCAAGGTGATAGCCATCTTGTCCGTCTGGCCTTGGGTGGGACATATGACCATGAGTAACTCGCCCCAAATGAACTACCTCCTAGTCAGGGCGGAGCCAGTCAACTTGACATGGATGATGAGATGTTAAACCAACTTCCTAGAGCGCCACCATGTTAAGGCGAGACATCTACTCACCGGACCGCCCCAGTTGGGGGCACTATGGAGCAGATGTTGCACGTGATGTAATAATTACAACAGTCATTTCATACCTTGGTTGGAGCAATGGCTCATCAAATGAATGCACCATTTTCATGCCAGGTTGGAATGTCAGCCATGCCATACAACCTTTTTAAGCGCTTCCAAAGGTTAAGGCCGCCTACTTTTGCTGGTACTCACAAACCCAAGGAAGCCGAGAATTGGTTAAACTAGGTTACAAAAGTGATCTGGCCTCTTCATTACTCGAAAGCTAAGCAGGTGGAGTTGATATCCCACCTGTTCAAGAAAGAAGCTGACGTTTGGTGGGACATTGTATTAAGAACAGTCCCTGAGAATTTTGTATGGGTGTGGGAGGACTTCAAGACGCGGTTCTTCTAAAAATACTTCCTACGAACCTACTGTATAGGAAAGGAGAATGAATTCTTACGCCTCTGGTAGGGAGGTATGTCGGTGGCCAAATATGAAAATCGGTTCACCGAATTATCTGTTATACTTCGAAGATTATGGCCAACGAAGAGACGCACATGAAGCATTTTGCCGAGGGTTTAGGAGCTGGGATTCGCACGAAAATGTATTGTACAAACAGTAGGACTTATGCAGAATTGGTGAAAATGTCCCTATGGTCAGAGCAGGATGGAAAAAGGATTCCTCATGCACGTATACAAGTCGAGTCCATAGGAAGAACTGGAGGACAATCCTCTTCCTCATCAGGAAGAAGAGTGTCACCCAATACACCTCCCTAACACATGCCTCTACCACCCACGTACGCTCATCTTGATCGTGTGTGCGGGTATTGTCAGAAGGTGGGTCATTCAGAGGCCTACTATTTTTCTAGGATGAGAGATCACGGGTATGTACCCCCTCAGCACATGAGTCGTCCGCAGCAGCTAGCATCACTAACACCTCCTCAACGTGTTGCAGGCCCATCTCAGTAACCACGTAGGCAGTCGGCCCCTCAGATTATGCCGCCGTCTTAACCTATAAACTAACCCAACTGACCATAGTAAGCTCGGGTTCACACTTTAATAGCTAAGGGCATTGATGCAGTCGTGACTACTCCTGTAGCATTTAAGGTTACGGCCCATGTATAAGGTACTCCTGTATTTCTTCTTGTGGACACTAGATCCACAACTTCACTTATATCATCTACAACTGTCAAGAGTCTAGGACTACCAACTACTCTAATGTTGAGAGTAAGAATTATAGTAGCAGCCGGAACATTCACCAAAGCTGCATCTATCTGCCGAGGTTGTCCTGTAGACTTTGGGAGAAAGAAGATTCACGTGGATCTCATAGTCACAAAAGTCTTCCACTATGACATAATCTTGGGAATGAATTGTCTTTCCACAATGAGAGCCGAAATTGATTGTGTAACATCCCGAAATTCGGGGGGTCGAGCAAAAACCCAACTCCCGAGTTCCAAAATGTTTTTTTATGCAACATGGATATGTATGATTGAATGTTGTCTGTGATAATGTATTAAACATGAGTGAGATTAAGCCAGAACAGCATATCATACTCCAGAGACAGTGAAATTTGCAAGCGGAAGACTGTAATAGTATGTATAACGTACATAAACTGTTGTATGTCTCCAGAGTGTGAATATATTACCAGGTTATGCACATACATGTATACTTCAAAAGTAAACAAAATGAATATACATGAGGGCGCTAAAAATTTAAAATGATAAATGTCAAAGTATCTAATCAACCTCCCTGCAATCCCGTCAATCAGAACACGCATAAAGGAGGAATCCTCCTTCTCATCATCAAGTCCAGCTCCGCCTCACAGGCCGCGCCATCATCTGCAATCACAAAAGGGACTGGTGGGTGTCCGGAAACACCATCCCGTAACGTGGGAGTGAGTGATCAACTCAGTGGGATAAGAGAGCAGGGATTAGCATGTTCACAATTCAATCACGCGATAATAGTAAAGCAGTAAATCAGACAATCCTAATACTGTTGTTAATGCAAGATGACATGACGTGATGTATGCCCTCACCGACGATCACCCTCATGCGGCAACATCTTACGACCGCGGCATGCCGCACTCCCTCAAGTGCTCCACATCTTCCAGGCACATGCAATGTCATGGTGATATGATTACCTAGTTGTTATTAGTCCATTCAAACAGCAGGATTGGGAAACTAAGGTACTTCCCTTGTATCAATCCCAACACAGATCCTGTCTAGGGTCGTCACTCCTAGTAATCTCATACGATGTATATTTCGTAGGTCACTGCAAGGGCTGCCAGGGCTGTTGCTCGCACTCGTTGCACCTCTCCCCCATCACCTTATCAATACAGGCCTACTGTACTCTACTGCACGGAAGGGTCGTCGCCTCCCGTGGACTCAGAATACGCTCGCGGTCATTACAAAGGGCTCGTCGCCTGATCAGTGTAGGCCGACAGCTAGAATATAGTGTCCCATACCACCATAATCTGCTCACGAGTTTAGGTGCTCACTGGTCACTACGGGGAGGTTTGTGGCCCCAGCGTAGGCCGACAGCTCGACCACGGTGTCCCATACCACTATGCCCGGCTCATGAGTCTTCGTGGATCAAGGTACCACGGTTAATAGGGTTTACAATGGTAAGTTCAGTACCCTAGGTTCAAGCAGTTATGATACATACAAGGTGAACAAACATCGGCCAGTCGGGTTACTTGACGGGCTCGACTAGCGCGATCGCATCTCAAGTTGAACGACATGAAGTGCGTAAAATACTTCGCGTGGCCTAACCACTGCCGCCAACTCTCAACACGAATCACGTTCATCGACGCGTCGTTCGTGGCTATGACCAGTCAGCCACGAATTCGCTCGGTTACCGACTGCCTGGACTAAGCCAAGTCCCACACATCTATGGAATTTCATTAACACTATATACAAGGTATTGGAATTGGAATACATCATGTGAGCATGTTAGCACATGTTATAACATTCAACTTAAGCAAATCTTCAAGGCATACTTTCCATGCATATTCAACTTAAGTAAATCTTCAAGGCATACTTTCTATGCATGTAGTGCAATCATGCATAAGGTAAGCATGTAGGAAATCATTTAGGTCAGCATTTTAATCATGAAATCAATCTCAAACTACTACATAACATTATTCAATACAATACATACTAATACAAGCATTTATACAAACACATACACTACACACTTAAGTCCACATATAGTATGTCGACCCAAAGTGCGCAACTTGGCGAATCTCTTCGCCAAACTGATTATGCAAGCATTCCTAACTCTCTAATGCGGCGACAAACCATGTCAATCACGTCAGCAAAATATGCATGTAGACCGTACTTCCTACAAATGACTAAAATGCCCTAAATCTCATATTCTTCGTTAATTTACGAAACAGGAAACGGAGAGCATGTTGTACATGTCAAACGGCGATGCCGTCGATAATCTACTATTAAACGACATTGAAAGCGTTGTAAACTGTCAATCAAAGCGTCTAAAATCCTCACCTAGTCTCTTACGGTTGCAGGATTTTGAACGGAGCGTGTACGCTTCGTCTACGGCGGTAGGAAAGTCTGATTTATGGAATACGTTAGCTAACATGTTAAGCGTCTAAGCAAACCCTAAATCAGCAAGTTTTTGAGATTATTTTATACCTGAAAAAGTGTAGAAATCACCAGCCAGGTGATTGGAAGGAAGTGCTGAAGCAGCAACTGTCAGGGCTCGGAAGCGGGCAAATTCTCTTCTTCTCTTTCTCTCAAACTCTCTCCTTTTTTTTTTCTCTAGGGTTGCAAATTTCGGATGGAAGGGAGAAATGAGGGTTTCAACCCCTTTTATAAGCTTAAAATTGCCGAAAATAGGCTCCGGGACGAAGTTTACTTGATGCCTATCCATTTCGGGGCTGTTTCGGTCCAAAAACTGCTTTCTGGTGGTCCCCTGGTCGATTGCGATCAGACTTAAGCTCATGGGTACCAGATGTACCTCGTATTAAGTTTTCAGTCTGGCAGGGTTCGCAGATCGCACGTGGCGGACCAGTTTCAGTTCAGCGGTCACCGCACATAGATCAGGGCTGAAAGTCTCATGATAATAAATAGAAATTTTTCATGATCCGAGGGTGTAATCTGGATGAATTCTGACGGTCAGAACGCTTAATACTGACGCGTCAAGTCGTGTGCCAGATTTGAATTTGAAATTCCAAATTCGTCCCTATTCGCGGTCGCTTCAGTCCGGGTTCAACGAAATAGTCTGTGATTATCGGTTTGACTTGATTTTCGAGATGATTGTCAAGTCCAGCTGGGCGGTTCTAACGGTCTAAGATAGGAGGTATCGGACCTTCGACGCGCGGTCTAAATCCAATACAAAAGTTCAACGTGGTCCAGAGGACAAACCCGCTTAGAGTTTGATCCGAGGTTATAGAGTATTGTAGAGTTGTTTGTTCTACTCGATTTGGGTCTTGCAAAACGTATTTAAAGTGATCAGGGACTATTTCTCAGCTACTCTAGCGTTGCGCTAGCTAACTTACGCTTAATTTCCATGGAAATTATTTCTACGCGATTTCGGGTCGAGTTGGTATTTCTACGCGAAATACACATCGTATGAGCTTACTAGGAGTGACGACCCTAGACAGGATCTGTGTTGGGATTGATACAAGGGAAGTACCTTAGTTTCCCAATCCTGCTGTTTGAATGGACTAATAACAACTTGGAATTCATATCACCATAGCATTGCATGTGCCTGGAAGATGTGGAGCACTCTAGGGAGTGTGGCATGCCGCGGCGTAAGATGTTGCCGCATGAGGGTGATCGTCGGTGAGGGCATACATCACGTCATATCATCTTGCATTAACAACAGTATTAGGATTGTCTGATTTACTGCTTTACTATTATCGCGTGATTGAATTTTGAACATGCTAATCTTTGCTCTATGATTCCACTGAGTTGATCACTCATTCCCACGTTACGGGATGGTGTTTGCAACACCCACCAGACCCTGTTGTAGATGCAGGTGAGGCCGAGATCCAGGAGGTGGAGCCAGAGATCGACGAGGACCAGGATGAGTTCTCGTATATGCAGTATCACGACGGCTTCCCGTAGGCGACCTGGATCGAGGGGACATCAGTGGGACTATTTTGAACATTATTTTTTTATTTATGCATATGTATATGAGACTCAGAGATGTAGTCATACTTTGGAGACAGATGAGATTTACTTTGTTTTTCCATACAGTGATATATATATATTGTTTAGTCTTCCGCTTGCTTTTATCACTGGATCTGAAGTATGAATTGCAGTTTTGGTATACTTTTACTCATGTGAATTCTTTTAATCAGACAACAATGAATCATAACCATTTTTGTTGCATAAGTGACGGTCTGGAACTCGGGAGTTGAGTTTATACACGACCCGCGATTTTCAGGGTGTTACAGACAGAATTTTAACATCCATCCAATCAAGGGCTGGCCACTTTCCCGTGTCAATCCAGTGGATGGGATACTTCTGCCCCTTGTGTTGCTAAGCTAGTGGCGAAGATATGTCCTCTTGACTGTGGGTGGAAATGGATGTCTCCATGTTCTTACCTATGTCTCCTTCAAAGGGCACTCTTAGTTCTGGGTCCTTTGTGGGTGGATCATTTTACATGCCCCTTGCCTCATGCGATGGGCCTAAGGGTTCTGCTCCAGTGTCATGTGTGCTTTTAATGCCTTAAAAATTTTGTCCCACCTTATTGGTGGCCAGACGGACTCTGGGTTGGAGTGTTCAGAGAGTTTGAGCCGCTGGAGGTGGTCCTCAAGAGAAACCATCGTGTCTTCATAAACTGTTCCAGCCTTGACAAATTTGATGGGTGTGCACTTGAATGGTCGACCCTTTCTTAGCCTATCACCTTAATCTTCTGGTGTCGGTTGATATCCTAGCCCCTGTCTCTGCATGTTGGCATGTGCTGGCTTTACCACCATACCTTTTTCATGAAACTCGGTACAGTAGTTCAGGACTAATTGTTCAGCAGGGGGAAGGACATATTCAGTAGCGAGTGGTCTTGGATTGGTGATTGCGTTCACATTTTTGAATTCGAAGCTGTGATACAATATGTCACCCTTAGCATGCTGATTGTCAATCACCGGGATGTCAGTTTTTGGAATATTAACCATTACTGGTAAGATGATCTCTAGCTTGGCCAATACCGTAATGATTCGATTTCCCGAAGGAAATTTAACCCTTTGATGGAGGGTAGACGGGATGGCTCCAATAGCATGGAGCCATGGCCGCCCCAACAGAAGGTTAAATGAAGCGGGAATGTCAATGACCTGAAATGTGACAAGGGTCATATCTGGTCCGATTTATAATTCGAGGTCGATTTCTACCTCAACCTGTCTCCGAGAGTTATCGAAGGCTCTAACGCTTATGGTACTGGGTCTAAAACAAGATGGTTTTACCCCTAACCGTTCGACGGTCCTTAAAGGGCAAACATTAAGACTGGACCCATTATTAATGAGCACAAGTGGGACTTGAAATTCTTGTGACGAGCAACTATGTTCAACGAACACCCATGTTTGTAACCTTCAGGTGGCAATTCCTCATCAGAGAAGGTGATGGCTTGTGGTGCGAGGAGTTGTCCAATCATACCTGCCACCATTTTAGAGGTACGTCAGGAGAGATATGTGCAACATTCAGTGTTTTCACAAAGATCTCCCGATGTGATCTTGATGTGCACAGAAGCTCCCAGATGGATATTTGAGCGGGAATGTATTTGAGTTAGGCTGCTATGTCATAGTAGTACCAGCTTTGCAAGTGGT
Source organism: Magnolia kwangsiensis (assembly GCA_037074715.1). Taxonomy (NCBI): domain Eukaryota; kingdom Viridiplantae; phylum Streptophyta; class Magnoliopsida; order Magnoliales; family Magnoliaceae; genus Magnolia; species Magnolia kwangsiensis. Next base: position 106,973,136 of record CM073573.1, on the reverse strand, counting down.
TGTCATCAAAGCTCCTAGGGCTTCCTTCGGGTTCTGGTTATCTCTTCTAAAATATCTCCCATTGTTGCCTACTTTGGCACATTAAGGATAATGCCATGGGACTGCTCTTGGGTTGTAGGATGGAACTGCTCTTCCTTCTAGGTATATCAATGGTCCTTGAGATTGAGGGATTATGGCTGGAACTATTTGTGATGGGCTTGTCGATTTCTCTTGAGGTACTTCTGACTCTTGATCGGGCTTAGCGATGGGTTCTCCTCCCTTTGTTGAGGTGTGGGGAGGGTCCTATGGGCATGTGCCAGTTGACGAAGCATTAGGAAACTTAGTTCTTGAACCGGGGGTGCTCCTTGCATGGTTAGTAGAGCTAGATCAAGAAGGCCTATCGGGAGGATGATGGGTTCAGAATTTGACCTTTTTGGATGTGCCGAGGATGGAGATGAGTGTGCCCCTTGGGGATCGAGATGCTGAAGACGTGAGCTGTTATGTGTTACTTCAAGGAACACAAGAGGCTGTGTTGCGGGTGTTACCTCTAGGAGTACTTGTGGCCCAGGTGACGGTGCTTGTTGGTGTCCCCATGTCTAATTTGTTGTATCAGGCATGATTGCTTGTATGAAATAATGTGGAAGGGAGTGTATGGGTTGCCCTCCTTCGATGTGGTTGATGGTAGAGGTGCTGGAAGTACTGGGTCCTACTTGATGTGATGGAAGGGGATTTTAGAGAATGTTGGCTTGAGCCATGTTGCTAGCCTGTGGGGTGACAGTAATCTTCTAGTTTTCGATTAAATCCTGGACCGCATGCTTCAAAGAAAAACATCGGTTGGTTAAGTGGCGAGGAGCCTGATGATATGTGCATTGCTGATTTTCATTGTAACCTGGTGGTAAGGGGTTAGGTGGAAGTCGCGGCTGGAGTGGCGTCAAGAGTAGCTTTTGCATTAGCATTGTCAATACCTGACTGTACGTTTGTGCCAGAGGGGTGAACTTCCTTCCCAACATTGTTAGCTTATATGGTCCTGGCGCATTCCCCCTAAGCTATGGCTGTTGTTGTTGAGACGGCTATCCCTGATATCCCTATTGGGCTTCCTGTGGTTGGTGCTGTCTATGTGATTATGGCTGATATTTCCTGTCTTATCATGGCTCTGGTTGTGAAGTGTACTAGTTACCATGAGTGTTAGTGACGATGTTATTAACTTTTGTAGTGCGTTGCGCAGGAGCAGTGCCATTTCCATTACCGTATCCAATGGGTTTCCCCTCAACTTTGTTCCTTCTAATGGCAGGGGTCTGATGTAACCATAGGGAAATGGTTCCGACCCTAATCCCGACTTCCACTTGTTCACCAGCTCGGATGAGCTGGGAGAAATTTACGTATGGATACGAGATTAGATGTCCTGAAATGCTGGGGTTTGCTGAATGTACGATGATGGATATCTGCTCCTTGTCGTCGATGAGGTTTCTCATTCGAGCTGCCATGGCCCGCCATTGTCCTACGTATGCTAACAGTGACTCATCACCTTTTTGTCTTAGGGTAGTCAGGTCAAATCTTCTTGGAGTCATCTTCAGGTTGTATGAGAACCTATCAATGAACGCCTGGGAAAGCTTTTCTCAGGTTCTGATTTGATGACTGTCTAATGAGGTGTACCAATCCAAGGCATTGCTCTTAAGAGATTCTTGGAAGAGTCGTATTAAGGATCCATCATTTTCTGCTATCACATTGAGCTCCCCACAAAATGCTTTTAGGTGTGTCGTGGGGCACCCACTACCGTCATACCTTTTGAATTTTGGTACTTCGAAGTTTGGAGGTACTCAGGCGTCTGGGAAGGGACAGAATCCCTGAATTTGGTAGATGGGTGGTCCACTCCTTATTACCTATGGAGCTGATTTTGTACCATTTGTAACTGCTCTCGTAATTCCTCAATTTCTGATTTCTCTTACTGTGGATATCTTGCCCTTGTCGTAGGGCCTATGCTACTTCCTATTCGTATAGATTGAGAATGGGGGATTGTTGAAAGGATGGTGGACTCCCAGTAGCAGGAGGTAACTAGTATTGAGCGCTACTCCCTTTCGAAGGAGGGTGTGATGTTCAAAAATGGCTCCTGCCTGGGGTATCTATCAATTCCAGAATGTTACTCCCATTAAGGGGAGTAAGTTGGACTCGAAACTAGCCCCCTTCATGGGCATTCTCCAGTTCTTGTCCGAGGTTCTCGTTAGGGGGAACCTGTGTTGTAACTTGATTGTTGTGATGTGTTGAGTAGATATGTGTGGGAGGGTTGCTCCCGTTTATTGGTTGTTGTAGATCTTGTGCTGATTCTTCTGGGAATGGGAGAACAAGATTTGCTGGAGGAATGAGGAAAAAAGAGAAAGGGGTTTGGGAGAGTGAACTATTTTGTACACTAAGCTGAGATGCCTGTGTATTTGGTGTAGGACTTGGCACTAAGCGAAGTAATAACTCTTACATTATTCGAAGTAGCAGCTCTTGCATAGTTGCATTAGATTATGGGTCTGCCTGAACCACTGGTGGTAGCGATGCAGATATTGGTGTTGGCGAGGGTGTTGATGTGTCTTCTTCATGGGTAGCTTGAGAGGTCATGGCTGTGCAAGATCGGGTGGTCATAGTTCGAATCTATGCCCAAGAGATCGTAAGTCAAAGATATATATATTTTTATATGAATGCAGTGATGATTTAACTTGAAATTAAAGTACCACACGCTTTCGAGTCAGGTCTTAGCTAGTGAGAGTTAGCCATCCCCAGTGGAGTCGTCATTCTGTAGACACTAAAAATCGGTGCCCACGCTGATTTGTATGTTGTGTTTTTTATGGTGGGGGTGATTAGGCTGATTTTTGGGTGTTGGAGTCGCCACTAGAACCCACGGAATACATAAGGTTGGAGAAATTCGAAGACTCTCCTACCTTAGATTGACTCCTGGTCTGCGATCCGGGATTCCGAGTAAAGGACCTTAGCTATAAAGAGGGAAAGTGTTAGGCACCCGCTCTACCCGTACAAATGTACGGTCTCTACTTTGTGTGGTAAAACAATCTCAGGGGACAGATGATATGGTCGAATAGGACTAGGCACACACGTGGATTTCTGATGCGACGAGATCCGAGATTTCGAAAAGCCACAGAGCATACATCCAACGGCGTATCTAGAAGGTAGATGTGATGATGCTTATGCAAAGAGGTAAGAAAAATGGACTAGATCACTAGGAATTTTTGACGTGACAGGATCCAATGTACGACAAGTCATGGAGAATACGTTCACTAAGGATCTAGAGGAGCAAGGGGATTAAGAAGAGAGTAGATGTCATGATGAATGCTCTCGATCTTGAGTAGGCTAAAACATGAACCGGACCATGACCAACTCTGTTCTAGGCTTATGGGTTGGAAAGGTTGAGAAGAAGGCTAAAGTATGGCTTAAAAAAATCAGATCTTTGAAGGCTTGGGAGCTCCTTCTCTCTCCTTCACTCTCTTCCTTACCTTTTTTTTCTTTCCCTCTCTTAAGCTAAAGGGGAGAACTGACTTGTTAGAGATGTTGAAATGAGAAGGGGAGAGGGCTATTTATAGCCTTCTCTCATAGCATGGTTGTAAATAGGGGGTAGGTAAGGGGTAAAAGAATAACATGGAGGCTTGAGACTGGCTAAGGAGAGAGGAGCATCAGGTGGCGGGCTCCCATTGGCTTTTGGGGTTGGTAAAAGGGTAAATAGTGAGGATGGGGGGGTAAATCCAAGTAAAAGTTGACTTTTGGACGCTAGAATAGCTGTCCATACATGACTGCGAGTGGCGGCACCCCGAGTACCACTAGCAGTAGTCAGACTACCGCCCAAGTTTCTTTTGGGCCGGGCTCGCCCGTGCAAGCTTTATTTGATATGTTGGCTCGCCCGGGGGTCTTCCTCTAGGATTTTTGGTTCAGATAGGTGGGTTTAGGCTTGGGTAAAGGGGGTCCTAGTTAGGGTATAGGTTAGAGGTGGGGTTGTATGTGGATTTGGACAGTTTGGATTACGGTTTCTAGTTACAGGTTGGAATCTTTGGGATTTTTGGGTCTAGGTTAGGTTTAGGCTGAGATTAGGGCTTGGTTCAAGATATGATCATGGTTTCCAGATTATCTTAGCCTTCTAAAGATATTAGCCTGGGTGGGGTGTCTACAGTTTCTTACCACATTGTTGTTCACAACCCCAAGTGTAGGGTCGTGATGTAATAATAGTCTCGGTGAGACTAAGGTCGAATCCACAAGGACTAATTTCGTGTGTATTCTTAAAGTAACTAGAACTAGAATTAGAAGAAGATGTGAATATAAATCTAAATTAATTGAGAGAGTAATTGTGATTAAAGTGATTAAAACTAATAAATTCAAAGGTGGTAACTAAGGTTTCCAAGGATCCACTTGTAGGTTTTCAGGATGCAACTTTGCTTGATTCAATGACACAATTAGAATCAGAGTCCTATCTTATCCTAGTGGTAAGAAGAGATTTATCATATCTATGAACTTCTCATGGATTTAATCGTCAATAGATGAGAGTTGTGAGGATTTAGAAGTGATTCCATCACTTAACCATGCTCAGAAGACAAAGCAAACAACAAGATGTACTAATCTCACAACTAATCATAAGAGAATTGTAAAGGTTAGGAAGGATTCCATCATCTTACCATGCATACGGGACGATGGTAAACAATAGGACTTACTAATTTCACAATCTCAAATCAGAAAAAGAAGATATTCAAAGCTATCACAGATCTATTGTAATTTGTCATAATAAACCATTAAGAATTAAAAATATTCCTTATAATCAAACTAGAATCCAAGAGAGTTTAAAAAAACATGAGTCAAAACAAAGAAAACATCCCAATCATGCTACAAGCTTCACCTCTTAGCCCTATCTAAGAGGTTGAACCAACCATAAACGTGATTGAACTAAAATCTCTTAAGAAAAGCATAAAAATGACTAAGGAAGAGGAAGAAAAACTCTTGACGATGGCTTCTCCATGCTTTTGCTCCACTCAAAACCCTGGAAGACACCTAGGAACGTCCTAGGGATTCATATTTATAGTTTTGTAGCACCTCCTTTCACACTGACTTGGAAATATCCAAAAATCGCCTCGCATTTACGCAGTTCGTGCAAAATCTACATAACCTTAGATTGGTCGAGGACAACCTTTAACTGGTCGAGGCCACCTTAGACTGATCAAGGACAACCTTCGACCGGTCGATGGTTTCCTTTGACTAGTCAAGGATGATAAGAATTTAAAGGATTTTATCGCTAGAGTTCGAGTCGAGGAATCTTCAACTAGTCGAAGGAGGAAAGTTTTTAGGGTTCCTCTTCTTCACTTCAAGTTTTCAATGCTCTTCATTCCTCACTTAGTTTTCTTTGATCTTTGGCATGTGAATTCTTCATTCTTAGTGTCATAAGATCCATCATTGGCTTTGGTGATTCTTGAGCTTTAAATTCATGCTTTTAGCATCCTTTTCAATCCAAGCTCTTAAATTCACCTTGCAACACAAACATGATTAAAATAAAACATTAAGCATTATCATGTTCATAGAACCAAGTAATAAATGAGTGATAATATGTAATATTTGACCCTCAACACAATTCCTAACTAACATTTTACTAGTCCCGAGCAAAGTATGAGAAAAATAAACTTTAATGCGCAATGTTCAAACTTTTTTCAGAAAACAATCTTTTGTGTAATCAAGTATGAATGAGTAGACTCAAGATGAGAAAGTGGGATTTTGAAAACCTAGAGTCGAATCATATAAGCAATCAATTAAATAAGTTCTCTATCCATTAAGTCAGAGCATAGTTTGCATATCAAGTTTTTCAACGTGCTCAGTGAAAATCAACTTACTTCTTATAAAAATATTATCTTTTTATAATGTTAGTCATGCTCATCACTTTAAGATTGGTTAAAAACTCAAGTACTGTCACGCCCCAAACTCAGAAACCGGGCTCACAAAATTCTCGATCGCCGAATCTGGCGCTGACAGCCTCCGTAGTACCCCATTCTCGGCTCTCGGCACCCATATACCAGGTTCCGATCCTGGGATGCTACGAGGAGGATTTCTACTATCCATTTAATCCGTAATGAGCATAACCAAAAGCATAACCCACGAACAATAACCACAAGAACACCATCACAATATCCACTATGATCAAAAACTTTGAGTACAAGGTGTATAAAGGGAAATACAAGATAGTGCTAATAACAAAACTCCAAAGGCTCGACTGCACGCTCCTGCTGCTACTACGCTACGGCTGCGTCCTGACGTCACCTGCACGCATCAATCGTGCATAAGCTTATAGAAAGCTTAGAGGGCGGTGTAAGTGTGTGCGCAATACGAGCGTGCTCAGAATACAAGGTTAGGGTAATGCGGAATTATGCTGATGAATACGTGAATGTAATCAGCCGTACCAAGGCTATACAGTGCAAGATATGAATGCGATCGGCCATATCCAGACCATGTGATGCGAGATGCAACTCAAGCATGCCAATCCTCATCATATATCAGTACAGTTCTCATTCTGGATAATCACCGGGGTCTAGTACACTCTACGCCAGTTTGCCGTCCCTATCCGAACGCACAACTGGGAGAGCAGAAGAGACCTCACTATCCGCCTGCCAATATCGGGCCCGGCTCGTCGATAGCGGACCGATTCCTCAAGCTGGTCAAACTCAACCTAGAAGTTGCCCCCTCACTCAGGCGGGTAAGGTCACACCCCTTTCCAACCGACCACGACACAGTGGGAGACGCGGCCTACTGGTATACGGCCCTCATGCGCTCATGTATCCACTCGGTCTTGAAGTTAGAGTCATCCTCTGGTACCATCGGGTTTAGGGGTTTTCACCCAGGGACATCTATGGCGCCCGTATGCTAGAACCAAACATTTCCGGTATCCAATCCAGCCACCCACGATGCATCTGTGGAGGCTATGGCCCTGATGTCGCTAGGGCATACAATAATCACAATCATACAAATGCAAGTGCATGAGTCACACTACCAGTCATGCAACAATCCTACGTGTACCATGCACTTATGGCAACTCCACCTACCAGGGAGCCCATAAACAATTCGCCCGAAGGCATATGCTATGATCAGTCACTTCTCATATCAGTCATACATATGATGCGTATGATAATGAATCATGGATTTATACTAAACATGTATATAGAGATGGGCTCTGTGTATAACTGAGATGGGCCTAGACGGCCTACTTACTACAAGTATGGGCCTATTAGTGGGCCTTAGGGAGTGTTACAATGCGGACATTTAACCAATATTGTACCTACAATGTGGACGTCTAACCATCATTGTTCCCGAGGCATTACTTACTATAAATATCGTTATTTGCCATGGAGGGATCACGCATTGCAATGGACCTAGTTGCACTCAATTGGGCCTTAAGTACATCAATTGAGCCGTATCATATGGGCCTTGCATTCATCAAATGGATCACCTTAATGAGCCTCACCAATGGGCCTTAGGTCCTTTGCAATGGGTTATAACCCATGGGCCTTAGAATTCATTAAAATGAGCCCAATCATATGAGCTTTATGTACATCAAATGGGCCTAATCACATAGGCCTTATATATACCAAGGTGGGCCTCAACAATGGGCCACAAATACATCAATTGGGCCTACACACATGGGCCCATAAATAACAAAGTGGGCGTTAGTGGGCGGGCCACAAATACATTAAGATGGGCCTCAACAATGGCCTTAAAATGATCTCAAAATGGTTGGACGGTTTGGATGAAACTCATGCATCATGGTAGACTCCCATGTGGGCCCACTATAACATTTATTTCCAGCCAATCCTGGGCCCACTGAAATGCTTATTTGCCACCCAACCTGTTGTTAAGGCCGTGTGGCAAGGGGCCCGCCAAAATGTTTATTTTACATTCCACCTGTTGATAAGGCCATGTAGCAAGGGGCCCACCAAAATGTTTATTTTCCATTCAAACCTGTTGATAAGGTCATATAGACCCAGGGCCCACCGAAATGTATATTTTCTACCCAACCTGGGTCCACTGTACTATTTATTTGCATCCAAACTGTTCATTGAATCACATGGCCTAGGGCCCACTGTAATGTTTATTGCCATCCAAACCTGTTCATAACGTCACGTGGCCAGGGGCCCACGAGATGGACGGCGTGGACACAATACATACATCTGAGTGGGGGCCACCGTCCACTGGCGTGGACGGACGGCGTGAGTAAAACACTTGCATCACAGTGGGTGTCACCACCCACTGTTGTGTACGGTGTGGTAAGCCACACATACCACAGTGGGTCCCATATAGGGCCCACCAAAGTGTTTATTTGTAATCCAACCCGTCCATTACGTGTGTCCCACCTGTTTGAGGGTTCACACCAAGTTTTAGCTACATTCAAAATTCAGGTAGGCCCCACCAAGTGTTTTTATATGATTTAGGCATGTCTTCACATGATTTGGATGGTATGGCCCACCTGAGTTCAGTTTGTGGATGATTTTTGGAGTCAACGCACCATTCAAGGGGACCTATTAAATGAACGGTATAGATGTAAAATATACATCATGGTGGAGTCTACAAGTGGGCCAATACGGCCACCCTTTTTAATGTGCACGTCTCTGGACTCATGGCACAAAGTCATGCCAAAAAAGAAAATTATTTTTTTATTCTAGGTGCGACCCACATTAACCAGATCTACTCCATCCATTGCATTTGTTCCACAAAATTAGGCGTCCAAACCAAGTTTCAGCCACGTCCAAATTTCAGGTAGGCCCCACCAAATGTTTTTGTATGTTTCAGGCATGTCTCCTCATGATTTTAGATGGTATGGCCCACCTGAGTTCCGGATTGGTCCCAAATTTTGGTTCAACGCCTAAATTAATCTGAGGAAGATGGTGGAAAGCTTGGATTAAATCCATGCATTAAGTTGGGGCTTACAAGAGTGGCCCACCATTTCCCTTCTTTTCCTTTCTTTCTTTTTTTTTTTGGTTGGACGTCCAGGCACCTCTGGACGTCAAGTAGCAAACGCATGCATGGATTTCCTTTAATCTTGTTTTCCTAGGTGGGACCCACATTAAACAAATCTATCCCGTTCATTGCATGTTTTCCACAAAAATAGGAGTCCAAAACAAGTTTTAGGTAGGTCCAAGCTTCTGGTGGACCCCAGAAATCATTTTTTTAAGTTTTAAAGGAAAATACTAGTATTCTTAATGCCACGGCCCGCCAGATAATTGGATCGATCTCACTTTTTGGCTCAACGCCTAAAACGACCCTGAGAATAAAATGGATGGCTTGGATTAAAAATATACATCAAGGTGGGGCCATGTTGGAGCAGCCCACCATTTCCCTTTTCTTTTTCTTTCTTCCTTTATTCCCTTTCTGTTGAAACGTCCAGCGTCCCAGACGCTGGACGGTCTTTTGTTAATATTTTTTTTTTTTTTTGAGTGTGGGCCCTGATGGAGTGGGCCACCACTGATGGGTGCCATGGGCTCAATGTCCAAGGTGGGCCCCACTTGAATAAAAATTACGTCAAGGTGGGATCCATTCAAGTGGGCCACACCCTCCTATTGCAATAAAATGAAATAAAATAAAATAAAATAAAATAAAAGAGAGAGAGAGAGACATGGAGAGTGGGACACGGCTTGTGATGGAGGGACCCCGTCATTATGGGCCCTCCCTAGCAACAAATCATGCAACAAGTGGGCCTTAAAACATGTGGGACTTCCGAAATTTAAAATCAACGATGGGGATCCTTTCCCCACTGACATGGACGGTCTAGATGACCTTTGAAGAGAAAATAAACATCATGATGGGGTCCATGGAGAATGGCCCCATCATGGAATGATCATGATGATCCATGTGGTCCATCGGCCACAAATAAGGGTCTCAAGTGAGATCCACACCATGGATCGGTGGGCCTCACTTGGTCCACCATAAAAATAATAAAAAAACTACCCTATAGAGGCACCTACCGTCCGATCTTCTCGCTCCTAGGGGTTCCTTGGCACCTTAGCTTCAACTTCAATGGTTAAGATGAAGAATGGAGGGTTGAGATGAGAGATTTTGGGGTAGGAAGGTGGGCCACTTGGAGCTTAGAAGGGTTTGAGAAATTCCATACGTGGGACTCTTGGAATTCTCTTGTTGCTTGGAAATTTTGAAATGAGAAAGAGAGAAAGAGAGAGAGTGATGTAAAGGGAGAGAGAGAGAGTGATGGATGGATGGGTGAGTGATGTTTGTGTAAGAAATCTTGGACTTTTGTGGCTTTTGTGTAAGAGAGGTATGGGATGTGAAGACTTTTGTGGTCTTTTGTGTAAGAAAGGTATGGGTTAGGAAGACTTTTGTGGTTGCTTGGGAAAATGGGTGAGAGTGATGTGTACTTGACATGTGATGGGTTGATGGGTGATTGATTGATGGGATTGATGTGATTGATGTGACACATCGTAGAGATTCCCTTGGTCTTCGCAACCCGCGGCGTTTTCTCGCACCGAACGTTGGCCCATATCTCTTGATCAGGGTATCGCCTCGGCGCGCGAGTCGCGGTATCGGAACCGCGGCGACGGTGCGGTCGCTATGGTATTGGTCTCGGGTTGAGTCGACTCGGGTTGTCGGCACATGAATCAGGGTCGTGCGTCGATATTGTTTAAGGGTCGAAAGTTGCCGGAATTCGACCGGTACGACCGCGGAAGTGTACGGAAAGGTACGGACCAAGATACGGGTCTTACAAGTACTGATTCCGAACTTATCCCATTTTCCTTCATTTTTTAGTTTTTAATTTTATATCGATGGTCAGTTCTTATTCGTTCTTTTTATTTTTGCATTCTTTTCCAGATTTTTCATTCTTTTCATTCTTTTTCATGAATTCTCTATCAATCTCCTATTTTTTAACTAGTTCTTTTCTTCTTTTAAGTTAGATAAAATTCTCCAGACCTAATTCTTACCATCTATCAATGATTCACATACTAACAATTAGAACTTCTAGTATATCTTACAGAAGACAATTGAATGTTTTTTATGATTTAACATGATTTTCAAACTTCACCTTAATCAATTGAGTGCAAGTAATTAGGTGATAAATTACTTAGATGACTAGACTTCAATAATTCAAAATTCAATCTCTATCTTATCATACTCAAAGCATTCTTAAGTATACAATTCATCGCTTCCTAAATAGATTTCAACTTGAAGCATTGAAAATTTTCAAAAATTTTGGTCAAAACTGAGAAAACACTGTTTAGGTTACTTAGTCCCCCATCCCCAACCAAAAACTCTACATTGTCCTAAATGTAAAAGAAATAAGCATGTAATGCAAAAAAGGAAATGAAAAGAAAAAGAGAAGTAATGGAAATATAATACCTAAAGAAGAAATTTTGAGGCTTTTCAAATGATCTCAGTGCGAAAATGGGTAAACAAAAGCAAAACTCAATAAAGTATAAGAAAACTACCCTAGTCTTATGAAAGCGATAAACCTACCTATACCTCCATCAAACTAGGAGATTAATCCTAGTACACAGGATCAGTCAAAGGTATGAACATGTCATCTAAATCAAATTTCTCAACAAATGGCTTTAATCGATGTCCATTTACTTTGAATTCATTATCATTGTGTGGATTCTTTATCTCAACAGCCCCATGAGGATAAACATTAGTAATAGTGAAAGGGCCGATCCGATGAGATCGGAGCTTACCCAGACAAAGATGTAGCCGAGAATTATACAAAATGACTTTTTGACCAACTAATAATGATTTTCAAAGGATGTTCCTGTCATGGAACACCTTCATCCTGTCCTTGTAAATTCTTGAGTTCTCGTATGCGTCATTCTGGATCTCCTCGAATTCATTCAATTGTAGTTTGCATAATGAGCTAGCGTTGTCTAAATTGAAGTTCAAATTTTTAATCGCCCAGTAAGCCCTATGTTCTAACTTCACATGTAAGTGGCAAGCCTTCTCATAGACAAGTCTAAAGGAAGACATTCCAATAGGGGTTTTAAATGCAGTATGTGTAACGTCTCAGAAAAATTTGTACAGAGATCCGAGTACTAACTCGATCAGAAATCACTTAGGATTAATTCCTTTAGAAAATAAGCGTAAGTTAACTAGCGCTATGTTAGATAAGCTGTGAAATTAGTACTGTTCGCTTTAAATACGTTCTGCAAGACTAAAAACTTGTAGAATCAATGACGCTATAACGTCCTAAAACCTATGATTAAACTCTAAACCCGTTTGCACTCAGGAACCCATTGAAACTTTATATTGGATCTAGACCGCGCGTTGAAAGTCCGATATCTACAATCTTAGACCATTATGACCGCGTTGTTGGACTTGACAATCGCTTCGAAAATCAAGCTCAACTGATGTTCTAAGGCTATTTCGTTGAGCATGGAGCAAGGAGTGTGAGAAAGAGTGAAATTCTTTGAAAATTAAATGTCATTTAAATAAATCTGGCACGTTTCACTTGCAGGTTAAGTATAAGCATTCAAACCGTTAGAATCTGACCCAAATACACCCTCGGATCAGGGAACATTTCCCACTCAGGTCAGTGTACTTGAAATCCTCGATCGAATCTCAGTGACCGTTAAACTGAAACTGGTCCACCACGTGCGATCTGAAAACCCGATTGAACTGAAAACTTAATGTGATTAGGATCCAACATCCATGAGCTTAAGTCCGACCGCATTTAGCCAGGGGACCTCCAGAAATGTTCTTTTGGATCAGAAGAGACCCGATTTGGCTATAACCCAAGTATACTTTGGTTTAAAGTCTAAATAGGTGAGTTTCTAACCTATTTAAAGACTTTAAACCCTCTCACACCACTCCCATACGAATTTGCAAAAAACCCTGGAAAAGAGAAGAGAGAAAAGAGAGATTCGGTGAGAGTTGTGAGGGAAACTTCCTGCCACTCGATCCGACTTCTACACGCACTTAATCACCGTATTCTAATTATTCTTCCGGTGATTTTGACTTCATTCTAGGTAAGAAAACCCTAACCTCAACGTGTTTTAGGGATTCCATCGATACAAGTAGCAAAGTAGCTGATTTATCTTCTGGTATAGGTCGTCATACAGGCGTTGACGAAGCGTAGAGTTTCTATTCGATTCGTTACGCTTCTACGATGAAATGTGAGGATTCTAAATGCTTAGGTTAACTTTTTTCAAAGCTTTCAATGTCGTTTAATAGTATATTATCATCAAGAACACTGTTTGACATGTAGAACATGCTGCCTGTTTTCCATTTTGACTGCGTACGGAGAATATGAGATTTAGGGTATTTTAGGCATTTGTAAGAAATACTGTATACGTTTGTATTTTACTAAAATGATTGCCATGTTTATTTGTCATGTTATTATACAAGATATGCGTGTATGATCTGTTTGGCCAAGAGATTCACCCTAATGCGCATTTTGGGTCGACATACGCTATGTAGACAAATGTGTGTAGACTAAGTGTTTGTATAAATGTTTCTATTAGTATATATTGAGTAAATGTTATTGTAGATTAGTTTTGAGAATGAATTCTCAATTAATATGATGATGTACATGATTTTCTCCATGTTGTTATTGAATTGATTTCCTTACATGTATGGAATACATGTGTTTGGTCGATTTGCTTACGTTGTATGTTATAATATGTTGTTAACATGCTTGGATTGTTCGTATTTCATTTCTGTTACTCTCATATGATCACTGATGTAGATTACAAGTGCTTGGGGCTATGTTCTAGTCCAGGCAATCGGTAATAGATTCGAATTCCAGGTTGGCTGCTATTTTTCAGGAAGGACGCGTCGATGAACGCGAGTCGTGCTTTGGATTGGCGGCAGTGGTTAGGCTACACGAGGTGTTTTATGCACTTCATGTCATTCAGCTTGAGGTGCACTCGTACTAGTCGAGCTCGTCAAGCAACCCGACTGACCATTGTATGTTGACCTTGTATTGGTCATAACTGCTTGAACCTAGGGTATTGAAATTATTAGTGAAAATTTTGATAACCATAGTACCTTGATTCATTTAGTCTCATGAGCCGAGCATGGTGGTATGGGACACCGTGGTCGAGCTGTCAGCCTACGCTGGGGCCACAAACCTCCCCGTAGTGACTAATGAGCACCTTAAACTCGTGAGCCGATTGTGGTGGTATGGGACACTACATTCGAGCTGTCGGCCTACTCTGATTGGTGACGAGCCCTTTGTAGTGACCTCGAGCGTATTCTGAGTCTACAAGAGGCGACGACCCTTCCGTAGCAACAAGAGTACAACTAGGCCTGTATTGATAAGGTGATGGGGGAGCGGTGCAACGAGTGCGAGCAACAGCCCTGTCAGGCCTTGCAGCGACCTAGAAATATAACATCGTATGAGATTATTAGGAGTGATGACCCTAGACAGGATCTGTGTTAGGATTGATATAAGGGAAGTACCTTAGTTTCCCAATACTGTTGTATGAAAGGACTAATAACAACTCGGTAATCATATCCACATCGCACTGCATGTGCCTAGAAGATGTGGAGCACTGAGGGAAGAAAGCATGCCGCGCGGACGTAAGATGGTGTCGCATGAGAGAGTATGTCGATGAGGGCATCCATCATGTCGTTGCATTCTTGCATTAACAACAGTATCTAGGAATGTCTGATTGTTTGCTTTACTATTATCGCATGATTGATTTGATAACATGCTAATCTTTACTCTATGATTCCACTGAGTTGATCACTTACTCCCACGTTATGGGACGGTGTTTGCAACACCTACCAGACTCTGTCTTAGATGCAGGTTGTGAGGCAATTCAGGAGCTGGAGCCGGACTACTACGAGGACCAAGACGAGTTCTCGTATATACAATTCTCTGACAGCTTCGTATAGGTGGCCTGGATCGGTGGGTTTTTGCTAGTTGGACTATCTTACAACATTTTACTTTTGGTTTGATTTATGTATATGTGACTCAGAGATGTATTCATACTTTGGAGACAGTTCGAGATTGTTTTATTTTTCATACAGTGATATATATTTCTTCAGTCTTCCACTTGCATTTTATCACTGGATCTGGAGTATAAATTGCAGTTTTGGTATAATCTCACTCATGTTAATGCACTAACTCAAACAACATTGAATCATCGGCATATTTGTTGCATAAGTGATGGTCTGGAACTCGGGAGTCAGATTTCTACACGACCCCCAATTTTCAGGGTGTTACAAGTTGGTATCAGAGCATGATTTGGATTAAACCAGACTTGGGTTATGGTCACATGACGTACGCTGTCATCCTTTTGACTTAGGTGGGTGCGAGAAAAACCTAGAAACACTCATAGGACCACAGTTTCGCCAAATTGGCGAAGTTCACTCAAATCGATCATTTTGATCAAGTCCGTGTGCATTCGTGGTCGCATAAAACAACCCCGGACCACTTCTAGTTCGTGTGTGGACGGGTCTAGACCTCTGTTGACCCTATCCCAACTATTAAAAATCGTTAAACGTGAATATACATCAGTTAGTACCCGAAATGACCTGAAATAGCTCAAAACGGAGTCGTGAGCCTACCCACGCTGATCTAGCATGATCTAGTGTGGGACCCACATAGATTTTGGGCTCTCAGGGCAGGAGGACCTCCCCCAAATGGCGAGGCCTCACCAAACAACACAGAGGTCTGCGAGGACCTTGCCGAGTTGGCGAGGCCTCGCCGTACAGTGGGCCCCACTCGGGTGGGCCGTCGGGCCGATGCAGTTTAGGGGTTAGGATAACCCCCCTAGGTACGGGCCGTCCCTTAAAACCCTCCCAAAATGTGTTCTCCTTCATAAAAGACACCCTCAAGCTCTCATTTCCTCCCCTATTTACTGTTTTCTCTTTCAAATCCCGTTCCCAAGCTGTAACACCCTGAAAATCGGGGGTCGTGTATAAACTCAACTCCCGAGTTCCAGACCGTCACTTATGCAACAAAAATGGTTATGATTCGATGTTGTCTGATTTAAAGCATTCACATGAGTAAAAGTATACCAAAACTGCAATTCATACTTCAGATCCAGTGATAAAAGCAAGCGGAAGACTAAACAAGATATATATCACTGTATGGAAAAACAAAGTAATCTCAACTGTCTCCAAAGTATGACTACATCTCTGAGTCTCATATACATGTACATAACAAAAGAATAATGTTCAAAAAGAAAGTCCCACTGATGTCCCCTCGATCCAGGTCACCTACGGGAAGCCGTCATGATACTGCATATACGAGAACTCATCCTGGTCCTCGTCATCATCTAGCTCCACCTCCTGGATCTCATCGTCACCTGCAACTACAACAGGGTCTGGTGGGTGTTGCAAACACCATCCCGTAACGTGGGAATGAGTGATCAACTCAGTGGAATCATAGAGCAAAGATTAGCATGTTCACAATTCAATCACGCGATAATAGTAAAGCAGTAAATCAGACAAGTCCTAATACTATTGTTAATGCAAGATGATATGACGTGATGTATGCCCTCACCGACGATCACCCTCATACGGCAACATCTTACGACCGCGGCATGCCACACTCCCTAGAGTGCTCCACATCTTCCAGGCACATGCAATGCTATGGTGATATGATTACCAAGTTGTTATTAGTCCATTCAAACAGCAGGATTGGGAAACTAAGGTACCTCCCTTGTATCAATCCCAACACGGATCCTGTCTAGGGTCGTCACTCCTAGTAATCTCATACGATGTACATTTCGTAGGTCACTGCAAGGGCTGCCAGGGCTGTTGCTCGCACTCGTTGCACCGCTCCCCCATCACCTTATCAATACAGGCCTACTGTACTCTACTGCACGGAAGGGTCGTCGCCTCCCGTGAACTCAAAATACGCTCGCGGTCACTACAAAGGGCTCGTCGCCTGATCAGTGTAGGCCGACAGCTAGAATATAGTGTCCCATACCACCATAATCTGCTCACGAGTCTAGGTGCTCACTGGTCACTACGGGGAGGTTTGTGGCCCCAGCGTAGGCCGACAGCTCGACCACGATGTCCCATACCACCATGCCCGGCTCATGAGTCTTCGTGGATCAAGGTACCACGGTTAATAGGGTTTACAATGGTAAGTTCAGTACCCTAGGTTCAAGCAGTTATGATTCATACAAGGTGAACAAACATCGGCCAGTCGGGTTACTTGACGGGCTCGACTAGCACGATCGCATCTCGAATTGAACGACATGAAGTGCGTAAAACACTTCGCGTGGCCTAACCACTGCCGCCAACTCTCAACACGAATCACATTCATCGACGCGTCGTTCGTGGCTATGACCAGTCAGCCACGAATTCGCTCGGTTACCGACTGCCTGGACTAAGTCAAGTCCCACACATCTATGGAATTACATTAACACTATAAGAAGGTATTGGAATTGAAATACATCATATGAGCATGTTAGCACATGTTATAGCATTCAACTGAAGCAAATCTTCAAGGCATACTTCCCATGCATATTCAACTTAAGCAAATCCTCAAGCACATATATTCCATGCATGTAATGAAATCATGCATTTTGTCAACATGTAGAAAATCATTTAGGTCAGCATAATAATTGAAAAATCAATCACAAACTATCAAATAACATCATTTAATACAATACATACTAATACAAGCATTTATACAAACACATACACTACACACTTAAGTCTACATATAGTATGTCGACCCAAAGTGTGCAACTAGGCGAATCTCTTCGCCAAACTAATTATGCACGCATTCCTAGCTTCCTAATGCGACAACAAACCATGTCAATCACATCAGCAAAATATGAATGTAAACAGTACTTCCTACAAATGACTAAAATGCCCTAAATCTCATATTCTTCGTTAGCTTACGAAACGGGAAACGGAGAGCATTTTGTACATGTCAAACGGCGATGCCGTCAAGAATCTACTATTAAACGACATTGAAAGCATTGGGAACCGTCAATCAAAGCGTCTAAAATCCTCACCTAGTGTCTTGTAGACTCGGGAATTGAAGCGGAGTGTATATGCTTCGTCTACGGCGAGTAAGGAGCCTAATACATAAGATCCATAAGCTACATCGCTATGGAAACAAGAAAAACTCAAATCACCAACTATTTAGGGTTTTTTTACTTACCTAGGATTGCGGTGGAATCGCCGGGAAAGCGGTAGAGGAGTGTCGCTTAAGCATGTGCAACACGTAGCACAAGTGGCGGGAAGAACTCTCCCACTCTCTCACAATCTCTCACTCTTTTTCTCTCTCCCAAGCTAGGGCTTCTCTCAAATTCGGATGGGAGAGAGGAGTGAGGGTTTCAACCCCTTTTATAGCCTAAAACATTCCCAAAATAGGCTTGGGAACAATGTTTACTTGGTGCCTAACCAAATCGGGGCCGTTTCGGTCCAAAAGGGCATTTCTGGAGGTCCCCAGGCCAAATGCGGTCGGACTTAAGCTCATGCATACTGGATCTAGCACACATCCAGTTTTCAGATCGGTTGGGTTCCCAGATCGCACGTGGCGGCCCAGTTTCAGTTTAACGGTCACCGCACCAAGATCAGGCCTATAAGTCTCGTGATATATAATAGATATTTTTCCTGATCCAAGGGTGTGATTTGGCTGTATTCTGACGGTCAGAATGCTTAATACTGATGCGTCAAATTTGTGTGCCAGATTTGAATTTGAAATTCCAACTATGTCCCTATTCACACTCTCTTCGGTCCGGGCTCAATGAAATAGCCTGTGATAATCGGTTTGACTTGATTTTTGGAATGAGTTTCAAGCCCAGCTAGACGATCCTAACGGTCTAAGATAGGAGGTATCGGACTTTCGATGCGCGGTCTAGATCCAATACAAAGATTCAAAGTGGTCCAGAGAACAAACCGGCTTAGAGTTTGATCCGAGGCTTTAGAGCATTATAGCACCCTTAGTTCCACTCGCTTCGGGCCTTGTAGAACGTATTTAAAGTGATCAGGGACCATTTCCCAGCTATTCTAACGTTGCACTAGCTAACCTAGTCAAATTTTCCAAAGGAATGAATTCTACGCAAATTCGGGTCGAGTTGGTACTCGAGCCCAAGTATGGATTTTTCACGGGCGTTACAATCTACCCCCTTTAACAAATAATTTCGTCCTCGAAATTTTGTACCTTTTCGTACTCCTCGAGAAGCTGTGGGCAGTTCTTTCTGATCTCGGCTTCTGTCTCCCAAGTAGCCTCCTCCTCAGCATGATGCGTCCATAGTACCTTCACAAGGGGAATCACCTTGCTACGCAGTACCTGCTCCTTCCGGTCTAAGATGCGTGTCGGTCGCAGGATATAAGTAACATCCTCTCCTAACTGCACCTGCTCCCATCTGATGATATGAGAAGGATCAGCAACGTACTTCTTCAGCATAGAAACATGAAATACGTTGTGGACGCTCGCGAGGGGCGTGGGTAAAGCCAATCGGTAAGCCACTGCTCCCACACGATCGAGGATCTGAAATGGACCAATGTATCGCGGTGCCAGCTTCCCCTTCTTCCCGAACCGAAGGACTCCCTTCATAGGGGAAACTCGCAAAAACACATGATCCCCGACTGTGAACTTTAGTGGTCTCCGTCTCGTATCGGCGTAGCTCTTCTGTCTGCTCTGCGCTGTAAGAAGCCGACGTCGAATAATATCGATCTTCTCTGACGTCGCCTGCACCAACTCTGGGCCAATCAAGCTGCGCTCACCGACCTCTAACCAGCAATGCGGTGCGCGACAAGGTCGCCCATACAGCGCCTCATAAGGTGCCATGCCGATACTCGCCTGGAAGCTATTGTTGTACGCAAACTCCACATATGCAAGACAGTCATCCCAACTGTCCTTGAAGTCCAATGCGCAAGCTCGCAACATGTCCTCCAGGATCTGGTTCACTCGCTCTGTCTGTCCGTCCGTCTGTGGGTGGAAGGCAGTACTGAACTTCAACTTCACACCCATAGCCTCCTGAATGCGAGTCCAGAAAATAGAAGTGAACCACGTGTCTCTGTCCGACACGATCTCCAACGGAACTCCATGCAGACGCACGATCTCCCTAATATACAATCTAGCCAGCTCGTCTGCAGAGTTCGTAACTCTGATCGGTAGGAAGTGCGCCGACTTCGTCAATCGGTCGACGATCACCCAAATGGAATCATGCCCCTTCCTCGTCTTCGGCAACCCAGAAATGAAGTCCATGGAAATGAAATCCCACTTCCACTCTGCAATAGGCATAGGCTGCAAAAGTCCAGGTGGTCGGCGATACTCTGCCTTCACCTGCTGACAAGTGAGACAACGGGACACGAACTCAGCTATGTGGGTCTTCATACCTTCCCACCAGTACGTCCTCTTCACGTCACGATACATCTTCGTGCTGCCAGGATGCATCGCGAGTCTAGTAGAATGCGCAGCCTCGAGAATCTCTCGTCTCAAGTCAGGGACATCAGGAACGCATAGGCGGCCATGGTAACGTAAGCCTCCATCCATACCAACTCGCCAGTCGGCGTCAGCATCATCACTGGCCTGCTCTCGAAGCTCAGTAAGATGCGCGTCGTCCCTCTGCGCCTCGATGACACGGTCATCGATCTGGGATCGCACCTGAACATGTGCGATGAACTCAAATGGCTTCTCTACGGTGAGTTTCTGCTCAAAGTCTCGCAAAAACTCAACCATATCCCACTCGGCAACCATCAGCGGAGCCGCAAACTCTATCGCCTTCTTGCGGCTCAACGCATCAGCCACAAGGTTCGCCTTCCCAGGATGGTAAGAGACTTCAAACTTGAAGTCCTTCAGCGTCTCCATCCATCGCCGCTGCCTCATATTCAAGTCCCGCTGTGTGAATATGTACTTGAGGCTCTTGTGGTCGCAAAAGAGCTCGAACTCCTCTCCGTAGAGGTAATGTCTCCAGAGTCTCAGTGCGAATATCACGGCTGCCAACTCCAGGTCGTGTGTAGGGTAATTCTCCTCGTGCTTCCTTAATTGTCTCGAGGCATACGAAATTACCCTGTCCCTCTGCATAAGGACACAACCCAAACCAACGCTAGACGCATCAGTGTATATAGTGTATTTAACCCCTTGCTCTGGCAATACTAGCACAGGGGCGGACGTAAGTCTGTCCTTCAGCTCCTGAAAAGCTGACTCCGCCTTATCATTCCAGGTGAACTTCACGTCCTTCCGTGTCAACTGAGATAAGGGTCTCGCGATCTTCGAGAAATCCTGAATGAAGCGCCGATAGTAGCCAGTGAGACCCAAGAAACTCCTCACCTCAGTGACAGAACCAGGCTGCTCCCAGTCCTGCACCGCAGCTACCTTAGACAGGTCAACTGCCATGCCATCCTTGGACACCACGTGTCCCAGAAACTTCACCTCCTGCTTCCAGAAGTCGCACTTCTTATACTATGCGAACAACTGATGCTGTCTGAGCGTATCAAGGACCAAACGTAAGTGCTCCTCATGCTCCTCTCGACTCCTAGAGTATACTAAAATGTCGTCGATGAAGACAACGACGAATCGATAGAGGAAAGGCCGCAATACCCGGTTCATCAGATCCATGAACACGGCCGGTGCGTTCGTGAGACCGAACGACATCACAAGGAACTCGTAATGACCAAAACTGGTCCTGAACGCTGTCTTCTGCACGTCCTCATCTCTGACGCGCAGCTGATGATATCCTGACTGAAGATCAATCTTCGAGAAGTACTGCGCTCCTCTCAACTGATCAAACAAGTCGTCGATCCTGGGCAAAGGGTACTTGTTCTTCACTGTGAGTTGGTTTAGCCTGCGATAATCAATACACAATCGCAGCGAACCATCCTTCTTCTTCACGAACAAGACCGGTGCTCCCCAAGGAGATACGCTAGGCCGTATAAGGCCAAGCTCTAGTAGACCATCAATCTGCGTCCTCAACTCCTCCATCTCACATGGTGCCATGCGATACGTCGGCAGTGAGACGGGTGTAGAACCAGGAATCAGATCGATAGTGAAATCGATCTCACGTCGGGGCGGCAAACCAGGGATCTTCCTGAACAGATCCCCGAACTCAGAAACAACTGGCGTCTGTTCAAGTACCTGGGCACCAGCGTCGCGCAATAGAGTGGCGTAGCTAAGAATGCGGAAAGGAAGATTTACCCGCACTGAAAATGTGAAAGGCGTGCCCTCAGGCTCGTACACCGTCACCACACGAGCCTCGCAGTCAATCTCGGTTCTCGCTGCAGTCAACCAGTCCATGCCAAGAATGACGTCGAGATATACGAGCGAGGGATCGACGACCAGATCAAGAGTCATCGTCCTGCCTCCCAGATCAACTAAACAACCCTCACACATCTGGGTGACATCCGAATAATCTCCATGAACTGCAAGGACTCGCACGCTATCCATAGTGATAGTCTGCAACCCAAGACGTCTGACTACGGCACGCGATATCAAGGAAATCGTGGAACCAGTGTCCACCATGACAAGAACGGGAGTACCTCCGATATGGCCCGTGACCTCGAAGGCTGAATGCTGGAAAGTCGGCGTCGTAGCTGCCTCAGCGGTCAGTGCATGAACTCGAGCCTGCTGTGGCCGGTTCGGCCGCTGTGTCAAGGGCCGTGGGGGCTGTCGAATCTGCGATACTGTGGGTCTGAAAGAGGACTGCGCAGGAGCTGACCGTATAGGCGGTGCTGATATCGCCTGTGGACGTACACGATCAATCTTCTGCGGCGGCGAGAACCCACTGTCCCGCATCCTCGAAAAGCAACTCGGTGCTAGGTGGCCCGTCCTCCCACAGTATGTGCATGATAGATCAGGGCGCCGAAACGGTCCTACTGGCGCCGTGGTCCTGGTAGGAGGATCGATGCGAGGCCTCTTGCCCGCGAAGGGCCTATCTGGCAACTCCGGTCGCGGCCTGGAAGTAGTCGGCCCTCGTGATCGCGCAAGTCGATCCACGTCCTGCTCTGCCCGCATGGACATGTGAACTAACTCCGCATAGGAGGAGAAACTGATGCAGCACATCTTCGACCGAATATCCGGTCGCAAGCCCTCCAAAAAGCGCCGTATGCGCATCTGCTCATCAGCTAGAATCATCGGGACGTACCTGCCCAACTCTGTGAACCGATGCTCATACTCGGTGACCGTCATCGCTGCCTGCCTGAGACGGAGAAACTCATTCTCCCTCTCGTGCCTGTAGGTCTGAGGATAATACTTCTCATGGAAGCGAAACTCGAATGCTGCCCATGTCCATACGAAGTCTGCGGTAACAGTCCGCAATACACTATCCCACCACATACTGGCCTCTCTCTCAAACTGGAAGGTAGCCAGCTCCACCTGCTCTGCCTCAGTACAGTGCAACATGCGCAGAATCTTCGACACTCGGTCGAGCCAAAACTCAGCCTCCTAGGGTCTGTGAGAACCCGTGAAAGTAGGAGGCCGCAAGCGCTGAAATCGCTCCAGAAGGCCCCGTGTGTCGGCAGGGTTCCCCGCAGGGAAAGCAGGCTGCGCAGGAAGTGTTATACCCTCATCCTGGGCGTAAGCATAGGCATCCTCAGCTGGATGCGCAGGTGGTGCAGGCGGAGTAGATGCAGTCGCACCCCCACCCTGGGCTAAAGTCCCGACTATAGTAGTCAACAGCTGCTGCTGCTGTAGCATCATAGCCATCATCTGCTCGAATCTATCAGGTGGTGGAGCAGGCTGTGGCGGATGAGGTGCGGAAGTAGATGCGCGCTGTGGCTCTCTAACTGATGGTGTAAATGGCGGTGGTCCATCTGTAGGACCAGTAGCAGGCTGAGACGATCGAACAGTCTCAGGAATCGGGCCCACGGCAGGGTCTGGACGAGTGCCAGACTGAGAGGGAGTCTGATCCATCTGCTCAGACAACGAAAGCCGAACCGTGCTCCTCGTAGTCTTAGGTGGCATTCCCTATATTCAAAATAGGGCGCAACCTTGTCAGTCTCAATTGCTCAAATACACCACAATCATTCACTAAAAAGTCAAAGGCATTCCATGCATTTCAATTAATCAAAATTGTCACAATACAAGGGATATATCCTTACAAGCATCATGACTAGAATGACATGGAAATTAAGACAGTTAAGCAACAGCAACATAAGCAAAACACTAGCCCTAACAGGCTTTACACACATAAAACAGAAAATGGCTAACTACTCATAACAACATCAAAGATCGCGTCGCTAGTCGGAGTCTGGCGACGGAGGAGGAGCACCCTTATCCTGTAAACAACACAGGATTGCCTTCAAGGTGCGAGTCACCTTGCCAAATTTCTTCTTCGTAACGGCCTTGGCATCAGCGACCTCTGCTCGAAGTTCTTGGACTTCCCTTCGCAAAGCGGTCTGACTCTCCTCCATCCGAGCAATGCGATCGTCAATAGTAGTCTGCGCAGAAGGAGGAGGGCTCTCATCAGTATCCTGAGCCTCCTCTTCTGCTTCTTCCTGAGTCTCTTCCTGAACCTCTGCACTAGGTTCTCCTTCGCTTTGATCTTCCTCTTCATCAAAGTCGTCCCCACTATCCCTTTCAAGTTGATTTTCACGGTATTGCGACCCGATCTTCATCTTAACCATTGTCGACTCATCGATGGTGTGAATCGATACCGACAATTCGGGTCCAAGTCTATAGGCAAACTCAAGCGCAATCTTGCAAATGAGTCGGCCAAAAGGAAGGGATTCGGATGTTCTTCTCGACCTGGCTATGAGAACTATCTGCCGTAAGATGAAAGTGGCCATACATACGTTCTCTCCCTGGGCCACCAGAAATAAGAAATCGACCATAAGACGTGTACATTCAATGCGGTTCGTAGACCTAGGATAGACATTGAACGTGCAGATGTGATGCAGCAGACGCAAATCTTCAGACATGTACGTCGCCTTGAGGCTATTATTAGGCTGCCATGGAACCAACTTACCGCACAGAAACCTGGTGCGGCGATCCCGTTCACGTTTAGTCCTCAAATTCTTCTCACTTGGATGCACATCACCTAGTGGCACGTTGAGAAGTCGCGCAACCAACCGGACGTCGATCGTAGCCATCCGATCTCTACCAAAAGGGATTTTGAACTGCAAGGGCTCCAAGGTAGGACTCTGGATGCTAGCATAGAAGGCACGAACAGTGCTCACATTAGCACGAGCGCGAGCTTCAAAGATCGGTCCCCAGTGCGCAGCTTCAATGCGTTCGAACAACAGATATTCGCCGAACAATCGCCCATCTACGTCCGCCTCAAATAACACTCTACGATCAGTGTATTCACCATGAGGCATCTCTGATAGGATGGTTCGTCCAAGATGTGCATGGGGATCCAAATCCCGCTTTGTACGGCACTCCAGGACTGCAGCTGGACCTGCGGCGGCGCTTGAACTTGCGGCACCACCCCGCGGTCTTCTCAATCGAGCAGGGCGGCTCGGCCCAGCCTCGTCTGTTGCAGTTTTCCTCTTACCCATCAAAGACAGGATGGATGAGAGTGACAAAAGACCCAAAATAGCTTCCACGAAAGCCATGGAAAATGCCGAAAATGCGGAGAAATGGCTGCCCAATCTGACAAAAGGAAATCTAGACGTCGTAGAGGGATGCTTCAAGCTTCCCAAGGCTGTAGTTTCAGGGAAAAATAAGAACAAAAAGATGGAATGGAGCTGCTCACGATTTCAGCACTATTTGGGGGATTTTGGAGCTCCAAATGGGAAAATCATCAAGGAACGGGGCTGCCAACACCCAATAATCAATGGGTGGTGGTCGGTTTTGGCCAAGGAAGGGTTTAGGAGGGGTTTGGGTCGCCGGGGTTTGGAATGGAGCGCTGAAAATCAATTCTAGGGCATGCAAGGGGGATGTTTGTGAAGGAGAGGGGTGTTTTAGGGGTTTTCGTGGGATGGGAGGTAGCTAGGAGTGATGGGGGTGTATTTAAGTGGGTGCGCCCAAAGGGCAGCACCATCGGAGGTGGCCGGCCGGCGATGGCATCACCGGCCAACCTCCAGGTTGGCCAGCGGGACCCCATGGGTCTGGTCCCCCATGGTCCCAGGGCCCCAAAAAAGTTGGTCCCACCCCTTGGTTCATTATATTTTGGTCCCTATGAGCCCAAACATGTGTTCGGGGCTTCCCGGGTCCACATCACAATCTCGAATACCAAACTATATGATGCAGCATATGAATTTGGGGTAGAAGGATCCAGTACATCTTTCTAGCCCCTTAGTTGCTAAAGAAAGTGAAGTTAGAATGGCCTTATGGCCATTTTTCATGAAATTTTACTATTCACTGTAAAATTTGGTGAATGTACTAATTTGTGTTATTTTCACATTATTTTTGATGCCTAATATGAAATGGATAAGAAAGAACTGAAGGTTGAAGTGTTTAGAGAAGGAATTTTGAGAATTTTTGGCAAAACGAGGTTTTTAAGCCCTGACGATTGATTACTGAAGTCGTGGTCATTCCACGGCCCAAAGATTCACTTTTGCTGTTTAAAACCGCTCATAGGACGTCTCCACCCGACTTCCTACAGCTTAGAAGTGATTCGGGTCGCTTTACGCGACCCGAGATACGTTACAGACTCGATCTTGTGATCGATCCTTATAGACTTCGCCAATCGGCGAATCTGTGATCCTAGAAGTGTTTCTAGACCCTTCTCGCACCCACCTAAGTCAAAGGAAGCGACAGCGTACGTCGCAAGACTATAACCCAGGCCCAGTATACTCTCATTCATGCTCTGATACCAACTTGTAACACCCTGAAAATCGGGGGTCGTGTATAAACTCAACTCCCGAGTTCCAGACCGTCACTTATGCAACAAAAATGGTTATGATTCGATGTTGTCTGATTTAAAGCATTCACATGAGTAAAAGTATACCAAAACTGCAATTCATACTTCAGATCCAGTGATAAAAGCAAGCGGAAGACTAAACAAGATATATATCACTGTATGGAAAAACAAAGTAATCTCAACTGTCTCCAAAGTATGACTACATCTCTGAGTCTCATATACATGTACATAACAAAAGAATAATGTTCAAAAAGAAAGTCCCACTGATGTCCCCTCGATCCAGGTCACCTACGGGAAGCCGTCATGATACTGCATATACGAGAACTCATCCTGGTCCTCGTCATCATCTAGCTCCACCTCCTGGATCTCATCGTCACCTGCAACTACAACAGGGTCTGGTGGGTGTTGCAAACACCATCCCGTAACGTGGGAATGAGTGATCAACTCAGTGGAATCATAGAGCAAAGATTAGCATGTTCACAATTCAATCACGCGATAATAGTAAAGCAGTAAATCAGACAAGTCCTAATACTATTGTTAATGCAAGATGATATGACGTGATGTATGCCCTCACCGACGATCACCCTCATACGGCAACATCTTACGACCGCGGCATGCCACACTCCCTAGAGTGCTCCACATCTTCCAGGCACATGCAATGCTATGGTGATATGATTACCAAGTTGTTATTAGTCCATTCAAACAGCAGGATTGGGAAACTAAGGTACCTCCCTTGTATCAATCCCAACACGGATCCTGTCTAGGGTCGTCACTCCTAGTAATCTCATACGATGTACATTTCGTAGGTCACTGCAAGGGCTGCCAGGGCTGTTGCTCGCACTCGTTGCACCGCTCCCCCATCACCTTATCAATACAGGCCTACTGTACTCTACTGCACGGAAGGGTCGTCGCCTCCCGTGAACTCAGAATACGCTCGCGGTCACTACAAAGGGCTCGTCGCCTGATCAGTGTAGGCCGACAGCTAGAATATAGTGTCCCATACCACCATAATCTGCTCACGAGTCTAGGTGCTCACTGGTCACTACGGGGAGGTTTGTGGCCCCAGCGTAGGCCGACAGCTCGACCACGGTGTCCCATACCACCATGCCCGGCTCATGAGTCTTCGTGGATCAAGGTACCACGGTTAATAGGGTTTACAATGGTAAGTTCAGTACCCTAGGTTCAAGCAGTTATGATTCATACAAGGTGAACAAACATCGGCCAGTCGGGTTACTTGACGGGCTCGACTAGCGCGATCGCATCTCGAATTGAACGACATGAAGTGCGTAAAACACTTCGCGTGGCCTAACCACTGCCGCCAACTCTCAACACGAATCACATTCATCGACGCGTCGTTCGTGGCTATGACCAGTCAGCCACGAATTCGCTCGGTTACCGACTGCCTGGACTAAGTCAAGTCCCACACATCTATGGAATTACATTAACACTATAAGAAGGTATTGGAATTGAAATACATCATATGAGCATGTTAGCACATGTTATAGCATTCAACTGAAGCAAATCTTCAAGGCATACTTCCCATGCATATTCAACTTAAGCAAATCCTCAAGCACATATATTCCATGCATGTAATGAAATCATGCATTTTGTCAACATGTAGAAAATCATTTAGGTCAGCATAATAATTGAAAAATCAATCACAAACTATCAAATAACATCATTTAATACAATACATACTAATACAAGCATTTATACAAACACATACACTACACACTTAAGTCTACATATAGTATGTCGACCCAAAGTGTGCAACTAGGCGAATCTCTTCGCCAAACTAATTATGCACGCATTCCTAGCTTCCTAATGCGACAACAAACCATGTCAATCACATCAGCAAAATATGAATGTAAACAGTACTTCCTACAAATGACTAAAATGCCCTAAATCTCATATTCTTCGTTAGCTTACGAAACGGGAAACGGAAAGCATTTTGTACATGTCAAACGGCGATGCCGTCAAGAATCTACTATTAAACGACATTGAAAGCATTGGGAACCGTCAATCAAAGCGTCTAAAATCCTCACCTAGTGTCTTGTAGACTCGGGAATTGAAGCGGAGTGTATATGCTTCGTCTACGGCGAGTAAGGAGCCTAATACATAAGATCCATAAGCTACATCGCTATGGAAACAAGAAAAACTCAAATCACCAACTATTTAGGGTTTTCTTACTTACCTAGGATTGCGGTGGAATCGCCGGGAAAGCGGTAGAGGAGTGTCGCTTAAGCATGTGCAACACGTAGCACAAGTGGCGGGAAGAACTCTCCCACTCTCTCACAATCTCTCACTCTTTTTCTCTCTCCCAAGCTAGGGCTTCTCTCAAATTCGGATGGGAGAGAGGAGTGAGGGTTTCAACCCCTTTTATAGCCTAAAACATTCCCAAAATAGGCTTGGGAACAATGTTTACTTGGTGCCTAACCAAATCGGGGCCGTTTCGGTCCAAAAGGGCATTTCTGGAGGTCCCCAGGCCAAATGCGGTCGGACTTAAGCTCATGCATACTGGATCTAGCACACATCCAGTTTTCAGACCGGTTGGGTTCCCAGATCGCACGTGGCGGCCCAGTTTCAGTTTAACGGTCACCGCACCAAGATCAGGCCTATAAGTCTCGTGATATATAATAGATATTTTTCCTGATCCAAGGGTGTGATTTGGCTGTATTCTGACGGTCAGAATGCTTAATACTGATGCGTCAAATTTGTGTGCCAGATTTGAATTTGAAATTCCAACTATGTCCCTATTCACACTCTCTTCGGTCCGGGCTCAATGAAATAGCCTGTGATAATCGGTTTGACTTGATTTTTGGAATGAGTTTCAAGCCCAGCTAGACGGTCCTAACGGTCTAAGATAGGAGGTATCGGACTTTCGATGCGCGGTCTAGATCCAATACAAAGATTCAAAGTGGTCCAGAGAACAAACCGGCTTAGAGTTTGATCCGAGGCTTTAGAGCATTATAGCACCCTTAGTTCCACTCGCTTCGGGCCTTGTAGAACGTATTTAAAGTGATCAGGGACCATTTCCCAGCTATTCTAACGTTGCACTAGCTAACCTAGTCAAATTTTCCAAAGGAATGAATTCTACGCAAATTCGGGTCGAGTTGGTACTCGAGCCCAAGTATGGATTTTTCACTGGCGTTACACAAGCGCTCTCATCATCATTTTCAGCCACAATCCACGCCACTCCATCATTCACAGCCATACACACTCCCCTCTCTCTCCATTCTCGTTCGTTTGGAGCTCTTACACCCTCCATTTGAAGCTCAAATCGTGTAAGCCTCCAACCCAACCCATCTCTTCCTTTTCCTTTCTTCAAGACTCGTTGTTTGGGGCCTTTACAACCCCTGTTGGGTCTCAAACTCGTGGAGAAACAAAAATCCTAGCCCTTTCTCCCCCTTTCCTTCATTTTCCATGGCCTTTATAGAGGCTATTTTAGCCTTTTTCTCCCTTTCCACCATCCTCTCTCTCATGAGAAAGAGGAAGACCGCCGCTGATGAAGCTGGGCCTAGTCTCCCTTCACGTTTAAGGAATCCAAGAGGTGGCGCCGCTAGTTCAAGCACCGCCGCAAGTCCAAGTGCCGCTCATGAGTTTCAGACGAAGCGGGATCTTGATCCCTGATCTCCTGCTGGAAGGGCTTGGTTGGCAGAACAACCCCATGGAGTTTATGAGGGCCTTCGGGTCCTTTTTAAAGCTCAGGTGGAAGGGCGATTCTTCAGAGAATATCAGTTGCTCGAGCTCCTTGAACAAGCATAGTGGGGTCTGCTATTTGATGTCAGGCAACGCGCCAATGCAAGCACGGTCTGAGCTTTCTATGCCAACATTCACGAGACTACGCTGGAACCCTTGCAGTTCTAGGTCTTATGTGGAGTAGATTTTTGGGCCACAGTTGACGTTAGGTTGATATCTTACCATTTGAATGTGCCCCTTGGCGATGTGCATGCGAGCGCTAAGAATCTGAATAGCATGCGTGAAAGGGACCGCCGCACACATTCCCTTTGTGGCCGACTGGTTGAGTGGCAGCCGAATCAGAGTCTTCTTGCATCTCATATGACAGACGACTTCCGCTTTCTCCACCATATTTTCACATTCAACGTCTACCCCAGGTGGAGTAACCGTAGTGAGTGTACGCGCCTTATGGTGGACTTCTTGTATCAGGTGGGGCAGAGGGAAAACCTGTGTGCACCTTCGTTCATTTTGCGACAGATAGTTCAGGTTGTACGCTCGAGGAGGAGGATTGAGTCGCTCCCATACGGCCAACTCATATAAGGATTGCACGTGAGTTTGGTTTTAGCCTTGGTGGGGAGATGCCGGTGCCAGTTCATCATATCAATGAAGCTACCCTCAATCAAATGGAGATCGGGCCATGGCAATGCCAAGCTTGACTTGAGGAGAGCGAAGATGAGACTGACAGTGAAGAAGAAAAGAGTGAAGAAGAAGCTGGGGCCGAGATCCAAGAAGAGGAAGAGCCAGAGGCCTAGAGCACAGATGAGAGCTCCCCTCCTGCGGTACCAGGGCAGGCTTCTGGTCAGGCTCCTTGGGATGCTCGTATAGCTCACCTGGAGGAGGATCATGCTACCTTACGACAGGGCCAGGTTGCCTTGCGACAGGACATTACGGACCTGCGGGGCTTTGTGAAGAGCAAGTTCAAGAAGGTGACCAGCACCTTGAAATCTATCTTGTGTTGCCTGCAGGATAAGGGTGCCCCTCCTCCATCACTAGACTTGGATGAGTGATTAGATTTTAGATATTTGTAGGTCATATGTAGGTTGTTTATGTTTGCTGTGTGTGAGCCTGAGAAGGCTTAGTAGTTAGTTTATGTTGCAGTTGTAGCTTTAGCTAGCTTAGTTTCCCATGTGTTTCTTGTTATGATGCATGTACGGATATATCTCTTGTATTGTGAAAAATTTTGATTGAATGAAATGCATGGAGTTTCTTCGATTGTTATGTGAATGATTATGTGGTGTGTTTGTGCTATTGCTGAAACTGATGAGGTTGTGCCCTATTTTAAATATAGGGAATGCCACCTAAGGTTACTCGGAGCACGGCACGTCTTACGCTGGGTGAGCTGATGGATCGGGTTCCTCCCCAGAGTGATGATCATATGGACCCTACTGTGGGCCTGATTCGTGAGACTACACCTGAGTCTCAGCCTTCTGCAGGTCCTACAGTCGGACCACCACCTTTCACACCGCCAGTTATAGAGCAGTACCGTGCATCTTCCTCGACGCAGTATGTGCCTCAGTATGCTCCACCTCCTGATAGGTTTGAGCAGTTGATGATCATGATGCACTAGCAGCATCAGCAGCTTTTGACTACCATTGCGGGGCCTTAGCCCAAGGTGGGAGTGCGACTCCACATGTGTCACCTGTGCATCCAGCTGAGGATGCTGGGACTTCGACTCAGGATGAGGGTATGGCTCATCCTGCACCATCTGCTTACCCTACGGGGAATACTGCTGATACCCGAGGCCTACTTGAGCTATTCCAGCGCTTGCGGCCTCCTACTTTTACGGGTTCTCACAGACCCAAGGAGGCCGAGTATTAGCTCGACCGTGTCTCGAAGATATTGAGGATGCTGTAGTGCTCGGAGTCTGAGCAGGTTGAGTTGGCCACTTTCATATTTGAGAGAGAGGACAGCTTATGGTGGGATAGTATACTGATCACGGTTGCAGTTGGCTACATCTGGACTTGGGCAGCATTCGAGTTCCGATTCCATGAGAAATATTATCCACAGACTTACCGATATGAGAGGGAGAACGAGTTTCTGGCCTCAGGCAGGGAGGCATGTCAGTTACAGAGTATGAGCATCGATTTATAGAGTTGGGCAGATATGTCCCTACGATACTTGTTGACGAGTAGATGCGGATACGATGATTTTTTGAGGGCTTGCGACCTGACATTCGGTCGAAGATGTGTTGTGTCAGCATACCCTCTTATGCCGAGCTGATACACATGTCTATGCGGGCAGAGCAGGATGTAGATCGCTTAACATGTTCTCGTGGCCCTATGGTTACTAGGCCACGACCAGATACTCAGGGCAGGCCACTCCTTGGCAAGAGGCTTCGCATCGACTCTCCTCTTAGGGTTACAGCGCCAGTACTTTCGATGAGGCACCCAGGTGTGACCTGTACTTACTGTGGGAGATCGGGTCACACTGCAGAGAGATGCTTTGCTCGGATGAGAGATAGCGGGTTTTCACCACTGCAGAAGACCGACTGTCCTCGCCCACAGGAATTATCTGCTCCACTGTTACAATTAGCTCCTGCGCATCCTTCTTTCAAACCTCCCGCAGCTCAGTTCCGACTGCCTCAACGGCCCATGGTACCACGGCCGAACCGTCCACAGCAAGCACGGGTGCATGCATTGATAGTAGAGGCATCCGAGACAGAGACTGCCCAGCCCTTGGCCTTTGAGGTTACAGCCCACATTGGAGGTACTCATATATTCATGATGGTGGATACAGGATCCACAATTTCATTGATATCACATTCAGTAGTCAAGCGCCTTGGGCTACCGACTACTCGGATGGATGGGGTGCGAGTTCTTACAGCACACGGGACCTTTTCTGATGCCACTATGATGTGTGAGGGTTGTTTGCTGGATCTAGGGAGTAGGACGATGGCTATTGACCTTATCGTCGACCCCTCTCTATATTATCTCGACGTCATTCTTGGCATGGATTGGCTGACTGCAGGGAGGGCCGAGATTGACTGCGAGACTCGTATAGTGACAATCTACGAGCCGGAGGGCACGTCCTTTACATTTCTAGTGCAGGTTAATCTTCCCTTTCAAGTACTTAGCTACGCTTCTTTATTGAGGGATGTTGATGCCCCGACACTTGAGCGCACGCCAGTAGTCCATGATTATGAGGATCTGTTCAGGAAGATTCCTCAGTTGCCACCTCAGCGTGAGATTGATTTTACTATCGACCTGGTACCCGGTTCGACGCCCATCTCACTGCCGACGTATCGCATGGCCCCATGTGAGATGGAGGAGTTGAGGAAACAGATCAATGATCTATTGGAGGTTGGGTCTCCTTGGGGAGCACCGATGCTATTTGTGACGAAGAAGGATGGTTCACTGCGATTTTGTATTGATTATCGCAGGTTGAATCAGATTACGGTGAAGAATAGATACCCTTTGCCCAGGATTGATGACCTGTTTGATCAGCTGAGAGGAGCGCAGTACTTCTTGAAGATTGATCTACAGTCAGGGTATCACCAGCTGCGCGTCATGGATGAGGACGTGCAGAAGGTAACTTTCAGGACCAGCTTTGGCCACACGAGTTCCTCGTGATGTCGTTCGGTCTTACGAACGCCCCAGCCGTGTTCATGGATCTGATGAACAGAGTATTTCGGCCATTCCTCTATCGATTCATCATCGTGTTTATAGAAGACATTTTGGTATATTCCAAGAGTCGAGAGGAGCATGAGGAGCACTTGCGATTGGTCCTGGATACACTGAGACAGCACCAGTTGTTAGCACAGTATAAGAAGTGTGACTTCTGGAAGGAGGAAGTCAAGTTCCTGGGACATATGGTGTCCAAGGATGGGATGGCGGTGGACCTTGCTAAGGTAGCCGCGGTGTAGGACTAGAAGCAGCCTGGTTCGGTTACCGAGGTGAGGAGTTTTCTGGGTCTTGTTGGCTATTATCGACGATTCATTCGAGACTTCTCCAAGATAGCCAGACCCTTGACTCAGTTGACACAGAAGGATTTACAGTTCGCCTGGAATGAAAAGGCGGAGGCAGCTTTTCAGGAGGTGAAGGACAGGCTGACGTCCTCCCCTGTGCTAGTATTGCCAGAGCAAGGGGTTAAATACACGATATACACCGACACGTCTAGCGTTGGGCTGGGTTATGTCCTTATGTAGAAGGACAGGGTGATTTCGTATGCCTCGAGACAATTAAGGAAGCACGAGGAGAATTACCCTACACACGACCTATAGTTGGCAGCTGTCATTTTCGCATTGAAGCTCTGGAGACATTGCCTCTTCGGAGAGGAGTTCGAGCTCTTTTGCGACCACAAGAGCCTTAGATATATATTCACACAGCGAGACCTGAATATGAAGCAACGGGGATGGATGGAGACTTTGAAGGACTTTAAGTTCGAAGTTTCCTACCATCCTGGCAAGGCGAACCTTGTAGCTGACACGTTGAGCCCCAATAAGGCGATAGATTTTACGGCTCTGCTGATGGTAGCTGAGTGGGACATGGTTGAGTTTTTGCGAGACTTTGAGTAGAAACTCACTGTGGATGAGCCATTTGAATTTATCGCACATGTTCAGGTGCGACCTCTTATCGATGACAGAGTCATCGCGGTGCAGAGGGATGATGTGCGTCTGACTGAGCTTCGAGAGCAGGCCAGTGATGATGCAGACGCCGAGTGGCGAGTTGGAGGATGGGGGTTTACTTTATCGTGGCCGCCTATGCGTCTCATATATCCCTAACATTGAGACGAGAGATTCTCGAGGCTACGCACAGTTCCAGACTTGCGATGCATCCAGGCAATACAAAGAGGTATCGCGACGTGAAGAGGACCTATTGGTGGGATGGCATGAAGACCCACATTGCAGATTTCATGTCCCGTTGTCTCACTTGCCAACAGGTGAAGGCAAAGCATCGCTGACCTCCTGAACTCCTTCAGCCCATGCCTATAGCTGAGTGAAAGTGGGACTTAATTTCTATGGATTTCATTTCGGGACTGCCGAAGATGAGGAAGGGACATGATTCTATTTGGGTGATCGTCGACCATTTGATGAAGTCGGCGCACTTCCTACCGATCAGAGTTACGAACTCTGCAGACGAGTTGGCTAGACTATACATCAAGGAGATAGTGCGTCTACATGGAGTTCCCTTAGAGATCGTGTCGGACCGAGACACGTGTTTTACTTCTATTTTCTTGACTCGCATCCAGGAAGCTATGGGTGTGAAGTTGAAGTTCAGTACTGCATTCCACCCACAGACAGACGGACAGACAGAGCGGGTGAACCAGATTCTAGAGGACATGCTGTGGGCTTGCGTGTTGGATTTCAAAGACAGTTGGGATGATTGTCTTCCATATGCGGAGTTCGCGTACAACAATAGTTTCTAGGCGAGTGTCGGTATGGCACCTTATGAGGCCTTGTATGGGCATCCTTGTCAAGCACTGCATTGCTGGGCAGAGGTCGGTGAGCACAGATTGATTGGCCCAGAGATAGTGCAGGCGACCTTGGAAAAGATTAACATCATCAAACGCTGACTTCTTACAGCGCAGAGCAGATAGAAGAGTTATGCCGATACGAGACGGCGCCCGCTAGAGTTCGCAGTTGGGGATCACGTATTTTTTAGAGTTTCCCCTATGAAGGGAGTTCTTCGATTCGGGAAGAAGGGGAAACTAGCACCGTGATTTATTGGTCCATTCCAGATTCTTGACCGTTTGGGTGCAGTGGCATATCGTCTGGCTTTGCCCACGCCTCTTGCGAGCGTACACAACGTATTTCATATTTCTATGCTGAAGAAATACGTTCCTAATCCTTCCTATATCATCAGATAGGAGCAGGTGCAGTTAGGTGAGGATGTTACATACATACTGCGACCGACACGTATATTAGACAGGAAGGAGTAGGTATTGCGTAGCAAGGTCATCCCCCTTGTGAAGGTGTTGTGGACGCATCACACTGAAGAAGAGGCTACTTGGGAGACAGAAGCCGAAATCAGAAAGAACTACCCACAGCTTCTCGAGGAGTATGAAAAGGTATAAATTTCGAGGATGAAATTTATTGTTTAAGGGGGTAGATTGTAACGTCTTGAAAAAATTCGTACAAAGACCCGAGTACTAACTCGATCAGAAATCACTTAGGATTAATTCCTTTAGAAACTAAGCGTAAGTTAACTAGCGCTATATTAGATTAGCTATGAAATTAGTACTGTTCACTTTAAATACATTCTGCAAGACCAAAAACTTGTAGAATCAATGACGCTATAACGTCCTGAAACCTAGGATCACACTCTAAACCCGTTTACTCTCAGGAACCCATTGAAACTTTGTATTGAAACTAGACTGCGCATCGAAAGTCCGATATTTACAATCTTAGACCATTATGACCGCGTTGTTGGACTTGACAATCGCTTCAAAAATCAAGCCCAACTGATGTTCTAAGGCTATTTCGTTGAGCCTGGAGCAAGGAGTGTGAGAAAGAGTGAAATTCTTTGAAAATTAAATGTCATTTAAATAAATTTGGCATGTTTCGCTTGCGGGTTAAGTATAAGCATTCAGACCGTTGGAATCTGACCCAAATACACCCTCGGATCAGGGAATATTTTCCACTCAGGTCAGTATACTTGAAATCCTCGATCGAATCTTAGTGACCGCTGAACTGAAACTAGTCCATTACGTGCGATCTGCAAACCCTATCGAACTGAAAACTTAATGTGATTAAGATCCAACATCCATGAGCTTAAGTCCGACCGCATTTAGCCAGGGGACCTCCAGAAATGTTTGTATTAGTATGTATTGAGTAAATGTTGTTGTAGATTAGTTTTGAGATTAAATTCTCAATTAATATGATGATGTAAATGATTTCCTCCATGTTATTATTGAATTAATTTCCTTATATGTATGGAATACATGTGCTTGGTTGATTTGCTTACGTTGTATATTATAACATGTTGTTAACATGCTTGGATTGTTCGTATTTCATTTCTGTTACTCTCATATGATCATTGATGTAGATTACAAGTGCTTAGGGCTATGCTCTAGTCCAGGTAGTCGGTAATATATTCGAATTCGTGGTTGGCTGCTATTTGCCACGAAGGACGTGTCGATGAATGCAAGTCGTGCTTTGGGTTGGCGGCAGTGGTTAGGCTACACGAGGTGTTTTATGCACTTCATGTTATTCAGCTTGATGTGCGCTCGTACTAGTCGAGCTCGTCAAGCAACCCGACTAACCATTGTATGTTCACCTTGTATTGGTCATAACTGCTTGAATATAGGGTACTGAACTTACCAGTGAAAACCCTGATAACCATAGTACCTTGATCCATTAAGTCTCATGAGCCAGGCATGGTGGTATGGGACACCGTGGTCAAGCTGTCGTCCTACGCTGGGGCCACAAACCTCCCCGTAGTGACCACTAAGCACCTTAGAGTCGTGAGCCAATTTTGGTGGTATGGGACACTACATTCGAGCTGCCGGCCTACTCTGATTGGTGACGAGCCCTTTGTAGTGACCTCGAGCGTATTCTGAGTCTACGAGAGGCGACGACCCTTCCGTAGCAATAAGAGTACAACTAGGCCTGTATTGATAAGGTGATGGGGGAGCGGTGCAACGAGTGCAAGCAACAGCCCTAGCAGCCCTTGTAGCGACCTAGAAATATAAAATCATATGAGATTACTAGGAGTGACGACCCTAGACAGGATCTGTGTTGGGATTGATATAAGGGAAGTACCTTAGTTTTCCAATACTGTTGTATGAAAGGACTAATAACAACTCGATAATCATATCCACATCGCACTTCATGTGCCTGTAAGATGTGGATTACTGAGGGAAGAAAGCATGCCGCAAACGTAAGATGGTGTTGCATGAGGGAGTATGTCGATGAGGGCATCCATCATGTCATTGTATTCTTGCATTAACGACAGTATCTAGGAATGTCTGATTGTTTGCTTTATTATTATCGCGTGATTGATTTGATAACATGCTAATCTTTGCTCTATGATTCCACTGAGTTGATCACTCACTCCCACGTTACGGGATGGTGTTTACAACACCTACCAGACTCTGTCTTAGATGTAGGTTGTGAGGCGATTCAGGAGCTGAAGCCGGACTACTATGAGGACCAGGATGAGTTCTCGTATATACAGTTCTCTGACGGCTTCGCATAGGTGGTCTGGATCGGCGGGTTTTTGCTAGGTGGACTATCTTACGAAATTTTATTTTTGGTTTGATTTATGTATATGTGACTCAGAGATGTATTCATACTTTGAAGACAGTTCGAGATTGTTTTGTTTTTCATACAGTGATATGTATATTCTTCAGTCTTCCGCTTACGTTTTATCACTAGATCTGGAGTATGAATTGCAGTTTTGGTATAATCTCACTCATGTTAATGCACTAACTCAAACAACATTGAATCATTAGCATATTTCTTGCATAAGTGATGGTCTGGAACTCGGGAGTCGGATTTCTACACGACCCCCAATTTCAGGGTGTTACGGTATGACAAGCCCATAATGCATCGATCAATTGGATTAACCAATCCTTTCGATCAAGGTTAACCATTTTCTCCAAAATATATTTAATTTTCCTATTAGAAATCTCAGTTTACTCACTTGTTTGTGAGTGGCATGGAGTACTAACCTTGTAAAAGATGCCATATTTTTTTATTAATTTCGTGAATAGCCTATTAAAAAAATGTGAGCCTCCATCACTAATGATGGCTCAAGGCGTTCTGAACCAAGAAAGGATGTTCTCTTTTAAGAATTTAATGACCGTTTGATGGTCATTGTTTTATTACAGAATTGCTTCAACCCATTTAATGACATAGTCTATAGCAAGCAGAATATATAAATTTCTGAAAGATTGGGGGAATGGTCCCATAAAATCAATGCCCCAACAATCAATTGCTTCAATGATCAAAATGGGGTTCAAAGGCATCATGTTTCAACAAGATAATGCTTCTAATTTCTGACAATGCTCACAAGCTTTGTAAAACTCATAAGTGTCCTTGAATATAGTGGGCCAGTAAAAGCTACACTGCAGAAATTTGGCCATGGTCTTTTTGACAAAAAAGTGACCGTCATAGGCCTGAGAATGACAAAAGGAGATGACACTTTGGTATTTATTGTCTGGCACACATCTCCTCAAGATTTGGTCTGAGCAATATTTAAACAAATATGGATCATCCAAGAAGAATTTGCATACCTCGACGAAGAATTATTTTTTATCTTGTGCAGTCTAATATATTGGCGTGAAACTTATAACAAGATAATTAGTGTATCCGTAAACCAAGGTGAATGAGAGACTTTGAACAATTGTTCATTAGAGAACATGTCATTTATATATGTCATCTCAAGGGAATCAAAGAGATCAAGGTGGGAAAGATGGTCAGCCACTACGTTCTCTACTCTCTTTTTATCTTTTATTTCCAAATCAAATTCTTGGAGTAGGAGGATCCATCTTATCAGGAAAAGCTTAGCATCATTCTTAGAAAGAAGATACTTGAGCACTGCATGATCTATGTAAATGACGATCTTGGATCCGATTAAGTAGGACCTAAATTTGTCTAAAGTGAACACTACAGCTAAGAGTTCCTTTTCTGTAGTAGAGTAGTTCACTTGGGTAAGATTTAGAGTTCTACTTACGTAATGAATAACGTAACATAAGGCTTCTTTTCTTTTCTCTGGCCTAAAACTTCCCCAAGAGCATAGTCAGATATATCGCACATAAGTTCAAAAAAAATGCTCCAAATTGGTGGCTACATGATAGGTGCAGTGGTTAACATGCCCTTGAGCTTAGTAAAAGTTTCTTGGCATTGCTCAGTCCACTCGTATGGTGTATCCTTTTAAAGTAGATTACATAAAGGATGAGAGAGATGACTAAAATTCTTTATGAATCTCCTATATAAACCGGCATGTCCTAAGAAGGATCGCATGTCTCATATGTTCTTGGGTGGAGGTAACTTAGAGATAAGATCAATCTTATCCTTTGTCTACCTCAATTTTCTTGGACGAAATGATATGTTGAAAGATAATTCCCTTACGAACCATGAAATGTCACTTCTCCCAATTTAGTACCAAATTCCTTTCCTCATATCGCTTCAGCATATTTTTCAAATTATTCAAGCATTCACTAAAGGATGGACTAAAAATATAGAAATCATCCATGAAGACCTCTAAATATTACCCTACTATATTAGAAAAAATACTCAACATACATCGCTGAAAGGTGGCGGGGGCATTACACAGTCCAAATAGCATCTTTCGGTAAGTAAAGGTGCTAAAGGAACATATGAACATGGTCTTTTCTTAGTTTTCAAGGGCTATCTCGATCTGATTGTAGCCCGAATATCTATCAAAGAAACAGTAATAAGAATGACCAGCTAGCCTTTCCAAAATTTGATTAATAAAGGGTAAAGGAAAGTGGTCCTTCCTTGTGATAGTATTCAACTTCCTGTAGTCAATGCACATTCTCCAACCAGTAGTAACTCTAGTTGGCACGAGTTCGTTGTTGGCATTGGCTAGTATGGTAATTTTGAACTTCTTAGGAACCACCTTAGTTAGACTCACCCATTGACTATCGGATATAGGGTATATGATACCTACATTCAATAGGTTAAGAACCTTAGCCTTAACCACTTCCTTCATGTTCAGATTTAATCTGTGTTATGTTTGTCGGGAGGTCTTCGCATTATTCTCTAGATAAATGCGGTAAGTACAAATCAAAGGATTAATTCCCTCAAGATCCGCAATCGACCATCCAATGACTCCTTTGTGCTTAATGAGAGTAGAGATAAGCATACTCTCTTATTCTTGCTCAAGATGGAAAGAAATCACTACCAGGTATGTCTCATCTTGACTTAAATAGACATATTTCAAATCAGATGGTAAAAGTTTTAGGTCAAGCTTGGGTACCTTAAGACTACACGGTAGAGGCACTGATCAATTTAGGGTAATTCTTTGAATTGTGACGTCCACCCGTTAACTTCAAGTACCGACACATTATCAAGCATAGCATCCATCTCCCTAATCATATCATCATCTAAATCATGGGAGTGGGCCAAGCACATCTCTAGAGGGTCAAAAGGTCATTAGAGTTCTATCCTCCACGAAAGAACCAATCAAGTTAACATCGTGGGCATCATCATCATCCTCTATCTATTTCCCCATATTAAAAAAGATATTCAACTACAATGTCATATTTCTAAAAGACAAACTCATGACTCTATTCCTTCAATTAATGATTGCATTTGATGTAGTAAGGAATGAGCGACCAAGAATGACAGAAATTTGAGTGCTCATGTCCACGATGGGTTGAGCATTCAGGATGATAAAATTTATCGGGTAATAGAATTTGTCAACCTGGACCAACACATCCTCAATTATCCCTCTCAGTACACAAACTGAGCGATCAATAAATTGTAATGCGGTTCAAGTGGGTTTTAATTCACCTAAACCTAGCTGTTCATAGACCGAGTAAGGAATCAGATTTACGCTCGCTCCTAAGTCAAGAAGCGCGTGCTCAATTCGGTACTTCCCAATTATACAAGCAATGGTTGGGCTACCAGGATCTTTGTATTTCTTTGGCACATCTTGCTTTAGGATGACACTCACTTTTTCAATTAAAAAGAATCTCTTTTGATATTTTTCCATCTTTTGGTCGTACACAAGTCTTTCAGAAATTTGGCATATGAAGGTATTTGTTTTACGGCATCTAGTAAGGGAATACTGACCTTCACTTGTTTCATCACCTCTAGAATGTCCTGAGAGTTAGAGAGAGGTTTTGGTGTAAACTGAGAGGAGCTCATAGTGGCAGAGCTCCTCCCTTCACCACACACTCTCTCTCTCTCTCTCTCTCTCTCTCTCTCTCTCTCTCTCTCTCTCTCTCTCTCTCTCTCTCTCTCTCTCCCCCCCCCCCCCCCCTTGTATGATGGCCCACCTATGATGTATGTATTTTCATCCATGTCATCCACTAAGTCGGACACACCCACTGTCCAATCGAGGCCCACCTTACTATCCACCTGCTGCCCATTTTGGGCAAACCCTGCTGCAGGGAAAACACAAATATTAGCTTTATTCAAAGCAAGTGGGCCACACATGTGGACCCCACCCATAATTCATGCATTTCATCCAATCCATCCACCGTCCAGCCTGTTGGATGGTTGGGCCTACTGAATGCACGGACCATCCACACAATCTGGACGATGGGGCCTGCTGGATGCCATATGGACAATAGACCCACCTTGAATATATGTGTTATATATACCGATGCCGTCCGTTCTTTTTCTAGACGGTGGGACCCACCCACACGTACTACACATGTGGGGGGACCCTACCTTGATTTATGTATTCCTTAGCCACACCGTCCATCTCTGGACGGTGTTGTGAGGTCAGTCGTGATGTATGGGTCTTATCCACACCATTCATAGGCGAGGACGGGTGGGGCCCACCTTCATGTATATATTCTATATCCAACCGTCCATCTGCATGGACATCAACAAGTTTTATGGGTTT
Source organism: Magnolia kwangsiensis (assembly GCA_037074715.1). Lineage (NCBI taxonomy): Eukaryota > Viridiplantae > Streptophyta > Magnoliopsida > Magnoliales > Magnoliaceae > Magnolia > Magnolia kwangsiensis. The sequence goes on along the minus strand of CM073573.1, from coordinate 106,930,271 downwards.
GATCAGAGGTATGTGTTATATCCAAACCATCCATCTACATGGACTTCAGCAAGTTATATGGGCCTAATCAGGAGGTATGTGTTATATCCAAACCGTCCATCTACGTGGACATTGGCAAGTTCTATGGGTCCCACCAACTATATGACATCAGTAAACTCTGTGGGTCCCACCAGCTATCTAGATGCTTTGTTGATGTCAACTAGTTGTGTGGGTCTGATCATGAGGTATGTATATCCACACCGTCCAAATTGCTAGACGATGGGACCCACCGTTGATGTGTTTATTTTATATTCAAACCATCCCTTGATGGCACGTGTGGCCCACTGGACGTGGGACCATTGTGGTTCATGTGATTCATCCACACCGTCCACTGCTTAGGATGGTGGGAATCCGGTAAGGCCCGTATCCTAAACCATACCGTTCTGTATACTCATACGGTCCTTCCGGTCGAATTCCAGCAACCCGCAACCTGTAAATAACATTTACGCACGATCCTAAGCCAAGTCCTGCATATCTGAGTCAACTCAACTCAAGACTTGTACCAGTGCGACTGCACCATCACCGCAGTTCTGATGTCACGTCTCGTGCACCAAGGCGATACCCTGGCTAGGAGATGTGGTCCCACATTCAGTTCGAGGAAAATGCCGCATGTTGCAAACCCCAAGAAAAACATGTCCCATCAAATATCAAGTACACACCCCATTACTCCTATCACTCACACCCATCCCCAAGTACAACTACCCTCCTAAAATTCAACTCTCCCCATCACCCATCACTCTCTGTAAGACCCGTATCCTGATCCATACTGTTCCGTCAACTCCTGCAATCCTTCCTTTCGAATTCAGGCAACCTGCGACCAATAATTAACATTTTTATACGACCGTAACTCGTATCCTATACATTTGAGTCAGCTTAATTCGAGACTTGTATCATTGCGACCGCACAGTCGTCGCGGTTCCAATGCCGTGACTCATGTACCGATTCGATACGCTGACTAAGAGATGTGAGCTAGCGTTTATTTCAAGAAAATGCCACGCATTTTCAATCCTAAGAGAATCTCTACAACATGTCCCATCAATCCCATCAATCACCTCTCATGTCAAGTACAAAGCATCCATGCTTTCTTTCTCCACAAGTCAAGCAAACCCAAAGTCAACCGATCCATCACCTCACCCATCACTCACCTCACCCATCACTCACCTCACATCCATCACTCTTACAACCACCCCTTTTCTCTCTCTTTCTCTTCACAAATTCCAAGCCACACCAAGCAACAAGAGAGCTCACGTCCAAGCCCTTTTCAAGGGAGAAAAGACTTTGTGTGGCCCACCTTCCCATCCCAAATCTCTCATCCTAACCATCCATTCTTCATCTTCCACCATCAAAGTGAGGCGTAAGGATATAGGAAATCCAAAGGACCGAGAAGATCAATAGGTGGATGCTTCTATAAGCTAGATTTTTATGTTTTTATGATGGCCCAAGTGAGGCTTACCGATCGATGGTATGGATCTCACTTTGGACCATAAGATGTGGCCGATGGCCCACCTTGATTATCACTTGATGTATGATTGAATACAAGGAGGGCCCATAGTATCGAGGTCCCTCCATCACACGTGTGTCCCACCTTTCTCTCTCTCTCTTTCTTTCTCTTTCAATTTTTTTTAAAGTGTGATAATGTGGCCGTGTGGTCCATCCAAATGAACCCCACCTTGCTGTATGTTTTATCCACACCCTCCATGCATATGGTGGCCCACCCGGATAGCATGTCTGAAGGTGGGGCCCACCTTAGTATATATGTTGTATACAAAACCGTCCAGCGTCCAGGGACGCTAGACGTCAATGAAGGGTGAGCCGACAGTGGGTGTACTAACGGCAGGAGTGAAAAAAAAAAAAGAAAAAGAAAAGGGACTTTTTGGGAAGGGCTCTTTATACAGGCCTTGTCTTGATGTATGTTTTTAATCCAACCCGTTCATCCTCTTTCCTACATCATTTTAGGCGTTGAGCCAAAATATGGGGCTGATCCAATCTTCTGGCGGGCCATACTTCAGGAAACAGTAATTTTCACCGTTGAAATCTTCCCTGATTTCTCTATGCACCAAAAGAATACCCAATATTGGACTCATTGGATTTCTTACGAGTTGTGGAATCCAATGGCTGGATTGGATTGACTTGAAGTGGGCCCTACATAGAAAAATTTGTGAAAAAACTGCTTTTTCAAAAAAAAAATTATAAGGCAGCAAACGCTGCTGCTGCCAGAGAGGCGCAAGCAGCACCTGCGCCAGGACAGGCGGGCGTACGAGCAGGGACCCATGGCTCCAGCCGTGGGCCCCACTATGATGTTCATTGGTCATCCAACCGGCTCATAAGGTGGGCCACGTCTTGAAGTGGGCCCCCTCAAATTTTCAACCCCATCTGAAGCTTATGTGGCCCACATCATAGGAAACAATGGTGATTGTGGGGCTACCATTGAAACCCATTTTGGGTTCACAGAAGTTTTGGATCATTGCGAAATTTGTTTTTCCTCTTCATCTGGTTCCTTGTGACCTTATCAACAGATAGGATGTCAGATAAACATTACAGTGGGACCCATGTGGGACCCACCTTCTATTTGGACATGGATTGGGTGGACTACCACACCAGCTATATAGCTGTGTTGCGGCGTCAGAGGCTCTATGGGTGCCACTACTGCTGATGACGTCAGCATGTGCAGTGGCCCACCACAAGGCAGCGTTGGATTTGCACCATCCATACTTGTGAAGCCCACGTGGTTTATGTCCCACACCGTTATGTATATGTTTTGTACCCACATCATCCATCCAGCTAATGGGTGTGGGACCACATGATATACGTGTTTTAATCTAAACCATCCACCTTGAGATGGTGTTGCACCATGACGTATGTACCTTGCATCCTTACTGTCCACCTATTTTACATTCACATTGTTCATCTGTTTTACATCTCAACTGCCCATCTGTTCGACCAACAACTCAGTTAGGTGGGTCTGATCATGGAATATGTGTTTTATCCAACCATTCATCTATTTGGCACCCAAATGCTGCAAGTGTTTTACCCACACGTGTGGGTCCCACCTTGATGTGTTGCATATATCCACACCGTCCAAGTGTATGGGATGGTGGGCCCTGATGTATGTGGCCTGCCATGGTGTATGTATTATATCCACGCCATCCTTTATAAGTCACACCGTGCATCTGTTTTATATCCATGCCATCCATCTATTTTATATTCACGTCGTCCATCTTACATAAGGCCCATGGGATCAGGCCCATTTAACATATATAGGGCCCATGGGTTAAGGCCCATTGTGATATATTAGGGCCCATGGATTGAGGCCCATCTTGATTTAATTGTGGCCGTTCATTGAGGTCCACCTTGGTATGTGTATGGGGCCCATGTTGATTTAATTGTGGCCACTCATTGAGGCCCACCTTGACAATTATAGGGCCCGATTAGTGTGGCCCATTTAATATATGTAAGGCCATATGATTAGGCCCACCTTGATATGAATGTAGGCCCACCTTAGATATGTTATGGCCCGTTGTAGAGGCCCACCTTGGATATTTTTATGGCCCGTTGTAGAGGCCCACCTTGGATATGTTTATGGCCCATTGTTGAGGCCCACCTTTGATATGTTTATGGCCTAATTGGTGTGGCCCATATGATATATACAAGGCCCGCATTTGACATATTTTGGGCCCATAGGTTGAGGCCTATTGCGATGTATTAGGGCCTATGGGTTGAGGCCCATTATGATGTATTCAAGGCCCACAATTGAGGCCAACCTTGGTATGTGTATGAGGCCCATCTTGCTTTATTTTAGACTGTTGTTGAGGCCCACCTTGATATATATATGAGGCCCATGTGATACGGCCCATTCGATGTATTGGGGGCCCATGGGTCGAGGACCAATGGAATGTACAAAGCCCCATTGCAATGTGTGATTCCACTATAGTTGTGTAATGATATTTATGGCGGGCCATGCCTTGGGAGCAATGTTGGTTTGACGTCCACATTATAAGAATAATGTTGGTTAAATGTCCGCATTATAACTCTCCCTAGGGCCCATTGATAGGCCCATACTTATTGTGTGTAGGCCGTCTAGGCCCATCTGTGTTTAAGAATAGTTCATTACTTTATAACATGCCTAGTATAACTCCATGAATCATGACCATATGCATCATATGTATGCTTGATATGAGTAGTGACTGATCATAGCATATGCCATTGGGCAGACCATTTGCGGGACTCGTTATGAGACAGAGTGCCCCACATCATCGCGCTGTACGCGCTGGATTACTGCATGATTTGACGGTGTGATTCATGCAACTCGCATTTGTGTATCATGATCATTGCATGCCCTAGCGACATCAGGGTTATGACCTCCACAGGCACATCGTGGATGGCCAGATGAGACACCGAAAATATTTGGTTCTAGCACTATGGGGCACTTAGGATGTCCTTGGGTGAAAATCCCAGAACCTTCGAGGCCAGGAGTAGCCCCAACATTTAGACCGAGTGGAACATGAGCGCCCGAGTGCCGAATACCAGTAGGTCGCGTCTCCCACTGTGTCGTGGTAGGTTGGGAGGGGGTGTAGCCTTATCTGCCCGAGTGAGGGGGCTATAAGCTAGGCTGAGTTTGACCAGCTCGCAAATGAGTCCGCTATCGATGAGCCAGGTAGGTATTGGCAGACTACTGGTCAGGCGGATAGTGTGGTCTATTCCACTTACTTGGCTGTGCAGCTAGGGAGGAGGCAGTCAAAGTAACGTGTATTAGACCCCGGTGATTTTCCCAGAGAGTAACCGTACTGATATGTGAACTTATTGAGAAGGAATTTCATATCCATTCATTTATTCATTCACTATCCACTTGGGCTGGCGGTGCGTAACTATTTGTTACATGTACCTTCGCATGGTCAGGATTTCAGTTGGGCGCGCGACTAACCTGAGATCAGGAGTTTACCACATCGTGTCTGACTATCCAAATTTAGGTATGGGACTGGTTTGGATAGAAGTCCCTTGTGATGGACCCCGTAGCCTATGATACTTCATACTATCATCCCGACTTCACATTCCAGCATAGTCATTCCATTCGCACCTCATAATATATTGCATCTGCCGTACTTAGTATTTTGGGCTATAATGTTTTGCACTTATATGGCCTAGATGAGATTGATGGTATTTATGGCTCGTCTAGATTTGCTTATTGCATTGCATCCACAACATCTGTTATTGTCTTATAAAGTTTTGCATTGCATGGCCTTGGTATGGCCGATAGCATTTATGCCTTGCATCACATAGTTTTGGTACAGCTGATTGTATTCATGGACTTACCGCATATTTTCACATTACTCTGATATCGTATGATTCATGATCTTGTCAGTATTTTCGCTTATCTCGATGATATATAATTTATGAGCTTTATTGTATACCTGACACTTATCTTACACACACTTACACCACCCTCTAAGCTTTTGTAAGCTTATGCATGATAGATGCGTGCAGGTGGCGTTAGGTTACAGCAGCGTTGAGCTTGGAGCGTGCAGCAGTTTTCAGGAGCTCTGATTTTGATATACGTATTGTCCTTTCAGCATTGTATTCAAGTGATTATATTAGTGGATATGTGATGATGATGTTGCCTTTATGATTTGGGTAAACTTGTGGTTATGCTTATTACAAGACAAATGTACGTTGGAAATCCTCCTTGTAGGATCTCAGGATCAAAATCTGGTGTATGCTGTGCTGGGACCCGAGAATGGGGTACTAAGGAGGCTATCGGCACCGGATTCGGCGATCGGGATTCCTATGAATCCGATTTCTGAGTTTGGGGCGTGACACTCTCTCACCCATCTCTCTCTCTCTCTCTCTCTCTCTCTCTCTCTCTACATCACATCTCCCATCTCTCTCATCTCTCTTACCTCTCATTTCTCCTAAGCAACTCATATCCCAACCTCCATGAGAAAGAGTTTGGTGTGATCCACCTTCCTATCTCCCATGCCCACCATCCAAAGCCCATCTCAACCGTTAAAAACGTCCCCTTGGAGCTCTAGAGGCTATAGACGAAAGAAGGAAGAGGAGATCTTGAGGTGAGTGCTTCTCTCTCTCTCCCCCTCTCTTTTTCATTTGTTTTATGTGTGAAGACATGATTGTGTGGCCCACTTAATGAGTTGTGAGATGTCCAAACCATTCATCAAATGGACCTCACTTTGATGTGTGCATTACCCACATCATCTAACCATTTGGGTGGCCCATCTGAACAGCATGTCCATAGGTGGGGCCCACCTTAAATGTATGTTTTAAGTAACCGTCCAGCGTCTAGGGACGCTAGACGTTGCAACTGTGAAGTGTGTGCTGACAGTGGGTGTACTAACGTCCAAAAAAAGGAGGGGTTTGGTTGGGCTGCTCATGCAGGCCTCACCTTGATATATGTTTGCAATCCAAGCCATCCATTCTATTCCCCAACTCATTTTAGGCATTGATCCTAAAAATGGAGCCAATCTGACTTTCTGGCGGGCCATAGCATGGAAAATGGTGATTTTCGCCGTTAAAATACACTTTGATGTTTCTATACCCCAAAATATATGGGCTTGTTTAGCTTGTCTTGAGCCTTAGCGACTAATGGTTGAGTCGGATTCCCCTAATGCGGGCCCAACACATGAAAAACCTCAAAAAAACACATTTTTAATAAAATAAAATAAAATAAAAATATAAGGGCAGCAGCAGCAAGCGCTGCTGCTGGCAGACCTCAGGATGCGTAGGCGTCCTGCGCTAGACATGAACGGGCAGGGACGTGGGTCCCTACTATGGGCCCCACCGTGATGTGTGTCGTGCATCAACACCATGCATTTGGGTGGGTCCCTTAGGGCAGTGGGCAACCCCAAAAATCAGCCATATACGTGACTCAGGCAGCCCACATCATAGGAAACAGCGGGATTGAACGTCAGCCATTGAAACCCTATTTGGGTGTTACAGAAGTTTTGGATTAATATGAAATTTGTTTCTCCTTTTCATTCAAGCCCGTGTGATCCTATTAACGGGTTGGATTGCAAATAGAAATTGCGGTGAGCCCCATGTGGAACCCACCATGAATTATGTGTTTTATTCACACCATCCACAACTGTGGACGGTGGAGCCTACATTGATATATGTTTTTTATTTAGCTGTGGACGGTGGAACCCCATCTTGGCCTATGTGTTTTATCTGCACCGTCCACCCATGGACGGTTGGACCCACCCCTGTGCATGTGTTTCACTCACACTGTCCCCTGTTTGGATGGGATCATCACTTGGACGCTAACACTCCCTCCCACACACACACATATATATATTTGATATATATTATTATATAATATAATATTTTACATTAAAATAATATATGTGCTATGGTGGGTCACTCGCACGTGGGACCTACCTTTAGTGCCTGCAAGAGATGCCTGCATTATCCAGATCCATCTGGACGATGCCATGAAGGACTGGTAGATGTACATGGATGGTGGGCCACTGTAGCGTTGGTATTAAATCCACACCGTCCAGTGGGATACCACCAGCCGTTCATCTGGGACCCACAACTAATGTACGTAACTCGTCCAAAACGTCCATCCTTTTGGCAAGCTCGTTTTAAAGTATGAGCTAAAGAATGGAGTTGATCTACATTTTAAATGGGTCACATTCTTAGAATCGGTGTACAGAAATTTCCACTGTTGGACCTTTCCCATTACCTCAGTTATATTGATGGTCATGTGCTCTCCATACTGTGGCAACCACAAGAAGAAATGAGGGCGGCCATGGGTTGCTAGGCATCACCATGATGCATGGGTTTCATCCTCGTTGTTCATATGAGGGTCCCGTTTGGGACCACCATGACCTATAGGCTTTCACCAATACTGTCCATCTATTTCTCAGAATCTGGTGGGCCACAATTTGTGTTTAGCTGCACTAAGGAAATGAGGTAGATCTAAATTTCAATTGGATTCTACCACAAGGGATAGCGTTGATGATTAAACGGCCATTGATGGAAAGTCTTCAAAACTCACTGTAATCGTGTCATTTGACCACGTCGTGGGGCCCATTGTAGGCCCTGTCTTGATGTATAATTAGTATATACACTCAATCCGTATGTGGGCCCTATTGAGATGCATGTGCCACACTGGGATTCATGTGCTTAAACCATGTTGCTTGTCCATTTTTAAGGCCCAACGGTCTAAAATCTTACACCATTCAGGGGTCCATCGGCCCTGGACACATTCAAACCTGCTAGGCCTTAGGGACATGATACCATCTGAGAGGCTCACCTTTATGTATTTTGTGGCCCATCCGTCAGGCCTACTTTAATATACTTGTGGCCCACCGCGTGGACACCACCATGATGTATTTATTTCATCCACACCATCCAGATTATGCTGGACAGTGTTGGACAATGTTTGGACGGTGTTATCTAATGTTTGGATAGTGCTAATTTACATAGACAATGTTTAGACGGTGTCGTGGGCTTCACCGTGATGTATTTGTTATCCACGTCATCCGTCATATGCAATGCGGCCCAGCTTGATATATGTATTCTATGTTTACACCGTCCATCGTTGGACGGTGCCATGTGGGGCCTACCATTGATGCATGTATTGTATCTCCATCGTTCGCCCCTTGGACGTGTGGCCTACCTTGAGGTACGTGTTGTATCCAAACCATCTAGCCATCTGGGTCACCCAGACCATCCAAATCATGGGGCCTACCTTGATGTATATGTGGCTCATTTGATGATGCCCAACGAAATGTAATTAGGGCCTAGGCATGAGACCCATTGAGATGTATTTGCAGCCCATATATGAGGCCAAATGTGATGTAAATATGGCCCATTAGTGTGGCCCATTGATGCGGCCCGCTTGTTGTATATTAGGCCCATTACTGTGGCCCATTATGCGGCCTGCTTATTGCATATTAGGCCCATTGGTGTGGCCCATTAATGCGGCCCACTTGTTGTTATGAAGCCCATTGGTGTAGACCATTGATGCGATTCACTTGATGTATATGAGGCCCATTGGTGCGACCCATTGTGATATGTATTAGGCCCGTGTGAGTGGCCCATTGTGATGCATATTAGGCACATTGTGATGTATTCGAGGCCCATGGTTGAGGCCCAATGCAATGTATGTATGGCCCGTTACGTTGTGTATGAATCCCCTATATGGGCTACTCCTTGGGAGCAATGTTGGTTAAATATCCACATTGATGGCCAATGATGGTTGAAAGTCCTCATTGTGACTTCTCTTAGGCCCTTGGTTAGGCCAATTACCGATTAGTGATCGAGGCTGATTATCATGACTGATTGCTGATTCCAATTATCAAGACCAATTATCGTGGCCGATTGTTGTGGTCGATTGCTGATTTTGATCATCGAGGCCGATTGTCAATTTTGATTGTCATGGCTGATTGCTGATTCTGATTGTTGAGGCCCGATGTAATGTATATACATCCTGTATTTGAGGCCCGTTGTGATGAGTATTCAGCCCGAGTTTAAGGCCCAATGTAATGTATATGGGGCCTATGTGATGAGGCCCATTGTGATGTATTTGAGGGCTAAACGATGAAGCCCATTGTGATGTATGTTAGGCCCATGTGAAAGGCCCATCGTGATGTGTATTAAGCTCTTGAGTGAGGCCCATGGTGTTGCATATTTAGCCCTTGTGTGAGGCCATGGGTCCACTGTATGTTAGGCTCTATATGGGCCATTCTTTAGGAGCAATGCTAGTTGAATGTCCACATTGTCGAGGTTAATTGTTGATGATGGTGATTGATACCGATTATGAGTATGTGACAGCATAGCATCATGATACATGCCCATACGCATCATCTACATGTTTGTTATGAGATATGATTGACCATTTCATAAGTCATAGTGTCAGTTGTTATGAGATTCCTTGATAGGCGGAGATTATCTCACGGTATGTGCAGGATTGATTGTAACACCCCAAATTTTGGCCAACCTGGGATTAGACGTCCTTAGGCAATGGGTCAACTAAAATACCTAGAAAATCGCTCAGAACCCAATTCCATAGCTAAAGAAATCACTTAGGATTAATTCCTTTAGAAACTAAGCATAAGTTAGCTAGCGCTACGCTAGAGTAGCTGGGAAATAGTCCCTGATCACTTTAAATATGTTCTACAAGACCCAAAACTTGTAGAATCCATGGTGCTATAATACTCTAAAACCTCGGATCAAACTCTAAGCCGGTTTGTTCTCTGGACCTCTTTGAAACTTTATATTGGATCTAGACCGCGTGTCAAATGTCCGATACCTACAATCTTAGACCGTTATAACCGCCTAGATGAACTTGACAATCATTTTAAAAATCAAGTCCAACTGATAATCACAGGCTATTTCATTGAGTCCAGACTGAAGAGAGTAAGAATAGGGACAGATTTGGAATTTGAAATTTAAATCTGGCACACAACTTGACGTGTCAGTATTAAGCGTTCTGACCATCAGAATTCAGCCAAATTACACCCTCGGATCAGGAAAAATTTCTATTTCATATCATGAGACTTGTAGACCTGATCTACGTGCGGTGACCGCTGAATTGAAACTGGACCGCAACGTGGGATCTGCGAACCCTGCCGGACTGAAAACTTGATGTATGCTAGATCCTGTATGCATGAGCTTAAGTCCGATCGCGTTCGGCCAGGGGACCACCAGAAATGTCCTTTTAGACCGAAACAGCCCCGAATTGGATATACCTCAAGTATACTTTGTTCCTAAGCCTATTTTGGGCACATTTTGGCTTATAAAAGGGGTTGAAATCCTCATTCCTCTCTCCCATCCGAATTTGAGAAAAACCGTAGATTGGGAGAGAGAAAAGGTGAGAGTTTGTGAGAGAGAGTGGGAGAGAATTCCTTGCCGCTTGTGCTACCTGTTGCAAGTGCCTAAGCAACATACTTCAATCACTTTGCCGATGATTTCTCCATCCTTCTAGGTAAGAAAATATCATAGATAGTTGCTGATTTAGTATTCCTCCATTTCCATAGCATGTTAGCTGATAGATCTTGTAAATCAGGTTGTCTATTCGCCGTAGACGAAGCGTATACGCTCCGTTCGAATTCCCACACCTATAAGAGAAAAGGTGCGGATATTAGATGCTTTGATTGACTGTTTTCAACGCTTTCAATGTCGTTTAATAGTAGATTATCGACGGCAACGCCGTTTGACATGTACAACATGCTGTCCGTTTCCTATTTTATAAATAGACGAAGAATATGAGATTTAGGGCATTTTAGTCATTTATAGAAAATATTGTTTTCATCCATAATTTGCTAATGTGATTGACATGGCTTCTTGTCGCATTAGGATGTTAGGAATGCGTGCATAATTAGTTTGGCGAAGAGATTTTTCTAAATGCGCACTTTGAGTCGACATACTATATGTAGGCTTAAGTGTGTAGTTTAAGTGTTTGTATAAATGCTTGTATTAGTATGTATCGAATTAAATGGTGTTATGAATTAGTTTGAGATTGAATTCTCAATTAATATGCTGATGTAAATGATTTCCTACATGTTAGCTTTATGCATGATTTCATTATATGTATGAAATGCTTGTGTTGGATGATTTACTTAAGTTGTATGTTATAACATGTGTTAACATGCTCACATGGTTGTATTTCATTTCCATTACTCTTACACGATCGCTGATGTGGATTCATGATTGTTTGGGACTATATCTAGTCCAGGCAGTCGGTAACTGAGTAAATTTGTGGTTGGCTTATCTTTGCCAGGAACGACGAGTCGATGAACGCGAGCCGTGTTTTGGAGTTGGCGGCAGTGGTTAGGCCACACGAGGTGTTTTACGCACTTCATGTCGTTTCACTTGAGATGCGATCGTGCTAATCGAGCCCGTCAAGTAACCCGACTAGCCATTGTATGTTCACCTTGTATGAGTCATAAAAGCTTGAACCTAGGGTAGTGAACTTACCATTGTAAACCCTGTCAACCATGGTACCTTGATCCACAAAGACTCATGAGCCGGGCATGGTGGTATGGGACACCGTGGTCGAGCTGTCGGCCTACGCTGGGGCCACAAACCTCCCCATAGTGACCAGTGAGCACCCAGACTCGTGACCAGATTATGGTGGTATGGGACACTATATTCTTGCTGTCGGCCTACACTGATAAGGTAATGGGGGAGCGGTGCAACGAGTGCGAACAACAGCCCTGGCAGCCCTTTGTAGTGACCGCGAGCGTATTCTGAGTCTATGGGAGGCGACGACCCTTCCGTAGCAGTGAGAGTACAGTAGGCCTGTATTGATAAGGTGATGGGGGAGCGGTGCAACAAGTGCGAACAACAGCCCTGGCAGCCCTTGCAGCGACCTACAAAATATACATCGTATGAGATTACTAGGAGTGATGACCCTAGACAAGATCTGTGTTGGGATTGATACAAGGAAAGTACCTTAGTTTCTCAATCCTACTGTTTGAATGGACTAATAATAACTCGGCAATCATATCACCATTACATTGCATGTGCCTGGAAGATGTGGAGCACTGAGCGGGATGCAAGCATGCCGCGGGCGTAAGATGGTGCCGTATGAGGGAGAACGTCGGTGAGGGCATCCATCATGTCATGTCATATCGCATTAACAACAGTATTAGGATTGTTTGATTTACTGCTTTACTATTATTGCATGATTGATTTGATAACATGCTAATCCCACTGAGTTGATCACTCACTCCCACGTTACGAGATGGTGTTTCCGGACACCCACCAGTCCCTATTGTGATTGCAGATGATGGCGCGGCCTGCGAGGCGAAGCTGAACTTGATGATGACGAGGAGGATCTCTCCTTTATGCGTGTTCTGATTGGTGGGATTACAGGGAGGTTGATTAGATGCCTTGACACTTGTCATTTTATATTTTTAGCGCACTCATGTATATTTGTTTTGTCTACTTTTGGAGTATACATGTATGTATATAACCTGGTAACATGTTCACACTTTGGAGACATACAACAGTTTATATATGTTATACATACTATCACAGTCTTCTGCTTGCTAATTTAACGGTCTCTAGAGTATGATATGATGTTTTGGATTAATCTCACTCATGTTTAATGCATTAACACAGACAACATTCAATCATACATATCTATGTTGCATAAATAACATTTTAGAACTCGGGAGTTGGGTTTTTACTCAACCCCCCGATTTTCGGGATGTTACATTGATGCATGACTAGATTGTATGACTCATGCATCTTACATTGTGTGTTGTGATTACTGTACGCCCTAGCAACATCAGGGTCGTAGCCTCCACAGGCATATCGTGGATGGCCAGATGGGACACCGAAAATGTTTGGTTTTAGCATACAGGCACTATAGATGTCCCTAGGTGAAAATCTTTAAACCTCTGTGGCCAGGAGACACCTCAACGTCGAGACCGAGTGGATATATATGAGCACATGATGGCCGTATACTAGTAGGCAGCTTCTCCCACTGTGTTATGGTCAGTTGGGAGGGGGTATGGCCTTACCCGCCTGAGTGAAGGGGCAATGTCTAGGTTGAGTTTTAGCAGCTTGAGGAATGGGTCATCTATCCATAAGTTGGGACCGATATTGGCAGACGGATAGTGAGGTTTCTTCCACTTACCCAGTTGTGTGCTCGAATAGGGACGGTAAGATAACATAGAGTGTAATAAACCTCAATAATGATCCCAAAGAGAAATCGTACTGATATGTGGACTTATCAAGTAGGAGTTGCATATTCATTCATTCATTCATTCACTTTCCAGTCAGGTTAGTGGTGCGCAACTAATTGTTGTGTACCTTCATAATGGCAAGGATTTTGATTGGGCGCACGACTAATTTGAGATCAGGAGTCTACTACATTGAGTTTGGCTATCCAAATTTAGGTATGGGACTGGTTTGAATAAAAGTCATTTGTGATGAACCCTATGTGCTATCATCTCGACTTCACTCAAGCTTGGTCATTTCATTCGTACCACATATGACATTGTATCATCAGCATCTGATATTTGGCTTACTGTCTCCGATTGCATAACTGATCTACATTACTTCATCAGTATATGATATTATTTTATTATATTTCTACATCGCATAGCCTAGACAAGGCTGATGGTATTTATGGGTCTATTAGTATGTTTTCGTATTACTCTGATATCGTATGATTCATGATCTTGTTTATTTTTGCTTACTCAGATATTGTATGATTATGGTATTGTATTGAATATTTGGCGCTTATCTTGTGCACACACCTATACCACCCTCTAAGCTTTCTATAAGCTTATGCACGATAGATGTGTGCAGGTGGCGTTAGGTTGCAATAGCATTGAACTTGGAGCATGCAGTGAACCTCTGGAGTTTTGATTTTTGAAATATATATTTTTTCCCTTTCAACATTGTATTTAAATGATTATATTAGTGGATATGTGATGATGATGTTGCCTTTATAATTTGGGTATACTTGTGGTTATGCTTATTATGAGATAAATGTATAAAAAAAATCCTCCTTGTAGGATCCTAGGATTGGAATCTAGCATAAGGATGCCAGGAGCTGAGAATGGGATACTACGGAGGCTGTCAGCACCAGATTCGGTGATCGGGATTCCTATGAATCCGACTCCGAGTTTGGGGTGTGACAAATCCCACCTTGATGTATGTGTTTTAGCCACACCGTCTAGTCCTCTGGACGTGCAGCCCACCTTGATGTATGTGTTATACATCCATGTTGTTCATCTGGTGAGCTCATTTGGAAGGTGCAGGGCCCACCTGTTGGCCATGAAGAGCTCACCTATTGTGTGGCCCAATGTGATGTATTTGAGGCCCAAATGGTGAGGCCCATTGTGATGTATATGAGGCCCATGAGTGAGGCCCATTGTGATGTATTTGAGGCCCATGGAACGTAGCCCATTGTAATGTATTTGAGGCCCATGGGACATAGCCCATTATGATGTATTTGAGGCCCAAGGGTGAGGCCCAATGTGATGTGTATGAGACCCATGAGTGAGGCCCTTATATGAGGCCTAATGTGATGTATGTGAGGCCTTTGTGTGAGGTATAATGTGATGTATATGAGGCTCATTATGATGTGTGATTCCACCATGATGTATGCAATGATGTTTATGATGCCCATTCATCTTCCTAGTTGGTTCTAAATGGGTCATGTCTTGGGAGCAATAACGATTTAACGTCCACATTGAGCAATAATGGTTAAATGTCCGCATTGTAACCCTTCATAAGGCCCATTGTTAGGCTCATTCTCATCTTCCCTTAGTGGGCTAACCCAAACCGTTGGGCCCCCATAATTGTTAAGCCCATTCTTGATATGAGTAGGTCGTCTAAGCCCATCTTTGATATGAGGAGAGTATATCATCATTATATAACATGCTCAGTATGACTTCATGATACATGCCCATACATATCATAGGTATGCTTGATACAAGGAGTGACTGATCATAGCATATGCCCTTAGGCAGATTATTTATAGGACCCCCTGACAGGCGAAGTTGCCCCACATGAGCACGCGGTACATACAAGATTGTTACATGACTGATAGTGTGATTCATGCATCTCACATTTGTATGACATGATTACTTTACGTCTTAGCGATATCAGGGTCGTAGCCTCCATAAGCATATCGTGGATGGCATGATTGGACACCGAAAATTTCTTTTTATACATGGGGTATGATAGATGTCCCTAGGTGAAATTTTCTAAACCCTTATAATACCAGGAGGTTGCTCCAACATCCAGACCGAGTGGATGCATGAGCGTCAAGTGCCAAATATTAGGAGGCTGCACTTCCCACTATGTCGTGGTTGGTTGGAAGGGGGTACAGCGTTACCCATCCGAGAGGAGGGGACAAAGCTAGGCTGAGTTTGGCCAGCTCGAGGAATGGATCCGATATCGATGAGATGGGCCCGATTGGCAGGCAGATAGTGAGGTCTCTTCCACTCACCTTGTTACACGCGATGGGGTGGCAATCTGGTTTGGAGTTTACTAGACCCTGGTGATATCCTAGGGATAAGCTTATTGAGATATGGATTTAGATGAGGACTGTCATGCTTGCATTGCATCTCGCATATGACATTTGGATACGTAGGCCTCACATTGCATGGCCTCGGTATGGCCGATAGCATTCATGTCTTACATTGCATAGCCTTAGTATGGCTGATAGCATTCATGGACCTACCAGCAGTTTCTGTATTACTATAATATTACATATTTGGCACTTACCTTGTGCACACACTTACACTACCCTCTAAGCTTTCTCTAATCTCATGCACGACCGTTGTGTGCAGGTGACATTAGATCACAGTAACACTTAAGCAGAAGCATGTGGTAGATCATCTTAGCGCTTTTGTCTATCTTTGTATTTTCCTTTTCGTATTGTACTCAAAGTTTTTGTTATAATGGATATGTGGTGATGTTCTTTTGTGACTTGGTTATGCTTATGGTTATGTTTCATTATATAAAAAAATCATATTAAAAATCCTTCTTATAGGGTCTCAGGATTGGAATCTGGCATATGGGTGTCGGGAGCTGAGAATGGGTCACTATGGAGGCTGTCGGCACCGAATTTGGTGATTAGGAATTCTGTGAGCTTAGTTTCTGAGTTTGGGGTGTGACATAAGATCCTAAGTTTGTGCGAAATTTTAAATCGGTTCCTCTTGGGGTTTCCCTTGATTTGGAATTTGATTAGGGAATCCTTGAGGAGTAACAGATTGTCCATTCCTCCAACTAAAATTTGGATGATTTCTCTAACTAGGATTGTATGTAGTGGGTCCATTAAAACCTTTGGTAATTATTCACGGTATTAGATTGCTCATTTAATACCTCTTGAAAAGCAGGTATTGTTGGACAATTTTCAGTTATGTGAATGTTGCAAGCACAAATACCGCAAACAGTTTCCTTAGCCTTATCCTTCTTTAGTTCCATAGCTTCAAATTTCCTCATAAGATTAGATACTTTAGCATTGATATCATCATCCTCTTTCAAAAGGTATATTCTGCCCCTCTCCTTTGATTGAGTGGGCCTAGAGATGGTGCTCGATTTTGGGGAGACATCCCATGATTGTGCATTTTCAGCAAGTCTGTCCAAATAATCCCACATGTCATCGACATTTTTATTCATGAATTCTCCATTGCACATTGTTTCGACCAATTAGTGCAAGGAAGATGTCAGTCCATCATAGAAAAAGTGTGTAATGTGCTACATTTTAAAATCATGTTGTGGGCATGAACTGACAAGATCCTTAAACCATTCTCGACATTAAAAGAATGTTTCACCTTCCTTTGGGCAAAGTTCATGATTAACTTTCTGAGGGTGTTCGTTTTATAGTGTAGGAAAATTTTCTTTATGAGCTCCTTTGTCATATCATTCCATTTACCAATAGATCAAGGACGTAATGAATGCAACCACGTCATAGCTTTCTCTTTCAAAGAAAAGGGAAAGAGTTTTAACCTGACTGTGTCATCAGACACATTAGGAAACTAAAAAGTGCATATGATCTCATTAAACTCTTTCAAGTGTAAATATGGGTTTTCAGATTCAAGATCATGGAATTTTGGAAGGAGTTGGATCACCCTTAGCTTGATGTCCATATGTCCTGTATTTTCTGAAAAAACCATGCATGAGGGCGTGCTCACCTCCACTGGTTGTAAATAATCTCATAAGATACGAGGTGGGGGTGCTTGATGCACCTCATTCTCATCTTGGACTTCCTCAACCCTAGGTTGAGGTGGGTTTGGAGGTTGATTAGCAACCATAACTTCAATTAACTCGATAGATCTCGAGTGGTGTCTAATCCTATGATGGGTAGATAAACCCTCAACCAATCCTCCTTCACTTAAAAGACAACGAATGTTGTCACGGACCCACTTGGGCATCAAATGCTCTTAGCCCTCAATTTCATAATCTAACCTAAACCTAAAAGAAAGAATGGAAATAGAAATCTAGAATTAGAAAGAGAGATAGAGAATTAGAAAGAAGTTGCCAAATTAAAAGGTTCTATATTAGGATCTTACAAAAGGAAAAAAAAAAAAAAAAAAAAAAAAAGCAAAGTGAATTAGTTTCTAAAAAAGAAATAAGAAAGCAACCTAGTTTTTAAAAAGCAAAAAAAAAAAGTTTTAAAACCAGAAAATAGAAAGTTTCTAACATAGAATTAGAAAGTATATCTAAGAAAAACAGAAAAGGAAAGTTTCTAAAAATAAATTAGGAAAGTTTCTAAACTTAGAAATAGAAAGCTAAGTTAGTTTCTAAAATAATTCATAAAAATTAAAATTTTAAAAAAAAAAAAAAAACCTAACCTAAAAATAGAAAGTAGAAAAACCCTAACTTAACCTAATTCCAAAACTAGTCAATCTCAAAAAAATGCAACCGTTAATCCCCGGCAACAGCACCAAAAACTTGTTCACAACCCCAAGTGTAGGGTCACGATATAGTAATAATCTCGGTGAGACCGAGGTTGAATCCACAGAGACTAATCTCGTGTGTATTCTGAAAGTAATTGGAACTAGAGCTAGAAGAAGATATGAATCTAAGTCTGAATTAATTGAGAGAGTAATTGTGATTAAAGTGATTAAAACTAACAAATTCAAAGGTGGTAACTAAGGTTTCCAAGGATCCACTTATAGGTTCTCAGGATGCTACCTTGCTTGATTTAAGGACACAATCAGAGTCCTATGTTTTCCAATTGGTAAGAAGATATTTGTCATATCTCTGAACTTCTCATGGATCTAATCGTCAATAGATGAGAATTGTGAGGATTTGGAAGTGATTTCATCACCTAACCATGCCCAGGAGACAAAGCAAACAATAGGATTTACAAATCCCACAACCAATTATAAGAGAATTATGAAGGTTAAGAAGGATTCCATCATCCTACCATGCCCAAGGGACGATGGTGAACAACGAGACTTACTAATTTCACAATCTCAAATCAAAAAAAGAAGATATTCAAGGCTATTGCAGATCTATTGTAATTTGTCACAACAAACCATTAAAAACTAAAAATATTCTTTATGATTAAACTAGAATCCAAGAGAGTTCAACAAAACATGAATCAAAATAAAGAAAACATCCCAATCACGCTACAAGCTTCACCTCTTAGCCCTAGCTAAGTGGTTTAGCAAACCATGGACACGATTGAACTAAAATCTCTTTAGAAAAGCATAAAAATAACTAAGGAAGAGGAAGAAAAACTCTTAGCGATGGCTTCTCTACACTTTTGCTCCACTCCTCAAACCCTAGAAGATACCTAGGAACATCATAGGGATTCCTATTTATAATTTTACAATACCTCCTTTCGCACCAACTTAGAAAAATCTAAAAATCACCTCAAATTTACATAGTAGAGGAGGATTTTAACTGATCAAGGACGACGGGAATGTAGAGGATTTTATCATTGGAGTTCGAGTCGAGGAATCTTCGACTAGTCAAAGGAAGCAGATTTTTAAGGTTCCTTTTCTTCACTTCAAGTCTTCAATGCTCGTCATTCCTCATTTGGTTTTCTTAGATCTTCAATATGTGAATTCTTCATTCTTGGTCTCATAAGATCCATCCTTAGCTTTGGTGATTCTTAAACATTAAATCTATGCTTTTAGCTTCCTTTTCAATCCAAGCTCTTAAATTTACCTTACAACACAAACATGATTAAAATAGAACATTAAGCATTATCATGTTCATAAAATCAAGTAATAAATGAGGGATAATATGCAATATTTTACCCTCAAAAATTACCATATTCATCGGATTTGTTCTTGTATATCCATTTGGCTTCTATGATATCGGTGTTTTGGGGCCTACGAACAATTTACCACAACTCATTTCTCTTAAATTGTTGTAGTTCTTCTTGCATAGTTATCCAATATTCATCTTGTAGAGCTTCTATAATATCTTTCTGTTCAACTTTAAAGGTGAAGCAAAGATGACTATTTTGGTCTCAAGTTACCATCAGGTTTTCACACCGGTACTCGGATCTCCAATTATCTGATTGAGAGGATGACCCTTGATAACCGAAAGGTTACCCAAGGGTTGAGACACACGTGGAGAAGTGGGTCAATCATCAGATTGACCTATTATGCTTGGACCCATATCTTCATCCACATCTATCTCAAGATCAGATTTGTCATGGGGTTGGTCGTTAACAACCACATTGACTGATTCTTATACAGCAAGGGTCCCGAGATTGTATACTTTATAAGCTCAACTTTTTAAGGAATATCCTAGAAAGATCCCATCGCCGCTTTTGGGGTCAAACTTACCTAAGTGTTTTCGGTCTCTAAGGATGTAACATTTACTACCAAAGATCCTGAAATACCTAACACTTGGTGGGTTCCCATGCCACAACTCATATGTTGTCGATCTCTATGGATGTAACATTTACTACCAAAGATCCTGAAATGCCTAACACTTGGTGGGTTCCCATGCCACAACTCATATGTTGTCGGTCTTTAAGGATGTAACATTTACTTCCAAAGATCCTGAAATACCTAACACTTGGTGGGTTCCCATGCCACAACTCATATGTTGTTTTATCCAACCTTACTCTTAAGTAAACTTGATTGATAACGTAGGATGTTATATTAATAGCTTCGGCCCAAAAGGTTTTTGATAAATCTTTGCTATTTAACATAACTGAGGCCATTTCTTATAACATCCTGTTTTTCCTTTCAACAACTCCATTTTGTTGTGGAGTTTTGGGTGCTAAAAATTTATGTCGAATACTAAATTCATCATGAAATTTTTGCAATCAATCATTCTTGAATTCACCGACATGATAACTCCTGATCCTATCTATTAATTATCCTTTTTTGTTCTATAATCGCCTTACCAGTTTCTTAAATTCATCAAAAGTATTTGATTTTTCTCTTAAGAAGGTGACCCAGGTAAACCTGGAGTAATCATCCATTACAACCAGAAAGTGTCTCTTTCTGCCTTGACTCTGGACTTTGGTGGGACCAACAAGGTTGATGTACAAGAGTTTAAGGGCTTAGAGGTAGCCATGGTGGCTGTCTTTTTGTGAGTGACTTTGATTTGTTTTCCTTTTTGGCAGTCGTCACAGATAATGCTAGCCTTTTTTCCAATCTTGGGAAGCCCTCTTACTAGATTCTTCGAGCTCAAGAAAGATAAATTTCTGTAGTGGACATGACCGAGTCTTTGGTGCCAAAGTTCAGAATCATTATCCCTAGCCATGTGGCATATTGTAGGAGGGACATATTCTCAATTACTTTCAATGACATAGCAGCTATCGCTTGTGCAAAGACCTCTCATAATTAATTTACCTATGGAATCTGAGATCTCACACACTTCTTTGGAGAATTTAACTGAATGTTCCTTGTCACCTACGATATGCTTAAGAGGTTGTGTTTCAGTCCCTCCATGCAAAGAACATTCTCAATTTTGGGCATTCCTGCCCTGGCAATTGTCCCTCACCCTACTATCCTAGCGGTGTTTCCATCTCCAAAGGTGACTGACCCACCATTAAAATCTGTATAGTTATAAAAATGGGTTCTGTCACCATTCATGTGTCTTGAGTAGCCACTATCCATATACCATTTTGCATTACTACCTACTCTGAGAGAGGTATGTATTACTAGGCAATTTTTTTTCGTTTTAATAACCCATTTGGAGACAATTTTCTTTGAGCCGATATTGGTTTTAGGAGAGATAGTATCTTTCTTAGGTTCTCCTCTCAAATGCATGTTCTTTCTAGGAGACTTTTTTATTGTAACCAACTATTCATTGCCCTGCTTTACTTAATTCATCATTTTCCTTATTTTCTTATTTATTTGGGCAACTTATTTGAACAATTCTTCCATTCTCCTAGTCATCTTGGGAGGAGTAGGATACTTCCTCCTTTCCTTTTCCTTTAGTGGTGGCTTCCTAGGTAAACTCCTCACAATCTATAGCATTTTCCTGTTAGGTATATATTTACCTATGTAGCTCATACCTGGAGTAGTTTGGGAGTGTCTAAATGATAGACATTCAAATTTTAGATGTCCCAAGTCGCCACATGCATGACATACTGGAGACAATTGTGGTTTACTATCTAAAGCCACTGATTTTCTAACCACAGGTGGTACATGAGTGTGACTTGTTCTATTGCTCTCATATCCTAGTCCTCTGTTATCCCTTAAACCTTTATCCAATCATAAAAGTCTTTCTAGTTTTTCCTCACTTTGGGTGAACCTGTGGCTAATGTTGGCATGAGATTTAGATATCTCTAGTTCTAGTTTCAGACTTTGGTTGATTGTTCTCATTTTGCTAAGTTCTGTTTTTATGTTTGTTTGGTCTGCCAAGTCACTCTCATAATTAACATTTTCTTGGTCGTACTTGGCATTATCTATTATGTATTCTTGAATCTCATCAGTCAAACATTCATTTTTGGCCTTGGCTTCTTCCAAATTCACTCAACTATTTATTTTTGGCCTTAGCCTGACCAAGCTTTTTAAGAACTTTTAAGTTGTGGGTGTACAGTTGGTCATAGGCTTTTTATAGGCCTATATTGTCAACTTCCTCTTCTTTCTCTTAAGAGGACTTTTCTTCCACATGTTCATCTTTTTCCTCAATGTCCCTTGCTTCAGGGATGACTGTGGTGGTAGAGGCCATGAGTATTCTCAAGGAGCCTTGGTCTCCATCACTTTAAGATTCTTCTGATTCTGAGTTTAAATCCTCAAGGTCATCCCATGTGATAGCCATTACCTTTCCTTTCGATTAGTTTTTGGTGGGACATTAAGGAGAAAGATGATCATATCCTCTACAATTGTAACATTGGGAATCTTTTAACCTTTTGGGTGATTTACTTATTTGACGTTTTAGGTCATATTTCTTCCCCTTTTTGTATAAGTTCTTCCCTTGGTTCTTATTAAAGAATTTTTTGAACCTTTTAGCCAACAAGGCCATTTCCTCATCATGTTCATTATCATCACTATCATCCTTATATTCATGTTTTTCTATGAGGCTTTTAGGACGGTGTTTTTTCGATTTTGTAGGAGTCTTGAAATGTAGTTCGTATGTTTTTATGGAACCTAATAGTTCTTTTACTTTCATGTCATCAATGTTTCTACATTCCTCAATTGTAGTGTCTTTAAGGAGAATTGTTCTAGTAAGGATCTTAAGATTTTCCTACAAATACATGGAACCAAAACTTTTTCTCCCAACCCCCACATGGAGTTGCATATGTCACTAAGCTTGATGTAAAACTCCATGAATGTTTCATGCTCCATTTTTATGTTCTCAAATTGTGTGGTTAGGAGCTGGAGTTTAGAGCATTTTATTGTGTTTGTTCCTTTATGGGTGGTTTTCAATAAATTGTTTGGTTATTTCATGCATGCATATTCTTTTGAACTCTTCTTGTGAAATAACACAGTAAATGGTGTTCAAAGCTTTAGCATCACAACTGGATCTAGATTTGTCATAGTTGGTCCAAAGTGCTTATGGTTTGGGTCTAGAAGTGGTAACACCATCATCTAATACAATTTGATCCATAGGTGCATACCAACCACTTTTTACAATGTCCCAAACAACATAATATAAGGATCTAAGAAAAATGTGCATCCTTGCTTTCCAGTAAGCATAGATAGATCCATAAAAAAGAAGTGGTCTTCAAACTGATGTTCCCTCAATTTTAAACATATTCTTAGCTTCAATAAGATCTCCCTCTAGGATGTTAAGCCCTTCAAGAGGAATCTGCTCTGATACCAATTGAAATTGTAGTTTTACCACTACAAGTGAATCTTGAAGATATGGCTAATGTCCTAGAAGGGGGTGAATAAGACTTTTCAAATTTTATTTAGATAATTAACCTGCACTTACTTCTAAACACTTATGCAAAATAATACAAACAAGAAGTGCAAAAACAAAGTCTACTTCAGTGAATGAATCATTCAAGAATTCAGTCAAACATGTTTGTTGCAATAAGTAATTGAAGTGTTTTGTTTAACAAAACATAATAGATAGAAATTTAAATCATTCAACCCATTGGACAAGATGTATAGTGGTTTGGTTACATACATACTCTACTCCTAGCTGACTCACTCTCTTTTAAAGTGTGCTGGATTTCACTATTCAGAAGGTTTTAAATCAAGCTCACCATAAACCTTCACAACCTACACAAGGTCTACGTTTTTCATCTGTCGATAGCCTACAAAAGGTCCTATCAAGTCCTACACAAGGACGATGAATGGATTTTAGTATTTTAAACTCTGAAACCCAATCTTACATAAGGAATGATTTCTAGACAAAATGGACTCAAAAATACTTTCTTACCTAAAGTGGATGAGCCCCCATTAAGCACCTTTGATGAAGATCTTCTTGAACCATGAAGCATCTTCAGCTTAGTTGAACCATAACTATATTGATGATGTGTCATTGAAGATTCCAAGGTTTTGGGTCAAGGGTTTGGTGAATCCTAACTTAATAGTGATGAGCCTTTATGAGGTAGTTAAGTATTCCCATGACTAAGTTTTCAATGTAATCTAGCATAAAGGATTTATCAATAAGTGTGGTTGTTGGACCATTAATGAATGTTGAAGTTCATTCTTCAATTGAAACTTTGAATGCTGAATGAATTTCTTTAGGACATGGATTGAATGATGAACTCCATAAGGAAAGAGAGCTTGATAAGTAGGGTATTAACTATAATTACTCACACACACAAAGCTCTCTCTATTTCTCACCAAATTACCAAGAAACCCCTCTTTCGTATATGTAGAGAAAATTTTCAATGGTAAAAAAATGGACAGAAAATTGTCAAACCTTGATGTCATTTAAGTGTCCCTTCGATGCCATTGAAGGACCTTCGATGTCATCAAGAAAATCAGTTTTTTCTTCAATATGTTGCTAGACAATTCTCTTTGATGTTATTGAGTAACCTTAGATGTCATCAAAAGGGTCCTTTGATGCCATCAAGAAAATCCCCATTTTTTACCTAAGGTTGCTAGACATTTTGGTGACTGAGTTCGATGTCATCAACAGGTCTTTGATGCCATTGAAGGGACCCTTCAATGTCATCTAAGGACCTTCGATGCCATCAAGGAAATCTAGAATTTGCCTTTACGTTGTTGGACATTTTGGAGTCTCAGTTTGATGTCATCAATAGGGCTTCGATGTCGTCAAAGGGAGCCTTTGATGCCATCGAAGGCCCTTCGATGCTATCGAAGGCCCTTCGATGCTATCGAAGGCCCTTCGATGCTATTGAAAAAATTCAAAATTTTGATGTTTAGTTGCTGGACAGTTGGGTCTCCAAGCTCGATACCATTAAAGTCAGTTCGATGGGACTTTGATGCCATTAAAACTAGTCTGTTTTTATGTTTTTATTTTTGAACAAATTGCCTTCCACATTTCTTACTAGCATTCTTTAAGTTGGTTTTTTCCTATGGGGTTTGATTTACATTAAAAGTTTAGTTTTGTGGGATTGGTATAGGTTTTTTAAGAGGTCTTTGTCATTTCCTTACTTTATTGCACTTTGGATGCATTCGATCTTTAAGTCTTCATACTTAAATCTTCTTTGGGGCTCTCCATGCTCTAAGACTCATAACTCATGCTAATTGATATTGGCATTCACTAAAAAGGGCTATTAGAAACAAAAACCCCACATTGAGATTTTCTGGCTATCTCATTCAAAACCAACAGATGAGATTTTTTTGCTATCTCAAAGAAACTAAAATACAAAGAATAGAAATGTAATTATATTCTAATTAAAGATGTATCTCTTGATGTAGCCTATAGAACTGCTTCTCTTAAACTAGGATGTTCAATGTCCAATCACATAAACAAGGGTTCAAGGTTCCAGATTGATTTTAAATTAATTCAAACCAAAGGCTGCTTGTTCGAATTCCTCAAGATCTTAAAGAAGAGCAATTACTCTCTTGAAAGAAAAAGATTCATGAAAAGAGATCAAGGAATTAAAATAAAAAAGCTATTTAAATAAAATATTAAAATATCATGCAATAGCTTGAAAATAGTGGGGACCTCTCTCTCTCTCTCTTAGTGAAGGCTTTTACTAGCTTGGATGAGTAATTTCGGAATGAGAGAAGGCCACTATTTATAGTTAGAAATGTTGTTGCTTCGACTCTTTTAAGATCTAGCAAATTTTCAAATTTTGGGCAAGATCAGATAAAACGGTTCTTCGACTGGTCGAAAACCCTGCTAGACTGGTCGAGCATGGGCTTCAACTAGTCGAGGGTTCTAAAATATGGTTGCTAGACTTTGAGTCAAGAACCCCTCAACTAGTCGAAGGTCCCTCTTCGACTCGTCGAGCAGTCTATTCGACTGGTCTAGGAAACAACAAAAAAATCCACTTTTCTGCATTTGAACTTGGACTAGTCAAAAATATCTTAGACTGGTCGAGCCACAGCTTAGACTAGTTGAAGATTAGTTTATATTAAGCATAAAAACCCATATATGATTATTTTTTGAAAGGACCTAAGCTTAAGGTCTTTCTAAGGTCAATTATACCTGAAAAGACTGACATAAAGTAATTTGAACTTTTTGGAGCTTGATCTTATAGTTGAATCTTCAATAAGACTCGAAGATGGACCTTGAACTTTAAAGTAGAATTTGTCTTAAAGGTGAACTTTTCGTCTTGATTTGCTTCTTGACTTGAACTTCAAGAAAGTTTTGATCTTTAGTAAAACGCATGTCTTGAAGTCTTGTCATGAACTTTTCATCTTGATCACTTGAAGTTACTTCCTAAACTTTCCATCTTGATTCACTTTGTGTGAACCACATCATAAGTTGTTTTGTCTCATCGAAATTTAGCAAACAAGAGTGTGTTGTATACATTATAGCACTTACATTCTCTCCCTTTATCAAATTCATGACAAAATACTTAACATAACAACATCCATATCGTCAGCTTGATTTCCATGTTTGTAGAAGATGCAGCTCTACTGAATCAACAAAATTTACTCCTCCTCAATGTGAGATTATCCTGTGTTATGAAAAATAATACATTTCCAATACAAAACTCCTAACAACCATCCATATATCAACATTCAATATAATGCATAGCTTCATTGAATTTACTTATGAAATTAGAAATCTCTCCTCCTTTTTGTCACAAAATGACAAAGGGAAGAATACTCATGTGATTAAAATTAATAAATAATAGCAGAAATAGTAGATTAATAAAACCAAAAATGCATAGAGAATGGTAATTAAGAATTAACAGAAAGTCATCAACAAGGATATAAGATAGGAGTTTAAGAGAGATATCATCCAACATGTATAGTATAAAGTTATATAACCTAAAATAAAATAACATCAACCTAACCGGATCCAAAAGAAGAGGATGGAGGAGATATAAATGGGTAAATCTGGTGAAGTCCTCTAGTAATGCGATGAAAGTATTTTCGCATATATTTCATGGAAGATTTATAAATTTCAACCAGATTGTCCTATGATACCTTTAACTCAACCACCTTCTCATCTAAAGAGTTAAGCCGATCATCAACCTAAGATGGTTGATAGTCAGAATCAGCTTTATCATCCAATTCCAATTCTACATAGATATCATCCATAGATGTGTCCTCAGGCAATGGCGCTTCTTCTTTTTCAACATCATCTTCATTTCTCTGACCGAGGAGATACATAAGGTTCATCTTGTGAATATTTGTATTATCAAAAGGAAGAGTAGACTCTAGCGCCTCAGTCAATGGAATGATAACGTTGTAATGGATAGCAAGAGTTGTCATGAGATATGTAAAAGGAATCAACCCATGACCCAAATGGATACGAAATTGAATAATCAAGTAACATATCAATGATGGAAGATAGATAGGAATGCCAGATGCAACAACATGAAGAATACAACCCATAAATAAAGTAAGTTCAGACTTATTCTCGAAACGAGGATACACATTTGATGTAAAAATACGATGGACCCTAAATCTTAGAATCATTTAGGTGGCACGGAGAGCATTACCAAAACTCCATTCGACATTAAACTGACATAGTTTACGGGGAATATCCCGATGCTCTACAGGGAATATCCCGATGCTCAGATCCAAATATTCTTTCAGCAAGTGGGGCAATGGGTATGCCTCCATCATTCACATTCACATCAGGCAATCCTAATATTAGGTGTCTATCAACCGGAACTATCCCTTCTCTAAAATTAATAGAGAATGTAAGGTTATCAAGAGACAGCTCTTCTATTGATGCATACATCCCTTAAGATATAGAGCGGTATGCCGTTCCACCCCATCCAAGAATATTTTCTCAATCAATGGTAGACAGAATATACATGAGTTTGAATGGAGCAATGTGATCAATATTCACAGTCCTTTCTATAATAATATCTCTAAAGAGGAGATCCCTTACATGCTCCGAATCTTCTTCGGGAGCTCTCAGGGTTCTCACCCTAACTGAAGTCGTTCAAGAGGAGAAGCCGCTAGGGCCCTTACGTGTAGCCTTCCTCTAAAACCGATGTTCCATGTAAAGTTTGCAAAAGAAGATATTAAAGATGGGTTTAGCTTAAATTAAATTTTTACGCAAAAACCCTCTGTAGAAAGGATGTAAATCTCAAATCAATCACAAAATGAAGAATAACTAGCAACAAGGAACTCAAATCTAGAAAGAAATAAAAAATAAACCACTTACAAAGACTCTATGGAGATGGGTTCGGCACATCAAGCAAAAGCTAGTTGAGGAAGAAGAGTGAAATGAGAAAGAAAAAAGGGTTTTCCCTCTTTTAAGAAGCCCACCCGTGCACTTCGACCGGTTGGGTATGGTCCTTGACCTGTCAAAGCTTGACTGGTTAAGGACGTGCTCAACAGGTCGTGCAGTAAGAAAATTTCAAAAAAAAATGAAATTTTAGAATTTATATGTTTTGCATTTTAAAAAATAAAAATTATAAACATAAAAATAAAAATGCATAAACAACATGATTTAATTAATTAAAAGTGCACAGACCAAATCATGTTTTAATTTAGTCTAATCCTGTCAAGTGGTTTGGTCATAATGTTCGCAGGCTGCTTTTCCATCCAAATATTTCTAACAAAATGCTCTTGTCCTCAACTAATTCTTGAATGTAATGATATTGAATGTCGATATGTTTCGTACAAGAATGTTGAATGAGATTTTTTGAAATATTAATAGCGCTCAAGTTATCACAATATAGTATCATTGTATCTTATGCAATCCCATAATCAGTTAACATCCTTTTCATCCAGATCAACTAGGTGCTAGCATTTCCAACTACAATATATTCAGCTTCAGCAGTTGAGAGAATTTTGTTTCTTGTTGAGCCACGAAACTAAACAATTCCCTATGTAGAAACATCCACCACTGGTAGATTTTCTATAGTTGAAGTTTCATGCCCAGCCAACATCCATTTATCCGGCAAGTTATACATTTGTATCATGCGGATACCATAGACCGAAATTAGTTGTACTTACAATATATCGAATTATCTGTTTAACAGTAATTATATGAGATTCCTTAGGGTCCGACTGATATCTAGCACATATTCTAATGTTAAAAGTAATATCAGGTCTATTAGCAGTTAAGTATAGAAGACTACTAATCATGCTTCAATATAAACGAGAGTTTATAATTTTACCTGTTTCATCTTTAGAAAGTTTGAGAGTTGTACTCATAGGAGTATCAAACTTTTTTCCATTCTGAAACCAAAATTTCTTTGCAAAACTCAAAGCATATTTGGTTTAAGAGATGAATATTTTATCTTCTTGTGATTTTACTTATAATTCAAGAAAGTAATTTAATTCTCCAACCATACTCATTTCAAAGCTGGATTTCATCAGTTCTGCAAACTCCACAGACAAGTTAGAGCGTGTAGATCCGTAAATAATATCATCAACATAGATCTATACAATCAATATATGTTCATTATATCTTTTGACAAATAAAGTTTTATCAACGCTTCCTATGATAAAGTTGTGACTTAGCAAAAATTTCGTTAACTTTTTGTATCATGCCCTGGGAGCTTATTTTAATCCGCAAAGTGCCTTTTTAAGATGATATACATGATCTGAGAGTTTAGGGTCCTCAAAACCCTTAGGTTGTTCAACATATACCTCTTCATGTAAATCACCATTTAGAAACACAATTTTAACATGTATTTGATATATCTTGAATTTTTTATAGCAAGCAATGGAAATAAATAATCTAATGGATTCAAAGCGTGCAACTGGTGCAAAGGTTTCATCGTTGTCAATTCCTTCTATCTGAGTGTAGCCTTGTACAACCAGTCGAGCCTTGTTTCTAATGATATTTCCCATTTCATTAGATATGTTCTTAAAAATCCATTTGATTCCAATTATATGTTTATCAGAAGGTCTGGGAACTAAATACCAAATATTATTTCTAATGAATTGATTTAACTTTTCTTTCATAGCCAAAATCCAACTTTCATCGACAAATGATTCATTTACATTTGTTAGTTCAATTTGGGAAGTAAAGCAGATGTAATTACATATGTTTTCTAACTATTTTCTTATTTGAACACCAGTACAAGGGCTACCTAATATCTGATCAGTCAGATAGTCTTTGATTGATCTTAATTCAAAATTATGTGATTTAGATGAAGAGTCAAATTTATTGATAATGTTGACTTCATCATCATCTTGACTTGGTGTGGGTGTGATCAGGTGATCGTCAATTACAACGTTAATAGATTCATGAATTACTCTTGTTCTTTTATTAAGAACACGATATGCTCGACTATTCAAATCATAACCCAAGACTACTCCCTCGTTACTCTTTGCTTTGAATTTTTTCAAAATTTTCCAGTCACGTAAAATGTAACATTTACTTCCAAAAGTTCAAAAGTATTTAACAGTTGACTTCTTATTAAACCATAGCTCATAGGCTATTTTATCTTTTGCTTTTCTAACATACACACGATTTATAATGTAGCAAGAAGTATTAACAGCTTCAACCCATAATTTTTTTGGTAAATTCGTGTTATTTAGCATTACATTGGCTATTTCCTGTAACACTTTGTTCTTTCTTTCATCAACCTTATACTGTTGAGGTGTTTTAGGAGCTGAGAACTCATGTGATATACTATGGTCTATATAATACTTCTCAAAACTACTATTTTTAAATTTAGTACTATGATCACTTCTGAACTTGACCACATGTACTTCTTTTTTAGTCTGAATTTGTTTTAAAATTCTTCTAACTTTATCAAGAGTTTCAGATTTTTCTCTCAAGAAGGCTACCCAAGTATATCTGGTAAAATCATCTACAATAACCAGAAAATACTTCTTTCAACCTCTACTCTTCGTTCTCGTTGGTCCTACCAAATCCATATGGAGTAGTTTAAGAGATTTGGATGTGGCTAAGGAGTTCACTTTCTTGTGACTACTCCTTATTTGCTTGCCAATCTAACATGCGCCACAATCTTTTCTACCTTTTTTAATTTGGGTAAGCCACGAATATGATCTCTCTCTAAAGTTAACATGTCCAAGACGTTTATGTCATAGTTCTATTTCATCTGTTCGGACCATGTAACATGAAAAATTAGAAGAGTATGAGTCATTAATAATGTAACAATTATCAGAAGTCCTATGACCATTTAATATCACACTTCCCTTCTTATTAGATATCTCATATCCGTGATTTGTAAATTTCACGCTATGTTTGTTATCGTATATTCGAGATATACTTAGGTGGTTATATTTTAGACCTTCAACGTATAGTACATTCTCAAAGGGAGGGAGATTAGAGAGTTGAACGGTACCTTGGCCTATGATTCTACAGTTGCTTCCATCACCGAAAGTAACTGAGTTATCATTTACTTCTCTAAAGTCGGTGAATATTGCTTGTCACCTGTCATATGTCTTAAATATCCACTGTCCAAGTACCATTTTGAATGGCTAGTGGCTTTGAAAGCTATGTGGGCAACAAGACATGTAATCTTTGGAACCCATTTCAATATGATTCTAGGTTTAGGAGTTTCATTGGATTTTCTCCATTTTTGGGAGTTGGAATTACTCAACCGTATATTAACTCCGATTCTATTTGAGTTAGATTTAAGAAGCTCTTTGAGTAAGTCGACTATTTTTTCAACTAAAGGAAGTTTATTAAATCTTTGATTTCTATAATTGATAGCATTAGAATTAATCTTTGAAACTTGAAAAGGTTTTGGATTTTTAAAATCATTTCGACTAAAATTTCTCAAGTTCTTACCTTTAAAGTTTGAGGATTCTCCTTTTACAAATATAAGAGATAAACTCTCCTTTTTCTTAGAGTTGTCTTTGATATAACCCAAACCTGATTTATCACAACATTTTCTAGATGATGATAATAATTTTTTCAGTTTTGACTCTTCGTGGGTATATCTCCAAGTATCCTTAGAACTTAAAAGGGAAGAAACTTTAAGTTTTAGATTCTCATTTTCAATTCTAAGTTTTTCTATCTCTTAGGTTTTGAAATTTAAGTCTAGTTTTGCTTTTTCAAAACAATTTGAAAGATGAGATTTTTCTAACATATTATTTTCAAGTTCTTCTTTTAACTTAAGATATTTTCTTTGAATTTTTAGTTTAACAACAATTTTGCAACTTAAGGCATTGTAAGCGTCTTGAAGATCATCTTCATTCTCATTTTCAGACTCACTCCTAAGATTATCATAATCAAATGAGTTACAGCTATCTGAGGAGGTGACTCTGGCGATAGTCATCAGGGATTTCACTTCATTTGAATTTTCTTGTTCTAATTCATCTAACTCAGAAGAACTTTCAAAGCCGGATGATTCATCCCCAGTAGCTATCATGCCCTTTCTTTTTTATCTATCCCTTTTAGGACATTTATTCGCCAAATGCCCATATTTATGATAGTTGAAACATTAACTGTCTTTTACAGATTTTCAAGATTTAGATTTTCCTTTTCTTTTGTCAAATGATTTTTAAAAATCAGATCTTTTCTTATTTTTAAAAATTCTGTAAAATTTCTAACAAATAAAGACATATCATCTTTTGTATCTTCAACATCAAAATTAATATAGTTATCTTTTAAAATAGATTTAAATGATTTAACAGCAATGGACTTACCTTTAGGAGCTTTAAAATTTAATTCATACATTTGGAGAGAACCAACTAACTCTTCAACCTTCATTTGATTAGTATCTCTTAATTCCTGAATGATAGTTACTTTGGAATTGAATCTCTCAGGAAGAGATCGCAGTATTTTATCACAGACCTTTCTTTCTGGGATTCCATCTCCTAAACCCCACATGGAATTTAATATATCATTTAGTTTCATATAAAAGTCCATAAAAGTTTCATTTTCTTCCATACGTATTTCCTCAAATTTAGTAGCAAGGATTTGAACTTTAGATTTCTTGACTATAGAAGTTCCTTCATGTGTCATCTGAAGAATATCCTAGGCTTATTTGGTTGTATCACATGAAATAATTCTCTTGAATTCATCAGGTGATAGATCACAAGTAATGGCATTTAAGGCCTTAGCATTTACATTACTTTCACTTTTCTGAGGAGTAGTCCATAAATAGAATGTAGTTTCTTTCTTAGATTTAGTTTCATCACTGCTTAGAACTTCAAACATAGGAGGTTTCCATTTGGTTACAGTGGTTAGCCACACTCTTTCATCTAAGGATTTTAGAAAAATCCTCATTTTGGCTTTCCAGTATGCATAGTTAAAGACATTAAAAGGTGGTGGCCTGGTAATAAATAAATTATCAAATTTTGACATAGTGAAAGCTCTAGATCTTTAAACTCAAGGAACTTAATCCAAAAATATGAGCAACTTTACTCTGATACCACTTGAAAAAGGCGAGCTTAACAGTCCTAGAGGGGGAGGGGGGGGGGGTGAATAGGACTACTAAATTAAAACTTAAAGTACTGAAATAATAAATAAATTAGAATAAATTACAAATCTCAATAGCACTAGTATTGAAAAAATGATTCAAACTTAGTTCGTAAGACAACCTTACACCAAAAATAAAGTTTTAGGTAGGACAACCTGATTTCACGAACATTTGTAAGAATCAAGACTTCAAACCAAGCAAGAGATAATAAACCTATTTATTACAAACATTCACCAGTGCAGAAATAAATTTACAATCATTCACCACAGATATAAAAATTAAACATTCACCACAACACCAGGAGTTATAGGGGTTCGGTGTGTACACCAACTATTTTCAAACAGCCACACCTACTCCACTCCCAATAATCACAACCCACGTGATATTGGCATTCACTAAAAATAAGGTTTTCACAAATTCACCTTAAAACTTTACACAGTTATAATTTTAAAAGGGTCATCACAAACAAAAACCACACACTGAGATTTTACGGTTATCTCAGTCAAAACCAACACATGAGAATTTCTAGCTATCTCAAAGAAACCAACATAAAAAGAATAGAAATGTACTTATCTTCTGATTGAAAACATATCTCTTGTTGTAGCCTGTAGAACCGCTTCTCTTAAAGTTGAATGTTCAATGTCCAGTCACATAAACAAAGGTTCTAGGTTCTAGATTGATTTTAAATTAATTCAAACCAAAGGCTACTTGTTTGAATTCCTCAAGATTTAACTCATATAAGATCTAACAAAATTTTAAATTTTGGGCGCAATTAGATAAAACGGTTCTTCGACTAGTCAAAGGCCCTGCTCGACTGGTTGAGCATGGGCTTCAACTAGTCGAGGGTGCCAAAATATGGTTGCTGGACTTCAAGTCAAGCACCCTTTGACTGGTCAAGTAGTCTGCTTGATTGGTCGAGGAAGCAACAAAAAAATCCACTTTTCTGAGACTAGTCGAAAATATCTTAGACTGGTCTAGCCACAGCTTAAACTAGTCGAAGATTAGTCTATATTAAGCATAAAAACCTATACATGATTATTTTTAAAAAGCGCTTAAGCCTAATATCTTTCTAAGGTCAATTATACCTGAAAAGACTGACATGCAGTAATGTGAACTTTTTAGTGCTTGATATTCATGTTAAATCTTCAATAGGACTCGAAGACGGATCTTAAACTTTTAAGTAGATTTGTCTTGAAGGTGAACTTTCTGTCTTGATTTACATCTTGACTTGAACTTTAGGAAAGTTTTGATCTTTAGTAAAAAGCATGTCTTTAAGTTATGTCACGAACTTTCCATCTTAATCACTTGAAGTTACTTCATGAACTTTCCATCTTGATTCACTTTGTGTGAACCACATCATAAGTTGTTTTGTCTCATCAAAATTTGACAAACAAGAGTGTACTTTATACATTGTAGCACTTACATGCTCGGATACAGTGACCAAGGTGATGGAAGGTTGGGTATATTCTCTTACAACTAATGGAAAGTTGTAATGCCTAAAAGATTCACTAAGATGGGTATTCTATAGGGTTTAGATAAGGATTTAATTATTGGCTCAAGTCTAATATCTAAACCAAAGTGGAGAACAAGTTCATCTTCATCATTGAAGATGTAATCCTTTTTCAAGTGATAAATCACAAGGAAAATAACTTAGATCTCATGGACTAAGAGGCTTGGGATGAGGGATATGATCAAGAAATCACGTAAGCTTCTATTGCATTAAAAATCCATCTAAATGCCTAAGAACCAAATGCTGTTTTATAAGAAAACAATTTGAAACATCTAGTTAATGGTTCTTTCAATAGTATTGAAGCATGTGTCGATCTTATCAAGAAAATCTAAATATATATATCCATTCGGTTGCTGGACTCTTTCTTCGATCTGATCGAGTGGTCTTGGATGGGATCGAAGAGACCCTTGGATGTCATCGAAAGTTTCTCAATTCAATCGAGAAACTTAGATTAAAAAAAAAAATCATATCTTGCTAGATAGATCTGAGTTATCTACTCGATTTCATTGAGTGATCTTCACTGAGATCAAAACCTATCAAAAAACTGTCAATGGGATCGAAGTCCACTCAAAACTAATGTTTTGGACATACAATTTTACACCAACTTTGCACCTCTTATAGTCTTACTTATTGTGTAGAGGTTCAATGTGTTGTTTTCAATCAGGGGTTAGGGTCACCAAGGCATTGCATTTACTTGTTTTTTTCTCCTTGATGCTAATGTCCACTTGTGTACATGACACATGGACTCTTGTAATTGACAAATAAGATGCATAAATTAGTGCATTAACAAATGCACTTCTAGATCTTGTGCGAGTGTTGATTTGATATCATACTTGGTATACAAGCAATTGAGCGTTGGTGAGTTAAAACCGACCAACAAGTAAATGCACTGCATTTACCTATTTTTTCTCCTTGATGCTAATGTCCACTTGTGTACATGACACATGGACTCTTGTAATTGACAAATAAGATGCACAAATTAGTGCATTAACAAATGCACTTCTAGATCTTGTGCGAGTGTTAATCTGATATCATACTTGGTACACAAGCAATTGAGCCTTGGTGAGTTAAATCCCACCAAGACAGCATTATAATTAGTTGGTCGCTTGACTAAGACGTCGAGAGAAGTGGTTGAAGATGTGTTGGTCCAAGTTGATAGGTTTTACTACCTGATAGACTTTATTGTCCTGGATACAAACCCGGTGGTTATAAACGCGAGCGCTCGAATCCCAGTTATTTCAGGCTGATCATTCTTAGCTATCGCTAATGCTATAATCAATTACCGGAATGAAATCATGAAAATATCCTTGGGGAATATAATCTTAAAATTGAACATGTTTAATTTACATAAAGCACAAGAGAATGAGGATGTGATCCATGATGTGAATTTGATTGATACATTTGAGGATTATGAGCCTTTCTTGACCGAATTTCCCGAACCTTTAGAAGTATGGTTGGCACACTTTGCAGATTCAAACAACTATATTATTATATACATAGTGAATGCCTTGCGGAATTGTACCCCAATGGCTAATACTGACCGACAAGAAAATTAACATGAAAAGCCTCATTGCCCCAATTCTAAATGTTTACCATTAAAGGTGGGGAGCTGGAATCTGAACCAAAAACTAGAACTTCAAATTTATTTGAGACCACACTGATCAAACAAAACTTTACTAAAATTCAATTATTTGTAGTCTCTTGTTACCATGCTCCATTAATATTAAAAACTTTTCTACACATGTGAATTTTATACTCTTAAGATATCTATTGATAATAAAAAGAAAATTTTTAAGAGGTTTGTAGATTTATAATTCAAATTCAAGTAATCAATTTTCATGTTTAAGTAATATATGATTTTACCCAATCTAACCCTAACCCAACCCGACATAACCCAACCAGACACTGACCTAACCCGACATAACCCAACCATGACCCAACCCGACTATTAGGCCCGTATCCTAGTCCGTACTGTTCTGCCAACTTCCACTATCCTTCCCAACAAATTTTAACAACCCGTGACCTATAATCAATGTTTGTGTTTGACCCTAAGTCGTATCACATAGATTTAAGTCGACTCAATTTAAGACTTGTACCATTGTGACCGCACCGTCACCGCGGTTCCAACACTGCGACTCACGCATCGATCCGATACCCAGGTCAGAAGATGTGGGCCCGCATTCAGTTCGAGGAAAACACCGCGCGTTTACAATCCTAAGAGAATCTCTACATCATATCTCATCATTCAATCAATCACCTTATGTCAAGTATAAGAGTAACCTCAAAGTCAACTCTCTCTCACTCTCTCACTTACACACCCATATATGTTAAGTACACCTATCACCTCACATTCATCACCTCTCTCTTACAACCACCCCTTCTCTATCTCTTTCTCAACACACTTTCCAAGCAACACCAAAGTGGTGGAGGTCCAAGCTATTCCAAGAGAGAAAAAGTGAGTTGTGTGTGGCCCACTTCCCACCCCAAGATCCATCATCCTATCCCTTCATTTCTCATCATCCTCCATCAAAGAGGGATACAAGGAGCTCGACATTCCATCGAACCGAGAAGATCGAATGGTGGGTGTTTCTATAGTCCTAGATTTCATGTTTTTATGATGGGCCAAATAAGCCCTACCGATTGATGGTATGGATCTCACTTTGGACCCTAGGTATGGTTAATGGCCCACCTTGATTCCCATGATCAATCCATGATGGGGCCATTCTTCATGGAGCCCATCATGAAGTTTACTTTTCAAAGTTTTGAAAGAGGTCATTTAGACCTTCTGTCTTGGTGGAGAAGGAATCTCCACTGTTGATTTTTTATTTTTGGGGGGCCCACTGCTAGAAGGGGTCCTACTAAATGCACGGTGTTGATGTTCTACACACATCACGGTGGGACCCACGGCTGGGACCCACGTCCCTGCCCCTCTTCACGTCATAGTGCAACAGGATGCTATTGCGCGTCCTCTAGACGTCAGCAGCAGCACCTGCTGCTTCATATTATTTTTTAAAAATATATTTTTTATGGTTTTTCACAGGTGGGGCCTGCATCTGGAGAATCTGACCCATCCGTTGGATTTTATGGCTCAAGACAGGCTAAATGAGCCCAATATTCGATGTTCTTTGGTGTATAGAAACATCAAAGTGGGCCATAGCCGATTTAAATGGTATAACTCACTATTTTCAAAGATATGGCCTGCTAGATAATCGGATTAGATTCATTTTTTGACTCAACGCCTAAAATGGGCTGAGAAATAGGATGGACGGCGTGGATTTAATTCATACATCAAGGTGGGGCCTACATGAGCGGCCCACCCAAAGGGCTTGGAATTAAACTAATATTTATGTTTTGCTTTTCACATGAGTACACCCACTCACTGTTCACGCTCCAGTAACCACGTCCAGCGTCCCTTGAAGCTGGACAGACGGCATGGATATGTCATCAAGGTGGGTCCCACGTGGACGTGGCCCACTTAATTGGATCAATCTGATATGTGTGTTTTCCCATCACCCAGAGGGTAGGGTCCATGTCACGCCCCAAACTCGAAAACCGGGCTCACGAAATTTCCAATCGTCGAATCCAGCACCGACAGCCTCCATAGAACCCCATTCTCGGCTCCTAGCGCCCATCCGCAAGTTCCAATCCTGGGATGCTACGAGAAGAATTTTCAACATTAGTTTGATTCATAATAAGCATAACTAAAGGAATAACTCACAAACAATAACCAAAAACTCCATCATATTTTCACTACAATTAAAATTTTATAAGTATAGTGTGCGTAAAGGGAAATATAATGATGATAGACAAAAGCTCCAAAATGATCTGTCATGCACTCTAGCCTCAGCGTTGCTACGATCCAACGTTACCTACATGCAACGGTCGTGCATAAGCTTATTGAAAGCTTAGAGGGTGGTGAAAGTGTATGCGCAAGGTAGTAATACAATTATGCAGCATCAGAGTAATGCGGAACATGCTAATGAATCCATGAATACCATTAGTCATACTAAGACTATGCTATGTAGGGCATAAATGATGTCGGCCATACCAAGGCCATGCGATGTGAGATGCAACTCAAGCATATGAATCCTCATCTAAGTCCACATATCAATACAGCTCAAATTTGAAATATCACCGAGGTCTAGTACACCCTAAGACAGACTATCGTCCTATCGCGCGTACAAAGGTGAGTGGAAGAGACCTCACTATCCGTCTGCCAATATCGGGCCCAACTCGTCGATAACGGACCCATTCCTCGAGCTGGTCAAACTCACCCTAGCTTTGTCCCCTCCTCTCAGGCAGGTAAGGTCGTACTCCCTTCCAACCGACCACGACACAGTAAAAATCACGGCCTTCTAGTAATCGGCACTTGGCGCTCATGCACCCACTCAGTCTAGACATTAGAGCAACCTCCTGGTACCATAAGGGTTTAGAGACTTTCACCCAGGGATATCTATAGTACCCCATATAGAATAAAATTTTTGGTATCCAATCATGCCAACCACGATATGCCTGTGGAGGCTACAGCCCTAGTGTCGCTAGGGGGTATAGTAACCAGTCACACAATGTGAAATGAATGAATCACACTATCCAGTCATGCAGCAATCCTACACATATCGTGCGCTCATGTGGGGCATCATCTCCTGTCTGGGAGCCCATAAACAATTTGTCCGAAGGTATATGCTATGATCAGTCACTCGTCATACCAAGCATACATATGATGCATATGAGCATGAATCATAGGGCTATACTAAACATGTTATATGGCGATGAATTTGGTTCGTAACGAAGATGGGCCTAGACGGCCTACACACTACACGTGTGGGCCTAACAATGGGCCCTCAGGAGAGTTACAATGCGGACATTTTACCATCATTACTCTTATAATGAAGACGTCATACCATCATTGTTCCCAAGGCATGACCGTTAAAAACATCATCA
Organism: Magnolia kwangsiensis; assembly: GCA_037074715.1. Classification (NCBI taxonomy): domain Eukaryota; kingdom Viridiplantae; phylum Streptophyta; class Magnoliopsida; order Magnoliales; family Magnoliaceae; genus Magnolia; species Magnolia kwangsiensis. The sequence goes on along the minus strand of CM073573.1, from coordinate 106,890,012 downwards.
CATACTTCATGGTAGGATCTCAGATCGAATGGGCCTCATATACATCGCATTCGGCCCACACAAAAGCCTCACATATGTCTCATTGGGCCTCATATACATCAAAGGGGCTGATTGAATGGGCCGATCAAATGGGTTGAATCAAAAGGGCCAATCAAAAGGGCCGATCAAATGGGCTTATCAAATGGGCTTCATGTATATCAAAATAGGCCGCACTGATGGGCCTCATGTATATCAAATCGGGCCCACCCTTATGTACTTTTTTGAGGTCTGACCTATTCATAAGTTAATATGGAGATAGATGAAGTGAAAACAAATATCAACTTAATCAAAAACTACTGTGGTTCTTAGGAGTTTGAACGGTGGATATCACGGTCCACTATTTTAAATAGTGGGGTCCACTTGAACTTTAGATCTGACTCACCCATTTTTCCATGTTGTAAAATGATCTCACAAATGGTTGGACGGCATGGATACAACACATGCATCATGGTGGGGCCCCACCGTTCAAATAGTGGACGGTGTTGATAAGACACATACATTAATGTGGGGCCTGTGAGCTTGCTTCCAACAAAGGAGCAGCTAGATAGCTGCTGTACAGGCAGCTGGCTACACTAAGAAGGCAAAGGTGGGTCCCACGTAGGGCCCGCCACCATGTATATATTATATAATATATTATATATTATATATTATTTTATTTTTATAATATATCTGACGTCCTTAGTAGTGGAACCCACAGAACTTGCTATCGTCAGATGGCAGTGGGTCCCACCATCAAAAATAGATGGACGACATGTGTAAAACACATACATCATGGCTGGGATCCACCATCCATGGGCTGGACGGTGGATGCAATGCATCATCAAGGTAGTCCCACTGTCAGCATGGATGAATGGTAGTGTAAAACACATACATCATGTGGGACCTGCATCATGCTGACGTAAAGGGAGTAGCTGCGTAGACGCAGCATGTGTAGCGTTGTTGCCCCTTTCCTTTCTTTTTTTTAAACAAAACAAAGGTAGGTCCCATGTAGGGCCCACCACAATAGGTATATATATTGTATAATATAATATAATATATATATAATGAATATATAATATAATATAATATATAATGTATATACAACGTCCAGGCCCTAGATGGCCTGGATGGTCGCATATAACATTGCAGCCCCACACGTGGGGTGGGTCCCACCGTCCAAAGATGGTGGACGGCTTGGATAAACACATACACTATGGTGTGGCCCATCTGAATGGATGGAGGATGGGGACAGGTCCTATAGACCCCACTGTTAACCCACACTTCACTGTTAACCACCCCCACTAGGCAATCAATGCCAAGACCTCAACATTGAAACGAGGTATCTTTCACTCCGCCTACCACTGGAGCTATGGGCGAGCGTTGAAATGAGGTGTCTTTCACTCAGCCTACCACTGGAGCTATGGATCTGGGTCCCACTGTCTCTGGTGGACAATGATGATAAAACCCATACATCACGTGGGTACGTGTGGTGGCCCAGGATCCCATGGCCTAAGCGGATATTTGTGTTTCTCCTATATCCAGGCCCACCCAAAGACGGTCAGTAAGGTGGGCCTTACGGATGGGACGACGTGGATCATACATCACAGTGGGGTCCATAATATATGAGAAAGAGAGGAAAAGAGAGAGAGAGAGAGAGAGAGATTTCGGCGGTGATGGAGGGGCCCCGCCACTATGGGCCCCTCTTGTTACAAAGCGTACATCAAGGTGAGTTGCACATATATGGACCCTTAAATCAAAAAAAACGAATGAAAGACAAAAATTCAAGATCACCCACCGTCTTCTTCTTGCTTCCTTGGCTTCCTTTGCTCCTTAGCTTCAATCCTAACGGAGGAGATGGAATTTAGATGGTTGAGATGGGAGATGAGAGAGTAGGAAGTGGGCTACACATAAAGCTCTCTTAGAGGTTTGAAAATGCTTAGACGTGGGATTTTTTTTCTTGCTTGGGAATGTGAGTTTGAGAAATGAGAGAGAGAGGGTTGTAAAGAGAGAGAGATGGGTGATGGAGTGATGGATGTGGTGAGTGATAGGTGTGTAAGAACTTTTTGACTTTAGGGGTAGATGATGTAAGAAGGGTATGGGGTGAGTAAGAACTTTTTGACTTATGGGGTTGCTTGGGGATGGGTGTGAGGTGATGGTGTACTTGACCTTTAATGGGATTGATTGATTGATTGAGGTGACAAGTCATAGAGATTCTCTTAGGTTTTGCAATACACGACGTTTTGCTCAAACTGAACGTGGACCCACATCTCCTGGCCAGGGTATCTCCTCGGTACCCGAGACGCGACATCGAAACTGCTGCAACGATGTGGTCGCTAGGGTACAAGTCTTGGTTTGAGTCGACTCAGGTTAACAGGACTCAGCTTAAGATCACGCGCAAACGTCAGATAAAGGTCGAAGGTTACCAAAAGTTGAAAGGGAAGATCGTGGGAACCTATGGAATGGTATAGACTATGATGTCGGTCTTACAACCCACATGGCTTAGATGGTTTGAATAAGACATACATCAAGGTGGAGTACATCCAGGTGGCCACATGGCAACATCATCACATAAAAATGAAAGAGAGGGAGAGAGAGAGAGAGAGAAAGAAATGGACACATGTGCCCTCCCTATGGGCCCCGCACTATGGGTCCTCCCTTCCATGCATTCAATCATACATCAAGTGGGTCCTATACATGTGGGCCCACCAAATCAAAAATTAACTGTGAAGATTCCTTCTTCACTAAGAAGGAAGGTCTAGATGATCTCTTTCTAAACTTTGAAAAGTAAATATCATGATGGGGTCCATGGAGAATGGCCCCATCATGAAATGATCAATCACGGTGGGCCATCGGCCACACCTAGGGTCCAAATTGAGATCCATACCATCAATCAGTAGGCCTCACTTGGCTCATCATAAAAACATGAAATCTAGGCCTATAGTGTAAGACCTGTATCCTAACCCATATTGTTCCATAGGTTTTCACGGTCTTCCCGGTTGAATTTCGACGACCTATGATCGACATTTGCACACAACCCTAAGTCGTATCCTATATATTTGAATCGGCTTAATCTAAGACGTGTACCATTATGACCGCACCGTCGCCACGGTTCCAACACCGCAACTCACGCACCGACCCAATACCTAGGTCCGAAGATGTGGGCCCACGTTTATTTCAAAGAAAACACCATACATTTATAATCGTAAAAGAATCTCTACAACATGTCCCATCAATCAATCACCTCATGTCAAGTACAAGAGCACTCATACTTCCTTTCTTCACAAGTCAAGCAACCACCAAATCAACCAACCTCTCACCTCACCCATCACTCACCTTACATCCATCACTCACCTCATATCCATCACTCATCACACTCTCTCCTTAATTATAACCCTCTCACTCTCTCATTTCTCAACACAAAATTCTAAGCAACAAAGAGAGCAAAGGAGTGGACGTCCAAGCCATCCCAAGTGAGAAAAGAGTGAGTTGTGTGGCCCACTTTTCATCCCAAGATCTCGCATCCTAACCATTCACTTCTCATCTTCCACCATCAAAGTGAAGCACAAGGAGATCGGCTTTCCAACGGACCAAGAAGATCGAACAGTGGGTACTTATTAGGATAGATTTTTCATGTTTTAATGATGGGTCATGTGTGGCCTGCCGATTGATGGTATGGATCTCACTTTGGACCCTAGGTGTGGCCGATGGACCACCTTGATTCTCATAATCATTCCATGATAGAGCCATTTTCCATGAACCCCATCATGATGTTTATTTTCCTTACATGAATAGAGGTCATCTAGACCTTCCATTTTGGTGGAGAAGGAATATCCACCATTGATCTTTAATTTGGTGAGCCCACATGTATTGGGACCCACTTGATGTATGATTTAATGCAAGGGAGGGCACATAGTGGCGGAGCCCTCCATCACACATGTGTCTCTCCTTCTCTCTCTCTCCTTCCCTTTCTTTCATTTATTTTTATGTGTGATAATGTGGCTGTATGGCCCACTCGGATGGACCCCACCTTAATGTATTTCTTATCCAAACCATCTAAACCATGTGGGCCCTTCCTTAGGGAGATGAGAAAACACAAATATCAAGTTTATCCACATCAGGTGGGCCACGTCCATGTGTACCCACCTTGATGCATTGTATATACACGCCATCCGTCCAGCGTCCAAGGACGTTGGACGTGTTCAATGGGCGTTAACAAGCAGTGGGTGTACTGCTAGCAACAGAAAAAATAATAATAACAATATATGTATATATATAATAATATATATATATATATTGGTTTGATTCAAACCTTAGGTGGACCACTTATACAGACTCCGCCTTGATGTATCAATCCAATCCACGCCATTCATTTCATTCCTCAGCCCATTTTAAGCGTTGATCCGAAAATTGAAGTTAATCCAATTTTTTGGTGAGCCATAGCATAGAAAATATTGATTTTTACCGTTAAAAATTGACTAGGACCCACCTTGAGCCAAAACATACTACATATTGGGCTTGATGGGACTATCTTGAGCCATAGAGTGCGATGGCTGGGTTGGATTCACCTTATGCAAGCCCCACATGGGAATAACCACAGAAAAACTGTAACACCCTGAAAATCGGGGGTCGTGTATAAACTCAACTCCCGAGTTCCAGACCGTCACTTATGCAACAAAAATGGTTATGATTCAATGTTGTCTCATTTAAAGCATTCACATGAGTAAAAGTATACCAAAACTGCAATTCATACTTCAGATCCAGTGATAAAAGCAAGAGGAAGACTAAACAATGTATATATCACTGTATGGAAAAACAAAGTAATCTCATCTGTCTCCAAAGTATGACTACATCTCTGAGTCTCATATACATATACATAACAAAAGAATAATGTTCAAAAAAAAGTCCCACTGATGTCCCCTCGATCCAGGTCGCCTACGGGAAGCCGTCGTGATACTGCATATACGAGAACTCATCCTGGTCCTCGTCGATCTCTGGCTCCACCTCCTGGATTTCGGCCTCACCTGCATCTACAACAGGGTCTGGTGGGTGTTGCAAACACCATCCCGTAACGTGGGAATGAGTGATCAACTCAGTGGAATCATAGAGCAAAGATTAGCATGTTCACAATTCAATCACGCGATAATAGTAAAGCAGTAAATCAGACAATCCTAATACTGTTGTTAATGCAAGATGATATGACGTGATGTATGCCCTCACCGACGATCACCCTCATGCGGCAACATCTTACGACCGCGGCATGCCACACTCCCTAGAGTGCTCCACATCTTCCAGGCACATGCAATGCTATGGTGATATGAATTCCAAGTTGTTATTAGTCCATTCAAACAGCAGGATTGGGAAACTAAGGTACTTCCCTTGTATCAATCCCAACACAGATCCTGTCTAGGGTCGTCACTCCTAGTAATCTCATACGATGTATATTTCGTAGGTCACTACAAGGGCTGCCAGGGCTGTTGCTCGCACTCGTTGCACCGCTCCCCCATCACCTTATCAATACAGGCCTACCGTACTCTACTGCAACGGAAGGGTCGTCACCTCCCGTGGACTCAGAATACGCTCGCGGTCACTACAAAGGGCTCATCGCCTGATCAGTGTAGGCTGACAGCTAGAATATAGTGTCCCATACCACCATAATCTGCTCACGAGTCTAGGTGCTCACTGGTCACTACGGGGAGGTTTGTGGCCCCAGCGTAGGCCGACAGCTCGACCACGGTGTCCCATAGCACCATGCCCGGCTCATGAGTCTTCGTGGATCAAGGTACCATGGTTAACAGGGTTTACAATGGTAAGTTCAGTACCCTAGGTTCAAGCAGTTATGACTCATACAAGGTGAACATACATCGGCCAGTCGGCTTACTTGACGGGCTCGACTAGCGCGATCGCATCTCAAGTCGAACGACATGAAGTGCGTAAAACACTTCGCGTGGCCTAACCACTGCCGCCAACTCTAAACACGAATCACGTTCATCGACGCGTCGTTCGTGGCTATGACCAGTCAGCCACGAATTCGCTCGGTTACCGACTGCCTGGACTAAGTCAAGTCCCACACATCTATGGAATCACATTAACAATATGTGTAAAGGTATTAGAATTTAAATACAATCATGTGAGCATGTTAACACATGTTATAACATTCAACTTAAGCGAATCTTCAAGGCATACTTTCCATGCATGTAATGCAATCATGCATAAGGTCAACATGTAGGAAATCATTTATGTCAGCATATTAATCAAGAAATCAATCTCAAACTACTACATAACATCATTTAATTCAATACATACTAATACAAGCATTTATACAAACACATACACTACACACTTAAGTCTACATATAGTATGTCGACCCAAAGTGCGCAACTAGGCGAATCTCTTCGCCAAACTGATTATGCAAGCATTCCTAACTCCCTAATGCGGCAACAAACCATGTCAATCACGTCAGCAAAATATGCATGTAGACCATACTTCCTACAAATGACTAAAATGCCCTAAATCTCATATTCTTCGTTAATTTACGAAACAAGAAACGGAGAGCATGTTGTACATGTCAAACGGTGATGCCGTCGATAATCTACTATTAAACGACATTGAAATCGTTGTAAACCGTCAATCAAAGCGTCTAAAATCCTCACCTAGTCTCTTACGGTTGCGGGATTTTGAACGGAGCGTGTACGCTTCGTCTACGGCAGTAGGAGGACCTGATTTATGAAGTACGTTAGCTAACATGCTATGAATCTAGGTAAATCCTAAATCAGCAAGTTCTAGGGTTATTTTATACCTGAAAAAGTGGAGAAATCACCAGCCAGGTGATTGGGAAGAAGTGCTGAAGCACCAGCAATCGGCGGCTCAGAAGCGGGAAAAATCCCTTCCAATCTCTCTCTCAAACTCTCTCTCCTTTTCTCCTAGGGTTTGCAATTTTCGGATGGGAGAGGGAACTGAGGGTTTCAACCCCTTTTATAAGCTTAAAAATGCCGGAAATAGGCTCCGGAACGAAGTTTACTTGGTGCCTATCCATTTCGGGGCTGTTTCGGTTCAAAAGCTGCTTTCTGGTGGTCCCCTGGTCGATTACGATCGGACTTAAGCTCATGTGTACCAGATGTAGCTCGTATTAAGTTTTCAGTCTGGCAGGGTTCGCAGATCGCACGTGGCGGACCAGTTTCAGTTCAGCGGTCACCGCACGTAGATCAGGGCTGAAAGTCTCATGATAATAAATAGAAAATTTTCCTGATCCGAGGGTGTAATCTGAATGAATTCTGACGGTCAGAACGCTTAATACTGACGCGTCAAGTCGTGTGCCAGATTTGAATTTGAAATTCCAAATTCGTCCCTATTCGCGGTCGCTTCAGTCCGGGTTCAACGAAATAGTCTGTGATTATCGGTTTGACTTGATTTTTGAGATGATTGTCAAGTCCAGCTAGGCGGTTCTAACGGTCTAAGATAGGAGGTATCGGACCTTCGACGCACGGTCTAGATCCAATTCAAGAATTCAATGTGGTCCAGAGAACAAACCTGCTTAGAGTTTGATCCGAGGTTATAGAGTATTGTAGGGTTGTTTGTTCTACTCGATTTGGGTCTTGCAGAACGTATTTAAAGTGATCAGGAACTATTTCCCAGCTACTCTAGCGTTGCGCTAGCTAACTTACGCTTAATTTCCATGGAAATTAATTCTACGCGATTTCGGGTCGAGTTAGTACTCGAGCCCAAGTACGAATTTTTCACGGGCGTTACAAAAACTCTAATCCATAAAAACATGAGAGAGAGGGAGCAGCACCAGCGCCTACTGCTGCTGACCGTGAAAGTATGCAGCAGCATCCATCATTTGACAAGCGAGCGAGGACCACGCGTCCTAGCCGTGGGTCCTACCATGATGTGTCTCGATCATCCACACCGTGCATTTGTTAGGTCCCCTCTAACGAGTGGGCCACCCCAAAAATCAACCGTATATAACACTCAGATGGCCCACGTCACAGGAAACAACGTGTTTGAATGGCTGCCACTGAAACCATTTTAGGTGGCCCAGGAGTTTTAGATTAATACAAATTTTATTTTTCTTGTTCATCCAGGTCCGTGTGACCTTATCAACGGTTTGGATGGAAAATAAATCATTATGGTGGGCCTCACGTAAGACCCAAGGATGTATGTGTTATATACCACACCGTCCACGGCAGTGGACGGTGGAACCAAGCATGGTGTATGTGTTTTGTCACCACCGTCCACACCACTGGACAATGGGACCTCCCACGTGATGTATGTGTTTTACACATGCCGTCCACCTGTTCTGATGGTGGGACCCACTATCATATGGTGGTAACAAGTGTTGTGGGTCCCACTACTAAATAGTATTTTGTATTATATATATTATATATACGATATGATATATGCATGGTGGTGGGCCCTACGTGGTACCCACCTTTGCCTTCCTAAGTGCAGCCAGCTGCCTATGCAGCAGCCATCTAGCTGCTCCTTTGTTGGCAGTAGGCCCCACATTAATGTATATCGGCACCGTCCACTATTTGAACATGTGGGCAGATTATTCACCTTGATGTATTTTTGTGGCCATTAGTTGAGGCCCACCTGCTGTGTATTTAAGGCCCATTGTGATGTATTTGGGGCCCATGGGTTAAGGCCCATTGTGATGCATTTGAAGCCCATGGGTTGAGGCCCATTGTGATGTATTAGGGCCCATGGGTTAAGCCCCATTGTGATGTATTTGGAGCCCATGGGTAGAGGCCATTGTGATATATTTTCAGCCCACTTGGTAAGGCCCACTGTGATGTATTAGGCCCCATGGGTTGAGGCCCATTATGATATATTTGGGGCCCATGAGTTGAGGCCCATTGTGATGTATAAAGGCACGTGGGTTGAGGCCCATTGTGATGTATTCAAGGTCCGTTATTAAGTCCCACCTTGATATGTATGAGGCCCGTTATCGAGGCCCACCATGATGTGTATGAGGACAATATGATGAGGCCCATTTTGATGTATTCTAAGGCCCATGGGTCGAGGCCCAATGGGATGTATACAGGGTCTATTGTGTTGTGTGATTCCACCATGGGTTATGTAATGACATTTATGGCGGGCTGCCTTGGGAGCAATGTTAGTTTGACGTCCACATTGTAAGAATAATGTTGGTTAATTGTTCGCATTATAACTCTCCTTAGGGCCCATTGATAGGCCCATACTTGTTGTGTGTAGGCTGTTTAGGCCCATCTTCGTTGTAAGGATAGTTCATTACCTTATAACATGTTTAGTATAATTCCATAACTCATGCCATACGCATCATATGTATGCTTGAGATGAGTAGTGACTAATCATATCATAGCCATTGGGCAGATTATTTATGGGACTCACTGATAAGAGTTACCCACATGAGCACGTGGTATGCACAAGATTGTTGCATGACTGGACAATGTGACTCATGCATCTCGCATATGTGTGACATAATCATTATATGCCCTGGTAACATCAGGGTTGTGGCCTCCACGGACACATCATGGATGGTTAGATGGGACATTGAAAATGCTTAGTTCTAGCACTGTGGGCACGTAGGATGTCCTTGGGTGAAAATCTTAGAACCTCCTTGGTACCAGGAGATGCTCCAACGTCTAGACTGAGTGGAATATGAGCATCGGTGCCTATATCATGAGGTCGTGTCTCCCACTGTGTCGTGGTCAATTGAAAGGGGGTGCGGCCTTAGCCGCTCGAGTGAGGGGTCTATAAGCTAGGCTGAGTATGACCAGCTTGTAAATGGGTCTGCTATTGACGAGTCGAGTAGGTATTGGCAGACTGCTGGCTAGGCGGATAGTGAGGTCTCTTCCACTCTCAGGGCTATGCAGCTAGGGAGGAGGCAGTCGGTGTTGAGTGTAATAGACCCCAGTGATTTTTTCAGAGAGCAACCGTACTGATATGTGGACTTATTGAGCAGGAATTGCATATCCATTCATTCATTCATTCACTATCCACTCGGGCTGGTGGTGCATAACTATTTGTTACGTGTACCTTCACATGGCTAGGATTTCGATTGGGCGCGCGACTAACCTGAGATCAAGAGTTTACCACATTAAGTCGGACTATCCAAATTTAGATATGGGACTGGTTTGGATAGAAGTCCCTTGTGGTGGACCCTGTAGCCTGCGATACTACGTACTATCATCCCGACTTCACATTCCAGCACGATCATTTCATTTGCACCGTATATTACATTACATCCAAGTACTTAGCATTTTGGGTTACTATGTTTTTACACTTATATGGCCTAGACGGACTTAGCAGGATTTGCATATTGCATTGCATCATCGGCATCTGATATTTAGCTTCCACATTTGCATAGCCGATCCGCATTGCCTATTCTATTATTGAATGATTCATAGACTTACTAGTATATTTTCGCTTACTCTGATATCGTATGATTCATGATCTTTTTAGTATTTCACTTATCCCGATGATGTATAATTTATGTGCTTTATTGTATACTTGGCACTTACCTTTCACACACTTTCACCACCCTCTAAGCTTTTGTAAGCTTATGCACGATAGATAGGTGCAGGTGGCGTTAGGTTGCAGCAGCGTTGAGCTTGGAGCGTGCAGCTATCCTCTGGAGCTTTGATTTCGATATATGTATTTCTCTTTTAGCATTATATTCAAATGATTATATTAGTGGATATATGATGATAATGTTGCCTTTATGATTTGGGTATACTTGTGGTTATGCTTCTTATGAGACAAATGTACATTAGAAAATTCTCCTTGTAGGATCTCAGGATCGGAACCTGGCGTATGTACACTGGGAGCCGAGAATGGGGTACTACGGAGGCTATCGGCACCGCGTTCGGCAATCGAGATTCCTGTGAATCCAATTTTTGAATTTAGGACGTGACATATAGAAACATCCACCATTCGATCTTCTTGGTCCGATGAAATGCCGAGCTCCTTGTGTCCCTCTTTGATGGAAGATGTTAAGAAATGAAGGGATAGGATGATGGATCTTGGGGTGGGAAGTGGGCCACACATAACTCACTTTTTCTCTCTTGAAATAGCTTGGACCTCCACCACTTTGATATTGCTGGGAAAGTGTGTTAAGAAAGAGAGAGAGAGAGAGAGAGAGAGAGAGAGAGAGAGAGAGAGAGAGAGAAGGGGTGGTTGTAAGAGAGAGGTGATAGATGTGAGATGATAGGTGTACTTGACATGTATGGGTGTGTAAGAGAGGGTGAGAAAGAGTTGACTTTGGGGTTGCTCTTGTACTTAACATGAGGTGATTGATTGATTGATTGATTGATGGGACATAATGTAAAGATTCTCTTGGGATTACAAACGCATGATATTTTTCTCGAACTGAACGCGGGCCCACATCTTCTGACCTGTGTATCGGATCAGTGCAAGAGTCATGGCGTTGGAACCGTGGTGACGGTGCGATTACAAAGGTACAAGTATCAGATTGAGCTAACTAAATCTACGGGATACGACTTAGGGTTGCGCGCAAATGTCGATTATAAGTCGCGAGTCACCGGAATTCGTAGGGAAGGATCACGGAAGTTGACGGAATAATACGGACTAGGATACAACCTTACAGCTCTCCCCACCTAATAAAAAGTTCGTCCTCAAAATTTATACTACCATCGCAGCTAACCAAAATTCATAAGGGAATAGAAAATATAACATCATATATAATCAAAACATAATGTAACATATAATCAAACATCGAAAAGATGAGGATAGCACTCTCGAATTTCCGCCTCGCATTCCCAAGATGCCTCATCCACACTATGATGGCTCAACTACACCTTCACCAAGGGAATGACCTTGGTCAGAAGGACCTACTCCTTCCGATCAAGGATACGAACTGGCTACTCAATGTAAGAAGTGTCCTCACAAACCTCCAACGGCTGCCAATCAATAATGAGAATAATGTCTGACCCACACTTCTTCAACATAGATATATGAAAAACGTTATGGACATCAGACAACTGAGATGGCAAGACAAGCCGATAAGCCACGGCGCTAATGCGCACGGTGATCTCGAAAGGTCCTATGAATCGTGGGGCAAGCTTGCCATTCGCTTTAAATCAAACCACACCCTTCATGGGTGAGACCTTGAGATACACATAGTCCCCAACAGCAAACTCCAAGGGACGACGTTGATGATTAGTAAAATTCTTCTGCCTGCTCTGAGCTGTGCTCATCCTCTGCTGATGATATGAATAGCCTCTGACGTCTGCTGCACAAGCTAGAGACCTAAGAGACGTCTCTCTCCAACCTCAGTCTAATAACTCGGTGATCTACATGGTCTGTCATACAATGCCTCAAAAGGAGTCATGTCAATGGTCACCTGATAGCTATTATTGTATGCGAACTCAGTCAATCGCAGATGCTCATCCTAACTACCCGAGAAGTCGATCGCACAAGCCCGAAGCATATCTTAAGGATCTGGTTGACCCTATCAATCTGGCCATCAATCTGTGAATGGTACGCGGTGCAGAGCTGCAAATCAGTGTCCATTGCTCTTTGAAAGCTCTCCTAAAACTAAGATGTGAACTTTAGGTCTCGATCTGAAATGATCGAGACAGGAACACCGTGCAGTCTCAAGATCTCATCAACAAACAACTCGGAGAACCGGTCCGCATACCAAGTCTCACGAATTGTAACAAAATGTGCCAACTTCGTCAGAAAGTCCATGACAACCCAGATGGCATCATGACGGCGCTGTATTCTCGGTAAATTTATGATAAAATCGATAAATATGTGCTCCCACTTCTACATCGGGACGCTCAACGGCTGCAATAGACCAGGGGGTCTCTAATGATCGACTTTGACACACTGGCATGTATCACACTTAGCCACAAAACTGGCTATCTGGCACTTCATCTCCACCCAAAAATACTAACGCCTCATATCGCGATACATCTTCGTCGAGGCAGGGTGGATAGAGAACCACGATCAATGTGTCTCAGTCATAAGATCTTGGTGCAACTCGGGAATATTCAGGACATATAATCGGCCTTTGAAGCGAAGTCCACCATTAGAACCAATCTACCAATCTGACTAACTCTCAGATGTTGCCTCAGACTGATAACTCTGCACTAACTCATCTGCCTGCTGAGCCTCGATCACCCTTGCGATAAGAGAGGGTTGAATTGACAGGCTCAATAATTACACAATAGAAGACTACAAGCCGATCTCGAAGTCAAAAGCTGACACATCCTCAAGCATCCTCCACTTCTAAATCATCATGTGTGCCATCAGGCCTCGTGACTGACAATTGAAGGAATCCTCCACCACGTTCGCCTTACCCGGGTAGTACTGGAGATCAAAATCATAGTCCTTTAGGAGCTCCATCCAACACCTATGCCTCATGTTCGGCTCGTACTAAGAGAACAAATACTGCAAGCTCTTATAGTCGGAGAAGAGCTCGAACCTCACCCCATAATGATGGTGCCTCCACACCTTCAATGTGAAGACAACTGCTACTAGCTCCAAATCATGCGTGGGATAGTTCAGTTCATGGACCTTGAGCTGGCAGGATGCATAAGACACCGGCTTCCCGTGCTACGTCAAGACAACACCCAAGCCAATTCGCAAGGCATTGGTAAATATAACAAATTTATCACTCCTAAGGGAAGAGTGAGGACAGGAGCGAACGTGATGTGGTCGTTCAGCTCCATAAATGCCTGCTCACAAGCGTCGCTCCAAACAAACTCGGCACCCTTAGTCCACCAAACCAAGGAAATTGCTGATCTCGGACGTGTTCGTAGGCTGACCCCACAGTCGCATGGCATCGATCTTCGAGGGATCCACTGTGATGCCCTGTCTCATCCCCACATGACCAAGGAACTTTACCTCCTCATGCCAGAACTCGCACTTCTCCAGTTTCACGTAAATCTGGTGTGCACGGAGGGTCTGCAAGGTAATCTCCAAATGTCGCCCATGCTCCTCACGGGTCTTCGAATATATCAGAATGTCATTGATAAACACCACAAAAAACTAGTCAAGATATGGACGGAAGACCTCGTTCATTAACTGAATGAATATTACGGGTACATTGGTCAGTCTTAAGGACATGACCTGGAACTCAAAATAATCATAGCGCGTCCTGAAGGCTATCTTCAGGATATCCTCATCTCGGACCTGAACCTGATGATAACCGGACCACAAATGTATCTTCGAAAAGAACTATGCCTCCTGTAGCTGATCAAATAAATCATTGATCCTTAGAAGCGGGTACTTGTTCTTGATTGTGACCTTGTTGAGCTCGCAATAATCCACGCAAAGCCTCAACGAGTCATCCTTCTTCTTTACGAAGAGTATTAGCGCTCCGCACGGTGAACTGCTCAAACGGGTAATGTCTAACTCACATAACTCGTCCAACTACTTCTGAAATTCTCATAACTCCAATGGTGTCATACGATACGAGGCCTTCGAAATAGGCACGGTACCGGGCACGAGATCAATCTGTAACTCAGTGTGCCAACGAGGTGGTAACCCAAGAATCTCCTAGAACACATCGAAAAAATCACAAATGACTGGCAGCTGGTCGATACTCAAAGCAACTGACTACTTAACGGCACACGACAACAGGCAGGACAGCTGCTCTCCTCTAGGCTTAGCAACAAACTGGAACTTTAGCACACTGAGTATACAAAATGTGACTGTTCTCACAGAGCAGTCCAATATGGCGTGGTACTCAGCGAGCCAATCCATGCCCAGGATGACATCAAACTTGGACATCGATAATACGAACAGATTAACAGGCAAAAAGATATCCCTAATCAGAATGAGGCAAGATAAACAAAATCGGTCTAAGACTTCAGTCTTCCCCGAGGGCGTTAATACTGACAAACCCTCACAAGCAGACTCCATCGACAAATCGGTCGATCGGAAGAAATTATAGCCACAAAGGAATGAAATGCACCAGAATCAAACAATACACATTCAATGCACGCAAAAATAGGGATAGTACCCTCGACAACTCCTCCTGATGACTAAGAGTCCTGCTGGGCGACATAAAATCTTCCCTGGGCCTGCTGGGGAGATACAGGTCCCCTATGAAGTCTCTACTGCTACTTCTTCCGCTGTGTCGGCCAAATCTGTTGCCTCTGCTGTGCGAGGGAGGTCTCGAAGGCTGGTGCTGCGGTTGCTACTACTGTTGTCGAGGCTGTCGCGGAGGTTGATACGATGCCCTCGGCTACTACTGCTGCTGCGAATGGAGGCACTCGTGCCTATGATGTCCTATCCTACTGTATCCAAAGTAAGTACTTAAAAACAGTCCCAAAGGTGGTGCTGGGGGTGCCACTGGTGCTCGAAATGCTAGGCGGGTCATGCGTCACTGTTGTGGATGATGCTGTTGCTGTTGGGAGCTACTAGAGGGTGCCTTCCTCTTCTGATCTCCTCTCTAGCCACTAGCCCTCTGTAAACTGGCCCAATCTAACTCGTAGATCTGGGCCCTCTGTACAATTTGCTCAAACGTCGGAAGCATGTGTCCGATCACATGGCTCCTGAGGGCATGACACAAGCCGTTCTCAAAACGAAGGGCCTTCCTCCCCCATTATCAACAAGGTACGTCGCGAATCTCAATAACGCGACGAAACGTACCTCATACTAGGACACAGTCATGTCTCCCTAGACCAAAGTCTCAAACTCTAATGCGCGCTGCTACCACACATGCTTGGGAAAGAACTTCCGATCAAACCGATTTTAAAAGTCCTCCCAGGTCCACACGAAATCAGTTGTTACCACTCGAGCGACAGATGTCCACCAATGCTGAGCCTCACCCTGGAGAAGAAATACGGCTAACGGGACCCGCGTTATGTCATACATCTCATGATGTTGAATATCTTCTCCACCTCGGAGCACCATATCTCCGCTATAATATAGTCTGACTCGCTCTGAAAATGTGGGGAATTATGTTGTCAGAAGTCTTTGAGAAAGGCGCTCGCATGCTCCTGCTCAGCCTCCGCTAGCGTAACAGTGGGATGCCTGCTCTACCCTTAAAGAATAGTAGTCATCACCTATAGTATCTACTGCAGCTGGGCGGCACTCATGGGTACAGTCCGATCCGCACCGATTTCGGGTAGAGGAGTGGCATCCTCAGGCTGGGAAGAAGGCATATCCGATGGTAGAACAGGAGTCGCAGGTGGTAGAGTAGAAGTTACAGGTGGTGGAGCGAGATTTACTCAGGTCGCTCTTCTAGGTGACATGTCCTACAAGAAGGAACAAAGGCCTATCAGCCTTGAGAATTCTCAAAGGCATAAATGTTAAGGGTCTATGTCGAAAAATCGCTAAGTTATTCAGACTCGAAACCTATTCATTCTAAATTCATAGTAGATATGTGATATGATCCTTAAGTATTCCCAAGTTATGCTCTGATACCAACTTCTGTCACACCCCAAACTCGAAAAATGGGCTCATAAAATTCTCGATTGCCGAATCCAGCACTGACAGCCTCTGTAGTGCCCCATTCTCGACTTCCGGCACCCATTTGCCAAATTTCGATCCTGGGATCCTACAAGGAGGATTTTCAGTATGATTTTTTTTTGTAATGGAGCATAACCACAAGCATAACCAAGTCACAAAACAACATCATCACATATCCACTATATCAAAAAATTTAAGTACAATGCGGAAAGGAAAATATAGGGTGATCAAAAGGCTCCAAAATGATCTGATGCACATTCCTGCCTCAGCGCTGCTGCGATCCAATGACACTTGCATGCAACGGTCGCGCATAAGCTTACAAAAGCTTAGAGGGTGGTGTAAGTGTGTGTGCAAGGCGAGCACCAAGTATGCAATATCAGAGAAATGAAGAAATACCCTAGTAAGTATATAAATACTATCAGTCGTACCAAGGCTATGAGATGCAAGGCATGAATGCTATTGGTCACAGAAAAATATTTTTTTGAATAATATGAAGCAGCAGGTGTTGCTGCTGACGTCCAGAGGATGCACAGCAGTGTCCTGTTGTGCTACGACGTGAAGAGGGATAGGGACGTGGGTCCCAGCCGTGGGCCCCACCCTGATGTGTGTAGAACATCAACACCATGCATTTGGTAGGCCCCCCAAAAATCAGCCGTATGGGGAACTCAGGTGGTCCACACTACAGGAAACTGTGATGATTGAGCATCTGCCATTAAAACCCTTTTGGGTTGTCACAGAAGTTTTGGATCATTATGAAGTTTGTTTTTCCTCTTTATCTAGGTCTGTGTGACCTTATTAACAGATTGGATGACAGATAAATGTTATGGTGGGCCCCACATAGGACTCACTGATGTAAGTGTTTTACCCACACCATCCCCACATTTGGGAGTGGGACGGCTGGTGTACCTCACTCTAGCTACACATAGCTGCTGTAGCGGCGTCACCAAGTTCCATGGGTTCCACCTGTTTCATCAACGTCGTCCATCTATGGGACCCACCATGATACATGTGTTGCATCCAAGCCGTCCAACCATTTTGAAAGCTCATTTTAAGGCTTAAGACTAAAAATAAGATAGATCTAGTACCATGTGGACCACACTATAGAAACAGTGGGATTGAACATCTACCATTGAAAGCCTTGGATTCCAGAAGTCTTGGACCAATAGGGAAATTGTTTTCCTTTTAATTCAGGTCTATGTGACCTTATGATCAGATTGAATAGAAAATAAATGTTACGGTGGCCCTTGAGGATTTTAATGGTGGAAATCATTGTCACCACTATTATTTGGAGTGTGGTGATAAGATTCATTTATATATATATATATATATATATATATATATATATATATATAAAAACACACACACACACACATATTGATGTACTTTTCAC
Source organism: Magnolia kwangsiensis (assembly GCA_037074715.1). NCBI lineage: Eukaryota > Viridiplantae > Streptophyta > Magnoliopsida > Magnoliales > Magnoliaceae > Magnolia > Magnolia kwangsiensis. The sequence continues at coordinate 106,872,179 of CM073573.1, read as the reverse complement.
CACTATTATTTGCGCCCAAGTACCAAATATCAGTAGGTCGTGTCTCCCACTGTGTCATAGTCGGTTAGAAGGGGGTGTGGCCTTATCCACCCGAGTGAGGAGGTTGTAAGCAAGGCTGAGTTTGACCAGCTCGCAAATGAGTCCGCTATCAACAAGCCGAGTAGGTATTGACAGACTACTGGTCAGGCGGATAGTGTGGTCTATTCCGCTTACTGGGTTGTGCGGCTAGGGAGGCGGCAGTCAGTGTGAAGTGTACTATACCCCGGTGATATCCTAGAGAGAAACTGTACTGATATGTATACTTGATTAGGAATGGCATGCTTGTTTTGCATCTCGCATATGACATTTAGCTACATAGGTCTCGCATCACATGGCCTTGGTATGGCCGATATTATTCATGTCTTGCATCGCATAACCTTGGTACGGCTGATAGTATTCATAGACTTACCAGCGTATTTCGTATTTCTTTGATATTGCATACTTGGCACTCACCTTGTGCACACACTTACACCACTCTCTAAGCTTTTAAAAGCTTATGCACAACCATTGCGTGCAGGTGTCATTGGATCACAGCAGCACTAAGGTAGGAGTGTGCACCAGATCATTTTGGAGCCTCTTGATTACCCTGTATTTCCCTTTCCGCATTGTACTTAAAGTTTTTGATATAGTGGATATGTGGTGATGTTTTTTTATGACTTAGTTATGCTTGTGGTTATGTTCCATTATAAAAAAAAAAATCATACTAAAAATCCATCCTTGTAGGATCTCAGGATCGAAATCTAGCAAATGGGTGCAAGAAGCCAAGAATTGGACACTACGGAGGCTGTCGGCACCGGATTCAGCGATTGAAAATTTTGTAAGCCCACTTTCCGAGTTTGAGGCGTGACACCGACCCTAACCCAAACCCGACGTAACCTAACCCAACCTTGGCCCAACCCGACACAAACCAACCATGACCCAACCCAACCCAACCTAACCCGACACAAGCCAACCATGACCTAACCCGATGCAAGGAGAAAGAAATCAGAGATGTTACCTTAAAGGATTAAAGGAGAAAGAATTAAGAGAAGAAGAGACTAGAGAGAGGTGCGGTCACTCATCACCGCTTGCTGGGTGGTGGGGTTGGGTGGGGTCCCTGCTGGCCTGCCATTTGCGATCAAGCAGAGTAAAATGAAAAGAGTAAGGGGGGGGGTCCAGGGCTGGTGGGGTGGTCCGGTCCAGTCAGGTGGGGTAGATTTAGGGTTTTAACTTTGTTTATATATATATATATATATATATATATATATATATATATATATATATATATATATATATATATAAAATTCCAGCGAGTCGAGTCGATTCGAACGACTTGATTTTTTTTCAAGCCACAGGTTTAGGCTCTCGACTTGATCCAAACTAGTTTGTGAGTCGAGTCGGATCAAGCTCAACCGGGTCAATTCAAGCTAATTTCTCTGGCTAGCTCGACTCATGTTCACCTCCACACACACGAGAGAGAGAGAGAGAGAGAGAGAGTTGTGGCGTCCCACGCAGTGTAGTGTACCGCAGGAGGCATTTATGCGCACCCGCCAACCTACATGTAAAGGGTGGGGTAGAGGTAGTCTCTAAAATCCATTCCAACCATTAGGTCTATAATAGCAATTTAGCCATGGGGTATAAAGACTAAGAAGATTTGTGAATCAGGTGGACCACACCAAGAAAGGCAGTGTAAAAAGGCGACACTTAATATTGAATTTTTATTGGACCCACCGTAATGTTTACTCATCTACTCCACCCATTAGCTGACTTGTAACAATACAGGGATGATGAATAAAAATTAAAACCATACGTGATTTATGTGAGCCAGACCGAGTGAAATAGTTTGAATGATGGGCATCCCCTTGCACTGTTTCCACTCATATGTCCCACCTGAGTTATGGATCGAGGTGATTTTTGAGCCACATGGATAAACTCGTGTCATTCAGTTTATGATCGGAGTGGATGTTATATACACATCAAGGTGGGCCCACCCTATGGGTCCCACAATGATGCATTTGTTATATTCAATCTTTTGGCCCATTTTTTCTGCTCATTTTATAGCATGATTTAGAAAATAAAGTATATGTAAATCTCAGGTAGACCACACAACAGAAACTAGTGATCATTGACTGCCCACCATTAAAAACTTCCTAAGGTCTATTGTAATGTTTATTTGTCATCAAACCTATGTAGGGAAAACACAAATGCCAGCTTGATCCAAAACTTATGTGGCTCAGGAAAATTTTAATGGTGAGCGCTCAATCACCACTGTTTCTACTCTAGTGTGGTCCACCTGAGGTCTGGATTTACCTTATCTTTAGCTCATGATACAAAATGATCTAGCAAAATGGATATACAATGTAAATAAAACACATTTATTATGGTGGGTCCCAGAGAGTGCTTCCAGCACCCACCAGTAGCGAGGTAGTTGGCATGCGGCCAAACAAGGAAGGAGGGGCGGAAGTGTATGTGAAATCCACTTAGGTGGGTAACAAGAATTTGCCGATACGGCTTGAAAATTACCTGAATCCATCATTTAGGTGGGCCATATGAGGGGATGTCTATCATCCAAACCACTTAGTCCTAAGGCTCAAAAATCAAGCCCATTATTAATTCAGGTGGTCCACACTAAGGGAAAAAGTTTGAGCCTTTTGCTATTTTCAATCTTGAAATCCACTTAAATCACTTAGGCTAGTTTTTTCCACCCTAAGCCTAAAATAAAATTACTCACCTAATGGTTCAGAGTGGATTTTTAAAATATACCAAAGGAAACCACCCCAGTTGGACGACCTCAAGTGGATTCGGTATTGAGGCGCTAACTACCCTTTCTTTACCCCAGTGTGAAGACTGTGGGACCCACCATGATGTATGTATTTTCTCTGTGCCATTCATCTATTTTTGCAGCTTATTTCAGGGCATGACACAAAAAGTATATCCAAATCTCAAGTGGACCACACCATAGGAAATGGTGGGAATTGAATGCCTATCATTGAAAGCATACTGGGACCACAAAAGTTTTGGATCAAGCCCGTATTTATGTTTTCCCTTCATCCAGGCTGTGTGACATTATGAACAGCTTGGATGACAAATAAACAACGCTGTAGGAATTTGGATGGTTTGAACGGTGGATGTCATTACCTAAACTGTTTTGTTTTTCTTGCGGTGCAGTCCACTTGAGCTTTGGATATGCTTCAATTTTGGTATCATGACTTAAAATAAGCTAAAAAAATGGATGTACATCACGTTAGCATTTTGAGCTCATCACTGCACAATCCAAGTCCAGGAGACGGCTCCCGGGCGGGCGAACCAAAGACAGGAAGGACTTGGGACGGACCCTACCATGACTGCTCCAACTATACGGTGTATGGCTATCATTTAGCCCTACGACTCAAAAATCATCCACATGGATAATTCAGGTGGGCCACATGAGAGAAACAGTATTGGGTATGCCTACCATTGAAATTGTTTCACACAGCATGGCCCACATAAATCACATATGGACCTAATTTTTTGTACCTATGCATAATGTTTTACAAGGCAGCTAATGGTTGGAGTGGATTTCACATAAACATCATGATGGGAACCTAAAAATCAAGGGTAGCATCCCTCTGTCCACAGTTTCTTTGCGTGGCCCACCTAAATCGCAAATCCAAGGGGTGGATTTCACATGCACATTATGATAAGGTCTCTTTATATATACAGAGGGAGAGAGTTATGCTCACCTGTGCACCTTTTTAGGTGAGCACCCATATTTACCTTTGCAAACATGTCATGGACCCAAAATCCAAATGGTTCACGTGATGCGGCACCCCATGAAACCTCCAGGGCCCAACTTTCAGCCTGATCCAAAACTTTGGTAGGCCATAGCAATGAGAGAGACAAATCAAGGGAGGTAACTATTTCCAAAACACTAATGTGTTCATGAGGTCCATTCCATCCATCACGCACACTCATCCGCCAACTGACAATGGGCCCAAAAATAAGAAAATTCATGATTCAAGTGGGCCACATAAGCACGAATAGTTGGAAGTGGGAAGGCATTCCCTCTCAAGTGTTCCCTATGGCATGGTCCACCTGAGCACCCAACTCCAACAAGTATTAAAAAACCATGACTAAAAATGAATCAAAAGTGAGCATTTACCGAAATGAATTTCCATCTTGTTGGAATACAGTGATGTGCAGCTGATCTCCACAGTTCAATGTTGAAAAGGATCCAGATCATTCATCATATTTATTGGCCCTAAAATGGACAGATAGAATAGAAATGAGCATTGGCATGCATTCAATGGAGGAAATGGACAGCAACTTGTGTATTTTGGCTCCACAAGCATCATATCATATTATCATGATTTTAACATGACTAATCAATTATCATAAACTAAAGAGCGGCAGATGTTCCTTCATGGCCAATATGCTACAAAAGAAGAAGAAGAAGAAGAAAGAAGAAAGCATATGCAGTTACTACAAAGTTGAAACTCTGTAAACACAAAAACTAATAGATTGGAGGCAACAAAAAGCCTCTTGCCTGACACTTGAGTCACGGAGACAGCTCCTCTACAGAATCCAGGCTGGGTTGCCATGCCAATCCCTGCCATATTCTTGCCTTCTTGATAGGTGGTGTGAAAACCTTCTTCTCCTGTTCATTCCCTCCCCATCTTCTCAGAAAACATCTTGACCACCTTTCTCTGGAAACAAAGAAATCCTTTGCAGAACAAACAGACTCATCACTAGTGTCTTCTCCATCAAACATTTCCTTCTCTCCTCCTACTTGTTGTAACTTCTCCGGATGATTCTTTCTCAGCTTCTTTACAGTGGAACAAGGGATTAGATAGAATTTCTGACCTGGCATCAGCTCCTCCTCCGGCCCAATAATCGACTCATGTGGCCGTTTGAAGACTTCCGGCCGGGCAACACACATTCTTGGGTACTTCTCCATCACATAGGCTGCACGAATCACACCCTGATATAGCTCCATGATACCTCCTGCATGGATGATCCTCACGCTCGAACCCTTCTTCCATGAGCTCATTGTGTCTCTAGGCATTGAAGCTTCATCAAATTCCTCCTTCCAACTAGATTCTCCGTGGCAATTCTGAACAACGCACATCATTTTAATGTATCTCTTCAACATCTCCAGAACCCCAAAGAAGAAGCTTTTGCTGGTGTCTGTTTTCCTTTCTGATCAGATGCTTTGGGAAGGGAGAGAGTTAAGAGTGTGACTTCATTACATTTCAACAACTTGGAGCTTTGTCATTTTCCATGCAAAGATCGATGAAACCAAGACCATTAACTTGGCATTTCCTCTTTTAAATATTTGCATATGGAGATAAGCTGACATCCATCTTTGTTTTCTCGTCTTCTACGTGAAACCCAAAGCTTGGATGTGCACAAATCACCAACCAATTAGAATTCAGAAACAGCTGGTTGACTTGGTCCCGTGCCAGCTCTGCAAACACATCCTTGTGCTGGCATCATATTCCCACAGACCCGACAGCACTTGGCGCTTGAGCTTCTTCTTCCGCCCGCTGATCCAATTGTTATGAAGAACTATGCACCCCTTCTTCATGCAGGCCGCTGTCACATTACGTTTCTCCCACAGGCCTTGGTAACCTCCATTAGGGAAGTGGTTTCTGTCCAAGAAATGGACAGTCAGATTCGTTTCTGGTTCGAAGCACCTGTCATCACCAATGCGGTTAACACCACCTTCCCCACACAATACGTCATAGAAGCTCGGCTGTTCAGATAGATCTGAAGACAATGCATGCGTCACCACCTTCGACATTGCAGCAATGGTGGCATGATCAGACCGTGCAAAGTAGAATCCGGAATTTAATCGGCGGGGTAAGTTTATAGGTGCTGCAAACAAGGATTTCAGCATGGAACAACAGAGCCATGTAAGCAATATATGAGGAAAACTGTCGGATAGAGATTAATAAAATAAAAAGAAGGAAAAAAAAAATGGTGATATAATCCCCAAATTCCTACAGCTCAGAAATTCTTTTTCAGGAAGAATTCAATGTTTGTAAAAGTGAATGAAATTGAATCCACTCATGAACATATCAACAAGAGTGGTTTTAGTTGGATCAGTTTGCAAGAAAAGTAAACTTTTCCTTGATAACTGTAGTGTGAAAGCATTACTTCCACCCAAATACAAAAGAAGGCTAGGAAGAGGTCAAATCTAGTGGGCATCATGTACAATGTCATAAATGATATCAACCCTAGACATAACAAGTGAATGCATCAATCAACTCAAGCAAAAACCTCATTGTTGTGATGGACCAAACGGATTTTCAGTTTTCAGATGGTTACAACCAGTTTTCGAATTATCTCCAATATTATCGAAATATCTCCGATATTATCTTTATCTCCAACTTAGCGATACTGATAACACCGATAGTGATACCGACAACGTTGGTAGTATAGAAATTCCAGGTATTAGCAATGTATCGCTAAGTATCGCCAATGTATCAATATCACTAATGTAATCACCAATATTTCCAACTATGTAAATTCTAGGTGTCACTTGTATTGCCAATGCATCAATATCGCCAATGTATCACCAATATTTTTGACAACGTAAATTCTAGGCAATGCTTGTATCATAAATGTATCGACGATATTTCAATAATATCACCAACGTATTGATATCATCAAAATTTTATTTATTAGAAAAAATTTTATTTCAAAATTTTTGCATGGGCATATGGTTGTATGTAGTGTTCAATTTGTCATTGATAATATTGATAATATCTCGATATTATCGATATCACAACATGCGTGATATTGAGACCATAATCTTTCATTTCCTTTACAATTGTTGATGATTTCTTGGTGAAATATCATGTGTTGTTGATATTTTGCAACATCGATGGATGTTTGGATGGAAGGTTGGATGGCTAAATAGGCTGGATGGATAGTTGGACTGATTTCTTACAACAACACATGCTTTTAAGGCCCCATTGAATGGAAACTCATTATGTATGCATTCTTTTTGCAATTTTTTTATTTCTAAATATGCAAATATGTACATTTTAACATCTCTTAAAGTTTCACTAAAATTTTCACTGTTTTTCCAATGTTTCCCCGCATTTCCAGTTACAAGCGATATTGTCGGTGATATCAATATTGTTTCTGTATCCCTGGCCAGCGAAACTTGTAGCGATACCAATTATTCGAACACTGGTTACAACCCACCATAAGAAAATGTAACTAGAACTTTATGTAGATCACAAATTCCTGTAACCAATAGTATGTAAAGGTTTTCCATTTTCTACTGTAAATGGTGGCAAATAAAAAACAATGATTTCCCACTGCTGTTTGGAAGAAAGGGTAATAGCTGAGAAATTATGCCTTGAAAACCGGGATCACATGCAGCCAAATCAGACAGGGATTGCGTGAGTAAAATCTGTGGCTTCCACTGATATATGTGTTTGATCCACACTGTCCCATCGGTTTTACCAGCTCATTTCCGGCATGAGCCCAAAAATGAGACAGATTATAAGTTCAATTGAACCACACCACAGGAAACAGGGGGATAAATGATGTCCACCATTAAAAGCAAAAACCTTCCTAGGGCCCACAGTGAATGGAAAACACAAGGTCAAACAGACATGGATGATGGGAAAACACAAATATCAGCTTGATCCAAAACTCCTGTGGCCCCCGGAAGTTTTCAATGGTAGGCATTTGATTCTCCCATTTTTCCTGGGGTGTGGTCCACTTGCACTTTGGATCTACCTCATTTTTGGGTCTTTGCACTAAAATGAGTTGGTAAAATGGATGGATGGCGTGGACCAGACATATGCATCATGGTGGGATCCATAGATTTGACTGATCTCATGTTTTTCAGCTCCTTTCAAATGTTGTAGTTGTCAACGTTGGGGGGTTGGTGGGTGGGTAGGGTATTTAATAGTAACCAAACATGCCCTAAAAGAACCTACCCAAAGAATAATTGTAACTAGGTGCTCAACAATAAATTGGTATTTAATAGGGAATTAGAAATTAGACCAACACAACTTAGGCCTAATCTAAGCCTAACCAATAAGTAAATTGGTCAGATTTGGGTGCTCTTAGTCTAGACCAATGTTTCAAATAGCGGTAGCATGTTGCGTAGCATTCAGCCCTTTGTAACGTGTCGCGTAAGTAGCATAGCGTGTAGCATAAGCTACACAATAATTCTATTTAAAAAGAAAAAAATATGATAAATACTAAGAATATATGTGTGTGTGAGCGCACGCCTAAAAGATTATTCATTTTTTCAAGTATAAGCATGTTCAAACAAGTTATTAATTATCATTTATCAAAAGCCAATCCACATATAAACCAAATCAAATCATTATTACATCAACAACTTTCTAATTAATAATGTCTAATTAAAACCAAAAGTCACAAGTATAGAAGAAATTAAAATCCCACAGGTTGAGAGTATTAAGTACAAAATACAAAATACAATTATCATTTATAGAAGAAAAAAAATGCAGCGTACACTACGACACTGCATATGCTACGAACCCTGTAGCACACACTACAAGGGATTTACGCTATTTGCTAATGCTACGTAGCATCGTAGCTACACTGCAGACGCTAATCAAAATACTGGTCTAGACCCAACCCAAACCTATCTTACTATAGAACATAAGAGAATGGAAGACAGTTTAATTCAGATGTATTGCTGGGATAAATCGTCAGTAGGTCCATAAGCACATGAGTTTCCGATGTTGAGAAACTGGGGAGAAGATACACACAGACTTTTGTACATGTCAAGCAGAGATGAGGAGTAAAATACTCAAATGGGTGCCACAAATACATCACAGTTTTGCTGTACGGCAATCCCATGTGGACAAAGAAGTTCTTATTTCTTAAGGAAAAAAATAGTTTTATTCAATAAATATAAAACAAACGAACACGCACACATACATGCGTGCGCGCACTGTGGATTATCTAACGAGAAAACAAGTTAAATACCTTGTGGATCACAGCCTTCTCCTAACAGTGTCATCCATGTTAGATGGGAATTGTTCTAATCAAAATATAATCAAATAGTGATGGTTTTTTGGAATGGTTTGAACAACACATCTGAGCTACATTCAAGTTTGATCCCCTGGGTCGTCCACCAAGATTGCTTCCAAAAAAGAGAAGATCTTTATTTTGGCTTGGTAATCTAAGTTTGACACGTCCTGACTTTGGCCTCACTATGATTGTGCAGAATTATAAGGCAGGCGAGAATTTTTCTTTTTTTTTCGGCAATGTTTTAGAAGGCATAGGAGGCTTATGCCTTGAGGTCCACCTCGAGGCAAGTCTCTCCCAAAATGCCCTGAGGCATAAACCTTAAGGCTTAATTTAAGCGAAGCTTATGCCATCACTTTACGCCTCTTTAAAAGAATACATATTAAAAAAAATCAAGTACGGAAACCATAAAAGAAACTTTTTTTTTTTCAATACTTTTACCTTCTAGTATCTTTGCCATGATGAAAGCATAAATTGAGTGGGGAGTTAAAATAAAACATAGATAAGGCAAGCATTAGAAAGTTCTCCCAATTTCTTCAACCTCTTTCATATAGGTAATGGAAGCATGAGCCTTGTAAATTTGTAATTTCCCTAAATGTTTAGTAGTGTAGTGTTTTAATATATTCTTTTGTTCGTAATTATGTGCAGGTTATGCCTTTAAACAATCAATATGAACTATTCAAGTAAATAACGTACAAGTTTTATATATTTTTACAATTCATTCTTAATTGCCGTATTTTCCTTATTTTAAATGAGAAGGAAATTAGGAAGGTCTTTTGCCAATTATATAAGTAAAATAAAGGTATAATGCACACTATAATGATATACATTTCATATTTGATTTAATGATTCATAAGAAGAAGAAGAAGAATTCGATGTATTGTGTGCTATATCGCACGATATCGCACAATTTTTGGCGATATCACAGATATTATCTATAAATTTATCCCTTTATCCACGAATTTATCCTACACATGGATCTACTATAGATTCTGTCACAGACTCACGGGTCTGTTGTAGCCAACAACCATTCGATGATAATTTCAACAATAAAAGGGCAGTCGATGTCGGGCTTGCATAATTACAACAAAAAAAAAAAAAAACTTTCATTTGAAAGGGGATTTCAGTACCTGTAGAAGAAAATTGTGTGATAAGAAGTAGAAATTGGTGGGCCACTCGATCGATCCACAGTAGTGCACCGTAAGTTCTACAATCTCGATTTCCTTTCTTTTTTTCTTCGAATAGAAGTTAGATTCAAATTGGCCAAGAGATTTTGGAACAAAATCTACAAAAATCCTAGAGATTTGGGTTTAATTAAGTGAATTTGGGATTCTCAAAGAGATTTTAGGGTTCTGGTCCTTTCGAAATCCTTTCCTCTTTCGAAAATGGGAAGCGGATTAGCTACTGATAGGTATGAGTAGCAAGATTCGCTACTGAAGTGACGTCACCAAGTTTTGTGGGCCCCACCATGATGCATGTGTTGTATCCACATCATCCATCATTTTGGAGAGATCATTTTGGGGCATGAGACAAAGAATGAAAAAGATCCAAAGCTTGAGTGGACCCCACCACAGAAAACAATGGAGACACTGATGCCTACTGTTGAAACCTTCCTAAGGCCCATCATGAGGTTTATTTGAGATCCAACCAGTTAATAAGTTAGCACAGACATGATCGATGGGAAAACATAAATATCAGCTTGAACAGAAACTTTTGCGGCCCTCCCCACTATTTTCTGTGGTGGGGTCCACTCAAGCTTTGGATTTGCCTCATTCTTTGGCTCATGCCCAAAAATGATCTCTCCAAAATGATGGATAGTGTGGATACAACACACACATTATGGTGGGGCCCACAGCTAGTGACGCATGTTACAAATGGACGCGGATTTCCTGCGAAAGCCTTTCGTAGGAAGTTCCTACGCAACGATGCTGGGTGGGGCCCACCACCATGTTTTGGAGAAATCAACTTTGTCCATCCATTTTTCGAGATCGTTTTAGAACATGCAACCAAAAATTAGGTGGATCCAAAACTCAAGTGGGTCACACGAGAGGGAAAATTGGGAAAAGAAATTTCTAACGTTGAAACCTTCCTGGGCTCCACCTTGATGTTTATATGTCATCCAAACCGTTTATAAGGTCATTTACACTCGGATGAAGTGAAAACACCAAAAAAAAAAAAAAAGCTTGATTCAAAACTTTTATGACCAGAAGAATGTTTCAACGGTGCTCACTAAATCCCAACCATTTCCTCTCGTGTGGCCTACTTGAGTTTTGAATCCACCTCAGTTTTTATCAAATGTCCTAAAATGACGTCTCAAATATAATGGACGGGGTTGATTTCTCAAATACATGGAGGTGGGCCCCACCCAACATCCTTGGGCAAGAACAGGAAATCTGCATCCGTTAAGAACGCACGTTGCGGAAGTGGATTGGCTGGTGTACCACACACCACCAACCTGGCTAGTGTGGGTACATGTCGTGCAAAGACGAGCATTGTTGCTCCTCGAGCTCCGAATTCAGTCCAAAGGAGATCAAAATAACATGGCCCCAAAAATGATGTATTTATTATATCCACACCATTCATCCATTTTCCAAGATCATTTTAGAGCAGCAACCCAAAAATGAGTCATATCCAAAGCTCAAGTGGACCACACCACAAATAGAAGTGGGGACAATGATTCTCGCCATTAAAACATTCGTAGGGCCCACCATAACGTTTATTTTCCATCCAATCTATTCATAAGGTCACACAGACCGATGAAGAGGGAAAACAAATATCATATTGATCCAAACCTTCTGTGACCCCCAAAAGGGTTTCAATGGTAAGCGTTCAATCCCCCACTGCTTTTTACAGTGTGGTCCACTTAATCTTTGGATCTATCTTATTTTTCAGCTCAAGCCTTATGACAAGCTCGCCAAATGGATGGACGGTTTGGAGATAACACATACCTCATGATGGGACCCATAGAACTTGGTGATGTCAACACGCCAACCATATTGGCGGTGTGTGGTACACCAGCCAATCCGCTTCCTGTTGCATTGCGTTAGCTCGAGACGAACAGTCCTATCGTGGGCTTTGTGGGGTCCACTTGATGTATATGTTTTATCCAATCCATCCATTCATTCTAGAAGATCATTTTAGGGCATTAGTCCTAAAAACGAGACCTTTTTAAGGCTCAAGTCGACCACACCACAAAAGGTTTGGATTAAGAGAAGATACAAAGATCATCTTGATCCAAAACTTTTGCGGCCTGGATTAAGGGAAAATACAAAGATCATATTGATCCATAACTTTTGTGGCCCATAAAAAGTTTTTAATGGTCATTCATCATTGTTTCTAGTGGTATGGTCCACCTGAGATTTGGATCTTCTGAAGGTTTGGGAACATGCCCTAAAATGGGATGGGAAAACATATAGATGGCGTGGATATACAGAAAGTACATTGAGGTGGGCCCCACACATTAGAGTAACACTCACTAAGGTGTTATCCGAGGGGTGTGATTGAACACCCACCATTAAAAACTTTTATGGGCCCACTTTAAGTAGATTGATAATGTTTATTTTCCATCCAACCTGTTGATAAGGTCAAACATACCTGAATGTGAGTAATGTAAAAAGATCAGCTTGATCTAAAAATTGTGGGGCCCACCATGATGTGTGAGACTATCAAATAACTCCTAAGAAAATGGCTACTTGTATGAGTCTATCCAATTTTAGTGTCATATTATATATTGCATGTGTTTTTGTTTTGAATTGCTTATTGTCTCTTGGATGGTGCTCTATGGCCCCACCATGATGTATGTGTTTTATCCATGCCATCCATTTATTTCTCGAAAATTTTACACCATCCATCATATATCCATGCCATTCAAAATTGTTATGGGCTCTAAGAAGTTTCTATTAGTGGAAATCCCTACTGTGTAGTCCACCTGAGATTTAGATAACAAGTTTTAACATAATGTTCTTTTACAAATAAAATATGTCGGGAGGAAGAGGAGGGAGACAACTTCACATAAGGTGGTGATACGGCCAGCCCACTCCTAATAATCGATTCAAAAGTATATGTAATTTATGTGGCCATATATCGAGTGAGGGGGGGAGGGGGGGGTAACCCGCTTGAAGGAGCATTTAGCGGGAGGGTATTGCAATGTTGTGGACTGTCCTAAGTGCCCACAAGATGTGCGAGAAAAGATGAGTTGTATTATGGGTAAAATGAAGCTAAACAGATGTATGAGACAAATGAGTCGAGCAGCTAGACTCAATGACTATGGATTTCTTGAGGGCTAGAAAATCACCCCAAACTTTGGTGGCGGATACTTTTTCTACCTCGGCCTCAATTATCACTTTGGCCCTTAGGTACCGACCTCGATCTCAAGGGACGACCTCAACCTCGGAGGTCGGCCTTGACCATAAACCTCGGCCTCGGATACCAACCTCGACCTAAGATATCGACCACCAAGGATACCCTCCGAGATCTTTACCAAGGATCACGCTGAGAAAGGCGGGATATACCCAGAGACAAATCCACTTTGTGATACGTAACTATCTAGCAAATTCATTGCCATATATGTAAGTGATGTCAAGGGATTATAAATAGAGACCCTCGCCATGGAACAAGGTACACATAAATACACCAATTCTACTACGCCTACTATAAGTTGATACGCCTGACTTAGGCCTCGGAGGGTCTCCAGCCTTAACCGGCGCCCCCAGTGCATTCTCTTGTTCTCCATTAATTGCAGGTACTTTGCGGCTCGCAAGAGGTGAGATAGGATCAACCAGATTTCTACATCAATAGTTTGGTACCGTCTGTGGGAACGACAAGTCAAGCCATTCTAAAATTCACCTTTCATTCCCATCCACCCCACAATGGCTAAAGGAAGAAAGCGGGTTTTGGCTACCATTACTTCTCCAATCCCAGCACCAGATGAACAACTTGAGGAATCGCCTTCTGAACATCATACTAACCATATTCCAATGGTGGACTTGGGTAGGCCTCGCAACAAAGTTGGTCGACTCATCTCTTTGGAAAACCAGGTCGAGGCCCTAGCCAGCAACATAGACCGCATAATGCAAATATTGGAGAGGCAGCAGCCGCCTCTCGACCATGAAGTGGAAGCAGCTACAGCAACAGAATTATCTAGACCTCCCTAAGCACCTCACGACTCATACGTAAAGCAGCAACCAAGGCAATACGGTCAGGCCTCCGCACGTACAGCAGGAATGACCATGCTGGCAAACTCTGACCTACGCCTAGAGGTGGGCACAGGACGACCCGATCCGGCTAACTCGACTCGTCCGATTCGGGTCCGATCCGACTCAACCCGAACCGAATGAGTAAGTCAGTCCGAACCGAGCAAGCTTCGCCCAATCCGAACTCAAACTGAGTCGAGTTCGAGTTACCCAGTAACTCGATCCGGTTAGACTTGACTTGATTCGAAACCCGATTTGACCCGACTCTAACCCTACCCCAACCCGATTCCAACCTCTCTCTCTCCCTCCCTCATCCTTCTCTTTCAAGCCCGACAACCACCTACCACCATCACCCTCCCCCCTCTCCTCTCCACTCCCTCGCTCATCCTCCTCCTCTTCCTCTTCCTCTTCCAAGCCCGGCAACCACCCACCACCATCACCCTCCTCCTCTCTCCTCTCCACTCCCTCCCTCCCTCATCTCTCAATCTGACTCGGTGCCAACTCGACCCAACTCGGTACTTCTAACTAGATCGGACTCGGTCCGAATCAGTCCGGGCCAGACTGAACTCAGATCGAGTTAGGCATGCTGGACTCACTATCAAGTCAGATTGAGTTCGGGTCAGGCCTATTTCAAAACCAGATCGAGTAGAGTCAGCCCTAACTCGGTCCAACTTGACTCGATGCCCAGCTCTACCTACACCACACCTTAGAAAAGTGAAGGCGTGGGAAGGCTCCCGAAGACGTCACAGAGACAAAGGTCCCATGGGAGGTAGAACTCAAGGAGATCTGGCGCCAGTTCGATGACATTCAACAAGCGTGTTGAGCCTGGAGGCCGACCTCTATGGAAGCCATACTTGAGGAGGACAAACCCCTGTTCACTAATAACATTATGAAGTCTCAGCTCCCATTCGGGTTCCGAATGCCTCAGTACTCCGGCTCGGGGGACTCGGTTGATCATCTTGAATCTTTCAGGGCTTGGATGGAGCTTTACGATGCATTTGGCTCCATAATGTGCCGAGCATTCTCCTTGACTCTATCAGGACTACAAGAAAATGGTACAGGCAATTAAAGCTGAAGTCCATCGGCTCCTTCACTCAACCTAGCAAAGCCCTTCGTCACACAATTCATCAGTGGGAAAGACAAAAGAAAGCCATCAACTCATCTTATCACAATCGCACAGAGGGAGGATGAGCTATTAAGGAATTATATCATCTAATTCAACACTGAAGCAGTGCAGGTCACGATTACTCCAACCAGATAGCTCTGACCACCATGGTAACAGGCCTTAAACAAGCTCCTCTTTTCTATTGGTAAGGATGGGGACTACCCTCGCTGACCTACTTAACCAAGCTTTTAAATATTCCAATGTCGAGGAGTTCTTTAGTTCACAAAGAGCTACTCGAGAAGGAAACAACTCGGCTAAGGACGGAAAGCGAAGAGAAGAAGGGGAGCCCTCTACCGCTATTGAAAAAAAAAAAAGGACGACCAAAATCAAGGCTAGCATACCAACCGGCATCCGAAAAGTCGCTTTCATCGGTATACTCTCTTAAACACCAAGCCGGAGCAGGTACTTAAAGAAGCTAGGCAGAGCAAGAAAACTTGATGACCGAGCTGAACAAGCCAACCAAGTTCGGTAAGAAGGCTCATCGGCCAACCCCGACCTCGACATTAGGTATTGAAGGACGTACCGACTAGAAGACATGAAGGGTAAGCTCTTACCTCACCCATGGAATGCCAATCATTTAAAAATCTACTACCCATGAGGAACTCCGATGAGTGAAACAATTGTGCATGATTGATCACCTTAGTAGAAGCTACTCGTGTTCGACTATGAGAAACGTCCCTCAGTTAAAGAGAAGAAGGTTCTCCCCTTTATTCCTACTGTTTTATCTACCGTTTTTATCTACATGTTCGATTGTGAGTGACCTCCCTTTATAAAAGGGAAAAAGGTGCTTGTGATACTGCTACCGTTTCTCCTCTACTATTTTACGAACTCTACAAGGAAAGAACTTCCCTAAGTTAGGGGAAGACAATTTCTTTCAAATCCTGACTATCTGAGCTATACGATCAACTATAAGAACTTCCCTCAGCTTAAGGGAAGAAAGTCCTTAGTGCTCGACTTACTACCATGTCTACCATTTGACGATCGACCTATTGATTCTGCTGTGCATGACCTATCACCACATGCTCGTCTATCATATCTACTTAGTCAACATACATGACCACCCACACATAAAGGCAGCAAAATAGAGGAACATACATGGAATGAGCTGACCTCCTCATAAATTAGTTCAAAAGTTACTTCTTGAGCTCATAAAGTATGGAGCTCGGAAGTAGGGGGGCTACTGTTATGGGTAAAATGGCGCTAAACAAATGTATCAAACAAATGAGTCGAGCAGCCAAACTCGATGACTACGGATTCCTTAAAGGCCAGAAAATCACCCTAAACTTAGGTGTCGGCTACTTTTTACCTCAGCCTTAGTTGTCACTTTGACCCTTGAGTACCAACCTCGATCTCAAGAGACGACCTCAACCTCGGAGGTCGGCTTCGACCATAGACCTCGACCTTGGATATCAACCACCACTTCAGAATAGAAATATCTTTATAATATATAACAATAGGATTACCCTCTGAGATCTTCGCCGAGGATCACACTAAGAAAGGGGCAATATATCCAAAGACAGATCCATTTTGTGATACGTAACTATCCAGCAGATTCATTGCCATATACGAAAGTGATATCAAGGGATTATAAATAAAGACTCTCGCCATGGAACAAGGTACACACAAATATACTAATTCTACTACGCTTACTGTGAGTCGATAGGCCTAACTTAGGCATCAAAGGGTCCCCGGCCTTAACGAACGCCCCCAGTGCATTCTCTTGTTCTCCATTAATTGCAAGTACTCAATGGCTCGCAGGAGGTGAGGCAAGATTGACTAGATTTAACAACAAGTTGTATTGAAAAAAAAGTGCGAAGATAAGAGATGAACGACATGCATGGGAGATGGAGATTAGGGAGGAATTGGGGAGACTTTCAAATGTAAGGGAGGAGGATGTAGTGGATATCAATGATGATGATGATCCTAATTTTAGATGTGCAATTGAAGAATTCATATGGGATGATTGAGATAAGGAGCAGGAGAGGAGGTGACAGGAGGGTATGCCTAGATTTGAGGGGTTTACTCATGAGCGTGGTGGGGGGAGTGGAGCAGGGGGGAGATATAGGGGTATGAGGAGGAGCAGTAGCATGCGGGTGGTGGATTTACTGTCAGATCTGAGGATGTACAAGGAAGCAGGAGGGACACAAAAAAAAAAAATTATAGGACATGTTTAGTGAAGGGGATGTAAGGAAAAAAGTTGGGAGGTTCATTGTAAAGTTTTTCATATACGATAAAATCCTGGCAAATGCCGTGGCGAGCCCGCACTTCAAGAATATGATAAGTGAGGTGCAGCTTGGGGTGAAAGTCTGCAGCTGCCCACGCCCTTTGAGATAATGGGCAAGATTTAGATGAAGAACATGAGATGAAGAAATATGTGGATTCACATATACAGTCATGGGAGATGTACGGTTGCACCATCATGTGTGACGGTTGGACCAGACCAACAAGGATATCAATCATAAATTTTATGGTCTATTGTAGAGGACGGGCAATGTTCTTAAAGTTTGTAGATGCGAGCGATAAGATAAAAGATACAAACTACATTTATAAATTAATGTACCGTGTCATCAATGATGTTGGGAGGAAGAATATTGTGCAATTTGTTAGAGACAATAGGAGCGCATTTGTCAAGGTGGGGAATGATATACAAAACAAGTATAATATGTATCAGACCCCTTTCGTAGTGCATTGTATTGATCTCATACTAGCGGCGATTGGGAATAGGCCATCAGTGAAGACCAATATTACTGATGCACAGCTCATCACGAACTTCATATACAAACACACAAAGTTATTAGTCGCGATGCACGAGAAGTGTGGTGGGGATATAGTGCGCTCTGGGGCAACGTGGTTTGCCACAAATTATATCGCCCTAAATAGCCTCCTCAAACACAAGCAGGGGCTACAAGAGCTTTTAACTTCTCATGGGTCATGACTACATAGTTTGCGCTAGGAAGGGGAATATAGTAACCTGGAGAATCGAATGGCTCGTGTTGAGCCACTCGTTCTGGGATCGCATACGCGATGTAATCAGTATTTTGGAGCCCATTTATGTAATGTGAGGATGGTCGACAATGAAACGAATCCGTCAATGGGGTCGTTGTACCCAGTGTTCATATTATCGGCGAAAAATCGATAATATCGCCGATATTATCGATGTCGCCGGAGTTGCGACACCGAAACTCACTTTTTTCTTTTCTCTTCCAAATATTAGCGATTTTATCAATTTTTAATGTAAAATACAGTTGTCGACCAAAAATCGTGGCCCTGTCAAGGGATAACTGTAGCCGACAACTCCTATTCAACGATAAAAGGAACGATAAAATCGGGAGCTGTGTAAATACCAAAAAAAAAAATCAAGAAAAAAGGGAAAAAAAAGAAACTTTTGGAAGTATGTACCTGTAGAATAGGATCGTTGATCGAAATTAATGGGCAAATCTCGGCGAAGAGCGAAATCAGAGATTTTTCGAGATTTTAGGTTCCCTTCTGGAACCTCTTCTCTCGGCGGCTTTTTCTGCGATTTTTTTAGGGTTTCGGGTTTTGAAACCCTTTTACGAATCGGATTGCGTACTGTGTAGATTTTATCGTGCTGAGTAAACTCAATTGGGCCTACTATGAATGTGTGTTGGTTATCCACACCGTCCATACGTGTTTCCAGCTCATTTTAGTGGTTGAGCCAAAAATTGAAGAATTCCCAAAACTCAAGTGGACCATACCACAGGAAACAGTGGGAATAATGACTTCCACCGTTGAAACCTTGTTAGGGCCCACAGTGATGTTTATTTGTCATCCAACCTGTTCATAAGATCACACAGACATGGATAACGGGAAAACACAAATAAAAGATTCATCTAAAAGTTCTGTGGCAACAAAAACTTTGGACGGTAGAATTTCAATTTACATTGTTTCTTATGGTGAGGTCCACTTGAGATTTGGATGCACTTGGTTTTTCGTTTGGAGCCCTAAAATTATCTGTTAAAAAGGATGGACGGAGTGGATAAAATATGTAAATCATGGTAGACCCCACAAACTTTACTCAGTACGCCTAGCGTGCTGAGTTACTCAGTACGCAATCCGCGTCCCCCTTACATCCTAACCCCGCTCAGACGGTAGTCCATCCGAACAGGGCTCTGTGGGCCCACCGTGATGTAAGTATTTTATCCACACCGTTTATTGCTTTTCTTAGATCGTTTTAAGATATAATTACAAAAATGAAGCAGGTCCTCCAGTGGATCACACCAAAGGAAGATACAGTGATAATGACACCCACCGTTGAAACCTTCCTAAGGGCCACCGTGATACTTTTTTACCATCCAACCTATTCATAAGGTCATGTAGACGTTGATGAAGTGAAAAAACGAATATCAGCTTAATCCAAAACTTCTCCAGCTTCCAAGAAGGTTTTAATGGTGGATGTTCAATCTCCAGCAAGGTGTCCCGTAAGGGTATCGGTTGGTGTAACGGTGCCCTTCGAAACCGATACGGATACGGGGACGTAACGGCGATACGGGGGCGTAACGGCCCATAACGGCGCAAAATTTTTTTTTTGCCAAAAAAATATGAAAAAATATGGATTAAATCCAGAATATTCTAAGCATTCCAAATATGTATTCATTTATAAATTGGAACATGTTTATGGTGGTGTAACGGTCCACTCTTTGGTCAGAAGTTGTATCGAACTGTCTGATGAATTTATGAACCAGATAACCTGAATTTGACTACAAAATTCATATATTTAATTTTCTAACTATCTACTATCAATGATAGATATATTAGAATGAATGTAATATGAAAATATCTTACATTTAGGTGTTTGCAATTATTTTTAAGGGCCAAAATTCATGCGTAAATAGAAAAAAATATAAAAAACTAAAATAAAATGGCACCCCAAATATGTAAAATGCACATTAACATGTTCTACTATGATTAACACATCACATGACATCATTAAAACAGCAAAAGAATCATTAAAAAATGATTTTTTGAATTTTCAAAAAAAGGGCCAAAATAAATGCATAAATAGAAAAAATATATATATAAAATGACACCCCAAATCTGTAAAATGCACATTAACATGTTCTACTATGATTAACACATCATATGACATCATTAAAACAACAAAAGAATCATTAAAAAATAATTTTTCGAATTTTCAAAAAAAGGGCCAAAATAAATGCGTAAATAAAAAAAATATAAAAAAATATATAAAATAGCACCCCAAATCTATAAAATGCACATTAACATGTTCTACTATGATTAACACATCATATGGCATGATTAAAACAACAAAACAAATATTAAAAATTGATTTTTTGAATTTTAAAAAAAGGGGCCAAAATTCATGCGTAAATAGAAAAAAATATAAAATGGCACCCCAAATCTATAAAATGCACATTAACATGTGCTACTATGATTAACACATCATATGGCATCATTAAAACAGCAAAAGAATCATTAAAAAATGATTTTTCGAATTTTCAAAAAAAGGGCCAAAATAAATGCGTAAATAGAAAAAAATATAAAAAAAATATAAAATGGCACCCAAAATCTGTAAAATGCACATTAAAATGTTCTACTATGATTAACACATCAAATGACATGATTAAAACAGCAATACAACCATTAAAAATTGATTTTTCGAATTTTAAAAAAAATGGCCAAAATTAATGCGTAAATAGAAAAAAATATAAAAAAAATATTAAATGGCACCCCAAATCTGTAAAATGCACATTAACATGTTTTACTATGATTAACACATCATATGGTATGATTAAAACAAAAAAACATATTAAAAAAAGTATAAATACCTATTTTTGACGAATTTTTGAAAAATGGCCCACCGAGTTTTGATTCAAGAAAATCCATAATATAATGTGTTTTTATCTCAAATACTCAGCCAAGGTTGGTCGAAATTAGTAGTAGAAGGAGTGAGAAACATTTTAGAAGCAAGAAGTTTCAAAAAAATAGTAAAAACAGAGCTTAAAATGGAAAAATGTCGATACGGGCCTGTTACGGGCCTGTAACGGCCCGTATCGGCCGTATCGGCCGATACGCCCCGTATCGGCCCGTATCGGGCCGTATCAGCCCCGTATCGGCCGATACGGTGCAAAAAACCGAATCAGCCGATACGAGGCCAATTCGCGTAACGGTTGCCACCGTTATCAGTACGTATCGGCCGATACGTAACCGATTTGGCCCACCCTGATCTCCAGTTTATGGTCCACTTAAGCCTTATACATTCTCATTTTTTGACTCATGTTAAAATGATCTTAGAAAATTGATGAACGGAATGGATAAAACACTTACATCACAGTGGGCCCCGCAGATCCCTGCCTGTACAGTAATCCATCTTGGCGGGGGTAGGACGCAATCAACGTCCCTTTTACCAGGAGTGACAGCGGGTGGGCGTGCCGACCTTGGTGGCTTGGATGTCACCAAGTTCCGTGGACCCCACCATGATGTATGTGTTATATCCACACCGTCCATCCATTTGGCGAGATCAATTTAGGTTTTGAACCCAAAAATTAGACAGATGGATGGACCACACCATAGAAAGCAGGGGAGACAATGATTCCTATTGTTGAAAACTTCCTAGGGCCCACAATGATGTTTATTTGTCATCCAAGCTGTCCATAAGATCACATAGTCATCGATGAAGGTAAAAAACAAAAATTACACGGATCCAAAACTTCTATGGCCCCTAAGAAATTTTCAATGATAGACATTCAAATTCACACTATTTACAGTGGTGTGGTCCACTTGATCATTGGATATGCTTCGTCTTTGGAATCAACCCTTATAATTATATGGTAAAGTAGATGGACGGAGTGGATAAAAGTATATAAATTAGTGAGCCCCATAGAGTTGACTCGGTCCACAAAGTATTATATGAACCCATTTTGATTACAATTGGTGTGATTTTGATTACAGTGGGGCCCATAAAGCATTATATGAACTCATTTTGATACAATTGGAGCAATTTTGATTATAGTGGGCCCCATAAAGTATTATATGAACTCATTTTAATTATAATTAGAGTGATTTCTTACGGCAGTGTATGCTTTTTGGGCCCCATTAAATGAAAACTTATTATTTAGTGCATTGTTTTGTAATTTTTTTTAATTTCTAAATATGCAAATATGTGTATTTAGGCATGCCCTGAAGTTTTACAGAAAAATTCCAGCATTTTCCCCATTATTCGCCATTTTTCTTCGCATTTCTGGTTATCAACGATATTATCGGCGATAACGACATTATATCTTTATCTCTAGTCAGCGAAACTTGTAGCGATACCGACAACTTGAACACTGGTTGTACCCTCTATACAATTGATGAAAAAAGCTATCCAGGCTAAAGCCCCTAATGCATATAAGTGGGTGCATGCGATAATATTTAAATCATGTTGGTTTTCAACATATTTCCTAAATCCAAAATACCACTACAGCAAGAATCTCTATGCTAACAATGAACTGAAGAGGGTTGTATATAAAGTGTATGAGCACTTATTCCCTGATTATTCGAGGAAAGGCACATTCGATATTGAGGTAAAAATATTTCAAACCTACATTATCCATATATATAACTTAAAGATTCCATACTTACCCTTGGCAACTGCATGCCATCAATAGATTGTAAAATTCCGCAATGCGACTGGAATGTTCGGGCATTAGGCCGCAAAGTTGTCGAGGACCACCATAATGCCATGTGAGTGGCTACATTTAAAGTTAGTTTCCATATTATTTTACAAATTTTAAAAGTAATGAAATAACTTTAAAATTCGCAGGTGAATCGTGGGCCATGTATGGGACTAACTGCGAGGTTTCATAGTGGTTGGCCGTCCATGTGCTAGCACAGAAAATCTCCTCCTCACCCTATGAAAGAAATTGGAGCACATTTTCCCTCATCCACACAAATACGAGCAACAAACTGGAGTACAACCGGCTTCAGAAGCTAGTGTATTGCCACTACAATATAAAGATACAAGAAAGGTTGCTTTGATCCAAAGGAAGAAAAGCACAGGAGGACCCATTGGATCTGATGGTGGTTGGACAACATTCATTTATTGAGGACAAGGTCAAGGATCAAATTTGCTAGTGGGTTAGGTCATATGACTTGGATACTTCGGAAGGGCGACCGGAATAGCATGTTGCAAAGGAGGCAACAAGACAGAGATTGATGTTGATGCACATGTGGAGCAACAGAGATCTCCTGATGAGGCATTCGACCCATTGACAAGAAGTCTGGTGGGCAATCCGCAACAGTCATTATCACGCGGGACATGTGACGGGGAGACATTGTCCGACACCGAGACAGAGAATGATGCAACAAGTGGATCCGGTGATGGTGATAAGTCTACTGACAGTGATGGGGGTTATGGTGACTCTGGCGACAGTAGCGATGATGGCGGCGAGGGTATGAGTCACTCTCAGAGGCCTCTTAGCCTTTCACTGGGGATAGGAGTTTCGATCATACTACATAGGACCCTGACCATGATTCTCGTATAGGAGGACCACGGCCCTATCTTATCTACAATAAGATATACGAACGTCAGAGGTTACAAAAGAAACAACAAATAAAAGTTTTCTGATTTTAAGGAGCTACTGACAAAATGCATGATGGACACGAGCATTCGTGGGAAGCAAGGTGGCTTTAGTTCCAGTTCACGAACGAGGGAGGGGAGCTCAAGTTACAAGCCACAACACGGGTATGGATCACGAACACAAGAGAGTAGCTCGAGTTCTGTGTCATAGTATGGGTATGGATACGAAGCTAGTGGATATGCAGGGAGCAACTCCAACAATTATGGATCATCATTTTTCAACTATGGTCAAGACTTCACTTCCACATATGGGCAGTAATATGGATACCCAATAGCTCCATCTATGCCATTCTAGATCCATATCAACCACAGACTGTGACTATTACATAGTACCCACGAATGGGCACATTTGTTCAGTTCGAAGAGGATGAGTACCAACATTATGTCAGGGAGTATTTTAATTGGTACCATTCTACTATAACCTGGGCACAATACTGTCGATTTGTGGAGGAGTGTTATTCTTTCCAGCCCCATTGAGATGGAGACGATGATTACGAGCCACCGGGTAACTCTATGTGGGTCTAGGCCATAGCTAGTCACATCGTTGGTATGTATGTTTTATAATTTTTACTTTATCTTTTGCTTTTGAATGTATTGGTTGTCTTTTCATACATGTCTTGATACATTTATAAAAGTTATGCATCATCTTTAAATAAAGTTGTTTCGTTTCAATCGGACAGCGCATAGCTTAGGACCATATAAAAAGGAAACCTATTATGTGCACTTCTTTTTTGAGATTTTATGATCTAAAAGTGTATATTAAGGTCTTTTTTAATAATCCCTGAAGGTTCATTGAAAAATTCAACCATTTTCCCCGTGTTTCCCAAAAAGTGCAATAAATTACACGATACAAACAATATATCCCGTGCGATAACCGATACGTATCTGTATCTCTAGGGTGCAATACATTGCGTGATACCGATATTTCAAACACTACAATTATCCTTATGCCCTAAGCATTTTATAAGATTTCCTTTTATACACTTGGTTAGGGAGTCAACAAATGGAATTCATTTAAAATAACCAAATCACCCTTTTCAATAAAATTGATCTTAACGTTTTGTTTTCAAAGACGAAAAATGCTTGTGGGAGAGGGGGATCACGACTATTTGCTTACATGGATGGACAACTTCATTGTAGATGAGATCCACACTGTCCATCAGGTGCATCTCCCCCTGTTAACCTTTTATCCCAAACATAACATTGATTCAAAATTCAAGTGAGCCTCACCATAGGAAACAATGTAAAATCTACCTAAAATCTCTAAATTCACGTGAACCATGGAATGATATTTGGAGAGTACCTTCATGTTGGTGCGAAGAGTCATATGAATGGATTGGATGACATATAAACCATGGTGGGCCCCATACAAATTTAATGGTAGACACCCAATCCCAATTCTTACTAGTGGTGTGGCTTGTGGCTTACATGAGTTTTGGACAAACCTAATTTTTTTCGTTTAAGGTGAATATGAGACAGCACACCTGATGGACGCCAAGATCTCATGCACATTCTCCCTCACATGGTGCTAACATGTATGACTATGTATCCTTATGTAATAATAAAAAATTGAATGACTGTGCAGTTTGGCTCCAGTGATGGTTTTAGAGATGGTGCATTACTTTCTGAGAGTGCTTTTATATTTGTTAAGAAATGCATTTGTTAAGATCTCTCCAAATCTCCACAAATCTCTAATCTCTTCTATATATTCCAATTATTATCAGAGAAATAACCAAGTTACAACTTCCACAATGTAGTCTTTTGTGGTTTAACAAATATAAATAAGAGAACTATTTGTTTGATATGGGTAACATCAATCGGTTCAAGAAAGAACAATACTAAACCTATACCATCTTTATAAACAAGATGCCTACTTGGACCCTCCCATGATTATATCTAGGTCTCTCCCAATCATTGTTGATCAATTGATGCATCATCATCCAATTTGATAAACACATGTTGATTAATCCATCGATCCATCAATAAATCCATACATAAATATTCATTGATCTATCCCAATCAAATCAATCAGTGGCTCCATCTATCAGTCCATTGACTCTGTAATCTTGTTCATCATCTTTGTTCCAAATGTGCCCTTCAAAGAAAAAGAAAAACTTTGTTTCTAATGTCTTCTTTGGACATTTCTCCACATGGATCTTCACATTATTATTTCTTTTCAACACCTGGAATGCCAAATCTTTAGTAAATGACATAAACATCTTCATTAATCATGGTGTCAAAAAACTGTGGGAGAGTGCTGAGAAGATCTCTTTTTCGATTTTTTGCAAGTAACAATATCATTCTAGAAACATGAAATCTTCTCTATATTTTTTTACCATACAATCAATTATTTCAAACTTTCTTACCGTTGAGGCAATATTTACTCATAAGCATTAGCTATGGACTTTTAGATTTAGTCTCCTTTCTCATCTTCCTCCATGATATTTTTCCTACCACATTTTTGGGCTTGCATTTCTCCCACCATGATGGGGCATATCCGATAAACCTTTTGTGACTAACTTCACCATCTTTTCTTCTTGAACCTCCATATAGACTGATAAACCTTTTATGAATGAGCACATCAAGAAACTCTTCAACTAGAATTGTCCGTTCAACTTCCAAATTCAAAATTTTCATCTTGAAATCGCTTTCTATAGCATAAACTCCATCTTCACCAAAAATTGTGACTCGATCCTCTTGAGGATCCTCCATGCAATTGAATAATCTCGCATAGTATCATGGCATATAGGATATTGGCATTTTATCTAGGCTTCTGACATTCACATCATCACCGACCACCCGGAATCTCTCCAAACTGGAGACCACCAGCTAGACCAATTTCCGAAGTTTGAGAACATCCGACACTTCATCTCTATCTTTATTAGCCATACACACTCCTGATGATACCATTTGAGGTACAGAAACATAATCTAATGCTTTGTGCCTCGTACATGAATATATAAAGAGCACGGAAAAAGCTACTCAAACATGAAGCTGTTTGGCGGCTTTGGCCTACTCACAAAATGACTCCTCTAAGTCATCCCCACAATTAGAAGTAACATTTGCTATCCTAATAGCCTTTCGCATCCAAGAATAACTGTCCAATCTCATCATTTCAGTCATATACGAGTCTCAAAAACAGAAAATTATTACCAAAAGTATCTAATGACGATAAAACAAATAGCCTTTGACACCTAGGCAAGTGGGGACCACACAACATACACTAGAAAGCCTTGTAAGGCTTCTAATATCATTGTTGAAGCCCCTTTCAAGAATCCAGACTCCTAAAGACTAGGTGTAAAGACTAGGTGCAGGACGTAGCCAATCCAAGACCCCACAATTTGCTATTTAATAGGAAAAATCTGTCAAACAAAGTGATTCAAGGCATCTTTCAACTTTCTAAGTTGCGTGTACCCCCACTCACAAACTAATGAACTTCAAATTTTACAAAGAAACCACAAAATTACTAAAAATCTTTGGACCAACTAAACCCTTAAGAAACTAGAAAATAACTAAAAAAAATCTTTGGACTAACTAAACCCTTCTTTTTGTTTTTTTTGTTTTTTTAATACTTTTTTACCCTTCATGGACATGTGGACCACAAGGACGACCCAAAAACTACCTAATTAGGTCTGGACCCTCTTTACGTTGCATTGTCTCTAGGAGAAAAAAAAAAAAAAAAAAAACAACTTGGAAAACAGTAAATGAAATCAAATTAATGACAGGTCAATCAATGTCATTATGGAGAGCTATGTCAAAGAGTTGGAGAGTTATGAGAACAACAAACTAAGCATCACAACCACTAATTATAGTTAATATGATCTGCAAGCATCTCTGGAGTGTGGGGGCTTAGAATCACCTTTCACTTTGTATTCGTCTGACTGTGCAACTAAAACAGCAGGGCCAAAGGAGCGAAGAAATGGCATTGGGTTGTTGAACCAGTAAACATCGACGTCACTCAGGAGAACATCATAGCCTAGCTTAAGTATCTGCAAAACTAATCGGGATTTCACCTTTGTCACCCTCTGAAAGCACTTTGTGCCGAAGTGACAGTCATTGAAACTGATGTTACTTGGGGCCAATGGGTCCTTGAAAACAGGCAGCCCCTGAAAGAACAGCCACCATTTCCTTAGGAATAAGATGTATGCAGCATAAATATAATTTTAAACGGCTGAAATAGACCTAGATTTTAAATAATAATAATAATATGAAAAACACTGTGAAGAAACTAGTGTTGAGAATGAAGCAGGCATACCTGAAGTATGGAAAAGTGATAAATTTCGGGATCAAGAGCACAAACAATGAAATTTGAGATCAAGAGGCGGCGTAAGCGACAAACCCAACTCATAAGCATGTCCCTGTAACTGTTTCCAGCAACTGCAAGAATAATAGATCTATCATCACCCACAACTGTATGGAGGAGTGACTCTAACGAGAATGGAAAAGGTAATTGTCTCGAAAATTTAAAAGCGACCGTGGATAACTCCATAGAAGAGCAGTCCAACTTTCTGTTTACTGAACTGCTATCCTTTATGCAAGCCATCAACTTCTCTCTGCCAGATTGTACGATGCTTCTCATCCATAATAAACCATATCTCCCCTGCTCTTTACCAGATGATGGCAGAAGGCAGCCGTTATGGACATCTGGTCCTTGAAAAGTATTATAAGCAATTTCTGCTACGTTGACGAACAAATATTTACCGCCACACTTGACAAGCTTTACTAGGTTGTTAGAAATATTAGTTGGGCGCAAGTAAAGTGTTCCATACAGTGTGGCAAGATGGGAGTTACCATCAAACTCCCAAATTCTCTCCCCGAAATCTGTTCCCAACTCAGAAGGCCAAGAGAACTGGTCAGACCAAAGACCCATACTTTCTGGGTAGAAACTTGATATGGATTCACTAGCATCAAATACCAATCTGATTTCTGATGACAGTGCCTCATTAATTACCCACTGGTCATGAAGCCCTTTCCCGTATAAGAAAGGAGGAAGGACCCCTGCATGCAAAGGTAGCTCCCCTGTATTCCAGGCCAAAAGCACCCGGCTGCCACAATAGCTCCACCGCTGTTTCTGGATTACAAACTCCCGCAGCTGGCAGAAGAGGCAAATACAAGTCAATAAGATTATCATCAACATGGACTGAAATTTCATGTGATTCATTCACTTTAATCTGCTTCAGATTCCTTCGTACCTTCCCAATTTTTATCCGGTTACCATCCTCTTGGAGCCAGTGCTTCCCAGTGTCGTCCAAATGAAAAGGGAAGTGAGAAACATTTCGCGGCCTGGCAACAAGGAGCCAGTCATGATGAAGCTTGTGTGTGTAATGCAATGCAGAGATGAAGTCAGGCAAGAGAATCGTCTCAGGATCAATCAGAACAGCAATGTCTGAACTGGAAGCACGCGATCTTGCTACCATGGAGTGATAGAATGGAGTGCCTAGAAACCTGGATTACAAAGGGCACAATGTCAATAGGTCATCATTTCTTTCTCTTTTTTTTTTCTTTTTTTTTCCTTTTTTAGAAAGGTACCAATATATCATCATTGATCATCAAATACTAAAAAACAATCAGACAGTTGCATTTGAATCCATATAGGAATTTGAAAAGGCTTGATGAGCCTTCTATACTGTGAACTCTCAGAGAGTGTACATACAAATCAGAAGTGCCAGTAATCAAGTAACATCGTCAACTAGTTGAAATGAACTTTTAGGCACAGGCGTTGCGAGAAAATAACAGTGCGTTATAGATCATTAGAAATAAAAGAAAAGAAACGATGATTGAATTCCTCAAGAAGATTCAGGAATAGTTCCATGATATGTGAACCTACATTTACAAGAAAAATCAGGAAATGAAAAACAAAGAAGAATGGTATGCTCTACTCGTTAATAGCGGAGCATGGCATTCCTCTTCGGCTAAATACCATGAGAAACCTGCTTCAATAATAAGGTATGCCGTCAAGGATCAATCAATATAGCACTTGGGAGTTTATATTTGTTTACACAAAACCTGTGGCTGAGTTTTATCTCTTGACAAAAAACTTAAGAGAGAGAGAGAAGGAATAAAAAATTTTGAAAGGCCTCGTGTTGTTCTGACTCATTGACATCAGAAAAGAGCACATGCAAACAATATTAGACTTTCATGTCCCGATTAACTCCATAACAAATTCAATATGGATATCCATCCAATAGGAATTGGTCACAAGTGTTCACTTGTTTAGATATACTCCAGCTGCCAAAATTCAAGCTAGAATGAAGATCGAATATCTAAGACCTATGATGCTAGAGCTTTTAGATGTGCAAGTTAACTTCATTCAATGAAGGTACAAGTACAATCTACTTTTTTACAATTCACATATTGCCATGAACCCACATATCACATATTGCCAAAAGAAATAAGAAAATATACAGGAAAGTCTAAATAACCTTTACTAGAACTCCTAAAGACACTAAATTTTCTCCAAGAAATATAGCCCCCCTTCTATTCTTTTGTTTAAGACATGTAAATCTTGGTCCCCCCTTAAACTACAACTATGAATCATCCTCATCATCATTGTAACCATGCCCTAGGTATTTTGGGTTGGATTTATGAATACTATTTAGCCAACAATTCCAATCTAAAGTCTAATCCTTTGGAAGAAAACAAACCTTCATTATCTCCCTTCTCAACACCTCAATCTAGGTCCTTGCAGGTCGTCCCATGTTCTCATTTCAAGGCCTTCAACCTTAATTGATGCAGGACGTATGGCCAAGCCTAGAATGATGCAATGAGATCATCAACATATTAACTAGAACAATTTAAAGCACAAAATAAAGCTAACCTATCACAAGTTTTTTTTTTTTTTTTTAATTTAGCAATGTAACATGTTCAAATTCAAACCATATGACAGTCCTACAATGTAGATCCAATAAAATACCAAATAATCAGGATCTATGGAAGGCAGGACTTCCATCTAAGCACAGAGGTTGTTCTCAATTCAAAGAGGTTCACTTGGTTTGTGAGGGTTTGGGTAGGTTAGGGTTTGGGAATCGGATTTTGGAAATTAGGGTTTGGAAGTAGGGTTATGGGGAATTAGGATTTTGAGAGTCAAGGTTTTGGGGAATTATGTTTGTGAGAGGATTTTGAGAATTCGGGTTTGAGACTTACGGTTTTAGGGTTAGGATTTTAGGAAACTTGGTTTGGTATTTGGGAATTTAGGGATTAGGGTTTGAATTGGGGAAACAAAGGATGAAAAGGAGAAGAAGGCTGACCATATGGACAACCGTACAAGTCTGTATGTACGGTTGTACGGACAAGTGAGTACAGCCATATCAATTAGGGGGGTTGGTTGGATGGGAGTTTGGGACAAGTTAGGTTGTAGGTGTATGGATTGGAAGAAGGAAGAATAAGCATAGAGATAGCAATGGTTTTTCGTTAGAGAAAGAAGAAAAAAGATCTAGAAAGAATGAGAAAGAGAAATACATTTTGTAAGAGAATGAGAAAGAAGGATAACTTAGATTCACTCCATACACCAATTCACCCCAATCGCAGGAGACTTGCTTCATCTCAAAGCAAAGAGAAAGAAGAATTTTTTTCTTTTTCCATATATTCAATAATGGGCTAGGGTGAGGACATCCAAGCCTTTATAGTCTCCAAAAAATGAAAAACATTTTACTAAAAAACGTTCTCAGATAAAAAGTTTAACATAAAGATGCACGCAAAAAAAAAAGTTCCTAACTCCCTAAACTCGGCAAAAATATAAACTAAACCAAAAATAACAAACACATAAACAACAAAATAAACTAAGCTATTTCGTAGCTCACTATCAAGAGGTCTAACGACGATGATCAAACGGTTGGAATGGTCTAAGTAGCCCACATGCATCTTCCCAGTGTGGCGCCTTTAAAGATGCGCAATCATGCATGTGAGGTTTTCAATGGGCTACTCACTCAATTTGAACCCACGTGGCCCCATCTATGCATCACCTAGCCATAAAGAAATAGGGGCTCTCCTCCTCCTCTGGTATACCATGATTGGTGCTCAGATATCCTCGTCAACTCCTATCAGCTGAAAAGAGTTCACCTCTTGCGAAATAAAGCTACAGTAATGCTCGAGGAGATCCGGGTCTATCCTCTGAAGTTCTGCCTCTATGATCCACGTAGTGTAACTCTGACATGTTCTTCCACTTGACGAGATACTTCTGGAAACCTCTGTGTCTGGTGGAAACCACTTGCTCATCCAAAATATCTTCAATCTTTTCTCTTTTATTGGGTATGGATGGTAGAGAAGGTAAAGGTTGGGAAGAATGTTCTAGAAAAGGCCATGGTTTGTGGGACAAGTCGGGAAAGCTATCTGGCTCAATGTGATAGTCGAAACAAGAGCTAGAGGGTGAAGTTGTTGAGTCCTTAAAGGACACAAGATCTTCCACATTAAATGTAGAGTTGATACCCATATCAAGTGGAAATTCTACAACATACGCATTAGAGCCTAATTTTCTCAATATCTTGCAAGGACCGGCACTATGGGCTTGTAATTTCCTAATAGCCCCTTGCGGAAACCATTATGGCCTTATACAAACCATCTCATAGTCACCTACTTGAAATTCTTTAAACCTGAGATGAGAGTCAGCAAATATCTTGTACTTTTTGTTACTCATATTAATCTGTTTTCTAATCTCATTACGCAAATCATGGATATGGCGTGCAAATGCATCTGCAGACTCTGAAGGTCTATAGATATGATTGTCATCTTTCTTACGTGTGAGGGCTGGCACGACACATGGACTCAAACTTTCCTGAATGAGCCATTTTCTAAGAAGTTCACCAAATTGCCTCTTCAACTCTGCATGCCTCGTACAGCTCGTTCGGTAGTGAGGAAGATTTGGTAGAATCACCCTAAGGATAAGATCTATGACATGTTGAATGTCTCGCATGGGTGGAAGCTCATCCAGTAAGTGCTCAGGGAAAACATCGCTAAACTCCTCCAATACTGGATTCACCTCATGTGGCAATCCTACATTAACCTCGGGTGTGACCTCTCTTGCCACGAGGGCATACACCATCCAATCAACCTTAGTTTCTCCTCTCTCAAACTCTTTGGTGTTTATTATATGGAGAGATTTAGGCTAGGATTTCCTCACTTCTCTAGGATCACCCTTCTTGACGTCCTCTTTCTTCTCCAGGGTGCTTTTGGGTGGAAGAAGATTTACCTTAATCCTCTTACCTTCATACATAAATGAGCACGTATTTGAACGACCGAATAATGTTACATTTTGATCATAGAGCCAAGGCCTGCCCAAAAAAGCAAAACACCACACACAACGTGTCTTTGTAAGATGCAAACTAAATAGGAATAAGACATCGTTCAGAAACCGAAATCGATGACGCATCAAACCAAGAAACTCGATAGGGTTGTGGGTGAGGGATGAATTTCAAACCCAAACGAGATATAGTGCTAGTGGAGACTACATTGGTGCAACTGCCACTATCAATTATAACTTTGCAATTTTTGTCACCACACTTGACGTAAGTGTGGAAAATTGAATTCCTACGCCAATGATCACTCTATTTAGCCTGGGCTAAGGCGCATCTGACAACTGCAAGTGGCACGGTCTCAACTCCTTCAACTTCTTCGTTACTAGCATCAATTTCGGGCTAATATTCTTCTTCTTTACAATCACTCTGATCATCCTCTTCTTCACAATCACCAATCACGAGAGCCTATATTCACTCTTTCGTAGGGCACTAGATATGAAATGGCCATATCCTTGGCAATTGTAACACCACTTTTTCTCCCCTATCCGAGTTGGTACTAGTTATACCTTTTCCCTTCACATCCCTATTGTTGGATTGAGTACCAATAATGGCTTTAGATTGATCCCAAAATTAGGATCGTCTCCCAGGGGAGTGGCCCTAACATTGGCATCACGAGAGTGGAATTGCCCCACGAATTGCGGTTTCAAATACCACTCAAGTTCTTGCACCACTTGGTAGGCATGCTCTAGGGTGCTAACATCGTGAGGAATAAGCACACGTTGAAGCTTGGGTCGGAGGCCCATCCTGAGATGAGAAATGGTCATCAATGGGTCCTCCTCAATGTTACAACGCATCATGTATTCATCAAACTTGGCAATATAGTCAACGACGGGCATTGATTCTTGACGAAAGGATTGTCACTGATCCAAAAGCTTCTCGTTGTAAGAGAGAGGAAGGTACTTTTCCTTTAAGATCTCTTTCATCTCAATCAAGCCAATCATGGAAAGCCTTAAGATCTAAGCAACCATCATAGTTCGGGGCCTCAATATTCGCGCTCTTCATTACCTGATCATTAAGACCATGGTGGTCTTGATACTTGGAGGGTGGCTTAGTACACACCCCGCCACGGCCTCTTGCACATCCTCCAACTTGATCTTTCGCTTCAGATTGGTCATCTTCCCTATCATTAGGGATTACTTGGAGGGAAGTTTCCAACTGGATCATACGAGTATGGGTCTCATCCCTAAGGGCTGCCAATTGGACGCGTTACATATCGCATCCTTAAGATACAAATATGTATCAGTTATCACACAGGATATATCGTTTATATCGGGTAATTTATCGCACTTTTTGGGAAACATGGGAAAACATTGGGAAAATGGTTGAATTTTTCAATGAAATTTCAGGGATTATTAAAAAAGGCCTTAATATACACACTTTTAAATCGTAACATCTCAAAAAAGAAGTGCACATGATAGGTTTTCTTTATATGGGGTCCTAAGCTATGCAATGTCTGACTGAACTAATGCAACCATATTCAAATTGAATGCATAGAGATAGTTGTCCATACACTAATAAGGGATGTATGGATTCTCGAGAAGAGGGGAGCCATGTTGCGCGGACTGCCCGGATCCCATGAGTGAATAGAAAGTTAGATCTACATTGGATCTCACCTGAGCCAACTCAAGAAATGAAAACAAAAATGACAATTCATTCTATTGTTATTCAAAAATTACTAAGTATGAATGCATATCTAGGCCGTCAAGTAGCTACTCACCATTTCAAAGTCTATAAACATTTAGAGTGTATGTGATGATCATTTCATCAAACACTCCTAAATACTTTGAAATTAGTCTCAATCCATAGCTGGTTGAAGGGAAATTTCAAAAAAGATTAATATTTTAATATTTTTTATTAATTTTTAATTAAAAATGATTTTTATTTTTGAAAATTGACAAGGACTTAACAAATTAGTAGATCAGCCCTCATACATGCTTGATTTTATGTTTGGAACGCAACATTGCAAGCAATTTGGGAGAATTTGGAAAAAATTTGAATTTTTCCCAAATTGGACCACCTACACTCAAATTTCAAAATTAGAGTGTATGTGATGCAGTGTTCAAAATATCGATACTATCGGCCGATATATCGGCCGATATTATCGGTATCGGGCCCCAGCGAGACGAAACCCCTCCGATAACTCCGGGAAGATACCGAAAATCCCAAAATCCAGATATCGGCCGATATTATCATCGATATCGCATGATTTATCGTCGAAACATACCAAGTAAAAAGAAAAACACCAAATATCGTCCGGGACTGTGTCAAAAAAATGGAAAATTTAAAAAAAATATATGGAGAAACTTTCAACAGGTGGATTTCGATACCTGTACAAGAGATTTTTACGATCGGAAGCTTCCCTTTGGTGCGTCATTCGAATCAAAGCGTCGTCCGTGGGTTAGTGCAAACAAAATCTCCGATTTGGAAGAGAAATCCATCAAAATAGGGAGAAATCCAAGTATTTGGGCGAAATCCGGAGAAATCCTTGCTGCAATCCGGAGAAATCCTCGCCAAAATCCGAAGATTTTGGAGATTTTGGAGAAATTTTAGGGTTCCAGAAGGGCCGGAACCCTCTCTGCTCGAAAAAAATGGCGTCCGATCCCTTTTTTATGGAAATCAATTTCGCAGGTGTGCCGCACACCACCGAGTCGACTTGTGTGTTGACGTCACCAAGTTCCGTGGGTCCCATCATAAGGTATGTGTTATATCCAAACCGTTCGTCCATTTGGCAAGCTCGTCGTAAGGCTTGAGCCGAAAAATAAGACAGATCCAAAGATCAAGTGGACCACACTGAAAACAAGAGTGGGAGATTAAACGTTTACCATTGAAACCCTTTTGGGATCACAGGAGTTTTGGATCAATATGATATTTGTTTTTCCTCTTCATCAAGATCTGTGTGACCTAATGAACAGATTGGATGGAAAATAATCATTATAGTGGGCCCTACGAATATTTTAACGGTGAGAATCAGCCCCACTGTTATTTGTGGTGTGGTCCAGTTGAGCTTTGAATATGGCTCATTTTTGGGCTCATGATCTAAAATGATCTCTCCAAATGCATGAACGGTGTAGATATAATAAATACATTATTGTGGGGCCATGTAACTTTGAACCGTTGGTACCACTCAAGTTGCAGGAGTAACATCACTATCGGACGCGGATTGGCTACTCCCCCTGACACCGGCTAATGGTTGGTGGTCGGTGCTCCGTGGGACCCACCATGATGTATGTGTTTCATCCATGCTGTCCATCTATTTTTATGGATCATTTTATGGTATGAAACCAAAAATGAGGTATATCATTATCTAAAGTGGACCACATTACATGAAACAGTGTTGAATGAGTGTTGACCATTAAAAACACATTTTGCGGCCATAAAAGTTTCGGATCAAGATGATTTTATGATTTTTGTTTTTTCCCTTCATCTGGCCCTGTATGACCGAATCAACATATTAGATTTCAAATAAACGGTACAGTGGGCTTAGGAGGATTTTAATGATAGATATCCAACCACTATTGTTTTCATGTGGTGTCGGTCCACCGGGGATTTATATACCTCTCATTTTTGGTACCAAGCCATAAAATGATTTGTAAAAATGGATGAACGGAATGGATGAAACACATACATCATGGTGGGGCCCACAGAGCACCGACCACCAGCCCGGGGAGTAGCCAATCCGTTTCCGTCACTGCATTCTTCGTAGTGTGGTAAGAAGCCGGCATCGTGAGTAGTGTACTACATAAACTCTGTGGGGCCCACCATAATTCATGTATTTTATCTCCCATCCATCAATTTTACCATATAATTTTATGATTTTTAGCCCAAAAAATGAAGCATATCCAAAGCTCAACTAAACTGGTGCGAATTGAACATCTACTATTAAAAAATCCTTGGAAGCCAAAGAAGTTTTGGATCAAGCTGATATTTGCTCTTTTCCTTTATCCATATCTTTGTGATCTTACGAAGAAGTTGGATGAAAAATAAACATCACTGTAGGCCCTAAGGGAGGTTTCAAAAGTGCAAATCATTATTCCTATTGTTTCCTGCATATGGTCCACTTGACCTTTGAATATGTTTCAAATTTGTGCTTAACCCTTAAAATGAGCCGAAAAAATACATGGACAGCATGGATAAACTATGTACATTTACGGTGGACCCAATAAGTTTACTCAGTACTATAGGAGTGGATTAGGTGAGACCCCCCGCCTCACCCAAGACCATACAACCATACCGTGGGGCCCAACTTGACGTGTGTATTCTGTGTCCACTCCATCCATCTGTTTTTTCGGATCATTTTACAACATGATCCTAATAATTAAAAAGATCCAATTATCAGGTAGACTATACTCAAGGAAACAGTATAAGTCAAACACGGTACCATTAAAAACTTCTTAGGGTGCACCTTAATTTTTCTTATATTTTATTAGGCATCCAATCCGCTGATAACTTCACGTAAATGAAGAGAAAAAACAATTATCAGCTTGATCCAAAACTTTTGTGGCCCA
This sequence comes from Magnolia kwangsiensis, assembly GCA_037074715.1. Taxonomy (NCBI): domain Eukaryota; kingdom Viridiplantae; phylum Streptophyta; class Magnoliopsida; order Magnoliales; family Magnoliaceae; genus Magnolia; species Magnolia kwangsiensis. The sequence continues at coordinate 106,834,404 of CM073573.1, read as the reverse complement.
GTAATGGTCAATCACCATTGTTACCTATGGTATGGTCTACCTAATTATTGGATCTGCTTAAATTTTTGGATAATGTCCTAAAATGATATGGAAAAACAGATGGATGGGGTGGATACTGAATATAGTTGTCTTAGTTCAATAGGACAACGCATAGCTTAGATCCTATACAAAAGAAACCTATTATGTGCACTTCTTTTTTAAGATTTTATGATTTTAAAATGTGTATTAAGGTCTTTTTTAATAATCCCTGAAGTTTCATTGAAAAATTCAACCATTTTCTCAATGTTTCCCCATGTTTCTCAAAAAGTGCGATAAATTATGCGATACAAACGATATATCCCATGCGATAACCGATACGTATCTGTATCCCAAGGGTGCGATACATTGTGCGATACCGATATTTTGAACACTGATGTGATGATAATTTCATCAAATACTCCTAAATATTTTAAAATAAGTCTCAATTGACAACTGGTGAAAGGAAAATTTCGAGAGAAACAAAAAACATGGAGGACATGAAGAACCAATGGATATCGAAATCAAAGCTCCAACTTCATGATTTTTCATGCAAAACATGAAGAACCAATGGATTTGTAACCATTTTACACCGATTTAACATAATTTCAATAACAACAAAAAAAAATGAATTAGAAATTGAAAATGTTCACCGGATTGAACATGTGGGATATATTGGCATTACCTGTGTTTCGTATCGCACAAGTGGGATACAAGATATATCATGGGATATATCAGTCAATATCGCCGATATTTAAAACATTGCTGGTGACTGGTGGTTCTACTTTGGGCCTCAATACCAAAATTTGATATAGGACAAATGGCCTAGCCTAGAATGATGCAATGAGATCATCAATGGATTAACTAGAAAAGTACAAAATAAAGCCAATCTAACATAAGTTTTAAAAATATCAGCAATGTAACATGTTCTAATCCATGCCATACGACAGTCCCACAATGTAGATCCAATAAAATACAAAATAATCAGGATCTATAAAAGGTAGGACTTCCATCTAAGCATAGGGGTTGTTCTCAATTCAAAGGGGTTCACTTAGTTTGTGAGGGTTTGGGTAGGTTAGGGTTAGGACTTTAGGGTTTGGGAATCGGATTTTGGAAATTAGGGTTTGGAACTAGGGTTATGGGGAATTAGGATTTTGAGAGTTAGAGTTTTGGGGAATTAGATTTGTGAGAATTACGATTTGAGACATAGGGTTTTAGGATTAGGATTTTAGGTAACTGGGTTTGAGATTTGGGATTTGGTGAGTAGGGTTTGAATTGGCGAAAACAGAAGATGAAAGGGAGGGGAAGGCTGACCATACAGACAACCGTACAAGTCTGTCCATACGGTTGTATGGAAAAGTGGGTACGGCCAGGTATAGCCATACGAGTGTACAATTAGGGGGGTCGGTTGGATGGGAGTTCAGGACGGGTTAGGTTGCAAGTGTATGGATTGGAAGAAGGAAGAACAAGGACGGAGATGGAGTTGGTTTGTTGTTGGAGAAAGAAGAAAAAAGATCTAGAAAGAAAGAGAGAAATACCTTTTGATTTAAGAGTGAGAAAGAAGGATAACTTGGATTCACTCCATGGCATCACACCAATTCACTCTAATCACAGGAGATTGGCTTCATCTCAAAGCAAACAGAAAGAAGAACTTTTTTCCATATATTCAATAATGGACTAGGGTGTGGACGTCCAAGCCTTTATAGTCTCAGAAAAAACATTTTACAAAAAGATGCTCTCAAATAAAAAGTTTCACATAAAGATGCTCAATATAATAAAATTTACTCCTTACTCCCTAAACTCAGCAAAAAATATAAGCTAAACCAAAAATAACAAACATATAAACACTAAATAAACTAAGTAATTTTGTGGCCCACGATCAACATGTCCAATGACGATGATCCAACTAAGAAGCTCACATGCATCTTTCCAGTGTGGAGCCTTCAAAGATGCATAATCATGCATGTGGGGTCTTCAACGAGCTAAGCACTCGAATTGGGCCCACGAGGCCCCATGTATGCATCACCTAGCCATAAAGCAACGGGGGTTGTCCTCCCCCTCTAGTATACTATGACTAGCGCTCGGATGTCCTCATCATTAATCAAGACCCGCATGGGGTTTAGGCGAACAGTAAGCGTCGTGGGCATGCTCCCTGTAGACGAGAGTTTGATTCCTTCCCCAGGATTACCCGATGCACGTGGTTTGTGGGTGATTGAGTGCATCTACAAGAAATAGTCTCGCTTGGAAATGGGGTGGGGACACCCTAACATCATAAAAAATTCAATTTAAAATAAAAAAATAAAAAATAAAATAAAATAAAATAAAAACACTTAATCAAGCTCCCCTTCCTTATAGGTACCCCCTTCAGTTTCCTTAGCACATGGCTAAAACATCTTATTCTCGTCTCCATTGTTTCATCTCCTACCAGGGCAACTCTTATATTGCTTCCATTACCTCATATCATTGATTCAATACTTTCTAGTCTTCCCAACACTCATCTCTGCAAGCTCATTCTATCCTCACGTTGCCACTTAATTGATCACGACTTTATCCCACATAGTATAGTTGGTTGAATAGTTATCTAATAAGAATTTTGCAGTGATCACAAAACACTCCAAGGGCAATCTCCAATTATTCTCACAACACTAATTCAATTGAAACGAACCCTCAATCTCTCCTTCTTAATGATAGTGCCAAGGTAATGAAACAAACCACTTTGAGGAATCTAAAGCCATGCCACTCATGAGTATTCCTACTAAGTTGTTCCAAATGCTTCAACTAATATTTCAACCTCTAGGCTCCAAAGCCTTCATCCACATTCCAATTTAACATTTTCACCCATCTAGTGTCGTCAACTAGCACACATCATATGCAAACAAACACACCAAGGGGGCTTATCTAGGATTTAGATACCCATCATGGATGAAATATCCATATTATATCTGCCATTACAAGTGTATTGTATCCGTATCAGCTAGATTCGATATGCAATACAGGGTTGTATTGGCCCTGGTTAAAAAAGAATGCTCTGTATCTTTTCAATTCTCTCTTCATTTTCATTTAAATCATTGAGGAAGCTAAGAAAGTTGTTTTAGACTAGATGTAGAAGTTTAACTGGGATTCAACGAATTAAAGTGGAATGGACCATTACAGGTTTTAAAAAAAAAGGGTAAACCATCACTTATTTTTTGTGTTCTAACTATCTTTTTGTTGTGTTTCAATGTAATGCGCCCTAATTCACCAAATCATGTTTAATTTGTTGCATTGCGGCCCATTTGGTTGGCTTGCAACAAGTCAAACCAACAAATAACATTCTTCCCAAGGAAAGGTCAAATACAATTGGTTTTAGGAGATTGGAATGAGGAAGAAAGAAAGAAAAAGGTAAGAGAGAGAGAGAGAGAGAGAGGCTAGGGTAACTTGTGTATGTTAGTCACTTTACTCTCTCTCTCTCTCTCTCTCTCTCTCTCTCTCTCTCTCTCTCTCTCTCTCTCTCTCTCTCTCATACATTAACTTGAAAGAGACATAATGCTCCACAGGAGTACAAAACATACAAACACACACAAACACAATTACGTGTATTTCCATAGATACATCATCATATACATATCCAATAAGAAAAAGGATAGATTCATGAATGTCTCATTGTTCTCATGAATATTTCATTGTTACTTTTTTATATTTTCCTTAATTCCGTCTTAAAATAAATAATAATAATAATACCGATCAACACAAGCCGATACCGTCTAGTGTGGGCTGATACTAATATGCGACGTCAATGCCCATATCGTATCATTTTCAACTGGGCCGATATGCCTCCCGATACCAATATTTAGAACCATGATACTCGTATTAGTAACCTAGAATAAGTGCAAAGGAAAGGGGCCAATGCAGTGATTGATAGAGAACCCACCACTACAGGGAGCTCCTTTGAATCACCACAAGATGTTCAGTCTCATCATAGCACCACCATATATGTCCTTAATGATGTCAATGACTTGGCATCAAGGTTTTGAAAATCGGTTATGATACAACAATGTGGTCTTCATCAGTCATATTGGAACTGTATTTGTCACCCCTATTACATAATAAGGGGGTGAACCATTCCCTTTCATAACCATATTGGCTGATAGATGCCTATACAGAATCAACATTGATACAGGGCTGACACAGGCCAATGGCGCTATTAAGGGCCCACTAAAAAGAAGAAGAAGAAGAATCCAACATTTTTTTTCTTTAGTTTTTTCACTTGCTTCTTCATTTAAACCATGGACGAAGCTTTTTTAAAATTAAAAAAAAAATAAATAAATAAGTAAAATCATTTTGTACTAGATCTATATGATTGTTTGGAAATTGAAACACAATATTTGGTGATATTCAATGAATTGAAGCGGTATGAACCATCTTGGGAAAAATTAGAAGGGAAAAACCATCATTTTTTTCTCATCTTGTTTTTGTTGTATCAATATAATGGGCCCTAATCTATCAAAACATACTTGATACAGGCCCAATAATGTTTCAAATTCTTTTGTGCAAAGAAACATTTTTGGTCACTATGGGCACATATCATCCGGCATGGTCTGATACGCCCCATATTGTATCGTTTTTTGGGCTTGGCCAATACATCAACCGTTACCATTATTTAAAACCTTACTTGGCACCCCTTCTCTTCATGACCTACCACATTACCTCCCTAGTTTCTCTATCTTCTGCTTTCTCCATGTGAATAAAAACCATAAATTCTAGCTCTCATCTCTATACTTCCCATCAACTATTTTAGTAGTAGTTGTGATTGCCTATCTCCCCAAGATGAAGCCAGATTAATTTTGTAATATCCTTGTATGAGTTGCCCTGAAAAGCCAATATTGATGTTTATGATCATGTACATGGATGACCACATGTGTTTGGTCTTACCTTGTGTGCCATAATTAAATGCGTGGGTAAACCAATCTATTTATTTGCGAGTTACAATGAGGGGCTCCTTGTCCTAGAAGAATGTGAGTTTGGACATAACAACCCACCAATGGAGAGTTGTGTTTCATATATCTTAGTAACATAAATTCACTAATTACAGTAGCAGGATTGAGCAATCCGTTAAAGGCACATTGATCATTTATGTGAGGGAACTAATGACAAGTTGGGATGGAAGGTCTCCGCCATCGAGCTCAACAATGAGTTGAGATGGAAGGTCTCTCACCATTGGGATCAACAACGAGTGAGTGCCTACTCCCTACTGATGAGGACATCATGCGCACGCACGGCCGCATGCCGCCTACACGCACACGCACACCACCCCCCTACGCACGTACATACACAGAAGGAGGGCCCCACCATCGATCTGGCTCGATGACGACGTCTAAGGAGGGCTTCCTAACTAGAAGACGAAGTTTTGACTCAAAATGGTGGGCCCGATAGTCAAGAAACGGCCATCATGGGATCTCATGATCGTGACCCACTCGTTGGATTGATTTCATATTTTAGGTTTTGCTTATTGTTATTATTTAGAACATCGTGAACGCGTTAGATTTCTTTATTTGGTTTACTTCATCGCCAAGTAATAGGTTGCGCACATGGTGTGAGTATTTGGGGTAAGGGTTTTCCCTATAAATAGACACCCCTTGTAGTTCTTTTGATTCATTAAAGCTTAATAAAATTTCCTGCTTTATTTTTCTGTTCTCTTAGTGAATTGTGGAAGAATTCAAAAGTACGAAGCCCTCCCTTTTCGAAGGGCTAACTACGTAGTGTGAAGCCACATATATCCTCATCCGTCCTTACCTTCTCCCATCCATATATCTCATCTTCTATCATCATTATTGCTTTGAATTTTTCAGCTTTTACAACTATTCATCCCCCCTACAGCCAGTTTCCAGAATCTGGACCTGTAAGAGCGCTAAAACTTCGGCGGAGCATTACACATCGACATTACGTTGGATCATCGTCAAACTTGAAGGGATTGGAGGTCTCCCCTAACCGACCAAGGCCTATGTGTCACTTTGGGGAGGCAGGCTTCCATCACACGTGCGGCCAACCCACCCACGCACGTGCGTCAGCCCCGAGTCACCATCTGCATGCAGGAGCTTTCTCTGGGTCAAGTTTTCCTCTAGTTTTCCTCTTTTCATTCCTATTTCCTAAACTCTAGCCTTAGTTTGCATTAGCCCTAATTTATTTGCCCTTTTTTGTCACCCTAGGGTTCCTTGAATTGAGATTGGGGAATCCCTTAGATTAGGGACTATTTGCTATGCATGTGTGGTTGATTTCTATTTCCCTTTGAGCATCGTTTGGTTTATACTTTTTATTGGTCGATTCTTAGCCTGTGTAGGCCTGGACCCGCATAAATTCCCCTTTACTTGAATGTTTAGACTTTTCATGTGAGATATGGAATTTGTGTAATTGTTTCTGAACTAAGGTGATTTTAAGCCTGAAATCTCACACATCATGTTTAATTTCATGTCCTGCATCACTTACCCTACATAGGAGTGTAAGCACTCATAGATGTGGATTCTTGTATCTTAGGCCCGATCAAGCATATACATTGGAGGATCACATAATCGCATCGAGTCTATGGTCTGGGGGGCCTATCGTGCTTAAATCAATTCGACTTGATCGTGCACTAGCTTGGCCTAATCCATGAGGTTGTGTCAAGACTTCAAGGTCCTAGTGCTGTGTGCTTTGGCTCACCCTACAAGGTTACATTAGTGACTAACAATTGGGTGTGATTGGGTGCAAGTGCTAGGATTTGGTATAAGAAGCCCACATGTTCCAACATTTGACCCACTAGTTACCTCAATGAACTTATTTATTGCTTAGATATCGATGATAGGACCATCCATCAGGTGGTTTTCTAGCTAGGCCTATCACTAAAAAGGTTTTTAATGTTTAATTGAAGGTTTATAATCGTTAATCTTTTGTTTTAACTATAAAAATGTTTTATTATGCTTGATAAACATCTTATGGTTGAGATCTCATGGTCCACCTCTTAGGCTGGCATGGGATTTTGGTCAAGAGTGGATGCCACCAGACAGTGGAGAGATTTCACCAATTTTGGTGAATGGGTAAGGTAGGGAAATGGACTTTTGAGAGTGTAGGGCATACCAAAGTTTGTACAGGTAAGGAGCACTATAATTAGTGCTTTCTTATGAAACCCGCATTGCTCCTTAGAAATAGATCCTAATGTAAAAGGTATATAGCATAAGAGAGGGTGCCTACCCCCTACCCTACATAGGAGTGTGAGCATTCACTGATGTGGATTCTTGTATCCTTGGGCCCAATTGAGCATTTACATTGGAAGATCACATATTCGTATCGAGTCTATGGTCCGGGGAGCCTATCGTGCCTGAATCAGTTCGAGTTGATTGTGCACTAGCTTGGAATAATCCATCAGGTTGTGTCTGGACTTCATGGTCCTAGTGTTGTGTGTTTTGGCTCACCCTGCAATATTACATTAGTGACTAACATACAAGTGTGATTGGATGCATGCATTAGGATCCATTATAAGTAACCCACATGTTCCAACATGGGACACACTAGTTACCTTGATGAACTTATTTATTGTTTAAATGTTGACGATAGGACCATCCATCAGGTGGTTTTCTAGCTAGGCCCGACACCAAAAAGGTTTTTAATGTTTAACCGATGGTTTGTAATCGTTAATATTTTGTTTTAACTGTAAAAATGTTTTTATTATGCTTGATAAATATTTGATGGTTGAGATCTTGCGGTCCAACTCTTAGGCTAGCATGGGATTTTGGTCAAGAGTGGATGCCAATGGACAATTGAGAGATTTCGCCAATTTTGGTGCACGAGGCAATGATATAGACTTTTAATAATGTAAGGCATACCAAAGTTCGTAGGGGTAAGGAGCACTATAACTAGTGTTTTCCTATGAAACCCTCGCTCCTCCTCCTTATAAATAGATCCTATCCCAAAAGGTATATAGCATAAAAGAGCCTTGGATGCCCGCAACATCCAAGTGAGTGTGAGAGAGAGAGAGAGCATTGTACATCTCACTCCTCCCTCCATATAATGTCCACCTGTGGGCATCTCTCTGTGTTCGACCAACCCCACCCCGGTTGACTTCCTATGTTGGAAGAGCGGCATCGAATTTCACAGTGATTGGACGACGTAAATCTAAGGTATGGATTTTTTTTCCTAGAAACTTGATGATATCCAAGGATCCTTATTAGGGTTATATTAAAATCTGAAATTTTTTAAAACCTTGTGCTTCCGTTGTGTTTTGAAAACTTAAATAACACGTATTTCCTGTAATGGCATTTTTGCTCTCCACCCTCTTTCAAAGATTGATAAACTCATAAGTTTGATCCTCCAATAGTATGTGCAACCTTATGGATCTCCTTTCTCATAAGTAGGTATCATGCTGCTTTTCTTCCATTTGTCTAGCATTTTTGTTTGTGAATTTTGTTGACAATATTGGTTACCATGCCTAACCTAATTTGTTGAGTCTCTTACACACCTCTGTTGATATATCATTGGTATACACAACCTTCCCTTTATTGTCACAGCTAAGACTACCTTTACTTACACAAATTCTACAATATGCATTGACGTGCTGCTGTGGCAGACTCTTAGGAGTTTCAACACCCGGTCAAGGGCTTGAGTACCCATGGGTGGTGAAAACCCTCTATGGCATGTGTGTGGCAGTGTGTGTGTGTGTGTGTGTGTGTGTGTGTGTGTGTGTGTGTGTTAATCTCTATACCTTTATCTTTATTCATTAACCTCTGGAAGTAGTTTGTCCATCTCTTCGTAATCTCACTCTGTTTCTCCAAGACCCTAGTCTTCATTCTAGATGCATCTATGTTGCTTGATGTCTTTACTTTCCCATCCCCTCATTTTTGCTTACTTTCAAATCTATTTCTCTTGCTCTTTGCTACTTAATCTATCTACAATTCAGCATACAACATGTATGGCCATATTGGTCACTTCATCTTAGTATTTTTATCTCATTTGAGTTTTTCCTCATTTGTGCTTCTTTGCCACTCTTTATAGTTGGACCTCTTTTTTGCCAACTTTCTTTCATACCTCATCCCCCACAACGACGTTTATTTACGCATGCATTCTTGCCTATAAATCCCCAGGCACTTGATTTGCCACTCTAAATACATTGACAACCATCTCCATCCACACCGACTTGGCGGTTGCTTCCAAGTTCCAATTGCCTTCTTTATCGCTTCCCCAATAGGTAGCATCAATCTTTCCCATTCTAGGTTCCAACTGCTTACTATTGTATTGGGCAAATCTTACCCACTTCCCACCACAACCGGACATTGTTGCATCATATTGCCTCTAGGGAACACCCTAATCCACACTTATCCAGTTGCTACCACAATTAGGTTCACAAATGTTGCATGTCACCAAGGGATGCCCTTGAACACCCTTGCACACTTTCCACCACACAAGTTCAAAATTGTGGTGCTTCACTTTCAAACCAATGACCTAGCTTCAAAGCATGCATACAAAGATCTTGAGTCTGCCCCAAGGGGAAGGCTGAGGTAATTAATTGGAAATGATGTGGCTTTACATTCCAAAAGAAACACGAGCTCGCTCACCTCCTCCTTGGAAAGACCAAGCTCAACTATAGCACTTTTTAAAAGTTGATGTGGAGGCCCAAACATGCTTCAAAGCATCTCAATATGGATTGGATTGTTAGTATTTGATCACTAGAGGCTTCATAAAAAATGATTGTGTGTCGTCCACAAATTGTAAATGAGACAAGAATGTCCATCACCCTGCAGTCAAGAAGAATACCCAACCATGGAGGCCATTTCAAGTAATTTTCCAAGACCTTCCTCTATCATAGAAAAGAGGAAAGGCGAAACCAGAGAATTTTACTTGTTCAACTAGTCATCCAAATCCAGCTCTCCTCACGTTGCAATATGGAAGGTGTGAATGAGATCTAGGTCATTCTGATGGGCCCAACCCTTTGTGTTCCGGTCCAAAAAAATCAGGTAGGTTATGTTATCAAGCGGATCGCTCATTGGGGATGTTAAAAAATTGGATAGGCATGGTAATTCGATCAGTGCGACACTGGGGATAGGCTCCCTCAGTGAGCCCAAGTGATTGGGATTAACAGCCATTTTATGCCATGCCGTTGATGTATATGTCACCACAATCTAGAGATTGGCTAACTCTCACCATAGTTGTGAGCTTTCTTAAATTAACTACCAAGAGAATTGTGATGCCTTCTTGTTCAAGTATTCATGCAAATTCAACACTCCAAACATGAGGCAATATAGCACGTATGAGAGATCTGGCTTATTCATCTGCCAACTTCAGAGAGTATAGAGATGACCAAATGCTACACAAATGAGTAACAATGGCACATCTTCCCAGAAAATGAGAGATCTGGCTTATTCATCTGCCAACCTCAGAGAGTATAGAGATGACCAAATGCTACACAAATGAGTAACAATGGCACATCATCCCAGAAAATGAGAGATCTGGCTTATTCATCTGCCAACCTCAGAGAGTATAGGGATGACCAAATGCTACACAAATGAGTAACGATAGCACATCTTCCCAGAGGCAATACTCCTGAACATAAGTTTTTTTTTTTCTGGGAAGAACTATTGATATAACAAATTTGCCACTTCAAAATATCAGTCATCATCATTAGTTATAAAATTTTAATAGTTGGGATGTTATATAACACTTTTGTTAAATGGCAACTCAAGTATTTTCATTATAACAGAACTTCAAACATAAGGTGAGCTATTAGCGAGAATCAATCATGTTTCTAAGCCAAGCAAGGGAAACGAAATGAGGAAATCTTAGAACAATATAGAAATGCCAAAAAGAATGATAATAAAGTATTAATGCTTAAGTCTTCATGTACCAATAAAGATGAAGAGGAAATTTAGCTATAAGACCAGCCATGCGCTTAAAGGGATAGAATGTTGGCCAGTTAAGGAACAACATGCCCATAGGATGAGTGTAGCTGAAATGAGGATGTTGAGATGGATGAGTGGCAAGATGAGGATAAAATTAGAAATGGATGCATTGTAAGGAACTTGGGAGTAGCAATAGGTAACAAGATGAGAGAAAGTAGACTTAGATGGTTTGCCCATGTTGCAATGGATACCAAACTGCACTAGTTAGGAGTGAATTATTCATATCAAAGGCTTTAAAAGGGCAGGGAAAGGCCCAAGGACCTACAGTTTAACCGAGGATATGGTCCATGGTAGTTGATTGGCAAAACAAAATGTTTAGCTTACCCAATTAGTTGGGATAATAAAGGTGAGATGATGATGATGGTGAACTATTTTCTTTATATAGAGTATGCATAAAGTTAAAATGAGTTCCTTCAACATAAAATGCATAGGTGATAGAAGAAATGAAGTTATAGCAAGTGCACACCATGATCACATTACATTGAGGGAGTCTCTAATTTGATATATCAAATTCTAATTTATTGAGATTGGGCTACATGGAGTAAGAAAAAACCATTCCGATATCCTTGCATGATGATGTTTTTAATGTGCCTCCATCAAACTTTATGACATTATCTTTCATCTCATCCGATGTAAAACTTATTGAGGAAATTGTGGTTGGAAAACATGTCTTTGGTAGTGTTAATGAATATGATATGAACCTGCAGAGGCCCACTTAGGTGGGTTTCTTTGGTCTAGGACATAGGGAATTGTTTCTTTTGTTATTAATGGCATTTCTATAATATAGAACTTTCATAATATAAAAGAATGAGAGGAGGGGTGTGAACCTAACTTCAGCCCATTCTCCTCTTCTTTCTCTTTGTTCTCTATTTCATCTCTCTTTCCACTATTGCACATGGTATCAGAGCTACGTCGTTTCTAATCCTTCTTCTCCAAATCTTATTATTTCTTTTTTTTTTCTTTTATCCTTTGGTGTCCCTTCTATTGCTTGTGCTGAAAATTTCTTAAGAAATCTTAGGTTTCTTTTTTGTTTTCTTTGTGTCAGGCCTTTTGTAATGGTCTGTGTGTACGTACAGGAATGAAGACATCGGCTTCTTAAATGATATCACCTAACATGTGATCATTGCAAACATGTGGGTTATTTGCCCATGTTGGATGTCGTGTTCATGAGTATGTTTCTTCATGGCCGGTTGGAAATAGTGGACGTGTAGGCTAATTCTTCCGTTTGAGGTAATATGTGTATCATTTGAAGTGTTCCAGTGTAGTGCTCATCAATTGTGCTAGGTCAGCCCATATTCGTTATTGTGAGGTACTCTTCTTTTATTTGTTATGGAGATAAAAAGTGATCCAAAATATGGATTTATAAATCCATCTAATGTTTTAGGGATCCAACTAATCTATATATTAAATTAAATGTAAAAAATTATTTGCAATGATCTAAGTCAATCCAAGTTTTAGTCACTGCTATAGCAAAATTGAGATATCTGACAATAAAGAAACCTGAAGAAAAATCCAGTACTTATGCCCAATGGATCCAGTCCAAATTATGACTTGGTTATGGAATAGCATGGAACCCTCCATAAGTGTGTCATATTTTTTTATACGGCTAAATGTGGGATGTTATATGGGAAATGTATTCATCTAAAAAAACACCTCTCATACTGATCAATTATATGAAGAAATATTCAAGCTTCAACAAGAAGATAAGTTGTTGGGTGAATACTATTCTAAACTCAAAGAGATGTGAGAAGAGCCGAATGTGCATCAACCCTTGATTACTGATTTAGAGAAACTACGTCAGCAAAGTGAAGAGTTCTAAGTGGTCAAGTTCTTTTCTGAATTGAAACATGAGTATGAACCAGTGCCTGCACAGATTTTGGACGGCGAAGATGTGTCATCTTTAAACAAAGTGCATGCACGCCTCTAGCATGTATCGTTGGGCTCTACAAGTGAAGCCAATGATGGCTCAACTCTAGCATTGTTCTCTGGATGAGGTTGCAATGGTAGCCATGGTAGAAGCGGTGGTCATGGTGACATAGAAGGAGGCCGTGGAAGAGGTTCAGAACTAAGAAGTTTCAATCATTCAGTTAAAAAATGTTAGGACCTCCATGGGAAGTCTGCATGGGCTAATCAAGCTTCCCACACTAAAGGGAGCAGCAAGCCTCATCTGGCTAATTCTACATCTATTGCTTCATAGACACGTATGACTTGTAAGATGGTTACTCTAACTTAAGAAGAATATTCCAAACTGCTGAATAATCTACAGAATTAGTCTATTCCTACTACTTCCACCCTTACGACTACATTCATGGCCTCAGGTATGGCTTGTTTAAGATCCAAGTCTCATACGCCATGGGTAATTAACTCTAGAGCATCTAACCATATGACAGGTTAGTCTAATGTGTTTTCGTCTATTAATGGCTCATTAAAAAGCTCTTCTGTCACTTTGGTAAACAGTACCCAATCCAAAGTATGTGGAATGGGTACCATTTATAAAAGTCTCAATTTTATTATCCTCTATTTTATTTGTTTCACAAATTAAGCACTCTATCTATTAGCAAACCTACCAAATCCCTTAACTATTCTGTCACTTTCTATCCTTCACATTGTCTTTTCCAAAACCTAAAGATGAAGAGGAAGATTGGTGAGGACATGAGCATGACGAGCTATATTATCATGATTGTAACGTTATGGGCACACAAAAACACATTGGCTTATCAGCGGCACTAACATCTCGATCATCCATCATTGAAGATTCTTAAAAGTGTTGTTCCTCGTCTTCGATGTCATGTCTAGAGTGAGATGTATGTGAATTGAGTAAGCATCACCGTGCTACTTTTTCACCATGTGTTGAGAAGCATCATTTAGTTCCTTTCTCTTTAGTTCATTCATATGTTTGGGGTCCAATTAAAATATATAATAGGACTGGGTTCCAGTATTTTGTTACATTTGTTGATGATTGTTCAAGAATGACATGACTTTATTTAATAAAAGATAGATCTGAATTATTTTATATTTTTAAGACCTTCCACATATAAGTAGAAAATCAATTTAACGCAAAAGTAATTGTGTTTCAGTCAGATAATACCAAGTACACGTCCCAAGCTTTTAGTCAGTTTTTTTTCTAAAACAAGAATCCTACATCAGACATCATGCGCTTACACCCCCACGACAAAACAGAGTTGCAGAATGGAAAAAAAAATCACCACCTCCTTGAGATAACCCATGCTTTCTTTATTCGCATAAACGTTCCTAAGAGTTTTTGGAATGATGCAATACTGGCAACATGTTTTCTAATAATTTGTGTTAAAGGGTCAATCACCCCATCAAGTTTTGTTTGCAAATACTCCGGTGTTTCCTCTACCTCCTAAAGTTCTTGGATGTGTTTGTTTTGTCCATCAATTGGAGTCTAGCGATGATAAGTCTGATCCTCGAGTAGTTAAATATATTTTTCTTACTCTTACAGAGGGATTATTGTAGTTATAGTCCATCACTTTGAAGATAATATATGTGTACAGATGTTACCTTATGTTAGTCTACCACGTTCTCCTCAAAAGATAGAAAATCTCTTAATAGTTAATACGGAACTTGCTCTCGTACCTGTTGCAGTCAACAAAGACATCCAACCTCCATCTACTACATCTTCCATTTCCGCTATATCTCAAATGAAGGTCTATGCATGACAAAAACAGATAGATGGTACAATTGACATGATGTGTCATCAAACATATCTATCTTCTTTAGAGACTTGTCCAATGAGTCCTCCAGATACATCTAATATTCCTATTATCCTAAGAAAAGGTAAGCGAACGTGTACCGATCATCTTATCTCTAAATATGTTTCCTTTCATTGCTTATCTCTAAATTTCCAAAGCTTTGCCATGTCCTTGCCTTTTCACTCTGTTCCCAAATCATATGAGAAAGCTCTATTACATAAAAGGGTGGAAGCATGCTACGGAGGAAGAGATGGATGCACTTCATTGGAATGACACTTGGGAACTTATCACTTTTCTAACTAGTAAACATACTATGGGTTGTGAATGGTTCTACACAATCAAGTTTCATCTCTAATGCTATTTCCCAAGGAGTGCTAAATTCATTGATTCCAACTTTTTTAACCTGGCACCTCTTGCCTTAATCGGCTTGCAAACCTCTTCCCATCCAAGGAGATAGAACTTTCTTCCATCCGAGGCCCCCTTCTAGAAAAAATCCCTTCTCAACTTCTCTAGCATGTTTAATACCGTCTTTTAGGGCATTTGAAAGTAGACATGAAATACACCAGCATATCAGAAAATGCCCTTTGATAAGAGTCAGTTGTCCTCTCAAGGACAGATATTGGTGCTTCCAACTCTACAACTTTCTCTCAATTCTTTCAATAACCATATCCCAAAGAAGGTTAGGAAGCTTCCCAATGCAAAGGAACAGACCTAAATATGTCGTGGGAACCACATCCACATCACAAAACAGTAGAGTAGCATCTGCGTATTGGAGGTGACTTATTTGAAGACCACCAACCGCGACCTTGAAACCCCTACTCAAGCCATTCTCCTCCAATTTCTGGAACATCCTACTTAGCGCCTCTCTCCTATAGCAACAAAGAAATAAGGGGAGACTTGAAGCCTTTTGGAGACCATTAACCAAAATTGAAAAGGAAGTAGAACGAACACATGGCTGAACCCGTACCCAATCTAAAGAGTATGTAATCCAAAAACCCTCAATCCACATGATCATATGCCTTATCTATATCTAACTTGCACGATATTCCACTCTTCCACTCCCTATATCTGGAGTCGATACATTCATGGGCGATAATAGCACTATCCAAAATCCGTCTCCCCGCAATAAAAGCTCATTGATTCTCACCAATAACCAAGGATAGGACTTTCCAAAATCTTAGACCAAGGACTTTGGCAAGAATTTTATAAGGACCCCCAATGAGACTTATGGGCATAAAATCTTTTAATTGTTCCATGTCGTCAATCTTCGGAATAAGAGCTATGAAAAAAGCCCAAAGCTCACTACAAAAACGACCATGCTCAAAGAATTAAACAATAAAGTCCATTAAATCTCTTTTGATCAAAGGCCAAAAATTTTGAAAGAACCGCATTGGAAAGTTGTTAAGACCGGGAGCCTCATCCCCACACACATTGAATCAAGGGTCGCTTTCCCTTCCTCTTCTCCAACTGGTGATTCTAGAAATGAAGCATCCTCCAACAAGCTCTGAAAAAGTAAATTGCCAAACCTCAATCTGCTCCACCGATCACCGGATAGTAACTTTTCATAATAGTTAACATTAGTATTGCAAATATGACCTTTATCCACGGCCTCTCCCTATCTACAATCAAACTGCTAATCCTATTACTACAAGCGTAAGAGAGAAAACCCCAAGCCACTAAAATACCACCTGCCAACCCAATCGCATCAACAATGTCCCAACCTTTGTTCCTGATTCCCTATATTGGGTCAAGCAAGCTTTTGTCTACTGATCTAAGCTTGGTCTGCAATAGGGAGATAATGTCTCCTTTCAATTGTCTACATACTTTCCTAACCCGAGATCTTTTGACCTTGCAGACCGAACCCCTAACATTCCATGACTAAATAATCATAGATCACTAACCTTACCTGCTCTTGCCTTCTTTCCTCCACTAGCCTTTCCTGTTGTATCGTAATTGGAGCACTCAAGGCTAAGAAGCTCTCTCCATCCCCTTAGCGACTTTTTAGCCTTCATTAGTTGACCTTCATGTTGTGTCATAACACCTATGTCTTAAACAAAATGGAAAAAACACAACCACGTTCTCATCAGAAGCCCCAAAATACATACCTATCAAAACCCCAACCCATTCCAGAACATCCTTGGACCACAGATATTGCTCTTCTGTTATCGTCTCTCCCCCTACAAACTTCTTGGTTATCCAAAGTCGTGCTTGACTCCATACCCTCTCCCATCTTAGCAATGCAGAGTGGAGTCATAATTAGGCTTCCTCAAGCAGCTCACCATCGCATTCGACTTCACCTACGCATAGCTCCCTCCCTTCCAGATCGGACTCCAACTCCTGAGCAACCACTGCCGATGCTTGCTCATGATTATCACATTGCATCTACACGAAGGGGCTAACTAGATGACCTTGCTCACACTGAGCACCGAACAATATGTTGGGGGAGACCTGCGAAGAAAGATGCAGGTCGTTGTCGCTTGGCATGTGGTCGGAAGCTAGACAAACCTCTCCATCCGAAGTATCATCGATCTCAACGGCTATCTCTATAGGCAAATGAACTGGAATTTAGTAAACAAAAGTGAGCAAAGGTTCCCACATGAGATCATAAAGCACTATCAGGGACACCTTATTTTCTACACATATGGGAGTTATCATAATGGTGAGAGAAGTCTCCTTTGCCACCTCATCACACCTAGAGACACATGGCACCAATCCATCCTCATCCCGCCCCTCCCAAGGCCTCACACCCAATCCTAAGTCGTCACCGCCACTCAAGAAAGAAACACAATTCCTAGCATCCTTCTTTGCATGCCACGTCGCCTAAGGCAAACTTTGAGTCAACACAAAGCAGCTAGCACGATGCACACATGTAGCTAAGGGAGGTTTGGAACCCAAACCTGACACAGCATGCAAGGTTGGAGTGACAGTGTAGACTCCTAGCACTACCACAAGACACAGAACCACACGCACCTCCACCACATTTGTCATTCCCCCACCAACCCCCTCTCCACAAATGAGCTTTTTGCACGCATCGATCCTGAGAGGTGGTGTGCTACTAGAGCACCTAACTCGATCTCCCTCACCCTCCACATGACTGCAACCATGGCTGCCTACGAAGCCTTCAAGACTCCCGTCTCTTCCATATCTCCCCCCACCTGCAAGAGTGACCCTTGCCTTCTCTTTCCACCCAAAACTCCACCTTCACATCTCCTACGGTGATCTTAACCATTTATGGATCAACCACTATTCTCCTCTTCACGAGAATACAAGCCACTCTGATTTTCTCCCCTCCTGTGTCGACATCGATCTCAACTACCACTCCCAGTCACGAGCCGACTACTATAAACACTTCATGGAACTAGAGCTCCAATGGAATGCCCCAAACTAAAAACCAAACATCTTCATAGCCAAGGTAAGAATAGTCTGACCACCTCCTGAGCTACTTCGCCAACCCAACCCTGTAGATCACTCCAGCCATTATGAAATGGTTTATATTCACCTTAAGACGAAGGCAAATACAAACCTTCAAAGATTTCAAGGGTCCAACTATATAGTCTTATTCTGATAAGCTGTGGATTTCTTCCAAGCATGCCTTGACCATTAAAATAATAGCATCTTCAACAGTGTCAACTTAAAGCAACCATTGAACTGTGGCCCAAGCCTTCCGACCTAACTCAAGCCAATTGCTCCCCTTCGAGATCCTCCAGCCATATCCACCTTCCCTCCTCTGCTAACCCATCCCCCACTATTTGTTACCCCTAATTCTCCTACAACATTTGTTGCACCTGTTTCCCCTCTGCTATTTGTTGCCCCTGATTCTCCTACAACGTTTGTTACACCTATTTTTCCCCTGTTACCACATCCCTAAAAGAGATGCAGCTCCCTCCCCTACTGTTGCTAACTCTCCCTCCCTCCCTGCGAGGCTCCCCCATCTCAACCTCTAGTTTCTTCCCTCTAACCTCCTCTGCACTTTTTCCCATCTCCCTCTCCACATCCCTATTCTTAACCTCCTAACCAAAACAGCCCTTTTGAACGAGTTTCTTCCCTCCAAAGCTCTCACCATGCGGTAACTTCACTGCCCTCTCCACTTCCTGTGGCTACCTCATCAAACAAAAGTGAATCCCTTGTAAGCCATCCTCAGGGAAACAAGTGACGTAGAGGGTCAGCAATTGAGATAGCTATTTCTAAAGTGCACCTCATTTTCCTAGACCAAGTTCGTTTTACCTCAATCCATCCATCAACCTCACCTTCCTCCAACTCCTAAACCCCACCCCCCAAACTCCCTATAGCTCTACCTCCAACCCTATCCCCCTCTCGAACTCCCTAGCAGACCTCTTCCCACATTCTCTAGGACAACACCCCCCAAACGACCTAATTCCTCACTGCAATCACCCTTCTTCCACCACTCTGCATCACAGTGACCTCGCTTGGGCGCAAAAATGGGGATGTATCCCATCACTTCGACTCTACTGGCCTACTTGGAATATTTCTCAAAGAATTAAGTAAAGATCAATAAAGATTATAATTATCGTTTTTCATTTTCTTTTCTTTTTCTTTTTTAAGGTAAGCTAGCAAAACTAAGACCTCAATGTATAAAGCATCATTTCTACCATTAAGATCATGGTAGTTGAGATTACGACAACACAAGTTGATAGGTTACATGTACTTTGAAGGTGTATGAAACTAACTTTAAAAACTTTGTAATATCCAATCTCTCTTTCTTTCACATGTCAACTCTCTCCCTCTCTTCATAAATACAACAAAACTTTTTAAGCACAAAGACTATCTCTTCATAACTTACAACGTCCCCTCATGGCACATCCTTTTAGGCAATGAAAGTCTCTAACTCAAAACATCCCCTCATGGCATCCTTTTAGGCAACAAAAGTCTCTCTCTAATTCGTAACATTCCCTCATGGCAGGTTCAACTACTGTAAGGTGTGGTGTTGATATTTTTTTGTATAAATTGTTGATATATGTCAAAAATTGATATCATATATTGCTAATATGATTATCTATCAACTAATATAATTTTTTTAATCATTCTAAAAATCAAAAAATGCCCAAAAATTAACTCGAAAATAGAAAAAATGTGGAAAATATTTTTTTTAATCAATGCATGTGTGAAATCATTAGATCCATAATCTTCTAATACTCCTCAGGTATCAAAACAAGAATTTAAAAAAAAAATTTTAAAAATGATTTTAAAACTTTTTTATAGTTTTTTTAGAAAATACATGTGTAAATAAAAAAGAAATAAAAGAACCCAAATCTTTAACAAATCAGTAAATCCATAGTATAATACTCCTCAAGAATCAGAAACAAAAACAAATTTAAAATGTTTTCTAAGATTTTCAGAAAATATCTACGTAAATAAAAAGAAAAAAGAAAAGGAAAAAACCCCAAATCTTCAATAAATCAATAGATCCATAGTCCTTTAATACTCTTCAAGCATCATAACAAGAATTTAAAAATAAAAGAAGAAGAAGAAGAAGAAGAAGAAAGCAAAAACCCCCAAATCTTCAACAAATCAGTAGATCCATAGTCTTCTAATACTCAAGCATAATAACAAAAATCAGTAAAAAGTTAATTTAAAAACTTTTTTCTAAAATGTTTAGAAACTACGTGCATAAATAAATAAAAAAATTAAGAGAAAAGAAAAACACCCCACTTCCATATCAAATCAACTAAGATCTTATTGAAATAGTTTATATTGTTGTTTCAATGGAATTCCAAATCAAAACAGCAAAAAATAAAAATAAAAAATTATTTTGATTTTTGTAAAACCAAGCCTAGAAGCTTCAATTCTTTGATTTGATGCAAAAAAAAAAAAAAAAAAGTTCCAATCTTCAAATTTGATCTAAATTTAAAACAATACCTCTCTGTGAAGAAATTAAAAGGAAAAGAAAACAAAAAAAAAAAAAAAAAATCAAAGAAAATGCAAATATATATATATATATATATATATATATATATATATATATATATATATATATATATATATATATATATATATATATATATATATCAGCCATATCGGTTGAAACCAATATAGCTATAAAATATCGATGCCAACACAGTACCATTTTTACATAATGGGCTCATACGGATACAATACCGATATTCTAATCTATGCTTGGCACCCACAAAAGCGCGGGCTAAAAAATAAAAAAAAACATCATCTACAGTGGACTCCTACAAAGGTTGTATCGAGCCAATGCTTAGGGTTACGCCATCGACTTCCACAAAAGAACAGATTCATTGTGGAGGTATCACAAGTCTAAAAGTTCAGGTTGGTTTCAAACTCCAGGACGAGTTCTTTTAAAGCCATGGAGAATTAATGCAGGCACACGACCCATCTAGGCCTACTGTAGGGCCCGTCAATGATGTGGGCCCACAGCCCACCAAAGGGCCCAACATGTGCTGCTTTTTAGATTGTTTATTTACAGATTTTGGGGCCTAAAATAAGGATTGTAATTTACTATTTTTGGGATATATGGGGGGCTGATTGCAAGATGTGATTGATATGATTAAACATATAAGCTGGTTTTAAAGATATAATTACTTTCCATGTTTGCTTTTTATTATCATGCTTTTACCATATTAAGGAAGATTAGATTGGTTTGAAATAAATTGTGATTGATATGAAATCAATCTCATACTTTAGGGGAATTTCAATTAAAGATTCATTTCGAATCCATAAAAGGGGGTGGGGTGGTGTAGGAGTTAGTTAATTCGAATATTTTTCTCTGTGTGAGATTTCTTAAAGTTTTTGTAAGAGATGAAGGTTGATATCAATAAAGGTTCCCTCCCTCTCTACTCTATTTTTTTTGTGGGTATACTTATTAATTTCTTTTCCAATTTGGGTATCAAGATCTCAATGACTCGATAACGGGGTTGCACCACCAAGTACCCTACAATGATCATTTTCAATTTGGGTCAATAATGCATGAGTGTGGAGAGCTCGAGAAGGATGTTGCTCATGGGATTCAAGCTGCGTGAAAGAAGTGGAGATGTGCCTCTAGAATTTATGTGATTGTCACATACCAATCAAAATGAAGGGAGAATTTTATAGCTATAAGACCAGTCAGTTAGCTATAAGACCAGTCATGCTTTATGTAACCCAATGTTTGGCAGTTAAGGAACAACATCTCACAGGATGAGTATAGCTAAAATGAGGGTGTTGAGATGGATGAGTGGCCAAATGAGGAAGGATAGAATTAGAAATGAATACATTCGAGGGAACTTCGGAGTAGCGGTAATAGGTAATAAGATGAGGGAAAGTAGACTTAGATGGTTTGTTCATGTGCAACAGAGACCAAGAATTGCACCAGTTAGAAGGGAATTGGTTCAAGTTGAAGGTTCTATAATGGCAAGACGAAGGCCCAAAAATGCTATGGGCGGAGGTAGTAAGAAAAGATTTAACAGCTTATAGTTTAAATAAAAATATACTCCTTAATAGAGTGGAACGACAAAACACAATGTTATAGCTAATCCCAATTAGTTAGGAGAAGAATTAGACGGTGTTTTAAATATCGACGATATCAGCTGATATACCCCACGATATATCTTGTATCCCACTTGTGCGATACGAAACACACAAGTAGTGGGATATATCCCACATGTTCAATCTGGTGAACTTTTTTTTTTCGATCATTTTTTTTCTCCTATAAATCATGTTAAATCGGTGTCAAATTGTTATGAATTCATGATTTTTCATGTTTTGCATGGCATGAAAAATCATGGATTGGGAACTTCGATTTCAAATTTTGGAGGAAAAGAACCGAGTTGCTGAAAATTGAAAAAAATAAATCAAAATCAAACATGTATGTAACCTAATCTAGTGATTCTTCTTTTGCTTTTGAATTTATTGCTTGAATTTCCATGTCTTCTTACATTTATAAATTATATGAATAGACTTTGAATATACTTGCATCAATTCAGTTAGACAACGCATAGATTAGGACCTCATACAAAGAAAACCCATTATGTGCACTTGTTTTTTGTAATGTTTTTATTTGTAAGTGTTTATGGCGACCAATTTTCATGTTTCCCCATGTTTCCAACAACAATGATACATTACGCAATACAACCGATATATCCCATGCGATAACCGATACGTATCTGTATCCCAAGGGTGCGATACGTAACGCAATACTAATATTTCAAACATTGGGATTAGATGACAATAATGATGATGATGATGAAGATGATGATTTGTGGATTCAATGGAATATTTGAGTAGATGTAACTGTAAGATACTAAGTTTTTAGAGTTTGTTTCTAACTATATGTCTAAAATACGTAATTAGTTTCATTTCAATGTGTTAAAATTAGTTGTAGAGCAAAAAGCATTAAAAATATCAATGTATATCTGTATTTAACGTTTACAACAGAAAAATATCAATGTATATCAACAGAAAAACTATTAAAAATATCAATATATAGCTGTATTTAACGTTTACAACAGATAAATAAATAAGAAAATTTTGTGCTTGGATCATCCAGGCATATGCTTAGGTGTGTCTGGGTGTTTCATGCATTCAAGGGGCACTTGCCCCTAGCACCTTAACTACATTATTTACAAAAACCAAAAGAGAAGAGAGAGAGAGAGAGAGAGAGAGAGAGAGAGAGAGAGAGAGAGAGAGAGAGAGAGAGAGGGAATCACCATGTCTTGCACCTCCCATGATGCATTTTTGGAGCTCCCACTTCAAGCATGAGGCACAAACCAAAGGTTTTCAAGCCCGCTCTAGTCGCCATGGATTCCAATTCCATTGGATCTCATTAACACCCAGTGGTCCCAAATAGATCATCTAATCTCATCACGCTCAATCAATGAGAATAGAACTAATGTGTGGTTCACCTGGGTTGCCAAAGTGATTAACATAATCTATTTTTCTTTTCCATTTTCTTTTTTTAATTTTGAAACACCACAAGGTGTGAACTATAGAAATCTCCAATCCACTAACAACATCGAAGAACAGACCAGATGGCTCAACATCGTCAAATGATGTACAATATTAAGAGATGAAAGACAATGAAAGAGAAGAAGAAGAAGGATGCAATCATAGCTTACGTGAAATCAATGATTGATTCTACCAAAACCCGAGATGCAAGGGTGGTTGCAAATGAAAGAATTGACGGATGCTGCCCGAACAAAACAACAACGACATCTGGAGATAAAGCAAGCCATGAACGAACAGCAAGTGCCTGCCTGGCACCCACGGAGCCAACAAAGGGGCTGGGCGCGGAGAAAATGGTAACGCTGGGAAATGCTGAATCTCCAGATCCATTGTAGGTGGCAACCTTGGGCCTCTTGTTGTGGTCCCTAAAAGGCGATGGCAGCCTTTGAGAGGCATACAGAGAGAGGCTGATCAAGAGAAACCCAGAGAGCCAAACAGACCATAGACCCACTTGAGATGCCTGAAACAATAAAAATAAAATAACCTCCCTTTTTCATTCGTCTAATAAAAAATAATAATAATAATAATTTGTGCAGAATCAAAAAAGGAATGACAAAGAAAGAAGAAAGAGAAGGTGGGAAGCTGATATTTGGATCCTTTCTTTTTATATGATGCACCAATCTTTTCTACTTTTGGTAGAAGAATAGCATCACACGCATACCATTAAAGCATTTCCAAGAGTTTGAATATCAAAGGGAAAAAAAACAGGGGGTAAATATCATTTCCTTATAAAAAAAACTAAAGAAGGAAAGAATAAAAGAAAAAGAAAACATGAACGGGGGAGGATGAGAGGATGTGACCTTGTAGTAGCCCAAAGAGGCGAAGAGAGAAGAAGCAGACCTCATCGTCGTCTGGAATCCAACTCCTTCAAGGTCCTCGTCTGTATGTATGGGGGGATTGAAGGAGGAGAATGAGGGAATTGGAACGTTTTTTAAACGGAAAAGGAGAGAGAAGGAGGCCTGAGATGGTGGATCATGTGAGGGTTTGGCGTCATGGACGCGTCAGCTCGCATTGGATCTCTCCCTCCCTTTTTCTATTTTGTTTGAAGGATCAGAACCGGAGAGCTTATGCGCGGTTCGTTCAAACCTTCTCTCCAACCGGTCGGACCGTTGTGAAGAAAACAATGCCATGGCAGGGGCGCGAGATTAGTGATGCAGCGAGTTCGTACAACACAAACCCTGTGGGGCCTACCCCAGTTGTCTGTGTGAAATCTACTACGTCCATCAGTGCGGCGAGTGCATGTTATTGTGAGGTCCGGAAAATGAACCAGATCGAATTCTCAACTGGGGCCACTACACAAAAAATAATGGGATCTGAACCCTTACTTGAGCCCATACAAGTTTTAGACCAGGCTAATATTTGTGTTTTCCCTTAATCCCGGTGGGAGTCACTTTATTAATGGTTTTGATGGCACCTAAATATCTAGGTGAGCCGTAGAAACTTCTCAATGGTAGGCATTCCATCACTATTGTTTCCTGTGTCGTGGCACACTTTGGATTTACATCTGCCTCATCTCTGGATTTTGATCCTAACACAAGATGGCGGAGCTGTTGGACGGAGTGGATTTTATACGGATATCGCAGTGGGCTCCCAGGGCTTTTTGATGCAAGAACTCTTGGTAATAGCCTCCCGTGAACTGCGGATTCAGTACAATAGCCTTCAGGTCACGATGTAATTAAGAACTTAGTTTCCTTCTCTAAACTTTATTTTGTTTTTGTCCTCGCATTACTTTTTATTTAAAAAAACAAAACAAAAAACAAAAATGCATCCCAACCGTCTCCTCCTTGTATGATAGTAGCTTGTCTTGAAAGTTAAATGAGTGTGTTTTTACTAGTGGATTGCCGATCCACAAAAATGACTCACATTTTAGCAACCAAATGATTTCCAAATGAGTTGATTATAAAGCTATTTAAAAGCTCATCAAGTTGTCTTTCCAACGAGCACAAAATCACTCAAATTGGACCAGTTACGAGGGAGTTATGATTATTTGTCATATCAGCGATCCATGGTGCGTATCAACGATTCACGGTAAATGTTATACTTTAACCTTACTTTTAAGTTATCAAATGGTGTACAAATAAGACAATTACAAAGTCATTTGAAAGTTCATCAAGTTATCTTTCCAACAAGTAGAAGATCATCTAAATCAGACCTGTAATGAAGAAGTTATGACTGTTTTTGTTGAATCAAAGATCCAATGTATATCAGCGATCCACAGTGAATATCTAACTTTGGGCTCACTTTTGGATTATTAAATGCTGTACAAATGAGATGATTCCAAAGTTATTTAAACGTTCATCAAGTTATCTTTCCAATGAACATAAGATCACCCAAATCGAACTTGTAACATGAGAGTTATGACTGTTTTTATCGGATCGGTGATCTACAATCCTTAATGAATTTTGGGCTTACTTTTGAGCAATCAAATGGTATCTAAATAGATGATTTTAAATCCATTTAAAAATTCATCAACTTGTCTTTCAAATAAGTATAACGTCACCAAAATCAAACCTGTAATAAAGGAGTTATGACCATTTTCATTAGATCAGCAATCCATAGTTCTTGATAAATTTTAGGTCCACTTTTGGACAATCAAATGGTATGCAAATGAGATTATTCTAAAAACATTTAAAAGTTTATTAAGTTATCTTCCCAACAAGCATAATATCACCTCAATCGGACTTCTAACGAGAGAGTTATAACCGTTTTCGTTGAATAAATGATCTATAGTGTGTATCAGCGATCCATAGTCCTTGATAAACTTTATATCCACTTGTGAGTAATCAAATGGCGTCCAAATGAGATGATTTTAAATTCATTTGAAAGTTCATCAAATTATATTTCCAATGAGTATAATATTACCTAAATCGAACTTATATCGAAGGAGTTATGACCATTTCTGGCGGATCGATGATCCACATTACAACATTCATCCATTACAATATTTTCCATTATAAAAATTCATCCATTATAACATTCATTCATAACAACAGTCATCCATTACAACATTCATCACATTTATCTATTACAATATTTATACCCAATCAAAAAAAAAAAAAAAAACTACAAAGGAAACCACCATGCCCCCATTCATTTCACATATTCCTACCATTGATACCCGCCAACAAAAGTAAACACAACACACAAAAGAATCCACCTTCAGCCACCATAGCTTTTACATCGATGATTGTGGTTGGAGAACTTAAAAAATAAACCTTTTTTTTTTTGCGTTAGAGCTTCATTGAAGCTTTAATGGAGGTTGGCCAGAGTTTTTCATCGTCATCAAGGAGTATCTATCTATACAACTATCAACCATCAAAGAAACTTTAGCTCTTCGTGTGATCCTCTCTTATAAATAAAAATTTAAAATAAAAAAATAAAAAAAAAATGAAGAAGAAAGAAGAGAAGGCTAAAAGTCCTTCCCAGGCAAGAGCCCATTCATTTAAACCCACATAAGATCCGATGTATTGAGTGCGAAATATTGTATATTTCCTCTTATTTATACCTTGGTTTTATAAACATGATAGTACTTAATCGATTCAATTATGCATGTTTTCATGTGCGAAGTGATATCAAGAGCTTAAGGTGAATTTGATGTCAAAATGAAAATTTATGTTCAAAAGATTACTAAATGAAGATTTTGAGATTTGAAAGTCATTAATAAATAATTTACATGTCAAATATTCAAGAAAATCAAGTGAGGAATTAAGAGAATCAAAGATTTAAAATGAATAAAATGAATCCTGAAATTATCCTAAAAACAAACATATTCCTGAAATTGTCCTGAAAAAATATATTCTGAAACTCAGAGTCTATTTTAGATGCGCAGAGTAAAATATATTTTGGAAAACTACACAGAGTGAAGTTTAATTTAGAAAACTGTGGAGAGTGCATAAATTTGAGGCGGTTTCTAGATTTTTCCATCTAGGTGCAAAAGTTGGAGTTCCACAACTATAAATAGGACTCCCTTGGATGCTACAAAGCATCTTATAGGGTTTAAAAATGTCTCAAGGAGCATAGAACAAGGGCGGAGGAGCCGCCAAAGAGTTTTTCTTCTTATCTACTTTATTTTTCATGCTTTGTTTAAGAGATTTGGTTTCAATCATGTCTATGGTTGGCTAAACCTCTAAGATAGGGCTAAAATGTGAAGCTTGTAGCGTATTGGGATGTTCATTTTGCTTTGATTCTTGTTCTTATTGAACTTCATTGATTTATAGTTTGATATTAAATGAATATTTTTAGTATTTTATGATTTATTATGACTTAAATTACAATAGATGCTGCAATAGCTTTGGATATCTTCTTTTCTTATTTTGAGATAGTTAGATTTTTAAATCCCAGTGTTCACCATCGTCTCATGGGCATGGTAAGGTGAGGGAATCATTTCCAATCTTCACAATTCTCCTTCATTGAAATTTAGGTCAATGAAAGTTCAGATTTAATTTAAATTGCTTTATCTTCCAATTCGAGTCACATCTTCCAATTGGAGTCCCATCTTCCAATTGTGTTTATTGAATCAAGCAAGGTAGCATCTTAAAAGCTACAAGTGGATCATTAACACCTTATTTCCTACCTTTAATTGATACTTTAAATATTATTCACAATTACTCTATTTTATTCCAGAATTCAGATTTAGATCTTCTTCTAGTTCTAGTTCTTTTTAAAATACGTACAAGTTTAGTCCATGTGGATTCGACCTCGTTCTCACGAGTTATTACTACATCGCAACCCTACACTTGGGGTTGTGAACAAGTTTTTGGTGCAGTTTCCGGGGACTATGCCTACATTTTTTTTTGAATTAATTGGTATTAGTATTAGGTTAAGATTAGGGTTAAGTTTCTGCTTCGATTTTAGGTTAAGATTTTTTTTTTTTAAGATTATTTTTTGAAATTAACATTGTTTTCTTTTTGGTAGGATCCTAACATAGCAACTCCAATCCGTTAACCTCTTTCTAATTCTATCTTTCTTTTATTATTTAGATCTCTTATTTGTTTTAGTTTTTCTAGTTTTCTTTTTAGGTTTAATTGTTTAGTTACTTGAGGGTTGTGCGTGTTTCATGCCCAAGTGGGTTCGTGAAAACACTTAACGTCTCTTAAGTAAAGGAGGATTAGTCAAAGAGTTACCTATCCGTCAAAGGATTAGACACGACTTAAGATCCTCACAATTAATTGAAATGATGGCTGTAAATCAACCTCAACCTCAAACTCAACCTCAACCACCAGTTGAGGAAGTTCAAGATGAAAACGAGGTGCATAATGCACCCCCACATCGTACTCTACACAATTATTTACAACCTGCGGGGGTGAGTACACCTTCCTGTATGGTCTTTCCACTTAATCCAAAAAATGTGGATATCAAACCTGGAGTGATACAACTCCTTCATAAGTTTCATGGACTAGATTATGAAAGTCCATATTTGCACATCAAGGAGTTTGATGAGATAGTCGTTACATTACACTTTCCAACGTGTCTAAGGACACAGTACAACTTAAATTATTTCCTTTTTCATTGAAAGAGAATGTTAAGATGTGGATGCACTTCTTAAAGCCAAGATCCATTGACACATGGGCCGAGATGACCCGGGAATTTCTCAAAAAGTTTTTTCAGTTTCATAACACTAATACTTTAAGGAAGGCAATCATGAACTTTGCACAAAAAGAAGAAGAGACCTTCCATTACTGGGAAAGGTTCAAAGATCTCATGAATTTCTGTTCGCATCATGGCTACGAAGTATGGCGAATAATAAGTTTTTTCTATAACGAATTAACTTTACCAATGCGTCAATTCGTAGAGATGATGTGTAATGGTGAATTTATGAACAAAGAGGCCGATGATGCGTGAGATTACCTTGATCAATTGGCAGAAAATACGCAATCATGGGACACCTCTCCAAGACTCACCACTTCTAAGCCTACTCAATCAAAGGAAAGGGGGGAAATTTATGTTCTAAAAGAGGAAGATGATATGAGTGCAAGAGCGGCTAATCAAGAAAAGTTGAGGCCATGGAACTTAAGAAGGTTATATTTATCAAATCCAATAAGGCTATGGAAGTTGTTTGTGGTATTTGTGCTTGTGATATACATACCACTGAAAATTGCCCAACAATTCCTGCTTTTCAAGAGATATTTAATGAGTAATTAAATATTGTGAATAACTATCAAAGACCTTTCAAAGGACCCACCTCAAATACATATAACTTCAGTTGGAGGAACCATCCAAATTTCAGTTGGAGGAATGGACAAACAACTAACCCTCATGACACTCTTATGCAATTCTTAAATCAAAAGAGGCCTCAAGAAGATACGGTTCAAAAATTCATGCAAAATCAAGAGCTATTAAACCAGAATACGGTGCAAGCATTCCAGAATTTTAAAATAACAATGGGAATGTTTGCATCGTCCATTTAAAGGATTGAGTCAATCTTAGTGACTCAAGAAGATACAGTTCAAAAATTCATGCAAAATCAAGAGCTATTCAACCAGAATACGATGCAAGCATTCCAGAATTTCAAAATAACAATGAGAACGTTTGCATCGTCATTTTAAAGGATTGAGTCACGCTTAGTGAGTGGGGACAAAGGGATGTTTCCAGCCTAACCCCTCCCCAATCCAAAACCACAACATGAAATTAGTGACCCAAGTTCTTCAAATCAAATGGAGCAAGCTAAGTCTATCATCACTCTTAGGAGTGGAAAGACAATTGACAAATCTATTCTGGTAAGGGCTGAAAAGCTTTAGGACCTTGAAGAAATTGAGAATGATAAACCTAGCAATGTTCCACATGGGTTGGAACCGGAACCTCAAAGTAAGCCGATTGCATCATTCCTCCAACGGTTGATTACACCAAAACCTCTTTCTAACTCTCAGGATATTCTAGAGGTACTTAAACAAGTGAAGGTCAACATCCCTCTATTAGATGTCGTTAAAAAAATCCCTTCATATGCCAAATTTCTGAAAGATTTATGTACTACCAAAAGATGACAAAACATACAAAAGAAAATATTTTTGATAGAAAAAGTGAGTGTCATCTTTGTTAGGGGGTTTTGACCTACGGAATCACACAGATCTAGATCTAGGATAGCAATTCAATGGCACCAAGCACACAAGAGAACACCCAGATTTAACGTGAAAACCCTTTCGGGAAAAAACCACGGCACAAAGCGACAGATCTCCACTATGAAAACAGAAATTACAAAAAGAAAAGACTTACCCGATTCGAACAACCTCGAATCTCACCCTTGCTACACCCTTTAATTTCTCTGGAACCCTTTTAGAAAACTTTCCCATTACCTAAAGAATCCCTAGGAACACCTATTTATAGTTTAGGTAACTTCCCTTCCGCATCCCAGTTGTGAAAGGACTCAAATCCACAGTTTCGTGCAAAATCGCGGAACAAAATGTGTAACCTACGACTGATCGTAGCCCTCCTACGACCGGTCGTAGCTCTCCTACGACTGGTCATAGATCCCTAAGACTGGTCCTGAAAATTTCAAGACTGGTCCTAGACTGGAAAAAAAAAACAGCACAACTCGCTGGACTTCGAGTCGTGCCAGGGCTCAAACCTACAACCGGTCGAGCGCCTCCCACGACCATTCGTGGCTCCCCCACGACCGGTCGAGTAACATGAAAACTTGAAGATTGAAGGCTTCTCCTCAACAATCTCCACCAAGTCTTCATCCTTCAACCGTGTAGCTATGTGACCTCTTGTCTTATTTCTGCATCTCATCATAGCTCCTTGTGCACACTTCGTCTTTCTTTTACGCCATTGCCAAGCCCAAAGAAGTTTCACAGACAAAGATCCACGTGCTCAACCATCCTTGCTCCTGTCTTCTCAAAAGAAAAACGTAGTCTTCTTATCATTTCACCACTACCCAATATTGCTTACTGGGGTACTTGCTCTCAACATTGATAGCCTTTGAAATAACTGGTCTAAACCAAACCATGGCATACACTGCCTAGCGCATTCGAATAAGGCTCATGAGATATCCTGCTTTTCCCCATCTATTTTAGGACAAATTCTGAGGAAAACTTGAGGAGAGACGCGTAGGGAACGCTCTCCAGCTTTACCTGGCCCATCACATCCTGGATCAATACCTACACACAAGGTATTCCTCCTTTGATTATCAATGCCTACTCCTCATTCAGTCTCAACGCCAAGAACCATCTTTGTAGACCCCCCGATCCTTCATCCTGGATGTCCCGAGTCTTCAGTACATTGATTTCAGACATGTCATAATTGGCGATTCACATGTCATCAACATACAATACCTGACCCATCATGAAAGAATCAAACCACTGTTTAGGCCGCAGGCTGAACAACGACCTCCTGCAAAGTCTTTTCTCAGCCCCTTTCACTTCGAACCGCTCTGGTTGCTTCATGTAGATCTGCTCTTCACTTTCCCTTACAGAAGTGCAGACTCCACATCCTTCCTTCCAGCTCAAGATCACATTGGCCAACCAGCGCCAATCATTGATCTAATAGATACCTGCTATACCGTCGGCGTGAATATCTTTGAGAAGCCGATCCCTTCTCCCTGAGCATAACCCATCACCACCAACCTCGCTCTGTATCTATGTTGTATCCTCCTGAAGATCCACCTGCATCCAACCGCTTTTCGGCCCACTGGAAGCTCCACCCGCTCCCATATGTCAGTCTGGTACAACGAATCCATCACATCGCCCACAGTCACCTTTCACTTCTCAGTACCAGGCTCACCTAGAGCCATCTGAATAAAAGATGAATACTCCTGTGATATTGGAGTCGTCCATGTACCTCGCCGATGTCCTGCAATCATGTCGTGTGATTCTTCACACAGGTGGCTGCTCCACCTGCTCTGTATCCCTGTCTGCACGGTTCAGCCTTCCTACCCTGCCTGCTCATGTAGCCATGCCCAACATACCACACACGTGCAGAGGTGGAATCCGCTACATCCACTGTAGCTCCACCTTTTGAAGTGTTTCCCATCCGTGAGACATAAACGGATCGATGAAAAAGCTTTCCATCAAGAGTATTCCAATCAGCATCATTCATAGTAGACTTTCGCTCCTCAAGAGCACCATCTTCGCCTTCCTTGGTTAACAGGCTAATCATCTTAACCTTTCATAACTCAAAATTATTTTTTTCTGAGTACTTCTCAATCTCATACTTCACGCTTACCATTATTACTAATCCCTCAGATTCAGATCTGTGCCCCAACTTTGCTCTGATACCACTTGTTGGGGGGTTTTGACCTACAAAATCACACAGATCTAGATCTAGGATAGCAATTCAATGGCACCAAGCACACAAGAGAACACCCAGATTTAACGTGAAAAACCCTTTCGAAAAAAAACCATGGCACAAAGCGACAAATCTCCACTATGAAAACAGAAATTACAAAGAGAAAGGACTTACCCAATTTGAACAACCTCGAATCTCACCCTTGCTACACCCTTTAATTTCCCTGGAACCCCTTTAAAAAACTTTTTCATTACTTAAAAAAGCCATAGGAACACCTATTTATAGTTTAGGCAACTTCCCTTCCGCATCCCAGTTGCAAAAGGACTCAAATCCGCAGTTTCGCACAAAATCGCGGAACAAATTGCGTAACCTACGACTGGTCGTAGACCCCTAAAACTGGTCTTGGAAATTCTAGGACTGGTCCTAGACTGGGAAAAAAAACAGCACAACTCGCTGGACTTCGAGTTGTGCCAGAGCTTGAACCTACGACCGGTCGAGCGCCTCCCATGACCATTCGTGGCTCCCCCACGACCGGTCAAGCAACATGAAAACTTGAAGATTGAAGGCTTCTCCTCAACAATCTTCAATCAAGATGTGCCATAAAAATACAAAGATCTCGGTAGCCCAACCATCACTTGTGTAATTAAAAATTACCAATTGAGTATGTACTTCTTGACTTGGGGGCGAGTATAAATCTGATTCCTTACTCGGTATATGAACAACTAGGTCTTTGTGAATTAAAACCCACTCGGACCACATTATAACTTGTTGATCGATCAATTCGAGTACCAAGAGGGATGATCGAGAATGTGTTGGTCCAGGTTGATAAATTCTATTACCCAATAGATTTTATTGTTCTGGATACTCAACCCATCGTGGATCTGAGCACTCAGATACCCGTCATCATTGGTCGCCCATTCATTGCTACATCAAATGCTATCATTAATTATAGGAATGAGATCATGAATCTATCTTTCGAAAATATGGCATTGGAGCTCAACATCTTTTTGAATATGAGCAAATAGTTAGACAATGATGACAATACCTACGACATTAACATGATCGATTGTTTCATAGAAGATAGAGCACTTTTGACTCTAGACTCTGACACTTTAGAGACGTGCTTGGCCACTCCCCATATTTGGATGATGACACAATTAGGAAAATGAATGTCATGTTTGATGCTATGCCAGTACTTGAAGTTAATCGGTGGAGGCCACAATTTGAAGAATCACCCCAAACTAATGTAGCGCCTCTACCGTCTAGCCTCAAACTATCGAAGCTTGACCTAAAACCTTTATCCTCTGATCTTAAATGTCTATTTAGTTCAAGATGAGACATACCCGGTGGTGATTTCTTCTCACCTTGAGCAAGAACAGGAGAGTATGCTTATCTCTACTCTCATTGAGTATAAAGGAGCCCTAGATGGTCGATTGCGGATCTCAAGGGAATTGACCATTTGATTTGTACTCACTGTATTCATCTTGAGGATAATGTAAAGACCTCCCGATAACCACAGCGTCAATTAAATCCAAACATGAAGGAAGTGGTTAAGGTCGAGGTACTTAAGTTGTTGGATGTAGGTATCATATACCCCATATTCGATAGCCAATGGGTGAGTCCAACTCAGGTGGTTCCTAAGAAGTCTAAAATCACCATTGTAGCCAATGCCGACAATGAACTCGTACCAACTAGAGTTACTACTGGTTAGAGAATGTGCATAGACTATAAAAAGTTGAATACTGCCACGAGGAAAGACCACTTTCCTTTACCCTTCATTGATCAAATCTTGAAAAGGCTAGTTGGTCACTCTTACTATTGCTTCCTTGATGGATATTCAGACTATAATCAGATAAAGATAGCCCTTGAAGATCAAGAAAAGACTGCGTTCACATGCCCCTTTAGCACCTTTGCTTACCGAAGCATACCATTCGGACTGTGTAATCCCCCCACCACTTTTCAGCGAAGCATGTTGAGTATATTTTTTGACATGGCAGAGTAATATTTAGAGGTTTTCATGGATGACATCTCTGTCTTTGGTCCATCCTTCAGCGAGTGTTTGGAAAATTTGAAAAATGTGTAGAAGCGATGTGATGAAAAAAAAAAATTGTACTAAATTGGGAGAAGTGTCATTTAATAGTTCGTAAGACAATTGTTCTTGGACATATCATCTCGTCCAAGGGAATTGAGGTAGATAAGGCTGAATTTGATCTTATCTCTAGCCTACCTTCACCCAAGAGCATACAAGACGTGTGATCCTTCTTAGGACACGCTAGATTTTACATACGATTCATAAAGGAATTTATTCACCTCTCTCGTCCTTTATGCAATATGCTTTAAAAGGATGTACCATACGAGTGAACTGAGCAATGTCAGGAAGCTTTTACTAAGCTCAAGGGCATGTTAACTACCACACACATCATGCAGCCAGCCGATTGGAACATCCTTTTTAAGATCATGTGCGATGCATCCGACTATGCAATTGGGGCAATGTTAGGCCAGAGAAAAGACAAGAAGTCGTACATTATTCATTATGCAAGTAGAACTCTAAACTCCGTCCAAATGAACTACTCTACTATGGAAAAGAAACTCTTGACCGTAGTGTTCACTTTGGACAATTTTAAGTCCTACTTGATTGGATCTAAGAGTCTTAGGTGGGCCATATCAAGTGGACATTCATTTTAACTATGGATCTTGTTGATCTAAGGATTGAAATTTGACAGGTATGGTTAATTTATGATATATAGATATGGTATAAAGTTTCTCATCACCCACATTGTAAGAACCATGTGGTTTGTAATTTAAGGGTATAGGTTAATGGCATTTTCATAATTATTGCTGATCTAAGGATTTTGTGGAACCTAATGGTCATACATGGTTACATATGTATTCCTAAACAGTCCTTACAAAAGGGCTTCCATTTAATTCATCATGCATAACGAGTTATTTATCAATTCATCTAAGGGAAGGTACATTTGTCCAATCACATGATGGATGATGGTCTTGTCTTAAAATCAACGGGCAGATGGTTTGATCTATGAATGGAGATAATTTTGAGTGGTCAGTTTCGTGTCAGGGAATAGATATAAGGTTAGGATAGTTATATTGGTATCATGCACATGTACATATTACGTTAAATTTCTTGATAACAATCAAGAACTTTTAATACTCGGGTATTGAAAAGTTTGGGGTGTTACACCTCCCGACCCCAGTAGCGGCACCATACGACAAGGACATTGATATTCCTGTGGCTAGAGGAGAGGAGGAGACAAGCACTGGTGTCGCACCAACACTGGAGACCCCACACCAAACCACCACAGATGCGGATACCTCCATGCATACCACCCAGCTATTTGATCAGTTTGAGGAGATATTGATGGCTCAGGAAGCTCTTGAAGCGCAACAGACTCGTCATGAAGAACGGCTGACTATATTGGAACAAATGATGCATTTGCTCCAGCAGATGACACAGGAGATTTTGGCCATCTTGACCTGTTGCCACAACGATGTCTTCGACTCCGGACCTACACCCTCTACTTAGGGGGAGTTTAGTTATGGGTCCAATAAGCAGTTTTTTTTTTTTTTTTCTGGAAGTGTTATGTGTTCGACCTTCTTGGTCTAGTACTATTTTTTGTCTGACCGAAGATGACATAAGATGCACATTTTGGATTTAACTTTTGTAGATGAATAAATCTTTAAAATATATTATACATTCTTTTCTTGCTTCATATCCTATGTGTTAAATTGCCTATTGTCTCTTTCCCTCTTATGATGCATAACTTTCCATATTTTCACACTTTAGTTGTAAATACATACTTTTATGGATAACCTTTGCTAATCACTGACAGGGAGGAGAAACATACTTCCACCAAGTGTTATCTTTTATCTTTTTGGTAACATTTGTGTTGCAAAGACTTAGGGGGAGCATTGAAGAGTATATTGTAAATGCCCTAAGTCATATTTGTAAATCTTACAAAAAGCCATGTAAAGTTACATGTTTATTGAGTTGTATAGGTTGTTTTTAGGTTTTGTCACATAATTGACAAAGGGGGAGATTACAAGTTCCATAATTTGTCAATTAGCATGAGTTATGAGTCTTAGAATTCAGAGAGCCCTAAAGAAGATTTAAGATTGAAGACTCAAAGATTGAAGGCATCTAAAGCATGCAAAGTGAATAAATGGTAAAGTTTCAAGGCCTCTTCAAAAAACCTATACCCATCCCACAAAACCAAACCTTCTATCTGGCCCAAACCCTATACGAAAAACCATCTCAAAGAGTGTTAGTAAGAAGTGTGGGAAGAAATCTGTTAAAAAAATTGTAAAAATAAATAAGTTTTGATGGCATCGAAGACCCATCGAACTGGCTTCGATGACATCGAAGACAGCTTAATAGCATCAAGCTTGGAGACCCAACTATCCAGTAACTAAACATCAATACTCTGGATTTTCTTGATGACATCGAAAAGCCTTCTATGGCAACAAAGCCCTGTCGATGACATTGAATAGGGATTCCAAAATGTCTAGCAACCTAAAGGCAAAAAATTTGAATTTTCTCGATGACATCGAAGGGTCCATTAGATGACATTGGATAGCTATTGATGACATCTAACTCAGGCACCAAAATGTTTAGTAACCCCAAGTCAAAAAGGGCATTTGCTCGGTGGCATCAAGAAATCCTTTGATGGCATCGAAGGACCCGTTCAATGACATCGAAGATCACTCGATGGCATCAACAGAACTGTCTTGTAATATATTGAAGAAAAATCTAATTTTCTCGATGACATCGAAGGGATACTTCGATGCCATCGAAGACCAATTGATAACATCGATTCTGACAGTTTTCTATCCATTTTTTTACCATTGCAAAACTTCTCTATATATACGAAATATAGATTTCTTGGCAATTTGGTCAGAAATAGAGAGAGCCTTGTGTGTGAGTAAGCATAGTTAATATCCTACTTCTTAAGCACTCTTTCCTCATGGAGTTCATCTTTCAATTCATATATTAAAGACATTCATTGAGCATTCGAAGCTTGAATTGAAGAACTCCAACAATTATTAATGCTCTAATAACCATACTTATTAGTAAGTACATTATGCCATATTACATCGAATGCTCAGCCATGTGAATCCATGACTTACTTATAAAGACTCATCATTGTTAAGTTAAGATTCACTAAACCCTTGACCCAAAACCTCAACATCTTCAATAACGCATCATTAATACAGTTGCAGTACAAGGGATCTAAAGACGGTTTACGATTCGAGAAGATCTTCATCAATGGTGCTTTAATGGGGCTCATCCACTTAAGAAAGTATTTTTGAGTTCATTGTATTTGAAAACCATTCCTTGTGCAGGATTGAGTTTTAGAGTTTGAAATATCAAACTCGACAAGTCCTTATGTAGGCCTCCTGCAGGAGAGTACATCGTTGTCCTTGTGTATGACTTTGTAAGACCTTGTGTAGGCAATCAACAGATGAAAAATGTGTAGACCTTGTGTAGGTTGTGAAGGTTTATGGTGAACCTAATTTAAAACCATCTTAATAGTAAAATCTGTCACACTCTAAGAGAGAATGCGTCAGCCTAGAGTGGAGTAAGCACGTAGCTGTACCACTATACATCTTGTGCAATGGGTTGAATGATTTAAATCTTTATCTATTATATTTTACTGAACAATACATTTAAATTACTTACTGCAACAAACATGTTTGACAGAATGCATGGATAATGCTTTCACATAAGTAGACTTTGTTTTTACACTTCTTCCTGTTTATATTGCTTTACATAAGTGTTTAGAAGTAAGTGCATGCTAATTATCTAGTTAAATGTTGAAAAGTCCTATTCACCTACCTCTAAGACATTAGCCATATCTTCAAGCTTCACTTGTATAACTAAAACTGCAATTTCACCATCTGGTGAGGCCCTCGGTGAACAACCATAGTGTACGGGTTCTGTCCACTCCATCCATTAGGTGGTCCACCATCCCAAATTGAAATAAATCTAAATCTCACGATGAACCATATGGCAAGAAATAGTTATGACTGAATGGCCACCAATAAAGTTTCTCTAAGGCCCATTATAAACCCTACCATGGTGTATGTAGTTATATCTATGATGTCCATTCAAACCTAACTATGATGTATGTATTTTATCCACACCATTTAACTGTTTCACCAATTGAGGGGTTCCGATCATGGAACCCACCATAAACTCCACCTTGATATGTGCCTTGTATCTCTATATTATTCATCCTTGACCTATCTTGTTGTATGTGAGTTACCTATGTCGTCCACTTATTGTGGACCTACCATAATGTTTATGTGTGAACTGAGTTATTAGCGGGACCACTTTGAAGTTGGACCCATCATATTGTACGAGTTATACCCACACCATCCAACCAAGACCAACTTTGATATATATATATATAAAATATCCAAGTCATTCATCTTATGGCCCACTATAACGTGCGAGTGTTACTTGTGTCGTCCAAACCGTGGTAGACCAACTATGATGATTATTTACAATCCAACCTATTGGTAACCCACTTAGAAGTGGAAACCATTGAATTATAGGTGTTTTATTAGTATTGTTTATCATCTGAGGACCACCTTAATATGTGTATGTGATGACCATCCACTTTGTCAGCCCAAAAAAGGGAGCTCAAGCCCAATAATGAGATAGATCCAAGGCCCATTGGGCTCAAAACACGAAATGAATTTGATTTGGGTTGTGGCCGACTTGAGATAGGTCTTGGGCCGAATAGATGGCCCACTCAATTGAAGATTCAGGTAATTTACAGACTCCACTAATAATGTCTACTTAGGCCTTAGAGTGGTGAGCCCATTAGCCATAAGGCTCACTTAGAGTAAAGCCTTGTGGGCCTAATAGTGGAAACCGTGTCAAGCCAAAGCCACTAATAGAATATTTGTCTTTCGATGAATGAGATGTGATTGTGAATGTAAATAGTGCATGTGATTGTGATAATTATAGATGATGGTAATGTTACAGATGATTATGGATTAGTAGAGATATGCGATATGATACCTTGAACACATCAATGTTGACCATACTCATGCATCATGGAATGATGGTATATGCATGTGTCATAATGCATCCATCCATGTATAAGATATTTCCTTTTTACTTAGGTCACATGACCATGAATTGACATAAGCAATAATGCCAGATGATGATATAGAAATTTTCTAGCAAACCTTAGACTCATGGCATTACATGCTTACCACATGCACCTGGTTATACGCCTTTTCATAATTGCTTGAACTCATGCATGATCATGACATATATGATGATGGTAATACCACAATTGTACCATATAACATGAATAAGATCTAGGTAATGAAATGTGCATCTATGATGATGACTTGGATTATCCTTAAAATAGGACAGGATACCAAAAATGTGAAAATAGTAGGGGATGATGTGCCCCTTAGGTTGAAAGTCCGTAAACCCCAATAGTACCTTGGGATGCCTCACCATCAGGTCGAGTGGACACATGAGTCATTGATTTAACTCTCACTGACGAGGTTGGGATGAGAAGGGATGGGTCCAGCCTATTTAAGGGCTGAGGTGCAAACAGGGATTGGTTGACCCACCGACAAGGAGAAGTGCGAATGGAGTTCTCTACTTGCATGCCGGGTGGAAGTCCTATGACACTACCACAGGGTGGGTATGTAAGGCCGATTTTTGGTGTCTAATGTATGGGCATGGACTATGGTGTTTTTCGAGATCATACAGTTGCCATGATATGGCTTACAACATGATGTCGACGACATGGCTACAAACACGTGTGATATGATTACGGTTGTGGTAATAGAGATGTGGTAGCATGACATGGTGGTGCTGATGGCATTGCTTTGGATCATGACCATGATGTGTATGCATTATATTACTGAAAGGATGAGCTATAGATGTCCTAGAGGGGGGGCGAATAGGACAATGCCAAATATTTCGATACAATGTGGAATAATAAATCAATTGAATATAATTATACAAAGTATTGAATTCTTGATATCAAATAGTTTATAGGACAACCTTACACCTAAAAGATTTAGGTAGGACAACTTTATTTCACGACGTCTTTGAAATCAAAATATCAAACTATTGCAATGAATAAATAAATCACAATAATAGTATAAATAATAATATCTAATCATGACAATGCACAAACGAGTTATAGTGGATCGGTGCCTTAATGCAACCTATTCCACTCTTAAAATTACTACACTTATAATTTTGGCTTTTACTATTTTAAGGTTTTCCAATGTCACCTTAACAACCTTATACAGTTATTGTGATTTTCACGGGATATTACAATCAAACTCACTTTATGATTTTATGGGGTCACCACAAACAAACCTGTTGAGATTTCCAGACTATCTCAGAAAAATCCAAACTGCAATAATTTAAAAGACAGTACTTATCTTTGATTTGGTGAGTCAAAGTCGTAGCTATAGCTTGAATATAACGATCTTCTTCTTGGGATATGGATGAAGTCTTTGTATGAGTTCAACCCAAAAAGATATAAAATGATCTAATGTATTTTTAATAAAATGAATGAAACCATATTGCTGCAGATTTGATTTTCCCTCTTAAAGTAGAGTATGGATTATTCTATCAAAAACAGTTTAATCTAACTTTGAGAAGGAGAATAAAATAAATTAATAAAAAATGACAATTACAACACAAATAACTTGATGAGGCTTGAAGAATCTCTCTTTACAACACAATATGAAACTATGAATTTTTATTCTTGAAAGAGTAAAAGAAAACCTCCATTTATAACCAAGGATCTGTGTAGTTTGGCTAGCCCGAGAATCGGTTTGGCTGGTCGAACTTCAAAGATTGCATTCCAACGAAACTCGGATATCGCGGGATAAAATCTTTCAAAACTTCAGTTGGCTAAACACCAGGTTCGGCTGGCCTAATTGGTTTAAAATCTAATTTTTATTTTATTGCTAGAAACTTGAGTGAACCCACATTGGGCTGGCCAAACCCTAGGTTGAGTTGGCCAAACCTACCGCAAAAAGATCTTTTGAGATCTGTCTTTTTGACCTAATCTTTTAGGGTTGATCCAAATAATTAGGCCGGCCGAACCAGACGTCGAGCTGGCCAAACTTGAGTGTATTTAACATTAAATATGATTCTAAATATGCACAAGTGAAATACACCTAATGTAAGACTCTAACCTAAATGTGCACGTCATTCCTTTAGGTCTCGCGGTCCTACCGGTCGAATTCTAGCGACCCGCGACCTACAGATAGTGTTTACGGTCGTCCTCAAGTTCAGTCATGTAGACCCAACTCGGATTGACCCGAAACTTATGCCATTTCATCCGTATCAATGCTGCGGTTCCAATGCTACATCCCGTGCATGAATTCGACGTCTACATCACAAGTTATGGGCCACGTTCGATATGGATCCTTGATGTGCGGATGGTAGACCCCACCCCGCATGTTTTCCCATGAGCATGTGGATGATGATGTCATGCTTAGTGTAGGATTTTTAGAAAACCTACTACCCTACTACCCTATAAGCTTACCTCCCTAGCAACATTGTTTATATCACCATAGCCTAATGAGTGTTTTCTCTAACTTAGGTAGAGAAAGTAATGATTGCTTCTCTACACCTCCCAAGCAACTCTCATTTCTTCTCAATTCTCTCTAACTCCTTCCTCTCTCTTCTCCCTAGAAACTCTCCAAACATCTCACCTCCCTTCTATTTTTCAGCCCTTGTTACCCTAAAT
Organism: Magnolia kwangsiensis; assembly: GCA_037074715.1. Lineage (NCBI taxonomy): Eukaryota > Viridiplantae > Streptophyta > Magnoliopsida > Magnoliales > Magnoliaceae > Magnolia > Magnolia kwangsiensis. The sequence goes on along the minus strand of CM073573.1, from coordinate 106,791,828 downwards.
ACCTCCCAATCCATCCCTTCTTACCTCATCTCAACCTTAGATTCATGATCCTTGGAACTTCTAGATAAAGATGGTGTAACTTTCAAGCTTGATCCATAGGTGGGTGTGCTAGCATTTGTAAAAATTCAGATTTCTTTGGTTCCTTTTTTATTCTTCATTCTTCTTCTCATAATGGAGCTTGTGGGACCCATCAAGTAATGATGGTGGCCCTAAGTATCCATGGATGTGACTTGTAGCCCATCCTACATTGCATGCATGTTGCATGCAAGGGACCATTCTCCATGGATCCCTTCATGCTTTTTCTTCCTTAGATCAGGGATATTTGGGTCATCTAGACCCTTGATCCTTGGTGAAGATTAGATCTCCACCATAGATCCCAAGTAGATAGCCCTTTAATCTTATAGATCTTGTGCATATTGTGATAATGGAATGTGCATGTATGTGTGATGAGGAGAAGGGCCTCAATGAGGCGGAGACCCTGCCTTTGTGGTCGGTCTTCCTTCTTTTCTTGTTATTATGCTTCTGATCATTGTGTGTGGCCCACCTTGTGGACCAACAAGATCCAAACCGTCCCAAGTGGAAGGACATTTTTGAAAGTCCATCCCTTGGAAGTGTGACCCCCAAAATGCACTAAATGGGGTGCATACAAAGGTGTTTGGAAGGTGTGAATGGTTTGGATGTTTTTGGGGCCTATTAGGGTGGACCACATCATGTTTTTCTGGGATTAAATCCCCTCCTAAATAATGTTTATAATTTATTTATTTTAGATATTTATTGCTATCCAGAACTATCTTGATAGATTTTTGGGCCATCTTGAGGCCTGATTTTTGGGCATTTGGTGGGGATATTGGTACCATGTATATATGATTCTTGAAGGTGCATATCCCACCTATAAGCATACCAAATTTCAGCCCCAACCGACTCCATTTGAGCGTCCAAAAGGGTGGACCAACATGGTGGACTACCAAAAATTTAAAAATATTTTCTCTAATGGTGGGCCAGCTTTCTGGGTCCCAGCTTGTTGTATACATGATGAGGAATCTTAACCCTCAATTTTAAGAATTTTAGAGGCCCTAGACCCACTCCATTGGAGTGCCCAAATTCAGGACAGACATGTACATTGCAGATTTTTTTTTTTCTACCTTGCTATCCTCTTCATGTTTGTAGTAGTAATTGGGCCCCAGCCCATTGAATTTTAGTGAATGCTTGTGGGGCCCATCCCTGATGTTATTGAGGCCCTTGGAGGCCATGTTTGTGAGGCTAACTAGTTGGACCAACAAGTCCTACTGGATGTCCAGCTGGGCTGGTCATCCAGACGTGCTGGCCCACCACGATGTATGTTTTCATCCACATCGTCCCTCTATTTTTGGGGCCCACATAGGTTGGGTCCACCTTATGTTTTCATTTAGGCCTTGGACCGTCACACCACTTGGGATGCCCATGCCATGGGCTGTTGCTGGGCCTGCATTCCAACAGTACACTCACTTAGTTTAGGTGTCAAGACCCCTCCCTCCATTTGGTGGGGCCCCCTATAATTAATGATGGTCCTTTTAGAAATAATTCACACATACTTGGGCAAGTTTTTGGGCCTTAATAGGCCCAGGAAATTAGGTGGACTGAAAGTCCAGCTATTGGGCACTAAATGTATATTATATAGCTGGATTTTCATTGGATGAGGGACCCACCACATTGAGGGATTTGGGTATTTGCTGCCCCTTTTTATTTTAATATTCTCTTGGGCTTAATTGATGCATGATTAGGCCACCCATTGATGACCATTTGTGGGACCCAAACACATACCAAAATTTTGGAACTTCTTTATAGGCCCAAATTAGGCTAGAACATCCCACCTCGGTTAGCCATATGTTGGGCTGATCTTCCACCATTTTGATGGACTTATGGGCTGATATAAGGGTGGTATTATGCCCTTGGTTGCTCACTTAAATTGATAATTATTGGGCTGATGTATTGGGGCCCAATCTGCCCAACTTAGACTTATTTTTGGGCCATGTTTTTGTGCTCATGGGCTGCCCATTTAGTCAAACTAAATGCATAGATTTGATGGCCATTGGAACTTGGGCTTTGGGCCTTGATTCCCTTCCTTTTACCCATGTTGTTATGGATGGATTGGACCCATAGTTCTTAATACTTTATATGGGACTTATGTACATGGATTGGATGTGGGCCTTGGGCCTTGTAGCTTATGGTTTGTGGTTGGATGCCTTGGGGCAATAGTGGTTAAAAGTCCCCATTTGGAACCCTCTAGGCCCATTAGTGTCTAAGAGTGGTTGAATGCCCACCTTAGTCTCTTGCTAGGCCCATTTATATTACCTAAGCCCGTAGTTTTGTATGATTAGCCTCGTGGGCTACCCCAGGTAAATGGGCCCTCACTAGAGGTTGTATCCCTTACGAGGAATTGGTTAGGTACCTAGACCCTTCCTTTGTAAGTAGAGAGTACATCTTCTCATTCACTTCATTGGCACCCTTATTCATCTTCATGGCCCACTTCTATACGCATCATATGTATGCTTGGTTGAGGTATGATTGGTTATGATTGTGCCATTGTGTAGGACATGTTGATATCTTCCTGAGAGATGGATTTACCCTCTTGAGCATAATGGATGCTTGAGATTGATGCATGGGTGATTGTGTGATTCATGCATCTGACATTGCATAATATGTGGATATTCGCCCTTACTTCATTAAGATCATAGCCTCCACAGATATATTGTGGATGGCCATGTGTGGACACCAGAAATGATCTTGAGCATTTGGGGCGCATAGAATGTCCCTGGGTGAAAGTCCCTAAACCTTCACGGTACCGAGGAGATGCTTCAATGCTGACACCGAGTGAAAAACATGAGCGCCCGAGTGCCATATACCATTAGGCCACGCCTCCCACTATTGCGAGGTCAGTTGAGATGGAGTTTGGCCTTAACCGCCTGAGTGAGGGGGCATAGCTAGGCTGAGTCTGACCAGCTCATGAAATGAGTCTACTACCATCGAGCCTCACTGGTGATTGGCTGTCCACCTACGCTCGTTTGACTGTGCAGGTCTTAGACAGCGGTAGTCATCCTGCAGTGTACTTGACCCCGGTGGATTCCTTATAATGGAACTGTACTTGATGTATGGATTGGATATGAGGACTGACATTACTTCGCATTGCATTGACATCGGCTATATAAGCCTTATATTGCATCGCCTTGTCATGATGTCCAGTATTCATGTATTACATTGCATAGCCTTGGGTACGGCTTACTGCATTCATAGCTTAGCCTCGGTACGGCAAATGACATTGGTATCATTCATGGTTCTCTCTGCATCCTCTTATTTCTTCTGAGCATCATTGTCACAAACCTTTATCGCCCTTTAAGCTTTCTATAAGCTTATGCACGATTGATGTGTGCAAGAGATTATAGGTCGGCATACTAGCGGTGGAGCATTGGATTGGAGTGTGCTGAGGACCCGTTGTAGACTTTTCTCTTCCTTTTTTACCTTATGTATTTCCTTTTAAGCCTTATATACCTGTAAAAGTTTAAATTTCTAGTAGATTTTGCAATACGTTCCTATGGTTACTTTCTGAGATTTACTTGCTATGATCTTGGATATGCTCGATTAAATTAGACTTATGATATAGAAATCCTCCTTATGGGATCCCAAGATCGAAACCTGAGCCAGAGACTGAGAATGGGGTACTACAGAGGCTATTGTGGCCGGAACCGGCTATCGGGTTCCTTATGAGTTCGGTCACTGAGTCTGGGGTGTGACACCTAACCTATGGTCAAACTAGGTTTATACTACATGTAGGTTGACTCATACTAAGTATTCTGAACTTCGAACCATGAATGATCTTCCTTTGAGATGTTAACTTTTTTTTCTAAATGCTTGATCGAGTTGATAGCTTGTCTTCAGTTGAGCTTGCGATCGTAACTGAACTCTGAAATTTGATAAATTAAAATGTGCTTTAAGTGTATGCACTTACAATCCCCCCCTTTATCAAATTCATGACAAAACTCACTTATACAATAATATAACTCAACACAACTTATTACAACATCTCAAACAACACAAATCATTTGAGTTAACACATTGAATCTTGTTACTCCCCCTGAGATCATGCATCTATATCACTCCCCCTGAGCACATAGTCATATCTGTAAAATTATAGTTGATGAGCGCATGCAAATGTGTGCGCTCATAAATGTGAGATGATCATGATCATATCTAAATATATATTTCTCCCTCCTTTTGTCAGAAGTTAACAAAGGAAAAAGTAATCAATAAAACATGATAAGACATGAATAAGGAGTAAATGACATAAGGATTAAGTTGCATAAAGTAAGCATAGCACAATATCCACATATATGTCAGGAAGAGTAAAAAAATATGTTTAAAGTTATTACAGGCTAAGAGTTTAAGTAAATAGATCAGTCGGAACTAGAGGAGGACGGTGCCAGCATGTCAGGGTCATTAATCCTCAAACTCCTGTTGAGACGATGAAAGAACTTTTTCAATTACTTTATCTGTTGTTTCTGAGTCTGGAGTAATGTTTCCTGAGAAACATGCAGGTCATCCATCTTCTTCTCTAAATTATCTAACCTCTCTGAGAACTGAGAGGGCTGGAAATTGGAGTCATTAGTATCATCAGATTCTTCTAGATCTGCGAAGATATCATCCATATTGACATCTTCTTCAGGAACACCTTCTTGATCTCCTCATTGCCCATGCCTTAGATTAAGTTACATCATGTTAAGATTAACATTACCAAATGGGAGCTCAGACTTCGGTGCTTCAGTTGTAAGGATTTGAACATTATAGCACAATGTAATGCAAGTCACGAGATATGCAAAAGGAACAGAGCCATGACGAGGATGAAGATGGTACTGGATGGTCTGATAGGTGATTAAAGATGGAAGATAAATATGGATATTAAAAATGACAAAATGAAGGATACGCATCTATAGGGAGTAAGCTCTGTCTTATTCCCACCATGATGATAAATATTTGAAATGAAAATACGATGCAGGACATAGTATTTTGGAAGAAGATTGAAGGTGGGGAGTGAGTTACAGTTACACTAAGGTGTATCAAAACCGCATAATTCTCTAGTGAGAGAATCTCTTTCCGTTAGGTACATATCTTCAAAGATTGGTGGAATAGAGATTCCGTCTTCCGCCATATCAATATCTAAGATTGATGATATGATGGAGGGGTTAATAGTGACTGTGTCTTTCACAAATTGAATGAAAAATGTTAATTGTTCTGAAAACATGGTATGTATGGATGCATACATCCCTCTTGTAATAGTTTGATAGGATGCACCACCCCACACAAAAATCTTTTCCCATCCTACCGCAGATAGGATTTCAACAAGGCCAAATCGAGCAATATGATTTATATTAACGGTGCGCTTAATTATAATATTACGAGTACGAAAATTTTGCACATTTTCTAGCAAACGGATAGAGCGCATAACCTGATTAGTGGATCGAGATGAAGGACTAGTTTGGGGCCATCGCACAGTACACTTAGTGTGAGTTTCCATGATAGAAAATGGCTAGATATTGCAAAAGAAATGCCAACAAGTAGAAGGAAAAGATCTATATCATATTTCTACCAAAAACCCAACATAATAGGGTTATAGATTCAAGAAAGCTGATGAAATCTATAATAATGCATAACAAGGAACTTAAATCTATAAGAAAACTAAAAAATATGCACTTACAAGGACAATAGAGTGATGGGTTGGCCGAAGGAACCACCGGTGGACCAAAGAAGATAAGTATGTAAATAAAGGTTTTGAAAAAAAATCTCCAATAAATCCCAAATGAGCACAGTTTGGCTAGCCCGAGTATGTCCTCAGCTGGCCGAATCGGGCGGTCAGTACAAGGTTGGCTGAAAAAATTAAATTTTATAATTTTAAAACATTAACATGAATAAACATTATTTTATTAAAGTAAAAATGTAAAGCAATAAATTGTAATATAGAATAACTAATTAAGAAACACTACATAAACCAATATCATGTTTTTAATTCAAAATTCTGACACTATTAAGAGGTTTTGTCAGAATATCTGCAAGCTGTTTTTCAGTATTAATATATTCAAGTATAATAAACTTACTTTCAACCAATTCCTTGATATAGTGATATCGAATATCAATGTGCTTAGTGTGAGAATGTTGAATAAGATTTTTGGATATATTTATTGCAATGGTATTATCACAGTATAAATACATTATTTCTTGGTCAATACCATAGTCCGCTAACATCCTTTTCATCCGCATTAATTGCATGCATGCATTTTCTGCTATAATATATTCAGCTTCAGTAGTGGATAATGATACTGAGTTTTGCTTCTTGCTCATCCAAGAGATAAGACAATTTTCGATGTAAAAACATCCACCACTTGTGGATTTTCTATCATCCACATTACCTGCCCAATCAGCATCAGTATATCCAACAATTTATAAGGATGTATCATGAGGATACCATAAATCTAAATTAACATTACTGGAAACATATCTAATTATTCTTTTTACTGTAACCAGATGAGATTCCTCAGGGTTAGATTGATATCTGGCACATACGCCTATGCTGAAAGAGATATCAAGCCTACTAGCCATTAAATATAAGAGACTACCAATCATACTATGACAGAGATGAGGATCAATGCTTTTACCTATGTCATATTTAGATAATTTAAGTGTTATAGCCATGGGAGTAGCAAAGCTTTTACCATTATCAAACCCAAATTTCTTAACTAAGTTTATCGCATACTTGGTTTGAGATATGAAAATTCCATCTTCAAGTTGTTTTATTTGAAGTCCAAGAAAACAGTTCAGTTCTCTCACCATGCTCATCTCAAATTCTGATTTCATAAACTTTGCAAACTTAGAAGAAATGCTAGCATTTGTTAATCCATAAATAATATCATCTACATATATTTGAACAATCAATAGCTCTTTATTAATTCTTTTGATGAATAGAGTTTTATCAACACTACCCATTTTAAAATTTTGACTGAGAAGAAATTTTGTTAATTTTTCATACCAGGCTCTAGGAGTTTGTTTCAATACATACAGAGCCTTTTTAAGATGGTATACATTGTTAGGAAGTTTAGGATCTTCGAGACTTTTAGGTTGTTATACATAAACTTCTTCATTTAAATTATCATTTAAGAAAGTACTTTTAACATCAATTTGATAAATTTTAAAGTTTTTATGACATGCGATAGAGATAAATAATCTGATGGATTCAAGACGAGTAACTAGAGCAAAAGTTTCATCATAGTCGACTCCTTTAATTTGGGTGTACCTTTGTACAACTAATCTTGCTTTGTTTCTTAAGATATTCCTAAATTCATCAGTTTTTTTTTTTTTAAATATCCATTTTGTTCCAATCACATGTTTGTCAGATGGTCTAGGAACCAGATACCAAACATCATTTCTGACAAATTAATTTAGTTCATCTTGCATAGCTAAAATCCAATTTTCATTAGCTAAGGTTTCATTTACATTTGACGGTTCTATCTGGAAAGTGGAGCATACATGATTACAAATATTGTCAACTTGTCTTCTAGTTTAAACACTAGTGTGAGGGTTACCAAGAATTTGATTAATCAAATGGTCTTTGACTAGTCTATTCTCAGTTGTATCCGATTTTGATGAATGTGCTGATTGATTAAATATAATAACCTCATCATCGTGTTTATTAGCTAAAGTGATCATTTGATGATCAATTACGATATTTATGGATTCTTGTATCACTCCAGTCCTTTTATTTAGGACACAATATGCTCTACTGTTTAGAGCGTACCATAGAAAAATACCTTCATCACTTTTTTCTTCAAATTTTTTCATATGTTCCCTATCTCGTAAAATGAAGCATTTGCTTCTGAAAGTATGAAAATATTTTACTGATGGTTTTTTGTTAAACTAGAGTTTATAAGCCATTTTATTTAAACCTTCTCTTACATATACTCGATTAATAATATAACAAGTAATGTTGACAGCTTCAACCCATAAATTTTTTTGCTAATTTTTTACTATTAAGCATAACAGTCCCCATTTCTTATAGAACTCTGCTTTTCCTTTCAGCTATACCATTTTGTTGAGGAGTTTTATGACCAGAAAATTCATGTAATATTCCATTGTCACCACAAAACTTTTCAAAATTGCTATTTTAAAATTTTGTTCCATGATCACTTCTTATCTTTTTCACAGGAAGTTCTTTTTGTCTGGATGCATTTAAATAACTTTTTGACTTCGTCAAAATCATTCAACTTTTCTCTTAAAAAGGCTACCCATGAATATCTAGTGTAGCCATCAACTATAACTAGAAAGTATTTTTTACCTCCTCTACTCTCTGTTCAGGTTGGTCGAACAAGGTCCACATGGAGTAATTCGAGGGGTCTAGATGTGGTTAAGGAATTTACCTTCTTATGAATACTCCTGATTTGTTTGCCTATTTGACAGGTACCACATACTTTCTTTTCTAACTTTCTCAACTTGGGCAAGCCTCGAAGATGATCTCTCTTGCTAAGTTTGTATAGATCTTAAAGTTCACATGTCCAAGACGTTGATGTCATAATTCAATTTCGTCTATTTGGACATATAGCAAGAGTGACTTGAGGAACATGATTCATCAATGATATAACAGTTTTTAGAGTTTCTTTGATCATTTAATATTATATGATCTTGATTATTAAGTATTTCACATCTGTGATCGGAAAATTTAACATTATGATTATTATCACAAATTTGAGATATGCTTAGAAAATTGTGTTTCAAACCTTCAACATATAAAACATCTTTAAAAACAGGAAGATTGAGAAGTTTTACATTACATTACCTCTTCCGCTAATTTTACAATTTCTACCATCTTCAAATGTTATTAAGCCTCCATCAATGTGATTGATGTCTGAAAGTATCGCCTTATCACCTGTCTTATGTCTAGAGCATCCATTGTCCAGGTACCATCTTGAATGGATACTAGCTTTGAAAGTGGTGTGGATGACAAGACACTTATTTTTCGAAACCTATTTCAATATGGTTTTGGGTTTAGGAGGATCTCTAATAGCATGATTAGTTTGAGAGCAATATTTTTTTCTTATTCTCACTTACTCTCATAGTTTTAGAGTTGAATTTCAAAAACTCCTTAAGTAAGTCCACTATCTTATCTGCTAGAGATGGATAATAATTTTTTCTTTGATAGGTGGACTTAGTTTTTGGATAAAAAGGTTTTTGATGAGATTTTTTAATTTTCTTTATTTATTTAGTAGTTTCTTCTTTAGAGTTTGAAGATTCACCTTAAACAACTATAAGATCTGTATTTTTAGATTTTTCTGAACGATTCTTGGTATATCCCAAGTTGAATTTGTTGTTACTTTGACGAGACGCAGTTAGTAGCTTTTCAAGTTTTTTGTCACCTTGGGTATATATCCAAGTCTCTTTAGAATTTTTTAGAGAAATAATTTCTAATAGTAAATTTTTATTTTAAGTTTTGAGATCTTCAATTTTAGAATTATTTAGATTGAGTTTTAGTTTGGTTTTCTCAAAACAATCAGAAAAATGTGATTTCTCCAAAACAGATTTTTCAGGTTCTAATTTTAAATCAGCAAATTTATCCTTTTGAATTTTTAGTTTTACGGCAATCTCACAACTTTCTTTATATAAGGCATTATAGGCTATTTGAAGATCTTCTTCATTTTTAATATCACTTCTCGGCATTTCATAATAAGAAGTTTCATCTTCATTTAAGGAAATAAATCTAGCCAAGGTCATAAAAGCCTTTAAATTATTTTCAATTTCTTGATCTGATTTGTCAGTCTGAATTAGATTCAGATTCAGATGATTCATCCCATGTGGCAATCATACCTATTCTTTTAGTTTTATTATTCTTAGGACATTTTGCAGCTAGATGCCCATATTCAGAATAGTTGAAACATTAAGAGTCTTTAGATTTAGATTCCCAATTTCTTTTTCTTTTGTCAATTTATTTTTGAAAATCAAATCTATTTTTATTTTTAAAAATTCTATAAAACTTTTTAGCAAACATAGCCATGTCATCCTCATTCTCTTCATTATCTGAGTCTTTTGATTTGGATTTTGAGGATGTTAGGGCTATGGATTTACTTTTGGGAGCTTTGAAATTCAACTCATAGGTTTGTAGAGATCCAACTAATTCGTCTACCTTCATTGTATCAGTGTCCCTCAATCCTTGTATTACAGTGACTTTAGAATTGAACCTGTCAAGAAGCGATCGTACGATTTTTACACATACCTTGCTTTCAGAGACTTTTTTTTCCAAAACCCCACATGGAATTAATAATGTCATTTAGTTTAGTGAAGAATGATTCATTTTATTCCATATGGATTTCTTCAAACCTTGTTGTAAGGATTGGAATATTAGATTTCTTGACAATGTTAGTTCCTTCGTGTGTCATTTCAAATATATCTCAATCTTGTTTTGTTGTATCACACGAGATGATTCTTTTGAACTCGTCTAGTGATAAAGCACAAGTGATAACATTAAGTGCTTTTACATTAACACTACTTTTATTTTTCTGACCTGGAGTCCAATGATTATAAACTTGTACTTTCATGAACTTGGTTCCATTTTCACCCAGTACTTCCAAAATTGGAGGGACCCATTGGGTCATGGTGTCTTGCCACACACTTTCATCAATAGATTTGAGGAAAATCCTCATTCTAACTTTCCAATAAGAATAGTTTGAGCCATCAAGTGGCCTAGAAATGGATAGACTATCAAAATTTGATATTTCAATAGCTTTGAATATAGCTCTAGGAAATTAATCCCAAAAAGAGCAATCTCGCTCTGAAAACACTTGAAAGGACGAGCTGTAAATGTCCTAGAGGGGAGGTGAATAGGATAATGCCAAATATTTCGATGCAATGCAGAATAATAAATCAATTGAATACAATTTTATAAAATATTGAATTCTTGATATCAAATAGTTCGTAAGACAACCTTACACTTAAAAGATTCAGGTAGGACAACCTTATTTCACGATGTCTTTAAAATCAAAATATCAAATTATTGCAATGAATAAATAAATCACAATAATAGTACAAATAATAATATGCAATCACCACATTGCACAAACGAGTTATAGTGGTTTAGTGCCTCAATGCAACCTACTCCACTCCCAAAATTACTATACTCGCAATTTTGGCTTTTATTATTTCAAGGTTTTCTAGGGTCACCTTAAGAACCTTATACAGTTGTTGTGATTTTTATGGGCTATCACAATCAAATCCACTTTGTGATTTTACGGGGTCACCATAAACATACCCGCTGAGATTTTCAGGCTATCTCAGAAAAATTCAAACTGAAATAATTTAAAAGACAGTACTTATCTTTGATTTGGCGAGTCGAAGTCGTAGCTGTAGCTTGAATGTAGCGACCTTCTTCTTGAGATATTGATGAAGTCCTTGTATGAGTTCAACCCAAAAAGATATAAAATGATCGAATAGATTTTCAATAAAATGAATGAAACCATATTGCTGCAAATTTGATTCTCCCTTTTCTCAAAGTAGAGTATAGATTATTCTATCAAAAACAGTTTAATCTAACTTTGAGAAGGAGAATAGAATAAACTAATAAAAAAATGAGAATTACAACACAAATAACTTGAGGAGGCTTGAAGAATCTCTCTTTACAACACAATATGAAACTATGAATTTTCGTTATTTAAAGAGTAAGAGAAAGCCTCTATTTATAACTAAGGATCCGTGTAGTTCGGCTGACTCGGGAATCGGTTTGGCAGGTCGAACTTCAAAGATTACATTCCAACGGAACTCAGATATCGCGAGATAAAATCTTTTAAAACTTCAGCTGGCCTAAGCCTAAGTTTGACTGGCCGAACAATAGGTTCGGATGGTCGAGCAATAGGTTCAGCTGACTTAACTTGTGAGGCCCGTATCCTAGCCTGACCGTTCTGTAGATTCCCACGATCCTTACTGTCTAATTTTGGCGACCCGCGATCTGTTATCGGTGTTTGCGTGCGATCCTAAGTTGTGTCCCGTATATCAGAGTCAGCTTGACTCGAAACTTGTATCCTTGTGAGCCCGCCATCACTGCGATTCTGATGCTGCGTCTCGTGTATCCCGGGATACGAGATGTGAGCCCACGTTCAGTTTAAGAAAAACGCCGTGCGTTGCTAATCCCAAGAGAATCCATCACATCAATCCCATCAATCATATCAATCAAGTACACATCACTCCCATCACTCACACCTATCCCCAAGTACAACCACTCTCCCCAAAGTCAACTCTCTCTTACAACCAAGTACACATCCATCACCCACATCCATTTCTCACCCATCACACCCCATCACTCATCCAACCCTCTCTCTCTCTCTCATCTCTCTCTCATTCTCCCAAGCAACCCAAGCACCCAACGTCCATGGCTGCAATGGAGAAGCTAGTGTGGCCCACCTTCCTACCTCCCATCTCCACCATCCAAGCTTCATCTCAACCGTTGAAGTGCATTCCATGGAGCTCTAGGACGCATTGGTGGAGGAAGAAGTCCAAGAAGACGATCGGTGGGTGCTTTTATTATTTGATTTGTGATTTGAGGGCCCACATGTGGGACCCATCTTGATGTATGTGTTGTATCAAAGAGGGACCCATAGTGGCGGGGTCCCTCCACTACTCCGATCTCCATCACATTTCTCCCTCTCTTTTTCTCTCTCTTTCTTTCTTTTATGGTAAGGATGAGGTGTGTGGCCCACATGTGGACCCACCTTGGCATGTATATTTCATCCACGCCATCCGTACATGGGTCATCCGGACCGTCCAGATCATGGTCCGTCATCATAATGATATATGTTGTATCCACCTTGTTCGTCGATGGACCCCACCTGATGGATGTGCTGTATTAGCGCCATCTAGCCTGGACGAGAGAAAACATAAATATCAGCTTTCATCCAAAGCTGGTGGGCCACACGTGTGACCCACCATGCATGCGTTTCATCCAGCCGTCCAAATCGGGAGGGACGCTGCTGGACCTTTTGTCCGGCAGCTGCTGAGGGCCTCATGAGGTATGTACTTCTTCCCTACTGTCCTAGGCTCAGGATGTGGGACCCACCTTGATGAAGGTGTTTTATCCACCGTTCATACATGTAAGCCACGTGACGTATGTCTTTGATTTTCACACCGTCAGTAAGTGGAGTGGGACGCCGGCCACCGCGAGATATGTGTTTCACTCACACTGTCCATCTGTATTTCCTCCAAGCCATCCATCTATTGGAGCTTGTGAACCCACTTGGGGCCCATAGTGGCTGGAGCACTACATGTAGCAATGTAGCTGTTGTAGTTGGCATCAGCAAGTTTGGTGGGACCCACACCATGATGTATTTGTTCCATCCACACCGTCCAGATGATTTGGACGGTGCAGTGGTGCTGCCCTTCGTGATGCATGTGCTTCATCATCGTCCAGTGGCTGTGGGGCCCTGTATTGATGTATATGCTGATCTACACCGTCCATCCAAAGGGGCCCCACGTGCTATATATGTTTTATATCCAAGCCGCCCATCTAGGGTTGGACGCTGGATCAGATATAATGATAATATTATAATATATATATTAATATACATACATGTATATGTTGTGGGTCCCACGTGAGGACCACAGGGATTTATTTATTTCATCTACACCTCCAGACCATCTGGACGGTGTTGGACAATATTTGGATGGTGCTGATGAGCTAGAAAGTGCCCAGATGGGGTTGATTTACTCAGACAATGTTTGTGCAGTGCTGATTTACATAGACGATGTTTGGACGGTGTTGATCATCATTAATGTGCTGTGTGGGACCTATCATTGATGTATTTATTCTATATCCACATTGTCTATTAGGTGGACCATTACAGAAAATAGTGGAGATTGAATGCCTACCATTGAAACCCTTTTTAGGGTTATAGAAGTTTTGCATCTATATGAAGTTTGTTTTCTCTCTTAATCCAGGTCTTTGTGACCTTATGACCAGATTGTATGGAGAATATGGTGGGCCCTACCTTGATATATTTATGGCCTATCCATGGGGCCCACCTGGATGTATTTGTGGCCCATCGATGCGGCCCACTCGTAGATGGAGCGGCCCACTTGTAGATGTTGCGGTTTGTAAATGCGGCCCACCTTAATGTATCTATGGCCTATCCATGAGGCCTAACTTGATGTATTGGTGGCCCATCCATTAAGGCCCACCTTGATGCAATTGCAGTCCATATGATGTGGCCCGTTGTGATGTATTTGTGGCTCATTTGATAAGGCCCATTGTGATGTACTTTCGGCCCATATAACGTGTACCATTAAGATGTATTTCTGGCCCATTTTATAAGTGCTATGTTTTCTAGCTCTTATGATTGTTAAATTTTGTAGTGCTAAAACCTCTTGGAATCTTGTCTTGTGTAGTGCATCTACATATTTAAGATTGTGCATCTCATGTACAAGAGCAAAGGTCTGTACCTCAAGAACTTCAAATGTAAGATCAAGAGATATACATGCTCAAGTACAACACCATGTGATAGTTCACTCCTTCAAGCTTCAAAGTTCAAGGTTCCAAAGCTTCATCTGAGGTAAGACAGTAGTCTTTACTTTGGTACTCAAAGCTCAAGGTGAAGTACAACTCAAGTACCTCAAGCTTAAGCTTTAATATATTTCAAATTTAAGCTTCAAAAAGTCTCAAGTTCATTCTTCATCATATGTCAAGATCCCAAGCTTTGTGAACTTCAAAGGACAACTATCAACTAAAGTAAAAGAAGATTCAATGTTCATATATCGCTTATAAGGTATGAATGACCATAGATTGACCATAGGTTAGGTCATTTTAAATACATAATTTAATTGGGTCACTTTATAAGTGCATAAACTGTTTTTCTACTAGTCCTAGTACTAGCTTGACCAGTCTAAGAAATCCTTGACCAGTCTTAAGTTTGTTACTAATTTTTGAGATTTTTTGTTATTGCCTCGACCAATCGAGTGAACATTGCTCGACCAGTCCTGGAGACTGCTCGACCAGTCGAGTGAACATTGCTCGACTAGTCTTATAGGCTCGACTCAAAGTCCAACAACTAAATTGAGTCCCACGCGACTAGTCGTGGACAGGACTCGACTGGTCGAGCAGGTTATTCGACCAGTCATGGAATGGTCTGATCTTATCGCGCCCAAATTTTTAAAAGTTTGTTGGTCCTTCGACTAGTCGAGCTGTCCTCTGGACCAGTAGAAGGAACAATTTTTGTACTTATAAATATAGCACGATTTTCAGAGTTTGATATCCAATTCAAGCAAAATCAAGACACTACTCTGATAGATAAGTTAGTAATATTCTTAAGCTATTTAGTGCTCATTTTATATTCTCTTTAATTAGCTTTATTTATATTTAATTTTGAATTTCTACATTCTAATCTTATTTGAAAAATAGATTGAAGTTTTTCCATTTCTTGGAATCAAAATCAAATCAAGCTAGGCCAAGGTGATTTAATATTAAATTAATTTAGAACTTAGAACCTTTTTATAAGTGAGTGTGAACATTGAACATGTACGTTGAACTTCTACTCTGAATTGGTTCTACCAGGATGCATCAAAGGAGAATATCCAGATAAATATTTTACAGTTTTTGTAAATTCATTCTTTTGGTTTCTTTGAGATTGTGCCAGAAAAATCTCTTTCTTTTGGTTTGTCTGAGGTGATCAAGAAAACTCAGAGTGTAGGGTTTTTGAATTATGTAAGCCCACTTGAAAGATACAATTGTGAGGGTTTTAGGTGAACCTTAAAAAACCTATTTCATAGTGAATGTTAATATCCACTGTGTGAGGATATTAGGAGTGGAGTAGTTGTGTGGCTATTTTTCTAAACAGTTGGTGTACAAACAAGCGAACGACTATAATTTCTGGTCTTGTGGTGATTGATTGATTATTTCATTGTGTGGATGTTGTAATTTTTCTTTATGCATTTGTGGAGAATGTTGTAATCTTTTTATGTATATGTGGGAATGTTGTAATAGCTTAGTTATTTTCTTTGCTATTTATTTCTTTATTCCTTTATATCAGTTTGAGTTTTCGATACATAGTCTGTTCTAGGAATTAGGTTGTCCTACCATAAGCCATTGGTTTTCTTGGACCACTCTTCAGAAAAGTGAAAGTAGTGTCAATGCAAAGGCTCTAAATGCAATTACTTGCGCACTATCACCGGATGAATTTAAAAGAATTAAATCCTGTGATACTGCAAAGCAAGCATGAAATATTTTAGAAATGACACACGAGGGAACAACAATTGTTAAGAAATCTAAAGTCCAAATCCTCACAACCAAATTTGAGGAAATATGTATGGAAGAAAGTGAAACTTTCATGGACTTATATACAAGATTAAATGACATTCTCAACTCTATGTGGGTTCTCAGTGATAGAATCCTAGAAAGTAAAGTCTGTGCAAAGATACTACGCTCACTACCTGAACGGTTCAATTCAAAGGTGATTGCAATCTAGGAACTTTGTGATACAGATAATATGTTAGTTGGCTCATTACAGACCTATGAGTTAAACTTTAAAGTTTCTAAAGGTAAATCCATCACTCTTAAATCTTCTAAAAGTATTTCTCAAGAAAATAGTAATAATTCTGATTCAAAAAATTCTGAGATGATATAGTCCTTTTTGCTAAAAAATTTTTATAATATTTTCAAATGTAAAAAGAGGGTTGATTTATAAAAACCTAATGAAAAGAAAAGATCTAAATCTAAAATCTAGAAATCTTTAAAAGATAGTCAATGTTACAACTGCCATGAATATGGGCATTTAGCAAACAAATGTCCTAAAAAGGATAAACCTAAAAGGAAAGGAATGTTGGCTACTTAGGATGAATCTTCCTACTCTGAAGCCTCTTCTGAGTCAGAAGATTCTGAAACCGAGTCAGGTAATGAAGTTAAAGCCCTTATGACTCTAGCCAAGTTCACCTTTTAGATAATGATGATTCAACTAGTAAAGAAAATCTGAATAGTGATCGTGAAAATGAAGAAGATCTTCAAGATGCTTATAATGCCCTTGTAACATCCTGAAAATCAGGGGTCGAGCAGAAGCTCAGCTCCTGAGTTCCAGAACATCACTTATGCAGCATTTTTGATGATAGATGAATGTTATCAGCATTGAGGCATAAAACATGAAGCAGATTAAGCCAAAACAACAAACATAAATTAGGGAAAGTCTGAAAACACGAGCGAAAGACTGAGATACATATAGAAATCGACATAAGTCCCCAAAATATGTATGCTCTGCCAGGTCATAATTACAAGTCGTGTCTCAAAATATATATATATCAAAAAGTGATAAATTTCTACCAACATAGCCCTGAATCCTCGTCAATCAGGGCATTGTTCACATGAACCTGCCTGAGAACAGCATATAGGAGAAATCCTCCTCATCGCCAAAAAGACCGGCTCTGCCTCACAAGCATCGCCGCCACCTAAAACTAAAACAGGGACTGGTTGGTGTTACAAGCACCATCCCGAAATGTGGGAGTGAGTGATCAACTCAGTGGAAACTATACAACAAAGGTTAACATGTTATCAATTTAATCAAGTAGTAATGATAAGGCAGTACAATCAAACAGGTCCTAGATACTCTTGTTAATGCAAGGATGATATGAAGAATGATGCATGCCCTCATTACAATCCCCTCTGCGACATCATCTAACAATCGCGGCATGAATCACTTCCTCAGTGCTCTATCACCAACCCCGTTAGCACATGCAATGCAGTGTTATAAATATGCTTACCAAGTTCTTATTTGTCCTTTTCATATAGCAGGATTGGGAAGCTAAGACACCTCCCTTGTATCATTTCCCAACATTGATCCATTCTAAGGTCATTAGTCCTAGGGAATCTCATACGATATTACGGTTCTAGGTCACTGCAAGGGCTTCCAGGGCTATTGCGAGCAATCGTTACACCACTCCCCCATCACCTTATCAATACAGGCCTACTTGTATCCTCAAGACTGCAACAGGACTCGTCGCCCCTATGCAGTGTCAGGATAAACTCAAGGTCACTACAGAGGGCTCGTTACCAATCAGTGTAGGCCGACAACAAGAATATAGTGTCCCATACCATCATAATCTGCTCAGAGTAGGGTGCTCACTGATCACTACGGGGAGGTTTGTAGCCCCAGCGTAGGCCGACAACACAACCACGGTGTCCCATACTACCATGCCCGGCTCATGAGTCTTACGGGATCACGGTACCATGGTTAACGGGAGTTTCACTGGTAAGCTCAGTGCCTTAGATTCAAACAGTAGCGACCAAACATGGTGAATAAACATCGGTCAATCGGGTTAGTTGATAAGTTTAACTAGGCCAAGCGCACGTTGAGTTGAACGACATGGAATGCATAAGCACTCCATGTGCCCTAACCACTGCCGAACATCCCAAGCACGACTTAGATTCGTTAAACTCATCCTATGTGGTGAAAACAACCTCAACCACCATTTGGAGTACGATTACTGATTACCTGGACTGTAGCACAGCCTCATTCACATACAATTTCCATAATAGGCATATGAGGCATATCCTACAATCATGTGGACATTCATGAAGTATAACTTAAATATAAATACAGTACATGGAGGAAATCATATACACCTTTAACATGATTAATCTAAGTTAATCACTTCATAGAGGAAATCATATACACAGTTAATACAAATAATCTAAGTTACACAATGCATGAAGGAAATCATATACTCAAGTATTGTGATTGAGATTCATATCTCAACAACCTTAGCAATCACATTTTTTACTAACTACTAACTCACTTAGGCATTTATACAAACACTTAGATTATACTATTCAACATACATTACGTATGTCGACCATATCACATATTAGAGCAAATCCCTTTGCTAAGGAGTTGTCGCATACATAAAATTCATGTAATAATGACAACCAATCACGACAATCATTGCATCAAATTTCTTACGCATACAAATATGTCAACAAACACATATTAGACATGTTATCATATATAGGTGATTCGCCCATGAATCACTTAGTAGTGAGATGAGTCACATAGAGGAAACTGTAACTATACATGAGGGGATTGAGGATCGCATCTCAACATCCTCGTTAAATACATTACAACATGCATTTTCTCATTCAGGCATTTTGTCAAACACTTAGGCTATACATACTAAACACATATTATATCATGTATTTGGGCTAAACTTTTAGCCTAGGAGTTATTATACAAACATCTAGCATACATAGATGGTAGTTAATCATGGCAAGCACAAATCTAAATTTTATATGTATACGGTATTTTCTACAAATACGAGGAATACAGTATATTCAACATAGTTAACGTATAATTGAAAAACGAAATGGACAACACTTTATACATGTGAAATAGCATCCTAGGCAAGAATAAATCATTATCTAACATTGAAAGTCTTGAAAACCATAACCTAAACTATATAGTCTGCACCTTACGCCGTAGAAGTGTAACGAATTCAATAGAGACTCTAAGTCTTTGTCAACTATTCAACATACATCACGTATGTCACACTGATGCATATTAGGGCAAGTCCTTTCACCAAGGAGTTACCACATACATATCAAGCATATAATAACGGCAATTTATCATGGCAACCAAAACTACAGATTTCGTACATATACAGGTATTCTAACATATTCATGAAATACGCTAATTACAATATAAAGAATACATATATGGAAATCAAAACAGATAGCGCATTTGGCATGTGTAATGGCAAGCACAATATGAATAAATCATTATCTAACATTAAAAGTCTTGAAAACCATAACCTAAACGTATATAGTTCGCACCTTACGCCGTAGAAGTGTAACGAATTCAATAGAGACTCTAAGTCTTTGTCAACGACTGATTGGCAACCTACAGTATGATTTAGGTTAGCTACTTCACCACTTGCACCAATTGAAACCCTAGAACAGGTTAGGGTTAGGATTTCTTACCTAAGAACGAAGTTAGAATCGTCGGAAAAGCGATTAGATTGTGATAGTTAAGCACGTAGGATAGCAGGGTAGGATAGCAGGAAGATCCTCCCACTTCTCTCACACGTTCTCTCTCTTTTCTCTCTTCTCTCTCCTAGGTTTTCTCAAATTCGTATGGGATGAGAGAGTGAGGGTTTAAGGTCCTTATATAGGCCCAAAACTCTCCAAATTAGACTCAGGGCCATGATATACTTAGGTTATGTCCAAATACGGACTGTTCCGTCTCAACGGAGTACTTCTGGAGGTCCTGTTACTAAATACAATCAGACTTAAGCTCTCTAATATTGGATCTAGGCCAAGCTAAATTTTCAGTCCGGTCGGGTTTTCAGATCGACCGTGGCGGACCAGTTTCAGTTCAGCGGTCACCGAAACTCGATCAGGGCCACAAGTGCTATGACATGTAAGGGCCACCTATCTTGATTCGAGAGTGAATTTAGGTTGAAATCTAATGGTCAGAATGCTTAAAAATAATGCGCAAGTGAACCGTTCCAGATTACTTAAAAATATATTTATTTTTCTAAAAATCTTCGCTTTCTTACTCTTTTCACTCCGGACTCAAGAAAACAGTCCCAGGACATCGTTTGGGCTTAATTTTTGAGATGATATTCAAGTCCAAATAGGCGGTCATAATGGTCTAAGTTCATCTCTATCGGAGTTTCGACGTGCGGTCCAGGTCCGATATGAAGTTTCACGATCTCCCAAGAGCAACTGGGTTTAGAGATTGATCCTAGGTATCTAGATAATATAGCGTTAGTAGTCCTACTCATTTTGGGTCTTATAGTTAGTATTTAAAGTGGTTCAAGTTAATTCTACTGAGTATTCAGTTTGGTACTTAACCTAATTCTAGCCTAATTATGGTAGAATACGGTCCTATGGCCATTCTATGCCCCATCTTGGGTACTTCTAGTTATCATATTATTTTAATTATTTTTTTAATGGTTCATTATCAAGTTTACCATATCTCCACCAAATTTCATAATATTTTAAGAAGTATAAAAATTCTAAAAATTCCAGAAGTAGCAGCTGTCCAACAAGTGATTATCGGATAATTTCTCACAACAACATACTTTAAACTATACTAAGTATTTTATTATATTTTTCACATATTTTTATACAAAACTAGACTCATTTATCTTTAATCTAGTTTTTGAATCACCTAAATCAGAGTTATAACGAAGGAGATATAGTTTTTCAAAGTTTGATAAAATGTGTAGAAAAAATGCAAAAATCGGGTTGCTGACCAGCGAGGGCTCGCCGAATCGGTGAGGTCCTCACTGGTCACTGACCAAATTGGCATGGGGTCACCCCAGAGGCGAGGTCTTCACCCCCCGGGGATGCCGAAAACATGTGGGACCCACCTTGGATCTCCCAGAATTGAGCCGTTTGGGCCCACGAGTCCGTCGAGGCGTTTATCGAGTCTCATTTGCAAACCGGAATGAGTTACGCGACGTAAAATATATGGTTTTGGAGTAGAAGAAGATAATACATCCAAATAACCTATCTACATCATGAGATTCCAAGAATTTCATAGTCAAAATCCTATTTTATGCATGTATGTACCATTTACGGTAAGTTTTAGTTTAACTATAGTTCTTCACCTTTTAAACTTTAGGATTGTGTCTAATATGAAAGTACTTAGAGAAATTTGAAGAATGAGATGGTGAAAGGTGAGATTTTGAAGGAAATGGGTTGAAAAGCTATTTCTAGACTTTAGAATTGATCTTTGAGAGTGATATGGTTGACCCATTGCCTAAGGACGTCTAACTCCAGGTTGGCAAAATTCCAGGGTGTTACAGCCTTATACAAGGAAAGTTGCAAAATTACTGTAAAACTAAAACTTCATAAAGAAAAGTTTTCAAAACTTAAAAAAAAAATTGATAATCTTATTTTAGAAAAATTTCACATTTCAAATTGTTTTGAAAAAAATTAAGTGCAACTTAGATTTCAAAACCTCCCAATTTGAAAACCTAAAATTTGAAAATGAAAAGCTAAAATTAGAAGTCTCTTCACTTTTGAGTTGAAAAGACACATGGAGGTATGCCCAATGTGATCCTAAGTTGGAAAAAATCTTATCCCAATCCAGAAAATGTGGCGATCGATCTGGATTGGGCTATGACAAAAGTATTCCTCTCAAACATAAGAATACTCCACCCAAATTTGTGAAGGGGGAGTCTTCTAACTCAAAAGGGAAAAGTTTAGTCAAAATTATTCTAAAAATACTAAGACTTTTCAAACCTTAAAACCTAAAAGTAACTATATAAATTATAAAAATTAGAATCGTAATTCTTTAGTTGAGAAAATTGTTAATTTACTTAAGGAGCTCTTAAAATCTAACTCAATGGGTCGGTCTTATAACAACTACCAACATAAGAAGACCAACTATACTCCTAAACCCAAAACTGTAATGAAATAGGTCCCTAAGGTTACTTGCTTAGTTGCTCACACCGCTTTCAAAGCTTCATGCCATTTAAAGTGGTACCTAGACAGTGGATGCTCCAGACATATGACAGGCAACAAAGGTCTGTTTACTAATCTTAAAGATATGACCGATGGTTCAGTCACATTCGGTGATGATATCAACAGCAGGATTGTTGGCCAATGTATGGTTGAACTCTTTAACCTCCCTGTATTTGAGAATGTTTTATATGTAGAAGGGCTAAAACACAACTTATTAAGCATCTCTCAAATATGTGATAATAATCATAGTGTAAAATTTACGCTAGGGTGCAAAATTTTAAATAAAAATGGTTCTGTAATATTAATTAGTCGCAGAACTTCTAAAAATTGCTACATTGTAAGTGATTCAAGCTCATGTAATCTATCATGCTACATGGTCCATACCGATGAGACTGAGTTATGACATAAATGCCTTGGACATGCAAACTATTGTAACTTGTATAGATTGAGCAAAAGAGAGTTGGTAAGACCATAAGAGGTCTACCTAAATTAAAGAAAGTAAACAAAATATGTGGTGAATGCCAGATTGGCAAACAAACCAGGAGTACACACAACAAGATAAACTCTAATGCCACATCCAAACCGCTCGAACTTATCCACATAGATCTTATTAGACCAACTAGAACGGAGAGTTGAGGAGGCAAGAAGTACATTCTAGTAATCGTTGATGACTTTACCAGATATACTTGGGTAGTCTTCTTAAGGGACAAATCAGAAACTCTCGATGAAGTAAAAAAGGGTCCTTAAACGTATTCAAATGGAAAAAGGATCTTAAGTCTATAAGATCCATAGTGATCATGGATTAGAATTTGAGAATAGTAGTTTTGAAAAATTTTATAATGATCAGGGAATATCATATGAATACTCTACGCCTAAAACACTATAACAAAATGATATAGTAAAAAGAAAAAATAGAGTACTTCAAGAAATGGCAAATGTAATGCTAAATAGTATGAAGCTCCCTAAAAATCTTTGGGCCAAGTCATAAATTCTGCTTGTTATATAATTAACCGTGTTTACATTGAAAAATTAAATAGTAAAACAGCTTATGAAATGTGGTTTGATAAGAAGCCTACTGTCAATTACTTTCAAGTTTTTGGTAGCAAGTGCTACATTTTACGTGACGGAGAAAATCTGGGTAAGTTTGACACCAAAAGTGATGAAGGGATATTTTTAGGGTATGCTCTGAATAGTCGAGCATATCGGGTTCTTAATAAGAGGACCGGTGTAATTTAAGGGTTCATTAATGTGGTTATTAACGATCACTTGAATACACCTTTCTAAAGTTCAGAAAATGATGAGGTTCTTCTACTTGATAAACCAGATTCTTCATTAAGTTAAAATAACTCTGAACTGAGGACTGTTAAAGACCATTCAACTAATCAGATTCTTAAAAACTCTCTCATTGATGTGCGCACTCGTAAACAACTAGAAGATTTGTGTAATTACATGTGTTTTACATCTCAGATAAAACCAGCTAACGTAAAAGAAGACCTTTCTGACGAAAACTGGATTGTTGCGTGCAAGAAGAGCTTAATCAGTTTGTCAGAAATGATGTTTTGTACTTAGTTCCATGACCGAAAGATAAACACATTATTAAAACAAAATGATTTTTTAAAAATAAGTGTGATAAACTTGGTAATATTATTAGAAACAAGGCTAGGCTGGTTGTACAAGGGTATACTGAAATTGAATGCATCGATTATAATGAAACTTTTGCCCCAGTAGCTCATCTTGAATTAATCAGACTATTTATATCTATTATATGCTTTAGAAAGTTTAAAATATACCAAATGGATGTAAAGAGTGCATTCTTGAATGATGATTTTCATGAAGAAGTGTATGTTGAACAACCAACGGGTTTTGAAGACCCTAAGAATGCTAATCATGTCTACCTCCTGAAAAAGATACTCTACGGTTTGAAACAAGCTCCTAGGGCATGGTACAAAAAGTTGACTAAGTTTCTACTCAGTCATAATTTTATAATGGGAAGTGTTGATAAGACTTTGTTTATAAAGAAACATAATGATCACATTTTAATAGTATAAATTTATGTTGATGATATTATCTATGGATCTACCTGTGCTAACATGACTGTTGAGTTTGCAGATCTTATGAAGTCTAAGTTCGAAATGAGCATGGTCGGAGAATTAAATTATTTCCTAGGGTTATAAGTAAAATAGCTATCTAATGGTTTCTTTATCTCTTAAACTAAATATGCTTTGAACTTAGTTAAAAAATTTAGATTTGAGAGTGGGAAAAATTTTGATACTCGTATGAGCACTACTTTAAAACTCTTAAAGGACTCTATAGGTAAGAGTGTGAATCCTAAGCTATATCGCAGTATGATAGGAAGTTTGCTTTATTTAACTACGAGCCGACCTGATATTGCATTTAGTGTAGAAATTTGTGCTAAATATCAATCTGACCCTAAAGAGTCACATCTAATTGCTGTTAAGTGGATTATGAGATATGTATCTAGTTTAGCAAATCTTGGTCTTTGGTATCCACATGATACTAGTGTACAATTAGCTGGTTACACGGATGTTGATTGGGCTGGTAACATTGATGATCGAAAATCAACTAGTGGTAGTTGTTTCTATGTTGAGAACTATTTAGTTTCTTGGCAAAGTAAGAAATAAAGTACCGTATTGCTCTCAACTGCTGAGGCTCAATACATTGCGCAGGTAATGCATGTACTCAACTTGTATGGACGAAAAGAATGCTAAGTGATTACGGAATTGCGTAAAATTCTATGGTTTTATATTGTGATAATTCAAGCGCAATTAATATCTCCAAAAATCCAATCCAACATTCACGAACCAAGCATATTGACATTGGATATCATTACATTCGTGAATTAGTGGAAGAAAAGACAATTTCTTTGAAATATATTCTGACCGAGATTCAACTTGCAGACATCTTCACAAAATCGCTCGACAAAAGCAGGTTTGCTAAATTGAAATTTGATCTTGGTATGTGCAATATGAATTGTTGAATCATGTATTTCTATATCATAATGTATATATTTGTTATTTTAAAATTTATAAATTTAAATTTTATTTAATATTGCATATTTTGGGCTGTGCACGATCAGTCGAGTACATACTCGACTAGTCGTGGCACGACCGGTCGAGCATGTACTCGACCAGCCATGAACCACAGGTTTGGTACTTTATTTGGGGAAAAATCACTTTTTCTTCATTTTGGTTATCTTCTCCAATGGCTCCAACGTCGACCGGTCGAACCCATCTTCGATTCCTCCGTGGTTAGTGCATTATTTTTTATTTTCTTATAGAATCTAGTCCTTTGCACTTCTTTTTCATCATTTATGTGGTTTATTTATTGATTTATAGTAGTTTTTAGGGTTCTCTTCTAAAAAATCTGATCTACTGGAAACCTACTTTACCTCTTTTGCAATCTTCATTTTTCTTGATATCTTTGTTCAAATGGAAGGTAGAACCAAGAAGATAAGATCTCGTGGTATCTCTACTTCTAGGTTGACTCCTATCACAGTGCGCTACCTTCGGTCGCCTGACGATGATCCCTCTTATATGCGGGATATTCGGTTGCACAATGTTATAGTAGAACAACTTGTTAATATTGATCATTTGGATCCATTTGATATCTTTCCTCTCATTCAGTCTCTAGGATGGGATAACATACTGCATTGAGGTAGGCCAGCATACTGCTCTCTTGCGCAGGCTATGTATGCTTGCATTACTGATTTTTCTACTGAAAATCTGACCTTTACTATAACGACCAGAGAAGGTCCAATTGATGTTGACCGTCATCTTATCTCTGGCTTAATGGAATTACCTGTTAATGATGAAGGTATTCTTATTAGCACTCTAGTGGAAAAACTATCTAAAACTGAGAAGCAAATTCTTACTAGAGATTTATGCAATATAGATGCGGAATGAAATATTGTCAGAAATGCGCTTGCCTCAAAGTTTTTGTTACCCAAATATAGAATCCTTCATAGGATATTCATTTTGAATGTTTATCCTCGTTCTGGTAATAAAATCGAACTCACTACGTTCATGGTTCGTATTCTTAATTCCATATTTTCTGGTACCTCTATATGTCTTCCTTAATTTTTCATGGCATCATTCAATTCTGTCTCCATCCAGGACACAGTGACATTCCCTTCGCTTATCCTATGACTGTGCTGGCCACCCATAGTTTAGTGGCTGTGCCTGTTGGAGAAACTCTCATTCACCACCTACCATTCAACAACTCCAATATTAATAAGATGAATTTGAAGCTGGCCCCAAGCCAAGTCAATGTGGGTGCTGGTAGAGCTGATGCCGTAAATGAAGAGGAGGGTGATTTACCTCTAGATGACATCAATATGGATGACATTTGAAATCGAATCCAATTCTACAGATGATCCTGATTATCAGCCATCTTACTTTGATGCACGTTTGTGCTCACTTGAGGAGAAGGTTAAAAATATAAATGTGTCCCATGATATGCAATTCAGATATATGCGCAGTGCAAATATCTTAGGCGTATTAATAAGGGACTTTATCAAATTAATCCTACCATACCTGCTCCTTCATTGGGTTCAGATTAGTATTTGATTATGTGGTTTGTAATAACTTTAAGATACTTGGATTTATTTTGTTTTATGGGGTTGAACATGCTTTCTTATGAATTTGGTAATCTTGGTAATCTATATCATATATTTTCTTTTTTCTCATTACTCTTCTTATTCTTCCTTATTTATCTACTTCTATTATCATTTATTGGTTCCTTCCTTTGTCATATTGTGACAAAAGGGGGAGAATTTTATTATGCTCATGATATATGGATTGTGGATTGTGGATAGGTAGCCATTATTTTTTTTGTAAGGGGGAGTAGATGCGATTTATTTTGACCTGTTCGTAACTGGTTTATATTGATAAATGGTGCATGATTTTTATTGTGCATATTATGCTTATTTTTATCGAAATGTGTTTTGTCACAAATTTGACAAAGGAGGAGATTGTAAGTGCTATATTTTTTAGCTCTTATGATTGTCAAATTTTGTAGTGCTAAAACCTCTTGGAATCTTGTAACGCCCTTAAAATCGGGGGTCGAGCAGGAGCCCAACTCCCGAGTTTCAACACATCACTTATGTAACATATATAATAATGATTAAATGTTGTTTGTATTAGTGCATTAAACATAAGTGAGATCATACCAAATCAGCAAATCATACTCTAGAGACAGTTAAATTACGCAAGTGGAAGACTGTGATAAATACATATAAAGCATATAAGTGATTGTAAGTCCCTAGAGTATGAACGTCACCAGGTTAAATAATTACATGTATAATACCAAAATTCATAAAATGATAAAGTGTAATGTCATCTAGTTCATATCCCTGTAACCCTGGTGGCGCAACTCCAAGTCTACGTAGACCCGCTAGAGAGTTGCAGATAGGAGAACTCCTCATCATCATAGAAGGCAGGCTCTGTCTCGTATGCCTTGCCGTCATCTGAAACTACAACATAGTTTGGTTGGTGTTTTAAAATATCATCCTAGAATGGGAGTGAGTGATCAACTCAGTGGAGCTATAAGGTAAAGGTTAACATGTCATCAATTCAATCAAATAGTATAACAATTATGCCCTAAGTACTCTTGTTAATGCAAGGATGGAATGCGATAATGATGTATGCCCTCGCCTGCACTCTCTCTGCGACATCATCTTACGGTCGCGCATGCAACACTCCCATGGTGCTCAACATCAATGCCAAAGGCACATGCAATGCGGTGCATGTGCGTGATTAGCCAAGTTCTTAATTAGACTTATTTATACAATAGGTTTGGAAAACTAAGGTACCTCCCTTTGTATCATTTTCCCAAACATTGATCCATCTAGGGTCATCAATCCTAGCTAGTCGCATATGATGGGCAATTCTAGGTCACTACAGAAAGGCTTGTCACCTCAGCGCAGGCCTAGTTTATACTCAAGGTTACTACGGAAAGACTCATCACCTTAACGTAGTCCTAGTGTATACTCGAGGTCACTACGAGAGGCTCGTCACCTGATCGTAGGTCGACAACTCGAATACAATATCCTATATCACCATATTCGGCTCACGAGTTTGGTTTGCTCAATGGACACTACGAGGAGGCTCCTCACCCCAGCGTAGGCCGACAGCTCGACCACGGTGTCCCATACCACCATGTCTAACTCATGAGTCTTGGCGAATTGAGGTACTAAGGTTAATCGGGCTTTTCATTGGTAAGTGGTACCTTAGATTTAAGCAGTAACGTTCATACATGGTGAACGTATATTGGGCCAATCGGGTTACTTGACAAGCTCGACTAGTATGAGCATACGTAAATTGATCGATATGGAGTGCATAAGCATTCCGTGTGGCTTAACCACTGTCGACAAGCAGTACACGACTCGAATTCATCAAATGTGTCTTGTGTGGCGAAACGACATCAACCACTAATTCGGGAATCATTATCGATTGCCTGGACTATGCAGTAGTCCCAATTATCTTCAAACACAATAGGCATGCATGTGTGATACTCAAAATAACATGTGACTATCAATTCAACTATAAATCTCATTTGAGCATTTTAACGAACACATTGTGCACATGTTATCATACATGGACATTCATCCAAAAATCACATAGTAGCGAGATAGATAAGGTAATTGAGAATCCTATCTCAATGCCCTCATTAAATACATTTCAATAAGCATTTTCTCATTCAGAAATTTTATCAAACACTTAGACTACACATATCAACATACATGTAATAAAGTAGTTATAACATATATTATGAGAAATGCTTTCATAAAGGATCTGTCATGCATACAAAAACTATGTATCCTCATTCAATAACCATGGAAAGCACAAATCATAATTCCATATTCATTCAAACATTTCAACAAACACATGGAATGCATTATATTCAACATAGTTCATGTGAATATAATACGCGAAAAATATTGCATCTAAGCACATGTGACAGCAATCAAGTCAGTTATAAATCATTAACTAACATTGAAAGCCTTGAAAACCATAACCTAAGCATTTATAGTCCGCACTTTCCATGGGTAAACTCGTATCGAACTCAGTTCAAACACTACGCCTTTGTCTACAGCACAACGGCTGTCCAATCAATGAAATAGGTTAGCTATTTCACCAATTCCTCTATTTGAATCTCTAAAACAGATTAGGGTTAGGATTTCTTATCCAAAAGTGGATTCGGATTCGTCGGTGTAGCGACACGGGTAGGATGATTCGGCACGCGAAGCAATGGGATCGAATCCTAGCAACTATCTCTCACTCTCTCTCTCTCTTCTCCTCACTCTTTCCTTCT
This sequence comes from Magnolia kwangsiensis, assembly GCA_037074715.1. Taxonomy (NCBI): domain Eukaryota; kingdom Viridiplantae; phylum Streptophyta; class Magnoliopsida; order Magnoliales; family Magnoliaceae; genus Magnolia; species Magnolia kwangsiensis. Next base: position 106,761,998 of record CM073573.1, on the reverse strand, counting down.
CCTTTTTCTCTCTTCTCTCTCCTAGGGTTTAGAATTTCGTATGGAATGAGAGAGGGGTGGGTTTAGGTCCTTATATAGGCCCAGAACTGGTGTAAATGGCCCCAGGGTCATGGTATACTTACGTTATAGCCAAAGAGTGGTTGTTTCAGTCCAACGAAACTCATCTGGAGGCCCATTTCCTACATAAGGTCTCGAAAAAGTTCCCTGACATTGGATCTAGTCCAAGTTAAGATTTTGGTCCGATAGGATTTGTGGATCAACCATGGAGGGCCTGTTTCAATTCAATGACTATCGCCACTCGATCAGGCTACAAGTGCACTGACATGTGTAGAAAAATTTTCTGATCTGAGGGTGTAGTTGGGTCAGAATCTGACAGTCTGAAACCTTAGATTTGGCCTGCAAGAGAATGACCCAAATCACTTAAGTTTTAGTTCATTTTCTAAAGATATTTACGTTTCTCATACACTTTGCTCCAGGCTCAAGTTGTGTGTTCCTGGATACTATTTGGATTTAATTTATGAGATGGTTGTCAAGTTTAATAAGGCAATCATAACCGTATAGTTTCACAGTAATTGGAATTTCGACGCACGGTCCAACTTCGATATAGAGTTTCGTGATGCTCCCGAGAGCAACTGGGTTTTGAGATGGATCTTAGGTTTCTAGGTCATGTAGCGTTAGCGATCCTACTAGTTTTAGGTCTTGTAGTTCATATAGAAAGCGGTTCAAGTAAATCTAGCGATTAATTTAGTTTAATACTTAATTAATTTTTGTCTAATTTCTAAAGAATTCGATCCTTAGTGATTTCTGCCTGAGGTGATACTCAGGTCTTTGTACGGATTTTTTCGAGACGTCACAAATCTGTTTCTTGTGTTGTGCATCTACATATTCAAGACTGTGCATCTCATGTACAAGAATAAAGGTCTGTACCTCAAGAACTTCAAATGCAAGATCAAGAGATATACATGCTCAAGTACAACACCATGTGATAATTCACTCCTTCAAGCTTCAAAGTTCAAGGTTTCAAAGCTTCATCTAAGGCAAGACAATAGTCTTTACTTTGGTACTTAAAACTCAAGGTGAAGCTCAACTCAAGTACCTCAAGCTCAAGCTTCAATGTATTTCAAATTCAAGCTTCAAAAAGTCTCAAGTTCAAGCTTCATCATATGTTAAGATCTTAAGCTTCGTGAACTTCAAAGAACAACTATCGACTGAAGCAAAAGAAGATTCAATGTTCATATATCTATTATAAGGTATGAATGACCATAGGTTAGGTCATTTTGAATACATAATTTAATTGGGTCACTTTATAAGTGCATAGACTATTTTTCAACTAGTCTTAGACTATGTTCGACTAATCTTAGTACTGGCTTGACCAGTTCAAGAAATCCTCGACCAGTCCTAAGTTTGTTACAAATTTTTAGAATTTTTTGTTATTGCCTTGACCAATCCTGGAGACTGCTCGACCAGTCAAGTGAATAGTGCTCGACCAGTCCTGCAAGCTCGACTCAAAGTCCAATAACTAAATTGAGTCCCACACAACCAGTCATGGACAAGACTCGACCGGTCATGAAGGCCACTCAACCAGTCGAGCAGGTCCTTCGACCAGTCGTGGAATAGTTTGATCTTATCGCACCCAAATTTTTAAAAGTTTGTTGTTTCTTTGACCAGTCGAGCTGTCCTCTGGGTCAATCGAAGGAATGATTTCTGCACTTATAAATAGAGCACGATTTTCAGAGTTTGATATCCAATTTAAGTAAAATCAAGACACCGCTCTAAGAGATAAGTTAGTGATATTTTTAAGCTATTTAGTGCTCATTTTATATTATTTTTAATTAACTTTGTTTGTATTTGATTTTGAGTTTCTACATTCCAATCTTATTTGAAAAATGGATTGAAGTTTTCCAATTTCTTGGAATCAGAATCAAATCAAGCTAGGCTAAGGTGATTTAATATAAAATCAATTTAGAACTTAGAACTTTTCATAACTGAGTGTGAACATTGAACATCTACGTTGAACTTCTACTTTGAATTGGTTCTACCAGGCTGCATCAAAGGAGAATATCCAAATAAGTATTTTATAGTTTTTATAAATTCATTCTTTTGGTTTCTTTGAGATTATGCCAGAAAAATCTCTTTCTTTTGGTTTGTCTAAGGTGATTAAGAAAACTCAGAGTGTGGGGTTTTTGAATTGTGTAAGCCCACTTGAAAGACACAATCGTGAGGGTTTTAAGTGAACCTTAAAAAACCTATTTCATAGTGAACGCTAATATCCACTGTGTGAGGATATTAGGAGTGGAGTAGTTGTGTGACTGTTTTTCTAAACAGTTGGTGTACACACAAGAAAACCACTATAATTTCTGGTCTTGTGGTGATTGATAGATTATTTCATTGTGTGGATGTTATAATTTTTCTTTACGCATTTGTGGAGAATATTGTAATCTTTTTATGTATGTGTGGGAATGTTGTAATAGCTTAGTTATTTTCTTTGTTATTTATTTCTTTATTCATTTGTATCTGTTTGAGTTTTTGATACATAGATCGTTCTAGGAATCAGGTTGTCCTACCTAAGCCATTGGTTTTTGGTGTAAGGTTGTCCTTAGAACAACATCTGTATCAACCTGTCAATACTTGTACATTTGAGGTTGTTTTACATTTCTGCATTATGGGATTGTTTAAGTGCTATCTTTATTTTCTTTTGTTTATTTTTACATTAAATTTTTAATTTGGCATTGTCCTATTCACCCCCCTCTAGGACTCTTATCTCGGCCTTTTCACATTTGATAAGGCCCATTGTGATATGTATTAGGTCCATGCTTTGTGGCTTGTGCGATGTATCTGAGGCCCATGTACAGGGCCCACCTGTTGTGTATGTATCCCTTGTATGAGACCCATTGCGATGTATATTAGGCCTTTGCGTAAGGCCATGGGCCCACTTTATGCTTGGCTTTATGTGGGCCACTGCTTGGGAGCGATGTTGGTTGAATGCCCACATTGATGGGTCATGGTTGGATGTCCACATTGTGACCTTGCCTTAGGCCTTGTTAGGCCCATTCTCACTGATTTCGATTATCGGGGCCAATTATCGAGGCCAATTAGTGAGGCCGATTTCGATTTCGATTGTCAAGGCCAATTCTGATTGTCGAGGGTAATTATCGTTGCCGATTCCGATTGTCGAGGCCGATTGTTAAGTTCGATTCCGATTCTGATTGTCAAGGCTAATTATCGAGGCTGATTGTTGAGGCTGATTCTGATTTCGATTATTGAGGTTGATTCCGATTCCGATTGCTAAGGCCGATTGTTAAGACCGATTTTGTTCTGATTGTCGAGGCCGATTCTTATTGTCGAGGCTAATTATCAATGCTGATTTTGATTGTCGAGGCCAATTATTGAGGCTAATTCCTATTCCGATTGTTGAGGCCAATTTCAATTATTGAGGCCGATTCCGATTCTGAATGTCGAAGCCGATTCTGATTATCGAGGCCGATTCTGATTGTTGGGGCCAATTGTCAAGGTCGATTTTGATTGTTGAGGCCGATTATATAAGCCGATTATCGAGGCTGATTTCGATTGTCAAAGCCGATTTTGAGGCTGAATATCAAGGCCGATTGTTGAGGCCCAATGTGATGTATATGCGGCTTGTATTTGAGGTCCATTATGTGTGCATTCGGCCCGTGTTTGAGGCCCAATGTGATGTATATGCCGCCCGTATTTGAGGTTCGTTATGATGTGTATTCAGCCCGTGTTTAAGGCCCAATTGATGTATATGAGGCCTATGTGATGAGGCCCATTGTGATGCATTTGAGGGCAAGGCGATGGAGCCCATTATGATGAATGTTAGGCCCATGTGAGAGGCCTATCGTGATGTGTATTAAGCTCTTGAGTGAGGCCCATGGTATTGTATATTTGGCCCTTATGTGAGGCCATGGGTCCACCATATGTTAGGCTCTATGTGGGTCATTCCTTGGAGGCAATGTTAGTTAAATGTCCACATTGTCTAGGTTGATTGTTGATGCCGATTATTGATACCGATTATGAGTATGTGATAGCGTATCATTATGATACATGCCCATATGCATCATCTGCATGTTTGTTATGAGATGTGGTTGACCATTGCATATTTCATTGGGCAGGTAATGATGAGACTCCCTGATAGGCGGAGGTTATCTCATATGAGCGCACAGTATGCGTAGGATTGATGCATGATTGGATTGTATAACTCATTGTAATATTCTGAATTTTCACAGCCAGAGTTTGTACTCGTGCCTAAGGAAACTGGATGTTAATGATGTATAAACTAGAATGCTTTAGAAAAATCGCACCCTATTTTTTTTCATTTGTTTAATTACATCCAGATACATTCAAGAAGGTAATCATACACAAGAATAAAATTAACTGTATTGATTATATTTCATCAGAGGAAAAGAATAATCAAATGGCCTCATAATGGGAGGTCTATTATAACATCAAAGTTCATAGCGGAAGTATAAAACTAAATAGTAAAACTGTCTTCTTAGTCTTTTAAGATAATCTTCTATAGGGAAGTAGTCCTTTAAGTCTTCAATTTGTACGTCACTTGCATTATCTATACAGTTGGGAGAGGGTCAATGCCCTACTCATAGTGAAGGTTATCCTTTAAGATTAATAATAATTCAAAAGATTCATAGAAGTAAAGGGTCTGATATGTCCCGTGCTCCACTAACACGAGGGTATCAGCATGCACAAACAACCTACATGAATGCATGCCTAACAAAGTATGTGGGGCTCATCATACATAGTGATCATCACATTGTGGAGTACGATTTATGGATAACCAGCTTGACCCGCATCCCATCCTACAGATATTCGCCGACATGGCCAACGCTACTGTGGATTTACGAGGGGACCTCAAAGCGCACAACAACATGAGCTGGGTGAATTACGTGCAACGATTTGTTCATGGAGTGACTAATTGCAACATTTAATCCCGAAGTGATGTGACACTATAGCAGAGAATTACATACATCGATTTGTGCACCACCACCCGAAGGCTCAAGGACTTACGTGCCCCAAGAGGGTCTCTACCCAGAGCGTATTATGTCCATGATAGAATATTTAAATCACTAGTTGTGATACATCTTACACATCACTTGCACTTACAGAGATAAATTGAATCTTAAAACATATAACTGAATCTGAATCATGAAAGATATAAACTGAATTATGGAGGTTCTGGAATAACAAGACACATGCCCATGCCTTTAAAGATAGACGGCACAAGACCAATATAATAAAGAGAAGAGTGACAATGGTCAACTCAGCAAAAGTGGCAATGGCCAATATAACAAGAGAAGAATAACAATGGTCAACTCAACAAAAGGAGAGTGACAGAGCCAACTCAAATAAAAGACGAGTGGCATAGCTAACTCAAATATAAAGACAAGTGGCAGAGCCAACTCAAATATAGAGACGAGTGGCACAGCCAACTCAATAATAGATGAGGTAGGGGCAAGGCTTGCATCCATGACCTCATATAAATTCAGAGAAATCACTGGTATTTGACATCATGTCGTAATCCCAAAAAGGGCCAATAATATAAAATAAATCAATTGATAGGATAATCCTCGGAGAACATTTAAACATGAAATACAGGGTAATTCATATTGTAAAGGGCACGAAAGAGGCCAATAATTGATGTGAAACATATAATAGAATGAAAGATTCAAAGAAATATATAAAAGGCCAGATACATGTAAAGGCAAGATCAAATTCATGAAGACATGAAAAAACAGGATACAATTATTAACTTAAATTATAGTAAGCCTAAAGGATAAAACCCTCACCTTTTTCATTTGAAGTACCTTCTCATGTTTTTAGGACCAGTGCTTGCACTTTAGGTTCACCTTTAATCATTGATTACACAAATTACATGATTAGATTTTTAACTTAGGATTTCATATTTAAACTACTATTATTCAAATTAAAATTTAATATAAATATTCCTGGGAATCGCTTACGTACCTCGATAATTACCTGAGTCACGGCCCAAAATGAGTTTAGTGATCTCCTTTCATCGAGTTGACTCGGTGATTCCATTGAGTTAACTCGCCTACCAAAACCGTTCACCTTCCTACACTTCTTCTTTTCTTTCTCTTTTCTTTCTTTCTTTCTTTTTCTCGCCTTTCCTTTCTTGCTGAGAACATCTAATGTTGGATGCCAAACCTGACCTTAGTCAAACTAAGTTGACCCAACGGCTTCACCATTGCTCTCTTTCTTCCTTCTCTGTCTTCCCTTTCTTTTCTTTCCTTTTCTTTCCTTTCTTTCCTTCTCTGTCTTCCCTATTTTCTCTCTCTTTCTCTCATTCTATCTCCAGCCATTGGTCATGTACTGTCCTTTATAGGACACAACGTACTTTCCAGAATACTCTGTGAAAGCTTTCACATATCGTTAGTGCAACCCCTATTTTTGGTGCGGCAAAATTGAGAAGGTAGTCCTATGTGCGGTAGTTGTTCCGGGAATCTGAGATCAGTTATACCTGATCTGATTTCTTGGGGCTGATCGAGTCCCCCTTTCGGAGCATCTGGACGGTCCGGATCAGGTTCTTGATTCCCTGTTTAACTGTCCATCTAACTGGATCGTCCGGATCGCTCGGATGTTCGCACCTTGCGTAAAGACGATTTGTAGAGATATCAGTGGGGCTTGTATCCAATCTTGTTTGAGAAATTCATGCCTTCCATCAGCTACGTGGTGGAATTTCGGTCAGGGATTGTGTGTTTCGACTTATAGTTAACGTGGCCCCCCTGGCGAATCGTGTGGTGATAGTTCCGACATTTAGCAAGCTAGTGACCGCTCCCTGACGCGTTCTAGACCGATCTCACCTAGGTCTTGGTTCAGCCTTTTGTCCGGTTTGAATGGATGGTCCGGATGGGGCTTCCGGATCGAGCTAGTGGCCCACTGCAACGGACAACAACTCCCTGTTGCAGTGGAAATTCGGAGATAGCAGAATCGGGTCGTGATTCTGCGGTCTTACATGCTTTGACCGGAGTTTCTAGTCCAGTGCACATCAGTTATGCACCGTTTATGCACACTCAATTCGGTTGTGGGGTCCACGCTGATGCATTTGAGAGATCTACTTCGTCCATCCATTTTTCCATTGAATTTAAGGGGGTTGGCCCAATGTGGTGCATAATCTAACATCAGGTGGACCCTAAGATCGTTGGTTAATGACTATTTCATCCATTGAGACACTCTACAATGATCCAAGGATTGATATTTGACGTGTACAGTTATTTTAGGCTAATTAAGCATGGTATAAAGTTTCACGCTAAATGGGTTGTGGGAACTGGGTGAACTAGTATTCTAAGGTTCAGGCTAGTAACATTGTCATAATTATCGTTGATCTTAGAGTTTTTGTGAAATCTAATGATTTTACCTTATCGTAGGAGCGTTTCTAAACAATTCTTACAAGGGGTCTCACATCTGAATCATCCTGAATAAGGAGTTATTAGTTAGTTCATTTGAGGAGAGGTGTATACGTCAATTTCATGTTGGATGGTCTCATTACAAAATCAATGGTTAGATGGCTCGATCTATGAATGGAGATCATTTCTAAATGATTAGGCTTGTGTCATGGCAAGGGTGTAAGGCTAGGATAGATGAATTGACATCGAGCACACGTATATATTATGTTGTATCTTATGATAATGCTCGAGAACTTTTGAGGCTCAAGTATCGAAAAGTTCGGGGCATTACAATCTATCCCCCTTAAACATAATTTTGCCCCCGAAATTTAGTACTTATATTATCCAAGTCAATTTTTACATCTCTAAGGATTCCCTATTTCCTGTGTTTGAGGTGTTATGGATAGATGGTTGTAGTAGGTTTGTGCCCGATACATAGATACTTTGCCTGCACAATACAGAGGATTTCGGGTATCAATTCATAATCTTGTTAAATCTCGTTCTTTTGCTTGATCAGGGCATTAGAATCTATTGAGATTTTTTAGGACTTAGAATTTGAGTCAAACCTTGTAAATTTGACATTAACATAGCTCCATCCGTCCATAATCCCTAATTATTTTAAATTCACAAAATATCACAAAATCTTATATTCTCGTAAAGGATAATTATTCATGGCCTATTACGCTTTCGCTTTGTATCCTATTTATTTAAGATACCACCAAAAATTTAATTGTTCCTAATCATTCTCACCGATTTATTATGCTTAAGTCTCTCATGTATTATTAATGGGATAGATACATACATGTCTAGGTGCACATATAGTTGGCTATCTGAATTTTGGGACGCTACATTCTATCCCCCTTAAACTAAATCTCGACCTCAAGATTTGATAATTTGAATTTGTCCCCTTACGCGTTTCCTTATTATGGTTCTGTTATTGGGATTTGAACCCGGGCCATCTGGGTGAAAGCTAGGTATCCTAACCAGACTAGACAACCATGGATATGAAATTCTTTAAAGGAAAGTTGATGGGGACCTAGATTCAAAGTCTCTAAATTTCATGCCTAACTTATCGTTCAATTTGGGAAACCTAAAGGTGGGTTTCTAATCCTTCAATTGCCTACTGCATTTAAGAAATAGTACTAAGTATGGATATCTAATTCGAGGTTCTATCCTAGTTGCATAAAGTTTATGATGGTCCACTCCCCTCAGGCCTAGTTAATCTCATTCTTATGTTCTGATACTAACTGTAACATCCCGAATTTACACGACCAAAGTTTGTATTCGTGCCCGAGGAAATCAGGTATTAATGATGTATAAACTGGAATGCTTTAGTAAAATCACACCCTATTTTTTTCCGTTTGTTTAATTACATCCAGATACATTCAAGAAGGTAATCATACACGAGAATAAAATCAACTATATTGATTATATTTCATTAGAGTAAAAGAATAATCAAATGGCCTCATAATGAAAGGTTTATTACAACGTCAAGGTTCACAGCGAAAGTATAAAACTAAATACTAAAACTGTCTTCTTAGTCTTTCAAGATAATCTTCTATAGAGAAGTAGTCCTCTAAGTCTTCAATCTGTAGGTCACCTATGTTATCTATATAGTTGGGAGAGGGTTAATACCCTACTCATAGTGAAGTTTATCCTTTAAGATTAATAATAATTCAAAAGATTCATAGAAGTAAAGTAAAGGGTCTGATATGTCCCACGCTCCACTAACACGAGGGTATCAGCATGCACAAACAACCTACATGAATGCATGCCTAACAAAGTATGTGGGGCTCATCATATATAGTGATTATCACATTGTGGAGTACGATTTATGGATAACCGGCTCGACCCGCATCCCATACTACAGATATTCACCGACATGGCCAACACTACTGTGGATTTACGAGGGGACCTCAGAGCGTACAACAACATGAGCTGGGTGAATTACGTGCAACGATTTGTTCATAGAGTGACTAATTGCGATATTCAATCCCAAAGTGATGTGACACTACAGTAGAGAATTACATACATCGATTTGTGCACCACTACCCAAAGGCTCAAGGACTTACGTGCCCCAAGAAGGCCTTTACCCAGAGCGTATTGCGTCCATGATAGAATCTTTGAATCACTAGTTGTAATACATCTTACACATCACTTGCACTTACAGAGATAAATTGAATCTTAAAACATATAACTGAATCTGAATCATGAAGGATGTAAACTGAATTATGGAGGTTCTGGAATAACAAGACACATGCCCATGCCTTTAAAGATAGACGAGACAAGGCCAATATAATAAAGAGAAGAGTCACAATAGTCAACTCAGCAAAAGTGACAATGGCCAATATAACAAGAGAAGAGTAACAATGGTCAATTCAACAAAAGGAGAGTGGCAGAGCCAACTCAAATAAAAGATGAGTGGCATAACTAACTCAAATATAAAGACGAGTGACAGAGCCAACTCAAATATAGAAACGAGTGGCAGAGCCAACTCAATAATAGATGAGGCAGGGGCAAGGCTTGCATCCATGGCCTCATATAAATTTAGAGAAATCACTGGTATTTGACATCATGTCGTAATCCCAAAAGGGCCAATAATATAAAATAAATCAATTGATAGGATAATTCTCAGAGAACATTTAAACATGAAATATAGGACAATTCATATTGTAAAGGGCACGAAAGAGGCCAATAATTGAAGTGAAACACATAATAGAATGAAAGATTCAAAGGAATATGTAAAAGGTCAGATACATGTAAAGGCAAGATCAAATTCATGAAGACATGAAAAGACGGGATACAATTATCAACTTAAATTATAGTAAGCCTAAAGGATAAAACTCTCACCTTTTTCATTTGAAGTACGTTCTCATGTTTTTAGGACCAGTGCTTGCACTTTAGGTTCAACTTTAACCATTGATTACACAAATTACATGATTAGATTTTTAACTTAGGATTTCATATTTAAACTACTATTATTTAAATTAAAATTTAATATAAATATTCCTGGGAATCAATTACGTACCTCAATCATTATCTGAGTCACGGCCCAAAATGAGTTTAGTGATATCCTTTCATCGAGTTGACTCAGTGATTCCACCGAGTTAACTCGACTACCAAAACCGTTCTCCTTCTTGCTCGTCTCTTCTTTTCTCTCTTTTCTTTCTTTCTTTCTTTCTTTTTCTCCCCTTTCCTTTCTTGCTGAGAACGTCCAGTGATGGACGCCAAACCTGGCCTTGGTCGAACTAAGTTGACCCAACGGCTGCACCATTGCTCTCTTTCTTCCCTTTCTTTTCTTTTCTTTTCTTTCCTTTCTTTCCTTCTCTATCTTCCCTATTTTCTCTCTCTTTCTCTCGTTCTATCTCCAGTCGTTGGTCATGTACTATCCTTTATAGGACGCAGCGCACTTTCCAGAATACTCTGCGAAGGCTTTTGCAGATCGCTTGCGCAACCCCTGTTTCTGACGTGGCGAAATTGAGAAGGCAGTCCTACGTGCAGCAGTTGTTCCGGGAATTCAAGATCAGTTATACCTGATCTGATTTCTTGGAGCCGATCGAGTCCCCCTTTCGGAGCATCTGGACGGTCCAGATCAGGTTCTTGATTCCCTGTTTAGCCGTCCATCTGACTAGATCGTCCGGATTGCTCGGACGTTTGCACCTTGCGTAAAGATGATTTGTGGAGATATTAGTGGGGCCTGTATCCAATGTTGTTTGAGAAATCCATGCATCCATCAGCTGCGTGGTGGAATTTCGATCAGGGATTGTGTGTTTCGACTTACAGTTAGCGTGGCCCCCCTGGCGAATCGTGTGGTGATAGTTCCGACGTTCAGTAAGCTAGTGACCGTTCCCTGGAGCAATCCAGACCGATCTCACCTAGGTCTTGGTTTAGCCTTTCGTCTGGTTCGAATGGACGGTCCGGATGGGGCTTCCGGATAGAGCTAGTGGCCCACTGCAATGGACCGCAACTCCCTGTTGCGGCGGAAATTTGGAGATAGCAGAATCGGGTCGTGATTCTACAGTCTTACGTGCTTTGACTGGAGTTTCTGGTCCAGTGCACGTCGGTTGTGCACCGTTTGTGCCCACTCAATTCGGTCGTGGGTTCCGTTGTGATGCATTCGAGAGATCTACTCCGTCCATCTATTTTTCCATTGAATTTAAGGGGGTTGGCCCAATGTGGTGCATAATTTAACATCAGGTGGACCCCAAGATCGTCGGTTAATGACTATTTCATCCATTGGGACACTTCCACAATGATCCAAGGATTGATATTTGATGTGTATGGTTATTTTAGGCTAACTAAGCATGGTATAAAGTTTCACGCTAAACAAGTCATGGGAACTGGGTGAACTAGGATTCCAAGGTCCAGGTTAGTAGTATTGTTGTAATTATCGTTGATCTTAGAGTTTTTGTGAAATCTAATGATTTTACCTTGTCATAGGAGCGTTTCTAAACAATTCTTATAAGGGGTCTCACATCTAAATCATCCTGAATAAGGAGTTATTAGTCAGTTCATTTGAGGAGAGGTGTGTATGTCAATTTCATGTTAGATGGTCCCATTACAAAATCAATGGTTAGATGGCTCGATCTATGACTGGAGATCATTTCTAAATGGTTAGGTTTGTGTCATGGAAAAGGTGCAAGGCTAGGGTAGATGAATTGGCATCGAGCACACGTATATATTAGTTGTATCTTATAATAACGCTTGAGAACTTTCGATGCTCAAGTATCAAAAAGTTCGAGGTGTTACACTCATGCATCTTGCATTGTGTGTTACGATTATTGTACGCCCTAGCAACATTAGGGCCATAGCCTCCACGGGCATATCGTGGATGGCCAGATGGGACACAGGAAATCTATTATTAGCATCAGGCTCCCATAGATGGTGAAATTTTTAAACCCTCTTGGTACCAGAGAATGCCCCAACGTCTAGACCAAGTGAATATATATGAGCGCATGATGACCATATACCAGTAGGCCACGTCTCCCACTATATCATGGTCGGTTATGAAAGGATGTGACCTTACCCGCCTGAGTGAGGGAAAAATATCTAGGTTGAGTTTGACTAGCTTGAGGAATGAGTCCGCTATCGACGAGCCGGACCTAATGTTAGCAGGTGGATAGTGAGGTCTCTTCCACTTACCCAGTTGTGCACTTAGATAGGGGCGACAACTTGGCATAGAGTGTAATTGATCTCGGTAATGTTTCCAGAGATGAACAGTACTGATATGTGAACTTATTAGACAGAAGTTGCATTCTCATTCATTCATTCATTCACTATCCACTCGGGTTGGTGGTGCGCAACTATTTATTACGTGTAGCTTCGTAATGGCCAAGATTTCGTTTGGGGCGCGCGACTAACCTGACATCAGGAGTTTACCACATTAAGTCTGACTATACAAATTAAGTCTGGGACTGGTTTAGATAGAAGTTTCTTGTGGTGGACCCTATAGCTTGTGATACTTCGTACTATCATCCCGGCTTCACACTTCAGCTTGGGCATTTCTTTCACATTGCATTTGCATAATCGATCCGTATTGCATAGTCGATTTACATTACTTTCTCAGTGTATGATATTTGGCTCATTATAATCTGCATTGCGTACTCTGATGTTGTATGACTCATGGACTTGTAAGTATTTCTGCTTACTTTGATATTGTATAATTATGGCATTGTGTTGTATACTTGTCACTTACCTTGTACACACACTTTCACCACCCTCTAAGATTTTTATAAGCTTATGCATAATAGATGCGTGTAGGTGATGTTAGGTTGCAGCGACGTTGAGCTTGGAGCGTGATGTTAGGTTGCAGCGGCGTTGAGCTTGGAGCGTGCAACTGTCTTCTGGAGCGTGCAACTAGGTTGTAGCGGCGTTGTGCTTGGAGCGTGATGTTAGGTTGCAACGGCGTTGAGCTTGGAGTGTGCAACTGTCTTCTGGAGCATGCAACTAGGTTGCAGCGGCGTTGAGCTTAGAGCGTGCAACTGTCTTCTGGAGCTTTGATTTTATTTTGACATATATATATATATATATATATATATATATATATATATATATATATATATATATATATATTTCCTTTTTAGCATTGTATTCAAAGTTTATATTAGTGAATATGTGAAGATGATGTTGCCTTTGTGATTTGGATAAACTTATGGTTATGCTTATTACGAGTTAAATGTACATTAGAAAAAAAATCCTCCTTGTAGGATCTCATGATCGGAATTTGGCGTATGGACACTGGGAGCTAAAAATAGAGTACTACAGAGGCTGTCAGCACCAGATTCAGTGATCAAAAATTTTGTGAGCGTAGTTTCCAAGTTTGGGGTGTGACATAACTGGTCCAAAATTTGATTTTTGTTCCATTGCTGGAAACTTGACCGAACCCACCTTGGGTTGGCCGAACCCCAGGTTGGGCTAGCCGAGCTTACCGTAAAAAGATCTTTTGAGATCTGTCTTTTTGACCGAATCTTGTAGGGTTGGTCCAAATAGTTAGGCTGGCCAAACCAGACGTCGGGCTAGCCTAACTTCAGTGTATTTAACATGAAATATGATTCTCATGCACGAGTGAAATACACCTAACCTATGTTCAAACTAGGTTTATACCACCTGTAGGTTGACTCATATGAAGTGTTCTGAACTTCGAACCATGAATGATCTTTCTTTGAGATGTTGAGTCTTCTTTCCAAATGGTTGATCGAGTTGATAACTTGCCTTCAGTCGAGCTTACGATCATAACCAGTCTTCAAAATTTGACAAAATAAAATGTGCTTTAAGTGTAAGCACTTACAATTACATTATTCGATATCGACATTGTACCTTACATATTACATGCATTCCACCATGCCTAATTTCATCATGGTATATTTACCTTGCTTGCATGTAGGACACACCGCACACACGTGTGTACTCACCAGGCCTTAAAAGCTCATGTCTTTTATAATTTTTTCAAGAGAGTGCCAGAAACAAGATTAGTAGATGATGCCTATCATACGAAATTTTAGAGAGACTTTCTTCCATCATGTTTTGGGGATTTTGTACTTTTGTGAACAGTTGTAATGTAAATATATTGTTCAATGAGAACTGAATTATTTTGCTTGTGTTGGAATGCCAATCTTTGTTCTTGATATCTATTATTGGGAAAAAAAATTACCCCAAAATTTATAGCTTGCACGCCAAATTCGGGACTCGGTGTGTGGTCGTCAGGTGCCGGGTTTGGGGCGCGATAGGTTACATTATGAAATGCGATTGGGTAAGGTGGGTATCTATGAATACTGCCATGTGTACATCCTGACCCTTCCATCCTAGTGCGAGGAAAGAAAGGAATGGAAATTTTCTTGGTCATCACTCTTTTGGTGTAGTGAGATATATATGATTAGTTTGGTTTGGTTTCACTTCCTTAGTTATGCAATACCTTTCGAAGGCGGTTAAAATGCCGAGTTTGAATTTTTAGAGTCGTCACTAGGCAAAATATGGTTTCAGAATGTATGGTTAGCTAGGACCCATAGAATCTCCAAGAGGACGAGGAATCATAAGATTCCTCAACTTCAAGTGACTCTATCACTAGTCTGCACTGTAGATTTTAGGTAAGGGCCTCAGTTATGGAAAAGGAAGGGGTTAGGCACCCTTTTCTGCCCATACGATGCACGGTGTCTACTTTACAGGGCTCTATAATTTTTGGGGGGATTTGAGGAAACTTCTCATGTCACTAAATTAGGCCATACTACAAGGGGCTATCGTGCCTTGGGTAGGTAGGAAAAAATAAAAACTAGTAGTAGAACAAAAAATTAAGCCATACTACACCGAGTATTGAAACCCTAGGTAGGTGAAGTATTAAAAGAGAATAAGTAATAGAAAATATTTGTGTGTGTGGACGTGGTTGATGCATAGGGTATATGCAGAATGGAATACGACTCAATTTGAGATGTAAGAAGGGAAAAGGAGAAATCATGCACCATTTTCTTTGACATTGAACTTTGATTTGTAGAGTGATCTGATAAGGAGGAGTTTTCAGAGGTGACAAAGGGTCACATGGACATCAAGTATGTGTACAGTCGATATTGGCTTCGAAGAATTGATAAAACTTCTGCGCCGTGTCAATCCCTCAGCACCCTCGCCCTCTCTGGACTCTCTCTCACTCCTCCCCTTTTTTGTTCACAAGGGCCAACTAAATAGATGTTGAAGGCTTGGCAAGTTGCAATTCTAACGAATAGGAGTAAAAATCATAGCCTTATAGGGCCTGTGATTAGTCTAGCAGATCAGACACCTAGAACCAGTGGACAATGGCCGACTTTGCATAAAACTGGTCATCCCTGGATTATTTCTGCATATAACATATATTTAGCAAGTGAATGGTCCTTTGTAGCCCAGTTATAGCTTTTTTGGTTTTTTTAAATAGGGTTGGCGCTCTGTGGGTGGAATTGAGACAATGCTCCTCCTTCGATTTTTCATGTGTACGCCCTACACAACGACTGGTTTATCCTAGTGGCCATCTTTAGGGCTTGCCCTTATGTCGTACTATGAACTCTTGCACGCACCCATGGGGCGCCCACTCGATTTGGAATCTTGCTGCGCACTAGTTCCCAATGACAGGAAATGGATTCGTACAGAATTGCTAGGTTTCCTTGTTTGTGTTTCTCAAGGTTGACAAAATGGTAAGTTTGAATATTTTAAGCATTTTGGAGTCACCGCTAGCCAAAATAAGGCTTCAGAATCCACGGTTGGCTGAAGTCCGTAAAATCACCTAGGGAGCGAGAAGTCCAAAGAGTTCTTGACTCAAATGACTCCTAAGTTGATCTGCATCAGGGATTCTGGCTAAGGGGCTCAGTTATGAAAAATGAAGGGGTTAGACACCCTTTTCCGCCCATGCAATGCACGACCTCTACTTTACTAGGTTATACGATTTTTAAAGGGGATTCAGGGAACTTTCATAAATTACATAATTAAATAGTACTATATTGGTCTATATAGGGTTTAAATAAGCATGAAATTAAAGGAACTAAAGCAAGGTAAATGTGTGAGTAAGTAAAAATAAAAGAAAATGAAAACAAGATAGAAGTGCAAGTAAAACTAGAGGACTAAAAGTAAGATAAAAGTGTGAGTAGGTGTGGGAGCTTTTCAGTGTGTAGTGAATATGCAGAGTGAAATAGGGCTTAATCCGAGATGTGAGAGAGAATGGGGGAAATCAGACACTCTTTTATTCACAAAAGAGTTGGTCAGACATCCCAAGTTCCGACCCTACTCGTTGACTTCGACTTTGTTTTGGCTTTTAACTTCTCAATTGAAAGAGATAAAGATAGAATAGAAGTAGGGAACAGCCCTTTACAGGGATAAAAGAATTTCCATTGAAGCGATTAAAAGAGGAAAGAAAGAAATGTTGCAGTAAAAACTCGTGCAAAGTTTTCTTCTTACCATTTTCTGCTACTACTGATTTAGAGTAACGTTACTTTTTATTTTTACTCAGCTCTACCTCTATCATTTTACTCAGCTCTACCTCCATCTCTCTCTTCCTTTTCTTTTCACTGCAAGGGATCCATTTTTATAGCTGTTGAAGATAAGTCGAGTTGTGGATCTTATCTTTACTTTGATAAAGAAGGATCAACGAGGGATTGACAAACCCTTGGTAGAGTATCTCAACAATCACCAAATGTCGCAATTAGAGTAGACCATCACTGCAACATCCAGAACCGACCAACGCATGGCTATCTATGCATGGAACTGACCATAGGGTGGCTGGTTATGCATAGAATCGGCCATGGGGTGGCCGGTTCCCACATATATACTTGGTTTTGCAAAGGTTTTGTGAAACCTGGTGTTGTGGAAAGCGGTATTTGGAATTGTTTTTTATTTTGCTCCATTGGTAGTAGATGGGTCATGCACAACGTCGAATTTTCCTTCTCGTGTGTTTTGGTGGTGGTCAATCTACTCTAATGAGTATGCCTGAGGTGTGTCTTTAGCTGTATAAGCACTTTTACTTGGGCCTTTATAGAAGTCGACAATGAGGGTTTCACTCTAGTTATAGTGGGATGTCTACACATACAGGTTCTTCAATTGGGGTTCGATTAATGTCGATGGGGAAGATTTGATCTCACTTAGGGTGTGGTGTCTATTGTTGGAGTGTGGGATGTGGTGACGCTTGAAGATGTAATGGGGTTGATGGATTGTGTGATGGAGTTGTTGAAGAGAATATAATGAAATTGATGAACAATGTGATTGGGTTATACTTGAGAATGTGTTGGGATTGGTTGACAATACAATTGGGTTATAAATGGAAATGTGATGACGTTTCATGAAAGTGTTATATGGGGTTACACCTGAGCATGTGATGGGATTGACATACTATTTCAACCACATCACATTTCTTAATGAATACCTCTTCACATACTCAAGTATAACTCAATCACATACTGTTTCAACCACATTAGATTCCCTAATGAATTAACCTATCGCACAATCAACTAACCTCATCACACACTTAAGAATATAATGAGTTTTAAGTATGTGTGATAGTTACACTTAAAGATGTAAAGGGGTTAATAAACCATTTGATGAGGTTGCATTTGAGATTGTGATGGGGTAATCAACTGCATAATGAGGTTGAATTTGAGGATGTTGATTTGGTGATTGTGTGATGTGGTTATATTACTAGAGATGTAATGGAGTTAGACAAGGGGATGCGTAGGGGTTGGATAACCATGTGATGTGGTTGCATAAAAAATGTGATAGGGTTGGTGAAAGATGTGATGGGGTTACACACTCTACACCTCATCACACAATCCACAAATCCAATCACATTCCCATTGTGACACTTATATGAAAACCACTCTAACCATTAGATTAAACATAATAATTTAGGCATGTGGCCCAAAAATTATATTCATATGTTATTTAATTGGGCCAAAATAGTGGAAACAATTTGAAGGGTGAGCATTGCCCTTTACAAAGTTTCCAATAATATGGTTCACTCAAATTATAGACATTGATTTTTGGGTCCATGTCCTGGCATGGGATAATTCACTTGATAGTTGGAGTTGATTTTACATGAGCCACCGACCAATTTTTCCAGCGAGCATGGATTAGAAACTACCCCAGGAGGACCTAAATAGAGAAACGATCTTATCCAGGGTTCTATAGGGCCCACCTTGATGTATGTGTTTTATCCACGTTGTCCATCCATTTTGAAAGATCATTCTAAGGCATGAACCTAAAAAGGAGGCAGATCCAAAGCTCAAGTAGACCACACTATGAAAATCAGTAGGGATTGAATGATTACCATTGAAAACCTCTTGAGGGCCACTGTGAAATTCCTCCCCCCCGCATGTGCAGTAGTGCCCTCACTTCCTTAACTTTGGTATTGATTTGTTAGTGTAGCCAAAGTATGTTATTAACTCGGATGTAAAAATGCAATTGTTTAAAATCACCACTTGCCAAATGAAGCTTAAAATCTACAGCCGGCTAGAAATCATGGAATCGCTTAAAGGTTGGGGAATCTCATGATTCTTTAACTTAAGTGATTGTGACTCTCCCGGTTGGTCTATGACCAAAAAATTTGAGTAAGGGCCTCGGTGACAAAAAATGATGGGATTAGGTACCATTTTTCGCTCGCACAATATACTGTATCTATTTCACAAGATTTTATAATTTTTTGGGGATTCAACAGAATTTTAGCATTTTTATATTGAGACGTACTTTGCATAACACATAAGAGCCGGGCAGCCGAAAAAATAATAATTTAGCCGTACATCGTAGAGCCAAGTAGCTCCCAAGTAGGCAAATAAAGTAAAAATGTAGTGCATAAAATAAAATGCAAACTAGCTTTACTTCGTGAAGCTAAATAGATTTAGTATCAGGTAGGAAAATAAAATAAAAATACAGTAAATAAGATGAAATACAAACTTTGCTTCGCAAGATTTAAGATCCTGAATAGGCAAATAAAGTAAAAGAAAATAAAAGAGAGAAAATAGTGCATAATGAGATAAAATGAAATGTGAATATAGTTGATGCACTTCGAATGTGTAGAGTAGAATGTGACTTAAATGGAGGTAGACAAAATCTTAGCTTCAGTGACTTCTTTAATGACCTTTTTTATCTCCTATGTTGGGTAGCATGTCAGCATGTTGAAAATCTCTAAGGTACCTCGAGCAGCACCTTCGAGTGAACTCCAACCCTTAGACTCTCTTTGTATTTTCCTATCTCTTTCTGCTCTCTGTTTCTTTGTCTTTCGATCTTTGTCTCACTTTCCTTCTGTTGGTTTTCCTTCCTCATCGGCAATGAGCTTCTTATATAGGCATTGACAGCCACAATTTGCTGCTAATAGCCACGGTTCATCAAATTGTGTTGTGGACGCCCGTTGTTTAAATTATAAAGTTATATATCTACACACACACATATATAAAGTCACCATTACCTTTAATTTTTATATATATATATATATATATATATATATATATATATATATATATATATGAAATGTTATGATTAGTTTTTTGTCTTTTTCTATAAACTGTTTAAATGCTTGTATATTGTTCATTGTCATTTCATTTTTGGTAATTTTAGTATTGTTGGAAAGATATTCCGATAAGCTTCCTAACAAGACTATAATCACTTCAATTAGACTCCGTTTAACCTGTTGAAAGTATGACATTTCAGTATATGAAATCAATTGTCTGTAATTTGACCGATTGTCCGATTTCAATGATCTTAGGCTCATTGGAAATGTCGCCTAATAAGATTTTCAATGGAAATGAAATCACTTCAATCGAATCCCATTTGATTAGTCTAAAGTGCAGCCAGAGTTTTTATGGCTTTGTCCACTTGGCAATGCGTGATTTTGGTAAACAGATCATATCTTCCTCATCATAACCTAGAATGGAGGAAACTTAAGTTCATTAGGAAGATCATTTGACCACCTTTCCAATGAACCATAAATCATCTTGATTGGTCAAAATTTGTTTTCGATAACACTATAGACACTTTGTGTACAAGAACGATCATACTTTCCTCAATCTTGAAGACATGATCTTTCATGCCTCAACACAACATTATCCAGAAAGACTAAGTAGTATAAAGAGTAATCCTTGCATAGAGAGAGTTCATTTTATCATTTTTTTTTTGCACATCAGTTACTACATACAAATAGTTCACTGGGTTCTGGAGTTCGGATGCACAGTCGTGATCGAATCATTACTGAATTTAGGGCTAGCCGATCATGTTCATTGGTTGTCTCTAGGATGTGCCAAGTATATTCTCAGTTTGACTCATTTGAATTTTCAATGATTTCTAAGTCAGGAAGAGAATTTATTGAAGCCAAGTTGAAACTAAAAAAGTGGCTTATCTTCATTTTAAGTGAGGTGTCCACGACAACAAAAGTTTTAGATAAAGCTGATATTTATGTTTTCCCTTCATCCATGTTTGCATGACCTTATAGTCAAGTTAAATTACAAATAAACATCACCGATGGACCCTAGAATTGTTTCAAGGGTAGGCGTCGTTCTCACCACTACTTCCTATGGTATGGTACACTTAAGCCTTCGATCTACCTCTATTTTGTGCCCTAAAATGATCTGTCAAAATGATGAACGACGTGAATAAAACACACACATCATGGTGGGACCCACAGAGCCCCTGTTAAGTTCGTCCATCTGTAGCTAGGTCCTGGTGGGGTAGTGCCCAATCCGCACCGTTTGCTTGCAAAAGGCATGAGGGAAGACAACGTTTCCTTTATAATAATAATAATAATAATAATAATAATAATAATAATAAAAGAAGAAGAAGAGAGAGGTGTAGAATGTAAATTCCACATTAGCAGAGTATATTCTCGTAATATTTATTTACTTTTCTCCAAACAGCTGTGCTAACGTCAGCGTAATTGATGTGGCCCAATAAAATTCCAAGGGATTGTCCCTTAGAAACAGACAATGTTAAATCATCCACAAAGTATACATATATCTATTGATATCCGCAATTCGCACAAACGTACACAACTATACAGAGCTGTATGCAATCCATTCAATATCCCTTCAGGATTTACTACTCGGAATCAAGATTACACATGCGTATAAGGTGGGTCCTGTGACAAGGCTCGCGATCACAAAAGGCATTCTTGAAGAGTTAATGCATGGATTAGTAACATATACACGCATGAAACATTTGCATACTCACACATTTTAGAATAAAAACCAGATCAGTGTCATGTTCCCATCCAAACTCAAGGAGTTCCATGTGAAGATAACATCTTGCTTTTCATTATGATTAGATCATCATTAAGAGCTTGTTTGTTTCAAAAATTACTTTAGTAATATAAACAAAATGTGTTATCATTACGATTTTGCCCCGAACAGTTGAATAGTTAGTCAAATGAAAATATATTTAGGAGATGGGTTAAGTAATTTATAAATGTTGCACTTTTTCATAATATTAATATGAAAATCTTCAATCTAAACAGTAATATTAGTTGATTTTAGGGATGATTTGATATTAAAGTAATGTAAAATTGTTTATCATTATAATTTTATCATGGATAAATTAAATAATGTAAATATTGAGGGTTAAATATTGCATATTAGACCCCAGTTATTGCTTGGTTCTGCATACATGATAATGCTTAATGTTCTATTTTAATCGTGTTTGTGTTGCAAGGTGAATTTAAGAGTTTGGACTGAAAAAATATGCTAAAGGCATGAATTTAATGCTCAACCAAGGCAAGGAACGGATCTTAGGGGACTGAGATTAAAGAATTCACACATCAACGATCTAAGAAAATCAAGTGATTGAAGTTAAAGAGGCTTGAAACGTCCTGAATGTAAGATCATAGGGTTCCCACCATCCATTTGGCTCGAAACTTTATATCCTGCATGAGGACCCTAAATTAACCATACACGTTGAAATTCAGCCCTTGGATCCTTGTGGAAGTTGCCTAATGGACAATCAGCCCATAAATCATCGATTTGGAGCCCACCTGATCTCTGGATATACCTCAATTTTAGTTTAAGATCCTTAAATTATATGGGAAGTCAAATGAACGAAGCAGATGTTTTAAAAACATCACGATGGACACCACATTCATGGGTGCATGTGCACAAAGGCGCACCGCCACGGTGCACCGGACCGAATTTTCTGGTCAAAGTCGGTTTGACCCGACTTTCCTAATCTAAGAGAGAGTCTCTCTCTCCTCCCTTTCGTCTGTGTGAACGAACGTCCGGTGGGATGTTGCTAGCCCACCATCACAATCTAGACGAGCAATCCGAACTGTCCATTATGTACAAGAGAGGATTTCGACCAAACCCTTGACCTTCCTGTGCAACCATGCTCAAGAACAAGCGCAGTGAAGAAGGAGAAGCCAGCATATGTTGATCAACACTTTGGCCCACCGAGAACTCATATCCAACTCAATTTTTAAACAATGGCCTGAATCAACCATACGAGGCCAATAAGCGGCCCTGATCCACTAAACATTCACTACAAGTGGGCCCCATAGAGATCAGTGTAACTTCTGTGTGCAGGGCCTGCGTCTGCAAGTTCCGGACGATCCGGGAAGTAGTGGCCCACCATCGTTGATCAGATGGCCGTCCGGACCATCCGAATGAAGCCCAGGCAAGAACGAACCCCTCCATGGAGAAAAATCTGAGAAGATCTGACCATGGGAAGTCCTTGGCAACGGTGCCAAAAACTTGTTCACTACCTCAAGTATAGGGTTGCAATGTAGTAATAATCTCGGTAAGACTGAGGTTAAATCCACAGGGATTAAACCTTGTACGCAATCGATACCTTTATTCATAAACTCCCCATTACACATTGTCTCGACTAATTGGTGCATGGAGATGTCAGTCCTATAATGCCCCGACTTTTCAGGAGTCGAGTATACGACTCATTTCTCAAAAACTCGAGTGTTAACCTTAAAGGATAGTCAAATTCAATATATAATAATTTTTTTTTATCAGAGTTAACAGATAAGCGTAGGATGGACAAGTCAGCATAAAGAAAAATTTGAAATTTCATTTAAAATATACAAGAGATTGCCCATAATGACTTATACAAACTAATGTCTCAAAATTTAAACAAATATAAGATTGACATGATTCAATACATAAAGAATAACAGAAAGCATATAAATATAAGCTATACAATCACGCAACTCCTTTAGGAAAATACAGTCATGCATCCTTGGCGATCGTACCCTGCTCATTAAGTTTGAACATGCATATCACTTAAGTCACATGTACTACCTATATGGTTGTATATTTGATGGATGAGTGGTCAACTCAATGTGAATTTTTCTCAAGATTACACATCGCCGCATTAGGTAAGAAATAGTATAAACATTCAGACAAACAAAATAGAATAAATGCAGTCTTATTAGATGCATGGATGCATGAATGCAATCATCAACCCGGGTAAAACATCCAGACGGTCTGTGTCCCACGTAAAACATCCGGACGGGCATTGGGGTCGTCACTCATGAATATGACTAGTCATCAACGCAACACTCAGCATAATCGCATGAGCATGTAGATCCAAGTCATCATCATAAATGGAATGACTGGTCATTAGCGTAACACTCAGCGTAATTGCATGGGCATAATGATCCAAGTCATCGTAAATATGTCATGTATGCATGATTAGCCAAGTTATTATTAATTCATTTACAACCAACCAATTTAGATAAGCTTAACGGTCACTACGGGGAGCACATGGCCCAGTGTAGGCTAACAACTCGGGCATAGTGTCTCATTACCACCATCCCCGGCCATGAGGTTACCATCTTAGGATGTTTAATGAAAACCCATCGACTAGTGGCCAATCATATTACAGTATATGGGGCTTACCATCGCATGGTTGCATGGTATAAAACATCGAACCCATATAGGGAAAATATCAAAACAAAACCACATAGGGCGAGTATCAAAATATACCACATAGGGCGAATATCAAAACCATATGATAAAGACCATCCTAAAAAAACCATTGGACACAACAACCCTGAATGGTAGGCCCACATCAATGATCCTTCTAGACCACCACTCAATAACCACTAGATCGAAGGTCCATTGCAATCACCGTCAATCGAGTTACATCCCAATTATGGGTGTACATTTATAAGTGGGAGTTTCCCACGATGTACCTGTTTAAGTTCCATGAGTAATCCATAAATAACTCATGAACAAATATACAGGATGAACATTAAGCAGGCAATATAGCAATTCAATTTCTACCAACTAGCACATATGATTATAAGAAAGAGATATCAATTATAAATTTAAATAAAAACTATAACTTAAGCTAATGGAAAGATGAAAAGCTCAAGGGGAAGAATCATCACCTGATGTATAGGATCACCTATTAGTGTTGTTAGGAGGTATGTGAGCCCTTAGAGTCGGGTCCCATCACGAATTATGAAATTGTATGGTTAGATCAAGTTCTACATACTATTTATGGTTGAGATTATAACCCGGGGTTTTAGATTACTTACTTTTAGGATTTTGATGTGAAATTAGGATTTTTATCCTAGGGTTTAATCTTAAACTTAGATTCTGGGATTTGAATCCTAAATTATCATTAATAATATTATTATTATCATTATTATTGTTATACAATCATAATAGAAGTATTAACCCATCAATATTAATAATGATGGTTCACAAGTTTATATTTAAAATATATACGTAACCATAGTATCTAATGTTCTTATAATGACTAATAATCTATTAAATAGTAGAGGTGATAAAAATGGAATATTTACTAACAGTAAAATGATAATGACTCGTAATAATAATCGTATTACAAGAATTACACTAATTCCATAGGGAAAATGATACCATTTCCTAATGATAATAATCATAATTATACATAATGAATCTAGTCATGATAATAAATATTATGACCTATCACGAATTTTGAAGTTCTACAATTAGATCCAAAACTCATGCACTATCTAGGTTTAGGGTTTTATCCTAGAGCTTAGGTTTAGGCTAGATTCTGTGTAATTAATTTTAGTGCTAATTTAATAATTATAGAATATTTATTAACATTAGTGTTATAGTTAATATTAGTTAATAATCATTATGATGACACCAATTAGTACAATCCACTATCAATAACAAATATTTAAGAATGAAAATAAATACTATTATTTAATAATTGAAACTTGTGTATAATATTTAATACAATTGTTACCAGTCTTACTTGTGTATAAATACTATTAGTTAATAATCATTATGATGACACCAATTAGTACAATCCTAGCATAAATGTTCTACTCATGTCTAATCATATTTAATATTAACAACCCCAATAAGTAAGACTGGTAACAATTGTATTAATGCAATGAGACATGTCTAGCCTAGAAAGAAAGCACCGACTCATCAAGTCGACTCAGTCAATTTGGATTTAGTTGGAAAGGTTACCTGACGATGATGCATAGTGCTAGGATTGGGACTAGGAGTCCCAACATCATTGGTTTGCCAACCGAGTATGGTCCCCAAATAGCATGGGATTTTGGGTCAGTCCGACTCAGTGAGCTGACTCGGTTTGAAACCGAGTCGACTCGATCTCCTCCTCTCTCTCTCCGCTCTTACCTCTCTTCTTCTTCCACTATTCTTTTTGCTTGCTTTCTCCCTGACTCATCCAGCAAGGTTGCTGGTCTAAAAACAACCCACCGCTTGACTAACAACTCAGCCGAGTTAATCCGCTAACAAGGTGAGACTCGGCTCTCCTTCCCTAGTTCTCCTTTCCCTTCTTCCTATCTTCTCTCCTTTGCTCTCTCTCTCTCTCTCTCTCTCTCTCTCTCTCTCTCTCTTTAAATGTTGGAACACCCAACAATTGCTTGGGCCGGACCTGAGCCTGAGTTGAGCTCAAGTCGGCTGGGTCGGGTTATAGTAGCCACAGACCCACCTGCATTCTCTCTCTCTCTCTCTCTCTCTCTCTCTCTCTCTCTCTCTCTGATTCTTCCTCCTTTCGTTTTCTTTCTCTGTTTTTCTTCTCTCTCTGTTTCTCCTCTTACTTCTTTTCTTTCTTCTTCTTCATTTCCAGTTGGAGACACCCAGGTTAGATCGGACTTGGTCGGGTCAGCGTGGTGCAACACCTACTAACAATGGCCTATTGCACGCTGTCTTGATTGGAGCTCCACCCCAACAGTCCCTGATCAACTTTGGGACGATTAGTGGTGATCGGATGAGCTTCAGGAGTTCCACCTAACGGAAATCTAGTGGCCACACAACTCAACAACAGTTGTTTCTTGATGAGGAAGGAGACCCGCTGTTAATGGCAGATGTCAAACGAGAGTTTCTTCCTCTAATCAGAGAGCGTGAGATGGTTCGTATGGGTGTCATGGAGCTTGTAGAGGAGAGATTTCGAAGCTCCATGGGCATTTGGGTGGTGGGTTCAAAGTTACGAGGAAACGACCATTTTTTCTTTCTTTCTTGAGCTTGGCTGCAAGGAACAAAGTAGAGAACTGTTCATTGTATATATATCCTCTTTTCTTGAAGCCTTAAGCTTCACATCACCGTTGGATGGATGGTGGATGGTCAAGATTACATCCTGCAGTCAGATTTTTACAAAATCGTGGGAAGGAGCCAAAACCGTCCCTAGTTTCAGTTGGAACGCCCTAAGCAATCGGACGGCCGAGATCTCTCATAAATGGAAGGCTGGGATTGGAGGATCCCTTCTCTCACGCGGATCGCCAAGTTGGCTATGCAATAGTTTCTATTTTTGGAAAGTTTGGTTTTGTAGGGCCTGTTTCCACTGGAGCTCGTGGTCACGTGCGTTCATCCCAAAACTTGAGATGAGCTAGGTTTTGTTAAGACCCAAGCCCTAAACACGTTGGACGGTTTAGATTTCCAAATGGCCAACGTATGTGGGCCATAGGTCAAGGACAGTTGTCCGTTCGCTCATTTCTGTAAACCAAAGAGAAAGAGAGAAAATCTCTTTCTTTAAAGAGATTTCGGGTCAGCACGGTTTGACTAGGCTCCCAGGACCAGTGCACTCCTGGTGCACATGCACCGTGCACTTATAGGATCAGTGGTGGAGTCCACTGTGATGATTTTGAGAAATCCAATCCGTCCAGTCATCCTGGAAGGCCTTGCCATCTCCTTTTAGCAAAGGTGGGGCAGATCCAAGGTCCAGGTTGGGCCCACAACTTGATTTGGGTCCCGTTTATGGATTTCCCATTGGTCTGTTGGTTGGATCAGTCTGAAATTTAACGTTGACGGTTAAAAGAGTTCAAGAGTCCATCTAAGGCTTTCATCATCTAATACTAATATTATTATGGATTTACTTGTGATTAAAATAATTAAAAACTCATACATATATATAAATATAATTTCTAATATTAACATGCTATTAATCACATATGTATTAATATATAATTCATAATTGACAATATCATATTATACATATGAATGAATTGAAGATTGTGCGATATCATGTTTAATTAAAATTATATTTGTATTTAATAATGTTGTTAAATAATATATAATTCTATTAAAGTATCCAATGATTTTTGTATACATACTTATGAAAGATATTTAATGCTACATTGATATTTATAATTTGGTTTGATGTTGTGAAATCATTATTCATTATGTTCATTTAATATAATATTATTTTCATAATATCTTATATATATATATATACATATATATATATATATATATATATATATATATATATATATATATATATATATATATATATATATTAAATACATACATATTATTTTAGTATGAAATTTTAAATCTTTACAAGGTATATACATTTCATAGTGTATATATTTGGGTTGCATTATTTATATATATACCTTTTTTTTTGTATTTATATTAAATTAATCTACATGGTAACACTTGAGTACTAGAAAGTACGGGGTGTTACAAGTCCTTCATAGAAAAAGTTTGTGATGCACCACATTTCAAAATTGTGTTGTGGGCATGAACTGACAAGATCCTTAAACCGCTCCCAACATTGGAAGAATGTTTTATCTTTCCTTTGGGCAAAGTTCATGATTGGCTTTCTAACGGGGTTCGTCTTATGGTATGAGAAAATTTTCTTTATGAACTCCCTTGTCATGTCATTCCATCTGCCAATAGATCGAGGACGTAGTGAATGTAACCACGTTTTAGCTTTCTCTTTCAAAGAAAAGGAAAAGAGTTTCAGCCTGACCATGTCATCAAATACGTTAGGAAAGTATAAAGTGGCTATCATCTCATCGAACTCTTTCAGGTATAAGTATGGATTTTCTGACTCAAGCCCATGAAATTTAGGAAGGAGTTAGATCATCCCTGGTTTGATATCCATGTGTCCCGTGTTCTTTAGAAAAACCAAGCATGAGGGCGTACTCACCCCCGTTGGTTATAAATAATCTCGTAAAGTATGAGGCGGGAGTGCTTGATGTACCTCATTCTCATCCTGGACTTCCTTAACCCTAGGTTGAGGTAGTCCTTCTAGTTGATTGACCAGTTGATTTGCAATCATAACCTCAATTAACTTTAGAGATCTCAAACGGTGTCTAGTCTCATGATTTTAATGATAACATGATTAGGGAGATGGTTGTCATGCTTGATACTGTGCCGGTACTTGAAGTTAATAGGTGGAGGTCATAATTTGAAGAATTATCCCAAATCGAAGAAGTGCCTCTGTCGTCTAACCTCAAGGCACCGAAGCTTGACGTAAAACCTTTGCTCTCTAATTTGAAATATGTTTATTTAGGTCAAGATGAGAATACTCTGTGGTGATTTCATCTCACCTTGAGCAAGAATAGGAGAGTATGCTCATATTTACTCTTATTGAGCATAAGGGAGCCCTTGGATGGACAATTATGGACCTCAAGGGAATTGACCCTTCGATTTGTACTCACTGCATTTATCTCGAGAATAATGCAAAAACATCTCGACAATCACAACGTAAACTAAATCCAAACATGAAGGAAGTGGTTAAGGCCGAGGTCTGTAAACTATTGGATATGGGTATCATATACCTTATATCTGATAATCAATGGGCGAGTCCAACTCAAGTAGTTCCTAAGAAGTCCAGAATCACCATCATAGCCAGTGCCAATAATAAACTCGTGCTAACTAGAGTTAATACTGGTTGGAGAATGTGCATTGACTACATGAAGTTGAAAACCATCACGAGGAAGGACCACTTTCCTTTGCCCTTCATCGATCAAATTTTGGAAAGGCTAGCTGGTCACTCCTATTACTATTTCCTTGACGGGTATTCAGGTTACAAACAGATAGAGATAGCCCCTGAAGATCAGGAAAAGACTACATTTATATGTCCTTACGACACCTTTACTTACCGAAGGATGTCATTCGGTCTATGTAATGCCCTCGCCACTTTTTAACTATGCATGATAAGTATTTTTTCTGATATGGTGGGACAATATGTAAAAGTCTTCATAGACGATTTCTTTGTCTTCGGTCCATCTTTCAGCGAGTGCTTAGAGGTCATAAATGTGTGCTGAAAAGATGTGAAAAAAAGAATTTGGTACTCAATTAGGAGAAGTGTCAATTCATGGGTTGTAAGGGAATTATCCTTGGACATATCATCTCGTCCAAAGGAATCGAGATAGATAAGGCGAAAATTAATCTTATCTCTAACCTACCTCCACCTAAGAACATACGAGATGTGTGATCCTTTTAAGGACACGTCAGGTTTTATAAAAGATTCACAAGGGGCTTTAGTCTTCTCTGTCGTCCTTTATGTAATCTACTTCAAAAGGATGCACCATGCAGTGGACTGAGCAATGCCAGGAAGCTTTCACGAAGCTTAAGGGCATGTTGACGACTGTCACGCCCCAAACACGAAAATCGGGCTTACAAAATTCTCGATCGCCGAATCTGGAGCCGACAGCCTCCGTAGTACCCCATTCTCGGCTCCCAGCACCCATTCGTCAGGTTCCGATCCTAGGATACTACGAGGAAGATTTTCAACATTAGTTTGATTTGTAATAAGCATAACCAAAGGCATAACCCACAAATAATAACAAAAAAAAACTCCATTACATTTCCACTATGATAAAAAACTTTATAAGTACAATGAGCATAAAGGGAAATACAATGATGATAGATAAAATCTCAAAGCTAATCTGATATGCGCTCCTGCCTCAGCGCTGCTGCGAACTAACGTTACCTGCACGCAACGGTCGTGCATAAGCTTATAGAAAGCTTAGAGGGTGGTGAAAGTGTGTCCGCAAGGTGGTAATGCAATTATGCAGTATCAGAGTAATGCAAAACATGCTGATGATTCCATGAATACCATTAGTCGTACTAAGGCTATGCGATGCAAGGTATGAATGATGTCGGTCATACCAGGGCTATGCGATGCAAGATGCAAGTCAAGCATACAAATCCTCACCTAAGTCCACATATCAATACAGCTCAAATTTAGGATATCACTGGGGTCTAGTACACTCTAAACCAAATTGCCGCCTCATCGTGTGCAATAAGGTAAGTGGAAGAGACCTCACTATCTGCCTGCCAATTATCAGGCTCAACTGGTCGATAGCGGACCCATTCCTCCAGCTGGTCAAACTCAGCCTAGCTTTGCCCCCTCCACTCGGGCGGGTAAGACCGCACCCCCTTCCAACCGACCACGACACAGTGAAAAGCGAGACCGTCTGGTAATCGACACTCGGCGCTCCAGTACCCACTCGGTCTAAACGTTGGAGCAACCTCTTGGTACCATAAGGGTTCAAAAACTTTCACCCAGGGATATATATAACACCCCATGTACAATAATATTTTCGGTATCCAATCATGCCAACCACGATACGCCTGTGGAGGCTACGACCCTGATGTCGCTAGGGCGTACAGTAGCATATCACACATTGCGAATGCATGAATCACACTATTTAGTCATGCAGAAATCTTACGCGTATCGTGCGCTCATGTGGGGCAACACCGCCTATGCCGAAGCCCCTAAACAATCTGCCCGAGGGCATATGCTATGATCAGTCACTCCTCATATCAAGCATACATATGATGTGTATGATCATGAATTATGAAACTATACTAAACATATTATATGGTGATAGATGCTGTTCATAATGAAGATGGGCCTAGACGGCCTACAAGTATGGGCCTAACAATGGACCCTAGGGAGAATTATAATGCGGACATTTAACCAACATCATTCGTACAATGTGGACGTCAAACCAACATTGCTCCCAAGGCACGGCCTGTCGTAAACATCATTACATAAACCATGTTGGGATCACACATTGCAATGGACCTTAGGTACATTCCATTGGGCCTTAAATACGTCAAATGGGCCATATCACATGGGCCTTGTATTCATCAAGTGGGCCACATCAATGGGCCACAAAATGGGCCTTATGTACATTGCAATGGGCCATAACCCATGGGCCTTAGAATGCACCAAAATGGGCCTCGTAACATGGGCCTTATATATATCAAAGTGGGCCTCAACCAAGGGCCACAAATACATCGAATGGGCCTCATAACATGGGCCTTATATATATCAAAGTGGGCCTTAACCATGGGCCACCAATACATTGAATGAGCCTCATAACATGGGCCTTACATCCACATCAAAGTGGGCCCCAATGGACTACCACAGATAAATCAAGATGAGCCTCATAACATGCCAAGGTGGGGTTCACTTGGACTATGGATCTGGCTCATTCTCTAGCTCATGCAATAAAATGAGCTTTTTAAAATGGATAGACAGATTGGATGCAGCACCTGCATCATGGTGGGTCCCATATAAATGGACAGCATGGAGAGAACACATGCATCAATGGGGTCCCACGTCTAGCCCTGGACGGTGGGGTGAAGACACATGCACCGTGGAGGGTTCCATCGTCCATGGTGGACGGTGTGAATAAAACACATACATCATTGTGGGTCCCACGTGGGGCCCACCATAATGCTTATTTGCCGTCTAACTTGTTGACATGGTCACACAGACCCAGATGAAGAGTTAAAACAAATTTCACATTGATTCAAAACCTCTGCAACCCAAAAAAAAAGGTTTAAAAGGCAGACGTTCATCCACACTGTTTCCTGTGATGTGGGCCACCTGAGCTTTGAATGTGGATGATATTTGTAGGGGGCCCACTGCTGGAAGCGGCCCACCATTTGAACGGGTTGGATGACAAATATACATCACGATGGGGCCCACAGCTAGAGTTGTGGGTCCCTGCTGGCCGCCCATCAAAACGCGACAGCGTCCTGCTACCGCGTCAGTGGCAGCAGGCACTACCTCTTATTTTTTTTTTGAAATTGCAGTATTCTCGCAGTTTTTCACGTGTGGGCCCCACATTAAGTGAATCTGATGCAATCATCGGTCGCCAGGGCTCAAGATAAGCCAAACGAGCCCAATATTCCATATATTTTGGGGCATAGAAACGATAGAGGGATATTTCAACGGTAAACCCACTGTTTACTATGCTATGGCCTGCTCGAATGTCGGATTGGCCCCATCTTTTGGCTCAACGCCTAAAATGAACTTGAGAAAGGAATGGATGGCGTGGATTGAATACATTCATCAAGGTGGGCCCTACACTAATGGTCCACCCCCAAGGCTTGAGCCAAGCTTATATTTGTGTTTAACTCACGTCCAGCGTCCCCAGACACTGGACGATTTGGGCATGACACATGCATTGAGGTGGGCCCTGCTTAGGTAGGCCACCAAATGGTAGATGGTGTAGATACAACACATACGAGGTGGGGTCCATCCAAGTGGGCCACAACCATATCATCGTAAAAAAAGGGAAAGAGAGAGAGAGAGAGAAATAGAGTGGGACGCGTGTGATGGAGGGACCCCGACACTATGGGCCCTCCCTTGCATTCAATCATACATCAAGTGGGTGCCATTACACATGGGTCCATCGAAATCAAAAATCAACAGTGGAGATCCTTTCCCCACTAATATGGACGGTCTAGATGACCTATTTAATGCAAGGAAATAAATATAATGATGGGGTCCATGGAGATTGGCCTCATCATGGAATGATCATGATGATCAAAGTGGGCCATCGGCCACATCTTAGGGTCCCAAGTGAGATCCAAACCATTGATCGGTATGCCTCACTTCGCCCATTATGAAAACATGAAAAACTAGCCTATAGAAGCACCCACCGTTCGATCTTCTTTCTCCCTTGGCTTCCTTTGCCCTTTAGCTTCGATTCTAACGGAATAGATGGAGTTTGGATGGTTGAGATGGGAGATGAGAGGGTAGAAAAGGTGGGCCACACTTGTTGCTTGGAAGAGTTGGAGAGGCTTGGGACGTGTGGATTTTCTCTTACTTGGGAGAGTGGTTTGAGAATGAAGGAGAGAGAGAGTTGTAAAGGGAGAGAGAGAATGATGGGTGATGGAGTGATGGATGTGGTGAGTGATGGGTGTAAGAGACTTTTTGACTTTTGGGTAGATTTTGTAAGAAAAAGCATGGATGTGTAAGAGACTTTTTGACTTTGGGGTTGCTTGGGAATGGGTGAAAGGTGATGTGTACTTGACCTTTGATGGGATTGATTGATGGATTGAGGTGACATGTTGTAAAGATTCTCTCGGGTTTTGCAACGCGGGGCGTTTTCGTCGCACCAAACGCTGACCCACATCTCCTGACCAGGGTATTGCCTCGGCCCGCGAGTCGCAGCATCGGAACCGTGGCGACGGCATAGTCGTTATGGTACAAGTCTTGGGTTGAGTCGACTCAAGTTGACGGCATGTGAATCAGGGTCGCGTGTAAATATCGGTTAAGAGTCGAAGGTTACCGAAATTCAATCGGAAAGACTGTGGAAGTCTACAAAATGGTACGGTCTAGGATATGGGGCTTACAGCTCTCCCCTCATAATAAAATTTCATCCTCAAAATTTACATAATCATTACAATTAGGCATAACTCATGAGGAAGAAGAGACATAACATCATCATATAAAATCAGAAATAACATACAAATATAATACAATCAATCATCAAAAAGGTGGGGATAATGCTCTCGAATCTTTGCCTCGCTCTCCCAAGAAGCCTCCTTAACAGAATGGTGACCCCACTGAACCTTCACCAATGGAATGACCTTGGTCCGGAGGACCTGCTCCTTCCAATCAAGGATACGGACTGACTGCTTGATGTAAGAAGCGTCCTCACGAACCTCCAGCGGCTGCCAATCAATAACGGGTACTATGTCTGACCCACACTTCCTCAACATAGAGACATGAAAAACATTGTGGACGTCAGACAACTGAGGTGGCAAGGCAAGCTGATAGACCACAACGCCAACACACCTAGTGATCTCGAAAGGTCCTATGAATCTCGGGGCAAGCTTTCCCTTCGCTCCAAATCGAACTAAACCCTTCATGGGCGAGACCTTGAGATACACATGGTCCCCTACATCAAACTCCAAGGGACAACGCTGACGATTAACAAAACTCTTCTGCCGGCTCTGAGCTGTGCGCGTCCTCTACTGATAATATCAATAGCCGCTGACGTCTCCTGCACAAGCTCGGGACCTAGGAGATGGTGTTCTCCAATCTCGGTTCAACAACTTGGTGATCTGCATGGTCTGCCATATAGTGCCTCAAAAGGAGCCATGCTGATGGTTGCCTGAAAGTTATTATTGTACGCGAACTTAGCCAATCGCAGATGCTCATCCCAGCTACCCCCGAAATCAATCGCGCAGGCCCGAAGCATATCCTCAAGGATCTGGTTGACCCTCTCGGTCTATTCAACGGTCTACGGATGGTACGCGATACTGAGCTGAAAATCAGTCCCCATAGCTCTTTGGAAGCTCCTCTAAAACTGAGAAGTGAACCTCGAATCTCGGTTAGAAATGATAGAACTGGAACGCCATGCAGTCTCACAACCTCCTCGATAAATAACCTCGCAAGCCGATCCATAGACCAAGTCGCATGCATCGCAAGGAAATGTGCCGATTTCGTCAGTCGATCCACAATAACCCAAATGGGGTCATGACCGCCCTGAGTCCTCGACAAGCCCATAATGAAATCTGTCGACACGTGCTCCCACTTTCACATTGGGACACTCAACGGCTGCAATAGACCAGGGGGTCTTTGATGATCGGCCTTGACACGCTGGCATGTGTTACACTTGGCCACAAAACTGACGATCTGGTGCTTCATCCCCACTCAAAAATATTGTCGCCTCATGTCACAGTACATCTTCATCGAGTTAGGGTGGATAGAAAATAGTGATCGATGTGCCTTGGTTATAAGATCTCTGCATAACTCAGGAATATCCGAGAAACATAATCATCCTCTGAAGCGAAGTCCACCATCTGTACCAATCTGTTAATTTTCCTGACTCCTAGATGTAGCCTCAGCCATATAACTCTGCAACGACTTATCAGCCTACTGAGCCTCGATCACCCTTGTGACAAGGGGGTTGAATCGACAGGCTCAATAACCGCACGATAGAAGACTGCAGGCCGAACTCAAAATCATACTCTACGATATCCTCAAGCATCCGCCACTCCTGAATCATCATATGCGCCACTAGGCCTCGTGGCTGACAGCTGAGGGTATCCGCCACCACGTTCATCTTACACAGGTGGTACTGAATATCGAAATCATAATCTTTCAGGAGTTCCATCCAGCGCCTCTACCTCATATTCAACTTAGACTGCAAGAAGAGGTACTTCAAGCTCTTTTGGTTGGAGAAGAGCTCAAACTTGACCCCATAGAGATAGTGTCTCCACACCTTCAGTGTAAAGACAACTACAGCCAGCTCTAAATCATGCGTGGGGTAGTTCAGCTCATGGATCTTGAGTTGGCGAGACGCAAAGGCCACTGGTTTCTCGTGCTGCATCAGGACAGCACCCAAACCAATATGCGAGGCATCAGTAAATACAATAAATCTGTCACTCGCAGAGGAAAGAGTGAGGATAGGAGCGGATGTCAAACGGTCCTTCAACTCCATAAATGCTCGCTCGCAGGCGTCACTCCAAATAAACTCTTCGCCCTTCCGAGTCAACCTAGTTAGCGGGGCTGCAATACGAGAGAAGTCCTCAATGAAACACCGGTAATAGCCTGCAAAACTAAGGAAACTACAAATCTCTGATGCAGTCGTGGGCTAGCCCCACTGACGCACTACCTCAACCTTTGAGGGGTCCACTATAACACCCTCCCTCGTCACCAGGTGACCGAGGAATTCACCTCCTCCTACCAGAACTAACACTTCTCCAGCTTCGCATACAGCTGGTGTGCATAGAGCGTCTACAAAGTAATCTCCAAATGTTGCTCATGCTCCTCACGGATCCTCAAATAGATTAGAATGTCATCGATAAAGACTACAACAGACTGATCAAGATATGGGCGAAAGACCTCGTTCATCAGCTGCATGAAGATCGCAGGTGCATTGGTCAGTCCGAAGGACATGACCTGGAACTCAAAATGACCGTAACGCGTCCTGAATGCTGTCTTCAGAATGTCCTCCTCTCGGACCCGAATTTGATGATAACCAGAACACAGGTCGATCTTCGAAAAGAACCGTGCACCCTGTAGCTGATCAAACAAATCATCAATCCTCGGGAGTGGGTACTTGTTCTTGATCGTGACTTTGTTGAGCTCACGGTAGTACACGCAGAGCCTCAACGAGCCATCCTTCTTCTTCACGAAGAGTACAGGTGCTCCCCATGATGAACTGCTCGGACGGATAAAGCCTAACTCGCGCAACTCGTCTAACTGCTTCTGCAGTTCCCACAACTCCAATGGTGTCATACGATACGGGGCCTTTGAAATAGGCACAATCCCGGGCATGAGATCAATCTGAAACTCGGTGAGTCGATGAGGAGGTAATCCTGGAATCTCGTGGAACACATCGGAAAAATCGTAAACCACGGGCAACTAGTCGATGCTTACTGCTATGTGCTCCTCTATGGTGCACGACATCAAGCACGACAATGGCTCTCCTCTGGGCTCGACAATGAACTGGAACTGTGGTAAGCCGGGTATACAGAACGTGACTGTCCTCACGGTGCAGTCGAATATGGCATAGTACTCGGCGAGCCAATCCATGCCCAGGATGACATCAAACTCGAACATCGACAATGCAAACAGATCGGTAGGCAAAAAGGTATCCCCAACTAGAACGGGGCAAGACGAGCAAAATCGGTCTAACACTGCAGTCTTCCCCAAGGGAGTCGTTACTGACAGACCCTCATGAGCAGACTCCAACGGTAACCCAGTCGATCGGCAGAAACTCTCGGCCATAAAAGAATGTGATGCACCAGAATCAAACAACACAAGTGCAATACATGCCGAGACTAAAAGTATACCTTCGACGACTCCTTCGGATGACTGCAGATCCTGCTAAGCCGCGTAGAACCTAGCCTGAGCCAACTGGGGAGGTGTCTGTCTCCTCTGAGCATACTGTTGTTGCTGCTGGGGTCGCTGAGGTGGTCGAAACTGCTGCCTCTGCTGCTGCGGCCTAGGAGGCTGGTGCTAATGTTGCTGCTGAGATGGCCTCTGTGGTGGGGGCTGCTGTCGCTGCTGCTGCGGTGGTGGAAGCTACTGTGAACCTCTCTGCTGCTGGGGACAGGAATACTCTCATACACTGTGCCCTATCGCATCGCACCCAAAACAGTTACCGGTGAACTGCCTCGGAGGTGGTGTTGGAGGTGCTGCTGGTGCTCAGAAGGCTGGGTGACCTGTGCGCCTCTGCTGCTGTGGTCGACGCTGCTTGGAGTCACCGGAAGGAACGCGCCTCTTCCGATATCTCCTTTGACTGCGATCAGACTGAGAACTGGCCCACTCAGCCTAAAAAATCTGGGCCTTTCGTACCACTCCCTCGAAAGTCGAGAGCTCATGCCCAATAACACAGCCTCTAAGACCGTAACGCAAGCCGTCCTCGAATCGGTGGGCTCTCCACTCCTTATTATATATAAGGTATGGTGCAAACCTAGACAGTACTACAAAACGAGCTGCATACTGAGCCACTATCATATCACCCTATACCAAGGCCTCGAACTCCAAAGCTCACTGTCGTCGGATGTGATCAGGAAAGTACTGTCGGTCAAATCGATTCATAAAATCCTCCCAGGTCCACATAAAATCGGCGCCTGCTGCTTGAGAGACTAATGTCCACCAGTGCTCAGCCTCACCATGGAGAATAAATACTGTTAATCGGACTCGTCGCTCAGTCGTACATCCCATCGTCTCGAATATCTTCTCCACATCGGAGCGCCATCTCTTAGCTACTGTCAGGTCTGGCTCGCCCTGGAAACATGGGGATCGAGCCGTCGAAACTTTCAAAGGAGGGCGCTCACGCGCTCCTGCTATGCCTGAGCCAGCGAAACTACTGGGTGCTTGCCCTACCCCTGAAGCGCAGCCTTCACAGCCTGTAACGTCTGCTGCAACTGGGAGGCACTCACAGATACGGTTGGGTCCACACCGGTCTCTAGTGGAGGAGCTGCATCCATAGGCTAGGCATTAGGAACCTCTGGTAGTGGAGCAGGCATCGTAGGTGGTAGGGTGGGAGCTGCAGGTGGTGGAGCGAGAGTCTTAGGTGGTGGTGCGGGAGTCGATCAGGTCACTCTCCTAGGCATCTTATCCTACAGAAAAGAGCAAAGACGCCTATCAACTTTGAAAACTCCCGAAGGCACACAAGTTAAAGGCTTATAACGGAAGATCGCTAAGCTATTTGAACTTCGCGACTTAGACATTCTAAACTCATAATAGACATGTAATGTTGTTCTCGGTCATTCCTAAGTTATGTTCTGATACCAACTTCTGTCACGCCCCAAACTCAGAAATCGAGCTCACAAAATTTTAGATCGCCGAATCCGGCATCGACATCCTCCGTAGCACCCCATTCTCGGCTCCCAGCGCCCATTTGCCAGGTTTCAATCCTGGAATACTATGAGGAGAATTTTCAAAATTAGTTTGATTCGTAACAAGCATAACCAAAGGCATAACCCACAAACAACAATAAAAAAAAACTCCATTACATTTTCACTATGATCAAAAACTTTACAAGTACAATGAGCATAAAGGGAAATACAATGATGATAGACAAGCTACAAGCTAATCTGATATGCGCTCCTGCCTCAGCGCTGCTGCGATCCAACGTCACTTGCACACAATGGTCGTGCATAAGCTTATAGAAAGCTTAGAGGGTGGTGAAAGTGTGTGCGCAAGGTGGTAATGCAGTTATGCAGTATCAGAGTAATGCGGAACATGCCGATGAATCCATGAATACCATTAGCTGTACCAAGGCTATGCGATGCAAGGCATGAATGATGTCGGCCATACTAGGGCTATGCGATGCAAGATACAAGTCAAGCATACAAATCTTCATCTAAGTCCACATATCAATACAGCTCAAATCTGGGATATCACCGGGGTCTAGTACACTCTAAACCAGATTGTCGCCCCATCGCGCAATAAGGTAAGTGGAAGAGACCTCACTATCCGCCTGCCAATTATCGAGCTCAGCTCGTCGATAGCAGACCCATTCCTCGAGCTGATCAAACTTAGCCTAGCTTTGCCCCCTCCACTCAGGTGGGTAAGCTGCACCCCCTTCCAACCAACTGCGACACAGTGGAAAGGGCGACCGTCTGGTAATGGTACGCAACGCTCCTGTACCCACTCGGTCTAAACGTTAGAGCAACCTCTTGGTACCATAAGGGTTTAGGGACTTTCACCTAGGGATATCTATAACACCCCATGTAGAATAGGATTTTTAATATCCAATCTTGCCAACCACAATACGCCTGTAGAGATTACGGCCTTGATGTCGCTAGGGCGTACAGTACCATATCACACAATGTGAATGCATGAATCACACTATCCAGTCATGCAGCAATCTTGCGCATATCGTGCACTCATGTAGGGAAACACTGCCTATCCGGGAGCCCCTAAACAATCTGCCCGAAGGCATATGCTATGATCAGTCACTCCTCATATCAAGCATACATATGATGCGTATGATCATGAATCATGGAACTATACTAAACATATTATATGGTGATGGACGCTGTTCATAATGAAGATGGGCTTAGACGGCCTACAAGTATGGGCCTAACAATGGACCCTAGGGAGAATTATAATGCGTACATTTAACCAACATCATTCGTACAATGTGGACGTCAAACTAACATTGCTCCCAAGGCACGACCTGTCGTAAACATCATTACATAAACCATGTTGGGTTCACACATTGCAATGGACCTTAAGTACATCCCATTGGGCCTTAAATACGTCAAATGGGCCATATCACATGGGCCGCGTAATGGGCCTTATGTACATTGCAATGGGCTATAACCCGTGGGCCTTAGAATGCACCAAAATGGGCCTCGTAACATGGGCCTTATATATATCAAAGTGGGCCTCAACCAAGGGCCACAAATACATCGAATGGGCCTCATAACATGGGCCTTATATATATCAAAGTGGGCCTCAACCATGGGCCACCAATACATCGAATGGGCCTCATAACATGGGCCTTATATCCACATCAAAGTGGGCCCCAATGGACTACCACAGATAAATCAAGATGAGCCTCATAACATGCCAAGGTGGGGTCCACTTGGACTATGGATCTAGCTCATTCTCTAGCTCATGCAATAAAATGAGCTTTTTAAAATAGATAGACAGATTGGATGTAGCACCTGCATCATGGTGGGTCCCATATAAATGGACAACATGAAGAGAACACATGCATCAATGGGGTCCTACGTCCAGCCTTGGACAGTGGGGTGAAGACACATGCACCATGGAGGGTTCCACCGTCCATGGTGGACGGCGTGAATAAAATACATACATCATGTGGGTCCCACGTGGGGCCCACCATAATGCTTATTTGTCGTCCAACTTGTTGACGTGGTCACACAGACCTGGATGAAGAGTAAAAATAAATTTCACATTGATTCAAAACCTCTGCAACCCAAAAAAAAAAGAGGTTTCAAAGGCAGACGTTCATCCACATTGTTTCTTGTGATGTAGGCCACCTGAGCTTTGAATGTGGCTGATATTGGTAGGGGGCCCACTGCTGGAAGCGGCCCACCATTTGAACGAGTTGGATGACAAATATACATCACGATGGGGCCCACAGCTAGAGCCGTGGGTCCCTACTGGCCGCACATCAAAATGCGGCAACGTCTTGCTGTTGCGTCAGTGCCTGCAAGTGCTACCTCTTTTTTTTTTCTTTTTTCTTTTTTTTTTTAAAATTGCGGTATTCTCGTAGTTTTTCACGTGTGGGGCCCACATCAAGTGAATCTGATGCAACCATCGGTCGCCAGGGCTCAAGACAAGCCAAATGAGCCCAATATTTCATATATTTTGGGGCATAGAAACGACAGGGAGATATTTCAACGGTAAACCCACTATTTGCTATGCTATGGCCCGCCTGAAAGTCGGATTGGCCCCATCTTTTGGCTCAACGCCTAAAATGAACTCGGGAAAGGAATGGACCATGTGGATTGAATACATACATCAAGGTGGGGCCTACACCAATGGTCCACCCCCAAGGCTTGAACCAAGCTTATAATTGTGTTTAACTCACGTCCAGCGTCCCCAGACGCTGGACGGTCTGGGCATGGCACATGCATTGAGGTGGGCCCTGCTTAGGTAGGCCACCAAATGGTAGATGGTGTAGATACAACACATATACGAGGTCGGGTCCATCCAAGTGGGCCACACAACCATATCATCGCAAAAAAAGGGAAAGAGAGAGAGAGAGAGAGAGAGAGAGAGAGAGAGAGAGAGAGAGAGAGAGAGAGTGGGACGCGTGTGATGGAGGGACCCCGACACTATGGGCCCTCCCTTACATTCAATCATACATCAAGTGGGTCCCATTACACATGGGTCCATCGAAATTGAAAATCAACGGTGGAGATCCTTTCTCCACCAATATGGACGGTCTAGATGACCTATTTAATACAAGGAAATAAACATCATGATGGGGTCCATGGAGATTAGCCCCATCATGGAATGATCATGATGATCAAAGTGGGCCATCGGCCACATCTTAGGGTCCCAAGTGAGATCTAAACCATTGATCGGTACGCCTCACTTGGCCCATCATGAAAATATGAAAAACTAGCCTATAGAAGCACCCACCGTTCGATCTTCTTGCTCCCTTGGCTTCCTTTGCCCCTTAGCTTCAATTCTAACGAAAGAGATGGAGTTTGGATGGTTGAGATGGGAAATGAAAGGGTAGGAAAGGTGGGCCACACTTATTGCTTGGAAGAGTTGGAGAGGCTTGGGACGTGTGGATTTTCTCTTACTTGTGAGAGTGGTTTGAGAATGAAGGAGAGAGAGAGAGAGTGATGGGTGATGGATTGATGGATGTGGTGAGTGATGGGTGTAAGAGACTTTTTGACTTTTGGGTAGATTTTGTAAGAAAAAGCATGGATGTGTAAGAGACTTTTTGACTTTGGGGGTGCTTGGGAATGGGTGAAAGGTGATGTGTGTTTAACCCTTGATGGGATTGATTGATGGATTGAGGTGACATGTTGTAGAGATTCTCTTAAATTTTACAACGCGTGGCGTTTTCCTCACACCAACGCTGGCCCACATCTCCTGACCAGGATATCGCTTTGGCGCGAGTCGCGACATCGAAACCGTGGTGACGGCACAGTCGCTATAGTACAAGTCTTGGGTTGAGTCGACTCAGGTTTACGACATGTGAATGAGGGTCGTGCGCAAATACCGGTTAAGGGTCGAAGGTTGTCGGAATTCGATCGGAAAGACCGTGGAAGTCTACGAAATGGTACGGTCAAGGATACGGGGCTTACAACAACTGCACCTATCATGCAACCACCTGACTGGAGCCTTCCTTTTAAACTTATGTGCGACGTGTCTGATTATGCTCTTAGGGCGGTTTTAGGCCAGAGAAAAGAAAAGAAGCCCTACGTTATCCATTACGTAAGTATAACTCTAAATCCCACCCAAGTGAACTACTCGACTATGGAAAAAGAACTCTTTGTCGTAGTATTTACTTTGGACAAATTTAGGTCCTACTTGATCGGATCCAAGATCATTATTTACACAGATTATGCGGCGCTTAAGTATCTTCTTTTTAAGAATGATGCTAAGCCCTGCCTGATAAGATTTATCCTCCTACTCCAAGAATTTAATTTAGAAATAAAGGATAAAAATGGAGTGAAGAATGTATTGGTTGACCATCTTTTCCACCTTAATTCCTCTAATTCCCTTGAGGCAATAAATGTTAATGACATGTTCTCTAACGAACAATTGTTTAAAGTCTCCCATTCACCTTGGTTCGCTGATATTGTTAATTATCTTACCATAGGTTTCACACTGACATATTGGACTGCGCAAGATAAGAAGAAATTTTTCATTGAGGTGAACAAATTCTTCTGGGATGATCTGTATATATTTAAATATTGATCAGACCAAATCTTAAGGAGATGTGTGCTAGATGATGAACATCAGAATGTCATCTCTTTTTGTCACTCTCAGGCTTGTGGTGGTCACTTTCTGCTAACAAACCCTGACTAAGATTATGCAGTGTAGCTTTTACTGGCCCACTATGTTTAGGGACACTTATGAGTTTTGCAAAGCTTGTAAGTGTTGTCAGAAATTGGGAGCATTGTCCTGTCGAAACATGATGCCCTTGAACCCCAATCTTATCATAGAAGCATTTGATTGTTGGGGCATTGATTTCATGGGACTATTCCCTCAATCCTTTGAAAATTTATATATTTTGTTCATCGTAGATTATGTCACTAAATGGGTCAAAGTGATTCTGTGCCGGAACAATGACAATTGAACGGTCATTAAATTCTTAAAAGATAACATCCTTTCCCTATTCAGAACACCTTGAGTCATCATTAGTGATAGGGGCTCATATTTTTGTAATAGACCATTCGAGAATTTAATAAAAAAATATGGTATTTCTCATAAAGTGAGCACTCCATATCACCCACAAACAAGTGGGCAAGCTGAGATTTTCAATAGAGAGATTAAAAACTTTTTGAAAAAGACGGTTAATCCTGACTGTAAGGATTGGTCAATCCGATTGACGGATGCCTTATGGGCTTACTGCACTGCATTTAAAACCTTTATTAGAATGTCTCCCTTTAGACTTGTCTATGAGAGGGCTTGCCACTTGCCTGTGGACTTGGAACATAAAGCCTACTGGGCGATAAAAAATCTGAACTTCAATTTAGACTACGCTGGCTCGCTACGCAAACTTCAGTTGAATGAATTCAAAGAAATCCGGAACGAGGCATACAAGAACTCAAGAATTTACAAGGAGAAGATGAAGGTGTTTCGTGACCAACACATTCTGCGAAAATTATTCACGTCATGTCAGAAAGTCCTTTTGTATAATTCTT
This sequence comes from Magnolia kwangsiensis, assembly GCA_037074715.1. NCBI lineage: Eukaryota > Viridiplantae > Streptophyta > Magnoliopsida > Magnoliales > Magnoliaceae > Magnolia > Magnolia kwangsiensis. The sequence goes on along the minus strand of CM073573.1, from coordinate 106,717,297 downwards.
AATTCTCTTTCCGAGTAAGCTTCGATCTCGTTTGACCGGCCCGTTCACTATTATCAATATTTATCCTCATGGGGCTATCGAGATTTGAAATCCAAACAATGGCAATGAGTTTGAAGTAATTGGACATCGATTAGAGCTATTTGTTGAGAAATTTGATTCAAAGGACATGTCTATGCCTCTGAATGATCCTGTTTATCAGGATTGATCTCCTAGTTTGATGGAGGTATAGGTAGGTTTACTGTTTTCATATGACTATGATAGTTTGCTTTTTACCGTTCTAAGATAGTCAGCTTTATACTGTTAGGATAGTTTACTTTTTGTTGGTTTAACTCTTGTGCTAAGCCACCTTCATGCTGGGATCTCTTGGGAAATGCCGTTCAATTTTCTCGTCAGGTACTACCTTTCCATCACTTGTCTTTTACTTTCGTTGTCTCATGTGCATTGCATACCTAAATCTTTTACATTAATGACAATGTAGATTTTAGGTTGGGGATGGGAGATTAGGTTAACTAATCAGTATTTTCTCAGTCTTGAGCAAAATTGTTGAAAATTTTTCTAAAAATTCTTGTGAATTCGAGTGATTTTGAGAGATAGTCTTAATTTAAGAAGTAAAAGGTACTTAATGGTGGTGATTTATGACTATTAGATCTAGTTATCTGTTAGATTTCACAGTTAAGTTCAAATTGTTAATCCTTTATTAAAAATTTTAAACATTGATTGAGTCATGATTTCACATCTCACACCTAGCTTACACATTAAGGCTTCAGTTCGATATTGAATTGTTAACTTGGTAATCATTGAAGAATGGAAGGAACCAACCTGGGAATTTGTCCATCATGTTCATTGAAAAAAAAAAAGAGAGAAGAATATTCAGCTAAAAAACAGTTGTCATCGAAAACGACTACCTATTACAGATCTTAAAAAAGGTTGACACAGCATGAAGCCATTGATGGAAAAATCTAGAGCTGGAAGAATAAAAAGGCTGAATTGTAAGGAAAGTTTTGGTTTAGGTTGGGTTAGTTAGGAATGCTTTGTTTGATTATCAATGTTATCATGAAAATTGGCGATTGGACTCTTAATGATGATAAGCCGAGGTTACACTATACACCCATGGAGCTCAATGTTTAGAATTGTTCTAATTGATGGATCAATACTTTGAACTTGACTATGAAGTTTACCGTGCGCTTAAGTTCAGGAGAAAGTAATGCCCAACATTCATGAATCTTATAATTCTAGCATCTGGATTGTTTTTCAAAAATCACTCGAGTTTATATAATTTGTCTCGTAATTCTTAAAATATTTTTCACATACTTTGCTTGGGACTAGCCAAATGTTGGTTGGAGATTGTGTTGAGGGTCAAATATTGCATATTAGACCCCAGTTATTGTTTGGTTCTACGTACATGATAATGCTTAATGCTCTATTTTAATCGTATTTGTGTTGCAAGGTGAATCTAAGAGCTTAGACTGAAAAAAAAAGGTGCTAAAGTCATGGATTTAATGTTCAAGATTCACCAAGGCAAAGGACGGATCTTAGGAGACCGAGATTGAAGAATTCACACGTCAAATATCCGATGAAATCAAGTGATTGAAGTTAAAGAGGCCTGAAAGTCGTCCTAAATGCAAGATCATAGGGTTCCCACCATCCGTTTGGCTCGAAACTTTATATCTGGCCTGAGGACCCTAAATTAACCATACAGTTTGAAATTTAGCCCTTGAATCCTTGTGAAAGTGGCCCAATGGGCAGATCATCCCATAAATCATCAATTTAGGGCCCACCTGATCTCTGGATATACCTCAATTTTGGTCACAACTCCTTAAATTAGATGGGAAGTCAAATGAATGGAGCAGATGTTTCAAAAACATCACGATGGACCCCACGTTCATGGGTGCACAACCACGGTGCACCGGACCAAAAAATCCGGTTAAAGTCGGTTTGATGTGACTTTCCAAATCTGAGAGAGTCTCTCTCTCCTCGCTTTCATCCGTGCGAAAGAACGTCCACTAGGACGTTGCTAGCCCACCATCACGATCTAGACGAGCAATTTGAACCATCCATTACGTCCAGGAGATGATTTCGACTAAACCCTTGACGTCCCTATGCAACCATGCACAAGAACAAGTGCAGTGAAGAAGGAGAAGCCGATGTACGTCGATTAACACTTTGGCCCACCAAGAACTCAGATCCAACTCAATTTTTAAACAATAGCCTGAATCGGCCCTACGAGAACAATGAGCGGCCCTGATCCACTAAACATTCACTACAAGTGGGCCCCACAGAGATAAGCGCAACTTCTATGCATAGGGCCTGCGTTCGCGAGTTCCGGACGATCCGGGAAGTAGTGGCTTGCCACCGTTGATCGGATGGCAGATCCAGACCATCCAGATGAAGCCCAGGCAAGAACCGAACCCCTCCATGGAGAAAAATCTGAGAAGATCCGATCATGGGGAGTCCTCCAAAGCGCCAAACACTGGTCGAGTGCAAGAAGCTTCCACGTCTTGCTGCGCAAGACGTTTCTAACTCCGTTGCTACGTAAACTTATGCACGAAATTGACTCTAGCCGACCTTCTTCTCACAATCGACCTAAGGATGGCTATAAAGAGAAGGAGAAAGGGACATGAAGGGCAGATCCAAGGACGTGAAAAGAAAGAGAGAGAGAGAGAGAGAGAGAGAGAGAGAGAGAGAGAGAGAGAGAGAGAGAGAGAGAGAGAGAGAAGTGTGGACGACTGCCAAGGAGTTATTTCCTCTTTAGTTTTCATCTCTTTATGTTTTCCTTAAGAACCTTTAGGTTGATCATGTCTATAATAAGCTAAACCTCTTAGCTAGGGCTAAGAGGTGAAGCTTGTAGCGTGATGGGTAGTTTTCTATTGCTTTGATTCATGTTATGTTGAACTATCCTTGATTTTGGTTTGATTATAAAGAATATTCATAGTTTTTAATGGTTTATTGTGACTTAAATTACAATGGATCTACGATAGCTTTGAGTATGTTCTTTTCATTATTATAATTGTGAAGTTAGGAAGCCCTATTATTCACAATCGTCTATGGACATGGTTGGATGATGGAATCCTTTCTAACGTTCATAACTCTTTAAGATTGGTTGTGGATTAGTTAAATTCTGTTGTTTGTTTTGTCACATGAGCATGGTTTTGTGATGGAATCAATTCTAATTTTCATACCTCTCATCTCTTGAAAACTAAATAAAAAGAAGTTCAGATTTAGTTTTTAATGATATATCTTCCAACTAGATGAAGATGAGACTATAATTCCAGTTGTGATTGTGAATCATGCATAGATCTCCCTGATCTCTACAAGTGGATCCTAGGCACCCTAGTTTTTCACTTTTGAATTTTACAAGTTTTTAGTTTAATAATTCATCATTATTCTCTTATAATTCTTTGATTAAAATTATATATTCTTCTAGTTTTAGTTCTATCTACTTTCAGATTACATACAAGGTTCAGTCCTTGTGGATTTGATCTCGGTCTTACCGAGATTATTACGACATCGTAACCCTGTACTTGGGGTAGTGAATAGTAAACTTACCATCATTGTGATAAAATGCAACTAAGATCACGAGATAGAGACAAGTAATTTATAATCATTGCTCATTTTTTATATTAATATCAAAATTGAAGAAACAAATGGGCCCAAATATATCTAATAATCTACTGCTTAATTAACTCATTCACATATCATCATACATGTGTATTTCCATACGCAACAACTATCTATTTTTTTCATATTTGAGCCTTTAAGAGTTGGTATGGGACAACCCAATGGACCGGTATTCACGTGCATCAGCCAACCATTAACTACAAGTGTACATGAGTCCTTATACATGCCTCATCTAGCACGCTGTGCTTAGATGAATGGAAAAACGATGTAGGTTAAAAAAATAAAAAATAAAAAATAAAAAAATAATAATAACAATACTCCAAGTGAATTGTGGGTGTGGCTCACAATATAGGCCAACCTCCTTTTCCGAAGCATTGTGATTTTCTCACCTACTCATGATTGATGTTGTTTTATGAGTGGTCAGAGATTAGCACACTACTTGATCCATGCTATCGAAACTAAGACTAGGCCACATGATCATGGTCTATATCTCAAGGTTCAAAATGCATGAATTCTAAGTAGAAGTTCAAATTTAAGCTTTAGTGGACTTGGTATAAACCGACCATGCTTTTGTCCCTCCCAAAGACCACAAGTTTGTTTATTAACATACCATAACGGTAGCAGTAGGAACGGTTACGCATTACAGGCGCATTACAGTATTATGGGGTGATACATTTTCTTATAATGGCTTAAACAGCCAGTCTGTATTGTAATGGCAATTACTGTTATTGAATAATGTTGATGCAGTTTTCTGGTCATCCTAACCAGGCCTTCGAATTCTGTGCAAGTAAAACGGCAATGAAGACCCTGACTAAGACGGGACCCTCCAATGCCAAAGTTAGATAGGGAATTTGAGTTCATGTGTGTTAGGGTTTTAGTGCATGCCTTTTACTACGGATAGATGGGATCCCTATTTATAGTTTCAAACGTATAGGCAGAAAACAGTTCCTACTTAGTAGGCGAATATCATAGAGTGGATTCTACCCTTGATATGTCGTCACTTCCTGAGATTTTAGGCGAAGATCTCAGGGAAATCTTATCATTCCCAAGTGGTTGGGCCCTAAAGAGTTCAAGGCTGATGACCGAGTCCAATCTCATGTGTAGGGTGGTCGGGATTCTTAGTCGATATCTGTAGTCGGTCTTTGGTAGTCAAGGATGCACTTAGCAATCGAGTCAATGGTCGTTTGTTAGTTGCAATAGTGGGGCATTAACTGGATACTTCTCACAGTTGGTCATTGGATCAAACATAGAGGTAATGCTGGGATTAGAGACCAAGCCGATGTCCTCTTCCATGCCTTATGTTCTACGTTGGCTGATGCTTAGTTCAGCCGCAACAAGGGTCCGAGCTCTTTACTCGACCTTCAATACTTGCGTTGTGCACTCCCTAATTTGTACATCCTGGTTTATCCGTTTTTACCCATAACAAATACCTTGTTATTGACTATCTTGTGAAGTTGGGTTTGGGCAGTCGTATGTTTGTGTGCTCTCAGCTCCACCTACGTGTGGGCTGGTGGGAGACTATTGAGTTGATGACTTGCACCTTTTGAAATGCTTCTATTATTTTTATGAGTGTGAGGAGAAACATTTCATCAATTGGAGTCGTCCAGATGAAGATGCAATACAGAGACCTTAAAAAAATTGTAGTGGGCTTGATGGTCTTGATGAGATATTCCTAGTCAATTGTTGAGTAAGAAAAAATTGGGCCATGCGGGCTTAGGCCTAAGCTTGAGCCTGTGTGCTCGTGCTTGGACATAGAATTGCACTTGGACTACACGATGGCTTGCCTTGGGCTTAGGGCAGGGCTTTCCTTGGGTGCTTGGGTATATGGATGCACACCAAATGAGGTGCTCTCGAGGAGAGTCGAAAGAGCAAAAGCACTCCTACGTGCCCCCTAATTGCTAAATCAACAGTCACGTGTTAGCCATCTCCATTACTATTGTGATGCACACCATGCTAACATTATTTAAACTAAACTCAATATTGCATCGTGCTAGTCAATCACGAGAGAGGATATACACAACTGTTTGATATTCTTAAGTAACCACCAGTTTTAGGGTAACACCCGATATACGTTATGCATGTGGTGAGCCTATTCTAGCCAGCTGGGGACTATGACACCAGGCTTTAGTAACTTCTTAACAACTTAAGCTTTTACACATAGCATGCATCATGCATGTTCATTCATTGCTTTTTTGAGCTTTGCCTAAATCAAAGGTATTTTCTCTGGAATCTAATTAAAGACATAATATATCACAACCTGTTATGTAATAAAAACTTAGATAAATAAAAGCCTTTCAACTATATGCGCTCATTTCTTTTATGTAAATGTAGCATTGTTATGTGAATGTTTGTTTTTGTGTGTGCGCGCATAAATATATATTGTAAATAAATACCAATCGCAAATCGACACAAACACTATCAACAAAAAAATTGCCAAACATTGAATTGCTAGGACTCTACTTCAATGTAAACACTATTGACAAAAAAAAAGAAAAAAGGCCAAACTTTAGAGTACGATCCATCCGTGTGAGGTTCCCCAAATCAGCTATTTGAGCTACTAAACCATGGAAACTATTGAAACATAGATACCAATTTTGAGTTCTTTTTCGGTAGGAAGTGGAAATCCCATATTCTTATCATAATACTCACCTAGTTCCCTTTGCTAAGAATAGAGTTGTACACGAGCAGAGTATACTCGGTTACTCACTCGACTCGACTCGGAATAACTCGATTCGACTCGACTCGTCGTGAGTTTGAGCTGAGCACGGGCATATTTTGTATACTCGTTTTGATTTCGAGTAGAGTACAAGTTGGACAATACTCGACTCATACTCGAGTGTATATATATCCACCTCAAAAAAAAAAAAAAAAAACCTACACCCCCCTTTTTTCCGTCGTTTTCATAGAGTAGCCTGCCCATTCGAAAAAACCTAAATATCTTCCCTCCCAGCGCCCGTTCGAAAATACTCTCCCTCTCTCTCCTCTCGTTCCCCTGTGACTGTGACGCTATGACCCTGCCCGGTGTTGTCCGCCGTCTGTCCCATCCCTCTTCTTCCCTCTCTCTCTCTCTCCCTGTCCCTCACTCCCTTGTTTGGCGAAGCTAGTCCCTGCCTACCCGGTGTCGCTGTCCAGTGGTAGTCTCTCTCTCGTTCGGTCGTTCTTGTTCCGAGGTTCCCCTTAAAAAAAAAAAAAGAAAAAACCCCAAAACCCTAACCCGCACGGCCTCACTCCCTTATCCGGCGGTCCCTGCCTTGCCCGGTCGCCTTCTCCCTTACCCTTCTTCTTCCCTCTCTCTCTCTCTCTCTCTCTCTCTCTCTCTCAGGCGCTCACATTGCCCTGTCCAGCACCCCTGTCCGCAGCTCGTTACTGCCCTACCCTGTCCGCAGCCCGTCCCTGCCCTGCGGCCCTGCCTGATGCCCCTGTCCCTACTGCAGCTCGTCCTTGGCCCGTTTAAGGTAGAAAACTGTACCTCGATTTATGCAATAGCATGCAAATAATATGATATTGGTTTATAATAGCATGCTAATAATATGATGTTGGTTTATAATAGCATGTAAATAATATGATGTTGATTTATGCAATATGATACAAATAATAGCACGCAAACTGAACCCTTTTTTTTTTCTTTTCCCCTGAGGTTTAAATCATGGGCTTCATCTAATAGTCATTTTCTAACTTAAGGGAAGATGATGATCATGTATGAGTCTGATGGTTAGAAGTGGAAAGAAAGAGTAAGGTGGTTTGATTAATAAAGGCTTTCAATCAGTTGAATGTATGAGAATGTAATTTTTTTTTAAATGGAGGGAGTTGCAGTTTTACTAGGAAATATGAGGATATTAATAATGTTTTTTTAAAAAATAAAAATAAAAATAAAAATTCATGTTTTACTTTATGTTAATCATGGATTTAATTACAAATCTCTCGATCCAGGTTGTCAGCTGCAACAAATATGTCTATGTTAAATGTGGAGGATGCCCAAGCTGTGTAAAGTGGGTCCCACCATGATTCCCTGACAAAAAAAATAGGATGGTCTGCTCGTCGGTGGGGTACACTGTATTGGGAGAATGGACGGTTTAAATTGGACGCCCAGGTGGTATGATTCGGTGTACATGTGGCCCACCTTAAGTGTGGACTAGCCTGATTTTTATACAAGGTGATCCCCATGATGGGCCCACCTTTGTTTGTCATGGCCCAAATGCTAGACAGGCATGACATGGGGATCTTTGGTTATCCAAAGTGTCAATAATCAGTTCTGATTCTCGTCCTATGATTGGGAGCTAATCAACTAGTTTTATCCTTTATTTTAAAGAGAAATGCTTCAATGCTTTTTCAGTGCACTGTAAGTTATAGTGCTCCTAGTTGCATTTGTTCACTTGGACAGGCCACTGATCAATCTGAACTATCTATTAAACTTGAAACACGTTTCAGGGATCACCACACAAAAATTTCATTGATTAGATGATCCAATCCATTCTTGATTTAGCCTTATTTTATGTAGTCATCCCTTTTCCAAGCCATGAATGGATAGTTATGATTGCCAAACAAAAATGATTCTTTAGAATCATATGCAATCCGTGACGGGCCCTAACAAACAGATGAATCAGATTGTGTGACATGTTGCATGCATGCAATCATATTTTATATCATACACAGTACATTATATCATATTGTACAACATGTACTATATATAACCCAAGTAGCAAGAGACAATTTTATCCACACAATTTGTTCAAGCAATTAGTTTTAGGATATAATACCTTTTAGAAGGGCATGGAAAGGTTTTATACTAAAAAGAAAGGGTAAGTTAGCTTTAGGAATTTATAACAAAAGAAAGGGTTTAGGTTATCATGAGGTATTGAGGTGCTAACAATTTGTTCGAATTTTTCTTTTTAGAAAGAGAACAAGGGACTTTGATATTCTAGGAGAGGGAGATTGTTGATATGCCAATACTAAGAAATTATACAAGTAACTTTAGACAATGCTTCCATGTTGACGTCGAATGATTTCATCTGCTTTGGTGAATCAGAGCTATGTATAAGTAGGACACACTAAACTTAATATAGTGATTCTTTTATCTTTGTTGGATGCTTAGTAGCTAGAGTTGGGTTTCAATAGCTTAATTGGATTTGGCATTTGGGTTGATGCTTAGTGCACTTAAGTTGTTACACTTAGCATTTATTTTTCATATTGCACTTTCAATTCATTTATTGTTTGATTGTTAAGTTTTATTATTATTTTTATTGTTATAGTTGTAGTATGAGATAATTAGTTGCCCATTTGAGGATTTCTATGTTGTCAGACATAAATTCAGTGTGTTCTTGGATGCATAAAAATTCTCAAATTGTCCCTTTTTGGACAGTTTATGGTTAGATAGATTGTAATGTATTCATTTATTTCAATTTAAACGCATATGCCTATTCTGGTTTCGTCTCTCCTTTTTCTCTCTAAATATATTTCATGTATTTATTTCCGTCGTCAAATGTCCACACTTTGTGTTGATGATTGACATGAGAATTAAATACAAGATTAATATATTTTGGAGAGATAAGGGGAGATACTGTCAGAATTTCGGCGTAGCATTTAAATTGGAAAATGAAAGCATTACAATCTATCCAACCTTTATTGGATGACTGATTTAGACAGTTAAGTAAGTATGCCCGTCTAGCGGTCTAGCCGTCTAGGTATAGCCATATAACATATCGAGAACTTTATTTTATAGATGACTAGTCAAGACGAAATTCCAAATACCCTTGAAATGGGTGCATCAGCCACATCTCCTCTAATCGTAGAGGGAGACACAGACACGTCAATTGCATGCAAAGGGAAGAAGAAGAGATCAGCAGTGTGGGATGATTTCGAAGATGTGACAGTTAACGGTGTACAGAAGATAAACTGTAATCACTGTAAAAGGTTATTCAACAAGATTTCAGGAGGATTTACGACATATCTAATTAAACATTTGAAGACGTGTCCTAAGAGACCAAGACTCCCTCCTCCTGGCCAACAGTTACTGTTATTTACGAAGTCAGCAGGGGACGACTCCCAAAGCGTAGTGTCCACTCATAAGTTTGACAAAGAGAAGCCGAATGAGTGATATGCTAGATTATTGATTCTAGAAGAAAAACCTTTCAGAATGATAGAAAGTAAAGGGTTTAGGGCTTTGTGTCAATTCCTTAACCCTCGGACTGAGAATGTCTCACACGTCACAGTGTAGAGAGAGTGCATGAAGATGTACGCAAATGAAAAGATGAAACTGAAAGAAGTTTCGGCTTCAGTGTCTAGAATAGCTTTGGCGTCTGATTTATGGACGACGTCCAATCAAAGAAAAGGATACATTTCATTAACCGCTCACTATGTCGATAAGTATTGAAAACTATGCAAGAGAATTTTGAACTTTCGTAATCTTCCTCCTCCACATACTGGTTTACTTATTTCAAATTGCATCTACAGTTGTCTAGAAGGCTGGGGCATTGAGAAGAAAATTTCAGCAATAACTTTAGACAATATTTTAGCAAATGATAGTGTTGTTTTATGCTTACGTAACCAGTTCAGGGCTACAAGAAATTTATTTTTTAAAGGAAAAATATTCCAGGTCAGTTGTTGTGCCCATATTGTAAATTCGATTGTACAAAAAGGACTAAAAGAAATTGGCAACACTATAGAGAACATAAAAGAAAGTGTGAAATATATAAGGGGGTTGCCATCAAGATTGAGTGTATGGAATGACATCATCCAACGTTTGAATGTGTCATCTAAAAAATCGTTGAAGTTGGATGTCTGTACACGTTGGAACTCGATTTATGAAATGTTAGATACGACAATGGAATTACAGCTTGCATTTCCTTAATACGCGGCACGTGACAGAACGTATTCTTAGTTTCCGAGCACAGATGATTGAGCCAAAGCACAACAAGTTCACACATTTCTCAGAGTCTTCTACGAGTGCATGAAGATTTTTTCTGGGAATTAGTATCCAACTGTGAATCTGTTTCTTCCATCTCTTTGGAAGATTAAGGATGCCCTACAAAAAAATGTCAATGAAAGTTTAGATTTCATACGTCAAATGACAGTTAGTATGAAGACGAAGTTCGATAAATACTTGGACGAATGTCATCTGTTAATGTCCTTGGCAGTTGTTCTTGATCCTCGTTGTAATATGGGATTGGTTAGCTTTATTTTCATGAAGCTTTATCCTACTGAAAGAGCGGCAGCAGAGACGTCTAAGGTTCGTCAAGCCCTTGAAGATTTGTACAAATCGTATGTTACTACTTTACCTGCAGCAGGTGTTGAAGAAAGTAGAGATGCAAATATTTCTTTACCTGGTAATCCGGATGTGCTGAATGAATACATATCATACTTGGCACAAGCACGAATGAGAGTTGATACTAAAGAATCAGATCTAGAAATGTACTTAAAGGAGTCAATCGTAGTGCGATCCGAATTTGATATATTGGAATGATGGAAGATGAGGGTTAGTGAATCAAAATACCTTACATTATCTGTGATGGCATGTGACATGTTATCAATACCAATTTCAACAGTGGCATCAGAATCCGCATTCAGCACAGGGAGCAGGGTTGTGAGTAAGTATCAAAGCTCACTTTCATTAAATACATTTGAAGCGTTGATTTGTACGCAAGATTGGTTGCGCCCAATATGGGGAGGAGATATAAATGATGATGATGAAGAAGAGGAGATTGAGATTCGTGACGAGTCTCTACCTATAGATCAGTAATTATTGTCAGTTTTTCAATTCTTTTTGGTTGAAAGTTAAATGATCTGTAATATTATTTCACTGCAACTGCAAACATGAAAATGTTGATCCTTTTAGAATGTGGTTTGGAAGACTTTGAATATTTGATATTTATTTACATATGCTTGTTCATTTGCTTTTATTTTTAAATTTTGATAGATTTATATTATTTTCTGTTGTTCCTATATCAAGTTCAAATTATTTATCAATATTCAGATTTTTTTTTTAATTAAAAGTTGAATATAGATATGTCGTCATCTGACCCATGGACAAACATTTGGGACTACGCTTCCCTGATTGAATTACCACCAAGGTCTGGAAAAATAAAGATTAAGTGTGGTTTGTGTGGTACAAAGTTTGTGAACAAGATTAATTGCTTTCGCTTACACTTGTCATGTCGAGGTGGTGATGCAAAACTATGCCCCAATGCCCCTAAGGATGTCCAAATTTTTTTTAAAGCCCTATTAGATTTGAATAGAAAACCTTCCACTCTATCCAAATCTTCTTCTTCTAGATCTAGTACACAAATGACATCTACAAAAGATATAGAGAAGGAAGCCAGATTAAAAGCTTTAGAGGAAGAACACTTCCAACTCGCCTTAAAACGTAGTATGGAAGATGTTTCTAGACTTCAACGATATTCGAGTAAAAAACAACACGATGTTGAAGCAGGGTCGAGTACGACAAATAAAAAGAAGAAAAATAGTAACAAATTCAAATTCCTGACCCATCTCGGTGAATTTTATAAGGCATTGGGTAGTACATACAATTCTTCACATAAAACAAGTTTGAAAAATCTAGTTCAAAGTGTAAAAGAGCACGACGGAAATATCTCTTAACCTTCTGACTCAGAGGAAGTGAACCAATTTGTATATGAAAAAATAGATAGCAGTTCCGATGGATCAGATGACAATACAGGAAGACACTCCTCTTATGAAGATGTGTATATAAAATGCACATAATTTAATCATAAATTATGTGCATTTTATATAATTTAATTATTGAAAACTCGGACTCGACTGAACTCAATTTATACTCATACTCGAACTCGCCTCGAAAACTCGAACTCGACTTGACTCGATTTCTGCTCGTACTCGAACTCGCCTCGAAAACTCGAACTCGACTCGACTCGTTTTCTACTCATACTCAGTTCATACTCGAGCGAGTAGAGCACAAGCAAGGAATCCATGCTCGTTGGTCGAGTAGAGCCGAGAACGAGTAGGACTCGAGTATTAAGAGCCGAGTACGAATAAGGCGATACTTGGCTAGGCTCGACTCGTGTGTAGCTCTAGCGAAGAATCCAAATTATAAAAGAGTGTAATAATCACTTAATAAAATCCACCATTTTCTTTGCTATACAAAGAACACAACCCCTTACATCAAAGGAAAACCATTTCCCTTCTCACCGTTTGGAATGGAAGCCACAGTTTCCAATCATGGTATAATATCCATTTACTTAATAATCAATCTAAAATTCCACAAATTTAAGGAGCATTTATTAAAGGGGCAGGGCTTTCTATTGCTTTTTGGGAGAATCATGTTTCTGGATTTGGCAAATGACAACCATAGGGCCTCTTTGGTAATCACCCGTGAAAAAATAAATTAGAAAAAAAGTTCCACGTAAAGCGAAAATTGAAGACTTAGTTCTAGAAATCAAATTTTATATGCAAATGATGTTTGTCTATTTTATCCATTTTTTCTTATAATGTTGTATGGATATCATTATTTTAAATTTTTATTTTTATTTTTATTTTAACAAAAAAAAAAAAAAAAAAAAAAAAACATTTTACAAATAATGTAATATAATGCATTATTAAGATAAATTACTCTTGCAAAACCACATCTCTATTTTCTACCGATCCTTCATCTAAAAACTGATAAAGAAAAGCGTACCACATGAATAATCCAAATCTTTTATTGGACTTCTATTATAATTAATGTGGACCATTCTTTTTTCTTTTTTCCTTTTTCCCTTTATTTGGCGATCAACGTATAGCTAAAATTATCCAATCAAGCGAGATGGCCAATCAAAGGCAGGCCCAAATTCGTTGTAAGTCCTCCATCATGTGAGGCCTGGTTGTTGTCCACCATCCATTGGCCCACTAATGTGGGGTCCATCTTGTGGGCCCTCTTTGATGTCCACTGTCTTTCATGTGGGGCGTACCTTTGATGTGGACCATCCATTGTGTGGGACCCAACTTAGAAGTGGACTGTCCATCACGTGGGGGACTGGATGTGGATTGCCATCATGTGGGGTCCACTTATTTTGATTGTCCGTCATGTGGGTCCACCTTTAATATTGACCGTCCATCACTTCGTGCCAACCGTTGACGTGGGTGTCCATCACGTAGTGCGCAACTTACATGTGGGTTGTCCATCATAGGGTGTCCTTTGATGTGGGTCGTCCATTGTGCAATGCCCATCTTTAATGTTCACAATCCATCCTATTATCGGTCAAAAACTTTTCTGAAACTCTTGATGTTTTCCTCCCCTAAATTTGAAACCATTTCAAGCTTTCATAAAATGCATTTAGTATGGAAAGTGTCTACCAGGCATAAATTTATGTGCAGCTCATTCTTAGGTGTCTACCAAATAGCATTGAAGATTTTCCACATCCCTTACTTTCAAGGAATTGCATGATGGAACACCCGAGGATTCCAAAAGCATGTGGTTTTCATTTCATACATCAGGAAGATTTTAGCCAATATTCAAGCTGAATGTCGACCATTGCTTCATTTGTCTTTGTAACTATCTATTAGCTGGCTACAAATTGAAAGCAGGTACATAGAGGTTTTGTTGGCCGGGTCAAGTCATCCAACTAATCCATGGTCTGTATTAACGAGGCCTAGGCCCACTTTTCAGAATTGAAAACCCATGTACACCATGCAAAAGCCGTCCATGTAATATCCTAGTAGTTGCTACTCTCGAAACATGATTTTGACCATGACAAATAACGTTCTTTGAAAGGGAGGTTGCTTCTGATTGGTCTATCCTCATACACCAATAGATTCTAGACCACCTATGTTGTCACACATGCCAGAGTTGCAACTGTGTGGAATCCAAGGGGTTTATCTGCTGGGCACCATAGCATATTCCCAACAATCAAGCTGGCGCATTCAACAGGTAAGCCCAATGTGAACAAAAATTAGGAGCTACAGCAAGTTGGCTAGTGGTCCACGTTCAGCATATACATAGGGACCATATGATGGATGGACCTGCCTGATTGTCGATCCAGGGCTCATACATGACCACCTGCAGGACAGCTTGAAACATGTTGGCACAGCAAAACTCATCATTTTGTCATTACTTGAAATACCGGAACTGTAAGCGAAACAAAAAAAGTAGGTAAAATAGAAAGCCAACATGCTAACAAACAAACGAATGTAGCAGCACATCTATGCTCTACACAATAAATTGAAAGATAAATCAACTTATAAATAAAGATGAACATACTAATATTTTACAAAGTTGAGAGCTTACTTTCTTATGAAGAGCACAGACATTTATATAGCCTTTAGTGATCTGTTCTTGCAGCTCTACAAACTCCCAGGCATCATCGGCCGAATACTCCCGTGACAGTTAAACACATGGATTTTGTTGTAAACAAAGCAAATCCCATACCTGCCCCATGAGAGATTCATGTATCTTACTTTGGATGCAGGTTGATGATAGAAATACAGACAAGGAAGTTTCAAGCTAGCATATATGCCTGTGGCAGTTTGGATACAAGAGTGGGGGAGATGGGTTTGTGGTGTGATGGAAACAGAAATACTAATTTTATCATTTTTGGATGGATGTGAGAAGGCAATCTCACCATCCAGGAGTATTTCATGAAGAGAGAACTTTATTTGGTGAGTTAGGATTTTTCCCTTCTCTCTTTCACTTGGTAGTACTGACATGCTCTACTAAAATGGCAAGGATTAAGGTTACAGGCTTCTAAAAACAGCACAACCATAGGATGCTCAGATTAAACAAATGGGCAATGGCCTTCAATCGGAAATAATTGGACATTTGCTGAATAGTTGGCAACCAAACTGATGGGCCCATTGTGGATGAGCCACTTAAAAATCATGCCTTTGAACAACTTTAAATATTAAATTTTCGTAAATCCCAGGCGATTTGATTCAACATTGTTTATATATTAAACTTTTGTAAACCGCAAGAGATTGATTCAACATTCACTTCAATGACAAGCGCTGTTGAGGTTACAGGATAAAAGTCATCACAGCTAAATTTATAAACAATTTTTTTTAGGTTGCAATTTAAATACTCTTTATGTTTGCCTTGGCTACAGTAATATCCATTTCTATTAAGCGTTCTATAAGACTACATATCTGTTTGAAATGTTTTCTCTGTTGAATGAATAAAATGCATAAAAAGGTAATAGACTATAATAATTACTTCCCAAAGTCTATCTAGGAAGATTTCGGAAATCTTTTAAGTTTATAAGAGAGATCCTAGAGATCTTGTCAAGCCTATCAAAAAGAAAAGCTAGATTGCAAGACACCTACAGTAAATAGAAGTTATGAGAAAAACCTCAGAGAAATTACACCTCTCTCTTAACACTCCCCACCAAATGTGTGTGGCTGAAGGCAGAACGCCCATTTCCCTAAATATTCAGTGATGGGAATCTATAGGAAGCAGCTTACTACAAATAATGGAGAACTGTGCAAAAGAAGGAATAAGCATGGTGTGGTTTGCCCTGAAGCAACTTTCTTATGAACAATATGTTAGTCCAGCCTGATTTGTACATGCATGAACAACCGAATCTGACTTCATACATAGCACTTAAATTATGAAAACAAAGAAAGGAAGGGTCATAGAATTTCAAATGGAAAGCCCAGAGTAGAAATTGCACTCAAGTCAACTCAGCAGCTATAGATGCCATATCACGGTACTCAACTTCAATTCAAGACAAGAAACACTGAGTTGTCTCTTTACACAACAAGAGAGTGCAGCTAGAAACACACAGCAGCCAGATCTAGATCGATGGTCCTCGGGTGATCGGCATCAATTGGTATCATAGTATGATATTAAGGAGAGAGGAACTTGCAAGAATGTGGAGACAATGGGAATTGAGTTCCTTTCACAAAATGAAGAATATTGATTACAATATGGAAACAGGAGAAAGTAGGCTAATGGATAAACTAGCATGTTACATTCATAAACTTGAGTGAGAGTAAAATACTTAAGGCCCCAATTATACTACGATACTAATATGGATCAGGGAGAGGCTCTCCGTCATTATGAGAAATCTAGAAGAAATGACAAGAATAGTGATAGATTCTCAATCTGCCTTTCCAACACAAAATACAAAATCCTGAGCATATTTAGTCTGAGACAAAACTTACCCTGAGGAAAAATGGTCCCCTACATGATTAGGAAACACTCATTTCAAAATAGTTCAAGTGAAAAATAAAAATGCTATTGTGGTGCATTGAAATTGGTGCACGTAAGAGCACCATAAGAATGGAATTTAATAAGGGCTTGAATGTCCCATCTCTTGAATGAGTTTTGGAACAAGGTTTGGATGGAGGAACAGGCTGTATCACCGGTAGGCGGTAGCAGCATTATGGGACATGGGATCTAGCGTATGCCAAAACTCTGGCAATTGTAGAGGCAGATTCTGGTGGTGGTCAGAGAAGATGAACAACAAAGGTCATGGAACTAAGGTGGTGTTGGATTAGCTAGGCAAGATGACAGAACCAGCGGGTTAGGTCAGTTCAAGCTGAAGAGGAGACAATGGGAATAGCAGCAGAGATCTGGTCGTCAACAAGCAGTTGCAGGTTGCAACAACGAGTTCGAGCTCTCGGATCTCAAGTTAGAGACAGGTTTTAGGGGTTGGGGTGATGAGATCTGGAATTGAGTCAGGCGTGGAATCGATGAGATGAGGCATCAAGGGATTCAGATAGTGGGTTCGGTGATTGAGATAGGATGCTTCAGAGACCATGGTGCACTAACTGAAAAGAATAGGTCAGTCCCGAATGAACAAACAGAGGGCTGCCAACGATCCAAACCAGCCACCAGGGATGGGTGTTGTAGGCGGTCCAAACGGATCAAAAGGCCCGAATTAGGAGCTATGATATGTAGTTAAAACCACAAGAGACGAATCTTTAACTTGTTTATTTCAATGACAATAATATGAATATACAAAAGGTGAGAGATTTGTAGAGTTCTTAACAGATCCAAATCTTAACCTAAAAGGAAATATCTTAATCTAGTAAGATTACCTTACTCTACTCAAACATTAAGCATATGGAAGCATATTACAAATCCAAGCATATAGGCTTAGAAACCCAGAAATTGTGGAAGCTTGTGGGAAGGATGACCAAGGTGGCAACCAAGCAGTTAATGCTTCCTATGTTGCTTAGCCTGGAGGTACCAGGGTGGTGAAAATAGATGGCCAAATGTGTCAAAAGTGGGGCCCTCCATGCCAACTTGTACTCAAAATCCAATATGAAAAGTTTGGAGGTGATGACCACTTCCACAACAAACCAAGTTATCGCGGCTCTGACCTTTTTTTTCATGGAAAGGAAAGTCCAAACAACCAACTTCGACTCGGGTTTTAAGACCTAGGATGACCAAGGCCACAATAACAAGGTTAACGCTGCCCTAATTTGTGTATGGCTTTTAAAATGTTCTAGAAACCTCCACGTGTGTTACATAGTTCTGACACTTTCCACTGACTTTTGGGCTACATACGAATTAACTGGTCTTGAGATCCTTCACAAGGAATGTAAGGGCCTATTTGTTTGGAGAGAACCATGAAAAGAATACGAATTCCCCTGATACGAAAGCTTCCTTTGCTTGAGAAAGCATAAAAAGGGGGAAAATCAATTTCCTTTTTCTAGCTTTTCCTAAAAAATGAATAAAATCATTTCCCCAAAAAATGTTAATTATAGGTTTGCACTGTTACGAGAGATGGATCTAGCTGTTGACCTTTCATTATCATGGAAAGGTCAACAGCTAGATCCGTCTCTCGTAGCAGTGCAAACCTATAATTAACATTTTTTGGGGAAATGATTTTATTCATTTTTTAGGAAAGGCTAGAAAAAGGGATTGAAAACTGAATTAGTGTTGGATTCCATAGTTTCCATACGGGTTTTCCATGTCCACATTTTCGATTTTTGCTATAAATAAAAAGGTTATGTGATTTCAAAGTAACAACAGAAATCTTTGGCGACTCAAGACAAATATGAGATTCTTTTGAAGATGAGGAACATGCAGAGCATTTGATATGGTAAACCTCTACTAGTGGAAGGAATGGAAGTGGATCCTATATTAGAAATAGGAAACAAAAACCATTGCTAGCAACAACAACATGTGAATGTGTAATAAGCTGACAAAACATACCAGGATTAGTGGTCATGTGAGTAGCACCAACATCAAGGTACAATTCTGGTCTACAAGGGGAAACAATAGAGATACTGGCAAGCTATAAGTGCATGCAGAAGTTGACAAGACTGAGAAGATGAATCATGGAAGGCATCATGAACCTGCGGGGGCTGGTAGGGAGAAGAAGAAATGGTTGGTGGTGACACTTATATTGAATGATTGAACCTGTGAGGGCTATGGAGAAGAAAGCAGAAAAGGTTGCTGATGACGCTAACACCAACTGATCATGTTATTGACAGATCTGAAAACAAAATCTGTGAATGGGGTATACGAAGCATGCTGCTTTGCTAGAAATAGATTTGACTGATAGCCACTACAGCCTCTAGTCAAAAGCACCATGTTGCCCAAATACTAACATACCACGGCCACCACCTCGACCATCCTGTTGAGCACTCAGAGTCAAGCCACTACAGCCATAAAAGCAACCATCACCAAGGCTACTCTAAGCAATGAGAACTAAAGGCTGATTGGGTCCCAATATGGCTGGATGCTGAAGATGAACTTCTTGTTGGAGAAGAATGAAGGATAGCTTGGCGAAGGTACGTATTGGTGGGTGCAACAGAAGACAATCAATAAAAAACAAACACTTGAGACCAAGAATATGGCATATGCGATGTAATTTGTCTGCATTAGAAACTAGGTGATCAATAGCAATGATATGATCACAAATGCTCTTTGAGGATACGCATGAAGTCAAAGATGGACAAAGAGACACAAAGAAGAAACTAAGGCTGTTACTTCAGTTAAGCATGCATGCTTGAGATTGGTGAGCAGAGATGGTGCTAGGATAAAGCCAAAACAGCACAAGATGTGGTCCAAACTGTACAGGTACTTTACCAGTAAGAGTGGCATTGATACAGAATATGATTTGAAGCCACACTATGCCACTTCTAAGATTCTGGGGTTGAGTGGGAGCTGAGTAAAAGACGAGATGGTAAAAGAAAGCCATCGACAAATCTCTCAGGTCCCTATAGGCGAGAGAGAGGAAGAAACCGACTTTTCCATGAAAGATAATTTTGGTATTTAGTCTAATGAAAAGTACATTAATAATGTTTGAAAGAGAGTAGCAAGTTAAAAATGAGGTACAAGAAGTAGCCAAAAAATCATATGCAGAAGAGGCTTGAGATCCTAGATATCTTCTCAAGTTAATCTAAAAGATTGACATGGATTACAAGATCCTGGATATCTTCTCAAGTTAATCTAAAAGATTGACATGGATTACAATAATACCCCCATAGAACTTCCACCACTATTACTATCTATACTCAACATGCGCACTTTACTAACAATATTCAATTTCATATATAAATTACAACTTCATTGTTTGCATATATATTGCACATAGTAATTTATACCAAAGTGGCCTGAATGAATGTTCCTAGCATACCGTGTACCTAAGTAGCATACTGCATACCTGTTCACACACCATACCCCTAGCATGCCCCATACGAGAAGAAGCAGAATGCCTTGAACCCATTCAAAGAACCACATACCAGAGCTACATTCCGAGTAACCTTGCTCTAAAGTCTAACATAGTTTTAAACAGCTTTCAATTTCACAGAACTTTTATTCAATGTTCTAAAACGTAGACTGGACGTCAACCCATTTTTATGGGTGTTTAAAAACCATCTAGTCAGACCCACTCTGGCCCGTTCCGGCCCAAAATCTGCTTCACCTGAAACCTAAAAAAATAGAAAGAATGTACAAGAATCTAGTTCAGTTTTGAACATTCAATTTTCAAGTCAAGTCTCAAGGTTAGAGATTTGACTAATGTACTTATGGTTTCAACTGATTGTGCTTTATAGTGATCCGGCCCATCTTGTTGGCCTGTTCTGGCACAACAGTGGCACCGTCTGGGTTTTAAAACATTGGTTGTATTCACGGGAGCTTCCCATGAGGGCAAGCTATGTGGGCCCCACCGTGGTCTATGTCGGACATCCACCCCATCAATCAGATGCACCCTTCCATGGTGGGCAGTAGAGTTAAAACTCAGGCCAATCCATGACATAAGTGGGCAACACCATAGACAATAGTTGAGAGTGGATACACACTCATTGAAACCTTCATTATTGTTTATAGGGCCCACTGAGATGTGGTTCAGACATCCAGCCCATATATTGTGTCCCACTTGGATGAGGGGTCACACCAAGTTTCAGCCATATCCAAAACTCAAGTGGGTCACAACATCTAAAACCAAGTGAAATCATGCCTAAAACATTTAAAGCACTTAGTGGGTCTCACCTGAGCTTTGGACACGACTGATTTTTAGGATATCCAATAACCTTAGAGGGGACCCACAAATGCACATGGTGAATGTCTGACATGGATCATGACAGGGCCCATTGATGAGGACATCAGAGGACCTACTCGGGCGTACCAGACATGGAGACGACCGCCCACATCAGCGCAGCTTTCTTTATGGATGGGAGATGAGTTCCAAATGGGGCCCGCCGGGCTATTTTGAAGACCTCACATGCATTGGATGTGCATCAGGAAGACCCAACTTTAGGATGATGCATGTGGGTTGCTTAAGAAACTATTTTATTTCTATGATTTCTATTTTGTGTCAATCAGGCCATCGAGCCACCAAATCAGGGATCTGGGCTCCTTTGGACTCTGATATTGCTTTTTTTTTAAAAAAAATAAAAATAAAAATATTTTTTATTATTTTTAGAATTTTTTTTATAATTGAGATTGATAATAAATGTTTTGGTGTCTTATTTTGGGTGATGAGCCACTTCACTTAAGTGAGTGGCATAGTTGTAATTATGTTGAATTTTTAATTATAAAACCACAGGGGGGAGGTATCCCGTATCGGTATCGGTTGGCGTAACGGTGCCCTTCGATACCGATATGGATACGGCGGTGTGATGACGATACGGGGGGCGTAACGGCCTGTAACGGTGCAATTTTATTTTATTTTTTTGCCAAAAAAATATGAAAAAATATGGATTAAATCCGGAATATTATAAGCATTTCAAATGTGCATTCATTTATAAATTGGAACATGTTTATGGTGGTGTAATGGTCCACTCTTTGGTGAGAAGTTGTATCAGACTATTTGATTAATTTTTGAACCAGGTAACCTGAATTTGACTACAAAATTCATATATTTAATTTTCTAAATATCTAATTTATATACTTGACAACTTGATGTCATTTCTCCTAATAGTTCTTTAAAAAAATGAAATTAAATTCAGGTAGATGGCGTTGCCAATTTGGGGCTGACTTGGAGGACCAATCTATGCTCCAAATCAGCCTCAAATCCATGCAATTTATTGCCATTATCCCACTTATGAATTGGTGGACATTTATTGGATAGTGAATCATGAAAAAAAATCAAAAGGCCTTATTTTAAAAAATAAAAGTCCACAAATTAACAATTAAAACTATTCAAACAATTTGATTTTGGCATTGTGAGTTAGCAATTGCAGTCCGTAATTTAATTGGTCAATTTTAAGTTAATATATGTCTAGTGTACAATTTTTTAAGGGCCCGAATTAGACGGGACTCGGATTGTGAAGTGTAGCACACGTGTCAAAGTTTTTTGGGCCCCACCCGTGATGAATGTGTTATATCCACACTGTCCATCCATTTTGCCAAATAATTTTAGGGCATGAGCCCAAAAATGAGGCACATCCAAAGCTCAAGTGAACTGCACCATAAGAAACAACAATAATTAAATGTCCACCATTAAAAATTTATTAGGGGCTACGAAAGTTTTAAATCAAGCAAACATGTGTGTTTTCCCTTCATCCACGTCAATGTGACCCAATTAATAGGTTAGATGAAAAATAAACATTACGGTGGACCCTAAGAAATTTTTAATGGTGAGCATTCTATAACCACTGTATCCTATAGTGTGGTCCACCTGAGATTTGGATCTTACTAAGTTTTTGGATCATGACCTCAAATGATATGGCAAAATGGATGGACGGCATGGATAAAATATATACATTATGGTGGGGCCATGCAGCACGTGTACAAAACGTGCTGCGTAACTCGAGTCCGCCTGGTGTACCTATGTGTATTGACGTCAGTAAGTCCTGTGGGTCTGATCATAAGGTATGTGTTATATCTAAACCGTCCATTCATTTGACGAGATTGTCTTAAGGCTTGACACAAAAAATAATACAGATCTAATTATCAAGTGGACCACACTGCAAAAAGTAGTGGGGGATTGAACATCTACCATTGAAACCCTTTTTGGATCACAGAAATTTTGGATCAATATGAAATTTGTTTTTCCTCTTCATTCAGGTCTTTTTGACCTTATGAATAGATTGGATGGAAAATAAATGTTATGGTGGGCCTACGAATTGTTTGACGGTGAAAATCATCATCTCCGCTGCTATTTTTGGTGTGGTCCAGACGATCTTTGGATACGATTCATTTTTTGGGTAATGCTCTAAAATGATATTTAAAAATAGATGAACGGTGTAGATATAATAAATACATTACTGTGGAGCCCATGTAGCTTTGATCTCCTTTGAACCGTTCGTACAACTCAGAGCTCAAGGAGTGTCAGCGCTCGTCTTAGCGTGACACATACCTACAGCAGCTAAGCTGGTGTGTGGTACACCTACAAAAAAAAAAAAGAAAAAAAAAGAGGGAAACCAAAAAGAAAAAAGAGGGAAAGAAGGGCGAGAGAGAGAGAGAGAGAGAGAGAGAGAGAGAGAGAGAGAGAGAGAGAGAGAGAGAGAAGAAGAAGAAGAAGAAGAAGAAGAAGAAGAAGAAGAAGAAGAAAAAGAAGGTTGCGGCCGCAGCCGCAGTAGGGCCGCAGTCGCAGCAGGGCCATAGCCGCAGCTGCCCGAGAAGAAGAAGAGGAAGAAGAAGGAAGAAAAAGAAGAAGAAGAAAGAGAAGAAGAAAAGAAAGGAAAAAATGTAAGTGTTTTTCTTCTTCTTTTTTTTCAAGGCCCGTAACAGCCGTTACGGGTCCGTAATGACTGTTATGGTCACAGAATTCCGTAACGGCCGTTTTGACCCCGTATCGCGTAACAGTGTCAGGCGTTACCGTTACATATCGGCCGATACAGCTGTATCGTAACGGATACGGGACACCCTACTTCCAACCCTAATGGTGTTATTGAGAAGAAAGAAAAAAGAGAAGCTCTCTTGTGTGAATGAATTTTTTTCGTCGTATTTTAAGGTTTGTAAGAAACTCTCCATTCCAATTGAATTGTGCAAGGGTAGAAACTTGTTTGGTGGTGGATTCCAAGATACATCCTTCATTTTCCTCTTCTTCGAAAGGTATTCTTCTTCTTACATCATTTCTCTCTTCTTCAAAAGGTATTCTTCTTCTTCTCATCTTCCTCTTTTCCTTTCCATTACAACCTTCTAAACCCTAGATCCTTTGAATCCCTAAAAACCTTATTCCTAAATTTACATTCACGAATCCAAAACCCTAATCAAAATTTGAATTTTTTTTGTTTTTATTTTTGGAAACTTTCACCAAACCAGAATTTTGCTTGCATCATTATCTATCCACGTAGTTGTTGCACTACCCACGCTAGATTGGAAGCTCTTACTTCCAAGTGGGCCACTCTTGAACTATTTATATTTTCATGCACCACGAATGTGAAAACCTAGGATCTTCATGTTATTACTCTAAGTTCATTATGAGGATATGCTTGATTTTACATGTTGATTGCTGAAATTAATGTGTAATTGATCTCCCATCTTGCATCCTAGGATAGTTTCCGACATCTTGCATCACCCATATATATACATATATATATATGAGGTCGAGCTCTATGGGCCTCACCGTGATGTATGATGAACATCAACACCGTGCATTTGGTAGGTTCCCTCTAGGTTGTGTGATGTACCAAAAATCAGTTGTATCTGAAACTCAAATGGGCCATACCATCTGAAAACATGGAGTCAGATTGCTACCAGCATGTCGAGAAATGTTAGTGTCATAAGCATGTTAGTTGGATCCATGTGTCCGCTTTTGAACTTTACAACGTGACAACACCCAAGCATTCTCAATGTGGGGTAACGACATCATCAACAAAGTCAACCCAAAAGCATTCAAAAATCATGAATACATCCTCGTTGTAGTTGATGACTTCACCAAGTGAGGGACAACAGTATCCTACACCATAGTAGTATCACATATGGTGAAATTTCTAAAAAACAACATCATTGGCCATCACAAAATCCTGCAGGTCATCATCACAGATAACGGAACACCCTTCATAAGCCAGAAAGTGAACAATTCAAAATCAAAAGACATTGGTCAAGCCCCTACCACCCACAAATGAATGGTAGGATCGAAGTTGCAAACAAGACGCTCATCCACATCCTTGTGAAAATGTTCAACCGCGATTGGTCAGAAATGCTCCCTTACGCACTCTCGGTCCATCAAATGATCGTGCACACTGCAACATTCTCTAGTTAATATGAACTTATACACGGAATGGAAGCAATCCAACTAGTCAAAGTAGAAATTCCATCAATACGCATACTGATGGAGAGTTAAGTTGAAAAGTGGAGTGGCTACAAGCTCGATACAATCAACTACACCTGTTCGACAAAAAGCACATGCAGGCATTGCATCACTCCCCAGGCTACCAAAAAAGAATCGCAAGAGCATACACCAACCAGATCCAAGCAAAACATCTCAGAATATGGGGCATATCAAATACCAAGGATGTGGTGAAAACCAAAAAGGGCGGCACAGGCAAACCCAACATGACAAAAAACCGAAAGGGGATTACAGTTAAAAATAGACGACAAAAAAAAGAAGAAGAAGAAGAAGAAGAAGAAGAAGAAGAAAAGGAAAGCAAGGAAATCATAAATTCAAGCAAGTGTGCAACCCAAGCAAGGCTGATATGACAATCGCAATGTTTCAAGATCCTTCAACCCTTGCTCAAACTTAAAGGAGAGTTTTCCCTAAACACTCCCCAAGAATATAATTACGCCCTAGGAGTCAACCCAGTAAATCATCACATGACACATGACTAAGTCAAAGTGTCTGATCCCTACGGACCCAAGCACCATAATCCAAACCACGAATCGTACAAACAGGCTGACGTAAAAAGTTTTTTTCATCTCACTTCTTTTGGTGATAAACAAATTTTCTTTTCCATAATTATTATTATTATTATTTGTTTTAAAGCTACACATGCATATAAATAAACAGATACCCACCTGAAAACAATATCCATCTCCACAAGTTGCGTAACTCAAGCCATGGGTGCTTCTCTGGAGCACCTGACCACACAATAACATTAGTCCATTGCTGAGGAAAGTCTCGCTCCCTTTGTGCCAACTCTCTCTCTCTCTCTCTCTCTCTAGGCACTTAAGGAAGCACCCTCGATAACAAAGCCATCTCCCATGGCCCGTAGGATTGCTATGTCAACTATAACTGCACTAGAAGTTTGATGACACTGTGCAGTGCATTTGCCTAATAAAACCAATCCCAATTGCAATCGTCGGATCGCATGACGACGGACTAGATTTTTTTAGGAGCGGAATCGGATAATTTAAAAAATAAAAATAAAAAACCGAGTTCAATCGTGACTATTGGAAGAAGAAGAAGATGAAGAAGAAGAAGAAGAAAATGGAAAGGAGAGGGGGGGTGAGAACTAAAAAACCAGTCGATCGTGCTTCCCTGCGAAACTGGATGAATCTATTTCAAAAGAAGCGGGGGGAGAACTAAAAAACCAGCCGATCGTGCTTCCTCGCGAAACTGGATGAATCTATTTCAAAAGAAGCGGCCTAGAAAAATATTTCAAACAATATTTTTGTAAGTGCTTGTATTCAAAGCACACATGTAGTTGTCAATTTTCGTAGACATAATGTTGATTGGATCTTCAACACACTTCAGTCCTCTACGGCACTTCATGAAGATTGGCTCAACATCACAAGAATAGAAGATTCAGTATGGTTACAAGAGAAAGATGTATGCCAACCATCAGGTAAAATAACCCTAGGATATGACCACGGGATAAGGTTTTTATCATGGCCTTTATATGTTAAAATGTAAAAGTTTAATATAAATTTTCTAATGTTTGGCCAGCCCAAACTCAGCCTTGGCCAAGTTTATAGCAACAACAAACAAAAAAAAATATGTTGCAAGTTCGGGCAGCCTAACTCTGGGTTCAGCCAACCGAACCTGGCTTGGGCCAGCCCTAAGGTGTCTCGGGGTCAAGTTTTCAGCAATAGAAACATTCGAATTTTAAAGGGATTCAGCCAGCCGAATTTTTTATTTATCTTATCCCGCGAAATCCAATAGCCATTGGAACAGTATTGTTGTAATCCGGCCAGCCAAATGTATTTTTAGGCTGACCGAAGTTCCAAATCCTTTGGATATAAATAAGGATCTTCTCCCATTGTTTTCATATACGAAAAAGTGTGAAAATCATCCCCAAGCAAAGAGAGAAACTCAGGTCCTTCCAAAGCTTAATTGTGCGGTAAATCTTATTTTATTTTAGCTTATTCAATTCCCTTTCTCAAGTTAGTTTTAAATGCAATTAGAGAGTAAACTATACTCTACTTGAGAATAGAGAATTGAATCCGCGACTATTAGGGTTTTTATTATATTGAGAAACTTTAGATCCCTAAATCCTTTCTGGTTGAGCATACACTGCTTCATCGTCATCTAAGAAAGAATATCGTTGTGTTGATCGAAGCCTCAACTTCATTAAGTATCTTCACATCGGCGTTTCGTCATCTGAAGATAAGTATTATTACAGTTTATCGTTTCATTTCGGTTTATTGAGATATCTTGAAAATCTAATTGGGTTGATTGGTGGTTAGCCCATGAAAATCACTAAGGGGGTTTTATTGTGGTCAGCCCGTAAAAATCACAAGAACTGTAAAGAGGTTGTTAAGGTAAACTTGTGAAAACCTTGTTATAGTGGAAAGCCAAAATTATGTGAGTAGTAATTTTGGGAGTGGAGTAGATGTGTATTGAACACTGAACCACTATAACTCCTTGTGTATTTGTGGTGTTTGCTTTGTTTTATTATCTGTCTTTACTGTTTTGAAAGATTGACTTTAAGGACATCGTGAAATAAGGTTGTCCTGCCTAAAGTTTTAAGTGAAGGTTGTCCTACAAATTAATTGGAATCAACGTTTCGATACTTAGTGCGATTAAGAATAAATTACAACCCCCCCCCCCCCCCCCCCCCGGACATCGATAGCTCATCTTTCAATTTTGCAACAAAAACCCCATGCAACGATGTTCTACAGGTGGGGAACCTTTTTTGTAAAAATTCAAACTCTTCGAAAAATACAAATGCATGCGGTATCTGAGGCATTGGGTAGTCTTTTATACTCCTCGATAGGTACCAACACAACATCAATAATTGGTTTTGGTTTTCTCCAAAATCACAAGGGAAATATAGGGCAATCAACCTAAACTCCTAGTGTTAGTCTGATCTTCTCATAATGCGAAATATGTATATCCGAGTTAGTGCAATCGTACCTCAAGCCGTGGAAAGTCAATTACGAATGCAATGCCAAAATCGAAGAGTTGAATGGCAAAAAACAATTCGAGTGACTTCAGTTCAAGACACCTGACAACCTAATGCATTGTGGTGCGGTAGACCCATAAGGTAGCAAAAATCACAGGGCAGATACCCATTACAACAACCAGTCTTATAGGCGATCCTAAGAGATCGTGCAGCATTGAGAACTACTCTTCCAAATCAAAGTGCACCACACGTATCCGTGTAAGACCACAAAAAAGGGCAGGGGCAGTAACCACCCAAAATCCATACTTGCAAACAACTCGATGCACATTACCGATTACGACATGAAATGGTTGTGATTTGGTGACCTGTCATACCAAAAAAAGCACAAGGAAAAATTCCAACATTTTCCTCAACTCTCGAGAGACTAGTGTTACTCTTTGACTAGACAAACTTTTCAATAATGACAACCCGATTGGAATAGGCCAAACTACATCCATGTCTAACCCAAAGGATGGGGTGTCCACTCGCTTTGGCATTCGATTGCACGCAACCTCTACCAAGGAGGGGCATTTGTAGACACCCCACCCAAAACGAGAACAAACTACTCTTGGAACTTCAACTAGACTTTGATAAAACTCTCTACGTGACCTGAAAAGCATCGATTATCCTAACAAGCCAAGTGGAAAGGGTCCCTAACACCTCCCGAAAACAACCAACAAAATTGATCTACAAATTTAGAACCGAACGAATCAAATCCTGATCGATCATCCAGACTCTCCGGAAACCCTAATTGCACCCTACTTCGATAAAGTTGTCTCTGGTCGAGACCCAGAATAGCATAGAAATCTAAATTAGTCCAATCGAAAGGATCCTCAACACCTACCAGAAACGACCAACAGACCCGAATGACATATCAATGCCCAACAGATCAAATCTCAATTGATCATTTGGACCCTCCAGAACATTGTTCACTCTCTAAAAATGACAAATCATATGCCAAAAAGGACAAAACAGACCCCAGGTCATCCAATAACCAACGTTCCAAAAAGGTAATTTTAACTTTTTTACATGCACTTGACACTTGCCTAGTTTGAAAAACACAAGTGGGCTAACACCTAACCATCGGTCATTGTATGATCGATGGTAAAAGTGCCAGACTTTTAATTTTCGGGATTGGTGTTTGACACTTGTTGACTTGTTGCCAATCACAAAAGTAACAAACTGATATCCAACGTCGGTCATTCAATGACCAACGATGGAGTGCCTATAAAAATGGCATAGTAGTTGCCATTTGGGGAGTTTGGCTCCGATCCAGAGGAGGACATAAAGTTCTAAGGAGAGTTGGTATACGGAATGAGCATATTTAAGGTTTTTGAAGAGTCTGGAAATCCCTGGCAACGTCGATCGGCTGTCCAATCCAGCAGAGCACAATGGCCAACAGAAGAAGCTATTTAAGTCTAGAATAAGGTCGAGATTCGGGATATCCAATCATCCCTTTTGCAGAAAAAGGTGTTTGGGCTCCCCATTCTCCTTCTCACAACTCAATCAATTCAGATCACATTTCACTCCACACATTTCAATTGCATCTACAAAATTCATCTTTAATTTCACTACACAAATATTCTCTCTTGCTTTTAGTAGATAGATAGAGTAATGACAATATTATCTCACAAGAAATTGTGAATAAATGAAACTCAAAGAGCATAAGCATCCACGTCCATACTAAACTCACTGGTTCAAGAAAGAGGAAGGTTTTTTCAACTCCAGGTGCTTAGTTTCCTACTCTATTAGGTTTAAGTATAAGAATGAAGTGTATTGTGACATGATCCCATAGATGCATGACACATTTTGTTGGGATGACCGTGGTTGTGGGACTGAAATATGGTACATTTAACTCGGACTAACAATTATTTCTTCATCAAGGGGGGGTTAATATGACATTGCACCAAATGAAACATCTTCCAACGCCCAAATCTGATAAAGAGGGTAAAAAACTGCTCAATGTATAATGTTTGAAGAAGAAAGTAAGGCATAAAACGTCATTTATGTCTCGGTTGCTAAAAGAAGCAGCAAAACAGTCAGATGTTCCCGCTCCTATGCAGAAGCTCCTTGATGAATATCAAAACTTGGTGCCAGTAGAATTGCAAGCTGGACTTCCTCTTATGAGGAACATTCAGCACCATATTGACTTTGCGCTAGGTTTGAACATGCCGAATCTTGCACATTACTGAATGAGACTAACCAAACAAGCTGAACTTCCATAGCTAGCCATGAGGGTTTTCATTCATTTTTTTAAGGAATCCATGGGTAAGCGGATAGGCTAAAGAAGAATGGAAGATGGTTGCTTATGTCAGTAGAGAGGCCAGTGAAGTCATAGATGCCTCAGCCAAGGAGAGTGTTGTGAGATCTTGCCCAAACATTGGTAGCATTGAAATACAACCCAGGATCCTCGACCTAAGGATATGCATAGTAGATTTAGTTTTTCAGTTTGTACATGCGGGGTCCCAGATTTAGTGATCCAGACATCAATATCTGCCACCTCAGATGGTGCTCTGAAAATCTCCCACATAGGAAGATCCTAGGCACCAACCTTGAGCCTTCTTTTTTTTTTTTTTTTTTTTTTCCAGTTCAATGTGAACCGTTGCTGTACTTCTCTTCTAACCATCTATTTGCAAGCCACAGATCAAAAGGCAAGGATCTTCCAATTTGGGAGACTTTTAGATGGGGGCCCAACAGAGTAATGATCTGTACCAATGAACCACAGCCCGACTTTAAAAAAGAAGACATCAAGGTATATCCTCAAGGATAAATCAATATATTCTCACATTCTTTTCATGTTCTTGTGGCAACTTCATAATAATTTCTCATGTGAAACCACATGTCCTCATCTGCTGTACTCAAAAAGTATGAAGGCAATTTCCATGGATCATAAATCAGTTGCAGATGTTTCAAGAGAGTCATTTAAATTACAGTTCAGCCATTTCTTTCGGTCGGTCATAAACTCTGTTGGAAATCAAAAAATTGAAACAATATAAAATTCTTGTTTGCAACATTAAAATCTGCCACAACATTAGACAACAGTTTGATGAAATTGCACAAAAAGGAGGGAAAGGGAAGAGAACGACTAACTATTTTTTCTCTGCCATTTTTTTCCGAATCTCATGAGCTGTGTTGAAGATCCCGAGGGTTGGCTTATTGCACACGTAGCATTTCTTGTTCTTTGAATGGTGCTGGGAAACAAGGTAATAAAATTCAAGTTTCATACATTTGATCAGCCGAAAGAAAAAAAAAAAAAAAAAAGGAAAATGAAAACTTAGGTAGGCTAAACAGGAATTCATAAACAACATAATAATATGAAAGCTTCAAATGGAACATAAACAAGGATAGAGAAGAAATTCCATCCAAATAAAAGCAACAAGATTGCAGATCAATGAGGATAAATGTCGAGCGGGCATCACATTTCATATGAGCTCAATGTTGTCTTGTCATTTGAATACTATATAGCTTAGTATTATAGGGAAATGCAGTAACATTCAAAATGATAAGAAAAGTATTTGATAGACCTCTTCTGACACATGGGCAATAGGCTGTTGGACTATAACTGAATAATTCTTCCATGGTCCATGGAGAGTACTTCCGCAGCGCAGATCTTTTGCGTAGGAACCTAATTATCATGTCGAATCAAGACAAGATATTAATGTTACAAGGGTACTTTTCCTAGGATTGGTTGATTGATGTTAATCCATCAAGAGGTTCTCTAAATAATGCATACAAGAGGTGTTTTTAAGGAAAACTTGAAGATTTCATTGATCTGATAAAATGAACAACCATTCGGGCAGGTCCGAGCAAAAGGGTTGGACCACACCTATCATATGAAATGAAAATAAGGACTACACAATATGGACAAAACATCGCACTCAGGCAGATTGCATGGGCAGCAGAAGGACGCTAGCAAGAGATGAACACCCTGGAGCCAGCCAAGGCAGTGGGGTCAACCCACTCCCATCCTCGGTTTTCCGGGTCTAAGGAGCCCCACATTAGCTTTGTCCAGAAGAAGGAAGCCCCAGATCGCAAGAGGGAGAGAAGAGCAAGAGAAGAAGGTCAAATCCAAGGCACCACCGCTAGCGATCTTGGCCAGACCATCTGATACTGAATTACTTTTGCGATAAGTGTTGGAGAACTGGACATTGTTTGACTGGGCAAGCCCATGAATGGTGGCGATTCAGTACCACAGGTTCCAACCACATGAATAGGATGGATTTGAGACCGCTTGAAAGATCAGGGGAGAGTCAGTTTCAACTATAATGTTCAAAAGCAAAAATCAGGTTACCAAGGTAGTCTCTACATACTCCGCTCCCACCTTCGTCGCCCGGATTGCCCCTAGCTGAGCCGTCCACATTGAGTTTAAGCCAGCCCCTGCTCGGTTTGGTCCATTTGATGACGATAGACAGGTCGCTAGAGGGAGGAGGGAGGCAGGAGATACCCAGAGCCCCCATAACACTAAGTTCCTTAGAGGATATGTCAATCAGACCTGGAAGGAGCATACCAATCTCGTTCAGCCATCTGGATATTTTGTAGATCGTCTGCGGTGCTGAAAAACTGGAATTCTCAAATCTAGTTGCATTTCTGCCAAGCCAGATTTCCCAAAGGATGAGAGGCGGGGCCAAACCTCAAAGAAGCTGCCATCTAGAAGATTTCTTGGCCAACGTGCTCCATTGCAAGACCCAAAGTTGAATGGATTGGTTGTTGATTAGAGGCAAGTGCAGAAGGTTGGCGAAGTGGGTCCAGATCACAGATGTGGTGTTCCCATGGCAGAACAGATGGTCCAGACTCTCAATTGAAGAGGATAAAGAGCCAAGCGCAGGGTTGGAATGGCGGGAGGGCAGGTGGTGGGAGAGCTGATGAGGAGGCTGCGTTGAATGAGAATAAACGGCCTGTGAGCGCTGTTAGGAGAAGATGGAGAAGTAGGAACGAGGGAGCGCTGATTTGGAGGCTGCGCTGATCTGGGAATACTAGGACTGAGGGCTCTGTTAGGAGGAGACGGAGCAGCAGGAACAGGGGTGCTTTGATCTGGAGTGGGAACAGTGGTACGCTGGTCTGGACTAGAGAGAGGGCAGGATGAGGGAGCAGCAGGAAAAGGGGTGCGCTGATCTGAGGAAGCGAGATGGGGCCATCTGGGTTATTGGGGTCAGCATTGCAGCAACAATAACATTTAGAGGCTAGTGATACCTCACACTTCTGAATCGCTCTATCAACCAGGACTGCCTTGTGCATCATCTTCCAAAGAAAGATCACAATCTTCGGCGGAACGAATTTGTTCCGAGACCATAAAGTCCAGTGCTGTGGTGGAAGCCGCTTGCAAATGGTGTTCCATGCCGATTTTAGAGTGAAGTTTCCCGAAGAAGAGAGCTTCCAAATCAGCACATCCTCTCTGTTGGAAGGAATGAACTCACTGGCCAAAATCATATTGATAAATATGGGAGAGAGTTTGTCGTGGATGGAGGAGAGGTCCCATGAGCCGGACTGGTTGAGGAAATCCTTAACCTTTGCCTCCCTGTCAGACGCTGAAAGAGGAGAGGTGGCAGCACCCAGCAAAAGGCCTCCGCCAGTCCAATTTTGAGTCCAGAACTTAACCTCACCTTTCCTAATCAACCATCTAGAGCTGTGAATAGTGAAAAGTAGCTGAGCTCTAACGTCCTTCCAAATAGAAGAGCCGACGATCCTGGGACTGTAAGTGGAGGAAACAAATTTGTTCATATATTTAGCATAGAAGAGGCCAGCCCATAGAGACTTACCATCCAAGAGGTTTCAAGCCATCTTACAATGGAAACTGTTCATGACGTCAGTAATCCTCCTGATGCCAAGACCACCTTCTGCCGTAGGGAAGCACAACCTGTTCCAGCGAACCCAATGTCTCTTGCTATCTGATTCTGAGCTTCCCGAAAAGAAGTGGGCTAATGCTTTTTCAATCTGGTCACAAGCCTTCTTTGGAATATTGATGGCTGAAAGCATATGGATTGGGAAGCTAGCAAGAACTTGATGGATGAGCACCAATTTTGCAGCTTGGTTTAGGAGTTTAGCTTTCCATCCTGCAACCTTCGACTCGATCTTCTAAATGAGAGGAAGAAGATCAGCATATCTGATTCTCCCTTTGCTGAGAGGGGCGCCCAGGTATGATATGGGAAGTGCAGCCTGTTGAAAACCCGAAAGTTGGCTAATCTTGCTGGCTTTGCTTGGCAAAGAGCGTTTGGGCAAGATAAACTGGCTCTTGGATATGTTGACACATTGACCTGAAGCGTGTTCATACGAACAGATGAAGGAAAGCACGGAGCAAACCGATTTGATCCTGCCATTCAGAAAAATTATCGTGTCATCAGCAAAAAGTAAGTGAGAAATCATGGGGCGGCCTCTAGGAAGACTGAATGGGTGAAGAGCTCCAGACAGGAATAGCCGAATCAGCCCTCTACTGAGAACTTCTGCTACTAGGATGAAAATAGCAGGGGAGAGGGGATCTCCCTGGTGGAGGCCTCTGGACGCTTGGAAGAAGCCATAGCTGCTACCATTGATGGATACAGAGAACCAGCAGTCAATCCAACACTGATGAGCCACTTGAACCCATGCGGAGCTGAAGCTGAACTTCAGGAGAACCTGGTGGATGAAGCCCCATTCCAAACGATCATAAGCCTTCTCCATATCAAGTTTGACAATCATGTTACCCCCACGAGCCCTGCGATCAATCTCATAAGCCATCTCATGGGCCATCGATAAGCTCTCCGCTATCGATCTACCTTTGACAAATGCGCTCTGTTCCATGGAAATAATGTTGGGAAGGATGGAAGCCAAATGGTTAATGACGAGGCTAGATAGGATCTTGTGAATGCAATTGCATAAGCTGATTGACCTGTAGTCAGAAAAGGAAGTAGCATTCTTCTTCTAGTAGTTCTTTTAGTAGCACCTTTTGTGATGAAGAAAGTAAGAAAGACTTGATGTATATAACATACATATGGGTCTTTTAGAGGCTTTATCATTGCAATACTTAACTGTGGGAAGGGCTCTAAGAGATTTCCATTGAATTCGAAGAGTTTCTCCTCATCTCCTCCCACTTGCGAACTTCAAAAATTCCAACCAAGCTTTCATTTTTAGCTTCTTATTTGTGTTGAAGTTAAAAACTAAGAGAATTCCAACTCCACTTGATTGGTGGACTCCATGAATGACCTGAAGCAATTTGGTGGCAATCAAGGAATAGGAGAGATGGGCTGGTTTAGACCAAGGTTTTATAACTTCATCGAATCTGGATTTGAGTTTCAACAATTTCAGTACATATTAAGCTTTTTTTGTCAAAATACTTGATATAGTATTCCTGCCGATCAAGAAGAGTCTCTGAAGTCTTGTATTCTTTATTTGAACAGAGAGTTGAAGTGGATTCTCCAAGGAGAAGATGGATTATGGGACTGTGTGACTTGGACTATTGATGTGGTGTAGAAGAGTTAGATTACCCAACATGGTATCCGAGCCTAGTCCCTGATCTGGACCATTGAGCCGGTGTTCTCCTCATTTCCGAACACCAGGCCCAGTATTCCTGCCTGATCTACATCGTCCCGAACTCGTCGCCTGTAGATCTCGACCATTTCTGTTTCCAATCCCATATTTGCCACTGATGCAACCCAATCCAATTATATCCATTGCAACCATAGCAACGACTCAACGCTACTCCCTGTTGTAACCGATTGTCTTTTCCGATCAAAACGCTAGCCATTCCCGCAACTAGAACCCATCCAACATTCGTCAGTTTTGTCACCTCGGTTGTCACCATCCATAGCATATTCCCAAGCCCCACCATTCTTGCAGCCCCAAATTTGTTTCCATGCTTCTCCAAATCCCCCATCACTGATACCAACGAAGTCCTATTTGAAGAACCCATCAGCATCTCCACATGGATATGTGCATATCGTATAGTTGTACATGTTCTACATGCTATGGATAACTATATGGATGGATACATGAATAAATGTTAAGATTTCCTACAGATATCCCACCTCTTCTGTGTATCCCTATCTTCTCAATGAAATACATACAACATTCTCTGAAATGTAGTCTCTAAAAGTAATAGTTGTCAAATTAGATGTGATATAGATCAGGACCTTGGGATCTTGATGACCAATGGCAATTAAGAAATCCACGGGATAATAATGGAAGGCAAAAGTAGCAAGAATGAATGAATGAAACCAAATATCAACTCATGATAGATCGATGGTCTAAAACCCCAAAAAGAACATGTTTCATTCCTTTAATTGAACCATCAACACTTCTATGTTCCTCTTTTATGGATAAAGATCAATTTTATTGGAACCAAGCGGCCAATTGTGTGAACCCAATGAAACATCCAAGGAGAGGGCATGAATTTCACCAAGAGCTAATCTTGTAATCCCTTGCTTGGCACGAAAGAATCTAAGGAGCCGTTTGCCACTCTAGTGATATGTAAATGAAATGTTTAAACTAGATGAGAGGTCTCAAACTTCAATGAAGATGTAGGACCACCAACACTCAAAAGTACTCCTTCCTTGTGCATCACTTTTCAAATCCTTCAACAGCAATCCTCCCTTGGGCAGAATCAGCGAGGGTCTATTTGGATGGTGGGAAAAAGAAAAGAAAATTGTTCCCATAATGGGACGTCTCACCATATTTGGATAGTAACGGAAATATTGTGTTTCAAAAAGCAAACATTACAAGCCATCATTACCTAAACACCATAATTCTTAGGCACAAGATATGAGCTGAATATTGTGAGAGCTTATGAAATTTCTACTTGTTAACCAAACAAGATCGCCGAAAGTGGAATAATGGAAATTCATGTTTCTGCTCATGAAAATCTTGGGAAATCATCATTGGGATAGTCAATTACAGTTTTATTTTTTTCCCTTTCTTCTCCCTCTATTCATGTAGGCCCCAAGAATTCTTGGTCTCTTAGGGCCTGTTTGGATACTACCAAAAAAGTAGCTTTTTTAACTTACGTAAGTTAATAAGTTACTTTTCTTAAATAAGTTAGTTTAGTTATTAAACTTATATAAGTAGCTTTTTAGAAAAGTAACTTATTTTTATCAATTATTTTTTATTGCTTTTCATCTTCCAAAAGTAACTTCTTTCCTTCATTTTCACTGGTGACACAACAACTTACAAAATTATTTAAGGGAATATGCTCTCTGTGGCCATGAACCCCTTCCAAGTTCATCAGATTGGAAAATCATCAAATGAATGGGTAGATGATCTAGTAGGCCCCACCTGATGGTGGCCTATATCGAGGTGGCCCCACATGATGGACGATCCACATTAAAGGTCCACCCCTAATGATGAATGGCCCACATCCAATGTGAGCCCCACATGATGGGCAACCCACATTGAAGGTGGGGCCCACATGATGGGCAACCCACATCAAAGGTGGGCTCCACAAGATGGGCAATTAATAATGGTCTGCCCCCAAATAATGGATGATCCATATCAAGGTAGGCCCTACATGATGGACAATCCACATCAAAGGTCAGCTTAGTGATCAGTAGCCCATTTCCAAAGTGGGTCCCGCATGGTGGACGGCCCACATTAAAGGGCCCACATGATGGGCAGTGGATATTGAAGATGGGCCCGCATGATGGGCAATAACATTGATGGTGGGCCCTACATGATGGATGGCTAACATCAAAGGTGGGCCCTACCTAATGAACTATGCACATTAAAGGTCGGCCCATTATGATGAATGGCCCACAACCAAGGTGGGCCCTGCATGATGGATGACCCACATCAAAGGTGAGGCCCACGCAATGAACGATCCACATCAAAGGTTGCCCCCACATGATGGACGGTGGATGTGAGGGGGACCAAGTAGACTTTCTGAATAATTACTGATGGTGATGGAAACCAAATATGCTTTTCTACTTTTTGGATGACTGCTAATTAAGTAGAAACCAAGATAAGATATTTATGGCTTATCTAAAGTAAATTACGATCCAAACGCCCCCTTAATGTCTTTAATCCAACATGAAACAACTCGCCACCCAGCTGGGCTAGAGTAGGTCTTTTGGATTACATTGCTATCATCTCTAATAACTAGCGTATTGAATAACGTTGATAGCGTACGCTACGTAGCGCAGTCGTAGCAGAGTCGAAGTGCACCTAAATAATGTAAATCTCATGTAATGTACGCTACAGGGGTTGTAGCATATGCTACAGGGGTTGTAGCATATGCTACAGGGGTTGTAGCGTACGCTACAAATGCGTAGCGTGTACCGCAGGTAGCGCGCATTGTGCTACACCTTTTGTTTTTTAAACTTGCCTTTGTTAATAATGGTGGTAAACTCATATTTCCAAAAACCTTATACTGTAAAACCAGCAACAAATACCTACTCTATTGATTTTATTCTTAAAGAGTTGTGTTTATTTGATATAATGTGTGTTGAACTCACACTAAAGGAAAGTCATAAAGTTAATTTAATAGAGAAATCAAAATAGGGTTTTTGAAAACCCCAGTCGATGCATGTTCATCTCCCCCTCTTTGAATCTTTCGATCCAAAAGCCCATCGAAGGGGCTTCATTGGCTGATTGTTGGAGCCTATAAGGTGATCAATTTGATGGATTTTCACGATTGTTGGACAGGAAATGAAGGAGAAATTAGATTTCCCCCTTTCCGGTTCCAAACACCTATAGAGCTTCAATTTTCTTAGTTTTCATGTCTTGAATCTCCTCTTGAGCCTGCAATAAGTACGGTTTTGCTCCTTAATGAGTTTCTTTTCATTTACAATGAAAATCAATTAGTTATCATGAGTTTTTTTTCATTTTTTTCTTTTTAAAATGCTAGTTACTTTGCATTTTTTGTTGTTTATCATTTTTTTCAATTCTTTTTCAATATATGTGTGGCTATGCATTGTTTTTTATGGTGTGGCCCATGTGGGGCCCACTGAGGTGTGTGCATGGGTGGATGTGCATTGTTTGCAATGTTATCATGTGCGATCGCACATTCGCAGATGCGCATAATGGTGGGGAGATCGCATATGCGGCAGTGGCATATGCGATCACTGCACATATACAATCGTATATGCCACATGTGCCAACATATGTGATCGCATACTATGCGATGTATGCGATCGCATAGTGGCCAACAGTCATATTTCTAACCGTTTTTTGACCTCTTTTTTTAAAAAAAAAAATCCGAATTTTTTTTCTTTATAAAAATGGATTCTAAGTATTCCTACATGCAAAAAATGCTCAAACTCTCTATTCTCTAATTTGTTCTTTTACATTCTCTCTTACATATTTCTAAGCACTCTACATCCACTCTCCATCCATATTCCATATTTCTTTTCTTTCAACTTTCAAGAATCAAGAATCAAGATTGAGATTGAAGTTTCAATCAAGGAAAGGTACATAGTACATACATCCACATTCAAGAATCAAGATGATTCAAGAGTCAAGACTCTTCAAGAGACATTACTAATTTACTACATGATCTACATCTACAAGACTACAACAACAAGTCTACAACCAAGCTCTCCAATCTCCATCCATTGAATTGATTGAACTCTCTTTTTACTTTCTAGTTCAATCAAGGGAACATACATCACTCTCTTTCTATCTCTCTTTCTATCTCATTTTCACTTAGAGTTTCATATTTCATAATATCCAAGTTTTAAGTTTTCTAAGTTTTAACAACTTCTATCATTTTTATTTATTTTTTTAGTTTGTTTGTTAATTGTTACAACTTACAACTTACAAGTATAACAAGAATTCAAGATCAATACTCAAGTCAAGGGGCAAAGGTGAAGAGAAGACAACTTAGATAAGAATTTAGAAGTTGG
Source organism: Magnolia kwangsiensis (assembly GCA_037074715.1). Lineage (NCBI taxonomy): Eukaryota > Viridiplantae > Streptophyta > Magnoliopsida > Magnoliales > Magnoliaceae > Magnolia > Magnolia kwangsiensis. Next base: position 106,677,263 of record CM073573.1, on the reverse strand, counting down.
AAGTTGGAACCTCTTTTAGTTTGTAATTTTAATTTTGTTTGTGTGTAAATCTCTCTCTCTCTCTCTCTCTCTCTCTCTCTCTCTCTCTCTCTCTACAAGTATAACTCAACTCTCTCTCTCTTTCTCATTTTCTTTTCCCTCTTCTTGTCCCTTTCTACAAGTGTAACTCAACTCTCTCTCTCTCCCTCTACTAGACTACTACTACTAGTGTAAAGTGTGCAAGTGTGTGTGTAAGTGTAACTCTCTCTCTCTCTCTCTCTCTCTCTCTCTCTCTCTCTCTCTAGTCTCTTTACTCTTACTTACTCTCTTAGATCTTACTTCTTAGTCTCTTACTTTAGTTTACTTTCTAGTTTCTAGTTAGTAGTTACTTTTTAGTATTAGGCTACTAGCAAATAGCAATCAATAATACGCACACCACCATCATAATGTCTTCTTCCCAATCTTCCTCTTTGAAACCCAAGTCGAATGACCCGAGTTGAAAGTATGGGCACTACCGTAGTGCTATAGAAAAGACTCACATAGTATGTGAATTATGTTGGTATGTGAGTTCCGGTGGCATTACAAGGCACAAGCAATACCTTACACATTTACCGGGATGAAATGCAAAAGCATGTGATAAAATTACTCCAGAAATCCGAAGGGAGATCGTGGAGTATATGGAAAAACAATCAAGAAAGAAATACGATAGTGCCCTACGTCAAGAGGAATATCTGGAACAAGATGCATATGAAGATATAAATGTAGTTAATATAGATGAAGCTAGTCCCACTCTCCCTACTTCGACAGGCCGGTCTAGACCACAAGTACAACCATCGAAAAGAGACCAAGGGCATGGGCCCATGGATAGGTGGTGTAAACGATACCCAGAGGATGTGATCGACCAAAGGGATAGAGGGAAAAGGCCGGCTCAAACAACTTTAGAGAACTGGTATAAACAAAAAGATAAGAAAACCACAATTCAATATATTGCTAAGTGGTTTTAACAAACCGACATTGCTTTCAACGCCGTTAAATCGAGAGGCTTAAAAGTAATAGTTGAGGCTATAGATTAATTTGGACTTGGGCTTAAACCTCCTTCATATCATGAAATAAGAGAGACATGCCTAAAAACTGAAGTTGAATATACACAATCCTTCATAACTGAATATAAGGAATCGTGGAAAATATATGGTTGTTCACTAATGGTCGATGGATAGACCAATAGATCTGGTCGGTCTCTCATTAACATTTTGATAAATTGTCCGGCTAGGACAATGTTCTTGAAGTCAGTGGATGCGTCGGGCCATTCACACACAGGAGAATATTTATTTAACTTATTAGATAGTGTAGTTGAAGAAATAGGTGAGGAATATGTTGTACAAGTAATTACAGCTAATGCAGCCTCGTATGCAATGGTCCGTTGTCTTCTTATGGAGAAGAGGCGACGTTTATTTTGGACCCCCTGTGCGGCCCATTGTATTGACTTTATGTTAAAAGATATAAGTAAATTATTTATAAATGTGATTGCAAGGGCTAGAAGAAGCACAATATTTATGTACAAACATGCCCTTCTTCTCAGTCGAATGAGAAAACACATTAGGGGTAACTCGCTACTCCAGCAGTCACCCGTTTCGCTACAGCCTCTTTAACACTACAAAGGCTACATGTAAAGAAATTAGAACTTAGAAGCTTTGTAGTGTCGGCTGATTTTACAAGTAGGCCTTGGTCAAAGAAGGCTGAAGGGAAACGGGTTCAACAAACAATTCTTTCTCAAAGTTTTTGGACTCAAGTGGTAAAGGCGCTAAAATCATCCAAGCCTTTAGTCACTGTGTTACGATTGGTGGACGGGAATAAGAAGCCTGCAATGGGCTACATATATGATGCGATGGAGAGGGCGAAAAATAAGATTATGGACCATTTTAACTATAGAGACCGTAATTACAAGCCAATTTTATATATTATAGATAGAAGATAAGGTAGCCAAATGTCATCCACATTGTATTTAGCTGCTTACATCCTTAACCCAGCTTGTTTATTAGCTTCTACTGATCCAGTAAAAGCACTAACTATACATATGGTTGGATTTATTGATGTCTTGGAAAGAATGATTTCAGATAGAGGAGAACAGGACAAGATTTCAACTTTGCTAGACTTCTACACAAAAAGTGAAGGGATATTCTCAAGGGATGTCGTAATAAAACATCGGACAATGAAATTACCCAGTAAGTACTTTTATGAATGTTAGTGTACTGTGTACTCTTACAAATAGTTTTTCTACAAAGTGTCCCTAACCTACTTAAACTGTTTTTCTCAGCTGACTAATGGGCTGCCTATGGAGTGGACCCGAACAGGAAGGATCCAACTCTAAAGAAGCTGGCTATGAAGATTCTTGAACTCACGTGTTCTGCCAGTTGTTACGAGCGCAAATGAAGCATGTTTGAGGCAGTAAGTTTAGACTATTTAGTAATTATTTGTAAACTTTAATTTTTTAGTGGCTTAAGCTAAATTAACTACCTAAATAGCTAATGTCAAATGCGCTTTCTTTCTTACAAATTCATATCAAGAAAAAGAATCGCCTTGAGCAAAAAAAGTTCAACGACTTGGTTTTCGTTTAATACAATAAAAAATTGCGAGAACGATTCCAAACTAGAAAAGAAAAGCCCGATTTCTTTGACCATAACTGCTTAGATGAGTTGAATGCAGATAACGAGTGGCTCATAGAGACAGAGGACCCGATATTTGCTGGAGAGGAGCTGACATGGGCACAAGCCAAAGATGTCGCATACGGATCGACACCTGGTGAAGGTAGTACCACTCGAAGGCGAAAGACCGAGGGGAGCCAGGGGGCGAGTAGTAGCCGTCAACCCATTGATGAGATTGACGAGATTGAAGAAGGAGATGGTGATAATGATGATCCAGCTGAAGATCATCCACCATTGGATGTTGATGAAGTATTAGTACGTACAGATAATGAATAAACGGAAGAAGAAGTGTATGTGGAAGAAGGAGATGACTCAACTGATGATGATGGCGGTGGTGGACCTGGTGGTGATATGCCACAATGGCTACTAGATAAATGTATATGATTATTGATTAGATAAATAATAAATAAATAAATAACTTCTTAATTTTGTTTAATATTTACTAAGTGTGTTGATGTTGATTGTTGATATATATCATGTAGTGTTGAATGTTGAAAATTGATATTTCATATTTTTTAAATGTTAATTGTTAAGAAATTAACTATATTGTAGAATGTAGTAGAATTGTTGATGAATGATAATAACTTAATATTTAATTCATTATGTAAAATTGTAATTTGTAAATGTATGTACTTGGTTTTATTTTACTTAAATTAAATATATTTCATGTCCCAATGACATATAATAATTTATTTTGATTTTTTTCTGTTTTTTCTGATTTTTTAAAATTTTTGAAAAATGCAAAAAAATAAAAAATAAAAAATATGCGACCACAGATGCGATTTGCGATCTGCGCACACGATCGCATATGCTATTCGACAACATTGATTGTTTGAATGTTTTCTATGGTGTGGCCCATGAGGAGACCACTATGGTGTGCGTATGTGTGGATGTGCATTGTTTTCTATAGTGTGGCCCATATAGGGACCATTGTGCTCTTGTGGGATTTTTATTCGAAGAATGTGACATTTTTATATTTTTTTGGTTTTTTCTTTCTATTTATCATACTTTTCTTATTTTTATATTAAAAAAATAGAAGTATTGTGTAGCTTATGCTATATGCTACACACTATGAAGGGTTGAACGCTACGCAACACACTATTGCTATTTAAAACACTGCTGATAACACCCTTGATTCCACTAGGTCCCATTTTACCCACTATTGAGCCATTAAAATTGAGCTCCCAACACCAGTAGGATGAAACTCACACCTTGATCCGACCTTTTTATTACTGAGTTCAATATCAATCATCGCCCCAATCTCCAATTAACTCTATGACTTCAACAACCTGAAATTCCTCACTAGAGCCCATTTGATCATGGAAATCAGATTCTACAATAATAACATACATCAGCATTTCCATGTTATTAAATATTCTCCTTTCTTTCGTTCCACATGTCTCAAAATACCGCAAAAGAGACTAACCTCCAAACTATTGTACCCTTTATTTGCAAAGACAACCTGCCTAACTTTCAAATATCTTGTCTACCCAATTTTGGAAATTCTCTGAACTTATAAAAGGTTAATGAAGTGAAACTTAAACATCTGCAGGCCCTTGCATCAAATAAAAAAGATGGCACTAGTTTCCTCAGACCTCTTGTACATAAAGAAGGTTGAGCAATCAATGTTCAAAACTAGCCCCAAAGAATTAACCATTGTCTGTTGTTGTGAAAGTCCCCCAGATACTCCTAAACTAACTCTAAGACCACTTCAAATCCATGACATGGTTGGGTTGCAATTTCAGCCCAAAGAAAATCCCTTTCCTCAAATCACTTGAGAACTATGAAACAAATAGTTTGAATGGTGTGAAATTGAAAGTCCGTGCAGCATAAAGCAGTAACTGAAACGAATCCATGACAAGAATTCAGTGAGTATTAATTATTTTTCATTAGCTGCCCAACATCACAAACTCACATATAAGTTAAAATGCAGCCACTATATTTGTATGCTCAAACACATAATATTAAAAGAAAAACTCTCCAACCAGATTCATGGACTTCAAGACGAGTACATATGAATAAAAAATAAAACCCACAAACACAAAAACAGTGGAATATGAGTGCCATGGGAACAATCAGTATAGCAAAACAATTGAATCAGTTGAAATAACTGAGTGAAAAATACAGAAAAGATTATTATATATCTTACCTTCAGCGCACAATGCTCGCAGAAATAGTGTTTGCATTTTGTAACAACAGGATCCTCGAATGACTGCCTACATATGAAACACGCGAAGGGCAATGAATCATCCTCATCATCATCGCTCTGATTCCCTCCTTCCCGATCCACATCATCATCTCCTCCCAATGCCAAATTCCTCTTCCTCACCTTCTCAGCTTCCTCCCACTCTCTCTCCATCTGCCATCCAGACTTATAATCCCCTCTATCATGCATAAACTTGCAGGCATCTCCAAACCCACAGTAACCAGTCTCCTTGTAATCCTTGCATATATCCGGCTGGTAATCAAACCTCGCTGAAGACCTGATGTGTGCTGAAGCTCTAAGTGGTCCATGAGCCCCACCAGCCTTCTCACCTGAAACCGTCTGTTCGCGTCGGAAGCCAGCTTTGTAATCTTTGTACCCATGGATCCCCTTATACACCTTCTCATTGTCAACACCTTTCTTTTCCCCCTTCAAAGCGTCCTCTGCCTGTTTTAGAACCCGCTCTCGGATTGCACGGGCATCTTTCGAAAATTCAGTTTCTGTTTCTAAGGTTGCTGTCGCTCGGCTGTCATGGTGGACTTGGATTTCCTTGGATGATTCAAAATGGAAAAGTGGAGTGTCTTTCGATTCTTCAGCTTTCGATTCAGCAGATTCTGTTGCTCTCTTTGACGATCCAACAGTTGAGAAATGGAGCTTGTTATCAGGTCTCGGAGGCTTTTTTGGCTTGTGGATGACAGAAGAAACGTTGGATTTTTCTTGATCATCGTCTTCAGTGTTGCCATCGGTGTCGATCGTCCGTTTTCGGATGTTCTTGTTCTTGGATGGTTTGCGGAAGAAATTGCAAACTGAAATGGAGAGAAAAGTACAGAAAGAAGAAAGGTAGGTATTGGATTTTTAATGGTGACAGGAAAAGAGGCCGGATGTTGGAAAAGAAGCAGGAATTTACCTTGTTCGGAGGATTGGGGTTCCTCGGAATCCGCCATGTGTGCTTGCAAATCGATGTGCAGGATTCCACAAGCGTTTAGCAAATTCCTCAATAGAAACGATCCCTTCACAAATTTGTGTTTGGGGGAGAAATGTTAACAGTCTCAACCTGTAACTATCTACCAGATAAGATTGCAAGAAATGTAACAGTGGAATTAGGGGGCCTTTTGGATGCCTGTAACTTGTCTAAAATGTAAGAAAGTTACAGGTGACTTCCTTACAGTTTGTGTTTGGGGGAGAAATGTTACAGGTAACAAAGTCTCAACCTGTAACTTTCTATCAGGTAAGATTGCAAGAAATGAAACAGAGGAATTAGGTATTTTTCAAGTCACAGGTTACTTTGTTACAGGCAACGGCTATCCATTTCGAATTTGGGAGAGGGTGGTGGAAAAGCAGCTGCATTGAAAGTGCACCTACCTGCTCTGACCCAACGTCTCCTTCTCCCTCTCTCAGCGTCTCCTTCCCTCTCTCTGCTCTGGCAAGGGTAGCCCTAACCCTTACTGTTTTTCTTTTGTATTTTTTCCTGTCCTCGTTTTTTCTCTCCTGCACAAGTGCGGAACGGGGCTATTTGGCAGGGCGGTTTCGGGTGCCTAACTGTGGGGCCCACAGTGATGTACTTTCCTTACATCCGCACCGTCCATCCGTATTGAAAGCTCATTTTAGAATATTATGAAAAAAAATGAAGCTGACACACTACAGGAAACAATCTTAACTAAACTCCTACTACTAAAAACCATCATGGATCCATTAAAGTATTTATTTTCCATCCAACGGAAGCGGTTTGCCTGCGAGTAACTCACTAGGCTAGTAAACTCTTTACGAAGTTCCACCATAATTCGTGTATTTTATCGGCTCCGTCCATCCATTTTCCCATATAATTTCAGGGCTTGAGCCCAAAAACGGAGCATACATAATTTTCAAATAGACCACACTGCAGGAAACAAATGACATGAACTTCTACCATTGAAAATATTTTAGGGCCAAGGAAGTTTTGGATTAAGCTTATATTTTTGTTTTCCATTCATCCAAAACTTTATAACCTTATAAACTTATTGGATGACAAATAAACATTACTATGGGGCCTAAAAAGTTTTCATAGGTGGAAATCATTATCCTAACTATCTTGTGGTACGATGCACTTCATCTTTGTATATGCTTCAATTTTAAGCTTAACCCCTTAAATTAGATGAAAAAATAGATGGACGGCGTGGATAGACCGCATATGTTCAAGGTGGGCCTAACTGAGTTTACTCAGTACGATAAGAGCATGCGAAGTAACTCAGTACGCAATCTGATTTCTCATCCAACCTATTGACAAGGAAATCAAATCTCTTATCATACTGCGTAAACTTAGTTGGGCCCATGGTGAGTGTATATGATTTATCCATGTCGTCCATCCATTTTTTTCAGCTTATTTAAGGGGTTGAGACCAAAATTGAAGCAAATCCAGAGCTCAAGTGGATCATATCACATGAAACGGTGGGAATAATATTCCCACCATTGAAACCTTGATAGGCCCCACAGTAACGTTTATTTGTCATCCAACATGTTCATATGATCATACAAACATGGGTGAAGGGAAAAATCAAATATAAGCTTGATCCAAAACTTCTATGGCCCCCAAGAATTTTTCAACAGTAGAAGTTCAATTCACATTATTTACTCTGGTGTGGTTCATTTGATATTAAGATATTCTTCATTTTTGGGATTAAGACTTAAAATTATATGGTAAAATGGATGTAAATATAAAACATCGTACTTGTAATTAACTTATAGGTTATCTAAACACAGAAATTAAGTTACCTATAAGTTAGTTACAACTTACACCCAAACAAGATTACCAGTAACTTTCTTTCATGTGTAAGTAGGTTACCTATAACTTACAACTTAAAAAACTTACAAGCATCCAAATGCAACCTAGGTATTTTTTAAGTCATATGTTACTTTGTTATAGGCAACGACTATCCATTTCGAATTTGGGAGAGGGGGTGAAAATGCAACTGGATTGAAAGTGCACCTACAATTGCTCAAACACAGCGTCTCCTGCTTTCTCTTCTAACGTCCCTATCCCTAATTTGTTTTTCTTTTTTCCTCTTCGCCAGGGCGGAACGGGCACAGTTTAGCCAGGGGTGGTTTCAGATCCATGACTGTGGGGCCCACCTTGATGTACTTTCCCTAAATCCACACCGTCCATCTGTATTGAAAGCTCATTTTATGGTATTACTATAAAAATGAAGCATATCCAAGTCTATAGTGGACCACACCACAATAAACAATTTAACTAAATCCCCACCATTAAAAACTTCATGGGTCCATTGGAATATTTATTTTCCTTCTAACCTGTTGATAAGGTCCAAAGACTTATATGAAGAGACCACACAAATATCATCTTGATCTAAAAACTTCATGGCCCACAAGAATTTTTTTAATTGTCAACTATTATTGTTTATTGTAATATGGTCAATCTTAGATTTGAATATTCTTCATTTTTTTCATCATGCTCTTAAATAGGCTTTCAATACCAATGAGATAAGAAAATACATTAAGATGGGCTCTACATTCTAGGATCCCACCCACCTTGATAGATTCACTTAGTTTGGCTAGTTACATTGGCCAATAGTTGGTTGGTGCTTTTGTGGGCCCACCATGTTACATGTGTTTTATCCATATTGTCCATCCATTTTCTTTTTTTTTTTTTTTCAGATCATCTTAAGGGTTATCCCAAAATGAGAAAATTGAGGCATATCTCAATCTTAAGTGGACCATATTATAGAAAACAATAGTGATTGAATGTCCACGATTAAAAACCTCATATGGCCTGCTATAATGTTTATTTGACATCCTCCCTAATGATTAGGTCCTAAAGACCAGAATGAAGGGAAAATCAAGTATTAGTTTGATTTAAAACTTGTGGCCCACAAGAAGTTTTTAAATCACATGTGAGTGGGCCCACTTTTACATGTTTTTTTTGAATACGTGGGTCCACTTTTACGACCCACCTAATGATTAGTTTAACTTAAGAATCGGTTCAAGTAATCATCTACACTGGCTCAATAAAATTATATACTTTTATCCAAGCTTTTTTTATATATTAATATGATTTTTAAACAATCATGTACTTCAAACTCAGGTTAGTGTGAATATATAGCATCTTTCCTATAATTAACTTACAGGTTATCTAAATACAAAAAGTAAGTTACCTATAAGTAAATTACAACTTACACCCCTAACATAATTATCTGTAACTTTTTTTCACATGTAAGTTACCTATAAGTTACAACTTAAAAAACTTTCGAGCATTTAAACGTGACCTTAGAGTTTTTTTTTATTTTTATTTTTGAGAGAGAGAGTTTATATGGGAAAAATGTTTAAGGGAAAGCAATGACAGTTTGGCTAGTAACCCAATATCAGCCAGCTAATTGGTGTCAAAGCTCTATGGGCTCCACCATGATATATTTGTTTTATTCATGCCATCCATCCATTTTTCCAGGTCATGATCCTCAAAATTAGTCAAATCAAAATATCATATGGACCACACCACAGGAAACCATGAGGATTGAACAATAACCGTTGAAAACTTTTTGGGGCCATAGAAGTTTTGATCAATTTGATATCTTCGTTTTCCCTTCATCCAAGTTTATGTGACCTTATCAATAGGTTGGATGGCAAATAAATATTACAGTGGGCCCTAGGAAGTTTCAATGGTGGACATTCAGTTAACATTGCTTTCCTGCAGTGTGGTCCACCTGAGATTTGGATCTACATTTTTAGGATGATGCTCTAAAATATTTTGGAAAAATGGACATTAAACTTTTCACTACGTGAAAAATGAAAAAAAAAAAAAAGGACAGATTTTGAGACGGTCTTGGACCATCTCTAAAATTGCTTGGTTCGCTTTAGAGACGACCATAAACCATCTCTAAAATTTGAGACGGCCCTTAACCGTCCTTAATATTGTCTTAAAAATTTTTGCATCCACAAATCATATAGGACGGTCGATGACCGTCTTATATGTGACCATCTGAGACGGTCATTAGCCGTCTAAATTAGAGACGGTCACTGACTGTCTTTTACCTGTAATTTGAGACTGTCAAAGACCGTCTCTATTAGAGACGGTCCTTAGCCATCTTATAATTTGGGCAAAGACCGTCTCTATTTGTTCGACTCTATCACGTCACTTTGTTAACAATTCACTAACGTGTAAAATTAAATTTATGTAAGTCGTGATCCTGTAAAAGTGTTCTAATTATCTTGAAGATCTTTTCATACACCTCATATTCTCATGTAATGCCACATGTTGGCTCCTATTGGCTTTTTCCAAATGACCATAAATTAGGTACAACATCTTTTTATCAGGTCCACCCATATAATAGAAAGAATGGATAAGTTACATTCCAAAGATGAGTCATCAAAAATCATATCCATCACTTGTTCTACGGTTCATATCACTGCATATTTGACCATTGATTGTTTTTGTTTTCCACATTGCTTTGATAGCCACATATAAGATGGATAGGATTGTGTACTAGGAGTGATTGCTTTATAAATTAACCATCTGTGATAGGTCCCTGAATATGGGGTGACCTAATTTGGGCATTTATGTGCCACCCGTCCTATGGAGAGGGCTCTACCGTATTATCTCCCCTCTCATCAGTGAAGATGGGACACTAGAAATTAAGCCAATCCAGTCATCAGGTGGGCCACCTGATAGTTGGATATGGCAGAAGTTTGCAGCGTCTCATTTTCATAATAAGGAGGCCCTGGTTGAAGGGTTAGATTTTGCGTCCACATGTGTTGGGCCCACACAGCTAGTTGGAGAGGAACCTTACCCTTTTCAATCAAGATATTTTTTAAAATGTGGGCTGCTTGGGCCAAGTTGTCTGATATTAGTGGCCCATGAGTGAAATGGGCCCAAGTGGGAGAATGTAAGAATTCTATAAGGTTGGCCTTATTGATCAACGTTATAGAGTTTCCTAAGGGTTGGATAATATGATCCCACTCAATTGTGATTCATCTAAAATCATGTAAGGTGTAATGCGCTACAACTGTGTCACATGCACAGTGTTCTAGTTGGACTAGGATTGAAAAATTCACGTGGAGCCTCAGGGAGAGGAGTTTTGATGGGTTTCAAACTCCTCAACCCTCTAAACTATATAAACAAGTCTGGGTCCTTAAGCCTACATACAACTGAAACTTTTATTCCTATCTCGGTGCTTCTTCAAAGGGTGTGAGGTGCGGAAAACTATAACATCAAGCCTATAGCGATGGGATCCCAATTAGGTACGTTATTAATTTAGTTATCAAATCTCCATACTTGATACATTGCTGTGAACGCTGGGAAATTGACGCCCATGCTGGTTTAGCGGTTTATAGTGGGTGATTAAGCTGATTTGGATTGTTAATGTGACAGTCTTAGAGTCGCCACTAGCCACTTAACTGAAAATTCTGTAGTTGGTTAGAATCTGCAGAATATGTAAAGCTAGAGAATCGGAGGGTTCTCTTGTTTTAAATTGACTCCTGATATGCAGTTTTGCGATTCCGAGTAAAGGACCTCGGTTACAAAGAAGGAAGGTGTTAGGCACCCTCTCTGCCCGTACGAATGTATGGTCTCTACTTCATGTGGTAAAATAGCCTTAAGGGATAGGATGATAAGATTGAAATGGGACTAGACAGACTTGAATTTATGATGTGGGAAAGTCCGGAATCCCGACAAGCCACAGAGCATACGTCTAAAGAATGTCTAGAAGAGCTGTTGAACAGATGTGATGATGCTAAAATATCATTAAAAGGAAGATTAGGCTACCATGAGTTTCTAATATGACAGGATCCGATGTTTCGACAGGTCACAGAGCATAGATTCAATGGCAACTTAGACAAGCAGGGGGGTTGAGAAGGGAAGTAATGATGCGATTGATGAAGTATAAATTGTAAGACCCGTATCCTAGTTCGTACTGTTCCGTCAAGTCCCGTGATCCTCCCGGTCGAATTCCGGCAACCTACGACCGATGATCGACGTTTGCGCTCGACCCTAAGTCGTATCCTATATATCTGAGTCGGTTCAATCCGAGACTTATACCATTGCAACCGCACCATCGCTGCGGTGCCAACGTCGCGACTCGTGCACCGATCCGATACCCTGACAGAGAGTTGTGGACCCGCGTTTAGTTCGAGAAAAAACACCGTGTGCTGTAAATTCCAAAAGAGTCTCTACAATATGTCCCATCAATCAATCAATCAATTCATCCATCAATCATCTTATGTCAAGTACAAGCAACCATTCCCCTCTTACATCACCCTTACCTAAAGTCAACTCTATCTCTCTCTTACACACCCATACATGTCAGGTACATGTCCATCACCCCATCACTCACTTCCCATCACTCCATCACTCCTTACATCTCATCTCTCTCTCTCTCTCTCATTTCTCAACACATCCCAAGCAAGAGAAAGAGCTCACGTCCAAGCCTTTCCATAGAGAGAAAATGCATGTGTGAGGCCCACTTCTCACTCCAAAACCCATCATCCTAGCCATCCATTTCTCATCCTCTCCATCAAAGTGAAGCACAAGGAGATTGGCTATCCAACGGACCAAGAAGATCATAGGTGGGTGCTTTAATAGGGTAGTTTTTCATATTTTTAAGATGGGCCAAGTGAGGCCTACCGATCAATGGTATGGATCTCACTTTGGACCCTAGGTGTGGCCGATAGCCCACCTTGATTCTCATGATCACTCCATAATGGGGCCAATCTCCATGATGGGGCCAATCTCCATGGACCCCATCATGATGTTTACTTTCTTAATTAAATGAGGTCATCTAAACCTTTCATTTTGGTGGAGAAGGGATCTTCATCGTTGATTCTTGATTTGGTGGGCCCACATGCAATGGGACCCGCTTGATGTATGATTGGAGGGCTCATAGTGGCGGAGCCCTCCATGCACGTGTGTCTCTTTCTCTCTCTCTCCCTTTCCATTTCATTTGTTTGATGTAATCAGGATGTGGTTGTGTGGCTCGCTTGGATGGACCCCACCATTAGGTATGTATTGACCCAAGCCATCTAAAAGTGGGGCCCACCTTATATGTATTGTACCCACACCATTCGTCACGTGGTGGCCCACCTAAGAAGGGCCCACCTCAAATATGCTTGTTAAGCCCAAAAACATCCAGTGTTTGGATGTTACTGGAATGAAAACACAAATGTGAGCTTAGCTTTCCAAGCATTGGAGAAGGGCCACTCATATAGGCCCCACCTTGATGTATGTATTCCATCCACGCCGTCTATCCTCTCCCTTAGGCCATTTTAGGCGTTGATCCAAAACATGAAGCTGATCCAAACTTCTGACGGACCACACCTTTGAAAACAATGATTTTCACCGTTCAAAACTCACTTTAATTTTCCTACATACCGAAAAATGCCTAATATTGAGCTTGATGGATGGGTTATGGGCCGTAGAATCCATTGGTTGAGGTAGATTCATTTGATATGGGCCCCACGTATGAAAAACCATAGAAAAATGATTTTCTTTCAAAAAAAAAGAAAAGAAAAGAGAGGAGGGTGCAACGCCTGCACAGCAGCAGGACGCTGCTAGCGTTAGCGTGAAATGGGCAGGGACCCACGGCCCCAGCCATGGGCCCCACCATGGTGTTTGTTCATCATCCAACCTGTTCATTAGGTGGGACCCTACTTGAAGCAGGTCCCACCCAAAAATCAGCCTCATCCAAGGCTCAGGTGGCCCACATTAGAGGAAACAGTGGTGATTTAAAGCCTGCCATTGAAACCCCATTTTGGGTCCACAGAAGTTTTGGATCAAGATGAAATTTGTATTCCCTCTTCATCCAGGTCTGTACAACCTTACCAACCTGTTGGATGGAAAATAAATGTTATGGTGGGCCCCACGTGGGAGCCCACAGTGATGTATATGTTGTACTCCCACCGTCCAGGCGGACAGTGGAGTCTACGGTGATGTATGTGCTGTATTCCCACCGTCCAGCGGACGGTGGAGCCCACTGTGATGCACGTACTGGACTGGGACTGTGGGTCCCAGCCATGATGTATGCGTTCTATCTAAACCGTCCGTCCACATGCGTGGACCCACCTTGACTCATGTGTTGTATCCACCGTCCAGCAGCTGGACGGTGGTGCACACCGTGTTGTATTTACCATCCAAACTGTTTGTCCATTTTTGGGCTGCCTAGAGACCCACTCCACACATGTTGTATGTGAGGAGGTGGGGCCCACAGATGTATGCCTTGTATGTCTCACCGTCCAGGATTAGTGGGGAATGTATTGTACATCCCAGCCGTCCGTCCAACACTCATTGGCGCTGGAGTTTGTGATATTTAAATAATATTATATTATATATATATATATATATCTGGTAGTTGGTGGGCCATGCACGTGGGACCCACCAGAGGGATTGAATGGTGTACGTGACATAGCTCAATGGCTGTGTTATATAGAGGGACGGTGGATTGAATTATGAGGTAGGTGTTTTATGTAATCCGTCCATCCATGTGGACGGTGGGTCAGCAGCAACATAGCTGTTGTATTCAGGTCATCAGCGTGTGGGCCTGTTCCTGAGGCATGTGTAAAATCTGAATCGTCCATCTGTGTGGCCCATGTGGCATAAGTGTTGTGAACCACACCGTCCTTGCATGTGGGAGCCACGTAATGTAAGTATTTTATCCTCACCGTCTAGCTGGGATGGTGGGACGCACATGAGGTTATGTTGCATTCAGCACTGTCCAGCAAGACGGTGAACCATTTGATGGATGTGTTTCATCCACCGTCCAGCGTGGACGACAAGGGCCACCTTGAAAGATATATTTTGATCCACGCTGTTTACCGTCCAAAATGGTGGGACATCCCCATGACATATTTGTTTTATCTATACCATCCATCCATATGTAGAGATCATTTTATGGCTTTACAACGAGAATGAGGTGGATCTAAATTTCAAGTGGGCCCACCTTTATATCCATGCTGTCCAGCAGCCATGGGTCCCAACGTGATGTATGTGTTGTAAATCCGCACTGATGGTGGCACCCGCATGATGAATGTGTTTCATACCTACGCGGTCCGCTCGATGGGACACATCTGTTGTGAAGGGCCCACCTGGTGTGTGACCCATTGTGACGTATCTGAGGCCCATGGGTTAAGGCCCATTGAGATGTGTTAGGGCCCATGGGTTGAGGCCCATTGTGTTGTATAAGGGCCCGTGGGTTAAGGCTTATTGAGATGTATTAGGGCCCATGGGTTGAGGCCAATTGTGTTGTATAAGGGCTCGTGGGTTAAGGCATATTGTGATGTATTAGGACCCATGGGTTGAGGCCCATTGTGTTGTGTAAGGGCCCGTGGGTTAAGGCCTATTATGATGTATTAGGGCCCATGGGTTGAGGCCCATTGTGCTATATAAGGGCCCGTGGGTTGAGGCCCATTGTGCTATATAAGGGCCCGTGGGTTGAGGCCCATTGTGATGTACTTGGAGCCTATGGGTTATAACACCCTGAAAATCGGAGGTCGTGTATAAACTCGACTCCCGAGTTCCAGACCGTCACTTATGCAACAAAAATGGTTATGATTCAATGTTGTCTGATTTAAAGCATTCACATGAGTAAAAGTATACCAAAACTGCAATTCATACTTCAGATCCAGTGATAAAAGCAAGCGGAAGACTAAACAATATATATATCACTGTATGGAAAAACAAAGTAAATCTCATCTGTCTCCAAAGTATGACTACATCTCTGAGTCTCATATACATATACATAAGCAAAAATAATGTTCAAAACAGTCCCACTGATGTCCCCTCGATCCAGGTCGCCTACGGGAAGCCGTCGTGATATTGCATATACGAGAACTCGTCCTGGTCCTCGTCGATCTCTGGCTCCACCTCCTGGATCTCGGCCTCACCTGCATCTACAACAGGGTCTGGTGAGTGTTGCAAACACCATCCCGTAACGTGGGAATGAGTGATCAACTCAGTGGAATCATAGAGCAAATATTAGCATGTTCACAATTCAATCACGCGATAATAGTAAAGCAGTAAATCAGACAATCCTAATACTGTTGTTAATGCAAGATGACATGACGTGATGTATGCCCTCACCAACGATCACCCTCATGCGGCAACATCTTACGACCGCGGCATGCCACACTCCCTAGAGTGCTCCACATCTTCCAGGCACATGCAATGCTATGGTGATATGAATTCCAAGTTGTTATTAGTCCATTCAAACAGCAGGATTGGGAAACTAAGGTACTTCCCTTATATCAATCCCAACACAGATCCTGTCTAGGGTCGTCACTCCTAGTAATCTCATATGATGTATATTTCGTAGGTCACTGCAAGGGCTGCCAGGGCTGTTGCTCGCACTCGTTGCACCGCTCCCCCATCACCTTATCAATACAGGCCTACCGTACTCTACTGCAACGGAAGGGTCGTCGCCTCCCGTGGACTCAGAATACGCTCGCGGTCACTACAAAGGGCTCGTCGCCTGATCAGTGTAGGCCAACAGCTAGAATATAGTGTCCCATACCACCATAATCTGCTCACGAGTCTAGGTGCTCACTGGTCACTACGGGGAGATTTGTGGCCCCAGCGTAGGCCGACAGCTCGACCACGGTGTCCCATACCACCATGCCCGGCTCATGAGTCTTCGTGGATCAAGGTACCATGGTTAACAGGGTTTACAATGGTAAGTTTAGTACCCTAGGTTCAAGCAGTTATGACACATACAAGGTGAACATACATCGGCCAGTCGGGTTACTTGACGGGCTCGACTAGCGCGATCGCATCTCAAGTCGAACGACATGAAGTGCGTAAAACACTTCGCGTGGCCTAACCATTGCCGCCAACTCTAAACACGAATCACGTTCATCGACGCGTCGTTCGTGGCTATGACCAGTCAGCCACGGATTCGCTCGGTTACCGACTACCTGGACTAAGTCTAGTCCCAAACATTTATGGAATCACATCAGCAATCTAAGTGAGAGTATTGAAATTGAAATACAATCATGTGAGCATGTTAACACATGTTATAACATTCAACTTAAGCAAATCTTCCAACACACATATTCCATGCATATAATGAAATCATGCATATAGTCAACATGTAGAAAATCATTTAGGTCAGCATATTAATTGAAGAATCAATCAAAAACTATCTCATAACATCATTCAATTCAATACATACTAATACAAACATTTATACAAACACATACACTACACACTTAAGTCTACATATAGTATGTCGACCCAAAGTGCGCAACTAGGCGAATCTCTTCGCCAAACTAATTATGCAAGCATTCCTAACTCCCTAATGCGACAACAAACCATGTCAATCACGTCAGCAAAATATGAATGTAGACCGCACTTCCTACAAATGACTAAAATGCCCTAAATCTCATATTCTTCATTAATTTACGAAACAGGAAACGGAGAGCATGTTGTACATGTCAAACGGTGATGCCGTCGATAATCTACTATTAAACGACATTGAAAGCGTTGTAAACTGTCAATCAAAGCGTCTAAAATTCTCACCTAGTCTCTTACGGAAGCGTGATTTTGAACGGAGCGTGTACGCTTCGTCTACGGCAGTAGGACAACCTGATTTACGAAATACGTTAGCTAACATGCCCTAAATCTGGATAGACCCTAAATCAGCAAGTTCTAGGGTTATTTTGTACCTGAAAGAACGGAGAAATCACCAGCCAGGTGATTGGGAAGAGTTGCTGAAGCAGCAGCAATCGGTGGCTCGGAAGCGGGAAAAATCCCTTCTTCTCTTTCTCTCAAACTCTCTCTCCTTTTCTCTAGGGTTGCAATTTTCGGATGGGAGAGAGAAATGAGGGTTTCAACCCCTTTTATAAGCTTAAAAATGCTGGAAACAGGCTCCGGAACGAAGTTTACTTGGTGCCTATCCATTTCGGGGCTGTTTCGGTCCAAAAGCTGCTTTCTGGTGGTCCCCTGGTCGATTGCGATCGGACTTAAGATCATGCGTACCAGATGTAGCACGTATTAAGTTTTCAGTCTGGCAGGGTTCGCAGATCGCACGTGGCGGACCAGTTTCAGTTCAGCGGTCACCGCACGTAGATCAGGGCTGAAAGTCTCATGATAATAAATAGAAATTTTTCCTGATCCGAGGGTGTAATCTGGATGAATTCTGACGGTCAGAACGCTTAATACTGACGCGTCAAGTCGTGTGCCAGATTTGAATTTAAAATTCCAAATTCGTCCCTATTCGCGGTCGCTTCAGTCCAGGTTCAATGAAATAGTCTGTGATTATCGGTTTGACTTGATTTTCGAGATGATTGTCAAGTCCAGCTAGGCGGTTCTAACGGTCTAAGATAGGAGGTATCGGACCTTCGACGCACGGTCTAAATCCAATACAAAAATTCAATGTGGTTCAGAGAACAGACCTGCTTAGAGTTTGATCCGAGGTTATAGAGTATTGTAGAGTTGTTTGTTCTACTCGATTTGGGTCTTGTAGAACGTATTTAAAGTGATCAGGGACTATTTTCCAGCCACTCTAGCGTTGCGCTAGCTAACTTACGCTTAATTTTCATGGAAATTAATTCTACGCGATTTCGGGTTGAGTTGGTATTCGAGCCCAAGTACGGATTTTTCACGGGCGTTACATGGGTTGAGGCCTATTTTGATGTATTTATGGCCCATTGTTGAGGCCTACCTTGATACATATATAAGGCCCATTTGAGGAGGCCCACCTTAATGTATTTGTGGCCTATTGTTGAGGCCCACCTTGATTTTTATAAGGCCCATTTAAGGAGGCCCACCTTAATGTATTTATGGCCCATTGTTGAGGCCTACCTTAATATTTATAAGGCCCATTTGAGGAGGCCCACCTTAATGTATTTGTGCCTGTTGTTGAGGCCCACCTTGATATTTATAAGGCCCATTTGAGGAGGCCCACCTTAATGTATTTATGGCCCATTGTTGAGGCCTACCTTGATATTTATAAGGCCCATTTGAGGAGGCCCACCTAGATGTATTTATGGCCTGTTGTTAAGGCCCACCTTGCTATTTATAAGGCCCATTTAATGTATCTAAGGCCCATGGGTCGAGGCCCAACGGGATGTCCTTAGGGTCCCTTGCAATGTGTGATTTCTCCATGGTTTGTGTAATGATGTTTTATGGCAGCTCATGCCTTGGGAGCAATGTTGGTTTGACGTCCACATTGAAAGAATAATGTTAGTTAAATGTCCGCATTATCACTCTCCCTAAGGCCCATTAATAGGCCCATACTTGTTACTTGTAGGCCATCTAGGCCCATCTTCGTTGTGAGGATAGTTCATCACTTTATCACATGCTTAGTATAATTTCATGCTTCATGCCCATATGCATCATAAGTATGCCTGATATAAGGAATGTTTGATCATAGCATACGCCATTAGGCAGACTATTTACGAGACTCCTTATGAGACGGGGTGCCCACATTATCGCGCTATACGCGCAGGATTGCTGCATGACTGGATAGTGTGACTCATGCATCTCACATATATGTGACTTGATCATTGTATGCCCTATCGACATCAGGGTCATGGCCTCTACAGGCACATCGTGGATGGCTAGATGGGATACCTAAAATACTTGGTTCTAACACTATGGGCACTTAGGATGTCCTTGGGTGAAAATCCCAGAACCTCCTTGGTACTAGGAGATACTCCAATATCTAGACCGAGTGGAATATGAACACCGGTGCCTATACCATGAGGTCATGTCTCTCACTGTATCGTGGTCGGTTGGAAGGGGGTGTGGCCTTATCTGCCCGAGTGAGGGGGCTATAAGCTAGGCTGAGTATGACCAGCTCGTGAATAGGTCCGCTATCGACGTGCCAGATACGTATTGGCAGACTATTGGCCAGGTGGATAGTGAGGTCTATTCCACTTGCTTGACTGTGCGGTTAGGGAGGTGATAGTCACTGCGAAGTGTATTAGACACCAGTGATACCCAGAGAGGAACCGTACTGATATGTGGACTTGATATGAGGACTGACATGATATTATGACACCCCGTCACTGTTGTACACGTGGGCGGGCGCACGTGGGCGGACGCTGATGTGGGCTGGGCTGAGGCCTGGGCGAGCTACCAACGGTTGACAGGCTACTGTGCTGACAGGCTACTGAGTAGGAGTTGCATACTCATTCATTCATTCATTCACTATTCACTCGGGCTGGCGGTGTACAACTATTTGTTATGTGTACCTTTCCAATGGCTAGGATTTCAGTTGGGGCGCGCGACTAACTTGAGATCAGGAGTTTACCACATTGTGTTTGACTATCCAAATTTAGGTATGGAACTGGTTTGGATAGAATTCCCTTTTGATGGACTCCGTAGCCTGCGATACTACGTACTATCATCCCTACTTCACTCTAGCTTGGTCATTTCATTCGCATCGCATATTGCATTTCATCCACGGCATATGACATTTTGGATTACTACGTTTCTGCACGTATATGGCTTAAAAGGACTTGACAGGATCTGCATATTGCATCGCATCTGCAGCATATAATATTTGGCTCATTATGATCTGCATTGCGTACTCTTGTATTATATGACTCATGGACTTAGCAGCATATTTTTGCTTACTCTGATATCGTATGATTCATGATCTTGTCAGTATTTCTGCTTATCCCGATGATATATGATTTATGGGCTTTATTGTATACTTGACACTTACCTTATACACACTTTCACCACCCTCTAAGCTTTCTATAAGTTTATACATGATAGATGCATGCAGGTGACGTTAGGTTACAGTAGCGTTGAGCTTGGAGCGTACAGCTGTCTTCTGGAGCTTTGATTTCGATATATGTATTTTTCCTTTCAACGTTGTATTTCAATGATTATATTACTGGATATGTGATGATGATGTTACCTTTATGATTTGGGTATACTTGTGGTTATGCTTCTTATGAGACAAATGTACGTTAGAAAATCCTCCTTGTAGGATCTCAGGATCAGAACTTGGCATATGTACGCTAGGATCCGAGAATGGGGTACTACGGAGGCTGTCAGCACCAGGTTCGACAATCGGGATTCTTGTGAATACGATTTCTGGGTTTAGGGCGTGACATAAATGCTAACGATGATAGCATGATCTTTGAATTGCACTTGAAGTAGCTTTGATGTTTGGATGCACTATGGTTGAGAATGATTGATGCAAGTAGGATTATAAGGCTAGAGAGGGCTAAAAAGATGGGAGCTTGAGAACTCATGTACTCCCTCTCACTCTCACTCACTTTCTCTCACTCTCACTCTCCTTTTGGTTGTTAATTATCAGTAATGAGTTGTTAGTCATTGATGTTTTTTTAAATGAGGAGAAACGAAGGCTATTTATAGCTTTTTGGGATGACATTTTGATAATTCTAGGATTTATGTAGGGTAAATGCTGACATGACAACTTGTGATTAGTTGAGGGGAGAGTAATGTCAAATGACACTTTTTTATTGGTCTTTAGGTTTTGGTAGGATAGTAAATAGGGTGAATTCTAGGGATAATTCTATAGGAGAGTTGACTTTTGGAGGGAGAACAACTGTATGCTCAAAGGGAACATTTCTTGAGAGAAGGTGGTAATCGGAGACATGATGGTGTCCCAGTCATACTGCTTCCGACGTTTCATCATGTTATCAAGATTCGCGACGTAACTTGTTGATGATGAGGGGAGAAAGGCCCGCTGTTTTGAGAACGACTTACATCCTGCCCTCAGGAGCCATGTAGTCAGACATATGATTCTAACGTTTGAGTAGGTAGTGCAGAGGGCACAGGTTTACAAGGTAGATTCGGCTAATTCACAGAGGGTTCGTGACTGGAAGAGGAAGGCGCCCTCCGGTAGTTCCCAGTAGCAGTAACATCGTCCACAGCAGTGACGTATGACCTGCCCAGCATTCTGAGCACTAGTGACACCTCCAGCACCACCTCTGGGACCATTCATAGGTGCTTGCTTTAGATGTGGTAGGATAAGACATTGTAGGCACGAGTGTCCTCATCCGCAACCGTAGTAGCCGAGGGCATCGCATTAGCCTCCGCAGCAGCCCACACAGCAGTAACAGGGACCACGACACTAGCCTTTGAGACCTCCCCCGCAACAGCAAAGGTAGCAAATCAGGTCGTTGTAGCGGCAGCAGCAGCAGCAGTGACCTCAGAGGGGCTAGACACCTCCCAAACCAGCTCAAGCTAGATTCTACACTGCCCAATAGGACCCTCAGTCATCAGGAGGGTTCGTCAAGGGTACCCTCTCTGTTTCTACATGTATTGCACGTGGTTTGTTTGCCTCTGGTGCATCACATTCCTTTGTGGTTGAGGATTTCTGCCGATCGACTGGTTTGCCGTTAGAGTCTGCTCGCGAGGGATTATCAGTATCGACGCCGTTAGGGAAGATTGTAGTGTTGGGCTGATCTTGCTCGTCTTATCTCGTTTTGGTTGGGGATATCTTTTTGCCTGCTGATCTGTTTGTGTTGTCGATGTCCGAGTTTGATGTCATCCTAGGCATGGATTGGCTCACCGAGTATCGCGCAAGGACAATCACATTTTGTATACCTGGCGTGTCACAGTTCCAGTTTGTAGTTGAGCTCAGAGGAGAGCAGCTTTCTTGCCTGTTGTCATGTTCCATTAAGGAGTCAGTTGCTTTAAGTATCGACCAACTGTCGGTCGTTTGTGGTTTCCCCGACGTGTTTCAGGAGATTTCGGGGTTACCACCTCGTCGACACATCGAGTTCCAGATTGATCTCATTCCCAGTACTAGGCCTATTTCGAAGGCCTCGTATCGTATGACACCATTAGAGTTGTGGGAACTGCAAAAGCTGTTGGATGAGTTGCATGAGTTAGGCTTTATCCGTCTAAGAAGTTCACCGTGGGGAGCGTCGATACTCTTCGTGAAGAAGAAGGATGGCTTATTGAGACTTTGCGTAGATTACTTTGAGCTCAATAAGGTCACTATTAAGAACAAGTACCCACTCTCGAGGATCAATGATTTATTTGATCAGCTATAAGAGACGCAGTTCTTTTCGAAGATAGACTTGTGGTTCGGTTATCATCAGGTTCGGATCTAAGAGGAGGATATCTTGAAGACAGCATTCAGAACGTGCTATGGTCATTTTGAGTTCCAGGTCATGTCCTTCGGACTGACTAATGCACTTGCAGTATTCATGCAGTTGATGAACAAGGTCTTCCATCTGTATCTTGATTAGTTTATTGTGGTGTTCATCGACGACATTCTGATATATTCGAGGACCCATGAGGAGCATGAGCGACATATGTAAATTACTTTGCAGACCCTCCGTGTACACCAGCATTATGCGAAGCTGGAGACGTATAAGTTCTGGCAGGAGGAGGTGAAGTTCCTCGATCATGTGGTTTGATGGGCTACTACCGATGTTTCATTGAGGGATTCTCCCGTATTGCAACCCTATTGAACAGGTTGACCCGAAAGGGCGCCGAGTTCGTTTGGAGCAACGCTTGTGTGGAGCTGAAGGATCGCCCCATATCCACTCCTATCCTCACTCTTCCCTCTTAGAGTGATGGATTTGTTATATTTACCGATGCCTCGTGAGTTGGCTTGGATGTTGTCCTAATGCAACACGAGAAGTTGGTGGCTTATACGCTCACCAGCTCAAGGTCCATGAGCTGAACTACCCCAAGCATGATTTAGAGCAGGCAATAGTTGTCTTCGCACTAAAGGTGTGGAGACACTATCTCTATGGGGTTAGGTTCGAGCTCTTCTCCAACCACAAGAGCTTAAAGTATATATTCTCTCAGTCCTACTTGAACATGAGACAAAGGCGTTTGATGGAGCTCTTGAAGGACTATGATTTTGATCTTCATTACCACTTGGACAAGACAAACGTGGTGGCAGATGCCCTCAATTGTTAACCACGAGGCCCGGTGGCACACATGATAATTCAGGAGTGGAAAATGCTTGAGGATGTGTTAGTATTCGACTTTGAGATCGACTTGCAGTTTTCTATTGTGCAGTTATTGAGCCTCTCGATTTAACCATCTCTTGTCGCAAGGGTGATCGAGGCTTAACAGGCTGATGAATTATTACAGAGTTATCGGGTAGAGGCAGCATCTGAGAGTTAGTCAGATTGACAGATTGGTTCTGATGGTGGAGTTCGCTTCAGAAGCCGATTATGTATCCCGAATATTCCTGAGTTGCGCAAAGATCTTATGACCGAGGCACATCGATCGCAATTCTCTATCCACCCTGGCTCGACGAAGATGTATCACGATAGAGGCGTCAATATTTTTGAGCGAGGATGAAGCATCAGATAGCCAATTTTATGGCCTAGTGTGACACATGCTAGTGTGTAAAGGCCGATCATCAGAGATCCCCTGGTCCATTGCAGTTATTGAGTGTCCCGTTGTGGAAGTGGGAGCATGTATTTACCGATTTTATCATGGGTTTGTCGAAGACTTAGCACTGTTACAACGCCATTTGGGTTATCGTCAATCGTTTGACGAAGTCGACACATTTTCTTACGATTCATACAACTTGGCCTTTGGACCGGCTTACGAGGTTATTCATCGAGGAGATTGTGAGACTGCACGGCGTTCCAGTTTTGATCATTTCTGACCAAGACTCGAGGTTTACGTCTTAGTTTTAGAGGAGCTTCTAGACGGCGATGAGATCTATTTTGTAGCTCAGCACCTTGTATCATTTGCAGACCGATGGGCAGATCGAGAGGGTCAACCAGATCCTTGAGAATATACTTCGGGCTTGCGTGATTAACTTCTTGGGTAACTGGGATGAGTACCTGCGATTGGCCGAGTTTGTGTATAACAACATCTGTTAGGTGACCATTGACATGACTCCTTTTGAGGTATTATATAGCCGATCGTGCAAATTTTTGAGTTATTGGACCAAGGTTGGAGAGCGGTGTCTCCTAGGCCACGAGCTTATGGAGCAGACATCAGAGGTCATTGATATTATCAGGAAGAGGATGCACACAGCTCAGAGTAGATAAAAGAATTTTGCTAGTTATTGACGTTGTCCCTTAGAGTTTGCCGTTGGGGACCATGTGTATCTCAAGGTCTCACCCGTAAAGGGTGTGGCTGTTTTAGAGTGAAGGGAAAACTTTCTCGAAATTCATAGGAACTTTCGAGATCACCGGGTGCGTTAGTACCATAGCCTATTGGCTTGCCTTACCATCTTAGTTGTCTAGCATCTACAACGTTTTTCATGTATCTATGTTGCGGAAGTGTAGGTCAGACATCATTCCTATTATTTATTGGTAGCCGTTGGAGGTTCGTAAGGATGTTTCTTACATTGAATAGCTAGTTCGTATCCTTGATTGGAAGTAACAAGTCCTCCGGATCAAGGTCATCCACTTGGTGAAGGTGTAGTGGGGTCATTATAGTGTGGATAGGCATCTTGGGAGCGTGAGGCTGAGATTCATGAGCGTTATTCCCATCTCTTTGATGTTTGATTGTATGTTGCATTGTGTTTTGATTATATATGATGTTATGGTTTCTCTTTTTTTTTTAGTTATGTTTAGTTGCGATGATAGTGTAAATTTTGAGGAAGAAATTTTTATTAGGAAAGGAGAGTTGTAAGGCTCATATCCTAGGCTGTACTATTCCATAGACTCTCGCGATCCTCCCCGTCAAATTCCAGCAACCTGCGATCTATACATAGTGTTTGCGCGTGACCTTAAATCATATCCTGTAGATCTGAGTCAGCTTGATTCGAAACTTTTACCATTACGACCGCACCATCGCTGTGGTTCAAATGCCACGTCTTGTGCATCGATGCGATACCCAGGCCAAGAGATATGGGCATACATTTATCTCAAAGAAATGCCATGTATTTGTAATCCTGAGAGAATCTTTACAACTCATCCCATCAATCAATCATGTCAAGTCAAGTACACATCCCATCCCTAGCTCATGCATTCTTTCTCCCCAAGACAAGCAATCCACCTAAGTCAACTCTCAAGTCAAGTAAATCCATCACTCACCCATCACCTCTCTCTTACAACCACCCTCTCTCTCTCTCTCTCATTCTCCACCCATTCCCCAAGCACCAAGAGAAGAAACTGTCCAAGCCATTCTCAAGGAAAGAAGAGAGCTAAGTGTGGCCCGCTTCTTACCCCCAAATCTTCCATCCTAACCCTCCAACTTTCATCAACCTCCATCAAAGAGAGAGCCAAGGAGTTTGGCATTCCATAGAACCAAGAAGATCCAACGGTGGGTGTTTTATAGGCTTAGATTTATATTTTGATGATAGGCCAAGTGGGGCCTACTGATTGATGATATGGATCTCACTTTAGACCCTAGGTGTGGCCGACGGCCCACATGATTCATATGATCATCCCATGATGGGGCCATTCTCCATAGACCCCAACATGATGTTTATTTTCCTATTGTAGAAAGGTCATCTAGCCTTACATTTTGGTGGATAAGGGATCTTCACTGTTGATTTTGGGTCCACATGTAATGGGAACCATTTGATGTACACATTGTATGATAGGGAGTTCTCATACTGGCGGAGCCCTCCATCGCACGCTGTCTCTCTCTCTCTCCCTCTCTCCCCTTTTTCTTGATTTGCTGGCCCACCTAAGGGCGATCCAGACCATCCAGCAGGTGGGATGGCCCTACTATTCACCCTGCTGGACTGGTGGTCTAGTTGGATGGCCTAAATGATGGGAAGACATAAAATATCAACTTGATCCGATCAGGTGGGCTATGTACATGTGGACCCACCTTGATGTTTTATCCATGTTGTTCGTGCATGGACGTGAGGCCCACCTAGGTGACGTGCTGCTTCCAGCATGTGGGACCCACCAGAAGTATGTGTTATGTCCAAATCGTCTATCTGTGGGTCCCACTAGACATACAACTGCTGTAGACGTCAGCAAGTTTTGTGAGAACAACGTAGCTGACAGCTGCTGCAGACGTCAGTAAGTTCAGTGGGTCCCACGCATGAGGTATGTGATTTATCTACACTGTCCATCCCAACTCCTTAGCCATGGGCCAGGGAATGAGACAGATTCAAATAGCAGGTGGAGCACACCACCATCCAAACATCTGGATGTGAGACCCATCAATGCTGTGATCCACACCGTCTAGATCGTAGGCCCCACTTTTTGTGCACTGTGGTGCATCCACACCAAAAATGTGGTAGATTCAAATCTCTAGTGGGCCACGCTCGTGGACCCACTCATGATGTATATGTTGTATCCACACCGTCCAGCACTCTGGATAGTGGAATCCCACCTGCCACGTGTGTGTGGGGCTTGCCCTGATGAATGGTGGACCCTACATGATTTATGTATGTTATTCACAATGTCTAGCAGTCTGGATGGTGGAAACCATCGTGATGTATGTGTTTTATATCCACACAGTCCACTTTATTTTTCTAGATCATCTTAAGGCCTAAGCCTCAACAGCCAAACCTAGCTGGCAGTCAGTAGGTTCACCTGCTGCTAGACTGACGTCCAATAGTAGCTGGGCCGAGACCCACCATGATATATATGTTTTATCCTTGCTATACATCAGTTATTTGAGGCCCAAATAAGATGTATTTGAGGCCCAGGTGATTAGGCCAATTGTGATATATTTGAGGCCCATATATGAGGCCCATTATGATGTGTTTGAGGCCCATTGTGGTGTATATATGCCCATGTGATGCAGCCCATTGTGATATATATGAGGCCCATGTGATGTGGCCCATTACGATTGCATAAGGCCCATTGTGAGGGATGAGGCCTACTATAATGTATGTGTTATATTTGCACCATTTATCCGTTTTTAGGCCATGGGCCTTGCCGCCTTATGCAGGCCCATCATATATGAGTAATGGGTTTACACTATCCACCCATTTCCTAGATAATTGGAGGGTCGAGAACCTGTTATGATTCCGATTCCGACCCCAAATGGACCGCACCTTAGGATAATGGTAGTTAAATGTTCACTGTTGTAAGCTTTCCTAGGGCCCATTGTTAAGCCCATTTCTACCCTTACCTAGTGATCTAACCCAAACCGTTGGGCCCCCATTGATGATGATGCTTTCTACCATGACTTGTAGTAATTTGGACCTTGGAGCCCACCTTGTTGTACGCCTGTTCGACTCACCCATGAGGCCCATCCTTTATTTGGTACATCATCTCCCTTGATGTAGGTAGGAGAATATGTGGTACCAAATTTGGTATATCTACTGTTGAAGCCTACCTCAAGTCATGGGTTAAATCCATAGTCCTTGCAGGGGACCCTTCCTTTGGATATACGATATGCTAGTACCTTGAATATGTTATGATAGTTTAACATGGACCATTCCATATAGACTTCTATATGCCTAGCGGGGTGTATTGTGCAACCCTTACTCTTATAAGTAGCACACTGGTTAAGGCTGATCATCACTTGCTATATTTGATAATCATGCTAGTATACTTAGCCTAGTAGATTACACTGAGAATATGCTTAGTATAACATCATGATACATGCCCATATACATCATTTGTATACCTGTTATGAGGAGTGTTTGATCATAGCATATGCTGTTAGGCTGAGATATTTATGGGACCTCTTATGAGACGGAGTGCCCTACATGATCACGTGCATGACCAGGTGGTGTGACTTATGCATTTTGCATTTCCTGTGACATGATTCACTATACTCCCTAGCGACATTAGGGCCATTATAAATGTTATAGTATAAATCAAGCACCTGAAGAGTTGTCGAATTTTATTTGCCAAACCATTTAGACTTTGTATCATGCTTTGAGTTGAAGTGATCAGGTTCATGTATTTTAAAGTTGTATGGATCTTCGTCGAATTTGCTTACATTTTCAAGATGAAGTGAAGATTGTTGAAGTTCATGGTTTCAAGCTCAAATTCAAAAAATAAGGCTCAAGAACTCGAGTTCAAGTTTGAAGTTCAAATACTGTATGCTAAAGACTTAAGAACTCAAGCATAACTCAAACTCAAGTTTAAAAGATCGAACTCAAGCTTCACATATCACAAGTATTTAAGGTTCTGAAGCGAATAATGTTTCAATTGTTCCAACTCACAAATAGGCATGGATGATCCTAAATTGACCATAGGTTGTGTTATATTCATTGCATATTTTTTGTGGGTCATTTCATATATTTATAAGTCATTTTCTCGACTAGTCTTAGTCCTTGTTCGACTAGTCCAAGTACTGGCTCGACCAGTCCAAGGTTTGTTGTATTTTTTTAAAATTTTCTATTAGACTCTCGATCAGTCCTGGAGACTGCTTGACTAATCGAGTGTATAATACTCGACCGGTTGTGCAGTGCTCGACTCAAAGTCTAGTAAGCTTTTCTAGTTCCACTCGACCAGTCGAGCAAGCCACTCGACCAGTCGAGTAATGACCTTATCTTATCGCGCCAGAAATTTTAAAATTTTGTTGGTCCTTCGACTAGTTAAATGGATCCTTAGACCAGTCGAGTGAACAGTATTTTCACCTATAAATAGAGCACGAATTTCAGAGTTTATTCAATCATTCAAAGCTAAATCAAGACACCACTTTGAGAGATAAATTTGTAAATTTATTAAGCTATATTGTGCTCATTTTAGATTCTCTTTAATTAGCTTTTATAATTTGATTTTGTGATCTTTATTTCAATCTTACATTAAGAAGGGATTTGTGTTTTTCCCTTTCTTGAGATCAAAATTAAATCAAGCTAGCCTAGGTTGATTTAGTTAAAAATCATTTAGAACTAGAATCTTTTCATCTGTGAGATTGGACATTGAAAATCTTCATCTACATCAGATTGGTTCTACCAGGCTTCTTCAAAAGGAGAATTTCCAGATAAGTATCATTTACATTTTATAAATCCTTTTTGTGATTTTTAAGGTTCTGCCAGAATTTTTATTTTTTTTTTGTGGTTTTGTCTGAGGTAATCCAAAAAATCTTAGAGTGTGGGGTTTTGTTAATTGTGTAAGCCCAACTAAAAATACAATTGTGAAGGTTTTAAGGTGAACCTTGGAAAACCTTTTTTCATAGTGAATGCTAATATCCTAAGGGAGTGGATATTAGGAGTGGAGTAGTTGTGTGATGGTTTTTTAACAGTTGGTGTACACACAAATGAACCACTATAATTCCTGGAGTTATGGTGGATGATTGAATGTGCTTATGTGTGTGAATGTTGTAATTTACTTTAAACATTTTTGGTGAATGGGATAATTTATTTTATGCACTTGTGGGAATGTTGTAATAACTTAGTTTATTTCTTTTGCCTCTTTAATGGTTTGGATTTTTGATACTTACAAACATTATAGTAAAGTTGTCTTCCCATAAGCCTTTGGTTTTTGGTGTTAGGTTGTCTTTAGAACTAAGTTTATATCAGCCTCTTAAGACTAGTACATTTGAGGTTTCTATTTACTTGTGCTTCTTTATTATTTGATTGTGGTTCTTTATTATTTGATTATGCTATCTTTCTTTATTTCTTTTTATTCCACATTTATTTTTAAATTTAGCATAGTCCTATTCACTTCCCCTCTAGGACGTTTAGCTCGGCCTTTTCAGCCGTGGCCTCCAAAGGCACATCATGGATGACCAGATTGAATACCAAAAATACTTGGTTCTAGTATTGTGGGCACATAGGATGTCCTTGGGTGAAAGTCTTAGAACCTTTTTGGTATTAGGAGATGCTCCAACGTCTAGACCAAGTGGATACACGAGTGCACGAGTCCCAAATACTAGTAAGCCACGTCTCCCACTGTGTTGTGGTTGGTTGAAAGGGGGTGTAGCCTTATCCGCCAGAGTGAGGGGGTTGTAAGCTAGGCTGAGTTTGACCAGTTTATAAATGAGTTCGCTATTGACAAGCCAGGTAGGTATTGACAAACTACTGGTTAGGTGGATAGTGTAGTCTCCTCCACTCGCTGGGCTGTGCGGCGTGTACTGCCACCTCTTTAGAGTGTACTAGACCATGGTGATATCCCAGAGGAGAACTGTAATGATATATGTACTTGATGAGGACTGACATGCTCACGTTGCATCTCACATATGACATTTAGCTACGTACGCCTCGCATCGCTTGGCCTTGGTATGCCCAATAGCATTCATGCCTTGTATCGCATAAACTTGGTATGACTAATAATATTCATAGACTTAACAACATATTCTTGTAGTACTCTGATATTGCATACTTGGCACTTGCTTTACGCACACACTTACACCACCCTCTAAGCTTTTCATAAGCTATGCATGACCGTTGCACAAAGGTGGCTTTAGATTGCAGCAGTGCTGAGGCAGGAGTGTGTGACAGATTATTTTAGAGCTTTTGATCATTTTGTATTTTTCTTTTCGTATTGTACTCAAAAGTTTGTTTATAGTAGATATGTGGTGATGTTATTTTGTGACTTGGTTATACTCCATTACAAAAAAAATTCATATTAAAAATCTTCTTTGTAGGATCCCAGGATCGAAATCTATCATATGGGTACCAGGAACCGAGAATAGGTCACTACGGAGGTTGTCGGTGCCGTATTTGGTGATCAAAAATTCTGTGAGCCACTTTCTGAGTTTGGAGCGTGACACCTGCTGTATTGTCTACCAGTGTGTCGATGTGAGGTAGTGGAAAATCGTCTTTGGGACTGGCTTTGTTCAGATCCCGGAAGTCAATGCACATCCTGAGTTTGTCGTCTTTCTTTGGAACTGGTACGATATTTGCGAGCCATTCTAGGTAATTGGATACTACCAGGAACCCTCATGTTGTATTACTTGATAACTTCATCACGGACTTTCAGGGCCCATTCTGGGTTCATTCTTCACAGCTTTTGTTTGACCGGCTTCATTTCAAGCTTTGTTGGTGGATGATGTACTACCAGTTCCTCGTTATGCCTAAGCATGTCTTCGTAGGAGAAAATAAGAATTCCATCATCCTCTGCTTGTATTCCTACAGCAAGGATCTATCGATGCGCACTTCTCTAGGGAGTTCTGTTGATCCTAAGTTTACAATTTCGAAATCATTCGCTATGACATTGGCTTTTGTTTCAAACTTTTTGAGGAAATTCTCTAGTTCGAGAGTCGGGTCATCATTTCCCTCATCTTGGGCTTCATCCAAACCTATGAGTTCAATGTCTAGCTCTAGATTAAAATCGTATGAGTCAACTTTGAACTCTAGTGCTGTGACTGGTGTGCTTGACACATTATTGTTTGTGAGTTTTGAAGGATTTTTTATTTTTTATTTTTTTTTCATTTTTGAAGAGTTTTTGGTTTTATGGGATTTTGACAAATATATGATTTTTTTGGTATTTCTGAAATACCTATTATTTTTTGAATTTTGGGGATTTTTTGATTTTTTGCTGCAAGGGATCCCGAATAGGACAGTGTTGCAAACCATGACTGATCCTAACTTGGTTTAGGATGCCAATTGCTATTTACATTGGCATTTTTTTATTAGACCAGTTCTCTTGGATGGCTTACTGGCTGATTCGACTGTTAGGGGGATGATTGACCAATTTTTTTCCTTCCACCTCTTGAACTTGATGGCTTGATCCAACTTTATTAATGGGTCATCTGATCCAATGACCATGATATTTCCTGAACTGGGTTCAGAATCCATGTCTGACTCGCTTTCTTCACTTGGAAGTTGGAGTTCTTTCGACTCCTCTGATCCACATTCTTGTGGGATCTTGATGTTTGTCCAATCAAGGGTAGACCATTTCCCTTTTTCGATCCAATGAATGGGCTGCTTTTGTCCGTTGCTGTTCTGAGTGGCTAGTGGGAGGTTCTCTCCTTGGTTGATGATGGGAATGGGTGACTCCCTGTACTCGTCTGTCCTGTAGATGGCACCCCTTACCCTTGGTCTTTTGCGGGTGATCCCACTCTCATGCCCCTAGCTGGGTTTGGTGGTTTTGCCCCATTGTATTGGATGTTCTTTTGAGGTCCTAATGATCTTATCCCATTGTATTGGTGGCCAGATGGATTCCTGGCTATGCTTTTTGGTTAGATTCAGCCCTTAGAATTTTTTTCAAGGATAGGCATCTCGTCCCCACAAACCATAACAGATTTGATAAACCGGATAGGTGTGTATTTGAATGGTGTCTCTTCTTGGGCCTTGCGGTTTGCTCCTTCGGCAAGGGTTGATACCCTAGTCCCTGTCTTTGTTCGTTTGCCACGGCTTATCTTATTATCGTACCTTTTCCATAGAATTTAGTACGGTAGTTAAGAATTTGACATTTAATAGGAGGGATGACATATTCTGGAGCAAGTGGATAGGGGTTGGTGATGGAAATCACAATTTTAAAGTCGAAACTGTGAGACGGTATGTCACTCTCCGCGTGCTGAATATTGATTACCGGAATATTAGGATCCGGGGCAGCGATTGCTGCCTAGGATGATCTCAGGTTCGGCCAGTACATAGATGATTTTATTTCTGGAAGAAAATTTAACCCTTTGGTGAAGAGTTGATGGGATGGCCCCTACGACATGGAGCCAGGGCCGTCCCAGTGAGAGGTTAAACGAGGCAGAGATATCAAGAACCTGAAAAGTTATAATGGACACATTTGGTCCAATTTGTATCTCTATGTCTATTTCTACCTCTACTTGCCTTTGAGAATTGTCAAAGGCTTTAACGCTAATGTTACTGAGTTTGAAGGAGGATGGTTCGATCCCAAGACGGTCAGCAGTCCTCATGGGGCCGACATTCAAGCTTGATTCATTACCAGTAAGGACTAGCGGGACTTTAAGATCCCTGTAACGGACTGATATGTTGAGCGAACACCCATGTTTGCCACCTTCTAGTGACAGCTTATCGTTAGTAAATGTGATTGCTTGTGTTGCGAGGAGATGCCTTATCATGTGTGCAATCATTTCGAGTGGTACGTCTAGAGAGATGTGTTTATCGTTCAAGGTCTTTGCAAATATTTCTCGGTGTGACCTTGACGTACATAGTAGTTCCTAAATGGAGATCTGTGCAGGAATGGTTTTAAGCTGAGCCGCTACATCGTAGGTATCTTCAGTCTTACTAGCTATTCCTGACAAAGTTCCTTAAGTTTTATTTCGATTTTGATTCTCTCCAGAAGCATCTCCCATTGGGATTCATGTTGCCGACCTTGGCGCACTTGGGGTAATGCTATGAGACTGCTTTCGTGTCCTAGGGAGGAGCTGATCTTCCTTCAAGGAATACCTGATTTTGAGATAGAGGTGGAGTTGCTGATTTCGGTATGTTTTGTGGTGGACAAGGTGTTTTTCCTTGGAACACAACTAAATTTTCTTAGAGGTTTGGTTGTTTCATGACAAGACCTTCCTCCCATCCTTGGGGTGTATTTTGTGGGGGAGGGGTCCTTCTAGCATATGCCAATTGATGGGGTAAGAGGAGAAAACCTGGAGATTGTTCCTGGACAGGGGATGCCCCTTGCAGGACCAACGGAGCAAGGTCTGGGGGTCCTCCTTACAAGATGAGAGGTTCAGAGTTTGACCTGTTTGAGCTTTGATATGTGGGATTTGATGCTAGGGGTGTCCCTGGAGGATGAGAGGCTCTGCTGATGGTGTTGCTTCCAAAAGTAATTGTAGTTCAGGTGGGGGTGTCTGTCGGTACCCCCATGACTAATTTACTGAGCCGAACATGATCACATGTATGGATTAGTGAGGAAAGGAGTACGAAGGACGTCCTTCCTCAATGTTGTTGATGGTAGAGGTGCCCGATAAGCTAGGCCCCGCTTGATGTGATGGCAAGGGATTTTGGAGAATGTTGGCCTGAGTTGTGGCATTGGCCTGAGGGGTAATCCTAATCTTTTGGCTTTCGATCAAATCTTGGACCGCGTGTTTTAGAGTGAAGCAGTGGTCTGTAGGATGGCTTCAAGATTGGTGGTATGCACAGTACTCATTTTCATTGTAACTGGGTGGTAAGGGATTTGGTGGAGGCTGAGGTTGGAGTGGTGTGAGAAGTTATTTTTACACTAACATTGTCATGATTTGGTTGTATGTTTATGATAATGGAGTGAATTTCTTGGCCAACATTACTTGCTTGTTCTGGTATGAGTATTGTGCATTTCGCCTGGGCTATTGCTATTGCTGTTGAGGCGGCTGTGCGTAGTATCCCTGTTGAGTTTGCTGTGGATGGTATCATCGGTTTTGATGTTGCTTTTATTGTGGAGCATATTGATTGCCCTAAGTGGCTGCCACGATATTGTTCACATTTGTGGTATATTGCACAGGAGCAATGCCGTTTCCATTCCCATACCCAATGGGTTTCTCCTTAATTTTATTTCTCTTGATTGAGGAGTCCTGATGTGGCCATGAGGAGATGGTTTCGGCTCTTATCCCGACCTCTACCTGTTCTCCTTCTCGGATGTGTTGAGAGAATTTACATAGGGGTATGAGATCAGGTATCAGGAGATATTTGGATTCACTTAATGGACTATCATGGAAATTTATTCCTCATCATCGATGGGGTTTCTTATCCTGGCGGCCATGGCCCGTCAACGTCCCACATATGCGGACAATGATTTATCATCTTTTTGTGTCAAGGCAGCAAAGTCTGCTCTTCTCGGAGTTATGTTTAGATTATAACAGAATTGATCAATGAAGGCCTGAGAAAGTCTTTCTCAGGTCCGAATCTGATGGCTATCGAGTGACGTATACCAATCCAAAGTGCTATTCATAAGGGATTTCTAGAAGAGCCGTATCAGTGCTTCATCATTCCCTATGATCGCATTGAGGTCCTCATAAAAAGGCTTTTAAATGTGTTGTGGGGCACCCACTACCATCATATATTTTGAACTTGAAGTACCCTAGCATCCGGAAAGGGACATAAATCTCTAAACTTAGTTGATGGATGATCCACTCCTTGCTGCCTTTGCAGCTGATTTTGCATCAACTGGAGCTGTTCTTGTAGCTTCTTAATTTCTGATTGGTTTACCTGAGGGTATCTTGCACCTTGTTGCATAGCTTGGGCTGCTTCATCATAAGGGTCTATTTCATTGACCCTATGATTTCCATGGATGAGGGGTTGTTGAAAAGAGGATGGGCTCCTGGTTGCAGGAGGTAGTTGAAATTGAACTCTACTCCCTTTTGAGGGAGGATGTGATGTGCGGATGTGACTCTCGCCTAGGGTATCTGCTAGATCCTGATTGTGACTCCCGTTAGGGGGAGTATGTTGGACTTGAAATTGGCCCCCTTTATGGGCATCCACGAATTCTTGTTTGTGACTCCTGTTAGGGGGAGCTTGTATTGTGATCCGATTAGGATTCTTGTTTCTAGGGAGATGTGCTGGAATATGTGAGGGAAGGTTGTTCCCGTTTATGGGGAGATGCTGATGATCTTGTGTTAATTCAGTAGGAAAAGATAAAATGGGATTTTCTGCTAGAGGAAGGGAGAAGGCGAGAGGAAGTTGTGGGATTGAACAATTTTGAGCACTGGGTTGTGGTGCTTGCATGCTTGGTATGATTCTTGGTACCAGAAAAAGTAGTAGTTCTTGCATGACCTTGAGATTTTGAGCCATATCGTTCATGGTTGTTGTAGTTGGCAAATCTGTGGGATTTGCTAGATATGCCGGTGCTAGTATCGGTGCTAGTACTTCTGGAGTTGGCAAGGCTGCTAGCTCTTCTTCTTGGCTAGCCATTACTGCGCGAGATCGGGTGGTCATAGCCAGGATTGATGCTCAAACAAGTGTAAACTAAAGATCAATTATTATTATTATTATTTTTTATAGATGCAAATATTTGAAGAATATCCCTTAAGATTGGAGTACCATACGTTTTCGAGTCGAGTCTTAGCTAGTGTGCTCTAGCAAGTCCCCGGTGGAGTTTCCATTCTGTGAATGCTAGGAAATTGGCGCCCATGCTGGTTTGGTGGTTTATAGTGGGTGATTAGGCTAATTTGAATTGTTGATGTGATAGTCTTGGAGTCACCACTAGCCACTTAACTTTAAAAATTCCGTAGTTGGCTAGAACCTACAGAATATGTAAAGCTAGAGAATCTGAGGATTCTCTTACTTTAAATTGATTCCTGATCTGTGGTTTTGGGATTCTGAGTAAGGGACCTTAGTTACAAAGAGGGAAGGTGTTAGGCGACCTCTCTGCCCGTATGAATGTATGGTTTCTACTTCGTGTGTAAAATAGCCTTAAGGGATAGGATGATAAGATTGAAATGGGACTAGATAGACTTGGATTTCTGATGTGGCAAGGTCCGGAATCCCAGCAAGCCTCAGAGCATACGTTCAGAGAATGTCTAAAGGAGTTTTTAAACAGATGTGATAATGCTAAAATATCATTAAAAAGAAGACTAGACTACCATGAGTTTCTAATATGACAGGATCCGGTGTTTCGGTAGGTCACCGAGCATACATTCAATGGTAACTTAGAGAAGAAGGGGGGTTAAGAAGGGAAGTAATGATGCGATTGATTAAGTATAAATGCTAATGATGATAGTGTGAACTTTGACTTGCACTTGAAGTAGCTCCGATGTTTAGATGCACTGTGGTTGAGAATGATTAACCCAAGTTGGATCGTAAGGCTAAGGATGGCTGGAGGAGGCTAGAGGAGCCTGAAAAGATGGGAGCTTGAGAATTTAAGCACTTCCTCTCATTCTCACTCACTTATTTTCTCTCACTCTCACTCTCCTTTTGGTTGGTAATTATTAGTAATGTGTTGTTGGTCATTGATGTTTTTTGAAATGAGGAGAAGTAAAGGCTATTCATAGCCTTTTGGAATGACATTTTGGTAATTCTAGGGTTTATGGAGGATAAATGCTGACATGGCAGCTTGTGATTAGTTGAGGGGAGAGTAATGCCACATGACACTTTTTTATTGGTCTTTAGGTTTTGGTAGGATAGTAAATACGGTGAATTCTAAGGTTAATTTTATGGGAGAGTTGACTTTTGGAGGGGGAATAACTGTGTGCTTAGAGGGTACATCTCTCAAGAGAGGGCGGTAGTCCAACTACCGCCCGGCTCCTGTTGACTCTAACACTCCATTTTGTGGGCTTTTGAGCTTTTGGGCTTTTGGATTTTCTGAGATTTTAGGATTTTAGGCCTTCTGGGCTTTCTGGGTTTTTGGGCTTGGACTTTTGGGCTTTCTGGGTTTTTGGGTAACTTTGGTTGAGGTTTGGGGTAGGATGTGGGTTTTAGGTTTAACTCATAAGGATCATTCATGCCTTAGGTGTCTACAATAGTATAGTCCTTTATAATTCGCATATTATAATTTACAAGTTTTTCTTTCTGATGGTCCAATTCAACTTTGTAATGGTCTTATTATGTTAATAGCAATAATACTCAAACTGTACTATGCAATTTTGGTCGATTCCAAAAGACATGGATGTATGCATCCACAGTTACTCAATTTTCAGTACTTTGATGTGATTAAAATATGTTTATTCTATGGTTAGTTTCACATGTGTAGGACTGGGAACTCTTTTCAATGTCCCACCGTCACATGTATGCTACTGTAGAACAACATTTATTTTTAGCTATCTTCTCGTGTCATGGGCCAGGGCATTATTTCCCCCCCACCCGTGAAATTTCTCGGATTTGTCAAATGTGTGCCATATCAGCACTTATGATCATGAGTTTCACCATCTCCTTTCCGTATGTTCTTTAAACCAAACAACAGCTCGTTCAGTCTTAAGTCGACAGTTGGCCAGACTCCTCTTAGTCAAGGGTGTTGGTGGCCACTCGTGATATTAAATTGGATCGAGCAATACTGAATTTGAGTCAACCTTGGCAAGTCATATGAGTCACCGTACCATGTTTCTGCGATGCAAGGGCCTTAGTTTTATACAATGGGCCTGCCTTTGCATCTGGTATATTTAGGGCAAATGGAGTGGAGGCATCCTCCATCTCCAATGAGAATATGGAAGCTCTTTGCTTTGAAAGTGATGTAGAGTGGGTCACGGACACTTTCATGGCCAAGATGGATAAAAAAAGGCCCGATTGGAGAAAGAAATGATCCAGACTGTCAGAACTTAAAACGGATGTATCTCACAAATTGGAATGAGCTATCGTACGTACAATATGATTTTGGGGTAGGACAAGCTACTTTAGCCACCCAACTCTATGTCAGGTTGCCCATGCCGAATTTATGAAATACCATCAGAGTGATGGTCAAATTCCTATTTTAATTTTATTTTTACTATTTATAGTAAGTTTTAGTTTGAATATAACTCTGCATCTGTTGGGCTTTAGGAGTTGTGTCCATCATGAAAAGTTCTTAGAATAATTAGGAGAATAACATGGTTAAGCCAAATAGGACACTTATTATTTTTGGCCAAAAACCATGAGGTCTAGTGGAAATCACTACCATTTATAAATAGTAAGTTTACTATTTATAATAAGTCATGATTTTTAGAAGTTTTAGTTATAGTATGAGTCTGAAACTTCTTCATAGGGTTTATGTTATTATTTAAGAGGTTGTAAGCTCGTTTTTCATCATTAATCAATTTATTATGATTTTTTTAAAGAATTATTCTATTTTCTTATTCTTCCTCATGGATTCGAGGCATCTCTATGAGGAGTCCAGAGAAGTTCAATGGATTTGGAATAGTTATTCCCCCTGAGGAAGACGATGCTTGACCTCACATCCTTCCCTACGTCAGTTTGGTATCAGAGCGACCCTTGGGCCGATGGCAAATAATGAAAGTATGGACTAAAATCCTGTGGATGGTGATCCAGGGATTTGTTATCTTTAGGAAAGAATGACAGATTTCTAGCAAGAGGATTGGTAAGTCATGCAAGAGCTAAAGGCTTTCATTGCTCGCTTAATGGAGGCTATAAAGTAGTTCTATGTTCATGGCGGTGATTTCCCCCCAACAGGTGCTAGAATTCATAATCACATTGATTATAGGGTAATGTTGGCAGTGAACCACAGGATCACTCTTGAGAAGGTGGGATCCAACGATATGGTTCCATAACATTATAGATGAGGCATTGATTAAATAGATCGAACGGATCAAGAATTCAAGATGAAGGTTGATCTTCCCAGTTTAAATTGTCAACTTTAATTCTATTGGAACATAAAATATGATTAGAGAAGGAAAGAAGAAAAGAAGAACATTTAAAAAAGGAGCAGGAGATGAGTTGCACGGGACCCAAGTTGCGTGGATCCGCAAAACTCGTAATAGTTGTGCTGGGTTGCGCTACCCTTCGCAAGAGACGTTGAGCAGGTGATGCGAAGTAACAACAAGAGATTCATGGGCTCACACGTACGAAAGCCTATAAGTACCCCTTAGCCCCCTCATTTGGAGGATTGAATGTTCAGAAGACCAGTGCCTCTGTTAGGTATTAGAGATGGAGAGAAGGAGAGGGAGTGTAGAGTGCAGAAGGCCCGGCTGCACCACTCCTTGTGAGTTGTGCGGGACCACGCAACTCCTTGGTCTACGCAACTCATGGGAGAGTTGCGCGGGTACTCTTTGAGGCAACTTTATGTTGCATTTTCTCAAGTCCTTAAGCCATTCTAGGTGTTTCAAAGAGATTCAGGCACTCCCTTATCATGTCAATGAGGGACGAAGTACACGAAAATCCCGCACAACTCATTTCCCTTGAAGACATGACTGATATGAGTCGGAACGCTGTCGAAATTTATATTTGAGCCTATTCAATACTTGCACTTTTGTATTTTTTAGCAATTCTATCTCGGAATCAGAGGATCAAAAGGATGTAAAGAACTTAAAATGAATAAATTCAATGAGTGTTCTCTTAGTTCTTTCTTTTTGTCAATATTGAGTGAGATAATTCCCCAAATCAAATGCTTTTTGTTTCTGGTCGAAACAAAATGGCAATTCTGCTGGGGAATATTTTATCTTTCTTAATATTGACTTAAGAATGACTTAGAGAATTTCATCATTATTTGGCATCCTATAAGGCGACAAAATGACGAATCTCAGCGGGAAATGTCCTTCCTCTCATTCTGGGATAGAATAGATTTGTGAATAAATGTTAATTAAGTTCTATTATTAATTTTTGACAGATGCAAGAGCAATAAACTCACAACGAGCATTACAATTATTCAAGAAACCACTGGTGTAAGACCCGTATCCTAATCCGTACTATTCCGTCACCTCCCACGATCCTTTCCATCGAATTTCGGCAACCTGCGACCTATAATTGACGTTTGGGCGCGACCCTTAGTCGTATCCCATAGATTTGAGTCAGCTTAATTCGAGACTTGTACCATTGTGACGGCACCGTCACCACGGTTCCAATGCCGCGGCTCGTGTACCGATCCGATACCCAGGCCAGTAGATGTGGACCCGCATTACGTTCGAGAAAACATCGCTCGTTTACAATCCTAAGAGAATCTCTACAACATGTCCCATCAATCAATCAGTCAATTAATCAATCGATCACCTTATGTTAAGTACAAGAGCAACCCATGCTTTCTTTCTCTACAAGTCAAACAACCGACCCCAAGAGTCAATAAGTCTCTCACCTCACCCATCACTCACTTTACATCCATCACTCACCACACATCCATTACCCATCACTCTCCCTCCTTACAACCTTCTCTCTCTCTCTCTCTCTCTCTCTCTCATTTCTCAAACACATTTTCTAAGCAAGGAAAAGTGGTGGATGTCCAAGCCTTTCTAAGAGAGAAAAGTGTGCTTTGTGTGGCCCACTTTCCACCCAAAAATCCTTCATCCTTGCACTTCATTTCTCATCATCTTCCATTAAAGAAGGACACAAGGAGATCGGCGTTCCATTGGATCAAGAAGATCAAGCGGTGGGTGCTTTATAAGCTAGATTTTCATGTTTTGATGATGGGCCAAGTGAGGTCTACTAATTGATGGCATGGATCTCACTTTGGACCCTAGATGTGGCTGATGGTCCATCTTGATGCTCATGATCATTCCATGATGGCGCCATTCTCCATGGACCCAATCATGATATTTATTTTCCTTGTATAAATAGGGTCATCTAGACCTTTCATTTTGGTGGAGAAGGAATCTCCATCGTTGATTTGATTTGGTGAGCCCACATGTATTGGGACCCACTTGATGTACGATTGAATGCATGGAAGGGAGGGCCCATAGTGTCGGGGTCTCTCCATTGAACATGTGTCTTTCTTTTTCTCTTTCCCTCTCTTTCTTGTTTTTGTGTTTGATAATGTGGTTGTGTGGCCCACTCGGATGGACCCCACCTTGATGTATGTCTTATCCAAACCATCCAAGCTATGTGGGCCTTACCCTCCGGATGATGGAAAAACACACATATCAAATTGATCTAATCAAGTGGGCCACGTCCACGTGGGACCCACCTTGATGACATATCCATGCCGTCTGTCCAGCATCTAGGGATGCTAGACGTGGTTGCTGGAGTGTGGACAGTGAGTAGGTGTACTCACCTAAAAAGTGAAAGATAAATATTATATTGATTCCAACTTTTGGGTGGGCCGCTCATGTAGGCCCCACCTTGATGTATGGTTTTAATCCACGCTGTCCATTCAATTCCCCAGCTCATTTTAAATGTTGAGCTGAAAAATGAACCCAATCCAACTATTTGGCGGCCCATAGCATAGAAAACAGTATTTTCTACCATTGAAATCTACCCTGATGTTTTTATACACCAAAATACCTCGAATATTAGGCTCATTTAGCATGTCATGAGCCTTAGAATCCAACGGCTGGGTCAAATTCTCCCGATGCGGGACCCACTTACGAAAAACCTCAAAAATACATCTTTTAAAAAATAATTAAACCAACAGTAGCAGACGTTGTTGCTACTGATAACCAAGGACACCCAGTAGTGTCCTGCTGTGTGGGTGCTAGAAGCAGGGGGTCCCAATCGTGGGCCCCACCGTGATGTGTGTCATCATCAACACCGTGCATTTGGGTGGGCCCCTTAGGGCAGTGGGCCACCCCCTTAGAATCAGCTGTATGCAAACTCAGGTGGCTCACGTCACCAGGAAACAATGAGGATTGAACGTCTACCATTGAAACTCCTTGGAGTCTAGGAATTTTGGATTATTATAAAAATTTATTTTTCCTCTTTTCTGGTTTGTGTGACCTTACCAACAGATTGGATGGAAGTTAACGTTATGGTGGCCCCACGTGAGACCCACCAATGATGTACATGTTTTTTTCACACTGTCCATGGCATTGGCCGGTTGGACCCCCAATGATGTATGTGTTCTCTCCACACCATCCATCCTTATGGGACCCACCATGATGCATGTGTTGTATCCAAACCGTCCAACCATTTTGAAAGCTCATTTAAGGCTTGAGGCACAATGAGATAGATCTAGTTATCTGGTGGACCACTACTGGTAACAATGGTGAATTGAATGTCTACCATTAAAACTCCCCTGGTTTAGAGGTTTTGGATAAATATAAAATTTATTTATTTATTTTTACTAGGTCTGTGTGACCTTATCAACTGTTTGGATAGAAATGAAATGTTATGGTGGGCCTTAGGGATTTTAATGGTGGAACTCATTATCACCTCTTATATTTGGGTGTGGCCCATTTGATATACATGGGGCCCATTAGTGTAGCCCATTTGATATGCATATGGCCCATGTGATGTGGCCCACTTGCCATATGAGGGCCCATTGTGATGTATTCAGGGCTCATGGGTTATAGCCCATTGTAATGTATATAAGGCCCATTGGTAAGGCCCATTGATGTAGCCCACTTGATGAATATAAGGCCCATGTGATGCAGCCCATTTGATGTATATAAGGCCCATGGGTCGAGGCCCAACGAGATGTACTTAAGGTCCATTGCAATGTGTGATTCCACCATGGTTTGTGTAATAACATTTATGGTGGGCCATGCCTTGGGAGCAATAATGGTTTGACATCCACACTGTAAGGATAATGTTGATTAAATGTCCGCATTATGACTCTCCCTAGGGCCCATTAATAGGCCCATACTTGTTATGTGTAGGCCGTCTAGGCCTATCTTTGTTATGAGGATAGTTCATCACCATATAACATGCTTAGTATAACTTCATGATTCATGCCCATACACATCATATGTATGCTTGATATGAGGAATGTTTGATCATAGCATAAGCCGTTAGGATGAACATTTACGGGACTCCTTATGAGACGGAGTGTCTCACATGAGTGCATGGTACGCGGAGGATTGCTGCATGATTTGACGGTGTGACTCATGCATCTAGCTTATGTGTGACATGATCATTGTACACCCTAATGACATCAGGGCCGTGGCCTTCACAGGTACATCATGAATGGCCATATCTATATACCTTGAAAATCAAGGGTCACGCATATGCTCGTCTCCCGAATTCCTGAGTGTCACTTATAACCATTTTCATTATTATGCGTTTAATCCGGTTTAGTTGCTCAAAACTGGAGACTCCTGGAACATGAAGCATCAACACACAAGTCTACTGAAATGGAAGAGATATGCATATATATATATATGTCCAAAAGAATATGAGCGGGTCGAACAAGGCGTTGCTCGACAAAACATAAAAAAGAATACTATGTCCCAAAAGAATAGAACTGAGCCCACTACTCAGTGATCCAATCCCGCTCCTTAAGCTAGTGAGGAACCATCCATCAACAGA
This sequence comes from Magnolia kwangsiensis, assembly GCA_037074715.1. Classification (NCBI taxonomy): domain Eukaryota; kingdom Viridiplantae; phylum Streptophyta; class Magnoliopsida; order Magnoliales; family Magnoliaceae; genus Magnolia; species Magnolia kwangsiensis. Next base: position 106,632,981 of record CM073573.1, on the reverse strand, counting down.
AAGTATGACAGCTCCTCCTCATCGAGAGCAGCATCGCCATGCTCCTCCAGATCCATATCCCCTGCATCTATGAGAGAGTCTGGTTGGTGTTTTAAAACACCGTCCCAGAGTGGGAGTGAGTGATCAACTCAGTGCGTGCCATTAATCTTAAGTTATAACAAGCATCAATTATAGTATGAGTTTAATAAAACATAGTCAATTATTAATACCTAATAACTCTTATTGAAACATGTATGCGAAGTGATATGATACATGCCCTTGCCACAACGCTCCCTCGAGTAACTCTGTCTAACGATCGCGTATGTCAGCACTCCCTCAGAGCGACCTCGAATTTTGAGTCGCCACCCTAACTAATGCGATGTCATGCGATCGTGTCAGCCGAGTTATTAATTAAGTCCATTCATCCAGTAGGTTGGGAAATTTGATGCACGCCACGTATCAATGCCCTAAGCTGGTTATGAGGCCAAGTCCCCCCAATGTGTGAGGCCAAGACCCCACAGTCCGTGATCCCGTCTGGTTCCTTATCCCCGACTTCAAGCACATGAGGAGTTCCGAGAGAAAGGGATAGCTCGCGGTCACTACGGGGAGGCGCAGCATCCCAACGTAGGTCGACAGCTCAGACACAGTGTCCCATTCCACCATGCCCGACTCACGAGGCTGTGGACCAGTTTCGAGTGGGTTATTGATGGGCTACAATGGTTACAGGGTGGTTCAAATTCCATAAATATGTGAGCAATCAGGGTTAACAATCAAGGTTGGTCAGACAGTAGACTAAACCGCAAGAGTCAGGTGAGCGTGAGACGAGTGACATCGGGCACAAGAGACCCATGTAGTCAAACAATAACCACCCGAACACACCACCCAAATCCATAGGTTTAGTCTCGAGGCGGTCCTACCAACGGGACCACCTTTGCTCTCTTCATGGTTCTGGCCAACCCAAGAGTACGAATAATGATTCCTAGCATGCCGACTACCAATGCGTCACTAGAATAAATATCATCATGTTCTTGTAATTATCGACATACGGTTCATGTTCTCATCGGAAGCAAGGTTAACCATATTAAAATACAAGTATATGTGGGTGTGTGTGTGTGTGAGGAAGTTAAGCACTTTCTCCATTTTAAGAAATCATGTGCATAAGAGGAAGGAAATCATACATACTACGGAGTAACTATACATGAAAAAGAATTCAACAAGGCATGAGCATACACCATCCATATACAACATCATATGAGAAGCAAGAACAATATCATGTGAGTCAAACATACCATTTCATACCATTTCAACAAACATGCAATTCCTAGGGATTCTCTAGGTTCTCCAAAGATGTCACCTAAGCAATCAAAATCATTAAACTCATAAAAGAATTGGTGCTAGGCCACCTAAGAGCAATAGTCCGCACCTTCAGATTTGTTGAAGGCTTGAGATCGTCCTAAAAGATGTGGAATTTGGGGTTGAACGGACGAAATCCTAAAAGTAACCCTTGCATGTTAGAATTCCATGTAATCCCTTCTCATCACAAGAGTTTTAAGAAAAAAATGGATGGAGGATCTTACCTAGATGATCAACGGATGATAGTTGAAGTCGTGGAGGAGAGATTCTTCTTGAAGAAGAGGTAGGGAGTTAAAAGGGTTGATTCCCTTAGGCCCCACCTTGATCTAGGGTCCACCTTGGATCTCTTTTACTCACTCATTCTTCTCTCCTTGCTCTCTAATCCTCTCTTTACTCTCTTGGTGATTGTGGTAAATGAGAGAGAGTTATGAGAGAGCTAGATTTTGTTCCCTAAACTTGGGCCTTTTGGCCTTAAGTTTCTTGAATTGCCCAAAATAGTCCACTAGACTTACTATTAGTGTTGGGGTGGTCCCAACACTCATTTGGCCACCAAATTAGGTGTGTAGGTGCCTCATGGCCCAACCAGGGTCCATGCAAAGTTTGGGATCAAATGGACAAACGAATATGAGGCTTGACCATATGGTCCTGATCCACAAATGGCCCTGTGGGGGCCATTCTGGTTGTTGGGATAGTTCTGGTAGTCTCCTAGCCATGAAACTTATAGGGTAGGTGGTCCATGGCCCGATGAAGGGCCATGCAAATTTTAGGAACAATCGGATATGGAGTTTGGTCGTACGGGTCTGGTTTATGATCAACGATCATCATGTCATGATCGGGTCCCAGATTTTATGGACAGGTAAAGGACACAACATTAGACCTTCACCAAAAATTTTGAAGAAATTCGACGACTGGAAAGCCCGGAGTCTCAGTTTCATTTTCCAGTGCCAGATTTCTACTCTGGCCTTGGGTGAGTTGACATGGGCTGTTGGAGCATCTTGAATAATTACTTCTGGGTGCCCAATGAGTCCATGGTCTGTGATGGATCACAAGCCCAATGAGATATAAGGTTCTCTAAGTTTTTATAATTTTCTGACCTTCCTGCGTTGCGGTATAGCCCGTACGGGCTGATGCTATGTATAAATGGTCATCTGACGTGGTGGCCTGTACTAGGCCCCATCATGGCTTGACTGATTTACTATAATGGGATAATCATAGGTTAATTAACTTGTGGTACCCCACCACAAGCAGTTTATACTAATGGTCCTGTGGCAAATCCTATATGGACGCCCCAGGACACTGTGCTGGTTGGACGGGACGTTACAATCTACCCCCCTTGTAATTAAATTTCATCCCCAAAATTTATACCTGTTCATATTGCTGAAGTAGGGTTGGGTAATGTTTGCGGACTTCTGCTTCCATTTCCTAAGTGGCATCTTCTTCATCGTGATGGGTCCATAACACCTTAACCAATGGGATGACCTTGTTGCGTAGGACTTGCTCCTTCCTATCCAGTACTCGAGTGGGTCGAAAAATATATGTGACGTCTTCCTTAAGTTTCACATGCTCCCACTTGATGATATGGGAAGGATCGGGGACGTACTTCTTCAACATAGATACATGGAAGACGTTGTGTACTCCGACAAGCGGCGTAGGTAAGGCTAAACAATAGGCAAATGCACCCACATGGTCTAAAATCTGGAAGGGTCCAATAAATCATGGGGTGAGCTTTCCTTTCTTACTAAAGTGCAAAACACCCTTCATTGGAGAGATCTTGAGAAATACGTGGTCTCCCGCCTCAAATTCTAAGTCCCTTCGCCTCGTGTCAGCATAGCTTTTCTGCCTACTTTGAGCCGTTAAGAGGCACCACCAGATAATTCCAATCTTCTCAGTCTTGATCCGCACCAAATCCAGTCCTAGTAAGCTTTTCTCGCCAATTTCTTCCCAACAGTGCGGAGCACGGCACGGATGCCCATACAAAGCCTTGTAGGGTGCCATACCAATGCTAGCCTGGAAGCTATTGTTGTAGGCGAACTCAGCATATGGGAGGCAGTCATCCCAACTCTCCTGAAAGTCTAAAACACAAGCCCACAACATGTCCTTCAAAACCTGGTTCACCTGCTCAGTTTGCCCATCCGTCTGCGGGTGGAAGGAAGTGCTAAACTTCAACTTCACTCCTATAGCTTCCTGAATGTGGGTCCAGAAGATCGATGTGAATCGAGTATCCCGGTCTGACACAATTTCCAATGGCACGCCATGAAGTTGCACGATTTCCTTGATATATAACTTGGCTAAATCATCAGCACAGCTAGGAGTCTTGATTGGCAGAAAATGGGCCGATTTGGTTAGCCTATCCACAATCACCCATATTGAGTCATGCCCCTTTCGAGTCCTGGGCAAACTAGAAATGAAATCCATAGATATGAAGTCCCATTTCCATTTTATAATGGGCATTGGTTGTAAAAGGCCCGACAATCGGCGGTGCTCGGCCTTGACTTGCTAACAGGTGAGGCATCGGGACACATACTCCGCTATTTCCTTCTTCATGTTGTCCCACAAATAATTTCGCTTCAGATCCTTGTACATTTTTGTACTACTAGGATGCATCGCTAACTTGGAGTTGTGAGCGGCGCTTAAGACCTCTTCTTATAATTCTTAAAGGTTTGGGACACAAAGGCGGCCTTGGTACCGCAACCTCTTATCTGTGCTAACTCTCCACTGAGACTTTCCATTATTCTTTGCTCTTTCCCTCATCTTCTTCAGTAGCTTATCGCCCTCCTGGGTTTCAATTAATGGCTCGACTTGAATGTGGGCTATGAACTCGTATAGTTCCTCCACGGTTAGCTTCGTGTCGAAGTCCTGTACGAATTTCACCATATTCCACTCTCTCACCATTAAAAGAGCCACAAATTTGATTGTCTTCTTGCAGCTCAATGCATCCACCACCAAGTTAGCCTTGCCAGGGTGATATGAGACGTCGAACTTAAAGTCCTTCAACGTTTCCATCCGGTGACGTTGCCTCATGTTCAGGTCCTTCTAGGTGAAGTTGTATTTGAGGCTCTTATGATTAGAAAAGAGCTCAAACTCCTCACCATAAAGATAGTGTCTCCATATCTTCAATGCAAAAATTATCGCCGTAAGCTTGAAGTCATGCGTTGGGTAGTTCTCCTCATATTTTCTTAGCTACCGAGATGCATAAGCAATTACCCTGTCCTTCTGCATAAGCACACAACCCAAACCTATGTAAGAGGCGTCAGTATAGACGGTATACTTGACCCCCTGCTCAGGTAGCACGAGTACAGGTGCCGATGTCAGTTTGTCCTTCAACTCTTGGAAAGACGCCTCCACCTTCTCATTCCAAGCAAACTTGAGGTCTTTCCGTGTAAGCTGGGATAGTGGCCGAGCTATCTTTGAAAAGTCTCTAATGAATCTTTGATAATAGCCGACGAGACTAAGAAAGTTCTTACTTCCGTGACCGACTTGGGTTACTTCCAATCTTGCACAGCTGCCACCTTGGCGAGGTCCACAGATATTCATTCCTTGGATACTAAATGTCCTAAAAATTTGACCTCCTTCTTCCAGAAGGCGCACTTCCTAAATTATGCAAACAACCAATTTTTCTTAAAGGTTTTAAGGACCACCCTTAGGTGCTCTTCATGCTCTTCACGACCCTTTGAATAAATCAATATTTCATCGATGAACACAATGACGAATCTATATAAAAATGGCCTAAACACTCTATTCATGAGGTCCATGAATACCGTTGGAGCATTAGTGAGCCCGAACGACATAACCAGGAACTATAATGGCCAAAACAGGTCCTGAAGGCCGTCTTCTGTATATCTCGTCCCTGACCCATAGCTAATGGTACCCTGATTGTAGATTAATCTTTGAGAAGTATTGAGCACCCCTCAACTGGTCGAACAAGTAATCAATTCGGGGCAACGGGTATTTGTTTTGAATTGTCACTTGGTTCAACCTCCTATAATCAACGCATAGACGTAATGAGCTGTCCTTCTTCGACACAAATAAGACCGGGGCTCCCCATGGTGATACACTGGATCGAATGAAGCCTTTCTCTAACAATTTATCAATTTGGGTCCTAAGTTCTTTCATCTCACATGGGGGCATGCGGTAAGTAGGCAAGGAAATGGGCTTAGCACCCAGAGCTAGATCGATGGTGAAGTCTATCTCACGTCGAGGAGGAAGCCCTAGTATGGCTTGAAACACATCACCAAAATCTTGGACTATGGGAGTGCACGTTAGTGAAGGCCCATTATACCTGTCCTCTAATGAAGCATAACATAAAATCCTATGATCGTGGCTAACCTGGACTGGGAACGTGAGGGAAGTGCCGTCGCTTTCATATATTTTCACTATCAAATCTTGGCCACAATCAGATCCACAAGTGCCACCTTACATCCCAAGTCAATGGGACAGTCATTTCACATCTTCGTTGCTTCTGAGAAAGTACCGGCGACGGCAATGATCTTTACCCCTACGAAGGGGGTAGAGTGTAGTCCTACGTGCTTGGCAATCGCATGAGATATGAGAGAAGCAGTGGATCCAGTGTCCACCAATAGAAATATGGGAGTACCTTGAATGTGGGCCGTCACCTCGAAGGCCGTAGGAGTAGGGATGACGACATCCTGGCCCTCGGTCGCTAGCGCATGGACTCGTGCCTGCTGAGGAAAGTTTGACCACTGCATGGGCCGTTGAGGCGGCCTGACTTATGGTGAAGGAGGGCTACGGAATTGTTGGCTTGGCCCCATCGTCCGTAGGGGCGGAATCTGCAACGCCTGTTGTGGGGGCCTATTGTTACGTTGAGGTGGAGTGAAACCGAGGTCCCTCATCCACGTGAAACAGTAAGGCTCGGAGTGACCTGCCCTCCTACAATAGTTGTACATCTGGGTAGGTCGCGTAGGAGGGGCCGGTGTGACTGCTAGCTTGGGTGGGGAGTTTGGGTGCAGTCATTTTCTGGTAAAAGAAGAGGACCGTCCCTCCATCCTGTTTCGTGGGCCCAACTGTGAACGGGTTCATGCGACTCGCTCCTCATCCTGCTCTGCCCGAATAGACATTTCAATGAGCTCGTCATAAGCCCTGAGATTCATGCAACATAATTTGGAGCGAATGCCGCTCCTCAGCCCTGCCGTGGATCGCCTCATCTTAATCACCTCATTGGCGATCATCTAAGAAGTGTAGCGCGATAGTTCGATGAACCGGTTCTCATATTGTGCTATGGACATTCCCCCTTGTTGGAGGCAGAGGAACTCATTTTTCCTCTCATGTTGGTACGATTGAGGGATGTATGTTTCATTGAAGCGGGCCTCGAATGCCTCCCATGTCCATATGTGGTTCTCAGGAATGGACCGAAGGACACTCTCCCACCATAAGTCTGCCTCCTCAAAGAGTTATGAGACAAGCTCAATGTTCTCCGCCTCAGAACAGTGGAGAGGCCGGAGTAGCTTAGTGACTCGGTTGAGCCAGTATTCTTCTTCCTCTGGGCGGTGGGTGTCGGAAAAAGTAGGTGGCCTATGCCTCTGGAACCGCTCAAACAGGTTATTTGTGTTGGTCGCGTGCGCGGTCATAGCGGGTGGTTCTGGTTCTGGTATGCCAAAATTTTGAGCCATGGCTCCCATCATAGTGGCCATCATCTGCTGCTGTTGTTGTATATTTGCAGCCATCATTTGTTATTATTTTTGCATAAGATGCAACATTTGGCCCATCTGATCCATGGCCTGAGGTGGAGGAGGTACGAATGTCACAGCTTGCGGTGGTGGTGCATTCGGAGCTGCCTCTTGGTTAGTGCTACCCGTATTTTGAGAGCCATTCACCCCTTGTTGACCTTGGTGATCATCGGGGATCTGATCCCTATCTACTAGGCCACCATGAGGTAGGCGGACGTATCGACCCTCCGCTCGTGGAGGCATTTCCTGGAAAGAAATCCTCGAATGGGTTAGATACTAGAACATTGCTCATTCCATGGTCATTCGTATACACACAGGGTTCATATACATTCTATTCATGATCATATGCAACCATACACACAAGCATTCTCATTGTGACAAGAGAGTTTCATGGCAACCCATACATTCACATTGATTTTAAAATGTCATTAACATGACTAGTATGCTACAACATGGATTACAAGCCTTCCTAGATATTCTAAATGGAAAGAAATGACAAGCTAATCAAGCAAAGTCCTAAACATCCTTCAGTATATGGAATTAGAACTAAAAAATTTAAAGCACTACTAGTCCTTAGTAGAGTTGTGGTGCTACTCGTCAGAGTTGGGTGAGAGTGGAGGCGCTTCCTCGCCCTTGCTGCAGTAGATCAGGGCCTTTATGGCCTGATACATCTTCTTTTTCCACTGCTCTTGCTTCACTTGATTCCTTGCTTGAGTTTCCTTCATTCTAGTCAGTCTAGCATCGAGTGCCTCCCAGCGCTCGCGCATGTCTAAAGCAGCGGGTGGCTCCCTGCCAACTTCCTGGATCTCCTCAGTTTGTTCAGCCCCTTCAGCATTTCCAGCTCCTTCCTCCCCCTCATCACTCTCTTCGTCTTCATCGCCTTCGCTGCCTTCCTCTTCTCCTTCAACAGGTTCTCCGCATTGGTTGATATGGGCCTGTCGCTGCTTGGGGCCTATTTGCATCTTGTTTAACACCTCTTCATCCAACAGCTGTGTCGGCACAGGATTTCCGTCCAACCGCTCACACCGAACTGCTCCCCCAACTGATAAACCAAGCGACCGAATGGAAGGCATACACTCTTCCTTGTCGTTCTTGCGGCCCGCACAATCTGGTGAAGTACTACACTGAGGAGGCACACATCCGCTCCCTGACCCACCTGATATAAGGACTCCACCATATAGCAGGAGCACTCGGAGCAGATCCCTAGCCTCGGGTACACATTGTGGGTGCAGATGCGGTGAAGTACCCGGTACTCTGGGAGGAGGTTGGTCGAGATCAGACCCTACCTTTGCTCCCCTCGCTTCCATTGGGCGACCCGACCACAAAAGAAGTGGGTCCGCTCATCGCGCGCCTGACTTGTATCCAAGTTTCCCTCATTAATCTGTACTTCACCTTGAGCTATCTCGAGTATGTTGGCAATATCCGCCACTCCGATTGGGATTCTCTCGCGTCCCACCACTAGATCAAAGACCAGGGGTTTGAATTGAGGGTCTCTGATCCGCAGGTAGAAAGCCCTAGCCTGGCCTGCGTCCGCTTGATAAGTCCCGTAGAACATTGGACCCCAATCTTTACCCATGAGTCGACCGAGTATGGCAAACTCATCCAATAGGTGATCCTCCACGGAGGCTTTGAAGGCGACGGGGCACACTAGAAAATTCCCCTTGTCTTCAATAGGCGGTTGGGAGTCACGCCTGGATCAGACATCCTCTACTTCCTTACCCTTCGGATCGGCCTTCTTCTTGCTTCACCTCTTTTGGCTTGGCCTCGGCTCGACGGTCGCCGACCTTTTCTTCCCCGGCTCGACGGTCGCCGACCTTTTCTTCCCCATTAGTGAAAGAATCACCAGGATGGAGAAAAAGGCTGCGGTGGTAGCTAGAAATGCCATTTCTTTGGCAAGGAGATGGATGGTTGTTGAGAATGTGTAGATTGGGAAATGGGTTTGGAATGGGTTTATTGAAGGGGTTTCAGGAGTATGAGGTTGAGTATGGCCTTGGAATGGGGAAGGATGGGTTGAATGTGGAGGGTCGTTGTTGGATTTTGTGTTGTGGGATGTTTGGAATGAGAGAGTGGAGAAGGGTTAGGGAGATGTAAGTGAAAATGGGAGAAGGATGGATTTGTTAAGAGGATTTTGAAGGAAGATGAGGTTGAGAAATGGGTTTGTTAGAGGTGGGTTCCTTGAGATGGGTTTTTGAAGAAAGGTGCTGGAAAAAGAACTTGAGGTAATAGGATTCGGGTTGAGAAATGAGGGTTGAGCAAGGTTGGAATGAATTTGAGGAAGGACCCAAGAGTGGGTTTCGAGAATGTATGTGGAAAAATGGGTTTGGGTTTTGGGTTTTGAGGAATGAAGGTTAGAAATGAGGAAGAAGATGAAGAAGATACTGAAAGGAGTGGGGTTGGAGTTTGAGAAATGGGGAGGGAAAGATTTCATAAGGGTTTTAAGATAAAGAAGTGAAGGGAAATGGGAGAAATGGAGGCCCTTTGGGTCTTATTTGCAAAAGGAGTGGGCCCCACACGTTTTTAAATTGAAAAAGGGGAGGAGAATCCCGTTTTGGGTCTGGGCATTGCGACGCCGGCTGGGCGTTGCAACGCCGGGCTCCTGGACTGGTGGGCGTCAGGACATCTGCTGGGCATTGCGATGCCGGGCTATTAGAGGTTTCGGCGTGGTGACGCCGGCTGGGCGTTACGACGCCAGTCCACTTTTTAAGGGCTCCTTGTTATACGAATTCCCGGGCGTCGGTAAGGCCCCTGGGAAAGTACTATATATGATTCAGGTTCCATACATATGTGAGCAATCCGGGTTAACAATCATGGTTGGTCAGACAGTAGACTAAACTGCAAGAGTCAGGCGAGTGTGAGACGAGTGACATCTGGCACAAGAGACCCATGTAGTCGAACTACAGCCACCCGAACACACCGCCCAAATCCATAAGTTTAGTCTCGAGGCGGTCCTACCAACGGGACCACCTTTGCTCTCTTCATGGTTCTGGCCAACCCAAGAGTATGAATAATGATTCCTAGTATGCCAACTACTAATGCATCACTAGAATAAACATCATCATGTTCTTATAATTATTGACATACGGTTCATGTTCTCATAGCAGGTAAGGTTAACCATATCAAAATACAAGTGTGTGTGTGTGTGTGTGTGTGTGAAGAAGTTAAGCACTTCCTCCATTTTAAGAAATCATATGCATAAGAGGAAGAAAATCATACATACTATGGAGTAACTATACATGAAAAAGAATTCAACAAGGCATGAGCATACACCATCCATACACAATATCATATGAGAAGTAAGAACAACATCATATGAGTCAAACATACCATTTCAACAAACATGCAATTCTTAGGGATTTTCTAGGTTCTCCAAAGATGTCACCCAAGCAATCAAAATCATTAAACTCATAATAGAATTGGTGCTAGGTCACCTAAGAGCAATAGTCCGCACCTTAGGATTTGTTGAAGGCTTGAGATCGACCTAAAAGATGTGGAATTTGGGGTTGAACGGATGAAATCCTAAAAGCAAGCCTTGCATGTTGGAATTTCATGTAATCCATTCTCATCACAAGGGTTTTAAGGAAAAATGGATAGAAGATCTTACCTAGATGATCAACAGATGATAGTTGAAGTCGTGGAGGAGAGATTCTTCTTGGAGAAGTGGTAGGGAGTTGAAAGGGTTAATTCCCTTGGTTCCCACCTTAATCTAGGGTCCACCTTAGATCTCTTTCTCACACTCCTTTTATCCTTGTTCTCTAGTCCTCTCTTTACTCTCTTGGTGGTTGTGGTAGATGAGAGCGAGTTATGAGAGAGCTTGGGTTTATTCCTTAGACTTGGGCCTTTTGGCCTTAAGTTTCCTCAATTGCCCAAAATAGCCCACTAGGACTAACTATTACTGTTGGGGTGGTCTCAACACTCCTTTGACCAAAAAATTAAGTGTGTAGGTGCCTCTTGGCCCAACCAGGGTCCATGCAAATTTTGGGATCAAACGGGTAAACGAATATGGGGCTTGACTATATGGTCCTGATCCCCAAATGCCCTTGTGGGGGCCATTCTGGTTGTTGGGGCAGTTCTGGTGGTCCCCTGGCCATGAAACTTATAGGGTAGGTGGTCCATGGCCCGATGAAGGGCCATGTAAATTTTGAGAACGATCGGATATGGGGTTTGGTCGTACAGGTCCGGTTTACGATCAACGGTCATCATGTCACGATCGGGTCTTAGATTTTGTGGACAGGTGAAGGACACCACATTAGACCTTTACCAAAAATTTTGAAGAAATTCGACGGCTGGAAAGCTCAGAGTCTCAATTTCATTTTTTAGTGCCAGATTTCTACTCTGGCCTTGGGTGAGTTGACATGGGTTGTTGAAGCGGCTTGAATAATTACTTCTTGGTGCCTAATGAGTCCGTGGTCAGTGATGAACCACAAGCCCAGTGAGATCTAAGGTTCTCTAAGTTTTTATAATTTTTCGACCTTCTTGCGCCGCTGTATAGCCCGTACGGGCTGATGCTACATATAAATGGCCATCTGACTTAGTGGCCTGTACTAGGCCCCATCATGGCTTGATCGATTTACTCTAACGGGCTAATCATAGGTTAATTAACTTGTGGTACCCCACCACAAGCAGTTTAAACTAATGGTCCTGCGATAAATCCTACGTGGATGCCCCAGGACACTATGCTGGTTAGACGGGACGTTACAGAATCAGATACCGAAAACACTTAGTTCTAGCACTATGGGCACTTAGGATGTCCTTGGGTGAAAGTCCTAAACCTTTTTCATACTAAGAGATGCTTCAATGTCTAGATCGAGTGAATACATGAGCGCCCGAGTGCTAAATACCAGTAGGCTGCGTCTCCTACTGTGTCATGGTCGGTTAGAAGGGGGTGTGGCCTTATCCGCCTGAGTGAGGGGGTTGTAAGCTAGATGGAGTTTGATCAGCTCACAAATGAGTCCGCTATCGATGAGCCGGGTAGGTATCGACAAACTACTGGTCAGGCGGATAGTGTGGTTTATTCTGCTCGCTGGGCTGTGTGGCTAGGGAAGCGGTAGTCAATGTGGAGTGTACTAAACTCCGGTGATATCCTAGAGAGAACTGTACTGATATGTGTACTTGTTGAGGGTCAAATAGTGCATATTAGACTCCAAATATTGTCTGGATTTACGAGCATAATAGTGTTTAACGGCTGATTTAATCGTGTTTATGTTGCAGGTTGATTTTACAAGCTTGGATCGAAGTAGGATACTAAATGCATGGATTTAATGCTCCAAATTCACCAAAAGCATGGGACACACTCCAGGGGACCAAGATTGACAGATATACATGGTCAGAAATTCAAGAAAATTAAGAAACTGAAGTTCAAGTGGCTTAAAACTCATCCAAAATGTAAGATCACATGTTTCCCACCATCCGTTTGGCTCGAAACTTCATACGTGGCCTGAGGACCATAAATTAACCGTACACTTCAGAAATCATCCATTGGATCATTTTGAAAGTAGCCTAACGAGTAGATCAGCCCCTTAAATCTCGATTTGGGGCCCGCCTGATATCTGGATATATTTAAATTTTATTGTCAACGCTTTAATTTGGATCTGAAAAGGGATGGACGGATCAGATTTTTCACAAACATCTATATGGGACCCAAGTATATAGTGCATGTGCACGGTGCACTAGTGCATCAGGCGTGCACCAAAAATCTAGAAGTCGGTTAGCAAACGCTGACCGACTCTTCTTCTTAAACTGATAAAACGCAAACAGCATTTTTCCCGGTTCGGTTGGGTTTTACTTGTGGGCCCCACCTATCATCCATATCATCGATCCGGACCGTCCATCAGATCCCTAGGGAGTTTCTTAACACTGCCTAGGTGGCAGACTTCCAAAATATCGCGAGGAGAGAAATCTAGCCGTCCAAACACAGGACAGACGGTGGAATAAAAGATCAAGCGGGCCGCACTAATTTCACTCAGAAAACACCCCTTCCCGAACGGTTTTTCGTCCTGAAACCAATGTACGGTGTGGATTTTCAAAAAGAAAGCTAAGTGGACCCCACCGATCATCACAGCGGAAGAAACTTCCGCTTTCGCACCGCGTAATGCACGGCCGCTGGTCATTTTTGCAATCGACTGTGGGCCCCACACGTGCCCCATAAGTTCAATCCAAACCATCCACTGTGTAGACAGCTGTGAGTACTACAAAACCATGTTGTCACTTTTCACCCATGCGTGCACACGTGTGAGTACAGAGGCCACAAAAGGGCTGCCCGGTAGCGTTTAAATCTGATCTTTTAGTTATTTCTTCTCTGGGCCACGTCAATGGACGTTCAAAACCACCCATTCTTAACTGAAATTTCGTTCTGAATCCAATGGACGGGGTGGATTTTCCAGAAAATGCTTCTGTGGGGCCCACCGATCACAACAGCGAAATGGTGCGAAAGGTTTCGCACATCCGCGAAAACTGACTTTTTCAGGCGGTTTTGGCCCACCATCTTTGATCATATGGCAGATCTGAACCGTCTATCATGTAGAGAACCCAAGAAAGTACTAAGGGACGGTGTTTTTTTAGAATTTGAGCGAGAAAAGTGGCGTGTTTCGAGGCACCGAACTTGGCTGCGAAAATTACATTCCGTGTCAAGCTACAACTCTGTCACAGACTCCAGCCTTCCAGCAGCTATAAAAGGAGGTTTTGGACGTGGGGAGCATTCATTCAAGTCTAGGAAGGAAGAAAAAGAGAGACGTGGAGGCTCAGGCAGGGACTTGAAGCAGACATGAGGGAGAGAGTATTTTCTTTTCTTTTCTTTTATTATGAGATTTAACCTGTTCATGGCGGGCTGAACCTCTTAGCTAGGGCTAAGAGGTGAAGCTTGTAGTGAGATGAGAGATTTGATTTTATTTAAATTTTAATGCATGAATTGACGTTGATTTTAGTTAATTATTATGGGAATGTTTTAGGTTTTTAACGGTCTATTGTGACTGAAATTACAATGGGTCTGCAATGGCTTTGAATATTTCCATTCTCTTTAATGTTTATGATGTCAGGAAGCCCTGTTGTTCACCATAGTCTCCTGGGCATGGTTGGATGTCGGTACCCTTCCTAACTTGCATACATGTGATTGGGTGGTAATTAGTTTGATTCTGTTGTTTGCCATAGTCTTTGGGCATGGTTTGGTGATGGAATCCATTCTAATTCATCTTCCTTTCATCTCTTTGAAAACTAGATCAACGGCAGTTCAGTAATTTCCATAATTTTTGATGCAAGCATAAGTTCTCCCTGATCTCTACAAGTGGATCCTCTGAATCCCTAGTTTCCTTACCTCTGATTTCTCCTATAAGTTTTAGATTAATAGTTTACAATTATTCCTCAATTTATAATTCAATTCATATTTCATCTCATTCTAGTTCTATTTCCAGTTAATTTTAGATAACGTACAAGTTTCAGTCCCTTGGGATTCGACCTCAGTCTTACCGAGTTATTACTACATCACAACCCTGCACTTAGGGAGTGAACAGTACTTGATGAGGACCTAGCATGCTTGCTTTGCATCACGCATATGACATTTGGCTACATAGGCCTCACATTGCATGGCCTTGGTACGGCCGATAGCATTGATGCCTTGCATCACATAGCTTTGGTACAACTGATAGAATTCATGGACTTACCATATATTCCACATTACTCTTATACTGTATACTTGGCACTCACCTTACGCACATACTTACACCACCCTCTAAGCTTTTGTAAGCTTATGCAAAACCGTTGCATGCAGGTGACGTTGGATCGCAACAGCACTGAGGCAGGAGTGCGCATCAGATTATTTTGGAGCTTTTTGATCACCCTGTATTTTCCTTTCTGCATTGTACTCCAAGTTTTTGATATAGTGGATATGTGGTGATGTTGTCTTGTGACTTGGTTATGCTTGTGGTTATGCTCAATTACAAAAAAAAATTCATTCTAAAAGTCCTCCTTGTAGGATCCCAAGATCGAAATTTGGCACATGAGTGCTGGGAGCCGAGAATGGGGAACTATGTAGGCTGTTGGCGCCGGATTTGCAATCAAAAATTTTGTGAGCTCATTTTCCAAATTTGGGGCATGACAACTGGTAAGAGAAATGGATGACAGTCATTCGCTAAGGCAGATAGGCAAAGCTGCAGTAGTACGTTATGCTCAGGAAAAAGGATAAAAAGTCCCCATAGGCAGAACATGGAGGTAATAAGAGAAGAAACATTTGAAGAATGTCATGACAGTTTTAGAGAAAAGGTAAAGAATAAGGTTGAGAAGGTGACGTATGATGTGGTGAGTCATCTGAAAGGTATACCAGCTCGATTGAGTGTATATGATGTGTTGTGACTGTCAGAAGATTCTCGATACATCCTAATTCAAGCTCTATCCGATAACGACGTCAGAAAAGCATTGCTCACAGAGATGGAGCCCGAAGAATGAAATAATTTCATGCCAGTCATTTCTTTCTTCGATGATGATCTAATTTGTGGTGAAGAACATAACAGATCGCTGATGGTTGTGGGCCATGTCGGTGGTAAGTAGATAAAATGAATAATGCTGGATAATGGGTCCACAGTTAACTTGCTACCATTAATGATGCTAAATGAATTGGGATATCGTTGTTCTCATTTGTGCCCAAGTGGGTTGATGATAATCAAGATTGACAGCGAGCGCTTGACAAAATCACATTAACATTGGAGATAAGGGAGCTAATAATAAATGTTGTTTGTCATGTTATTAATGCAATAACAATGTATAATCTCCTCTCGAGAAGACCCTGGATGCATCAATATGACATTATACCATCGACCCTCAATTAATGCTTCAAGTACTGTAAAGATGGGATTCAATATAAGGTGATGGCAAACGCAAATCCGTATACGGAAGCAGAGTCTTTCTTTGCCGATGCCGGGAAGTAGAAAGGAAAGCAATGAGAATAAAACAGTAAGAGGCGAAATGAACACATTGCAAAACGGAGTCGCCAAAATAGAGTTATATGAGAAAGAGAATGTGAAGCAGAAGTTTTATTTCATGCTAAGACATTTGAGATGACCCGGGCAGCCTCCACTGACATTATTATCTCCTAAGCAATTAGAAATCCTACAGTCAAATTACACAATGCCATTACCACATGCAAAAAGGAAGAAACCATTCCCAGTTATGCCTAAGATGTTCCATGTTGAAGCCAGTTTAAAGAACCCCGAGCCTATTGAATTTTATGCAGTCTTAGAGGTAAAGATAGAAGAAAGGATAGATAACAAAATGTACCCCACAAAATTAACATATGAAGATCTGGAAAGATACAGCTCTGATAGCAAAAAAGATAATAAAGAACATGGGCTTCGATTGCAAAGAGCCGACTGGGTTGAATAATACAAAAGGTATCTTGACCCTGATCGGAATAAATGAAGAAAAATGAATAAGTTCCATGGGTTGGGAGGAGAATCTTCAGTAAACATAATTACTGTGGAATCAGTAAACGGGGCAGAAACTAAAATGATCAAGCATCCTGAGGTGGCTCCGAAGCAGATAGAAGATGGGCGACAACTGATGATCGATAGCTTACGGGAAATAAATCTAGGGACAGAAGAAGAAACCTAAAATACATTTATAAGCGCGAGTCTCCCTGAACAAGAGGCTAACCGGTATATTAAACTGTTCAAAGAAAATAAAAATGTGTTTGCTTGGACATATGTAGAAATGTCAGGCCTAGAATTATCAGTGGCAATGCATCGATTAAATATTTCTAAAGACGAGACCGATTAAGCAAGCGTAGAGACGATTCCACCCGGATCTAATTCCCTTGATTGAAGAAGAAGTGAATAAGCTTATTAAAGTTGGGTTTATTAGAGAAGTCAAGTATCCTAAGTGGATATCAAACATAGTCCCAGTAAAGAAGAAAAGTGGACAAATTAGAGTATGCGTTGACTTTAGAGACTTAAATGAAGCATCTCCGAAGGATGATTTCCCACTGCCAATTATTGAGCTATTAATTAACAGTGTGACTAAGTACGCCGTTATGTCCTTTATGGATGGTTATGGTGGGTATAACCAAATAAGAATGGCCCTGGAAGATGAGGAAGCTACGACATTCAAAACGTCGCTAAGAATTTACTATTATAAGGTTATGCCGCTTGGTCTCAAAAATGCTGGCGCAACATATCAGAGGGCAATGCAGAATATATTCCAAGACATGATGCACAAGCATGTCGAATGTTAGGTGGATGATTTAGTGGTCAGGTCAAATGACCATGAGGAACATTGTGAACACCTGGTTTTAGTATTTTGCTGGCTCAAAAAGAAGCAAATGAGGATGAATTTGTCTAAATGCGTGTTTGGTGTTTCGTCGGGAAAGTTCCTCAATTTTATTATCAGGCACAGGGGAATTGAAGTCGATCTGGGAAAGATCAGAGAAATTCAAGAAATGTCACCTCCAAAAATGCTAAAAGAGTTGAAGAGTTTGCAGGGAAAGTTGGCATATATTCATTACTTTATCTCTAATCTTGCAGGAAGATGTTAGCCGTTTTCCCATTTAATGAAGAAAGGGGTGGAATTTGTATAGGACTAATCATGTTAAAACGCATTTAATTCTATTAAAGAATTGCTGAAATAACCCCCAGTACTAGCGACACCTATGAAAGGTAGACCCCTCATCCTTTATATTTCTGTAACAGAAAGTTCATTGGGAGCCTTGTTAACGCAAATAAATGAGCAAGGGAAGGAGATTACGCTATATTATTTGAATAGAACTCTGATAGGAGCTGAATCCAACTATTCGCCCATCGAGAAAGTGTGCTTAGCTCTAATCTTCGCAGTACATAAATTAAGGCATTACTATCTCTCCCATGATATAATCTTAATCTCACGAGCGGATCCCCTCAAGTTCTTGATGACAAGACCGATGCTTTTATTGTCAGAATACATGATCACTTATGAACTGGTGAAAGTAGTAAAGGGACAAGCAATGGCGGATTTTTGACAGGCCGCCCTATACCGGATAATGAATTGATCAGTGATGACTTTCCGGACAAGTAAGTAATGATGACAGAATTGCCCGGTATGTGGCACATGTACTTCGACGACGCTTCTAGGACCTCAAGAACAGGTGCTGGGGTGATATTTATCAGTCTGCAAGGCAACTTGTGGCCATATTCCTTTATGTTAGGTGCACCATGCACTAATAACAAAGTAGAATATCAAGCTCTCATTATAGGGATGGAAATAGCCCAGGAAATGAAGATAAAAGAGCTATGAATTTTTGGCGATTCTAAACTAGTGATAAACCAGCTTACTATAGAATTCGAAATAAGGAAGCAAGAGCTCCTCTCGTATTATCGTCGAGCGCAACAATTGTTGAAACAATTTTAGGATGTTGAAATCAGGCACATACCTAGATCATAGAACATAAGGGCAAATGCCTTAGCTAGCTTGGCTACAACTTTATCTTGTCCTAATCGAAGCCCTCTTCAAGTAACAATCGAAGAAAGATGGTTTTTGCCACCTGCTAAAGATTAGAAGTTGAACCTGACTTCAGACGAGTTTCAACGTGTAATTACACGTAGCCTTCACGTTTTCTCCTTCTCTTTCTCTCTCTCTCTCTCTCTTTCTTTCTTTTCGCTCTCTTTCTTTTTCTTTTATTTCTCTTTCTCTTTCTCTTTCTTTTCTTTCTCTCTCTTTCTCTTTCCCTTTCTCTTTCTTTTTTTTTCTTTTTTTTTTCTCTTTCTTCTCTCGGTCGGACGCTGGAGGTCCTTTTATAGGTGTGAAGGCTTCTAGGTCCTTCTGTAAAATCTCTTGCGCAGGCTTGTTACGTAGCGTGAAGAACAGACACAGTCTTGTTCCTTTTCGCAAAGTTGAAGGGCGAAACAACTTAATTACTGTTTATGTCCGTTGGTGCATTTCATAGATCCAATTGGATTGGGTTATCCCTGGATTGGCCCATGAATGGAAGGCATTGATCACACCCTTTAGTACAAAATTGGTTAGAAGGTAGCGGAGTCTTTTATGCAGTCATCTGCGTGAAAACCGGGAGGTGATTTCTTCCGCATTCATTTCACCCTTTCTTCTCAGCATGTGTGCGGTTGGAATTGTTTCTACTGGGCTTTAGATGGATCTGATCGGACCATGTATTCTCCATGAGGTTCCCTTACGCATAGAGTTTGAAACCACATTAGTTTCCTTTTACATTATTTGTGGAAACAGTTTAGAAGAGGGTTTGTCTATCTTCTTGACTTGGGTTGGGAGCGAAAGAAGTTGGGGTTCGATCGAATTCGTCCTACGAACACACTAGATGGTTCAAATCACTTTAAATGATCATGATGGTGGGCCATAATGATTCCCAAACGGATGCTGTTCATTAATGTTGCAGCGCAGAGGTCCCTCCTTCGTTGGGAATCGTGTGCACACATGTGTACAGTTTGATGTGAGAACACCTAGGGTTGGGATGGAGGTGGCTCCCGAACACGATGAACAATTTAGATCATCCCAAGGAATGACCATGGTGGGCCATGACATGTCCCAAATGGACATTGTGGACATTGTTCGTCTATCTGTTTCAGCGGGAAGAAGGAAGGAAGTAGGTTTTCTTTTTTCAGGATTTCATTAGGTCAAACCTAGTTTGACCCAATTTTTGGTGTTGTGTACAGCATGTGCACACTCATTGACTGTACTCACTTGGTAGATGTGGGGCCCACATGAATATCTTTGACAAATCCAATCCATAAGTTCATTTTGCAAGATCATATCAGGGCAGAGGATTGAAGATGAGGCAAATCCAAAGCTTAGGTGGACCATATTGGTTGTAATATGGCCGTTAAGTGCCAATTATCGTTGATCTGACAGTTGGATCGATTTTAGTTTGTATATTAAGTGTATTAGTAGTCCACTTATAGAATATTTTAATTTGCCTAAAATCGTCTTTGACTCTATTCTTGGATTAGAGTGTTTTGATGATGATTGGTTGTATTCTAAACCGTTGATTCAGGATAACGTCATAAATCAATGATCAACGGATTCCTTAGGATTTCAAGGCATAGGTGTATAATTAGATTGTTTATAAATCATTGATTTATCATCTTAGGATCTCTTAGAATTATTTAGGTAAAATTAAACGATTGATTTAGTAGTCTTATGGTTGGTTTGTATGGTTTTAAGTGGGTTATCAATGGTCATGATGCAAGTCAACTAAAGAGTCGACCTTGTGGCTCAATGATGGGTAGTTTAATATGTCTAACAAGGCATGGTTTGGACTTTCTTCACCATTGGAGTCCTGACAATGGTTTTCTGAAGTTCTATGTTGGTTTATGATGACATGCTTGCTTATTTTGAACATCGATAGTAGGATAACTTAGTCTATAAATGGAAATTTGCTTAGCAGTTAGAATTTAGATAGAATGATTGTGAGTGTTCAATTAAGCTAGGTCAATATTCATACTAGGTTAGTTTACACGGTAACAGTCGAGAACTTTCAATACTTAGGTATTGAAAAGTTCGGGGTGTTACAGTTGGTCATGCGCGTGATGGGGTGGCAACCAATGTTAGAGTGTACTAGATCCCAATGATGTTTCCAGAGACTAACTATTCTGATCCGTGTACTAGTTGAGGATCAGTATGTTTGCATTGCATCTTTAACATATTTCATTGGCTACATAGGATTTACATTGCATAGCCTTGGTATGACTAACATCATTTATGAACTTGCTAGTTTAGCCCTCCATCATTTTCGCTTACTATGACATTTGTATACTTGGCACATGCATTGCGCACACATGCACACACTCTCTAAGCTTTCGTAGTAAGCTTATGCACATTCGTTATGTGCAGGTTATACTAGAACACATCAACATTAAGGCATGATCATGTGTTTGATTTTTTAGAATTTTTTTATATCATGTATTTTCTTTTCAGCACTGTACTTAAAGATTATATTAGTGGATATGTAGTGATGATGTTTTGTGACTTGGATACACTTGCGGTTATGATACTTAAAAAAAACATTCACCCTGAAAATCCTCCTTATAGGATCTTAGGATCGGAACATGGTGTATGAGAGCTGGGAATCGAGAATGGGGTACTACGGAGACTGTCGGCTTCAAATTCTGTAGCTAGAAATTTTGCGATCCTAGTTCCCAAGTTTGGGGCGTGACATCGCACCTTTAGTACAAGATCCTTTAATTGTTCCTCGGTCCATGGTGTCAACGACCCTATAAATGATGATCCAGATTCTCTCCTCTTATAAAACATTTCTTGAATCTTAAATCTTACCGCCTCTATCAATATAGTCACATGGTATTCTTATGCTTCTTTGAAGAGAGCATTAACACACTCAGATATGTTTGTAGTAACCAAATTGAATCTTTTTACTAGAAAGTGCGAAGATGACCATCTTTCGTACCCTATTTCTCTTAATTATGTATGTATTGGGGGTTGGCTATTGCAATATCATGCATTAACTTTTCAAATGTAACCTTCCTGCAGGTCTTTACAGCCCGCCAATAGTACATTTCCAACATCTTGTCTTTAAATGTGTTCGCCAAGTTTCTATATATATGGTAGGTGCAATGGCCATGAATTATATGTTGGAAGACTTGGGGAACTTCTTTCATTAAACCCTTATGTCGGTCTTTTATAATCATAAGACATGAAAGAGCCCCTAACATACAGTTGAGGTGGGTAAGGAAACAATTCCAATTGTTGTTGTTCTTTGATTTCCTAATGCTAAAAGCAACTGGAAAAATATGATTGTTTCCATCTAAGGCCATAACAACGAATATAACACCCTTATATTTACCTTTTAGGTGTGTCTCATCGATGGCCAAGACCGTTCATATAGAATTTTAAAAACTTCTAACGCATTGTTTGAGCGCAACAAAACATCTCTCGAACATGTTCATTTATGGGTTAACAAGCACCACAGTCATTGTCTTTGAGTTGTCCCCCCTTAACTCATGCAAATACGATGGGAGTTCATTGTAAGTGTCTTCATAAGATCCCATTACGCGATTGATTACGAGCTCCTTAACATGCCATGCTTTCTTATAACTGATAAGAATATTGTATTTCTCTTGCATAGCAAAAATAATATCACTCGGCCTTAACCCTAGGTGCTGCTCAATACGACTAACAAACAACTCATAGGCTAACTTACCGTTTGCTTGCCAGTGATCGCTAGTCATTTATGACATGCCACGTGTGTTTGGACGTATAAGTCTTTATCTTGAATATCTCATTCACCCTAGATGCATGAACCCTCCATTCACATTTATCTTCGAAAAACACCGCAGTAAATCTCTTAGATGATGAGTACAAGACCCTATATTATTAGTTTTTATAAATTACAAATTGGCTGAAAACATACTGGCATCGACTCTTATCCTTAAATGTTTGGCCAACGGCTATATCAATCGGCTCATCCAATGAATCTGCAGCATAATCGAAAGGTATGTTAACTTGACTAGCGATGAAGTTTGATGTTCTAACCAGCTCGGGGCAGTGGAATGTTGCTTATACGTACAGATTTGGTGGTGGACGATGAAGGCAAATCTACTCTTATAGATAAAGGTGATGCCATGTATTCATATTTGAGGTTAAGGTCACTTGCCAAGCTCAATTGACTAGTCATGAAGTTTGATGTTGAAGCAGCTCGAGTAGTGGAGTGTTTCTTAGTCCCACTAGTAAAGGTGATGTCATATATTCCAATTTCGCGCATGTTCCTCACCCATGGGATCTTCGTGTATTGTCTCATTAATGCGCTGCACTGTCTCGATGATTAACGAAATGTATTTATCTGAATACTCCTATTGTGTTGCCAAGAACAATCTCACATCTTTGTCATTTTTTATTTCAGTTGGAGGGATTAATTGGTTTAAGCAAGGGTACAATACTTTCATCATAATATCACATTCCTTTGGTGTACTCTTAATAATCATGTACATTTTAGATACAAGCACCTCATGTAGTCTCGACACCCACAATAAAACTTTTTAACTTTTCACCCTTATACATGTATCGATTGTTTTTACATACTAACTCTCCACCATAATAGCATATTATGATTCTCGCAGTCATTATCTGAAAAACAACACAATGACATATTCTCAAAAAATCATTAAACAATAGAAGCATACCATAAGATAGAACTTAGTTAATATTCACATGCATGTACTAGATGAAATTGACCTAGTAGTAGGTGATATTAACTAGTGTACTAGGTGAAATTGACCGAGTACTAATTGAATTTTACCAATTACTCAATTAATTACCAAATATCAGTGAATTTTTAGGGAGTTCTCGATAAATATGCCCGAGTTCTCGATCATTTATAGTGACTACGCGGTTGATTTTCAACGAGTTGATCGAGAACTCAATTACCAAATATCAGTGAATTTTTAGGGAGTTCTCGATAAATATGCCCGAGTTCTCGATCATTTATAGTGACTACGCGGTTGATTTTCAACGAGTTGATCGAGAACTCAATTACCAAATATCGGTGAATTTTCATGGAGTTCTCGATAAATATGCTCGAGTTCTCAGTCATTTACAGTGACTACACGGTCAATTTTCTGCAAGTTGATTGAGAACTCACTGAAAAAGATTGAGAACTCGATGAAATTGATCGAGAACTTCGTGAAATTAACCGAGAACTCACTAAAATAATAGATGAGGATGATGTAAAGCTAAAGAAACGAAAGAATAAATGGGGCGTTAAAGTTTTCAAGTTTGTAACTAGAGCTTAGATGGATATAAATGAATACAATCCCAGTGGATGATATGTTGTACTTGAGCTATGGAATTTTAAAAAGGGAAGGAAGGTGACCTTGAAAGAGGGGATCCAATGTATACCAAAATAATTGAATAATACTCGTAAATGCAGGAGATGCCAAAGAGAATGTAAGTAGTCTCATGTTGCATTTAGGTTCGATGTCATGAAAAATTGACCAAGTACTTCTTAAAATTGACTGATACTTTATGAAATTAACTAAGCACTTCATGAAATTGACTGAGTACTTCATAAAATTGACTGAGTACTTTATAAAATTGACTAAGCACTTCTTGAAATTGACAGAGTACTTTATAAAATTTATAAGTGCTTGGTCAATTCCATGAAGCGCTCGATCAATTTCACAAAGTACTTGGTCAATTTCATGAAGTGCTTGATCAATTTCAAGAAATACTCAGTCAATATGCTCAAGTTCTATTGACTGAGTACTCGGGGAAATTGACCAAGAACTCGTTGAAATTTAACGAGAACTTAGTGAAAATGATTAAGAAGTCATAAACAATTGACCGAGAACTTCTTAAAATTAATTGAGTGCTTTATGAAATTGACCAAGTACTTCTTAAAATTGACCAAGTATTTCTTGAAATTGATCGAGCACTTCATGAAATTGATCGAGCAATTTATGAAATTGACCAAGTACTTCATGAAATTGACTAAGTACTTCTTAAAATTGACTAAATACTTCATGAAATTGGTCGAGTACTTCATCAAAATGACTGAGTACTTCATGAAATTGACTGAGACTCGGAGAAATTCACTGAGTACTTCATGAAATTGACCTTATGGATAAAAACTAGTCAATTTCAAGAAGTACTCGGTCAATTTAATGAAGTACTCAGTCAATTTCAAGAAGTACTCAGTCAATTTGATGAACTACTAGTCAATTTCAAGAAGTTCGGTCAATTTGATGAAGTGCTTGGTCAATTTCATGAACTACTCAGTTAATTTGATGAAGTACTCAGTCATTTTGATGAAGTACTCGGTCAATTTCATGAAGTACTTGGTCAATTTGCTTGGTCAATTGCATGAAGTACTAGGTCAATTTCCTCGATCATTTTGACTGAGTACTCTCGGTGAATTACTAACGGTGAATTTTCGTTGACTGCAACAAAAATACTTTCTTTCTCGAGATTTTTCTCATTGTAAAATTGACCTTTAACACACTAACTTTTTTACATATCCTTACCTCTCACAGCCACCATACCAATGAAACCTGAGTTGAAGAAGTAGAGGAAGGGTGCTTTGAAGTGAAATAAGATTTAGAACCCTTTGAAAGATTGCAAAAAAAGCTTACGGAGAAAACCCAAAAGGTTCTAAGTTTATGAATGCAACCAGTTTGAAGGAATGAACAAAACCCTATGAAAGATTGCAGATGTAAAATGATAATATCTGGAGATTCAATAGAAATTTTAGAGAGAAAAATGATGAAAAGAAGATGCACTGGTAGGTTTTTGGCTGTGAGTAAAAGGAATATTACCCATAAAGCAAGGGTATTTTTTTTTATAAATATTCAATCTGTACAACAGGGGTTTAGTCTTAGAAAGTAAAGTTTGCATAGTTTAGAAAAGCCGATGGGTAAAAGGTGACGTTTATAGTCTGAAAGATCTCTAACGCTTTTCTAGTGTGTTATTAGATATGTTCCCTCACAAAGTTTACTAATTACACATGGGTGTGGACCCCTGTCCATACATAGGCATGTGCATATACTAATGTGGTTTACACGTGCTAGATCTAAACTTTCCATCTATTTAAAACCAAACTTTGATCTTTTGTTAAAAAATTCAGGCTGTTTCACTCCTCTGTTGGGCCACATGTAGAAAGTTAAATCAATGGTTAAAGAGAACTTTCTAGACATTCATTCTTATTATATTCTGAGGCCCACTCGAGGTGTGAAACAACCTGATTTTTTACTAAGATCTAAGAGTGTATCCGGATTTGAAGAAAAGCTCAGATGTTGCACACATGTTTCACATTAGAACATGTGCTTGCTTTCTATTCATCAAACTCAAGCATGCCTATGTAGTATATGCTTCTTCAGATGCTCATCATTCCTACGTGTGCCGGTTCCATGTGGTGCTTGATAACTTTTTTATTCATGATTTTGTTTAATAGCACTGCGATGTGGCTCGTTGCTGGAAGACGTACTTTGCTTCGTTTTGGTGACGACTAGAGTTATGCACGAAACGAGTTAGCTCGGTTTAACTTGCTGAACTTGATTCAAAACAGAGTTCAAGTTGAGTCGAGCTTATTTTTTTAGCTCGAAAATATTTCAATCTGTGTTTGAGCTCGACTCAACTCAGATTGGTACATAACTCGAACTTGGCTCGAATCGGTTTGATTAGGCTCGACTCAGTACATTTAATATAAATACCACAAAAAAATCGTACTCCTCTCACATACCTAGCCACCCGAACAAATAGTCAAACTCTCCCCCCTTCTCTCTCTTTCTATCTGCCAGTCCGGCTGTTCATTGCTACCATCCGTCTTTGCTAGCCCGTTGCCCCTGCTATTCCCATCTGTCATTGCCCTGCCTGTCTGTCCGGTAAACAATCAAACCTTATGATCTTATCCCTTCATTTTTTATGAATCTTGTGATATTTTAGAGTTCAATCAGACCGGTCCGGACGCTATCTATGGCTGGTAGCCCGATCGCTGGTCGCCAGTCGTTGCATTATATATTATAAAAATATAAAAATATAGATTATATATTATTTATTAAATAAAAAATCATAAACCCTATATTATATATTATATAAAAAATCATATATATATATATATATATATATATATATAAAACCCTAAAACCTTTATAAAGATGGATGAATAGTTAGATGGATGGATGAATGGGAAGGATGGTGGGAGGGATGAATCGATGATTAGTTGGATGTATCAATGAATGGATGGATGGATCATGGATGTGATGGATAATTGAATTGATTGATGGATAATGCATATTGTATAATATATATATATATATATATATATATTGTATAATAAATATATTATAATATATTAATAATATTATATATATTAATGTTAGATGGGCAAGTAATTCACATAGGTTAATGTTAGAATTTGGATTGATTGATGTTATTGTTAGTTATCATTTATCAATTATGTGATTTTAAGTGTTACAATGTTAAAGTAATGTTAATATTAATATAATTTTTTTTGGTTATTATTAATGTCAATGTTAGGTTGTTAATATTAATGTTAAATTAATGTTATTTTTATTGTTCAATTAGTCACATTATTATTTTTTAAATGTTTTATTGCTATAGTATAGGATAATTAATTATGCATTTGGGAATTTATATGTTGCTTGACATAGATTCAATGTGTTTTTAGATGCATAAAAATTCTCAAATTGTCCTTTTTTGGACAATTCAATGTTAGATAGATAAGAATGTTTTTATTTATTCTAATCTAAGTGCATATATTTGTTTCAGTTCGTCTCTCCTATTCTCCCTGGATATATTTCTTGCATTTGTTTTTATCATCAAATATCCACACTTTGTATGGATAGTTGATGTGAGAATCAAATACAAGATTAATATATTTGGAGAGATAAGGGGAGATGATGCCGAAATTTTTGCGTGGCATTTAAATTTGAAAATGAAAGCATTGCAATCTATTCAACATTGAACGAATGAGTAATTTAGACATGAGAAATTCTAAAAAATTTAGAAGGCATTTAAACAGACACCACTTGTGTTAATAAGTGTTTAAAAGTTAGTTTCCTATCTTTATATATATAGATGTCTAGTGAGGAAGTCCCAAGTACCCCTGGTGCCGGTGCATCAGCCACATCTTCTCTTATTGTTGAGGGAGAGTGGTCTTCAGCTGCAATTACAAATAAAGGAAAGAAAATGTCAGTTGTGTGGGATGATTTTAAAGAAGTTCTAATTAATGATGTTCTGAAGATTAGATGTTTACACTTAAATCACTATACAACAAAAATCCTGGGGGTCAAGTACTACTCATTTAAACAGACATAAGTAAAGTTGTTCGAGGAGACCAAAAATCCCATTTTTAGGCTAACATTTGCTTTCATTTAGCAAGTCTGAAGAGGATGCGCCTCAAGGTAAACTTTCTATATATAAGTTTGAAAAGGATAAGTTGAAAGAGTGGTACACAAGACTTGTGATCATTGATGAAAAATAATTTAAAATGATAGAGTAAAGTTTTCATAGGATATAATAAATTCCTAAATCCTCAGGTTAAAAAGGTCCTCGTGCTACTGTGAAGAGGGAGTGTATGAAGATGTACACAAGTGAGAAAATAAAACTGAAAGTAGTTTGGACATCAGTCTCAAGAATAAGTTTAACGTCTGATTTGTGAACGTTGGCTAATCTAAGAAAGTGATATATTTCATTGACCACAGACTATGTAGATGAAGATTGAAAACTTTGCAAGAAAATTTTAAACTCCTGCCACCTTTCTCCTCCTCATACTGGTTTGGTTATTTAAGATTGCATTTATAACTGTCTATAGGATTGGGGCATTGAAAATAAAACCTCTTCAATAACTTTAGAAAATGCTTTAGTAAATGGCAGTGCAATATCATTCTTACGTAAGCAGTTTAAGGCAACTAACAATTTATTTTTTGAGGAAAAAATATTTCAAGTTTGGTGTGAAATTACAGTAAAGACCGCTTTAGTTGAAGTAGGAATATGCAAATACTTTCTAGAGGGAGGTGAATAGGACTTTTTAATAATTTTATAACAATTTAAAATCCTATCACTCTAATCCTAATAGCAAGCATATATTAGGATGAATCAAGAGTAACTCTACTGGCTCCTAAGCCTGGTAGAGGATCCAATCACAAACCATTTGAGAAATGAACAATATGCAAATAAGATTATGATGGATATGACTATGCATGTGTGTGAGGTGTGATATTAGATAAACAAATATGAAAGTATTTAAGGAAATCATATAAGCAAATGGAAGACAATAACAATCTCAAACACAGTCATTTTTATAGTGGTTCGACTATTTGTCTACTCCATTCTTGGTAACCGCACTCAATCTTTGAGTGTACTAGATTTCACTAAAGAGGTTTCACATGGTTCACCTCAAACCCGAGGTTTAAAATCAGGTTTACCTCTAACTAGTACAACCTACACTTAGGCTGACAGTTAGTGCTCCCACGAGCAAGGGTCAACACATAGCACTCGATTTTAGGCACACTGGCCAAGGATCCACACAAGGAACCTCTCATGTTTATGCTCTCACGAGCAAGGGTCAACACAAAGCACCCACTTTTAGGCACACTGGCCAAGGACCTTCTATAAGGCCCTAATTATTTATGCTCTCCAAAGAGTAAGGGTCAACATAACACACCCACCACATACACTCCCGCCAGAGGCCTCCTAAAGGACTTGTAAGGGTTGAGAAACACCTTACACCCAATCCTAAAAAGGAATGATCACAAGTGTCCTCTAGGCTCTAATAACTTACAGATAAGTGGATGAGTCCCTTTTAGCTCGTTTGTCAAAGATCTCCTCCTTTGTTGATGAAGAATCTTCTGCTTCCTTGAACCGCAACTCAGAAGATGTACCAATGCATGACAATGAGTTGGGTCAAGGTTGTAATGAAATCTTACTCTATTAAAAGTTCTCCTATAAGGGAAATAGAGTGATTCTAATCATTTATGCATTCAAGGCATCCTAACTTAATAATTTGCCATTAAAGTGGTAGCTGGAGGATCCTTGAATGCGAAAGTTCATTCCCCAATCCACTCTATTAAATGTCAATGATGAGGTTGGATTAGAGGATGAACTTCCATGAGAGAAAGGGCTTTGGGTATATGATCTAAGGTTAAACACTCAAAAGCACTCTCTTCTTTCTCTACAAGTAACTAAAGATAAGTTCTCTATATATAAGCAAAAAGTTTCAACGGATATAAAATGGTCACATTTATGAAAGAGTTTGATATCATCAAGAAGGGTCGATATCATCGAGCGTATACGGTCGATTGTATCGACTGGCTGCTCGATGACACAAAATCAAATGTCATATGCTTTTGAAACCTTTTGCCAGCTGGTTGAGGAAATCGAAACCTACGTTGATATCATCAGATTTTGAACTTCAATTTCATCGACACGAGGATCGATTCCTCGACATTTGAAAATGAGAGAGACATTGCCTTTGAAATATTTCAGGTCAAGGATATGATCGAGGTACACTCGATATCATCAAAATTTGAATATCGATGATATCGATAGTCGTGTCGATGCATCGATAAATTTAAAGAATTTTCTAGTTACGCTTGTTGGATAGTTTATGTCCATTCTTGATGCATTCGACCCAGTTTTGATATCATTGATATTTGAATATCAATTCTATCGAGTGACCCTCGATTCATGATAAAAACCACCTAAAAATATGCTTGTAAACTATGTGTCAAAGACTGATATCATCCAAGGCCTTCCGATATCATCGATTTTTGAATTTCAAGGATATTAAGGAGTACTTCGATATATCGAAGGTCTTTATGATTTTTTTAGAAAAACAGGAACATCAAATCTTTGCTGTCGATTTTATAGAGTCAACTTCGATAGACTCGAGTTTTGAATTTTGATGATATCGATACGGATATCGATACATCGATAATTCCTCCTATAACGTCTTGAAAAAATTCATACATAGACCCGAGTATCACCTTTCGCAGAAATCATTTAGAACCAAATCCTTTAGAAATTTAACATGAATTAACTAGCGCTAAACTAGATTACTTGTGAATTTAGCACCAACCACTTTAAATACAATCTATAAGACCTAAAATCTATAGAATTGTTAATGATACATTACCTTAAAATCTAGGATCCAACTCTAAACCCAGTTGCTCTTGAGAACATTTGAAAACTTCATATCGGACCTGGACCACACGTCGAAAGTCCGATAGCAATGAACTTAGACAGTTATGACCGCCTAGTTGGACTTGACTATCACCTCGAAAATCAAGCCCAAACGATGTCCTGAGCCCATTTTCTTGAGTCTGGAGTGAAGAGTGTGAGAAAGTGAAGATTTTTAAGAAATTAAATATGAATTTTAGTAATCTGAGTCGTGTCACTTGCGCGTCATTTATAAGCGTTCTGACCGTTAGTTTTTGACCTAAATTCACCCTTGGATTAGGGAAGGTGGCCCACACATGCCTAAGTACTCGTGGCCCTGATCGAGTTTCTATGACCGTTGAACTGAAGCCGGTCCACCACGGTCGATCTGGAAACCGATCGGACTGAAAACTTAACATGCTTAAGATCCAATATTAGTGAGTTTAAGTCCGACCGCATTTAATAAGAGGACCTCCAAAAGTATTTCGTTGGATCAGAAAGAGCCCTATGGCTATTTCCATCGATTTTGGGCTTATATAAAGGCCTTAAGCTCTCTCTCACAAGTCCCATACGAATTTCCAACCCTAGCCAATATAAGAGAGAGAAAGTGAGTGTGAAGCTGGTGCTTCATCTTAGGATTCTTTCCAGTTTCCTCTACACATGCTAAATGCGCTATCTGTTTTGATTTACGTATATGTATAACCTATGCTGTAAATAGAGTATTTCATGTATATGTGAGAATGTTTGTATGCGTATGAAATCTGATGTTGTGATTGCCAAGATTATTTGTCGTTAGTACATGATTGTTATGTATGCGATAACTCCTTGGCGAAAGGATTTGCCCTAATATGTAATATGACCGACATACGTGATGTATGTTGAATAGTGTAGTCTAAGTGTTTGTATAAATGCCTGAATGAGTTAGTATTTAGTAAAGTGTGATTTTAAGGTTGTTGAGTTATGAATCTCGATTACCCTGCTTGTGTGTATGATTTCCTCCATGAATTATTTAGCCAAATTTATTCATGTTAATTGTGTGTATGATTTCCTCCATGTACTGTATTTATGTTTAAGTTATATTTCATAAAATGTTCATTTGAAAGTAGAATATGAATCAAATGTCTATTATTGAGCTTGTACGTGATTGAGACTATATTACAGTTCAGGTAATCAGTAATTATTCTCGAACTGGTGGTTAGAATTATTTATGCCACGCAGGATGTGTTCGACGAATGCAAGTCGTACTTGGGATGTTCGACAGTGGTTAGGCCATACGGAGTGCTTATGCATTCCATGTCAATCAACTCAATGTGCGCTTGTCCTAGTTGAGCTCGTCAAATAACCCGATTGACCGATGTATGTTCACCATGTTTGGACGCTATTGTTTGAATCTAGAGTACCAAACTTACTAGTGACATCCCATTAAGTTTGTTACCTCGATCCCTTAAGACTCATGAGTCGGACATGGTGGTATGGGACACCGTGGTTGTGCTGTCGGCCTACGCTGGGGCGACGAGCCTCCCCATCATGACCAGTGAACAACCTAGACTCGTGAGTCGATTATGGTGGTATAGGATACTATATTCGTGTTGTCAGCCTACACTGATTGGTGACGAGCCCTCTATAGTGACCTCGAGCATATCTTGACACTACGGACAGGCGACGATCCTTTTTACAGTATTTAAGGTATACTAGGCCTGTATTGATTGGTGACGAGTCCTTTACAGTGACTTAGAACAGTAATATCATATGAGATTTACTAGGACTGACGACCCTAGAACGGATCATTGTTTAGAAATTGATATAAGGGAGGTACCTTAGCTTCCCAATCTAACTGTATGAAAAGGACTAATAAGAACTTGATAATCATGCTCATAACATTACACTGCATGTGCCGTTGGCATTGGTGTAGAACATAGTGGTAGCGATTCATGCCACGATTGTTAGATGATGTCGCAAGAGGGAGATTGTGGTGAGGGCCTGCATCATTTTCTCATACCATTCTTGCATTAATAAGAGTATCTAGGACATGTTTGATTGTACTGCTTTATCATTACTACTTGATTGAATTAATAACATGTTAACCTTTACTGTATAGTTCCACTGAGTTGATCACTCACTCCCACATTTTGGGATGGTGCTTAAACACCAACCAGACTCTGACTTAGCTGCAGGTGATGGTTATGCCTGTGAGGCGGAGCTGGAGTTCGATAAGGACGAGGAGACATTCTCGTTCATGCAGTTCTCAGGCGGGTTCATGTGAGCCGTGTCCTGATTGGCAGGGATTCTAGGCTATGATTGTAGCGATTTATCACATTTTGTATATGTATTTTAATAAATGACTTGTAACTATGACCTGGCAGAGCATACATATCTTGGGGACTCATTTTGGTTTACATACGTATTTTAGTCTTCCGCTTGCGTTCTTAGATTGTCCCTGAACTATGTTTGCTGTTTTAGTAATCTACTTCATGTTTTATGCACTAATAAAGACAATATACATTCATCATTAAATATGTTGCATAAGTGATGTTTTAGAACTCGGGAACTGAGTTATGCTCAACCCCCGATTTTTAGGGCGTTACGAGTTAGTATCAGAGTATGATCTGGATTAAATTGGACCTGGGTTATGGTCACACGATGCACGCTGATGCCACTTTAGTGTTGGAGGGTGCGAGAAAAAAAATCTAGAAACAGGTTTAGGACTCCCAGTTTTGTTAGTTGGCAAAAGTTTACTGAAAACGATCACCGAGATCGAGTCCGTGCACACTCCTGATCACACACGATGACCCCAAACTACTTCTAGACCGTCAATTGATGGGTTTAGACCATATTTCATCCCATTCCAGCCATTAGAAATCGGTAAAGATGTATATGTATCAGTTTTGTTTCGAAACGACCCGAAATGAGTCGAATCGGAGTAAGGGCCCAATCGGGGCAGTTTTAAGGGGAACCAGGGTGGGACCCATATCATTTTAGACCCAAGGGGGGGGGGGGGGGGGAGTACCTCGCCGGAGGGGCGCCCTTGCCGGTTCGGCGAGGCCTCATCGCCCAGCGGGCCAGGGCGGGCTGGGCCAATCGGGACGACGCGTTTGGGGCCTAGTGTGGCCCACTCCTCCATTATTTTTATTTAAAACCCTCCCTAGCTCGTCCTTCCTTCATAAAACCCACCTCTAAGCTTTTCTTTTCTTGAAATACTTCTCCAATCTCCACAAATCCCCTCCCCGAACTCCTTCCATTTTTCATGCATCCCCTTTCTACCCATCTCAAAACCCATCTTCATTGCTAATTTCTCTTTCCTTTCTTCCCATTTGTGTACCCAAATCCCTACTTTGAGTCTCAAATTTGTGGAAACCCCAATACCCATCCTATTCTCTTCATTTCTTCCATTTCCCATGGCCCTATTCAAGCTTATTATGGCCATATTCTCCATTTCCTCCATCCTCTCTTTCATGAGGAAGAAGAGAGCTCCCATAGATGAAGCTGGGCCTAGTTGCCCAACCCGTTCTAGAAGACCGAGAGGTGCAGCCGCTAGTTCAAGCGCCACTCGCGAATTACAGATGAAGCAGGATCTAGATCCCCATCTCCCATAGGAAGAACCTTATTGGCAGAGTTATCCCATGGTGTTTTCGAAGGCTACAGGGTCCTTTTTGAAGCTCATGTTGATGCGCGGCTATTTAAAGAGTTCTTGTTGTTTGAGCGCCTAGTTGAAGCCCAGTGGGGTCTGCTATTTGAAGGTGAGGTTCGTGCTAATGTGGGTACTGTCTGAGCTTTTACGCCCACATCCGAGAGCCGACGCTGGAGCCCTTGCAGTTTAGAATTGCAGTTGGAAGAGATCGGGTGGATACAGTCGATGTTGCTTTGATATCTCAGATTCTGAATGTGCCACTTGGCGAGGTTCATGCAAGTGAGAAGAATTTAAATAGTGCACGTGAGAGGGATCGCCGCACACGGTTCCTTTGTGGTCGTCTGGTTGAATGACAGCTTAACAGAAGCCTTCTAGCTACAAATATGACAGACGACTTCCGTTTGCTTCACCACATCTGTATATTCAACGTATATCCTAGGTGGAGTAACCGCAGTGAGTGCATGTGCCTGATGGTGGATTTCTTATATCAGGTGAAGCAAGGAGAGAAGCTTTGTGTGCCTACATATATCTTATGATAGATAATCCTTATCGCACGTTTGAATAGAAGGACTGAATCTCTCCCATTCGGCCGACTCATATGCAGGATTGCACTTGAGTTTGGCTACAGTCTTGGAGTGAAATTTTTGGTGCCCATCCATTACATCATTGAGACCACTCTCAATTAGATGGAGATCGAGCCTCGGCAGCGACAAGCCCTACTTGAGGAGAGTGAAGATGAGTCAGAAAGTGAAGAGGAAGAGAGTGACGAAGAAGCAGGAGCTGAAATAGAAGAAGAAGAAGAGGAGGCTCAAAATACTGATAAGAGTTCTCCTCCTGCTACTCAGGAGCATGATCCTGATAGGGCTGATAGAGAAGCCCGTTTGGTTAGGCTTGAGGAGGGCCAGGCCACTCTTCAGCTGGATATTATGGATCTGTGGGGCTACGTGAAGCACAAGTTCAAGAAACTAACCCACACTTTGAAGATGATCCTGTGTTGTCTGCAGGATAAGGGTGCCCCTTTTCCATCACCAGATTCTGATGAATAGTCCTTTATATAGTCGATGTTGTTTGTTGTTGCTTGTTCTTGTGTGTGGTTTGGTAGTTGTTTGGTAGTTATTTAGTGTTTGAAGCTTAGTGTTTGAAGCTTAGTTGTTTTGCTCTCATGCTTTCTCTGTCACGATTCATTTAATGCTGCACATCATGTATTGTGGCAATTTTGTTAATCTTATTGGTGGACACCGGGTCCACTATTTGGATCATTTCTTATGCTGCAGTCAAGCGGCTAGGTTTAGTTACAACTCCTATGAAGGGAATGAGACTCACTGCAGCTACAGGGACCACTTTAGATATCACTCGGACCTGTGAGTCTTGCTAAGTAGATTTGGGTAGCAGGACAGTGGTCGTCAACCTGATTGTCGCCCCACTGTGTCACTATGATGTTATATTCGGGATGGATTGACTCACGAAGATGAGAGCAGAGATTGATTGCGAGGCTAGAGTCGTGACAGCCTATGGACCTGAGGGCACGGTCTTTACATTTCCTGTTTAGGTCAGTTGGTCCTGTTGCGTTAGCAGCTACGCTTCTTTGTTAGAGAGTTCTAATGATCTGGCGTTAGGAGTTATGCCTGTGGTTCGTGATTTTCCTGGGGTATTTAAGAAGATCCCGAGACTTCCTCCTCGGCGCGAGATTGACTTTACTATCGATCTTGTGCCCGGTGCGACACCTATTTCCCTACTAACGTATCGTATGCCTCCATGTGAAATGGAGGAACTGAGGAGACAGATTGATGTATTGTTTGAGGCAGGTTTTATTCGACCGAGTGTGTTACCCTAGGGAGCACCTGTCTTATTTGTGAAGAAGAAAGATGATTCTCTGCAGTTATGTATTAATTATCACAGGCTAAATTAGGTGATAGTGAAGAACAAGTATCCCTTGCCTAGGATCAATGATCTGTTTGATTAGTTGAAGGGGGCACGTTATTTCTCGAAGATAGATTTGCAGTTTGGGTATCATCAGTTGCGCGTCAGGTATGAGGACATGCAGAAGACTGCCTTCAGGACCAGTTTTGGTCATTATGAGTTCCTTGTGATGTCTTTTGGACTCACTAATGCTCTGGCCGTGTTCATGGATCTGATGAAAAGAGTGTTTCGGCCATTTCTGTTCTAATTCGTCATTATCTTTATCGATGACATTTTGATATACTCCATGAGTCGGGAAGAGCACGAAGAGCACCTGAGAGCGGTATTGAATACTCTCAGGGAGAATCAGCTTTTTGCATAGTATAAGAAGTGCAATTTCTGGAGGGAAGAAGTCAAGTTCCTGGGACATGTGGTGTCCAAGGAAAGTATTTTTGTTGACCTCGCTAAGGTAGCTGCGGTTCAGGATTGGAAGTAGCCCGGTTCAGTTACTGAGATGAGGAGTTTTCTTAGGCTTGCAGGTTACTATCGAATATTCATTCGAGACTTTTCAAAGATTAGCAAACCGTTGTCTCAGTTGACACGGAAAGATTTGAAGTTTGCCTGGAATGAAAAGGCTGAAGCAGCTTTTCAGGAGCTGAAGGACAAGTTGACGTCTGCCCCTGTGCTAGTATTGTCAGGTAAGGGGTTAAGTATATAATTTATACTGACGCGTCTCGCGTTGGTCTGGGTTGTGTCCTTATGTAGAAGGATAGGGTGATTGCTTATTCCTCGAGACAATTGAGGAAACATGAGGAAAATTACTCTACACACGACCTGGAGTTGGCAGCTGTCATTTTTCCACTAAAGCTCTGGATACATTACCTCTACGGAGAGGAGTTCGAGCTCTTTTGCGACCACAAGAGCCTTAGATATATATTCTCGTAGCGAAACTTGAATATGAGGCAGTGCCAATGGATGGAAACCTTGAAGGACTTAAAATTTGAGGTCTCTTACCATCCGAGCAAGGCAAACCTTGTGGCAGACACATTGAGCCACGAGAAGACTATAGAGTTTGCGGCTCCGCTTATGATTGCAAAATGGGATATGGTGGAGTTTGTGCGAGACTTTGAGCAGAAACTCATGGTGGAAGAGCCGTATGAAGTCGTCGCACATGTTCGTGTACAACCTCTCATTGATGGCAGGATTATCGAGGCTTAGGTAGATGATGAGCTTTTAGCAAAGATGAAGGAGCAGGTTGGTACAGATGAGGACTCTGAGTGGATTGTTGGTATGGATGAGGGCTTATGTTATCAAGGCCGCCTATGTGTCCTAGACATCCCTGACTTGAGACGAGAGGTTCTCGAGTCAGCCCATAGTTAGAGGCTTGCGATGCATCCAGGTAGCACGAAGATGTATCAAAACATGAAAAGATCGTAATGATGGGACAATATGAAGGTCCACATTACTGAGTTCGTATCCCATTGTCTCACGTGTCAGCAGGTTAAGGCAGAGCATCGCCGACCTCCTGGATTGCTTCAACCCATGCCCATAGCTGAATGGAAGTGGGACTTCATTTCTCTGGATTTTATCTCCGGACTGCCAAAGATGAGGAAGGGACATGACTCTATTTGGGTAATCGTTGATAGGTTGACGAAGTCAGCTCATTTCCTACCGATCATAGTTACGAATTCTGCAGACGAGTTAGTTAGATTGTACATCTGCATGGAGTTCCCTTGGAGATTGTGTCAGATCGAGACACGCAGTTCACATCTATCTTCTGGACTCGTATCCATGAAGAGATGGGTGTGAAGTTGAAGTTTAGTACCGTGTTCCATCCGTAGACAGACGAGCAGACGGAGCATGTAAATCAGGTGCTGGAAGATATGTTGCGAGCTTGTGTTGGATTTCAAGGACAGTTGGGATGACTTTCTTCCTTATGAAGAGTTCGCATATAACAACAACTTTTAGGCGAGTATCGGTATGGCTCCCTATGAGGCACTGTATGGTCAACCGTGTAGAGCGTCGTATTGTTGGGCAGAAGTGGGCGAGAAGACTCTGATTGACCCAGAGTTAGTTCAGGTGACCTCAGAGAAAATCGACATTATTTGGCGTCGACTGCTCTCAGCACAGAGCAGACAGAAGAGCTACACCGATATAAGACGACGACCGCTTGAGTTTGATGTTGGGGACCATGTATTCCTTAAGGTTTCCCCGATGAAGGGAGTTCTTCGGTTTGGTAAGAATGGGAAGCTCACGCCGAGATTTATTGGCCCATTCCAAATACTTGATTGAGTGGGGGCAGTAGCATATCGCCTTGCTTTGCCCACACCACTCCCAGGTGTGCATAATGTATTGCATGTGTCCATGTTGAAGATGTTCCTGATCCTTCGCATATTATCAGATGGGAGCAGGTGCAGTTGAGCGAGGATGCTACATATGAACTACGACCGACACGTATTTTGGATAGGAAGGAGTAGGTATTGCGTAGCAAGGTTATCCCACTTGTGAAGGTACTGTGGACGCATCACAGTGAAGAAGAGGCTACTTTGGAGACTGAAGCTGAGGTTAGGAAGAACTACCCTCAGATCCTCGAGGAGTATAAGAAGGTACGAATTTCGAGGATGAAATTTTCTTTTTAGGGGGTAGATTGTAATGTCTTGGAAAAATCCGTACATAGACCCGAGTATCACCTTTCTCAGAAATCATTTAGAACCAAATCCTTTAGAAATTTAACGTGAATTAACTAGCGCTAAACTAGATTACTTGTGAATTTAGCACCAACCACTTTAAATACGATCTGTAAGACCCAAAACCTATAAAATTGTTAATGCTATATTACCCTGAAATCTAGGATCCAAATCTAACCCAGTTACTTTTGAGAACATTCAAAAACTTCGTATCGAACTTAGACCGCACGTCGAAAGTCCGATAGCAATGAACTTAGACAGTTATGACTTCCTAGTTGGACTTGAATATCACCTCGAAAATCAAGCCCAAAACGATATCCCGAGACCATTTTCTTGAGTCCGAAGTGAAGAGTGTGAGAAAGTGAAGATTTTTAAGAAATTAAATATGAATTTTAGTAATCTGAGTCGTGTCACTTGCGCGTCATTTATAAGCATTCTGACCATTGGTTTTTAACCAAAATTCACCCTCGGATCAGGGAAGGTGGCCCACACATGCCTAAGTACTTATGGCCTTGATCGAGTTTCGGTGATCATTGAACTGAAGCTGGTCCACCACGGTCGATCTGGAAACCCGATCAGACTGAAAACTTAACTTGCTTAAGATCCAATATTAGTGAGCTTAAGCCCGACCGCATTTAATAAGAGGACCTCCAGAAGTGTTCCGTTAGATCAGAAAGAGCCCGATTTGGTCATAACCTAAGTATACCTTGGCCCTAGGGCTATTTCCATTGATTTTGGGCTTATATAAAGGCCTTAAACCCTCTCTCACAAGTCCCATACGAATTTCCAACCTTAGCCAATATAAGAGAGAGAAAGTGAGTATGAAGCTGGTGTTTCATCTTGGGATTCTTTCCAGTTTCCTCTACGGATCAATCCATCATATCTGAATCGTTATTCCGACGATTCTAATTCTATTTTTGGGTAGGTCAATCAAACCCTAACTTATTTTGGAGCTTAGGATAGTTTAAGTGTTATTATAGCTAACCTATTTCATACCTTAGGTTGCCTATCCGCCGTTGACGAAGACTTATCATTTAAATCATACTCGTTTCGCATTTTTCGGCTTAAGGTACGGACTATATATGTTTAGGTTATGGTTTTCAAGACTTTCAATGTTAAATAATGATTTATCCTTAACGTGGACACTATTACACATGCTAACTACTCTATCTGTTTTGATTTACGTATGTGTATAACCTATGCTATAAATAGAGTATTTCATGTATATGTGAGAATGTTTGTATGCATATGAAATCTGATGTTGTGATTGCCATGATTATTTGTTATTAGTACATGATTGTTATGTATGCAACAACTCCTTGGCAAAAGGATTTGCCTTAATATGTAATATGGCCGACATACGTGATGTATGTTGAATAGTGTAGTCTAAGTGTTTGTATAAATGCCTGAATGAGTTAGTATTCAATAAAGTGTGATTTTAAGATTGTTGAGTTATGAATCTCGATTACCCTGCTTGTGTGTATGATTTCCTCCATGAATTGTTTAGCCAAATTATTCATGTTAATTGTTTGTATGATTTTCTCCATGTACTGTATTTATGTTTAAGTTATATTTCATAAAATGTTCATTTGAAAGTAGAATATGAATCAAATGTCTATTATTGAGCTTGTACGTGATTGAGACTATATTACAGTTCAGGTAATCAGTAATTATTCTCGAACTGGTGGTTGGAATTATTTATGCTACGCAGGATGTGTTCGACAAATGCAAGTCATACTTGGGATGTTCGATAGTGGTTAGGCCACACGGAGTGCTTATGCATTCCATGTCGATCAACTCAATGTGCGCTTGTCCTAGTTGAGCTCATCGAATAACCTGATTGATCGATGTATGTTCACCATGTTTGGATGCTATTGTTTGAATCTAAGGTACCAAACTTACTAGTGAAATCCCGTTAACCTTAGTACCTCGATCTCCTAAGACTCATGAGCCGGATATAGTGGTATGGGACATCGTGGTCGTGCTGTCGGTCTACGCTGGGGCGACGAGCCTCCTTGTAGTGACCAGTGAGCAACTTACACTCGTGAGCCGATTATGGTTATATGGGACACTATATTCGTACTGTTGGCCTACACTGATTGGTGACGAGCCCTCTGTAGTGACCTCGAATATATCTTGACACTGCGGACAGGCAACGAGCCTTTTTACAATATTTAAGGTATACTAGGCCTGTATTGATTGGTGACGAGCCCTTTACAGCGACCTAGAATAGTAATATCGTATGAGATTTACTAGGACTGACGACCCTAGAACGGATCATTGTTTGGAAATTGATATAAGGGAGGTACCTTAGCTTCCCAATCTGGTTGTATGAAAAGGACTAATAAGAACTTGATAATCATGCTCATAACATTACACTGCATGTGCCGTTGGCATTGGTGTAGAGCACAGTGGTAGCGATTCATGCCGCGATCATTAGATGATGTCGTAAGAGGGAGATTGTGGTGAGGGCATGCATCATTTTCTCGTACCATTCTTGCATTAACAAGAGTATCTAGGACATGTTTGATTATACTTCTTTATCATTACTGCTTGATTGAATTGATAACATGTTAACCTTTGCTGTATAGTTCTACTGAGTTGATTACTCACTCCCACGTTTTGGGATGGTGCTTAAACACCAACCAGACTTTGACTTAGTTGCAGGTGATGGTGATGCCTGCGAGGAGGAGCCGGAGTTCGATGAGGACGAGGAGGCATTCTCGTTCATGCAGTTCCAGGTGGGTTTATATGAGTCGTGTCCTGATTGGCGTGGATTCTGGGCTATGATTGTAACGATTTATTACATTTTGTATATGTATTTTGAGACATGACTTGTAACTATGACCTGGCAGAGTATACATATCTTGGGGACTCATGTTGGTTTATATATGTATTTCAGTCTTCTGCTTGCGTTCTCAGACTGTCCCTGAACTATGTTTGCTGTTTTAACAATCTACTTTATGTTTTATGCACTAATACAGATAACATACATCCATCATTAAATATGTTGCATAAGTGATGTTTTGGAACTCGAGAGCTAAGTTATGCTCGACCCCCGATTTTAAGGGCGTTACACCTCCAAAAGTATATGTGGTTGTTGGACATCTTTTATCCTCATTTCGATAGTATCGATTGAGCATCGAGGACATCGATAGCACTTCTCGATTCTATCGATAAATCGATAAAGGTAGAAAACTTAAAGATTTTTTAAAAATTTGAAAAAGTTTTCTAACCCAAAAATCCTACGATATTCTAATCAATTTTAAGGGTTTTAAATACCTGGTATTTTGGGAC
The DNA here is from genome assembly GCA_037074715.1 of Magnolia kwangsiensis. NCBI lineage: Eukaryota > Viridiplantae > Streptophyta > Magnoliopsida > Magnoliales > Magnoliaceae > Magnolia > Magnolia kwangsiensis. Next base: position 106,590,847 of record CM073573.1, on the reverse strand, counting down.
ATGGGATGTGAGGTTTAGATTTACTTGTGGCGAGTTCGGGCACACACCCGGTTGAGGCAAACGGTTGCTTTTTCATCCTATGGAGCTTCTCTGTCTAGCTGACTCAACACTCATGCTAATTGACAAACTAGGGAACTTTCAATCTCCCCCTTTGTCAATTACGTGACAAAATACTAAAACACCCTAGAACAACTTTTATACTGACACACCCTAAATTGTGTGTACATAAACTTTACACAATTGTACATTGCTGTCTAGTTCATATACACAAACATTTAGAAGCTGCTCCCACTAACTGCATTCTCCCCCTCTCTTAGTGTAGTTGCTCCCCCTAACACCTGTATCACCATTCAAAAACAAATATACACAATTTTTTCATTGGGGTGTTGGATTGGTTCTCCCCCTTTTTATCAATCATTGGTAAAGGTAAATATAGTAGTTGATATTGGCTGAAGTGTGAAGTATTTAAGAGAACCATCATTTAGAGATCATATGCATAGAATAGATAGATGTAAGGCAAACCATCGCATTTCAACAACCATGTATGTATTGACAATATGTAGATCAAAATATCACATGCATTCCATACCATCTGAGCTATAACCAGATAAGGCAAGGGATGCTAAAACATAAGCATGACAGAAAATAGGAGTGAACGATAACCAACCATATCCAAAATGCTACATGTATATATAAATATACTGCCCAAGATTGGCAGTAGTATGATCATTCATCCCAACCAAAATAACATTCAACCCATCCATGAGTACCCAAAAAAAAATGTGATCCTCATTTAGAGGATATCACACAAACTTGTCAAACTATGCAAGTTAGCAATTCATCACAAGGACGCAAATATGAGTGACGGACATTCAAAAAGATATTTATGTCCTAGGTGTTCCACGGAGACTCCAGATGTGTGATGAAGAAAAGAACGTACTACAGACAACGAAGGACTTTACTACATAGGTAGGGAATCCAGAATTTGTTGTGTAGCATGTTGCAAAGTCGCCAGCATATGTTTGATCTCCAAAAGATAGACTTCACATTCATTCAACCATTTCATCAATTAAGATTGTCTATTAAGAAGATCCTGTATAGTGTCTCGTTCTGTGACAGCCTGAATGATCTTAATAGAGATGGGGCTGTGCATAGGATTATCCTTGCCTAAGGATGGATCGATTCTTCCACCACCAAACACATTGTCAATGATATGTAGGTTGCAGATGTCTTTGTAGTTGAACTAGGCACAAGGATGCGGGAGATCATTAGTAGGAGGTAGCCCAAATTGACGTGAAAGTTTAGACATAAGACACGGAAAGGGAAGTGTAGTGATGGATTCTTCTGTAGATGCACAGATTAACTGTTGTACGATGAGAGTGGGTAGACACACTGGAATACCTAGATGAACATTATACAGAATATTGAGAATGTATGGAGAAAGCTTGTTGCCCGAGACTTCACAAGGATAGACATTAGTGCTGAAAATAGTGTGAAGAATTTTATATACAGGATTGTGATGCTTAACATGAAGAAAATTCTTTGCATTTCTGGGTATTGTAGCACCGTTATAGAGCACTCGAGTAACTGCTCCCCATACACCAAGACCATTCATATTTCGTTCTGATGCAGGTATCCTAGTGACTTTTACACCAAAATTCATGATATTCCCCCACCCAATCTGTTCTAAGAGATCAATGATCCCAAAGGGTTCAATGTACTTCCTCTAAACTATTCGTTCTGCCACAAAGTTTAAGTTGAAAAGTGGAGATAAGCCAGTTGCATTTTTCTTACCTCTCTTGCTATCCGTTGAGAAACGTTGTGGAAGAACCAGTCCTTTAGACATTTTTGCTTGATATGAAATGAAAAAACACTGTTATGAGAAATGCACTGCCAAACTAAGATCAACAAGTGATCCTCTTCTTCTGTACTTTCATTTTTAATTTAGCAGTAACCTTCGATATCATCGAACATCGTTTCGATGACAACGGAATACCTTATTTGATATTTTCAATGAAGATCAGAGGGAAGCTCAACTGACCTGATGATTCAGCTTCTCGATAGGTCGTTGATGGTATCGATTCTTGTTCGATGTTATCGAAACGTTCACTTGATGTATCGACACTTATATCGAAGATGAATATTTTGCATATTTCAGAATTTCGACAGACTATTGTGCATAATTTTAGTATATCTTAAAATCAGGCAGTATACACAGTAAAATTTTGTACAAGCATTATACAAATCAAAATTATAAACATTAGAATGTTAATATACAAAAAGATTAAGGTGAGAGACCTCATATGTATCATTAGGAGCTCAGCAAAAATTGCATCATTTCAACAAATATCTAGATCTCAATGCATGACCTGGACTTGGTTTTTTATACTCAGTATTTCTAGGTACAGGGATCATCCTTTCCTTTACCTTTGATGACATAACAGTGGTTATTTGTGTGAGATCCCTTCATCACTGATTTTCTTGAGAGGTGTAGGATTTTGCATTTTTCCTTGTTGAATGTAACCACATGCTCATTGTCATATATTTGACAAATGCATAGAAGATTGTGTGTTAATCCTTTTCTGTAAAAGGCATTCTTATTTTTAAGAAAATGTATTCCTTTAATAATTCCCTGTCCAATTACCTTAGCGGTGCTTCCGTCTCCATAGGTGACAATCCCATTATTAAGATCTGAATAATTTATAAGGAGAGATTTGTCACCGGTGACATGTCTCGAACATCCGTTATCCAGGTACCACTGAGTTTCATTGCCTGGTATATGGTTTGAATGAGTAACCAGACAATTCTTCTTTTCTTTTGGAACCCATTTTGGGATAATATTTTTAACTGTCGTAGATTTTGTTTTCTTGTTTAATTCGACCACTTGATTCATTTGCTCCTTATTAGTCATTTTAAGTGGTGGTGGATGCGAATCTTTTTTATCCGTGTCATGCCCCAAACTCGGAACCGGGCTCGAAAAATTTCCGATCGCAGAATCCGGTGCCCACAGCCTCTGTAGTACCCCATTCTCGGCTCCCAGCATTCATACGCCAGATTTCGATCCTGGGATCCTACAAGGAGGATTTTCTGATGTACATTTAACTCATAATAAGCATAACCACAAGTTTACCCAAGTCACAAAGGCAACATCATCATTACATATCCACTAATATAAACAGTTGAATACAGTGCTGAAAGGGAAATATGTATGTTAAAAATCAAAGCTCCATAAGTCCGCTGCACGCTCCAAGCTCAATGCTGTTGCAACCTGACGTCACCTGCACGCATCTATCATGCATAAGTTTATAGAAAGCTTAGTGAGTGGTGAAAGTGTGTGCCCAAGATAAGTGCCAAGTATACTATAAAGCCCATAAATCATACATCATCAGAATAAATAAAAATATACTGGTAAGTTCATGAGTGCTATTAGCCATACCAAGGCTATGTGATGCAAAACATAACAAGACAATAATAGATGCTGAGGATGCAATGCAATACGCACATCCTGATAAGCCACGAATACCATCAACCTCATCTAGGCCATATAAGTGTAAAAACATAGTAACCCAAAATGCTAAGTACTACGGATGCAATATAATATGCGGTGCGAATGAAATGACCATACTGGAATGTGAAGTTGGGATGATAGTATGTAGTATCGCAGGCAATGGGGTCCACTATAAGGGACTTCTATCCAAACTAGTCTCATACGTAAATTTGGATAGTCAGACTCAATGTGGAAAACTCCTGATCTCAGGTTAGTCGTGCGCCCAACCAAAATTTTGGCCATGTGAAGGTACACATAACAAATAGTTATGCACCACCAGCCCGAGTGGATAGTGAATGAAAGGAATACATGAGTATGCAACTCCTTAATAAGTCCACATATCAATATGGTTCCTTTCTAGAATCATCGCCGAGCTTTAGTACACTCCACGCCACCTGCCGCCCCATTAAGCGCACAACTGGGTAAGTGGAAGAGACCTCATTATCTGCCTGGCTAGTAGTCTACCAATACTTACCCAGCTCGTAAATAGAGGACCTATTCCTTGAGCTGGTCAAACTCAGCCTAGCTATGCCTACTCCCTGGGGCGGGTAACGCCACACCCCCTCCTAATCGACCACGACATAGTGGGAGACGTGACCTCCTAGTATACGACACTCTGGCGCTCATGTACATCCACTCGGTCTCGATGTTAGTGTGTACTCTGGTTCTAAGAGAGTTTTAGGAATTTTCACCCAGGGCCATTTATGGCAGCCCGATGCTCGAACCAAATATTTTTGGTGCCCCATCTGGCCATCCACGATATGCCTGTGGAGGCCATGACACTGATGTCGCTAGGGTGTATAATAATTACAATACACAATGCAAGATGCATGAGTCATACAATCCAGTCATGCACCAATCCTGCACATATCGTGCGCTTATGTGAGATAACCTTCGCATATCAGGGAGTCTCATAATAATCTATCCAAGGACATATGTAATGGTCAACCACATCTCATAACAAACATGCAGATAATGCGTTTGGGCATGTATCATGATGCTATGCGGTCATATACTCATAATTGGTATCAATAACCGGCATCGACAATCAACCTTGACAATGTGGACATTTAACCGGCCTCGACAATCGAAATCGGCCTCGACAATCAGAATAGGCCTATACAATCGGCCTCGACAATCGGAATGGGCCTATACAATCGGCCCTGACAAATCGGAATCGATACTCGGCCTTGACAATCGATATATAAATAAGGCAGGGTCCATAGATGAACAGCTGACCAACCTTAATATAAAGATCAACCCTCGGCCATCGTTATATTAAATTCGATAGCACAGAGCCATCCATCTATGGTGAATGGGGCCCACTGATTAGGATTAACCCACTAAGAGAATGATGAGAATGGGCCTAACAAGGCCTATGGGAAGGTCACAATGTGGACATCCAACCATCATTGCCCATCAATGTGGACATCTAACCAACATTACTCCCAAGGAGTGGCCCACATAGAGCCATACGAATAGTAGCCCATGGCCTCACACAAGGGCCTAATATACATTGTCATGGGCCTCACTCAAGGGCCTCACATAAGGGCCACATATACATCACAATGGGCCTTAACACATGGGTCATAAATACATCACATTGGGCCTTGCCCATGGGCCTCGAATACATCACATTGGACCTCGCCTATGGGCCTCAAATACATCACATTGAGACTCGACCCATGGGCTTCAAATACACAATAGGTGGACCCTGCACATGGGTGATAAATACATCACATGAGCCTCGTCCCAGGGCCATATATACATCAAGTGGGCTGCATCAATGGGCCGCACTAATGGGACTCATAAACATCAAGTGGGTTGCATCAACGGGTCGCACCAATGGGCCTTATAAACATCAAGTGGGCCGCATCAACGGGTTGCACCAATGGGCCGCACCATCTACACCATTCATCTATTTTATGAGATCATTTTAGAATATTACCCAAAAATGAATCATATCAAAAGATTATCTGGACCATGCCACAAATAACAATGGAGATAATGATTTCCACAGTTAAATTTCCAGTGGGCCCACCATAGTATTTATTTTCCATCCAGTCAGTGCATAAGGTCACAAAGACTTAAATATATAGGAAAAGTAAATATCATATTGGTTCAAAACTTCTGAAATCCCAAAAGGGGTTTTAATGGTGGGCGTTCAATCCACTGCTTCTGTAGTGTGGTCCATCTGATGATAACTAGACCAGTCTTATTATTAGCCTCAAGCCCTAGGACGAGCTCATCAAATGGGATGGACGATATGGATTAAGCCTATATATAACAGTGGCTTCATGCAAATGGACGGATGGCGTGGATATAGAATAAATACATCAATGGTGGTGGTGGGGTCCATGTACGTGGCCCACAAGCCTAAGACAAGCTCATCAAATGAATGGATGGTTCAGATATAACATTGGCGTCACGGTGCAGCCAGCACCGTCCCAATGTATGGACGGTGTGAATGTACAAAACATCAAGGTGGGCCACACGTCCAACCTGATGGATGGTGCGAAAACCCCATGAGCAGGGCCCACCGTTCCAATGCATGGACGGTGTGATTATAACACTACATCATGGTTGGCCCCACCTGCCAAGTGGATGGACATTTTGAATATAACAAATACCTCGTGGTCAGACCCCTACTGACATTAATACAACAACTATTTAGTTGGTTGTGAGGTACATCAGCCCATCTGCTTCCATCTCCCATTCAGATGGGTGGCTGGATATACAAGGCATATCTCGAGGTGGACCCCACTCCCACACGTGCAACACATGTGGGTGGGTCCCACACCCAAAAAGGGATGAGCGGTGTGGAGAAAAACGCATATACCATGGTGGCTTTCCACACAGCGCCGTCCAAGTAGATGGTGCAGATATAAAATAGATATATCAAGGTGGGTCCCACATAGACTGGATGGCCAGGATGAAATGCAAAAATTAAGGTGGGTCCCATATAGACCAGACAACCAGGATGAAACCAAAATTAAGGTGGGTCCCATATAGACTGGACGGCCAGGATGAAACCAAAATCAAGGTTGGTCCCATATAGACCGAACGGCCAGGATGAAACCAAAATCAAGGTGGGTCCCATCCCACATGTGCTGCACGTGTGGGTTGGGTCCCACGTGCTGTAGAGCACAGAGATAACACATACATCGAGGTGGTCCTATAGGACCTGCTGCATCAGTACAACAGCTGCGTCAAAGTAGCAGCTATTGCTGCTGGGCAGCAACAGATGGACGGTTGTGAATGAAACACATATCTCACGGTGGAATCCACCATCTAGCAGACTGGACAGTGTGGATTACCACATACACTAGGTGGGTCCCACCCACATGTGTGGGGTGGGCTGCATGCTGGACGGACATTGGGATATAACATATATGTCAAGGGGACCCATAGGACTTACAGACGTCAATAGGCAGCTTAGCTGCTGGCCGTCCAGTGGATGGATGGCCCAAATACAAAGCGCATACATCACGATGGGTCCCACTCCACATGTACCACATGTGTGGGGTGGGCCCCATGAGCTGCTAATGGAAGATGGCATGGATATAAAGCATACCTCGTGAAGACCCATAGGGCTTGCTGATGCCCAACAACAGCTGCTACTGCGTGGTGTGGCCTGTTGAACGGGCAACGTGAATCAAATCATCACGGTGGGCCGTTGCCTTGGACGTCAGCAAGGTGGACCCCACAAATGGGAAAGCACAAATAAAATTATAGTGGGCCACAAATCATGAGAGAGAGAGAGAGAGAGAGAGAGAGAGAGAGAGAGAGAGAGAGAGAGAGAGAGAGAGATTAGATGGTGATGGAGGAACCCCGCCACTTGGGCCCTCCCTATACGATGTATACATCAAGTGGGTTCCAAATCATGTGGGCCCTTCATCAAAATCAAATGAAATGAACACCCACCTATGATCTTCTCCTCCTTCCTCTAAAGCATGCTAGAGCTCCAATGGATGGACTTCAATGGTTGAGATTGATTTTAGAGGGTGAGATTAGATGGTAGGAAGGTGGGCCACACAAAGCTCTCTCATGGAGCTTGGACGTGGGTTGCTTGGGAGATGAGTTTGAGAAATGAGAGAGAGGGATGGGAGATGGGTGAGTGATATGTACTTGACATGTATGGGTGTGTAAGAGAGAGGGTGAGAGAGAGTTAACTTTAGGATTTCTTTTAGGGATGGGACATGTACTTGGCATGTAAGGTGATTGATTGGATTGATTTGACATGTTGTAGAGATTCTCTTGGGATTATAAACACATGATATTTTCTCGAAATAAACATAGGCCCACATCTTTTGACTTGGGTATGGGTCGGTGTGCGAGTCGCGGCATTGGAACCGCGACGACAGTGTGGTCGCAATGGTACACATCTCAGATTAAGCCAACTCAAATCTACAAGATACGACTTAGGGTCGTGAGTAAACGTCGATCTTAGGTCGCAGGTTGCCGGAATTCGATGAGAAGGATCGCGAGAGTCGATGTAATAGTACAGGCTAGGATACGGGTCTTACAGTACTCCCCACCTAATAAAAATTTCATCTTCAAAATTTAAAACACTACACACCCTATATAGAGCTCACCAAGGGAGGAAAATCCTATCCAACACAATATGCCAACATAATCAAATACCTAAGAAATAGGGACAACGCCTTCGAATCTCAGCATCCTGCTCCCAAAATGCCTCATCAACACTACGATGATCCAACTAGATCTTGAATCCTGGTTCAGAAATGATCGAAACTGGAATACTATATAGCCTCACAATCTCAACAGTAGGGAGCTATATCAGAAAATCTTTAAGTTATTGAACTCAGGGATCTAACCAGTCTAAGTTCTTAACAATCATAGGGTGAAGGGTAGCTATTAGTAGATATGTGATATTATCTTCAGGTATTCCCAAGTTATGTTCTGATACTAACTTCTGTCACTCCCTAAACTCAAAAATCGGGCTCACAAAATTGTTGATTGCTGAATTTGGTGCCGACAGCCTCCGTAATACCCCATTCTCGGCTCCCAGCATCTATACGCTAGATTTCGATCTTGGGATCCTATAAGGAGGATTTTTCAATGTACATTTAACTCATAATAAGCATAACCACAAGTTTACCCAAGTCACAAAGGCAACATCATCATCACATATCCACTAATATAAACAGTTGAATACAATGCTGAAAGGAAAATATATATGTTAAAAATCAAAGCTCCATAAGTCCGCTGCATGCTCCAAGCTTAATGCTGTTGTAACCTGACGTCACCTGCATACATTTATTGTGCATAAGCTTATAGAAAAATTAGTGAGTGATGAAAGTGTATGCCTAAGATAAGTGTAAAGTATACCATAAAACTCATAAATCATACATCATCGGAATAAACAGAAATATACTAGTAAGTCCATGAGTGTTATCAGCCGTACCAAGGCTATGCAATGCAAAACATAATAAGATGATAACAGATGCTGAGGATGCAATGCAATAGCACATCCTGATAAGTCACGAATACCATCAACCTCATCTAGGCCATATAAGTGTAAAAACATAGTAACCTAAAATGCTAAGTACTGTGGATACAATGTAATATGCGGTGCGAATGAAATAACCATGCTGGAATGTGAAGTCGAGATGATAGTACGTAGTATCGCAGGCTATGGGGTCCACCACAAGGGACTTCTATCTAAACCAGTCTCACACATAAATTTAGATAGTAAGACTCAATGTGGTAAACTCTTGATCTCAAGTTAGTCGCACACCCAACCGAAATCTTGGCCATGCGAAGGTACACGTAACAAATAGTTACGTACCACCAGCTCGAGTAAATAGTGAATGATACAAATGCATGAGTATGCAACTCCTACTTAATAAGTCCACATATCAGTACGATTCCTTTTTGGGATCATCACCGGGGTCTAGTACACTCCACGTCACCTGCCGTCCCATTAAGCGCACAACTGGGTAAGTGGAAGAGACCTCATTATCTGCCTGGCTAGTAGTCTATCAATACCTACCTGGCTCATAGATGGCGGACCCATTCCTTGAGCTAGTTAAACTCAGCCTAGCTATGCCTACTCCCTTAGGTGGGTAAGGCCACACCCCCTCCCAACCTACCATGACACAGTGAGAGACGCGACCTCCTGGTATTCGGCACTCGGGCGCTCATGTACATCCACTCGGTCTCGACATTGGGGAGTCCTCTAGTTCCAAGAGAGTTTTAGGGATTTTCACCTAGGGCCATCTATGGCAGCCTGATGCTCGAACCAAACATTTTTGGTGTCCCATCTGGTCATCCATGATATGCCTGTGGAGGCTATGACCCTGATGTCGCTAGGGCATATAGTAATCACAAGACACAATGCAAGATGCATGAGTCATACAATCCAGTCATGCACCAATCCTACGCATATCATGTGCTTATGCAAGATAACCTCCGCCTATCAGGGAGTCCCATAACAACCTGCCCAAGGACATATGCAATGGTCAACCACATCTCATAATAAACATGCAGATGATGCGTATGGGCATGTATCATAATGCTATGCGGTCACATACTCATAATTGGTATAAATAATCAGCATCGACAATCAACCTCGACAATGTGGACATTTAACCAACATTTCTCCCAAGGAATGAACCGTATAGAGCCTAAGATAAGTGGACTCATGGCCCCATGCCAGAGCCAAATATATAATATCATGAGCCTCATTCAAGGGTTTAATACACATCATGATGAGCCTCACTCATGGGCCACATATACATCAAGTGGGTCTCATCTCACAGGTCTAATATACATCGTAATGGGCCGCTCCCACGGGCCTAATATACATTAAGTCGGGCCTCACCATATGGACCGAAAATATATCACAATGGGCCATGTCCCATGAGCCTCGAATACATCACAATGGGCCTCGACAATCGAAATCGGCCTCAACAATTGAAATCGGCCTATACAATCAGCCTCGATAATCGGAATGATCTTATACAATCGTCCTTGACAATTAGAATTGGCCTCGACAATCAGAATCACCTATACAATCGGACTTGACAATCAAAATGGGCTTATACAATCAGCCCCGACAAATCAGAATCGATACTCAACCTCGACAATCGACATATAAACAAGGTGGGGTCCATAGATGAACAACCGACCAACCATAATATAAAAATCAGCCCTCGGCCGTCATTATATCAAATCTGATAGCATAGAGCCATCTGTTTATGGTGAATGGGGCCCACTGATTAGGGTTAACCCACTAATAGAATGATGAGAATGGGCCTAACAAGGCCTAAGAGAAGGTTACAATGTAGACATCCAACCATCATTGCCCATCAATGTGGACATCTAACTAACATTGCTCCCAAGGAGTGGTCCACATAGAGCCATATGAATAGTGGCCTATGGCCTCACACAAGGGCCTAATATACATCGCCATGGGCCTCACTTAAGGGCCACATATACATCACAATGGGCCTCAACACATGGGTCATAAATACATCACATTGGGCCTTACCCATGGGCCTCGAATACATCACATTGGGCCTCGCCCATGGGCCTCAAATACATCACATTGAGACTTGACCCATGGGCTTCAAATACACAATAGGTGGGCCCTGCACATGGGCGATAAATACGTCACATGAGCCTCATCACAGGGCCACATATACATCAAGTGGGCCGCATCAATGGGCCACACTAATGGGCATCATAAACATCAAGTGGGCCGCACCAACGGGTCACACCAATGGGCCTTATAAACATCAAGTGGGCTACATCAACGGGTCCCACCAATGGGCTGCACCATCTACCCCATTCATCTATTTTAAGAGATCATTTTAGAATATTACCCAAAAATGAATCATATCAAAAGATCATTTGGACCATGCCACAAATAACAATGGAGATAATGATTTTCATAATTAAATTTCCAGTGGGCCCACCATAGTATTTATTTTCCATCCAGTCAGTGCATAAGGTCACAAAGACTTGGATATATAGGAAAAATAAATATCATTTTGGTTCAAAACTTCTGAAATCCCAAAAGGGGTTTCAATGGTGGGCGTTCAATCCACTGCTTTCTGTAGTGTGGTCCACCTGATGATAATTGGACCTATCTTATTATTAGCCTCAAGCCTTAGGACGAGCTCATCAAATGGGATGGACAGTATGGATTAAGCCCACATATAACGGTGGCTCCATGCAAATGGACGGACGACGTGGATATAGAATAAATACATCAATGGGTGTGGTGGGGTCCACGTACGTGGCCCACAAGCCTAAGACGAGCTTGTCAAATGAATGGATGGTTCAGATATAACACTGGTGTCACAGTGCAACCAGCACTGTCCTAATGCATGGATGGTGTGAATGTACAAAACATCAAGGTGGGCCATACGTCCAACCTGATGGACGGTGCGAAAGCCCCATGAGCAGGGCCCACCGTTCCAATGCATGGACGGTGTGATTATAACACTACATCATGGTTGGCCCCACCTGCCAAGTGGATGGACATTTTGAATATAACAAATACCTCGTGGTCAGACCCCTACTGACATTAATACAACAACTATTTAGTTGGTTGTGAGGTACATCAGCCCATCTGCTTCCATCTCCCATTCAGATGGGTGGCTGGATATACAAGGCATATCTCGAGGTGGACCCCACTCCCACACGTGCAACACATGTGGGTGGGTCCCACACCCAAAAAGGGATGAGCGGTGTGGAGAAAAACGCATATACCATGGTGGCTTTCCACACAGCGCCGTCCAAGTAGATGGTGCAGATATAATATAGATATATCAAGGTGGGTCCCACATAGACCGGACGACCAGGATGAAACATAAAAATCAAGGTGGGTTCCATACAGACCGGACGACTAAGATGAAACTAAAATCAAGGTGGGTCCCATCTCACACGTGCAACATGTTTGGGCTGGGTCCCACGTACTGTAAAGCACAGAGATAACACATACATCGAGGTGGTCCTATAGGACCTGTTGCATCAGTACAACAACTGCGTCAAAGCAGCAGCTATTGCTCTGGACAATAACAGATGGACGGTTGTGAATGAAACACATATCTCACGGTGGAATCCACCTTTCAGTAGACTGGATGGTGTGGATTACCACATACATCAGGTGGGTCCCACCCACACATGTGGGGTGGGCAGCGCGCTGGATGGACAGTGAGATATAACATATATGTCAAGTGGACCCACAGGACTTGCAGACGTCAATAAGCAGCTTAGCTGCTGGCCGTCCAGTGGATGGACGGCCCAAATACAAAGCGCATACATCACGCTGGATCCCACCCCACATGTACCACATGTGTGGGGTGGGCCCCACGAGCTACCAATGGAAGATGACATGGATATAATGCATACCTAGTGAAGACCCACAAGGCTTATTGATGCCCAACAGCAGCTGCCGCTGCTGCGTGGTGTGGCCTTTTGAATGGGTAGCGTGAATCAAATCATCATGGTGGGCCGCTGCCCTGGATGTTAGTGAGGTGAGCCCCACAAATGGGATAGCACAAACAAAATCATGGAGGGCCACACATCATAAGGGGGAGAGAGAGAGAGAGAGAGAGAGAGAGAGAGAGAGAGAGAGAGAGAGAGAGAGAGAGAGAGAGATCGGATGGTGATGGAGGGACCTCGCCACTATGGGTCCCCCCTATACGATGCATACATCCAGTGGGTCCCAAATCATGTGGGCCCTTCATCAAAATCAAATGAAATGAACACCCACCTATGATCTTCTCCTCCTTCCGCCAAAGCATGCTAGAGCTCCAATGGATGGACTTCAACGGTTGAGATTAATTTTAGAGGGTGGAATTGGATGGTAGGAAGGTGGGCCACACCAAGCTCTCTCATGGAGCTTGGACATGGGTTGCTTTAGAGATGGGTTTGAGATAAGAGAGAGAGGCTTGTAAGAGAGAGAGAGGGATGGGTGAGTGAGTGATGGGTGATTGATGTGTACTTGATATGTATGGGTGTGTAAGAGAGAGGGTGAGAGAGAGTTGACTTTAGGGTAGCTTTTGGGGATGGGACATGTACTTGACGTGTGAGGTGATTGATTAGATTTATTTAACATGTTGTAGAGATTCTCTTGGGATTGCAAACATTTGGTGTTTTCTCAAAATAAACGCAGGCCCACATCTTTTGACTTGGGTATCGGGTCGGTGTGCGAATCGCAGTGTTGGAATCACGGCGACAGTGCGGTCGCAATGATACGCGTCTCAGATTAAGCCAACTTAAATCTATAGTATACGACTTAGGGTCATGCACAAACTTCGATCATAGGTCACAGGTTGTCAAAATTTGACGGGAAGGATCATGATAGTCGACAGAATAGTACAGGCTAAGATACGAGTCTTGTAATCCATATTCCTAAGTTGACTCCAGAAATTTTGCATTTCTCTGGTTGGTTTGAATTTTTCAATATGATTCTGACGAAAGCTATGTTGAGTCTTCCTAGGAGACATGCATTCGATCTTATAATGACCAGAATCACCACATAAATGACAAACAAGAGTAGTTTTTGTATTACTTCCTGAGGCAGAAAATTTTTCAACCATTAGTGTTGCATTTTCAGATTTTGATTTAAATTTATCATATCCTAAGCCGCTCTTGTCCTTTCCAGGTCTTCCCATACCTAAAAGTTTTTCTAACTTCTCACCACTCTAAGAAAACTTATAGTTTAGCTTAGCAATTTTTTTGAATTTTTCTAAATCAAACAAGAGTGTATGATTTTTGTTTTGAAGAAGCATGTTTTTGTCTTTTAATTACTTAACCTATTTGTTTAGTTTTTCAGAATCGGATTTAAGGAAGGTGTTAATTCTCTCAAGTCTCTCATTATTTGAATGATGTTGCTGTAAATCATTGATTAAATGTGTATTAATTTCTAGAGTTTTGTCCAGATCTTTTTGTAGAAATTCCTTTTTGTTTCCAGATATTCGAAGTCTTCTAACAATGTTAATGCTATGGATGTACAGTTGATTGTAAACATCTTGTAGTTTGTTCTGTTCTTCTTCTTCTTCCTTTTCAGTTTCTTCATTATTTTATGAAAATGATTTAATGACTTGTGGTTTTTCCTCGTTCTCAGTTTTAATCGAAATGATTAGAGTAGTGGAGACCATAAGAATTTTCGTATATTTCTGGTTTTCATCACTCTCTGAATCGTTAGATTCTGAGTTTGACTCTTCTGTATCATCCCATGTGGCAGCCATTGCCTTACCCTTAGTTTTTCTATTTGGATATTCAGTAGATAGGTGCCCAACCTTCTGACAGGCAAAACATTGTGGTTATTTCGTCTTTTTACCAAATTTACCTGTATACTGTTTGTTGTCCACCCTTCTTCTTTTAAATGGACGACCACAATTTTTCTGAACCGTTGAGCCAACAAGGCCACTTTCTCATCTTCATCTTCTCTTTCACTTTCAATGTCCTCATTTATTATTTTCTTTGAAGTTTTGAGGACAATATTTTTGAATTTTAGGGTTTGTTTGAAGTATAGTTCAAAAGTTTGTAGGGAACCTACAAATTCTTCTACTTTCATTTCATCTATGTTTCTACATTCATCAATGGTTGTTACTTTAGGATTGAACATTCCGGTAATGATCTTAGTATTTTTCTACAGATTTTTTGGATCGAAACTTTCTCACCTAATCCACCCATGGAGTTACAAATGATATTCAGTTTTGTGAAAAACTCCGTGAAGGTCTCATGCTCTTTCATTCTGAGACTTTCAAACTGTAATGTCAGGAGTTGCAGTTTACATCTCTTCATAGTGCTTTTCCTTCGTGGGCTGTTTCCAATATATCCCATGCTTCTTTGGCTGTCCCACATATACTGATTTGATTGAAAATATCTTAGGACACACCACAGTAGATAGCATTCATAGCTTTAGCCTTAGCAGTTTGGTTTTCCTTATCGAATTATGTCCATTTTTCTTTGAATTTTGGTTTGGAGATAGTTATGCCATTTTCAAGTACTACTTGTTCAAGTGGTGGCACATATCCTCTTTCAACTATATCCTAAACATCATGGTCCAAAGATCTTAGAAAGTAGTGCATTCTAGCCTACCAGTATGCATAATTTGATCCATTAAATACTGGAGGTCTAGAGACTGATGAGCCCTCTCCTTTGGCCATATTCCCAACTTCAGTCAAGATCACTCTCTAGGCGGTGAAGCCCTTAAAGAGAGACCCGCTCTGATATGAATTGAAATTGCAGTAAAGATCGCTTTAGTTGAAGTAGGAATATGCCAATATGTCCTAGAGGGGGGTGAACAAGACTTTTTAATAATTTTATAACAATTTAAAATCCTATCACTCTAATCCTAACATATATTAGGATTACTCAAGAGTAACTCTATTGGCTTCCATGCTCGGTAGAGGATCCAATCATACACTATTTGAGAGATGAACAATATGTAAATAAGATTATGATGGATATGACCGTGCGTGTGTGTGAGGTGTGATCTCAGATAATCAAATATGAAAGTATTTAAGGAAATCACATAAGCAAATGGAAGACAATAACAATCTCAAACACAGTCATTTTTATAATGGTTTGACTACTTGTCTACTCCACTCCTCGCAATTGCACTCAACCTTTTAGTGTACCAGATTTCACTAAGGAGGTTTCACATGGTTCACCTCAAACCTGAGGTTTTAAATCAGGTTTACCTCTAACCAGTACAACTTACACCTAGGCTAACAGTTTATGCTCCCACGAGTAAGGGTCAACACATAGCACCCGATTTTAGGCACACTGGCCAAGGATCCACACAAGGAACCTCCCACGTTTATGCTCTCACGAGCGAGGGTCAACACTTTTAGGAACATTGGCCAAGGACCTTCTACAAGGCCTTAACTATTTATGCTCTCCATAGAGTAAGGGTTAACAAAATGCACCCACCACGTACACTCCCACGGGAGGCCTCCTAAAGGATTTGCAAGGGTTGAAAAATATCTTAAACCCAATCTTAAAAAGGAATGATCACAAGTGTCCTCTGGACTCTAATAGCGTACAAATAAGCGGATGAGTCCTTTTTAGCTCGTTTGTCGAAGATCTCCTCCTTTGTTGATGAAGAGTCTTTTGCTTCCTTGAACTGCAACTCAGAAGATGTACTAATACATGGGGACGAGTTGGGTCAAGGTTATAATGGAATCCTACTCCATTGAAAGTTTTCCTATAAGGAAAATAGAGTGATTCTAATCATTTATGCATTTAAGGCATCCCAGCTTAATGATTTGTCATTAAGGTGGTAGCTGGAGGATCCTTGAATGCGGAAGTTCATTCCCCAAACCACTTTATTGAATGTCAATGATGAGGGTGGATTGGAGGATGAACTTCTATGAGAGAAATGGCTTTTGCTATATGATATAAGGTTAAACACTCAAAAGCACTCTCTTCTTTCTCTACCAAAAAGTAAAGACAAGTTCTCTATATATAGGAAAAAAGTTTCTATGGATATAAACAGTCACATTTATGACAGAGTTCGATATCATTGAGCAGGGTTGATATCATCGAGCGCATACTCTTGATTGTAGCGACTGGCTGCTTGATGACACAAATTCAAATATCATACACTTTTGAAACCTTTTGCCAGCTGGTCAAGGAAATCGAAACCTGCGTCGATGTCATTGGATTTTGAACTCCGATTTCATCAACACGAGGATCGATTCCTCGATATTAGAAAATGAGAGAGACATTACCTTTAAAATATTTCAGGTCAAGGATATGATCGAGGTACACTCGATATCATCAGAATTTGAATGTCGATGATATCGATAGTCATGTCGATGCATCGATAAATCCAAAGGATTTTCCAATTAAGCATGTTGGACAGTTTATGTCCATTCTCGATGCAATTGACCCAGTTTCGATATCATCGATATTTGAATATCGATTCTATCGAGTGACCCTCGATCCAAGATAATAACCACCTGAAAATATGCTAGTAAACTGTGTATCCAAGACCTATATCATCGAAGGCCTTCCGATATCATCAGTTTTTGAATTCCAAGGATTTCGAGGAGTAATTCGATATATCAAAGGTCTTTATGATTTTCTTTAAAAAAACATGGACACAAATTCTCTGCTGTCGATTTCATCGAGTCAACTTCGATAGATTCGAGTTTTAAATTTTAATGATATCGATACGGATATCGATACATCGATAATTCTGTCCAGAAGAATATGTGGTTGTTGGACATGTTTTGTCCTCATTTCGATAGTATCAATTGAGCATCGAGGACATTGACAACACTTCTCAATTATATCAATCAGTCTATCAATATATCGACATAGGTAGAAAATTTAGAGATTTTTTAAAATTTTAAAAAAGTTTTCTAACCCAAAAACCCTATGATATTCTAATTAATTTTAAGGATTTTAAATACCTGGTGTTTTGGAACATGGGATGTGAGGCTTATATTTCTCTATGGTCAGTTTGGGCACACATCCGGTTGAGGTAGACGGTTGATTGATCTTCCTATGAGCTTCTCTGTTTAGCTGACTCAACACTCACCCTAATTGACAAGCCAGAGCACTTTTAAGATATTGTGCTCACATACCAAACCTAATTGTATAAAAAGGGCTAAAAACAATTGACCCCACTATAAAGAACATAAGAGAATGTGTAAAATACATAAGGGGGTCACTTTCAAGATTGAGTGTATGAAGTGATATATTCCAACATTTAAATGTGAAGACTCAAAAAATGTTGAACTTATATATATAAACACATTGAAATTGGACTTTTGAAATGTTGAATTCGACTGTAGAATTGGAACTTGCATTTCCTGAATATGCGGTGCATGATAAAATGTATTTTTGATTTCCTACTGAAAAAGATTGGAGCAAAGCAAAGGAAGTTCACAAGTATCTCAAGGTTTTTTGCACGAAGATATTTTCTGGAAATAAAATATATTTCTTCCATCTGTTTGGAAGATCAAGGAAGCCCTAAAAAAGTACCAATGACGGTCCAGATTTTCTACAACTTATGACATTTTGTATGCAAATAAAGTTTAATAAGTAGTGGAATGAATATCATTTGTTAATGGCCTTAGCGGTTGTTCTTGATCCTCGGTTTAAGATGAGATATGTTAAGTTCATTTTTTATGAAAATTTATTCTGATCAAATGACAATAACCGAAACCTCCATGGTTCATGACACAATCAAAGAATTGTACACTACATACACAACCACATCAAATTATAAAGAAGTTAGAGCTCTTGTTATTTCTACAAGCGATGACAATATGCTTGAAGATGAATACCTGACTTTCTTAGTATAAGAAGATACAAAGAATGAGACGAAAGAATTAGAGTTAGACTTGTATCTCAAAGAGTCAATCATAAGGTGTTGGGATTCAGACTTCGATGTTATGGAGTAGTGGAAGTTGAGAGTTAATGAAAGATAATACCTTACACTATTGATGATGGCACATGACATATTGTCAATTCTAATTTTAACGATAACATCAAAATATACTTTTAGCATAGGGTTATAAGAAAGAATCAAAGCTCTCTTTCACCAAAACTAGTTGAAGCATTAATTTGTACACAAGATTGGTTGCATCCGATTTGAGGATTACAATAGTTTTGATATTGAGGAGGATGAGGAGAACGAGTCTTAATACAATACTGAACATGCAACAATAACAACAACATAAATAAGGTTAGGTTAAAAATTATTGTTAACTTCTTAAAACTTGAAAATGATGCAATGTGTACTTCTATCTTATGTTGATGAAGGTTATAAGTGCAATGCATCAATGACTTTTATTTTATTTTCATATCATGCTTTTGTTTATGTTATAATTCATATTTGATTATTGCTTTAATATCTCATATTTCTTTCTTTTTCTTATATTTTTCATATTTCATTATTGTCAAAATACTAATTTCTCTAACACATAAAGTGTAGATATGTCTTCAAGTGAGTCATCGTCCGACTTTTGGGACTATGGTTCCTTAATCTACTCCCCAAAGTTTGGAAAATTGAAGACTTTGTGTCATTTGTGTGGGGCCAAGTTTGTTAACAAAACTAATGGGCTCAAGTTACACTTATCATGTCAAGGTGGAGATACAAAACCATTTCTTAAATCTTCAAAGGAAGTCCAACTTCTTTTTCAGGCCCTTATTAATTCAAATAAAAAATCTTCTACTCCCCCATCCAAACTTTCTAAGGCGGAGGAGGAAACTAGATTATTATCATTGGAAGAAGAACACTTCCAACTTGCCTTAAAATGTAGTATAAAAGAGGCTTTTAGACATCAACGATGTCCTTCGAGACAACATGGTGCCGAAGTAGGATCAAGCTACATGAATAAAAAGAAAAAGAGTAACAAACTGTCCAAGTTTCTCTCCTACCTTGGTGCATTTTATAGGTGTTGGGAACTACATATAAATATGCTTACAAAATTAAGTTTGAACAATCTAATTCAAACTATACAAGAGCATGATAAAAAGCTCTTTCCACCTTCTAATTTAGGAGAGGTGAACAAGTACATATATGTAGAATTGGATAACAGCTCAGCTCGATAAATAAATCTCTTCTCCAATAGTAATTAGTAAATAACGATAGTAAATTTTTTTTTTAATGTTGTTATAAATTCTCAAGTTTGTAATTAGAATATTTTTAGTTTTTAATTTGTAAGTTATTTTTTATTTTCAGTTTTATTGTATTATTGGTTTAATGTTATGTACAAGTACAACCTTAACTCAAAACATTCGACCTCAAACTCAAACTCATCTCGAAAACTCAACTCAAACTAGCCTGAGCTGCTGACTGAGCCAAGTCAAGTTGGCGAAAGGGGCTCTGTCACTAAGTCGAACTTGAGTTGGGGGTGGCAGTTGACCAAGCCAAGCTGAGCTGAGCCCAGCTCGACTTGATGTACAACATTGACGACCCCTGCCACACATCGACCTTTTATTGCCAAATAACATGAAAAATTGAAAGTAAAGCAAGACATGTGCAATGAACATGCTCCAAGAGGATCTTGTATGGTGATGTTATGTCTACCTTAGTAAAGGAGATCAAGCTCCTACTCATCTCTCTATAATGAGGTCTGTCAGCCTTGAAAGTGCCCTGGTTTGTCAATTAGCGTGAGTGTTGAGTCAGTCAAGACTGCAGAGCCTCATAGGAAGATCAATTCAAAAGCATTTGCCTCAACCGGATGTGTGCAAGCTTGCCATAGATAAATCTAAGCCTCACATCCCATATCCCAAAACACTAGGTAAATAAAACCCTTAAAACAAGTTAGAACATCATAAGGTTTATAAGTGAGAAAACTTTTTCGAAAACAGAAAATTTCTAAGTTTTCTTGCTTTGTCGATTTTATCGAAACAGATATCGATATGATCAACCTGCGTTGTCGATGTCTTCGATGAACAAATCGATTCCATCGGAATGAGGACAAAAAGTGTCCAGTAACCACATATAATTTGGACAGAATTATTGATGTATCGATATACCTATCGATATCATGATATTTGAATCTCGAGTCCATCGAAGGTGACTTGAAAATATCGACAGGTAGAACTCCGGCACCCATGTTTTTTTACTTAAGGATATCATATATGCTTCAATATATTAATGCCCTCCTTAATACCATTGAAGTTCAAATCTCGATGATATTGGAAGGCTCTCGATGATATCGGTCATGGGCGCGAAAATTTTCAGTAAAATATTTTAGGGTACTTTATCTATGATCGAGGGTCACTCGATAGAATCGATATTCAAATATCGATGATATCGGTACAGTCTCGATAGCATCGAACTGAGACAGAAATTGTCCAGCAAGCTTAAATGAAAATCCTTTAGATTTACCGATGCCTCGACACAGTTATTGATATCATCGACATTCAAATTTCGATGATATCGAAGGTCCCTTGTCATTCTTATAAACCTGAAATATTTCATAGCAAGTCTTTCTTATTTTTAAATGTCAAGGAATCGAACCTCACATCGACGAAATCAGAGTTCGAAATCCGATGACATCGACATATGTTTCGATTCATCGACCAGCTGGCAATAGGTTTCAAAAGCATATGACATTTGAGTTTGTGTCATCGAGCGGACTATCGATACAATCGAGAGTATACTCTCGATGATATCAAACTCTGTCATAAATGTGATCATTTTATATCCATTGGAACCTTTTTCCTATATATAAAGAGAACTTATTTATTATTACTGGCAGAGAAAGAAGAGAGTACTTTTGAGTGTTTTACCTCAGATCATATACCTAAAGCCCTTTCTCTCATAGGAGCTCATCCTCCAATTTATCCTCATCATTGATATTCAATAGAGTGGATTGGGGAATGAACTTTCGCATTCAAGGATCCTCCAGCTACTACCTTAATGGCAAATCATTAAGGTAGGATGCCTTGAATGCATAGATGATTGGAATCACTCTATCTTCCTGATAGGAAAACATTTAGAGAATAGGATTCCATCATAACCTTGACCCAATCCATTGCCATGTATTGGTACATCATTTGAGTTGTGAATCAAGGAAGTAGAAGATTTTTCATCAACAAGGAAGAGATCTTTGTCAACATGCTGAATGGGACTCATCCACTTATCTGTAAGTATTTAGAGTCCAGAGGACCCTTTGATCATTCCTTTGTAGGATTGGGTCTAAGGTGTTTCTCACCCTTGCAAGTCCTCTAGGAGGCCTCCGACGGGAGTGTACCTAGTGGCTGTGTTGTGTTAACCCTTGCTCTGTGGAGAGCATAAACAGTTAGGGTCTTGTGAAAGATCTTTGGCCAGTACGCCTAAAAGTGGGTGCATTGTGTTGACCCTTGCTCGTGAGAGCATAAACAGTGAAGTTCCTTGTGTGGAATCTTGGCCAATGTACCTAAAATTGGGTTCTAGCATAAACAGTCAGCCTAGGTGTAAGTTGTAAAGGTTGAAGGTGAACCGCTATAAAACCTCCTTAGTGAAATCCGGTATACTCAAGGGTTGAGTGCGGTTACCGAGAGTGGAGTAGACAAGAAGTCGAACCACTATAAAAATGACTGTGTTTGCGATTGCTATTCTTTTATTTGTGTGATTTACTTTAATATTTTCATATATGAATATCTAAGATCACACCTCACACACATACACAGTCATATTCATCATAAACTAGTTTACATATTGTTCACTTCTTGAATAATTTGTGATTGGATCCTTTACCGGGCTTGGAAGCCAGTAGAGTTTACTTTTGAGTAATCCTGATAAGTGCCTATTGGTAAGATTAGTGTAATAGGATTTTTAACAAATCATAAAAACTTTAAAAGTCCTATTCACCCCCTCTAGGACACATTAGCATATTCCTACTTCAACTAAAGCGGTCTTTACCTCTATTTCGGGCCTCACCACATGGTGATCTGTCCATTCATTTAGTTCTCCGCACAATGGATGGTCCACATGTAAAAAGTTCCTCTGATTATACATCCACCATCATGCATGATAATGCACCTTAAAATTGATGGCATGGATTTGCAATTAGTTACATTTTTTTCCATGTGGTCCATCTACGGTGGGACTTTCTAGACAAACGGTTTCGATCATCAATACATGACTTCGAGATAAGCTACTAATGCAATCTCAATCTATAACATTTGTGTTTATAATGTCCATTTTTACTCAAAGGGGTCGTTTGTATAGAAGTAAATAGAGTAAATAAAGAGAATTGAGAGTAAATGAAGGTAAATGGTATTTTAAGTGTATTTGGATAAAAGTAAATGCATGTAAATAAAATGAAATGAAAATGAATGGGCTTGTAAATTAAATCCTCCCTCCCAGAGACAATTTGGAAGTAAATGGAGCGAAGTGTCTTTTTGATCTCCCTTGGATGGTCACATGACTAAACAAAGGTGGCACTAGGCACGTGTCTACTATACACATGACATGCTAGTGATGCTTCAAAACCATTTAAATATCGGCTACATCGCTAAAATCACACCAATAAAATGATCCAAACCATCTAAATGGATGGTTAAAAGTATTACCCAGTTGCTTGTTTGTGATCCTTATGTTTATGGCCCACCCGAGGCTCATTTTTTTTTTAGCTAAATTATATATTTCAATAGGCTTATTATAATCAATCTATTAAATATTAGATATGCATATTAATTTGAGATATTAAAGTTGATTTGGTATATCATATATGTTCTCATGGATATATTGAAAATTTCCAATAAATTCCAAATCCTCCCATTTACTCCTATCCAAACAAGATATTTAAATTTTAAATGCATTTCATTTACTCCCATCTAAAAACATGCTAAGTAAGTTATTTACCTTCAATTTCATTTCCCATTTACCTCCAATTACAAGCTTTCAACTGAGTCCTTGTTTCACACGAATATTGGAGTTGCCGAGTCTTTGGGGAATTTTAATATCATGATATGACATTTCTCTCTCTCTCTCTCTCTCTCTCTCTCTCTCTCTCTCTCTCTCTCTCTCTCTCCCTCCCTCCCTCCCTCTCCCTCTCCCTCTCTCTCTTTCTCCACACCCCCCCCCCCCCCCCCCCCCCCCCTCATTTTGATTGCTGTCCATCCAAACAAATTTCTAATGATAAAAAACATAAATATGTTATAAGATTACAAGATATGATTGGTGAATGCTTTCTCGTAAGTAAGTAGAGGTATTGGGAAGATGAATTGTGGTTATGGCTTACCTAATTAAGCACGGTATTTGTGTGATTTTTTGAAGCATGTGATGCATCCGTGGTGAGGCTCACCGGATAAAAAATCTAGATCTTGTGCATGTGCAATGTGTTAAAATAAAGTTTTTACATCGAGCCCTTCTTTATTGTGGAAGACTTGTTTCATTCAATACAAAATAGGTTAGTAATGGGAGTTATTAGATACTCACTCTCAATATGGAGGCAATAAAAAATTGTAAATGTAGCATATATTAAATTAGATGAAAACAATAAAAATGCGGAGCCTACTGTCACTAAGTCAATCCCAAAATCAGATTAGTTGAACAATCCTTACTTAACCAATTTGATTTTCAGGTAACTTGTTTGATGAAATGAGACAGGTACCCTCAATTCAGCCAGTAGAGGCCGCTCATATGATTGAGGGTCTAGACTGGATGTATGTGTGTATATGATTGTGTGGGAGTGCCAGAGTCTACTTGACTCAAGGTTTCTTTTCTTAACTGAATTGTTGGAGCGCCCGCACGTCGAGATTGACAGATTGGAAACTAGATTGGGATACAGGGTCCTTACGACCACTAATTGATGCGCTCCGTACTTAGGCGATTTGTGCAAGGCTAGGGGTTAGTCCTCACGGATGAGTTCTTTTTGCCTTATGTCAACAAATGTAGAATTGACCGGCTTAAGGATATTTTATTCCACTAGCGCTTTAATGTGGTATTTCTCAATTAGAATGAAAGATTTGCATAAAAAGTAATATAAGTTAGATTAAACATGATAAATTTTATTAATATCTTGGCCATGTTAAAACCGTTGTACTCTATAACTATATATAAATAAAAGCGAGAAACAAAACAAGTACCTAATGTACCTATTAGAATGGAAGATCAAGGCACATAGTCAACAAGATAAAACCGTGGTATGAACAACTAAATCGGAATGTAGATGAACAAGGTGATCTGGCAACTTAAGGATGTAGATATTTAGCATACTATTAAGATAAATGTACTGTAGCAGGAGCCGTTGGGCAGTAGCGAACTAGACTAGGAAAAGTAGGATAGACATGAAAGTAAGGTAGATATAAAAGTATGTACATATGTTTGGCATGGGGCCTAGAGCACTTCTTCTTGTGTTACTTTTATAGCTTTCCTGAGGGAGTGAGAGCCCCTCACTGGGCTTTTAGGTCCACTGTGTAGGCTTTCTGGATACGTATTCTTTTTGTTAGAAAACTGGGACTTGCCTTGGAAAAAAAGGGCTTTAGACTCGTTGGCTTCTTAGATCTTCTTCCGTAGTTGATCCTTTGCAAAGGTATTCATGGCCCACTAAAGATTAGGCCTGGGATCACCAAAGTTCCTCTAATGATGACAACTAAGCTGATGTCTAGGGAGCTCAAGGGCTGATATCTATCGAATATGGCCACTCAACATCTCTGTTGATGGCCCCCCTTGTCAACTGCGAGGTGTTGGACGATCTATATTAAACTGTTAATACACTTATTTTGTGCACCTATTTATCAATCACATGCGTCCATGTGTTACTGAGTTAGTTGAGCCCTTAAAAGCCAAAGACCGAAGACACAGGAAGATAAGAAGCATCAATGAGTAAAGAACAAGTAAATTGAGGTGCCCTGGTGACCCTAACTTTAGACCTAAAACAACCTTAGCCTTTAGATGATCATGCCTTAATAGGTAAACCTTTAATTTATTTATGCAATAATTTGTACACCTTGTTTGTTAATCATGTGAGTCCTTGTGTCATTTAGTCAGTTGAGCCCTTAAAAACTGAAGACCGAAGACATAAGAGGGCATGAGCACTAAGGAAGTGAAGAGTAGGTAAATGAGTTACCTTGGTTACCCTAACCTTAACCCAAAACAACCATTGAACCTCTAGATAATCATGACCTAATAGTTAAAACTTTGATTAATTATCCCATAGCTTTCAGAGTACCATTTGAACATGCTTAGATAGGTTATAGAGGTCCCAAGTGGTTGAAAAACAAACTGGCCAAAATTAGCCAACTTTGGGTTAGTTTGATCAATCGATCGAGCACATCCTCCTTCAATCTCAAGTGATCGGGCTTGATTGATCAAACCTCGTTAGAAATGTCCAGCGAGTTCTCTGAACTAATTTGGCGGAGCTCGATCGATCGATCGAAGCCCAGGCTCGATCGATCAAGCCTACCTGTTAGAGACTCGTTGGAACATTTCTGTTATAAATATTGCATTCGGATCTTTGGGAAAACTATGAATTTTAACATTTTAGAGACCCTAGTGTATCCTAAGCTTAACTAAACCTCCTAGGCTCCATCCTAATGAGATTTATGTTCTCTTCTTAGTGATTCTTTACTCTAATGAGCATTCTAAGCTCCTCTATAAGAATATCATATTTTTAATCCCTTTCTAAAGTTTATACACTGATTTTATTTGTAAATTCTAATATCTATTAACCTTTAAAGTGTCAATAAAGGTGAATCCCTTATAATTTCAATTATCCCATTAGTCGTATGAGATTCTACCACCCTGTCACCTCAAATGGAGCATCATATGTTAGGTATTTGATCTTGGAGCTGAAGCATTAGTAACCATCAAAAACCACAATCATGTGAGTAATTGAGGAGAAAATTGAAGTACGGGAGAGCTTTGAAGAAGGAACTCAAGAATAATGCATCAATGGGGATCAATTCGACAAATAAGTCTCATGTATGAGTCCATACCCTCTTTCCTTGTGTAGGATTGATGGTAAGAGTTTGTAACCCAAACTTAATAAGTTCTTTTGTAGGACCTAGGCTCTTTTGTAGGGTAAAATTCACCAGACCATCCACAATTAAATAAGAAATTTGGGTAGTCTCAATTTTCCATTCAATCATAAAATGTACTCGGTTGCATGGTGACTACCGTTTCTAGGATAGTGGTGAGCTATCAAAGGAGCCAGCCCGCCATCTTTTATTGAATTATAATTTTTGTATCAGAAATCATTTATCAATGCAATCGGCCAACGAGCCTCCTTTTCTCTACCTAATACCTTAACTTTTTTTTCTTCTTTATTTCACAACTAACTGTTGTCCTGGCCCCCAATACTCGAGACATCATGGGTTACTTCCTGAATTAAAAGCCTTGATGGCTACATGTTCCTGCTTTCTCAAAACATGAAGCATCTTTCTTGCTATATCTGCTCCAATCATGGGTACTTAAATCGCCTATTTAAATTGTTTTAAATCTCACTTGGATTCGTATCAGCCTTATCTTAAAACTATGCATCTCCTTCTTATTTCCTTGGCTTATAACTTTTCCTCATTCCTTGCTAGTGCTAAGAGTTACTTGGAGGAGATCTTTGATTGGGGTTTGACAAACTTTTGTCAATCTTCATTGCTTTTTGACATAAATTACTTTGTTAAGGAGGCTTCACTAACGTCTAAATAAGAGGTCGATATGGAAGATCTTCTTAAAAAGCTAAAGCGTCTATACTTTATTGAGCACTGTTATTTCAAACTTACCTTTGAATCTGAGCAACTCACAGGGTATCTTCGCCAACATGCTTCAGTCATGGAAGATTCTTTGGAGGTGAGTGAAGCTCATGAATTAACTTAGAATGAGTAATTACAATGGGCCTAAACTCATCAGTTCAACAGAACCATGCTTCATACATTACAAGGATATTGTACCAGATTGCATGAAGAACTCAAGGAATGAGAATGTTCCTTCTTTGCTAAGGATCTGCCCAATCCTGAAGACCTCTCTTTTTTGGATGAACAAATTGTTATTTACAAGATGCGATCGAAGATAAGTCTTGGTGGGAAAAGAGAAGTTGAGAACATAGTTTCCTCTAACAACATCCACGTCGAGCAACTTCTTCACCTCCTTCTGATCATCATTGAAAATTGAGCTGATTGGCAGCCTAAACAGGAACAAAATGAACCTGAGAAGTAGCCTCTTCTTGAAGATTTTGAAGAGATGAAGAATAAAATGGCCTAAGTTACTCAGCTGCTCTACTTCTTTTCTTTCTACTTTTGTAATGCGGTCGATGACTAGCAACCTTTTAAAATAATTTCTCTTTATCAAATTTCCACACGCATTAAGGTTGATTTTCATATTATATTAAGACCCTAGAATTTCCTCTAGGATTTCAGATCCTATCTCTACAATCGACCATCACCCAAAACATTCGGACAACCGATTATCCCGATATGTCTATCATTATAACATGAGACCTGCCAAATGGTCCCCCTTGGCCGAGTTAAGCTACAGCGACTCATCCAGTAAACCCTTAGCCAAATTTTCTTTATTTTGTATACATAATCTCTTGTTAACTTAGCGGTAACAAATGTGTATGGCTTCCCGAGGGGATTTATTTATTCTAGTACATATTCTAACCTTATAGGAATCAAAGCGTCAACCCAGCCGTATACTTCGATCATCCCAATCGTCAGCCTTTATCCAATGCATGCATTTATCACTTCTAACAACACTTATAAAAGTTCCCCTTGCTTAGATTTGAAATACAACGCAGACAAAACCTTGACAGCGAGCCTTACAGTCATGGCTTCCTCTCTTTACTTCTCGCAATCCTTAACAATTTTGAGGGAAATCCTGGAAGAATGAATCGATTTCTTCTCTCATTCCTCCTCCTCCGTGACACTTACCCCTTCATAAAAGATGCCACTGAAGTGGCCAAGATCGACGAGTCTCTATGAGACATCCTGAAGATTCTTTCCAAATTACAATGCCTCAGGAATATCTACTCTAAGGCTGATTTAGAAATTCACTAATGCATTGTTCTTCAGGAGAACAATGCAGCCATCCATGCTGAGTCTGAGAACCTCTTAGCTTGATATGATGTAGCATGGAGAGACCGACTACACTGGACTCGCCAGCATCATTTTAATAAAAGGATGCTCCAATCATTGAAAGCTCATATTGACAACCTCTTCATTGACCTTTTAGAGACTTCACGCCTCTATCCAAAAAGGGATCAGCCAGACTCTTAGGACCTCCTAGACTTCATTGAGTCCTAGATAACACTTTATCAGACTCGTGAATAATCTAGTAGGTCTGGCAAGTTGAGGGTCAAGCAAGAGTTCATAGAAGTCAATTGGTGCCTTGATTTAGTCATTGGTCTTCTTCACTAGACCACAAGCCAGTGACCGTCATGGAGGAGTATGCGTGCATGGGATATGGAGGCAAAGGAATTAGTCGTAAAAAAATTCAAAGAGCTTAAAACGACCTATCTGTAACATAGCCAATCAGTCGAGGATTTTTCTTTTTGTTTTCTTCTCCCTCTCTCTTTTTTATGTAATCAAACGACCTTTAATTTCCAACCCTTTTATTGCAATACAAACTACCTACGTTTACTCTCTCACTGATAGTTGTAAATCCTTTACACTCGTTTAGTGTGTTCCTGAACTACCTCCCATGAAGAGGGGTAATGCAGCTTCAAAAATTAACCGTTAATTAGAGCCTTTGTGATTTTTTTCATTTATATCCTTTAGAATATACACTTTGCCTTTGAAGACTTGTACAACGATGTATGGTCCATCCCACATGGGAGACCATTTCTTACCTAGAGCATGATCTGTATGGCTGATCGACAATGCAACTTTTCAAACCATATTTACTTCTCCAAAGGATTTTCCTTTCACCCTTTTGTTATATGCATGAGTAATGACCACTTTACGAGCAACGATCAAATCGAGGGCCTTCATTCAAACTTCATCCAGTCTTTCAAATTTAACTAGCATGGCCTCTATAAACTTAGGAGCTAACTTGGCCTGATAAACAGTCCTTAGAGATGACACAGTGACCTCTAGGGACACCACCATGTCATATCCATAGGTTAATGCAAATGGACTCATCCCAGTACTTGTCTAGGGCGAGTTCATATAAGCCCACAATGCTTCTGATAACTTCTTATGCCATTCTCGAGTGTTTTTTTTTTTTATCATCTTCCTTAAGATATTTTTAATTACCTTGTTATTAGCCTCGGCCTGGCCATTGGCCTATGCATAATATGGCATTGATGTAAGATTTTTATCCCATAGTTGTCCGCCATCACCCACACTTCTTTTTTTAAAAATGTTGCACATCGATCCATCGTTATGGATTCTGAAAATTTGAACCAATGAATGATATTATATTTAATGAATTCTATAATTTCTTGATGACTGACCCCTTTCATAGGCTTTGCTTCCACCCATTTAGTGAAAAATTGGTCGCCACAATGATTAACCAATCCATCCGTGATGAAGGCGGATGAATCTAGCCTATCAAATCGATCTCCCAACCTCAGAAAGGCCAAGGCTTTATGATATAATGTATTTTAGTGGTGCGCACTTACTGAATTGGCCCATTTTTCTAGCACGCCTCACAACCTTTGGTAAACCTTATGTAATCAGATGTCATTGTCGACCAAAAATAAACATAACACCTAAACGTGATCTTTATTTTTCTCCCTACTTGTTGTGCTCTGCATATCCCTTCATGGACCTCACTCATTGCCAACAAAGCCTCTTTTTTAGACAAGCATCAGAGTAAGACTCCATCGGCACCTTTTCGGTAGAGTTCACTGTCGATCATAACATAATTTATGCCTGAACTCCTCATATTCCTATCGACCTTAACATGTGAGCTCTAAAGATAATCCATGAGAGGAGCCCTCCAATCTTCTTCTAACTCTATTAGGCCTATTTCCATATTGCTTCCTCTTTCGAAAACAGATGGTAATGATCTTTTCTAGGTAACAATCATCATTTCAGCTGATCCTCCCAATACATCGAGCTTGCAGCTAACTATGCCATTTCGTTAGCATCCATGTTGTGATCCCTAGTGATGTGCATCAGCTCTACTTCCTCAAACTATCCATCATCTAAGTTGCTAAGGCATAATAAGATAACAAGGCTGCACTAGTACACTTAAAGAGCCTTGCCATCTGATTGATCACTAACTGTGAATCTCCTATCACCATCACAGTTCTTACACCTAACTCCATCAATAATTCTAGGATGATTATCATAGCCTCATGCTCAGCTTAATTATTGGTGTAATCAAATTCTAATTGAAACGCAACTTCCTTTCTATTTTCATTTGGTGTGATTAAAATTATGCCAGCTCTTAATCTCTTATGTGTTCTTGACCTATCAAAGATCAACTTCCATGGCATCAACTGTACGCAATACAGATCTTTAATCTTTAGAAAAATTTATTCCCCTAGATCAGATGGGTGTTTAAGAAAGAAATTTGTTATGGCCTGACCTTTCACTGCCTTTTGTAGAGCATAACAAAGATCAAATTTGGATAAAGCCAGTACTCATTTGCCAATTCAGCAATTTAGAATCGGCCGATTCAATATATATAAGTTGGTCACTACTATTACATTTACCCTTTCAACCAACAAATAATTTCTTAATTTAATGGCCACAAAGTATAATGATAGGCATAACTTCTTTGTTGCTAAGTAATGTTTCTCCATGTTGAGCAATGTTTGACTTAAATAATAAAACACATGCTCTTTCCAAGTTTCGTTGTCCTGAGCTAAAAGAGCTCTGACCAACTTTGCGAATGCTGCGACATACAACTTGAGCGATCGACCTTCAACTGGTGTCATTAATACTGGCCACTTCATCAGATATTCCTTGATTTTATCAAAAACTAACAGATGCTCTGCCTCTCATTTGAACTCGGACCTCTTGCTTCAACTTTATCAATGGAGACAATATGTTGATTTTCCTTGCACAATTAGATATGAATCTCCATATGAAATTAACCCGACCAAGGAATCGTTGCAACTCTACTTTATTCTTCGATGAATGAACAACTCTCCCTATCATTGTTCGTGCCTTATTCTGATCGATCTCTATTCCTCACTAATGCACTAGGAATCCTATGAAATTTTCAGTTGACACCCCAAAAGAACACTTTAAGGGGTTCATTTTTAACTTATGGAGCCTCATTTGCTTAAATGACTTGCGCAATTGAACAACATGGTCCTCTATATTAGCCAACTTAACTACTATATCATCCACATATACCTTTATAAATTAGTCAATCATATCATGAAATATGGCGTTCATTGCTCTCTGATTTGTGGCTCCCATATTTTTAAGTCCGAAAGGCATCACCACCCAACAATAAGTTCTTAATAAATCTGGACATCTAAATGGCATCTTCAGCACGTCATCTATTGCGATATAAATCTGATTATACCAAGAATAGCCATCCATGGAGGATACAATCGTATGCCCGACAGCCTTATCAATCAGCTGATCAACAACTGGCATAGGGTATTCATTTTTTGGTGTGGCCAAATTCAAATTTTAGAAATCAATGCAAACCCGTAATTTACCATTTTTTTTGAATGGGACAACATTTAAAATTCACTCGGCGTATTTGATAGGC
This sequence comes from Magnolia kwangsiensis, assembly GCA_037074715.1. NCBI lineage: Eukaryota > Viridiplantae > Streptophyta > Magnoliopsida > Magnoliales > Magnoliaceae > Magnolia > Magnolia kwangsiensis. Next base: position 106,558,244 of record CM073573.1, on the reverse strand, counting down.
CTAATGAAACCGTTCTTTAGAAGCTGCATGATTTCTTTTTTTATTTTGTGGCTTACATCCATTGTCATTCACTTGGGCGACTGCTTATGTGGCCGGTACCCTTCTTTTATAGGAAATTTATGTTCAACTAAGCTTCGATCGAGTTTGGGATCTCATGGTAATCACAATGAACCAATCGACGAACTCTTCAAGTTAATCAGTCATGCTTTTTCTTAAGGTGTGAGAAAATTGCTGATGAATGTGGGCTTTAGATCTTATGCGGTCCCTAAATTGGCCTCTACCAAAGGATCTTGAACTTATGATCGAGAATCCTCCAATTTATCAGGAGCTTTCTTGAGCTTGATGTCCTCTTCTTCAGTCGAGACATCCATATCGACCAAGTTTACCAGACAATCATCATCTATATCTTTCAGGCTTTCTTCCAGCATTCTTAATCTGGTCATGAAATTGGCCTGATATTGCTTATCTCTTGATGTATCCATCATGGAATTTTGTTTGATAGTACAATGTGGAACCAACTGATAAGGAATAATGTCCCTCAATAGGGTACCATTTGATCGCATTACTTCCATAAAGGCTTGCACAACACTATCCAGATTCTTTTTTATGGATATTCTAATTGATCGGCCAGACACATTTCTTCCAATGAACCAAATTGGTCCCATTTCTTCCCCATAATAATAGGCTTTATTTTCTTTTGAAGTGGCCAAGAAGGGTTTATTATCAGCCATAACTAGTTCAACTTTATTATAATTCTAGAAGATCACGAAGTGATATAGGGACGATGAGATACATGCGAATGAATGAATCCAGTATCTGCCCAGTAGGGTATTGTACTTGGACGAAGTATTCATCACAAAAAATGGAGACAATACTATTTTAGTCCCAACAGTTAAGTTGATTAGCAGGACTTCATGAATGTTTGTAACATGACCAGCAAAATTACTGATAGTAACCTCCGAAGGGATCAAATCAGTCATTGTCTTTCCAGATCTTTGGTGTGTAAATTCTTCAATCTCGGTCCCCTAAGATCCGTCCCATGCCTTGGTGACTCTTGAGCCTCAAATCCACACTTTTGATACCCTTTTTTAGTCTAAGGTCATAAATTTACCTTGCAACACAAACACAATTAAAATAAGACGTTAAATAGAATTATGTTCGTAAAATCAAATAATAATTGGGGTCTAATATGTAATATTTGACCCTCAACACAAAGCCACTAGCTATTTAAAATAGTACCTGGATAGTGGATGTTTAAGACATATGACAGGTGATAAAGCAATATTCACCAACTTCAAAAAGGTAAACAACAATTTGGTTACTTTTGGAGATGGAAGCAACTGCAACATCATAGGCCAAGGTACTGTTCAACTCTTTAATCTTCCTCCCTTTAAGAATGTACAGTATGTTGAAGGTCTAAAAAATAACCTCTTAAGTATATCTTAAATATAAGACAACAAACATAGTGTAAAATTTTCAAATCACGAATGTGAGATTATTACAAATGAGAAAGGTAGTGTGATATTAAATGGTCGTAGGACCTCTAAAAATTGCTACATTATTGATGACTCATACTCTTCTAACTATTCATGTTACATAGTCTAAACAGATGAAATAGAATTATGGTATAAACGTCTTGGACATGTTAGCTTTAGAGACCTTTATAGATTGAGCGTGAAAGATCACATTCATGGCTTACCCAAATTAAAAAAGGTAGAAAAAATATGTGGCGCATATCAGATTGACAAGCAAATTAGGAGTAGTCATAAGAAAGTAAACTTCTTAGTCACAGCCAAACCTCTTTCACTACTCCATATGGACTTAGTGGGACTAACGAGAACAGAGAGTAGAGGTGGAAAGAATTTTTTTCTGGTTATTGTTGATGATTTTAGCAAATATACTTAGGTAGCCTTCTTGAGAGAGAAATCCGATACTCTCGATGAAGTTAGAAAAATTCTAAAATGAATTCAGACTAAAAAAGTACATGTGATCAAAATTATAGGTGATCATGGTACTAAGTTTGAAAAAAACAATTTTGAGAAATACTGTATTGACCGTAGTATATCACATGAGTTCTCTACTCTTAAGACACCTCAGCAGAATGGAGTTGTTAAAAGAACGAATAGAGTATTATAGGAAATGACCAATGTAATGCTAAATAGCATGAACTTATCAAAAACTTATGGGCTAAAGCTATTAATACTGTTTGCAACATTATAAATCGTGTGTATGTTAGAAAAGCTAAAGAGAAAATAGCATATGAATTATGGTTTAATAAGAAACTGACCATTAAATACTTTTGGACTTTCAGAAGTAAATGCTTCATTTTACGTGATTGGGAAAATTTGAGAAAGTTCAAAGCCAAGTGTAATGAGGGAATATTCTTAGGTTATGATCTAAATAGTTGAGCATATTGTGTTCTTAACAAAAGAACAAGGGTGATTCAGGAATCTATTAACGTTTTAATTAACGATCACCTGATTACACCCATACCAAGTCAAGATGATGATGAAGTCAACATTATAGATAAACCTGACTCTTCGTCTAAATCAGATAATACTAAATTAAGATTAGTCAAAGACCATCCGACTGATCAGATATTGGATAACCCTCGTACCGGCCTTCAGACAAGAAGACAGTTAGAAGATATCTGTAATTATATCTTCTTTACTTCTCAAATTGAACCGGTAAATGTAAAAGAAGCATTTGCCGATGAAAGTTAGATATTTGCTATGAAGGAAGAGTTAAATCAATCCGTCAGAAATGATGTTTGGTACTTAGTTCCTAGACCTCCTGATAAACATATAATTGAAACTAAATGGATTTTTAAGAACAAATGTGATGAAATGGGGAATATCATTATAAACAAGGCACGAGTAGTTGTATAAGGTTACACTCAGATAGAAGGAATTGATTATGAAGAAACCTTTGCACCAGTTGCGCGCGTTGAATCCATTAAATTATTCATTTCAATTACTTGTTATAAGAAATTTGAAATATATCAAATGGATGTTAAAAGTACATCTACATGAAGAAGTATATGTTGAACAAGCTAAGTATTAAGGACCATAAACTTTCAGATCATGTGTACCATCTTAAAAAGGCACTTTATAGTTTGAAACAAGCTCTTAGGGTATGGTATGAAAATTTGACTAAATTCTTACTTAGTCACAACTTTATCATGGTATGTGTTGATAAAACCTTATTCGTTAAGAAATATAATGAACATATATTAATAGTACAGATCTATGTTGATGATATTATTTACGGACCTACATGCACTAACTTGTCCATTAAGTTTGCATGGTTGGAGAACTAAATTTCTTTCTTGGATTACAAGTAAAACAACAAGAAGATGGTATATTCATCTTACAAACCAAGTATGCCTTGAATCTTGTAAAGAGATTTGGTTTTAAGAATGGGAAAAAGTTTGATACCTCTATGAGTACAACTCTTAAACTTTCTAAGGATGAATCAAGTATAGACTCTCGTTTATATCGGAGTATGATTAGTCGCCTTCTATACTTAACTGCTAGTAGACCTGATATTGCTTTTAGTATTAGAATATGTGTTAGATATCAATCTGATTCTAAGGAATCACATCTAATCGCTATTAAATGGATAATCAGATATGTCGCAAGTACTGCTAACTTGGGTCTTTAGTATTTGCATGATACAACTGTATAACTTGTCGGATATACCAATGTAGATTGGGTAGGAAACATCGACAATAGAAAATCTACTTGTAACACCCTGAAAATCAGGGGTCAAGCAGAAACTCGGCTCCCGATTTCCAACGCATGACTTATGCAACATAGATAATGATGATTGAATGTTGTTCATATTAGTGCAGAAAACAGGAGTGAGATTAGACCAAAACAACATATCATACTCTAGAGACAGATAAGTTTCTCAAGCGGAAGACTGTGATAAATATATAAAATGTATAATTGATTGTAAGTCTCTAGAGTGTGAACATGTTACCAAGTTAACTAAATGCATGTATACTCCAAAAATGGAAAGAAAAGAATATACATGGGTGTTTAAATAAAATGCAAAATTCCTAGTGTATTGGCATCTAATCAGTAACCATGTAACCCCGTCGATCAGAACCTGCATATAGGAGAAATCCTCCCCAACATCATAAAGTCTGACTCTGCTTTGTAAGCATCTCCATCATCTGAAACTAAAACAGGGACTGGTTGGTGTTGCAAATACCGTCCCGTAACGTGGGAGTGAGTGATCAACTCAGTGAAATTATAGAGCAAAGATTAACATATCATCAAATCAATCACGTGATAATGATAAGGCGGGCAAAACAAAACACTCCTATATACTGTAATTAATGCAAGGATGAGATGCAATCATGATGCATGCCCTTGCCTACGTACTCCCTCATGCGACACCGTCTTACGTTCACGGCATGCTTTCATCCCTCAGTGCTCCATATCTTCCAGGCACATGCAGTGTGATATGAACATGATTACCGAGTTATTATTAGTCTTTTTCATACAGCAGGGTTGGTATGCTAAAGTACCTCCCTTGTATCATTTCCCAACAATGATCCAGTCTAGGGTCATCAGTCCTAGCATATCTCATACGAAGTGCGGTTCTAGGTTGCTACAAGGGTTGCTAGGGCTGTTACATGTAATCGTTACACCACTCCCCCATCACCAAATCAATACAGGCCTAGTTTGTACTCTTGTTATTACGGAAGGGTCGTCGCCTCCACGTAGACTCAGAGTACACTCGAGGTCACTACAAGGGGTACCAGGGCTGTTACTCACAATTGTTACACCACTCCCCCATCACCAAATCAGTGTAAGATGACAGCTTGAATACAGTGTCCCATACCATCGTATTTGGCTCACGAGTCTGGGTTGCTCACTGGTCACTACGAGGAGGCTCGTGGCCCCAGCGTAGGCCGACAGCTCAACCACGGTGTCCCATACCACCATGCCCTACTCATGAGTCTTAGCGGATCGAGGTATCATGGTTAACGGGATTTTTACTAGTAAGTTTGGTACTTTAGATTCAAGCAGTAGCGTCCATACATGGTTAACATACATCGGGCTAATCGAGTTACTTGATGAGTTTGACTAGTACGAGCACCCGTTGAGTTGATCGACATGAAGTGCATAAGCACCTCGTGTGGCCCAACCACTGTCGATAAGCAACGCATGGATCGGGTTCGTCAAACACGTCCTACGTGGCGAATAGGTCTCGACCACGAACTCAAGGTGTATTACCAATTGTCTGGACTATAGAATAGCCCCAACCACATTCCATTACATTAAATATTCATATGAAATACTCAAAGTAGTAGTGGAGTAATAATTGAAATTATACTATCATTTGAGCATGTTCTGAAAAGTAATGTAAACATGAATTCTCACATATTCAATTCAAAAATAAGCAGTCATCAGCATATGACATACATGGAGGAAATCATATACATTACTAAGGAGATTGAGAATTATGTCTCAATCCGCATACAGGTACACCTTACTAACTATAACTCATTCAGACATTTTTACCAACACTTAGCCTACACAATTTATCATATAATTTATATATTAGGTAACATACATATTAGGGCAAATCCTTTCGTCAAAGGGTTGTTGCCTAAACAATAATCATATATCCACGACAGTTAGTCGTGGCGAGCATGAATGGAGTTTCTATACTCATTTGATCATTATCACAAACACTTAGACTACACATACTAACATACATAGCATATGTTGACCAAGACATGCATTAGGGCGAACCCTTTCGCCAAGGAGTCATCACACATATAACTAGCATATACATATGACAGTTAATCATGGAAAATAGAATTTTAAATTTTATACGCATACCGTATTTTATACAAATACCAAAAATACGATAAACTCTACATAATACGTACATAACTGAAACACAAAACAGACTTCGCATTCTACATGTGAAATATCATTCAGATCATGAATCTATCATTATCTGGCATTGAAAGCGTTGAAAACCATAACCTAACATCTATAGTCCGCACCTTATGCCATAGAATCGTAACGAACTTGACAGAGACTCTAAGTCTTCGTTAATGATGAAATGTCAACCTATAGCATATGTGGAGTTAGCTATTTTACTACTTGGAACATTTAAAATCCTAGAACATATTAGGATTAGGTCTTCTTACCTAAGAATGAAGTCAGAATTGCTGTAGTAGCAACACAGATGTGATGAATAAACACGTAAAATAGCAGAAGCGATTCTCAAGAATAACTCCCACACCTTCACTCACCTTCTTTCTCTCTTTCCTTCTCTTTCTTTCTTCTCTCTCTCTTAGGTTTAGAAAATTCATATGGGATATGAGAGAGGGGGTTTAAGCCTCTTATATAGGCTCTAAATTGATGAAAATAGCCCCAGGGCCATGGTATACTTAGGTTATAACCAAATCGGGCTTGTTCCGATCTAACAGAGCACTCCTGGAGGTCCTATTACTAAATGCGGTCGGACTTAAGCTCTTTAATATCGGATCTAGGTCAAGCTAAGTTTTCAGTCCAGTCAGGTTTCCAGATTGACCGTGGCTAACCAGTTTCAGTTCAGTGGTCACCAAAAGTCGATCAGAGCCACAAGTGCTATGATATGTATGGGCCACCTATCTTGATCCGAGGTTGAATTTAGGTCAAAATCTAACGGTCAAAATGCTTAGAAATAACGCGTAAGTGAAATGATCCAGATTACTTAAAATTATATTTAATTTTCTAAAAATCTTCGTTTTCTCACTCTCTTCACTCTTGACTCAAGGAAACAGTCCCAGGACATCATTTGGGCTTAATTTTCGAGGTGATAGTCAAGTCCAACTAGGCGGTCATAATGGTCTAAGTTCATCACTATTAGACTTTTGACGTTTGGTCCAGGTTTGATACGAAGTTTTCAAATGATCTCGAGGGCAACTGGGCTTAGAGATTGATTTTAGATTTTAGGGTAACATAGCGTTAACAATTCTATAGGCTTTGGATCTTACAGATCGTATTTAAAGTGGTTGGTACTACTTTCGCAGGTAATCTAGAGTAGCTCTAGTTAATTCACGTTAAATTTCTAAAGAATTTAGTTCTAAATGATTTCTTTGGCTTTGGAATTGAGTTATGAGAAGTTACTAAGGTGTTATGGTTGACCCATTACCTAAGGACGTCTAACTCCAGGTTGGCAAAAGTCTGGGGTGTTACACTACCAGTGGTGAATGTTTCTACATAAGGAATTGTTTAGTTTCCTGGTTCAACAAGAAATAAAATTTTGTATCGCTCTCAACAACTGAAGCCAAATATGTCACAACTGGTAATGCTCGCACCCAGTTGATCTAGATGAAAAGGATGTTAGATGACTATGAGATTGTGCAAGATACAATGACATTATATTGTGATAACTCAAGCGCAATTAATATTTCAAAGAATCCTATTCAACATTCTTGTACGAAACATATCGACATTCGATATCATTATGTTCAAGAATTAGTTGAGGACAAAAATATTTCATTAGAATATATTCATGTTGAAAAGCAGCTTACAGACATAATGACCAAACCACTTGACAGAAATAAATATTCCATATTAAAGCATGATATTGGTTTTTGTACTTTTAATTAATTAATCATGTTTTTTATACATTTTTTAATGTTTTTAATGTTTAGATGCATAAAATGTAAATAAATTTAAAATTTTAAATATAAATTTTTTTTTTCAAATTTGTGGCCTGCTTGACGAGTCAAGTACACCATCGACCAGTCGACCTTCGACAGGTCGAAGATCATACTTGTAATGCCCCACTAACAATATAGGATATTGTTTGCTTTGGGTAGCGCACGCACGCGCACATGCCCACACGGATTTGTTCTCGGGGCTCGCTAAGAAATGCATCCTACCAGGGAAGGTGGGAGCTCCACATATAGCTCAGATCTTAAAGCCCTCCCTTTCCGATGTGGGACAGGCGTACTGCCCCCGACCAACTGACAATCTATTTTCTAAGCTCGACCAGTCCACTTGGGACCCGAATACAACTCGATTGGGGACCATAGCCCGGCCAAGCAGGACATTTTGTAATGCCCCACCGGCACTATAGGATATTGTCCGCTTTGGGTCGTGCATGCACGCGCACATGCCCACACAGATTTATTCTCGAGGCTCGCCTAGCGGCTCGCCCCAAAATGCGTCCTACCAAGGAAGGTGGGAGCTCCACACATAGCCCAGATCTTAAAGCCCTCCCTTTCAGATGTGGGACGGGCGTACTGCCCCCGACCAACTGGTAGTCTATTTTTGAAGCCTGACCAGTCCACTTTGGGACTCGGATACAACCCGATTGGGACCACGGCTGGGCCAAGCAGGACCCACCCCCCCTCGGGAGACAGATCACCCCTGCTCTGATACCATTTTTAATGCCCCACCGACACTGTAGGATATTGTCTGCTTTGGGTTGCGCCCACACGCGCACACACCCACATGGATTTATTCTCAGGTCTTGCCCAGTGGCTCGACCCAAAATGCGTCCTACCAGGGAAGGTAGGAGATCCACATATAACTCAGATCTTAAGGCCCTTCCTTTCTGACGTGGGACGAGCATACTGCTCCTGACCAACTGGCAGTCTATTTTTGAAGCCTGACCAGTCCACTTTGGGACCCAGATACAACCCGACTGGGGACCACAGCTAGGCCAAGCAGGATCCAAAGCAGACAATATCCTACAGTGTCGGTGGGGCAATACAAATGGTATCAGAAGGGGGCACTTTGTCTCCCGAGGGGGGGTAGGTCCTGCTTAGTCGGGCTGTGATCCCCAATCGGGTTATATTCGAGTGCCAAAGTGGACTAGTTGGGCTTCGAAAATAGACTACCTGTTGGTCGGGGGTAATATGCCCGTCCCACATCGGAAGTGGAGGGCCTTAAGATCTGGGCTATATGTGGAGCTCCCACCTTCCTTGGTAGGACGCGTTTTGGGGCGAGCCACTGGGCGAGCCCCAAGAACAAATCCATGTGGGCGTGTGCACGTGTGTGCGTGACCCAAAGTGGACAATATCTTATAATGTTGGTGGGGCATTATAAATAGTATCAAAGCGGGGCCGCTCTGTCTCCCGAGGGGGGTGGGTCCTGCTTGGCCGGGATGTGGATCCCAGTCGGGTTGTATCCAGGTCCCAAAGTGGACTGGTCGGGCTTCAAAAATAGATCGCTAGTTGGTTGAGGGCAATACGCCAGTCCCACATTGGAAAGGGAGGGCCTTAAGATCTGGGCTATATGTGGAGCTCCCACCTTCCTTGGTAGGACGCATTTTGGCGAGTCACTAGGCGAGCCCCAAGAACAAATCCGTGTAGGCGTGTGCGACCCAAAGTAGACAATATCTTATAGTGTCAGTGAGTTGTATCCGGGTCCCAATGTGGACTGGCTGGGCTTCGAAAATAGACTGCCAGTTGCTTGGGGGCAGTATGCCCGTCCCACATGAGAAATGGAGGGCCTTAAGATCTGGGCTGTATGTGGAGCTCCCACCTTCCCTGGTAGGGCACGTTTTGGGATGAGCCGCTGGACGAGCCCTGAGAACAAATCCATGCAGGCGTGTGCACGTGCGTGTGTGACCCAAAGCTGACAATATTCTACAGTGTTGGTGGGGCATTACAAATGGTATCAGATCGGGGGAGCTCTGTCTCCCGAGGGGGGGTGGGGGGTGGGTCCTGCTTGGTCGTGCTGTGGTCCCTAGTTGAGTTGTATCCGGGTCCCAAAGTGGACTGGTCGGGCTTCAAAAATAGATTGCCAGTTAGTCAAGGGCAGTACGCCCCTCCCACATCGGAAAGGGAGGGCCTTAAGATCTGAGCTATATGTGGAGCTCCCACCTTCCCTGGTAGGATGCATTTTGGAACGACCCGTTGGGCGAGCCCTTGAAATAAATCCATGCGGGTGTGTGCGCGTGCTTGCGCGACCCAAAGCAAACAATATCCTATAGTGTCGGTGGGGAATTATAAATGGTATTAGAGCGGGGGTGCTCTGTCTCCCGAGGGGGGTGGGTCCTGCTTGGCTGGGTTATGATCCCTAGTCGGGTTGTATCCGGGTCCCAAAGTGGAGTAGTCGGGCTTCAAAAATAGGTTTCCAGTTAGTCGGGGGCAGTACGCCTATCCCACATCGGAAAGGGAGGGCCTTAAGATCTAAGCTATATGTGGAGCTCCCACCTTCCTTAGTACGACGCGTTTTGGGGCGAGCTCCTGGACGAGCCCCGAGAACAAATCCATACATGCATGTGCTCGTGCTTGCATGACCCAAAGCAGACAATATCCTACAATGTCGTTGGGGCATTACAGTTATTAATTCATGTAAACCCGAAACAAAGGGCAATTAAATCAATAAGAAAAAAGAGATTGCGGGACAAGACCCAATAATTCTCTAACCAAATGCTGGAGATCAGGAATGCAAGACTATGAGTAAGCTTAACAATTCTCTAGTCTTGAACTAGAGATCACTTTCCTTCCTTCAAAAGCTACCATAAAGAAAATAAGAGAATTTCATTAAAAAAAAAAAATGAAGAGGCGAGCATAAGAAGTCCTAGAGGGGGATGAATAGGGCAACCTACACCCAGACCCAACAATTCTCCAACCAAATGCTAGAGAGGGCCTTAAAATTATAGTGCTAAAATATTAAATAAATTAAAATGTCAATTGCACTAGTATTGAAAAATTGATTCAAACTAATTTATAGGACAACCTACACCCAAACTAAGTTTAGGTAGGACAACCTTATTTCATGAACATTTGTAAGAATCAAGATCTCAGACCAAATAAGAGAAAATAAAGCTATCTATTGCAAACATTCATCACTTTTGCATAAATGAAATTACAAACATTCTCCATAAATGTAAAAAAGAAACATTCACCACAACATCAAGAGTTATAGTGGTTCAGTGTGTACAACAACTATTCTCAAACAGCCAAACCTACTCCACTCCCAATAATCACTATCCATGTGATATTGGCTTTTATTATAAATAAGGTTTTCTTAGGATCACCTTAAAATCTGATACAGTTATGATTTTAAAGGGCTATCATAAAAAAAAAATCCCTCTGTAAGAATTTTTTGACTATCTCAAAAAAACCAACAAATGAGATTTTCTGGCTATCTCAATAAAACCAAACTATACTTATCTTCTCTTTTAAAGACGTATCAATTGATGTAGCCATAGAACCACTTCTCTTGTAGTATATTGTTCAATTTTCAGTCATATAGACAAGGGTTCAAGGTTCAAGATTGATTTTAAATAGATTCAAACCAAAGGCTACTTGTTTGAATTCCTTAAGATATCAAAGAAGAGTATTTACTCTCTTTATAAAATAAGATTCAAATAATAAGAGATCAAGGAATTAAAATATAAAAGCTATTAAAAATTCATAAATACCTTGTAATAGCTTGATAATAATGGGGGTTTCTCTCTCTCTCTCTTGTGGAAGGATTTAATAGACTTAAATTGTTAATTTCAGATTGAGAGAAAACCTCTATTTATAGGTGAAGAAGTTGTTACTTCAACTTGTCTAAGATAGTCTTCGACTCGTCTAAGAATCGAATTTCATTCCAACAAATTTTTAAATTTGAGTGCGATAAGATAAAACAGATCTTCGACTGGCCGAAAGCCCTGCTCGACTAGTCGAGGACCCTGTTCGACTGGTTGAGCAAGGTCTTTGACTGGTTAAGGGTGCCTAAAATCTGAACTGATTCAGTTGCTGGACTTCGAGTCGAGCAACCCTCGACTGGTCAAAGAACTAACAGAAAAGTCTGTTTTACTTCGATTTAAACTAGGACCGGTCGAAAAATCCTTAGACTAGTTGAGCCACAACTTAGACTAGTTAAACCTTAGCTTAGACTAGTCGAACTTTAGCTTAACATAAGCATAAAAACCCTTTTAAGTTATGTTTTGAAAGTACTTAATCCTAAGGTCTTTCTAGGGTTTTTTATACCTGAAATGACTGAACTTTAAAGTAGATTGGATGTTTGAACTTCATAGAACTTGTTCTTCTACTTAATTCTTCAATAGAGCTTGAAGTTAAAGATGAAGCTTAATCTTTTACTAGAACTTTAGTATAACTTGAACTCAATCATCTTGAACTTAGTAGAACTTGAACTTTCCATCTTGATCCACTACTTGACTTGAACTTTAGTAGAGTCTCGAACTTTTCATCTTGATCCACATTAGAAGGCCGCTTCATAAGCTATTTTGTCTATAAAAAAATTGACAAACAAAGGTGTGCTTTATACAATATAGCACTTACAATCTCCCCTTTTGTCAAATTCGTAACAAAACACTTATTATTATAACAGCTAGAATGATATCTTGTATTCTTAATTCCATGTTGTAGAAGAATTGTTACAGCTTTGATGAATGTGTGAAAAATTTACTACTCCCCCTCAATGTAAGCTTCCCCTGTATTTTGACTTACACATTTTCTATTCCAATGCCAATGCATAGTTCGAGCGTATATAATCATGTAACATTCATTACATTAACATTCATATCAACTCATATTATGCCATTCATATCATCTCAACGTTCAACATCCATCATTCATTCAACTAATAATAATTAATCCTCTCCCCCTTTTTGTCACATGATGACAAAGGAAAGAATAATCATTTAAATAACCATATCAAAATCAGTAGAATAAAAAGATGAAAATACCAAGATATAAGCATATAAGAATTTCAAGTTTGGGAGGTCATCAAAATAATAAAAAGTCATCAAGAAGCATTAAAGGTGAGTAGAGTATAAGAGTGATCATCAAGCACACACACAAAGTTAAAGTTTTACAAGATAAATGCTTTAAAAAAATAATAATTTAAGAAGCCTAGATGGATCCAGAGGAATGGGGAGGAGATATAAAAGGATCAATCTGGTGCAGTCCCTTGGTAATGCGATGAAAGTACTTTCACATGTATTTCATTGAAGATTTGTGGCTTTTTGTCATATTGTGTTGAGATATCTTCAACTTAATTCATCTTTTCCTCCAAGGATTTGAGCCGATCATCAACTTGGAAAGGTTGATAGTCTGGATCAGCTTCATCATCCAACACATCAAGCTTGAGAAATATGTCGGCCATCGATGTATCCTCTAGCATAAGTGCATCTTCTTCTTCTTCTCTCTCATCTCGGTGGTCGAGAAGGAATGCCAGGTTCATTTGACACAGATTTGTATTATCAAAGGGTAATTCCAACTTTAGTGCCTCGGTCGAAGGAATGACAACATTGCAATAAAAAACAATGCAAGTCATGAGATGGGTGAAAGGAATCGACCCATGACCAAGATGAATAAGGAATTGAATAATCAAATAACACACCAAAGAAGGAAGATAAATAGGAATATCATATACAATAGAGTGATGGACACTAGTCATGAAGGGAGTAAGTTCAGACTTATTCTCAAATCGTGGATACACATTGGATGTAAAAATATGATGTAAGACTTGATATTTGGAAAGCATCTGGTTAGCACGGAGGGCATTGCCAGTCTTCCATTTAGCATCAAAGTGACATAATTTACGAGTGATCGCCCATTCATTTTCTCTGTGAGAATGGTAATGGGAATGCCATCACCAGTGACGTTTATGTCAAGCAAACCTGAATCAGGTGGCAATCAATAGGGACTGTCCCTTCTCAAAAATTAATTGTAAATGTTAGATTTTCAAGGGAGATGTCGCTTATGGACGCGTACATGCTTTGTGTTATGGAGCGATAAGCTATTCCGACCCAACCGAGAATATTTTCCCAACCTATAGCAGTATGGATAGGTAAAAGTTAATCTGGTGCAATGTGGTCTACACTTAAAGTGATTTCAATAATAATTTCTCTAGTGTGAAAATCTTTAACATGATCCGAATCTTCATTAGGAGATCTTAGGGTTCTCACCCTAACGGGAGTCGACCTAGAGGAGGAGCCACTAGGGCCCTCACGAGTAGCCTTCCTCTTTTTATGCTACTCCATTTAGATATTGCAAAAGAAAAGATTAAAGAAGATAGATGGGTTGACTTTATATCAGATTTTGGCTTAAAACCCACTAAAGAAATGTTATAAATCACAAATAGAAGATAAACTAGCAAAGAGCAACCCAAATCTATAAGGAAAATGGAAATAAACCACTTATAATGAAGATTTGGAGATGGGTTTGTTGACAGAAGCACCGGCTAGTTGAAGAACAAGGTGAAAAATGAAATAGAAAAGTGATTGTTCTCACTTTATTGTGCAAACTTGCACTCCTCGACCGGTCGAGCATTGTAATGCCCCACCGACACCGTAGGATATTGTCTACTTTCACACGCCCGCACGGGTTTATTCTCAGGGCTTGCCCAGTGGATCAACCCAAAACGCGTCCTACTAGGGAAGGTGGGAGCTCCACATATAGCCCAGATCTTAAGACCCTCCCTTTTCGATGTGGGATGGGCGTACTGCCGCCGACTAACTGACAGTTTATTTTCGAAACCCGACCAGTCCACTTTAGGACCCGGATACAACCCGACTAGGAACCATAGCCCTACCAAGCAGGACCTACCCCCCCAGGAGACAGAGCGCCCCTGCTCTGATACCATTTGTAATGCCTGCACGGATTTATTCTCGAGGCTCGCCCAGCATCTCCCCCCAAATTACGTCCTACCAGGTAAGGTGGGAGCTCCACATATAGCCCAGATCTTAAGGCCCTCCCTTTTCAATGTGGGACAGGCGTACTGCCCCAGACCAACTGACAGTCTATTTTCAAAGCCTGACCAGTCCACTTTGGGACTCGGATAAAACCTGACTGGTCGAGTTGTATCCAAGTTCCAAAGTGGACTGGTCGGGCTTCGAAAATAGACTGTCAGTTGGTCGAGGGCAGTACGCCCGCCCACATCGGAAAGGGAGGGCTTTAAGATATGGGCTATATATGGAGCTCCCACCTTCCCTGGTAGGAAGCATTTTGAGGCGAGCCATTGGGGGAGCCCCAAGAACAAATCCCTGCAGGCATGTGCATGTGCATGCTTGACCCAAAGCTAACAATATCCTATAGTGTCGGTGGGGCATACAATAACACCGTGTAAACTAAGTCCTTTCTGTAACATAATGGACTACACAACGTATAGAAAAAATAATTCTAATAGCACGAGCACAAAAGTGTAAGAAAAGTCAGGCCATCTAATCTTAGGCCAAGGCACATACAAAATGGTGGCCACCTCATGAATGACTTGGACCTTGCATGAACTTTCTAGCTACATTATCATGTAAGTACCCTTGATCATGGCACAATTCCCTATAAATATGTTAGAATTAGGCATGGATATTATCTTGTAAAAATCATGGATTTACAAGTTAAGTTAGTTCTATATTGAATTCTTATTCAATGGCTTGTAGATCATATTTAGACTCATCAGTGACTCTCACTTGTACATTAGAGGGTCCATGCCAATGGGCCACACTATTAAGCCTAACATGTTTAGTGATATGGGGAAATCCAAACTGGCCAATTACATGGAACAATGGGCCACATAGGGGGGAATCTCACAGTGAGGCTGACTGAGAATCGCCCGAATAGGCTCCTCATGTTATTAATATATCAATCATGCAGATGAGCCGACCTAGGGTGCTAACTCTGAGTTGCGACCAAAGGACAGATATTAGATGCCTATGTTTCGACAAAAAAATAAAGTATCGTGGATTGGAATATCTATATTCAATAATAATAAAGAGAAAATCTAAGAACAAACATCATCATTTATTTTATTAATTCTGAATTCGTATTACATCCCTCGTCTTTCCCTTGATTCCATAATAAAGTACATTTATCAATATAATAAAGAAAATGGAAGTAGTTCAATGGTGATTCCAGTAGCAATTTGGCTTACAAAATGTTTGTCACAATGATAGAGGAGTTGCATGGGTTTAAAGACCCTTAGTTCTACACTTAATACACTTGGAATATAAGTGCAAAAGACCAACTTGCAGGAAATTCCAGATCTTACAGAAGAATAACATCAAAGTCTTCAAAATCTACATATAAACATGTTTGTTGCATGGGTCGCGTAATTAATCCCTCTTATGTGGCCGGGCAATAGGTCTGCACCCTGCCTCTTACATCTTTATTCTCTGCCTCTCTCGTACTGTGCCATGGGATTCGTGAAGGAGCTCTCGAAGGATCTCTAGAATTTCTCAAACCTCTCTGGAACTCTTCACTTGTGAATGAATCAAATGAGAGGGGGAGTGGGGTATTTATAAGCTTCCACACATGTGAAGAATTGAATTCACGTAACTTAACATTGTTTCACTATCGCGCAATATCCTTCCTGTCTGATCCAAACAGTATGCCCCCAAACTAGTGTTTTTAACCACTTTGCTTGTGTTGCGTGACACGCAATATATCCTTATTGTGCTGTCACGCAACATAGTAAGCTCATGTTAATTTATCATTTTTTTGTGCTCCAAAATATCCTTGATGTCCCCTCAATTCCCCTTTAGTTTATCCCATAAAATCCAATGGGAATTGAATTCTTTTCTCTGTTAAAATTCTTCTTTTTTTGTATTGAGCGATCACGTCTGCGTAATAAGGAATCGAGTCTCGTACTCTATATAAGCTAACCCCTTCACTTTTCATTTTACTTTTGCATTAGCCATTACCCATATTCTGTCTCTTTATTGTGTAAGTGCACAACATACATCCATTGCACGATCGTGCAACATACTTTGCCTCGACAAAAAAATTCTCCAAGTGACAGAATTCTACCAAAATTTTTGTCTCGTTCTTCTTCATATTCATATTTCATGGCAAGAAGTAAGAGACCATCTGAATCCTTCCAAGAACACACAACTTCTTAGCGCCCCGAACCTAAGACCTCTTGTCCTCCTTAAACAGAATAACGCCTTAGTAAGAGGGTGAAAATCACAACAAGACATTCGTCTTTATTTAAGGAACCCAACCTTTTGATCATTAACTTCTTTGATCGCATAGCCGCTCTTGGCAGTCCCATATGAGAAGCAATAATTATGAGAGACGTAGAAAGACCTCTTAGGGAAGGTCAAGAAAGTAGATT
The DNA here is from genome assembly GCA_037074715.1 of Magnolia kwangsiensis. Classification (NCBI taxonomy): domain Eukaryota; kingdom Viridiplantae; phylum Streptophyta; class Magnoliopsida; order Magnoliales; family Magnoliaceae; genus Magnolia; species Magnolia kwangsiensis. The sequence continues at coordinate 106,541,199 of CM073573.1, read as the reverse complement.
AGGAAGACTAGCTAAAGGCTACTGCCAATCTTTGGACGAATAGTTCCCGACCATCTGTAAGAGAGTTGACTCCACCCCCTTCTTTTATAATGAAGAAATAGCCGAAGAGTAATGGGTGACAACTCTAAGAAAAGATTAAGTAATTTAACAAGAAACATCTTCAAAATACCTAGGATTGCGTGAAAGTGCACCGAGAAATGATTAAATTCAACAGCTCTTTCAGAGATGAAATGATTATCATAGCCATGAATCTTCGTTGTCATTCGCCAATCCTCCACAGCGAGCTGATGGACCAAATTACACATAACAAGAATTTATGTCATGCCCTGAACTCAGATATCGGGCTCACAAAATTTCTGATCACCGAATCTGGTGCTGACAGCCTCTGTAGTACCCCATTTTCGACTCCCGACACCCATATGCTAGGTTCCGATCCTAGGATGCTACAAGGAGGATTTCTAGTCATCAATTTGATTCGTAATGAGCATAACCGTAAACATAACCCATGAACAATAACTACAAGAACACCACCAAAAAATTCACTATGAACAAAAGCTTTGAGTATAATGTGTATGAAAGGGAAATACAAGATAATGAAAATAACAAAAACTCCAAAAGCTTGACTGAGTGCTCCAAACTGCAGACTGTTTGCTCCAACTACGGCAAAACTACGGCTGCGTCCTGGCATCACCTGCACACATCAATCATGCATAGGTTTATAGAAAGCTTAGAGGGTGGTGTAAGTGTGTGCGTAGTATGAACGTGCTCAGAATATAAGGTCAGAGAAAGGTGAAATCATGCTGATGAGTACAATGAATGCAATCAGCCATACCAAGGCCATGTGGTGTAAGATATGAATGCTATCGGCCATAACAGGACCATACAATGCGAGATGCAACTCAAGCATGCCAATCCTCATCCAAATCTACATATCAATATAGTTCTCATTCTGGATAATCATCGGGGTTTAGTACACTCTAAATGGCACTGCTACTTTTCCAGCTACACAGTCCAAGTGAGCGTAAGAAACCTCACTATCTGTCAGGCTAATAATTTTCCAATACCTATCTAGCACGTCGATAGCGGACCCATTCACGAGATGGTCAAACTCAACCTAGCAATACCCCTTACCTTCGGTCAAGTAAGGCCACACCCCTTTCCAACTGACTACGACACAGTGGGAGACGCAGCCTCCTGGTATTCGGCTCTCATGCGCTCATATATCCACTCGGTTTCGACGTTGGAGTCATCCTTTGGTACCATCGGGTTTAGAGATTTTTACCCAGGGACATCTATGGTGCCCCGATGCTTAGTAACAATATTTTCAGTGTCTGATCTTGCCATCTACGATGTGCCTATGGAGGTCATAGCCCTGACGTCGCTAGGGTGTATAGTAATCATGTCATACAAATGTGAAGTGCATGAATCACACTATCAGTCATGCAATAGTCCTGCGCGTACCGCACGCTCATGAAGGGCAACTCCGCCTATCAGGGGGCCCATAAATAATCTGCACTATGGTATATGCAATGACCAATTACATCTCATAACAAACATACAGATGATGCGTATGGGCATGTATCATGATGCTATGCTGTCAAAATCTCATAATCGACAACGGTAGCCGGTATTGGCAATCGACATCAATAATTAACCTCAGTGCAAGGCGGGGTCCATAAATAGACAACCGATGATGGACTAATTAAAATCAATGCGGCACAAGCATTTAGGTTAACCCGCTAGAGAATGATGAGGAAGGGCTTAACAAGGCCTAAGGGAAGGTCACAATGTGGACATCTAACTATCAATGCCCATCAATGTGGACCTTTGACCAGCTTCCAAGGGGTGGCCCACATAGGGCCAAACATACAGTGGGCCCACGACCTTGCACCAAGGCCTAATATACATCATCGTGGGCCTCAATTGCAACAAGTGGGCCGAGTCAAATGGGTTGATCAAGTGGGTCGAATCAAGCGGGCCGAATTAAATGGGCCACAATAAATATACCACTCATCCATCTATAAAGATCATTTTAGAGCATTATGCAAACAATGAATCAAATAAAAAGATCATCTGGGCCATACTACAAGTAACAATGGTGATAATGATTTCTACCGTTAAAACCCCATAGGGCCCACCATAGTGTATATTTTCTATCCAGTCTGTGCATAAGGTCACAAGGACTTGGATATAGAGAGAAAAAATATCACCTTGGTCCAGAACCTACAACCCAAAGGGTTTTCAATGGTGAACGTTCATCCCACTGTTTTCTGCAGTGTGGTCCACTTGATATTATATCTGTGTTATTTTTAGTCTCAGGTCGTGGGATGAGGTGGCTAAATAGGTGGATAATTTAAAATGAATCACAGAACTTACTGATGTCAGTTAGCAGTGGGACCCACACAGATCGACGGTGGATGAGACAGGTGGCATGTAGTGGGCCCCACGTCCACAAATTGGACGGACGGTGGGGATTCAAACCCATACATCACGGTAGCTAATGTCCATGTCCAGACCGATGGACGATCTAGATCAAAGAGATGGATGGGGTGGACATCCAATAGGTGGGTCCCACATAGTGGGCCACCATCATATATGTATTATGGTATAAGATAAGATAATATCATATAATATCATATTATATAATATATTATATTATATAATATTATAACATGCCACATAAAAGGCCACCTTCCAGAGAGTCAGATGATCTGGATGGTGCAAATCATACAAACTAAAGGTGGGTCCCATGTAGGAGTGGCCCACCAGTTCATTGAGTAATATAGAATATTATATTATAAAATAATATATGTATTTATATATCATATATGTACATGTACACGTGTGTGTATGAGAGGGAGTAAAGCCTACCAGCACTTCATCACCTAGATGGACGGCTTATGGTGGGTCCCACATATTTGTTCGGCTGATGATGTAACACATACATCATGTAGTGGGGCCCACAGATCTAGTTGACGGTCCAACAGAAAGTTGTTACTGGATGTCAAACTGATGGACGGTTTAGATTCGATGTGCATGAGGTGGGTCCACACATGTGGGACCCACCAGGTTAGCTTGATAGTATACACCCACGTCAGTACACGCACTTCATGCTAGCCACCCCCACTTGGGATTGATACCAAGACCCCAAGTGTTAAAATGAGGTATCTCCACTCAGTCTGCCAGTTGAGCTATGGACATGGCATGTCCAAGCCTTGGGCTGCCTAAATGTGGGTTTTTTTCATTGTGGAGTCCCACCATTCATGATGGACGGTGTGAATGAAACATGAATTGGTGGGGTCCACTTCATCACAATGGATAAAGAGAGAGAGAGTGAGTGAGAGAGAGAAGAGAGAGAGGGACGGTGATGGCGGGACCCCACCACTATGAGTCCCCCAGGATTACAACATATATATCATAATGGGTCCCACCTACAAGTGGACCCTCAAATGCAAATTGATGGTAGATCACCCACCTATTGCACTCCTCCTTGATCCCTTAGACTCCTATGCTCCTTGGCTTCTCTTTTGATGGTGGTTGATGGAGTTTTGATGGTGTGGATGAGAGATGAGAGGGTGGGCCACACTTGTTGTTTTGGGAGAGTTGGGGAGGCATGGACGTATGGAGTTTTTTGTTGCTTGGGAGAGTGTTTTGAGAAATGAGGGAGAGAGAGAGAGAGAAATGATGTGATTAAAGGAATGGATGGAGTGGTGGGTGTTAGGAAAGGATATGGGGAATGATGGGCTTAGTTGAAAATGGTATTAAAGAAGGATGGTGAGGGGCGAGAGAGATTTGACTTATGGTAAAAGGAGTGGTCATGTGTACTTGTTGTTGGGTGAGGTGACATTGAGGTAAGGTGGTATACTTGGCTTGATTTGATGGGACATGTCGTAGAGATTCCCTTAAAATTCACAACACGCGGCGTTTCTTCGAAATGAATGCGGGTCCACATCTTCTGGTATGGGTACCGGATCGGTGGGCGAGTCGCAGCATTAGAACCGCGGTGACGGCATGCTCGCTAAGATATGAGTTTCAGGTCAACCCGTCTTAGGTATGCGGGACTTAGCTTAGGATTACGCGTAAACGTCGAAAATAGGTCGAAGGTTGTCGGGAGGACTGTGAAAGCCTATGGAACGATACGGTATAGGATGCGGGCCTTACAACTCTCCCCTCTAAATAAAAATTTTGTTCTCGAAATTTACACAATCATTGCAAGTGAACATAACTCATAATAGAAGAGGAAACAAGACATCGTCATATAAAATCAGAGACAACATATAAGATATAACAAATCATCAATCATCAAAGAGATGGGGATAACGCTCTTGAATCTCGGCCTCGCGCTCCCAAGACGCCTCATTAATAGAATAGTGACCCCACTGAACCTTCACTAAGGGAATGACCTTGGTTTGGATGACCTGCTCTTTCCAATCAAGGATACGAACTAGCTGCTCAATGTAAGAAGCATCCTCACGAACCTCCAACGGCTGCCAATCAATAATAAGAACGACGTCTGACCCACACTTCCTCAACATAGAGACGTGAAAAATATTGTGGATGCTAGACAACTGAGATGGTAAGGCAAGCCGATAGGCCACAACGCTAATTCGCTCAGTGATCTCAAAAGGTCCAATGAATCTCGAGGCAAGCTTGGCCTTCACTTCAAATTGAACTACGCCCTTCATCGATGAGACCTTGAGATACACTGTCCCCTACTGTGAACTCTAAGGGATGATGCTGACAATCAGCAAAACTCTTTTGCAGGCTCTGAGCTGTGCGCATCCTCTCCCTGATGATATTGATAGCCTTTGACGTCTGCTGCATAAGCTCGGGACGTAGGAGACGCCGCTCTTTGACCTCGGTCCAATAACTCAGAGATCTACATGGTCTGCCATACAATACCTCATAAGGAGTCATGCCAATGGTCGCTTGATAGCTGTTGTTGTATGCGAACTCAGCCAATCACAGATGCTCATCCTATCTACCCCCAAAATCAATCGCGCAGGCCCAAAGCATATCCTCAAGTATCTGGTTAACCCTCTCGGTCTGGCCATCGGTCTGTGGATGATACGCAATGCTAAGCCACAAATTAGTGCCCATAGCTCTCTGAAAGTTTCCCCAAAACTGAGACGTGAACTTCGGGTCTCGGTCCGAAATGTTCGAGACAAGAACACCATGCAGTCTCATGATCTCATCAACAAATAACTTGGCTAGCCGATCCAAATGCGAAGTCTCACGAATCATAAGAAAATGTGCCGACTTCATCAGACGGTCCTTGACAACCCAGATGACGTCATAACAGCGCTGAGTCCTCGACAAGCCCATAATAAAGTCTGTAGATACATGTTCCCACTTCCACATCGGGAGACTCAGTGGCTGCAATGGACTAGGGGGTCTCTGATAATCGGCCTTGACACGCTAGTATGTGTCACACTCGGCCACAAAACTAGCGATGTGGCGCTTCATCCTTACCCAACAATACTGTCTCTTCATATCACGATACATCTTCATCGAGACAGGGTGGATAGAAAATCGCAATCGATGTGCCTTAGTCATAAGATCTCTATGCAGCTCAAGAATTTTCGGGACACAATCAGCCTCTGAAGTGAAGTCCAACATCAGAACCAATCTGCCAATCTGTCTAACTCTCAGATGTTTCCTCTGCTCGGTAATCCTGTAACGAATCATCTGTCTGCTGAGCCTCAATCACCCTTATGACAAGAGAAGGTTGAATTCATAGACTCGATAACTGAACGATAGAAGACTGCTGACCAAAATCAAAGTCATACTCTACTTTATCCTCGAGCATCCTCCACTCCTGAATCATTATATGTGCCACTAGGCCTCGTGGCCGACGGCTGAGGACATCTGCCACTACATTTGCCTTGCTTGGGCGATACTAGAAGTCAAAATCATAATCCTTCGGAAGCTCCATCCAATGCCTCTACCTCATGTTCAACTCAAACTGAGAGAATAGATACTTCAAGCTCTTGTGGTCGAAGAAGAGCTCGAACCTAACCCCATAGAGATAGTGTCTCCACACCTTCAGTGCGAAGACGACTGTTGCCAGCTCCAAATCATGCTTAGGGTAGTTCAGCTCATGGACCTTGAGCTGACGATATGTGAATGCTACTGGCCTGTCGTGCTGCATCAGGACAACACCTAAACCAATATGTGAGGCATTGGTAAATACAACAAATCCATCACTCCCAGAGGGAAGAGTGAGTACAGGAGTGGATGTCAGATGGTCCTTCAGCTTCACAAATACCCATTCACATGCGTCAGTCCAAACAAAATCTGCACCCTTTCGAGTCAGCCTGCTGCACAGCGAGCGGGCTGGCGGAAGACCAGCATCCCACGGCTGCTGCCGTGAGCCCCACCATGATGTATATGTAAATCCAAGCCGTTCATGAGGTGGGCCCCCTCCAAGTTTCAAACGATTCCAAAACTCAGGTGGCTCACACCACACGAAACAGTGGGATTGAACCTCTACCATTAAAATCTTTTTTTTGGGCCACAGAAGTCTTGGATCAAGATGAAATTTGTTTTCCCCTTTCATCCAGGATTGTGTGACCTTATCAATGGGTTGGATTTCAAATAAACATTGAGGTGGGCCCCACGTGGAGCCCACAGTGATGTATATGTTGCTTCCACCGTGCGCTGGACGGTGGAGCCCACCTAATGCATGTGTTTTATTCACGCCCCCCCCTGGCTGTATGACAAATAAATATTACAGTGGGCCCCCCTGGCTCACACGCTGGATGGATGACAAATGAATATTATAGTGGGCCCCCTGGCCTACATGCTGGATGCAAAATTAAATATTATAGTGGGCCCCTTGCCAGCCAGTTTGAATGGAAATTAAACATTTCAGTGGGCCCCTTGCCAGCCAGTTTGAATGGCAATTAAACATTTCAGTGGGCCCCTTGCCAGTTTGAATGGTATATAAACATTTTAGTGGGCCTCTAGGCCCATGAGATTGGACCCATTTGATGTGTTCCAAGGCCCATGGGATTAGGCCCATGGGAGTGGACCCATTTGATGTATTCCAAGGTCCATGGGATTGGACCCATTTGATGTATTTTAAAGCCCATGGGAGTAGGCCCATTTGATATGTATAAGGCCCATGGGTCGAGAACCATTTGATGCATTCTAAGGCCCACGGGTTTTGACCCATTGCAATGCACATAAGGCCCATTGGCGCGGCCCATTGATGTGGCCCACTTGATGAATATAAGGCCCATGGGATGTGACCCATTTGATATATGTAAGGCCCAATAGGATAAACCTAAGGTCCATTGCAATGTGTAATCCCAACACGAATTATGTAACGATATTAACAAAGATCGTGCCTTGGGAGCAATGTTGGTTTGACATCCACATTGTGAGTGTAATGTTGATTGGATGTTCACATTACGACTCTCCTTAGGACCCATTGTTAGGCCTGTACTTATTGTGTATAGGCCGTCTAGGCCCATCTGCATTGTAAGGATAGTTCATCTCATTATAACATGTTTAGTATAGTTCCATGACTCATGATCATACACATCATATGTGTGCTTGATATGAGAAGTGACTGATCATAACATATGCCTTCGAGCAGATTGTTTATGGGACCCCGATTAGGCGGTGTTACCTTACATGAGCGCACGATACGCGCAGGGTTTACTGCATGATTGGATAGTCTGATTCATGCATTTCGTATTGTGTGACATGGTTGTTATACGCCTTAGCGTCATCAGGGCCTTAGCCTCCATAGACAGATCGTGGTTGGCAGGATTGGATACCGAAAATCTCGTTCTACATGGGGTGTTATAGATATCCCTGGGTGAAAGTCCCTAAACCCTTATGGTACCAAGAGGTTGCTCCAACGTCTAGACCGAGTGAGTAGATGAGCGTCGAGTGCCGATTACCAGATGACTGCGCTCTCCACTATGTCGTGCTCGGTTGGAAGGGGGTGCGGCCTTACCCGCCCTAGTGTAGGGGGCAAAACTAGGCTGAGTTTGACCAGCTCGAGGAATGGATCCACTATCGACGAGTCGAGCCCGATATTGGCAGACGGATAGTGAGGTCTCTTCCACTTACCTTATTGTGCACGATGAGGCGGCGATCTGGTTTAGAGTGTACTAGACCCCGGTGATATCCCAGATTTGAGCTGTATTGATGTGTGGACATAGATGAGGATTTGTATGCTTGAGTTGCATTTCACATCGCATGGCCTTGGGATGGCCGATATCATTCATGTCTTGCATCGCATAGCTTTGGTACGGCTAATGGTTTTCATGGATCCATCTGCATATTCCGCATTATTCTGATATTGCATGTTCATATTACTACCTTGCGCACACACTTTCACCACCCTCTAAGTTATCTATAAGCTTATGCACGACCGTTGCGTGCAGGTGACGTTAGGGCACAGCAGCGCTGAGGCAGGAGTGCTTTGCAGATCACTTTGGTATATTTCCCTTTATGCTCATTGTACTTGTAAAGTTTTTGATCATAGTGGAAATGTAATGAAGTTTTTGGTTGTTGTTTGTGGGTTATGCCTTGGTTATGCTTATTATGAATCAAACTGACATTAAAAATTCTCCTCGTAGCATCCCAGGATCAGAACCTGGCGAATGGGCGCTGGGATCCGAGAATGGGGTTCTATGGAGGCTGTCGGCGCCGGATTTGGCAATCGGGAATTTTGTGAGCCCGGTTTCTGAGTTTGGGGCGTGACACAAATCATGTAACTCGTCTAACTGTAGCTGCAGGTCATGCAACTCCATCGGTGTTATGCGATACGGGGCCTTCGAAATAGGCACAGTACCGGGCACAAGATCGATCTAGAACTCAATATGGCGACGTAGCGGTAATCCTGGAATCTCCTGAAATACGTTAGGAAAATCACAAACAATCAGCAACTGATCAATACAAGTGGCGATAGGTTGCTCAACGGCGCAGGATATCAAGTAAGACAACGGCTCTCCTCGGGGCTCTACAACTAACTGAAACTGTGGCAAGTCTTGTATGCAGAATATGACTATCCTCGTGAAACAGTCCAAGATGGCGTAATACTCGGTAAGTTAATCCATGCCTAAGATAACATCATAATCTGACATCGGCAGCACGTACAAGTCAACGGGTAAGAAAATCTCTCCCACTAACATGGGGCAAGACGAACAGAAATGACCCAACACTGTAGTCTTTCGAAGGGCGTTGATACGGTCAATCCCTCACTAGTAGATTTTGTTGGCAATCCAGACGATTAACAAAAATTCTTAGACATGAATGAGTGCGAAGCACTAAAATCAAATAATACTTGGGCGATGCACGAAGAGACTGGAAGTATACCCTCAAAGACTCCTCTAGATGACTGCGGGTCCTACTGAGCCGTATAAAATCTAGCCTGGGCTGGCTGGGGAGGCGTCTGTCCTCTCGGAGGGTGCTGTTGTTGTTGATGTCGCTAAGACGCTCGAAACTGTTGCCTCTGCTACTGAGGTCTCCGAGGCTGGTGCTGATGCTGCTGCTGAGGGGGCCTCGGTGGTGGAATCTGCTGTTGCTGCTGCTATGTTGCTCTTAACTGCTGCTGCGGAGGCTACGGTGGTGCTCTCTGCTACTTCTGCTGAGGTCGGAGACACTCCCTCCTATGGTCTCCTATCCCACCGCATCCATAGCAGGTATTGGAAAGCTGCCTTTGAGGTGGTGTGGCTAGAGGTGTCGATGGTGCTACTGGTGCTCAGGCAGATGGGTGGCTCATGTACCTCTGCGGTCATCGATGCTGCTGGGAGCTACTGGAGGAGACCTACCTCTTTCGGCCTTTTCTCTCATCTCGATCGGTCTGTGAGCTGGCCCACTCAGTCTCATAAATCTGGGCCCTCCGTACTATTGCCTAAATGGTCGAGAGCTCATACCTAATAACATAGCCTCGAAGACCGTAATGCAAGCCGTTCTCGAAACGGTGGGCCTTCCGGCCCTCATCATCAAGTAAATATGGTGCGAACCTCGATAACGCCACAAAATGGGCTGCATACTATGTCACGGTCATGTCCCCCTGCACTAGAGTCTCGAACTCTAACGCTCTCTGACGACGAATGTGGTCGGGGAAGTACTGCTGCTCAAATCGGTTAATGAAATTCTCCCATGTCCAAACATAATCAGGTCCTGCAATATGGGTAATGGAGGTCCACCAGTGCTCGGCCTCTCCCTGGAGAAGAAATATGGCCAACCAGACTTGCTGCTGGGTCATACATGCCATAGTTCAAAAATCTTTTCCACACCGGAGCGCCACCTCTCAGCTGCTGTCGGATCTAGCTCACCTTGGAAACGCGGAGGATCAAGCTATCTGAACTCACGAAGAAGGGCGCTCGCGCGCTCCTGCTCGGCCTGGGCTGGTGAAATAATTGTGTGCCTGCCCTGTCCTTGAAGTGCTACTGTCACAGCCTTTAGCATCTGTTGTAACTGAGAGACAATCACAGGTACAATTGGTCCGCACCGGTCTCAGGTGGAGGAATGACATCCTCAGGCTGAGGAGTAGGGATTTCTGGGGGTGGAACGGAGTTGTAGGTGGTAAAGCTGGAGCCTCAGGTGGTGGAGCGGGAGTCGATCGGGTCACTCTTCTGGGCAGCCTGTCTTATAGGAAAGAATAATGAGGCCAATCAACCTTAAGATTTGCACATTAGGGAGCTAAATTGGAAGGTTGCGCACTCAGAACCTAATCGTCCTAAACTCATAGTAAACATGTGATGTTGTTCTCGGTTATTCCCAAGTTATGCTCTGATACCAACTTCTGTCTTGCCCCGAACTCGGATACCGGGCTCATAAAATTCCTGATCAACGAATTCGACACCGACAGCCTCTGTAGTACCCCATTCTCGGCTCCCGGCACCATACACAAGGTTTCGATCCTGGGATGCTACAAGGAGAATTTTTAATCATCAATTTGATTCATAATGAGCATAACCATAAGCATAACCCACGAACAATAACCACAAGAATACCACCACAAAATTCACTATGAACAAAAGCTTTGAGTATAATGCATATGAAAGGGAAATATAAGATAATGAAAATAACAAAAACTCTAAAAGCTCGACTGAGTGCTCCAAACTGCGGATTGTATGCTCCAACTACGGCAAGACTACGGCTGCATCCTGGCATCACCTGCATGCATCGATTATGCATAAGCTTATAGAAAGCTTAGAGGGTGGTGTAAGTGTGTGCGCTGTATGAACGTGCTCAGAATATAAGGTAAGAGAAATGTAGAATCATGCTAATGAGTACAATGAATGCAATCAGCCGTACTAAGGCCATGCGGTGTAAGATATGACAGAACCATACAATACAAGATGCAACTTAAGCATGCCAATCCTCATCCAAATCCACATATTAATACAGTTCTCATTCTGGATAATCATCGGGGTTTAGTACACTCGAAATGGCATTGCCGCTCTCCCAGCCGCACAGTCCAAGTGAGCGTAAGAAACCTCACTATCCACCTGGTCAATAGTCTGTCAATACCTATCCCTCATGTCGATAGTGAACCCATTCATGAGCTGGTCAAATTCAGCCTAATAATGTCCCCTACCCTCGGGCGAGTAAGGCCACACCCCTTTCTAATTGACCAGGTTACAGTAGGAGATGTGGCCTCCTGGTATTTGGCCCTCATGCGCTCATATATCCACTCGGTCTCGACGTTGGAGTCATCCTCTAGTACCATCAGGTTTAGAAATTTTCACCCAGGGATATTTATGGTGCCCCGATGCTTAGTAACAATATTTTCAATGTCCGATCCTATCATCTACGATGTGCCTGTGGAGGTCATAGCCCTGATGTCGCTAGGGTGTATAGTAATCATGTCATACAAATGTGAAATGCATGAATCACACTATCAGTTATGCAATAGTCATGCGCGTACCACACGCTCATGAAGGACAACTCCACTTATCAGGGGGCCCATAAATAATCTGCACTATGACATATGCAATGACCAATCACATCTCATAACAAACATACAGATGATACGTATGGGCATATATCATGATGCTGTGCTGTCACAATCTCATAATCGGCAACGATAGCCGGTATTGGAAATCAGCATCGATAATCGGCATCAATAATCAACCTCAGTGCGAGGCGGGGTCCATAAATAGATGACCAATGATGGACCGATTAAAATCAATGATGCCTAAGCATTTGGGTTAACCCGCTAGAGAATGATGAGGAAGAGCTTAACAAGGCCTAAGGAAAGGTCATAATGTGGACGTCCAACCATCAATGCTCATCAATGTGTACCTTTAACCAACATTGCTCCCAAGGGGTGGCCTACATAGGGCCAAACATACAGTGGACCCATGGCCTCGTACCAGGGCCTAATATACATCATCGTGGGCCTCAATTGCATTAAGTGGGCCAATTCAAATGGGCCAATCAAGTGGGTCGAATCAAGTGGGCCGAATCAAATAGGCCACAACAAATAAACCACTTATCCATCTATAGAGATCATTTTAGAGCATTATCCAAACAATGAATCAAATAAAAAGATCATCCGCGCCATACCACAAGTAACAGTGGTGATAATGATTTCTACCGTTAAAACCCCATAGGACCCACCATAGTGTATAGTTTCTATCCAGTCTGTGACTTGGATATAGAGCGAAAACAAATATCACCCTGGTCCAGAACCTGCAACTCAAAGGGTTTTCAATGGTGAACGTTCATCCCACTGTTTTCTGCAGTGTGGTCCACTTGATATTATATCTGTCTTATTTTTAGTCTCAGGCCGTGGGACGAGGTGGCTAAATAGGTGGACGGTTTAAAATGAATCACATGCAACAGGGTGGGGTCCACGCACGTAGCCCACCGTTTAGAAAGAACCCGCTAAATGGATAGACAGTTGGTATACAACGTGGGTCCCACAGAACTTGCTGATGTCAGTCAGCAATGGGACCCACACAGATGGATGGTGAATGAGATGGGTGGCATGTAGTGGCCCCACGTCCACGAATTGGACAGACGGTGGGGATTCAAACCCATACATCACGGTAGCTGATGTCCACGTCCAGACCGCTGGACGGTCTGGATCAAAGGGATGGATGGGGTGGACATCCAATAGGTGGGTCCCACGTAGTGGGCCACCATCATATATGTATTAAGGTGTATATATATATATATATATATATATATATATATAAGATAAGATAAGATAATATCATATTATATCATATAATATATTATATTATATTATACCATGCCACATAAAAGGCCACCGTCCAAAGTGTCTGATGATTTGGACGGTGCAGATCATACAAACTAAAGGTGGGTCCCATATAGGAGTGGCCCACTAGTGCATTGAGTAATATCGAATATTATATTATAAAATAATATATTTATTTATATATCACATGTGTACATGTACACGTGTGTGTATGAGAGGGAGTGAAGCCTACCAGCACTTCAGTGCCTGGATGGACGGCTGATGGTGGGTCCCACATATTTGTTCGGCTAATGATGCAACATATACATCATGTGGTGGGGCCCACAGATCTAGCTGACGGTCCAGCAGTAAGTTGCTGCTGGACGTCAAACTGATAGATGGTCCAGATTCAATGTGCATGAGGTGGGTCCACTCGTGTGGGACCAACCAGGTTAGCTCGATAGTATACACCCACGTCAGTACAAGCACTTCATGCTAGCCACCCCCACTAGGGATTGATACCAAGACCCCAAGTGTTGAAACGAGGTATCTCCACTCAGTCTGTCAGTTGAGCCATGGACATGGTATGTCCAGGCCCTGGTCTGCCCGAATGTGGGTGTTTTTCATGGTGGAGTCCCACCATTCATGATGGACGGTGTGAATGAAACATGAATTGGTGGGGTCCACTTCATCACAATGGATAGAGAGAGAGAGAAGACAAAGAGAGAGACGGTGATGGAGGGACCCCGCTAATATAGGTCCCTCAGGATTACAACATATACATCATAATGGGTCCCACCTACAAGTAGACCCTCAAATGCAAATCGACAGTAGATCACCCACCTATTACACTTCTCCTTCATCCCTTAGACTCATATGCTCGTTGCCTTCTCTTTTGATGGTGGTTGATGGAGTTTTGATGGTGGGGATGAGAGATGAGAGGGTAGGCCACACTTGTTGTTTTGGGAGAGTTGGGGAGGCTTGGACGTATGGAGTTTTTTGTTGCTTGGGAGTGTTTTGAGAAATGAGGGAGAGAGAAATGATGAGATTAAAGGGATGGATGAAGTGGTGGGTGTAAGGAAAGGATATAGGGAAGCATGGGCTTTGTTGAAAATGGTGCAAAAGAGGGATGGTGAGGGGAGAGAGAGAGAGTTGACTTATGCTAAAAGGAGTGGTCATGTGTACTTGTTGTTGGGTGAGGTGGCATTGAGGTAAGGTGGTGTACTTGGCTTGATTTGATGGGACATGTCGTAGAGATTCCCTCAAAATTCACAACACGCGATGTTTCTTCGAAATGAACGTGGGTCCATATCTTCTAGTACGGGTATCGAATCGGTGCGCGAGTCGTGGCGTTGGAACCGCGGCGACGGTGCGGTCGCTAAGATATAAGTTTCGGGTCGAGCCATCTTCGGTATACGGGACTCAGCTTAGGATCGCACGTAAATATCGAAAATAGGTTGAAGGTTGCTTGAATTCGACCGGGAGGACCGCGGAAGCTTAAAGAACGATATGGTATAGAATGCAGGCCTTACATTTTTTATACCACCAACTACGCGATGAAAGAACAACGGATCCTAGAGGGCTTCCTGTTGGAGAAAGGTTCGAAGCAAAGGACCGATATGATCTCTGCCATAAGTTCTTATTACCATGTTACAATTTACATACACTCTTCCCCAGTCATTTCTTTAAGACAGTATTACAGCGCTTCCGCTCTAGAGATTCTTTATGGGGTGCAAAGAATTCAAGATGCGCGATTTTCAATCTTCGCGCAACTACTATAGTGCCTGGGCTCGTGCTATACTCAAGAAGCAGTCTTATATCTTGATTAAGATTAATCTTCTAAATGCGAATAAAGTTACTGTTGAGTATTTTTGCAAAGATACCTCCATCTTTAAGAGCTTTCTAAAGTATTGGTGTCACAAAACCAATTCTTTTCATCCACCTCTTGGCGAAGTCAGCATTACTCTATGGGATCTTTATCGCATGGCAGGTCTCCCAATAATGGGTCAATTCTTTGACAAATATAACTGTACTAATGAGGATTTTACACAATTTCCCCCAGCTCTCTGCCAACTAAAGGTCTCATAAATGACCCTTATACTTTTTAAGGAGATGTCAAAGTTTCCTAATATTTGCAAAGTCTTGTACCTCACCTGGCTTTGCATTTCACCAGGGAGTTGCAGAATGAGTACTGCTCCCTCTTATTCTACATGTATTTGCATATATATATATATATATATATATATATATATATATATATATATATTATCAACTTCTGTTATTCACTAATGATACCATTTTCTAGTTATACAGCTTTGCGAGGAATCGTTCATATGAACTTGAAAGTCTTTGACAAAAGATTAAAGGATTTGTTCAATATCGTACTTTCAATGAGCTGGTCGCTTTTCTAGCTTACTGGTTAAGCTTAATAGTACTTCTGAGATCCAAATGGGCCGACGCCATTTGTCCCACCTTATTCCTTTTTGCCAGGGCAATGGCGGAAGGAAGTATTCTCTGGCCCCTCCAGTCCTCTCTTCATTATATCGCGCTTTTGGCAATGTCACTATGTGTTGTAAGAGCCCAACAGTTGGAGCATCCTCATCTTATACGTTGTGGCATTATTTTTATGGACATGCAACGAGCCTGAGAAAGTTTATGCAAACCCAGGCTGCCTCACTCTATGGCACTATCAAGAGTGAAAGATGATTAAGAAAACTTATGATTGGATTGTTGATAAGATCAAAAGTACCGACTCCATTGATTTCTTCCAATTTCCTTTTTCTGACCTTACCGAAGATAAGGATTCCGTGGACGATAACTTATTATCCCCAAGTGAGCGGGTATTTTTCATATACATTCGGTCGAGTATTCTTCCTTTAAGGGAAGGAAGTGAGTTCTGGCGTGAACCTTACTATCCTAGTAGGTTCACCCACTAATTTGGCTACAACCGGACAATACCAGAAGATTACGGAACAATGACTGGCATTATGAGAAACTATGTGGTGGGCCTATACAATTGGGCACTGATATGGGAGCAATTATTGATCATGCGCATCGACTCTCATTTCATTCTCCCAAGCTATAACCATTCTGTTCATGCTTCCTATTGCTAGATGTGATGGTGGGCACATCAGTCTTTCCTTGTTTGCCACTGTCATTCAATGAATTTCTCAGTCTAGGTGTGTAACATCTTGGATTTTCACTGTTTGGATTCCCAAAAATCCTTGAATTTATTTTTTATTTTTTTATAAATGTAATGCCCTGGAAAAATCCGTACTTGGACTCGAGTACCAACTTGACCAGAAATTGCGTAGGATTAATTCCTTTGGAAAATATGTGCAAGTTAGCTAGCGCAACGCTAGAGTAGCTGAGAAATAGTCCCTGATCACTTTAAATACGTTCTACAAGACCCAAAGCGAGTAGAACCAATGACGCTATAATACTCTAAAACCTCAGATCAAACTCTAAACCGGTTTGTTCTCTGGACTTCTTTGAAACTTTGTACTGGTCTAGACCGCGCGTCGAAAGTCCGATACCTACAATCATAGACCATTATAACCGCCTAGCTGGACTTGACAATCATTTCAAAAATCAAGTCCAACCGACATTCACAGGCTATTTCATTGAGCATGGACTGAAGAGAGTGAGAATAGGGTTAGATTTGAAATTTGAAATTCAAATCTGGCACACGACTTGATGCGTTATTATTAAGCATTCTGACCATCAGAATTCAGCCAAATTACACCCTCAGATCAGAAAAAATTTCTATTTCATATCATGAGACTTGTAGACCTGATCTACGTGCGGTGACCATTGAATTAAAACTGGACCGCCACGTGCGATCTACGAACTCTACCGGTCTGAAAACTTGATGTGAGCGACATCCTACGTGCATGAACTTAAGTCAGATCGCGTTCGGCCAGGGGACCACCAGAAATACCTTTGTGGACCGAAACAGCTCCGATTGGGTTAGGTATCAAGTAAACATTGTTCCCAAGCCTATTTTGGGCAAGATTTAGGTTATAAAAGGGGTTTAAACCCTCACTCCTCTCATCCATCCAAATTTTCTAGAAACCCTAGCAAGAGTGAGAGAGAAAGTGAGAGTTTGTGAGAGAGAGTGGAAGAGAATTTCCTGCCGCTTGTGCTACCTGCTGTACGTGGTTAATCCACGCAATCCAATCACTTTCCTAGCGATTACACCGCATTTCTATGTAAGAAAACACCCTAAACACTTGCTGATTTACTGTTCCCTCATTTTCATAGCGAAGTAGCTTATGGATCTTGTGTATTAGGTTGCCTATTCGCCGTAGACGAAGCGTATACGCTCCGTTCGAATTGATACGCTTCTAGGAGAAAAGGTGCGGATTTTAGACACTTTGATTGACTGTTTCTAATGCTTTCAATGTCGTTTAATAGTAGATTATCGACGGCAACACCGTTTGACATGTACAACATGTTGTCCGTTTCATGTTTCGTAAGCAAACGAAAAATATGAGATTTAGGGCATTTTAGTCATTTGTAGGAAATACTGTTTTCATCCACATTTTGCTGATGTGATTGACATGGTTTCTTGTCGCATTAGGATACTAGGAATGCGTGCATAATTAGTTTGGCGAAGAGATTCGCCTAAATGCACACTTTGAGTCGACATACTATATGTAGACTTAAGTGTGTAGTTTAAGTGTTTGTATAAATGCTTGTACTAGTATGTATTGAATTAAATGGTGTTATGAATTAGTTTGAGATTGAATTCTCAATTAATATGCTGATGTAAATGATTTTCTACATGTTAGCTATATGCATGATTTCATTTTATGTATGAAATGCATGTGCTTGATGATTCACTTAAGTTGTATGTTATAACATGTGTTAACATGCTCACATTGTTGTATTTCATTTCTATTACTCTTACATGATTGCTAAGGTGGATTTATAATTGTTTGGGACTATACCTAGTCCAGGCAGTCGGCAACCGAGCAAGTTCGTGGTTGGCTTATCTTTGCCACGAGCGACGCGTTGATGAACGCGAGCCATGTTTTGGAGTTAGCGGCAGTGGTTAGGCCACACGAGGTGTTTTACGCACTTCATGTCGTTCGACTTGAGATGCGCTCGTGCTAGTCGAGCCCGTCAAGTAACTCGACTAGCCATTGTATGTTCACCCTGTATGAGTCATAACTGCTTGAACCTAGGGTACTGAACTTACCACTGTAAACCCTGTGAACTATGGTACTTTGATCCACAAAGACTCATGAGCCGGGCATCGTGGTATGGGACACCGTGGTCGAGCTGTCGGCCTACGCTGGGGCCACAAACCTCCCCGTAGTGACCAGTGAGCACTTATGACTCATGAGCAGATTATGGTGGTATGGGACACTATATTCTTGCTGTCGGCCTACACTGATCAGGCGACGAGTCCTTTGTAGTGACCGCGAGCGTATTCTGAGTCTACGGGAGGCGACGACCCTTCCGTAGCAGTGAGAGTACAGTAGGCCTGTATTGATAAGGTGATGGAGGAGCGGTGCAACGAGTGTGAGAAATAACCCTGGCAGCCCTTGCAGCGACCTACAAAATATACATCGTATGAGATTACTAGGAGTGACGACCCTAGACAGGATCTGTGTTGGGATTGATATAAGAGAAGTACCTTAGTTTTCCAATCCTGCTGTTTGAATGGACTAATAATAACTCGGTAATCATATCACCATCACATTGCATGTGCTTGGAAGATGTGGAGCACTGTGGGATGATTGCATGTCGCGGGCGTAAGATGGTGCCGTATGAGGGAGATCGTCGGTGAGGACATCCATCATGTCATTTCATATTGCATTAAAAACAGTATTAGGAATGTTTGATTTACTGCTTTACTATTATCGCATGATTGATTTGAGAACATGTTAATCCTTACTCTGTTATTCCACTGAGTTAGCTACTCACTCCCACGTTACGGGATGGTGTTTGCAACACCCACTAGACCCTGTCTTAGATGCAGGTGAGGCAGCGACTCAGGAGGCAGAGCCGGACTATGATGAGGAACGGGACGAGTTCTCATACATGCAGTACCACGACGGCTTTGCTTAGGTGGCCTGGATTGACGGGACTTCTCAGTGGGACTACTTTTAACATTTTGATTTTGTTTATTTATATGTATATGAGACTCAGAGATGTATTCATACTTTAGAGACAGTCGAGATCTATTTTATTTTCCATACAGTGATATATATATTCTTTAGTCTTCCGCTTGCTTTTATCACTGGATCTGGAGTATGAATTGCAGTTTTGGTATAATTTTACTCATGTGAATGCTTTAACTCAGACAACATTGAATCATAATCATTTTTGTTGCATAAGTGACGGTCTGGAACTCGGGAGTTGAGAGTATACACGACCTCCGATTTTCAGGGTGTTACAAGTTGGTATCAGAGCATGAATGAGATTATACCGGGCCTGAGTTATGGTCACGCGACGTACGCTGTCGCTTCCTTTGACTTAGGTGGGTGTGAGAAAGGTCTAGAAACACTTATAGGATCGCAGATTCGCCAATAGGCGAAGTCTATTCGTATCGATCGCGCGATCGAGTCTGTAACGCATTTTGGGTCGCGTGAAGCGACCTAAGTAGCTTCTAGGTTATAGGTAGGAGGGTTGAGACGTTCTTTAAACGGTTTTAAACCCATAAATATAAATCTTTGGGATGTGGGACAACCACAACCCTTACATTCAATCGCTAGGGCTTAAAAACCCCATTTCACCTAGATTCTTCAAAATTCTTCCTCTCACCACTCCATTCTTCAATTATTTCTTATTCTTTTCATATTACGCATTGATCCTAATGTGAAAATGATATAAAATCATACTTTGATAAAATTTTATAGTGAATAGTAAAATTTCATGAAAACTGGCCATTAGGCATTCTAAGTTTGTAATATTTAGCAACTAATGGGCTAGATGGATGTATTACCTCCTTCTACCCTAAAATCATATGCTGCATGATAGGATATTGCATTCGAGTTTACAGATTGACGCCGAAAAGTCCTGAATGGATGTTTGGGCCTCCCTAGGGCAATCTAGAATGAACCAAGGTGGGGCCCATATATTTTTGAGGTCCCTAGGCCAGGGGGGACCTGACCCATGTGGTCCCACCGGCCACCTTGAGAGATGGCCGGTGGTGCCATCGTCGATCCGGCGATGCATCGCCGTCCGGTGGGGCCCATTTGATGTGAAATTTAGGCACGTGTGCTGTTTTGGTTAGTACACCCCTCCCATGTGTGGGCCGACCATCAAAAACCCCTAAAAAGGATACTTCCTTCACAACAGCCCCCTTCCCTAGCTCCTCACGTTTTCTTGTTACCCTATCTCAAACCGTGACCCCAAATCCTTCCCAAACCCATTTCTTGCTGAAAATGAATCCTTTCTATCACTCCATTGCAGTTTGCAACTCCTCTTGTAAATCTCATCCGTTGGAGCTCCTACCACCCCCAAAACGTGTTAAAATCGTGTGGAGCTCCATTTCCCTTTTTCCTTCTTTTTTCTTTTTGAAAATCCATCCTAGGAGAGCTTAAAGCATCCCTCTACAACACCTAGATCTCCTTTTTTCAGTTTGGGCAGCCATTTCTCAACATTTTTTTCCTTTTTCATGGCTTTTGTTGAGGCCATTTTGGGTCTTTTATCTTCTCCACCATCCTCTCTTTGATGGGAAAGAGAAAAACCGCAGCGGATGAGGCTGGGCCTAGTCGCCCTGCGTAATCCAGAAGACCGAGGGGTGGCGCCGCTAGCTCAAGCGCCGCCGCAAGTCCAAGCACAGCCTGAGAGTTCTATACAAAGCGGGATTTGGATCCCCATACTCAACTTGGGCGAGTGATATTAGCGGAGATGCCTCACAGTGAATATACTGATCGTAAGGTGTTATTTGAGGCGGACGTGGAAGGATGACTCTTCGGTGAATTTCTATTATTCGAGCACATTGAAGCTGTACATTGGGGTCCGCTATTTGAAGTTTGTTCTCATGCTAATGTGAGCACCGTTCGTGCCTTCTACGCTCGCATCCAGAATCCTACACTGGAACCATTGTAGTTTAAGATTTCCTTTGGTAGAGACCGGATGGCTACGATCAATGTTCGGTTGATAGTGTGACTTTTAAACGTGCCTCTTGGTGATGTTCATCCCAGTGCGAAGAATTTGAGGAGTAGGCGTGAGCAAGATCGCCGTACCAGGTTTTTATGTGGTAGACTGGTTCCATGGCAGCCTAACAATAGCCTCAAGGCGTCTCATATGTCTGATGATTTGCGCCTGCTGCACCACATTTGCACGTTCAACGTGTATCCCATGTTGACAAATCGCATTGAGTGTACGCGCCTTATGGTTGATTTCTTATATCAGGTGGCCCAGGGAGAAAATGTGTATATGGCTACTTTCGTGTTGCGATAGATTATCCTCATAGAGAAATCAAGAAGAACGTCTGAGTCTCCTTTTGGCCGACTTATATGCAAGATCGCGCTTGAGTTTGCTTACAGACTTGGGCCGGAGTTGCCAGTTTTGATTCACTGCATTGATGAGTCTACCATGGTCAAGATGAAGATCGGGTCTCAGTACCGTGAGACTCAGCTTGAGGAGGATAGTGAGGATGATTTTGATGATGAAGAGGATCCAGGTGAGGGAGAACCTGGAGCAGAAGTTGAGGAAGAAGTCCAGGAAGAGGTAGAAGAGGAGGCTCAGGATACTGATGAGAGCCCTCCTCCTTCTGTTCAGGCTACTGGTGATGATCGCATTGCCCGAATTGAGGAGAGTCAGGTCACCTTGCGAAGGGAAGTTCAGGAACTTCGGGCTGAGGTCGAGGATACCAAGGCCGTTATGAAGAGGAAATTTAGCAAGGTGACTCGCACCTTGAAGGCGATCCTGTGCTGCTTGCAGGATAAGGGTGCTCCTCCGTCACCCGACTCAGACTAGCGATAAGATTTTAGATGTTGTTTGGTAGCAGTTGTCGTTTCCTGCTTTAAGTTGTGTAAGCCTGTTAAGGCTAGTGTTTTATTTATGTTGCTGTTGTAGCTTTAACTGTCTTAGTTCCCATGTACTTCCTGTCATGATGCTTATAAGGAGATATCCCTTGTATTGTGACAATTTTGATTAAATGAAATGCATGGAATGTCTTGGATTCTTTATGTGAATGATTGCGGTGTGTTTGTGCTATTGAGACTGACAAGGTTGCGCCCTATTTTGAATATAGGGAATGTCGTCGAAGGCTACACGGAGCACAGCTCGGCTTACATTGGGTGAGCCAATGGATCAGGCTCATTCTCAGTCTAATGCTCATGCGGACCCTACTGTGAGCCCGATTCCTGAGACAGCACGTGCGTCTCAGCCTACTACTGGTCCTGTGGTTGGGCCACCGCCATTCACACCGCCCGTCAGAGAGCAGTACCATGCATCTTTTTCGACGCAGTACATGCCACAGCCTGCTCCACCTCCAGATAGATTTGAGCAGATGATGGCTATGATGCAGCAGCAGCAGCAGCTCCTGACTACTATAGTGGGGGCTCTAGCCCAGGGTGAGAGTGTGCCTCCACCTGCACCACCTGCACCACCTGCCCATCCAGCTGAGGATGCCTATACGTATGCTCAGGATGAGGGCATGGCTCATCCTGTACCACCTGCTTACCCTGCGGGGAATGCCGCTGACACACGGAGCTTATTAGAGCGATTTCAGCGCTTACGGCCTTCCACTTTTACGGGTTCTCATAGACCCGAGGAGGCCGAGTATTGGCTCGACCGTGTGTCGAAGATACTGCGGATGCTGCATTGTTTAGAGGCTGAGCAGGTTGAGTTGGCTACGTTCTTGTTCGAGCGGGAGGCCAGCTTATGATGGGACAGTGTGTTGCGGACCGTTGCCTCTGATTATATATGGACCTGGGCAGCGTTCGAGTTCTGTTTCCACGAGAAATACTATCCCCAGACGTATAGGCATGACTGGGAGAACGAGTTTCTGCACCTCAGACAGGGAGGCATGACAGTGACTGAGTATGAGCATCGGTTCACTGAGTTGGGCAGATACGTCCCGACTATACTGGCAAATGAGCAGATGTGCATACGGCACTTTTCTGAGAGTTTGCGACCGAATATTCGGTCGAAGATGTGCTGCGTGAGCATTCCCTCCTATGCAGAGATGATTCACATGTCCATGCGGGCAGAGAAGGATGTGGTTCGACTTACGCGATCTCGTGGCCCTATTGCTCCTAGGCCACGACCGGAGTTGTAGGACAGGCCCTTTGCCGGCAAGAGGCCTAGCGCCGACCCTCCTTCTAGAGCTACAGTGCCAGTACCACTGATGCGGCGTCCCGATTTATCATGTACTTATTGTGGGAGATCGGGCCACTTAGCACAGAGTTATTTTGCTCGGATGCGGGATAGTGGGTTCTCGCCGCTGCAGAAGATCGACCGTACACGCCCACAGGCTATATCAGCACCGCCTTTACGGTTGGCTCCTGTGCACCCTTCCTTCAGACCTCCGGTATCCCAGTTCAGGCCGCCTCTACGGCCCATGGCATAGCGGCCGAACTGGCCACAGCAGGCACGGGTGCATGCCTTGACAGCTGAGGCAGCTGCGACAGAGACTTCTCAGCATTCGGCCTTTGAGGTCACTGCCCACATCGGAGGTATTCCTATTCTTGTGATGGTGGACACAGGGTCCACGATTTCATTGATATCACGTGCCATAGTTAGGCGCCTTGGGCTACCGACTATTAGGATGGATGGGGTGCGAGTTTATACAGCTCACGGGTCCTTTACAGATGTCACCCTGATGTGTGAGGGTTATTTAGTGGATCTGAGGGACAAGACGATGGTTCTTGATCTTGTCGTCGACCCCTCTCTTGTTTATCTCGACTTCATTCTTGGCATGGACTGGTTGACTGCAGCAAGGGCCGAGATTGACTGCAAGACTCGTATAGTAACTGCCTACAAGCCAGAGGGCGCATCCTTTACATTCCCAGTGCGGGTAAATCTCTCCTTCCGCATACTTAGCTACGCTACTTTACTATGGGATGCTGGTGCCCAGATGCTTGAGCATACGCCAGTTGTTTGTAATTTTGGGGATCTGTTCAGGAAGATCTCTAGTTTGCTGCCTCGACGAGAGATTGATTTCACTATCGATCTGGTGCCGGGTTCCACGCCCGTCTCACTGCCGACGTATCGCATGGCACCGTGTGAGATGGAGGAGTTGAGGACACAGATTGATGGTCTGTTGGAGCTTGGCCTTATATGGCCTAGTGTGTCTCCTTGGGGAGCACCAGTCCGGTTCGTAAGGAAGAAGGATGGTTTGATGCGATTGTGTATTGATTATCACAGGCTGAACCAGATCACGGTGAAGAACAAGTACCCTTTACCCAGGATCGATGACTTGTTTGATCAGTTGAGAGGAGTGCAGTACTTCTCGAAGATTGATCTTCAGTCAGGATATCATCAGCTACGCGTCAGGGATGAGGACGTGCAGAAGACAGCATTCAGGACCATATTTGGCCACTACGAGTTCCTTGTGATGTCGTTCGATCTCACGAACGCACCAGCCGTGTTCATGGATCTGATGAACCGAGTATTTCAGCATTTCCTCTATCGATTCGTCGTTGTATTCATTGATGACATTTTGGTATACTCCAGGAGTCGAGAGGAGCATGAGGAGCACTTGCGCTTGGTCCTGGATACACTCAGACAGCATCAGTTGTTCGCACAGTACAAGAAGTGCGACTTCTGGAAGCAGGAAGTAAAGTTCCTGGGACACGTGGTGTCTAAGGATGGCATGACAGTTGACCTGTCTAAGGTAGGTGCAGTTCAGGACTGGGAGCAGCCTGGTTCTGTCACTAAGGTGAGGAGTTTCTTGGGTCTCGCTGGCTATTATCGACGCTTCATTCGGGATTTCTCGAAGATCGCGAGACCTTTATCTCAGTTGACACTAAAGGACGTGAAGTCAGATTTTCAGGAGCTGAAGGACAGACTTACGTCTGCCCCTGTGCTAGTATTGCCAGAGCAAGAGGTTAGGTACACCATATACACTGACGTGTCTAGCGTTGGTCTGGGTTGTGTCCTTATGCAGAGGGACAGGGTAATTTCATATGCCTCGAGACAATTAAGGAAGCACGAGGAGAATTACCCTACACACGACCTAGAGTTGGCAGCCGTCATATTCGCACTGAGACTCTGAAGACATTACCTCTATGGAGAGGAGTTCGAGCTCTTTTGCGACCACAAGAGCCTCAAGTACATATTTACGGCGAGACTTGAATATGAAGCAGCGGCGATGGATGGAGACTTTGAAGGACTTTAAGTTCGAAGTCTCTTACCATCCTGGGAAGGCGAACCTTGTGGCTGACGCGTTGAGCCGCAAGAAGGCGATAGAGTTTGTGGCTCCGCTGATGGTTGCTGGTGGGATATGGTTGAGTTTCTGCAAGACTTTGAGCAGAAACTCACTGTAGAGGAGGCGTATGAGTTCATCGCACATGTGCAGGTGTGATCTCAGATCGATGACCGGGTCATCGAGGCACAGAGGGATGATGTGCATCTGACTGAGCTTCGAGAGTAAGCCAGTGATAATGCGGACGCCGAGTGGCGAGTTGACATGGATGGGGGCTTACATTATCGTGGCCGCCTATGCGTCCCAGATATTCCTGACTTGAGACGAGAGATTCTCGAGGCTGCGCATTGTACCAGACTCGCGATGCATCCAGGCAGTACGAAGATGTATCGTGACGTGAAGAGGACCTATTGGTGGGAAGATATGAAGACCCACATAGCAGAGTTCGTGTCCCGTTGTCTTACTTGCCAGCAGGTGAAGGCAGAGCATCGCCGACCACCTGGACTCTTGCAGCATATGCCGATCGCAGAGTGGAAGTGGGACTTCATTTTCATGGATTTCGTTTCAGGGCTGCCGAAGACGAGGAAGGGACATGATTTCATATGGGTGATTGTCGACCGTCTGACGAAGTCGGCGCACTTCCTACCGATCAAAGTTATGAACTCTGCAGACGAGCTGGCTAGACTATACATCAGAGAGATCGTGCGTCTGCATGGAGTTCCATTGGAGATCGTGTCGAACAGAGACACGTGGTTCACTTCTATTTTCTGGACTCTCATTCAAGAGGCTATGAGTGTGAAGTTGAAGTTCAGTACTGCCTTCCACCCACAGACAGACGAACAGACAGAGCGGGTGAACCAGATCTTAGAGGACATGTTGCGAGCTTGCGCATTAGACTTAAAGGACAGTTGGGATGACTGTCTTGTATATGCGGAGTTCGCGTACAATAACAGCTTCCAGGCGAGTATCGGTATGGCACCTTATGAGGCGTTGTATGGGCGACCTTGTCGCGCACCGCATTGCTAGGCAGAGGTTGGTGAGCGTAGCTTGATTGGCCCAGAGTTAGTGCAGGCGACGTCGGAGAAGATTGATATTATTAGACGTCGGCTTCTCACAGCGCAGAGCAGACAGAAGAGTTATGCCGATACGAGACGGCGGCCGCTAGAGTTCACAGTTGGGGATCATGTATTTTTACGAGTTTCCCCTATGAAGGGAGTCCTTCGGTTCGGAAAGAAGGGGAAGCTGGCACCGCGATTCATTGGTCCATTCCAAATCCTCGATCGTGTGGGAGCAGTGGGTTATCGTTTGGCTTTACCCACGCCTCTCGCGAGCGTTCACAACGTATTTCATGTTTCTATGCTGAAGAAATACGTTTCTGATCCTTCTCATATCATCAGATGGGAGTAGGTGCAGTTAGGAGAGGATGTTACATATATCCTGCGACCGACGCGTATCCTAGACAGGAAGGATCAAGTACTGCGTAGCAAGGTGATTCCCCTTGTGAAGGTATTGTGGACGCATCACTTTGAGGAAGAGGCTACCTGGGAGACAGAAGCCGAGATCAGGAAGAACTACCCACATCTTCTCGAGGAGTACGAAAAGGTATAAATTTCGATGATGAAATTTTTTGTTAAGGGGGGTAGATTGTAACGCCCTGGAAAAATTCGTACTTGGACTCAAGTACCAACTCGACCAGAAATTGCGTAGGATTAATTCCTTTGGAAAATATGTGTAAGTTAGCTAGCGCAACGCTAGAGTAGCTGGAAAATAGTCCCTGATCACTTTAAATACGTTCTACAAGACCCAAAGCGAGTAGAACCAATGACGCTATAATACTCTAAAACCTCGGATCAAACTCTAAACCGGTTTGTTCTCTAGACCTCTTTGAAACTTTGTATTGGATCTAGACCGCGCGTCGAAAGTCCGATACCTACAATCTTAGACCGTTATAACCGCCTAGCTGGACTTGACAATCATTTCGAAAATTAAGTCCAACCGACATTCACAGGCTATTTCATTGAGCTTGGACTGAAGAGAGTGAGAATAGGGTTAGATTTGGAATTTGAAATTCAAATCTGGCACACAACTTGACGCGTTATTATTAAGCATTCTGACCGTCAGAATTCAGCCAAATTACACCCTCGGATCAGGAAAAATTTCTATTTCATATCATGAGACTTGTAGACCTGATCTATGTGCGGTGACCGCTGAACTGAAACTGGACCGCCACGTGCGATCTACGAACTCTACTGGTCTGAAAACTTGATGTGAGCGACATCCTACGTGCATGAACTTAAGTCCGATCGCGTTCGGCCAGGGGACCACCAGAAATGCCTTTTTGGACCGAAACAGCCCCGATTGGGTTAGGTATCAAGTAAACATTGTTCCCAAGCCTATTTTAGGCAAGATTTAGGTTATAAAAGGGGCTTAAACCCTCACTCCTCTCACCCATCCGAATTTACTAGAAACCCTAGCAAGAGTGAGAGAGAAAGTGAGAGTTTGTGAGAGAGAGTGGAAGAGAATTTCCTGCCGCTTGTGCTACCTGCTGCACATGGTTAAGCCACGCAATCCAATCACTTTTCCGGCGATTACACCGCGTTTCTAGGTAAGAAAACACCCCAAACACTTGCTGATTTACTGTTCCCTCATTTCCATAGCGAAGTAGCTTATGGATCTTGTGTATTAGGTTGCCTATTCGCCGTAGACGAAGCGTATACGCTCCGTTCGAATTGATACGCTTCTAGGAGAAAAGGTGCAGATTTTAGACACTTTGATTGACTGTTTCCAATGCTTTCAATGTCGTTTAATAGTAGATTATCGACGGCAACGCCATTTGACATGTACAACATGCTGTCCGTTTCATGTTTCGTAAGCAGACGAAAAATATGAGATTTAGGGCATTTTAGTCATTTGTAGGAAATACTGTTTTCATCCACATTTTGCTGATGTGATTGACATGGTTTCTTGTCGCATTAGGATACTAGGAATGTGTGCATAATTAGTTTGGCGAAGAGATTTGCCTAAATGCGCACTTTGAGTCGACATACTATATGTAGACTTAAGTGTGTAGTTTAAGTGTTTGTATAAATGCTTGTACTAGTATGTATTGAATTAAATGGTGTTATGAATTAGTTTGAGATTGAATTCTTAATTAATATGTTGATGTAAATGATTTCCTACATGTTAGCTATATGCATGATTTCATTATATGTATGAAATGCATGTGCTTGATGATTCACTTAAGTTGTATATTATAACATGTGTTAACATGCTCACATTGTTGTATTTCATTTCTATTACTCTTACATGATTGCTGATGTGGATTCATAATTGTTTGGGACTATACCTAGTCCAGGCAGTCGGCAACCGAGCAAGTTTATGGTTGGCTTATCTTTGGCACGAGCGATGCGTCAATGAACGCGAGACGTGTTTTGGAGTTGTCGGCAGTGGTTAGGCCATACGAGGTGTTTTACGCACTTCATGTCGTTCGACTTGAGATGTGCTCGTGCTAGTCGAGCCCGTCAAGTAACCCGACTGGCCATTGTATGTTCACCCTGTATGAGTCATAACTGCTTGAACTTAGGGTACTGAACTTACCACTATAAACCCTGTCAACCATGGTACCTTGATACACAAAGACTCATGAGCCGGGCATGCTGGTATGGGACACCGTGGTCGAGCTGTCGGCCTACGCTGGGGCCACAAACCTCCCCGTAGTGACCAGTGAGCACCTATGACTCGTGAGCAGATTATGGTGGTATGAGACACTATATTCTTGCTGTCGGCCTACACTGATCAGGCGACGAGTCCTTTGTAGTGACCGTGAGCGTATTCTGAGTCTACGGGAGGCGACGACCCTTCCGTAGCAGTGAGAGTACAGTAGGCCTGTATTGATAAGGTGATGGGGGAGCGGTGCAACGAGTGCGAGCAACAGCCCTGGCAGTCCTTGCAGTGACCTGTAAAATATACATCGTATGAGATTAATAGGAGTGACGACCCTAGACAGGATCTATGTTGGGATTGATATAAGGGAAGTACCTTAGTTTCCTAATCCTGCTATTTGAATGGACTAATAATAACTCGGTAATCATATCACCATCACATTGCATATGCCTGGAAGATGTGGAGCACTGTGGGATGATTGCATGCCGTGGGCGTAAGATGGTGTTGTATGAGGGAGATCGTCGGTGAGGGCATCCATCATGTCATGTCATATTGCATTAACAATAGTATTAGGAATGTTTGATTTACTTCTTTACTGTTATTGCATGATTGATTTGAGAACATGTTAATCCTTGCTCTATTATTCCACTGAGTTAGCCTTGATTGTTAATCCTGATTGCTCATATATGTTTGAAATTTAAACCACCATACAACTGTTGTAGCCCATCAATAATCTACTTGAAACTGGTCCACAGCCTCATGAGCCGGGCATGGTGGAATGGGACACTGTGTCTGAGCTGTCGGCCTACGCTGGGGTGCCGCGCCTCCCCATAGTGACTGCAAGAGATCCCTTTCTCTCGGCACTTCTCATGTGCTTGAAGTCGAGGATGAGGAATCCGATGGGATCATGGACAGTGAGGTCTCGGCCTCACGCATTGGGGGGTCTTGGCCTCACAACCGGCTTAGGGCATTGATATGCGGGGTGCATCAGATTCCCCAACCTATTGGATGAATGAACTTAGTTAATAACTCGGCTAACACGATTGCATTGCATCGCATTAGTTATGGTGGCGACTCAGAAGTCGAGGTCGCTTTGAGGGAGTGCTGACATATGCGATCGTTAGATGGAGTCACTCGATGGAGCGTTGTGGCGAGGGAATACATCATATCATTTCGCATGCATGCATTTTAATAAGAGTTGCTAGGTGTTGATGATTGGCTGCGTTTCATTAAATTCATATTATAATTGATGCCTATTGTAACTTAAGACTAGTAGTACCCACTGAATTGATCACTCACTCCCACTCTGGGATGGTGTTTTAAAACACCAACCAGACTCTTCCATAGCTGCAGGTGACAAGGAGCTCGAGGAGCCTGTCGACGCAAGCTTAGATGAGGAGGATGAGTTGTCCTACTTTCAGTTGATGAGCGGCTCTCCATCGGCTTGACGGGTGGAAGTTAGATCGTTGAGTCGTGGACTCAGTCGTATATTCTTTTTGTACATAGTATTTTTTTTTTGATGTTGTTGGGTAACGCCTTGTGTGCCCCATAGTTATAAATTTTCTTTTGGACCTGTAAACATTTAGCCTTTTCCATTGCAGTATACTAGTTGTGAATTGTGATTCATGTTTCAAGTAATTCCATACTATGCATTTAATCCTGATTAATGCAAAACAGTAAAATTGGATATAAGTGACACCCAGGAACTTGGGAGTCAAGTATATATACGACCCTCGATTTTCAGGGCATTACAAGTTAGTATCAGAGTAATAGTTTGGATTCCCTTGGGCCATAGGTCATGAACTCACTAACACGTCCGCTGATTTGAGAGGATACGTATTAGAAGATGCAACAGGGACTTGGAACGTTAGGATTCATCCCATACCCTAAACCAACCCTTATAGACGGAGGGTGGAACTTTAGAGGAAGTTAGGTACGGGTAGTGAGAAAGAGGGATCCGAGAGTCCTAACCTGACGGCAAGACTCGATTCGATTGACTAGGAGAATTACTTAGTTCATTCCACCAAATTCCTAGGGCCCATTGGGCCAACTAAAATAGGTGGGATTAGGGTGAAATGAATTTTAGAGTAAAGATAAATGCAAGTGTAAGGTATTGTCCCTAGGATGAGTGCATCCCATGTTCTATAATGCCCTGTTAGAATAAAATCAATTAAGGGTAAATCATAGGTCTTCTTTCCCAACTATACTTAGAAATTCATCGTCCCGGAATTTAGAAATCTCACACTACACCTTCCAATGCAAGACTCAATTAGCAAAGCTGGTGAAATAAATTTAAGTCTCACCCCACACTCGTTCCAAAAATGCCATTTCCAATCTTGAACTGGGATTGGCATTGTAACCCCATTTAGTATAGCCTAATATCACTGGCCAAACTGACCTAAGTCCAAATTCCTCTCCCCAACCTATCCTCTTCAAATCTTCAACTACATTCACTCTGTCCATTAATTTTTCCAGGACGTGGACAGGAACGAGCCAGGAATTGAGTTGTCCTAGTACAAATGACTTGATACTAGACCAACTTTAATAGTTTCAACCCATTCGGGGATGAAGACATAGAGGTGAATGAAATTTTACTGAAATTAGTGAAAATATAGAAAAATCAGATTTTAACTACTAATTAAGAGAAATCTTATGAAACCACTATTCCCATTGCATAGATCAGCTTTTTCTACCCAAAATTCATATATAGCATGTCCTGGGTGACCTTACGGGTGCCCGGGAAATCGCAAATCTCGGCGACCCAGGTCAGTGGACTGGCGTTGCCTACGTCGGACCGACGTTACCTACGCTGGGAGCACAGGGGCTCGGCGTGCCTACACCGGGTGGGCGTTGCCTACCCCGAGAGGTCAGGGACAGGCGTTGCCTACGCCCGAACCTAAAACGCACCTCCCCTCTTCCCTTTCAACATTCATACATGTGGGGCCCACGTTGCTTGCTACTTGGGGGTGTCTAAACCTCATTCCCTCTATTTTCACTACCTCCCATCTCTCCTTAACCCTCTCCAAAACCAAATCCCTATTTTCCCTCCTCTCTCACTCTCTCATCCTAGATTTTCTCAACCCATCTTCCTCTTCTTCTTCACATACTCCCATTTTCCTAACCCATTCTCATTCTCTCATCTACAACCCATCTCCCTCTCTCAATCCCTAAACTCACCATCTTCTTCTTCACTCTAACCCATCTCAATCCTCATTCTCTCAAGCCCTTTCCAAACTTTTCCCAATATCATTTCTTCAACTCATCTCCAAATTCATCTCACTCAATATCTCCAGACCTATCTTCTCTTCCTTCATGAACCCGTCACCAAATCCATTCTCAACATCATCTCAAACCCATTCAAAACCACCCACGCATTCACTCCTATAAGCTCATTCACAAAACCCAACGATTTGTATAAGAAAAAAAATGATTTTATATACTTTGGCATAGATTGATCATTAGATTGTTGCAATTGAAAATTTTTATATAAGGTTTGATAATAATCAAGAAGCAACAATTTACTATCCATTTTTAACTTTATTTTAGCTTAATTATTAATCTTTTTCATTCCCCTCCTTTCATAGGCCAATTGGGGTTGTTGCCACCACACAAGCACAGACCTTAATTTCTTTCCATTCTCCAAAGCTTTCCAGATAAAGAAAACCGCTAAGGATTCTATGTAGCCCACCTAATCAATGGGATTTAAGTTGCCTTTAGGATCCAACACACTGACCTGGATGGTGTGATCTGACCCTTTAATAGCTTGGGCTAGGTATTCCATCTGATAAGTTACCCTTGTTATCTTGTTGGAACTGTAGCAGAAGTTGAGTCTTGATTGACTCCATTAACTCTTTCCAAATCACCCTCATCACTTCCTGAGCCTTGATTTGCTGCAGCAAAGGGGAGGAGGTACCCCCATCCCCGTCTGACTCAGAAGAATAATAGCTTAACTTTATGAAAATTAGTAGTTGTTTTAAGTTAGTTAGGACTACTACCATATATTGATGATAGTTAAAACTCCTGCTTGATTTTTCTATTTTTTCTTCTTTATGCTTAAAGTATCTAGTAATACATGTAAATTCATACTGTAGGATATAACTAGCCATACTAATGGCATTTTGAATTCAATATGAATGTATCAATTATTTTGAAATTTTCTTGTCGTCTTGTGAATGCTTTCATGAATAATTACCTTACTGCGTCCATATTAGCATTATTAGCACTCTAAACCACCTGAATACCTTTGAACTTTCGATTCTTCCTTCCCTGTTAGAATTTATGAAACCAAAGTGTGATTTACCCATAACTCACTAACCATAGGATCAAAATGGTAATGTCGAGAGGAACCTTAAGTTCCTGAAAACTTTTCTAGGATAGTTGTTTAATCATAGGAACTGTGGGAGACTTATCACCCACTAAAATATTATAAATGAGAAACTTGAACTTTTAAATAAATTTTGATATCTTCTAAATGTTAAGAATAATCGGACTATGGAATTACGGAACCATACATTTGTGAAGTATTCACGGCCTGATCCAATTCTCAATCCTGGGCGACTACCAATGGACTCACTGCTTTGACCGAGCAGAAGACCAGAATCCACCAGGATGAAGAAGGAATACAATGAGCCTCCTACCCTGGTCAGGTAGATGATCGACGTATCGAGTTCAAGCCCACTATGACCGTCTCTCCGTATTGATCTAACATTAAAAATAAAAAAATAAATATTTTTACTATAGATAGGGAAAATCGTTGTCATAAACTCAAACCTTTAAAAGTTAATAGATAATTAAATAAATTGTAGTATACCATCAAGGTGAAAAAGTTTTAAGGGGGTAGACTAAAATGAGTCAAACTAGTATAGATAGTATACCCCTACCATGCATATAAACTTGGAATTCAAAAAATAATAATAAATTAATTAAAAAACTTAGACAAAAGAAATAATAATACCTTTACTTAATACCCTTAGGTAATTTAGGGGACGAAATTGTTTTTAAGGGGGGTAGATTATTACATCCTGGATTTTCACTATTTTGGATTCCCAAAAATCCTTGAATTTATTTATTATTATTTTTTATAAATTAACTTATAATATCATTTAAATGACCATTAGCACTCAATGTTAGTCTATACAGGGGTGGTACCAGTAAATAACCACACGAGTCTAATTAATCAATCATAGGAAACCACTGAATCTGCCCTATCACTTGAACATCAAGTGTAGTCCCATGATTTACTCACATAGGACCCAAACCCAACCGACCTGTCGCTAATGAATCAAGACGAGCATAACTAAATTATAAATCTGACCAAAGCTGAGTCAGATAAGGCCCGGATCTTAACTAATAGACCAAATCAACCCTTGTAACATCCAGTCCAACTAGCACAGTGTCCTGGGTCATCCACGTAGGATTTGCCACAGGACCATTAGTTTAAATTGCTCGTGGTGGGGTATCACGAGTTAATTAACCCATGATTAGCCCGTTAGAATAGACCAGACAGGCCATGATAGGACTTGGTGTGGGCTTCCAAGCCAGATTGCAGTTTGCACCTAACGACAGCCCATGCGGGCCCTATAGCGACATGGGAAGGTTAGAAAATTATAAAACTTTAGGGAACCATAAATCTCACTGGGCTTATGGTACATTGCAGACCACAGACTCATTGGGCACCCAGAAGTTAGTTGTTCGAGCCATTCCATCAGCACTTAACAACCCACCTAAGGCCATAGTTGGAATCTGGCACGGGATAATGAAACTAAGACTCCAGGATTTTCAGCCATCGAATTTCTTCAAAATTTATGGTAAAAGTCTAATGTACTGTCCTACACCCGTCCACAAAATCTGAAACCCGATCATGGAACAGTAACCGTTGATCGTAAATCGGACCCGTACGATCAAACCAAATATTCGATTGTCCCCAAAATTTACATGGCCCTTCATCGGGCCATGGACCACTTATCCTATAAGTTTCATGGCCAGGGGGCCACTAAAAATACCCCGAATTTCCAAACAAGCTCTAAACCACTCATTGGCGGGCCACTAGTTCCAGAACTATAGAGAAATGTCCATCTTAATGAGCTTGACGTCCGTCGCGGGAGTTGGAACTGAGTACTACCCAGAACCACTTAACTTGAGCCAAAGGACGAGTGCATGAGAAGCGTAAATACCCTAAAGCAAGGAGCTGAAAATTAAGTGAATTGAGTCGTTCACTCTTATGCAAAGTTGAGGATTTTGAACCGTCGGTTTATGACCAAACTTCTCACATGGAGTAAGGATATTTCCCTGCTCATATCCATATAGTCGCGGCTCCGATCAACTATCGGTGACCATTAAATAGACTTCTAATCATATCTGTTAATCGACACATCCAAATGGTGGGCCGATTGTATCTATACGTAGATCATCATTAGGGCTAACTATCCTACAATGTATATTGACTTGTACACCCCATAGTGGGCCCTAGATCTTAGAAAGACCCTCACATAGGTCTAGTATAGTGAAAACTTAGCCCTTAGGGCTATTTACACTAAATATGACAATATAAAAGGGCCTCATTTGGGCACCCTCTCTCCTCATACAATGTAACACCCTGAAAATCGGGGGTCGTGTGTAAACCCAACTCCCGAGTTCCAGACCGTCACTTATGCAACAAAAATGATTATGATTCAATGTTGTCTGATTTAAAGCATTCACATGAGTAAAAGTATACCAAAACTGCAATTCATACTTCAGATCCAGTGATAAAAGCAAGCGGAAGACTAAACAATATATATATCACTGTATGGAAAAACAAAGTAAATCTCATCTGTCTCCAAAGTACGACTACATCTCTGAGTCTCATATAATATACATGAACAAAATAAATATCCAAAATGGTCCCACTGAAATCCCATCGATCCAGGTCGCCTACGCAAAGCCGTCGTGATACTGCATGTACGAGAACTCGTCCTGGTCCTCGTCAAAGTCTGGCTCTGCCTCCTGGATCTCAGCCTCACCTGCATCTACAACAGGGTCTGGTGGGTGTTGCAAACACCATCCCGTAACGTGGGAGTGAGTGATCAACTCAGTGGAATCATAGAGCAAAGATTAACATGTTCACAATTCAATCATGCGATAATAGTAAAGCAGTAAATCAGACAATCCTAATACTGTTGTTAATGAAAGATGACATGACGTGATGTATGCCCTCACCGACGATCTCCCTCATACGGCAACATCTTACGACCGCGGCATGCCACACTCCCTAGAGTGCTCCACATCTTCCAGGCACATGCAATGCTATGGTGATATGATTTCCAAGTTGTTATTAGTCCATTCAAACAGCAGGATTGGAAAACTAAGGTACTTCCCTTGTATCAATCCCAACACAGATCCTGTCTAGGGTCGTCACTCCTAGTAATCTCATACGATGTATATTTCATAGGTCACTGCAAGAGCTGCCAGGGCTGTTGCTCGCACTCGTTGCACCGCTCCCCCATCACCTTATCAATACAGGCCTACCGTACTCTACTGCAACGGAAGGGTCGTCGCCTCCCGTGGACTCAGAATACGCTCGCGGTCACTACAAAGGACTCGTCGCCTGATCAGTGTAGCCCGACAGTTAGAATATAGTGTCCCATACCACCATAATCTGCTCACGAGTCTAGGTGCTCACTGGTCACTACGGGGAGGTTTGTGGCCCCAGCGTACGCCGACAGCTCGACCACGGTGTCCCATACCACCATGCCCGGCTCATGAGTCTTCGTGGATCGAGGTACCATGGTTAACAGGGTTTACAATGGTAAGTTCAGTACCCTAGGTTCAAGCAGTTATGACTCATACAAGGTGAACATACATCGGCCAGTCGGGTTGCTTGACGGGCTCGACTAGCGCGATCGCATCTCAAGTCAAACGACATGAAGTGCGTAAAACACTTCGCGTGGCCTAACCACTGCCGCCAACTCTAAACACGAATCGCGTTCATCGACGCGTCGTTCGTGGCTATGACCAGTCAGCCACGAATTCGCTCGGTTACCGACTGCCTGGACTAAGTCTAGCCCCAAACACTTATGGAATCACATCAGCAATATATGTAAAAGTATTGGAATTGAAATACAATCATATGAGCATGTTAACACATGTTATAACATTCAACTTAAGCAAATCTTCAAGCACATATATTCCATGCACGTAATGAAATCATGCATTTAGTCAACATGTAGAAAATCATTTAGGTCAGCATATTAATTGAGAAATCCATCTCAAACTAATTCATAACATCATTTAGTTCAATACATACTAATACAATCATTTATACCAACACATACACTACACACTTAAGTCTACATATAGCATATCGAC
Source organism: Magnolia kwangsiensis (assembly GCA_037074715.1). Taxonomy (NCBI): domain Eukaryota; kingdom Viridiplantae; phylum Streptophyta; class Magnoliopsida; order Magnoliales; family Magnoliaceae; genus Magnolia; species Magnolia kwangsiensis. Next base: position 106,503,679 of record CM073573.1, on the reverse strand, counting down.
CCGAAGTGTGCAATTAGGCAAATCTCTTCGCAAAACTAATTTTGCACATATTCCTAACTTCCTAATGCGACAACAAACCATGTCAATCACATCAGCAAAATATGAATGTAAACAGTACTTCCTACAAATGACTAAAATGCCCTAAATCTCATATTCCTCGTTAATTTACGAAACGGGAAACAGAGAGCATTTTGTACATGTCAAACGGCGATACCGTCAAGAATCTACTATTAAACGACATTGAAAGCGTTGGGAACCGTCAATCAAAGCGTCTAAAATCCTCACCTTAAGTCTTGTAGACTCATGAATTGAAACGGAGCGTATACGCTTCGTCTACGGCGAATAAGGAACCTAATACACGAGATCCATAAGCTACATCGCTATGGAAACAAAGGAAACTCAAATCAGCAACTATTTAGGGTATTTGCTTACCTAGAATCGCGGTGAAATCGCCGGGAAAACGGTAGAGGTGTATTGCTTGAGCACGTGCAACACGTAGCACAAGTGGCAGGAAGAACTCTCCCACTCTCTCACAATCTCTCACTTTTTTCTCTCTCCCAAGTTAGGGTTTCTCTCAAATTCAGATGGGAGAGAGGAGTGAGGGTTTCAACCCCTTTTATAGCCTAAAACATGCCCAAAATAGGCTTGGGAACAATGTTTACTTGGTGCCTAACTAAATCGGGGCCGTTTCGGTCCAAAGGAGCATTTCTGATGGTCCCCTGGCCAAATGCGGTCGGACTTAAGCTCATGCATACTAGATCTAGTACACATCCAGTTTTCGGACCGGTAGGGTTCCCAGATCGCACGTGGCGGTCCAGTTTCAGTTTAACGGTCACCGCACCAAGATCAGGCCTATAAGTTTCGTGATATGTAATAGAAATTTTTCCTGATCCACGGGTGTAATTTAGCTGTATTCTGACGGTCAGAACGCTTAATACTGATGCATCAAATCGTGTGCCAGATTTGAATTTCAAATTCCAATTTTAACCCTATTCTCACTCTCTTCACTCCAGGCTCAATGAAATAGCCCCTGAATGTCAGTTGGACTTAATTTTCGAAACGATTGCCAAGCCCAGCTAAGTGGTCATAATGGTCTAAGATGGTAGGTATCTGACTTTCGACGCGCGGTCTAGATCCAATACAAAGTTTCAAGGAGGTCCCGAGAATAAACCGGCTTAGAGTTTGATCCGAGGCTTTAGAGCATTATAGTACCATTGGTTCCACTCGCTTTGGGCCTTATAGAACGTATTTAAAGTGATTAGGGACCATTTCCCAGCTATTCTAACGTTGCACTAGCTAACCTAGTCATATTTTCTAAAGGAATGAATTCTACGCAAATTTCGGGTCGAGTTGGTACTCGAGCCCAAGTATGGATTTTTCACGGGCGTTACATACAATTTTGTCCTAGATTAAAGAAAGAGGGAAAGAGAGAAAGAGAGAAGAGAGAAAAGAGAGAAAGAAGAATGAAGAAGAGAGGAGGGGAGAGTGAGGAAGGGAGAGGAAGTAGGTCATAGCTAAAGTGAGGCCCAAGATGGTTCAATCTCGCAAGTCTCTACCTCTTCTTCAAGAAAACCTCCACCAAACCCACCCATGCCAAGAAATAGAGGTAAGAATGGTATATTTTTCCTTCAATAGAGCAACATAGTGTAGATTTCTCGGCATTAATGTTGTCTTTCTTATTTTTGATTTAGAAAATGGTGGTTTTACCTAAATCTCTAAACCCTAAGATATCAAAGAATGGAAATCTCCTCTTAAGGTGCGGACTATTGCTCTTAGGTGGCCTAGCACCAATTCTATTATGAGTTTAATGATTTTGATTGCTTGGGTGACATCTTTGGAGAACCTAAAGAATCCCTAGGAATTGCATGTTTGTTGAAATGGTATGGAATGGTATGTTTGACTCACATGATTTTGTTCTTACTTCTCATATGATGTTGTGTATGGATGGTGTATGCTCATGTCTTATTGAATTCTTTTCCATGTATAATTGCTCCATAGTATGTATGATTTCCATCCTCTTATGCACATGATTTTTTTTTAAATGGTGGAAGTGTTTAACTTCCTCACACACTGTAACATCCCGAAAATCGGGGGTCGGGTAGAAACCCAACTCCCGAGTTCCAGAACGTCACTTATGCAACATAGATAATGATAAATGCATGTTGTCTGTAGAATGGCATTAAACGAGATTGAGATTAAGCCAAAACAGCATATCATACTCCAGAGACAGTTAAATTAGCAAGCGGAAGACTGTGATAAATACATAAAATATATAATCAATTGTAAGCCTCCAGAGTGTGAACATGTTACCAGGTTAAATAAATACATGTATACTCTAAAAATGAACAAAAAGAATATACATGAGTGCTCCAAAAGTGCAAAAGAAATACAAGTGTCATGGCGTCTAATCAACCTCCCTGTAATCCCGTCGATCAAAACACGGAGGAGAAGTCCGCCTCAGCATCATACAAGCCCAGCTCCGCTCCACAAGAAGCGTCATCATCTGTAACTAAAATAGGGACTGGTTGGTGTGCGCGACACCGTCCTGTAACGTGGGAGTGAGTGATCAACTCAGTGGAATCATAGAGCAAAGATTAGCATGTTATCAAATCAATCACGCGATAATAATAAAGCAGGCAATCAAACATTTATAGATACTGTTGTTAATGCAAGCATGAAATGACATGATGGATGCCCTCACCGACATACTCCCTCATACGACACCATCTTACGCCCGCGGCATACTTACGTTCCTCAGTGCACCACATCTTCCAGGCACATGCAGTGCGATATGAATATGATTACCGAGTTGTTATTAATCCTTTTCATACAGCAGGATTTGGAAACTAGGGTACCTTCCTTATATCAATCCCAACACAGATCCTGTCTAGGGTCGTCACTCCTAGTAATCTCATACGATGTTATATTTATAGGTCGCTGCAAGGGCTGTTGCTCGCACTCGTTGCACCGCTCCCCCATCACCTTATCAATACAGGCCTAATATACTCTTGTCGCTACGGAAGGGTCGTCGCCTCCCATAGACTCAGAATACACTTGAGGCCAGTACAAAGGACTCGTCACCAATCAGAGTAGGCCGACAGCTTGAATGTAGTTTCCCATACCACCACAATCGGCTCACGAGTCAAATGTGCTCACTGGTCACTACGGGGAGGTTTGTACCCCCAGCATAGGCCGACAGCTTGACCACAGTGTCCCATACCACCATGCCCGGCTCATGAGTCTTTATGGATCAAGGTACCATGGTTAACAGGGGTTCCACTGGTAAGTTCAGTATCCTAGGTTCAAGCAGTTAGACTCATACAGGGTGAATATATAATGGCCAGTCGGGTTACTTGACGGGCTCGACTAGTACGAGCGCATCTCAAGCTGAACGACATGAAGTGCAAAAAATACTTTGTATGGCCTAACCACTGCTGCCAATCCAAAACACGACTCACGTTCATCGACGCGTCCTTCGTGGCAAATAGAAGCCAACCACGAATTCCATTGGTTACCGACTGCCTGGACTAGGTCATAGCCCCAAGAATTTGTACAAAACATCGGTGATCATATGAGAGTAACAGAAATGAATATAAACAATACAAGCATGTTGACACATGTTATAACATACAACGTAAACAAATCAACCAACACATATATTCCATATATATGAGGAAATCAATTCATATAGCAAACATGGAGGAAATCATATACATCATCCTATTAATTGAGAATTCAATCTCAAAACTAATTCACAACACCATTTACTCAATACATACTAATACAAACATTTATACAAACACTTAGTCTACACACTTTAGTCTACATAGCGTATGTCGACCCAAAGTGCGCATTAGGGTGAATCTCTTCGCCAAACAGATCATGCACGCATTTCTAATATCATAACACGAGAAATACTCATGGCAATCATTTCAGCAAAATACGGACGTATACAGTATTTCCTATAAATACCTAAAATGCCCTAAATCTTATATTTTTCGTACGTATACGAAATGGAAAATGGACACCATGTTCTATATGTCAAACGGCGTTCTTGTCGATAATCTACTATTAAACGACATTGAAAGCTTTGAAATCAGTCAATCTAAGCGTCTAAAATCCTCACCTTTTGCCTTAAACGTGTATCGATTCGAATAAAATGTCTACGCTTCGTCAACGGTGTCATGGCGACCTATATCACAAGACACATAAGCTACATCGCTACTTGTAACAAAGAAATCCCTAAAACAGCTTGTGGTTAGGGTTTTCTTACCTAGAAGTGTGTTGGAATCACCGGGAAAGTGATTTGAATGCAATGCTTCGGTACGTGCAATAGCTGGTGTAAGTGGCAGGAAATCTCTCCCACAACTCTCTCACAATCTCTCTCTTTCTCTCTCACCACTTTCTAGGGTTTATAGAAAATTCGGATGGGAGAGATATGAGAGGGTTTAAAGCCCTTATATAGGTTAAAACCTAACCTATATAGACATGAGAATAAGGTATACCTGAGTTATAACCAAATCGAGACTTTTTCGAGCCAAAAGAGTGCTTCGGGAGGTCCCCTGGCCGAACGCGGTCGGACTTAAGTTCATGTATACTGGATGTTGATCACATAAAGTTTTTAGTCCGGTAGAGTTCCCAGATCGCACGTGGCGGATCAGTTTCAGTTCAGCAGTCACGGAGACTCGATCGAGGATTTCAAGTAAACTGACCTGGGTGAGAAATGTTTCCTGATCCGAGGGTGTATTTAGGTCAGATTTCGACAGTCTGAATGCTTATACTGATCCCGCAAGAGAAACGTGCCAGATTTATTTAAATCCCATTTAATTTTAAATGAATTTCACTCTTTCTCACACTCCTTGCTCCAGGCTCAATGAAATAGCCTCAGAGCAGCGGTTGGGCTTGATTTTCGAAATGATTGTCAAGTCCAGCTAAGCGGTCATAACGGTCTGAGATTGCGGATATCGGACTTTCGACACACGGTTTAGATCCAATACAAAGTTTCAAAGGGTTCTTGAGAGTAAACGGGTTTGGAGTTTGATCCTAGGTTTCAGGGTATTGTAGCATCATTGGTTCTATTAGTTTTGGGTCTTACAGATCATATTTAAAGTGGTTCGAGCTAATTCTACTGATTGTTTAGTTTAGTACTTAACCAAATTTTGACCTAATTATGACAGAATAAGTCCTTAGGAAGTTCTATGCCCTTTCCTACCATTTTTAATTAGTATATTATTTTAATTATTTTTTTAGTAGTTCATCATCAAGTCTAATTCATCTCTACAAAATTTTATGATATTTCATGTTGTAGGAAAAATCTAAAAATTCTAGAAGCAGCAGCTGTCCAAAACTATACTTTCCAGATAGTTGTCACAATGACCCATTTTTAACTATACTAAATATTTTTTTATATTTTTTACTTATTTTTATATGAAATTAGACTCATTTATCTTCAATCTAACTTTTAAATCACCTAAATTGGAGTTAAAACGAGAGAGATATAATTTTTCAAAGTTGAATTAAAATCACAGAAAATGTGGCCGAAAACGGGCCAGCCGATGAACTGCGGCCCGGCCAAGCCCGGTAATCGGCGAGCCCTAGCCGAACCGGCGAGCCCCTCGCCGTTCACTGACCTGTTTAGAGTGATTTTACCGTCTGATATTTGAAATGAGTATATTTTAGAACCTGAGATGAGTTATTTGACATGCAATATATGATTTTGGGGTAGGAGAAGCTGATCTATCCAAATAGCCTACTTATTTTGTGAGATTAAAAAAGGTTAATGGTTAAAAACCCCTTTTATTTATTTATTTACTATTCATAATACTTTTTAGTTTAAGTATTGATCAACATCACCTAAATTTTGATATTTATGTCTAATATAAAAGCTCTTAGAAACTTTTGAAGGATAAAGTAGTGAAAGGTGAGATTTTCGAAGGAATAGGGATTTGAGACTTTTGGATTGAGTTTTGAGAAGTTAATCAGTGTTAGGATTGACCCATTGCCTAAGGACGTCTAAATCCAGGTTGGTAAAAATCTGGGGTGTTACAATCTACCCCCCTTAAAATAAAATTTCATCCCCGAAATTGGCTAAGGGTAATGAGTACCTAAAGAGACTTTTGTATTGACATTCTAAGGAAGTTTCAAATCCTATTTAATGACCTAACCTTACGTATAACATAAATCAACTGTTTCGATCCTGGGCCAGTGGGGAAGGGGCTAACCACGCTTCCGCTGCGCCACTCTGGTCTAACGGTTGCATTGGCTGACCTAACTAGATTGGGTTCAAAATGTTCAACCCCCCTTAAAACTTAGTTCTACTTAAGGCTCAAGAATCTATGTCTCAATCTGTATATCAGAACGAGGTGTAACTTAGGGCCTATCCTTGATATGAAATGGGAAACAACCTCTCACTACATTGGTTTTCCTTTGTTAATGATGCGTTCTATGGCATTAGTACCTATGGTTGTAGAAAGGAGCTAAAATGACGGGTGTTGTGGTTGATTTCAAGGACGGATGTGAGTTTGTGGTAAGAGGTCTAATCTCTATTGGCTGTATGTCCTTAACATTTTCCAATGCAAGGCAATAACTTTTGGTTGTAGGTGGTCGGGCCAACATGGAAGAAAAGTTGTGTAGTGGGTCTGAGCCGGATACATAGACTTTCTGTCTAACTAGGACAGAAAATTTATTGTATCAATTCTTAATCCGAGTCGATGCCGATCTTCTGCTTGATCAGAACATTGGATTCATTGGTAACTACTAGGATTAAGAAGTCGATTCAAACCGCGAATGCATCGCTAACATACAGTTCCTTTACTCTGTGTTCCCAAATGTAATAAATCCTTGGGAAGGCAATTCTAAGGGGCGTGCTGATTTATTCTAAGTTCAATCTAAGGGATTTATAAGTTTTCCCTGAGAGTAAAAGGTTCTAAGTTAAAACAACTTTCCTAAGGGTTATAACAGAAGTCTATAACCATTAAGGGGATCTATCGAAGGATCTAAGTTATAACAACTTTCCTTAGCATGTACAGGCTTTACACTGCCTAATACAACTAGTATCCTAGTATATAACTCACTGACTGAAATCCAAAGTATAGGCTCATACGCTAGATGGTTTCATACCATTTCTAATACAGGAAATTGTTCTATCGCTTAGGGTCAAGATTGTCTAAATGGAATTGGATTTTCCTATATCGTCTGATCTTTCAAATCTAGGAGTACTAACTATAAGTCCAAAACTCTAGATATCCTACTACTAGATGGTCATTATTTGTAGACTAAGCTACCGTATTTGGTCTCGCCTGACGGTAAAGCGGAGAGATCGAGAAGACGGCTATAACTAGCTCGAAAGAGCTATGGAAAATGAAGGAAAGGGGGTGAAAGGGCTGTCCTAATGAGATAAAACGAATCTAGGCCCTATAGAGGAGTGAATGTAACATCCCGAAAATCGGGGAGTCGAGCAAAAACCCAACTCCCGAGTTCCAAAATGTTATTTATGCAACATAGATATGTATGATTGAATGTTATCTGTGATAATGTCTTAAACATGAGTGAGATTAAGCCAGAACAGCATATCATACTCCAGAGATAGTTAAATTTACAAGCGGAAGACTGTGATAGTATGTATAACATATATAAACTGTTGTATGTCTCCAGAGTGTGAATATATTACCAGGTTATACACATACATGTATACTTCAAAAGTAAACAAAATGAATATACATGAGTGCTCTAAAAATATAAAATGACAAGTGTCAAGGTATCTAATCAACCTCCCTGTAATCCCGTCAATCAGATCACGCATAAAGGAGGAATCCTCCTCATCATCATCAAGTCCAGCTCCGCCTCGCAGGCCGCGCCATCATCTGCAATCACAATAGGGACTGGTGGGTGTCCAGAAACACCATCCCGTAACGTGGGAGTGAGTGATCAACTCAGTGGGATAAGAGAGCAAAGATTAGCATGTTATCAAATCAATCATGCGATAATAGTAAAGCAGTAAATCAAACAATCCTAATACTGTTGTTAATGCAATATGACATGACGTGATGTATGCCCTCACCGACGATCTCCCTCATACGGCACCATCTTCGTCCGCGGCATGCAATCGACCCTCAAGTGCTCCACATCTTCCAGGCACATGCAATGACATGGATGATATGATTTCTGAGTTATTATTAGTCCATTCAAACAGCAGGATTGGGAAACTAAGGTACCTCCCTTATATCAATCCCAACACAGATCCTGTCTAGGGTCGTCACTCCTAGTAATCTCATACGATGTATATTTTGTAGGTCGCTGCAAGGGCTGCCAGGGCCGTTGCACGCACTCGTTGCACCGCTCCCCCATCACCTTATCAATACAGGCCTACTGTACTCTACTGCTACTGAAGGGTCGTCACCTCCCGTAGACTCAGAATACGCTCGCGGTCACTACAAAGGGCTGTCAGGGCTGTTGCTCGCACTCGTTGCACCGCTCCTCCATCACCTTATCAATGTAGGCTGACAGCAAGAATATAGTGTCCCATACCACCATAATATGCTCACGAGACAGGTGCTCACTGGTCACTACGGGGAGGTTTATGGCCCCAGTGTAGGCCGACAGCTCGACCATGGTGTCTCATACCACCATGCCCGGCTCATGAGTCTTCGTGGATCAAGGTATCATGGTTAACAGGGTTTACAATGGTAAGTTCAGTACCCTAGGTTCAAGCAGTTATGACTCATGTAGGGTGAACATACAACGGCCAGTCGGGTTACTTGACGGGCTCGACTAGCACGAGCGCATCGCAAGTCGAACGACATGAAGTGCGTAAAACACTTCGCGTGGCCTAACTACTGCCGTCAACTCCAAACACGACTCGCGTTCATCGATGCGTCGTTCGTGGTGAAGATAAGCTAACCACGAATTCGCTCAGTTACCGACTGCCTGGACTAGGCATAGTCCCAAACAATCATAGAATCACATCAGCAGTTGTGTAAGGGTAATGGAAATGAAATACAACCATGTGAGCATGTTAACACATGTTATTACATACAACTTAAGCAAATCATCTTACACATGTCTTTCACACATATAATGAAATTAAGCATGTCGCCAACATATAGGAAATCCTCTCCATCAACATATTAATTGAGAATTCAATCTCAAAGTAAATCATAAGGAAATCATCAAGCACATGTTATAACATACAGCTTAAGCAAATCGTCAAGCACATGCATTTCATTCATATTATGAAATCATGCATATGGCTAACATGTAGGAAACCATTCACACCAGCATATTAATTGAGCAATCAATCTCAAACCAATTCATAACACCATTTAATTTAATACATACTAATACAAGCATTTATACAACCACTTACACTACACACTTAAGTCTACATATAGTATGTCGACCCGAAGTGTGCATTTAGGCGAATCTCTTCACCAAACTAATTACGCACGTATTCCTAACATTCTAATGCGACAATATACCATGTTAATCACATCAGAAAAATATGAGTAAAAACAGTACTTCCTACAAATGACTAAAATGCCCTAAATCTCATATTCTTCGTTGGTTTACGAAACAGGAAACGGACAGCATGTTGTACATGTCAAATGGCATTGCCGTCGAGAAACGACTATTAAACAACATTGAAAGCTTTGGAAACAGTCAATCAAAGCGTCTAAAATCCGCACCTTTTCCCTTATAGGTGAAGTGATTCGAACGGAGCGTATACGCTTCGTCTACGGCGATCAGACAACCTGATACACATGTACATCAGCTACTATTCTATTTGAATCGAAGAAATCCCCAAATCAACAAGTGGTTAGGGTTTTTCTTACCTAGAAGTGCGTTGGAATCACCGAAAAAGTGATCGGAGTGCTTCGCCTAAGCACGTGCAGCAGCAGCAGTAGGTGGCAGGAAAATCACTCCCACTCTCTCTCACAAACTCTCACCTTTTCTCTCTCCCAATCTAGGGCTTTTTGCAATTTCGGATGGGAGAGAGGAGTGAGGGTTTCAACCCCTTTTATAAGCTTAAAAATGCCCGAAATAGGCTCGGGAACGAAGTTTACTTAGTGCATATCCAATTCGGGGCTGTTTCGGTCCAAAAGATGCTTTCTGGTGGTCCCCTGGCCGAATGCGATCGGAATTAAGCTCACGCGTACCAGATCTAGCACGTATTAAGTTTTCAGTCTGGCTGGGTCCGCAGATCGCACGTGGCGGACCAGTTTCAGTTCAGCGGTCACCGCACGTAGATCAGGGCTGAAAGTCTCATGATATAAAATAGAAATTTCTCCTGATCCGAGGGTGTAATCTGGCTGAATTCTGACGGCCAGAACGCTTAATACTGACGCGTCAAGTCGTGTGCCAGATTTGAATTTGAAATTCCAATTCTGTCCCTATTCGCACTCTCTTCGGTCCGGGCTCAATGAAATGGCCTGTGATTATCGGTTTGACTTGATTTTCGAAATGAGTGTCAAGTCCAGCTAGGCGGTTCTAACGGTCTAAGATAGGAGGTATCGAACTTTCGACGCGCGGTCTAGATTCAATACAAAATTTCAAAGTGGTCTAGAGAACAAACCTGCTTAGAGTTTGGTCCGAGGTTATAGAGTATTATAGAGTCATTGGTTCTACTCGATTTGGGTCTTGTAGAACGTATTTAAAGTGATCAGGGACTGTTTCCCAGCTACTTCAGCGTCAAGCTAGCTAACTTACACTTATTTTTCAAAGGAATTAATCCTACGTGATTTCTTTGGCTATGGAATTGGGTTCTAAGCGATTTTTCAGGTGTTTTAGTTGACCCATTGCCTAAGGACGTCTAATCCCAGATTGGCCAAAATCCAGGGTGTTACAGTGAATCAGGCCCTCAAAGGCTAGGATTTCAAAGGAAAAAAAGCAAAATAGGTAGGGATGGAGGCTCACCCGATTTTCAGCCTCCAATGGAGGATGGGAGAGCTTCCACGGATGAAAATGGAGAGGAAAGGGAATGCCTACTGCTGTGGACGATAGAGTGGCGTCGGTTATAGAAGAAAATAGGATTGGGGGCAATTTGAAATGGGTTCTGAGAGAGGAGGCAGCAAGAACTTGAAGAAAGGAGAGCTTGGGGGACATTTTTGTAAAGGAGGTAGGGTTTTAGGGGTGATTTAAGGGACGACCCCTATGCACAGGGGCTACACTAGCCCCCAACTGACGTCGGCCCGAAGCCCAGCCCGATCCAGGCCCATTGTACGGCGAGGCCTCGCCGACCAAACTTATTTTCGGCAATGGACCACCACCTGGACGTGTTCCCCCTATCCTGTGGGTCCAAAATTGATATGGGTCCCATCCCAGATCATCGTGGATTAGCATGGGTAGGCCCATGACTCCGTTTCACACTATTTTAGGTCCTTTTGCAAACCGGGATGAATTTATGTATCATGTCGCATATGATTTTGGGGTAGGAGACTCTAATACATCCAAGTAACCCATTTATTTCACGAGATTCCATAATTAGAATGGTCAAAAGTATAATTTATACATATATTTACTATTCATAGTAAATTTTTATTTAAGTATGATTCTCCATCATTTTTTTACATTAGGATATATGTGTAGTCTAAAAGGACTTAGAAAAATTTAAAGAATGGGGTGGTGGAAGGAGAGATTTTGAAGGAAATGGGTAAAACATGGGTTTTAGGCCTTGCGATTGAGTGTAGGGTGTTGTGGTCGACCCACAACCTAAGGACATCCATTTTTGGGTTTGGAATTCCTCAAGGAATGACTCAAACCCGTCGACTGAAGGCCTAGAGTCGACTTAGATCGCTTTATGTGACCAAAGATATGCTATGACCTAAATTATTGTATAATCTCACTTCTCGGCGAAACTTGGGATTCTAATGTGGTTTTTAAGTTCCATCGCCCCCTTCCTAAGTCAGAGTGCATCAGTGCGCGTTGTGTTACCATAACCCAGGTCTAGTTTAATCCAAATCATGCTCTGATACCATCTGTAACATCCCAAAAATCGAGGGTCTGGTAGAAACCCAACTCCCGAGTTCCAGAACGTCACTTATGCAACATAGATAATGATAAATGCATGTTGTCTATAGAATGACATTAAACAAGATTGAGACTAAGCCAAAACAGCATATCATACTCCAGAGACAGTTAAATTAGCAAACGGAAGACTGTGATAAATACATAAAATATATAATCAATTGTAAGCCTCTAGAGTGTGAACATGTTACCAGGTTAAATAAATACATGTATACTCCAAAAATGAACAAAAAGAATATACATGAGTGCTCCAAAAGTGCAAAAGAAAGACAAGTGTCATGTCGTCTAATCAACCTCCCTGTAATCTCGTCGATCAAAACACGGAGGAGAAGTCCTCCTCAGCATCATACAAGCCCAGCTCCGCTCCACAAGTAGTGTCATCATCTGTAACTAAAATAGGGATTGGTTGGTATGCGCGACACCGTCCCGTAACGTGGGAGTGAGTGATCAACTCAGTGGAATCATAGAGCAAAGATTAGCATGTTATCAAATCAATCACGCGATAATAGTGAAGCAGGAAATCAAACATTCCTAAATATTATTGTTAATGCAAGCATGAAATGACATGATGGATGCCCTCACCGACATACTTCCTCATACGGCACCATCTTACGCCCGCGGCATGCTTACATTCCTCAGTGCTCCACATCTTCCAGGCACATGCAGTGCGATATGAATATGATTACCGAGTTGTTATTAGTCCTTTTCATACAGCAGGATTGGGAAACTAGGGTACCTTCCTTATATCAATCCCAACACAGATCCTGTCTAGGGTCGTCACTCCTAGTAATCTCATACGATGTTATATTTATACGTCGCTGCAAGGGCTATCAGGGCTGTTGCTCGCAGTCGTTGCACCGCTCCCCCATCACCTTATCAATACAAGCCTAATGTACTCTTGTCGCTACGGAAGGGTCGTCGCCTCCTGTAGACTCAGAATACGCTCGAGGCCAGTACAAAGAGCTCGTCACCAATCAGAGTAGGCCGACAACTCGAATGTAGTGTCCCATACCACCACAATCGGCTCACGAGTCAAATATGCTCATTGGTCACTACGGGGAGGTTTGTGGCCCCAGCGTAGGCTGACAGCTCGACCATGGTGTCCCATACCACCATGCCCAGCTCATGAGTCTTTATGGATCAAGGTACCATGGTTAACAGGGGTTCCACTGGTAAGTTCAGTACCTTAGGTTCAAGCAGTTATGACTCATACAGGGTGAACATATAATGGCCAGTCGGGTTACTTGACGGGCTCGACTAGTACGAGCACATCTTAAGCTAAATGACATGAAGTGCATAAAACACTTCGTGTGGCCTAACCACTGCCGCCAACCCAAAACACGACTCTCGTTCATCGACGCATCCTTCGTAGTAAATAGAAGCCAACCACGAATTCCATTGGTTACCGACTGCCTGGACTAGGTCATAGCCCCAAGCATTTGTACAAAACATCCGTGATCATATGAGAGTGACAGAAATGAATATAAACAATACAAGCATGTTGACACATGTTATAACATGCAACGTAAACAAATCAACCAACACATATATTCCATATATATGAGGAAATCAGTTCATACAGCAAACATGGAGGAAATCATATACATCAGCCTATTAATTGAGAATTCAATCTCAAAACTAATTCACAACACCATTTACTCAATACATACTAATACAAACATTTATACAAACACTTAATCTACACACTTTAGTCTACATAGCGTATGTCGACCCAAAGTGCGTATTAGGGCGATTCTCTTCGCCAAACAGATCATGCACGCATTTCTAATATCATAACACGACAAATACCCATGGCAATCATTTCAGCAAAATACGGACGTATACAGTATTTCCTATAAATACCTAAAATGCCCTAAATCTCATATTTTTCGTACGTATGCGAAATGGAAAACGGACAGCATGTTCTACATGTCAAACGAAATTCTCATCGATAATCTACTATTAAACGACATTAAAAGCTTTGAAATCAGTCAATCTAAGCGTCTAAAATCCTCACATTTTGCCTTAGACGTGTATCGATTCGAATAGAACGTTTACACTTCGTCAACGGCGTCATGGCGACCTATATCACAAGGCACATAAGCTACATCGGTACTTGTAACCAAGGAATCCCTAAAACAGCTTGTGGTTAGGGTTTTCTTACCTAGAAGTGCGTTGGAATCACCGAGAAAGTGATTTGAATGCGGTGCTTCGGTACGTGCAATAGCTAGTGCAAGTGACAGGAAATCTCTCCCACAACTCTCTCACAATCTCTCCCTTTCTCTCTCACCACTTTCTAGGGTTTATAGAAAATTCGGATGGGAGAGATATGAGAGGGTTTAAAGCCCTTATATAGGCTAAAACCTAACCTACATAGACTTGAGAACAAGGTATACCTGAGTTATAACCAAATCAAAACTTTTTCGAGTTAAAAGAGTGTTTTGGGAGGTCCCCTGGCCGAACGCGGTCGGACTTAAGCTCATGTATACTGGATGTTGATCACATAAAGTTTTCAGTTTGGTAGAGTTCCCAGATCGCACGTGGCGGACCAGTTTCAGTTCAACGTTCACGGAGACTCGATCGAGGATTTCAAGTACACTGACCTGGGTGAGAAATGTTTCCTAATCCGAGGGTGTATTTGGGTCAAATTCCGATGGTTTGAATGCATATACTGATCCCGCAAGTGAAACGTGTCAGATTTATTTAAATCCCATTTAATTTTAAATGAATTTCACTCTTTCTCACACTCCCTGCTCCAGGCTCAATGAAATAGCTTCAGAGCATCGGTTGGGCTAGATTTTCGAAATGATTGTCAAGTCCAGCTAAGCGGTCATAACGGTCTGAGATTGCGGATATCGGACTTTCAACACGCGATCTAGATCCAATACAAAGTTTCAAAGGGTTCTTGAGAGCAAATGGGTTTAGAGTTTGATCCTAGGTTTCAGGGTATTGTAGCGTCATTGGTTCTATAGGTTTTGGGTCTTACAGATCGTATTTAAGGTAGTTCGAGCTAATTCTACTGATTGTTTAGTTCAGTACTTAACCAAATTTCAACCTAATTATGACAGAATAAGTCCTTAGGAAGTTCTACGCCCTTTCCTGACATTTTTAATTAGTATATTATTTTAATTATTTTTTTAATAGTTCATCATCAAGTTTAATTCATCTCCACCAAATTCATGATATTTCATGTTGTAGAAAAATTCTAAAAATTTTAGAAGCAGCAACTATCCAAAACTATGCTTTCTGGACAGTTGTCACAACGACCCATTTTAAACTATATTAAATTATTTTATTATATTTTTTACTTTTTTTATATGAAACTAGACTAATTTATTTTCAATCTGGCTTTTGAATCACTTAAATCAGAGTTATAATGATGGAGATATAATTTTTCAAAGTTGAACCAAAATCACAGAAAATGTGGCCGAAAACGGGACAACCGATGAACTGCGGCCTGACCAAGCCCAGTAATCGGCGAGCCCTCGCCGCTCGCTGACCTGTTTGGGGTGATTTTACCGTCTGATATTTGAAATGGATGTATTTTAGAACCTGGGATGAGTTATTTGACATGCAATATATGATTTTGGGATAGGAGAAGCTGATCTATCCAAATAGTCTACTTATTTTGTGAGATTCAAAAAGGTTAATGGTTAAAACTCATTTTATTTATTTATTTACTATTCATAGTACTTTTTAGTTTAAGTATTGATCAACATCACCTAAACTTTAATATTTGTGTCTAATATGAAAGCTCTTAAAAACTTTTGAAGGATAAAGTAGTGAAAGGTGAGATTTTCGAAGGAAATAAGGATTTAAGTCTTTTGGATTGAGTTTTGAGAAGTTAATCGATGTTAGAATTGACCCATTGCCTAAGGACGTCTAAATCCAGGTTGGAAAAATTTTGGAGTGTTACACACACACACACATACATACACACCCACATACACTTGTATTTTAATATAGTTAACATTGCCTTCTATGAGAACATGAACCGTATGTCGATAATTACGAGAACATGATGATATTTATTCTAGTGATGCATTGGTAGTCGGCATGCTAGGAATCATTATTCATACCCTTGGGTTGGCCAGAATTATGAGGAGAGCGAAGGTGGTCCCGTTGGTAGAACCGCCTCGAGACTAAACCTATGGATTTGGGCGGGTGTGTTCGGATAGCTGTAGTTCGACTACATGGGTCTCTTGTGCCCGATGTTGCTCTTCTCACGCTCGCCTGACTCTTATGGTTTAGTCTACTGTCTGACCAACCTTGATTGTTAACCTTGATTGCTCACATATGTTTAGAACCTGAACCACCCTACAACCATTGTAACCCATCAATAATCCACTTAAAACTGGTCCACAGCCTTGTGAGCCGGGCATGGTAGAATGGGACACTGTGTTTGAGCTATTGGCCTACGCTGGGGTGCAGCGCCTCCCCGTAGTGACCGTGAGCGATCCCTTTCTCTCGGCACTCCTCATGTGCTTGAAGTCGGGGATGAGGAACCCGACGGGATCATGGACCGCAAGGTCTCGACCTCATGCATTGGGGGGTCTTGGCCTCA
Source organism: Magnolia kwangsiensis (assembly GCA_037074715.1). Classification (NCBI taxonomy): domain Eukaryota; kingdom Viridiplantae; phylum Streptophyta; class Magnoliopsida; order Magnoliales; family Magnoliaceae; genus Magnolia; species Magnolia kwangsiensis. Next base: position 106,487,094 of record CM073573.1, on the reverse strand, counting down.
CAACCGTCTTAGGGCATTGATACGTGGGGTGCATTAGATTTCCCAACCTACTTGATGAATGGACTTAATAACTCGGCTAACACGATCGCATTGCATCACATTAGTTAGGGTGACGACTCAGAAGTCGAAGTCGCTTTGAGGAAGTGCTGACATACGCGATCGTTAGATGGAGTCGCTCGATGGAGCATTGTGGCAAGGGCATGCATTATATCATTCCGAATGTATGCATTTTAATAAGAGTTGTTAGGTGTTGATGATTGACTGTGTTTCATTAAATTCATATTATAATTGATGCCTATTGTAACTTAAGACTAATAGCACCCACTGAGTTGATCACTCACTCCCACTCTGGGACGGTGTTTTAAAACACCAACCAGGCTCTTCCATAGCTGTAGGTGATGAGGAGCTCGAGGAGCCTGTCGACGTGAGCTTAGATGAGGAGGACGAGCTGTCCTACTTTCAGTTGATGGGCGGCTCTCCATCGGCTTGACGGGTGGAAGTTAGATCGTTGAGTCGTGGACTCAGTCGTATATTCTTTTTGGACATAGCATTCTTTTTGTGATGTTGTTGGGTGACGCCTTATGTGTCCCATAGTTATAATTTTTTTTTTAGACTTGTAAACATTTAGCCTTTTCCATTGCAATAGACTAGTTGTGAATTGTGATTCATGTTTCAAGTAATTCCGTACTGCGCATTTAATCCTGATTAACGCAAAACAGTAAAATTGGATATAAGTGACACCCGAGAACTTGGGAGTTGAGTATATACACAACCCTCGATTTCTAAGGCGTTACAAGGTGCCTGTAACACCCCGACTTTTCGACCCTCGAAAACCCGAGTGTTAATTAAGGATGCCACACACGTGTAGCCTTTTACAGTAATCAGAGTGCGATGAATCTAGAAGCAACCATGGTGAACCATTACATAGAAAATCATATCTAAATTCTAGTCCACTTAGTTGGGGACTACTAGTACAAATCATAAGATTCAAATGTTCAAGAGTCAATAACTAGGAAGGAAACAAATGCAACTATTGATTACGCACATAAAACTCCGTCGCTTCCTAGTGGGGCTCCTCTTCATAGAAGTCTTCTCCTAATCCTGTGGGATCTGCATCCAAGTCCGTCCCATAAGCACCCTCATATATGCTTGCATCATCTATACGGTAATATATTCAAAGGATAAGTGGCCAACTCAGTGGGAACTCCCCTCAAGATTACACACTACCGCATTAACTAAGCGTTGTTCCAAATAATAAAACATTCAAAATAGTTCACAAGAACAATCTTGTTTAAGTGTGTAGATACATGAGTGTACATCAACTGGGGATGCACATCCTGTTGACCAAATGAATGGACCCTTCAAACAATCAGTCCATTCATGCAAGAGAATGGGCCTTTCAAACAATCAACTCATTCAACTTACAAGGTAGTGGGCCTTTTAAAGAGTCTGCTCACTTAGATACGAATGGGCCTTTCAAACAATTATCTCACCCATGCCTGGGGATGTGCCTTTCAAATAGTTAGCTCATCCCAAATAAGGGAGTGGACCTTTCAAATAGTTGGTCAATAAAGCAGGAGAATGGACCTTTCAAACAGTTGTCTCATTCAACTTACAAGGGAACAAGTCTTTCAAACAGTCAACCCGCTCAAGTGAGATAGTGGGCCTTTCAAACAATTGGCTCACTTAAGCAATGAATGTGCCATTCATACAGTTAGCTCATTCATGCTAGGGGATGGGCCTTTCAAACAGTCGGTTCATCCCTAATAAGAAAATGAACCTTTCAAACTGTTAATCCATTCAAAAATAGAAGTGTCATGAATGTATGATTAATCCCAGCCATTATTATTCCAATTTACAAGCAGCCAATTTAGGTAAACATTCGAATAAGTGTAATGGTTCACGGTATACAAGCATGCATTACATAAATATCATTTAAGCATAAATTGACATACCACATATATAGGTTTCCACAAAATAAGCATTCAGCATGTAATTAAATTCAATAACTAACATAAATAGTTTTAAAAGCAGAGTCATTAATTATTAGGTAAAATTAGAGTTGAACTACACATGAGTTAATAAGGAAGAGGAAAGCTCAAGGGGTGGAATCCTCACCTTGGGAGTAGTTGTTCTTTATGGTGCTGTTTAGTGTGTGTGCTTCTTAAGGTGGAGCCCTATCCTCTCTCCCTATGATTGGAGTGAGATGGTAGCTTTAAATTGACTTGAAAGGGAATTGCCTATCTAGACAAAGACACAATCATGTCTTAGGAAACCGATTTTAACCTTGGAATCATTAAGTGTTGGGGTATGTTTGAGGAGATAGCTTACTATGTTCAAAGCTGTTATACAGAGAAGATGGACCCCACCACACTTGGCTAGAGATCTAGCTTGCCATTTTTCTTAAGTGTTGTTGTCCACATGAACACAGTCAGATTAGTATTACTTGATATGTTATGTATTTAATGGCCTACAAACTACCCATTGGAATAATGAAACTCATGAGGAGGTCTACCTAAAGGTTTAGCTTAAGTTAAAGATTGAGAAGTTAGGTCCCTATTTCTAGAGATTTTACTGCTGCCTAAGTTAGGCCGGATTGATGCAGGATGGGTGGCAACCAGCCAGTTTAGCCGAGTTGACTTGACTGGGTCTCCTGGATCAACCAAGCTCCCCCTTCCTTCATTATTTCCTCCTTGTCGAATAGAGACCCACTGATGATTGTTAGCCTCGGAATCTGGTTGACTTGGGACTCATCGGACCTAAACTCAGCCCTCAGTGGAGGATGATGGGCCACCAGATCTTGGCCATCCATCCCTACATCTCTCTATATCCGGACGGAGCTAACCTGATCGGAACGAGTCAAGACTCGTCCAGACTAGAATAAACTCGGCCGGGAATGGAGGTCTTTTTCGGCATGGTGGGGAGGAGTTGCTTAAACTCGGTAATAAGCCCTCTTCTTCCTTGATGGTTGCAGGGATGGCCGACTGGTTCGGTGTTCCAACACCCACTCCAGTAGCCCCGTCATTTTCAGCAATTCCAATGGCTCCAGCGGTCCCGTTGGTGACTTTGGAGGCCAGACCCGTCCCTGAACCCAACAAAGCTCTAAGCTCTCTTGCCCTTTCTCATGTCTTCTCCCCTTGTGGTGATGCTTTCGGCCTACATTGACCTAACTTGTTCTGGTTCAAACGGTCAACTTGGTGCAGTGCAGCACCAAATTCAGCACCTGATTATCTTCACTGTCTTTTCTCACTCCCTCTATGTGTGTCTCTCACCGATTCTCTCTCTCATCGTGTTTACAGGCTGCACTGATCTAGCTCGATCTGATTTGGAAGGGTCAACTTGGTGCAGTGCGGCACCGGGTTTCACCTACACTTGACCTTTCCTCTCTCTCTCTCTCTCTCTCTCTCTTTGTCTCTCTCTTCGAGTTTCTTAGTGGGAATCCTGAGGAGATAGGGCCCTATTTATAGGGATAGGGCCATCCTACGAGCTCACCTATCCTCCAAACGAATGGTCCAGATAGTGGGTCCATTTTGGGCTCTCTCCCTCTCTTTCTATCTTGCATGGAGGTGATCCTGTAACGCCTTAATTTTCGAGACCCGAGTATATAACTCGTTTCCTGAAAACCCGGATGTTAGTAGATAATCAAATGATAATCAAACAAGATCAAAGTGTGATTAACGGAAACCAAGCGTAGTATAAATGTAGCCTAAATAATGACAATAGCTTGGGCCACTCATCTGGGGTCCATATACAAAAAAAACTTAAGTTTCAAAGTGTACTGAAATAAACATAAGTAACTAGTCTACTGATTTAGTCCAAAGTAAGCAGGTACTTCCTAGTATGACTCATCCTCGTATGGCTCTTCCTTTGCTGCGCTGGTAGCCATCCCGAGATCCGCTATATAATTGTCCATCTTTGCACCTGTATCCTCTATACGGTTGAACATTGATGAATGAGTGGCTAGCTTAGTGTGATTTTTCCTTAAGATTACATATCATGGCCCTAGATAAGAAATAATACAAAAATATCCAGGCAACCAAAACATAGTAAACACAATCTTATTATATGCATGGATGTGTGAATGCATCACTGACCCAGGGATGCTCATCTTTTTAGAAGTTGGGTTCATTACCCATGTATATGTTGGCCGTTAGCAAAGAACATCACGTGTGTACATCATATACCGCATAATGACTGTCTATCATACATCACGTACATGAGTGATAGACGCTGGTATGTATGATTAGCCAAACCATTATTAGTCCAGTTACAATGAGCCAATTTAAATAGACTTAAGGTCACTACTGGGGCTCGTCACTAGTGTAGGCCGACGACTCGTGCATAGTATCCCATGACCACTATCTCCAGTCCATAAGTCCATCACCTTAGGGTTTGTATAGAACCCATCAACACATGGCTAATCAATTCTCAATACAAGGGAACTACCACCGCATGCTGACAAGGAATGAAGTATTGAAATCATTTAATACAACGACTAAATGAGATGGTATGTATGATTCAAATACGAGTAAATAGCGGTAGTAATAAAGGTTTGCAAGGTTCATTCCATAGTCAGGTAAGTGGAATCACTCCATAGATGGTAAGCCCCATAAATCAATTGCCACTAGTCATAGCCTCCATGCCAGGGGTCTATTCTCATCATAATCCGTCTCATTACACCCTAAGCATAGACTCTCTTTAAATAGGAATTTCCATAGAGAGATTTCAAATAATGTGTGACTGACAACCGATACAATCTTATGGAGATTCAGGCATGCTTTGATATTCGAAGTAAAACAGTTCAAGAGTCACGTATTCATAACTTATCAAATTCTAAAGCATGTATCTTAAGTAAAATAAACGAGTGTTTTGATAATTCCAAGGTATGCTTTTAAGTTAAACTCGTTAAGTGTTTCTAATTAATTTTTAGACATTCGATTAAGTTAATCAAACATACTGCTAATTTCTAAGTAAACTAATCAAGTGGTTTAATCATTTCTAAGACATGTGATAAGTTAACAAATATTCTAATCAATTCTAAGTCATGAGTTAGACTATCCAAGTATTCAAATAAATTCTAAATCATGAGTTTGAGTGAACTAACCAAAACATCAACCCACTTAAAAGGCATAAGTCTCAGTAACTAGCCGAATGATTTACCATTTCTGGGTTATCATTCATAGTTACCATAAAGGCTACCCTTAGCCTAGCTTGGGGATGGAAAGCCTATGGGGGAAGAAAATCATCACCATGAAGAGTTGCCTAACCGTTCTTAATTCACATCCCCGTGTACACCTTGTGGCCCAAATCATGCAAATGGTTCCCTACGGTCATTCCCGATGTGGCAACTAATATTAGAAGAATTTTAAAACATCCAAGTCATTAAAACGAATGAGGTTGGTGTATGAACCCGATAGCCGAGGGAACTTGGGCCTGCATTAGGGTGAACAGGCCCACCCAATTCTACCTCTCCATGTGGCCTAGATTGGGCACAAAGTTTGCTCACCATCAAGGCCTGAATTGGCCTGATTTGGCCCAATGTTTGCTACTCATTGCAGCCTGAACTGGGCCTAATCGAGGCCCAATATTGTTGGTCCTTGGTGGCCCAAAAATTGAGCTAAATTTGGGCCTTGTTCAACCCATCTTGGCAGTCCTATAACGTCTCAGAAAAATCCATACAAAGACCCGAGTATCACCTCAGCCATAAATCACTAAAGATCGAATTATGTAGAAATTAGACAAAAATTAATTATGTACTAAACTAAATAAATTGGAGAATTAGCTAGAACCACTTTCTATACGGACTGCAAGACCCAACACTATTAGAATCACTAACCCAACATTACCTAGAAACCTAGGATCAGTCTCAAAACCCAGTTGCTTTTGAGAGCACATTGAAACTCTATATCAGACTTAGACCGCGCGTTGAAAGTCTAATGACAATGAAAATATAAGGTCATGACCACCTTACTGGGCTTGACAACCATCGTGGGAATTGAGTCCAAATAGTATCCAGAAATGCACAACTTGAGCTTGGAGCGAAGTGTGTGAGAAACGTGAATATCTTTAGAAAATAAACTCAAACTTAAGTGAATTGGGTCGTTCGCTTGCGGGAAAATTTTAAGGTTTCAGACCGTCAAATTCTGATCCAACTATACCCTTGGATCAGGGAAAATTTCCTGCACCCATTGGTATACTTAGGGCCTTGATCGAGTGACAATGACTGCTGAACTGAAACGGGTCCTCTACGATTGATTCACTAATCCGATTGGACCGAAACCATAACCTAGCATAGATCCATTATCAGGAAACTTTCTTTAGACCGTATGTGAGCAATGGACCTCTAGATGAGCTTCGTTGGCCCAAAATAGCCACCTTTTGGCTATAAACTAAGTATACCATGGCCTTGGGGCCATTGACATCACTTCTGGGCCTATATAATGCCCTAAACCCACCCCTCTCTCATTCCATACGAATTTTTTCTAACCTTAGGAGAGAGAAGAGAGAAAAGAGGAGAAAAGTGTGAGGAGAAGAGTGAGAAACTAGGAGATCGTTGCTGGGATTCACTCCGACCACTCCACATACCAAATCATCTCTCTCGTGCTGTTACACCATCGAATCCAACTTCATTTTTGGATAAGAAATCATAACCCTAATCTATTTTAGGAATCCAAATAGAGAAATTAGTGAACTAGGTAACCTATTTCCATGCTTAGGTATCCATTGTGCTGTAGACAAGGACGTGGTGTACGAATCGAGTTTGTAATGAGCGTACCGACAAAAGGTGCGGACTATAAATATTTAGATTATGGTTTTGAAGGCTTTCAATGTCGGCAATGATTTATGTCTGACTTGATTATTGCCATATGATCTTAGTTATGACGTATTCGATAGATTATACATGTGTGTGAACTATGTGAATATATAATGCATTCCATGTGTTTGTTGAAATGTTTAAATGAATATGAAATTATGATTCATGTTGGCAATGATTATTAATTGAGAATACATGATTGTTGTATGTATGACAACCTCTTTGTGAAAGGATTTGCCATAATATATGTTATGACTAATTTATTACATGTATGATGAAATGTGTAGTAAGTGTTTGATAAAATGTCTAAATGAGAAATTGCTTATTGAAATATATTTAATGAGGGTGTTGATATAGGATTCTCAATTACTTTATCTATAGTTACAGTTTCCTTCATGTAACCTATCTTACTACTACGTGATTTATGGATGAAATGTCTATGTATAATAACATGTGCACGATGTGTTTATTAAAATGTTCAAATGAGATTTATATTTGAATTGGTTGTTAAATGATGTTTGACTATTACATATGAATGCTTATTGTATTTGAGCATGATTGGGACTAATGCGTAGTCCAGGAAATCGGTAATAGTTTCCGATCTAGTGGTTAAATTAGTTTCGCCACAACGGACATGTTCGATGAATCTGAGTCATATGGTGATTATCGACAGTGGTTAGGCCACGAGGAGTGCGTATGCACTCCATGTCGATTAATTTAATGTGTGCTCATACCAATCAAACTTGTTAAATAACCCGATTTGCCTAATATGTGTTTACCATATATGAACGTTACTGCTTGAATCTAAGGTACCACTTACCAATGAAAAGATCATTTAACTTTGGTATCATGATCCGCTAAGACTCATGAGACGGGTATGGTGGTATGGGACACCGTGGTCGAGCTGTCGGCCTACGCTGAGGTGACGAGCCTCCCCATAGTGACCAATGAGCAACCTAAACTCGTGACCTGAATACGGTGATATGGGACATTGTGTTTGAGTTGTCGGCCTACGATCAGGTGACGAGCCTCTCGTAGTGACCTCGAGTATAAAATAGGCCTTGCGGATGGTGACAAGCCTTCCGTAGTGAACTTGAGTGTAAACTCATGAACTTGCCTATCCACTGTTATTAAATCAAGGAGTGATGTTATGTTTCCCTATAACTTACCTATCATATGTGATTAACTAGAAATTAATAACCCTAGATAGATCATTGTTTGGATTAGTGACATAAAGGGAGGTACCTTAGCTTTCTAAATTTACTGTATAAATAAGCCTAATTAAATATTAGCTAATATGACCATGCACCACATTGCGTGTGTTTTGGAGAGAAAGCGCACGTGTAAGGAGTGTTGTATGCGCAATCGTGAGATGATGTCACTAAGGGAGTGCAGGCGAGGACATGTATCATTATAGCATATTATTCTTGTATTAACAAGAGTACTTATGACATGATTGTTGTATTGCTTTATCATTACTGCTTGAATGAATTAATAACATGTTAACCTTTGCCATAGCTCCACCAAGTTGATCACTCACTCCTACTCTGGGAAGGTGTTTTAAAATACCAACTAGACTCTATTTTACCTACAAATGATGATATAGCGTACAAGGCGAAGCTAGACTTTTATGACGATGAGGAGGAGTTCTTCTATGTACAACTATTAGGCGGGTCTATGTAGACCACGTATTGATCGACGGGATTACCGGGATACAAATTAGTTGGACATTGCACTTTGTCATTTTGTATATTTTGGAATAAACATGTATATATTCAGCCAGGTGACATGATCATACTCTAGGGGTTTATAACCACTTATATACTTTATATACTTTATATATTTATCAAAGTCTTCTACTTACTTCATTTAATCATCTCTGGAGTATGATATGTTGATTTAGTGTAATCCCATTCATGTTTAATGTACTAATACAGAAAACATTTAATCATCATTATTTATGTTACATAAGTGATGCGACAGATCTTCGGAGTTGAGCTTTGCTGGACCCTCAATTTTTGGGGCGTTACAAGCCCACTAGCTGCTACGACATGGCCCACATCATTTAGCTAAGTGAGGCCCATTAAGACTTATACTGGGTACAACCCACATGATCTTTATGTGTGGCCCGTCCTTTTTATGTGGTGCGGCCCACTGAGCTATACACTCAGGTGCGACCCACCCTTTTTTAATGTGGTGCGACCCACTGAACTGTAGCAGTTGAAAACTATTTTCTCGGCCCAAAATCGTGGCCCATTTAAAGGTGCTCTCAGCCCAACATGTGGACCAGTTCCAGCCCTTCTTTTGGATGGGTTTCAGTCCAGAATATGGGCTAGTTTTGGCCCACATTCTAGAATAGTTTGATGGATGGAACTCGTCCAATGGTTGGCCCAAAATGGTCTCGATCTCTATAAAATTTTCAGCCCAGAAGAAGGTTTGATTGAACTCCTGTTTGGGACTGATCTGAGCCCTATTGAGGCCCAGTTTCAACCCAATTTTTGGCCCAACTTTGAGGCTAAATTGGGTTCGATTTTGGCCTAATTCACTGCCCATGCAAGGTCTGTATTCTAACTCGAATCAGGGCCTGTTTGAGGCCTGATTCCAGTCCAAATCAAAGCCCATTCATAGGCCGTTTGTAGTTTACTTCAGAGCCTAGATAGAGGCTCATTTTTTGCCACATTTTTTGCCTGATTTTGGTCCATTTACATGGCCCAATGGAGCTTGGTTTCATCTTAGAATGAAAGCTTTAAGAAGATGGAGGGGAAGGAGTTACCCGGCTCGATTTGGGCATGGCCTGAACTCAGTTGAGTCCGGTTCAATGTGGTGCAACACACACTCACACACACACACTCTCACTAGTTGTGGAGCTATAGGCCTGCACTGACCCAACTAAGTTCGATTTTTGTGTGGGCTGAGTTGGTGCAGTGCACACTGAGTCCACCCGACCGAAACTCACACTCTCTCTTTAACTCCTTTCTCTCTCTTTCCTTTCTCTCTCTTTTCTTTTCTCTCTTTCTTTGGTGCAAATCTCGAGGGAAACAATGCCCTTTTATAGGCATGGGAGAGAGAGCTCCAACTGTTGGAAAGAAATGACACTTCTAAGCCCCACCTTTGAAAATCAATTATGCGTGGGGTCCATCTAATCTTGAGGATGGATTCTCACTGTGATGGGCCACTAGAAAAGTAACTATTTAGTACTGGTGGGACCCATCTCGTGATCTTTCTCGAATGGGTTAACGGGGAAGATGACCTGGTCATTAATGGTAGATCATTACCTAGGATACTTCGACATGATCTGGTCCGTTTGAACAGACTAAATGGAGCCTCTGATCAGCGTGGGGCCCACTTTTTAGACCTTAAACATGAGTTTCAGAATATCTCATGAGATATTCTCTTTCTTGCCAATTTTCAAGAGATGGAGCATTCCTCTCCATTACCTTGTACCATCCTAAGGTGAGGGCTAGGATGACTCCATGTGGCCCAGGGGATGGTTAGAAACGTGACAACACCTATTTCCCAAAAGGGAAATTCTCCTTTTCACCTTTCTTGGTGCAGGCCATTGTTTGGCAATATCCAGAAATGGGAGGGCGTGGCTTTAGCCGGAAGATGAATGTATGGGATGGCATGATCAGACTAATCGTGGGCCACTCGTGCGCCCACAGATCGGCCCCTCATCACAAATCCTAGCCACATGCAACTTCTAAACAGTTCCATCCTAGATCTCTCATCTTTATGCATGGGCCCGTAAGCCTATAGGGTTTTGGTCAAACGAGCCCCAAGAATTTGATGAAAGGTTCCGATCATTCAAATAGTGGCTAGGGTGGGCCATTTTTGAAACCAAATTCCGTCAAATTCAAACAACATATTGGTGGGAGGAAATCCACTTTCTGCAGTTTGGCTCAGTCAAAGCCAGTTTGTCCAGTGCATAGGGTGCACAAGCACTTCATGTGGGGTCCACCATGATGTTTGTGATAAATCCACTTCGTTCATTCCTCTCAGGAGTCCTTAAAGGTCCTGGCCCAGTTTGGGGTGGAACTGAGGCCCAGGTGGGCCGTATCACACGTTTCAGACCCTTTTTACGACCAATACAATCGATCCAATGGATGAATTGATTTGATACTTAATTCTAATGGTTAAATATGAATTTGAGAGGTAGTGGATGCTTGGTTAATTACACCTTAGACCTCAAAGGTCGATTACCAGAGTATCATCTTGTTTCTTTAAGATTAGTTGATTTAAAAACTACTTTAACTTAATAAGTTTAATCAAGGTTACCTTCCTGACTGAGGTAGGGTGCAACTTAGTTCCTAGGGCCTCTGATGGATAGTTTTAACGATGCCTAAGAGCCCCATCCTTCATATGTTGAGTTCAAGTTATTTGGTTAGTTGTTTCTGGATTCCATTGATGTAGGTTTTAAGTGGTAACACCCATGTACTAGAGGTGTGGGGTGTTACAGATCTATTGGTGAGATGGATTTTTCATATCCATGGTCCACCTGACGAGCCTCTTTGATCTAAGAATGGGGCTCATTGCATTGTGGTGGGTCCCTTGGTCGATTGGAGAAGATGGGTCGCTTACTAATGACGGATTTTACTAACGGTGAATCTTCTTGATCCAATCCTCTTGGAGGGACCGGATGGGTCCTGTGATCATTGTGGGGCCCATTAATTTTGCCCCTGATCGCCCTGCGATCATCTCATGAGATCTTCCCGCCTCAGCTCATTTCTCGTGCGGACAGAGGATTTCTCGCTGATCTACTAGGTCACTATTGCCCTAATGCAAAAGGGTCGAGATTGTCTTTGGAATTTAGGTGGGAGGCTCGGATTGAACCAGCGTGATTTTCCCGAAAGGCAAATCAGTCGACCACCTTTTTCCAGCGACATGATGCTTCTCCTTTCTTGGCACCAAAAGAAAGGCTGGGATTTACGCTGGATGGAAGGATAAGATCTGTAGGAGAAGGCGCACGCGGATCGTTAGTGCGGAAGCCTCATATTTCCCGTTTTGGGTGGGAACCATCACACGCTTCTGTTTGGACCCCTACTTGTGCACGTGCACAGTTGCATGGGCTTGAATGGTCGATGAGGTTTTGGTCGTCCGGGGCCTCTCTACTTGATTAATGGTTCAGATCAGAGGTTAGCTTACCTAGGTGGGCCATTAGGCCATCCGATCATCTGTTCGTTTGAGTCCATTGCGGGTGGGAAACTAAAAAGGAAGGAATTTCTTACTTTTCTTGGAACTTATTGGGTCAAGGGGTTTTGAACCAAGCCCTTGGTTTGGTGCACTATGGGTGTGGTCCCTACAGTGCACACTCAACGCGTTGTGGGGCCCACTGGGATGATCTTCATGGATCCACTCTACCCATCCGATCATCTCGTGCATGAATGGCCATAATTATAAGAATGAGGCCGATCTAAAGGTCAGATGGTCCATTCTTAACATCTATCGTCCAATCCCTTGGTCTACACAATTCGTTCTAACTGGTGAGCCACTCAGTCCATCTTGATGTCATTTTGCATAGGTGAGCCACATGGCCTTAGCTCTAAAACTAATCTTAGCATGGTCTTCTTGTCTATCGGGGTGTCATCTAATGGTTAAGTTTCTAAGAGTAAGTCTTTAGAGGTTCAACGTGAATCCTTGATTGATGCGATTTCTCAACCTAAGGTTCATTAGTGGATGGCCCGACCTACGGATGAGGATTCATCCAATGGTCAAGTATAGTTTAGATCATGAGAATGTTCAATTGGACTAGATTTGTGTTTGTGTTAAGTGAAAATTTTACCGTAACGTTCGAGTACTGAAAAGCACCAGGTGTTACACTACCTCCTCTAAGACCGAGGAATTATAAACCGAAGCAAGGAATTAGATACATAGTGGAGAGAGACCATGCCCTAACTCTTGGGCTAGCATGTTTGAAGATTTCCTTAGAGGAACCCATTCGTTAAATAAAGCTAATAAACACTTTGGAGGGCTAAATTTCTTATGGAACCCCCTTGGACATTTTGAGGATGTAGGGAGGGTAGCCTACTACAACCACCACTCTAAGCCCACTGGAAAGGGGCAATGAGCTAGCACTATCAGTGCCAACAACTGCTCTCTATACTCCCACGAGGAAACTGATAGGAGATGCATATAATAAAGTCATCTCATTGGCCACATCACCTCTATTGTAGTCAGCTCGCCATAACTTCTCATATCCAACAACCCAATCTTAAATGCCATCTCGATCTCCCTAAGACAAAGCCAACAAGAAGTTTCTCCTACTCTTATGATTATGGAAAGGCAGGTGCAAACAGGTGAAGTTGACCCTTCAAGGCAAGCGAGTACTTGTTGAAAAGCCTACCACAACAACTTCATCATCAGAGAGTGAAGATAAGGAGTCATCCTCTATTAGTAGCTCTGCCATTGGGGATGGTTCTCCTGCAAATAACTACTCAGAGGAAAAAGGCGAGTAGACATTGGCAAAAATGACGATGACACTGTTAAAGCTGCTATGACTGATCATGGAGTACCGCATAATGTATATACTCCTCCTACAGCATTGGCTACTCCCATGGAAGAAGAGCCTCTTGATTACGGAGAATTCAGTTATTCACTGGTGGTAAACATCTTTATATTGTTAAGCGCTAATTATTCACCCCTTCCTTGTGACACACCACATGTTTGCCAATCAACATTCCATAGCCCGCCCCTCAAATTCTCCTCAGCATCATGGAAGTATCCTCATTGACGGAGGCATGAATCTCAACACCGATGATGAGGACAACAACGAAGGCACTAATTTCTCCTCATAGTGTAGAAGTGGATCAAGACACGTTAGTCTTTCCACCAATTATTGAGGAAGCGATCATTGATGCGGCGCGTACTCAAATAGAAGTGGTTGTGATTGCACCTTCTACTGTACTTAATAAGGTGGCGTGCGAGATCCATTTTCCAATGGAACCTACCGGTGTTGTGATTCGTATGATGCTTAAATCGAGTAATGGAGTCAGGGATGCATCTTTCAACGTTGCCAATATCGTTACGAAAGTGCTTGGCCCTTCATCTACCCCTTCCAAGATGAGGGCTCTAGTTACATCAGCCCCTATATTCTCAGTTCCTATGGCAGGTTATCTTCAGATGTTTATATAGCACAACACATCTTTGTAGATAGTACTTTCTTATTATTTTTTATTTACATTGTTATCCTCTTTGTTTTTCTCTTAATTATTCCATCTTTGAGCGGCTCGACAAGCTCCAATTCAATAGCCATAGTATCGGACCTTAGTATCGGACCTTCTTTTGCTAGAGAAGATCCCTCCATATAAACCCATCTTCGTTAAGAATGCTCTATCTGTTGTGGCGTATATGTTTCAAGATCAAGAGCAGTGGCCTTTCCTTAGCGATGCTTTGGCAATTTTAGATAATTTTGTAAGGCTGACCAAAATCAATGTCTCATCATTGCATGATTCATTGATCCATTTGTGTTTCATTGTGACAACTGAAGTCAGCTCGTAATATAGTCATTACGCCAGAAGTACTTCATCGTCAGAAGGAATTATTACTTCTTAAGGGAAAAATCTCTAGAACTTCCGCTATTATCTCCATCTATGACAAGGAGTGTAATTCTCTTTAGGAATAATTGAAGACTTCTAAGAAAACTCTGGTAACCATTAAGGAGTAAATAGCTAATCTTGAGGCTCTGAAGTAGGCAAAGGAGCTAAAGGTGAGCAAAATCAATGCTGATATTGCTAAGAATACTAGCATAGCTGAGCTTGAGAAGTCAAAACTATCAAAAGATAATGCAGTTGTTGTTTCTTTAGAACAAGAGTTTGCTAGTACTCCTGATCAAGCCAAACTCATCGTTGAAGTTGAGCTCAATACTATTGCAGCCCAAGTTTAGTTCAAACAAGATTTGCAAAAGTTTGTGCTCGCATTTGGTATTTCTAAGTAATTGTAATACCTTGATGATTGTCATGTACCAATATTTTCATATATATATATATATATATATATATTATTGATGAAGTTTTGACAATATTTTGAAATAATCTTTAAATATGAATGATATGGGTCATTTGCATATTCTACCATACAACCATAGATATTTGCTTCCTAATAATTTATGTCTCGATTGTATGATCTCACGATCATATAATTATGAATAATGAAGAAATGAATTTTCTTGACCATCATTTTATACTTTAGTCGTATATTTTCATAATTAGAGACATGACATGGTTAAAAAAAAAAATGTAATTCTTACTCGTTAGCCTACATTATGCAATATTCTCTTAATAGGAGGGACTATCTTAGAGTTTAGTTAGTATTCCTAGGGCGCCATACACAGTTTAAGCTCTTGAGTATTTAGAGCGACCATAGTTTAGGCTCTTGAATATTTGGAGCAACCATAGTTTTTGAGGCTCTTAAGTATTTAAAGCAAGTAGAGCTTATGCAAAATGGTCTTTATAACTCTCATGACTTCACTGAACCACTACAGTCTGGGGGCCCATTGTGTAACACCATGGATTTTTGCCAACTTGGAAATAGGTGTCCTTAGGTAGTGGGGCGATCATAACACCTTATTAAATTTTCAAACATCAATCCCAAAGCTTAAAATTCTTTTTTTTAACCCATTTCCTTCAAAATCTCACCTTTTACCACCTTATTCTTTAAATTTTTCTAATTAATTTCATATTAGATATGAATCCTAAAGTTTAGGTGATGAAGAACAATACCTAAATTAAAATTTAATATAAATATTAAATAAATAAATAAAATTATTTTTTGACCATTACAATTATAAAATCTGATAGAATAAATAGGTTATTTGGATAGGTCAGCTTCTCCTACCTAAAAATCATATATTGCACGTCACGTAACTCATCATGGGCTGTAAGATATGCCTATTTCAAATATCGGGTGACAGAACCACCCCCAGTTAGTCCAGCGGACCATGGCGCCGCCGCACCAACCGCGGTCGACCGCGGTTGGTCCGGGCCTGGCGGGCCACAACAGGCTATGTGGCCCATTTTCTGCCCCTTTTTCTATAATTTTTCATCCGACTTCAAAAAGTCATATCTCCCTCATTATAATCCGATTTAGGTGATTCAAAAGCCAGGTTGAAGCTTGATGAGTCTAGTTTCATATAAAAATAAGTAAAAAATATAATAAAATATTTAATATAATTAAAAATAGGTCATTGTGACAATTATTCGAAAATCATTAGTTTGGACAGCTGCTACTTCTGAAATTTTTAGAATTTATCTCTAACACCAAATCTCATGAAATTTGGTGGAGACAGAGTAAAATTGATGATGAACTATTTAAAAAATAATGAAAATAATATACTAATTAAAAGTGCCAGAAATGGGTGTAGAACTGCCCGAGGACCATATTCTATCGTAATTATGGCAAAATTTAGTTAAGTGGTAAACTGAATACTCAATAGAATTAGCGTGAACCACTTTAAATATGATCTGTAAGATCTAAAACTTGTGAAATCATTAACGCTACATTACCCAAAAATCTAGGATCAATCTCTAAACCCAGTTGCTCTCGGGAGCATCTGGAAACTTCGTATTGGACCTGGACCGCACGTCGAAAGTCTGATAGTGATGAACTTAGAGAATTATGACCGCTTAGTTAGACTTGACTATCGTCTCGAAAATCAAAACCAAATGATATCCTGAGACCATTTTCTTGAGTCCGAAGTGAAGAGAGTGAGAAAGCAAAGATTTTTAAGAAATTAAATAAAAATTTAAGTAATCTGAGTCGTGTCGCTTGCACGTTATTTATAAGCATTCTGACCGTTGATTTTTGACCCAAATTCACCCTCGGATCAGGAAAGGTGGCCCATACATGTCAAAGTACTTGTGGCCCTAATCGAGTTTCGGTGACCGTTGAACTGAAACTGGTCCGCCACGGTCGATTTATAAACCTGACCAGTGTGAAAACTTAGCTTGACCTAGATCCAATATTAGAGAGATTAAGTTCGACCACATTTAGTAATAAGACCTCCAGAAATGCTCCGTTGGATCGGAACAGACCCGATTTAGTTATAACCTAAGTATACATTGGCCCTAGGGCTATTTCCATTGCTTTTGGGCTTATAAAAAGGCCTTAAACCCCCATTCTCAAATTTCATACGAATTCTAAACCCTAGCCAATCCAAGAGAGAGAAAAGAGAGAGAAAGTAAGAGAGAACCTATTGTTCCTTCTTGGGATTCTTCCCAGTTCTTCTACACATCAAATCCATCGTCTCTAAATCATTAATATGGCGATTCTAATTCCATTTTTGGGTAAGTTAATCAAACCCTAACCTGTTTCTAGCTTAGAATAGTTTAAGTGATGTTTTAACTAACCTGTTTCATGCCTTAGGTAGCCTATCCACCGTTGATGAAGACTTATCATCTGAATCATATCTATTATGCGTTTTCTTGTTTAATGTGCGGATTATAGACGTATAGGTTATGGTTTTTAAAGCTTTCAATGTTAGATAATGATTTATTATTAACTTGGATGCTATTTCACATGTAAAACGTGTTGTTTGTTTCGCATTACAAATACGTATGAAATATGTATACCGTAGTGCATTCTATGTATTTGTTGAAATACCTGTATACGTATAAATTTTGAATTTGTGCTTGCCATGATTAATTACTATCTATGTATGCTAGATGCATGTGTATCACCTTCTGGGTGAACGGATTAGCCTAATACGTGTTTTATCAACATACGTTGTGTATATTATATTGTGCAGTCTAAGTGATTGTGAAAATGACTGAATGAGTATAGAATTCACCTTCGTGCTCACCATGACTAACTGTCATGGATATATGATTGTTGTATAGGCAATAACCCTTTGACGAGAGGATTGACCCTAATACGTATGATAAAGTTATATATATCACATATGATGGAATGTGTAGGCTAAGTGTTTGTAAAAATGTTTGAATGAGTTAGTAGTTAGTAAGGTGTACCTGTATGCGTGCTGAGATATGCTTCTCAACTACCTTGTCTATGTGTATGACTTCCTCCATATATTTTATATTACCTATGTGTGGATTTATGTTTAAGTTGTATTCCATAACATGTAGAAACAAAGCCGTGAGGGGTAATGGGGGAGTGGTGTAACAATTCCGTGCAACAGCCCTGTCAGCCCTAAAGCGGACAATATCGGACCTTTGATTGTATAATTTGAAATATGATCCATTTACTGTTTTGACTATATCATAGGATGACATGTCGTAATTGAATGTGTTTGGGGCTATGACATAGTCCAGGTAATCGGTAACAGTCCTTAAATTGGTGGTTGAAGTTATTTACGTCATGCCGGATGGGTTAGACGAATCCGAGTCATACTTGAGATGTTCGATAGTGGTTAGGCCACACGGAGTGCTCATGCATTCCATGTCGATCATTTCGACGTGCGCTTGGCCTAATTGAGCTTATCAACTAACCCAATTGACCGATGTACGTTCATCATGTTTGGACGCTACTGCTTGAACCTAAGGTACCAAACTTACCAGTGTAAAGCTCCTTTAACCTTGGTACCTCGATCCGCTAAGACTCATGAGTCGGGCATGGTGGTATGAGACACCGTGGTCGAGCTATCGGCCTACGCTGGGGCGACGAGCCTCCCCGTAGTGACCAGTGAGCAACCTAGACTCATGAGCCGATTATGGTGGTATGAGATACTATATTCGTATTGTTGGCCTACATTGATTGGTGACAAGCCCTTTGTAGTGACCTCGAGCATACTCTGAGTCTGCGTTGAGGCGACGAGTTTTTCCGTAGCATTAGAGTATAACTAGGCCTACACTGATCAGTTGTCGAGTTCTGTGCATGTGATGTGTTTTCCGCAGGAGCAACACTGATTTGGTGACAAGCCCTTTTGTGGCGACCTAGAACCGCAACACCGTATGAGATTGTTTAGGACTGACGACCCTAGAATGGATCATTGTTTGGTATTAATACAAAGGAGGTACCTTAGCTTCCTAATCCTGCTGTATGAAAAGGACTAATAATAACTCGGTAATCATGTTCATATCATCGCACTGCATGTGCTGACGATGAAGTGCACAGAGGGCTGAAAGCATGTCGCGAACGTAAGATGGTGTCGCACGAGGGAGTGTAGGCGAGGGCATGCATTCATGAAACATCTCATCCCTGCATTAATAAGAGTATTTATGAATGGTTGATATGTTTGCTTTATCATTACTGCTTGACTGAATTGATAACATGTTAATCTTTACTCTATGATTCCACTGAGTTGATCACTCACTCCCACGTTACGGGACGGTGTTTGCAACACCAACCAGTTTCTGTTTTAGTTTCAGATGGTGTCGATGCTTGCGAGGCAGAGCCGGTCTTTTATGCCGATGAGGAGGGTTTCTCCTATATACAGTTCTCAGGTGGGTTCATGTGAATAATGCTCTGATTGACGGGGATTCAGGGCTATGTTGGTAGTGATTTATCACTTTTGATATATGTATTTTGAAACACGACTTGTAATTATGACCTGATAGAGCATATATATCTTGGGGACTTATGTTGATTTATATATGTATTTCAGTCTTTCGCTCGTGTTTTCAAACTGTCCCTGAATTATGTTTACTGTTTTGGCTTAATCTACCTCATGTTTTATGCCCTAATACAGATAACATTCATCCATCATCAAAAAAATATTGCATAAGTGATGTTCTGGAACTTGGGAGCTGAGTTATGCTCGACCTTCGATTTTCAGGGCGTTACATATTGAAACTACCGAGGTGGTGAACTCAGTAGAATTTATGAGCAAGGTTGGCATCAATAACTCTCTAAAGTTCGCAGGGCTCTCAAGACTACCTATTTGGGTATCAGGTCCAAGGCCTCCAGTCTATTAATGAAAGGGGACACTCATATAGAGGTTAACCCCTCCTCATGAGTTTTTACTGAAATCAAGATAGGAATCTGGGGGTCTTACACGTGGTTGACCTATCTATGGATGAACTAAAGAACTCACAATACAACCCTCTTTTTCTTCACTACATGACCTGGATCCATTCATAGGGGACATTTTCTCTCACCCATCCCCATGGCACTATCAAAGAGCGATACAGGCTAATGGGCTTTAAAGTCACCGGTTCTCTTCGCAGCTCACATGGATCTAAGTGTGGGTTGGCCTTCACTGGCTTTTGAAGGCCACTAGTTCTCACTACTGCTCGCATAATGTTCAACGAGTTGGTAATATAGTGTAAGTCTTATACGTGGTTGGCCTTCATGGGCTTTAAAGCCACTGGCTCTCACCGCTACCTTACATAATAAATTGCCGATATAACATAGATCTTATGTATGATTGGCCTTCATGGGCTTTTAGCAGCTAGCTCTCATCGCTGCCTTGCATAATGTAAGACGAATCAACAATATAATCAATCGGGGATAATCAACGATAATATCAATTAATAATTGACAATAATACCAAATTAGCAATGATCAACAATAATATTAATTCACTGATAATATCAATTTGGCGATAATCAATGATAATATTAATTCAGCGATAATATCAATTTGGCTATAATCGCCAATAATATTAATTCGATGATAATATCAATTTGGTGATAATCTGCGATAATATCAATTTCAACAACAAAATAACTAAATAAAGGGCTACCAAACCCAATTGGGGCGAAACCACTTCCTATGTGTGCACGAACCCATACCCTATGATTTTATGGTTCAAATCTTCAAGATGGAGTACAAATGGGCCATACGGGGCCCACTTTCGAAACGGGCAATTATGGTGCCAACTTTTAGAAGAAAATTGCCAATATTATTAAAGTGGCACCGTTACCTCTTGCAAAGATAAAGAATGTGAACAAAGGTTTGTTGGTGGCGATGACGACAATGAAAATTAGCCAAAAAGTGGCTAAAACATTGGGTTCGGATGGTGTTTTATATGGAAAAAGCGGTTGAGAGAATGAGCGGAAAAATCAAAGAAAGAGTGGAAAAGACAAGAAGAAGATTTAGGGGACAAGAAGAGCTAAGAGGGAGAAGAAATGGTGGTTTTGTTGAAATGGAAGAGATATAAGAGACAGGGAGCCTCATCGGATCTCAATGGCATCGACGGGAATTGAATACTTGCTGATGACTTTTTCAACCGACGTGGTAGTGTACGAGAGGGGCGCATGCGAATCTCTTTTTAGTGACGTGAAATCCCAATGACACCTCAGTCAATGCCTTAAATCCCCTCATTGCACGTGCACCACCATTACTCATTACTCTTTGGCGGGTCCCACAAGTGCCAAGTGGACCCTCCATTGTGCATAGGTGGGGCTCCACATGCGCACACATGACCCATATGGCATGATCAATCTCAACCATACAAATCAGGGTAAGCTAGCCCACTAATCGATCAATGTAAGTATTTATTAAAAAAAATAACAATTCTAAAAGAATATTTTAAACAAATCCTAATCCTGTCCATCAAATCACAAAATGACAGATTGAATCATTTCAAAAAATTCACAAAAAAAATAAAAATAAAAATAATAAAATAAAATCATTAAAAACCAATCAATCTTGATAGTGACTTTTAGATCACGAGACGATGGATTAAATAATTTTAAAAAACTCTCAAAAAAATATTATAATAAAAACCATTCTCGATGGCGACCATCAAATCATGAAACGATGGATTATTAGATCCCTTAAAAAATTCAAAAATATTTTTCATAAAAAAGCTGACCTTGATCCTCCCCATTAGGACCCTCGATGGAGACGAGATGACAAGCCAGATCTTATTCCAAATGTGTGTGTGTGTTCCAATAAAAGCTAATTTTGATTTGTGACCATCTACACCCCCAATGGAGGTGAGAGTACGAGTTGGATTTATTCCAAAATAAAAAAAATAAAAAAATCGAGGGCCAAAATAAAAACCACTGACAACGTCCTCTAGAGAGATTGGCCATGTCTAAAAAAATTCCCATGGAATAATGTTTTACATGTGGGACTTATTTCAAAAAATCTTTAAAATAAAAAGTTAAAAATAGGAAATGTTTAGGGTATTTGAGACATTGGGAAGTCTTCCCTACTCCCGACGCATGCGAGACCATAATAATTGGTTGTAGGACTCTCATGGGACTTGGGCTTTTCTTGAAATCACAGGTGGGAACGGCGTAGCTGGCTTGAACTTTTAGTGTCAGTTTGACCACTTATAGGTGCAAACGTTATTCATACAGGTTAAGGCAATCATACTTTAAATCATTGGAAATGTTTATTATCACTAAAGTGTTAGAATAAAAAAGCCAAGTGGAAGGAGCATAATTTAGGTGACTCTGGTGAGGGATACTTTATGAGCCTAATTGGCTGGTTAGGGATACTTAACCAGCCTAATTGATTGCAGTGTAATAGACTCATATGGCCGCAGACAGAGCATGACAACTATTCATTTTAAATGACCAATCTTATAGGCGATCATAGAATATTATGTAACATTGGGAACTACTATGCCTTAAAAGGGATCTTGGATGTAGTTATTTCTAGAACCCCCCGAATCTTTAAAAAATATAAAATCTCATTAAGTGGAGACTACACTCAGTGCGGGGGAATTAAAAAGGGTGCCTAATCCCTTTATTTTCCATCACTGAGAATCTTACTTAGGACATTCGGCCCCAAACCAACCACAAATCTTATGTTTGATAAGCAATTTTATGGTTTCTAGTTGAACGTAAATCTTAAGTTAAATTTGGCTTGTGGCAACTCCAAAACAGGCATATTACCATCTGAGAGTCAATTCTACCCCATCAACATTAAAATGAGAAAGAGCATAGCAAGCTCGAGGATTAAAAAGCCTCGCACTCGCAACAATCTTGGAAGCCAACCTCCATGTATGTGTGCCCTGGGTTCTACGAGGGCCTACCATGATATATGTGTTTATCCACTTCATCGATTTGTTTCACTTGCTCATTTTAGAAGACGAGCCCATATATGAGACATCCAAAACTCAAGTGGATGACACCAGAGGAAACAGTGGGGAGGTTAAAAACTTCTTTGGGGCTAGGTAAGTTTTGGATCAAGCTGATTTTATGTTTTCCCTTCATTCATATTGGATTCAATGTTCGAAATATTGGTATCGCTACAAGTTTCACTAGCCAGGGATATCGACACAATATCGACATTGCCGATAATATCGCTAATAATCGGAAATGCGGGGAAATATGAGGAAAACGATGGAATTTTCAGTGAAACTTCAGAAGATGTTAAAATGTACATATTTGCATATTTAGAAATTAAAAAAAAAAAATTGTAAAAAGAATGCATATATAACAAGTTCCTATTTAATGGGGCCTTAAAAGCATGTGTTGTTATAAAAAATTAGTCCAACCATCCCATCCAGCCTATTTAACCATCCAACTTTCTATCTAAGCATCCATCGATATTGCAAAATATCAACAACACATAATATTTCACTATGAAATCATCAACAATTGAAAAGGAAATGAAAGAATGTGGTCTCAATATCACGCATGTCGTGATCTCGATAATATCGAGATATTATTAATATTGTCAATGACAAATTGAACACTACATATAACCATGTGCCCATGAAAAAAACTTGAAATATTTTTTTTTTCTAATAAACAAAATTCTGATGATATCAATACATTGGCATTACTATTGAAATATCGTCGATACACTTATGATACGAGCACTACCTAGAATTTACATAGTCGAAAATATTGGCGATATATTGACAATATATTGGCGATATTGATGCATTGGCAATACAAGCGACACCTAGAATTTACATAGTTGAAACTATTGATGATTACATTAGCGACATTGATACATTGGGGATACCTAGCGATACATTACTAATACCTGGAATTTCTGATACTACCAGCGTTGTCGGTTTTGCTACCAGTGTTAGCGGTATCGCTGAGTTGGAGATAAAGAAAATATCGGAGATATTTTGATAATATCAGAGATAATTCAAACACTGGGTAGGAGGTGAAAAGATGTATGAGAAAGCTAGGAGAGGACAAGTGGTTGAGCTTTCACCATGACGCATTTCAATTTATCAGTTAGATATTGAACGAAGCTTAGATGACAGGTCCATATCAGTTTCATTAGACATGCTTAACATACCATATCAGTTTCTTTAAATATTTATTGGATTTAAGTTTTTGTATTGGTATGATATCCAAGTATCATTGAAGGAGGATTTCATTGATTTGCAAAAACGTGTTGTTTCAGATTTTAAAATGCATAATGCATGCATTTTGTGAACTATGCCAGGGTAGATTTGCCCACTGATTGACCTCTTGTTGGAGAATATATTCTTCTAAAGCGTTCTATCTTTATTGGCACCATCTAAGAGTGCCTTATCTTTATGAAATTAGATATACTGATTTGTTGAAGTTCATATTTGTTCTTTGGAACTCTTTGTACTCCTATCATACACATACGGGAATGCTAACATTCCCACCTTAATGACTTCAGCAAACTCCCCAAAATTTTAAGCAACATGTGGCACATTCAACAATCATTCTAGATTGTGCTTTCATTCACACCATTGGAGTTAAGCCATGGTTAAAAATTATGGCGATAAGATGATCCCAACTCTTGATTCAAACGAAGCACTTTGGTTTCATGATGCTACCACTTGACCTATGGCTCATTAAATTCAGATGGTTTTCTATCCACTCCTTCTATGGTATGATTTCCCAAGATTTGGCAGGTGCGTATTGTTATCATAGTAGATTCCTATGGCATTATGGTGCCCCTCACAAGGTTGCAGCCTTTGCTTGGTTGGTGGGAAGGAAAGGGTTACTCACGATAGATACTCTCTGGAAGAGGTCGATGGTTCTCCCCAACATTTGCATCATGTGCACGCATGATGCGGAGTTGGTAGATCATTTATTTATTCGTTACCCTTTCACTAAAGCTGTGTGGGAAGGTTTTTTCAACATCGTGAAAGTTTTGTGGGTGATGCTGGGGACTATCAAGGTCTTTTACCTCACATGCCATTGTGGTGGGTCCAGGGAAAAAGACGTGATGTGGAAGTTGGCTATGTGGGCCGGTCTTTGGGCCATTTGGGGAGAGTAATTGCAACTACTTTTGAAACTGGAGTGGGTCATTTTTGGAAGTTTTTAGAAGGGCAAAACCTGATGTAATGGTTTTCTTGATTTTTTTTCTCTTGCTACAGCCTGAGCTTTTGAATAGCTTTTTTCCCTTTTTAACCTTTTTGATGAAATCTGACGTTGTAACTGGTGTCCATCTGTATCATTGCATGTATTGCTTATCGAGAATACAGGAACATGTATCGATATCTGATATTATCGCCGAACTAGGAAATGTATCGTTGACTCATGGAAACATGGGGAAAATGGTGGAAATTTTCAATGAATTCTTAGGAGATGCTAAAAGACCCATATTTACATATTAAGGAACAAGGAAAAAAATTGAAAGCAGAACCATACATAATAAGTTTCCACTAAATAGGGGCATAAAGCATTTTCTGTTGTAAAAAATTAGTGCAATAGTAATCAAATGAGTTCATGTGATACAAAATTACAAATGCAGGTATAAAAAAATAATTAAGACAAAAAACTAAAAGAATTAAAAAGCATACATATCTGACAATCCCTTATACCTATCCATGCATGCATGCGTCCATACACACATACATAGATACATACATGCATGCATGCATACATAGCCATCCATGCATGCACACAAATGTTGTCAAATCGCATATTTTTTTAAAAGAAAAATAAGAGATTTTTTTTTGAAAAAAATGTAAAAAATAATAATTAGAAATTAGAGAAAACTTCTCTAAGTGATTAGCTAACTAATTTTACATATTTGAAGTTCATATGAGAGAAATAAAATCAATTAAACAATGAGTGAAGTAGATCAACATTCAACAACATATTTAACAAACCAATCAACAAGCTATATAATGTACAAATATAATTTACAAGTTACAACTTAATGTTTATACACTACTTTACAAAATAATGCTAATAGTCTAATACTATATACATTTATCAAGTTGCTATTATGACATCTTATCACCACCATCGTCATCATCAGAGTTGTCTCTTTCTTTGACGTATACTTCATCTTCCTCTGTTTCTTCATCATTTGTATACAGTAGTACTTCCTTAAGATCTAATGGTTGATCTTTATCTTGATTATCTCCTTCTTCTATCTCCTCATTCTCTTCCATTAGTTGATTACTACTGCTCCCCCGCCCTGTCTTTGAGTGGAAGTACCTTCTTCAGGTGCCGATCCAACCCCCGCCCTGTCTTTGAGTGGAAGTACCTTCTTTAGGTGTCGATCTGAATGCAACATCTTCAACTTGGGCCCATGTTAGCTCTTCACCAGTAAAGACCAGGTCCTCGGTCTTTATGAGCCACTCATTATCTGCATTTAATACTTTCACATCTTTTTCTCTATAAAAAAGTGCAGGTTGTAAATCCATAGTACACAAATTTTTTTCTAAGCGGATCAACTTCAAAGTATTCTGAGATGTTCTTTAATTCCTCGTCTTCCCATGCAAGCTCATATGACAAAAGTGTCTATACAAAACATAAGATCCAGAAGTTTTTTCTAAGCGGATCGACTTCAAACTATTCTAAGATGTTCCTTAATTTGTAATCTTCCCATACAAGCTCAATGAAGAAAGACTCGATACAAAACATAAGATCTAGATTAGAAAAGTACGGAGTTTTATGAATACAAAGTGGCAGTTAAAACTTGTACCATATCTCCAAGAAACCTCAGCAGAGAAACTAAGCAGCACCTGGAATTGAGCCATTTCAGTTGATGTAGGTCTCGTACCAAAAAGTGTTGTCAGTTGTTCACTGCTAGATTCTAGAAATGGGTTTGACTGAGATAGAACTACAGAGGAAGATGCATGATGTATGAAATGTAAGGCTCATCACAGGACGAGAACATACATGGAGAGAAAAACAAATCCTAGGGCTCTGGTATCATGTTGTTGATCAAGAGGGTAGCACGATAAAATACGATAAGGGTAAAAGGAGCACTTTACGGGGACTCTCATATTAATAATGGAGCCAAATTACAATGGAGCCCTCATAAGTGAAGGGCAAAATTTAAATGGAAGGGCATACATTAAAAAGACAAGTGCCCTTGTCCACTAACATAATCCCTGACAATATATGTCAGTTTTCCAAACCTTCATAGTAATGGACCAAACTAGTTTCATGCTATAAAGCAAGACATATGGTTGTTTTCAAAGGGAGAGGTTTTACATGCTTCACAATTGTATCAACATCACGAAAACAACTTTTGTTGTAAGAAGACCCAGAGGCCTTCCATGGCAATATTAAGAACTATTAAATACTTGGAGATGAACTAAAATAATAATAAAAAGCTTCCCATAACTGCAAGTTGCCATATGTGCTCAGTCTACATGGACGATTAGCTCAAATTCTATTAGGAACTAATCAGGCTGCATTCAGACTGCAAATCTTTTTAAACCAAGGATAGGCTAGAGTAGTCAATTGACAGAAAATAGTATTGAGTTTATAGGCACCTTGGATCCCACCCTAATTAACATCAGATGTCAAGCTTTGGAAGGGAGCATAACCTGTGGAGGAGTTGCATTTACAGAAGCAGAACACTTGAATGTGTTCATGTTCGTGAGGTCTACACAGCAGGGGGCTGGCAGGGGAGTTAGTCATGCCAGAGTGACACTATTTATCATGCCTCTGTGCAACCTTTTTCCAGACTAGAGATTGTAAGTAATGTTGTCAAATGACATTAGCAATCATGTGTGACCCAAGGGGGATGTGCACTTATGCAATGACACAGCACCCCAAAACTTTAAAAAAAAAAAAAAAGAAGAAGAATAAAAGAAGAAAAATTCAAGGGAAAATGAAAAATTATGTAAAAATACTACAAGTGAAAGGAATTGTGTTCTTTATAGTTTTTTAAAAGACTAATAGACTATAACATGTCAGCTAACAACTAGTCAAATTAATGTGTATACTAAAAGAATGTGAAAAAAATAAAAACAAATAAAATTTATCGATGCCATTTAAAGAGAGAATGAGAGTGATGGAGTGTGTGTGAGAGGGAGAGTAAAAGAGTTCACAGAATAGAGATATTTAGAGATGAGAGAGAGAGAGAGAGAGAGAGAGAGAGAGAGAGAGAGATGTGAAAATAGGGGGTGGGAGTCTATTTATAAGTAAAAAGTGAAAGAAAATGAAGTAAAAATGAAGAAAAAAGTCCCAACGATATGAAATCTAACCATTGGGTGGTTTTGCCATTGGATATTGTGTACGTGATGGTATGACCACATAACTATGGCTTATGTGGTAGCATACTTCTCCATGCGACCATATAAGCCCCAATGACACAATAACAGCCACATAACTGTGGCTTTTGCGGTCACATACTTCTATGTGTGGTTGCATGAGCCCCAGAATACGCAAAATGGCATATGCGATGGCATATGACAACATTGATTGTAAGCTATCAATACCTGGGTTACCTTTAATGTCCAAAGGTGGTTCCATTTAAAATACAAGCATCTTTACCTGACATGTGAATGGACTATGAAGAGATTTTCTTGATGAGCACAAATAATACCAATATTATTTCTATGTATTCAAACAATATCAATTCCACACCTACATTCACACTATCTGGCATGTGTCCTAGGCATCCATACCAATGTATTCAATAACGGTAATGGCGGCCGTAACGGCTAGTTTTACGGTTGTTATAATATGGACCATTACAGCCATTACGGCCTTGTAATGATCAAAACTTCTTTTAAAGGAAGAAAGTGTATTAGACACGTATCAATCCGTTACGGGCCATTTATTTCAAAATGGCCACTACAACCCCATATTGCATAACAATTCCCAACATTACCATTACGTAATCATTTTTTAATGCCATGATCCATATAAACAAGAAAAGCAAGAAATGGAAAATCTTAAATATTAAAAAAATTACAATTATAATTGGACGATATTTGATTTGTCTGAAGAAATTTGTAATAGGCACCGTTTATTGATAATTAAATCAATACGTACACAGGTGTTATGGTTTAAAATCTTAATTGTTAGAATATTGGCAGGTATTCCTGGAATCTAGTTATGTCCAACACGAACTATCATTCGAATTATGACCGATAGTACAAGTGTCACGCCTCAAACCCGGAAATCGGATTCACAGGAATTCCGATCACCGAACTCGGTGCCGACAGCCTCCGTAGTACCTCAGTCTTAGCGTCCGTACGATATCAGAATACGCGATACCGATCAGCTATACAAATGAGGAGTCATATAGAGCCAAATATCAGATGTCGAGCGTACAATGTAATATGTAAATCCTACTAAGTCCGTCTAGGCCATATAAGTATAGAAAACATAACGACCTAAAATGCCATATGAATGCGGACGCAATATGCGATGTAAATGAAATGACCAAGATGGAGTGTGAAGTCGGGATGATAGTATGTAGTATAGCATGTTATAGGGTCCATCACAAGGAACTTCTATCCAAACCAGTCTCATATCTAAATTTGGATAGTCAGACTCAATGTGGTAAACTCCTGGTCTCAGGTTAGTCGCACGCCCAACCGAAATCCTGGTCATGCGAAGATACATGTAACAAATAGTTGCACGTCACCGGCCCGGGTGGATAGTGAATGAATGAATATACAATTTATGCTCAATAAGCCCACATATTAGTACGGTTCCTCTCTAGAATTATCACCGGGGTCTAGTAAACTCCACGTCACCTACCGCCCCATCAAGCGCACAAATGGGTAAGTGAAAAAGACCTCACTATCCACCTGGCCAGTAGTCTGCCAATACCTACCCGGCTTGTCGATAGCGGACTCATTCCTCGAGCTGGTTAAACTCAGCTAAGCTATGCCTACTCTCTCGGGCGAGTAAGGCCACACCCCCTCCTAACACACCGCGATATAGTGGGAGACGCGGCCTCCTGGTATTTGGCACTCGGGCGCTCATGTATATCTACTCGGTCTCGACGTTGGGGCGTCCTCTGGTACTAAGAGAGTTTTAGAGATTTTCACCTAGGGCCATCTATGACAGCCCGATGCTTAAACTAAACATTTTCGGTGTCCACTCTAGCTATCCACGATATGCCTATGGAGGCTACAACCATGATATTGCTAGGGCGTACAGTAATCACAACCCACAATACAAGATGCGTGAATCATATAATCCAGTCATGCATCAATCCTACGCATACCATGCACTCATATGAGATAACCTCCGCCTATCAGGGAGTCTCATAACAACCTGCTCAATGACATATGTAATGGTTAACCACATCTCATAACAAACATGTAGATAATACGTATGAGCATGTATCATGATGCTATGCGGTCACATACTCATAACTGGTATCAATAACCGACATCGACAATCAACCTTGACAATGTAGACATTTAACCAACATTGCCCCCAAGGAATGGCTCATATAGAGCCTAACATATAGTGGACACATGGCCTAACACTAGGACCAAATATATAACACCATGAGCCTCACTCAAGAGCTTAATACACATCATGATGGGCCTCACTCATGGGCCACATATACATCAAGTGGGTCACATCTCACGAGTTTAATATACATTGTAATGGGCCACTCCCACGGCCTAATATACATCAAGTTGGGCCTCATCATATGGGTCAGAAATATATCACAATGGGCCACGTCTCATGGGCCTCGAATACATCACAATGGGCCTTGGCAATCAGAATCGGCCTATACCATTGACCTTGACAATCAGAATCAGCCTATACCATCAGCCTTGACAATCGGAATCAGCAAATCGGTCAAGTCAATCAGAATTGTTCTCAATCGCTAATCGGCAATCGGCCACGACAATCAGGATGGATCAATAATCGAAATCGATAAATCGATCACGTCAATCAAAAATCGGTAATCGGTCATGATAATCAGCCTCGATCGCTAATCGGAATCGACAAATTGGCCATGACAATTGGCACCGATAATCAGCATCGATAATTTTCATCAATAATCAAGGTTGATAATCGGCATCGACCTTGATAATTAGCACCGATAATCAGTAGATAAACAAAGCGGGGTTCACCGATGATCAACCAATAAACTATATTATAAAGATCGGCACTCGGCCGTGGTTATATCAAATCTGATAGCATGGAGCCATCTGTCTACGACAAATGGGGCCCACTTATTTGGGTTAGCCTACTAAGGGAATGATGAGAATAGGTCTAATAAGGCCTAAGGAAAGGTCACAATGTGGACATCCAACCATCATTGTCCATCAATGTGGATATCTAACCAACATTACTCTCAAGGAGTGGCCTACATAGGGCCAAACATATAATGAGCTCATGGCCTTACGTACAATCACGATGAACCTCATTTACGTCACACAAGCCACGTCATATGGGCCAACATACATCTCATCGGGCCTCGAATACACAACAGGTAGGTCTCACACCTGGGCCTCAAATATATTATAACGGGCCTTGCACCTAGGCCTCATCACTGCGCCTCATATGTTAAGTGGGCCACATCACATGGGCCACATTATATGGGTCGCACCATTGGGCTTCATGTATATTAAATAGGTCGCATCAGTGGGCCTCATATATATCAAGTCGGGCCCGCCCTATGTATTTTAAGACCCAACCTATTCATAAGATAGTTTAGAGATAAATGAAGTGAAAATAATATCAGCTTAATTGGAAACTACTATGGCCCTTAGAAGTTTGAACAGTGGATGTCACGGTTCACTATTTAAATGGTGAGACCCACTTAAACTTTAGATCTGACCCATTCCTTTGCTCACGCCATAAAATGATATTCAAATGGTTGGACGATTCGTGTACAACACATGTATCATGATGGGTCCCATAGGTAGACAACATGAATGGAACAGGTGTGACCCATGGATCTTGCTATATAATACATATACACTACGGCTGCTGCAACTGTAGCTTTATACATTAAAAAGTCATGTATATAAAATATATAATTTATTATATAAATATAGCCGTTGCTCTGCAGCTGTGTTCATGAAAAGGGAGCAGAGGTGGGTCCCACGTAGGGCCACTCTTATCGGTTAGTAAATTATATAATATTATAATATAATATATATATATTATATTATATTAACGTAATATAATATAATATATTAATATTATATTAAGGAAAAATGTAATGTCCAGTCTCTGGTCGTTCACATGCATCAAGGAAGACCCCACACGTGGGGTGGGTCCCACCGTCCAAAAGACGGTGGACGGTTTGGATAAAACCCACACACTGCATGTGGCCCCTCAAAATGGATGGACGATGTGGGTCTCGTGGACCCCACTGACCTCAGCATTGAAATGAGGCATCTTTCACTCCCTGGCAGCCACCCATGCTTGAATAAATGCCAAGACGCCAGCGTTGAAATGAGGTGTCTTTCACTCATTCTACCTTTTGAGCTATGGATTATGGGTCCCACTATCTGGATGGTCTGCATCACACATGGACCCATGAAACTGCTGACGTTTTGAAAAAAAAAGAGGGCCGTGGGTCCCACCATCTCGCGGGTAGATGGCGTGGATCTTAAATCATCAAGGTGAGCCGTACATGGCACCGTCCAAACGGACGGTGCTGGTGAAACTTATAGACCAAGGTGGGGTCCACGAGCATGGCCACCAGAGGTGGCTGCGTACAGCAGCAACCCGGTTGGCTGCTGACCAGCATTACACCAACCAATCCATTAAAAGGGTGGGGCCCACACGTGCATATCCAAGCTAATATATATATATATATATATATATATATATATATATATATATATATATATATATTATTCTCTTCGTGCCATCCAACCAGCGTGTCCAGTCACCGCCCAGCAAACTGGACAGTGCTGGATGATGCACACATGTCATGGTGGGTCCCACAAGGACGTGGCCCACCTGTACAGATATACAGGTATATAATATGTATAGTATAATATCATATTATATCATACTATATATTATAATGTAATATAATATATATATATATATATATATATATATATATATATATATATATATATATATATATATAATATCCATCCAGTATCCAGCCACTGTCCAGCAAACTGGACGGCGGCGGATGAAGCACATTCATCACGGTGGTCCTATGTAGTGGGCCACGGGATTTCAATCAAGCTAATATTTGTCTTTTACTCTCATCCGGGCCTATGTGACCATCCGGTTATGTAGGCCCCATCCGAGATCAAGGTAGCTCATTCGTTAGACATCATGGATAAAATACACACATCTTAAACGGGCCACTAATCATAGAGAAAGAAAGAGAGGGAAAGAGAGGAAAAGAGAGAAATCGGTGATGACGGAGGGATCCCGCCACTATGGGGCCCTCTTGGATAAAGCATACATCAAGATGGGTCCCACCATCTGTGGCCCCTTAGATCTCAAAAAGATAATTATAAAAGAGTAAAAATGTGGGTCCAAGATCACCCACCGTCTACTCCTTCTTGCTCCCTTGGATTCCTTTGCTCCTTAACTTCAATCCTAACGGAGGAGATGGAGTTTGGATGGTTGAGATGAGAAATAGGAGGGTAGGAAGTGGGCCACACACAAAGTTCTCTCTCTTGGGGAGGTTTGAGAGAGGTTGGACGTATAGTGTTTTCTCTTGCTTGGGAGAGTGGTTTGAGAATGAGAGAGAGAAAGGGCTGTAAAGGGAGAGAGAGATATGGGTGATGGATGTGCTGGTGATGGATTGTAAGAGACTTTTTTTACTTTTGTGCTAGATGGTGTAAGAAAAGTATGGGTGTGTAAGAACATTTTTTACTTTGGGGGTTGCTTGGGAAAGGGTGTGAGGTGATGGTGTACTTGGTTAAGGTGATTGGTTGATGGGTTGATGGATGTGACAAGTTGTAGAGATTTCCTCGGAATTCGTATGCACGGTGTTTTTCTCGAAATGAACGCGGACTCACATCTCCTGGCTTGGGTATTGCCTCGACGCAGGAGACGCGACATCAGAACCGAGGTGACAGTCCGGTCGCTAAGGTATAAGTCTCGGGTTGAGTCGACTCGGGTTGACGACGTGTAACTAAAGGTCGCGCGCAAATACCGGTTAAGGGTCGAAGGTTGCCGAAATTCTACCGAGAGGACCGAAGAAGTTGAGGGAACAGTACGAACTAGGATACGGGCCTTACAACAAGCCTGCAAGTATTATTTCTTAACCCATGAAATAATTGTTAAAGTTGACTTATAAAACATTATTTAATAAGCTGATTGATTCCTCCCACAAGATCTATAAGAAGGCTAATAAGCATTCAGTTCTAACCGAGGGCATTTTGATGCAGGACGGATAGCCTAAATTATAATGATATGAATGAATTAATAAACGGATTATTAGAGTAAATCAAAATATAAAATATTACCCATCTATCATAAATATAAAGAAATCAAGTAGTCAACTATGCTTAAATTCATGGCCACATCATAATCCTGCAGATGGACCTTAAGATTATCGATCAGAAATGCCCCAATAGAAGGCAAAACTTTAACCTAGCATAGGGATAAATCTGAACTTCACAGTAAACTCCCATCACAGGAGGTTTTTCTTTGCTCAAGGCAATAAGAAAAATTTATTTCAATAGCCAATAATCCCTACATTTCACACGCCCAATCCTTTATAGTCTTTTAGGGTGTTTTTTTTTTTTTTTTTTTTTTTTTTTTTTATTTTTTTTTTACAAAAATACCCTCGTTGCATATAAATTGTCTAAAACACCATTATTTCAACTATATTATAAAATAAACCAAAACACATTAAATAAATAAACACAATAATTAAACTAAGCCATCCTAATGTGATGGGGACATCTCACATGGAATACCTTTACTATGCACGTACGAGGGGAGGAGGAGGACCCTATCGTCGATCTACCGTTGCGACAACATGGATTGAAGACCCACAACTTGTGGGAGAAGTGTTGAGAGTCTTAGAGTATAGAGTGGACCCGATTATGGCCCATCATGTCATGATCATGGCCCACCACTATGAAACTTCATAGGATTTTGGATTTTACTATTTTTCATGTTTTAGTTATTAATGGTCAGCTCGGATTAATTAGCAGTTATTTGGTTTTTATTATTTTAATGTGGACCTTTTTATGCGCACTTGCCGCAGGGGCACTTTAGTCATTCTCTCCTCTTAGGGTTTCTTTATATACTCATGGGGAGGGGGCGTTATGGTTATGTTGTAGGAAATAAGAAAAGAAAAAGGTTGTTTTCCCTCTTCTCTTTATGTGTGTGGAGACGTGAGCCATAAGAGGGTGAGAAGCCCCCCCTTGTTCATCAAGGGAATACTACCGAAGTGCGAAACCTACCCATTCCCATCATCATCATCTCTTTCCCCTTCATTCATATTGTTTGTTCAGCCCAACAAAACAGTCCAACAATAATAGTGCATCTTCCAGATCCAGCCCACCGGTGCTGGACCACAACCTTCGGCATAAAACTATGACTACACCGCACATCGAATCGAGGAGAAACTCAGAAGATCAAGACTCCTCCCCTGGCCGACCAGACCGGAGGTAGCTCCCACCCCATATGTGCTCCCCTTATATGTGCGAGCCTACTCACCCATGTGCGGCACATGTGCGAGTCCCACTTGCGGGACCTTTCTTCCTGGATTGATTCATCCTTTTGGTAGGCCTTCTCCCTACTCCAAAATCCCTTTTGGATCACCTGATTTGAAAGATACAAATTTTTTTCTATTTTTTCCTGATTTTTTCCATTTTCTGCTAAATACCCCAAATCAGATTCAAACCCCAAATTGACCAGATTAGTTCTCAATTCTCTGCCTAATGAATCATCCTAATATGGAACCCTAACCCTAGATTACCTAATCGTCACTTTTTCCCAATTTTAGAGCCCTACTTTTGCGCTAATTTGTGATTAGAGGATATCATTGATGATGAAACAATCCTACACAAGCTTGAGGGTTTCTACATTACTTGGAAATCATTAGATTGATTATTTTAAATCAGAATCATCCCTAACTTGCGTGGAGGCTTAGATCTTTACGGATTCCCCTACTTGGAATGGTTTGACTTTATTGTGGGATGTGGAGATTTATTATTATTAATTAATTTGATGATCTTAGCTTGAGTTTCTTACATTTCATAGTTAATTTTCATGTCCTACATCACAATGGCTCCATCGTGTCCAATGGGTCCACAGTTAAGATGGTCCACAATCACGATCCAACGGTCCATGTACGAAATCGAACAGTCCAAATGTAACACCCCGTACCTTCAGTACACGGGTGTTACCGTTTAAACCACATTAACCTAAAGTAGATTGGGTTAATCAAAAAAGCTTGAACTCCACATACACAGGATGGGGATTCCGGTCAACATTGAAGCCATCCATCAGGGTCTCAAAGAGTCAGCACACACCCTACGATAGCCAGGAAGGTAAGACTACTCAAACACTCTAAAATTTGGAGCCATTATGTTAGTTAATACTGGTGCAAAACACTTGCCACTAACACTTGAGAATTTTTTGGCAACAAACAGAACGTTCATCATGACTAATACCCTATACTAACCGTTGAAAAAGTTTATCAGGCCCACCTGATCGATGGATCACGTCATAGGGGCCTATGATGGCCCAAAGGTATATGTAAAGGCCCACCTAGGGCTCACCAACGACCCGAAATGGGCCAGGGTCCCTATGAAGGGTTCCCAATGCAAATGGACGGAGTGGATTAGGTTATTCACACTTCAGTGGGTCCCTACACATTGCATGTGCACTAAAGGTGCTTATGCATTAGGAACACCAAAACTTTTAGCTCGGTCAGACTGACTCAAGCGAGCACCTCTCGAGTGAGATTGAAATATCCTCTTCCCGCCTTTCTCCTCTGTTTCTAACCGAGCACGTGTGCGAGGTGCAG
Source organism: Magnolia kwangsiensis (assembly GCA_037074715.1). NCBI lineage: Eukaryota > Viridiplantae > Streptophyta > Magnoliopsida > Magnoliales > Magnoliaceae > Magnolia > Magnolia kwangsiensis. The sequence goes on along the minus strand of CM073573.1, from coordinate 106,450,343 downwards.
CAAGTCCTCTCCTCAATCGGACACGTCCCGACCGACTGTTGCAAATACAAATCTCCCGCCTTTCTCTCTCTGTTTAACACGTATGCAAGGTGCAGCAAGTCCTCTCCTCGATCGGACACGTCCCGACCGACTGTTGCAAATACGAATCTCAACCGTCCATTGTTGGAGAAATCTCAGCCGCTCTCTCTCTCTCTCTCTCTCTCACTCCCTCTATAAGATAGGTCCTGGAGCCTTAGAAAATTCGGAAGAAAGAGAGAGTGGAAGAGAAGAAAAGGAAACAGAGAGCTGCTTCGCCCTCCTCAGGTGACCATTTCTCTTTCCATTTCCTTCGTTCTGTTTCGGCTAGAATGAGGCCTCAGGGATGTCTGCATCAGGCCGAAAGCTAGCCAAGAAATGGCCATGCTTTCGGATGAAGAACAGACCATCAGAACCATTGTTGAAATGCAAGCTGTCGAGCCTCTGTTTGTTCTGGGACTGACCAAACAATGGTCGGGTCTGAAGCAAACACCAATCCTAAATGTGGCCATAGATGGGTTAAAATCTAGCCATGTAATGGCTGTGGTCATGCCAACATCAAGGCATTTTAGTGGGTCCCTGTTTGAAATCGAAACTGAGCCAATCCATGGCTTTGTTCTGGGCTGAGAACCACCCCATCTGCAGCACCTGTTTCGGGCCAAAACCCGACCAAATAATGGTCGTGCGTTAGGCCATGGACAAGGTGGAGCGGAAGATCCATTTTGAGCTCTTTATAGAGGCTCAAAACCAGCTCAGGTTCGGCGGGAGACCAGCCAATCAATGGCTGTGAGTCAGCCCGAGAAAACAGTGAGTTTAGTCCCTGTTTGGACTGAAGACAGGCCCCGCAGATGGCGGTACCTTGGAGCTGGGGTCAGGCCAAACGGTGGCCATCTAATCAGGTAGAGAACAGGCCTCTGTCGAGCTCTATTTTGAGCTAGGAGAGCTGTCCAAACGGTGGCCATGGTTAGGGCGTTCTTTGATGGTGAAAATGGGCCGCTCCAAACGGCAATGTGGGTTGCGCCAAACTGCAGGTGGGCCGCACCTTACATCTCTTAGTGGGCCTCACGCTGATGCTAGGTGGGCCACACTAGGCTACAGGGGACCGTCCATCAACGGACGTTGAGTCCTGACCGTCCAGTGCTGGACGTTTTGATTTAAAGAAAGTAAAAAACAAAAAAAAAGAGAAATATAAAATAAAATATATATCTGCCAACGTAAATTTTTGAGATCTCATCATAGCTGATGATTTTGGGGAATCTGAACGGTCCACATGGAGCAGAACCTCAGGAAACCCCTTGGTTCCAATTTTTACTTTGAACCGAAACTTCGGAAGGCCATGGTTAATGCAAACAGTTTCTACCCTTCAAATTAAATTTATCTCTGCTATGGCCCACCTGAATCTTAGATCAGGGTGAAACTTCACCCCTTAAGGTTTCTCGGGATTCTACATCTTATGGACCGTTCGGATTCAACACCATGCTCATGTGGGACCCACTAGGTGCTCACATGCATAATACATATGTGAAACAAGTACACAGTGCATGCATGAAGGCATGAAACACTTCACGTGAATCCTATGCCAAGAAAAAAAGTTGAGATCTCATCATACCTGATGAGTCTTGAAAATCTGAGCCGTCCATATGGAGCAGGACCTCATAAAATGCCTTGGTGCCAATTTTTACCTTGAGCCAAAACTTCGGTGGGCCATGATTAATGAAAACAGTTTCTGCCCTTGAAATTATATTTTTCTTTGCTATGGCCCACCGGAATCTTAGATTAGGGTGGAAATTTATCCCCTAAAGTTTCTCGAGATTCCACATCTCATGAACCATTCAGATTCAACACCCACATCACATGTATGAAGAAATACACGTGTCCATAGTTAGACATGCCTCATAAATATATGCATGGTGAGGCCTACACATGTAACCACTCTTAAGCACGTTGTATATACACACCGTCCAAGGCCTGAATATGGTGTGCCTGGACACACATCCACTCCATACACCAAGAGCTGGTGTGATGCATGTATATAGGTACCGTATGTTGCAAATGAAATACACGTGTTGTATACATAGATATACTACATAATGCATATAATGTATACATATAAATCATATGATGCAATACATGATGTATACACGGATACACTGTATGATGTATATGTAATAGGTGTAGTGTGCTGACCATCCATATGGTGGTGGGCCACATATGGGGGTCCCACCATGATGTCAATGCGTATCTAACCCGTTTGTGTAATAGACCCCACCAACTAAATAGATCGTATATTGAGCCCACCTAGTAGGACTGGTATTGTCGGGCCTATACTCCTCGCGAATAAGTGCCCAAACCATCATGATTAGGGCATTCGACCAACCATGGCATCCTAGAATCTTAGACTTTATCAGCTAATGCTAGGGATATCCCCAGGGATCTGTTCAAGTGACGCGGAGACTCTAGCTTCTCAAGAGAGCCCACACCAAAGGACATCCTATAATGTATCTAGTGATGATTCTTCCCCTTGAGCTTTTCATCTTCTCATTAGCTTAAGTTATAGTTTTTATTCATAATTGATATCTCTCTTTATAATCACATGTGTTAGCTGGTGGAAGTTGAATTGTTGTATTACATGCTTTATGATTATTTTGCATAATTGCTCATGCTTGTGGATTTCTTTTTTTGTGGATTGCTTATGGAACTTAAACTGGTACATTAGTGAGAAATTTCTACATATGAATGTACACCCATACTTGGGATGTAACTTGACTAGTTGTACTCGTAATGTACCTTCGACTTGGTGGTTATTGAGTGGTGCCCTAGATGGATCATTGATGCGGGCCTACCATCCAGGGTTGTTGTGTTCAATGGTTTTCAAGGATGGTCTTTTATCGCATGGTTATCGCCCTATGTGGCTTACTTTGATATCGCCCTATGTGGCTTTGTTCTAGTATTTTTCCTATATGGGTAGAATGTTTTATTGTAACGTCCTGGAAAAATCCGTACTTGGACTCGAGTACCAACTCGACCAGAAATCGCGTAGGATTAATTCCTTTAGAAATTAAGTGTAAGTTAGCTAGCGCAACGCTAGAGTAGCTGGGAAATAGTCCCCGATCACTTTAAATACATTCTACAAGACCCAAATCGAGTAGAACCAATGACTCTATAATACTCTAAAACCTCGGATCAAACTCTAAGCAGGTTTGTTCTCTGGACAACTTTGAAACTTTGTATTGGATCTAGACCGCACGTCGAAAGTCCGATACCTACTATCTTAGACCGTTAGAACCGCCTACCTGGACTTGACAATCATTTCGAAAATCAAGTCCAACTGACATTCACGGGCTATTTCATTGAGCCTGGACTGAAGAGAGTGAGAATAGGGCTAGATTTGGAATTTGAAATTCAAATCTGGCACACGACTTGACGTGTCAGTATTAAGCGTTCTGACTCTCAGAATTCAGCCAAATTACACCCTCGGATCAGGAAAAATTTCTATTTCATATCATGAGATTTGCAGACCTGATCTTCGTGCGGTGACCGCTGAACTGAAACTGGACTGCCACGTGCGATCTGTGAACCCTGCCGGACTGAAAACTTGATGTATGCTTGATCCAGTATGCATGAGCTTAAGTCCGACCGTATTTGGCCAGGGGACCACCAGAAATGTACTTTTGGACCGAAACAGCCCCGAATTGGATATACATCAAGTAAACTTTGTTCCCGTGCCTATTCCGGGCATTTTTGTGCTTATAAAAGGGGTTGAAACCCTCACTCCTCTCTCCCATCCGAATTTGAGAAAAATGCTAGATTGGGAGAGAGAAAAGGTGAGAGTTTGTGAGAGAGAGTAGGAGAGGATTTTTCTGCCGTTGCCTTACCTGTTGCACGTGCTTTAGCAACACGATCCAATCACCTGGTCGGTGATTTCTCTGCATTTTCAGGTAAGAAAATACCCTAAAAGTTGCTGATTTAGTGTTCCCTTGGTTTCATAGCGAAGTAGCTGATAGAACTTGTGTATTAGGTTCTCTATTCGCCGTAGACGAAGCGTATACGCTCCGTTCGAATCACTTCACCTATAAGGGAAAAGGTGCGGATTTTAGACGCTTTGATTGACTGTTTCCAACGCTTTCAATGTCGTTTAATAGTAGATTATCGACAGCAACGCCGTTTGACATGTACAACATGCTGTCTGTTTCCTGTTTCGTAAACAGACGAAGAATATGAGATTTAGGGCATTTTAGTCATTTGTAGGAAGTACTGTTTTCATTCATATTTTGCTGATGTGATTGACATGGTTTATTGTCGTATTAGAATACTAGAAATAAATGCATAATTAGTTTGGCGAAGAGATTCGCCTAAATGCGCACTTCGGGTCGACATACTATATGTAGACTTAAGTGTGTAGTGTAAGTGTTTGTATAAATGCTTGTATTAGTATGTATTGAATTAAATGGTGTTATGGATTAGTTTGAGATTAATTTCTCAATTAATATGCTGATGTAAATGATTTCCTACATGTTAGTTATATGCATGATTTCATTGTATGTATGAAATGCACGTGCTTGATGATTTACTTAAGTTGTATGTTATAACATGTGTTAACATGCTCACATGGTTGTATTTCATTTCCAATACTCTTACATGAATTGCTGATGTGAATTCATATGTGTTTGGGACTATACCTAGTCCAGGCAGTCGGTAACCGAGCGAATTCGTGGTTGGCTTATCTTGGCCACGAACGACGCGTCGATGAACGCGAGCCGTGTTCTGGAGTTGGCGGAAGTGGTTAGGCCACACGAAGTATTTTACGCACTTCATGTCATTCGACTTGAGATGCGATCGTGCTAGTCGAGCCCGTCATGTAACCCGACTGGCCGTTGTATGTTCACCCTGTATGAGTCATAACTGCTTGAACCTAGGGTACTGAACTTACCATTGTAAACCCTGTTAACCATGGTACCTTGATCCACAAAGACTCATGAGCTGGGCACGGTGGTATGGGACACCGTGGTCGAGCTGTCAGCCTACGCTGGGGCCACAAACCTCCCCGTAGTGACTAGTGAGCACCTATCTCTCGTGAGCAGATTATGGTGGTATGGGACACTATATTCTTGCTGTCGGCCTACACTGATCAGGCGACGAGTCCTTTGTAGTGACCGCGAGCGTATTCTGAGTCTACGGGAGGCGATGACCCTTCAGTAGCAGTGAGAGTACAGTAGGCCTGTATTGATAAGGTGATGGGGGAGCGGTGCAACGAGTGCAAGCAACAGCCCTGGCAGCCCTTGCAGCGACCTACAAAATATACATCGTATGAGATTACTAGGAGTGACGACCTTAGACAGGATCTGTATTGGGATTGATATAAGGGAAGTACCTTAGTTTCCCAATCATGCTGTTTCAATGGACTAATAACAACTCAGAAATCATATCACCATAACATTGCATGTGCCTGGAAGATGTGGAGCACTTGAGGGACGATTGGATGGCGCGGTTGTAAGATGGTGCCGTATGAGGGAGATCTTCGGTGAGGGCATACATCACGTCATGTCATATTGCATTAACAACAGTATTAGGAATGTCTGATTTACTGCTTTACTATTATCGCATGATTGATTTGAGAACATGTAAATCCTTGCTCTATTATTCCACTGAGTTAGCTACTCATTCCCACGTTACGGGATGGTGTTTGCAACACCCACCAGACCCTGTCTTAGATGCAGGTGATGCAGAGATCCAGGAGGCAGAGCCGGACTATGATGAGGACCAGGACGAGTTCTCATACATGCAGTACCACGACGGCTTTGCTTAGATGACTTGGGTTGACGGGACTCCTCAGTGGGACTATTTTGGACATTTATTTCTGTTATTTACATGTATATGAGACTCAGAGATGTATTCATACTTTAGTGACAGTCGAGATCTATTTTATTTTCCATACAGTGATATATATATTCTTTAGTCTTCCGCTTGCTTTTATCACTGGATCTGGAGTATGAATTGCAGTTTTGGTATACTTTTACTTATGTGAATGCTTTAACTCAGACAACATTGAATCATAATCATTTTTGTTGCATAAGTGACGATTTGGAACTTGGGAGTTGAGTTTATACACGACTCCCGATTTTTAGGATGTTACATTTATACTGTACAACCATGCGAGAGTAAGCCCCATATACTGTAATATGATTGACCACTAGTAGACGGGTTTCCATTAAATATCCTAAGGTGGTAGTCTCATAAGCCGGGGATGGTGGTATGGGACCTACGCCCGAGTTGTCGGCCTATGCTAGGCCATGTGCTCCCCGTAGTGACCTTTGAGCTTATCTAACTTGGCTGATTGTGAATGGACTAATAATGGGCTGACAATTCATGCATGCATAGCATACTACGACGGCTTGGATCACTCTGCCCTACGATTACGCTGCGTGTTGCACTTATGACCAGCCGATCGATTTGTGATGATGACTTGGATCACTCTGCCCTGCGATTACGCTTCGTGTTGCGCTTATGACCAGTCTCATCCCTGGGTGACGACCCCATGCCCTTCCGGATGTTTTTCCCAGGACACAGACCGTCCGAATGTTTTACCCGGGTCTATGATTGCATTCACGCATCCATGCATCTAATAAAACTGCATTTACTCTGTTTTGGTTGTCTAGATATTTCATACTATTTCTTACCTAATGCGGCGGTGTATAATCTTGAGGGGAGTTTACACTGAGTTGGCCACTCATCCATCAAATATATAACCGTACAGGTAGCACAGGTGGCCCTGATAATGTTCACATTCATACTGATGAGGAGCCGGGTTCAAGGGCCAGGATTTCCTGATTATATCTACCTTGAGGAGCTGAGGGGTCTTGCAGTTTTAATTTACTTGCATTATATTATTTCTCATGTATTGGATTATGAAATTCTTGTATTTGTAAATTTTGGAGACATTGGTTTGTATAAGTCATTATGGGCACTCACTTGTATATTCTAAATAAAATTTGAAATTTCTCTTTATGCTTACTTGTGCATTCTACGCTCATCTACTTACTTTGATGAAAGATAGAAGAAAAAATATATATATACTTGACTTTGACCATACTTTGATGAAACATTGAATTATAATTATTTTTGTTGCATAAGTGACGGTCTGGAACTCGGGAGTTGAGTTTGTACATGACCCCCGATTTTCAGGGTGTTACAAGTTGGTATCAGAGCATGAATAAGATTATACCGGGCCTGAGTTATGGTCATGCGACGTACGCTGTCGCTTCCTTTGACTTAGGTGGGTGCGAGAAGGGTCTATAAACACGTATAGGATCGTAAATTCTTCAATAGTCGAAGTCTATTTATATCGATCGCGCGATCGAGTCCGTAACGCATATAGGGTCGCGTAAAGCGACCTGAGTAGCTCCTAGGTTGTAGGTAAGTGGGTTGAGACATTCTTTGAACGGTTCTAAACCCGTAAATATGAATCCTTGGGCTGTGGGACAACCACAACCCCTACATTCAATCGCTAGGGCTTAAAAACCCTGTTTTACCGAAAATCTTCAAAATTCTTCCTCTCACCACTCCATTCTTCAATAATTTCATATTATTTTCATGTTAGGCATTGATCCTAGTGTGGAAATGATACAAAATCATACTTCGATAAAATTTTACAGTGAATAGTAAAATTTTATGAAAACTGGCCATTAGGACATTTTAAGTTTGCTTTCTTTAGTAATTAATGGGATAGATGGATGTATTAGCTTCTTCTACCCCAAAATCATATGATGCATGATAGGGAATTGTATTCGGGATTACAGATTGGCCCCGGAAAGTCCCGAATGCATGTTTTGGCCTCTATAGGGCAATATACAATGAACCAAGGTAGGGCCCATAGTTTTTTGGAGTCCTTGGACTATGGGGGACCAGACCCATGTGGTCTCACCTACCGACCAGAGAGATGGTCGGCGATGCCATCGCCGATCCGGCGATGCATGGCCGGCCGATGGGGTCCACTCGTAGTGAAAGTTGGCACGTGTGGTCTTTTGGGGTAGTACACCCCCTCCATGTAGTGTTCGTCCATAGAAAATCTCAAAAAGGGGTACTTCCTTCACAAACAGCCCCTTCCCTAGCTCCATTTTCATTTTTTAGCTGCCCTCTCCCAAAATCATGGTTCCAAACCACTCCTAAATTCATTCTTGCCTAAAAATGACCCCACTCCATCATTCCATTGAAGTTTGCAGCCTTCCCTCTTACAAATCTCGTCGTTTGGAGCTCTTACAACCCCCAAAATGAGCTGAAATCGTGAGGTGCTCCATTTTTTTTTTCATTCTCTTCTCTCTGAAAATACATCCTAAGGGAGCTTGAAGCATCCCTCTACAATGCATAGATCTCCCTTTTCCAGTTTGGATAGCCATTTCTTTGCATTTCTCCCATTTTCCATGGCTTTTGTAGAAGCCATTTTGAGTCTTTTGTCTCTCTCCATCATCCTCTCTTTGATGGGAAAGAGAAAGACAGCAGTGGATGAGGCTGGGCCTAGTCGCTCTGCTCAATCAAAAAGACCACGGGGTGGCGCCGCTAGCTCAAGCGCCGCCTCAAGTCCAAGCACAGCCCGAGAGTTCCATACAAAGTGGGATTTGGATCCCCATACTCAACTTGGGTGAGTGATTTTATCAGAGATGCCTCACGGCCAATACACTGACCGTAAGGTGTTGTTTGAGGAGGATGTGAAAGGATGACTATTCGGCAAATTTCTGTTGTTTGAGCGCATTGAAGCTGCTTGGGGTCCGATCTTTGAAGCTCGTGCTCGTGCTAATGTGAGCACCGTTCGTGCCTTCTACGCTCGTATCCATAATCCCACACTGGAGCCATTGCAGTTCAAAATTCCTTTTGGTAGAGACCGGATGGCTACGATCGATGTTCGGTTGATTGCGCGACTTCTGAACGTGCCTCTTGGTGATGTTCATCCTAGTGCGAAGAATTTGAGGAGTATGCGTGAACGAGATCACCGTACCAGGTTACTATGTGGTAAACTGGTTCCATGGTAGCCTAATAATAGTCTCAAGGTGTCTCATATGTCTGGCGATTTGCGCCTGCTGCACCACATTTGCACGTTCAACGTGTATCCCAGCTCTACAAATCGCATCGAGTGTACGCGCCTTATGGTTAATTTCTTGTATCTGGTGGCCCAGGGAGAGAATGTGTGTATGGTCACTTTCATCTTGCGACAGATAATTCTCATAGTGAAATCAAGAAGAACGTTTGAATTGCTTCCTTTTGGCCAACTTATATGCAAGATCGCGCTTGAGTTTTCTTACAAACTTGGGCCGGAATTGCCAGTTCCGATTCACAGCATTGATGAGTCTACTATGGTTAAGATGAAGATCGGGTCTCAGTACCGTGAGACTCAGCTTGAGGAGGATAGCGAGGACGATTTTGATGATGAAGAAGATCCAAGTGAAGGAGAACCTGGAGCAGAAGTTGAGGAAGAAGTCCAGGAAGAGGTAGAAGAGGAGGCTTAGGATACAGATGAGAGCCCTCCTCCTTCTGCTCATGCTACTGGCGATGATCACATTGCCCGAATTGAGGAGAACCAGGTCACCTTACGAAGGGAAGTTCAGGAACTTCGGGCTGAGGTTGAGGATACTAAGGCCGTTATGAAGAGAAAATTGGGCAAGGTGACTCGCACCTTGAAGGCGATCCTGTGCTGCTTGCAGGATAAGGGTGCTCCTCCTCCATCGCCCGACTCGAACTAGTGATCTAGATCCAGATATCGCAGAGTTATTTTTCTCGGATGCGGGATAGTGGGTTCTCACTGCCGCAGAAGATCGATCGTACACGCTCACAAGCGATATCAGCACCGCCGATACGGTTGGCTCCTGTGCACCCTTCCTTCAGACCTCCGGTATCACAGATCAGGCAGCCTCTACGGCCCATGGCACAGCGGCCGAACCGGCCACAGCAGGCACGGGTGCATGCCTTGACAGCAGAGGCAGCTGTGACATAGACTTCTCAGCATTCGACCTTCGAGGTCACTGCCCACATTGGAGGTACTCCTATACTCATGATGGTGGACACAGGATCCATGATTTCTTTGATATCACGTGCCATAGTCAGACGCATTGGGCTACAGACTATTACTATGGATGGGGTGCGAGTTTATACAGCTCATGGGTCCTTTACAGATGCCACCCAGATGTGTGAGGGCTGTTTGGTGGATCTGGGGGGCAAGACAATGGCCTTTGATCTTGTCGTCGACCCCTCTCTTGTTTATCTCAACGTCATTCTTAGCATGGACTGGTTGACTGCAGCGAGGGCCGAGATTGACTGCGAGACTCGTATAGTGACAGCCTACGAGCCAGAGGGCGCATCCTTCACATTTTCAGTGTGGGTAAATCTCCCGTTCCGCATACTTAGCTACGCTACATTACTGCGAGACGCTGGTGCCCAGATACTTGAGCATACGCCAGTCATTTGCGAGTTTGGGAATATGTTCAGGAAGATCCCTGGTTTGTCGTCCCGACGAGAGATTGATTTCACTATCGATCTGGTGCCTGGCTCCACGCCCGTCTCACTGCCGACGTATCGCATGGCACCATGTGAGATGGAGGAGTTGAGGACGCAGATCGACGGTCTGTTGGAGCTTGGCCTTATACGGCCTAGTGTGTCTCCTTGGGGAGCACTAGTCCTATTCGTAAGGAAGAAGGACGGTTCGATGCGATTGTGTATTGATTATCGCAGGCTGAACCAGATCACGGTGAAGAACAAGTACCCTTTATCTAGGATCGATGACTTGTTTGATCAGTTGAGAGGAGCGCAGTACTTCTCGAAGATTGATCTTCAGTCAGGATATCATCAGTTGCACGTTAGGGATGAGGACGTGCAGAAGACAACATTCAGGACCAGCTTTGGCCAGTACGAGTTCCTTGTGATGTCGTTCGGTCTCACGAACCCACCAGTCGTGTTCATGGATCTGATGAACCGGGTATTTCGGCCTTTCCTCTATCGATTCGTCGTTGTGTTCATTTACGACATTTTGGTGTACTCCAGGAGTCGAGAGGAGCATGAGGAGCACTTGCGCTTAGTCCTGGATACGATCAGACAGCATCAGTTGTTCGCACAGTACAAGAAGTGCGACTTCTGGAAGCAGGAAGTGAAGTTCCTGGGACACGTGGTGTCCAAGGATGGCATGACAGTTGACCTGTCTAAGGTGGCTGCGGTGCAGGACTAGAAGCAGCCTGGTTCTGTCACTGAGGTGAGGAGTTTCTTGGATCTTGCTAGCTATTATCGGCGCTTCGTTCAGGATTTCTCGAAGATCGCGAGACCCTTATCTCAGTTGACACGAAAGGACGTGAAGTTCGCCTGGAATGACAAGGCGGAGTCAGCTTTTCAGGAGCTGAAGGACAGGCTTACGTCTGCCCCTATGCTAGTATTGCTAGAGCAAGGGGTTAGATACACTATATACACTGACGTGTCTAGCGTTGGTCTGGGTTGTGTCCTTATGCAGAGGGACAGGATAATTTCGTATGCCTCGAGACAATTAAGGAAGCACAAGGAGAATTACCCTACACATGACCTAGAGTTGGCAGCCGTCATATTCGCACTGAGACTCTGGAGACATTACCTCTGCGGAGAGGAGTTCGAGCTCTTTTGCGACCACAAGAGCCTCAATTATATATTCACGCAGCGAGACTTGAATATGAGGCAGCGGCGATGGATGGAGACATTGAAGGACTTCAAGTTCGAAGTCTCTTACCATCCTGGGAAGGCGAACCTTGTGGCTGACTCGTTGAGCCGCAAGAAGGCGATAGAGTTTGCGGCTCCGTTGATGGTTGCTGAGTGGGATATAGTTGAGTTTTTGTGAGACTTTGAGTAGAAACTCACCATAGAGGAGCCGTATGAGTTCATCGCATATGTGCAGGTGCGATCTCAGATCGATGACCGGATCATCGAGGCGCAGAGGGATGATGCGCATCTGACTGAACTTCGAGAGCAGGCCAGTGATGATGTAGACGCCGAGTGGTGAGTGGGCATGGATGAGGGCTTACGTTATCGTGGCCGCCTATATGTCCCAGATGTCCCTGACTTGAGACGAGAGATTCTCGAGGCTGCGCATTGTACCAGACTCGCGATGCATCCAGGCAGTACGAAGATGTATCCCGATGTGAAGAGGACTTATTGGTGGGAAGGTATGAAGACCCATATAGCAGAGTTCGTGTCCCGTTATCTCACTTGTCAGCAGGTGAAGGCAGAGCATCACCGACCACCTGGACTTTTGCAGCCTATGCCGATCGCAGAGTGGAAGTGGGATTTCATTTCCATGGATCTCATTTCAGGGCTGCCGAAGACGAGGAAGGGACATGATTTCATTTGGGTGATCGTCGACCGTCTGAAGAAGTTGGCGCACTTCCTAACGATCAGAGTTACGAACTCCGCAAACGAGCTGGATAGACTGTATATCAGAGAGATTGTGCGTTTGCATGGAGTTCCGCTGGAGATCGTGTCGGACAGAGACATGCGGTTCACTTTTATTTTCTGGACTCGCATTCAGGAGGCTATGGGTGTAAAGTTAAAGTTCAGTACTGCCTTTCACCCACAGACAGACGGACAGACAGAGCGGGTGAACCAGATCTTAGAGGACATGTTGCGAGCTTGCACATTGGACTTCAAGGACAGTTAGGATGACTGTCTTGCATATGCGGAGTTCGCGTACAACAACAGCTTCCAGGCGAGTATCGGTATGACACCTTACGAGGCGCTGTATGGGCGACCTTGTCACGCACCGCATTGCTGGTCTGAGGTCGGTGAGCGTAGCTTGATTGGCCCAGAGTTAGTGCAGGCGACGTCAGAGAAGATTGATATTATTAGACGTCCGCTTCTCACAGCGTAGAGCAGACAGAAGAGTTATGTCGATACGAGACGACGGCCGCTGGAGTTCATAGTTGGGGATCATATATTTTTGTGAGTTTCCCCTATGAAGGGAGTCCTTCGGTTTGGAAAGAAGGGGAAGCTAGCACCGCGATTCATTGGTCCCTTTCAGATCCTCGATCGTGTGAGAGCAGTGGCTTACCGATTGGCTTTATCCACGCCTCTCGCAAGTGTTCACAACGTATTTCATGTTTTTATGCTGAAGAAGTACGTTTCTGATCCTTCCCATATCATCAGATGGGAGCAGGTGCAGTTAGGAGAGGATGTTACATATATCCTGCGACCGGCGCGTATCCTTGACAGGAAGGAGCAGGTACTACGTAGCAATGTGATTCCCCTTGTGAAGGTATTGTGGACGCATCACTCTGAGGAAGAGGCTACCTGGGAGACAGAAGCCGAGATCAGAAAGAACTACCCACAGCTTCTCGAGGAGTACGAAAAGGTACAAATTTCGAGGATGAAATTATTTGTTAAGGGGGGTAGATTGTAACGCCCTGAAAAAATTCGTACTTAGACTCAGTACCAACTCGACCAGAAATCGCGTGGGATTAATTCCTTTAGAAATTAAGTGTAAGTTAGTTAGCGCAACGCTAGAATAGCTGGGAAATAGTCCCTGATCACTTTAAATACGTTGTACAAGACCTAAATCGAGTAGAACCAATGACTCTAAAACCTCGGATCAAACTCTAAGCAGGTTTGTTCTCTGGACAACTTTGAAACTTTGTATTGGATCTAGACCGCACGTCGAAAGTCCGATACCTACTATCTTAGACCGTTAGAACCGCCTACCTGGACTTGACAATCATTTCGAAAATCAAGTCCAACCGACATTCACGGGCTATTTCATTGAGCCTGGACTGAAGAGAGTGAGAATAGGGCTAGATTTGGAATTTGAAATTCAAATCTGGCACACGACTTGACGTGTCAGTATTAAGCGTTCTGACTCTCAGAATTCAGTCAAATTACACCCTCGGATCAGGAAAAATTTCTATTTCATATCATGAGATTTGCAGACCTGATCTTCGTGCGGTGACCGCTGAACTGAAACTGGACTGCCACGTGCGATCTGTGAACCCTGCCGGACTGAAAACTTGATGTATGCTTGATCCAGTATGCATGAGCTTAAGTCCGACCGTATTTGGCCAGGGGACCACCAGAAATGTACTTTTGGACCGAAACAGCCCCGAATTGGATATACATCAAGTAAACTTTGTTCCCGTGCCTATTCCGGGCATTTTTGTGCTTATAAAAAGGGTTGAAACCCTCACTCCTCTCTCCCATCCGAATTTGAGAAAAATGCTAGATTGGGAGAGAGAAAAGGTGAGAGTTTGTGAGAGAGAGTAGGAGAGGATTTTTCTGCCGTTGCCTTACCTGTTGCACGTGCTTTAGCAACACGATCCAATCACCTGGTCGGTGATTTCTCCGCATTTTCAGGTAAGAAAATACCCTAAAATTTGCTGATTTAGTGTTCCCTTGGTTTCATAGCGAAGTAGCTGATAGAACTTGTGTATTAGGTTCTCTATTCGCCGTAGACGAAGCGTATACGCTCCGTTCGAATCACTTCACCTATAAGGGAAAAGGTGCGGATTTTAGACGCTTTGATTGACTGTTTCCAACGCTTTCAATGTCGTTTAATAGTAGATTATCGACAACAACGCCGTTTGACATGTACAACATGCTGTCTGTTTCCTGTTTCGTAAACAGACGAAGAATATGAGATTTAGGGCATTTTAGTCATTTGTAGGAAGTACTGTTTTCATTCATATTTTGCTGATGTGATTGACATGGTTTATTGTCATATTAGAATACTAGAAATACATGCATAATTAGTTTGGCGAAGAGATTCGCCTAAATGCGCACTTCGGGTCGACATACTATATGTAGACTTAAGTGTGTAGTGTAAGTGTTTGTATAAATGCTTGTATTAGTATGTATTGAATTAAATGGTGTTATGGATTAGTTTGAGATTAATTTCTCAATTAATATGCTGATGTAAATGATTTCCTACATGTTAGTTATATGCATGATTTCATTGTATGTATGAAATGCACGTGCTTGATGATTTACTTAAGTTGTATGTTATAACATGTGTTAACATGCTCACATGGTTGTATTTCATTTCCAATACTCTTACATGAATTGCTGATGTGAATTCATATGTGTTTGGGACTATACCTAGTCCAGGCAGTCGGTAACCGAGCGAATTCGTGGTTGGCTTATCTTGGCCACGAACGACGCGTCGATGAACGCGAGCCGTGTTCTGGAGTTGGCGGAAGTGGTTAGGCCACACGAAGTATTTTACGCACTTCATGTCATTCGACTTGAGATGCGATCGTGCTAGTCGAGCCCGTCATGTAACCCGACTGGCCGTTGTATGTTCACCCTGTATGAGTCATAACTGCTTGAACCTAGGGTACTGAACTTACCATTGTAAACCCTGTTAACCATGGTACCTTGATCCACAAAGACTCATGAGCTGGGCACGGTGGTATGGGACACCGTGGTCGAGCTGTCAGCCTACGCTGGGGCCACAAACCTCCCCGTAGTGACTAGTGAGCACCTATCTCTCGTGAGCAGATTATGGTGGTATGGGACACTATATTCTTGCTGTCGGCCTACACTGATCAGGCGACGAGTCCTTTGTAGTGACCGCGAGCGTATTCTGAGTCTACGGGAGGCGATGACCCTTCAGTAGCAGTGAGAGTACAGTAGGCCTGTATTGATAAGGTGATGGGGGAGCGGTGCAACGAGTGCAAGCAACAGCCCTGGCAGCCCTTGCAGTGACCTACAAAATATACATCGTATGAGATTACTAGGAGTGACGACCTTAGACAGGATCTGTATTGGGATTGATATAAGGGAAGTACCTTAGTTTCCCAATCCTGCTGTTTCAATGGACTAATAACAACTCAGAAATCATATCACCATAACATTGCATGTGCCTGGAAGATGTGGAGCACTTGAGGGACGATTGCATGGCGCGGTTGTAAGATGGTGCCGTATGAGGGAGATCTTCGGTGAGGGCATACATCACGTCATGTCATATTGCATTAACAACAGTATTAGGAATGTCTGATTTACTGCTTTACTATTATCGCATGATTGATTTGAGAACATGTAAATCCTTGCTCTATTATTCCACTGAGTTAGCTACTCATTCTCACGTTACGGGATGGTGTTTGCAACACCCACCAGACCCTGTCTTAGATGCAGGTGATGCAGAGATCCAGGAGGCAGAGCCGGACTATGATGAGGACCAGGACGAGTTCTCATACATGCAGTACCACGACGGCTTTGCTTAGATGACCTGGGTTGACGGGACTCCTCAGTGGGACTATTTTGGACATTTATTTCTGTTATTTACATGTATATGAGACTTAGAGATGTATTCATACTTTAGTGACAGTCGAGATCTATTTTATTTTCCATACAGTGATATATATATATTCTTTAGTCTTCCGCTTGCTTTTATCACTGGATCTGGAGTATGAATTGCAGTTTTGGTATACTTTTACTTATGTGAATGCTTTAACTCAGACAACATTGAATCATAATCATTTTTGTTGCATAAGTGACGGTTTGGAACTTGGGAGTTGAGTTTATACACGACCCCCGATTTTTAGGATGTTACATTTATACTGTACAACCATGCGAGAGTAAGCCCCATATACTGTAATATGATTGACCACTAGTAGACGGGTTTCCATTAAATATCCTAAGGTGGTAGTCTCATGAGCCGGGGATGGTGGTATGGGACCTATGCCCGAGTTGTCGGCCTATGCTAGGCCATGTGCTCCCCGTAGTGACCTTTGAGCTTATCTAACTTGGCTGATTGTGAATGGACTAATAATGGGCTGACAATTCATGCATGCATAGCATACTACGACGGCTTGGATCACTCTGCCCTACGATTACGCTGCGTGTTGCACTTATGACCAGCCGATCGATTTGTGATGATGACTTGGATCACTCTGCCCTGCGATTACGCTTCGTGTTGCGCTTATGACCAGTCTCATCCCTGGGTGACGACCCCATGCCCTTCCGGATGTTTTTCCCAGGACACAGACCGTCCGGATGTTTTACCCGGGTCTATGATTGCATTCACGCATCCATGCATCTAATAAAACTGCATTTACTCTGTTTTGGTTGTCTAGATATTTCATACTATTTCTTACCTAATGCGGCGGTGTATAATCTTGAGGAGAGTTTACACTGAGTTGGCCACTCATCCATCAAATATATAACCGTACAGGTAGCACAGGTGGCCCTGATAATGTTCACATTCATACTGATGAGGAGCCGGGTTCAAGGGCCAGGATTTCCTGATTATATCTACCTTGAGGAGCTGAGGGGTCTTGCAGTTTTAATTTACTTGCATTATATTATTTCTCATGTATTGGATTATGAAATTCTTGTATTTGTAAATTTTAGAGACATTGGTTTGTATAAGTCATTATGGGCACTCACTTGTATATTCTAAATAAAATTTGAAATTTCTCTTTATGCTTACTTGTGCATTCTACGCTCATCTACTTACTTTGATGAAAGATAGAAGAAAAAATATATATATACTTGACTTTGACCATCCTTTAAGGTTAACACTCGGGTTTTTGGGAAACGAGTCGTGTACTCGGGTCCTGAAAAGTCGGGGCGTTACACCAACACTCTTAGCTAAGTAGTCCACATATATCTTCCTAGTGTAGGGTCTTTAAAGATGCATGATCATGTATGTTGGGTCTTCAATGGGGGCTAGTAACTTAAACTAGGCCCTATGTAATGATCATATAGCCATAATGAAATTGGGGTAGCTCTCCTCCTCTGAAAAACTCTACAAGGTGCTCAGATGTCCTCATTAACTCCCCTTGGCTAAGAAGAGTTCGCCTCTAGAAAAATAAAACTCTCTAGGAGATCCGGGTCTAAATTAGTCTCTATAATCCGTGTACTATTGGACTCTGGCCTATTCTTCCACTTAACAAGATATTTCTGGAAAGCTACATTATGGTAGAAACCACTTGTTCATCCAAAATTCCTTCTATCTCTTCTCTTTTGATAGGCATGGATCATAAAGGAGGTAAAAGCTACGAAGGCTAGTTTGGTAAGAGCCATGGGTCATGGGTCAGGTCGGAAGCACCACCATCTGGGTAAATGTAAGGGTTGGGAGAAAGGCTAGTGGGTGGAGTTTTGGACCCTTAAAAGACACAAGATCTTCCACATTAAATGTAGAACTAATTTCTATGTTAAGTGGAAGTTTTATAACATACGCGTTGGAACCTAATCTTTTTAATATTTTATAAGGTCCCCACACTATGGGCTTGTAATTTTTTCATAGCCCTTTGCAAATACTGCTTTGGCCTTATCCAAACCATTACATCATCTCCTACTTGAAATTCTTTAAACATGTGATAAGAGTCGGAAAATGTTTTGTACTTCTCATTACTCACATTAATCTATTTCTTACTTTCAGCATGCAACTCATGAATATGTCATGCAAATGCATCTGTGGACTTTGAAGGTCTATGGGAGACTGACATGGGAATGAGATCTATAGGTTTCCTAGGCTTGTAACCTTGCCTTACCTCAAAAGGACTCATGCTTATAGACCTATTTACTAAACTATTATATGCAAACTCTACGACTGGTAAAATGAATCCCAAGTCCTAATATGGTCACCCACAAGACATCGTAATGGGTGATCTAATCTCCAATTGACCACTTCTGTTTGACCGTTAGTTTGAGGGTGGTATGCCAACAAGAACTGAAGTCTTGTACCCATCATGTGACAACGTGCCTTCTAAAAATAACTCATGAATTTGACATATCTATCAGACACAATGGTTGTTGGCAAACAATGCAAGCGAACCACCTCCCCAAAGAAAAGCTTGGCAATGTTGGCAGTGTCAGATGTTTTGGAAAATGGGAGAAAATGGGACATTTTTGAGAAATGGTCCACCACACAAAGGTGGAATTATGCTTTCTGATTGTCTTGGGTAGCCCAAGCATGAAATCCATACTAATATCTTGCCACGGAGAGTGTGGCACTGACAATGACATATTTAATGTAGTGTTCTGCCTTTTATCCTTTGCTAGTTGACAACTCCTACATTACTCGATGATTTTGGCCATGTCTCGTTTGAGGTTAGGCCAACAAAACCTATTCTCAACAAGGGAAATGGTCTTGTCTCTACCGAAATGACTAGCTACTTCTTTTCCATGAAACTCCCAAACTAGGAATTTCTGAAGGGAGGTGTGGGGAATGCAGAGTCTGTCACATTTAAATGAAAACTCATTGATCATGACAAAATGACTATCACTCCTTGATTAGTCATCCCAAAGTGACGTATATACTTTCCTAAGTTCTGGGTACGCTGAACCCAATGACTTTCACGCTCATGGATTGGAGTAATGCTAGTCTATGACTAAGGGCATCAGCAGGTTTATTCTCGACCCAACCTTGTGTTTCAAAACAAAGGTATACACTCATGAAAAAACTCAACCACTTGGCATGCATTGGGTTTTAGCAGTGTTGAGGGTTAAATATTGCATATCAGACCCCATTTATTTCCTGAATTTACGAGCATGATGCTGTTTAAAGGCCCGTTTTACCGTGTTATGTTGTAAGGTGATTTTATGAGCATGGATTGAAAAAGGTGCTAGAAGCATGGAATTAACGCTCTGAAGTCATCAAAGGAAGGGACGGACTTCGGAGGACCAAGATTGACGGATTTACACGGTCAGAAATCCGAGAAAACTAAGAAACTGAAGCTCAGGTGGCCTGAAAGTCATCCAGAATGCAAGATTACGGGGTTCCAACCATCCGTTCGACTCAAAACTTCATACATGGTCTGAGGGCCATAAATTAACCATTCGCGTAAATTTTCACTCATTAGAACCCTGTAGAAGTGGCCAAACAGATAAATCAGCTCATGAATCTGCGATTTGCGGCCCACCTGATATCTGGAACTGCCTCAATTTTATTTCCAACAGCTAAAATGATATGACAAAATGGATGGATGGAGCGGATTCCAAATATACATCACGATAGACCCCACATGTATGTCGCATGTACATAGGGTACATGTGCACACGCCGTGCACCGCGCCAAGGAGCTCGGTCAGCAAGCACGCTGACCGACTCCCTTCTTCCAAAACAGAAACTGCGGGCAGTGTCTTCACACAACCGTCCGTTTTTTGACAGTGGGTTCCACGCATCATCCATTTTTATGATCTAGACCGTTGATTCACTTCAGAGGGGAGGTATTGATTTCGCTTAGGTGGCAGAATTGAAGAAGACAACGGAGATTGGTTTTTAACCGTCCAAACAGGAGACCGACGGTTCCATGAGAAATCTCGTGGGCCACACCGAATTCGATCTAAAAACCTTCCATCTTGTTGAATTTTCAAGGGTAATCCAATGGACGGACTGGATTTCGCAGATAAGTATCAATCATAGCTCCACTGACGTCGAAAACAATCCAACTTTCACATTCATTACGCAGGAACAGTGGACGGACGCTGTTCGTCCATTTTTCAGTTGTGTGGCCCATCCATCATGAATTTTAAAGATCAGATCCGTCTAATTAATTTGTAAGATGACCAAGACCAGTGCCTAGGTGTCCTTTTGAGACCATGCAATCTACGAAAAAATCCCAGCTGTTAAACGCAGGATGGACGGTGGTGTAGAAGATCACTGGACCGCACCAAAATCTGACCAAATATACTCTTTTCCAACCAGTTTTTCGTCCTGAATTCAATGTACGGTGTGGATTTCCAAAATTATGTTGATCAAGGGTCCCACAAACATCACAGCGTAACGGCATTACGCACTCTGTTTTGCGTCCGGAGAAATTCTGATTTTTCGGGTGGTCGTGGGACATTATCCTTCATCATATGGATGATCCAAACCATTCATCATGTAGGGAGTTCAAAAAAAATCCCAGGGGACGTTCTCCTTTTCAACAGAAACCAGTGGAAGATGGTGGTATTTGCCTCCGTTTTTGGTGCGAAAACAGTTGCTGCGAAAACCGACTGATTACTGCGAAACCGACTCCAACAACTATCCACCGACCTCTACTGCTACAAAAGAGGAAGTGAGAATGAGAGGGGGAAAACGAGGAAAAAAAACGTGGAGGGAGAACAAGGAGCTCTTGGCTTGGGTTTCAACGTGGGCAGAGGAGAGAGAGAGGAGCTTGGTTTTTCTTTTCCTTTTATTTTTCTTTTCTTTTTCTCTTTATTTATTTGGATTGAGCCCATCCATGGCAGGATAAATCCTCCTAGCTAGGGCTAGGAGGTGAAGCTTGTAGTGAGATGAGAGATTATATGCTTTTAATTTAATTTTAATTTTTGAATTGAAGTTGGTTTTAGTTTGATTTAAATGGAAATATTTTTGGTCTTTAATGGTCTGTTGTGACTGAAATTACAATGGGTCTGCAATGCTTTGAATTTTTTCTTATCCCTTTTATATTTATGACGTCAGGAAGCCCTGTTGTTCACCATCGTCTCCTGGGCATGGTCGGATGACGGTACCCTTCCTAACCTTCATACATGTGATTGGTTGGTAATTAGTTTAATTCTGTTGTTTGCCATAGTCTCTTGGGCATGGTTTGGTGATGGAATCCATTCTAATTCGTATACCTTTCATCTCTTTGAAAACTAGATCAACGACAGTTCAGTAAATTCCATGATTCTTGAAGCAGGCATAAGATCTCTCTGATCTCTACAAGTGGATCCTCTGAATCCCTAGTTTCTCACCTCTGATTTCTCCTAAGTTTTAGATTAATATTTTAGAATCATTCTTCAAATTACAACTCAATTTAGATTTCATCTCATTCTAGTTCTAGTTTTGGTTAGTTTTAGATAACGTACAGGTTTCAGTCCCTTGGGATTCGACCTCGGTCTTACCGAGTTATTACTACATCACAACCCTGCACTTGGGGAGTGAACAAGCAGTTGAGGTATCGCAAGGCCTCATAATATAAAAATAAGACAAACTCTTATGGTAGTAGATAATGTCGCCAATGTCTCAAAGATTGGACTACCGCATAGGATTCCTTGTCATAGGTAAAATATCATTGCTTCGCCTCATTCAACTTCTCACTGACATAGGCAACAAGTTGCCCTTCCTAGCTAAGCATTCCACCCATACCTATTCTAGATGCATCACACGCAACCTCAAAAGACTTTAGAAAAGTCAGGAAGGTGCATGACATGATCTTAAATCATCTTATCCTTAATCTCTTTGAATGCTTTGGAGGTCACATTACTCTATTTAAATTCTCCCTTCTTAATGCAGTTCGTGATGTGAGCCATACTGGAACTAAAGCTTCGAATGAACTGCCTATAAATAGTGGTTAAGCTGTGGAAGCTACACACCTCATGAATGTTTTGTGGTTCAGGCCAAATTACTATAGCCTTGACTTCCTTAAGATCCACAGGAATGCCCCCATATGAAACAATGAACTCTAAGAGGATAACTTTGTTAGACATGAAATAACACTTCTTTAGGTTGGCATATAACTTTCCTATCGTAAGTACCTCACAAACTTGCCTTAAATGGCGGAGTTGTTCCTTGGAGGTCCTATAAATGAAGATGTCATCAAAATATACCACAAGGAACTTACCGACAAAGGGCCTCGACACCTAGGTCATCACTCTCATGAACATATTAAGAGCATTGGTCAAATCAAAAGGAATGACTAATCACTCCTATAGCTCATCTTTCATCTTGAAGGTTGTCTTCCATTCATCTTCGAGGTGAATATGTGTATGTGAATACTTACTTTTGAGGTCAATGTTGGAAAAGATTGTGGCATCGACCATCATATCTAATATTTCATCAAGATGTGGTATAAGAATCAATACTTAACTATGATATTGTTGATGACCCGACTGTCCATGCACATGCACCAAGTGCCATCTTTCTTAGGCGTGAGGAGGATGGGCACGACACATGGACTCAAAGTCTCTTGAATGAACTCTTTTCTATGAAGCTCATCGACTTGCTTCTTCAACTTCGCATGCTCCACGAGGTTCATTTGGTAGTGAAGAAGGTTTGGTAGTGTTGACCCGAGGACAAGATCTTTGACATGTTGAATCTCCTGCATGGGTGGAAGCTCATTCGGTAGGTCCTTAGGGAAAGCATCGCTAAACATCTCCAACTGCAGAATCACTTCAGGTGGCAACTTTACGCTAACCTCGGGTGTGACCTCTCTTGCCACAAGGGCATACGCCATCGAATCCAATTTAGTCTCCCTTTTAAACTCTTTGGCGTTGATTATGCGAAGAGACTTAGGCTAGGACTTCCTCACATCTTTTGGGTTACCCTTCTTGACGTCCTCCTTCGGGGTGCTTTCAGGTGGAAGAGGATTTAGTTTTATTCTCTTACCTTCATGAATAAATGAACATGTATTTGAACAGTTGAATAGTATCACATCACGGTCATACAACCAAGGTTTGCCCAAAATGATGTGTCTTATGTCCATAAGCAAAACATCGATTTACATCGTGTCTTTGTAGGAAGCAAAGTGAATGGGAATAAGACACCACTGAGAAATTGCTATTGAGGATGCATCTACCCATGAAATTGATAGGGTTGGGGCTGAGCGACGGATCTTAAAACCAAACGTGATACAATGCTAGCAGATACCACATTAGTGCAATTACCACTATCAATTATCACCTTGCAATTTTTGTCACCACACTTGATGTAAGTGTGGAAAATTAAATTCCTATGCCAATCACCATTCTCTTTAGCTTGGGCTAAGGTGCATATGAAAACTGCAAGTGGCATGGTCTCAACTCCAAATTCTTCATCACTAGCACCAATTTCGGGGTGATATTCTTATTCTTCGCAATCGCCCTAATCATTCGCATCCTCTTTAAACTTGCCAATCATGAGGGCCTGATTTCACTCTTTCGTAGGGCATTAGTGTGTGAAAAGACCATATCCTTGGCAGTTGTAACACCGCTTTTTCTTACCTACCTTTGAGCTGGCATTAGCTAAACCTTTACCTTAACATCCCTAGTAGTGGACTGAGTACTAGTAAGAGATTTAGATTTGGCCTTGGCATCGGATTCCTGACAGTTGAATCGCCTCATTAATTGCAGTTTCAGATTCTGCTCCAGCTCTTGCACCACTTGATAGACATGCTCTAGGGTGTTGACATCGTCAGGAATGAGCACATGCTTGAAGCTCAGGTCAGAGGCCCATTCTGAAACGGGAAATGGTCTCTAAGAGGTCCCCTTCGATGTTATAATATATTATATATTCATTAAACTTGGTAATATAATCAACCACGGGTATTGATACTTGGCGAAGGGATTGCCACTGATCCAAAAGCTTATGGTGGTAAGAGAGGGGAATGTACTTTTTCGTTAAGATCTCTTTCATCTTGGCCCACAGTGAGACCAAGTCATCTCTAGACCTCTACATCTTTTGCTGAGCATTTGTCCAAAACAACTTAGATTAGCCCACTAAATTCATCTCGGTGAACTTCACCCAATGACGTTCTGAAATATCATACCACTCAAAATTATTGTTCATGTCCTCAAGCCAATCGAGGAAGACCTTAGGGTCTAAGTGGCCAGCATAACTCAGTGCCTCAACTTTCATACTTTTCATTACTCGCTCATCAAGATCATGGTGGTCTTAATACTCTCCAAGGGGTAGCTGGGTACACACCTCACCATGGCAAACACCTTGGCCGTGACCTCTTCCACGTCCTCCAACTTGGTTTCTTCGAACTTTACTTCACTCTTGAGATTGGTCATCTTCCTCATTGTTGGGGTTTACTTGGAGGGAAACTTCCAACTAGGTTATGTGAGTGTTAGTCATGGCCAATTGTTTGTTGGTGGTTCTACCTTGGGCCGTAAGTGCCATAGGATGGTTACTCATGGCATTGATAGCCTCGATAAGTTGTTCCAAACTTTTTGTGGGATGTAGAACAAAAGCACGCCTAGTTCGAGTGGACATAAACTATGGATCTAATGGGGAACCTAAGAATGAAAGACTCTAGATGCAATGTGATGAGAAGGAAATACTGTGAACCTTAGACACGACAATATGGAAACCTATGCTAAATGCGATATAAAAACCCTATGCTAAACCCTAGGATCTGAGACCAAAATTTGATGTGGGATGGATAAGCTAAACTATAATAATGCAAATGAATTAATAAACTGATTATTAGAGTAAATCAAAATATAAAATATTACCAATCTATCGCAAATATAAAGAGATCAAGTAGTCGACTATGTTGAAATTCAATGCCATATCATGATCTCGCATATGGACCTAATGATTGCAATTGGAAACAACCCAATGGAAGGTAGAACTTCTAACTAGTATAGGAATAGATCTGAATTTAAAGGAAATCACTTGGTTTTATTAGGGTTTGGGTAAGTTAGGGTTAGGGTTTTAGGATTTGGAATTGGGGGTTTTGGGAATTAGGGTTTTGGAGTCTAGGTTCTATGGTTAGGGTTTTTTTAAGTTCTAGGATTAGGATTATGGGATTTAAGTGGAAGGATCAAGGATTATAAAAAAGAAAAAAGAAAAAAAAGGGGGTGTCATTTGGTTAGGGTTTGGGTCTAGAAGGGTTTTGGGATGGTGGGTAAGGGATTTGGTCATAAACAAAAGAAAATGGAGAGAAAAGTCAAAATAATACCTTGAGGAGAAAAAAAAAAGAGAGAGAGAAAGAAGATAGTTGGAATCACTCCATGGCTTCACACTAAATGTCACGCCCCAAATCCGAAAATCGGATTCACATGAATCCTGATTGCCGAATCCGATGCCGACAGCCTCCGTAGTGCCCCATTCTCGGCTCCTGACAATCAAATGCCAAATTTCGATCCTGGGATCCTACAAGGAGGATTTTCAAAATGAATTTTTTTTTGTAATGGAGCATAACCAAGTCACAAAATAACATCACCACATATCTACTATATCAAAAATTTTAAGTACAATGCGGAAAGGGAAATATAAGATGATCAAAAAGCTCCAAAATGGTCTGATACGTGCTCCTGCCTCAGCGCTGCTGCTGTCCAACGCTACCTGCATGCAACTATCGTGTATAAGCTTACAAAAGCTTAGAGGGTGGTGTAAGTGTGTGCGCAAGGCGAACGCCAAGTGTACAATATAAGAGTAGTGCGAAAGTATGCTGTAAGTCCATGAATACAACCAACCATACCAAGGCTATGTAATGCAAGGCATGATGCGAGATACGAATGCCATCGGCCACACCGATGCAATGCAAGGCCTACATAGCCGAATGTCATATGCGAAATGTAATCCAAGCAAGTCGGTACTCATCAAGTACATATATCAGTACAGTTCCTCTCTGGATATCACCAGGGTCTAATACACTTCGCAGTGACTGCCACCTCCCTGGCTGCACAGTCAAGCAAGCAGAATAGACCTCACTATCCGCTTGACCAGTAGTCTGCCAATACCTACCCGACTCGTCGATAGCAGACTCATTTGTGAGCTGGTCAAACTCAGCTTAACTTATAGCCACCTCACTCGGGCGGATAAGGCCACACCCCCTTCCAACCGACCACGACACAGTGGGAGACGCGACCTACTAGTATCAGGCACTCGGGCGCTCGTGTATCCACTTGGTCTAGACGTTGAAGCATCTCCTGGTACCAAAAAGGTTCTGGGACTTTCACCCAAGGACATCCTAAGTGCTCACAGTGCTAGAATAAGTATTTTTGGTATCCAATACGGCCATCCACGATGTACCTGTGGAGCCACGGCCCTGATGTCGCTAGGGCGTGCAGTGATCAAGTCACACGTATGCGAGATGCATGAATCACGCCGTCAAATCATGCAGAAATTCAGCACGTACTGCGCGATCATGTAGGGCACTCCGTCTCATAACGGGTCCCATAAGTGGTCTACCCAATGGCATATGCTATGATCAGTCACTACTCAAGTCAAGCATACATATGATGCATATGGGCATGAGTCATGGGATTATACTAAGCATGTTATAAAGCGACGAATAGTAACGAGTATAGGCCTATCAATGGGCCCTAAGGAGAGTTACAATGCGAACATTTAACCAACATTGTACGTACAATGTGGACGTCAAACCATCATTGCTCCCTATGCACGGCCCGCCATAAATGTTATTACATGAACCATGGGAATTCATACATTGCAATGGACTCTAAGGACATCCCGTTGGGCTTCGACCCATGGGCCTTAGATACATCAAATGGGTCGTGTCACATGGCCTTACATTCATCTAATGGGTTGCATTAATGGGCCTCACCAATGAGCCTTATGTACATTGCAATGGTCCATGACTCATGGGCCATGAAATACATCAAAAGTGGGCCTACAAACATGAGCTTTAAATATATCAAATGGGTCACTCCATTTGCACCCCATGCACATCAAATGGGATTGATCCCATGGGCTTTAATATAAAATAAATGGGCCGGATCCCATGGGCATTGCATATGTCAAATGGGCCCAAACCCATGGGCCTTAAATATGCCAAATGGGCTTAATCCCATAGGCCTCATGCATGCCAAATGGGCTTAATCCCATAGGCCGTATATGTGCACCAAGGTGGGCCTTAATAAATGGTTACAAACAGGCCAACATGGGCCCTATACACATACCAAGGTGGGCCCACTTGAACCATAGATCTAACTCATTTTTTTTTGCTCAAACCATAAAAAATGATTTTTATAAGTAAATGGACGGTTTGGATGCAACACATGCACCATGGTAAGGGCCCACCTAAAGGTTGGATGATGTACATAGAACACATAAATCTCGGTGGGCTCCACCATCCACTGGATGGTGTGGCTAGAACTCATACATCACAGTGGGATTCCACCGTCAAGGCGAACGGTGTGAATAAAACAAATACATCATTGGTGGGTCCCACCCACGCCAGCACACACTCCATGTTATCGGCCCCACCAGGGATCGATGCAACACCTCAAGTGTTGGAACGAGGTATCTCCACTCAGTCCGCCAGTGGGACTAGCGTGGACAGTGGGTCCCACGTGGGGCCCACTATAATGTTTATTTTTCATCCACTCCATTGATAAAGGTCACAGAGACCTGGGTGTAGGAAAAATACAAAATTTAGCTTGATTCAAAACTTCGGTGGACCCCAAAAGGGTTTCAATGGTAGAATTCAATTCACACTGTTTCTTATGGTGTGGGCCACCTGAGGCCTGGATCAACCTGATTTTTGGAGAGGGCCCTCATCAGAGGGTGGGCCACCTTATGAACAGATCGGATGGTAAATAGACATCAAGGTGGGCCCACGGCTAAGGCCGTGGGCTGCTGCCCGTCCGCCTGCTGAGACGCAAATGCCTGCGCGTCTGACACTCCAGAGGCACCAGCCCCTGCTGCTTCTTTCTGAATTTTTTTTTTATATATAGAAAACCTATTTTCTTAAGGTTTTTCATATGCGAGGCCCGCTCCAAGTGCATCCACCCCATCCATTGCATTCCCAAGCCCAAAACAAACCCATCAAGACCAATCTCGGCCCATTTTCAACGTGTAGAAAGGATCTAGGTAGATTTCAATGGTAAAGGTACAGTTTTCAATGCTATGGCCCACCAGATACTCTGATCAAGCTCATTTTTCAGCTCAACGCCTAAAATGAGTTGGTAAACATGATAGACGGCGTGGATTGAATACGTTCATCAAGATGAGGCCTACACAAGAGGGCCATCCCATTATCTTGGAACCAAGATAATATTTGTGTTTTCCAAATCACGTCCAGCGTCCCTTGACGCTGGACGGGGTGGCCTAGCACACGTACAAGGTGGGCCCTATTTTAGGTGGGCCACCAAATGCTAGGTGGTGTGGGTGTAACACATATAAGATGGGCCCCACTTTTAGATGGCTTGGGTCAATACATACCTAGTGGTGGGGTCTATCCAAGTGGGCCACATGGCCATTACATCACACACAAAAAGGTAAATAATGAAAAGAGAGGGAGAGAGAGATAGAGTGGGACATGCGTGTGATGGAGAGACCCCGACACTCTCTCCACCCAAAATGAACGGTCTATATGACCTCTTAATGCAAGAAAAGTAAACATCATGATGGGGTCCATGGAGAATGGCCCCATCATGGAATGATTTGATGATCAAGATGGGCCATCGGCCACATCTTAGGGTCCCAAGTGAGATCCAAACCATTGATTGGTTGGCCTCACTTGGCCCATCTTAAAAATATGAAAAACTAGGCTATGGAAGCACCCACCACTTGATCTTCTTGGTCCGTCGGGATGTCGGTCTCCTAGAGCTTCACTTTGATGGTAGAGATAGAAGATGAATGGCTAGGATGGGAGATTTGGGATGAGAAGTGGGCCACCGACATGTACTTTTCTCTCATGGGAATGCATGGACGTGGGATGCTCTCCCTTACTTGGAAGTGGTGTTGGGAAATGAGGGAGAGAGAGAGGGTTGTAAGGAGATATGAAAGATGGGTGATGGATGTGAGTGATGGGTGAGGTGATGGTGTACTTGACATAAGAGTTGACTTGGTGGTTGCTTGGCTTGTGGAGAAAGAAAACATGGTTTCTTTGTACTTGACATGAAGTGATTGATGAGTGATTGATTGATGGGATTGATTTGACACATTGTAGAGATTCTCTTGGGATTTGCAACGCGCGGTGTTTTTCCTCGAACTGAACACGGGTCCGCATCTCATCGTCTGGGTATCAGATCGGTGCGTGAGTTGCGACATTGGAACCGCGGCGACGGTGCGGTCGCAATGATACAAGTCTCGGATTAAGCCGACTCAAACGTATAGGATACGACTTATGGTCGTGCGCAACGTCGACTATAGGTCACGAATTGCCAGAATTCGACGAGAAAGATCGCGGGAAGTGACGGAACAGTACGGATTAGGATACGGGTCTTATACTAAACTCCAATCATAGGAAGATTTTCTTTGCTCAAATCAACAAGAAGAAAATTTTATTTTCACATGCCTAACCCTTAATAGTCTTTTGGGGTGTTTTTTTTTTTTTTTTTTTAAATAAAAATACAAAAGTACCATTATTGCATATAAGTTGTCTAAAACACCATTATTTCAACTAAATCATAAAATAAACTAAAATATCTTTAATAAACAAACAAAATAACTAAACTAAGCCATCCCAATAGCTCCATTGTGTCCAATGGGTCAACGGTCAAGATGATCCACAGTCACGACCCAACAGTCCATGTATAAAATCCTACGGTCCAACACTCTCAACTAAGCAGCCTACATGCATCCTCCTAGTGTTGTGTCTTTATGCATGATCATGCATGTGGGGTCTTCAACAAGACTAGGAACTTAAATTGGGCCCCATATAATGATCATCTAGCCATAACGAAACTAGGGTAGCCCTCCTTTGATAAACTCTAAAAGGTGCTCGGATGTCCTCATCAATTACATAAATGATGTTCTTGATAGGGAATGGCATCTCGATGGCGGGATTGTGTTACCTTTATTATGTTCCCTACTGATGCAACTATTTTTCCTTTCACTCTCTCTTCTACATGTAATATGTGTCAAACATAAAAATAAAAAATAAAAAAACTAGGAAACATGCTTTCAAACTAAAATTCTGGTTCAACATTGTTTAGAAGCGACTGAAGATGTATCTCCATTGGACTCATTCTACAATTAGTTAGCAAATTATTTATGCATGGTCTCTATCATTGGAAAAGGGAAACTAGTTGATTTTGTCTATATGCAATTATCATTGCTTCCCTATGTGCAAAATTAACTTTGTTTTGTATCACCACCACCACCACCATCACCATTATCATCATCTTAGCCATCTCTCAGCTATTTGGGGTAGGGTTTTAAATGGTTGATTGACAATTTCTTACTGCCTGCTGCCTGGTGGACATCAACCTTATGCTTTTGAATAGGTTCTGTGTCACACCCCAAACCCAGAAATCGAATTCACAGGAATTTCGATCTTCGAATCCGGTGCCGACAGCCTCCGTAGTACACCATTCTCGGCTCCTAGTGTCCATACGCCAGATTTCGATCCTGAGATCCTACAAGGGGGATTTTTTTTAATGTACATCTAACTCGTAATAAGCATAACCACGGAATTACCCAATTCACAAAGGCAACATCATCATCACATATCCACTAATATAAATATTTGAATACAGTGCTAAAAGGAAAATACATATATCAAAAATCAAAGCTCTAGAAGACGGCTGCATGCTCCAAGCTCGATGCTGCTGCAACCTAACTTTACCTACATGCATCTATTGTGCATAATCTTATAGAAAGCTTGGAGGGTGGTGTAAGTGTGTGCACAAGGTAAGTACCAAGTGAAAGTGCACCTATTACGTGCCCTGGTTTATCAATTACGTTGTATGTTAAGTCAGTCGGACGACAGCACCTAACAAGAAGATCAAGTCAAGCATCTGCCTCATCTGGATGTGTGGAAGCTCACCAAAAGGTAAATCATAGCCTCACATCCCATGTCCCAAAACACCAGGTAATTAAACTCTTAAAAAAAACTAGAACATCTTAGGGTTTATGTGTAAGAAAACTTTTTATCCAAAAGAAAATTTTTTAAGTTTTTCTTACACTGTCGATTATGTCGATTCCCCTTTCGATATGATCGACCAGCTCTGTCGATGTCCTCGACATATCAATCGATACAATCGAATGAGGACAAAAAGCGTCCAACAATCAAACAATCTTCTGGACGATTTATCGATATATTGACCTTATAGTCGATATCATCGATATTCGAAAATCGATCATATCTGAGGTGGATCGATCGTATCGACAGACTGCTTCCGGTGCCCCTGTTTTTCTAAAAAAAACTATCAACTGCTTCGATATATCGATGACTGTCCGATTCAATCTGAACTCAAATATCGATCATATCGGGAGTCAGTCGATCATATCGACTGTGGGGCGCATGTTCTCTCCAGCATGAATTTCAGGTTGCTTTTAATGTTGATCGGGGTGCCTGTCGATAAATCGATATTCATATATCGATCATATCGAGACCAAGTCGATTGGATCGAGTCAGGACATAATTTGTCCAGCAAGCTTACATGTAAAATCTATACGATTTTCGATCCCATCGAATGGTCGCCGATATGATCGATGTACAAATTCTGATGACATCGACTGGTTCCCCGATCATATCTGTGATCCTGAAATTTTTCAAGACTTCTCTCTTATTTTTCAACTGTCGATAGAATAGAACCATCACTCGATGGAATCGGAGTTTGAAATTCGATAACATCGATACGTGTCTCGATCTCATCGACTAGTCGTCAGAAGGTTTCCAAAAGCGAAATGACAATTGAGTTCTTATCATCGAGAGGTTGGCCGATACAATCGAGAGTATACGCTCGATCATATCGACGACTGATCGATGATATCGAACTCTGTCATAAATATGACCGTTTATATCCGTTGGAACCTTTTCCCTATAAATAGAGAGAGTTGTCTTCAATGCTGGTAGAGAAAGAAGAGAGTGTTTTAGAGTGTTTTAACCTTCCTATCATTTACCTAAGCCCTTTCTCTCGGGAAGTTCATCCTCCAATCCACCCTTATCATTGACATCTCATAGAGTGGATTGGGGAATGAACTTTCGCATTCAAGGATCCTTCAGCTACTGCTTTAATGACATATCATTGAGCTGGGATGCCTTGAATGCATAGATGATCGAAACCTCTCTATCTTCCTTATAGGAAAACCTTTAGAGAGTGGTAGTCCATCATAACCTTGACCCAACCTAAGCCTAGCATATATACATCTTCATGTTGCGGATCAAGGGAGCTGAAGACTCTTCATCAACAAGTAGAAGGTCTTCATCATTGTACTGAAAGGGACTCGTCAACTTATTTGTAAGTACTAAGAGTCCAGAGGACACTTGCGATCATTCCTTTTTAGGATTGGGTTTTAAGTGTTGCTCACCATTTGAAGTCCTCGAAGGAGGCCTCCGACGGGAGTGTACGTGCGGGGTGCGTTGTGTGGACCCTTGCTCTGTGGAGAGCATAAACATCTGGTTAGGAGTACGACAGTAAAACTCTAGGGTTAGAGGTGAACTGAGTAAAAACCTCAGGGTGCGTTGTGTGGACCCTTGTCCTGTGTGGGCATAAACATCTGGTTAAGAGTACGCCAGTAAAACTCCAGGGTTTGAGGTGAACCGAGTAGAAACCTCTGTAAAGGTTGAAGGTGAACCTGATTTAAAACCTTAGGTTTGAGGTGAACCATGGGAAACCTCCTTAGTGAAATCCGGTCACTCAAGGGTTGAGTGTGGAAGCCGGGAGTGGAGTAGACAAGTCGTCGAACCACTATAAAATGACTGTGTTTGAGTTTGATATTATCTTTCATTTATGTGATTGCCTTGCATGTCTTTCTATATGATCACATCCTATGCACACACAGTCATATCCATCACAATCTCATCTATACATTGTTTGTCTTTTAAATAGTTTGTGATTGGATCCTCTATCAGGCTTGGAAGCCAGTAGAGTTAAGGTTGAGTAATCCTAATCAATACTTTGTGATAGGATTAGTGTGATAAGGATCTTTAATAATTTATAAAAAATTTAAAAAGTCCTATTCACCCCCCTCTAGGATATACTGACCTATTCCTACTTCAACTAAAGCTGTCTTCACCGTAATTTCAATTGGTATCAGAGTGGGCCTCTCTTTAAGGGCTTCACCGCTTAGAGAGTGATCTTGACTGAAGTAGAAATATGGCCAAAGGAGAGGGCTCATCTGTCACTAGACCTCCAGTATTTGATGGATCAAACTATGCTTACTGGAAGGCTAGAATGCACTACTTCCTGAGATCTTTAGATCATGAAGTTTGGGATGTTGTTGAAAAAGAATATTTTGTACCATCAAAGAAAATTATACTTGAAAATGGAACCACAATCGCTAAACCCAAACCGAATGAGAAGTGGACGGCGTTTAACAAAGAACAGTGAAATGCTGAAGCAAAAGCAATGAACGCCATCTACTGTGCCGTGTCCCAAGACATTTTCAATCAGATAAGTATGTGTGGGACCTCTAAAGAAGAATGAGACTTATTAGAAACAACCCATGAAGGCACAAGCACTGTGAAGAGATCTAAACTACAACTCTTAACTTCACAGTTTGAAAATCTCAGGATGAAAGAGCATGAGACATTTATGGAGTTTTTCACAAAATTAAACATCATTTGTAACTCCATGGGTGGATTGGGAGAGAAGGTTCTGGCACCAAAAATACGTAGAAAAATCTTAAGATCCTTACCGGAACGCTTCAATCCCAAGGTAACAACAATTGAGGAGTGTAGGAATATTGATGAGATGAAAGTAGAAGAACTGGTAGGTTCCCTACAAACTTTTGAACTACACTTCACACAACCCTAAAAATTTAAAAACATTATCCTAAAAACTTCTAAGAAATCAAAACATGAGGACAGTGAGAGTGAAAAAGAAGATGATGATGAGGAAGTGGCCTTACTAGCACAAAGATTCGGAAGATTCTTTCAGAAAAATCACGGCTGCCCCTCTAAAGGTAGAAAGGTGGATGACAAACCTTTAGCAGGAAAATTTGAGAAAAGAAACAGAGAACCACAATGTTATTCCTGTCATGAGTATGGACACCTATCTACTGAATGCCCAAACAGAAAAATCAAGGGCAAGGCGATGGCCGCCACATGGGATGATACAGAAGAGTCAAATTCAGAAAACAGTGACTCTGGAAGTGATGGAGATCAGAAACCTTTAAAAATTCTTATGGTCTCCACCACTTCAACTATTCCCATGGAATCTGAAAGAAAAGAAGAACAACTAGCCACTGAATCATTTTCATCTGACAATGAGAAAACTGAAGAAGAAGAAGATAAAGAGCAGAATGAATTGCAGGATGCTTATAATCAACTATACAATCATAGCATCCACATCCTTAAGAAAATTGGGATGACTGAAAACAAAAAGAAATTGTTGCAGAAAGACTTGGACAGAACCTTAGAAATAAACATTCATTTGTCCAATGATTTGCTATAATATCTTACAGATAATGATCAATTGGAAAAAGAAAACCTATCCCTAAAAGAAGAATTATCAGAACTCATGAACAAAGCTGAACTGCTAAGAGATGATAATGCAAAACTCAAAAATGAGAACCACTCACTTTGCATTGATTTAGAAAAATCCAGAAAATTTACCGAGATAAACTATAAGTTTTCTCAGAGTGGTGAAAAACTTGAAAGAATGTTAGGGATAGGAAGGCCTGGAAAAGATAAGAGTGGCCTAGGGTATGAGAAAATCAAAATGAAAACTGGAAAATCTGTTGCTTCAGGTAGCAATATAAGAACGTCTCTAGTTTGTCATTTGTGTGGTGATATGAGACATTACAAGTTTGAATGCTTAAAAATAACCGCTTGTAACTCTGGTCAAAATGACACTGATAAACTTAATCGGACCAGAGAAATGCAAAATATCCTTTTATCACCCAAAATGGAAGACAGAACGAAGAAACCACTAGATCAAGTTGGTAAGATAACAAAAGTCACCACAATAAAAACTTCTGTCTTAAGGTAGAGAGTGAAGGAAAAATTGAACTCTATATCCTGAATTCCTGAGCATATAAAAACACGTTCAGATTTTGCATCAAAATCTGGATAATTTGTGAAATGATGCATCTTTTGCCTAATCCTCAATGTTACATCTAAAGGTTGGAGACCTTTAATTTTTGTATATAAACAGTATCATGCTTATATTTTTATAGGATTTTTTTTTATAAACTGGTTAAGTTAGAAATTATACAATAGCATATCAAAATCAAGGAATATTCTGAATAGCACATACTTTCAAAGTAAGTAACGGTCTTCTTCGATTCCATTGACTGAGGATCGATACAATCGACAGCTGTTCAGAATGTGAAAAGTCGTGTGTCCTTGGATAACATCGAGGGTAGTCTCGATAGAATCGATCGACAACTTCTCAATACAATCGATGGGTTGGTCGATATGATCGACAAATGGCGCCCGATAAAAGCGAGCGAAACGAAAAAAAAAAGGGTTTAGAGTAGAAAAAAAGGGGTTTCTCAAAGGGCGATTTAACTGTCTTCCCTGTCTGATCCTCTCAACCAATCATCCTAAGCCAGGTAGGACCAGCCAAATCTCACTCCAAGCCAGGTAATATTCTTCCATCATCAGAATCTCTTTCTCTTAGTTTGTCGGGATCTCTTTTTATCATTTTTCCAATATTTCAAATAGCCTTTTCTTCAACATGGGAAAGGACAAAAACGTGGCATTCGGTTCAGGTGAATAATCAAGAGGTACTCGACAAAAGGTCCTTGCCTCAAGGGACAGAGCAAGGATCCGGGACAGAGGGACCCCCACACGGCAAAGATCACGACGCGGTGGGTCCCAAACTGAAATTCTTGAACCATCTCAACCTGTGCCTCCTCCTTCTACTATCCAACGGCCACCAAAATATGCCAATCGAAAGTTGATTTTTGAGAGAAAAGTAGACAGAGATTGTTTAATGTCTTACAACTTAGAACCTCTGTTTACTGCAATTGGTTGGCTGCCCATTCTAGATTTTGGTGGACCATGCCAACTGGAAAGAACACGCAACTTCTTTGCTGCATGTCATTCTCCGGTGGATGATCCTCCTTCCTTCATGGTTTTCATGGATGGTGATGATGTGTTCATCACTCCTGCCACCATAGCACAGATTCTCAATCTTCAAATGGTTCCAAGAGGCCTTCTAAACTGGGATCTTGACTTTCCAGATGTACGCTCCAAGATAACCAAATACCTATGCAATAATCGAGATATCCCATGACATCAAGGGAATGCCCTGAAAGCTGGGTATATGGAGCCCCGGTTCAGAGTCATGCATGGAATCTTCACCACTAATCTGTATCCGAGAAGCACTAACAAATCGGATCTAACAAGCCTTATGGTGATGATAATCTACTCTGTCGCGACCGGGACGAATATCTGCCTTCCAACCTTAATTGTAAATCAGTTTGTCAATGCGATACACATGTCCAGAGATTTGCATCTGTCATATCCCTGGATCATTAGCAGAATTTGTCAGAGCATTGGCTTTCCTTCTACAACTGATCTAGTTTTTCCCCTCAAACTTTTCAACAAGAAAAATCTTCGAAAAATGGATCTGAGGTTTCATAAATATAAGGAGAAAACTGAGGAAGAAATTCATGCTGAAGCGGAAGGAGGAGAAGGTGAAAATTCCATGGAAGGAGATGCAGTGGCTGATGATGCACCCCTTGGACCAGATGTTGCGCCATCCACATCAATCGCCGGGTATGGCAAAAGGCTTAAACTGGATAGGATTGGGGTCATACAGAAGGACGTGCACTCAATGAACGAGCACCTCACTGTTTTAGAACTAATGGTTCAAGGAATCCAGAGCACGGTCCAACAGCTGGTGGATTTACTAACATGCCGACGCGACGACACGATGCCATCTTACTCTGCTCCCTGATGCCAGTTTCATACAAGCTTTCATGCACCCTTACTCTTATTTCTGCGTATGAACATCAATATCTTTTTGGATGTTCTACGCTTTCAATGGTGCATGACTAGCTTCTTTTTCTTTTTTTCTGGTTTATGTTTGGATGAGTTTACCCACGGTTAGGCTAAAATACTTTTTATTGTTGGTTTATATTGCTGCCGTCTGGGGAAACATTGAATATTTCTGCCAATCTTGGGCAGCTTACATTTGGCTTAATCTAGTTTGTTTACTTCTGCCATTTGATTTTCTTCCTAGTTTATTGCAGTCTTAAGGTTATGATCTGAATGCTTACCTATTAACTTCATACTGACTGCTTCATTGATGTATGCTTTACACTGCTCTCATTCATATGTATCTATCTATCTCTCTATGGTTCTCCCATATGCTACAATCTTCAGTCAATATCACGTCTTATACCTTTGCCAATGACTGACAAAAAGGGAGAGAACAATTCAAAACACCCCGAGTGGAAATTGTATATCTTTGTTGCAGGTGTTAGGGGGAGCAGCCGCAACAAGAAAGGTGGAGTTTTTGAATTAAGAGGGAAAATTTTATTTGTTGTGTACATGGGTGTTTAGAATTTGTAAAATTGTGCTAATACATGTACACACAATTTAGGATGTATCTGTTTAGATATGTTCCTAGGGTGTTTTGGGGATTTTGTCACGTAATTGACAATGGGGGAGATTGAAAGTGCACCTATTATGTGCCCTGGTTTGTCAATTACGTTGTATGTTGAGTCAGTCGGACAACAGCACCTAACAAGTAGATCAAGTCAAGCGTCTGCCTCATCTGGATGTGTGGAAGCTCACCAAAAGGTAAATCATAGCCTCACATCCCATGTCCCAAAAAACTTTTTATCTAAAAGAAAATTTTCTAAGTTTTTCTTACACTGTCGATTATATCGATTCCCCTTTCGATATGATCGACCAGCTCTGTCGATGTCCTCAGCATATCAATCGATACAATCGAGTGAGGACAAAAAGCGTCCAGCAATCAAACAATCTTCTGGACGATTTATCGATATATCGACCTTCTAGTCGATATCATCGATATTCAAAAATTGATCATATCTGAGGTGGATCGATCGTATCGATAGACTGCTTCAGGCGCCCCTATTTTTCTAAAGAAAACTATCAACTGCTTCGATATACGGATGACTGTCCGATTCAATCTGAACTCAAATATCGATCATATCGGGAGTCAGTCGATCATATCGACTGTGGGGCGCATGTTCTCTCCAGCATGAATTTCAGGTTGCTTTTAATGTTGATCGGGGTGCCTGTCGATAAATCGATATTCATATATCGATCATATCGAGACCAAGTCGATTGGATCGAGTCAGGACATAATTTGTCCAGCAAGTTTACATGTAAAATCTATACGATTTTTGATCCCATCGAATGGTCGCCGATATGATCGATATACAAATTTCGATGACATCGACTGGTTCCCCGATCATATCTGTGATCTTGAAATTCTTCAAGACTTCTCTCTTATTTTTCAACTGTCGATAGAATCGAACCATCACTCGATGGAATCGGAGTTCGAAATTCGATAACATCGATACGTGTCTCGATCCCATCGACTAATCGGCAGAAGGTTTCCAAAAGCAAAATGACAATTGAGTTCTTATCATTGAGAGGTCGGCCGATACAATCGAGAGTATACGCTCGATCATATCGACGACTGATTGATGATAT
Source organism: Magnolia kwangsiensis (assembly GCA_037074715.1). Lineage (NCBI taxonomy): Eukaryota > Viridiplantae > Streptophyta > Magnoliopsida > Magnoliales > Magnoliaceae > Magnolia > Magnolia kwangsiensis. The sequence goes on along the minus strand of CM073573.1, from coordinate 106,411,225 downwards.
CGAACTCTGTCATAAATATGACCGTTTATATCCGTTGGAACCTTTTGCCTATAAATAGAGAGAGTTGTCTTCATTGCTGGTAGAGAAAGAAGAGAGTGCTTTAGAGTGTTTTAACTTTCCTATCATTTACCTAAGCCCTTTCTCTCGGAAAGTTCATCCTCCAATCCACCCTTATCATTGATATCTCATAGAGTGGATTGGGGAATGAACTTCCTCATTCAAGGATCCTTCAGCTACTGCTTTAATGACATATCATTGAGCTGGGATGCCTTGAATGCATAGATGATGGGAACCTCTCTATCTTCCTTATAGGAAAACCTTTAGAGAGTGGTAGTCCATCATAACCTTGACCCAACCTAAGCCTAGCATATATACATCTTCATGTTGCGAATCAAGGGAGCTGAAGACTCTTCATCAACAAGTAGAAGGTCTTCATCATTATGCTGAAAGGGACTCATCAACTTATCTGTAAGTACTAAGAGTCCAGAGGACACTTGCGATCATTCCTTTTTAGGATTGAGTTTTAAGTGTTGCTCACCATTTGAAGTCCTCGAAGGAGGCCTCCGACGGGAGTGTACGTGCGGGGTGCATTGTGTGGACCCTTGCTCTGTGGAGAGTATAAACATCTGGTTAGGAGTACGTCAGTAAAACTCTAGGGTTAGAGGTGAACCGAGTAGAAACCTCAAGGTGCGTTGTGTGGACCTTTGTCCTGTGTGGGCATAAACATCTGGTTAAGAGTATGCCAGTAAAACTTCAGAGTTTGAAGTGAATCGAGTAGAAACCTCTGTAAAGGTTGAAGGTGAACTTGATTTAAAACCTTAGGTTTGAGGTGAACTATAGGAAACCTCCTTAGTGAAATTCGGTCACTCAAGGGTTGAGTGTGGAAGCCGGGAGTGGAGTAGACAAGTCGTCGAACCACTATAAAATGACTGTGTTTGAGTTTGATATTATCTTTCATTTATGTGATTGCCTTGCATGTCTTTTTATATGATCACATCCTATGCCCACACAGTCATATCCATCACAATCTCATCTATACATTGTTTGTCTTTTAAATAGTTTGTGATTAGATCCTCTATCAGGCTTGGAATCCAGTAGAGTTAAGGTTGAGTAATCATAATCAATACTCTGTGATAGGATTAGTGTGAAAAGGATCTTTAATAATTTATAAAAATTTTAAAAAGTCCTATTCACCCCCCTCTAGGATATACTGACCTATTCCTACTTCAACTAAAGCGGTCTTCACCGCAATTTCACCAAGTATTCAATACAATGCCTTAATCATACAATATCGGAAACACTGGTAATCTATAACTAGTACAATGTCGAAATAAGCAGAAATACTAACAAGAGCAGGAATTATCAGAGTAAACCGAAATACTGACAAGATCATAAATCATACGATAACAGAGTAAGCAGAAATACGGACAAGTCCATGAGTCAATCAATATTAGAATATGCAATATAGGACAACTATGCAAATGATGAGTCATAAATAATCAAATATCGTATGACAAGGATATAATGAAATATGCAATTCGGAAGAGCTAATGAATATCATCACTCTCATCTAAGTCATAGAAATACAGAAACATAGCAATCCAAAATACCATATGCCAAGGATGCAATGCAATATGCAATATGTGGTGCTAATGGAATGACCATGCTGGAATGTGAAGTCGGGATGATAGTACGTAGTATCGCAGGCTACGGGATCCACCACAAGGGACTTCTATCCAAACCAGTCCCATACCTAAATTTAGATAGTCAGACTCAATGTGGTAAACTCCTGATCTCAGGTTAGTCGCGTGCCCTAACCGAAATCCTTACCATAATGAAGGTACACAATAATTAGTTGCGCACCACCAGCCCGAGTGGATAGTGAATGAATGAATGAATGAGCATGCAACTCTTAATCAATAAGTCCGCATATCAGTACAGTTCATCTCTGGGATCATCACCGGGGTTTAGTACACTCCAATGACACTATCTCTCTCCCAGCAGCACAGTCAAAGTGAGCGTAAAAAACCTGACTATCTGCCTGGCCAATAGTCTGCCAATACCTATCCGACACATCGATAGCGGACCCATTCACGAGCTGGTCAAACTCAGTCTAGTATTGCCCTCTATCCTTGGGCGAGTAAGGCCACACCCCTTTCCAATCGACCATGACACAGTAGGAGACGCGGCCTCCTGGTATTCGGCCCTCGTGCGCTCATATATCCACTCGATCTCAACGTTGGAGTCATCTCCTAGCCGCGAAGGTTTAGGAATTTTCACTTGGGGACATCTATGGCGCCCGTATGCTAGAACCCAAATATTTTTAGTGTCCCGTCTGGCCATCCATGATATGCCTATGGAGGCTATGACCCTGATGTCGCTAGAGCGTATAACACACAATGCAAGATACATGAGTCATACAATCCAGTCATGCATCAATCCTGTGCATGCCGTTTGCTCACGTGAGATAACCTCCGCCTATCAGGGAGTCTCATATCAACATGCTCAATGACATATGCAATGATCAACCACATCTCATAACAAACATGCAGATGATGCGTATGGGCATGTATGATGATGTCATGTTGTTACATACTCATAATCGGTATTAATAATCGACATCGACAATCGATGGCCAACATACATCACAATGGGCTCCATCTCCTGGCCCTCAAATGCATCACAATGGGCCTCATCACATAGGCCTTAAACACAAGCTAAATACACATCACAACAGGCCTTAAATACAGGCCACATATACATCACATTGGGCCCCAACAATCAAAATCCAGAATCGGCCACGACAAATCAGATTGGTAATCGACCTCGATTAATAATCAACAATCGGCCTAGATAATCGGTACCGATAATCAGCATCGGTAATTAGCACCAACGATAAGCATCGATAATCGGCCATGACAACCAGCATATATAGACAAGGTGGGGTCCATAGATGGACGACTAATCAAACATAATGTAAAGATCGAATTTCGACCGTAGTTATATCAAATCCGATAGCACGGAGCCATCTGTCTATGGCGAATGGGGCCCACTTATTTGGGTTAACCCACGGAGAGAATGGGCCTAACAAGGCCTAAGGGAAGGTCACAATGAGGACATTTAACCGTCATTTCCCATCAATGTGGACATTCAACCAACATTGCTCCCAAGGAGTGGCCCACATAGGGCCAAACATACAGTGGACCCACGACCTCATACAAGGGTTTGATATACATCACAATGGGCCAAATACATGGGCCTAATATACATCAACATGAGCCACGACCCATGGTCCTCCGATACATCATAATGGGCTATGACCCATAGACCTCAATATACATCAAGTGGACTGCATTAATGGGTCTCATATACATGTCAGGTGGGCCCTGCACATGGGCCTCAAACATACAGCATGTGGGCCCTACACATGGGTTTAGAATATATCAAATGGGTCACGTACCTGGGCCTCGAATACCTCAAGTGGCTACATATCATGAGCCTAGTACATATCACAATGGGTCTTGCCCATAAGCCACAAATACAACTTATTGGGCCTCTTAAATACAATGAGTGGGCCGCACAAGTGGACGGTATGGGTGAAACACGCACAGCATGGTGGGCCTGTATAGTGTAGGCGGGCCCAGCACATGCAGGAAGTGGGCCCTATGCCATCAAGACGGGTAGATAGTGCAAATATAAAATACATACATTAGGGTGAGTCCCACCATTAAGCGGCTAGATGGTGTGGATATATAATACACTTACCATGGTTGGATCACACATTGAAATGGGCCTTATGTACATCCCATTGGGCCCCGACCCATGCGCCTCAAATTCCAAGGTGGGCCTCATAACATGGGCCTCATATATATATCAAAATGGGCCTCAACAACGGGCCACAAATACATAAAGATGGGCCTAATCACGTGGGCCTCATATATATCAAAGTGGGCCTCCACAACGGGCCACAAATACATCAAAGTGGGCCTAACAAATGGGCCACAAAAAACATCAAAGTGGGCCCGAAAAATGGGCCACAAAATACATCAAAGTGGGCTCGATAAATGGGCCACAAAATACATCAAAGTGACCCCAAAAAATGGGCCACAAAATACATTAAAGTGGGCCTTATAAATATCAAGGTGGCCTCAAATATAAATTACAGGTGGGCTTCAAATATACATCATAGATGGGCCTCATCACATGGGCTGAAATTATATCACAATGGGCCACAACATATGGGCCAGAAACACATCACAATGGGCCTGAATTCATGGGCCCTAATACATCACAATGGGCCTTAACCAGGGCTCCAAATACATCACAATGGGTCTTAACCTATGGACTCCAAATACATCACAATGGGACTCAACCCATGGGCCTTAATACATCGCAATGGGCCTTAACCCATGGACTCCAAATACATCACAATGGGCCTCAACCCATGGGCCCTAATACATCGCAATGGGCCTTAACCCATGGACTCCAAACACATCACCATGGGCCTCATAAATATCAAGGTGGGCCTCAACAACAGCCCACAAATACATCAAGGTGGGCCTCCTCAAATGGGCTTTATACCAAGGTGAGCCTCAACAGATGGTAACAAATAAATCAAGATGGGCCTCATACATATACCAAGGTGGGGTCCACTTGAACTATAGATTTGTCTTTTTTTTTTTTAGTCTCAAGCCTGTAGGACGAGCTTGCCAAAGGATTGGACAGATTGGATGCAACACATGCATCATGGTGGGGGTCCACAGGAAGGCCCATCATTAAGTATATATTACATATAACATAATATATAATCTACATATAATATATATAATATATACAATATTATATATAATATAATACAATATTGTATATAGTATAATATATATATATACACACACACACACACACAGACACACACACACACACTGCACACACACACACACACACACCGTCCCACACGTGGGGGTGGGTCCCACCATCCTGGTGTGGACGGTGTGGGTTCCACCGTCCCATACTGGGGACGGTGCGAATAAAACACATACATCACTGTGGGTCCCACGTGGGCCCACCACAATGTTTATTTGACATCCAACCGTTGATAAGGTCACACGGACCTGGCTGAATGGGAAAAATAAATTTTATCTTGACCCAAAACTTCTATGGCCCAGAAAAGGGTTTCAAGGGCAGATGTTCAATCCCACTGTTTCCTCTGATGTGGGCTACCTGAGCTTTGGATGTGGCCAATTTTTGGAGGGGGCCTACTTCAAGCAAGAGCCCACTTAATGAACGGTTTGGATGACGTACACACATCATGGTGGGGCCCACGGCTAGGGGCCGTGGGTCCCTGCCATCCGCCCGTAAGCAGCAAGCATTGCCTGCGCCTCTGATAGCAACAGCTTCTGCTGCATAATTTTTTTTTATATTTTTTTTGAAAAGATGTTTTCTAGAGGTTTTTCATAGGTGGGGCTCGCATCGAGTGAATCTACCCCAACCAATGGATTCTACAGCCCATAACCCATCCATCAAGCCCAATATTGGGCATCATTCGACGTGTAGAAAAATTAAGATGAATTTAAACAGTGAAAATTACTATTTTCAACACCATGGCCCACCAGATACTCAGATTAACCTCATTTTTTTCGGTTCAACGTTTAAAATGAAGTGGTGAAAGGAATGGACGGCGTGGATTAAGTCCATACATCAAGGTGGGGCCTGTATGGTGGCCCATCCTAAACTTTAAGAAAGCTATACATATATAGGTTTTTTTTTTGTGTTACCTCCTAGTACACCCCCATGTCAGTACACGCACTTCATGTTAGCCACCCTCACGTCTAACGTTGGATGCTGGATGGCATGGATTAAATAGTGGGTCCCACACGGACGTGGCCCGCATTTCATCAAGGTGGGTCCCACATGAATGTTGCCCACCTGATCAAAATCAATCTGATACTTGTGTGTTTCCACCATCATAAGGTAGGGTCCATAAGACTTGGACGGTTTGGGTAAAACATACATCAAGGTGGGGTCCATCTAAGTGGGCCACACATCACACAAAAGTGAAAAAGAGAGAGAGAGAAGCACCCACTTTTGATTTTCTTGGACTTCTTCCACTAACACAATCTAGAGCTCTAAGGAAATGATTTTGACGGTTGAGATGGACTTTGGATGGTGGAGATGGAAAGTAGGAAGGTGGGCCACACATGGCTTCTCATATAGAGGTTTGGACGTTGGAGTCTCATGGTTACTTGACAAAAATGAAGAAAATGAGAGAGAGAGAGGATGGGATGGGTGAGTGAGGTGATGGGTGTACTTGTATAAGGGAGAGAGTTGACTTTAAGGGGGGTGCTTGTACTTGGGGATGGGTGAGTGATGTGTACTTTGGTTGATGGAATTGATGGGATTGATGGGATTGATGTGATGGATTCTCTCAAGATCGCAATGCGTTGCATTTTCCTCGAACTAAACGCGGAGCCACATCTCTTGGTCTGGGTATCGCCTCGGCACGTAATATGCGTCATCTGAACCGCGATGATGACGTGGTCGCTAGGGTACAAGTCTCAGGTTGATCTGACTTTGGAATACGAGACACGACTCAAGGTTGTGCGCAACTACTGATAACAAATCGTGGGTCACCGGAATTCGACTCGAAGGACCGCAGAAGCCTACGGAATAGTACAGGCTAGGATACAGGTCTTACATTCTATGATCGACCATGACAGGAGGCTCACATCTATGTTGTTTTCTATGTGCAGATAAAATTTGATTTCCCAAGTTACTTGCTCAAAAGGGACATATTCGAACCCTTTGTGCCGATTTTAGAAAGGCTCTTGGCAGGTATGCCATTTATGAATAGCTAATTCTTGATATGCTGCTATTTTTATCACTGGTTGATTTATTTATATCAAAATAGACATTCCTAGATATGTCATTTATTCAATAGCTATTTCTTAATCTTATGTTGTTTTATCACTAGTTAATTAATTTTTATCAAAATGGGTATCCCATAACACTCTGCACCTAAAATATTTTAAAAATGTATTTCTTACAGCTTTGGTCCTTGGCCAAACCCTACAATTTATATACATGTAGGGGTAATAAATAGACTTTTGATCAAATTAAATGGGTATGCATTTGTATTATAAAAAAAGAGAGAATCTTGTAATGTCTAATCAATCTTTTCTTCAACTTCCTTTCTTCTAAACATTATTTAATGTTGTTGCTTTACTGTCACATTCTTTTATTGTATACTAATCCATGGGGCCTTTTCCCTCTGATTTGCATTTTTCTCTAGCTTCTTAATCTTCTTCTAAAAGGGCCTTGTCATGAAATGAGAAATCTAATCTGCCGCCTCCTTCGTATAATGCGTCATCCTTCCCCTTTTGTGTCAAATATTCCTTTCAAATACTTTGAAACTTGAATTGTATGGTCATTCTGCCACATTCTTTATCATATGAGGAAAGTTGGTGCTTCATACTGAAGAACCCATTGTTATATTTCTTGTGGTAATAGTTACAATGTGAATGTTGTTTATTGTTGGGGTTGACCTATGTGCAATGTTCCCACAACTCATGCTTCTCATTACCCAAACATTGGACATAGCTCTACATAAATGTTAAACCACATTCCTATCCACAAATAAAATATATACGTCCATGATAACACCACCACGAAAGAAACCTTTCCACAACCACAATAAATAGACAATCCACCACCATAAAAGAAATCCATCCACAATATACCCATTCACCATAAGACATACATTCATCATAAACAATAAAGCCATCCAAAATAAAAAGAAATCCATGCACCATATAAATCAACCATCCACCAAACAACGTGTAATCCCATTCACCAGAGTGTCATCCATCTACCAATGGACGTTCCATACACAGTATGTCACACCTTTGATTCTTCATCTCTTACACAAACACTTTGATTTGATGACTCTTACACAAACACTTTGATTTGATGACTCTAGCCTTCCAATTAATGGTTATGCCCATATATATTGTAACAAAGAAATTGTAATCATTGATCTGGATCATCCATCATGTGAGTCTCACCATTGATTACCAATCACTATCAAAATATTTTTTATCGAATGATCCTAACCGACTATTAATGGCTATGAAAAAGAATGGCCCATATTGATTATATTAGAAAAGGTTCATAATTTGGACTACCCATGGTGTTGGCCCACCTTTAATTGCCCCTCTGAAAGATCATTATAATGTGACCATACTAATCATCTAATCAATGGATAAGAAATGGTCATTCCATATTTGTCATACTATTAGATGTCCAATCAGTAATCTGCTCCGTCCATCAAGTGTGATAACCTTTTGTTATCTTTCCCTCATAAAAATCACATTGATTGATGATCCTAACCATTCGATCAATAATTGGAAAATTGATGTAGGAACATGTGATGGCCTAACTATAGATGCATGTACAATCAGGTTGAAGAGATTCATATAATAAAATTAATTAACTAACTATTATCAATCATGTTGATTAAGCAAATTTCAACATAGAGATGAAATCATTCCGTCAGGATCATGTCCTTTAGAATAAAGTCATGTAAACAGTAAAAAGGGAGGACGTAGGGATATGAGGATATCCCAGATCTATCATAAGCTAATCTACAGTCAAGTTTAGATCCGATTCTCCTAACTAGCTATCCTTCTTTCCCGTTCAAACCATAAGGGAATATGTAGAGAGGAAGGAAAGCGATGAAGAAGATATGGGTTTGAGATGAAAGAAAGTACGAATTCTAGAGCATTAAAGAAAAGAAGATGGATGATTCTTACCTTTTCCTGCATATCGAAGATTTAGAAAGAAGAAAAATCTGAAACTGGGGTGGAATCTCTAACACCCAAGGGTCAATTTTGAAACCCTAATCTCTTTGGTAAAAGAGGAAGAAAACATACGAATTCTCATTCATTTACTAAAATAGAATAGGGTTTCTTATAGTGTATATATAAGCCATGAAAAAAGTAAAAGTGCACTAAAGCCCTCGAAAATAAGGAAAATAACAAAAAGAAGAATAAAAAAAATTAAAAAAATACACTAAAGCCCATAAAAATAAGGAAAAGAATAAAAAAAATGTCTAAAACTAAATCACCTGCATGACAAGGTGTGAAATCTACCCCATGGGCCTGTAGTCAACGCTCCTGCACTCGTAGCATGTCAGAAATTAAATGGGTCTAATGGACCCAATACCCATCCACATCAACTCCTCTTCTTTGGTACTCTGTCGATGACGCCTCCTCCTCTGGTACACTCTAAAGGGTGCACCATTGATGTCCGCATCAATTCTGAAACCCCCAAAGCGAGTGGAAACTACCCCAGAGTCTAAAATTTCCTCTATCTCATCTATTCTTAATGCAGATGGAAGAGAAGGTAAGATGGGTACATGAAGGTCAGGTTGTGGCCAAGGTTCATACATAAGGGGGTTTGGGAAGAAACAGGGGAACCCATAGATAGAAGTGATGGCTCGTGATGGGGAACTAGATCTTCCACATTAAATGTGGAACTTATGCCCATGGTAATGGGGATATCAACAACATAAGCATTAGACCCCAACCATTTTACAATTTATGTGCACCTATGCTGCGAGCATGAAGCTTCTTCATAGATCCGGTGGAAACCGATCAAACCTAATATAAACCATGATGTCATCTCTAGGTTAAAATTCCTTACATCTCCTGTGAATGTCAGCAGAAAATTTATAATGTTCGTTACTTCAATTAATCTTCCTTTTGATCCAACTATGTAATGCATGTATATGTTAGACAAAGGACTCTCCTAACTCTAAAGGACATTGTGGGGTAGCCATGGGGATCAAATCTATAGAGGCTCGGGGTTTAAGACTTAAAACAATCTTGAACGGGCTCATTCCTATGGACTTGTTCACTGAAGAATTATACACGAACTTTGCTATGGGAAGAACAATGTCCCAGGTCCTGTAGTATTTTTTAACTAGGCATCTCAACAAATTCCCTAGGCTAAGGTTCACTACCTCTGTTTGACCATTCGACTAGGGATGATATGTTGAAGAAAACTGGAGCTTCATACCCAAAAGATGCTAGAGTGTCTTCCAAAAATAACCAGTGAACCTAGTATCTCTGTCAGACACGATGGATCTACGTACTCCATGAAGTCGTACAACCTCCTGAAAGAATAACGTAGCAACGTGGGAGGCATCTGAGGTCTTATAACAGGGTAGGAAATGGGCCATTTTAGAAAATCGATCAACAACCACAAGTATAGAATCATGCTTATGAATAACCTTGGGAAGTCCAAGCACAAAGTCCATACTGACATCTTACCACAAGGTATGTGGAACTGGTAAAGGAGTATATAAGCCTATATTTTATTTCCTCTCTTCGCCATTTGACATGTTCGACATTGCCATACAATTTTAGCCACTTCTTGCTGGAGATCAGGCCAATAGAAACGATCAGACACAATGACAACTATTTTATCTCGACTAAAGTGACCTGCCATCCCTCTAGCATACTGCTCCTAAATTAGAAAATCATGGAGGAATGTGCGTGGGATACAAACTTGGCCCCTCTAAAAAGATTTCCATCCATAAGGACGAATTCCACACTCCTCAAGGGCAGGTCACTAAATAATGACACATAAATGATCCCAAAATCAAGATAGTTTGAGTACTCACCCTGGAGTTGCTCAAAGCCTGTAACTTCAATGCTTATGGACCGTAACATCAAGACATGGCGACTAAGCATGTCAGCAACCTTATTCTCTTTTTTGGCCTTATGCTTAAGCAAAAATATGCACTCTTGAAGAAACTGTGCCCACTTAGCTTACCTAAGGCTTAACTTATTTTAAGAGCTCAAATATTTCAAGGCCTCATGATCAAAGAACGTGACGAATTCTTGTAGTAATAAATAATGCTGCTAATGGTGCAATGATTACACAACCACATAGAATTCCTTCTTATAAGAAATTCAGTGATAATATCGAATTATCACCAATACTTTAGGTATCACTGGCCCTTCGAAATTGAAAACCCAAAATATCACTTCTCTCTTGGATATTGGCGATATTTCACATATTTTTTTCAAAATTTCACCGACAAAATTGAGCTGTAAATACCAAAAAAGAAAATCAGAATTAGAAATACCTCTTTTCAGAAGATTGAGAAGCGATTGGATTGTAGATTGACAATGTGGTATGAAATAGCCTAAAAAATGTGGGATTTTGACAAGATTTTTCTAATCTTGTTAAGATTTTCGTCAATAGTTGAATCTGCATTGCGAGATTGAAGATGCTTTGGAGGGGTTTTAAAACAGGGGTTTTCAAAACCCTCCTTCGAAGCTCTTTCCTTTAGTTGAATTTTTAAAGTAACTAAAATATATGTTTGACACTATTGAATTGCAAAGGTCACCACCATTTTACCTCGAAACAAAACTAATAGATTATGCAACTTTTAAGTTATTTATAGTGTGAGTTTCGCACAACATAATAAGACTGTTTCACCACCATTTTATATACAAGATTAATAGTTTAAATAAAACTTAAAAAAAATAAATTACGATGGCTTCGGGAGTGGATTAGGTGCATTCCATTCTCATCTAAGATGATGCAGCCCACCATGGTGCATCTGCCCCATCTATTTTTCACAACATTTTAGGTCATGAACCCAAAAATGAATATCTAAATCTCAGGTGGACCATACAACAGTGTTGATTGAATGTCATACCATTAAAAATTCCTAAGACCCACCTTATGTTTCTATAATGTTTATTTTTCCTAATGGATGGATGGATGGATGTTTGAATGATCGGATGGGATGGGATGGTTGGATGGATGGATGGATAAATGATTAGATGCATGAATTAGGTGGCATGGTTGGATGGATGGGATGGATAAATGGTTGGATGCATGAATGAGCTGGGATGGTTGGATGGATGAATGGATGGATAGATGGGATGGATGGATGGATGAATGTTTGAATGATTGGATGTGATTGATGAATAGATGGGATGGTTGGATGGATGGATATTTTGATGAATAGATGGGATGGATGTATGGATGTTTGGATGGATAGATGGGATGGATGGTTAGATGGATGTTTGGATGGTTGAATAGGATGGTTGGATGAATAAATGGGATGGATGGATATTTGGATGATTTGATGGAATGGATGGATGGGATGTTTGAATTGTTAGATAGATAGGATGGATGTTTAATGGATAAATGGAATGTGTGGATGATTTAATGGGGTGGATGGATTGATGGATGGATGTTTGATGGATAAATGGAATGTGTGGATGATTTAATGGGGTGGATGGATGGATGGATGGATGAGATTGGTGGATGAGTATTTGGATGATTGATGGGATGGTTGGATGAATGGGATAGTTGGATGGTTGGATGGATGGATGGGATGGTTGAGTGGTCGGATGGATGGATGGTTGGTTGGTTGGATGAGATGAATTGATGTATGGGTGTTTGGATGGTTGGATGGATGGAAAATGTGGATATACAATACATACATAAAGGTGGGCTCCAAAAATGTGTTCTTTTTTTTAGTTCATTTACTTTTATATGTTTTAATTATTTTACGTGAGTTGCATTTTGTATTATATAAACTTATTTTAGTTACTATTAGAGTGATTTCTTCTGGCAGCGCATGCTTTTAGACTTCCATTACAAGAAAACTTATTATACATTCATTCTTTTTGTAATTTTTTTATTTATAAATATGAAAATATGTGTATTTAGGCATGTCCTAAAGTTTCACTGAAAAATTTCACTTTTATTTTTCTATATTTCCCCCTTTTTCCCTATATTTTCGGTGATGAACGATATTATCAACGATAACGATATTTTATCTTTATCTCCGACCAGCAAAACTTGTAGCGATACTGACAACTCGAACACTAGTCATAAGTGGGTTGTTTAACCTTGTTTAACTTTTCACTAAAAAAGGTCATAAGATGTCTCTCTTGGCTTAACACTCTGCCTATGGCAATTCCTGATGCATCACTTGCTACCTTAAAGACTTTGGTAAAGTCAGGTAGACGCATGGCTAACACTTCCATCATCTTCTTCTTAATTTTTGAGAAAGCCCACACCTCGGTTTTAGTCCATTGAAACTCCCCCTTTTCGTATGCCTATGATGGGAGCCATAATCGAGCTAAATCCATAGATGAACCATCGATAGAATGTAGCTAGACTGTGATAGCTTCGCACGTCATGTATGGTACGCAGCTCAGGCCAATTGACAATGGCCTTGACTTTCTCAGGGTCTGAAGACATAACCTCGACAACACAACGAACCCCAGGAAGATAACTCAAAAGGTGAAGAAGGAACACTTCTTGAGGTTTGCATAGAGCTTTTCTACGCGCAAGGTGTTACAAACCATCCTCAAGTGCTTGATGTGTTAGATAGGGGATGTATTATAGATGATGATATCATCGAAGTACACAATTAAAAAATTGCCCATAAAGGGTCATAACACTGTGGTCATCCCCCTGATAAACGTACTTGGGGCATTGGTTAACTTGAAAGGCATAACCAAACACTTGTACAATCTGTCCTTCATCTTGAAGGCAGTCTTCTATTCATCTCAGTGAACACGAATTTGGTGAGAAATACTCTTGATGTCAATTTTTGGAAAGATAGTAGAGGTGGCCATTATGTCAAACATGTTATCAAACCTCGAAATGAGAAATAGGTACCTGACAGTGATCTTGTTTATGGCTCTACTATCGAAACACATGCACCATGTGCCGTCTTTCTAGGGCATAGGAAGTGCGGGCACAACATGCGGCCTCAAACTCTCACGAATGAATCCATTTTTAAGCAATTCATCCACCTGGCTCTTCAACTTAGCATGCTTAGTGGGGTTCATTCTGTAGTGAGGGAGGTTTGGTAGGGTCGCCCCTAGGACGGGATCTATCGCATGCTGAATGTGTTGCATCAGTTGAATCTCATTTGGAAGGTCCTCAGTGAAGACATTCTGAAACTCCTTTAGGACTGGAAGAATCTCATGGTGTATCCCCATAGCAACCTCGGCTGTACTCTCCCTATCCAGTAGGCCATACACCATAGTCCCCGCCTTGGTCCCTCTCTCAAACTCCTTATCATCTATGATGTGGAGAGACTTTGATTAAGGCGCCCTTTGACTCTTAAGTACGTTGGGGACACAACATCTTTTGCTCCTATAGATGATTTAGGAGGGAGCGGGCTCAAGACAAGCTTCTTTCCTTCATGCTTAAACACACAATTATTCATACACTCGAATATTGTGACATCTTTATCATAGAGCCATGTCCTTCCCAAGATGATATGGTCAACGTCTACCATGACCACATCACATAACTTGTCCTTGTATAGTCCAAACTCAATCGGAACACAGCATTGTTGGGTCACAGGGAGGAATGTCACATCCACCTAAGAAACTCTGTATGGGTTAGGGTAAGGGTCTGGCTTCAACCCTAGGCGACTTAAAGTAACTGGAGAAACTACGTTCTCACAACTCCTACTGTATATGATGACTTTACAGTTCTTTTCTCCACACTTAGCGTAAGTGTGGAAAATGGCGCTTCTGCGCCAATATTCACTTTCCTTCACCTGGGTCAAGGTGCACCTCACCACTGCAAGTGGGATAATCTTCATTGTATCATCATCAACATCACTAGCCGGTTCAAGGGAGGGGATAATGTTCTCATCATCATCCTGGTCACCATCAACTTTATCTGATACTTCTTCTTTTGTTGGGGTGTTTGAAAATAAAGGCAATGTGCCCACCCTTATTTGAATACTCTAAGGTGATGTGACACATGCCACCGTAGCGGTAGTACTGCCCTATCATCACGAGCCTAGTACTTGGTCCATCCATGTTGTTACTTCGATTTCTGTTGACTAGCTGGGTACCGGGTTGAACTCTAAGTTAATTTTTGACCTGGGGTCTCGCTCCCTACAGAGTTACTCTAGGCATAGTATGTCGAAGATCAAGCCCCCTCACATTAGACTGGTGTACAGTGTTCTAGTTCCTGCACCACCTGATAAGCATGTTCCAAACTAGTAACCATGTGAAGCGTGAGCTTCTGCTGAAGCTCAGGCCTTAGGCCCATACAGAAACAAGAGAACCACAACAGGGTCCCCATCCACATCATACCTCATCATGTATTCACCAAACTTGGAGATGTATTCCATCACTGCCACGGATTCTTGGTGCAAAGTATGTCATTAATCCAACAACCTCTGCTTGTATGAAAAGGGAACATATTTCTCTCGCAGCAACTCTTTCATCTCAATCTAAAAGAGAATTGGCCCCTCTCCAGATCTCTCACGGTGACACTCCTCATTTCCCCAATATATTTTTGCCTAGCCCACCAATTTCAAGTTGGCGAACTTGACTTGTCGTGGGTCTAGCAGACCATGCCATTCAAAGAAGTGATCCATGTCTACTAACCAGTCAGAAAAAACTTTGGGGTCCAATCTCCCATCAAAACTAGGAGCACTAACCTTGATACCCTTCATGACCCTGGCAACAGGGTCCTTGTGCTCATGGTATCTCCTAGGTTGCTGACGATGCACCTCACCATGTTTCTCCCATTAGGTGGGAAGAATAGGATCACGATTGTGTGTGGGTGGTAATAGATATACCCCATCATGTCCGATGCTAGGCCCATAGGCCTGGCCTACTCCCAAACCATCCCTAGGCGAATCAAGGCCCACATCTTGGGACTGATCAACAACTCGTGTCGGAGTCTTGGGCACCATCTATTGTGACGATTGGAGTACTAGCCTCTAAGCATGTGACTCTCCTCTGAACGCGTGAACCTACTATTCTGATGTGCAAACTGTTGCGCGATCTCCTCCCTCAAGTTTTAAAATTATTGATCCATTCTCTTAGTTAGGCCCTCTATAGCCTTAGCAAATTGATAGGAGTCCATGGTGTAATGAAGACCAAATCCACGACCAGTACGTGTGAGTATTTACTAGGAATGAAAAGTAAAGGGACCTAGATCTATGTGCGAAAGTGGGAAAAAATGATGATACAAATGCAAAGAAATTATCCTATATGGCCTAGATCTATATGAGGACTCAACAAAACGTAGGAATAAGAGCTAACTAAACTCAACAAAATAGTCCCCTTCGTAGAGGGATTGTCGATAAACTGACCTATGCTAAAATCCAGACTCTAATACCAAAAACTGATGCAGGGACATGTGATGGCCTAACCATAGATGCATGTATAATTAGGTTGAGGAGATTCAAATAATAAAATTAATCAACTAACTGTTATCAATCATGACGATTAAGCAAATCTCAACACAGAGATGAAATTATTCTGTCAGGATCATGCCTCTTAGCATAAAGTCATGTAAACAATAAAAAAGGCGGATCTAGGGATATGAAGATATTTCATATCTATCATAAGTCAGTCCACAATCAAGTTTGGATCCGATTCTCCTAACTAATCATCTATATTTCCCATTTAAACCAAAAGTGAATATCCAAAGATGAACAAAAAAGATGAAGAAGATATGGGTTCAAGATGAAAGAAAGTACGGATTTTAGGGCATCAAAGAAAAGAAGGCAAATGATTCTTACCTTTTCCTGCACCTCGAAGATCTAGAAAGGAGGAAAATCTGAAACCTGGGTGGAATACTCAATACTCATGGGCCAATCCTGAAACCATAATCTCTTTGGTAAAAGAGGAAGAAAATATACGAATTCTCATTCATTCACTAAAATAGAATAGGGTTTCTTACAGTGTATATATAAGCCATGGAAAAAGTAAAAGTGCACTAAAGCTCCTGAAAGTAAGAAAAATAACAAAAAGATAAATACAAAAGAAGAAGAAGTACACTAAAGCCCCTGAAAATAAGGAAAAGAACAAAAATGCCTAAAACCAAATCACCTGTCTGACAGGGTGTGAAATCCACCTCATGGGCCTGCGGTTAGGTTGTGGTCATGCCACTCCTGCACTTGTAAAAAATGGGTTTGATGGACCCGACGTCCATCCACATCAATTCCTCCACTCCGGTACTCTGTCGGCAATGCCTCCTCCTCTAGTACACTCTAAAGGGTGCACCATTGATGTTCACATCAGAAATGGATGGTCTATATTTATTATATCATAGAAACCGCTAACCATTGTCCATCATGTGAGCCCATCTTTAGACTAACATCCCTCTTATACATGATTTGGACCATCCATCATCTAGGCCCATTATTAATTGTTCATCTGACGTAAAAGTCACTTTGATTGGATGATTCTAACATTTGGTAGATGACCATGGAAATGGACAATCCATATTGATTATGTGAACATTGTGGGGTGTCACACACCCACTTCTTTCAGTTGCTTGCAAGGATGGGGTGTGGTCTTGACTTGAATATGATATGTTTGACTAAAGTCGCCACTAGCCAAATGAAGCTCAAAAGCTATCTAGAAATTGTACAATCACTTTCAAGGCTGAGGAATCTTGCACTTGAATGACTCTGGTGATTTGGTCTTCAAGCATAGATTTTGAGTAAGGGCCTTGCTGAAGAAAATTGGATAGGGACCATTTTTTTCCTACACAATGTGTGATCTCTACTTTATGAGATTTTAGGATTTTTCAAGGATTCGATATAATTTAGACGCTGCTACATTTGGACTTATGTCACGCCCCAAACTCAGAAACCGGCCTCACAAAATTTCTGATCGCCAAATCCAATGCCGACAACCTTCGTAGAACCCCATTCTCGACTCCCAGCTCCCATTTGCCAGGTTCCGATCCTGGGATGCTACGAGGAGGATTTTTAAAATCAGTTTGAATCGTGGTAAGCATAACCGAAGGCATAACCCATAAACAATAACCAAAAACTTCATTACATTTTCACTATGATCAAAAACTTTACAAGTACAATGAGCATAAAGGAAAATACAATGATGATGAACAAAATCTCCAAAGTGATCTGCAAGGTGCTCCTGCCTCAGCGCTGTTGCGATCCAACGTCACCTGCACGCAACGGTCGTGCATAAGCTTATAGAAAGCTTAGAGAGTGGTGAAAGTGTGTGCGCAAGGTAGTAATATGAACATGCTATATCAGAGAAATGCAGAATATGCAGATGGATCCATGAAAACCATTAGCCGTATCAAAGCTATGCGATGCAAGACATGAATGATATCGACCATCCCAAGGCCATGCGATGTGAAATGCAACTCAAGCATACAAATCCTCATCTATGTCCACACATCAACACAACTCAAATCTGAGATATCACTAGGGTCTAGTAGACTCTAAACCAGATCGTCGCCTCATCGCGCGCAATAAGGTAAGTGGAAGAGACCTCACTACCCGTCTGCCAATATCAGGCTCGACTCGTCGATAGCGGACCCATTCCTCGAGCTGGTCAAACTCAGCCTATCATTGCCCCCTACACTCGGGCGGGTAAGGCCGCACCCCCTTCCAACCGATCACGACACAGTGGAGAGCGCAACCATCTGGTATTCGGCACTCAACGCTCATCTACTTACTCTGTCTAGACGTTGTAGCAACCTCTTGGTACCATAAGGGTTTAGGGAATTTCACCTAGGGATATCTATAGCACCCCATGTAGAACGAGATTTTTGGTATCCAATCCTTCCAACCACGATCTGTCTGTGGAGGCTATGTCCCCGATGTCGCTAAGGCGTATAACAACCATGTCACACAATGTAAAATGCATGAATCACACTATCCAACATGCAGCAAATCCTGCGAGTGTAGTGCGCTCATGCAGGGCAACACCGCCTAATCGGGGTCCCATAAACAATCTGTCCAAAGGCATATCCTATGATCAGTCACTTCTCATATGAAACATACATATGATGTGTATGATCATGAGTCATGGAACTATATTAAACATGTTATAATGAAATGAACTATCCTTACAATGTAGATGGGCCTGGACAGCCTATACACAATAAGTACGGGCCTAATAATGGGCCCTAAGAAGAGTCGTAATGTGGACATCCAACCAGCATTGCACTCGCAATGTGGACGTCAAACCAACATTGCTCCCAAGGCACGATCGTCGTAAACATCGTTACATAATCTGTGTTGGGATCACACATTGCAATGGACCTTAGGTACATCCCATTGGGCCTTAAATACATCCAATGGGCCATGTCATATGGGCCTTTTATTCGTCAAATGGGCCACATAAATGGACCACACCAATGGACCTTACGTGCATTGCAATGGGTCATAATCCGTGGGCCTTACATTGCATCAAATAGGCCTAATCTTATGGGTCTTATATGTAACAAATGGGCCACACCAATTGGGCCCCATATGTACATCAAATGGGCCTTAACCCATAGGCCCTAGCATATCTCAATGGGCCTTAACCCATGGGCCCCCAAAACATCAAATGGCCAATTCCATGGACCCTAGAATACATCGAATGGGTCTGATCCCGTAGGCCTTAGATTACATCAAATGGGCCTGGTCCCATGGGCCTTGGGATATATCAAATGGTCCAATCCCATGGGCCTTACATCCACATCAAAGTGGGCCCCAATAAACTGTCACAAATACATTAAGATGGACCTCAAATCATGTCAAGGTGGGGTCCACTTGGACTATGGATTTGGCTCATTCTCTAGCTCAAAAATAGATAGACGGTTTGGATGCAGTATACGTATCACGGTGGGGGTCCACATGAGCTAAGGATCCGACTCATTCTTTAGCTCATGTATGAGCTTTCAAAATGGGTGGATGGACAGGATGCAAACACATGCATCATGGTGGGTCCCACCGTCCAAACAGTGGACGGTGCGGATCAAACATAATTATGGTGGGATCCCTGCTGGATGGCACTAATAAAACACATGCGTCAGGGTGGGCTCCACTATCAAGCAGACGGTGTGAATGAAACCCATATATCATGGTAGGTCCCACCATCCACAGTCGTGGACGGTGGATAAAATATATTCATCACTGTGGGTCCCACGTATGTGGCCCACCATAATGTTTATATGCCATCCAAAACGTTGATAAGGTCGCACGGACCTGGATGAGGAGGAAAAACAAATTTCATCTTGATCTGAAACTTCTGTGGCCCATAATAGGGACTTTAATGGCAGAGGTTCAATCCCACTGTTTCCTGCAGTGTGGGCCACTCGAGCGTCAGATCGGCCTCATTTTTGGAGGGGGCCTGCTTGCTTCAGAGAGGGGCCCGCCATATGAACGACATGGATAAGATAAATACATCATGGTGGGGCCCACGGCAGGGGCCGTGGGACGCTGTCCGCCCGCCTGCCGCAGGCAGCAGCGTGCTGCTGCTGCAGCGTGTCAGAGGCAGAGGCACTGCCTCTTGCCATTTAGAAAAAAAATAATGAAAACCCATTTTTTAGGGTTTTTCGTATCTGGGGCCCGCATCAACTAGATCCACCCCGTCCATTGGCTTCCCTGCCTCAAGACAAGCCAAAAGAGTCCAATGTTGAATACTTTTGGCCTGTAGAAAAATTTAAAATAATTTATAAATGGTGAGAATTACTGTTTTGAAAAGTATGGCCCGCCCAATGAACGGATTAGCTTCATTCTTTGGCTCAACGCCTAAAATGATATGAGAAAGAGGATGGACGGCCTGGATTGTACTCATACATCAAGGTGGGGCCTATACAAGTGGCCCACCCCAAAAAGGCTCTATTTTCTTTCTTTTTTTTCTTTCCATCCAGCGTCCAGGGAACGTCCAGCGTCCCTGGACCATAATACGTACGTTGAGGTGGGCCCCACCTATAGATGTGGGCCACCAAAAAAAATGTTGGAGGGCATGGGGAAATACATACATCAAGTGGGGTCCATCCAAGTGGGTCATTAGGCTACATCATCACAAAAGAAAGAAAAAGAAAAGAAGAGAGAGAGAGAGAGAGAGAGAGAGAGATAGAGAGTGGGACACGCTTGTAATGGAGGGCTCCGCCACTATGAGCCCTCCCTTGTAAAACAAATCATACATCAAATGAATCCCCTAGCACATGGGACCACCAAAATCGAAATCAAAGGTGGAGACCCTTTCCCTACCAATATGGACGGTCTAGATGACCTTTTAATGTAATGAAATAAACATTATGATGGGGTCCATGGAGAATGGCCCCATCATGGAATGATCATGATGATCAAGTGGGCCATCGGCCACATCTTAGGGTCCCAAGTGAGATCCAAACCATTGATCGGTTGGCCTCACTTGGCCCACCTTAAAAAAAAATGAAAAATGACCACTATCAAGCACCCACCGTTTGATCTTCTTGCTCCTATGGGTTCCTTAGCACCTTAGCTTTGATTTCAATGGAGGAGATGAGGAATGGATGGCTAGGATGAGAGATCTTGGGATGGAGAGGTGGGCCACACTTGAAGTTTTGAAAGAGAAGGAGAGGCTTGGAGAGCTCATACGTATGGGATTTGGTTGCTTGGAATGAAGCTTTGAGAAATAAGAGAGAGTTGTAAAGGGAGAGAGAGAGTGATGGATGATGGAGTGATAGATGTGGTGGTGATGGGTGTGTAAGACTCTTTTTGACTTTTGTGGCCTTTTGTGTAAGAAAGGCGTGAGCTTGTAAGACCTTTTTGACTTTTGTGATTGCTTGGGTATGGGTGAAAGGTGATGTGTACTTAACATGTGATGTGATAAGATTTGATTGATTGATGGGATTGATGTGACAAGTCATAGAGATTCCTTTGGGTTTCGCAACGCGCGGCGTTTTCCTCGCACCGAACGTTGGCCCACATCTCTTGACCAGGGTATCGCCTCAGCGCACAAGTTACGGCATCGGAACTGCAGCGATAGTGCAGTCGTTATGGAAAGGGTCTTGGGTTGAGTCGATACGGGTTGACGGCATATGAATCAGGGTCGCGCGTAAATATCAGTTAAAGGTCAAAGGTTGCCGAAATTTGACCGGTAAGATCGCGGAAGTCTAAAGAATGGTACGGACTAAGATACGGGTCTTACAGCTCTCCCCTCCTTATAAAGATTTCATCCTTAAAATTTATACAATCATCGCAACTAGGCATAACTCACAAGGAATAAGAGACATAACATCATTATATAGAATCAGAGATAGCATACAAAATACATCACATGATCAACTATCAAAGAGATGAGGATAACGCACTCGAATCTCGACCTCACGCTTCTAAGAAGCCTCCTCTACAGAATGGTGACCCCACTGAATCTTCACCAACGGAAGGACCTTGGTTCTGAGGACCTGCTCCTTCTGATCAAGGATACAGACTGACTGCTCAATGTAAGAAGCGTCCTCACGAACCTCCAGTGGCTGCCAATCAATAACGGGAACAATGTCTGACCCACACTTCCTCAACATAGAGACATGGAAGATGTTGTGGACGCCAGACAACTGCGATGGTAAGGCAAGCCGATAGGCCACGGCGCCAATGCGCCCAGTGATCTCAAAAGGTCCTATGAATCTCCGGGCAAGCTTGTCCTTCGCTCCAAATTGAACTACGTCCTTCATGGGCTAGACCTTGAGATACACATGGTCCCCTACATCAAACTCCAAGGGATGATGCCGACGATCAGCAAAATTCTTTTGTCAGCTCTGAGCTGTGCGCATCCTCTGCCTGATGATGTCAATAGCCTCTGACGTCTCCTGCACAAGCTCGGGACCAAGGAGACGTTGCTCTCCAACCTCGGTCCAGCAACTCGGTGATCTACATGGTCTGTCATATAGTGCCTCAAAAGGAGCCATGCCTATAGTCGTCTGATAACTGTTGTTGTATGCGAACTCAGTCAATCACAGATGCTCATCCCAGCTACCTTCGAAATCAATCGCGCAGGCCCGAAGCATATCCTTAAGGATCTGGTTGACCCTCTCGGTCTGGCCATTGGTCTGCGGATGGTACACGGTACTGAGCTACAAATTAGTCCCCATCGCTTGCTAGAAGCTCCCTCAAAACTGAGACGTGAACCTCGAGTCTCGGTCAGAAACGATCGAGACTGGAATGCCATGCAGTCTCACGATCTCCTCGATGAATAACCTCGCAAGCCGGTCCATAGACCAAGTCGCACACATCGCAAGGAAATGTGCCGACTTCGTCAGACGATCTACAACAACCCAAATGGCGTCATCACCGCGCTGAGTCCTCGGCATGCCCATAATGAAATCAGTCAACACGTGCTCCCACTTCCACATCGAGATGCTCAACGGCTGCAATAGACCAGAAGGTCTCTGATGATCGGCCTTGACACGCTGGCACGTGTCACACTCGGCCACAAAACTGGCGATATTGCGCTTCATCCCCGCCCAAAAGTACTGTCACCTCATGTCACGGTACATTTTTGTCGAGACAAGGTGGATAGAAAATCGCGATCAATGTGCCTCAGTCATAAGACCTCTGCGTAACTCTGGAATATCCGGGACACATAATCGGCCTCTGAATTGAAGTCTGCTGTCTGCACCAATCTACCAATCTGCCTAACTCTCAGATTCCACCTCAGCCATATAACTCTTTAACGACTCATCAGCCTGCTGAGCCTCGATCACCCTAGCAACAAGAGAGGGTTGAATCGACAGGCTTCTTAACTGTACGATAGAAGACTGCAGGCCGAACTCAAAATCATACTCTGCTACATCCTCAAGCATCCGCCACTCCTAAATCATCATATGCGCCACTAGGCCTCGTGGCTGACGGCTGAGGGCATCTGCCACCACGTTTGCCTTATCCAGGTGGTACTGAAGGTCAAAATCATAGTATTTCAGGAGCTCCATCCAGCGCCTGTCTCATATTCAACTCAGACTACGAGAAGAGATACTTCAAGCTCTTGTGATCAGAGAAAATCTCGAACCTGACCCCATAAAGATAGTGCCTCCACACCTTCAATGCGAAGACAACTACGGCCAGCTCTAAGTCATGCGTGGGATAGTTTAGCTCATGGACCTTGAGCTGACGAGATACAAAGGCCACTGGTCTCCCGTGCTGCATCAGAACAACACCCAAACCAATATGCAAGGCATCAGTGAATACAATAAAATCGTCACTCTCAGAGGGAAGAGTGAGGACAGGAGCGGACATCAGGCGGTCCTTTAACTCCATAAATGTTCTCTCGCATGCGTCACTCCAAATAAATTTTGTACCCTTCCGAGTGAACCTGGTCAGCGGGACTGCAATATGAGAGAAGCCCTCAATGAAACGTCGATAATAGCCCGTCAAACCAAGAAAACTACGGATCTCTGTCGCAGTGGTGGGCTGGCCTCACCTTCGAGGGATCCACTGCGACGCCCTCCCTCATCACCACGTGACCGAGGAACTTCACCTCCTCCTGCCAGAACTCGCACTTCTCCAGTTTCGCATACAGCTGATGTGTGCGAAGGGTCTGCAAAGTGATCTCTAAATGCTGCTCGTGCTCCTCACGGGTCCTCGAATAGATCAGGATGTCGTCGATGAAGACTACAATAAACTGATCGAGATAAGGGCGGAAGACCTCATTCATCAGCTGCATGAAGACCGCGGGTGCATTGGTCAGTCCGAAGGACATGACCTGAAACTCAAAATGACCGTAACGCGTCCTGAATGCTGTCTTCGGAATGTCCTCATCTTGTACCCGAATCTGATGATAACCGGAACGCAGGTCAATCTACGAAAAGAACTATGCACCCTGCAGCTGATCGAACAAATCATCAATCCTAGGGAGCGAGTATCTATTCTTAATCGTGACTTTGTTGAGCTCGCGATAATCTATGTAGAGCCTCAACGAGCCATCCTTCTTCTTCACGAAGAGTACCGGTGCTCCTCACGGCGAACTGCTCGGACGGATAAAGCCTAACTCGTGTAACTCGTCCAACTGCTTCTGTAGTTCCCCTAACTCCAACAGTGCCATGCGATACGGGGCCTTCGAAATAGGCGCGGTACCAGGCACAAGATCAATCTGAAACTCGGTGAGTCGATGAGGCAGTAATCCCGGAATCTCTTGGAACACATCGGAAAAATCACAAACCACGGGCAAATGGTCGATGCTCACAGCTATAGGCTCTTCTATGGTACATGACATCAAACAAGACAACCGCTCTCCTTTGGACTCTATAACGAACTAGAACTGCGGCACGCGGAGTATACAAAACGTGACTGTCCTCGCAGCACAGTCCAATATGGCATAGTACTCGGAGAGCCAATCCATGCACAGGATGACATCAAACTCGGACATCGACAATGCAAACAGATCGGTAAAAAGGTATCCACAACTAGAACGGGGCAAGACGAGCAAAATCGGCCCAATACTACAGTCTTTCCTAAGGGAGTCGATACTGATAGGCTCTCACAAGAAGACTCTAACGGTAAGCCAGTCGATCGGCAGAAGCTCTCGACCACAAAAGAATGCGATACACCGGAATCGAATAATACACGTGCAATGCATGCAGAGACTGAAAGTATACCCTCAACGACTCCTCCAGATGACTGCGGATCCTACTGAGCCGTATAGAATCTAGCCTGAGCCGGCTGGGGAGGTGCCTGTTCCCTCTGAACGTGCTGCTATTGCTGATGGGGTCGTTGAGGCGGTCGAAACTTCTGCCTCTGCTGCTGCGGCCTCGGAGGTTGGTGCTGATGCTGCTGCTGAGGTGGCTTCGGTGGTGGGGGCTATTGTCGCTGCTGCTGTGGGGGTCTCTGTTGCGGCTATGGTGGAGGCTATTGTGGAGTCCTCTACTGCTGTGGACCTCTCTACTGCTGCTGGGGGCTGGGACACTCCCACGAACAGTGTCCCGTCGTACCGCACCTAAAACAAGTGCCGGTGAACAGCCTCGGAGGTGGTGCTGGTGCTCGGAAGGCTGGGTGACCTATACGCCTCTGGTACTGTGGTCGACGCTGCTGAGAGTCACTAGAAGGAGCCTGCCTCTTCCGGTCTCTCCTCTGACCGCGATCAGACTGAGAACCGGCCCACTCAGCCTAAAAAAATCTGGGTCTTTTGTACCACCTCCTCAAAAGTCGGGAGCTCATGCCCAATAACATGACTGCGAAAACAGTAACATAGGCCGTCCTCGAATCGACGGGCTCTCCGTTCCTCGTCATCAACTAGATAGGGTGCAAATCTAGACAGTGCAACAAAGCGAGCCGTAAACTGAGCCACTGTCATATCGCCCTATACCAGGGCCTCAAACTCCAACGCTCGCTGTCGTCAGATGTGATCAGGGAAGTACTGTCGGTCAAACCGATCCACAAAATCCTCCCAAGTCTACATAAAATCAGCACTTGCTGCTTGAGAGACTGATACCCACCAGTGCTCAGCCTCACCATGGAGAAGAAATACGGCTAGTCGAACTCGTCGCTCAGTCGTACATCCCATCGTCTCAAAAATCTTCTCCACATCAGCGCGCCATCTCTCAGCTACAGTCGGGTCTGGCTCACCCTGGAAACGCTGAGGATCGAGCCGTCGAAACTCACGAAGGAGGGCGCTCGCGCGCTCCTGTTCTGCCTGAGCCAGTGAAAAGACTGGTTGCTTGCCCTATCCCTGTAGTGCATCCGTCACAGCCTGTAACATCTACTGCTACTGGGAGACACTCACGGATACGGTCGGGTCCGCACCGGTCTCTGGTGGAGGAGCAGCATACTCAGGATGGGCAGTAGGAATCTCTGGTGGTGGAATGGGCATCGTAGGTGGTAATGCGGGAGATGCAGGTGGTGGAGCGGGATCCTCAGGTGGTGGTGCGGGAGTCGATCGGGTAACTCTCCTGGGCGGCATGTCCTATAGGAAAGAGTGAAGGCGCCTATCAACTTGAAAGCTCTCGAAGGCACGCACGTTAAGGGTCTGTAACGGGAGATCGCCAAGCTATCCGAACTTCGGGACTTAGCCATTCTAAACTCATAACAGACATGTAATGTTGTTCTCGGTTATTCCCAAGTTATGCTCTGATACCAACTTCTATCACCTCCAAACTCAGAAACTGGCTCACAAAATTCTCGATTGCCGAATCTGGGGCCGACAGGTTCCGTAGAACCCCATTCTCGGTTCCCAGCTCCCATTCGCCAGGTTCCGATCCTGGGATGCTACAAGGAGGATGTCACGCCCCAAACCCGAAAATCAGATTCATATAAATCTCGATTGCCGAATCCTGTGCCGACAGCCTCCGTAGTACCCCATTCTCGGCTCCTAGCATTCATATGTCAGATTTCGATCCTGGGATTCTACAAGGAGAATTTTATTTTTTTTACATTTAAATCGTAATAAGCATAACCACAAGATTACCCAATTCATAACGACAACATCGTCATCACATATCCACTAATATAATCATTTGAATACAATACTGAGAGAAAAATATATAAATAGAGAATCAAGCTCCAGAACACCACCGCACGCTCCAAGCTCAACACTGCTGCAGCCTAACATCACCTGTATGCATTTATCATGCATAAGCTTATAGAAATCTTAGAGGGTGGTGTAAGTGTGTGCACAAGGTAAGTGTCAAGTATTCAATACATTGTCATAATCATACAATACCAAAAATACTAGTAATTCATAATTCGTACATCATCGGAATAAGCAGAAATATTGACAAGTCCATAAGTCAAAAATATCAGGATATGCAATATAGAACAGTTATGCAATAAAAAATCATAAAGAGCTAAATATCAGATGCCGAGGATGCAATGCAATATACAAATCCTACTAAGTCTAACTAGGCCATATAAGTGCAGAAACATAGCAACCCAATATGTCATATGTCTGCGAATGTAATGCAATATGCGATGCAAATGAAATGACCATGCTTGGAGTGTGAAGTCAGGATAATAGTACATAGTATTGCAGGTTACGGGGTCCGCCACAATGGACTTCTATCCAAACCAGTCCCATACCTAAATTTGGATAGTCAGACTCAACGTGGTAAACCCCTGATCTCAGGTTAGTCGCGCGTCCAACCGAAATCTTTACCATAACAAAGGTACACAACAATTAGTTGTGCACCACCAGCCCGAGTGGATAGTGAATGAATGAGTATGCAACTCCTAATCAATAAGTTCACATATCAGTATGGTTCCTTTCTGGGAAATCACCGGGGTCTATTACACTCCAAACCAGATTGTCGCCCCATCGCGCATAACAAGGTGAGTGGAAGAGACCTCACTATCCGCCTGCCAATATCGGGTCCGGCTCTTCAATAGCGGACCCATTCCTCGAGCTGGTCAGACTCAGCCTAACATTGCCCCCTCCTCTCGGGCGGGTAAGGCCGCACCCCCTTCCAACCGACTACGACACAGTAGAGAGCGCGGCCATCTGGTAATTGACACTTGACGCTCATCTACCCACTCGGTCTAGACGTTGGAGCAACCTCTGGAACCAAGAGGGTTCTGAGACTTTCACCCAAGGATATCTATAGCACCCCATGTAGAATAGATTTTTGGTATCCCATCTGGCCATCCACAATATGTCTGTAGAGGCTACGGCCCTGATGTCGCTAGGGCATATAGTAATCACAACACACAATACAAGATACATGAGTCATACAATTCAATCATGCATCAATCCTGCGCATATCGTGCGCTCATGTGAGACAATCTCCACCTATCAAGGAGTCTCATAACAACCAGCACTATGACATATGCAATGGTCAATCATATCTCATAACAGACATGTAGATGATGCATATGGTCATGTATCATGATGCTATGCAGTCACATACTCATAATTGGTATCAATAGCAAGCATTGACAATCGACTTCGATAACGTGGACATTTAACCAACATTGTCCCCCAAGGAACGGCCCACATAAAGCCTAACATATAGTGGACTCATAGCCGCACACAAGGGCCAAATATACAACACCATGGGCCTCACTCAAGGGTTTAATATACATCACGATGGGCCTTTCACATGGGCCTAACATACATTATAATGGGTTCCATCGCCTAGCCCTCAAATGCATCACAGTGGGCCTCATCACATAAGCTTCATATACATCACATTGGGCCTTAAACACGGACTGGATACACATCACAACGGGCCTCAAATACGGGCCGCATATACATCACATTGGGCCTCGACAATCGGAATCGGCGATCAGCCACGACAATCGGAATCGACAATCGGCCACGATAATTGGCCTAGATCGATAATCAGAATCGGTCAATCGGCCATGACAAGCAGAATCAGCAATTGGCCACGTCAATCGACGATCGGCCACGATCGGTAATCGGTCAATCGGCCACGACAAGCAGAGTAGGCATTCGGCCACGTCAATCGACAATCGGCCACGATAATTGGCCTAGATCGATAATCGGCCTCGATCGGTAATCGGTCAATCGGCCAAGATAAGCAGAGTCGGCAATCGGCCACGTTAATCGGCTAAGAAAATCGGCACCGATAATAAACACCGATAATCGACACCGACGATCAATATCGATAATTGACACCAATAACCAGTATATATATATAAATGAGGTGGGGTCCATAGATGGACAACAAATCAATCATAATATAAAGATCGGCCCTCGACCGTGGTTATATAAAATCCGATAGCACGGAGCCATCCTTCTATGGTGAATGGGGCCCACGAATTAGGGTTAACCCACAAGAGGTGATGAGAATGGTACTATCAAGGCCTAAGGGACGGTCACAATGAGGACATCTAACCATCATTATTCATCAATGTGGACATCTAACCAACATTGCTCCCAAGGAGTGGCCCACATAAGGGATTTATACGCAACGTAGCAGCCACACATACATCGCATTGGGCCTCATTCATGGGCCTCAAATACATTGCATTGGGCTTTATACAAGGGCCTCAAGTGTATCATAATGGGCCACGCCCATAGGCCTTGAATACATCATGTGGGTTGCATCAATGGGCTGCACCGATGGGTCTAAAATACATCACATGTGGGCATATAAACATATACATCAGAAGGGCCCACATCCAGGGATGAACGACCTAGATATACAATACATACAAGGTGGGTCATACGTGCCATCAAGATAGGGCCTGCCATAATGTTTATTATTATTTTTTTTATCCAATGTGTTAATACGGTCACAAAGACCTGAATCAAGAGAGAAGAAAGAAAGAAAAAAAAACAAATATCATACTGATCCAGAACTTCTGTGATCCCCAATATGGTTTCAATGGTAAGGATCTGATCCTCTACTGATTTTTCTATAGTGTGGTCCACCCAATAGGCAGATATGTCTTATTTTTAGTCTCAAGCCATGAGACGAGCTCACCATAAGGACAGGTGGTTTGGACATAACACATACATCATGGAAAGGTCCGCCGTTCGGACGGTGCGAATAGGACCCATACATCTCGGTGCATCCCACGCCACCAGTAGGATGCCCATGCAAATGGACGGTGGGAATATAACACATATCACGAGGGGCCCCACAGATGGACGACTTGGATGAAATAAAGACATCACGGTGGCCCCTGCACAACAGCTGAACAGTGTAGATTATTCCTTCTCCATCATCAACATAGCTGGTGTACGGTTGCCAGCCAATCTTCTTACATTCAAAGCAGGCCCACGTGGCAGGTGGGTCCACATGTGTGGGACCCACCAGCAAAATGGCTGGATGGTTATGGATAAGACGTGTACACCAAGGTGGTTTCCACCAAAGGTTAGAATTCATTTCATTGGGTGGACGGTGTGGATACACACGTCCATCAAGTGCGTGAACGTCTGATGTACGGACGGTGTGAACACATACATCATGTTGTGGCCCACCGTCTAGCCATATGGACAGTGGGGATGCAAAACAGGTGGACAATAAGGGTCTAAAATGGATGGATAGCGTTGATAAATCACATGCTCCACATGGTTTTCCATGTACGTGTGGGTCCCACGGCTGCTGTGCAGCAAGGTAAAACACGTATATCATGGTGCCCACATAGAGACAAAACACATACATCAAAGGAGGGCAACACAGATAAGCAGTGTGGATCAAATCCATACGCTACACACAGCAGCTGGGACCCATCATCTCAATGGACGGTGTGGGTAAAACCCAACATGTCGTAGGGTCCACAAGGCTGGTGATGTCAAGCCAACCACGCCCAAAGATGGACGATCAGCATGAAAAAGGCACATATATAATGGACGGTGGACAACAAGATGGATGGACGGTTGAGATTAACACATGCCTCGTGATTAGGCCTCAAAACTATTGAGTATGCACCCCAGCCAATCAATTCCCACAAAGGTGGGTCCCATGTAGGGCCCACCATATGCTAATATATATAATATATAATATTATTTAAATATTATAAGTTACAACGTCCAAGTGTGGTGGATGGACGGCTGGGATGTACAGTACATCCTTCCAGCCACACACATCACAATGCATACATCTGTGGGCCCCACCTCCACACGTGCAACACGTGTGGAGTGGGTCCCACGGTAGCCCAAAGATGGATCGCAGTTGGATGGAAAGAACATTACTGTGTACACCACCGTCCAACAGCTGGACGGTGGGTACAACACATACATTATATGTATGACCACCAGAATTTGGATCAGCTTCATTCATGGATGGTGTGGATGCACCACACGTGCTAAACAGGTGGGTCTCACGTGATGGACGACACTGATATACACCATACTGGTGGACCCACCTTAACTCGCTGATGTCCACCATCAGCTATACAGCTGGTGCGGTACTCCAGGCAGTCTTCTCCCAGCAGCAGGTGAATCCCATGGTTTCAATGGTGGACCTTCACCCTCTACACTGTTTTCTGCGGTGTGTCCCACCTGATCATCAGATCTATTTCATTTTTTGTCCCAAGCCTCAAGATGATTTTGCTAAATGGATGAACGGTTTGGATAAAACGTTGATGGAAAACTTGGAAATAAGACACATACCTGTAGGTGGGCCCCACCCCACACGTATTGCATGTGTGAGATGGCCCCACACGAGCCAATTGGCGGACAGTTGGGATATAAAACATACATCACGGTGGGGCCGATCATGGCACCGTCCAAATGGACGATGCTGATGAAGCACATGCACCATGGTTGTGGCCCACTGTCCAGATG
This sequence comes from Magnolia kwangsiensis, assembly GCA_037074715.1. Taxonomy (NCBI): domain Eukaryota; kingdom Viridiplantae; phylum Streptophyta; class Magnoliopsida; order Magnoliales; family Magnoliaceae; genus Magnolia; species Magnolia kwangsiensis. The sequence continues at coordinate 106,379,231 of CM073573.1, read as the reverse complement.
CTGGACGCGTGGACACAACACATATATCGTGTCAGGGCCCCACATGGCACCTGCCTCATTAGGTCCAGCACCGTCCAGTGCTGTCTGGATGGTGTGGCTGAAATACATGTATCACGGTGGTTCCCACCTACCTGGTTGGTGGACGGTGAGGATGATGGGACCCACATCACTTGCTGACATCAGTGGGACCCACATCACTTGCTGACGTTAATACACCAGCTATATAACTGGTACGAGATAACCAGTCAATCCATTTTTATTTTTATTTTTTCAAGGTGGGGTCCATCGTGTGGATGGCCTAGATATAGAAACATCATGGTGGGCCATACACACACACATGCCGGATGGGCCACACACCTCATCATCATCAACATAAAAAAAAATGAAAGGGAAAGAGAAAGAGTGAGAAAGAAAGAGAGTACGGTGGAGATGGGAGGGACCCCGCCACTATGGGTCCCCCTAGCTTAAAATCACATACATCAAGATAGGTCCCACCATAAGTGGGCCCTTAAATCACAAAATTTAAGCATAAAATCACCCACCGATGGCACTCCTTCTTGGCTCCTTGGGATCCATGTCTTCTTGGCTTCAACTTTAATGGTGGAAGATGGAAGATTTTTGGTTGGTAGGAAGTGGGCCACACCATAGCTTCTCTCTCATTGGAGGCCATGGACGGTTACTCCTCTCTTGGTGCTTAGGGAATGGATCAGAGAATGAGAGAGAGGTAGAGTGATGTATGGAGAGGGATGGGTGTGATGGGTGAGAGTGATGTATGTACTTGACTAGGTATGGGTTGTGTTGACTTGGGTGAGAGAGGAGTATGGGTTTTGTTGACTTGGGTGAGAGAAGGGTATGGGTTGTGATGGGAGGTGTACTTGACATTGACTGATGGATGAGATTGATTGATGTGACATTTCGTAGAGATTCTCTCGATACTCCCAACGCGCGACGTTTTCTTCAAACTGAACACGGACCCACATCTCCTGGCCTGGGTACCGCCTCGGCGCGCGAGACGCGGCATCGGAACCGCAGCGACGCCACGATCGCACTAGTACAAGTCTCAGGTCAAGCTGACTCTAATATATGAGACACGACTCGTGATCACGCGCACACGCCGATAACTAGTTGTGGGTCACCGAAATTCGACCAGAAGGATCGCGGGAGTTGACGGAACATTACGGACTAGGATACGGGTCTTATAGAGGATTTTTAAAATCAGTTTAAATCGTGGTAAGCATAACCGATGGCATAACCCACAAACAACAACCAAAACTTCATTACATTTCTACTATGATCAAAAACTTTACAAGTACAATGAGCATAAAGGGAAATACAATGATGATGAATAAAATCTCTAAAGTGATCTGCAAGGTGCTCCTGCCTCAGCGCTGCTGCAATCCAACGTCACTTACACACAACGGTCGTGCATAAGCTTATAGAAAGCTTAGAGGGTGGTGAAAGTGTGTGTGCAAGGTAGTAGTATGAACATGCTATATCAGAGAAATGCGGAATATGCAAATGGATCCATGAAAACCATTAGCCATACCAAAGCTATGCGATGCAAGACATGAATGATATCGGCCATCCCAAGGCCATGCGATGTGAAATGCAACTCAAACATACAAATCCTCATCTATGTTCACACATCAACACAGCTCAAATCTGGGATATCACCGGGGTCTAGTACACTCTAAACCAGATCGCCGCCTCATCGGCGCAATAAGGTAAGTGGAAGAGACCTCACTACCTATCTGCCAATATCGGGCTCGACTTGTCGATAGCGGACCCATTCCTCGAGCTGGTCAAACTCATCCTAGCATTGCCCCCTACACTCGGGCAGGTAAGGTCGCACCCCCTTCCAACCGACCACGACACAGTGGAGAGCGCAACCATCTGGTATTCGGCACTCAACGCTCATCTACCCACTTAGTCTAGACATTGGAGCAACCTCTTGGTACCATAAGGATTTAGGGACTTTCACCTAGGGATATCTATAGCACTCCATGTAGAACAAGATTTCTGATATCCAATCCTGCCAACCACGATCTATCTGTGGAGGCTAAGGCCCCGATGTCGCTAAGGCGTACAACAACCATGTCACACAATGCGAAATGCATGAATCACACTATCCAATCATACAGTAAATCTTGCACGTATCGTGCGCTCATGCAGGGCAACACCGCCTAATCGGGGTCCCATAAACAATCTGCCCAAAGGTATATGCTATGATCAGTCACTTCTCATATCAAGCATATATATGATGCATATGATCATGAGTCATGGAACTATACTGAACATGTTATAATGAAATGAACTATCCTTACAATGCAGATGGGAATGGACGGCCTATACACAATAAGTACGGGCTTAATAATGGGCCCTAAGGAGAGTCGTAATGTGGACATCCAACCAGCATTACACTCGCAATGTAGACGTCAAACCAACATTGCTCCCAAGGCACGATCGTCGTAAACATCGTTATATAATCTGTGTTGGGATCACACATTGTAATAGACCTTAGGTACATCCCATTGGGCCTTAAATACATCCAATGGGCCATGTCATATGGGCCTTTTATTCGTCAAATGGGCCACATAAATGGACCACACCAATGGGCCTTACGTGCATTGCAATGGGTCATAACCCGTGGGCCTTAGATTTTGCAATGGGTCATAACCCGTGGGCCTTAGATTTTGCAATGGGTCATAACCCGTGGGCCTTAGATTACATCAAATGGGCCTAATCTTATGGGTCTTACATGTAACAAATGGGCCACACCAATTGGGCCCCATATGTACATCAAATGGGCCTTAACCCATAGGCCCTAGCACATCTCAATGGGCCTTAACCCATGGGCCCCGAAAACATCAAATGGCCAATTCCATGGACCCTAGAATACATCGAATGGGTCTGATCCCATAGGCCTTAGATTACATCAAATGGGTCTGGTCCCATGGGCCTTGGGATATATCAAATGGTCCAATCCCATGGGCCTTACATCCACATCAAAGTGGGCCTCAATAAACTTTCACAAATACATTAAGATGGACCTCAAATCATGTCAAGATGGGGTCCACTTGGACTATGGATAGACGGTTTGGATGCAGTATACGTATCACGGTGGGGGTCCACATGAGCTAAGGATCTGACTCATTCTTTAGCTCATGTATGAGCTTTCAAAATGGGTGGACAGACAGGATGCAAACACATGCATCATGGTGGGTCCCAGCGTCCAAATAGTGGACGGTGCGGATCAAACATAATCATGGTGGGATCCACTAGCCGTCCAGCAGTAGCTGGATGGCACTAATAAAACACATGCGTCAGGGTGGGCTCCACCGTCAGGCAGACGGTGTGAATGAAACCCATATATCATGGTAGGTCCCACCGTCCACAGCCATGGACGGTGGATAAAATATATTCATCACTGTGGGTCCCACGTATGTGGCCCACCATAATGTTTATATGCCATCCAAAACGTTGATAAGGTCGCACGGACCTGGATGAGGAGGAAAAACAAATTCCATCTTAATCTGAAACTTCTGTGGCCCATAATAGAGACTTCAATGGCAAAGGTTCAATCCCACTGTTTCCTACAGTGTGGGCCACTCGAGCGTCAGATCGGCCTCATTTTTGGAGGGGGCCTACTTCAGAGAGGGGCCGGCCATATGAATGGCGTGGATAAGATATATACATCATAGTGGGGCCCACGGCAGGGGCCGTGGGACGTTGTCTGCCCGCCTGCTGCACGCAGCAGCGTGCTACTGCTACAGCGTGTCAGAGGCAGAGGCACTGCCTCTTGCCATTTAAAAAAAAAATAATGAAAACCCATTTTTTTGGGGTTTTTCGTATCTGGGGTCCGCATCAACTAGATCCACCCCGTCCATTGGCTTCCCTGGCTCAAGACAAGCCAAAACAGTCTAATGTTGAATACTTTTGGCCTGTAGAAAAATTTTAAATAATTTATAAACGGTGAGAATTACTGTTTTGAAAAGTATGGCCCGCCCAATAAACGGATTAGCTTCATTCTTTGGCTCAACGCCTAAAATGATATGAGAAAGAGGATGGACGGCCTGGATTGTACTCATACATCAAGGTGGGGCCTATACAAGTGGCCCACCCCAAAAAGGCTCTATTTTCTTTCTTTTTTTTCTTTCCATCCAGCGTCCCTGGACCATAATACGTACGTTGAGGTGGGCCCCACCTATAGATGTGGGCCACCAAAAAAAAGTTGGAGGGCATGGGGAAATACATACATCAAGTGGGGTCCATCCAAGTGGGTCATTAAGCTACATCATCACAAAAGTAAGAAAAAGAAAAGAAGAGAGAGAGAGAGATAGAGAGTGGGACACGCTTGTGATGGAGGGCTCCGCCACTATGAGCCCTCCCTTGTAAAATAAATCATACATCAAATGAATCCCCTAGCACATGGGACCACCAAAATCGAAATCAAAGGTGGAGACCCTTTCCCCACCAATATGAACGGTCTAGATGACCTTTTAATGTAATGAAATAAACATCATGATGGGGTCCATGGAGAATGGCCCCATCATGGAATGATCATGATGATTAAGTGGGCCATCGGCCACATCTTAGGGTCCCAAGTGAGATCCAAACCATTGATCGGTTGGCCTCACTTGGCCCACCTTAAAAAAAACATGAAAAATGACCACTATCAAGCACCCACCGTTTGATCTTCTTACTCCTATGGGTTCCTTAGCACCTTAGCTTTGATTTCAATAGAGGAGATGAGGAATGAATGGATAGGATGGGAGATCTTGGGATGGAGAGGTGGGCCACACTTGAAGTTTTGAAAGAGAGGGAGAGGCTTGGAGAGCTCATACGTATGGGATTTGGTTGCTTGGAATGAAGCTTTGAGAAATGAGAGAGAGTTGTAAAGGGAGAGAGAGAGTGATGGATGATGAAGTAATAGATGTGGTGGTGATGGGTGTGTAAGACTCTTTTTGACTTTTGTGGCTTTTTGTGTAAGAAAGGCATGGGCTTGTAAGACCTTTTTAACTTTTATGGTTGCTTGGGTATGGGTGAAAGGTGATGTGTACTTAACATGTACTTGACATGTGATGTGATAAGATTTGATTGATTGATGGGATTGATGTGACAAGTCGTAGAGATTCCTTTGAGTTTCGCAACGCGCGGCGTTTTTCTCTCATCGAACGTTGGTCCACATCTCTTGACCAGGTTATCGCCTCGGCGCGCAAGTCGTGGCATCGGAACCGCAGCGATGGCGCGGTCGCTATGGTAAGGGTCTTGGGTTGAGTCGATACGGGTTGACGGCATATGAATCAGGGTCGCACGTAAATATCGGTTAAGGGTCGAAGGTTGTCGAAATTCGACCAGTAAGATCGCGGAAGTCTACGAAACGGTACGGACTAAGATACGGGTCTTACAACTTACCTCCAAGAATTCATATGGTTAAGGTAGGTAATAAAGGGGTTTTAAAAAAAAAAAAAAAAAAGCAATCTAGCCTTGCTTCTCAGATTTAAGAGTTTCAGGCAGGCGAAAATGTAAAAGTAGACCTAGCCTTTGCAGAACCGAAGGGATCTGGGCAGGAAAATAAAGTAAAAAAGAAGACTTAGCCTTTCTTTGTAGAATCAAAGGCTCTAGAAAGTGAATCATGTAAAATACAGACTTAGCCTTACTCCATAAAATCGATGGCTACAGGCAGGAAAATAAAGTAAAAGTAAGAGAGAATATTTGCGAGGTGAAATTAAAGATGAATGTTACAGATGCGATTGAAATGTGTCGAGTGGAATTTGATATGAATTGATTGAGATGCGAGAAGGAAAACGGGGAGGCCAAACACCTTTTTCTACGAAGGGATGATCAGATACCCCATATCTCAACCTTATTCCGAACTTCAGTAGCTTCTTCTATTGGCTATTGTGCTATGTTGGATCGAACAACTTAATAATGTTGTTGAGGATTTCCAGACTCTTTGAAAACCTTAAATATGCTCATTCCTCCTTAGAACTTCATGTCCTTCTCTGGATTGAAGCCAATGTCCCCAAATGACATCTACTGTGCCATTTTTATAGGCACTCCACCGTTGTTCATTGAATGATCGACGTTGGATATCAGTTCGTTACTTTCGTGATTGGCAACAAGTCAATAACAAGTGTGAGACACCAATCCTGAAAATTAAAAGTTTGGCACTTTTACCATTGGTCATACAATGACTGATGGTTAAGTGTTAGCCCACATGTTTTTAAAAACTAGGTAGGTGTCAAGTGCATGTAAAAAAAAATAAAATTACCTTTTTGATCCATTGGTCATTGGATGACCAGGGGTCTGTTTTGTCCCTTTGGGCATACGTTTTGTCATTTTCAAAGAGTGAACAATGTTTTGGAGGAAATGATCAATTGAGATCTAATCTATTGGGCATTGATAAGTCATTCAGGTCTGTTGGTTGTTTTTGGTAGGTATCGAGGATCCTTTCTATTGGATCAATTTAGATTTACTTTTTTTAATGCTATTTTGAGTCTATAGCAGAGACAACTTTATCGAAGTAGGTACAGTTAGGGTTTCTGTAGAGTGGATGATTGGTTGGGATTTGATTTTTTAGGTTCCAAATATGCAAATCAAATCTATTGGTTGTTTTTGGAAGGTGTTGGGGACTCTTTCCACTTAGCTCGTTTGGATAGTTGATGCTTTTCGGGTCACATAGAGAGTTTTATATAAGTCTAGCTGAAGTTCCAAGTGTAGTTTGTTCTCATTTTGGGTGGGGTGTCTACAAATGCCCCTCTTTGGCAAAGATTGTTTGCAATTGAAAGCCAAAGCGAGTGGACACCCCATCCTTCATGTTAGACATGGATGCAATTTGTCCTATTCCAATTAGGTTGTCATTATTAAAAAGTTCATCTAGTTAAAGAATAACATGGGTCTCTTGAGAGTTGAGGAAAATGTTGTAATTTGTCCATGTGCTTTTTTTGGTATTATAGGTCACCTAATCACAATCCTTTCATGTCGCGTTGGTAATGTGCATCGAGTTGTTTGCAAGTTTGGATTTTGGGTGGTTAGTGCCCCTGTCCTTTTTGTGGCCTTACATGGATATGCATAGCGCACTTTGATTTGGAAGAGTAGTTCTCAATGTTGCACGATCTCTTAGGATCACGTATAAGATTAGTTGTAATGGGTATTTGCCCTGTGATTTTTGCTAACTTATGGGTCCAGCACACCACAATGTGTTAGGCTGTCAATGTTTCAAAGCGAAGTCACCCGAGTTGTTTTTGCCATTTGACTTTCCGTTTCTAGCATTGCATTCACAATCGACTTTGCATGGCTTGAGGTATGATTGCACTAACTTGAATATACAAAGTTCACATTCTGAGATGATTAGACTGACACTAGGAGTTCAGGCTGATCACCCCATATTTCACTTATGATTTTGGAGAAAACCAAAACAAATTATGGATGTTGCATTTGTACCTACCGTGGAGTACAGAAGACTACCCAATGCCTCAGATATCATATGCATTTGTATTTTTTTTTTTGAAGATTTTGAATTTTTGGAGAAAAGGTCGCCCACTTATAGAACATCATTACATGGGGTTTTTGTTACAAAATATTTTTTTTAGGCCGCTTCTTTTGAAATAGATTCATCCAATTTCGCAGGGAAGCACGATTGACTAGAGTTTTAGTTAGCACGCCTCCATCTTCTTCTTTTTTTTCTAGGATTTTCGGATGAACCCGACTTGTTCTTTCGTCTCCACTTGGGTATTCCAATAGTCATGATTAAAGTTAGTTTTTAATTTTTATTTTATTTTTTTAAATGATCTAGTTCGTGCTCCTAAAAAAATCAAGTCCATCGTCTTGCAATGCGACAGTTGCAATTGGGATCAGTTTTATTAGGTAGATGCACTGCACAGTGTCATTTAACTTCTAGTGCAGTGTAGTTTTAGTTGACAAAATAATCCTACGGGCCATGGGAGATGGCTTTATTGTCGAGGTTAATTCCTTCAGTGCCTATAGGAGAGAGAGAGAGAGAGAGGCTCAAAAAGTGAAACTTTCATCAGTAGTGGACTAATGTTGTTGTCTGGTCAGGCGCTCAAAAGAAGTGCCCATGCCTTGAGTGACGCAACTTGTGGAGATGGATATTATTTTCAGTTGGGTATCTGTTTGTTTATATGCATGTGTACTTTTTTTTCAAAAAAAAGAAAATGTGTTTATCACTAAAAGAAGTGAGATAAAAAAAAGCTTTTGTGTCAGCCTATCTATACGATTCGTGGTTTGGATTTTGGCGTTTGCGTCCATAGGGATCAGACAGTTTGAGTCAATCATGTGTCATGTGATGATTTACTAGGTTGACTCCTAAGGAGTAATGATATTCTTAGGAAGTGTCTAGTGAAAACTCTGCCTTAAGTTTGAGCGAGGGTTGAAGGATCGCGAAACATTGCGATTGTCATATCGGCCTTGTTTGGGTTGCACACTTGCCTGGATTTGTGATTTCCCTGCTTTCCTTCTTCTTCTTTTATTTCTTTTCTTTTTTTTTTTTAAATTTTTAATTTTTATATTTTACTATTTTTACCTATAGTCCCCTTTTAGATTTTCGTCACCCTTTTTGATTTTCACCACATCCTGGGTATTTGATCTTTCCTACCCCTTGACAATTGTTCCTTCTTGCCTTTGGCACCCCCTTTTGGGCTTTTTCTAAGTCCACTGTGCATCCGCTATTTTCACTCACAGTGCCCTTGTGTGTTTTCACTTTACCCATTTTTCTTTGGATACACTCTTTTGCTTGTGTGTGTGTGTGTGTGTGTGTGTGTGTGTGTGTGTGTGTGTGTGTGTTAGAGATGCGATCAAGGACATGATTTCCCTCATTATCCGTCGAGTGGTATCTTTCTTGGAAGCATTAGACATTGAATAATGGGACTCGAGGCTTCAGGCTTGTCTGAAATTATTATTATTATTATTATTATTATTATTATTATTATTTTATTTTTTTTAGGGGGGGGGGGGGGGGGGGTTGCTTTTGATTTTTCTTTTCTCTTTTCTTCTTTTTTGTATGCCCTTATTATTCTTCGGAGCTTGGGCTTTTTTTTTTCTTCTCCCTAGGAGCATGTTTGGGGCAAGGATGAGATTTCTCACTCTAGTTTCTAACCTCGAGCTACTTTCGCAGTCATGCCTACTACCCATGATAGATTTGATGTGATCAATGTTGTTCAGCTCATAAAAGTCTTCACCCTTTTTATGTGTGAGGTGGAGAGCGCTTCTTAGGCAGACTTCTTGGACAACTAGTAGGCTATCTCGGATGGGCTTCAACTTGCCACTAGGATCAGGTGAGGGGTTCATCACCATGCCCCATATTCTGAGATGTTTTGAATTTGGTTGGTGTATGCTCTTGCGATTCTTTTCTGGTAGCCTCGAGAGTGATGCAATGCATGCATACACATTTCGTCAGACAGGTGTAGTTGATTGTATCGAGCTTGTAGCCAATTTGCTTCTTCAACACTCCATCAGTATGCATAGTGATGGAATTTCTACTTAGACTGGTAGGACTGCCTCTATTTCATGTGTAAGTTTATATTGATTAGTGTCTGTTGCAGTTGCAAAGTCATTTGATAGACCTAAAGTGCATACGGGAGCATTTCCAACCTGTCGCGGCAAGTCTTGACCATTTTTTCAAGGATGTGGATGAGCTTTGTGTTTGTGACTTCGAACCCAACATTCATTTGTGGTGGTATGGGGTCGACTTTCATCGTTGACCTAATGTAGCACCCCAAGAAACCCGACGGGCCCAACTTTTACCTTGATCCAAAGCTTTGGTGGGCCATGGCAAAAGAAAATAGTTTCTTTCCTTGTTTTGCCTCTCTCTTTCATCATGGCCCACCAAAACTTTGGATCAGGGTAAAAGTTAGGCACTTAGGGTTTCATGGGGTGCTGCATTAGGTCGACGGTTCATATTTTGAGTTCATATCTCTGGAAAAGAGTTCTCAAAAAGTTCTCATGAGAACTGGTGCGCAATTGATCATTCCTCTCTCTCTCTCTCTCTCTCTCTCTCTCTCTCTCTCTCTCTCTCTCTCTCTCTCTCTCTCTCCCCCTCCACACACATATGAAAATGGTACTATAGGTCGATCTCATGGGAGCTTCCCATGAGGTCAAGCTGTGTGGTCCCCACCATGATGTGTATCAGACATCCACATCTGCATTTGGTGGGTCCCCTCAAAGCTATGGGATATCCCAAAAATTAGCCGTATCCGGAACTCAAGTGGCCTCCATCTGAAATAGTGCGAAATCATGCCTAAAACATCTAAAAGCACTTGTTAGGGCCCACATGAGTTTTGGATATGGCTAAAACTTGGTGTGTCCCCTCATCCAAGTGAGACACATAATGGATGAGCTGGATTTCTAAACCACATCTCAATGGGCCTTATAAACAATCATAAAGATTTCAATCGGTGGATATCTACTCTCAATTGTTTTCTATGGTGTGGCCCACCAAAGTCATGGATTGGCCTAATTTTTAGGTTCGTAGCCCACAATGGAAGGGTGCATCTGATTGATTGTGTGGATGTCCCTCACACATCACCGTGGGGCCCAGCAGTCATCCCATTAATCAGATGCACCCTTCCATGGTGAGCCATGGGCCAAAATAGTAGGCCAATCCATGAATTTGGTGGGTCACACCATAGATAATAGTTGAGATAAAACCTTCCTAATTGTACATAGTTCCCACTGAGATGTGGTTTTGACATCTAGCCCAGCCATTGTGTGTCCCACTTGGATGAGGTGTCATGCCAAATTTTAGGATATTCCAAAACTCAGGTGGGCCCCACCAAGTACTTTTAGATGTTTTAGACATGATTTTCCATGTTTTCAGATGGTATGGCCCACTTGAGTTTCAGATACGGCTGATTTTTGGTACATCACACAACCTAAACGGAACCTACCAAATGCATAGGGTGGATGTTCATCATACATCACAGTGGGGCCCACAGAGCTCAACCTCATATATATATATATATATATATATATATATATATATATATATATATATATATATATATATATATATATATATATATATATATATATATGGGCTTTGCCATGATCTATGTCGGACATTCACCCCGTGCATTTGGTGGGTCCCCTCTTAAGGTTATCGGATACCCCAAAAATCAGCCATATCCAAAACTCAGGTGGGACCCACTAAGTGCTTTAAATGTTTTAGGCATGATTTCAGATGTTGTGACCCACTTGAGTTTTGGATATGACTAAAACTTGGTGTGACCCCTCATCCACGTGGGACACACACAATGGATGGGCTAGATGTCTGAACCACATCTCAATGGGCCCTATAAACGATAATGAAGGTTTCAATGGGTGGGTATCCACTCTCAACTGTTGTCTGTGGTGTTGCCACCTAAGTCATGGATTGGCCTGCTTTTTAGCTCTATGGCCTACCATGGAAGGGTACATCTGATTGGTGGGGTGGATGTACGACATAGACCAACCGCGGGGCCTACACAGCTCAATCTCATGGGAAGCTCCTATGAGTACAACCAGTGTTTTAAAACCCAGACAGTGCCACTCTTGTGCCAGAACTGGCCAACAAGATGGGCTGGATCACTCTATTGCGCAGTAAGTTGAAACCATAAATACATTAGTCAAATCTCTAACCTGAGACTTTACTCGAAAATTGAACATTTGAAACTTAACTGGATTACTTGTACATTCTTTCTATTTTTTAAGGTTTCAGGTGAAGCAGATTTTGGGCGAGAACGGGCCTGAGTGGGTCTGACTAGATGGTTTTTAAACACCCATAAAAATGGGTTGAGGTCCAGTCTACGTTTTAGAACATTGAATACAAGTTCTGTAAAACTGAAAGCTGTTTAAAAATATGTTAGACTTTAGAGCAAGGTTACTAAATTATGGAATCCAACGCTAATTCAGTTGTATGGTTTTACCGGATTCCATTTTCCAGAGTTGCAACTATTCGTTGCAAGTAATTCAGTTCTTACAGGTACCCGTTCCAAGTAAAAAATGATAACGTTGAAAGGTCAACAACTAAATCCATCTCTTGTAGCAGTGCAAACCTATAATTAACATTTCATGGGGCAATGATTTTATTCATTTTTTAGGAAAAGCTCGAAAAAGGAAATTGATCTTCCCCCTTTTTTTTGGTCTCTCAAGCAAAGAAAACTGTCATATCAGGGGAATTCGTATTCTTTTTAAGGTTCTATCCAAACAAATAGACCCTTACATTTCTTGTGAAGGATCTCGAGACCAGTTAATTCGTATGTAGCTCAAAAGTCAGTGGAAATAGGGTCAGAACCATGTAAAACACGTGGAGGTTTCTAAAACATCTTAAAAGCCATACACAGATTAGGGCAGCTAGCGTTAACCTTGTTATTATGGCCTTGGTCATCCTAGGTCAGAGCCTTGATAACTTGGTTTGCTGCGGAAGTGGTCATCACCTCCAAACTTTCCATATTGGCTTTTGAGTACAAGTTGGCTTGGTGGACACCACTTTTGACACAATGGCCATCTATGATCACGACCATGGTACCTCCAGGCTAAGCAGTGTAGGAAGCATTAACTGCTTGGCTGCCACCCAGGACACCCTTCCCAAAAGCTTCTACAATTTCTGGATTTCTAAGCCTATATGCTTGGACTTGTAATATGTTTGCGCATGCTTAATGTAATGCAGGTGTCAATTGTTCTGCATTAAATTGGTATCAGAGTGGGAGGTCTAGTGTTCAAGACTCCTCACCTGAAGTGATTAATGCAGGGATATTTTCACACTGGACTCGAGTGGGATTGCCTGTGGGATGTAGGGGCATACTTGAGGTGGGCAGTACTCATGTGATTTGGGACTCACGAGGGAGGTCTAGGTCTCGTGTTCGAGAATCCTCAGCGGGGATGATTAATGCAGGGGCATTTCACATTGGGCTCGAGTGGGGTAGCCTGGGGATGCCGGGACACACTCGGGGTGGGTATCACCCCCCAAACTTGGAAACCGGGCTCACAAAATTTTCGATCGCCGAATCCGGCGCCGAAGCCTCCGTAGAACCCCATTCTCGGCTCCTAGCGCCCATTCGCCGGGTTCCGATCCTGGGATGCTACGAGAAGGATTTTCAACGTCAGTTTGATTCGTAATAAGCATAACTAAAGGCATAACCCAGAAACAACAACCAAGAACTCCATTACATTTCCACTATGATCAAAAACTTTACAAGTACAATGAGCATAAAGGGAAATACAATGGTAAAGAACAAAAACTCCAAAATGATCTGTAACGTGCTCCTGCCTCAGCGCTGCTACGAACCAACGTCACCTGCACGCAACGGTCGTGTATAAACTTATAGAAAGCTTAGAGGGTGGTGAAAGTGTTTGCGCAAGGTAGTAATATGAACATGCAATGTCAGAGTAATGCGGAATATGCAGATGGATCCATAATATCATTAGCCGTACCAAGGCTATGCAGTGCAAGACATGAATGGTATCGGCTATCCCAAGGCCATGCAATGTGCAATGCAACTCAAGCATACAGATCCTCATATATGTCCACACATCAATACAGCTCAAATATGGGATATCACCGGGGTCTAGTACACTCTAAACCAGATTGCCACCACATCACGTGCAATAAGGTAAGTGGAAGAGACCTCACTATCCGTCTGCTAATATCGGGCGCGACTCGTCGATAGCGGACCATTCCTCGAGCTGGTCAAACTCAGCCTAGCATTGCCCCCTACTCTCGGGCGGATAAGGCTGCACCCCCTTCCAACCGACTACGACACAGTGGAGAGCGCAACCGTCTGGTAATCGGCACTCAATGCTCATCTACCTAATCGGTCTAGACGTTGGAGCAACCTCTTGGTACCATAAGGGTTTAGGGACTTTCACCCAGGGATATGTATAGCACCCCATGTAGAATAAGATTTTCGGTATCCAATCCTGCCAACCACGATGCATCTGTGGAGGCTACGGCCCTGATGTCGCTAGGGCGTACAATAACCATGTCACACAAATACAAAATGCATGAATCATGCTATCCAGTCATGCAACAAATCCTGCGCATATCGTGCGCTCATGTAGGGCAACACCGCCTAACCGGGAGCCCATAAACAACCTGTCCAAAGGCATATGCTATGATCAGTCAATTCTCATGTCAAGCATACATATGATGCGTATGATCATGAGTCATGAAGCTATATTAAACATGTTATAATGAGATGAACTATCCTTACAATGCAGATGGGCCTGGGCTGCCTATACACAATAAGTACGGGCCTAGCAATGGGCCCTAAGGAGAGTCAAAATGTGGACATCCAACCAACATTACACTCGCAATGTAGACGTCAAACCAACATTGCTCCCAAGGCACGATCGTCGTAAATATCGTTACATAATCCGTGTTGGGCTCACACATTGCAATGGACCTTAGGTATATCCTATTGGGCCTTAAATACATCAAATGGGCTCTATCATATGGGCCTTTTATTCATCAATGGGTCACATCAATGGGCCACACCAATGGGCCTTAAGTGCATTGCAATGGGTCAAAACCCGTGGGCCTTGGATTGCATCAATTGGGCCTAGTCTCATGAGTCTAATATGTAACAAATGGGCCACACCAATTGGGCCCCACATGTACATCAAATGGGCCTCAACCCATAAACCTTATATGAGTCAAATGGGCCTAAACCCCTAGGCCTTATATGAACCAAATGGGCCTAAACCCATAGGCCTTATAGTACATCAAATGGGCCTAAACCCGTAGGCCTTATATAAGTCAAATGGGTTTAGTCCCATGGGCCTTAAAATATATTAAATGGACCTAGTCCCATGGCCTTGGAGCATATCAAGTGGGCCTAAACCCATAGGCCTTAAATATCAAGTGGGCCTAAACTCATAGGCCTTATATCCACATCAAAGTGGGCCCCCAAGGGACTACTACCACTGCATTAAGATGGGCCTTAAAACAGGCCAAAGTGGGGTCCACTTGGAATATGGATCTGACTCATCATTTTAAGCTCATGCCCAAACGAGCTTGCAAAATAGATAGACGGTTTGGATTCAACACACGTCTCATTGTGGGGCCCACTGTCATTGGACAGTGCACATAGGACACGTGCACCAGGGCCCACTGTGACATTTATTTTCCATCCAGTGTGTGGCCGAGGGGGGGGGGGGGGGGTTGGCATGAATACAACACATGACTGGTGGGCTCCACCGTCCAGCGGACGGTGGCAACCAAACAAAATACATCACTGTGGGGTCCACCAAAATGTTTAAATGCCATCCCAACCGTTCATGAGGTCACTTGGACCTGGATGAAGAGAAAATACAAATTTCAGATTGATCTAAAACTTCTGTGGCCCATGAGAAGGGTCCCAATGATAGAGGTACAATTCTACTGTTTCCTATGATGTGGGCCACCCGAGCGTTGGAGGAGGCTGAGATTTGGAGGGGGCCGACCTGAGGAGGGGGCCCATCTTATGAACAGGTTGGATTTCATGTATGCATCATGGTGGGGCCCACGGCAGGGGCCATGGGATCCAGCCCGCCCGCCCGCTGCTACGTGTAGCGTGCTACTACTACAGCACATGTCAGAGGCAGAGGCAGAGCCTCTTCCTTACTTCTTTTAAAAACAGGGAAAACCCATTTTCTTGGAGTTTTTATCATGTGAGGTCCGCATCATGAGGATCCACTCCGTCCATTAGTTTTTAGGACCCGAAATACACCAAACGAGTCTAATGTTTGTTATTTTTAACATGTAGGTGCAGCAAGGTGGGTCCAAATAGCTTTAAATGGCAAGGAATACAGTTGTCTATAGTATGGCCCACTAGATCAACAGATCAACCTCATTTTTCGGCTCAACGCCTAAAATGAGTTGGTAAAAGGGATGAACGGCATGGATTGAACACATATATCAAGGTGGGGCCTGCATGAGCCGGCCCACCCAAACCTTCCTTTTTTTTTTCTTTCTTTTGGCAGAGACGTCCAGCGTCTCAGACGCTGGACGATTGGGTATTTTTTAAAAATATATATATAATGCATCGAGGTGGGCCCTGATTAGGTGGGCCATCACATGGCTACCCCATGCACATACAAGGTGGGCCCCATCTAAAAATGGATTGGGTCCAAAACATGCATCCTAGTGGGGTCCATCCAAGTGGGCCACACAACTATTTATAATGACATAAAATAAAATAAAATAATTAAAAAAATGAAATGAGAAGGGAGAGAGAGATGGGAAGTGGGACACGCTTTGTGATGGAGGGCTCTGCCACTATGATCCCTCCCTTGAAAAAATTATACAATCGGAGGGGTCCTTTAATATATGGGACCACCAAAATCTAAAATCAATGGTGGGGATCCTTTCCCCACCAATATGGATGGTCTAGATGACCTTTTCTAAGAAATAAACATCATGATGGGGTCCATGGAGAATGGCCCCATCATGGAATGATCATGATGATCCTAGTGGGCCATCGGCCACATCTTAGGGTCCCAAGTGAGATCCACACTATGGATCGGTGGGCTTCACTTGGTCCATTATAAAAATAAGTAAAACTACCCTATATAGGCACCCACCATCCGATCTTCTTGCTCCTAGGGGTTCCTTAGCACCTTAGCTTCAACTTCAATGGATGAGATGAGGAATGGAGGATTGAAATTGAAGATGATGGGGTAGGGAAGGTGGACCACACTTAGAATTTTGGGAGTGCTTAGAAGAGCTCTCATACGTATGGAGCTTGGGATTTTTTTTTTTGAGTTTGAAATGAGAAAGAGAAAGAGAGAGTTGTAGAGAGAGATGAAATGATGGGTGATGGAGTGATGGATGTGGTGATGGGTGTGTAAGAGCCACTTTTTTTACTTTTGAGGCCTTTTGTGTAAGAGAGGCATGGGTTTGGAAGACTTTTGTGGTTGCTTGGGAAAAGGGGTGAAAGTGATGTGTACTTGACATGTACTTGACATGTGATGGATTGATGGATGATTGATTGATGGGATTGATGTGATTGATGTGACACATCGTAGAGATTCTCTTGGGTTTCGCAACGCGCTGCGTTCTCCGCGCACCGAACGTTGGTCTACAACTCTCGACCAAAGTATCGCCTCGGCGCGCGAGTCACAGCATTGGAACCGCAGCGACGGCGCGGTCGCTATGGTACAGAACTCAGGTCGAGTCGAAATAGGTTGACATCATATGAATCAGGGTCGCGCATCGATATCGGTTAAGGGTCGAAGGTTGCCGAAATTCGACCGGTAAGACCGTGGAAGTTTACGGAACGGTACGGACTAAGATACGGGTCTTACAGTGGGCGGCCCATGTGAGGCAGGTGGCTTGTGTGGTTAATTATCCTGCATCATAGTGTTTGAGTAGATTAAGGTAATCTTATTGGATTAAGATATTTCCTTTTTGGTTAGGATTTAGATATGTTAAGAACTCTACAAATCTCTTGCCTCTTTTATATATTCCCATTATTATCATTGAAATAAACAAGTTAAAGATTCATCTCTTGTGGTTTTAACTTCATATCATAGCTCCTAATATGGGCCTTTTGATCCGTTTGCACCGCCCACAATACCCATCCCCTGTGGTTGGTTTGGATCGTTGGCAGCCTTCTGTTCGTTCATTCCGGATTGACCTATGCTTTTCAGTGTGTGCACCACCATCTTTGAAACATCCTATCTCAATCACTGAACCCACTATTTGAATCCCTTGATGCCTCATCTCATCGAATACCACGCCTGACTCAATTCTAGATCTCACCACCCCAACCATTAAAACCTGTCTCTAACTTGAGATCCGAGAGCTCGTACTCTTTGTCACAACCTGCAACTGCTTGTTGACGACCCGATCTCTGTTACTATTCCCATTATCCCCTCTTCGGCTTGAACCGACCTAACCCACTTTCTCTGTCATCTTGCCTAGCCAATCTAACACCACCTTAGTGTTGGGGACCTTACACAAAACCTTAAGATCTAGCCTCCCGAAACTAACCAGAATTATGAATAATAAAGCAATGAAATAAATCAAAGCATAAATCACAGACCACACAAGAGATTTTTACGGGAAAAACCCTCAAAGAGGTAAAAACCATGAGACCTCATCCAAATCAAAAATTCAATATGAAGTAGAACTTTATAACCATCTTCACTCATGCAGGAGTAGATAAACAATGGGAGAATAAAAGACAAACAAAGAGATCTGACCAATTACGAGGACGTAGAAGCGCTGAGATATAAATTGCACAGTAGATAACCTCCACGAGCATAACCTCCCTTCTACAAGCTTCCTCTCTCTCTTTCTCTCTCTCACCTTTGATAGCCCTCTTGTGTTTCTCATGTCTCTAAAAAAATCCTAGGAACCCCTATTTATAGTTTTAGGAAACTCCTTTCAGCATCCTAGTTGCGAAAGGACTCAGATTTCTGTAATCTATAAAATCACAAAATGAATCTGCGTAACCATGACCGGCCGAGATGAGTCCACGACCGGTCGAGCATCATCCACGACTGGTTGAGAACCACCTTTGACCGGTCGAGCACCCCATAGAAAAATAACCCAAAGTTGTTGGACTTTGAGTCGAGTCAGGGTTCGACTCTAGGACTGGTCGTGCACCAGCCCTCGACCAGTCATGTAGGGCTCACGACCAGTCGAGAACGAGGAAAAACCCCATCAAAACTCTCCCTTTTTGACCCAAGAGAGATTTACCTTCTTTAATCCAGCTTGATTTTTACAAACCTCAAACTTGCCCTTAAGCAAAGCCTTGGTTAATATATCTGACCCATTATCATCCGTGTGGACCTTCTCAAGCTGTAGCACCCTCTGTTCCAAAGTATCTCTGATCTAGTGATACCAAATTTCTATGTGCTTCAACTTGGAATGCTGACTTGGATTCTTGTTCAAGTGTATAGTACTCTGACTATCGCAATAGACCACATACTTCTCCTACTTCATAATAAGTTCCTATAGGAACCTCTTCATCCAAAGCATTCCTTTACATGCCTCCCTGACTACAATGTACTTAGCCTCTGTCATTGACAATGCTATGACCCTTTGTAGCTTTCTCTGTCAAGAAATTGCTCCCCCTGCAAATGTAAAAATGAACCCTGATATAGACTTCCTGAAGTCTATGTCACCTATCATATCTGCATCTGTGTAGCTCTCTAACATAAATTTTCCGTCACCATAGCATAGGCTCAACCTGGATGAGCCTCTTAGATACCATAGTATCCATTTCACTGCTACCCAATGTTTTTTGTTAGGATTGATAAGATACCGGCTGATAACACCAACCGCATATGATATGTCTGGGCATGTACACACCATAGCATACATCAAACTTCCTACAACTGATGCATAGGGTATCTTCTGCATCTCTTCCCCCTTTGCCTTCATCTTAGGATAATATCTATCGCTCAATCTAAAGTGACCATCCAGTGGAGTACTGACTAGCTTCACTACATTCATATTGAACTTCTTTAGGACTTCCTCAATATACTGCTCTTGTGACAACCAAAGTTTCCTGCTGCTTTTGTCACGGGTTATCTCCATTCCTAGGATCTGTTTAGTTGTACTCAAGCCTTTCATCACAAATGACTTGCCCAACTCCTGTTTTAGCCTGTCGATCTTCTTGATGTCTTTTCCCATAATGAGCATGTCATCAACGTATAACAACAGAAATAAGAAATCACCATCTGAGAACTTGCGCGTGAACACATAGTGGTCTGACTCCGTTCTGTCATACCCATGCTATAATATGAACGAATTGAACTTCCTGTACCATTGTCGTGAAATTTGTTTCAGCCTATACAAGTTTTTCCTCAGTTTACACACCATATGCTCCTTACCCTTGACTTCAAATACCTCTAGTTGTCACCGTGGAGGAAGATAGTTTTAACATCTAACTGCTCTATCTCCAGATTCATGTTAGCTACCAACCCAAGCAACACCAGTATGGATGTCATCTTCACCACTGGTGAGAATATCTCCTCGAAGTCTATGACTTTTCTCTGACCGAACCCTTTTACCACAAGTCTAGCCTTGAACCTCATCTGTGAACTCTTCTTCTTAACCTTCTTTCTGAACACCCACTTATTGCTCAGAGCTTTCTTACCCTTTGGTAATTTTACCATGTCATAAGTGTGGTTCTTATGTAAGGATTCCATCTCCTCTTGCATAGCTTTTAACCACTCCCCCCCATACTCGTCGGATAGGGCCTCAGAATAATCTTCTGGCTCTCCCCCATCAGTTAGCATAGTGTACTCATGCGGTGAGTACCTCTTGGATGGCTATCTGTCCCTAGATGACCTTCTTATCTTTGGCTCAATAGGTGGATCAAGTGGGGTTTACTCCCATGGTTCATCTTCTGAAGGAACTCCCTCGTTCTCTGCACTTTGTTGTACTCCACATCATCAGGTACCACGGAAGGAATAATTGGATTCATGTCCTCTAGCTCACTTAAACTAGGCTGATTCTTCTCTGGCTTGTCAATGTCTTTTATACACTGATCTTCAAAGAAAACCACATCTCTGCTCCTGACGAGCTTCTTCTCGGTCGGATCCCATAATCTGTAATCGAACTTTTTATCACCGTACCCTAAGAACACACACTGCATGATCTTCATATCGAGCTTGGACCTCTCATCCTTTGTTACGTGAATGGATGCCCTGCATCCAAACAGCCTGAGATGACTGTACGATGGATCTTATCTAGTCCACACCTTCTCAGGAATTTCTCCATTCAACGGGGCTAATGGAAACCTGTTTATCAGATACACTGCCGTGTGCATTGCTTCTCCTCAGAACATCTTGGGCAATTTCACATGGGATAACATGCATCTGATGCTCTCTACAATGGTGTGATTCATTCGCTCAGCTACACCATTATGCTGGGGGGTCTTAGGAACCGTTTGTTCATGTTGTATACGTAGGGACTTACAATATTCATAAAAGTTATCAATGTATTCACCATTGTCAGTGCGGATGCACTTCAATGATCTACCTGTCTCTCTCTCGACCATAGCATGAAACAATTTAAACACACCAAAGACCTTGTCCTTGAATTTCGAAGCATAAACCCAAACCCTCATAGATGCATCATCTACAAAAGTGACAAAATACAATGCCCCACCTAAGGTTTTTGTCATCATAGGACCACAAACATCAAAATAAAACAAATCTAATGCATGCACTTTATTAACATGAGAAGTAGTTTTAATAAATGAAACTTTATGATATTTTTCTGATAAACAATCAAGATAGATTTTGAGAGGTGTACCTGTCACGTTTGGAATGAGTCGCTTCCTCACTAATAGTTAAAGCTCTTTTCACTCATGTGACCTATATGCCTGTGCCACATGTCAATAGTTGAATCTTCCGTTGCGTTCAACCCACCCTTGCATACACTAGCACTTGCTTTGTACAGAGTGCAACACTTCTTTCCTCTTACTGCAATCAATGAACCCTTGATGAGTTTCAGCGCCCACCAACAAACCTACTTTTATAGTCATCATCATCCAACCTTCTCATCGACATCAAGTTAAGGCGAAGGTCTAGGATATGCCTCACATCCCTGAGAACTAATGTGCAAACCACATCGATCTTCACAAAAATATCACCAACCCCTACGATCTTCAATATGCCAGAATTTCTCATCTTCACGGTCCCATAGTCACCTGACTTATAACTTGTAAAGAAATCTCTGCGTGAAGTCGTATGAAAAGAGGCTCCCAAGTCAATTACCCAGTTGGTGTCCTAACTCGTAGCCGTGAGACATATATCATGATCTACAGAAAGAATAACTACAACGTCACCATCTAAAGCGACCGCAGTGGCATCTGATTCATCTTCCTTCTACTTTCCTTCTCCTTTCTTATCGTTCTTCTTATCATGACATTCATGCTTGTAGTGACCATTCTTGTCACAATTTCAGCAATCAACATCATTTCTGATACTCGACTTGCCTCTTGATTTATCTCAGGCCTTCCCGCCCTTCCTTTTCTTTCCTCTCTCTCGTTCCTATGTCATAAGGGCCTCTTGCTGAGTAGACCCCTGAGACTTCCTCCTTGTCTCCTCATTGAAGAGACAACTAGTCACCTGTTCCATGGATATCTTTCGTCTGGCGCGGAGTTACTTAGAAACACCACCAATGTCTCCCAATTGTTAGGCAATGAACTAATTAATAGTAAAGCCTGTAATTCATCATCTAGGACTATCTTCATAGCAGAGAGCTAGTTCATTATATTGCTGACCTCATTCATGTGCTTGGCCATAGAACCACCATCCTTAAACTTGAAATTCATAAGTCACTTTATTAGAAAATTTTTATTACCGGCTATCTTCCTCTCATACAGCCTTTCTAATTTTAGCCATAGGTTAGCGGCTGATGTCATAGACACATGGTAGAACACAGAATCATCCAACCATTGTCTAATAAACCCCACCGCTTTTCGGTCCATCTTCTTCCAATCATCATCTGACATATCCTTGGATTTTTTTGATATGCCTAAAATTAGAGAATATAGGTTCTTGCAATAATGCAATTCCTTCATCTTAACTTTTCTTATGATCTAGTTAGAACCATTGAGGCTGATCATCCTTGATGAGGCACCATCCATAATTCAAAACTGATCTTACCCGTTCAATGAACTTGGCTCTGATACCACTTTGTTGGGGGCCTTACACAAAATCTTATGATCTATCCTCCCGAAACAAACCAGAATTATGGATAATAAAGCAATGAACTAAATTAAAGCAAAAATCATACACCACACAAGAGATTTTTACATGAAAAACCCTCAAAGAGGTAAAAAACAACGAGACCTCGTCCAGATCAACAATCCACTATGAAGTAGAACGTTACAACCATCTTCACTCACATAGGAGTGGATAAACAATGAGAGAATAAAAGAAAAACGGAGTGATCTCACAATTATGAGGATATAGAAGCGCTGAGATATAAATTGTACAGTAGATAACCTCCACGAACATAACCTCCTTTCTACAAGCTTCCTCTCTCTTTCTCTCTCTCTCTCACACCTTTAATAACCCTCTTGTATTTTTTGTCCCTAGAAAAACCCTAGGAACCCTTATTTATAGTTTTAAGAAACTCCTTTCCGTATCCTAGTTGCGAAAAGACTCAAATTTCTACAATCCACAAAATTGTGGAACGAATCTGTGTAACCACAACCGGTCGAGCACCACCCACGACCAGTCAAGAACTACCTTCGACCGGTCAAGCACCCCGGAGAAAAATAACCCAAAGTCGCTCGACTTTGAGTCGAGTCAAGGCTCGACTCCATGACTGGTCATGCACCAGCCCTCAACAGGTCATGTAGGGCTCATTACCGGTCGAGCATGGGAAAAAACCCCATCACTTAGTTCCATTACATTTGTTGTTAATCTTCTCTGACCACCACCAGAATCTGCTACTACACACTATAAGAAAAACCACCTTTACCGACAAAAATTTTTGTCGCTGAAAGCCCTTTTTTCATTAGTAAAAACTTTTACCGATGAAAATTTTCGTCGTTAATTTCGTCGCTAAAAGACTGAGGGGAAAAACTTTTACCAACGAAAAAAATTTTCATCGGCAAAGATAAGACTTTTACCGACGAATTTTTTCGTCAGTGAAACCTTTTACCAACGCTTTTTTTCGTAGGAAAAAATATTGACAAACATTTTACCTACGATTATTTTCGTAGCTAAAAATACTTACAAAACTTTTACCTACGAATTTTTTCGTAGGTAAAACTTATTACAAAACTTTTACCTACAAATATTTTCGTAGCTAAAAATATTTACAAAACTTTTACCTACAAATATTTTCGTAGCTAAAAATACTTACAAAACTTTTACTAGCTAAAAATATTTACAAAACTTTTACCTACAAATATTTTCGTAGGTAAAAATATTTATAAAACATAGACCTACGTATATTTTCGTAGCTAAAATTTTTTACAAAACTTTTGCCTACAAATTGTTTCGCAGGTAAAAATATTTTACAAAACATATACCTACGAATATTTTTGTAGGTAAAAATATTTACAAAACTTTTACTTATGAATATTTTTGTAGGTAAAAACGTGGATGAGACTTTTACCTATGAAAATTTTTGCAGGTAAAAAACATGGATGATACTTTTACCTATGAAAATTTCGTTGGTAAAAGTGTCTTCTTCTTTTTTTAATATTCCAGCACAAAATTCCTGATATACACCTGTTACAATGTATTTCATTATATTCTTCCTAATATACACCTGTTATGTAATATATTTCATCATATTCACATTCACATCCATTTAAACCCAAAGTACGTAAATCCATCCAAATATAAACTACATCCATCAACATGACATTCATTTACACATAAATATATATAAGTTTAACATCATAAATAAAATGTAAAAAATTACAAAGATGAAGGTGGAGGTGGTGAAGCATCGGTGGGTAAGCGTGCAGCGAGAGCCTGAAACATCTTCATCATCCGTCGCTCATGCTCCACCCGCATCTCCTCCATCCTCCTCCCTCTGCCCCGCCTGCTCCTCCCTCTGCCCCGCCTGCTCCTCCATCTGCCTCGCCAGCTCCTCCATCCTCCTCTCTTATTCCTCCATATGTCTCTCCGGCTACTCACACTTCTTCTCCAGCTGCTCTCTAATGTCATGGACGACGAACCGTAGCTGCTAAACCTATCTCTCTATGCGATATCAGCTCGGTGGGTGGTGCTCTCGCCAACAACGATGGATCGGGTGGAAGTAGTTCTAGCAGGTGTCATGAGCTTGGAACCATGGCCAAGGCTATGCACATATCCAGAATGGGTGTCATGCACCTCACTCAGGATCTCTGGCTCACTCCGCTAAGTACCATCGGAAATGGGCTGACTATGTAAGGTGTCCATCGCCGCCTGTATTGAAAACATATGAATTTTCTCTAAAAAATGACATTATTATAGTTTAATGCAATTAAAATTTATAATATAAGGATTTTTACCCAAATCTCACCGGCTCTAGGATGTACTCAAGATCCCTTCGCCTATCAATAGTGTGTCCCTCTATAGAGGTCTACTGGTTCGGGCTCCTGGCCAGTAACGAAATCTCGCTGCGCAATCGAAAGGACAATAGAGTTAATATAAATGCATGGAAAAAATATATCAACTTAATAATTACCAGTAATTTCTTACCATGTCATGACGAATTTCTGCAAATGACTTTGAACTAGTTACGTGGTTCACTTCTAACTTTTCCCTGTTGTCAGAATTTATTTTGCTCCTCTTTTGAATATATTATTCATAATACATTGTTATTAATTGTGAATTTAATTGTTACCTTAAGATATCGTAAATATATAAATATTACCTGAAAAGAATCAGACGAAAATCTATCGCAGAGTATCCGCCAGTCGTCCTAGGTCACGTGCAGCAGTGCGAACAGTACGCCCTCCTCGTAGCTCATGCACCGCTTGTGTAATAGGGAGTAGTACTCCTTAAACCACTCCTTGATCATGTCGTCGATGACATAGGAAATGTGCAAAACACTCAAATCTAAGTCAAATTTATCCTGCAGTTTCGTAAATAATAGATTAAGGCTTAAGAAAATAACTTAACCGTAAATGAACTTTTATCAAATAAATTTTAATTTACTAAAATTTACCTGAAGGCGCTGACGGATGAGTTGCTGCACATCATCTGTCATATCTGCCCAACGGGGGGTGGTGGGGGGATCAGAGATCGGCATAAGACATCTTCCTCTAATGTAAACAGTCTGGAATTATTCCCAAAAGGTCTAATGCAGTCCTTTGGGAACTCTACCATCACCCTACCTTCACGCGTAAGTCACTCTAAAAGCAACCCACATGTGGGTCCACGTCCTCGTCGACTGGTCGACGATGCTGTTACAAAAGAAATATGTAAGTCTAAACATAGACAAAAGTCATTAAAAGAAATATATCTGTAAACTTGCATGCACTGCCCGATGTATGAATGACTGAGGGATCATACGCCTATGATGCAACATATAACGATGATGCTAGCTCTGTTGTATCACGGGTAGAAGGAGTAGATCCAGTGCGCGAACGACGTGCTCTCCCACCTGGTGTCATCACTGAATATGTGCAAGTTACAAACTTATAAATATAAATATTGTCAATACAAGTGAAATATATTAAAACATTATACAAGTAGTGTTGACAGTACAATATATTTGTGCTTATGCTTAGAGAGTGATTAAAATATTATTAGACCATTACACTATAATTCAAGCAGAATATAATAAAATTATAAACTTTAATCTATAACCCTTGGAAATTTCATTACACAGTTTGATTCTATATTAAATATACATATTCGAATTGAAAAATGACATGTAAATCATGTATACATTTAATGATCATCGTATATATCACTATCAGTTAGAACTATTTCTTCTTCACCATCACTATCGCTAATCAGTATTTCCTCTTCATCGTCTGCAATGGATCCCTCAATGAAACCGCTATCATCTCTAACAATGTCATGTACTATTGAGGCATCAACATGATCATGTGGCACATCATCTCTGTCGAATTGCACTATATCAATATCAACACTTGAATTAGTCCCTGTATCCCCAGATGGCACGTCTTCTTGATATGCTTGTTCAACCCTAAACGTGTTATTTCTCTCGTCCTCGCTATCTTCAACTTCTGGTACGGGAACGTCAAATACGTTCTTGGGCTTTATTTTCTACACCACGTGCCAAGAGCCGCCTAACTTAGTGTCAGCGAAGTAAAATACTTGTTCGGCTTGGCTGGCGAGGACAAATGGGTCGTCCTTAAACCACTTCCAAGATAAATTTACACTCGTAAAGTAGTTTTCAGTCTGTATTCCCAACTTCTTATTTCTAATGTCCCACCAATCACATTTAAATAAGTACACCTGCTTTCTCATATAATAATTCAGCTCAATAAAATCTGTCAAAATGCCATAAAAGTCAATTTCATCATCCTCATTCATTTCCTTCACAACCACTCCACTATTTTGTGTGGTCCTATACTTCTCATGTTCTTCTATGTGGAACCGAATCTCATTTACAATACAACCTGTATATCTAAATACACATCTATAGGGCCACACGCAAGTGAGTATAGTGCATCAGACACATCTGCAGAGTTTCTCGTGTACAACGTCTTCATCTATTATCATATACAGAATGTAATTGTTTAGATATTTTCTTAGGTTCAAATAATGTGCAATATTACGAAAATTCTAAGTGTGGTGAGATACAATGTGAAATCTTACACATTTTATGAACCATTTTGAAAACTGATCCTGGTGCATTCGATCATAACTTGTGGAGAATTTGGACTTCATCTCGTCTATGTGTTCGGTACATATAAATGGCACGTCATCAGTAAAAAATATTAAGATCATCGTATGTAGAGAAAACAATAATCGAGGGAAGACTTCACAATTATGCAACACATACCACCTCATCTTTGCTAGATCCCTAAAGTCCATATCCTGAAATGTCGGGGATCCTAAAGGATGAACGTTATGTGCAAACACAGATATGAGTCCTTGTTCATACTCTTACCCTTCATCGGCATTCCGATCTTCTCGGTTGAATCTAGTCTCTATGTCACGAAGATACATAGAGCAAAATGTAAGGCACTCATTATCAATGTACGCTTCAGCTATGGATCCCTCCGGGTGTGCCTTATTCCTCACAAATCGTTTGAGTGTATGAAGGTATCTGTACACAAAACTATTATGTTAAGAGTATGAAAACATGGATTTATGTAGTTTACGGAATGAATAGAAATTTTAATAGGTTTTACCACCTTTCGATCGGATACATTCAACGATATTGTACTAGGCCTGCAAGCTTTACCTTGTGTAATAAGTGATCACTAGGTGTACCATGACATCGAAAAATGCAGGTGAAAATATTCTTTCAATTTTACAAAGGATTACGGTAGTGTCCCTCTCTAGTCATTTAATAACATCTGCATTCAACGATTTCGAACAGAAATCCTTAAAGAATATCCCCAACTCAATCAGCGCTGCACTGATATCTTTGTTCAGGAATCCATGAATCATAACTGGCAGTAGGCGTTGCAGAAGGACGTGACAATCATGAATTTTCATTCCTGTTACCTTACAGTCTGTAATGTTTACGTGTTGAGATATGTTTGACGCATACCCATCGGGAAACTTCACTAATCTCAACCATTCACATAAATTCTTTCTCTCTAGTTTTGTCAACATGAAGCAGGCTACTGGTATAGTATACGAATTTTTATGTGGTTGCAAGTGCAATTCTTTCCTTAAACCCATTTCTTGTAGATCCAATTGAGCTTTGAAACTGTCTTTTATTTTCTTCTCTATATTCATCAATGTTCCGAAGACATTGTCACATATATTTTTCTCAATATGCATGACATCCAAGTTGTGTCGCAATTTCAGATCACTCCAATAGGGCAACTCAAAAAAGATGCTCTTCTTCCTCCAGTTATAGTCTAATACTGTACGTTTCCTCTTCTTCAAGTGTGATGCCTTACCAAATCTAACTTCTCCAATGTTACTTAATTGTTGTATCACATCTTCTCCAGATAATTCTTTCAGGGGTGGCATATGATCTTGTTTGCCATCAAAGATCATCGTCTTCTTGTGCCAACTATGATTACTCTGAAGGAAGCGTGATGGCCCATATAACATATTTTTCTACCATGCTTCAATGACAATGAGAAAGTCTCAATACCACATGTAGGATAAGCCAACTTGCCCTTCGTGCTCCACCCAAACAAATTTTCATACGCGAAAAAGTCATTTATTGTCCACAAGACTGCTGCATGCAATTGAAATGTCTATCCTGATAATGTGTCATATGTTTCTACACCTTGACTCTACAACTCATTTAACTCATCTACTAACGGCCGCAAATACACATCAATGTTATTCGCAGGTGACCTAAGTCCAGGAATAAGCAATGACATCATGAAAAAAGACTTCTTCATACACAACTAAGGAGGTAAATTGTAGGGCATAAGTACCACTGGCCACATACTGTACGAGCTACTCATATTACTAAATAGATTAAAATCATCACTTGCAAGACCTAGTCGAACATTGAAAGAATCCTTTGTAAACCAGTCATGTTGCTTGTCAAAATTTTACCAGGCTTCAGAGTCCGCAGGGTGCCTTAGTGTACTATCATCATAAACACATTTCTCCTAATGCCACCTTATATCTTCAACCATCTTACGAGACATAAACAATCTTTGCAATCTGGGTTTCAATGGAAAGTACCTTAACACATTTTGTAAAATTTTCTTACACCTGGCTTTATCATACTTCCACCTAGACTCTCAACATTTTTGACACTCTTTAACCTTATCATGCTCTTTTCAATACCATAAACAATCATTTATACATGCATATATGAGGATGTAACCAAGGCCTAAGTCTCGCATCAAGGATTTTGCCTCATAATGAGACTTAGGCAATGTCTCACCGTCCGGTAATGCTTCTTTCAACAACTTAAGCAACATGTCAAACTATTTATTACTCCAATGATTTATTCTCTTCAAATAAAGTAACTTTGTAAGAAAATTCAACTTGGAGAAGTTCTCACACCCTGGATAAAGTGGACGTTGCGCATCCCTCAACAACCTACTAACCTTTTCTGATTCAACATCACCCATTGGAGGAATATCTTGGCTACTGCTTATCGCTGCAAAATCAGTATTCGCAACTGTTCCCCTGAACACATCTTCTATGATATCGTGCATTTCGTCAACGTCTTCATCCTCATCATCCGGCACAATTGGGTCTTCGTTGACTTCAGTGGCCTCAACTCTATGGGTTATATCTTCACTATGATGGATCCACCAAGTGTAACCTTGGTCAATCCCAACTATGAACAAATCATCCTCTACATTGTCTAAAGTCTTACATATCATGTTCTTGCATTTTCGACTTGGACACCTAATCATATTCCTTGAATCTGCCCGATATTGCACAAATTTCATGAACTCTTGAACCCATTGTTTATACTCTGGGCCAAACCTATTCTTAGCTCGCATCCAACTCTTATCCATCTTTACAATGAAAAGACTAGAGTCAGTTTACGGAAATAGCTTTAAGATTAGTATAAGTTATATGTTTAGGTTTAGGGAATTGAGAATAGGTATAAGTTTAGGTTTAGGTTTAGGTTAGGGAGTTGAGATTAGGATTAGGTGTAGGTTTAGGTTTAGGGATTTGAGAATATGTTAAGGTTTAGGTTTAGGAAATCGGGTTCGAGTTCGAGATCGGGTTTACATTTGGGTTTTAGGTTTAGATTATAGGTAGGTTATAAGTGTAGGTTATAGGTTTAGGTTTAGGTTAGGTTTAGGGATAAGGTTTAGGGAATTGAGTTTAGGTTATAGGTTATAGGTTAAGGTTATAGGGAATTGAGTTTAGGTTATAAGTTTAGGTTAAGGTTATAAGTATAGGTTTAGGTTATAGGTTAAGGTTTAGGTTTAGGTTATGAGTATAGGTTTTGGGATTTAAGAATAGGTTTAGGTTAAGGTTATAAGTTTAGGTTAAGGTTATAATTATAAGTTTAGGTTATAGGTTAAGGTTTAGGTTATAAGTTTAGGTTAAGGTTATAAGTTTAGGTTAAGGTTGTATGTATAGGTTATAGGTTAAGGTTAAGGTTTAGGTTTAGGGTATGAGTTTTAGGATTTGAGAATAAGTTTAGGTTAAGGTTTTAAGTATAGGCTATAGGTTAAGGTTAAGGTTTAGGTTTAGGTTATAGGTTTAGGTTTAGGTTTTAGGTTATAGCTTTAGGGAATTAAGAATAGGTTAAGGTTTAGGTTTAGTAAATCAGGTTCGGGTTCAGGATTGGGTTTAGGTTTGGGTGTAGGTTTAGGTTCTAGGGAATTGAGTTTAGGTTATAGGTTATAGGTTTAGGTTAGGGTTATAAGTAGAGGTATAGGTTATAGGTTTAGGTTAAGGTTTTAAGTTTAGGTTAAGGTTACAAGTATAGGTTTAGGTTAATGTTATAAGTTTAGATTAAGGTTGTAAGTACAGGTTATAGGTTAAGGTTAAGGTTTAGGTTTAGGTTTAGGTTTTAGGTTATAGCTTTAGGGAATTAAGAATAGGTTAAGGTTTAAGTTTAGGCAATCGGGTTCAGGTTCGGGATCAGGTTTAGGTTTGGGTTTTCAAGTTTAGGTTTAGGTTTAGGTTAGGGAGTTGCGATTAGTATTAGGTGTAGGTTTAGGTTTAGAGATTTGAGAATACATTTAGGTTTTAGTTTATAGGTTTAGGTTTTAGGTTTAGGTTAAGGTTAGTTTATAAGTTATAAGTTTAGGTTATAGGTTATAGGTTATAGGTTAAGGTTTAGGTTATAGGTTTTGGTTTAAGATTAGGTTTAGGTTTTAGGTTTAGGTTTAGGTTATAAGTTTAGGTTATAGGTTCAGGTTAGGTTATAGGTTATAGGTTATAGGTTATAGCTTTAGGGAATTGAGAAGAAGTTAAGGTTTATGTTTAGGAAATCGGGTTCGGGTTTGGGTTCAGGATCAGGTTTAGGTTTAGGTTTCAAGTTTAGGTTAGGGAGTTGAGATTAGGATTATGTGTAGGTTTAGGTTTAGGGATTTGAGAATACATTTAGGTTTTAGGTTATAAGTGTAGATTATAGGTTTAGGTTTAAGTTAGGTTAGAGGTTAAGGTTTAGGGAATTGAGAATAGGTTAAGGTTTAAGTTTAGAGATTTTAGAATACATTTAGGTTTTAGGTTAAGGTTACAAGTTTAGGTTAAGATTATAATTATAAGTTTAGGTAATAGGTTATAAGTTTATGTTCAGGTTAAGGTTTTGGTTTAGGTTATAAGTATAGGTTTTGGGATTTGAGAATAAGTTTAGGTTAAGGTCATAAGTTTAGGTTAAGGTTATGAGTATAGGTTTAGGTTATAGGTTAAGGTTTAGGTTAAGATTTGGGTTTAGGTTATAAGTATAGGTTTTGGGATTTGAAAATAGGTTTAGGTTAAGGTTATAAGTTTAGGTTTGGGTTCAGGTTTAGGTTTTAGGTTTAGGTTATATGTTTAGGTTATAGGTTTTAGGTTTAAGTTATATGTTTAGGTTATAGGTTTAGGTTTGGGTTTAGGTTTTAGGTTTTAGGTTTAGGTTAAGGTTATAAGTATAGGTTATAGGTTAAGGTTAAGGTTTAGGTTTAGGTTATAAGTATAGGTTTTGGGATTTGAGAATAGGTTTAGGTTTTAGGTTTAGGTTAAGGTTATAGGTTAAGAGTTGGGTTATAGGTTAAGGTTTAGGTTATAGGTTATAAGTATAGGTTTAGGTTTAGGTTAAGGTTTACGTTTAGGTTATAAGTATCGGTTTTGGGATTTAAGAATAGGTTTAGGTTAAGGTTATAAGTTTAGATTAAAGGAATCAGGTTCGATTTCAGGTTTGGATCGGGTTTAGGTACTCTCTACTATTATCTACTATTGAACTTAGTATTATCTACTACATACTAGTAATATACAACTAATATTGGGGCACCATACCATAAGCTACAAGAATTTCATGTCCCCCTAAACAAGGTATCCTCCATTGAGAACTTATATATATATTATAAGTTCTTTATTTTCATTTACACTCACAAATACATTCATCATCCATCCAAGAAAATTGAAACAAGTACTGTCACTCTATGACTAACAGTTGAAAAGGAAAATCATACATCTTATCTTACCCTAACATAAATAGAGTTTTCCACCTTTCAGGGACCCCGCTTAACACCCGGATAGCTCCTACGCACATCCAGGTATGCTCCATCAATTTCGAGCATATGCATAAACACGGCCTGTCCAAATGGCCAGGCCACTCTAATGTTGTCCATAAGAAATGGACAGCTTCATCATGGTCATAACAATGGTTTTCACCTTTTAGGGACCCCCGCTCAACATCTGAATAGCTTCAATGCACATCCAGGTCTGCTCCATCAATTCTAAGCTAATACAATTAAATCTTAAATTAGTTACTCATCCAAGGTTGGATAGATTATAATACTTTCATATTTCCATTTAAACGTCTACGCCGAAAATTTGGCAGCATCTCCCCATGCCTCTCAAGATAAGTTGATCTTACGTTACATTCCGATGCTAAAAATCTAAAGGCATGTAAAGATATTTGTCATTGAATACGAAACAGAAGAAACATATCCAGAGAGAAATAAGGAGATGGACCGCAGATCAGGTATGTACATTTAAATAGATTATATGAAAGCATACTATCCATCTAACCTTGAACTGTCCAAAATGGGACAATTTGAGCAATTTTTATGCAACCAAAAACACATCATATCTATGTATGGCCCCATAGAAATCCTCAAACGAACAACTAATTATCTAACTTACAAATCACAATTACAAGTCACAACTATAAACTAACTAATCACAATAATAATTTAAGATAAAAAAATGTAATATATAAGCTCATTAAAGTTTGCAAGGACAATTTTAGGGAACAGAAGGCAATGGATGTAATATCTTAAAGTCAAATAAAAGACTTCAATTTGGGGGGAGTGCATAGATCACTATAGATCACTATTTTAGTCAAACACACCATTTCTAACAAGCTATGATGATGGTGATACAACGACAATGATAATGAATATGAATCAATCTCTACTATATTTTTCTTTTGAGATCATCTAATGTATATTTGGAGGAGTGCATAGATCACTATAGTTTTAACTAATCTCCACTTGTTGGTCGCAATGGCTGCCATATATATATAATGAATGTGTATGCATCTCTACTATGTTTTCTTAGCAAAGGCCTTCTGAAAGATGAAATGATAGCACACAAGGAGCAAGTGTAACCCACGAAAGGAAGCACCAAACCTTCTCATGAGCCAACAGTCACAGAAATGCATACGCACTGTAATTTCTCCAGCAGCTAAAAATTGTAATACTCACAAGAAGGAACAAAAATAACAACTAATAATCTATGGATGTTTCAATACCATGCAAGTCAATACTAGGAATGTAGTCTAGTACATAATAACCATTAACTAAGATGAGATGAACTCATTTTTAAGTGGCAACGCATTAAAAGGGCATAGCAATATAGATTCCTTCCCATCCTATGATGATTGCAACTTCAATGGCATAACTAAATATGATTTATTTGGATGCATAAGGGCCTATTTGTGTGGAAGCAGCTCTAGTTGAATCCGATGGCATATCCCCACCACCATCCATTTCATTTCACACAACGAAAGACATCAAAGAATGACACCTTTGAAGAACCTCCTCAGGCCTAGAGCATTTGGAAGAATCCAAGCACACCCTACTTTTTTAGAATTAAATCCTTTTAGATAACAAAATCAAAATTAATTAAACTTGGGATTCATTCCCATACAAACGAGCCCAAGTATCCATTTTGAACCTTGGTAGGTTTAGTCAATGCACATCACAAGTCCAACAAAAGGCATATTCACATGGTCAAACAATGAGAAAAGAATGGTTAAATGGTTCTTAGCATCCAAGGATCTGGAGTGATGTCATTTCATCAAACAGAGCATGCCATTTCATCAAAAAATTAGCATGCCATTTCATCAAACAGAAAGAATGCATGAAATCTAGCCATTTCATCAAACAGATAGCATGTCATTTCATCTAGCCATTTCATCAAACAGATAGCATGTCATTTCATCAAATCTGAAAGACAGAAAAAGAGACACAATGAGAGGAAGATGTGAGCCTCGAATTCCTTTGGAATTAAAAGATGCCTCAAAGATATGAGAAGGGTTTTGAATGGTGTGTGTTTCTTTGGGTAGGAGCTTCACAACTGCTGTAATGGAGAGAGATACAAAGCATGGAGATGTATTATAGAGAGAAGCAGGAGAATGAGAAGATGGAGTAGAGCTTGGGAGGGGGAGAGAGGATTGGGGAGATTTTAGGGCACCAAAAATTGGAAAATGAGAGCGAGAGGAGGAAAATGAAATTTGGTGAAAAATTCCACACAATGTGTGTTTTACACCATTTAGCTTAAACGAACGAGTTTGGCCTGTGGGCCCCACTATGATGTATGTGTTATATCCACACCGTCCATCCATTTTGAGATATCATTTTAAGTCATGAGCCAAAGAATGAGGGAGATAAAAAAATTGTAGTGGACCCCACCACAGAAAACAGCAGGGAGAGTGATTCCCACCATTGAAACTATCCTAATGCACATCCATTATTTTTGGGGCCCACCGAGATGTGGTTCACAAATCCAGCCCATCCATTATGTGTGTGCAACTTGGATGAGGGGTCATACCAAGTTTCAGACGCATCCAAATTTCAGGTGGGGCCCACCAAGTGCTTTTATATGGTTTAGGCATGTCTTCACATGATTTTAGATGGTATGGCCTACCGGAGTTCCGTATACGGCTGATTTTTAGGATATCCCATAATTTAAAGGGGACCCATCAAATGCACGGTGTTGATGTTTGACACATGTCATGATGGGGCCCACACAACTTGACCTCATGGGGAGTTCCCAGGAGCTCCACCGTATATATTATAATATATTATATTTTATATATATATATATATATATATATATATATATATATATATATATATATATATATATATATATTATAATATATAATATTTAAAAAAATAGAAAAATTTATTGTATATTGTAATTAAATTCAATGGTTCGTGGCCACTTAAAAATGATAATTAAATAAAATGAGTTGAACTTGTTTTTAATTGGCAAACAAACGGGCTCCTAAGAGTCCAATTTCTCAACTAGTGGATAACATGGAATTCCTTATTGTACTAAAATTTTGTATATATGGGCCTAATGGTTTGTTGATCCAGACCATTGGACTTATTCCCCATCATGGATGGATCATACCCAATAAAGGGCCTTTATTACATTAAAGTAATCTTTACATTGTTAACAGGTAATTACATGATTAAGGAAGATGTTTGGCTTAAAATTCGGCCGTTACTACATTGCCGGAACATATTTTTCCCTTCTCTTTTTTCAAAAACTTTGTTAAATTAAATCATCCAAATTTTAATATCCAGTGT
Organism: Magnolia kwangsiensis; assembly: GCA_037074715.1. Taxonomy (NCBI): domain Eukaryota; kingdom Viridiplantae; phylum Streptophyta; class Magnoliopsida; order Magnoliales; family Magnoliaceae; genus Magnolia; species Magnolia kwangsiensis. Next base: position 106,343,214 of record CM073573.1, on the reverse strand, counting down.
AGATGTATTATCAACCAAAACTAAGATTATTATTTTTTCCTATCATCTGACTATCAGATTGTCAAAGATGTATAAAAAATATCCACTCTCGTGGAGTTGTGTTGTGTTGGGTTGGGTTGTAAATAGCTACAGTCTATCACTTAACGCCATGTGTACTGGTTATTTATTGTGAGTTGACCATTAGTTGTGTGCACACCTTCAGTCTACTACGTGGGTGAGAATCCATGGAAGGTATCAACGTGGTTGTTTATTTTTAAGCTCTTGTCCCACCTAAGTCATGGATTGACTATCTCCATACCATTCAACGCTTTTCTTGGATCATTTTAAGTAATTAACAAAAAAATGGGGTGGGTCCAAAGCTTAAGTGGACTACAAAGTAGGGACTGAACGTCCACCATTAAAAATAACATTCATAGAAGTTATAGATCAAGATGATGTTTGTGTTTTCTTTTCATTTATATCTTTTTGATATTATGAACATGTTGGATGTCAAATAAACATTATTGTGGACCCAAGGAAGGTTTCAACAGTGGAAATCATTATTCCACACTGTTTAGCATGGCATGGTACACTTGAGTTTTGGATTTTCTAAAAAATTGGGATCAACCCACACCATTCATCCATTTTTTGAGATAATTATCTAACAAATGAATCATATTCAAAGATTAAATGGACCACACCACAAATAAGGGGAACAGATTGGCTACTCCCCCTGACACCATCAAATGGCTGGTGGTTGGTGCTCTATGGGCCCTACCATGATGTATGTGTTTAATCCATGTCGTTTATCTATTTTTAAAGATCACCTTACGGTATGAGACCAAAAATGAGATATATCCAAATCTCAAGTGGACCACATTCCAGGAAACAATGTTGAATGAGCGTCAACCATTAAAAAAATATTTTGGGGCCATAAAAATTTTGGATTAAACTGATTTTTGTTTTTCCCTTCATCTGGCCCTGTATGACCTAATCAACATATTGGATGTCAAATAAACAGTATAGTGGGCCTTAGGACGATTTTAATGATGGACATATAATAATTTTATAATTTATTATATATATATATATATATATATATATATATATATATATATATATATATATATATATATATGTATGTATGTATGTATGTATGGGAAAAGTTTTATATGGTCGAGCTCATGGAAACTTCTCATACGATCGAGCTGTGTCAGCCCCATCGTGATAGGTGTCAAACATCTACACAATCAGTCAGATGCACCATTCCATGGTGGGCCCGAGGCTTAAAAATCAAGTCAATTCATGACTTTTTTGGGCCACACCATATGCAAAAGTTGGGAGGGGTTACCCTCCATTAAAGTATTCATAATCATTTGTTGGGACCACCGAGATGTGGTTCACAAATCCAGCCCATCCATTATGTGTGTCGCACATGGATGAGGAGTCAGACCAAGTTTGTTATTCATCAAAATTTCAGGTGGGCCACACCAAGTGATTTTATATGTTTTAGGCATTTCTTCACATGATTTTAATGGTATGGCCCACCTAAGTTTTGTATATGGCTGATTTTGGGGATATCCCATAATTTAAAGGGGGCCCATTAAATGTATGGTGTTGATGGTTGGCACGCATCACAGTGAGGCCCACACAGCTCGACATCGTGGGAAGTTCCCATGAGCTTGACCGTATAGAACATTTTCCCACTATTTTCAACCCCACCCAACCCTAGCCCCATTTCCACTTCTTCTCTTTCTCTGCCCGCCACATGCCCACTCGATGCCCGACCACCCGAAATCCCTCCTCTCTCTCTCTCTCTCTCTCTCTCTCTCTCTCTCTCTCTCTCTCTCTCTCTCTCTCTCTCTCTCTCTCTCTCTCCTCTCTCTCTCTCTGATCTCTCCACCCCACCGTTGTCGCACACCCTACCCACGCACGCCCTCTCTCTATTCTGAAGCTCAGTGAGGTATCTCTCTCTCTCTCTCAATCTCAATACCGATTTATGGATTTGGGGATTTAACAATTAGGAATTTGGGGATTTAGCAACAGGGATCCACCCATCCGTGGATTTTTGGGAACATAGAATGGATTAGTTTTTTCTAGTCGTCTGTTTAGACACACCCTCCAATAGGGCATTTGAGGCCCAAACAATGTTTTAATCCTAAAGGCAGTTGACCCAATGTATGTATGCAAGCATGTATGTCATAGCCCAAGAAATGGGTTAAGCACCTGTGTTGAATAGGGGATGTTTGCCAATTGATTTAAACTGTTCATTTTGTTTGCACTTTGTGGATCACCTGATGAATCCACTGACCCGATTCTTGGGGCCATGACATTTACAGTTAGGGCCAAGACAAGGGCATGCAGATGGTCCCAATGCCTGTGAGTTTGAGCCCAAAACTTGAGTGTTGTTAAAGCATAAGGCACTATTCAGAATTTTGCTCAGGATGCAATGCCTTTGAGTTGAAAATCCTATGAATTTACATAGCTTTTCCAATTCTTGCCTTGTTTCGATTTCCATTTCAGTCTGTCATTTGTGATTAATGTGGGTCATGGTAATGGTTTAGAGTGAACAATCCAGATGGAATTACAGGCCAATTGTTATTTCTAGCCATCCAATGTAAGACCCGTATCCTAGACCGTACTATTCCGTAAGAGTTCATGGTCCTCACGATCGATTTTCGACAACCCTCGACCTGTATTCGATGTTTACACATGATCTTAAACCGAGTCCTGTATACCAAATTCGACTCAATCCGAAACTTGTATCTTAGTGACCGCATCATCGCTGCGATTCCAACACCATGACTCACGCACTGATCCGATACCTGAGATAGAAGTTATGGGTCCACGTTCATTACAGAGAAATGTCGCGCGTTGTGAATTTTGAGGGAATCTCTACGACATGTCCCATCAATCAATCAATCACTCATGTCAAGTGCACCCCATACCTCAAGTACAAGTTTCATCCCTCTTTTTCTGCAAGTCGACTCTCTCTCTTCCCTACCCATCCCTCTTTTACGCAATTTTCAACTAAGCCCATGCTTCCCCATCTCCTTTCCTTACACTCACCATTCCATCCATCCCTTTTATTCATTATTTTTCTCTTTCTCTTATTTCTCAAAAAAAATCCCCAAGCAACAAGCTTCAAACGCCCAAGCCTACTATCTAAGTGAGGCCCACCCTCTCATCTCTCATCTCCACCATCAAAAGTCCATCATCCACCGTTAAAAGTTGGACATTGAAGCTAAGAAGGCTAATGGACCAAGAACAATGCCGACAGGGGGGTGATCCACCATTGATTTTAATCTTTCCTCTTAAGAGCCAACTTGTTGTGGGACCCATTTGATGTATGTATAGGGAGGTCCCAACAGTGGCAGGGTCCCTCCTCTCCATCATCGTCTCTCTCTCTCTCTCTCTCTCTCTCTCTCTCTCTCTCTCTCTCTCTCTCTCCTGATTGTATGGCCCACCTATGAAATATGCATCATATCTATGTTGTCCATGCAACGGGCCCACCTTGATGGACTGTCCAGCTGATGGGATTGTTGCCCATCCGTCTGGACAGACCCGGATGAAGGAAAGCACAAATAACAGCCTGATCCAAACCGTGGGGCCTATCTAGAGTGAAATGGAAGTGAATTGGCTGGGAACCTCACACCAAATATATAGCTGTTGTACCAAACAGCAGGTGCTCCATCCAGTTGGGACTTGGACCCTACCCATGATGTATGCGGTTCATTTCTGCACCGTCCATCCACGGTGGGAACCAGCCACCATGAGGTACGTGTTTCAGCCCTCCATCCAGCGTCCGGAGGGTCTGGATGCTGGCATCTCTCCCTCTTATACACACACACACACACGCTTATATATAAATATAATATATATTGTTATATATTATAATATAATATATTGTATTATCATACGCCGGTGGGCCACTCCCCCATGGGACCCACCTTGATGCACGTGTCTTTCAACCAAACCGTCCATTCATCTGGACTCGCAGGCAGACCGAGTGGAGATACCTCATTTCAATACTCGAGGTCTTAGTGGGGCTGGCTAACATGAAGTGTGTGTACTGATGTGTATGTACATTAACAAGCTAACCTGGTGGGTCCCACACGTGTGGACCCACCTCATGTGTATGATGAATCCATCACCGTCCATCCGCTTGACGTCCAGCAGAATATAGCTACTTGACCGTCAGTTAGATCTGTGGGCCCCACCACATGATGTATGTGTTGCACCACAATCGTCTAAAAATGTGGGACCCACCATCAGCCGTCTGTTTAGATGCTGACAGCGCTGACCCTTCCACTCCCTCTCACACATGCACATGTATACGTATATATTTATGATAATGTATATTATTATATAATATAATATTTTATATTATAAACATCATGTGGGTCTGGCATGCCAGGTACGGACCTACCATAATACGTGTATTGTATCCCTACCATCCACCTATGTATGGACGTGGGGCCATTATGACGGGTGGGTTTTGCCATGCCGTCCATCACACTGGACAGGTGGGACCCAGCATAGATGTATGCATTTCATCCATCAGTCCATCTGGACAGTGGCATTAGGGGCCACCACTAATGGATGTGCTGCATCAAGCCATCCATCCATTTGCCTAGCTTGTCTCAAGGCTTGAGACTAAGAAAAAAATAAGACATAATATTAAGTGGGCCACACTGCATAAGACAGTGGGATGAACGTCCACCACTGAAAACCTGTTTGGGTTGAAGGGTTCTGGATTAGAGTGATATTTATTTTCCCCCTATATCCAGGTCCTTGTGACCTTATGCACAGACTGAATGGAAATTAAATGTTATGGTGGGCCCACTGAAATTTGATAGTAGAAAAAAATGGTCCTTGCGACCTTATGAACAGTATGGATGGAAAATAAATTCTAAGCTGGGTCCACTAGAAATTTAACAGTAGAAATCATTGTCACCATTGTCATCTATGGTATGATCCATATGATCCTTTGGATATGATTAATTTTTTTATTCACTATAATGATCCCTTGTAATGAATGCATGATGTATTGGACTTGGCTCATTTGTATCGGCATATTTGACTTGACCCATTGACTTGGCCCATTTGTATCGGTCCATTTGACTTGGCCCATTTGTATCGACCCATTTGACTTAGCCCATTGACTCGGCCCACTTGTATTGGCCCATCGACTTGGCCCATTTGACTCGACCCATTTAACTTGGCCCATTTGTATTGACTCAATGAGTTGGCCCATTTGTATCGGCCCATTGACCCAACCAACTTGTATTGGCCCATTGACTTAGCCCATTTGTATCGGCCCATTTGACTTGACCCATCGACTCGGCCCATTTGTATTGACCCATTGACTCGACCTATTTATATTGGCCCATTTGTTCAACCCAATTAACTTAGCCCATTTGATTCAGCCCATTAACTTGGCCCATTTGATTTGGCCTATTTGACTCGAGCCATTTAATTCAACCCATTTGATTCGACTCGTTGATACGGCCTGATGTTATATATATATATATATATATATATATATATATATATATATATATATATATATATATATATATATATATATATTAGCCCATAAGTGAGGCCCAATGTGATGTGTATTAGACCATCATATGAGATCATGGACCCATTATACGATTGACCCTATGAGCCTCATTCCTTGGGAGTAATGTTGGTTAAAGGTCTACATTGATGGGCAATGATGGTTAGACGTCCACATTGTGACCTTCCCTTAAGCCTTGTTAAGCCCATGCTCATCACTACTGATTGTTGATTCTGATTTTCATGGTTGATTGCCGAATCTAATTATCGAGGCTAAATATTGATTGATTCTGATTTTCGTGGCCGATTACCTATTAGCGATCGAGGCTGATTATCGTGACCGATTACCAATTTCGATTTGTCATGGCTGATTACCGATTCTGAATATTGAAGCCGAATATCGATCAATTTCGATTGTCGTGGCCGATTACCGATTAGTGATCGAGGCTGATTATCATGACCAATTGCCGATTTCGATCATCGTGTCCGATTCTGATTACCGATTTCGATTGTCGAGGCCCAATGTGATGTATATGTGACCTGTATTTGAGGCCCGTTGTGGTGTATATTCAACCCATGTTTAAGGCCCAATGTGATGTATATGAGGCCTATGTGATAAGGCTCATTGTGATGCATTAAGGGCCAGGCGACGGAGCCCATTGTGATGTATGTTAGGCCCATGTGAAACGCCTATCGTGATGTATATTAGGCGCTTGAGTGAGGACCATAGTTTTGTATTTTTGGCCCTCTTGTGAGGTCATGGGTCCACTATATGTTAGGCTCTATATGGATAATGTTGGTTAAATGTCCACATTGTCGAGGTTGATTGTCGATACCGGTTATTGATACCGATTATGAGTATGTGACTGCATAGCACCATGATACATTCCCATACGTATCATCTGCATGTTTGTTATAAGATGTGGTTGACCATTGCATATGTCATTGGGGATGATGTTATGAGACTCCCTGATAAGCGGAGGTTATCTCACATGAGCGCACTATATGCATAGGATTGATGCATGATTGGATTGTATGACTCATGTACCTTGCATTGTGTGTTGAGATTACTATACGCCCTAGCGACATTAGGGTCATAGCTTCCACAGGCATATCGTGGATGGTCAGATGGGACACCAGAAATCTATTATTAGCATCGGACTGCCTTAGATGGCCCTGGGTGAAAATCCCTAAACCCCTCGGTACCAGAGGATGCCCCAACGTCGAGACCAAGTGGATACATGAGCGCTCGAGTGTCGAATACTAAGAGGTCGTATTTTCCACTGTGTCGTGGTCGGTTAGGAGGGGGTGTGGCCTTACCCGCCTGAGTGAGTAGGCATAGCTAGGTTGAGTTTGACCAGCTTGTGAATGGGTCCACTATCGACGTGCCGGGTAGATATTAGCCAATTACTGGCCCGAAGGATAGTGAGGTCTTTTCCACTTATCCAGTTGTGCGCTTAATGCGCCGATAAGCTGGTGTAAAGTGTACTAGACCACGGTGATGATCCCAGAGATGAACTGTACTGATATGTGGACTTAGTGAGCATGAGTTACATACTCATTCATTCATTCATTCACTATCCACTCGGGTTGATGGTATGTAATTATTTATTACGTGTAACTTCACAATAGTCAGAATTTCAGTTAGGGCACGCGACTAATTTGAGATAAGGAGTTTACCACATTAAGTCTGACTATCCAAATTAGGTATGGGACTGATTTGGATAGAAGTCCATTGTGATGGACCCCATAGTCTGTGATACTAGGTACTATCATCCCGACTTCACACTTTATCTTGGTCATTTCATTCGCATCGCATATTACATTACATCCGCATGCATATAGCATTTTTGGATTGTTATGTTTCTACACTTATATGGCCTATACGGACTCAACAGGATTTACATATCGCACTGTACCCTCGGCATCTGATATTTGGCTCTTTATGACTCTTTATTTGTATAGCTGATTTGTATTGTGTATTCTGATATTGATTGACTCATGGACTTCTCAGTACTTCCGCTTACTCTGATATTATATGATTCATAATCTTGTTAGTATTTTTGATATTGTATGATTATGGTATTGTATCGAATATTTTACACTTACCATGTGCACACACTTACACCACCCTCTAAGCTTTCTATAAGCTTATGCACGATAGATGCGTGTAGGTGATGTTAGGTGTAGCAGCGTGGAGCTTGGAGCATGTAACTGACTTTTGGGGATTTTATTTTTTTCATATGTATTTTCCTTTCAGCATTGTATTCAAATGTTTATATTAGTGGATATGTGATGATGATGTTGCTTTTGTGATTTGGATAAACTTGTGGTTATGCTTCTTACGAGATAAATGTATGTTGAAAAATCCTCCTTGTAGGATCTCAGGATCGAAACATGGTATATGGGCACTGAAATCCGAGAATGAGGCACTATAGAGGCTGTCGGCACCAGATTCGGCAATCGGGATTCCTGTGAATCCGATTTCTGGGTTTGGGGCGTGACAAAAGAAGTTGGTATCAAAGCATAACTTAGGAATACCTAAGGATAACATCACATATCTGCTGATGGCTGCCCTGTAATCCATGATTGTTGGGAACTTAGAATGATTAGATCTCCAAGTTCAAATAACTTAGAAACTTTCTGATATAGCTCCTCATCGTGTATACATTCGAGAGTGCTTATGGTAATAGGCCATTGTTCCTTCGTGTAGGATATGGCACCTAAGCAACTCGAGCGACTTTCGTTTCCCTGCCTGAGATTCCTGATCCCCCCACCTAAGACTTTTGCACCCCCATTCGAGTCTAGCATAGCACCGACCGTGTCCGTGAGTGCGGACCAGCTGCAGTTGATATTGTAAGCAATAACCGCCATTTTTTCAGAGAGAAGGCCGAAAGAGGCGGGCTCCCTCTGGTAGCTCCCGACAGCGTCGACTATAATAGAGAAGCTCAACCTACCAAGCCGCTAGAGCACCAGCAGGACCTTCGGCACCACCTCTGAGGAACTTTCTGGTGCTTGTTATGGATGCGGTGGGAGTGCCCCTGACTGCAGCAGCAGCAGATGAGGGCACCAGTAGTACCTCCGGCACCTCCTCTGTGTCAATTCATGGGTACTTGCTTTAGATGCGATGGAATAGGGCATCATAGGAGTGAGTGCCCTTGTCCTTAGCAGCAACAGTAGCGACGACAGTATTTGCTGCCAAGACCCCAGTAGCGACGACAGTATCTGCCGCCGAGACCCTAGCAGCGACAGCAAAAGTAGCAGAATCCTCAGGCATCAGGAGGAGTTGTCGATGATTCGTGCAACTTGGCCCCTGCATCATTTTGCTAGATTCCTCATGGAGGAGACGTCCTAGAAGCAAGAGGCTGAGATTCGCGAGTGTTATCCCCATCTCCTTGTTGTTTGACTGCACTTGTATGTTATGTTTTTTATTTTTTATAGTGAAACAATGTCTCGTCTTTTATGAGTTATGTCTATTTGTGACGTTAGTAAATTTTGAGGATGAAATTTTTATAAGGTGGGGAGAGCTGTGAGAGCCGTATCCTAGACCGTACTATTCCGTAGGATTTCGCGGTCTTCTCGATCGAATTCTGGCAACCCTAGACATGTATCCAACGTTTGCACGTAATCCTAAGCCGAGTCCTACATACCGAAGTTGGCTCGACCAGAAACTTGTATCTTAGCGAGTGCACCGTCACCGCGGTTCCAATTCTGTGACTTGCGCACCGATTCGATACCCGGGCTAGAAGTTGTGGGTCCATGTTCATTACGGAGAAACACTGCGCATTGTAAATTTCAAGGGAATCTCTACGACATGTCTCATCAATCAATCAATCACTCATGTCAAGTGCACCCCATACCTCAAGAACAAGCTCCATCCCTCCTTTTCCACAAGTCAACTCTCTCTCTCCCCTACCCATCCCTCTTTTACACAATTTCCAACTAAGCCCATGCTTCCCCATCTCCTTTCCTTACACCCACCATTCCATCCATCCCTTTCATTCATTTTTTTTTTCTTTCTCTCATTTCTCAAAAAAAAAATCCCAAGCAACAAGCTTCAAACGTCCAAGCCTTTTAAGAGCAATCTAAGCGTGACCCACCATCTCATCTCTCATCCCCACCATCAAAACTCCATCCACCATTAAAAGTTGGACATTGGAGCTAAGAAGGCTTAGGGACCAAGAAGAATGCCGACAGGTGGGTGATCCACCAATGATTTTGATCTTTCCTCTTAAGAGCCCACTTGTTGTGGGACCCACTTGATGTATGTATACGAAGGGCCCAATTGTGGTGGGGTCCCTCCTCTCCATCATCGTCTCTCTCTCTCTCTCTCTCTCTCTCTCTCTCTCTCTCTCTCTCTCTCTCTCTCTCTCTCTCTCTCTCTCCTGATTGTATGGCCCACCTATGAAATATGCATCATATCTATGTTGTCCATGCAACGGGCCCACCTTGATGGACTATCCAGCTGATGGGATTGTTGCCCATCCGTCTGGACAGACCCGGATGAAGGAAAGCACAAATAACAGCCTGATCCAAACCGTGGGGCCTATCTAGAGTGAAATGGAAGTGAATTGGCTGGGAACCTCACACCAAATATATAGCTGTTGTACCAAACAGCAGGTGCTCCATCCAGTTGGAACTTGGACCCTACCCATGATGTATGCGGTTCATTTCTGCACCGTCCATCCACGGTGGGAACCAGCCACCATGAGGTACGTGTTTCATCCCTCCATCCAGTGTCCGGAGGGTCTGGATGCTGGCATCTCTCCCTCTTATACACACACACACACGCTTATATATAAATATAATATATATTGTTATATATTATAATATAATATATTGTATTATCATACGCCGGTGGGTCACTCCCCCATGGGACCCACCTTGATGCACGTGTCTTTCAACCAAACCGTCCATTCATCTGGACTCGCAGGCAGACCGAGTGGAGATACCTCATTTCAATACTCGAGGTCTTAGTGGGGCTGGCTAACATGAAGTGTGTGTACTGACGTGTATGTACATTAACAAGCTAACCTGGTGGGTCCCACACGTGTGGACCCACCTCATGTGTATGATGAATCCATCATCGTCCATCCGTTTGACATTCAGCAGCATATAGCTACTTGACCGTCAATTAGATCTGTGGGCCCCACCACATGATATATGTGTTGCATCACATTCGTCCAAAAATGTGGGACCCAACATCAGCCGTCTGTCCAGACGCTGGCAGCGCTGACCCTTCCACTCCCTCTCACACACGCACACGTATATGTATATATTTATGATTATATATTTTATTATATAATATAATATTTTATATTATAAACATCATGTGGATCTGGCATGCCAGGTATAGACCTACCATGATACGTGTGTTGTATCCCTACCGTCCACCTGTGTATGGACGTGGGGCCATTGTGATGCATGGGTTTTGCCACGCCGTCCAGCACACTGGACAGGTGGGACCCACCATTGATGTATGCATTTCATCCATCAATCCATCTGGACAGTGGCATCAGGGGCCACCACTAATGGATGTGCTGCATCAAGTCGTCCATCCATTTGCCTAGCTTCTCTCAAGGCTTGAGACTAAGATAAAGAATAAGATATATAATATCAAGTGGGCCACACTGCAGAAGACAGTGATGAACGTCCACCACTGAAAACCTCTTTGGGTTGCAGGGTTCTGGATCAGAGTGATATTGATTTTCCCCTTATATCCAGGTTCTTATGACCTTATGCACAGACTGAATGGAAATTAAATGTTATGGTTAGCCCACTGAAATTTGATAGTGGAAAAAAATGGTCCTTGTGACCTTATGAACAGTATGGATGAAAAATAAATTCTAAGGTGGGCCCACTAGAAATTTAATGGTGGAAATCATTGTCACCATTGTCATCTGTGGTATGGTCCATATGATCCTTTGGATATGATTCATTTTTTATGTACCATAATGATCCCTTGTAATGAATGCATGATGTATTGGACTTGGCTCATTTGTATCGGCCCATTTGACTCGACCCATTGACTTGACCCATTGACTTGGCCCATTTGTATCGGCCCATTTTTCTCGGCCCATTTGACTCACCCCATTGACTCAGCCCATTTGTATTGACCTATTGACTTGGCCCATTTATATCGGCCCATTTGACTCGGCCCACTTGTATTGGCCCATTGACTTAGCCTATTTGTATCAGCCCATTTGACTCGACCCATCGACTCAGCCCATTTGTATTGGCCCATTGACTCGGCCTATTTGTATTGGCCCATTTGTTCGGCCCAATTAACTTAGCCCATTTAATTCAGTCCATTAACTCGGCCCATTTGATCGGCCCATTTGATTTGGCCTATTTGACTCAACCCATTTGATTCAGCCCATTTGATTCGACCCGTTGATACGGTCCGATGTTATATATATATTAGCCCATAAGTGAGGCCCAATGTGATGCGTATATGCCCCATAAGAAAGGCCCTTGATGATGTGTATTATACCCTCATATGAGATTGTGGACCCATTATACGATTGACCCTATGAGCATCATTCCTTGGGAGCAATGTTGGTTAAAGGTTCACATTGATGGGCAATGATGATTGGACGTCCACGTTTTGACCTTCTCTTAAGCCTTGTTAGGCCCATTCTCATCGCTACCAATTGTTAATTCTGATTGTCATGGTCGATTGCCGATTTTGATTATCGAGGGTGAATATCGATCAATTCCAATTATTATGGCCGATTGTCGATTAGCGATCGAGGTTGATTATCGTGACCGATTACCGATTCTGATTTATCATGGCCGATTGCCAATTTTGATTATTGAGGCCGAATATCGACCGATTCTGATTGTCGTGGCCAATTATCGATTAGCGATCGAGGTTGATTATCGTGACCGATTGCCAATTCAGAATGTCGATTCTTATTGTCGAGGCCAGATATCGAGGCCGATTATCGAGGCCCATTGTGATGTATATGAGGCCTATGTGATAAGGCCCATTGTGATGCATTGAGGGCCAGGCGATAGAGCTCATTGTGATGTATGTTAGGCCCATATGAAATGCTTATCGTGATGTGTATTAGGCTCTTGAGTGAGGCCCATGGTGTTGTATTTTTGGCCCTCTTGTGTGGTCATGGGTCCACTATATGTTAGGCTCTATGTGGGCATTGTTAGTTAAATGTTCACATTATCGAGGTCGATTGTCGATACCGGTTATTGATACTGATTATGAGTATGTGAATGCATAGCATCATGATACATGCTCATATGCATCATCTGCATGTTTGTTACGAGATGTGGTTGACCATTACATATGTCATTGGGCAGGATGTTATGAGACTCCCTGATAGGCGGAGATTATCTCACATGAGTGCACGGTATGTGTAGGATTGATGCATGATTGGATTGTATGACTCATGCACCTCGCATTGTGTGTTAAGATTACTATATGTTCTAGCGACATTAGGGTCGTAGCTTCCACAGGTATATCATGGATGGTCAGATGGGACACCGAAAATCTGTTATTAGCATCGGGCTGTCATAGATGGCCTTAGGTGAAAATCCCTAAACCCTCGCGGTACTAGAGGACGCCCCAACGTCGAGACCGAGTGGATATATGAGTGCTCGAGTGTCGAATACTGGGAGGCCGTGTCTCCCACTGTGTCGTGGTCGGTTGAGAGGGGGTGTGGCCTTACCCGCCTAAGAGAGTAGGCATCGCTAGGCTGAGTTTGACCAGCTCGTGAATGGGTCCGCTATCGACGTGCCGGGTAGATATTGGTCGACTATTGGTCAGGCGGATAGTGAGGTCTTTTCTACTTACCCTGTTATGCGCTTGATGGGGCGATAAGCTGGTATAAAGTGTCATAAACCCTAGTGATAATCCCAGAGATGAACTGTACTAATATGTGGACTTATTGAGCATGAGTTGCATACTCATTCATTCATTCATTCACTATCTACTCGGGCTGATGGTACGTAATTATTTATTACGTGTAACTTTGCAATGGCCAGGATTTCGGTTGGGACGCGCGACTAACCTGAGATCAGGAGATTACCACATTAAGTCTAACTATCCAAATTAGGTATGAGAATGGTTTGGATAGAAGTCCCTTGTGACGGACCCCATAGTCTGCGATACTATGTACTATCTTCCTGACTTCACACTCCAGCTTGGTCATTTCATTCACATCACATATTGCATTACATCTGTACGCATATGGCATTTTGGGATTGTTATGTTTCTACACTTATATGGCCTAGACAGACTCAACAACATTTACATATTGCACTGTATCCTCGACATCTGATATTTGGCTATTTTTAACTCCTCATTTACATAGTTGATCTGTATTGTATATTCTGATATTGATTGACTCATGGACTTCTTAGTACTTCCGCTTACTCTGATATCATATGATTCATGATCTTACCAGTATTTCAATATTGTATGATTATGGCATTGTATCGAATATTTCGCACTTACCTTGTGCATACACTTACATCACCCTTTAAGCTTTCTATAAGCTTATGCACGATAGATGCATGCAGGTGATGTTAGGTTGCAGCAGCGTGGAGCTTAAAGCATGTAGCTGACTTCTGAAGATTTTATTTTTTCATATGTATTTCCCTTTCAGCATTGTATTCAAATTTTATATTAGTGGATATGTGATGATGATGTTACTTTTGTGATTTGAGTAAACTTGTGGTTATGCTTTTTACGAGATAAATGTACTTTGAAAAATCCTCCTTATAGGATCCCAGGATTAAAACCTGGCATATGGGCGCTGGGAGCCATGAATGGGGCACTACAGAGGCTGTCAGCACCGGATTCAGCAATCGAGATTCCTGTGAATCCGATTTCCGGGTTTGGGGCGTGACATTCGATCAAACTAAATCAATGATCAGGTGGTGGTGGAAATGCCTTGAACTAAAGTATGGTTTGATAGATAACTGCCATTCAAATAGGATCATTTCTTGGCGGGCTATACTCTTGTGATAGATAACTGCCATTTGATAAATAGGTGCACATTGTGGATGGCATATGTCTCTAAAGTCACATTGATCAGCCAATCCTGACCATCCAATTAATGGCTATCATATGAATTTTTATAAGTAAAATAGTAAGTGGTACAAATTCCAAGGGGTAAAATCAAATGGTTGTTATCATCTTCTCTTTGGAGTTTTTGGTTATGCTTCATCGACAATTGGTTGAGCAATTTGAATGGTCTGTATTGCTGTCAAACTATGGCATGACTACAGCTGGAGAGTCACTACCACTTTCAATGGTGATGAAATATAATAGAAGTCTAGACCTTCTTCGGATACACACACACACACACACACACACACACACACACACATCTACGTCAGCGAAAGTAATGCCCTTCATATCCGTAAAAACATTAGCGTTTTTGTTTCTCTCATGTCTGAGGATAATGATACTTGTAGTCAGCTTTACCTTTTACACTTCTTTTGGACTAAATTAACTCTTGCTTGCATGTTCGAATTTCCACCATACACTATGAATTTGATGATAAATTTGGGAATTGCATTAAATGCATTTAGTACAAAGGTTGATTTGTTCTCATTTCAAAATCATCAAGTGGGGCTCTTATGTTTTGTATTGGAGAGAGAGAACTCTATCTTGTCCCTGTGAGTATAATTTCATTATTCATCATTCATCATCATCAATTTGTGTTATAATGTAAAAGATAGTCCATTTACAAGGGACAATTTCAATGATGCCCCTCATAAATAATTAAAATTTAAACTCCCTCTTAGACTACAATATCAAAAGAAAAAATTTATTTTCTGTCTACACCAAAAGAGAAAAAAAAAAAACTTATTTTTTGCCATTTCCCCTCACATATGAGAAAAGAGACTTATAAATAATATCTCTCTCTCTCTCAACATGTCCAGTTTATTACATTGTGACTTGAATTACATTGTACCCCATTATTTGTGTTATAATGTAAAAGAAATTATTTTCCTCCACTCCAAAAATGGCTGCAAACCAAACACCAACAAATCAAGAAAAAAAATGATATTATAGAAAAATCAAGGGATGCCTAACCTTTCTTTGGTCATTTATTTAAGTGGCTGCCTTATTTAGTTCCTCAATAAACTTATACAAAGGGCTCAGTCTAATAGTACTTCCCAATATCTCATTTTCTAGTTCTTTTGTGCTTCTCTGTTAATCAAAAACATCGTTACATTAATACTAATTTAGCACTTCGTAGCAACAAACATTGGATTTAAACCACAATCACAAGTATCATGTAGCAATGTTACATCTTCTAATCTATGTACATGGATGACCTGCATAATTTAGCACTTCGTAGCAACAAACATTGGATTTAAACCACAATCACAAGTATCATGTAGCAATGTTACATCTTTGCACAGAATAAAATAGTTTTGAACAAGGTTTGAAGTATTGGTCGCCTTATCGGTGGTGAATGATACGATACCCAATACACTGATTTTAATCCTTGGTTTTCAATGACAGGTGGGGTCCATGGTCCAATAATCCAAACCCATGCCTGTTTGTCCCAACAGCAGATGGACTACGCCTAAGAATTTCCTCAATAGGACAATCTTAACCTATCAATTTCTAGCTTGTATATAAAAGGTTATGTTGTCTTGTCTCACTCATGTACCATTTCATGTTATATACATCGTATTATATACATCATTGAATATACATTATACGAAGGTTACAGTAATCTTGGAGTGTAGAAAATTTCTAAGTCTATACATTTTAGTTCGAATTCCTTCTCTAGTCACGATAGCCTTGGGAGGGTTGATCCAAGGGATGGGCTAACTGCGAAAAGGCTGATTAAAACTATATTGGGTTATCTTACTGGTCCTAAAATCATTATGTCCGGCAAGATAACCCAATATAGTTTTAATCAGCCCTTTTGTAGTCAACCCATCCCTCATATCAACCCTCCTAAGGCTATCGTGATTAGAGAAATAACTCGGATTGAAATGCACATACTTGAAAATTTTCTGCACTCTAAGATTACTGTAAACCTCGTACAATTTACTTGAAAATTTTCATTAGTTATATGTCATTTGGTATAAAGATCTTGTCCTTCTCTACTAACCGAATAAAAAATACGAACTCAATGGCAATTTTTCAGCCTATGAATCTTGTGTATATGAAGAAAAGCAATAGAAGTGGTTAATGCTTTAATCATTCAATGTTCAACTACTATACATTATTCAACCTCATCTGTATAGATGGAATATTCCATTGTAGGAACTGCCTAATGAATAGTCTGGAAGATTGGTTCTCATCCACAAAAAAATAGATGCTTAGCTTGTTTTTAATTGTATTAGCTCGAAATTGATAGAGTAGATCGGGATGTACGTTGGAGCTATCTGGATATTGAGTGGGGGTCCCTGGAAGGTGAGAACCACTGTTATGACCATAATGAAGCTGCCCATTTCTTATGGATAACATTGAAGTGACCTGGCCATTTGAAGAGGCCGTGTTTATGTATTTGCTTGAAATTAATGGAGTAGACCCGGATGTGCATCGGAGCTATCTGGATGTTGAGTGAGGGTCCCTAGAAAGTGAAAACCACTGTTATAACCATGATGAAGCTGTTCATTTCTTATGAAAATTATTAGAGTGGCCTGACCATTTGGACAGGCTGTGTTTATGTATTACTCAA
The DNA here is from genome assembly GCA_037074715.1 of Magnolia kwangsiensis. Classification (NCBI taxonomy): domain Eukaryota; kingdom Viridiplantae; phylum Streptophyta; class Magnoliopsida; order Magnoliales; family Magnoliaceae; genus Magnolia; species Magnolia kwangsiensis. The sequence goes on along the minus strand of CM073573.1, from coordinate 106,325,995 downwards.
AATTTATGGAGTAGACCCGGATGTACGTTGGAGCTATCCGGATGTTAAGAGGGGGTCCCTGAAAAGTGGAAACTTCTGTTATGACCTTGATAAAGTTGTCCATTTTCTATGGAGAGCATTAGAGTGACCCGGCCATTTGGACAGACCGTGTTTATGTATTTACTCGAAATTGATGGAGCATACCCGGATGTGCGTTGAGCTATCTAGATGTTGAGTAGGGATCCCTGGAAGGTGGGAACCGATGTTATGACCATGATGAAGCTGTTCATTTCTTATGAACAACATTGGAGTGGCCTGACTATTTGGACAAGCCATGTTTTTATGTTTATTTATAGAGACCACACCCTTAACCTAAGTCACACCCTAAACATATAACCTAAACCTATTCTCAATTCCCTAAAGCTATAACCTATAATCTAAACCTAACCCTAAACCAAAACCTATAACCTAAACCTTAACCTATAACCTAAAACCTAAACCTAAACCTAAACCTAAAACCTAAATGTATTCTTAAATCCCTAAACTTAAACCTACACTTAATCTTAATCTCAACTCTTTAGTTTAAACCTAAACTTGAAAACGTAAACCTAAATCCGAACCCGAACCCGATTTTCTAAACCTAAACCTTAACCTATTCTCAATTCCCAAAACCTTAACGTATAACCTAACTTAAACCTAAACCTAAAACCTTAACTTAAACCTAAAACCTAAACTTAAACCTAAAACTTAAATGTATTCTCAAATCCCTAAACCTAAACATACACCTAATCATAATCTCAACTCCCTAACCTAAACCTAAACCTAAACTTGAAGACCCAAACCTAAACCCGAACCTGATTTCCTAAACCTAAATCTTAACCTATTATCAATTCCCTAAACCTTCACCTATAACCTAACCTAAACCTAAACCTATAACCTACACTTATAAACTTAAACATATTCTCAATTCCCTAAACCTTAACATATAACCTAACCTAAACCTAAACCTATAACCAAATTTTGAAACCTTAACCTAAATGCAAAACCTAAACCTAAACCTAAAACCAAAATGTATTCTCAAATCCCTAAACCTAAACCTACACCTAATCCTAATCTTAACTCTCTAACCTAAACCTAAACCTAAACTTGAAAACCCAAACCTAAACGCAAACCCAATTTCCTAAACCTAAACCTTAACCTATTCTCAATTCCTAAAACCTTAACCGATAACCTAATTTAAACCTACACTTATAACCTAAACTTAAAACTATAACCTAAACCTAAAACCTAAATTTATTCTCAAATCCCTAAACCTAAACCTACACCTAATTCTAATCTCAACTCCCTAACCTAAACCTAAAACTAAACTTGAAAACCCAAACCTAAACCCGATCCTGAACCCGAAACTGATTTCCTAAACTTAAACCTTAACCGCTGCTCAATTCCCTAAAGCTAAACCTATAACCTATAACATAAATCTAAACCTATAACCTAAACCAAAACCTTAACCTAAACCAAAACCTATAACCTTAACCTAAACCAAAACCTATAACCTAAACCTTAACCTATAACCTATAACCTAAACTTATAACCTATAACCTAACCATAACGTAAATCTAAAACCTATAACCTAAAACCTAAACCTAAACCTAAAACCTAAATGCATTGTCAAATCCCCAAACCTAAACCTACACCTAATCCTATTCTCAACTCCTTAACCTAAACCTAAACTTGAAAACCCAAACCTATACCCAAACCTGAACCCGAACTCGATTTCCTAAACCTAAACCTTAACCTATTCTCAATTCCCTAAACCTTAACCTATAGCCTAACCTAAACCTAAACCTATAACCTACACTTATAACATAAACCTAAACCTAAACCTATAACCTTAACCTAAACCTAAACCTAAAACCTAAACCTAAACTTAAACCTAAACTTGAAAACCCAAACCTAAACCCGATCCTGAACCCGAACTCGATTTCATAAACCTAAACCTTAACCTATTCTCAATTCCCTAAATTGTGACCTAAACCTTAACCCAAACCTATAGCCTAAACCTAAACCTTAACCTAAACCTAAACCTATAACCTTAACCTTAACCAAAACCTATAACCTAAACCTTAACCTCTAACCTATAACCTAACCTTAACCTTAACCTAAACCTTAACCTATAACCTAAAACCTAAACCTAAACCTAAACCTAAATGTATTCTCAAATCCCTAAACCTAAACCTACACCTAATCTTAATCTCAACTCCCTAACTTAAACCTAAACCTAAACTTGAAAACCCAAACCTAAACCCAATCCCGAACCCGAACCCGAATTCTTAAACCTAAACCTTAACATATTCTCAATTCCCTAAAGCTATAACCTATAACCTATAACCTAAACCTAAACCAAAACCTATAACCTAAACCTTAACCTATAACCTATAACCTAAAATTATAACCTATAACCTAACCTTAACCTAAACCTAAAACTTAAACCTAAACCTCCTAAACCTATAAACTCAAACCTAAACCTAAACCTAAAACCTAAATGTATTCTTAAATCCCTAAACCTAAACTTACACCTAATCCTAATCTCAACTCCTTAACCTAAACCTAAACTTGAAAACCCAAACCTAAACCTGAACCTGAACCCGATTTCCTAAACCCAAACCTTAATCTATTCTCAATTCCCTAAACCTTAACCTATAACCTAACTTAAACCTAAACCTATAACCTACACTTATAACCTAAACCTATAAACTAAAACCTAAACCTAAACCTAAAACCTAAATGTATTCTCAAATCCCTAAACCTAAAGCTACACCTAATCCTAATCTCAACTCCCTAACTTAAACCTAAACCTAAACTTGAAAACTCAAACCTAAACCCGATATTGAACCCGAACCCGAACCCGAACCCGATTTCCTAAACCTAAACCTTAACCTATTCTCAATTCCCTAAAGCTATAACCTATAACCTATAACCTAAACCTAACCTAAACCCATAACCTAAATCTATAACCTTGACCCAAACCAAAAACCTAAACCTATAACGTTAACCTAAAAACCTAAACCTAAACCTAAATCAAAACCTATAACCTTAACCTAAACCAAAACCTATAGCCTAAACCTTAACCTATAACCAGCTATAACCTAAACTTATAACCTATAACCTAACCTCAACCTAAACCTAAGCCTATAACCTAAACTTATAAACTAAAACCTAAACCCAAACCTAAAACCTAAATGTATTCTCAAATCCCTAAACCTAAACCTACACCTAATCCTAACTCAACTCCTTAGCGTAAACTTAAATCCGAACCTGATTTTCTAAACCTAAACCTTAACCTATTCTCAATTCCCTAAACCTTAACCTATAACCTAACTTAAACCTAAACCTATAACCTACACCCTAAACTTATAACCAAAACATAAAACTTAAACCTAAACCTATAACCTAAATGTATTCTCAAATCCCTACACCTAATCCTAATCTCAACTCCCTAACCTAAACCCGATATCGAACCCGAACTCGAACCCGATTTCCTAAGCCTAAACCTTAACCTATTCTTAATTCCCTAAAGCTATAACCTAAACCTAAACCTATAACCTAAACCTAAACCTAAACCTATAACCTTAACCTAAACCAAAACCTATAACCTAAACGTTAACCTATAACCTAAAACTTATAACCTATAACCTAACCTTAACCTAAATCTAAAACCTACACCTAAACTTATAACCTATAACCTAAGCCTATATCTAAAACTTAAATGTATTCTCAAATCCCTAAACTTATACATACACCTAATCCTAATCTCAACTCTCTAACCTAAACCTAAACTTGAAAACCCAAACCTAAACTCAATCCCGAACCCGAACCCGATTGATGTAATAATGTAGCCCAATCACATGGCAACAAACAAGAAAATCTTGCTTTGTTGGCAAGCATACTCGAACTCAAGCATCATAATGCATCTATTTTCATCTCCACTATCTCTTATAGCATAGATTATTTGAGATTTGGATTTATCTTATTTTTAGAGTCATGTCCTAACATAATATGATAATATTAATAAACAAGGTGAATTTTTCACTAACACTATTCCAAGACCCATATAACTTCTCCTTATAGGAAGTTGGGTAGGGCACATGCAGCTTGAATCCATCAAAGGTGATAAGAATCACCTCTCATATGTACTCTCTCTTTTCATTTATTTTTTTCCATAGGATTGTATGGATGAATGTATTTTATGTTTGGATGGATTTACGTAGTTTGGGTTTAGATGGATATGAATGTGAATATGATGAAATATATTATATAACAGGTGTATATTAGGAAGAATATATTGTAATAGGTGTATATTAGGAATTTTGTATTGAGAGATTGAAAAAATAAAAGGAGACTTTTACCCATGAAATATTTCATAGGTAAAAGTCTCATCCACGTTTTTAACTACAAAAATTTTCGTAGGTAAAAGTATTATGAAATATATTTTCTCTGGGTAAAATATAATAGTTGATTACTAACCCTTTACCTATGAAACGTTTCGTAGGCAAAGATGGCTTTTACCTATGAAATTATATTTCGTAGGTAAAAGTAAACTTTAAGATTTTTTGTTTTCTCAAAAACTCAAAACACCCTTTACTTACGAACATTTTCGTTGGTAAAGATGGCTTTTACCAACGAAATTAGATTTCGTAGGTAAAAGTAAACATTTCGATAATTTATTTTTGGAAAAATTCAAGACACCCTTTCCCTACGTAAAGATGGCTTTTACCTACAACATCTAAATTCGTAGGTAAAAGTAAACTTTTCGATATTTTGTTTTTAAAAAAATTCAAAACACCCTTTAACTACAAATATATTCATAGGTAAAGATAGCTTTTACCTACAAAAGTTTTTGTTTTTATGTAATTTGAAAAAATCAAACTACCCTTTACGTACAAAAATTTTCATAGGTAAAGATGGCTTTTTACCTACGAAATATAACTTCATAGGTAAAAGTAAACTTTTTGGTTTTTTGTTTGTTCAAAAATTCGAAACACCCTTTCCCTACAAAAGTTTTCATAGGTAAAGATGGCTTTTACTTACAAAATCTATTTTCATAAGTAAAGGTAAACTTTTCGATATTTTGTTTCTTGAAAAATTTAAAACACCCTTTAGCTATGAATATATTCGTAGGTAAAGATGGCTTTTACCTACGAAATCTTATGTAATATGAAAATTTCAAAATACCCTTTACCTATGAAAATTTTCGGAGGAAAAGATAGAAGTAAACTTTTTGGTTTTTTATTTTTTCAAAAATTCAAAACACTCTTTCCCTACGAAAGTTTTCATAGGTAACGATGGCTTTTACTTAGGAAATCTAATTTCGTAGGTAAAAGTAAAATTTTCAATTTTTTTGAAAATTTCAAAACACCCTTTAGCTACGAATATATTCGTAGGTAAAGATGGCTTTTACCTACGAAATCTAAAAGTAAAGTTTTTGTTTTTTTGTAATTTGAAAAATTCAAAATGTAAAGATGGCTGTAAAAGTAAGCTTTTCATTTTTTTGTTTTTTCAAAAATTCAAAACACCCTTTCCCTACAGAAGTTTTCGCAGGTAAAGATGGCTTTTACCTACGAAATCTAATTTCGTAGGTAATAGTAAACTTTTCAATTTTTTGTTTATTTAAAAATTCAAAACATCCTTTACCTACGAATATTTTCATAGGTAAAGATGGCTTTTAGGTAAAAGTAGAGTTTTTGATTTTTTGCATGTTGAAAATTTTAAAACATCCTTTACCTACAAAAAATTTTGCAGGTAAACTTTTAGCGACGAAATTTATTTTCATCGGTAAAAGTCATTTTTACCTACCAAAATTATTTTCGTCGGTAAAAACTATTTTTCTTGTAGTGACAATTGTCAGAGTTTTGGCATACACTGGATCCCATGTCCCATAATGCTGCTACCACCTACCAGTGATACGGCCTGTTCCTCCATCTAGACCTTGTTCCAAAACTCATTCAAGAGATCGAACCTTCAAGCCCTTATTAAACTCCTTTCTTATGGTGCTCCTTGGGTTCACCAATTTCAATGTACTACAATAGCATTTTTATTTTTCACTTGAACTATTTTGAAATGATTGTTTCCTAGTCATGAAGGGGATCATTTTTCCTCAGGGTTAGTTTTGTCTCAGACTAAATATGCTCAGGATTTTGTATTTTGTGTTGGAAAGGCAGATTGAGAATCTACCACTATTCTTGTCATTTCTTCTAGGTTTCTCATAATAATGGAGAGCCTCCCCCTGATCCATATGAGTATCGTGGTATAATTGGGGCCTTAAGTATTTTACTCTCACTCAAGTTTATGAATGTAACGTGCTAGTTTATCCATTAGCCTACTTTCTCTTGTTTCCATATTGTAATCAATATTCTTCAGTTTGTGAAAGGAACTCAATTACCATTGTCTCCAAGTGAAAGAGAGGAAGGGAAAAATCCTAACTTACCAAATAAAGTAGTCTCTTCATGAAATACTACTGGATGATGAGATCCTTCTCATCTCTATCAAGTGATGGCATCATGTTTGCTAGTGTTACATTTTGATGTACAAAACACGTCATAGTGGGACCTTAAATAAAATAGCTGCTCTTACTTGTGCTACTTATATGGACCATGCCTCTTGTGGTAGGTTTGCAACCTCAAATGAATCCTTCAGGAAAAAAGAAAAGAAAAAGAGATTGGAAGTATTTCATAGTGACAATAAAAAATGATGAAAGTGTACTTCCAAGAACCATCCAAAAGCATTTTAGTAGTAAGAAGTGAAGAATCCATTTGACATCCATCTAGAAATGATGAAATTAGTATTTCTGTTTCCATCACACCACAAACCCATCTCCCCCACTCTAGTATCCAAACTTCTAAGGGCATATATATATATATATATATATAATGCTGAATGTAGCTTGAAACTTCCTTGTTTGCATTTCTATCATCAACCTACATCCGAAGTAAAATACATGAATCTCTCATGGGGCATGTATGGGATTTTCTTTGATTATAACAAAATCCATGTGTTTTACTGTCAGGTTAGTATTCGGCTGATGATGCCTGGGAGTTTGTAGAGCTGCAAGAACCGATCACTAAAGGCTGCTGCTACATTTGTTTATTTGTTAGCATGTTGGCTTTCTATTTTACCTACTTTTTGTTTCGCTTACAGTTACGGTATTTCATGTAACTACAAAATGATGACTTTTGTTGAGCCAACATGATTCAAGTTGTCCCACTAGTGGTTGTGTATGAGCCCTGGATCAATGATTAGGCAGGTTCGTCTATCACATGGTTCCTATTTATATGCTGAATGTGGACCACTAGCCAACTTGCTGTAGCTCCTAATTTTTGTTCACATTGTGTTTACCTGTTGAATGCGCCAGCTTGATTGTTGGGAATATGATATGGTGCCCAGAAGATGGACCCCCTTGGATTCCACACAGTTGCAACTTTGGCATGTGCGACCACATAGGTGGTCTGGAATCTATTGGTGTGTGAGGATAGACCAATCAGAAGCAACCTCCCTTTCAAAGAACATTATTTGTCATGGTCAAAATCATGGTTTATAATAACTATTAGGATATGACATGGAAGGCTTTTGCATAGTGTACGTGGGTTTTCAATTTTGAAAAGTGGGCCTAGGCCTTGTTAATACAGACCATGGATTAGTTGCATAACTTGACCAGACCTAAAAAACCTCTGATGTAGCTGTTTTCAATTTGTAGCCAGCAAATAGATGGTCACAAAGACAAATGAAGCAATGGCCGACATTCAGGTTGAATAGTGGCTAGAACCTTCCAGATTGTATGAAATGAAAACCACATGCTTTTGGAATCCTTGGGTGTTCCATCATGCAATTCCCTGAAAGTAAGGGATGTGGAAAATCCTCAATGCTATTTGGTAGACACCTAAGAATGAGCTACAGATAAATTTGTTGCTTTTGCCGAACATATTTATTCAAATTGGCCATGCCTGGTAGACACATTTCATACTAAATGCATTTTATGAAAGCTTAAAATGGTTTCAAATTTAGGGGAGGAAAACATCAAGAGTTTCAGAAAAGTTTTTGAACGCCAATAGGATGAATTGTGAACACTGAAGATGGGCATCGCACAATGGACGGCCCACATCAAAGGGCACCCTATGATGGACAACCCACATGTCAGGTGCCCACTGCATGATGGAAACCCTCATCAAAGGTGGGCACAAGGTGATGGACGGTCAATATTAAAGGTGGACTCACATGATGGATGGTCCACCTCAAAGATGGGCCCTCATGATGGACAATCCACATACAAGGGCCGTATGTGATGGGCGGTCCACATCAAAGGTAGGCCCCCACATGGACTGTCAACATCAAAGTGGGCCCACAAGATGGACCCCACATTGGTGGGCCAATGGATGGTAGACAACGAACATAGGCCTGCAAGGCAAGGAACTTTATCGGCGGCCAAAACCGCCGCTAAAAGTCTCTAGCGGCGCTAGACAATCGCTGACAGAAGGGTATGTCAGTAAAAGTTTTACCGGCGCTACGTCACTTTTAGTCTGCGCTTGTCTGAGGGCCGGTAATAGTGTAGTCTTTTGCGGCGTCCACCTTGCCATTAGCGACGCTTTTGCTGGCTGCTGGTATTTTTAACAAAAGCGCCGATAGAAGTAAAAAAGGCGCCGGTACAAGTCTATGCAACCGCCGTAAAAAAGTTTGGTTTGACACCTTACTCACGAAAAAGCGCCACTAATTTTTTTAACAAAACCGCCGGAAAAAACCTTTTGTATAGATTCGTAAGAGCCTAGTGCAAGCCACTAATTTTTTATTATTATATATAATTCAATTGAAACCTGTATTTTTTTAATATTTAAAACATAAAAATGATATAATACAATTAAAACTAATATTAAACAAAATTTATATTACTACACAATAAAAAATATAATATTTATTACAATAAATTGAGAACGGTCTAGAATATAAATAAATAAATAACAAATCCTCTATATGGTCTACTCCTAGCATGAGTGGTGTCAAAAGGCTGATATGCTTGTAGGCTTCAACTTAGGCACAATTGATTAAAATCCTGCACAAGGAAAAAAAAAAAAGTCAAAAAGTATCATTCAACAAATTGATGCATGGAGAACAATCAATCCTTTGATCCCGTCCTTAAAAAGTCAAAAACTATCGAGGCAACAAATGTTGTAACTTGAATTCCATTACATCTATTGGCCCCACATTGATGCATGTGTTTTATCCATGCCCGTCCATCCACATGCACCCTTCACACGTGACATTCAAGTGTACAAGTGACAAGTATCAATTGTGAATCTGGTAAATTAATTACAATTCCATGATCTACCAAATATCAGTTTTACTTAGTTCAATATTTTTTTCGTAGGAAGAATATGATCTACATAAAGATTAGATGGTAAATACCATAATATTTCCAGACATGCAATTATTATGCAATAACGGTGTTAATTCCATAAAATGCAATTTTATGTCATTTAATCTGGAGGACCAAACTGGGAAGCAAAGGTACTAACCCAAGGAAAATCAGATTTGACAATAATACAACATTCAAGGACAAAAGGTAAAAGACTAACAAGCATAGAACCTTCCACTTAGATTGTCATAAAGCATTAGCAGCATGTTCTTCCTCTCTAAACTGAAATATACATTACCCACCTGCCAAAAGAAGTTTAGCAATGGAAAGAATTGAATTGAACAGATACTACAGAACTGCAAGTCTAAGTATATTACCATGTGGTCAGCCAAATTGTCGCAAATATTAAGGCTCTCAATCTCTCTCTACTTGCTCAGCTCCTCAAATAGAACTGAGTCGTGGTCTATTTGAGGAGGTTGAATTCAAGCAAAAGAAATGAGGTTGGTTTTACATTTCTATCCCCTATTTTTTCCTCAATACAATGCAATCATACATTTCACTTCAAATGGAAACCTACAAAAATTTTGAGGTGCATTACTTTCAACAACCTAAAATCAGAAATACAACCTCAACAACGAATCAAAGATCCAAAAGAAATGGAGAAAAACACACATAAAAAGGAAAATTAAGAAAGACCTCTGGGGCATCAACAGTAGCAGCCCTGACAACAAGACCTTGGAAATGCCTCCTGTTGAGCAAATTTTTTTGATTTTTTGCAGTAGAATCTGGGAAAATCAAACAAAAAAAGAGGTTCTCAGAGAATCTAAGAGCCAGAAAACTAAAAAATCTTAAGTTTTCGACTCGAAAGCCGTCGACAACATCTGAAAGAGAGAGAACATGAATTTTCTGAAACAATAAATTTTTTGAATTGATAGTAGATAAGTCAGCAAAGGGGATGAAAATTAGGGACTTGATGATCAGCTTCTCAACACCGATCATATCAGATGCTTCCCCAAGCAAGTTAAATCTATATGACAAAAAATTCATAACCACAACCCTTGCTTACCTGGAAGACATTATATCAGAGTTTTTATTTAGTTGTCAAAAGTCTACATAAAGTTAACCTGCTTGTAACAACACATTGCATCAGAGTTTTTATTTAGTTGTCCGATCTACTTTGTCGTGGGGTCCTGGGAGATGGAACAAAGTGTAAACATCTTATATTAAATGAGAATGTCAGATTTCTCACAATAATACAAATAGATCCATCAATGTGAATTGATTGGACTCTACTGGATGTAAGAAGCATGAAAATCCATTGTGTGGCAGTTCTTGGTTAAGATCAAATGCATATGTGTGATAACAATAATCTATGTATGGCCAAATTTAAAGATAAAGGAAACTAATTCTTACAGCACGAAGATAATTGAAACTGTAATAACTTGCTGGTTCATGCTTCATATAGGTGGTGCTTGAACCAGCCTTTTCAACCATCCAAAGCAAAGAAATTTCATCTACTAGGCAAGTTCTAAATCATCCTCTGGTTGCCAAAAATTTTAGTTAACTACGTCTTTTATTTCTTGAGATGGTTTAACTCATCCTATCTAGGGTTATGTTGTCTAAATCATCCCTGATACAAAGGTTTCTTAGGCTCCTTCCTCTGTTGCTTCCGGAGGTCGATGACATCAGGGTTCTCCACACCAGTGGGAGTGCTGAATAAAGAATGAAGGATTTCAGTACTAAGAGTGTTATATAAATAGAACAGTTGCACATGGGATGGGTACACACCTCGAAAGACTGTCCACAGATTGAATGCCTGCCTCCAATTCCTCTTCCTCCATCTGTTCTTCCTCTTCCTCTTCCTCTTCTTCGCTCCGATCAACAGGCTCTTCTTGATTTTGGAAGCAACACAAACTAACACATAAGTTTGGGAAAGCCAATTGATAAAAAATATTGATCTCAAGCTGATGACGCTTTAATGTTCTGCTCAGCAATAGTAGGACTAAAGCTGAATAAGCATTAACAAGTTGAACCTGAATAATGAATCGAATTCTTCTATTGAATTTTTGGGAGAAGTAGAAAAGAGATGTGAAAATACTTCATAGTTGAGTTGTTCATGTTGTTGGACACCAAAAACATCTCCGTATAAAGGATGCCCATACTGTTTAGCACAAAATGGAATTTTAGGGGATAAATAGATACAAAAAGAAACATATCACATCTGATAGAAAACTATGGCATTGTAAGTACTCATGAAAACAAAATTAACAACTCACTTCATCAATAGGAGGTTTACCTCAGCCTCCAGGATGATAACCAAAGCTAGCTCCACAGGGGATCGGAGCATTCAAGCCAGCAATTTTGAGATGCGGATAAGAAGGTGGAGGACCATATCTCTGATAAAAGATAAAATATGTTAGTCCAATTAAAACTGGAAGGTAGAAAGTCGTCAAATAGAACATCTGCCGGTTATTTGCTCATCCCACCTGCATGTTGATAAGCCAGGGAGGAGGGGCACCATCTGGCATACCAAGAGCTTCTTTTAGTTCCTGTGGCAAGACACCTGGCTTCATCTCCCTAAGCTTCACCTGTAAAACCAGAAAAGACAGTACTATGAATTGCTAATGATTCTAAGCTTGCAATTAGCATTTCCCAACCAGAATAAAGTTATTATCTACACTAGCATACTAAGATTTCACATGTTGCTGATACTGAAGGCAGAGAAAATACTAAAACCAGAGGAAGTGAATTTTTAAGGCCCCTCTTGAAACTGACAATGTGCTGGCATTTTTCCATAATTGGTTACAAATAACCAGCCTATAAGCAACCCTTAGAAGCACAATCCAAACATGGCCACAAACAGAAACACAAAATCAGCACTACAACACAATTGATGGCAATCCTATAGGAAACCATCACAACTCCTTGTTGGCCAATAAAAAGAATCACTTAAAATTGGAGAAATTAGAAATTTTACTTGTCCCAGTTGATTTCCCTATGACCAATGGATTGACTTGGAGGAGAAGAAAATCTATGGATGACAAAATAAAATTTTGCTGAAATTTTTTAGTAGATAACACAAAGATAGCTGCAACTTACAGTTAATATATTGGAAATGAGCAGATGCCACCACCCATAGAAAAGCTTCTACATGTGTTGCAAGTGGAGCAGCTCCAGATAAAATAAGTCATACTTTTCTACCTAATCCTTGCTTTACCTAAAGAAAGCATGGAAATAAACGTTAAGGAAGCTGACAATGGTTTTTATTCAGAGCCGCTATTATGAGCAATAACAAAATTAGGGTAGTATCTGCTGATGGACAATGGTTACCTTGCTGAAAACTACTTTGTCAAAAAGTGGTGCTGCCTCTACATGTTTAGATCCCTTCTGCGTGTTATGCTGTTTGCTGAAGCATTTCCGAATTATAGATGAAAACAACTCAGAGTTGGGTGAAATCAAGAAACAGAATAGTAACAAAAAGGAAAAGAAGGGCACAATGCAATGAGTAGACAACAAAAAGGTATGGAAAGAAAAAAAAAATGGAATATAGTGATGTCGAGGACCCTAGGCAGATTCTTCCAAATAGGAATGTGGGACTAAGCTTCCTATCGAGATATTCTTTGAGGAACAAATCGATCATGTTCTTTCTATTAGGAATACAAGTTGCAGAACTTACTATGCGTATGCGATGTTAAACAATGTATGCTTCAAGAAACCTCCTGAAGAAATCTTCTCTGTCAGACTTGGAAAAAGAACAACAATGGCTTAAGAACACATCCATAAGAAGAAGTAAGATCAAAAGTTCCATTCACTTTTTATGGAGAACAACTAGTGCAAGATAGAGTATAGACCATAGAGACTAACAAACTTGAAGCATGCAAGAGAGACAGTAGCTTACAAATCTTCCTCAATGATGGGACACTTCAAAAGTAACAGAGTCAACCCAGCTCTTGGAGCCATGAACAGATCAACATTTCTAATCCGAGATTAGAGTTCCTATTGATTTGTGCTTTGAAAATACAAATCAAACAATCTCAGTGTTCTGAATGCTTGCTTACCCTTGGGCTGTGCGAGTTTTAGTCAAGCTTGGGGTTAGTATTGGGTGAGACTGGGCTGCCGTCAGCGTGTTGTCAAGGTGAATCTCTACCATGGCTGGTTCCAGAGCCCAGGTTAAAGAAGGTTAATGTCCAGTGAGCAGCTGATAATAAAACCTTTGCCAATTTAACATTTAAAATCTGAGCCCAAATAGCTGGGAGGAAGGCTAAAATTGAATATAGTGATGGCCCATGTGCACACACAACACATGTATTTTTGTGTTCATTATTAAAAGATGAAAAATGACAGAATATAATGCTTCGGTACTTCCATATGCAACAAAAAGACACGTATTGAAACAATGCATGTACAGTGTACATGCATGTATATATTTATCCGCATGCATGTATTACATATTTGTACCAAAGGATGCAGACATTGACATGTGTTAGAATGCTAGGCATAGCATCTCTTGGTGACAATGACTTGTTGAACATTATCTGTATAGATCCAATCCAGCACACGTGGAACAACACAGAAAATAGTTGGTTTTAGCTCCCCAATGTCTTCAATTAATAATTTTACATCCTGAACATGAAATATAGATTTTTTTTTTTTTTTTTTTTTATTGCAACAAATCAATTTATTGAAAAAAGATATGAATACAAAATGTCCATTAAGGCAATGATATGGATCCCAATAAAAAGCAAAGGCCTAGTGAATCCTTAGCTAAGATGGCCAAGGAATTCATTTCTCTTGACACTTGCTTAATGCAAATTATAATTCAATTGGACTCTTATTTGTAAAAAGGATATCATGTAGACGAAATAACTCACCCCACGCCAAAATCCTATTGACGCACCATGAGAAATAAACAACTCCTCAATCACCCGATCAAAGATATGTGCCAAAGGGAGATAAGATAATTAAACATCCTCCTCGTTCAACTGTAACACATTCCAAGAACAAAAATATAAGAAACACAATCAAGACCAAAATAGTGAATAAGCCACACATATATCTTTACGCTGGCCGATTGTCACTCATAAATGTAAAATTGATCCTCAAAAGGCCTTCATACTTCCTAAATACCCACCATATGTCTTTTATTTCATTTGCAAGCTCCGACCCATGCCAACCCAAAAAATAGAATCCAACAAAGCTCATATAGGCCCAAGAGATATTGATATCAAGTAAATAATACTCACTAAGAAATCAAATATAATTGTCAAAAATCAAACTAGGCCACTTGATCAATCTATATCTTGTAAATCATCAATATTTCACTTGGAAATTTCAATTTAGCAAAGAGGTAACAAATTTTGTCAACACATAATATCATGTGCTAGATAAAAAAAAGTAGGGCATAACATTATAAGAATATACACAAAAGGATGAGAGAATATAGAAGGCAATGAAATTATTTAGTTATGCTTTTACCATAGCAAAACTATAACTATAATGACATATGTGTGTGTGTGTGCGTGTGTGTGTGTGGACATATGCGTGTGTATCAGGAACGAACAGAATGTGGATATGGTCGAATGGTAAAATTTCTCTTTGCCAAGGAGAAGATGCGGGTTCGATCCCCGCTATCCGCCCACGGTAAAGTAATTTAATATGATACATGATTCGGTAGAGTTGACCACGATAGTGTAATGGTTCTATTTTCCCTCCTCTTTTCCTCCATACAAAATATCGTCTCAATTCATCCTATTTCATCAGATCCGGGATGTGATATGGTTCCGAAGGATGAACTGGATATGGGCAATTCCAATAAGATTTCATTCTTGAACAAAAATCCATTTTTGAATTTATTTTATATATATATATATATATATATATATATATATATATATATATATATATATATATATATATATATATATATATATATATATATCAGAAACGCTCACCTGTGAACCAGTTCGTACGTACTACATACGAACTTTTTTAAGAACTCATCATATCTAATGAGTCTCGCAAATCTGAACGGTCCACATGAAGCAAAGCCTCATGAAACCCCCTGGTACGAATTTTTACTTTGATCCAAAACTTCAGTGGGCCATGAAAAATGCAAACAGTTTCTTCCCTTGATTTGAATTTCTCTTTGCTATGGCACACCAGAATCTTAGATCAGGGTGAAAATTCACCCCCCCTAGGGTTTCATGGGATTCCGCGTCTTATGGACCGTTCGGATTCAACAGCCATGACATGTGTGCAAAGGTACGCACGTGCGTAGGCGAGCATGCCTCTCTCTCTCTCTCTCTCTCTCTCTCTCTCTCTCTCTCTCTCTCTCTCTCTCTCTCTCTATATATATATATATATATATATATATATATATATGTATGTATATATATATATAGTGTTTTTTTTTTCTAAGCTACTAAATTCATAGAAAGAGTAGGAAGATTACAGCCCATCAATGTCCCAGGTGCCACTGTTTTTGTTAAACTGGCAATCCACTCCGCTCCACAAATGTTGTTGGGGAACACATGGATCCTCATTCCACCCAAACGAAGAGGAAGTCCCAAGGCATTCTTCACACTTTGCAATGTTGTTACTGTAAAAAGACAATAAACAAATCATATTAGCAACCATTTGCAAATATTAAGGGTCATGTCCCTCAAGTAAACAAATTTTGAAAAAAAAAAAAAAATATATATATATATATATATATATATATATATATAAAGACATCAAATCTGCTTGTTTATTAATGCATCTCTAAATAATCTTCTATATCTAACATTCTAATTCTTGCATTAAAAGTTCAGAAAAAACATCAAATCTACTAGTTTCTAGAGCATTTCAAGACAGAGACATACATATCGAGAGCTCAAAAAACGCAACAAATTTGGTGGATTTTTTGAGCAATTCAAGTGAAATCTAAGACATCCCATGTTCTAATTACAACATTAGAGGGTTGAGAAAATTCATCAAATCTGCTGGTTCTCAGAGCATTTCAAGCGGCCCGTTCCACATCCGCAGTTCTACTTCTGACATTGAAAACTCAGAAAATGCATTGAATCTGCTTGTTTCTAGGGTAATTCCAATGTCGAAAGCTTGGAAACCGAATGAAATCGATTGGTTCTCAGATCATGTCGAGTCAAATCTCGAACACCTGAAGTTCAACTACCGACATTGAAAACTCATAGAAAAAATAAAATCTGCGGGTTTTCAGAGCATTTTAAGTGAAACGTACCACATCTGAAGTTTAAATACCAACATTGAAAGAAAATGTATAGAATCTAATGGTTTCCAGAGCATTTCAAGCGAAAATGCATAAAATCTGATGATTCCAACACCGACAACGGAGAAAAAAGAATAGTCTGTTGGTTTTTGAAGAAGCGAAATCTTCAATACCTGAAGTTCTAATCACAACATCAAAAACTCAGAAAATGCACAAAAACTACAGGTTTTCAGAAATTTTCAAGTGGTAGCTACTACAACCAAAGTTCGAATTCATATGCTGAAAGCTCAAAATAGCACAGAAAAATGCCCCAAATCTAGATATCTTCACTAGCATTCCTATAAAATACACGGCCGTAACAAGACAAGGGAAGAACAGAGGAACATACCTTTAAAAGAAGCAACGAGAGATCTGAAATCTGCAAGCATTTCCTTCAAAGAACTGCATAAGGATGTTGTGGGTCCGCCATTAAAGCCGCAGAGAGCTTCGCCACACAGAAACTCCTTGAATCTCCAAGTTTCTCTCACAAATCCCAATTTCAAACCTCTGGATTCTCCATTTCGACCAAAACCAATGCAAAAGGAGCTGAAAATCTGCAAATTTCTCCCAAAATCCCCTGTAACTGTTCTCGTAATCGAAGGACAAAATTTTCACTCAACCACTGGGGCTCGATTCAGCTGAAATCGAACCAGAGAGCTCGGAATAGTGAGATTTACATCAAGAATCCATATCGGTTGATGGGTTAGGGTTTGGATTAGAAAGTAAAATAGACATGGTACTCTGCTTGTGATGGTGGTGCGGCAGGCGACTGCGAAAGTTTGGAGAAGAGGAGGGTTAGGGTTTGGAGATAGCAACGATCAGGGGTTTGGAGAAGAAGAGGGCTAGTGTTTCGAAAAGGAGGGCTTTTGATGTAAGAAGTAAAACAAAAGGGGATAAATAACTTTTTATTACGAGAGAGATAAAGAGAGGGCGTGAGCGTTTATTTCGTCGGCCATGGTTTCCCATATCACGGGCTGCCAGTAAAAAAGGGTCAGGGATTCCCCCATTTCTTGTAGTGCATGATGGACGACCCACTACAAATTTGGGACCACCTTCGGTTGCTCATCTCCCTTGATTGGATAATTTTAGCAATCTGATTAATCAATTACCAAAAAAAGAAAGAAAAAAGAATAGTCCATGTTGATTATAATGGAAGTCTGAATCAAATATTTGGATTCTTGTTATAAAGTGTGGTACACCTTTAGTTATCATTTTTTAGATGAAGGATCAGTAGAAAATAGAGATGTGATTTTGCAAGAGTAATTTATGTTAATAATGTATTATATTACATTATTTGTAAAATTATTTTTTAAAATAATGATATCCATATAACATTATAAGAAAAAATGGATAAAATAGACAACCATCATCCAAATATCATTTGCATATATATATATATATATATATATATATATATATATATATATATATATATATATATATAAAATTTGATTTCTATAACCAAGTCTTCAAATTTTGCTTTACATATAGCCTTTCTTCAAAATTATTTTTTTAAGAGTGATTGCCAAAGAGGCCCTAAGGCTGTCATTTGCCAAATTCTGAAACATGATTCTCCCAAAAAGCAATAGAAATCCTTGCCCTTTTAATAAATGCTCCTTAGATTTGTGGAATTTTAGATTGATTATTAAGCAATGGATATTATGCCATGATGGGAAACTATGGCTTCCATTCCAAATGGTGAGAAGGGAAAGGATTTTCCTTAGATGTTAGGAGTTGTGTTCTTTGAATAGCAAAGAAAATGGTGGATTCTATCAAGCCATTGTTACACTCTTCTATAATTTGGATTCTTAGCACAGGAAACTAAGTATTATGATAAGAATATGAGATTTCCACTTCCTACTTAAAAAGAACCCAATATTGAAATCTATGTTTTAATAGTTCTCATGGTAATTATCCACAGAAGTGAAATTGATGGTTTAGTAGCCCAAATAGCTGATTTGGGGAACTTCACATGGATGGATCATGCTCCAAAGTTTAGCAATTTTTTCGTCAATTTGCTATCAGTATTTATTTACAATATATATTTTGCGCACACACACACACACAAAACAAAAAAAAAAAAAAAAAAAACAAAACAAAAAAAAAAAAAAAACAAAACAAAACAAAACAAACAAACAAACATTCACATTACAATGCTACATTTACATCAAAGAGATAAGTGCATATAGTTGAAAGGTTTTTATTAATCTAATTTTTTATTACATAATAGGTTGTGATATATTATGTCTTTAATTACATTCCGAAGAAAATACCTTTGATTTAGGCAAAGCTCAAAAAAGCAGTGAATGAACATGCATGATGCATGCTATGTGTAAAAGCTTGAGATTTTTAGAGGTTACCAAAGCCTGGTGTCATAGTCCCCAACTAGCTAGAATAGGCTCACCACATGCATAACGTTTATCAGGTATTACCCTAAAACTGGTGGTTACTTAAGAATATCAAATAGTTATGTATATCATCTCTCGTGATTGACTAGCATGAATCAATATCGAGTTTAGTTTAAATAATGTTAGCATGGTGTGCATCACAATAGTAATGGAGATGGCTAACACATGACTCTATTGATTTAGGAATTAGGGAGCACGTAAAAGTGCTTTTGCTCTTTCGACACTCCTCGAAAGCACATCCAAACCCAAGCACCCAAGGAAAGCCCTGCCCTAAGCCCAAGGCAAGCCATCATGTAGCCCAAGTGCAATTCTATGTCCAAACACGAGCACACAGGCTCAAGCTTAGGCCTGAGCCCGCATGGCCCATCTTTTTCTTACTCAACAACTGAATAGGCATATCTCGATCTTTTGGACTTTGATTTTTAATCTATTTGAGCCGTAACAACCATCTGATCATGATGCACACTGACTCTTCAACTAATTAAAATTAGAGACCATTTTGATAAACTAATCGTCTGGACTCATCCAATTGATGAAATGTTTCTCCTCACACTCACACAAAGACAATAGAAGCATTTCAGAAGGTGCAAGTCATCAACTCAATGGTCCCCACCAGCCCACACATAGGTGGAGCTGAGAGCATACATATGACTGCCCAACCCCCACTTCCCAATATAGTCAATAACAGTAACGGCTATTGTAATTACCACTACAATATGGACTGGTTGTTACAGCCATTATAAGAAAATGTATCGGCCCATAACACTGTTATGGGCCTGTAATACGGTATGTCAATAAACAAACTTGTGATCTTTGGCCAGGAGAAAGCATGGTCAGTTATACCAAGTTCACTAAAGTTTTATGTTGAACTTCTACTTGGTTAGTGAACTTCTACTTGGAATTCATGCATTTTAAACATTGAGGTATAGACCATGATCATGTGACCTAGTCTCAGTTTGGATAGCATGGATCAAGTAGAGTGTCACGCCCCAAACTCAGAAACCGGGCTCACAAAATTTTCGATCGCCGAATCCGGCGCCGACAGCCTCCGTAGAACCCCATTCTCGACTCCTATCGTCCATTCGTCAGGTTCCGATCCTGAGATGCTACGAGGAGGATTTTTCAATGTCAGTTTGATTCGTAATAAACATAACCAAAGGCATAACCCACAAACAACAACCAAAAACTCCATTACATTTTCACTATGATAAAAAACTTTACAAGTACAATGAGCATAAAGGGAAATACAATGATGATGAATCAAAATCTCCAAAGTGATCTGCAAAGTGCTCCTGCCTCAGCACTGCTGCGCCCCAACGTCACCTGCACGCAACGGTAGTGCATAAGCTTATAGAAAGCTTAGAGGGTGGTGAAAGTGTGTGCGCAAGGTAGTAATATGATAATGCAGTATCAGAGTAATGCGGAATATACAGATGGATCCATAAATATCATGAGCCGTACTAAGGCTATACGATGCAAGATGCAAGTCAAGCATACAATCCTCGTCTAAGTCCACATGTCAATACAGCTCAACTCTGGGATATCACCGGGGTCTAGTACACTCTAAATCAGCCTCATTGCGCAATAAGGTAAGTGGAAGTGACCTCACTATTCGTCTGTCAATATCGGGCTCGACTTGTCGATAGCAGACCCATTCCTCGAGCTGGTCAGACTCAGCCTAGCATTGCCCCCTATACTCGGGCGGGTAAGGCCGCACCCCCTTCCAACCGACCACAACACAGTGGAGAGCGCAACCGTCTGGTAATCGATACTCAACGCTATCTACCCACTCGGTCTAGACGTTGGAGCAATCTCTTGGTACCATAAGGGTTTAGGAACTTTCACCCAGGGATATCTATAGCACCCCATGTAGAACAAGATTTTCGGTATCCAATCCTGTCAACCACGATACGTCTGTGGAGGCTACGACCCTGATGTCGCTAGGACGTACAATAATCATATCACACAATGCGAAATGCATGAATCACACTATTCAATCATACGGCAAATTCTGTGCGTATCGTGCGCTCATGTCGGGCAGCACCGCCTAATCGGGAGCCCATAAATAACCTGTCCGAAGGCATATGCTATGATCAGTCAATTCTCATATCAGGCATACATATGATGCGTATGATCATGAGTCATGAAACTATACGAAATATGTTATAATGAAATGAACTATCCTTACCATGCAGATGGGCCTGGACGGCCTATACATAATAAGTACGGGACTAATAATAGGCCCTAAGGAGAGTCGTAATGTGGACATCCAACCAGTATTACACTCGCAATGTGGACGTCAAACCAACATTGCTCCCAAGGCACGATCGTCGTAAACATCGTTACATAATCCGTGTTGGTATTACACATTGCAATGGATCTTAGATTCATCTCATTGGACCTTGCATATATATCAAATGAGCCATATTATATGGGCCTTTTATTCATCAAATGGGCCACTGTAACGCCCGTGAAAAATCTATACTTGGGCTCGAGTACTAACTCGACCCGAAATTGCGTAGAATTCATTCCTTTGGAAAATTTGACTAGGTTAGCTAGTGCAACGTTGGAATAGCTGGGAAATGGTCCCTGATCGCTTTAAATACGTTCTACGAGGCCCGAAGCGAGTGGAACCAAGGGTGCTATAATGCTCTAAAGCCTCGGATCAAACTCTAAGCCGGTTTGTTCTCGGGACCTCCTTGAAACTTTGTATTGGATCTAGACCGCGCGTCGAAAGTCCGATACCTCCTATCTTAGACCGTTAGGACCGTCTAGCTGGGCTTGACACTCATTCCAAAAATCAAGTCAAACCGATTATCACAGGCTATTTCATTGAGCCCGGACCGAAGAGAGTGTGAATAGGGACATAGTTGGAATTTCAAATTCAAATCTGGCACACAAATTTGACGCATCAGTATTAAGCATTCTGACCGTCAGAATACAGCCAAATTACACCCTTGGATCAGGAAAAATATCTATTATATATCACGAGACTTATAGGCCTGATCTTGGTGCGGTGACCGTTAAACTGAAACTGGGCCGCCACGTGCGATCTGGGAACCCAACCGGCCTGAAAACTGGATGTATGCTAGATCCAGTATGCATGAGCTTAAGTCCGACCGCATTTGGCCTGGGGACCTCCAGAAATGCCCTTTTGGACCGAAACAGCCCCGATTTGGTTAGGCACCAAGTAAACATTGTTCCCAAGACTATTTTGGGAATGTTTTAGGCTATAAAAGGGGTTGAAACCCTCACTCCTCTCTCCCATCCGAATTTGAGAGAAGCCCTAGCTTGGGAGAGAGAAAAAGAGTGAGAGATTGTGAGAGAGTGGGAGAGTTCTTCCCGCCACTTGTGCTACGTGTTGCACATGCTTAAGCAACACTCCTCTACCGCTTTCCCGGCGATTCCACCGCAATCCTAGGTAAGTAAAAACCCTAAATAGTTGGTGATTTGAGTTTTTCTTGTTTCCATAGCGATGTAGCTTATGGATCTTATGTATTAGGCTCCTTACTCGCCGTAGACGAAGCATATACACTCCGCTTCAATTCCCGAGTCTACAAGACACTAGGTGAGGATTTTAGACGCTTTGATTGACGGTTCCCAATGCTTTCAATGTCGTTTAATAGTAGATTCTTGACGGCATCGCCGTTTGACATGTACAAAATGCTCTCCGTTTCCCGTTTCGTAAGCTAACGAAGAATATGAGATTTAGGGCATTTTAGTCATTTGTAGGAAGTACTGTTTGCATTCATATTTTGCTGATGTGATTGACATGGTTTGTTGTCGCATTAGGAAGTTAGGAATGCGTGCATAATTAGTTTGGCGAAGAGATTCGCCTAGTTGCACACTTTGGGTCGACATGCTATATGTAGACCTAAGTGTGTAGTGCATGTGTTTGTATAAATGCTTGTATTAGTATGTATTGAATTAAATGATGTTATTTGATACTTTGTGATTGATTTTTCAATTATTATGCCGACCTAAATGATTTTCTACATGTTGACGAAATGCATGATTTCATTACATGCATGGAATGTATGTGCTTGAGGATTTGCTTAAGTTGAATATGCATGGGAAGTATGCCGTGAAGATTTGCTTAAGTTGAATGTCATAACATGTGCTAACATGCTCACATGATGTATTTCAATTCCAATACCTTTTTATAGTGTTAATGAAATTCCATAGATGTGTGGGACTTGACTTAGTCCAGGCAGTCGGTAACCGAGCGAATTCGTGGCTGACTGGTCATAGCCACGAACGACGCGTCGATGAACGTGATTCGTGTTGAGAGTTGGCGGCAGTGGTTAGGCCACGCGAAGTGTTTTACGCACTTCATGTCGTTCAGCTTGAGATGCGATCGCGCTAGTCGAGCCCGTCAAGTAACCCGACTGGCCGATGTTTGTTCACCTTGTATGTATCATAACTGCTTGAACCTAGGGTACTGAACTTACCATTGTAAACCCTATTAACCGTGGTACCTTGATCCACGAAGACTCATGAGCCGGGCATGGTGGTATGGGACACCGTGGTCGAGCTGTCGGCCTACGCTGGGGCCACAAACCTCCCCGTAGTGACCAATGAGCACCTTGACTCGTGAGCAGATTATGGTGGTATGGGACACTATATTCTAGCTGTCGGCCTACACTGATCAGGCGACGAGCCCTTTGTAGTGACCGCGAGCGTATTCTGAGTTCACGGGAGGCGACGACCCTTCCGTGCAGTAGAGTACAGTAGGCCTGTATTGATAAGGTGATGGGGGAGCGGTGCAACGAGTGCGAGCAACAGCCCTGGCAGCCCTTGCAGTGACCTACGAAATGTACATCGTATGAGATTACTAGGAGTGACGACCCTAGACAGGATCCGTGTTGGGATTGATACAAGGGAGGTACCTTAGTTTCCCAATCCTGCTGTTTGAATGGACTAATAACAACTTGGTAATCATATCACCATAGCATTGCATGTGCCTGGAAGATGTGGAGCACTCTAGGGAGTGTGGCATGCCGCGGTCGTAAGATGTTGCCGTATGAGGGTGATCGTCGGTGAGGGCATACATCACGTCATATCATCTTGCATTAACAACAGTATTAGGACTTGTCTGATTTACTGCTTTACTATTATCGCGTGATTGAATTGTGAACATGCTAATCTTTGCTCTATGATTCCACTGAGTTGATCACTCATTCCCACGTTACGGGATGGTGTTTGCAACACCCACCAGACCCTGTTGTAGTTGCAGGTGACGACGAGATCCAGGAGGTGGAGCCGGAGATTGACGAGGACCAGGATGAGTTCTCGTATATGCAGTATCATGACGGCTTCCCGTAGGCGACCTGGATCGAGGGGACATCAGTGGGACTTTTCTTTTTGAACATTATTCTTTTGTTATGTACATGTATATGAGACTCAGAGATGTAGTCATACTTTGGAGACAGTTGAGATTACTTTGTTTTTCCATACAGTGATATATATCTTGTTTAGTCTTCCGCTTGCTTTTATCACTGGATCTGAAGTATGATTTGCAGTTTTGGTATACTTTTACTCATGTGAATGCTTTAAATCAGACAACATCGAATCATAACCATTTTTGTTGCATAAGTGACGGTCTGGAACTCGGGAGTTGAGTTTATACACGACCCCCGATTTTCAGGGTGTTACAAGTTGGTATCAGAGCATGAATGAGAGTATACTGGGCCTGGGTTATGGTCTTGCGACGTACGCTGTCGCTTCCTTTGACTTAGGTGGGTGCGAGAAGGGTCTAGAAACACTTCTAGGATCACAGATTCGTCGATAGGCGAAGTCTATAAGGATCGATCGCAAGATCGAGTCTGTAACGTACCTCGGGTCGCGTAAAGCGACCCGAATCACTTCTAAGCTGTAGGAAGTCGGGTGGAGACGTCCTATGGGCGGTTTTGAACCGTAAAAGTAAATCTTTGGGCCGTGGGATGACCACGACTCCAGTAATCAATCGCCAGGGTTTAAAAACCCCGTTTCACCAAAAATCTTCAAAATTCCTTCTCTAAACACCTCAACTTTTAGTTCTTTCTTATCCATTTCATATTAGGCATCAAACCTAATGTAAAAATAACACAAATTAGCACATTCACCAAATTTTACAGTGAATAGTAAAATTTCATGAAAAATGGCCATAAGGCCATTCTAACTTCACTTTCTTTAGCAACTAAGGAGTTAGAAAGATGTACTGGATCCTTCTACCCCAAATTCATATGCTGCATCATATGGTTTGGTATTCGGGATTGCGATGTGGACCCGGAAAGCCCCGAACACATGTTTGGGCTCATAGGGACCAAAATATAATGAACCAAGGGGTGGGACCAACTTTTTTGGGGCCCTGGGACCATGGGGGACCAGACCCATGGGGTCCCGCTGGCCAACCTGAAGGTTGGCCGGCGATGCCATCGCCGGCCGGGCGATGCATCGCCGGCCGGCCACCTCCGATGGTGCTGCCCTTTGGGCGCACCCACTTAAATACCTCCCCCATCACTCCTAGCTACCTCCCATCCCACGAAAACCCCTAAAACACCCCTCTCCTTCACAAACAGCCCCCTTGCATACCCTAGATTTGATTTTCAGCACTCCATTCCAAACCCCGGTGACCCAAACCCCTCCTAAACCCTTCCTTGGCCAAAACCGACCACCACCCATCGATTATTGGGTGTTGGCAGCCCCTTTCCTTGAAGATTTTCCCATTTGGAGCTCCAAAATCCCCCAAATAGTGCTGAAATCGTGAGCAGCTCCATTCCATCTTTTTGTTCTTATTTTTCCCTGAAACTACAGCCTTGGGAAGCTTGAAGCATCCCTCTACGACGCCTAGATTTCCTTTTGTCAGATTGGGCAGCCATTTCTCCGCATTTTCGGCGTTTTCCATGGCTTTCGTGGAAGCTATTTTGGGTCTTTTGTCACTCTCATCCATCCTGTCTTTGATGGGTAAGAGGAAAACTGCAACAGACGAGGCTGGGCTGAGCCGCCCTGCTCGATTGAGAAGACCGCGGGGTGGTGCCGCAAGTTCAAGCGCCGCCGCAGGTCCAGCTGCAGTCCTGGAGTGCCGTACAAAGCGGGATTTGGATCCCCATGCACATCTTGGACGAACCATCCTATCAGAGATGCCTCATGGTGAATACACTGATCGTAGAGTGTTATTTGAGGTGGACGTAGATGGGCGATTGTTCGGCGAGTATCTGTTGTTCGAACGCATTGAAGCTGCGCACTGGGGACCGATCTTTGAAGCTCGCGCTCGTGCTAATGTGAGCACTGTTCGTGCCTTCTATGCTAGCATCCAGAGTCCTACCTTGGATCCTTTGCAGTTCAAAATCCCTTTTGGTAGAGATCGGATGGCTACGATCGACGTCCGGTTGGTTGCGC
This sequence comes from Magnolia kwangsiensis, assembly GCA_037074715.1. NCBI lineage: Eukaryota > Viridiplantae > Streptophyta > Magnoliopsida > Magnoliales > Magnoliaceae > Magnolia > Magnolia kwangsiensis. The sequence continues at coordinate 106,299,561 of CM073573.1, read as the reverse complement.
GACTTCTCAACGTGCCTCTAGGTGATGTACATCCAAGTGAGAAGAATTTGAGGACTAGACGTGAACGAGATCGCCGCACCAGGTTTCTGTGCGGTAAGTTGGTTCCATGGCAGCCTAATAACAGCCTCAAGGCGACGTACATGTCTGAGGATTTGCGTCTGCTGCATCACATCTGCACGTTCAATGTTTATCCTAGGTCGACGAACCGCATTGAATGTACACGTCTTATGGTCGATTTCTTATTTCTGGTGGCCCAGGGAGAGAACGTATGTATGGCCACTTTCATCTTACGGCAGATAGTTCTCATAGCCAGGTCGAGAAGAACATCCGAATCCCTTCCCTTTGGCCGACTCATTTGCAAGATTGCGCTTGAGTTTGCCTATAGACTTGGACCCGAGTTGCCGGTATCGATTCACACCATCGATGAGTCGACGATGGTTAAGATGAAGATTGGGTCGCAATATCGTGAAAATCAACTTGAAAGGGATAGTGGGGACGACTTTGATGAAGAGGAAGATCAAAGCGAAGGAGAACCTAGTGCAGAGGTTCAGGAAGAGACTCAGGAAGAAGCAGAAGAGGAGGCTCAGGATACTGATGAGAGCCCTCCTCCTTCTGCGCAGACTACTATTGACGATCGCATTGCTCGGATGGAGGAGAGTCAGACCGCTTTGCGAAGGGAAGTCCAAGAACTTCGAGCAGAGGTCGCTGATGCCAAGGCCGTCACGAAGAAGAAATTTGGCAAGGTGACTCGCACCTTGAAGGCAATCCTGTGTTGTTTACAGGATAAGGGTGCTCCTCCTCCGTCGCCAGACTCCGACTAGCGACGCGATCTTTGATGTTATTATGAGTAGTTAGCCATTTTCTGTTTTATGTGTGTAAAGCCTATTAGGGCTAGTGCTTTGCTTATGTTGCTGTTGCTTAACTGTCTTAATTTCCATGTTATTCTAGTCATGATGCTTGTAAGGATATATCCCTTGTATTGTGACAATTCTGATTAATTGAAATGCATGGAATGCCTTTGACTCTTTAGTGAATGATTGTGGTGTATTTGAGCAATTGAGACTGACAAGGTTGCGCCCTATTTTGAATATAGGGAATGCCACCTAAGACTACGAGGAGCGCGGTTCAGCTTTCGTTGTCTGAGCAGATGGATCAGACTCCCTCTCAGTCTGGCACTCGTCCGGACCCTGCTGTGGGCCCGATTCCTGAGACTGTTCGATCGTCTCAGCCTGCTACTGGTCCTACAGATGGACCACCGCCATTTACACCATCAGTTAGAGAGCCACAGCGCGCATCTACTTCCGCACCTCATCCGCCACAGCCTGCTCCACCACCTGATAGATTCGAGCAGATGATGGCTATGATGCTACAGCAGCAGCAGCTTCTGACCACCATAGTTGGGACGTTAGCCCAGGGTGGGGGTGCGACTACATCTACTCCACCTGCACCACCTGCGCATCCAGCTGAGGATGCCTATGCTTACGCCCAGGATGAGGGCATAGCACTTCCTGCGCAGCCTGCTTTCCCTGCGGGGAATCCTGCCGACACACGGGGTCTTCTGGAGCGATTTCAGCGCTTGCGGCCTCCTACTTTCACGGGTTCTCACAGACCCGAGGAGGCTGAGTTTTGGCTCGACCGAGTGTCGAAGATTCTTCGCATGTTGCACTGTACTGAGGCAGAGCAGGTAGAGCTGGCTACCTTCCAGTTTGAGAGAGAGGCCAGTATGTGGTGGGATAGTGTATTGCGGACTGTTACCGCAGACTTCGTATGGACATGGGCAGCATTCGAGTTTCGCTTTCATGAGAAGTATTATCCTCAGACCTACAGGCACGAGAGGGAGAATGAGTTTCTCCGTCTCAGGCAGGCAGCGATGACGGTCACCGAGTATGAGCATCGGTTCACAGAGTTGGGCAGGTACGTCCCGACGATTCTAGCTGATGAGCAGATGCGCATACGGCGCTTTTTGGAGGGCTTGCGACCGGATATTCGGTCGAAGATGTGCTGCATCAGTTTCTCCTCCTATGCGGAGTTAGTTCACATGTCCATGCGGGCAGAGCAGGACGTGGATCGACTTGCGCGATCACGAGGCCCGACTACTTCCAGGCCGCGACCGGAGTTGCCAGATAGGCCCTTCGCGGGCAAGAGGCCTCGCATTGATCCTCCTACCAGGACCACGGCGCCAGTAGGACCGTTTCGGCGCCCTGATCTATCATGCACATACTGTGGGAGGACGGGCCACCTAGCGCAGAGTTGCTTTTCGAGGATGCGGGACAGTGGGTTCCCGCCGCCGCAGAAGATTGATCGTGTACGTCCACAGGCGATATCAGCACCGCCTATACGGTCAGCTCCTGCGCAGTCCTCTTTCAGACCCACAGTATCGCAGATTCGACAGCCCCCACGGCCCTTGACACAGCGGCCGAACCGGCCACAGCAGGCTCGAGTTCATGCACTGACCGCTGAGGCAGCTACGACGCCGACTTTCCAGCATTCAGCCTTCGAGGTCACGGGCCATATCGGAGGTACTCCCGTTCTTGTCATGGTGGACACTGGTTCCACGATTTCCTTGATATCGCGTGCCGTAGTCAGACGTCTTGGGTTACAGACTATCACTATGGATAGCGTGCGAGTCCTTGCAGCTCATGGAGATTATTCGGATGTCACCCAGATGTGTGAGGGTTGTTTAGTTGATCTGGGAGGCAGGACGATGACTCTTGATCTGGTCGTCGATCCCTCGCTCGTATATCTCGACGTCATTCTTGGCATGGACTGGTTGACTGCAGCGAGAGCCGAGATTGACTGCGAGGCTCGTGTGGTGACGGTGTACGAGCCTGAGGGCACGCCTTTCATATTTTCAGTGCGGGTAAATCTTCCTTTCCGCATTCTTAGCTACGCCACTCTATTACGCGACGCTGGTGCCCAGGTACTTGAGCAGACGCCAGTTGTTTCTGAGTTCGGGGATCTGTTCAGGAAGATCCCTGGTTTGCCGCCCCGACGTGAGATCGATTTCACTATCGATCTGATTCCTGGTTCTACACCCGTCTCACTGCCGACGTATCGCATGGCACCATGTGAGATGGAGGAGTTGAGGACGCAGATTGATGGCCTACTAGAGCTTGGCCTTATACGGCCTAGCGTATCTCCTTGGGGAGCACCGGTCTTGTTCGTGAAGAAGAAGGATGGTTCGCTGCGATTGTGTATTGATTATCGCAGGCTGAACCAACTCACAGTGAAGAACAAGTACCCTTTGCCCAGGATCGATGACTTGTTTGATCAGTTGAGAGGAGCGCAGTACTTCTCGAAGATTGACCTTCAGTCAGGATATCATCAGCTGCGCGTCAGAGATGAGGATGTGCAGAAGACATCGTTCAGGACCAGTTTTGGTCACTACGAGTTCCTCGTGATGTCGTTCGGTCTCACGAACGCACCGGCCGTGTTCATAGATCTGATGAACAGGGTATTGCGGCCCTTCCTCTATCGATTCGTCGTTGTCTTCATTGACGACATTTTGGTATACTCTAGGAGTCGAGAGGAACATGAGGAGCACTTGCGTTTGGTCCTTGATACGCTCAGACAGCATCAGTTGTTCGCACAGTACAAGAAGTGCGACTTCTGGAAGCAGGAGGTGAAGTTTCTGGGACACGTGGTGTCCAAGGATGGCATGGCAGTTGACCTGTCTAAGGTAGCTACGGTGCAGGACTGGGAGCAGCCTGGTTCTGTCACTGAGGTGAGGAGTTTCTTAGGTCTCGCTGGCTACTATCGGCGCTTCATTCTGGATTTCTTGAAGATCGCGAGACCCTTATCTCAGTTGACACGGAAGGACGTGAAGTTCGCCTGGAATGATAAGGTGGAGTCAGCTTTTCAGGAGCTGAAGGACAGACTTACGTCCGCCCCTGTGCTAGTATTGCCAGAGCAAGGGGTTAAATACACTATATACACTGACGCGTCTAGCGTTGGTTTGGGTTGTGTCCTTATGCAGAGGGACAGGGTAATTTCGTATGCCTCGAGACAATTAAGGAAGCACGAGGAGAATTACCCTACACACGACCTGGAGTTGGCAGCCGTGATATTCGCACTGAGACTCTGGAGACATTACCTCTATGGAGAGGAGTTCGAGCTCTTTTGCGACCACAAGAGCCTCAAGTACATATTCACACAGCGGGACTTGAATATGAGGCAGCGGCGATGGATGGAGACGCTGAAGGACTTCAAGTTTGAAGTCTCTTACCATCCTGGGAAGGCGAACCTTGTGGCTGATGCGTTGAGCCGCAAGAAGGCGATAGAGTTTGCGGCTCCGCTGATGGTTGCCGAGTGGGATATGGTTGAGTTTTTGCGAGACTTTGAGCAGAAACTCACCGTAGAGGAGCCATTTGAGTTCATCGCACATGTTCAGGTGCGATCCCCGATCGATGACCGTGTCATCGAGGCGCAGAGGGACGACGCGCATCTTACTGAGCTTCGAGAGCAGGCCAGTGATGATGCTGATGCCGACTGGCGAGTTGGCATGGATGGGGGCTTACGTTACCGTGGCCGCCTATGCGTTCCTGATGTCCCTGACTTGAGACGAGAGATTCTCGAGGCTGCGCATTCTACTAGACTCGCGATGCATCCTGGCAGCACGAAGATGTATCGTGACGTGAAGAGGACGTACTGGTGGGAAGGTATGAAGACCCACATTGCTGAGTTCGTGTCCCGTTGTCTCACTTGTCAGCAGGTGAAGGCAGAGCATCGCCGACCACCTGGACTTTTGCAGCCTATGCCGATTGCAGAGTGGAAGTGGGATTTCATTTCCATGGACTTCATTTCTGGGTTGCCGAAGACGAGGAAGGGGCATGATTCCATTTGGGTGATCGTCGACCGATTGACGAAGTCGGCGCACTTCCTACCGATCAGAGTTACGAACTCTGCAGACGAGCTGGCTAGATTGTATATCCGAGAGATTGTGCGTCTGCATGGAGTTCCGTTGGAGATCGTGTCGGACAGAGACACGCGGTTCACTTCTATTTTCTGGACTCGCATTCAGGAGGCTATGGGTGTGAAGTTGAAGTTCAGTACTGCCTTCCACCCACAGACGGACGGACAGACAGAGCGAGTGAACCAGATTCTGGAGGACATGTTGCGAGCCTGCGCATTGGACTTCAAGGACAGTTGGGATGACTGTCTTGCATATGCGGAGTTTGCGTACAACAATAGCTTCCAGGCGAGTATCGGCATGGCACCTTATGAGGCGCTGTATGGGCGACCTTGTCGCGCACCGCATTGCTGGTTAGAGGTCGGTGAGCGCAGCTTGATTGGCCCAGAGTTGGTGCAGGCGACGTCAGAGAAGGTTGATATTATTCGACGTCGGCTTCTTACAGCGCAGAGCAGACAGAAGAGCTACGCCGATACGAGACGGAGACCACTAGAGTTCACAGTCGGGGATCATGTGTTTTTGCGAGTTTCCCCTATGAAGGGAGTCCTTCGGTTCGGAAAGAAAGGGAAGCTGGCACCGCGATTCATTGGTCCATTTCAGATCCTCGATCGTGTGGGAGCAGTGGCTTACCGATTGGCTTTACCCACGCCCCTCGCGAGCGTCCACAACGTATTTCATGTTTCTATGCTGAAGAAGTACGTTGCTGATCCTTCTCATATCATCAGATGGGAGCAGGTGCAGTTAGGAGAGGATGTTACTTATATCCTGCGACCGACACGCATCTTAGACCGGAAGGAGCAGGTACTGCGTAGCAAGGTGATTCCCCTTGTGAAGGTACTATGGACGCATCATACTGAGGAGGAGGCTACTTGGGAGACAGAAGCCGAGATCAGAAAGAACTACCCACAGCTTCTCGAGGAGTACGAAAAGGTACAAAATTTCGAGGACGAAATTATTTGTTAAGGGGGGTAGATTGTAACGCCCGTGAAAAATCTATACTTGGGCTCGAGTACTAACTCGACCCGAAATTGCGTAGAATTCATTCCTTTGGAAAATTTGACTAGGTTAGCTAGTGCAACGTTGGAATAGCTGGGAAATGGTCCCTGATCGCTTTAAATACGTTCTACGAGGCCCGAAGCGAGTGGAACCAAGGGTGCTATAATGCTCTAAAGCCTCGGATCAAACTCTAAGCCGGTTTGTTCTCGGGACCTCCTTGAAACTTTGTATTGGATCTAGACCGCGCGTCGAAAGTCCGATACCTCCTATCTTAGACCGTTAGGACCGTCTAGCTGGGCTTGACACTCATTCCAAAAATCAAGTCAAACCGATTATCACAGGCTATTTCATTGAGCCCGGACCGAAGAGAGTGTGAATAGGGACATAGTTGGAATTTCAAATTCAAATCTGGCACACAAATTTGACGCATCAGTATTAAGCATTCTGACCGTCAGAATACAGCCAAATTACACCCTTGGATCAGGAAAAATATCTATTATATATCACGAGACTTATAGGCCTGATCTTGGTGCGGTGACCGTTAAACTGAAACTGGGCCGCCACGTGCGATCTGGGAACCCAACCGGCCTGAAAACTGGATGTATGCTAGATCCAGTATGCATGAGCTTAAGTCCGACCGCATTTGGCCTGGGGACCTCCAGAAATGCCCTTTTGGACCGAAACAGCCCCGATTTGGTTAGGCACCAAGTAAACATTGTTCCCAAGACTATTTTGGGAATGTTTTAGGCTATAAAAGGGGTTGAAACCCTCACTCCTCTCTCCCATCCGAATTTGAGAGAAGCCCTAGCTTGGGAGAGAGAAAAAGAGTGAGAGATTGTGAGAGAGTGGGAGAGTTCTTCCCGCCACTTGTGCTACGTGTTGCACATGCTTAAGCAACACTCCTCTACCGCTTTCCCGGTGATTCCACCGCAATCCTAGGTAAGTAAAAACCCTAAATAGTTGGTGATTTGAGTTTTTCTTGTTTCCATAGCGATGTAGCTTATGGATCTTATGTATTAGGCTCCTTACTCGCCGTAGACGAAGCATATACACTCCGCTTCAATTCCCGAGTCTACAAGACACTAGGTGAGGATTTTAGACGCTTTGATTGACGGTTCCCAATGCTTTCAATGTCGTTTAATAGTAGATTCTTGACGGCATCGCCGTTTGACATGTACAAAATGCTCTCCGTTTCCCGTTTCGTAAGCTAACGAAGAATATGAGATTTAGGGCATTTTAGTCATTTGTAGGAAGTACTGTTTGCATTCATATTTTGCTGATGTGATTGACATGGTTTGTTGTCGCATTAGGAAGTTAGGAATGCGTGCATAATTAGTTTGGCGAAGAGATTCGCCTAGTTGCACACTTTGGGTCGACATGCTATATGTAGACCTAAGTGTGTAGTGCATGTGTTTGTATAAATGCTTGTATTAGTATGTATTGAATTAAATGATGTTATTTGATACTTTGTGATTGATTTTTCAATTATTATGCCGACCTAAATGATTTTCTACATGTTGACGAAATGCATGATTTCATTACATGCATGGAATGTATGTGCTTGAGGATTTGCTTAAGTTGAATATGCATGGGAAGTATGCCGTGAAGATTTGCTTAAGTTGAATGTCATAACATGTGCTAACATGCTCACATGATGTATTTCAATTCCAATACCTTTTTATAGTGTTAATGAAATTCCATAGATGTGTGGGACTTGACTTAGTCCAGGCAGTCGGTAACCGAGCGAATTCGTGGCTGACTGGTCATAGCCACGAACGACGCGTCGATGAACGTGATTCGTGTTGAGAGTTGGCGGCAGTGGTTAGGCCACGCGAAGTGTTTTACGCACTTCATGTCGTTCAGCTTGAGATGCGATCGCGCTAGTCGAGCCCGTCAAGTAACCCGACTGGCCGATGTTTGTTCACCTTGTATGTATCATAACTGCTTGAACCTAGGGTACTGAACTTACCATTGTAAACCCTATTAACCGTGGTACCTTGATCCACGAAGACTCATGAGCCGGGCATGGTGGTATGGGACACCGTGGTCGAGCTGTCGGCCTACGCTGGGGCCACAAACCTCCCCGTAGTGACCAATGAGCACCTTGACTCGTGAGCAGATTATGGTGGTATGGGACACTATATTCTAGCTGTCGGCCTACACTGATCAGGCGACGAGCCCTTTGTAGTGACCGCGAGCGTATTCTGAGTTCACGGGAGGCGACGACCCTTCCGTGCAGTAGAGTACAGTAGGCCTGTATTGATAAGGTGATGGGGGAGCGGTGCAACGAGTGCGAGCAACAGCCCTGGCAGCCCTTGCAGTGACCTACGAAATGTACATCGTATGAGATTACTAGGAGTGACGACCCTAGACAGGATCCGTGTTGGGATTGATACAAGGGAGGTACCTTAGTTTCCCAATCCTGCTGTTTGAATGGACTAATAACAACTTGGTAATCATATCACCATAGCATTGCATGTGCCTGGAAGATGTGGAGCACTCTAGGGAGTGTGGCATGCCGCGGTCGTAAGATGTTGCCGTATGAGGGTGATCGTCGGTGAGGGCATACATCACGTCATATCATCTTGCATTAACAACAGTATTAGGACTTGTCTGATTTACTGCTTTACTATTATCGCGTGATTGAATTGTGAACATGCTAATCTTTGCTCTATGATTCCACTGAGTTGATCACTCATTCCCACGTTACGGGATGGTGTTTGCAACACCCACCAGACCCTGTTGTAGTTGCAGGTGACGACGAGATCCAGGAGGTGGAGCCGGAGATTGACGAGGACCAGGATGAGTTCTCGTATATGCAGTATCATGACGGCTTCCCGTAGGCGACCTGGATCGAGGGGACATCAGTGGGACTTTTCTTTTTGAACATTATTCTTTTGTTATGTACATGTATATGAGACTCAGAGATGTAGTCATACTTTGGAGACAGTTGAGATTACTTTGTTTTTCCATACAGTGATATATATCTTGTTTAGTCTTCCGCTTGCTTTTATCACTGGATCTGAAGTATGATTTGCAGTTTTGGTATACTTTTACTCATGTGAATGCTTTAAATCAGACAACATCGAATCATAACCATTTTTGTTGCATAAGTGACGGTCTGGAACTCGGGAGTTGAGTTTATACACGACCCCCGATTTTCAGGGTGTTACAGCCACATAAATGGGCCGTAACAATGGGCCTTATGTGCATTGCAATGGGTCATAACCGTGGGCCTTAGATTGCATCAAATGGGCCTAATCTCATGAGCCATATACATATCAAATGGGCCTAATCCTGTAGGCTTTATATAAATCAAATGGGCCTAAACCCCTAGGCCTTACATAAATCAAATGGGCCTAAACCCCTAGGCCTTATATAAATCAAATGAGCCTCATAATATGTTAAGGTGGGGTCCACTCGGACTATGGATCTGGCCCATTCTTTAGCTCAAACCATAAAATGAGCTTTTAAAATGGATGAACAGGTTGGATGCAACACCTGCATCAAGAGTGGGGGCCCACATGAAGGCCCACCATCGAATATGATGTATTATATAATATAAAAAAAAGAACTATAGATAACATATATAATATATATAATATATACAATATTATATATGCAATACAATATAATATATATATATATATATATATATATATATACACGCATATATATATATATATATTTATACACACAGGCTGCACACACATTGCACACACACTGCACACACACACGCACGTACACCCACACGCACGCACGCACGCACACAGCGGGCGTCATGGCTGGTACCACCGTCTGCCTGGACGGTGGGTACAAAAACACACATCACTGTGGGTCCCATGTGGGGCCCACTGAAATATTTATTTGAAATCCAATCCATTCATAAGGTCGCACGGACCTGGGTGAGAAGGAAAAATAAATTTTAAATTGATCCAACACTCCTGTGGGCCCAAAATAGCATTTCAATGGTACGGATTCGGCCCACTATTTTGTGTGGTGTGGGCCACCTGAGTTTTGGATCTGGTTGAAACATTAGAGGGGGCCCACCTAAGGAGGGGACCCACCTCATGAACTGGTTGGATGACAAATAAACATCACAGTGGGGCCCACACGCAGGGCCGTAGGCCCCTGATGACCGTCCGCCCTCCCCAAACGCTACACGCAGCAGCGTGCAGCTGCTGCTCGTGTCAGAGGCAGAGGCAGAGCCTCATGCCTTGCTTATTCAAAAACAGGAAAAACCCATTTTTTTGGGGTTTTCATCGTGTGGGGTCCGCATCATGAGAATCCACTCCGTCCATTGCATTCAGTGGCTCGAGGTCGTCCCAATGAGTCCAGAGTTTGTGATTTTTGGATGTACAGAAACGTCAGAAAATTTCTTCAATGGTAACCACCAATGTTCCCAATGCTATAGCCCACCAGATATTCGGATCAGCCCCAATCTTCTACTCAACGGCTAAATTACTGTTCGTAAAAGGATGGACGACTTAGATTGGAAATATACATCAAGGTGGAGTCTATGCACGTGGCTCACACCAAAGCCCTTTTTTTTTTTTTAATTACAGGGACGTCCAGCGTCCCAGACGCTGGACGGTTTGGTTATAAAAAAATATATTATGGTGGGCCCTGTTGAAGTGGGCCACCACTGATGGATGATGCAGGTACAACATGTAAGGTGGGCCCCACTTGAAGAACACTGGACAAAATAAATACCTCAAGGTGGGGTCCATTCAAGTGGGCCACACAAACACAATATGATAAAAAAGGCAAATAAAGCAGAGAGAGAGAGATAGAGGGTGGGACACGCTTGTGATGGAGGGCTCCGCCACTATGAGCCCTCCCTTGCAAGAGATCATACAATAAAATGGGTCCTTCTACACATGCAACTAACGAAAAATCGGATTCAACGGTAGAGATCCTTTCTCCACCAATATGGACGGTCTAGATGACCTTTAAATGTAATGAAATAAACATCATGATGGGGTCCATGGAGAATGGCCCCATCATGGATGATCATGATGATCAGAGTGGTCCATCGGTCACAACTTAGGGTCCCAAGTGAGATCCAAACCATTGATCGGTTGGCCTCACTTGGCCCATCTCAAAAATAAGAAAAAATACTATAATCAAGCACCCACCGTCCGATCTTCTTGCTCCTAGGGGTTCCTTAGCTCCTTAGCTTTGATTTCAATGGGTGAGATGAGGAATGGATGGCTAGGATAGGAGATGATGGGGTAGGAAAGTGGGCCACCTTTGTTGCTTGGGAAGAGCTTGGAGAGCTCATACGTATGGAGGTGTTTGGGATTTTTTTTGAGTTTGAAATGAGAAAGAGAAAGAGAGAGTTGTAAAGGGAGAGAGAGAGAGAGTGATGGATGGATGTGGTGAGTGATGGTTGTGTAAGAAAACCTTGACTTTTGTGGCCTTTTGTGTAAGAAAGGCATGGGAGGTGTAAGAACTTTTTGACTTTAGAGGCTTTTTGTGTAAGAGAGGTATGGGTCTTGTAAGAAATTCTTGACTTTTGTGGTTGCTTGGGAATGGGTGAAAGGTGATGTGTACTTGACATGTACTTGACATGTGATGGGTTGATTGATTGATGGATTGATGGGATTGATGTGACACATCGTAGAGATTCCTTTAGATTTCGCAACGCGCGGCGTTTTTCTCACACCGAACGTTGGCGTACAACTCTTGACCAGGGTATCGCCTCGGCGCGCGAGTCACGGCATCAGAACCGCAACGACGGCGCGGTCGCTAGGGTATTGGTCTTGGGTTAAGTCGATACAAGTTGACAGCATATGAATCAGGGTCGCACGTCGATATCGGTTAAGGGTCGAAGGTTGCCGGAATTCGACCGGTAAGACCGCGGAAGTCTATGGAATGGTACGGACTAAGATACGGGTCTTACATAGAGTGTGTGTCAATCTCTGACCACTCATAAACAACATCAATCATGAGTTGGTGAGAAATCCCAATGCTTCGGAAAAGGAGGTGGGCCTATATTGTGAGCCACACCCACAGCTCACTTGGAGTATTGTTATAAGGACTCATGTACACTGATAGTCAATGGTGGGCTGATGCATGTGGATCCAAGTCCATTGGGTTGTCCCATACCAACTCTCAAAGGCTCAAATATGAAAAAAATGGATGGTTATTGGATATAGAAATACAGCGTTTGATTATCTATGAATGAGTTAATTAAGCATTAGACTATTATATATACTTGGCCCGTTTGTTTCACCAATCATGACAGTAATGTAAAGAAAATGTGTAATGATTATAAATTACTTATTTCCTCATTTCAATTACATTTTATCACAATAATTGTATTTTTATATTGTTTAATTTATCTATCGTAAAATCGTAATGGGAAACAATTTTACATTACTTCAATATCAAATCATCACTAAAATCAACCAATGTGACTGTTTGGATTGAAGATTTTTATGATAATACTATGAAAAAGTGTAACATTTACAAATTACTTACCTATCTCCTAAATACATTTGCATTTGACTAACCATTCGACTATTTAATTTGACTGTGGTATAATCATAATGATAACAAATTCCTTTTATATTATTAAAGTAATTGGTGAAACAAACTGTTTATCCCCATTATCACCATTCCTCATGAGAACCAATCAAATTAGGTTACATGTGGTCTGGATGGATTCATGCGGTGCATTAGAAGATTTGCAGAAACGTACAGAAAAGATTTCTTCGTAATATAGCTGCAACACACCAAATAATGTCATGTCATTGTTTAAGCGACTGATGGAAGAGCAATTGTAAAGAAGCAGTTACAGGACGAATGACAGAAGGAGAAATAAAGAAAGCCAAATAGTACTAAGCATTTATAGCAACTATCAAAATGTGGGAAGCATCTAGACGGCTAGATTAAGTCTATAAATAACAAATGAGTTCAACATGGCTAAATTAAGTCTATAAATAGTAAAGGAGTTCAACATGGCTACATTAAAGCTATAAATAGTAAAGGAGTTCAATAAGAAGAATTCGTCTCATACCAACCAAATCAAACTAAACATTATCTTTCAATCATTCTTTCATTTACAGTTAATTACATTCCGTAGTGTAATCATTCTACTTTTTTGCCTAGTAAATTACATTTCTTAATGTAATCCTTACTTTTAGCTTGTTGTTACATTTGTAGTGTAATCCATAGTATTAATCAAGTAGTTGATAATTTTTGTTGTAATTTGAGTCAACGCTCACACACTAGATTTAGTTCTTCACTCGAAAAGATGTTTTTGCAACTATTCTTCATGACCAACTGTAAAAATCTCTTCCTCATTTTACTTTATCTATACTGAAAAGTCCTTTCGTTCGGAAGGCAAAGGTGTAACCCATCATCAGAGGATGAGCCCTACCCTCTGAATATCACTTGATCTTATTTACACATTGAGTGAGTGACTGAATAGTTGGTCGATCTCATTAGATCTCAATCATATACTACGTGTCAACCATTCTTAGTGCTTGGGGTCATAGTTGTTCGGTTTGAATTAAGCCGTAAATCCAATTCTAGCACTCCCGCATACCTACAGTCAAAAACCACAAAAGAAGAAACAATTTTTGGCATGCCTGGTGGGATCTTATTTTTAATTTACTGGCGTAATATTTCCAATTATGAATAGAAGTATCCGAATTGATGGGATCGATCCCTCTATGCCAACTGCACCACCTCTAGTCAAGGACACGCCAGTTCAAGCGGCCCCTGAAGCGTTGAATTTGAACAACAATCCAACATTCTGTACTGGGGACCGAGAAGGAGCATTGACCTCTCGGACCATTCCTCCAAACAAGATAGTTGTCATACTTTGAGATATACAACTGAGTATTTAGCATGTACAAGAATATGATAGAGCCCAAGTCGAGCAATTCTGTATTTAAATGAAGAAAACTAATCGATGTATGGCCATCTAGATTGAAGACATGCATCAATTAATGATTATGATGGTTGAATGAACGCCATCGGTAGTGAAATATAATGTCGAAGGAAGTTCTATCGGTAATGCAGCTCAACTGCCATCTATGCCACCTCCACAAAGGAATCCACCACCGGTCTCAGTTCAGGAGATGCGAAGTATTCTGCTTCCTATGGAACTTAGATGACTGAAACGAGAGGTTAGAAATTCATTCTTAAAAATTGGAATCAATGATTACTAAGAGGATTTAATCATTAGAAATTCCCCAAGAATCCTTTATTCCAAGAACAATTAAACTGATTTGGTCTTGAACTGACCTCGGTCCCTAAACCTCAGCGAGTGGATCGTGACCAAATCGTACAAATCGTCTAAGAGGTTGTAGGCCAAGTACTTGGCTATAACACTATCCCAGTGTATCACAAACTATATCCTGAATGGATAGATCGATAATATCCATTGCTGAGAAACTATTGATCAAACTTTGCCTTATTTTCAGGAAATCCTGGTCAATTGACTATCAAACATGTTGGTCGTTTCACTATGCAATGCGGAGAATTGGTGAATAATGACTATCATAAATTGCAAGTATTCAGTCATTCGCTAACGGCAACAACCTTTACATGGTATTCAAACTTATTGCCATATTTGGTACACACTTGGCAAGAAATGGAAGAGAAATTCCACATTCAATTTTTCTCTACGAATAGAGAAATAACTTGACCGATCTCACCTATTTTCGGCAATTACCAGGAGAGACTTGTGAGAGTTATATTGCTTGGTTTAATAGGGTATAGAGCCTATGTAAGATTGTCATGACCGAAGCTGAATTTGTGCAACTAGCACAAGATGGGCTCGAATATAAACTTCATAAGAAGTTTATTAGAACAGAGTTCATGGAACTATATGATCTGACTAGGAAGGTCTTCAAGTACGAGGAACTGTTACAAGAAGGTGCTCGATAGAAAAACTCATTAATAGGAACTTACTATCATGATACAAATTACGAGGTCACGATTCACAAAGTGGTAGATAAAAAGCCACTTATATTCTCGGCATTGGTTAAAGTGGAATCGACTGCATCGACCACACAAAAAGCTCAAAAGGTTTACACTTTTGACATCACAAGAACTGATGAAATATTTAAAATTCTATTAGCCAGAAATTTTATTAAGATTCCTATGAATCATAAGATACCTCTGACCAATGAATTATAAAAGATTGAATATTGCAAGTGGCGTAGAACTCGATCTCATTCAACTAATAAATGTGTTGTATTCAGGAACGTCGTCTAAGATAACATCAATTATGGATTGCTGAAGTTCTAAAAAAAGGGCAAGGAATCTATGTTGATCGACATAGATCCATTCCCACCAAACCTTGAAGTCAATATGGTCACAACGAATCTAAGAAAGCCTAATCGACCATGGCCGAAAGTCGATCTTGGTCCCACTAATCAAGAAGACATGCCACAATGACTAGTGAGAGGATGACATTGGTTATCTCATTAGAATGCCACTCGACTAAACACAATTCGATAGGACAAGCGGGGTTCACAACTGTGTGATCGATGTGCCAAAAGGACTATTCCATAATGGGGAGATTATCCCAAATCAAGGTTGCATAGCCGCTACGCAACTTCTAGGAAACACGGGAGGGAAAATCAGTATCAGCCACAATGAACAACCCTTAATTGCTACCAACAAGTGGGGTTGCTCAGTCAGAGGATGGTCAAGCCCCTAAAAACTTGGAAATGAGTATGGAAGTGGGTTATGCATTCGAAATTTTCGTCAACACCAGAGGCATTGAATCGAACTTAGAAATGTCGATGATAGAGGCGTTGAGCCACGATGAGAAGAGAATCGAAAGAAGTCACAGACTTATCTTGGCCAGATATAGTCTTACCACGATCATTCTGGAGAATTCTCATGTTTGAAGATCCAGTGGTTATAAACACGGTTGGGGCAGTTCTCTCTCCTATGTTATGTGACCAGGATTCCAATGTTTTCAATTAGTCCGATCGATCAGCTAGTCCAAAAGAGAAAGATGGTTGCAGTAATATATTAAATTATCTTAGTAATGAATACTTCCCAAGGGATGAATAGTTGGTAACTGAATTAGCAACAAAGGCTAATGTATTGCATGTTGTCTCACTAGCAAGCGTCTCGGCTAACCTCGTGGTCGATGAGGATGTTAAGCATGATGAAGACCTCAGTATACTAGGGGGAATGTCCAAATGAAGGAATTATTTTCGGGACCACCTTTCATGTTCCTTTACAATATGGTGTTCACACTACCTTTCAGCTTTCAAGATAGACCAGCCTAACCAAATAAAATGGTAGGTGATGTGAAAAAATTCAGTCCCCTAGTGGTGATACAACATGCTTCCTTTCCATTCAAGGAGACGATCGAAAATAAGCTTGAGATAGATGAAAACATAGTCACAGTAGAGTCGGGGGGGGGGGGGGGGGGGGGGGGGGGTGGGCATGTCTGAAAGAGTCCTCATAGAAAGGCCCACTCATGACATGATACAACATCTCAAGCCGTTGTACATATCCACTCATCTCAAAGAATGCCCGGTCACAAGAATTCTGGTTGATAATGGGGTCGATGTTAACCTTTTACCACTAAGAATGATGTTCAACGATAAAGAGGCTTGAAAGTTGTTCTGAATGTAAGATCACAGGATTCTCACCATCTGTTTGGTTCGAAACTTTATATCTGGCCTGAGGACCCTAAATTAACCGTATACATCAAATTTTAGCCATTGGATCTTTGTGAAAGTGGCCTAACGGACAGATCAGCCCATAAATCACTGATCTAGGGCCCACCTAATATCTGGATATGCTTCAATTTTTGTATGAACCCTTTAAATGGGTGGAAAAACTGATGAATGGAGTGAATTTCTCATAAACATCACAACAGACCCCACATACAACATTATGTGTGCACATGCGATGCACTCTCGCATCGCACCGGCCTGCCCGGTCAAAGTCGGGCTGACCCGACCCATACCGGCTTCGCATCAAGTGTCCGCACGTGGTCCCACTGGGACGTGTAATGGGCCACTATGGTTGTCCATTCGGACGATCTGGAACGTCCATTGTGTTCTGGGGGTGAGGCCGACTGTACCATGGACTCCTTTTGGTCTCATGCACGTGTACACACACAAATCACCGTCAAACGCAGGATGAATGACAAGGTGATTTGATACAATGGGCGCACCAAAACTCGACCAAAACCACCCCTTTCTAACTGAAATCTCACCAGGAATCCAATGGATGGGGTGGATTTCTTTGAAAACATCACTGTGGGGCCCACCAAGCATTCCAGCGCGGTCCCGTACATAAGGTCATGCGTCCAACAGATCCGGCCATTGTGGGCCATTGCATGATCAAGATCATTGTCGAATCCATGATCCAGACCGTCTAAACAACAGAGAAGAGGTTCACAACCCCAACCATGTGAAATTTTGGTGAAGATCGCTTGAGTAGAAGTAGGAATATACCAATATGTCCTAGAGGGGGGGTGAATAGGACTTTTTAAAATTTTATGATATATTCAAAATCCTATTGCAGTAATCCTATCAGATATGTGATTATCAGGATTACTCAAATGTAACTCCACTGGCTTCCAAGCCTAGTAGAGGATCCAATCACAAACTTCTTGAAAAATAAATACGTTGCATATAAGTTGTGATGGATATGACTGTGTGTGTATATGAGGTGTGATCTTATATTATCAGATATAAGAGTATGTAAGAAATATCACACAATGAAAAATAATAACAATCACAAACACAGTCATTTTTATAGTGGTTCGACTACTTGTCTACTCCACTCCCGGCTGTCACACTCATCCCTTGAGAGTACCGAATTTCACTAAGGAGGTTTTTCAGGGTTCACCTCAAACCTAAGGTTATAAATTAGGTTCACCTTTAACCTTTACACAGAGGTTTCTACTCAGTTCACCTCTAACCTTAGAGTTTTGTTGGTACACTCTTAACCAGATATTTATGCCCATACAGAGCAAGGGTCCACACAATGCACCCGGATGTTTATGCTCTCCACAAAGCAAGGGTTCACACAACGCACCCACAGCATACACTCATGCCGGAGGCCTCCTTTGAGGACTTCAAAGGGTGAGCAACACTTAAGACCCAATCCTAGAAAGGAATGATCACAAGTGTCCTCTGGACTCTAGATACTTATAGATAAGTTGATGAGTCTCATTCAGCACAATGTCAAAGATCTCCTCCTTGTTGTTGAAGAGTCTTCGGCTCCCTTGATCTGCAACACAAAAGATATACCAGTACTAGGCTTCGGGTCAGGTCAAGGTTAGGACGAAAATCTACTCTCTTGGAATTTTCCTATAAGGAAGAGTGATTCTCGTCATCTATTCATTCAAGGCATCCCAGCTTAATGATATGCTATTAAGATAGTTGCTGGAGGATCCTTGAATGCAGAAGTTCATTTCCTAATCCACTCTATTGAATGTCAACGGTAAGAGTGGATTAGAAGATGAACTCCCATGAGAGAAAGGGCTTTGGGTATATGATCTGAGAGTAAGACACACAAAAACACTCTCTTCTTTCTCTACCAGCAATATGACCAAGTCTCTCTTTAAATAGGCAAAAGGTTTCAACGGATATAAAACGGTCATATTTATGACTGAGTTCGATGTCATCGAGTATGGTCAGTATCATCGAGCGTATACTCTCAATGGGATCGACTGTCCGCTCGATAACATAAACTTCAAAGTCATACGCTTTTGAAACTTATTGCCAGCTGATCGATGGGATCGATACTTGTGTCGATGTTATCGAATTTCGAACTTCGATTCCATTGATACTTGGATCGATCTATCGACACTTGAAGAATGAGAGAGACTAGCCGAAATATTTCAGAATATAAGATATGATCGAGGGTCAACCGATGTCATCAGAATTTGAATGTCGATGATATCGAGACCGTGTCGATAGGATTGATAAATCATATAGATTTACCTATAAGCACGTTGGACAGTTTAAGACTCGATCCAATCGACTAGGACTCGATAGTATCAACAAAGGAATATCGATTTCCTCGAGTGGCCCCCGATCAACTTTTAGAACATCCTAAAATATTTACTGGAGGAAACACGCGCCCATTGTCGATATAATCGAATGACTTCCGAGATGATCGATATTTAAATTCAGATCGAATTAGAACAGTCATCGATATATCGAAGCTTATAGTAGTTTTCTTTAGAAAAACAGGAGCACCAAAAAACTGTCTGTCGATATTATCGATCCACTTTCGATGGGCTCGATATTTGAATATCGATGATATCGATTGGAACTTCGATATATCAATAAATCGTCCAAATGAATGTGCAGTTGCTGGATATTTTTTGTCCTCACTCGATTGTATCGATTGAGATGCCGAGGACATCGACAGAACAGGTCGATCATATCGAAAGGGGTATCGATACAATCGACAGGGTAAGAAAACTTGAAGATTTTTCTGTTTGATAAAAAGTTTTCTTATTATAAAATCGTAAGATGTTTTACTTAGTTTTAAGGGTTTTAATCACCTGGTGTTTTGGAACATGGGATGTGAGGCTATGATTTACCTAAGGCGAGCTTCCACACACCCAGTTGAGGCAGACGCTTGAATTAATCTTCTTGTTAGGCGTTATAGTCCAACTGACTCAACTTACACCGTAATTGACAAATAAGAGCACTAGTAGGTGCACTTACATCATGGATCCAAATCAGAAGTTTGGCATAATCAGTGCACCAAATGTCGCCACCAAACGTAAGTCGTTTTGAGTTTTCCTGTGCACGCAGTCCTTGTTGCTGCGTAAACAGCCTTCTCACTGACTTTTCTCCACTCCACCGACCCTTGTGGCTATAAAAGGGGATCGTGGAGACATGAAGAGGGCATCAAATCCAAGGACATGGAAGAGAAGAGAGAGAGAGAGAGAGAGTGAGAGAGAGAGAGAGACCGTGGACGACCGACATCACCATTCCCAAGAGTTTTTCTCCCTTTTCTTAATTATTTGTTATGTTTTTCTTAAGAGATGTTAACTTCATCATGTCTATGACGAGCTAAACCTCTTAGTTAGGGCTAAGAGGTGAAGCTTGTAGTGTGATGGGAGACTTTTCTTTATGCCTTTGATTCATATTTAAGTTGAATTGGTTTTAATTCTAGTTTAATTATAAGGAATGTTTTTAGTTTTTAATGGTTTATTGTGACTTAAATTACAATGGATCTGCGATAGCTCTGAGCATGTCCTTTTCACTATTATGGTTGTAACTTGGGAATCCTGTTGTTCAGCATCGTCTCATAGACATGGTTAGATGATGGAATCCTTCCTAACATTTATAACTTTCTTAGATTGGATGTGGATTAGTTAAATTCTATTGTTTGCTTTGTCTCACGGGCATGGTTTTGTAATAGAATCAATTCTAATTCTCATACCTCTTATCTCTTGAAAACTAGATCAAAGGAAGTTCAAATTTGATTTTGATGAAATATCTTCCAACTAGATGAATATGGGACTATGAATCCAGTTGTGTTTATGAATCAAGCATAAATCTCCCTGATTGTTACAAGTGGATCCTCGGAAACCTTTGTTTCCCACCTTTGAATTTACAAGCTTTTAATTTAATCATTCACAATTATTCTCTTAATTTTCCTAATTTAGATTACATCTTCTTCTAGTTCTAGTTCTGGTTATTTTCAGATTACGTACAAGGTTTAGTCCCTATGGATTCGACCTCGGTCTTACTAAGATTATTACTACATCGTGACCTTACACTTGGGAATGTGAACACTTTGAAGGCAATGTGGGCAACAAGACATGTAACCTTTGGAACCCATTTCCTTATGGTTCTGGATTTAGGAATTTCATTGGATTTTCTCTGTTTTTGAAAGTTGAAATTTCTTCATATTAACTCCAATTTGATCTAAGTCAGATTTTAGAAGATCTTTGAGTAAGTTCATGATTTTTTTCAGCTAAAGGTGATTTATTATGTCTTTGATTTCTATAGTTGATGGCATTAAAGTTAATTTTAGAAACTTAAAGGGGTTTTTTTAAGTGCACCCAACTTCGTACACGTGTTTGTCAATCATGTGACTAGTTGTTTCTAGTAGTCGGATGAGTTCTTGACAATTGAAGACCGGTGATGTAACTGGATCAGAAGCATCGAAGCCACATTGAAGATAAAGAACTGCCCATACGATCTTGACCTTGCAAATAAATGGTCTCAACCTAAATAGGAAAACCTTCTCAGGTCATCTATTCAAAGTCAATTCCAAATTTTGATTTTCTATCCTTTAGTCTTGGCTTTAGCAAGTCCTAAGTTGATGAATAATTAAATGGACAAACAAGAAAATCTATCCACTTTTGGTAGGAAGAAGGTACCAACGAATAACACATTCGGTATCATCGAAGATACCTTTGGTGTTACCGAAGGCGCTCAAAATAGTCTAGCAAGATTACAACATTAATTTGGTGTCACTGATTACCACTGAAAGGGACCTTTTCCATTCAGCAAATTAAGGAATTAATTCGAGACTATCGAATGATATTTCGGTACCACCGAAGCTAGTTCGGTGATACCAAAGATGGCTTCGGTAGCACTGTAAACTAGCCGTTTTCTATCCATTGAAACTTTTTATCCATATATAAAAGCGGTTTGTGGAAACTTGCAAAAATCTTGGATTTAGGCATTTCAGAGTCCCTAGGTTGTCCCAAGCTCTAATCTCTTATCCTATACTCTATCCACATGTGATTCATGTTCTTTTCATTGTGATTCATTACTCATGAGCATTCAAAACTCTTATTTATGAAAAACATGATCTCAAGCCTTCACTAGAGTATTGAGACTAAACCTATAGGTAGATCCTTAGTCTCAACTATACTCTAGTGCATCCATTGGTTGAATCCCTTAGAAAATCCACTCATTATCTTATATAGGAGATTCAACCAACTCCTATTACCTTAGTCACCTTTATAGACATATCTTATGCAAGGTTCTTGATCGTGAAGCCAAGCTGTGAGACCCATATCCTAGCCCGTTGCAACGCCCTGAATTTCGAGGGTCGAGCAAAGCTCTACTCCCGAAATCCAGCACATCACTTATGCAACATGGATAATGATGTTCAGATTTCGTGCATATTAATGAGTTAAACATTAGTGGGATTATACCAAAATATCATATCATACTCCAGATACAATTAAATCAAGCAAGCGGAAGTCTGAAGCATATGTATTTAGAGATGAAAGCGTTTCACAACCTCGAAGTATAAGTATGTAACAGGGCTGAATATATACATGTGTTGTTTCAAAATATACAAAGTGCGAAAAGTAAATGTGCTGAACTAAGCCAAAAATCCTCGCGATCCCGGTGAATCAACACGAGGTCTACATAGACCCGCCTGAGAGCTGAACATAGGAGAAGTTTTTGTCATTGTCCATGAAGTCCTGCTCCGTTGCATAAACCTCATTACTACCTGCACCTAAACCAAGGTCTGGTTGGTGTTTTAAAACATCTTCCCAGGGTGGGAGTGAGTGATCAACTTAGTCATATTATAAGGTAAAGATTAATATGTTATCAATTCAATCAAGCAGTAATGATAAGGCAATATAACAATCACTTCCTAACTACTCTTATTAATGTGGGAGTAGAGTGTAAGTAATGATGTATGCCCTTGTACAAAGCTCCTTTAAAAGCGACTCCAACAACCAATTTCTCATATTTCAACACTCCCTAAAGTGCACCTTCCTCGCCAAAAGAACATCTTAGCTAATGCAATGCGATGCATGTCCGTGTTAGCCAAGTACTTAATTAAGCTTATTCATACAGTAGGTTTGGGATGTTACGATACCTCCCTTTATATCATTGACCTGAACCAAAAGATCCATCTAGGTTCGTCACTCCTAGTCAAACACATACGATAGGTAAGTTGTAGGGCATCACTCCTAATGAAAAGTAGTCGATAGGCAAGTTCAAAGTTTATACTCACGGTCACTACGGGCTGACTAATCACCTCGGCGTAGGCCGACAGCTCGAACACGGTATCCCATACCACCATGCCCGGCTTACGAGTTTTGGTTGCTCATTGGTTACTACGGAAAGGCTCGTCACCCCAGTGTACGCCAATAGCTCGAACACGGTGTCCCATACCACTATGCCTGGCTCATGAGTCTTAGTGGATTATGGTACCATGGTTTAAAGTGGGCTTTTACATTAGTAGGAGGTACCTCAAATTCAAGCAGTAGTCTCCATACATGGTGAACATACAATAAACCAATCGGTTTATTAGACAAGTTCGATTGGTACGAGCACACGCTGACTTAATCGACATGGAGTGCATAAGCATCCCTCGTGGCTTAACCACTGTCGACAAATCGTCTTGCAACCCAGATTCATCAAATATATCTAAATGTGGTGAGACTAATTCGGCCACCTAAATAGGGACTATTACCGATCGCCTAAGCTACGTCGTAGTCCCAATCTCATTCAGATGCAGTAAGTAAACACATTTAATAATAATTTTAGCATTTAGAAAACAATTCAAATAAATCTCTCATTTGAGCATTTCATCATACACATTAAGCATATACCTAACACTTACATTTTATCCGTAAATCGCATAGATGAAATTAAGATTACATGAAGGAAACTATCCATATGAATAAGTAATTGAGAATCTTATCTCAATACCCTTAATAAATACAAATCATCAACATTTTCTCATTCAGACAATTTATCAAACACTTAGGCTACACTTCACCAAATATGTAGACTAGGTTAGTTACAACGTATGTTGTAGTAAATCCTTATATAAAGAGGTCAATATATATATAACAACGATGAATCCTAGATTGGTAGTCATGGTAAGCACAAATCATATTTACATGTTCATTCAAACATTTCAACAAACACATGAGAAGCATATTTTGTTCAACATAGTTCATATATGTAAAATATATCGAAATGGTAGTAATTAAGTCAGACATAAATCATTAGCTGACATTTAAAACATTGAAAACCATAACCTAAACATTTATAGTCAGCACCTTTCGTCGAAATACTCGATTCGAACTTGGTTTGAATTCTACATTCCCGAAAACAGAACGTCGATCACCTAAATAATGAAATGGGATAGCTAGTTCGATGATTAATCAGTATGGATCTCTACAACGATCCTAGGGTTAGGTTTTCTTGCCCAAATTGTAACTAAAACCGATGGTATTGTGAAATGGGAAGGTGATTCCAGGCATGGAGTTGTGGGAGGGAATCACAGCAACAATCTCCTTAATTTTCTCCTCTCCTTAATCTTTTCTCTTCTTTTCTCTCTTCTCTCACCTAGGGTTTGAAGAAATTTGTATAAGAGAGAGATGAGGTGGTGTAAGGGCTATATATAGGCCCAGTAGTGATGTAAATGGCCCCAGGGCCACCATATACATGGATTACACCCTTTGGGAAGTTGTTTTTGACAAACGGGGCTCACGGGGAGGCCCACTTCTCACATACATCGTAGGGTAACTTTCCTGATAATGGATATATGCCAGGATGTAATTTCGATACGATTGGATAAACAGATCGACCGTGGAGGACCTGTGTCAGATCAATAGTCTTTCTTACTCGATCGGGGCAACAAGTATACGGATATGCGCAGGGAAATTTCCTTTTCCCATGGATAAAGTTTGGTCAGAAACTGACGGTCTAGAATCTTCAATTTCGCCTGTGAGTGAATGACCCAATTCACTTAAGTTTCAATACACTTTTTAAAGATATTCGTGTTTCTCACACACTTCACTCAGGGCTCAAATTGTGCATTTCTGGATACTATCTGGGCTCGATTCCTGCGATAGTTGTCAAACCCATAAGGCAGACATAATCCTATAGTTTCGCAGTCATCGGACTCTCA
The DNA here is from genome assembly GCA_037074715.1 of Magnolia kwangsiensis. Classification (NCBI taxonomy): domain Eukaryota; kingdom Viridiplantae; phylum Streptophyta; class Magnoliopsida; order Magnoliales; family Magnoliaceae; genus Magnolia; species Magnolia kwangsiensis. The sequence continues at coordinate 106,274,792 of CM073573.1, read as the reverse complement.
ACGTGCGGTCTAGGTCCGATACGGAGTTTCAATGTACTCCGTAGAGCGACAAACTCTTGGAATTTTTCCTAAGTCTTTAAGGGACGTTGAGTCAATAGTATTAATTTTTTTGCGTCTTGCCATTTGTTGAAATGGTGGTTCAAGCTAAATCACCAATTAATTAGCTTAGTACTTAATTAATTTTTGTCTAAATTATGACAGGGTACGATCCTTAGGTATTTCTGCCTAAACTAATACTCAGTTCTTTGTACGAATTTTTTCGAGGTGGTATACCCGTACCATTTCGTAGGCTTCTGTGGTCCTCTCGGTTGAATTTCAGCAACCTGCGATCTGTAATCGGCATTTACGCGTGATCTTAAGTCGTATCCCATAATCCAAAGTCAGCTCGACCAAAGATTTATATCTTTGCGACCGCACCGTCGCTGCAGTTCCGATACCACATCTCGCGCGCTGAGACGATATTCAGGCCAGGAGATGTGGGCCCGCGTTCAGTTCGAGGAAGACGTCACTCGTTGCAAAACCTAAGAGAGCATGTCCCATCAATCTCATCAATCAAGTATATGTCCCATCCCCAAAAGCAACCCCTAAAGTCAACTCTCTCTCTCTCCACCCATACATGTCAAGTACACCTATCACTTTTCAGCCATCCCTCACCCATCTCTCTCTCTCTTACAACCTCTCTCTCTCATCTCTCTATCTCTCATTCTCCCAAGCAACCCACGTCCAAGCTCCGTGGGAGAGAGCTAGTGTGGCCCACCTTCCTTCCATCAAATCCCACCCTCCAAGATTCATCTCGATCGTTGAAATGCATTCCATGGTGGAAGAAGGAAGAGGAGGTCCAAAGGTGAGTGATGTACCATTGATTTTCAATTCGATGGCCCACTTGTGATGGGATCCAATTTGATGTATGTGTTATAATCATATGAGGGGCCCATAGTGGCGAGGTCTCTCCATCTACACCGTCTCTCTCTCTCTCTCTCTCTCTCTCTCTCTCTCTCTCTCTCTCCCTTTTGTGGCCCACCTTGATGTTGATCCACACCGTCCACCTATGTGGACCGCTATGATGTATATGTTATTCCACACCGTTCAGATGCCCTGGATGGTGGTACCCATCTGAGATGAGTGTTGTACATCACGTGGGCCACCTTGATTTATGTATTTTATCCCAGCCATCCACTGACTGGACGGTGGGCCCCACCGTGAGGGATGTGTTGTAGCCAAACTGTCCATCTGCTTGGACAGCATTTATGTTGGCCTGATCATGTGGTAGGTATTAATCCAAACCATCCGTCCAGCATCCAAATCTTGGATGCTGGACCCTTTTCAATAAATAAATAAATACATATGATAATATATATATATATATATATATATATATATATATATATATATATATATATATATATATATGTGTGTGTGTGTGTGTGTGTGCGCGTGTGTGTGTATCGCAGGCCCCACGTGGGACCCACCTTCCTGATTGGCTGGTACATCTCACACCAGCCAACTGATGAGTGACATCACCAAGTTCCGTGGGACCCACCTGACATGTGTGGGTTTTATACACACCGTCCGTACATTTTCTGGATGGGTGGGCCCACCTCACTGATATGTTGTATATCCCACCGTCCATCTGGACGTGGGCCAGTAGCCTCACACCAGCTAAACAGCTGCTATGTGACGTCTGCTAGTTCTGTGGGTCCCACATGTATTCACGTCAGCAAGTGTCGTGGCCCCATCATGCGATATTTGTTAATCCAAATCGTCCTTTTGTGTCAGGGACCACCGTAATATGTGTTGTATCCACCGTCCAGCAGCTGGACGGTGGTACACACCATAATGTAAGTGTTTCATCAATGTTGTCCGTGATGACTCCAGCACGTGGGACCCACCATTGACTCATGTGTTTTATATTCCACCGCCCATCCATTTTGATGTGGCTCACCAGATCTGGATGGTGGGCCCTATCTTGACCTGATGCATATGTTCATCCATGCAATCCACTGTCCAGATAAGGACGATGGGACCCACATGTTTTGTATCCCTCCCGTTCATCCCTTCCTGGACGTGGATCCACCTCGATGTATGGGTTTTATCATCATCGTCCGTCCGTTTGATGTGCGTGGGACCCACATGATGTGAATGTTTTATCTGCGTCATCCGTCTAACGGACTGCTGTGATATAAGTGTTTTATCCTCACTGTCCATCTACCAGATCCACCTGCCACATCATCCAACAGTGGTGGGCCCTACCTTATTGTATGTGTTGTATACACACCATCTATGGGACCCACTTAAATGTATGTATTCTATATCCACTGTCTGTCCATTTCCTGGACATGGGCCCACCATACTGTACGTGTTTCAGCCACGCTGTTCGTCCATTTTCTGGATGTGGACCCCATCATATGATGTATGTGTTGTACATTCGCACCATCCATTCACGTGGCCCCAACATGATATATGTGTTTTATCTATACCATCCAACCTCCTATAAAGATCTTATATGGCATTACAAAGAGAAGGAGATAGATCTAAACTCCAAGTAGGACCCACCATTATGTATGTTATCCACGATGTCCAACAGCTGTGGGTCCCAACATAATGTATATGCACCGATGGTGGGACTTACCATGATGCATGTGTTTCATATCCACGCCATCCATCCGTTTTGATGGTCCTAGGGCTCACCCTCTATGTAAGGCCCACCTACCATATGTATAAGGCTCGTTGTGATGTATAAGACCCACTTGATGTATATTAGACCCATGAGATACAACCCATTCGATGTATATGAAGCTCATGTATTACGGCCCATTGTGGTGTATTCGGGGCCCATTCTTACAGCCCATCTTGATGTATATGAGTCCCATTGTTGCGGCCCATCTTGATGTATATGAGGCCCACTGGTGCAACCATTGTTGCAGCCCATCTTGATGTATATGAGGCTCATTGGTGCGGCCCGATGCCACCCACTTGATGTATATGAGGCTCATTGTAATGTATGTGCAGCCCATGAGTGAGATCCGATATGATGTATTTATGGCCCATGTGTCGAGGCCCATTATGATTCATTCGAGGCCTATTGTTGCGGCCCATTTCTATGTATATTAGGCTGAGTAATGGGGCCCATTATGATATATTTGAGGCCCATTAGATGTGGCCCAATGTGATATATATAAGGCCCGTATGAGAGGCCCATTGTGATGTATTTGCAGCCCATATATGAGGCCCAATGTGATGTATTTAAGGCCCGTGGATGTAGCCGAATGTGATGTATTTATGGCCCATCTGATGAGGCCCGATATGATGTATATACGGCCCATGCGATGCAGCCCATTTGATGTATATGAGGCCCATATATTGTGAACCATTTAATGTATATGAGGCCCATGTATTGCAGCCCATTATGATGTATATGAGGTCCATGAGTGAGGCCCAATGTGATGTATATATAACCCGTGAGTGAGGCCCATCGTGATGTGTATTAGGTCCTTGTGTGAGGTCATGGGCCCACGATACATTTGGATCTATGTGGGCCACTCTTTGGGAGTAATGATGGTTAAATATCCACATTGATGGGCGATGATGGTTAAATGTCCACATTGTGACCTTCCCTTAAACCCTTTGTTAGGCCGATTACCGATTTCGATTATCGAGGCCGATTCCGATTGTCGACACCGATTGTCGAGGCTGATTCTAAGTGTCGATGCTGATTCTGATTTCAATTGTCGAGGCTGATTTCGATTATCGAGGCCGATTCCGATTGTCTAGGTCGATTCCGATTATCGAGGCTGATTCCGATTGTCGAGACTGATTTTGATTGTCGAGACTGATTTTGATTGTCAAGACCGATTCCGATTGTCGAGGCTAATTCTGATTATAGAGGTTGATTTGATTATCAAGGCCGATTCCGATTGTCGAGGCCAATTCCGATTACCAAGACCAATTGTCGAGGCCGATTATCTTCCGATTGCATAGGCCAATTATCGAGGCCGATTATTGATGTCGATTATCCGTGTCGATTGTCGATACCGATTATGAGTATGTGATAGCATAAAATCATGATACATGCCCATACGCATCATCTATATGTTTATTATGAGGTGTAGTTGACCATTGCATATGTCACTAGGCAAGTTGTTATTAGACTCCCTAATAGGCGTCTCATATGAGCGCACGGTAAGCGCATGATCGATTCATGACTGGATTGTAGGACTCATGCATCTTGCACTGTGTTTTGATCACGGTACAACATTAGGGTTGTAGCCTCCACAGGCATGTCATGGATGGCTACATACGACACCGAAAATGTTCAGTTCGAGCATCTGGGCACTTTGTATGTTCGTGGGTGAAAGTCCATAAACCTTCGTGGCCAGGAGACGCTCCAATATCTAGACAGAGTGGATACATGAGTGCCCGAGTGCCAAATACCAGTAGGTCACATCTCTCACTATGTCGCGATCAGTTGGGAAGGGGTGTGACCTTATCCGCCCGAGTGAGGAAGTTATAAGCTAAGCGGAGTTTGACCAGCTCCCAAATGGATCTGCTATCGATGAGTCGGGTAGGCATTGGCATACTACTGGCAGGAGGGTAATGAGGTCTTTTCCACTCGATAGGTTGCGCGGCCAGCCGGGGCGGCAGGCAGCTTGGAGTGTACTAGACCCCAGTGATGATCCCAGAGATGTACGGTACTGATATGAGGACTTATTGAGCAGGAATTGCATACTCATTCATTCACTATCCACTCGGGCTAGTGGTGCACAACTATTTATTACGTGTACCTTTTCAATTATCAGGATTTCGGTTGAGGCGCGTCATTAACTTGAGATCAGGAGTTTACCATATTGAGTCTGACTATCTAAATTAGGTATGAGACTGGTTTAGATAGAAGTCCCTTATGATGGACCCTATAGTCTGCAATACTAGATACTATCATTTCAACTTCACACTCTAGCATGGTCATTCCATTCGCACAGCATAATGCATTACATCCTCGACATATGGCTTTTTGGGTTACTATGCTTCTTCATTTATATGACCTAAATACGGCTGACGGTATTCGTAAACTCATCAGGAATTGTATATTGCATTTGTCACGCCCCAAACTCGAAAACCGGGCTTACAAAATTTCCGATCGCTAATCTGGCACCGACAGCCACCGTAGAACCCCATTCTCGGCTCCCAGGGGTCATTCGCCTAGTTCCGATCCTGGGATGCTACGAGGAGGATTTTCGACATCAGTTTGATTCGCGATAAGCATAACCAAAGGCATAACCCACAAATAACAACCAAAAACTCCATTACATTTCCACTATGATAAAAAACTTTACAAGTACAATGAACATAAAGGAAAATACAATGATGATAGAAAAAAGCTCCAAGCTAATCTGATATGCGCTCCTGCCTCAGTGATGTTGTGATCCAACGTCACCTGCACGCAATGGTCGTGCATAAGCTGATAGAAATCTTAGAGGGTGGTGAAAGTGTGTGCAGAACGTAGTAATATGATCATGAAATTATCAGAGTAATACGGAATATGCTGATGGATCCATGAATACTATTGGCCGTACTAAGGCCATGCGATGTAAGGCATGAATGGTGTTGGCCGTACAAAGGCCATGCAGTGCGAGGTTCAAATCAAGCATACAAATCCACATCTAAGTACACACATCAATACAGTTCAAATCTGGGATATCACTGGGGTCCAGTACACTCTAAACCAGATCGTCACCCCATCGTACGCAATAAGGTAAGTCGAATAGACCTCACTATCCACCTGCCAATATCGGGCTCGGCTTGTCGATAGCGGACCCATTCCTCGAGCTGGTCAAACTCAGCTTAGCTTTGCTCCCTCCTCTTGAGCAGGTAAGGCAATACCCCCTTCCAATTGACCACGACACAGTGGAAAGCACGACCATCTGGTAATCGGCACTCGACGCTCCCGCACCACTCGGTCTAGATGTTGAAGCAACATCTTGGTACCATAAGGGTTTACGGACTTTCACCCAAGGATATCTATAACACCCCATATAGAATAAAATTTTCGGTATCCAATTCTGCCAACCACGATATGCCTGTGGAGGCTACGACCCTAATGTCGCTAGGGCGTACAGTAACCATGTCACACAATGTGAAATACATGAATCACAGTATCCAGTCATGCAACAAACCTGCGCTTATCGTGCGTTCATGTAGGGCAATACCACCTAACCGGGAGCCCATAAACAATCTGCCCAAAGACATATGTTATGATAAGTCACTTCTCATATCAAGTATACATATGATGCATATGATCATGAATCATGAAACTATATGTAATAAAGTAATGAACTATCCTTACAATGCAGATGGGCCTAGATGGCCTATACACAACAAGTACAGGCCTATCAATGGGCCCTAGGGAGAGTCGTAATGTGAACATTTAAACAACATTGTACTTACAATGTGGACGTCAAACCAACATTACTCCCAAGGCATAGCCCGTCATAAACATCATTACATAACACATGTTGGGATCACACATTACAATGGACCTTAAGTACATCCCATTGGGCCTTAAATACATCAAATGAGCCATATCATATGGGCCTTATATTCGTCAAGTGGGCCACATCAATGGGCTGCACCAATGGGCCTTATATACATTGCAATGGACCATAACCCGTGGGCCTTGGAATGCATCAAAATGGGCCTTGTAACATGGCCCTTACATATATCAAAGTGGGCCTCAACCACGGGCCACAAATACATCGAATGGGCCTCATAACATGGGCCTTACATCCACATCAAAGTGGGCCCCAATGGACTACCACAAATAAATCAAGATGGGCCTCACAACATGCCAAGGTGGGGTCCACTTGGACTATGAATCTGGCTCATTCTTTAACTCATACCATAAAATGAGCCTTTAAAATAGATGGATAGATTAGATACGACACCTGCTTCAAGGCGGGTCCCATATAAATGGACGGCATGGAGAGAACACATGCATCATAGTGGGCCCCACCACCCAAAGAGCCATCATGGTGGGCCACAAATGGTTGGACGGCATGACACAACACATACATATTATATATAATCTGGCTGCTGTCAGTTTTAAGCATATATATAAAATATATAATATATTTATAAGTCTAGTTGCTATTGTGCAGCTTTTAAGCATTTAAAGGGAGAGGTGGGTCCCACGTAGGGCCCACCATTTCATATGAAAATATATGTAGAAAAATATATATAAATATTTAATATATAAAGAAATCGGTTGCTGCACATGCAACTTTTCTGCATTTAAAAGGAAGGTGGGTCCCACGTAGGGCCCACCACAATATTCAATTTGTACATAAGTATATAATATATTATATTATATGCTAAAGTAATATAATATAATATATTGATATTATATAAAATATATCAGCCCGTCTAGGCCTTAGATGGCCTGGACATTCAGACATCACATGTTGGTGGGTCCCACGTAGGGCCCACCACCTCATATATATAATATATAATATAGAATATATACAATATAATATATATATATATATATATATATATATATATATATATATATATATATATATATATATATATATATATATATATATATATATATATATATATATATACACACACACAAGTTGACGTCCAGGCCCTTGGATGGCCTGGAGAGTCACGTGCTTCAAGGAGGCCCCCACACGTGGGGTGGGTCCCACCGTCATATGGATGGTTCGGATAGGACACATACAATGGTGTGGCCCATTGAAATGGATGGGCAACGTGGGTGGGTCCCATGGACCCCACTGTCACTCACACCCCATGCTAGTACACATTCCATGTTAGCCACCTCCACAGGATTGGTACCAAGACCTCAAGTGTTGAAACGAGACATCTTTCACTCGATCTGCCACCTGAGCCATGGACTTGGTGGGTCCCAGCGTTGAAACGTGGTATCTTTCACTCAGTCTACCATGAGAGCTAGGGACTGGGTCCTATGTTAGACCACACTTCATGTTAGCCACCCTACTGTCAGCCACTATGTCCAGTGTTCCTGGACGGACGGTGTGGATGTACACCTCAACAATGTGGGTCCCACATGGCCCACCTATTTTGAATCAGCCTGATATTTGTGTTTCCCTTTCATCTGGGCCTGTGTGACCTTCTGGTCATGCAGGCCCCAAAAAGGATCAAGGTGGCCCACTTATATAGATGGCATGGGTAAAATACACACAATATAGGTGGGCCATGATCATAGAGAGAGAGAGAGGGAGAGAGAAAGAGAGACATCGGCGAGTATGGAGGGGCCTCGCCACTATGGGACCCTCTTGCATACAAATATACATCAAGGCGCGTCCCACATATATGAACCCTTAAATCAAAAAAGAATAAAAAATAAAATTTAAGATCACCCACCGGCTTCTTCTTACACCATAGGCTTCCTTTGCTCCTTAGCTTTGATTCCAACAGAGGAGATGAGGTTTGGATGGTTGAGATAGGCGATGAAAGGGTAGGAAAGGTGGGCCACACTTGTAGCTTTGGAAGAGATGGGAAGAGGCTTGGACGGATGGTGCTCTTAGGTTGCTTGGGAGGTGAGTTTGAAAATGAGAGAGCGATGGTTATAAAGAGAGAGAGAAAAAGATGGTTGATGGAGTGATAGATGTGGTGAGTGATGGGTGTAAGAACCTTTTTTGACTTTAGTGGTAGAATATATAAGAAAGGTATGGCATTATAAGAAACTTTTTTACTTTGGGGGTTGCTTGGGGATGGATGAAAGGTGATGTGTAGTTGACATGTTGTAACGCCTTGAAATTCGGGGGTCGAGCATAACTCAGCTCCCGAGTTCCAAAACATCACTTATGCAACATAAATAATGATGGATGTATATTGTCTGTATTAACGCATAAAACATAAAGTAGATTAAGCCAGATCAGCAGACATAATTCAGGGATAGAGAGAAAATGCAAGCGGAAGACTTAAGTACATATATAATCCAAAAATAATCCTCAAAAGATGTGTGCTCTTCCCAGGGTACTAAATACAACTGTGTATCAAAATACATGTATCAAACTATGTGAAATCAATATAAACATATCACAGAAGTCCCGCCGGTCAGGACAAGGCTCACATGAACCCGCCTAAAAACTGTATGAACGAGAAAGCCTCCTCATCCTCGTCGAACTCTAGCTCCGCCTCCCAGGCATCACCGTCACCTGCAGCTAACTCAGAGTCTGGTTGGTGTTTAAGCACCATCTCAGAACGTGGGAGTGAGTGATCAACTCAGTGGAGCTATACAGCAAAGGTTAACATGTTATTAATTCAATCAAGCAGTAATGATAAAGCAGTATAATCAAACATGTCCTAGATACTCTTGTTAATGCAAGAATGATATAAGGGAATGATGCATGCCCTCACCACAATCTTCCTCTGTGATCTTCATCTTACAGTCGTGCATGTCAGTCACTTCCTCAGTGCTCTTACACCAACGCCGACAACACATACAGTGTGATGATATGAGCATGATTATCTAGTTCTTATTAGTCCTTTTCATACAGTAGGATTGGGAAGCTAAGACACCTCCCTTATATCAATTCCCAAACATTAATCCATTCTAGGGTCGTCAGTCCTAGGAAATCTCATACGATGTACGGCTTTAAATTGCTGTAAAGGGCTCGTCACCAATCAATACAGGTCTAGTTATATCTCAAATATTGCAACAAGACTCGTCGCCCTTATGCAGTGTCAGGATATACTCGAGGTCACTATAGAGGGCTCGTCACTAATCAATGTAGGCCGACAGCACGAATATAGTGTCCCATACCACCATAATCGGCTCACGAGAGTAGGGTGCTCACTGGTCACTATGGGGAGGCTCGTCGCCCTAGCATAGGCCGACAACTCGACCATAGTGTCCCATACCACCATGTCCGGCTCATGAGTCTTAGGGGATCACGGTACCAAGGTTAATGGAATTTTCACTAGTGAGTTCGGTGTCTTAGATTTAAACAGTAGCGACCAAACATGGTGAACATACATCGATCAATAAGGTTAGTTGATAAGCCCAACTAGGCCAAGCGCACGTTGAGTTGAACGACATGAAATGCATGAGCACTTCGTGTGGCCTAACCACTGTCGAACATCCCAAGCACGACTCGGATTCATTAAACTCATCTTGTGTGGCGAAAATGACCTCAACTACATTTGAAGAACGGTTACCGATTACCTGGATTGTAATACAGCCCCAATCACGTACAAGCTCAATAACAGGCATATGATTCATATCCTACAATCATATGAACATTTATGAAATATAATGCGAACATAAATACAGTACATGGAGGAAATCATGCACACAGTTAACATGAATAATTTAGGCTAATAAATCCATGGAGGAAAACATACACTCAAGTAATGTGATTGAGATTCTTATCTCAACGACCCTAAAAATCACACTTTACTAACTACTAGCTCAATCAGGCATTTATACAAACACTTAGACTGCACTATTCAACATATATCACGTATGTTGACCATATAGTATAATAGGGCGATTCCTTTCTTTAAGGAGTCGTCGTATATATATCAATCATGAATCAACGACAAAGAATCATGACAATCATAACAGCAAATTTCATACGTATACAGGTATTCTAACATATACATGAAAGACATGATTTGTAACATAGGTTATACGTATACGTAAATCGAAACAGATAGTGCATTTGGCATGTGTAATTGCATTCACGTCATGAATAAATCATTATTTAACATTGAAAGCCTTGAAATCCATAACCTAAATGTATATAGTCCGCACCTTCAATCAGAAAATGTGTAATAGATGTGATTCAGACGATAAGTCTTCGTCAACGGCAGATACGATACCTAAGGCATGAAACAGGTTAGCTATAACTTCACTACAGCTATTCTAAGCTCCAAAACAGGTTAGGGTTTGATTAACTTATCCAAGAACAGAATCAGAATCTCCGGAAGAACGATTCAGATACGAAGGATCGATACATAGAAGAACTGGGAAGAATCCCACAAAAAAATGAAAGGTTCTCTCTTACTTTCTCTCTCTTTTCTCTCTCTTCACTTAGCTAGGGTTTAGGAAATTCGTATGGGATTTGGGAATGAGGGTTTAAGGCCTTTTTATAAGCCTAAAGTCGACGGAAACAGCCTTAGGGCCAAGGTATACTTAGTTATAACCAAATCGGGGTCTTTCTGATCCAACGGAGTACTTCTGGAGGTCCTCTTATCAAATGCGGTCGGACTTAAGCTCACTAGTATTGGATCTTAAGTAAGTTAAGTTTTCAGTCCAATCGGGTTTCTAGATCATCCGTGGTGGATCAGTTTCAATTCAACGGTCACCGAAATTCGATCAGGGCCACAAGTACTTTGACATGTATGGGCCACCTATCCTGATCCGAGGGTGAATTTGTGTCGAAATCTAACGGTCAGAACGCTTAGCAATAACGCGTAAGCGACACGACCCAGATTACTTAAAATTATATTTAATTTTCTAAAAATCTTCGCTTTCTCACTCTCTTCACTCCGGACTTAAGGAAATGGTCTCAGGACATCGTTTGGCCTTGATTTTTAAGGTGATAGTCAAGTTCAACTAGGCGGTCATAATGGTCTAAGTTCATCGATATCAAGCTTTCGACGTGCGGTCTAGATCCAATACGAAGTTACAAAGTGCTCCCAAGAGTAACTGCCTTTAGAGTTGGATCTTAGATTTCAGGGTAATATAGTGTCAACGATTATATAGGTTTTGGGTCTTACAGATCGTATTGAAAGTTATTGGTGCTATTGTTACATGTAATCTAGTTTAGCGCTAGCTAATACACATAAAATTCTAAGGGATTTGGTTCTAAATGATTTCTACTAGAGATGGTACTCGAGTCTAAGTACGGATTTTTCTAAGACATTACACATGTACATGATATGATGGGATTGATGGGTTGTTTGATTGATGTGATGAGTCGTAGAGATTCTCTCGAAATTCGCTCGCGCAGCGTTTTCCTTTCAGCGATCGCTGGCCCACATCTCCTGACCAGGGTATCACCTCGGCGCGGGAGTCGCGGCATCGGAACCACGGCAATGGCGCAGTCGTTAGGGTACAAGTCTCGGGTTGAGTCGACTCGGGTTGATGGCGTGTGACTCAGAGTCGTGCTCAAATACAGGTTAAGGGTCGAAGGTTGCCGAAATTTGATCCGAAAAACTACGGAAGTCTACGAAACAGTACGGTCTAGGTACGGGGCTTACAACTCTCCCCTCATAATAAAAATTTCATCCTCAAAATTTACATAATCATCGCAACTAGGCATAACTCACAATGAAGAAGGAACATAACATCATCTTATAAAATTAGAGATAACATATAAAATACAACACAATCAATCATAAAAAAGGTGGGGATAACGCTCTCGAATCTCGGACTCATGCTCCCAAGAAGCCTCCTCAACAGAATGGTGACTCCATTGAACTTTCACCAACGGAATGACCTTGGTCCGGAGGACCTACTCCTTCCGATCAAGGAAACGAATTGGCTGCTCGATGTAAGAAGCGTCCTTACGAACCTTCAGTGGCTGCCAATCAATAATGGAAACTATGTCTAACCCACACTTCCTCAACATAGAGACATGAAAAATATTTTGAACGCTAGACAACTGAGGTGGCAAGGCAAGTCGATAGGCCACGGCGCCAACGCGCCTAGTGATCTTGAAAGGTCGTATAAATCTAGGGGCAAGCTTGCCCTTCACTCCAAATCAAACTACACCCTTCATGGGCGAGACCTTGAGATACACATGGTCTCCTACATCAAACTCCAAGGGACGACGCCGACGATCAGCAAAACTCTTCTGCCGGCTCTGAGCTGTGCGCATCCTCTGCCTAATGATATCATGTAACATCCCGAACTTTTCAATATCGAGTATTGAAAGTCTTCGAGTGTTGCCGTAAATTTAACCTATTATGTATACGTGTATAGTACCAATCTAGCCAACCTAACCCTACATCCATCCTCCAACGTGAATCTGACCGATTAAGAATGATTTTCATCCATAAATCAAGTCATCTGACCGTTGATCATGTAGTTTGATAAACGTACCTTCCCTCGACTAAATCGGTGAATAACTCTTTATCCATAATGATTTGAATATAAGTTCTTTGTAAGGATTGTTTAGAAATGGGCATAGAACCATGTAGAACCATTAGATTTCACAAAACTCCTAGATCGACAATAATTATGAAAATGTCATTAACCTAAACCCTTGAATTCTAGATCACATAGTTTTTATGATCCGTTTCATGTAAAATTTTATACCAGGCCTGATTACCATAAATTAACCGTACACATCAAATTTCAGCCCTTAGATCACATTAATTTAGCTACTTGATCCCTACATCCGTTCGTACGCTTATCAGATCAATATTTTGATCTGTCCATCTTGTTCACACTATATGAATATGCTTAACCTACCATTAGAATTACAATCCGAGGAACTTACACATGTGAACAAGTCACTCGAATCCAACAATATACGTGTTCGGCCCCTTGATCGCTCTAAAAGCCCATTTTTGTACATTCATTTACAAAATTGACCGTACAATCACCTAAATACGTTATTAGAATACTAACCACTGAGTTTACTTATTTTTAGAAAGTCATCTTACCACACATCAGGTTTGGATCCGTCAAATGGGCCATCCAAATATTAAGATGAATCAGTCATTTTGAAGATCCTAAAGTATATGACCAAACTACCAGGTAATAGTTCAACTAGACGTGTACAACTGACATTTTGAAACACAGAGTGTGTTGGCCATTTAAAAGAATACCTTGGGCATCCTCGGGAGATCGGGGCCCAAACTTGAATGATGGAAAGAGAACGAAAAATGAGGAACATCTGCCAAATTTCAAGGCATTTGGACGGTCCAATCAGATATAACTGACAGTGAAAAGTGGTTGAAGAATTGATGGCAAATTTGTAATTAAGGATGCATGACACATACGTATGAGTATGAGTGAGGGATTGTTTCAACGGTGAATACCATTCCATGCATTCGCCGATCATGTGGCCCACCTTGGATTTCGATCTGCTTTATATTTTGGTCATAGGCCAAACATGATCTTTTAAAGTTGATGGAAGGAGTGGATTTCTTATTAAACATCACTGTAAACCTCACCTTATTTTTTTTCCCAGCCGTGCATGGAAGTCGACAATTCACGTGAAATCAATGCACGTAAATGAATTCTTGGTTCAACGTGAATATAGTCCACGTTGATTAAAGTGTGACCCACCTAGGACATGAATGTGTTCCATACTTTAGCCCCTAGCCTAACATCACCTTACAAAACTGATGGAAAGGATGGATTTTCTGGAAACCATACTGTTGGGCCCCACTTTGAAGATGTGTGTGTGCACAGTGGCCGTGCACTCGAGGTGCATCAAGATTCCTGCACGGTCAGAAAAGCTCTGACGCGTGCCTAGCCAAAAATGGAGACTTCTCTCTCCAGCAACTCCCGCCTACAGGCGTTTTAAAAAATGGAGGGCGTCCGTTTAATGCAAGTGTCGCCCACCATCGGTCACCGTCCCAATGATCCAAACCGTTTATCTAATTTAGGGGGCAGGCTTGACCAAAACCCAACTATCAAAATTGAATTTCATACACGTGTGGGCACACGAGAACCAGCGCAAAACAGCCCCAAAAACACAAAAAAAAAATCCAAAAACTGGAAACTGTCTGTTGCCATGTAAGCAATCCGCGTGAAGTGGAGACTCTTACTCTCAGCCATTCATTTCGGGCTATCCTAACCGCCCATTTTAAAACCACCTTGAAGTTTTCTACCCACAGTAACAAGAAAACCACAGACGGTTTGGTTCCACCAACAATATTTGGAAACTGCTGTAAGACAACTCAATCCTGGCCATTTATGTTTTATTTGACGGCTTGGACGGGTAAGGGAAAGGTGTAGAAGAGAGGAGATTCAGCTACAGCGTCCTCCCATCTTGTTAGTGCAGTCGCCCGAGAGAGTTGGGCTGAGAGCTTCCAAGTTCGAACCCACTAGCCAAACCTCTCCCAAGCTTCAAAACCTCCATTCCATAAGCTCCTTGACAAGCGTACAGACCTTCCCTAGCTGATGGATTAGAGAAAGAGGCAATGCATGACGATCTACCATTAATGGCAGCTCATCTTCCTCATTGGAGCTGCGCCGAGTTGTCTCAACTCGGGGCGAAATTAGGTCGAGCCATTAGCTCTGTCAGGCCTCTAAAACAGCAGAAAAGAAAGGAAAGAAAGAAAGAAGAAGAGGAAGAAGAGAGAGAGAGAGAGAGAGAGAGAGAGAGAGAGAGAGAGAGAGAGAGAGAGAGAGGATGAGTCGCGAGTTGCTGTCAAGTCGACTCGCTGACTCGAGTCAAGTTGCTGAATCATTTTGGGGGCCTGAGTCTGGTATGGTATGGTTGGGTGTTCCAACAACAGGGAAGGAAAATGAGAAGGGAAGAAAGAAATGAGGAAGAAAGGAAAAGGAAGGAGTAGGGGAGTTGAGTCGGGTTGGTGGCTACTGAGCTAACCGGACTCAACTCGGTTTTAGTCATAGCTCAAGCCGGTCAGTCACCTTGCTGGAATCTTCCAACAGTAGGTGAGGAAGTAAGAAAAGAGAAAGAAAAAGAGAGAAATGAGAGCAAGTAGAAGAAGAAGAGAGAGAGAAGAAGAAAGAGAATGGTGGGTGGTGTGTTGAACCGAGTTAACTCGACTCAAACTAAGTTAACTAGGTGAGCCCATGTTTTCCTCTCCAGATTTAATTTATTTTAATTATCATTGCCATTGTCATTACCATTTTCTTTATTATTATTAAAATGGGGCATGATTAACCATTAGAAAATTATTCATATGGGTATTAGTTGATTCATTTGAATCTTCATTATTAAAATATTAACATTTTACCTTGTCATTCTTAAAATATTATTAACGCTAAAACATGCTATTTATTTTCATCAAAATGACAATTAGTGTCACATTGGCTAGATGTTGAGAATATTGTTAATATTACTAATTTTTTTTTAGAATTATTAGCGATATAATCCATCATGGGTCGTTGTTAGATAATTTAATATGACAGTAGCCATTGTTAATATTCCAAAAATTAATAACTAATTTATTTGATTATTTTTATTCATTCATTATTCCCTTAAATAATATTATTAATGGTCACACAAAGTAGAATTCAAATTCCGTAATCTAAACCTAGAACTAAATCTTAAAATGAAACCCTAAACTCTACATTAAAAACCTAAAGGTCTGGCCGAGGCCTAAACTCTAGGATGAAAACTTAGGCCTAGGTAACCTAAATCCTAGGTCGATACTTTTGTGTATTGGTTTTGGATCTAGGTATGGAATCTAATATCAGTATATTTTATATGAATTTATGAACTATCATTATTAACATAATTAGCAAATATAAGTTATAACACTAATGCTAATAGTATCCTTGTAATTATTAAGATTTAATTTTAATTAATACACCAACTAGAGTTCAAATCCTAGAATCTAAGTTCAAGACTAAACCCTAGAGGGAAAACCCTAATGTTACATTAAAACCTTAAGAAGGAGTAATCTAAACTTTAGGTTATGACCTCAACCATAAATAGTATGTAGGACTTGATCTAACCATACAATTTCATAATTCGTGATAGGACCCGACTCTAAGGGCGCACGTACCTCCTAACAACACAAGTAGGTGATCCTATACGTCAGGTGATGATTCTTCCCCTTGAGCTTTCCATCTTCTTATTAGCTTAAGTTATAGTTTTTATTTAAATTCATAATTGATATCTCTTTTATAATCACATGTGTTGGTTGATGGAAATTGAATTGCCATATTGCTTACTTAATGTTCATCCTGTATATTTGTTCATGAATTATTTGTGGATTGCTTATGGAACTTGAACTGGTACATCAGTGGGAAACCTTGTACACCCATACTTGGGATGTAACTCGATTGACGGTGATTGCAATGGACCTTCGATCTAGTGGTTATTGAATGATGGTCTAGATGAATCATTGATGTGGGCCTACCATCCAGGGTTGTTGTGTCCAATGGTTTTTAAGGATGATCTTTATCGTATGGTTTTAATATTCGCCTTATGTGGCATATTTTGATACTCACCCTACATGATTTTGTTCTGATACTTTCCCTATATAGGTTCGATGTTTTATAATGTGCAACCATGCGATGGTAAGCCCCATATACTATAACGTGATTGGCCACTAGTCGATGGGTTTCCATTAAACATCCTAAGATGGTAGCCTCATGGGCCGGGGATGGTAGTAATGGGACACTATGCCTTAGTCGTCGGCCTACGCTGGGCTCTGAGCTCCCCGTAGTGACCCTGAGCTTATCTAAATTGGCTGATTGTAACTGGACTAATAACGGTTTGGCTAATCATGCATCCATAGCATGTTGGCGATGACGGGTGGCTAATTCTGGATGTTGTAGCACGTGCCCTAAGGATCTTTGGGGTATCGTTTCGCTAGCTCCCAGACCACCGACTATATACCCATGTCCGACTGGATGATTTTCCCAGGTCGATGATTGCATGGGCGACGAGCCCAAGTCCGGCTGGATGTGCATCCCCAGGCCGATGTGCATTCATGCATCCATGCATTTAAAAAGACTACATTATGTATTGTTTTGATTGTTTTGTCGTTTTATAACTATGCTTACCTAATGTGGTGGTGTGTAATCTTGATGAGAATTCACACTGAGCTGGCCACTCATCCATCAAATATATAACCGTACAGGTAGAACAGGTGGCCCAGATGATGTATATGATCAGACTTGACGAGGAGTTGTGCAGGTGCCATGGATGCATGACCGTATTGCTAAGAGGAGCTACGTGGTCATGCGGCTTATATTTATATTCTTTCTGTTAATTCTTATGTATGCAAATCTTGTAATCGTTCATGTTGGGACATTGGTTTGTATAAGTCATTATGGGCTACTTGTATATTTAAAAGGTAATGAAACATTCCTTATGTTGATTTATTCACTCTACGCTCATCTGCCTACTCTGATAAAAGAAAAAAAATATACTCGAATTTGACCATCCTTTAAGTTAACACTCGGGTTTTTAGGAAACGAGTCATATACTCGGGTCCTGAAAATACGGGTCGTTACATATCAATAGCCTCTGACGTCTCCTGCACAAGCTCGGGACCTAGGAGACGACGCTCTCTAACCTTGGTCCAATAACTCGGTGATCTGCATGGTCTACCATATAATGCCTCAAAAGGAGTCATGCCGATGGTCACCTGATAGCTGTTATTGTATGCGAACTCAGCCAATCGCAGATGCTCATCCCAGTTACCCCCAAAATTAATTGCACAGGCCCGAAGCATATTCTTAAGGATCTGGTTGACCCTCTCGGTCTGACCATCGGTCTGTGGATGGTACACAGTGCTGAGCTGCAAATCAGTCCCCATCACTTGCTGGAAGCTCCCCCAAAACTGATACGTGAACCTCGAATCTCGGTTAGAAACATCGAGACTGAAACGCCATGCAGCCTCACAATCTCCTCGATAAATAACTTCACAAGTCGATCCATAGACCAAGTCGCACACATCACAAGGAAATGTGCCGACTTCGTCAGACGATCCACAATAACCCAGATGGCGTCATGACCGCGCTGAGTCCTCGGTAAGCCCATAATGAAATCTGTCAACATGTGCTCCCACTTCCACATCGGGACGCTCAAAGGCTGCAATAGACCAGGGAACTCTGATGATCGGCCTTGACACGCTGGCACGTGTCACACTTAGCCACAAAACTAGCAATCTAGCGCTTCATCCCCGCCCAAAAATATTGTCACCTCATGTTACAGTACATCTTCATTAAGCAAGGGTGGATAGAAAATCGCGATTGATGTGCCTCAATCATAAGATCTCTGCGTAACTCAGGAATATCAGAGACACATAATCGGCCTTTGAAGCAAAGTCCATCGTCTATACCAATCTGCCAATCTTCTTGACTATCAGATGCTGCGTCAACCATATAACTCTGCAACGACTCATCAGCCTGTTGAGCCTCGATCACTCTTGCGACAAGAGAGGGTTGAATTGACAGTCTCGATAACTGCACGATAGAAGACTGCATGCTGAACTCAAAATCATACTCTGTGATATCCTCAAGCATTCGCCACTCCTGAATCATCATATGGCCACTAGGCTTAGTGGTTGATGGTTGAGGGCATCCGCCACCACATTCGCCTTACTCGGGTGGTACTGAAGATCGAAATCATAGTCTTTTAGGAGTTCCATCTAGCACCTTTACCTCATATTCAACTTAGACTGCGAGAAGAGGTACTTCAAGCTCTTGTGGTCGGAGAAGAGCTCGAACCTGACCCCATAGAGATAGTGTCTCCACACCTTTAGTGCGAAGACGACTGCTGCCAGATCCAAGTCATGTGTGGGGTAGTTCAGCTCATAGACCTTGAGCTGAGGAGACGCGAAAGTCACTGGTCTCCCATACTACATCAGGACAGCACTCAAACCAATATATGAGGCATCAGTAAATACAATAAATCCGTCACTCCCAAAGGGAAGAGTGAGGACATGATCAGACCTTAGACGGTCCTTCAACTCCATAAATGCTCGTTCACAGGAATCGCTCCAAATAAACTCTGTGCCCTTCCGGGTCAACCTGGTCAGCGGGGCTGCAATACGGGAGAAGCCCTTAATGAAATGCTGGTAGTAGCTCGTTAAACCAAGGAAACTGCTGATCTCGGGGGTAATCGTGGGCTGACCCCAATGACGCACTATCTCAACCTTTGAGGGGTCCACTGCAACGCCCTCCCTCGTCACTACGTGATCGAGAAACTTCACCTCCTGCTGCAGAACTCACATTTCTCCAGCTTCGTATACAACTGGTATGTGCGGAGGGTCTGCAAGGTAATCTCCAGGTGTTTCTCGTGCTCCTCACAGGTCCTTGAATAGATCAGAATGTCGTCGATGAAGACTACAACAAATTGATCGAGATATGGGTAGAAGACCTCGTTCATCTGCATGAAGACCGCGGGCACATTGGTCAGTTCGAAAGACATGACCTGGAACTTAAAATGACCATAACGCGTCCTAAATGCTGTCTTTGAAATGTCCTCCTCTCGGACCCGAATTTGATGATAACCAGAACGCGGGTCGATCTTTAAAAAGAACTGTGCACCCTGCAACTAATTAAAAAAATCATCAATCCTCGGGAGAGGGTACTTGTTCTTGATCGTGACTTTGTTAAGCTTGCGGTAGTCCACGCAGAGCCTCAACGAGCCATCCTTCTTCTTCACGAAGAGTACCGACGCTCCCCATGGTGAACTGCTCGGATGGATAAAGCACAACTCACACAACTCGTCCAACTGCTTCTGCAGTTTTTGCAACTCCAACGGTGTCATACGATATGGGGCCTTTGAAATAGGCGCGGTACCGGGCACGAGATCAATCTGAAACTCAGTGAGTTAACCAGGCGATAATCCTGGAATCTCCTGGAACACATAGGAAAAATCACAAAACAAGGGCAATTGGTCGATGCTCACTGCTATGGGCTCCTCTATGGCACACGACATCATACAAGACAACGACTGTCCTCTGGGCTCTGCAACGAACTGGAACTGCGGCATACTGGGTATACAGAATGTGACTGTCCTCACGGAGCAGTCCAATATGGCGTAGTACTCGATAAGCTAATCCATGCCCAAGATGACATCGAACTCGGACATTGGCAAAGCAAACAGATCGGTAGGCAAAAAGGTATCCCCAACCAGAATAGGGCAAGACGAGCAAAGTCGGCCCAACACTGTAGTATTCCCCAAGGGAGTAGATACTGACAGACCCTCACAAGCAGACTCCAACGACAAGCTAGTCGATCGGCCACAAAAGAATGTGATGCACTAGAATCAAACAACACATGTGCAGTGCATGCAGAGACTAAAAGTATACCCTTGACAACTTCTCCGGATGACTGCGGGTCCGACTGAGCTGTATAGAATCTAGCCTGAGCTGGCTGGGGGTACTTGTCCCCTCTTAGCGTGCTGCTGCTGGTGGGGTCGCTGAGGAGGTCGAAACTGCTGCCTCTGCTGCTGTGGCCTCGGGGATTGATGCTGATGCTGCTGCTGAGGTGTCCTGGGTGGTGGGTGCTGCTGTAGCTGCTGTTGTGGGGGTCTCTGCTGCTGCGGTGATGGAGGTTATTGGGGACCTCTCTGCTGCTGCTGCTGGGGGCGGGGACACTCCCATACACGCTGCCCCGTCGCACCATACCCAAAATAGGTGCCGGTGAACTGCCTCGGAGGTGGTGCTGGAGGTGTTGCTGGTGCTCGGAAGGCTGGACGACCTGTGTGCCTCTGCTGTTGTGGTCGACACTGCTGGGAGTCAACGGAAGGAACCTGCCTCTTCCGATCTCTCCTCTGACCGCGATCAGACTAAGAACCGGCCCACTCAGCCTTAAAAATCTAGGACTTCTGTACCACTCCCTCAAAATTTGAGAGCTCATGCCCAATATCACGGCCTCGAAAACAGTAACGCAAACCATCCTCGAAGTAGTGGGCTCTCCGCTCCTTATCATCTACCAAGTAAGGTGCAAATCTAGACAGTGCTACAAAGCGAGCCCACATTCCGAGCCACTTCTGTCACGCCCCAAACTCAGAAATCGGCCTCATAAAATTTCTAATCACCAAATCTGGCGCCGATAGCCTCCATAAAACCATATACCCGGCTCCCAGCGCCCATTCTTCAAGTTCCGATCCTGGGATGCTACGAGAAGGATTTTCAACATCAGTTTGACTCGTGATAAGCATAACCAAAGGCATAACCCACAAACAACAACCAAAAACTCCATTATATTTCCACTATGAACAAAAAATTTACAAGTACAATGAGGATAAAGGAAAATACAATGATGATAGACAAAAGCTCCAAGCTAATCTGATATGCGCTCCTGCCTCAGTGCTTCTATGATCCAACGTCACCTGCACGCAACGGTAGTGCATAAGCTTATTGAAAGCTTAGAGAGTGGTGAAAGTGTGTGCGAAAGGTAGTAATATGATTATGCAATTATCAGAGTAATGCGAAATATACTAATGGATCCATGAATATTATTGGCCGTACTAAGGCCATGCGATGCAAGACATGAATAGTGTTGACCCTATAAAGGCCATGCGGTGTGAGGTACAAATCAAGCATACAAATCCTCATATAAGTCCACACATCAAAACGGTTCAAATCTGGGATATCACCGAGGTCTAGTACACTCTAAACCAGATCGTCGCCTCATCACGCGCAATAAGGTAAGTGGAAGAGACCTCACTATCCACCTGCCAATATCGAGCTCGACTCATCGATAGCGGACCCATTTCTCGAGCTGGTCAAACTCAGTCTAGCTTTACCCCCTCCTCTTGGGCGGATAAGGCCGCACCCCCTTCCAACCAACCACGATACAGTGGAAAGCACGACCATCTGGTAATCGTCACTCAACGCTCTTACACCCACTCGGTCTAAACGTTGGATCAACCTCTTAGTACCATAAGGGTTTAGGAACTTTCACCCAGGGATATCTATAGCACCCCATGTAGAATAAGATTTTTACTATCCAATCCTGCTAACCACGATACGCCTGTGGAGGCTACGGCCCTGATGTCGCTAGGGCGTACAGTAACCATGTCACACAATGTGAAATACATGAATCACACTATCCAGTCATGCAGCAATCCTGCGCTTATCGTGCGTTCATGTAGGGCAACACCGCCTAACCGGGAGCCCATAAACAATCTGCCCAAAGACATATGTTATGATCAGTCACTTCTCATATCAAGCATACATATGATGCATATGATCATGAATCATGAAACTATATGTAATAAAGTAATGAACTATCCTTACAATGCAGATGGGCCTAGATGGCCTATACACAACAAGTACAGGCCTATCAATGGCCCTTAGGGAGAGTCGTAATGTGGACATTTAACCAACATTATACTTGCAATGTGGACGTCAAACGAACATTACTCCCAAGGCATAGCCCGTCATAAACATCATTACATATACCATGTTGGGATCACACATTGCAATGGACCTTAGATACATCCCATTGGACCTTAAATACATCAAATGGGCCATATCATATGGGCCTTATATTCGTCAAGTGAGCCACATCAATGGGCTGCACCAATGGGCCTTATGTACATTGCAATGAGCCTCATAACATGGGCCTTACATCCACATCAAAGTGGGCCCAATGGACTACCATAAATAAATCAAGATGGGCCTCATAACATGCTAAGGTGGGGTCCACTTAGACTATGGATCTAGCTCAATCTTTAACTCATACCATAAAATGAGCTTTTAAAATGGATGGACAGATTAGATACGACACCATCAAGGCGGGTCCCATATAAATGGACGGCATGGAGAGAACACATGCATCATAGTGGGCCCCACCACCCAAAGAGCCATCATGGTGGGCCACAAATGGTTGGATGGCATGACACAACACATACATATTATATATAATCTGGCTGCTATTAGTTTTAAGCATATATATAAAATATATAATATATTTATAAGTCTAGCTGCTATTATGCAGCTTTTAAGCATATAAAGGGAGAGGTGGGTCCCACGTAGGGCCCACCATTTCATATGAAATATATATGTATATAAATATATATAAATATTTAATATATAAAGAAATCGGTTGCTGCACATGCAACTTTTTTACATTTAAAAGGAAGGTGGGTCTTACATAGGGCCCACCACAATATTCAATTTGAACAGAAGTATATAATATATTATATTATAAGCTAAAGTAATATAATATAGTATATTGATATTATATAAAATATATCAGCCCGTCCAGGCCCTGGACGGCCTGCACATTCATACATCACACATTGATGGGTCCCACGTAGGGCCCACCACCTCATATATAATATATATATATATATATATATATATATATATATATATATATATATATATATATATATATATATATATATATATATATATATATATATACACACACACACACACACACACACACACACACACACACACACAAGTTGACGTCTAGGCCCTTGGATGGCCTGGAGAGTCACATGCTTCGAGGAGGGCGCCACACGTAGGGTGGGTCCCACCGTCATATGGACGGTTCGGATAGAACACATATAGTGGTGTGGCCCATCAAAATGGATGGGCAACGTGGGTGGGTCCCATGGACCCCACCATCACTCACACCCCATGCCAGTACACATTCCATGTTAGCCACCTCCACAGGATTGGTACCAAGACCTCAAGTGTTGAAACGAGGCATCTTTCACTCGGTCTACCACATGAGCCATGGACTGGGTGGGTCCCAGCGTTGAAACGTGGTATCTTTCACTCAGTCTACCATGAGAGCTAGGGACTAGGTCCCATGTCAGACCACACTTCACGTTAGCCACCCTACTGTCAGTTGGCACTTCACTGTCAGCCACTATGCCTAGCGTTCCTAGACGGACGGTGTGGATGTACACCTCTACAATGTGGGTCCCACATGGCCCACCTGTTTTGAATTAACCTGATATTTGTGTTTCCCTTTCATCTGGGCTTGTGTGACCCTTTTGGTCATGCAGGCCCAAAAAAGGATCAAGGTGGCCCACTTATGTAAATGGCATTGGTAAAATACTCACAATATAGGTGGGCCATGATCATAGAGAGAGAGAGAGGGAGAGAGAGAAAGAGAGACATCGGCGAGTATGGAGGGGCCCCACCACTATGGGTCCCTCTTGCATACAAACATACACAAAGTCGGTCCCACATATATGGACACTTAAATTAAAAAAAGAATGAAAAATCAAATCTAAGATCACCCACCAGCTTCTTCTTGTACCATAGGCTTCCTTTGCTCCTTAGCTTTGATTCCAACGGAGAAGATGAGGTTTGGATGGTTGCGATGGGAGATGAAAGGGTAGGAAAGGTGGGCCACACTTGTAGCTTTGGAAGAGATGGGGAGAGGCTTGGACGGATGGTGCTCTTGGGTTACTTGGGAGGTGAGTTTGAAAATGAGAGAGTGATAGTTGTAAAGAGAGAGAAAGAGAGAGAGAGAGAAAGATGGTTGATGAAGTGATGGATGTGTTGATGTGGTGAGTGATGGGTGTAAGAACCTTTTTTGACTTCTATGGTAGAATGTGTGAGAAAGGTATGGCCTTATAAGAAATTTTTTTACTTTGAGGGGTTGCTTGGGGATGGGTGAAAGGTGATGTGTAGTTGACATGTACTTAACATGATGGGATTGATGGGTTGATTGATTGATGTATCAAGTCGTAGAGATTCTCTCAGAATTCGCATGCACGGCGTTTTCCTCTCACCGAACGCTTGCCCACATCTCCTAACGAGGGTATCGCCTCGGCGCGTGAGTCACAGCATCGAAACTGCGGTGACGGTGCGGTTACTAGGGTGCAAGTATCGGGTTGAGTCGACTCGGGTTAACGGCGTGTGAGTCACGGTAATGCGTAAATACCGGTTAAGGGTCGAAGGTTGTTGAAATTCGATCAAAAAGACCACGGAAGTCTTCAAAACGGTACGATTTAGGATACGGGGCTTACAGCATTGCATCCTCAACATCTGATATTTGGCTCTTTATGGCTCCTCATTTGCATAGCTGATCTATATTGCGTACTCTGATATTATATGACTCATGGACTTGTCAGTATTTTTGCTTACTCTAATATCATATGATTCATGATCTTACTAGTATTTCTGATATTGTATGATTATGACATTATATTGAATACTTGGCACTTACCTTGTACACACACTTACACCACCCTCTAATCTTTCTATAAGCTTATGCACGATAAATTCGTGCAAGTGATGTTAGGTTGCAGCAGCGTTGAGCTTGGAGCATGCAGCGGTCTTCTGGAGCTTTGATTTCGTATTTTTCTTTCAACACTGTATTTAAATATTTATATTAGTGGATATGTGATGATAATGTTGCCTTTGTGATTTGGGTAAACTTGTGGTTATGCTTCTTATAAGAAAAATGTACGTTAGAAAATCATCCTTGTAGGATCTCAGGATCAGAATCTAACGTATGCGTGCTAGGAGATGAGAATGGGATACTACGGAGGCTGTCGACACCGAATTCGGTGACCATAAATTTTATGAGCCTGGTTTCTGATTTTGGGGCGTAACATAAACCAACAGGTAATTCCAAGCTACGCGATTGGGGGAGCACCAGGAAGCTGATTCAAGCACGGGAGCACGAAGATCAAGCATCCCAAGACAAACTACAAAAGAGAACTCTATCCGACAAGTATCATAGTTAAGAGTTCAAAGTTTAGTCACTTTCCTCGTGTTGGATTCAGGCTAATAATTTGCTATCAACAAACTCATTTAGGTTCCTTGTGTGAGACCTAGGCCGGTGGGCATAAACATAGGTGTCTTGTGTGAGACCTTGGCCAATGGGCCTAAATGTAGGTGCCTTGTGTGGGACCTTGGCTGGTCAGGCTAAACAGAAATGCCTAATGTGGGACCTTCACCAGTGAGCCTAAACATGGGTTTTAGGTGTAGGACCCTTGCTCTTGCAAAGAGCATAAATTGGTGTCCTGAGTGTAAGATTGTAAAGGTTATTGGTGAACCTGTTTTAAAACCATTAATAGTGAAATCCAGTGGACTCTGGGATTGAGTGTGGATGCTGGGAGTGGAATAGGCATATAGCCGAACCACTATACATGCTTGTGTTTGGTATTGTCATTTGCGCATCTGTTTAATCATGCTTATATATGCTTAAACATTTAGTTTCTTATACATGATCGAATTAATGTTATTGATTGATAGGTAGCATATTTCACACACAGGCTCACATTACTATAGGCTAGTTGCTTTATTATCTTGAGTAGCCTTTGTAATTGGATCCTTTATTAGCTTGGACGTCTTTTAGAGTTTCTTTGCCTTACTTGCTTTAAACTGGATGATTGTTTAAGTTACGTAATTAAGATTTTTTTATAGGCAAAATAATTAAAAAAGTCATATTCACCCCCCTCTAGGACATTGCCTCATATTCATTCTTCAGTATCGGCGGTATAAACCACAATTTCAATTTTGAGTTTTTGAAATCTTTTCAACCAAAATCTCTCAAATTCTTACCTTTAAAGTTTGAGGATTCTCCTTTTACAAATATAGGAGGTGAATTATTGATTTTCAAAGAATTATTTTTGATATAGCCTAGACCTGATTTATCACTACATTTTCTGGATTAGGTGGGCATATCTCTAAATATCCTTAGAACTCAAAAGGAAAGAAACTTTAAGTTTTAGTTTCTCATTTTCAGTTCTGATTTTTTGAAATTATGAGGTTTTGAAATTTAAGTCCAGTTTTATTTTTTCAAAACAATCTGAAAGATGAGATTTTTCTAAAACATTGTTTTCAAGTACTTCTTTTGATTTAACATATTTCTCTCTTTGAATTTTTAGTTTAATAGCAATTTTATAACTTTCACTATATAGGGCATTGTAGGCATCTTGAAGATCGTGCTCATTTTCATTTTCAGGGTCACTGTCACGCCCCAAACCTGGAAATCGGATTCACAGGAATCCCGATTATCGAACCCAATGCCGACAGCCGCCGTAGTACCCCATTCACGGCTCCCAGTGCCCATATGCCAGGTTCTGATCCTGGGATCCTATAAGGAGGATTTTCCAACATACATTTATCTCGTAAGAAGCATGACCACAAGTTTACCAAATCATAAAGGCAACATCATCATCACATATCCACTAATATAAACATTTAAATACAATGCTGAAAGGGAAATACATATGTCAAAATCTAGCTCCAGAAGTCAGCTACATGCTCCAAGCTCTACGCTGTTGCAACCTAACATCACCTGCATGCATCTATCATGCATAAGCCTATAGAAAGCTTAGATGGTGGTGTAAGTGTGTGCATAAGGTAAGTGTAAAGTATTCAATCTAATGCCATAATCATACAATATCGAAAATACTAGTAAGATAATGAATCATACAATATCAGAGTATGAAGAAATACTAATAAGTCCATAAAGATATCATCAACCTCATCTAGGATATGCGATGAAAAGACATATTAAGCCAATGTCATATACTGTGAAAGTAATGTAAATCGGCTATGTAATACGGAAACATAATGAACCAGATATCAGATATCGAGGAAGCAATACAATATGCAATTTGGAAGAGCTACAAATACCATCAACCTCATCTGGATCATATAAATGTAGAAGCATAGCAACCTAGAATGCTATATGTTGAGGATGTAATGCAATATGTAATATGTGGTGCGAATAAAATAACAAAGCTGTAATGTGAATTCGGAATGGTAGTACGTGGTATAGCAAGCTATGGGGCCTATCACAAAGGACTTCTATCCAAATCAATCTCATATTTAAATTTGGATAGATAGACTGAATGTGGTAAGCTCCTGATTTCATGTTAGTCGCGCACCCTAACTGAAATCCTAGCCATTGCGAAAGGATACATAACGATTAGTTGTGCACCACCAACCCGAGTTGATAGTGAATGGCTGAGTATACAACTCCTGCTCCACAAATCAGTATTGTACATCTCTAGAATTATCACTGAGGTCTAGTACATTCTAAGCTAGCTACAGCCCCAGCCAGCTACGTAGCCCAGCGAGTGTAAATGACCTCACCACCCGCCTGCCACTAGTATACCAATGCCTACCTAGCTTATCGATAGTAGACCCATTTGGGAGCTGGTCAAACTCAACCTAATTTATAGCCCCCACACTCAAGCTAATAAGGCCACACCCCCTCCCAACTGACCACGATACAGTGAGAGACGCAGCCTACTAGTATTCGGCACTCGGGAGCTCATGTATTCACTCGGTCTAGACGTTGGAGCGTCTACTGGCCTCGGAGGTTTAAGAACTTTCACCTAAAGACATCCAAAGTGCCCAGATGCTCGAACTAAATATTTTCGGTGTCCCATCTGGCCATCCACGACATGCCTGTGGAGGTAATAACCCTGATATCGCTAGGGCGTATGGTAATCAAAATCACACAATGCAAGATGCATGAGTCATGTAGTCCAACCATGCATCAATCCTACGCATACCGTGCGCTTATGTGGGATAACTCCGTCTATCAGGGAGTCCCATAAACCACCTGCCCAATGACATAAGCAATGGTCAACCACATCTCATAACAAACATGCAGATGATGTGTATCGGCATGTATCATGATGTTATGCTGTCAAATACTCATAATCGGTATCAATAATTGGCATCGACAATCAACCTCGACAATGTGGACATTTAACCAACATTTTCTCCAAGGAATGGCCCATATAGAGCCTAACATATAGTGGACCCATGGCCTCACACAAGGGCCAAATATATAACACCATGGGTCTCACTTAAGAGCTTAATAGATATCATAATGGGCCTTTCGCATGGGCCTAACATATATCACCATGGGCTTCATCGCCTAGCCCTTAAATGCATCACAATAGGCCTCATCATATAGGCCTCATATACATCACATTGTGCCTTAAACACGGGCTGAATACACATTACAACGGGCCTCAAATATAGGCCGCATATACAACACATTAGACCTCAAACACGGGCCAAATGCACATCACAATGGGCCTCAAATACGGGCCGCATATACATCACATTGGGCCTCGACAATCGACCTCGATATCCGGGATCGACAATCGGAATCGGCCCCGATAATCAGAATCGGCCTCGACAATCAGAATCGATGATTAGCATTGACAATCGGCACCGACAATCAGCATCAATAATTGGCACTGATAATTAGCATATAAACAAGGCGGGATCCATAAATGAATAGCCGATCAACCATAATATAAAGATCGGCCCTCGGCCATGGTTATATCAAATTCGATAGTGCGAAATCATCCGTATATGGCGAATGGGGCCCACTTATCTAGGTTAACCCACACGAGAATTATGAGAATGGGCTTAATAAGGCCTAAGGGAAGGTCATAATGTGGACATCCAACCATCATTGCCCATCAATGTGGACATCTAACCAACATTACTCCTAAGGAGTGGCCTACATATAAAGCCAAAACATATAATAGGCTCGTGGCCTCACATAAGGGTCATATACTCATCAAGTGGGTCGCATCGCATGGGCCTCGAATACATCACAATGATCATCGCTTATGGGCCTCGAATACATCACATTGGACCTTGCGCACAAGCCTCGAATACATCACATTGGACCTTGCGCACAAGCCTCGAATACATCACATTGGGCCTCGCCCACGGGCCTCGAATACATCACATTGGGCCTCGCCCACGAGCCTTGAATACATCACATTAGGCCTAGCTCATGAGCCTTGAATACATCACATTGGGTCTCACCCACGGGCCTTAAATACATCACATTGGGCCTCGAATACATCACATTGGGCCTTGCCCATGGGCCTCGAATACATCACAGTCGGCCCACACAAAGGCCTCACATACGTCTCATTGGACCTCATATAAATTAAATGGGTCGATCAAATGGGCTAATTGAAATGGGCCAAATCAATGGGCCAATTCAAATGGGCCGAATAAATGGGCCGGATCAAATGGACTAATTCAAATGGGCCGAATCAATGGGCCGGATCAAATGGGCTAATTCAAATGGGCTGAATTAATGGGCCGGATTAAATGGGCCTATTCAAATAGGCTGATTCAAATGGGCCGAATTAATAGGCCGGATCAAATAGGCCAATTCAAACGGGCTGAACCAATGGGCTGAATCAAATGGGCCAATTCAAATGGGCCGATTCAAATGGGCTGAGTCGAATAGGCCGAGTCGAATGGGCCAAGTCGAATAGGCCAAGTCAAATGGCCGAGTCTAATAGGCCAAGTCGAATGGCCGAGTCGAAAGGCCGAGTCAAATAGGCCGAGTCAAATGGCTGAGTCAAATAGGCTGATTCAAATGGCCGAGTCAAATAGGCCAAGTTGAATAGGCCGAGTCAAATGCACCGTTCATCCATTGTTAGAGATCATTATAGAGCATAAAAAAATGAATCATATCCAAAGAATCATCTGGACCATACCACAAATGGCAGTGGTGATAATGATTTCCACAGTTAAATTTCTAGTGGGCCCACCATAGTATTTATTTTCCATCCATACTGTTCATAAGGTCACAAGGACCTGAACAGGGAAGGAAAACAAATATCATATTGAATCAAAACTTCTATAACCCGAAGGGGTTTCAAGGGTGGGCGTTCAACACTAGTGTTTTCTATAGGGTGGTCCACTTGATATTAGATGTGCCTTATTTTAGTCTCAGGCCTAAGACAAGCTTGCCAATTGGATGGACAATTTGGATATAACACATACATCACAGCCCACTATCCATGGACAGTGTAGATAAAACATATACATCATTGTGGGATGGTGTAGATAAAACACATACATCAAGACCTCACCATCCACATACTGGATGGTGGAGTACAACACCTATATCACTTGGGGCCCACGGATCTTACTGACATGGTAAAGTAGCTATGCTGCACGTGCGTCCTAGATGGACGATGTGTATAAACACACACAGCAAAGGTGAGTCCCACTGTTAATGGGCGGTGTGGATCAAACCCACACGTACGGCTACTATGCAGCACATATATCATGTGTGGCCCACCGTCCAGCCATCTGGACGATGGGGATTGTAAATTAGATGGACAACATGGGTTAAAACCCATATATCATCGTGGCCTCACACCAGATGAAACGCGTACCATGGTGGGACCCTCAGCTTGGTGACGTCATGCACACCAGCTGTGTTGCTGGGTTTCTACCGAACATTTCAATAGACGGACAGCGTGGATCATACCACTTCCATCGGATGGGACCACAGAACTTGCTGAACTCAACACTGCTGGGGTGATGTGCAACCGTATGAAACGCATAATCATGATGGGTCCCATGTGTGGGGCCCACGGCTGTGGGGCAGCGTGAATAAAATACTCACATCACGGTGGGTCAGTGTGGATCCCACACGTGCTGCAGAAAGCAAGCCCCACCGTCCTGCCCCTGGACGGTGGGGATCTAACGCATATGTCATAGTAGGTCCATATGTGTGGCGTACCTCAACTGTTATAAAGCTAATATTTGTGTTTCCCTTCATACAACGCCTGCCAAAAATGGGTAGCAACATGGTGGGCCTCAAGATCGGATGGTGAGGATAATACGTCAAGGTGGCCATGCAATCAAGGAAAAAGTGAGAGAGAGAGAGAGAGAGAGAGAGAGAGAGAGAGAGAGAGAGAGAGAGATCATGAGAAGGGAAGCTTCCCTCCACTATGGACCCTCCCTATACAAGGCATACATCAAGATGGGTCCCACATATGTGGCCCTTAAATCACAAAAGACAAATATAAGATCACCCACCTCGAATTCCTTCCTCCTTCCGCCAATAGGCTTTAGAGCTCTAAGGGAACGATTTCAACGGTCGAGATGATCTTAGGATGGTGGAGATGGGAGGTAGGAAGGTGGGCCACACTAGCTTCTCTCCCATGGAAGCTTGGATGTTGGATCTCTCTTGGGGATTGCTTGGAATGAGAGAGAGATGAGTGATGTAGGGAGAGAGTGATGGGTGTGTAAGAAGAGGGATAGGCTTGGTTGAATTTTGGGTGAGAGAGGGATGGGTGGAGAGAGAGAGAGAGAGTTGACTTTAGCTTAGGTTGTGTAAGAGAGGGATGGGTTGGGTTGCTTTATGGTTAATTGATTTGATTTGATGGATGATAGAGATTCTCTTGGAATTCACAACGTGCAGCGTTTTTCTCGAACTGAACGCGGGCCCACATCTCCTAGCCTGGGTATCGCCTCGGCGCGTGAGACACGGCGTTGGAACCGCGGTGACGACACGGTCGATGGGGTACAAGTTTCGAGTCAAGTCGACTCTAAAATGTAAGATACAACTTGGGATTGCGCGTAATTGCTGTCTACGCATCGCGGGTCACGAAAATTCGACGGGAAGGACCGTGGAAGCCTACGGAACAGTACAGGCTAGGATACGGGTTTTACAGCTCTCCCCTCTTAATAAAAAATTTATCCTCAAAATTTAAAAGATGACACAACCAGTACAAAGTTCACAAGGGTGGAAAATTCTATCACTATAATTATAATCAGAACACAATATACCAACATCATCAAACACCCAAGAGATGGGGATAACACCCACGAACTTTAGCCACGCGCTCCTAAGATGCCTCATCAGTACTACAATGATTCTACTGAACCTAACTTATTTGGACTCGGGGATCTAATCATTCTAAGTTCTCAACAATCATACAGTATAGGGTAGCTATCAGCAGATATGTGATGTTATCCTCAGGTATTCACAAGTTATGCTCTGATACCAACTTCTGTCACGCCCTAAACCTGAAAATTAGATTCACAGGAATCTCAATCACCGAACCTGGTGCCAACAACCACTGTAATACCCCATTCTTGGCTCCCAGTGCTCATATGTCAGGTTCCGATCTTGGGATCTAATAAAGAGGATTTTTCAACGTACATTTATCTCGTAAGAAGCATAACCACAAGTTTACTCAAATCACAAAGGCAACATCATCATCACATATCAACTAATTTAAACATTTGAATACAATATTGAAAGGAAAATACATATGTCAAAATCAAGTTCCAGAAGTCAGCTACATGCTCCAAGCTCCATACTGCCGCAACCTAACATTACCTGCATGCATCTATCATGCATAAACTTATAGAAAGCTTAAAGGGTGGTGTAAGTGTGTGCATAAGGTAAGTGCCAAGTATTCAATATAATGTCATAATCATACAATATCGAAAATACTGGTAAGATCATGAATCATATGATATCAGAGTAAGAAGAAATACTGACAAGTCCATAAAGATATCATCAACCTCATCCAAGATATGCGATGAAAAGACATAGTAAGCCAATGTCATATACTGTGAAAGTAATGTAAATCGGCTATAAAATGTAGAAACATAATGAACAAGATATCAGACATCAAGGATGCAATATAATATGTAATTTGGAAGAGCTACAAATACCATCAACCTCATCTAGATCATATAAATGTAGAAACATAGTAACCTAGAATACCATATGCTGACGATGTAATACAATATGCAATATGTAGTGCGAATGAAATGATCAAGCTGCAGTGTGAATTCAGGATGATAGTACGTGGTATCGCAGGCTATGGGGCCTATCACAAATGACTTCCATTCAAACCAGTCTCATACCTAAATTTGGATAGATAGACTCAATGTGGTAAGCTCCTGATCTTAGGTTGGTCGCGCACCCCAACCGAAATACTGGCCATTGCGAAAGTATACACAACGATTATTTGCGCACCACCAACCCAGGTGGATAGTGAATGAATGAATGAATATAATACTAAGTATGTAACTCCTGCTCCATAAATCAGTATTGTACATCTCTGAGATCATCACCGAGGTCTAGTACACTCCAAGCTGGATACTGCCCTAGCCGGGCGCATAACCAATGAGTGGAAAAGACCTCATTATCTGTCTGCCAGTAGTATACCAATGCCTACGGCTCGTTGATAACGGATCCATTTTGGAGCTGGTCAAACTCAGCCTAACTTATATCCCCGTCACTCAGGTGGATAAGGCCACACCCCCTCCCAACAGACCACGACACAGTGGGAGACGCGGCTTACTGGTAATCGAAACTCAGGGGCTCATGTATTCACTCGGTTTAGACGTTGGGGCATCTCCTGACCTCGGATGTTTAGGGACTTTCACCCAAGGACATCCAAAGTGCCCAGATACTCGAACCAAACATTTTCGGTGTTCCATCTGACCATCCACGACATGCTTGTAGAGGTCACAACCCTGAAGTCGTTAGGGTGTATAGTAATCAAAATCACACAATGCAAGATGCATGAGTCATGTAGTCCAACCATATCAATGCTACACATACCGTGAGCTCATGTGGGATAATTTCGCCTATCAGGGAGTCTCATAAACTACATGCCCAATGACATATGCAATGGTCAACCACATCTCATAACAAACATACAAATGATGTGTAAGGGCATCTATCAAGATGTTATGTTGTCATATACTCATAATCGATATCAATAATTGGCATCGACAATCGATCTCGACAATGTGGACATTTTATCAACATTTTCCCCTAGGAATGGCCCACATAGAGCCTAACATATAGTGGACACATGGCCTCACACAAGAGCCAAATATACAATACCATGGGCCTCACTCAAGAGCTTAATACACATCACGATGGGCCTTTCACATGAGCCTAACATACATCGCCATGGGCTCCATCACGTAGCCCTCAAATGCATCACAATGGGCCTCATCATATGGGCCTCATATACATCACATTGGGCCTTAAACATGGGTTGAATACACATCACAACGGGCCTCAAATACGGGCCGCATATACATCACATTGGAACTCAAACACAAGTCAAATGCACGTCATAATGGGCCTCAAATATGGGCCGCATATACATCACATTGGAACTCAAACACAAGTCAAATGCACGTCACAATGGGCCTCAAATATGGGCCGCATATACATCACATTGGGCCTAGAGAATCGGCTTCGACAATCAGAATTAGCATCGATAATCAGAATTGACCTCGACAATCGGAATCAGCCTCGACAATCAGAATCGACCTCAACAATCAGAATCGATGATCAACACCGATAATCAACACCGATAATCAGTATCGATAATCGGCACCGATAATTAGCATATAAATAAGGCGGGATCCATAGATGAACAGCCGATCAACCATAATATAAAGATCGGCCCTCAGCCGTAGTTATATCAAATCCAATAGTGTGAAACCATCCGTCTATGGCGAATGGGGCCCACTTATCTGGGTTAACCCACAAGAGAATTATGAGAATGGGCCTAACAAGGCCTAAGAGAAGGTCATAATGTGGACATCTGTAAGGCTTGTATCTTAGACCGTACCGTTCCGTATGCTTCCACGGTCCTCTTGGTCAAATTTCGGCGGCCCTCGACCTGTATTCAACGTTTGCGCGTGACCCTAAGCTGAGTCCTGCATATCAGAGTCGACTCAACTCGAAACTTGCACCCTAGTGACCGCGTCGTCACCACGGTTCCAACGCCGTGACTCGCGCATCAATTCGATACTCGGGCGAGGAGATGTGGGCCTGCGTTCATTCCGAAGAAACGTCGCGCGTTACAAATTTCAAGAGAATCTCTACGACCCATCAAATCAATCAATCAAATCAAATTAATCAAGTATAAAGTAAGCCAACCCATCCCTCTCTTACACAACCTTAGCCAAAGTCAACTCTCTCTCTACCCATCCCTCTCTCACCCAAAATTCAACCAATCCCATCCCTCTTCTTACATACCCATCACTCTCTCCCTACATCACTCATCTCTCTCTCATTTCTCTCTCATTACAAGTAATTCTCAAGAGAGATCCAACGTCCAGCTCCCCAAAGAAGCTAGGTATGGCCAACCTTCCTACCTCCCATCTCCACCATCCAAGCTTCATCTCAACCCTTGAATCATGATCCTTGGGGGTTCTAGGATGTGTTGCTTGATTTTGATGATTAGAGAAGCCCATAGTGGCAGGGTCCCTCCACCATTCGAATTTTCTCTCTCTCTCTCTTTGTGTGTTGGTGTGCGGCCCACTTGATCCACGCTTCACAGCCGTGGTGACCCACTACGATTTGTGTGTGTATTGATGTGTGTATCCACACCGTCCATCTAATGAAGTAGATTTAAATCTCAAGTGGACAGCCGTCCATCAGGTGGGACATGGGGACCCCACCTTGATGTTTGTGTCTTATCAGGATAGACCGTCCATCATTGGGCCCAATCTGATTGGGGCCCAGCTGCTGGGGCTGGCACATCTAGCCTCCAGGACTCCTGGATTAAGGAAAAACACAAATATTTACTTGATCTAACTCTGCTGGTGGGTCCCACACGTGTGGACCCACCTCATGGTCGTGTTGCAGCTGGGCCGTCCATCTGCTGGACGGCCAGCAGCACCTGCTGCGGCTGACAGAGTCCCATGGGCCCCACTCGTTGGACGTGTACAATGTCCAGGCCGTCCGTCCAGGCCTGGACGTTGGCAGGTTATATTATATTTGATATATATATATATATATATATATATATATATATATATATATATATATATATATATATATATATATATATAAAACATTATGTGGCCCTACGTGGGACCAACTGATGTATTGGCGTCAGCAGGGTCTTTGAGCCCCACATGATTTATCTGTTTTATTCAGCCCCCTCTGATCGCCCACGGGTGGGACGTGGACCCACGTTGAAGATCCATACCGTCCGTCCATCTAGTGGGACCCCACCGTGAGATATGTGTTCAATTTCCCGCCGTCCATTTATTTTTCCTCTAAGCCGTCCATTCATTTTGCAGTGTGTGGGGCCCATCCCACACATGTTGCACGTGTGGAGGTGAGGCCACCTTGATGTATGCCTTGTAGCCACACCGTTCATCCATGGTGGGACCTTCCTGGTGTGGGCCCACGGCCTGGACGGGCCAGCTGCTGGCACCGTCCAGCAGGCCTGGACGAGATGGAAAACACAAACTCAGCTTTTTCCGAAGGCTGGTGGGTCCCACACGTGTGAACCCACCTCTGTTGTATGCGTTTCCATCCATGGGGCCTGTCCTGGTGGCACGCGGCTCCACACGTGGGACCCACATAATGTATGTGTTTCATCGTCACCGTCCAGTCCCTGGACGTGGACGGTGGTCCCGCTGATGTATGTATTGTACTCCACACCGTCCGTCTGTGATGCGGACCCCACAGTGATATATCTGTTCTATCTACGCCATTCATATATGGGTCCCACGCAGCCACATAGCTGCTGTTTGATGTCAGCAAGCTCCATGGACCCACAATGTATGTGTTTTCCCAACTCCGTGGACCCCCCGATGTATGTGCTGTGCTGCCCCCATTGATGCATGTATTCTATTCACACCGTCCAGATAGGCTGGACGGTGGAGCCTGCTGTGATGTGTGTACGGTCCGCACCGTCAGTGTGGGACAGTGCCGGGCCCACATGATATGTGTTTCATCCCTATGGGGGACATCGTGACGTATGTTATATCCGCCACCCATCCGATGCAGCCCATTGTAATGTATACGCGGCTCATGAGTAAGGCCCGATGTGATGTATTTATGGCCCATGTCATGCAGCCCATTGTGATGTGCATTAGACCCACCTGTGATGTATATTTGAGGCCCACCTATAACGTATTTGTGGCCCACGCTACGTAGCCCACTTCTTGTGTATTCAAAGCCCATTGACGTAGCCAACTTGACATTCATGAGGCCCGTTGGTGTGGCTCATTGATGCGGTGTATATTTGAAGCCCACGGGATAAGGCCCGTTATGATGGAATTGCGACCTAGATAAAGAGGCCCATTGTGATATATATCGGGCCCATGAGAGAGGCCCGATGTGATGTATACAAGGCCCATATGATAGGGCCCACTTGCTTGAACCTAAGGCCTATGGGCAAGGCCCATTATGATGCATTTGTGGCCTATGTGCAAGGCCCGTTGTAATATGTATTAGGCCCATTAGTACGGCCCATTGATGTATCCCAGTTGGTATATATGAAGCCCATTAAAGTGGCCCGTGGATGCGATCCATTTAATGTATATGAGATCCATTGGTGCGGCCCATGTGATATGGCCGACTTGATATATATGAGGCCCCTTGGTGTGGCCCGTGGATGTAATCCACTAGATGTATATATAGCCCTTGTATGAGGCTCATGTGATGTATATTAGGCCTTTATGTGAGTTCATGGGCCCACTTTATGTTTGGCTCTATGTAGGCCACTGCTTGAGAGCAATGTTGGTAGAATGTCCATATTGATGAGCAATGATGATTAAATGCCTACATTATGACTTTCCCTTAAGCCTTTTATTAGGCTAATTCCGTTTGTCGAGACCAATTGATAAGGTTAATTCCATTTGTCGAGGCCAATTATCGAGGCTGATTCCGATTGTCGATTTCGATCGTCAATTCCGATTGTCAAGACCAAGTTCGATTGATGAGGCCGATTGCGTTAGTCGAGGCTGATTGTCAAAGCCGATTCTGATTGTCAATTCCAATTAACAAGGCCGATTTCGATCGCCAATTCCGATTATTGGGGCCGATTCTGATTCCGATTGTCAAGGCCGATTGTTGAGGCCGATTCTGATTGTTGAAGTCGATTCTGATTTATTGAGGTCAATTCTGATTGTCGAGGCTAAATATTGAGGCCGATTGTTAAGGCCTAATGTGATGTATATGCAGCGCGTATTTGAGGCCCATTATGATGAGTATTCAGCCAATGTTAAGGCCTAATGTGACATATATAAGGCCTATGTCATGAGGCCCATTGTGGCACATTTGAGGGCCAGGCGGTGGAGCCTGTTGTGATGTATATTAAGCCCATGTGAGAGGCCCATCGTGGTATATTAAGCCCTTGAGTGAGGCCCATGGTGTTGTATATTTGGCCCTTGTATGAGG
This sequence comes from Magnolia kwangsiensis, assembly GCA_037074715.1. Classification (NCBI taxonomy): domain Eukaryota; kingdom Viridiplantae; phylum Streptophyta; class Magnoliopsida; order Magnoliales; family Magnoliaceae; genus Magnolia; species Magnolia kwangsiensis. The sequence goes on along the minus strand of CM073573.1, from coordinate 106,235,215 downwards.
CCATAGGTCCACTATATGTTAGGCTTTATATGGGTGAATCCTTGGGGGCAATGTTGGTTAAATTTCTGCATTGTCGAGGATGATTGTCGATGTTGGTTATTGATACCGATTATGAGTATGTGATAGCATAACATTATGATACATGCCCATACGCATCATCTGCATGTTTGTTATGAGATATGACTGACTATTGCATATGTCATAGTGCTGGTAGTTTATAGAACTCCCTGATAGGCGGAGTTGTCCCACATGAGCGTGCAACATGGGCAAGATTGATGCATGACTGGATTGTATGACTCATGCATCTTGCATTATGTGTTGTAATTACTGTACGCCCTAGCGACATCAGGGTCGTATCCTCCACAGGCATGTCGTGGATGGCTAGATAGGACACCGAAAATATTTAATTCGAGCATCTGGGCACTTTGGATGTCCGTGGGTGAAAGTTCCTAAATCTCCGTGACTAAGAGACGCCCCAACATCTAGACCGAGTGGATACATGAACGCTCGAGTGCCGAATACCAGGAGGCCGCATCTCCCACTGTGTAGTGGTCAATTGAGAGGGGATGTAGCCTTACCCGCCTGAGACTAGGGGGTATAGCTAGGCTGAGTTTGACCAGCTCGTGAATGGGTCCGCTATCGATGTGCCAAGTAGATATTGACTTACTACTAGCTAGGAGGATAGTGATGTCTCTTCCACTTGCATGGTCGTGCATCAGTGGGCGGCCCCGGTGATGATCCCAGAGATGTATAGTGCTGATTTGTGGAGTAGGAGTTGCATACTTAGCATTATATTCATTCATTCACTATCCTCTTGGGTTGGTGGTGCACAACTAATTGTTATGTGTACCTTCGTAATAACTAGGATTTCGGTTGGGGCGCGTGACTAACTTGAGATCAGGAGCTTACTACATTGAGTCTATCTATCCAAATTTAGGTATGAGACTGGTTTGGATAGAAGTCCTTTGTGATATGCCACATAATCTGCGATACCATGTACTACCATCCTAACTTCACACTACAGCTTGGTCATTTCATTCGCACCACAATTGCATATTGCATTACATCCTCGGCATATGACATTTTGGGTTGTTATGTTCCTGCATTCATGTGACTTAGATGAGGCTGATGGTATTCATAGCTCTTTAGAATTGCACATGGTATTACATCATCAGTATCTGATATTTAACTCATTGTCTTCGGATTGCATAACTGACCTACATTACTTTCTCAGTATTTGACATTAGCTTGCTATGTTTTTCATTGTATATCCTGGATAAGGTTGATGATATTTTTTTGGACATGTCAGTATTTCTGATTACTCTAATATTGTATGGTTCATGGACTTACAAGTATTTCTGTTTACTCCGATATTACATTCTAAGCACACATATACTACTCACACTTACACCACCCTCTAAGTTTTCTATAAGTTTATGCATAATAGTTGCGTTCAGGTGACGCTAGAATGTATTTGTAGCTGAGTAGGAGCAGGAGCGTGCAGCTAAGCTTTGTAAAGATTTTATTATATACATATATTTTCCCCTTTCAGCATTGTATTCAAATGATCATATTAGTGGATATATGGTGATGATATTGTTCTTGTGATTTGGGTATACTTCTGGTTATGCTTCTTATCAGACAAATTTATAATTAAAATTCTCCTTGTAGGATCTCAGGATCGGAAACTGGCGTAGAGGTGCTGGGACAAGAATGAGGTACTATGGAGGATGTCGCACCGAATCCGGTGATTTAAAATTTGTGAGCCCGATTTTTGAATTTGGGGTGTGACAACATTTAACCAACATTACTCCCAAGGAGTAACCGACATATAGAGTCAAAACATATAATAAGCTTGTCGCCTCACATAAGGGCCATATACACATCAAGTGGGCCGCATCGCATGGGCCTCGAATACATCACAATGGGCCTCGCTCATGGGCCTCGAATACATCACATTGGGCCTCGCCCACGGGCCTTGAATACATCACATTGTGCCTTGCCCACGGACCTCAAATAATCACATTGGGCCTTGCCCTCGGGCCTCGAATACATCGCATTGGGCCTCGCCCACAGGCCTCGAATACATCTCATTGGACCTTGTCCACGGGCGTAGAATACATCACATTGGGCCTCATCCACGGGCCTCGAATACATCACAGTCAGCCCACACAAAGGCCTCACATACGTTTCATTGGACCTCATATAAATTAAATGGGTCGATCAAATATGCCGAATCAAGTGAGCTAATCAAATGGGCCGACTCAAATGGGACGATTCAGATGGGCCGAATCAGTAGGCTGAATCAAATGGGAAGAATCAATGGGCCAATTCAAATGGGCCGAATCAATGGGACGGATCAAATGGGACAATTCAAATGTGCCGATTCAAATGGGCTGAATTAATGGGACGGATCAAATGGGCCAATTCAAATGGGCCGAATCAATGGGCAGAATCAAATGGGCTAATTCAAAAGGGCTGATTCAAATGATCCGAGCCGAATGGGCCGAGTCAAATAGGCCGAGTCAAATGGTCGAGTCGAATAGGCCGAGTTGAATGGCCGAGTCGAATAGGCCAAGTCAAATGCCTGAATCGAATAGGCCGATTCAAATGGCCGAGTCGAATGGGCCGAGTCGAATGCACCATTCATCCATTGTTAGAGATCATTATAGTGCATTACAAAAATGAATCATAACTAAAGGATCATCTACACCATACCACAAATGGCAGTGGTGATAATGATTTCTATAGTTAAATTTCTTGTGGGCCCACCATAGTATTTATTTTCCATCCATACTGTTCGTAAGGTCACAAGGACATGAATAGGGAAGGAAAACAAATATCATATTGAATTGAAACTTTTGTAACCCAAAGGGGTTTTAAGGGTGGGCGATCAACACCACTGTTTTTTGTAGGGTGGTCCACTTGATATTAGATCTTCCTTATTTTAGTCTAAGGCCTAAGACAAGCTTGCCCATGGATGGATGATTTGGATATAACACATACATCACGGCCCACTGTCCATGGATAGTGTAGATAAAACATATACATCATTGTGGGATGGTGTAGATAAAACACATACATCAGGACCCCACCGTCCACGTACTGGATGGTGGAGTACAACACCTGTATCACTTGGGACCCACGGATCTTACTGACGTGGTAAATCAGCTATGTTGCACGTGCGTCCCAGATGGACGGCATGTATAAACACACAGCAAAGGTGGGTCCCACCATTAATGGGCGGTATGGATCAAGCCCACACGTGCAGTTGCTATGCAGCACATATATCATGTGTGGCCCACCATCCAGCCATCCGGATGGTGGGGATTGTAAAACAGATGGACGGTATGGGTTAAAACCCATATATCATGGTGGCCTCACACCAGATGAAACGCGTACCATGGTGGGACCCTCAGCTTAGTAACCTTATGCACACTAGCTATGTATTGCTCGGTTGATGCCCAACATTTCAACAGACAGACGGCGTGGATCATACCACGTCCATCGGATGAGACCATAGAATTTGCTGCACTTAATGTTGCTAGGGTCACATGTGCAATGGTATGAAATGCATAAATCATGATGGGTCCCACGTGTGGGGCCCACAGCTACAGGGCAACATGAATAAAATACTCACATCACGGTGGGTCAGTGTGGATACCACACGTGCTGTAGAAAGCAGGCCCCACCGTCCTGCCATTGGACGGTGGGGATCTAACGTATATGTCATGGTGGGTCCATACGTGTGACCTACCTCAGTTGCTATAAAGTCGATATTTGTGTTTCCCTTCATACAGGGCCTGCCAAAGATGGGCAGTAGCATGGTGGGCCTCAAGATCGGATGGTGAGGATAATACGTCAAGGTGGGCCATGCAATTAAGGAAAAAGTGAGGAGGAGAGAGAGAGAGAGAGAGAGAGAGAGAGAGAGAGAGAGAGAGAGAGATCGTGAAAAGGGAAGGGACCTCGCCACTATGGGCCCTCCCTATACGACGCATACATCAAGATGGGTCCCACATTGTGGCCCTTAAATTACAAAAAGACAAATATAAGATCACCCACCTCGAATTCCTTCCTCCTTCCACCAATAGGCTTTAGAGCTCCAAGGAAACGATTTCAACGGTCGAGATGATCTTAGGATGGTGGAGATGGGAGGTAAGAAGGTGGGCCACACTAGCTTCTCTCCCATGGAAGCTTGGATGTTGGATCTCTCTTGGGGATTGCTTGGAATGAGAGAGAAATGAGAGAGAGATGAGTGATGTAGGGAGAGAGTGATGGGTGTGTAAGAAGAGGGATGGGCTTGGTTGAAATTTGGGTGAGAGAGGGATGGGTGGATAGAGAGAGAGTTGACTTTGGGTAAGGTTGTGTAAGAGAGGGATGGGTTGGGTTACTTTGTACTTGATTGATTTGATTTGATTGATTGATTTGATGGTGGTAGAGATTCTCTCGAAATTCGCAATGCTTGGTGTTCTCCTCGAACTGAACGCGGGCTTACATCTCCTGGACTGGGTATCGCCTCGGCGTGCGAGATGTGGCATTAGAACCGCGGTGACATCGCGGTCGATGGGGTACAAGTTTCAGGTCGAGCCGACTCTAAATTGCGTGATACAACTCTGGATTATGTACAATTGTTGTCTACACGTCGCAGGTCTTAGGAATTCGCCCAAAACGACTGCGAAAGCTTACAGAACAGTACAGTACAGGTTAGGATACGGGTCTTACAGTGACTCCCGAGATTTTCATAATCAGATATGTTACAGCTATCTGAGGAGGTGACTCTGGCTATATTCATAAGGGCTTTTACATCATTTGCATTAATATTTTCTTGTTTTGATTCATCAAACTCTGAAGAAGTTTCAGAGTTAGACAATTTATTCCACGTAGCTATCATGCCCTTTCTCTTTAATTTATCTCTTTTAGGACATTTATTCGTCAAGTGCCCATATTCATGATAGTTGAAACATCGAATGTCCTTAGTTTTAGTTTTCCAAGACTTAGATTTTCCTTTTCTTTATCTGATCTTTTCTTATTTTTGAAAATTCTATAAAATTTCTTAGCTAGTAGTGCCATATCAGCTTTTGTATTTTCAAAGTTTTCTTTTGAAACAGATTTAGAAGATTTAAGAGTAATAGACTTACTATATCATCTCCTAGACCCCATATGGAATTTACTATATCATTTAGTTTTGTATAGAAGTCCATGAAAATTTCAATTTCTTTCATACAAATCTCCTCAAATCTAGTAGAGAGGAATTAAACTTTTAATTTCTTGATTATAGTAGTTCCTTCATGTGTTATTTAAAGAAATCTTAGGTTTGTTTAGCTGTATCACATAAAATGATTCTTTTGAATTCATCAGGTAATAGAGCGCAAGTTATGATATTTAAGGCCTTAGCAATAACACTGCTTTCACTTTTATGAGTTCCAGTCCATAAGTAGAATGCAATTTCTCTCATGGACTTGGTTCCTTCTTTGACTAGTACCTCAGTCATAGGAGGTTTCCATTTGGTTACAATAGCTTGTCACACGCTTTCATCTAAGGATTTTAGAAAAATTCTTATTCTGGTTTTCCAGTATGAATCGTTAGAGCCATCAAAAGGTGGTGGCCTGGTAATGGACAAGCTATCGAAATTTGACATTATAAAAGCTTTAGATCTTTTAACTCAAAGAAATTAATCCAAAAAAATGAGTAACTTAGCTTTGATATCACTTGAAAAGGCGAGAGCTTAAGAAGTCCTAGAGGGGGAGTGGGGTGAATAGGACTATGCCAAATAAAAAATTACAGTGTTGAAATATTAAATAAATTAGAAATCTCAATCGCACTAGTATTGAAAAAATGATTCAAACTAATTCACAACCTACACCCAAACTAAGTTTAAGATAAGACAACCTTATTTCACGAACGTTTGTAATAATCAAGATCTTAAACCAAGCAAAAGAAAATAAAGCTATCTATTACAAACATTTACTACTTTTGCATAAATAAAATTACAAACATTCTCCACAAATGCAAAAATGAAACATTCACCACAACACCAAGAGTTATAGTGGTTCGGTGTGTATAACAATTGTTCTCACATAGCCACACCTACTCTACACCCAATAATCACTATCCACATGATATTGGCTTTCACTATAAATAAGATTTTCTCAGGGTCACCTTAAAACTTGATGCAATTGTGATTTTAATGGGCTATCACCAAAAAAAAACCCTCTCTGAGAATTTTTTGGCTATCTCAGAAAAACCTATAAAAAGGGCCTAAAACGTTCGACCAATAAGAGAAAGAAAGAAAGAAGGAAGGAAGGAAGGAAAAGGAAAGAAAAGAAAAGAAAAGAGAGGAAGAGAAACATGGGAGAGAGAGGTCCGATCGATCGGCAGCCGCAAGGAGACCTGCACAATAAGAAAGGGAGAGAAAAGAAGAGAAGAAAAGAGAAACAAGGAGAAGAGAGAGAGTGTTGGTGTTGGTGCTACACACACGACTCATAGAGTCATAATTTTCAAAGAAAGGAGGAGAAAGAAGTAAGAGAGAAAAAGAAAAGAAAGAGAGGAAGAGAGTCGACTCGCTGAGTCTCGGACTAAGTCAGGGCCAGGTTCGAGTCAACTTTGAGTTCTGTCAGTTTGGAATTAAAAGATAGTGTATTAACACCTAGCCTCGGCTGGGAAATGATCTGACTTCAAGAGGTGAGGGTTCTACCCTTTAAGCTTACTTTGATTTAAATTGATATGAATTATTCTTCTTTTTTCATGTTTCCATATTACTGTGAATGATCCTTTCAATTGATTGATTTACCACTATTATTTACTTATCCTTTGGGAACTATGATATTATGCGTGATCTTCATGAATTTTTGTGAGGCAATGGATACAAGCCTTGCCCTTACCTTTATCAATTTATTGAGTTAGCCCTTGCTACTCTTCTCATTATTGAGTTGGCCATGCTACTCCTCTATTTATTAAGTTGGTCATTGCCACTCCTTTATTTATTGAGTTGGACATTGCCACTCCTTTATTTATTGAGTTGGCCATTGCTACTCTTCTTATTATTGAGTTGGCCATTGCCACTCTCCTATTTGTTGAGTTGGTCATTACCACTCTCCTATTTGTTGAGTTGGCCACTGCTACTCTCCTCTTTGTTGAGTTGGCCATTGCCACTCTCCTCTATATTAAGTTAGTCATTTCTACTCTCATCTTTTTAAGCCTTATGCTATTTATCTTTTAGGCTTGGACATGGGTCTTGATATTCTAAAACTCCGTGATTCAATTTACTTTTTGTTAATGTAACTGATGTGTTGAAGGTATCACAACTAGTGATTCAATTATTATATCATGGATGTAATGCGCTCTAGGTAGAGACCCTCTTGGTCGACATGTAATTCCATGGGTTTTGGGTAGTGGTGCACAAATCGATGTAAGTAATTTGTAATACGTGTTGTATTACTTCTAGGATTGGATGTCATAAATAGTTACTCTATGAACAAATTATGCCACATAATTCATCCGACTCATGAGTTATGTCGCCTTGAGGTATTCACGTAAATCCAAGGTAGCGTTGGACATACCGGTGAATCTCCGTAGTGTGAGAATGCAGGGCGATCCGGGTTTTCTATGAATCATATTCCATATTGTGATGATCACTATGTATGATGAGTTGTACTAGCTTTGCTAGGCATGCATCTCATATAGGTTGTTTGTGCATACTAATATCCCTTGTAGTAGTGGATTATGAGACATATCAAAACCTTTACATTGCTTTTATGAATCTTTTAAATTATTGTTAATCTTAAAGGATGACCATCACTATGAGTAGGTGTTGACCCTCTCCAACCGTATAGATGATGCAAGTGAAGTATATATTGAAAACCTAGAGGACCATCTCCTTATGGAAGATTATACCTGTCACGCCCCAAACTCAGAAACTGGGCTCACAAAAATTCCCGATCGCAGAATCCGGTGCCGACAGCATCCGTAATACCCCATTCTCGGCTCCCAGCGCGCGTACACCAGATTTTGATCCTAGAATTCTATAAGGAGAATTTTTTCAACGTACATTTATCTTGTAAGAAGCATAATCACAAGTTTACCCAAATCACAAAGGCAACATCATCATCACATATCCACTAATATATACAGTTGAATACAATGCTGAAAGGGAAATACATATATTTAAATCAAAGCTCCAGAAGATGCTACACGCTCCAAGCTTAACATTGCTGTGACCTAATGCCACCAGCACGCATCTATGGTGCATAAGCTTATAGAAAGCTTAGAGGGTGGTGAAAGTGTGTGCGCAAGATAATTGCCAAGTACACAAATATAATGCCATAAATCATGTAACATCGAAAATACTGGTAAGGTCATGAATCATACGATATCAGAGTAAACGGAAACATACTGGTAAGTTCATGAATGTTATTAGCCGTACCAAGGGTATGTGATGCAAGGCATCAATATTAACAGCCCTATCAAGGCTATGCGATTCAAAAACATAATAAGCCAATATCATATACTGAGTAAGAAATGTAGATCAACTATGCAGTGAGCTAAATATCAGATGCCGATGATACAATGCAATATGCGAATCCTAACGAGTCCAAGAATACCGTCGGCCGTATCTAGGCCATATAAATGTAGAAACATTCCAACCCAAAATGTCATATGTTATAGATGTAATGCAATATGAGGTGAGAATGAAATGACCAAGCTAGAGTGAAGTCAGGATGATAGTACATAGTGTCGTAAGCTACAACGTCCATCACAAGAGACTTCTATCCAAACCAATCTCATACCTAAATTTAGATAGTCATAATCAATGTGGTAGACTCCTGATCTTAAGTTGGTCGCGCTCCCCAATCAAAATCTTTGCCATTGCAAAGGTACACAATAATTAGTTGCGCACCACCAGCCCAAGTAGATAGTGAATGAATGAATGAATATGCAACTCCTACTCAATAAGTCCACGTATTAGTACTGCACATCTCTGGGATCATCACTAGGGTCTAGTACACTCCAAGCTAGCTGCCACTCCTGTCGGTCGTGCAGCCCAATGAGTGAAAAATACCTCACTACCCGCCTGCTAATAATATACCAATGCATACTTGGCTCATCGATAGCGGGGCCATTTGTGACCTAATCAAACTCAGCCTACCTTACAGCCCCCTCGGGTGGATAAAGGTCACACCCCCTTCTAACCGACCATAATACGGTGGGAGACGCGGTCTACTTGTATTTGACATTCGGACGCTCATGTATATCCACTCGGTCTAGATGTTGGAGCATCCCTTGGCCATGGGAGTTTACGGACTTTCACCTACGGACATCTAAAGTGCCCATATGCTCAAACCAAATATTTTTGATGTCTTATCTGATCATCCATAATATGCCTATGGAGGCTGTAGCCCTGATGTCGCTAGAGCACCAAATGATCATGTCACAAAATACAAGACACACGAGCCATACCATCCAAAATACATCAAACCTGTGCATCCCGCGCGCTCATGTGGGGTAACTTCACCTATTAGGGAGTCTCATAAACAACCTGCCCTATGACATATGTAATGGCCAACCATATCTTATAACAAACATGCAAATGATGCATATAGGCATGTATCATGATGTTATGCTATCACATACTTATAACCAGTATTGGTAATTGGCATTGATAATCGGCCTCAATAATCAACCTCAACAATCAGCCTCGATAATCAGTCTCGAAAATCAGCCTCGATATCACATACTCGTAATCGATATCAGTAACCAGCATCGATAATCGGGCTCGATAATCAGCCTCAACAATCAGCCTTGATAATCTACCTCGACAATTAGTCTCGACAATCGGCCTAACAAAGGGCCTAAGAGAAGGTCAAAATGAGGACATTTAACCATCATTGTCCATCAATGTGGACATTCAACCAGCATTGCTCCCAAGGAGTGGCCCTCATAGAGCCAAAGCTAAATATATAGTGGGCCCATGGCCTCACACAAAGGTCTAATATACATCACAATGGGCCTCATCATGTGGGCCGAGATACATCACAATGGGCCTAATCATATGGGCTGGAAATATATCACAATGGGCAACGACATATGGCCCGGAACTATATCACAATGGGCCACAACATATGGGCTGGAAGTACATCTCATTGGGCCTTACCAAATGGGCAAAAAATACATCACAGTGGGCCTAATCGTATGGGCTGGAGATACATCACAATGGGCCACAACCATGGGCCCCTATACATCACATCGAGCCTTACATACATCAAGTGGGCCGCATCAATGGGCCTCATATACATCAAGTGGGCTGCATCAATGGGCCACACCAATGGGCCTCATATACATCAAGTGGGTCGCATCAATGGGTCGCACCAATGGGCCTCATATACATCTAGTGGGCCGCATCAATGGGCCACACCAATGGGCCTCATATACATCAAGTGGGCTGCGTGAATGGGCTGGACCTCATATACATCAAGTGGGCCGCATTAATGGGTCACATCAATGGGCCTCATATACATCAAGTGGGCCACATCAATGGGTCACACCAATGGAACTCATATACATCAAGTGGGCCACATCAATGGGCCTCAAATACACAATAGGTGGCCTCAAATACATCTAATCGGGCCACCGTTCTTGGTGAACTATCTACACCATACATCTATTTTAAAGATCATTTTAGAGCCTTTCCCAAAAAATGAATCATATCGACAAATCACCTAGACCATACCACAAATAACGGTGGTGATAATGTTTCCCACCGTTTAAAATTCCCAGGGCCCACCATAACGTTTATTCTCCATCCAATCTCATCATAAGATCATAAAGGCTTGGATTAAGAGGGAAAAACAAACTCCATATTGATCCAGAACTTCTGTGACCCAAACAGGTTTTAATGATAAACGTTCAATCCTCCACTATTTTCTGCAATGTGGTCCACCTGATACTTGGATTTGCCTCATTTTTAGTCTCAAGCCTTAATACAAGCTCACCAATTGGATGGACGGTGTTGATGAAACACATATATCACGGTGGAGTCAACATCAAATGGTTGGACGGTATAGATGAAACACATACATCGTGTGGTACTGTGTGAGGCACTCCAACCAGTCCACACCCACCATCCATGGTTTAGACAGTTGGGATATGCCCATACATCAAGTGGATTTCACAAGCACCGTCTAGAGGGATAGTGCAGACATAAATACATCAATGTGGGTCCCACATGGGGTCCACCACATAAATATAATATATATATTTATTATAAATGCATCAACATGGGTCCCACATGGGTGGGCCACCCCACTACTCTCTCTCTCTCTACATATATATATATACACACATATATACATATATTATATTATATTGTCATTCATTCAAACGTCCAGCCCTGGACATCCTTTAATGGATGGTCTGGATTTACAGCAGCTATATAGCTAAACGCCTCCACGGCAGGTGGGTCCCACATATGTGTGGGCCACACGTGCCATCAAGGTGGGCCCACGTCAAGAATGGATGGACGGTAGGCTATAAAATACATACTATCAAGGTGGGACCCACAGAGCCTGCTGACGTTAAACAAATGGACAGTTTGGATGTGATGCTTACATCAGTGGGCCCCATAGAACTGTTGACGTTATCACATCAACCATATAGCTAGTGTGAGTTACACCATCCAATTTGCTTCCCAAGGTGGGTCCCATGTACATCAGGGCCCACTGTAATATTATTTTAAAATAAAATATTATATAAATATCCAGCGTCCAGGTGCACTGGACGGATGACTTGGATGTAAGGTACATACATTGGGTGGGTCACACCATCTAGGAGGCTAGACGGTGTGGATAAATCACATGCATCACGGTGGTCCCACGAGGGTGGGCCACACGTGTTAAATCAAGCTGCTATTCATGTTTTCACTTCATACAGTCCAACAGACTGTACTGCTAGACGGTCTGGATCTCATACATATATTAATACAAGGTGGGCCCCACACGGTTGGGGTAATACACATGCATCAGGTGGGCCACGTCTAGATAGCTGGACTGTCTCGATACAACACATACATGAGCCCCACGTCCATGGAATGGACGACATGGATATGAAATAGCGGTGGAGACTGCTTGAGTTAAAGTAGGAATATGCCAATATGTCGTAGAGGGGGGGTGAATAGGACTTTTTAAAGTTTTTATGAATTATTTAAAAATCCTTATCACACTAATCCTATCACAGAGTTCAGATTAGGATTACTCAAAATTAACTCTACTGGCTTCCAAGCCAGGTAGAGGATCCAATCACAAACTATTAAAAGATAATCAATTTATAGATAAGATTGTGATGGATATGACTGTGTGTGTGTTTAAGATGTGAATTCAGATGATCAGATATAAAGGCATGTAAGGAAATCACATAAATAAAAAATAATACTAATCTCAAACACAGTCATTTTATAGTGGTTCGACTACTTGTCTACTCCACTACCGGCTTCCACACTCAACCCTTGAGTGACCGAATTTCACTAAGGAGCTTTCCCATGGTTCACCTCAAACCTAAGGTTTTAAATCAGGTTCACCTTCAACCTTTACAGAGGTTTCTACTCGGTTCACCTCAAACCCTTAAGTTTTGCTGGCGCACTCCTAACCAGATGTTTATGCCCACACAGAGCAAGGGTCCACACAATGCACCCAGATGTTTATGCCCACATAGAGCAAGGGTCCACACAACGCACTCAGATGTTTATTCTCTCCACAGAGTAAGGGTCTACACAACGCACCCCGCACGTACACTCCTGTCGGAGGCCTCCTTTGAGGACTTCAAATGGTGAGCAACACCTATGACCCAATCCTAAAAAGGAATGATCATAAATGTCCTCTGTACTCTTAGTACTTATAGATAAGTTGATGAGTCCCTTTTAGCATAGTGATGAAGATCTCCTTCTTGTTGATGAAGAGTCTTCAGCTCCCTTGATCCGCAACACAAAGATGTATCTATACTAGTCTTTAGGTTGGGTCATGGTAATGATGGAATACCACTCTCTAAAGATTTTCCTATAAGAAAGATAGAGTGGTTCCAATCATCTATGCATTCAAGGCATCCCAGCTTAATGATTTGCCATTAAGGTAGTAGCTGAAAGATCCTTGAATGCGGAAGTTCATTCTCCAATCCACTCTATTGAATATCAATGAGAAGGGTGGATTGGAGGATGAACTTCCTAAGAGAAAGGACTTAGGATAAGGATATGAAGTTTAAAACACTCAAAAGCACTCTCTTCTTTCTCTACCAACAATAAAGACAGACCTCTCTATATATATAGGCAAAAGGTTCCAACGGATATAAAACAGTCACATTTATAACAGAGTTTGATATCATCGAGCAAGGATCGATATGATCGACTGACCTCTCGATGATACAAACTCATATGTCATTACGCTTTTTGGAAACCTTTTGCCAACTGGTCGATGGGATCGAGACATCCATCAATGTTATCGGATTTCGAACTCCGATTCCATCGAGAGATATACTGATCTATCGACAGGTGAAAATAAGAGAGATACGTCTTGAAGAATTTCAGGTTTTACAGATATGATCGGGGAACAGTCGATGTCATCGGAATTTGTATATCCATGATATCGGAGACCTTGTCGATCGGATCGTTAAATCGTATAGATTTACTTATAAGCTTGCTGGACGATCTGTGTCCGGACTCAATCCAATCGACCATGTCTCGATAAGATCGAGATATGAATATCGATTTATCGATTGGCCCCCCGATCATCAATAAAAATAACCTGAAATTTATGCTGGAAGAAACATGCGCCCACTATCGATAGGATCGACTGACTTCCGATATGATCGGTATTTTAGTTCAGATTGAATCGGACAGTCAACGATATATCGAAGCACATAGAAGTTTCCTTTAGAAAAATAGGGGCGTCGAAAAACTGTCTGTCGATATTATCGATCCTCTTCCGATAGGATCGATATTCGAATATCGATGATATCGACTGAACCATCGATATATCGATAAATCGTCCAGATGAATATTTTGATTGCTGGACGATTTATGTCCTCATTCGATTGTATCAATTGAGATGCTAAGGACATCGACAGAGTTGGTCGATCATATCGAAAAGGTAATCGATATAATCGACAGGGTAAGAGAAACTTAAAGATTTTTCTATTTAGTACAAAGTTTTCTTATCCCAAAACCCTAAGATGTTTTACTTATTTTAAGAGTTTTAATCACCTGGTGTTTTAGGACATTGGATGTGAGGCTATGATTTACCTATGGCGAGCTTCCACACATCCAGTTGAGGCAGACACTTGACTTGATCTTCCTGTAAGGCGTTGTTGTCCGACTAACTCAACTCACAACGTAATTGACAAACCAGGGCACTTAGTAGGTGCACTTTCAATCTCCCCCTTTGTCAATTACGTGACAAAATACCCAAAACACCCTAGGAAAATATCTAGATTGATACATCCTAAATTGTGTGTACATGTATTAACACAATTTTATAAATTCTAATCACCCATGTACACACCCAATAAATTCTCCCCCTTAATTCAAAAACTCCCTCTTTCTTGTTGCGGCTGCTCCCCGTAACACCTGCAACACAGATATACAATTTTTCGCTCGGGGTGTTTGAATTGTTCTACCCCTTTTTGTCAGTCATTGGCAAAGGCATAAATCGTGATATTGACTAAAGATTAAAACATATGGGAGAACCAGATAGAGATGCATCTGAAGTAAACTAGTGTGAATCATGCATCAATGATAGAACATTACGACAGCAATAGAAGATAAGATAGTCATTTAAAATCTCATATATTGCAATAATTCACTAGATAAACCAAGATGGCAATAAAGATATATAAGTAAAAACAGCACTTGCCATGCAAAACTATGGATGCATTGAGATAAGACAGAGTAAAAAAGTCAATAAGAATCTATCACAAGCAATCCGTACGGGGTATATTCAAAACAAAAAGAAACAACCTTGGCAAGTCTGTAATTCATCACACCCATAAATGTGATCACAGGCATTCAAAAGGATATTTAGGCCCGAAGCATTTCAAAAGGACTTCAGGGATGTGATGGATGTGTATCCTAAGCACGCTTATGGAGCAGGTAGACATTTCAGAACTCGTTTAGTTGTGCGTTGCAGGATCATCAGTTGCTGTTGAACTTCAGAAAGATAGGCTTTGCAATCATTTAGTTTCTCTAAAATGTGAGCTTGTTCATTCAGAAGATCTTGTATGCTGTCTCGCACAGGGATATCAGAGTCAGAATTTTGCACCAATCTGCTACTGTCAGGAATTGAACTAGTTCTTTCACCACAAAATACATTTTCAAAGATGTTTAGTTTATGTATGTCTTCAAGGTTGAACCACGCACAAGGATGAGGAAGATCATAAGTCGGTGGTAGTCCGAATTGACGTGAAAGCTTAGATAGAAGACATGGAAATGGTAGTGTAGTGATGAATGCTTCTGTAAGCACATGGATCAACTGTTATACAATTAGAGTGGGTAGGCATATTGGAATTCTCAAATGAATGTCATACAGAATGTTAAGAATGTATGGTGAGAGTTTCTTGCCGGAGACTTCACAGGGATAGACATTAGTACTGAAAATGCTGTGAAAAATCCTATAGGTAGGATCAAGATACTTGATATGGAGAACACTTTTGACATTCTTGAAAATTGTGGCACCATTGCACAAAGCACGAGTAATTTTCCCCCATACACCGAGACCATTCATATTCCGATCAGTTACAGATATTCTAGTGAATTCGATGTCAACCAGCCTGCTTATCAGTTTGGGTGTGATGTATTTGACTCGATTGACAACTGCAACTGAGATAACTGGAGGATTGTTATCAACATTGAAGATTAAGCTGATAAACTGATGTACCAAATTATGTTGAAATGTTCCTCCAAGATTCACAACATTTTCCCATCCAATTTGTTTTAGAAGATCGATGATTCTAAAGGGTTTAATGCTCTTTATGTGAACTATTTGATCCGCCACAGGTTTTAAGTTGAATAAGGGAGAAGAGGTGGTTGCATCCTGCTTACCTTTCTTCTTTTCAGTTGATGCACGCTGTGGATGGAACAATCCTTTCTCTTTTTCCATCTTGGGGAGATGAAATGCCCAGGTCTGAGAGCACCGATGCGGCTCTCCTTTTGATCTTCTGATTCTCACCACGCAACTACAATCTATCCCTTTGATCATATTCTATGATTTCAAATTTTGATTTTTAATTTCAAGCTCTAGGGAAGAACAACCGTCCCGACGTTTCAACTACTAAGAGAGTCGTCGATTCTATCGATTCTCAGTCGATGTGATCGACATTCTCAAGTGGCCAATCGACACTCATATCGAAGGTGGATCTTTTTGAGTTTTTCTTCAGTCTAACGATTGTTCATATATAGAACAGTATGTTATTGAAGTTCCTAGCAGAGAGTATCAACAAAATTTCATATATCTTCTGTACATTAAAAAGTATAAACATTTGGATATTTATGTGCAAAAAATGAGGTGAGATGCCTCAGATTGTTTCTTTGAAAGCTCAGCAAAATTGCATCATTTCAACAAATATCCAGATTTTGATGCGTAGCCTGGACCAATTTCTTCACTCTCAGTGTTTCTCAATATCACTCATTCCTATAATAATGTAACAGTGGTTATTTGTGCGAAGACCCTTCATAATTGATTTTTCTGATTGATCTAGAATCTCGCATTCTTCTTTGTTGAAATTTATCACATGCCCATTATCACAGATTTGAGAGATGCTTAGTAGGTTATGTGTCAATCCTTTTATGCAAAAAGCATTCTCATCCTTAAACAGATTAATTCCTTCTATAATTCCCTGTCCAGTTACTTCAGCAGTGGTTCCATCTCCATAGGTGACTACCCCTTTGTGAAGATCCTTATAGTTTGAAAGAAGAGATTTGTCACCTGTGACATGTCTTGAGCACCCACTGTCTAGGTACCATTTAGCCACATTTCCTGATAAATGATCTGATTGAGTAACAAGGCAATTTATCTTTTCCTTAATCACCCACTTTGTGACAGGAGTTTTACTTGTGGTAGATTTGTTCTTCTTATCTGATTTGTCCACATGACTTAACTGCTCCTTCATCCTGTCAAGTATCTCAAGTGGTGATGATTGTATACTTCTTTTGTTTAGCTCATAAACTGACTCCTCATTTTTGTAATGAGCTGGGATATGTTTGGTGTTACTACTGGATGCAACAGATTTTCCAAATGCTTGTGCATTATATTTAGTTTTTGTTCTAGCCTTTCCATAACCTAATCCCTTTTTGTCCTCTCCATATTTTCTCATTCTTAACAGTTTTTCTAATTTCTCACCACTCTGGGAAAATTTACAGTTTATTTTGGTAATTTTTCTAGATTCTTCTAGATCATTTTGAAGTGTATAATTTTTATTCTGAAGAATCAGGTCTTCCTCATGTAGTTCTTTGACTTGTTTCTTTAATTTCTCTGACTCAGATTTCAATGAGTTGTTAGTTCTTTTAAGTCTATCATTGTCTGAGTGACATTGCTGCAAATTAGTGATTAGATGAGTATTAATATTTGAAGCTTTATCCAGATCTATTTACAGCAATTCCTTTTTATTTTCAACTATTCCAAGTCTCTTGACAATATTAACGCTGTGGATGTAAAGTTGATTGTAAGCGTCTTGTAATTCATTTTTCTCTTTATCTTTTTCTTCTTCAATTTTCTCATTGTCAGATGAAAATGATTCAGTGGTTTGCTGTTCTTTCTCAAGTTCAGTTGGAATGATCGAAGTAGTGGAGGCCATGAGAATTTTCAATGATTTCTGATCTCCATCACTTCCTGAGTCACTTTTTTCTGAATTTGACTCCTCCATATCATCCCATGTGGCAGTCATCGCCTTGCCCTTGGTTTTTTTGTTTGGGCATTTGGTAGATAGGTGTCCATACTCATGACAGGCATAACATTGTGGTTCTTTATTTCTTTTTCCAAATTTGTCTGTAGGAGATTTTTCATCCACCTTTCTAGAGGGGTGGTCGCGATTCCTTTGAAAGAATCTTCTGAATCTTTGTGCCAGCAGAGCCACTTCCTCATTTTCATCTTCCTTTTCACTCTCACTGTCCTCATGTTTTGATTTCTTGAAAGTTTTTAGGACAATTTTTTTGGATTTTTGGGGTTGTGTGAAGTGTAGTTCAAAGGTTTGTAGGGAACCTACTAGTTCTTCTACTTTCATCTCATCAATATTCCTACACTCTTCAATTGTTGTTACCTTGGGATTGAACCGTTCCGGTAGAGATCTTAAGATTTTTCTACATATTTTAGGTACTGGAACCTTCTCTCTCAATCCACCCATTGAGTTACAAATGATATTCAATTTAGTGAAAAACTCCATAAATGTCTCATGCTTTTTCATCCTGAGATTTTCAAACTGTGAAGTTAAGAGTTGTAGTTTAGATCTCTTCACAGTGCTTGTGCCTTCATGGGTTGTTTTCAATAAGTCTCATGCTTCTTTGGAGGTCCCACACATACTTATCTGATTGAAAATGTCTTGGGACATGGCACAGTAGATGGCGTTCATTGCTTTTACTTCAGCATTTCGCTATTCCTTGTCAGACGCCATCCACTTTTCATTAGGTTTGGGTTTAGTGATTGTGGTTTTATTTTCAAGTACAATTTGTTCAGATGGTACCACATATCCTTTTTCAACTACATCTCAAACTTCATGATCTAAAGATCTCAGGAAGTAATGCATTCTAGCCTTCCAGTAAGTATAATTTGAACCATAAAATACTGGAGGTCTAGTGACAAATGAGCCCTCTCCTTTGACCATATTTCTACTTCAGTCAAGATCACTCTCTAAGTGGTGAAGCCCTTAAAGAGAGACCTGCTCTGATACCAATTGGAATAGCGGTGGAGACCGCTTGAGTTGAAGTAAGAATATGCCAATATGTCCTAGAGGGGGGGTGAATAGGACTATTTAAAATTTTTGTGAATTATTTAAAAATCCTTGTCACACTAATCCTATCAAAGAGTTCAGATTAGGATTACTCAATTAACTCTACTGGCTTCCAAGCCTGGTAGAGGATCCAATCACAAACTATTAAAAGATAATCAATTTATAAATAAGATTGTGATGGATATGACTGTGTGTGTGTTTAAGATGTGAATTCAGATGATCAGATATAAAGGCATATAAGAAAATCACATAAATGAAAAACAATACCAATCTCAAATACAGTCATTTTATAGTGGTTCGACTACTTGTCTACTCCACTACCGACTTCCACACTCAACCCTTGAGTGACCGGATTTTACTAAGGAGGTTTTTCATGGTTCACCTCAAACCTAAAGTTTTAAATCAGGTTCACCTTCTACCTTTATAGAGGTTTCTACTCGGTTCACCTCAAACCTTGGAGTTTTGCTGGGCACTCCTAACCAGATGTTTATGCCCACATAGAGCAAGGGTCCACACAACGCACTCAGATATTTATGCCCACACAGAGCAAGGCTCCACACAACGCACCCAGATGTTTATGCCCACACAGAGTAAGGGTCCACACAATGCACCCAGATGTTTATGCTCTCCATAGAGCAAGGGTCCACACAACGCACCTCGCACGTACACTCCCGTCGGAGGCCTCCTTTGATGACTTCAAATGGTGAGCAACACCTACGACCCAATCCTAAAAAGGAATGATCATAAATGTCCTTTGGACTCTTAGTACTTACAGATAAGTTGATGAGTCCCTTTTAGCGCAGTAATGAAGATCTCCTTCTTGTTGATGAAGAGCCTTCAACTCCCTTGATTCACAACACAAAGATGTACCTATACTAGGCTTTAGGTTGGGTCAAGGTAATGATGGAATACCACTTTCTAAAGATTTTTCTATAAGAAAGATAGAGTGGTTTCAATCATCTATGCATTCAAGGCATCCCAGCTTAATGATTTGCCATTAAGGTAGTAGCTAAAAGATCCTTGAATGCGAAAGTTCATTCCCCAATCCACTCTATTGAATATCAATGAGAAGGGTGGATTGGAGGATGAACTTCCTAAGAGAAAGGGCTTAGGATAAGGATATGAAGTTTAAAACACTCAAAAGCACTCTCATCTTTCTCTACTAGCAATAAAGACAGACCTTTCTATATATATAGGCAAAAGGTTCCAACGGATATAAAATGGTCACATTTATGACAGAGTTTGATATCATCGAGCAAGGATCGATATAATCGAGCGTATACTCTCGATTGTATCGACTGACCTCTCGATGATACAAACTCATATGTCATTATGCTTTTTGGAAACCTTTCGCCAACTGGTCGATGAGATCGAGACATCCATCGATGTTATCGAATTTCAAACTCCGATTCCATCGAAAGATACACCGATTTATCGACAGGTGAAAATAAGAGAGATACATCTTGAAGAATTTCAGGTTTAACAGATATGATCGGGGAACAGTCGATGTCATCAGAATTTGTATATCGATGATATCTGAGACCTTGTCGATCGGATCGATAAATCGTATAGATTTACCTATAAGCTTACTGGACGATCTGTGTCCGGACTCGATCCAATCGATCATGTCTCGATAAGATCGAGATATGAATATCGATTTATCGACTGGCCCCCCGATCATCAATAAAAACAACCTGAAATTTATGCTGGAAGAAACATGCGCCCACTATCGATAGGATCGACTGACTTCCAATATGATCGGTATTTTAGTTCAAATTGAATCGGACAGTCAACGATATATCGAAGCACATAGAGGTTTTCTTTAGAAAAACAGGGGCGCCAGAAAACTGTCTGTCGATATTATTGATCCTCTTCCGATAGGATCGATATTCGAATATCGATGATATCGACCAAACCATCGATATATCGATAAATCGTCCAGATGAATATTTTGATTGTTGGACGATTTATGTCCTCATTAGATTGTATCGATTGAGATGCCGAGGATATCAACAGAGCTGGTCGATCATATCGAAAAGATAATCGACATAATCGACAGGGTAAGAGAAATTTAAATATTTTCCTATTTAGTACAAAGTTTTCTTACCCCAAAACTCTAAGATGTTTTACTTATTTTAAGCGTTTTAATCACATGGTATTTTGGGACATGGGATGTAAGGCTATGATTTAGCTATGGCGAGCTTCCACACATCCAGTTGAGGCAAACACTTGACTTGATCTTCCTGTAAGGCGCTGTTGTCCGATTGACTCAACTCACAACGTAATTGACAAACCAGGGCACTTAGTAGGTGCACTTTCAGGATATACATCACTGTGGGTCTAGCATCATCCACATGTTACTGGACAGTGTGGATCTACATGCATCATAATGGGTCTAGCACTGTCCTAGGGCTGCTGGACGGTGTGGATTCAACATACGCGTCTGGTGGGTCCCACACTTAGCATCATCCATAAGGTGGACCATTTACACAAGGGGAGAGAGAGAGAGAGAGAGAGAGAGAGAGAGAGAGAGAGATCGGAGTAATGGAGGGACCCCGCCACTATGGGCCCTCATATGATCACAACACATATATCAAGATGGGTCCCACCATATGTGGGCCCTAAATCAAAAGAAGAGGCACTATGAACACCCACCGATAGATCTTCTTAGACTTCTTCCATCAACACATCTTAGAGCGCCAATGGAACATGATTCAATGGTTGTGATGAATTTTAGATGGTGGGATTGGGTGGTAGGGAGGTGGGCCACACCTAGCTTCTCTTATGGATGCTTAGACGTTGGGTGTTCATGGGGTTTCTTGGGAGAATGAGTGAGAGATGAGAGAAAGGGCTTGTACGAGAGAGAGGGATGGGTGAGTGATGGGGTGTGATGGGTGAGTGAGTGATGGGTGTACTTGATGGGTGGAAAGAGAGAGAGAGAGAGAGTTAACTTTAGGGGAAGGGTGCTTGTACTTGCTTGAGGTGATTAATGGGATATGTACTTTACATGATTGATGTGATTTATCTTGGGTTTGCAAATATGTGGCGTTTTTCTCTAACTGAATACAGGCCCACATCTCCTAATCTGGGATCATCTCGGCGTGCAAGATGCTGCGTCAGAACCGTAGTGACGGCGCGGTCACTAGGGTACAAGTCTCGAGTTGAGTCGACTCTGGAATACGGGATACGACTCAAGGTTGCGTACAAATACCGATTACAAATCATAGGTCGCCGAAATTTGACTGGAAGCACTACGAAAGCTTATGGAACAGTATGGGCTAGGATACGGGCCTCACAATACTGAAATAATAAGAAGATAGTTTTATGATTTAATTTTATACTTCCGTTGCGAACTCAATAAAGGTAATAAGCTCCCATTGAGAGGATATTTAATTATTCTTTTACTCTGATGTAATAATCAATACAATTGATTTTATTCTTGTGAATGTTACCTTTATGAATGTATCTGGATGTGATCTAAATGAAATAATAATAATAATAAGATGCGATTTTTAAAGTATCCAATTTATATATTATTAACACCCACTTTTCTCGGGCATGAGTACAAACTCTGGCTGTGAAAATTCAGGATGTTACAATAATTTCCAAAAGGATAAATAATTAATAATGGTAAATAAATCAATTGCATGGAAAATCATAGTAATATGAAAGTATATAAAAATAAGATAAATTATATCAACTTAAATTAATGTAAGCTTTAAAGGAATTCCTCACCTCAACCTTAGATCTAAATCCCTCACCTTAACCTTAGATCTAAACCGTATGTAGATCTCGATGTAGGAAAGTTTTTACATAAATCATGACATTGCTTGAGTAAGAGGGAGACACCATCCATGTGGAGAAGAAAGAGGATGATGGTGTCTAGACTCTCTCTCTCTCTCTCTCTCTCTCTCTCTCTCTCTTCCTTGGGTATTGGGAAAGTTGGACGTGTGGGTGGAGAAGGGACGTACACCCCTTTTTATAAAGAGTGGGCGTGTGAGAGGGGTGTGTTTCACATTCCCCTTGGATTGAGTTTCTCCAATTTGACCTTTTTTAGTTATCTTTCTTTAAATATAATTCATCCAGTATGTCAAGGTCCTCGAATAGAAGTGAGGTATATATTTTCTTGGTGATCCAAAATTTAGATTGGCCGATCTTGAAAATTCTCCTAATGAGTGCCAAAACGAACTTGATCTTAATTAACGGTCCACACTTAATGATCAGGTTTCAATTTTGAGAGAAATGTGTAGTCAGGATATAGGCAAATGGTTGGATAAAATTTGGTGGTTAATAAGTTATGAAAAATGCATAAATTTGAAATTTCACTTTTTGCATCAAAAAGAAGGAACTGCCTTCAACATTCAACGGTATAGGATCATAGATCGAGGTCTAAATTTTGTATAACCTTATAATCATATGAGACCAAAGTGTGGTCCAAATTTGAGTTATGATGGATGACAGGAAGTGGTTAAATCGAAAGATTCAAATTTATAAGGAGTTGATAGGCCTACCAAAGTGAGATCTTTATATTTCATACTTGGTTCATATTATGGGAAATCCAAGTTGTTCATATGAAGAAAAATATCTTATGACGATTACTCACGAGGTTACTTCACTTGATGGAGACCAAAATCAACAGTTAAAGGGCCAATTTATTAATTGGGTCACTTTTACAATGATACATGGGCTGAAATTTGAAATGTATGATTAATTTATGATACATAGACATGGTAAAAAATTTCACATCAAATGGATTGTGAGAATCATGTGATCTAAAATTCAAGGGTCTAGGTTAATAGCATTTTTATAATTAATGTTGATATAAGAGTTTTGAGAAATCTAATGGTTCTACATGGTTATAGGTACATTTATAAGTAATTCTTACAAAAAAATATATGTCTAAATCATTATGAATAATAAATTAATTATCAAATTAACTAAGGGAACGTACATATATCAACTAATATAATGGATGGTTAGATGACATATTAAAAATAGAAAAACTTGATGGTTAGTACTCTAATCATGTATGTGAGTGGGTGTACGGTCAGTTTTATAAACAGATGATCACAAGTGGGCTTTTAGAGTGATCAAGAGATAGAACATGTATACAGGTAGATTCAAGTGACTTGTTCACATGTGTCAGTTTTTTAGATTATAGTTTCGATGGTGGGTTAAACATATTCATAAGTGGTGAACAAAATGAACGGATCAGAATCTCAATTTGATGTGTATGAGCGGATGCAGATATAAAATAGTTAGTTTACTATGATTAGGTGGTCAAAACTCAAAGTGGACGATCAGATATCTTTACTTATATGTGGATAGTTGACTAAATGGTTTGTTACAATGGATAAATGTAAATACTTGGACATTTGATAATCTTGTCTTAAAATCAATGATCGAATAGCTTGATTTATGGATGAAGATCATTCTCAATGGTCAAATTCATGTTGGAGAATAGATGTAATGTTAGGATTGACTAAATCGATATCGTACACATGTACATATTAAGTTAAATTTTATAGTAATACTCGAGAACTTAAGATGCTTGGGTATTAAAAAGTTCAGGGTGTTACACACTATATTAATAAAGATTGAAAACCTTACAAGAGAATTTTGAACTTATGCCACATTCTACCTCCTCATAATAGTTTGGTTATTTCAGATTGCATTTATAACTGTCTATGAAATTGGGGCATTAAAAATAAAATCTCTTTAATAACATTTGATAATGTTTAAGCAAATAACAGTATAATATCATTCTTATATAGCCAGTTCAAGGCAACCGATAATTTATTTTTTGAGGAAAAAATATTCCAAGTTCGGTATTGTACCCACATACTAAACTTAATTATATAAGAATGGCTGAAAATAATTAACCCAATTATAAAGAACATAAGTGAGAGTATAAAATACATAAGGGACTCGCCTTCAACATTAAGTGTATGGTGTGATATAGTCCAACATTTGAATGTGAAGCGTCAAAAAATGTTTAATTTAGATGTTTGCGCACGTTGGAATTCAACTTTTAAAATGTTCGATTTAACTGTGGAATTGGAACTTGCATTTCTTAAATATGCAGCGTGTGATAGAATGCATTCTTAGTTGCTTACTGAAGAAGATTAGAGCAATGAAAAATAAGTTCATAAGTTTTTAGAGATTTTTTATGACTACACGAATATATTTTTTGGAAATAAGTATCCCACAACAAATATGTTTCTTCCATCTATTTAAAAGATCAAGGAAGCCTTAAGAAAAAGTGTCAGTGAAGGACTAGATTTTTTACAAATTATGGCACTTGGTATGTAAATGAAGTTCGATAAGTACTGGGTAAATGTCATTTGTTAATGGCCTTAGCGGTTTTTCTTGATCCTTAGTACAATATAAGTAATATTAAGTTCATTTTTATAAAGATTTATTCTGATTAAATGGCGATAACCAAATCCTCTAAGGTCGCAATCAAAGAATTGTACACTACATACACAACCACACCAAATGATAAAGAAGTTAGAGCTCCTACTATTTTTACAAGCAATAACCTCATACTCGACGATGAATATATATCTTTCTTAGCACAAGAAGATACAGATAATGAGACAAAAGAATCAGAACTAGACTTATATCTTAAAGAGTCAATCGTAAGGTGTTAGAATTAAGACTTCGATGTTTTGGAGTGGCGAAAATTGAAAGTTAGTGAAGTAAAATACCTTACACTATCAGCGATGACACATAACATATCGTTAATTTCTATTTCAATGGTGGCATTAAAATCTGCTATTAGCACATGGAGTAAGGTTGTAAGCAAGCATCTTAACTCTATTATGCTAAAAATAGTTGAAGCATTAATTTATACAGAAGATTGGTTGCATCCGATTTGGGAAGGTAATAGTTTTCATATTTGGAAGGATGATGAGGAGGAGAATGAGTCTCAAAACGAGATTGCACATGTAACAATAACAACGTCAATGAGGTTAGGTTAAAAATTATTGTTAATTTCTTGAAACTTGAAAATGATGTAATGTTTACTTATATGTTATGTTGATGGATGTTATAAGCGCAAATTGTGCTATACATCAATGACTTTTATTTTGTTTTCATATCATACTTTTATTTATGTTATATTTCATATTTCATTATTACTTTTATATCTCATATTTCACTTTGTCATTTATTTTTCATATTTTATTATTGTTAAAATACTAATTTCTCTAACACAAAGTATAGATTTGTCTTCAAGTGAACATCGACCAATATTTGGGACTATGGTTCCTTATTCCACTCTCCAAAATATAAAAAATTAAAGATTTTGTGTCATTTGTGTAGGGCCAACTTTGTTAACAAAACTAATCGGCTTAGATTACACTTATCATATCCGGGTAGAGATGCAAAACCATGTCCTAAAGCCCTAAAAAAAATTCAATTTCTTTTTCAGACCCTTATTGATTTGAATAAAAAACTTTTCACTCCACATCTAAACTTTCTAAGGTAGAGGAGGAAATAAGATTATTAGCATTGGAAGAAAAATAATTCTAACTCACCTTAAAATGTAGTATGAAAGAGGCTTTTACGCATCAACAATTTCCTCCAAGACAACATGATGCCAAAGCAGGTTCAAGCTACACAAATAAAAAGAAGAAGAGTAACAAACTATCCAAGTTTTTTTCCAGTCTTGGTGCATTTTACGGGGTGTTGGAAACTAAATATAAATATGCATATAAATAAAGTTTGAACAATCTAATTTAAACTATACAAGAGCATGATAAAAACTCTATTCACCTTCTGATTCGGGAGAGGTGAACGAGTACGTATATGAAGAATTAGATAGCAGCTCGAGTTCGACAAAAAAATCTTCTCTCCAGTAATAATTAGTTAGTAGCAATTAGTAAATAATGATAGTAAAAAAAAAAAAAAAAAACTTTTCTAATGTTGTTGTAAATTTGCAAGTTTGTAATTAAAATACTTTTAGTTTTCGAATTGTATATTATTTTTTATTTTTAATTTTATTGTGTTATTAAATGTTATGTACAAGTACAACTTTAACTCTAAACTTTCGACCTCGAACCTAAACTCATCTCAAAAACTCAACTTGAACTCAAACTCAACTCGATAACTCTAACTCAAACTCAAAATCGAACTCGGACTCAGCTCGAACTACCCCGAGATGCTGACTAGGCCGAGTCAAGTTGGACAAAGTGACTCGGTTACCAAGCCGAGCCGAACTCAAGTTGGGGGTAATAATTGATCGAGTCGAGTCGTGCTGAGCCCAACTTGACTCTGTTTGACTTGGTGTATGGCTTTATGTGTCCCTCTAAAAGCATTTATAAAAGAAGGTGTTTTGCCTTTACAAAAAAGAAAAGGAGATGGAGAGCCCCTGAGTCTAGAGGCTGAGAGTCGACAAAAAGGAAAAGGCTGAGATTTCCATTGGATCTTATGAAAAAGAGAATCTTGTCTCTTATGTTATCATGATTTCTTTTACTATTTCAATCTTTGAATCTTTTACTATTTCAATTTATGATCTTCTACTTCTATTTGCATCTCTAATCTTTCACTTCCATTTGCAAAACCAAATTGTATTATCAATATATCTTTTTTCTAGTCTATACGTACCAACAAACCATTTAACGTTTATACTTTGAACATCTGGAAGTAGGCTCTGCTTTGACATCACGTAAAGTATGCTCTACATTTGTCTCTCTTGAGGATCTTCTTTATCATAAATCGTGATTAAATGAGTAAAGCCCCATATTCTCTTTTTTTTTTTTTTTTTTTTTGTACATCTATCGAAAACACTTATTCTACCATTATCATTTTCTTTTCGGTTTATCTTTTATAGTTTAGACATTTAAAGCTTAGTATTTTACTAAAAGTTTTTTGAGTCCTCTTTGAAAGCGTATATCCTGGCAAAGTAGATGTTGCGTTTCACATGAGTGGTAAAAGGGTAACTAACCTCTTCCTTTTCCATAACCAAAGCCCTTACTTAGAATCCATGGCGCATATTAAACTAGGAGTCATTCAAGTTGAGAATTATTCAATTTTACTGATCTCAAGGTAATTCCATAGATTCTAGCCTACCGTGGATTCTGGATAATTTATTTTGGCTAGTGGAAACTCCAAAACAGTGCTCATTTGAGCTATTCTATTAGTCTTGTGAAAGGTATTGTACAATCTAAAACTTTACCGGGAGGTTCAACATCTGAGGATATGGGCATATATATAAGGGGTTGCGAATGATTTAAGTATAATTATTAGCTTCTCTTCTCAACTTCTTTGTGAAGTTTGGGTATGGAGGTCTTGGCTATGGGTTTTATTATATGTGGATACACTTTGGATCTAAGCCTTCATATGCTACTACTAGTATCAATTAAGCACCTAAAATCATTAACTTGTCTTTTCAACCCCTCCACGAGGTTTGTATATGGAGGTCTTTGATATGGGTTTCACTAGATTTAAATAGACTTCAAATCTGGGCCTTCACATGCTATCGCCCATATCAACTAAGCATACAATATTTTAGGTTTATAAAAGATGTATGATCTGCGACTTGCCAGGTATCTGGATCCTATCATACTAGAAACTTGAGTAAATTCTTGCTCTGTATCTATTACCCTACACGCACATCTATCATTTGCCTCATGCAACCATTAGATGACCAGGCCTGATGCTTAGCGGGCAACCCTGGAGGAAAGTTTCCCGTCAGTGTTTATAGTATGATATGTTATAATATGATGTAAGTCTAAAAAACTTAAAACTTGACTATGATGCTTGTACTTTGCATTATAGTAAATGTTTAATTTTATATTAATTCAAAATTTTAATATGACCAATATATTTATATTTTTATAAAATAACAACAGTATTTATTTATTAATTAAATGTGTAAGGTAGATTGAGTTAGATTGACTCATATATAGATGAGTTGGGTCAAATTTGAGATTTTCAATCCATATACCGTGGATGGAAACTTAGATTTGATTTAATAATTAGCAAATTGGGGAACATGTAGTGGATAGTCCAAATGAATAATCAACGATGGTCAGAAGTCAGCAAAAAAATGGCCAGAAAGTTGAGGTTACAAAGATAACTGGCATCAACCATCAAACGCCAGCGTACCAAATTACTCATCATCTTCTGAAACATGTGATTTCATGGGTATGGGTAGGTACTATCGGTGGTCTTGCATCACTCCTCCCATAAAATAAGTGGCGGGAAAATGGGTAAGTTAGAGGGGCATCAGTGATGGATGATACGCAGGCACATGAAATTATGTACAAGTTGAACACATGGTAAACAAGTAGTTTAAATTAAACAGTCCAAATTATGGTAAACATTGTAGATGTATCATTAAAAAAAATTTAAAAAAAATGTTATTTGATTATCTTACTATCGGATCGATGGACATTTATTTGACTGTAAAAACATAAATTATCCAAGGGTCCTGTTTCCACAAAAAAAGTATCCATGAATCGGATATTAGAATTGTTCAACCAAGTCTGGTTTTAGGAATGTGAATTAGAAACAATGGAGTGGATAATCTAGTCGGTTTTATTTGAGTTAATAAATGACATGTGTACACCTTCTTAGTTCCTGAATATC
Source organism: Magnolia kwangsiensis (assembly GCA_037074715.1). NCBI lineage: Eukaryota > Viridiplantae > Streptophyta > Magnoliopsida > Magnoliales > Magnoliaceae > Magnolia > Magnolia kwangsiensis. The sequence continues at coordinate 106,205,644 of CM073573.1, read as the reverse complement.
AAGTGTCAAATGCAACCAGAGTATCATATAACTCCTTTGTGTCGTGAGTGTTGGAAGCAGATTACTAAGTAAACTCTGTGGGGCCCACCATGATTTGTGTAATTTATCCACTCCGTCCATCCATTTTACCAGATAATTATTTTAGGGCTTGAGTCAAAAAATAAGAATATCTAATACTCGAGTGGACCACACCATAGGAGAGAGTGTGCATCGAACGTCTACCACAGAAGTTTTAGATCAAGCTGATTTTTTATTATTTTCCCTTCATCCATGTTTGCGTGATCGTATGAACTGGTTGGATGACAAATAAACATCATTGCGGACCCTAGGAAGGTTTCAACGGTGGAAATCATTATTCCCACTGTTTCCTATGGTGTGGTCCACTTGAAATTTATATATGCTTCAGTTTTGGGATCAACCCCTAAAATGAGTTGACGAAACAGATGGACAGAGTAGATAAACCACATACATTTACAGTGGGCCCAATACAGTTTACTCAGTATGATAAAAAGCATACTGAACGCAATCCGATCTCGAGAATGTTTTGCCACCCCTTTCAAGAAACCTTTTCATCCCATTCAAAATTTGAAAAATTGTGAGGGAGGGGGGCAGACTAGAATCCTATGCAATATCTGTTTTAAAAACACTCAAGCTTGTGTGGCCCACCATTTCTAATTATGAAATCCACTCCATTGATCAGGTTCAATCTTTGATGTTAGTACCTAAGGCTAAAAATTAGCTAGAACAACAAGTCAGGTGGGCCACACCACATGCAAGAATGGTGATGAGATGCCAACCAACAAGGTAGGCCACACGGACACCGAGAGTGTGTGTTTTATGCGGTGCGTAGACGAATCCGGTTCCAAGTGGGTATGGCAGATAAAGACTGGGAGCTCTGCAACGACAATGGCCTCGTCTACAAGAAGAGAAAGAAAGAAGAATCATCTTCCACTACCACAGCGATCAATCCAGAGGTGGAGTGGACCCGACATTGAAGGGAGCAGAAGAAAAAGGTTTTGGAAAGGGTGAGAGAGCAGTGTAGGAGAGAGATCAAGCAATGGGAAGGATTGTCAGCCAATCTTCAGCAGCTGAAGGACAAGAGCAAACAAGTAGAGGTGTTGCTTCTACTGCTACCGCTTCCATCCGAAGAAATGTCTACTTTTCAGTAGGTCAGGGAGAAGGAAGGGGGCATTTGTCGGCGGTTGATTGTGGATGACCTCCTGTTGCAGGTGATGATATCCCCACACAATCTGTTATTAGGTTTTCTATGTTTTCCTTTCTTCCATTTTTTTTCTTTATTAAAATTTAGGTCAAATATTTCAACAAACTCGTGATATTCTATGATTAATAGTCTAATTTGGGACAGAATTGTTGTGATAGTGATTGTTTTAAAGGCCTAGCTTGATAGGTTCCATAAGTCTTTGGGTTTTCAGCGTACAATTAGGTCCATGGCTGGCTAATAACATGTGGTCCCATTTCCCTATTGGTTGCTGGTTTTTATATTTCCCAGCTTACTAATTCTTTAATTTTTACACAAAACATATTCGGTTTACATTTGTTTGTTGTTTCTTTAATGTTTAATTACTTTTTTATATTTCATAGGAGTTCCATTTTTTTGTTTTTCCTGAAAATCTTGCTTATTCTTTCAATGGTAATTTGTTTGCATGTAAACAAACAATGTTTAAGGTAGGTATTCACACTGCATAGAGCTTAGGGTGGTAAATCCCGCTAAAATGGGCAAATTACATAAAAAGGACTTGATATATTGTTTTGGAGCCTCAAGAGAGCATCGAAGCATGCATGCATTGTACGGATTGGATGTCCTCCAATCATTATAGCGGGCCCCAAATGCAATCTGAAAGTTTTTAATGGTGGATGTCCCATCCTTTCCTCTCATGTGGTCCATTTGAGAATCAATCAATTTTTTTTATTTATTTAGGGGGGGGGGGGGGGGGGGGGGGGGGGGGGGGGGGGCAAGGAAAGTAAAATTGGATATACAATACACATTATGGTGTGCCCCACACATCACAAATGTGTATTAACCATTGTATTCTATTATATATAATATATTTTTTTAGCTGGAAAGACTTTTTCTGTAATATGAAACATGGTTTCTTGCCAGGTTTCAAATTACAACTAAAAGTTATAATATGTTTATGGTTTGAAAAGCATTTGCAATTGCAAGCAAATGCCCTTGCAATCCGATTACGTGATCCCTTTGCAACTTAAGGCAAATGTTCTTGCAATCTAATTACGTGATCTGTTTACAATAGACATCCGATCAATCCCTTGGATTATTTCTGGAAAAGTTTCTTTAGTATGCTAACCAAACAAAATGTTTTAATTATTTCCCAAGAAATACTAAGCCAACTCTAACATTCCCTTGAAAACATAAAAACTAGGAAATTGATTCCCCAATAACCAAACAGTAGTCTGTTAGCAACAATATCATGGTTATTATTCTTAAAACCAATCACCTCTAATTCAACATAAATTCATGAGAAGCAAGCTCAGTATGTGGTGGATGACAAATGACCTCTAATGTCTACTTTAGAATGTAATCGCTTATGTACATATAAGCAATTAATTTGAAGCAAACATATGTTTCCAGTGGTAAGTGGTTTGCTAAGCCACGGGCATTTTGGTTCCTAAAATTATATTATGCATGATACATGAACTTAACATCTTATGGGTTAGGACCTCGGCCGAACCGCCCTTGTGAGCCCCCAAATCACATGGGTACCGCCTCACACGAGCCGCTTACCCCTGCATTAATCACTCCTTGTGAGGAGTCTCGAACCCGAGACCTCTTGTTCTGATACCAATTTGATGCAGGACAATTAACCACTTACTTTAAAAGCTTGAACTATTAGAGCATGTCGAATCAATCCCTTTATCTCATAACCCAGGCCCCACATCTTATGGGTTAGGACCTTGGCCAGACCCTGGGCCCTAAATCACATGCATACTGCCTCACACGAGCTGCCCACCCTGAGTGTGTCCTTGCATCCCAAATGCTACCCCACTCAAGCCCAGTATGAAAATGCCATTGCATTACCATCTCTCTCTCTCTCTCTCTCTCTCTCTCTCTCTCTCTCTCTCTCAATATCTTTCTATTTAGTGGGGAAAGCCAAAGCATAACTCCCCTTGGTTCGCACAACCAAAAAGTTATTCCATAAGTATCATGGAAGATGAAAAAAATATGAGATTGTATTTTTAGAGGTTTGGTAGGGTAGGCGAGATACTGAGTTTTTTTGGGCTGACTAAAGTTGTCTTACAATGTTAAAATAAAAAGAAATGCTAGGCAAATGGAGGAAAAGTACCGTGGCACATATTATAAGAATAAAGGAGATGTACAGAGTTACTCTAATTATCATGGGTTAAACTCGAGAGCCATACACGAAACTTTGAGAAAAAGTGATTGAGTAAAGCCTAAGGCATGAGATGAATGTATCAAAAAATTAGTATGGTTTCATGGCAAGGTCTTCAGCTAAAGTTAATTTTGTACTAGACAATTGATGGAGAAATATAGGCAGAGGATGAACAATCTCTACATGGTCTTTATTGACTTCGAGAAAGCTTAGGATATGGTCCCTAGAGAGTTAGTCTGGTGGGTGTGGGAGAAAGAAGTTTCAAGAGAATATTTTAATATGATCAAGGATACGTATGAGAGAGTTGTAACAAATGTGAGGACCACCAATAGAGGCACAAGTGAATTCCCAATTATTGTAGGCTTGTACCATGGGTTGGCATTAAGCCCATAGTGTATATTGTTTGTAGATGACATAATTTTGATTGACAACATGTGGAAGGGCGCGTGGACACAAGGTTAGATTTATTGGTGATTTAGAATCTAAAGGATTTAAAATTATTCAGACCAAAACAAAGTATATAGAATATAAATTTAATAATAATAGGAGTGAGAATGAGGAATTAGTTACGATTTGATTATTTTATTTATTATTATTATTATTATTTTTTAACACACACACCCCCACACACTCACACCGTAGTGGGATTTCACCATCTATGGGTACTCGAACCCTTGACTACATGTTGAAACTCCTTAGAGTCTACCATCGGAGCAAGAGTAAGGACCTGGAATTAGTTAAGATTGCTTACCAAGAAGTTTTTCAAAATGACCACTATCCAGATCTTGGGTTGATAATTCATAGGAGTGGACAGATTGGGGATTTGTCCATAGAATTCAAACGGGGTGGAAGAAATGACAGTATGCCTCAGGAATTTTAGGTGATACTTGTGTACCATTCAAACTTTGAAAGGAAAATTTTATTGAATAACTATAAGAGCAACCCTGTTTTATGGGAGCGAATGCTTGGCAGTTAAGGAACATGTTCATCAGATGTGTAGTTGAAATGAGGGTGTTGAGATAGATGGTTGGCAGGAGAAGGATAGAATTAGAAATAAATGCATTCAAGGGAGCATAAGGAGTAAATAGAGTTATATGATTTGGTCATATGCAATGGAACCAAAAACTGAGCCAATTAAGAGTTGGTACAAATTGAAGGCTCTAAAAGGGCAAGTTGAAGGCCTAAAAATATGCAGGTGGAGGTACCAAGAAAAGACTCAACGGCCTATGATATAACAGAATTTATGGCTATGATAGAGTGGAACGGTGGAAAAGGTTTTATGTAGTCAGTCCCAATTAGTTAGGATACAGCTTAGATGACGATGATAAATTAAAATACCCAAATAATACACAATTGTGCATTGTACTGTAGTAGCAACACCTCATCTCTCTTAGAAAAGGTTGCATCCTGGAATCTTGCACAACAGAATTTTTTGTTTTTTGTTTTTTGTTTTTTAAAAAAACATCTAGCTGATTGGGTGAGTGACTCGGTCAAGTCATGCTGAGTCCTATCTAGTTGGCCATGTTTTTGAGCTGACTCGATGAGTCTTAGCAAGACCTGACCAAGTCATGCTACTCAGCGAGTTCCCATGACATTCGGCTCGAAAATCTGCTGAGTTTAGTTGTATCAGTTGCATTTTGAGTAGAGTGACCCACTTTTAGGACTACGCTTTGGGGCACATCAATGAGTCTGGGGCCAACAACTTACTGTTACCAACTGCCTTCTTTCACCCCCTTCATTTTCATCTGGTTACCATGCTAAGTAGGGTGGAAAAATGAAATTCAGACAACATCACAGATCTGGGTAATCAGTTATTGTTCACATTGTACGAAATCATTCATCATCAATCTTTCTGAATTCTTTGTTTTGTTGTTGATTTCTGCCTTACAGGCAGAAGCTCTGGAAGAAATTCTTCAGGACCTGTTAAACCAATGCGATGCAGCTGAAGCCTCATGTAAGGCGCAAGAAGAATGCCAGAAGCAACCTTTCATTCAACTTCCAATTTGGGCTACACCACAGGCTCTCTTCGCCTCTTTATCAGAGGTTGACGACCAAGAAACGATTATAACAGCTACAATGCCTGAATGTATTACCTCAATTAATCTTGAGCTATAGAACATTTTACTCGATCATATTCTGCACAGCAATGTAGGTGCCACCCTTATGTGTTGTTCCTCCCTTTGCTTTGGGCTCTTTTAAAAGAAGGAAATTTTTTTTTATATATTTTTTTAATCTAGCATTGGGCGCTGTGAAAGGTTTTGAGAACTGGAGGTGAAATTGGAACTGGGATTGCTTGAAAAACAATGAAAATTGCAAAACAAAATATCATGGGGATCGTACAAAACACGGTGGATCTTAGAAGCTAACCATTTCCTGGAGATATAGAAAAATAAAGTTCGGGGGATGATATGACTGATGATCTAGAACACATATGCTGAGGTTGAACTTTCACAAATTGATCAAACAAAAGAGCGCAAAAAGGAGAACTTGGGTACATACTACTTGTTAGGGATTTTAGAAACAACTACCCTTTTCATGGCTTAATTAAACAGAACCACCAATAAAATAAAATAAAATAAATGGGCATTGATTTCAGCACCTATGTTTTTTTAATCTTTATTTCACAACTTTTTGTTAGATTGAAGTCATTGATGTCAGCCTTTTCTTTGAAAATGACAAAAATACCCAAGATCAGTGGTAACATCAATTTCTTCAAGATAACGCAGAGTTTACCTCACGGGTGGACCAGTGCTTTCAGATGATGGGGATCCTTGTTTTGAAGGTTGATCTACCTGATGAATGGCTCAGATTTGAAGCTATTCTGTCATCTTCTTTAGAGGGGTATTTTCAGCATTTTGAAATAAAAGGCTGGCTGCCATCTAATGGAAAGTGGTAAAGCAAAGACGTCATTAAAAAAACGTTGGTGCTGAAATCTAACCCCAACTAAAAATCCCTACTAGTTACAGTAACAGCAACTACAAGCCTATAAACATAGTAGCTGTTACATACCTGTGATGGTGTTATAGATTGAAGACAAAAGAGTCTGTTTTGTCATGTTACAGAATGTAATTCTACAGAATGTGTAGGGAAGCACATAGATACAATACATAAGATGCATTTTGATGCTAGTTTCTTCCCCAATGTGTAGCGATGCAGCAACTAGCAGATATAACTACATAGAACAAAATGCAAAAGGGTGTAGATAATGCCTATATGTCGGTTGAGCTGACCTCTTCTACCACTCAATGACTCTGAAATCACAGGTGAGCTCACCAATTAACATTACTGCCTAGAATTTAGAATTAAGAAAATGGTGGACACTAGCAAGTGCTGAACAAACACTGCTCTCTGATTTCGTTCTTCGTCAACCTGTTGTTCTCTTGCTCCATTTGGAGTAGTTGGATCCCTGTTGCATTCAAACAAAGCATCAGCCATAGACAAGGGACTAGTAAAATGCTCATTTAATGACAACCCAAATGCACACAACTAATAAGTTATATATAGAACTGTGTTATCACATCAAAGCCAAGTAGTTCAATAAATCCACTACAATTTTACCAGCCACTCTTCACAACCAACATGCACACATTGACCCTAGCACTTGCCATTCATTGGGAGTGACTGTTCTAGTGCCAAGTCAACACAAGAGATGCCCTAAATATGAATGGATTTCATGACTGATGTTTGATTAGAAAAAGCAATGATTGGCATTTTCTCATCATTCCAAGGACTGTTGTTTAAAAAGTTAAACAGAATCATAAGTCATCATACAGTGGATTACATATCATAGTTCAAAAACCTGAAAACTCAACTTGATTCAATGTTCACCGGGTTGGGTTGGCTCGAAGACTCAAAACTCAATATTTAATTATTATAAATTGAAAATAGTAGGTTGTTAATAGATATTTAAAATAGATATGTATAATTGATATAAACCTTAACTCAAAGCAACAACTCTGTTGATACCATTCTGATTAAGGTTGTAGCTTCCGTAACTGAGATTAGGGGTTCGAATCTCACTCCCAACATATTTAATTTTTAATAAAATCCCGCAACTTGAGTGACTCAGTTCGAGTCACGCCGAGTCAACTGAGCCATCAAGTTGACTCGATTAGTCTCTCCGAGTTGGTCAAGTAAGGCCTAGTACTCAGTTTCCCAAAGACTCGGCTCGAAATCTCACCAAGTCAGAGTTGACTCAGCCAAGTTTTGAGTCCAGTCAGCAAGTTTTAGAACTATGTAAAGCTGTCCTAGTCAGACCTAACTAAACCACTGGGCATTCTAAAAGACTCAAATTACAGCAGGTCAAATGTTTCCATACACTAAAAAATGCAGGCCAAAACTAGAAGTTTCATGGTCTGATTTGGCATTGCATAATTTGTGGGTGTCCGGTGAATCCAGTTCAAGGGTTCAGTTTGTCATCACATCGTTGAATGTAAGCTGATGGTTTTTCTGAGTTACCAAGTTGATTCATTTGGTCTGTGAGTATGGTTCATTTGTAAATTTGATCCTTCTAATTCAAGAGTTGGTTTGATCAGTTCGTGGGAGATAAACACAATGCCTACTCAAGTCCCACATTGGTAGGGAAAGAAGTTCAACAACTCCACAAATGAAAATAAAATGTCCAATAGATCTAATGAATCCACAAAGTTAGAGTGGTTCAGGGAACCTAAACGAGCGAACTATGGACGGAATTGATTGGAGACGGTTTGAGAGAAAAAATCTCATCTGAAAGGGCAGATATCAGAATTTCAATCCTAAAGCTCTTATTCATATTAACTTATTCTAATCACCAATGGTACACCACAGGAGTTCAGAAGATAAATGATGCATGGCACCCTCATCCTTCACAAATATACATCAAAGATTGTTCCATGCAGGCCAAAGCTCAAATGGTCAGAAATCAGATTGTTGTCTGCAATTTCACTCCAAATTAGAATATTTGGAAAGCAACAAATTCGTCACTGGCACAGATTGGGCAATTGATCTTGATAATCAGACCCATATCCATACATTGCACAAAATCATGTCTTTTAAAACTCTGAAGTGGAGAGATAATTGGCTCTGTATCAATGGAATCTCATTATGGGATCCCAACTTCCAAAAGTATTCCTAGCATTCTTCCTAGCTTCCATTTTCTCAAGTCTTGAACTGTATGCCATTTTATTATGAATGCAATATCAGAACAAAACAATTTAAGCGAGCATCTTTGGAATATGTCACAAACGAAGGCAGCACTACTTTACCATGTGAAGGATAGACCGTATCTGTAGTCCAGAAATTTGGAACTCAACTGTATGATCAAAATTAAGGAAAACTATATATATATATATAAAATATACAATATGCAAGTGCTAAAATGTCCTCTCAAGATGCAATTAGTTGTTGAAAGGAGGATGGAAGTACCTTTGAACTTCTGAAGATAATGAATCGACCATTGCATTAACGCCAGAGCTTGTGTCTTGGTTCACTGTGGTGGCATGTGGAGGAGCCAAACCATAGAGAAAAGGTGAGAGAAGTGGATCAGGAGCAGAATCAGGAGCATTCCCCCTACCATTAGTGGAAGCTACTCCAAGTAAAGAACTAAGCTCTCGCAGATCCTTGCCAACCACTGCTGCACCCGTTCTTTGAGATTTCCTCCTTCGCTGCTCAGAATGAAATGCCAAAAGAATTTATATATGTATGTTAGAGTGTAGAAGATCTATAAAATAACAGTCGACTCTACATATGCAAGTGATACCTTTAACAAATGCCAATGCTGCACTGTGAAATGTCCAATCATATCCTTTCCTAAATTTGCTGCACACACAGGACAAACCTGCAAATAGCAATATAATGATGACGATCAGATATGATGACTACTATGATTCTCAAATCTATACTATAATGGATTCCCAAATACCAACACCACAATTGAATACAAGTATGTAAAACCTACATAGTTATGCATTATTTGATATTGCCAATTTTCTAAGACATCTGCATGTAAAACTTTTGGGTTTTTGAGCAACATGGCTCATGCATAATTGATCTGATGTAATTTTATATTTGGTTATCTGCAGGGTCCATACTCTACACCTGCTTTGTTTCCCCTAAACCGTGGCTCGATAATCTGATCTCCGTGGTTATTGCTCCACCCTACCTGAATAGATTACTATGTATCTCTAGAAGAAGCAAATTGGCATTGTTGAAGTACCGTGAGTACTTGATAGAGAAGAACGGAGGTGACCCATATATGCAGCACCTAACATGATTGAATCTCTCCCAAGTCTACCCCCCCTCTCTCTCTCTCTCAAGAACATGGTATCAGAGCGGTAATTGATATGGTACCTGGTTTCTTTCCCTTTCTTTCTCTTCTTTTCCTTCTTTTGTTTCTACAAGGCGAAATCCTAAATCATTCAAAGGTTGATTTACACCAATTACCTTTATTCTTTGTTCAAGCACCATATGGTGGGCAGTGTTTTAAATAGCCTACGCTGTATAGTGTTAGCTTATGCTATGTAGTATAGCTTAGCCTTAACACTACATAACTCATAAAAATAGCTTAAGTCATGTGTAACCTATGCTATATGCTACAGAAACTATGCTACACACTACATAACTCATATTACAAGTAATTTTTCACAGTCATTGTTGTCAAATGGCATATGGGATCATATGGGACCTGTTATGGGTAAAAAGACTGGCCAACAAGAAAGGGCCAGCTTGGACATTTGTACTAGTCGTGTGATCAGCTTTGCGCCAGTCATGACCAAGGAGCTCCTCAATGGCCTGAAAGCAGTGACCCATTCTTGGGGAAACTGCTTATTCCTCGAGCTCGACCATCAGAAGATGAAGTATCTCCACTTCCATCAAGCCCTTCCATGGTCCCATCCATTTTCAAGTTGTTGCTTGAATCATCTCTTGGTAGAGGCTCTCGGGCTAAGACTCCGAGTTGCTACACTTAGGGAAGCCCTACCAATTCTGAAGGAGGATCTACAATGGCTCATGTGCACTATGGCAGAAGTCTTCTCCGCCAGCTCATCAAGGAGACTAATAAGCCCATTTCTGGCCATACAATCCACCCATTGTTAATCGCTGGCCAAGGACTCAGATTTTGAAAATTAGAGGTTATTCTTACTACGACTATTGAAAAGCTTGGAAAAGCTGGGGAAACTGTGAAGGTTGCTCCAGGGTATTTCCGGAACCACCTAATGCCCAAGTTGCTTGCTATTCCAAATATTGAGAAGTATGCATACCTCATCAGAGAGCAGCGTAAGATTTACCAACATGAAGAAGTCGAGACGGAAACGGTGGAGAGCAGTGAAGATAAAATGAAGGAGTATCAAGTGGCAGCAAAGCGCCTAGATAATGCTTTACTGGGCCTGAGGAGATTCGTCAACGCAAATAATGAATTGCGTGAGCCTGTGACAAAAGAGGAGCTTGTGGCTGAGGTGGCAAGGCAGCTTTGTGTGAGCATCCAACCTGAAAATATGCACCTACTGATACCATTGACGTCCTTAGGAGAGTATAAGGTGTCGCTCCGTCTGCCGAGGTCGATTCCATTGCCAGAAGGAAAGCTTCACTGGTCTCTCAAAGACAAAATCCGAAGACAATGAGCTCCTGGAGGTTGTATTGTTGTTCTTCAAAATTCTATGAAACCGAAGTGCTATTTAATAGTGGATAGCACATTACCATGCTATGAAACTGAAGTGATATTTCCTTGTAGTATGAGCATCAGAGGATAAAAAATAAAAAAAATAAAAAAATAAAAAAGGAAAGCCCTGCATCGTACGATAAGAGCGTGTTTGATTTTCCAAACCTTTGGTAAGTAAACGGCAAATGGATAATAATTATTTCCCTGGGTAATTATGGCATTGTTATCGATGCTTGATTTGACACTTACTTTTTTGAGCTTTAAAACCAAGGACACTGCCAAATATATGTGGGGCCCACCATGATGTCTATGTCTTATCCACATCATCCATTTGTTAACCAAAAAAATGAGGCTGATACAAAGCTCAAGTGGACCACACCACAAGATTTAGGGAATCGAACATCTACTATTAAAAACATATCGGTACCACTGTTTCCTTTAGTGTGGGCCACTTGAGTGTTGGATCAGGCTCATTTTTTGGCTCATGCCTCAAAATGTTACGCTAAAACTGATGGATGGCACATATATATCATGGTGGGGTCCAGAAATTTAAACCAGTCACTTTGACTTGGTTTTCAAAACAGAAATGCAAGTGCATTTTCAAACAGGTTGAGAAGTAATAATTACTAATTCCCAATGCATTTACATGCAATTTGAAAAATCAAACAAGCCATGAGATGAAGAGGACGGTCATCCCCGATTTCACCTATATTCTACCAAGGAAGGGAGCTCGGTCTCAGTGCTCGGATACGACGTCCAAGGGTAGGTCGGCAGGTCGGTGACTTACTCAATTTTAAGGGAAAACTCAATTACGGCTTACTAGAGAATCCAAGTCGATAAACTACCCTTCAAGATGTCTATGTAGGCCACATCAGATGCTCAACCTCAGCCTCCTACTACATGTTTCCTCTGACTCCGACTATTCATATCTTATCAAAGAGATCTGCCCGAGATCTCAGCCGAAGATCTCGGAAGATAACCGCGACATGGATCTATCCAAGATCTCAGCCAAAGATCTCGGAAGATAACTACAACACATTCAGGATGTGATTCCCTCTATGATATGCACCTACTAAATAGGAAGATTGCTATCTACGCCACCGCATCTATCGACTATAAATAAGAGCCTCTCCAATGGTGAAAGTTACACAACCTAACGCATAAATCACACCCAAAAGCCCTACATTCTACTAGACTTAGTTTGTCTGTCTGACTTTGGCATCGGAGGGTCCCCTGCTGCAACAAGGGTCTCCTTCATCTTCTTCATGTGCAGGCACTCGAGGGTCAAACAAGGGTTAACCAGATTTTTGCATCAACAAGACCCAAGGGGCTTGTGCCCATACGTGATCACGCAATCACATATGTCATCTCACAACCGCCAAAAAATCTTTTTGCAAAATAAAAAATAAAAAAATTCAGAAAAATAAAAAAAAAATGGAAAAGAATTAAAAATTATGTAAAGATACTACATGTAGGAAATTATTATTATTATGTAGTTTTATTACTAATTTCATTAAAATTTTGGTATATTTATTACATCTATTAGACTATAACAAGTAGTCAAATGAATGCACTTAAATAAAAAAGGGGCAAAAACAACACAAATTTTATAGATGTGATTTTGAACAAGATAATTTAAACTAGAAATTTTATTGATGTGATTTTGATGGGAGAGTCTATGATGGCACAATTGCATACTTATGGCATATGGGATCACATATTTTTATATGCAACTGCATAATACCCAACGATCATATAACTACATATGGCACTATAGTATATGGGGTATATGCTGTCGAAATGGCATATGCAATCGCATATGATAACATTGACTACAATATTAAAAATCAATTAATGTTTTTAATGATTTGTTACATTTTTTCTATTTTTAATAAAAAAAATAGTTATCTTTTCAATGTTTTTATTAAAATAATCTAAATAACAATATTATATTAGTTTTGTTATCCTTTATTTACCTTTATACTTTCTCATTGCCTTTCGTACTACTTTAAGTTGCATTTGGTTGCACCAAATATCATGAAATTTTGTTAAATTTCATTAATAATTGATCTAATTAGGTGCAAAATATCATTAAATTAGAGCAACCAAGTGCAACCATGATTAAAAACTAGAAGTAACATATAACTCGCTATGTAGCTTATGCCTCACATTTCAAAGGGGTGAATGTTATGCTACACTACACGCTATTTGCTATTTAAAACACTAATGGTGGGTTGCGTAGTTGTGTCTCATGTGTATTTGAGACCCACTTCCATATGTAACATGATCAAAGTGGGCTATTGATGAGGACATCAACCACCTAATGTTGATGGATCAGGTTAATGTACTTGCTGAACAGTTTTTGGATGAAATAGAGGGTGGAAAGGGGCTCAAATAATTTCCATAATGGGCCAAATCTGTAGATGTGACATCTCAAAAATCGGGGGTCGAGTAAAAACTTCATTCCCGAGTTTCAGAACATCATTTATGCAACATAAATGTGTATGATTGAATGTTGTCTATGTTAATGTATTAAACATGAGTGAGATTAAGTCAGAACAGTATATCATACTCCAGAGACAGTTAAATTAGCAAGCGGAAGACTGTGATACATACATATAATATATAATTGATTGTAAGTCTCCAGAGTGTGAACATGTTACCAGGTTAAACATATACATGTATACCTCAAAATAGAAAGAAAGAATATATATGAGTGCTTTGAAAATATAAAATGACAAGTGTCATGGCATCTAATCAACCTCCCTGTAATCCCGTCGATCAGAACACGCATAAAGGAGGGATCCTCTTCCTCATCATCAAGTCTGGCTCCGCCTCGCAGGCCGCACCATCATCTGCAATCACAATAGGGACTGGTGGGTGTCCAGAAACACCGTCCCGTAACGTGGGAGTGAGTGATCAACTCAGTGGGATAAGAGAGCAAAGATTAGCATGTTTTCAAATCAATCATGCGATAATAGTAAAGCAATAACTCAAACATTCATAAATACCGTTGTTAATGCAATATGACGTGACATGATGGATGCCCTCACCGACGATCTCCCTCATACGACACCATCTTACGCCCACGGCATGCTTTCTTCCCACAGTGCTCCACATCTTCCAGGCACATGCAATGTGATGGTGATATGATTACTAAGTTATTATTAGTCCTTTTCATACAGCAATATTGGAAAATTAAGGTACCTTCCTTATATCAATCCCAACACAGATCCTGTCTAGGGTCGTCACTCCTAGTAATCTCATACGATGTTATATTTATAGGTCGCTGCAAGGGCTGCCAGGGCTGTTGCTCGCACTCTTTCCGCCTCTCCCCCATCACCTTATCAATACAGGCCTATTATATCCTTAATACTACATCAGGACTCGTCGCCTCCATGCGGTGTCAGGATAAACTCAAGGTCACTACAAAGGGCTCGTCACCTGATTAGTGTAGGCCAACAGCAAGAATATAGTATTCCATACCACCATAATCTGCTCAGAGTAGTGTGCTCACTGGTCACTACGGGGAGGTTTGTGGCCCTAGCGTAGGCCGACAGCTGGACCACGGTGTCCCATACCACCATGCCTGGCTCATGAGTCTTTATGGATCAAGGTACCATGGTTGACAGGGTTTACAATGGTAAATTCAGTACCCTAGGTTCAAGCAGTTATGATTCATTCAGGGTGAACAATCAATGGCCAGTCGGGTTACTTGACGAGCTCGACTAGCACGAGCGCATCGCAAGTCGAACGACATGAAGTGCGTGAAACACTTCGCGTGGCCTAACCACTGCCGCCAACTCCAAACATGACTCGCGTTCATCGACACGTCCTTCGTGGCAGATACAAGCCAGCCATGAATTTTCTCTGTTACCGACTGCCTGGACTAAGTATAGCCCCAAACATTTGTGAATCCACATCATCAATCATATAGGAGTAAGGGAAATGAAATATAAAAATATAAGCATGTTATCGCATGTTATAACATACCACTTAAGCAATTCATTCAATACATGCATTTCATACATACAATGAAATCCATACTTAGCCAACATGATGAAAATCATTTACATCAGCGTATTACTTGAGAATTTAATCTCAAAACTATTTCACAACACCATATACTCAATACATACTAATACAAACATTTATACAAACACTTAGTCTACACACTTAAGTCTACATAGTTATGTCGACTCAAAGTGCGCATTTGGGCGAATCTCTTCGCCAAACTGATTATGCACGCATTCCTAATATCCTAATGCGACAAAAATCCATGTCAACCTTTTCAGCAAAATATGGATGTATACAGTAATTCCTACAAATGACTAAAATGCCCTAAATCTCATATTTTTCCTACGTTTACGAAACAGGAAATGGACAGCATGTTGTACATGTCAAACGGCGTTGCCGTCGATAATCTACTATTAAACGACATTGAAAGCGTTGAAAACAGCCAATCAAAGCGTCTAAAATCCGCACCTTTTACCCTAGTTGTGTGTCGTTTCGAACGGAGCATATACGCTTCATCTACGGCGAACAGACAACCTAATACACAAGATTCGTAAGCTACATTGCTAAGGAATCGATAGAACCTTAAATCAGCAAGTAGTTAGGGTCTTTTCTTACCTAGAAATGCGGCGGAATCACCGGAAAAGAGATCCGAATGCGGTGCTTCGGTACGTGCAAAAGCTGCAGCAAGTGGCAGGAGAATCTCTCCCACACTCACAATCTCTCACTTTTTCTCTCTCTCAATCTAGGGTTTTAACCAAATTCGGATGAGAGAGAAATGAGAGGGTTTAAGGCCCTTATATAGCCCAAAACCTTCCCAAAATAGACTTGAAAACAAGGTTTGCTTGGGTTATAACCAAATCGGGGCTGTTCTGGTCCAAAAGAGCATTTCTGGAGGTCCCCTGGTCGAACGCAGTAGTACTTAAGCTCATGCATACTGGATCTAGCGCACATCAAGTTTTCAGACCGGAAGAGTTCGCAGATCGCACGTGGCGGTCCAATTTCAGTTCAGCGGTCATCGCACCTAGATCAGGTCTACAAGTCTCATGATATGAAAGAGAAATTTTTCCTGATCCGAGAATGCTTAATAATAACGCGCCAAGTCGTGTGCCAGATTTGAATTTAAATTTTCAAATCTAACCCTGTTCTCACTCTCTTCACTCCAGGCTCAATGAAATAACCTCTGAACGTCGGTTGGGCTTGATTTTCGAAACGATTGTCAAGTCTACAAGGCGGTCGCAATGGTCTAAGATTATAGGTATCGGACTTTCGACACGTGGTCTAGATCCAATACAAAGTTTCAAAGGGTTCCTGAGAACAAACCGGTTTAGAGTTTGATCCTAGGTTTTAGGATATTATAGCGTCGTTGGTTCTTCAAGTTTTGGGTCTTGCAGAACGTATTTAAAGTGTTCAGGGACAATTTCGCAGCTACTCCAGCGTTGCACTAGCTAACTTACGCTTAGTTTCTAAAGGAATTAATCCTAAGTGATTTCTTTGGCTATGGAATTGGGTTCTGAGTGGTTACCAAGGTGTTTTGGTTGACCCATTGCCTAAGGACGTCTAATCCTAGGTTGGCAAAAATCTGGTTGGTTGACCCATTGCCTAAGGACGTCTAATCCCAGGTTGGAAAAAATTTGGGGTGTTACAATCTATCCCCCTTAAAATAAAATTTCGTCCCCGAAATTGGCTAAGGGTAGTGAGTGTTTTTTCTAAGGAAGGTTCAAATCTTATTTAATAACCTAACCTTACGTAGAACCTAACTCAGCTGTTTCGATCTTGGGCCAGTGGGGAAGAGGCTAACCACGCTTCCGCTGCGCCACTCTGATCAAATGGTTGCATTGGTTGACCTACTGGATTGGACTCAATACGTTCTACCCCCCTTAAAACTTGGTTCTACTTAAAGTTCAAGAATCTATGTATCGCTCCGTATATCGGAACGAGATGCAACTTAGGGGATATCCTTGACATGAATTGGGAAACAACCTCTCATTACATTGGTTTTCCTTTGCTAATGATGCGTTCTATGGCATTGGTATCTATGGTGATAGAGATAAGTCTAATCTCTATTGTGGTTGAGTTCAGGGGCAGGTTTAAATTAGTGACAAGATGTCTAATTCTCTATTGGCCTTAAGTCCTCGCCATTTCCTAAAGACAATGTGATCACATTTGGTTGTAGGTGGTTGGGCCATCACAGAAGAAAGGTTGTGTAGTGGGTCTGAGGCGGATACATTGACCTTCTTTCTAATCAGGACAGAAAATGCGTTGTATCAGTTCTTAATCCAAGTCGATGCCGATCCTCTGCTTGATCAGAGCATTGGATTCATTGGTAACCACTAGGATTAAGAAGTCGATTCAAACCGCGAATACATCGCTTATATATATAGTTCCTTTACTCCGCGTTCCCGAATGCAATAAGCCCTTGGGGAAGGCAATTCTAAGGGGCGTGCTAGTTCATTCTAAGTTCAATCTGAGGGGTTTATAAATTTTCCCTGAGAGTGAATGGTTCTAAGTTAAAACAACTTTCCTATGGGTTACAACAGAAGTCTATAAGTAATAAGGGGATCTATCGAAGGAATAAGGTTCTACTTCAACCAAATCTAACCTACAATTCCTTAGCATATACAGGATTTACACTACTCAAGGTACTAGTAGACTAGTTTGTAATCTACAGCCTAAGCTTATACGCTAAATGGTTTCATACCATTTCTCATACAGGGAATTGTTCTATCGCTTAGGGTCAAGATTATCTAAATGAAATTGGATTTCCTATGTCGTCAGATCCTTCAAATCTAGGAGTGCTAACACTAGGTCCAAAACACCAAGGGCCTATGTGGCCAGTAGCATTAAGTTGTGTTAAATGGAACTGCATTCCTAGTCCCATGTCGGGATTGGAAGTGGCATGCTTGGTAGGAGGGTGGGTTGGGATAAAAATTAATTTCATAGGTTTAATACCGAAATTTACAACATGGTCGTGG
Organism: Magnolia kwangsiensis; assembly: GCA_037074715.1. NCBI lineage: Eukaryota > Viridiplantae > Streptophyta > Magnoliopsida > Magnoliales > Magnoliaceae > Magnolia > Magnolia kwangsiensis. The sequence continues at coordinate 106,187,651 of CM073573.1, read as the reverse complement.
AAGCCATAGGATACACCCAATCTAGGGACAATACCTTACAGTGACCTAAACGGCATGCACTCCATCTAACAAAATTCGGCTCTTTTAAGCCCAAACCACTACACAAACATTCACATAACAAGCCGAAAAACGCCATGCATTTTATTAAATCAAAATTTGTCACAATACAGGAGACATATTCTTACATGCATCATGACCAGAAACACATGAGAAACTAAACCAGTAAGCTACTACAGCAACATAAGTAAACTACTAGCCTTATCAGGCTTACACACAGAAAGCAAGAAATAACTAACTACAACCAACGACATCTGGATCTAGATCACTAGTCCGAGTCTGGGGATGGAGGAGGAGCACCCTTATCCTGTAGACAACACAGGATAACCTTCAGAGTACGTGTCACCTTTCCGAATTTCCTCTTCATAACGGCCTTGGCATCCTCGACCTCGGCCCGAAGTTCCTGGACTTCCCTTCACAAGGCAACCTGGTTCTCCTCAAGTCGGGTAATGTGATCATCTCTAGTAGCCCGAGCCGCTGAAGGAGGGCTCTCATTAGTATCCTGAGACTCCTCTTCGTCCTCTTCCTGGGCTTCTTCCTCTATCTCTGCCCCAGGTTCTTCTTCACCAACATCCGCTTCACTATCATAATCGCCCTCGCTATCATGATCAAGCTGAGCCTCCTGCTGCCGAGGCCCTATCTTCATTTTGTCCATGGTAGTCTCATCAATGAAGTGAATCGGTACAGGCAACTCCGGCCCAAGTCTGTAAGCAAACTCGAGCGCGATCTTGCATATGAGCCGGCCAAAAGGAAGTGACTCGGACGTTCTTCTTGATCTCGCTATGAGGACGATCTGGCGCAACACAAAGGTGGCCATACATACATTCTCTCCCTGGCCCACCTGATACAGGAAGTCAACTATGAGGCGCGTGCATTCAACGCGATTTGTCGACCTGGGATACACATTGAACGTACAAATGTGGTGCAGCAGGCGAAAATCATCCGACATATGAGATGCTAAGTGGCTTCTGTTAGGCTGCCACGGAACCAAACTACCGCAACGGAACCAAACTACCGCATAGGAACCTGGTACGGTGATTTCGCTCACGCCTACTCTTCAGATTCTTAGCACTGGGATGAACTTCACCAAGCGGCACCTTCAGAATGCGAGCTATCAGCCGAACATCGATCGTAGCCATCCGGTCTCTATCAAAGGGAATCTTGAACTGCAATGGCTCCAACGTAGGATCCCGGATACGAGCGTAGAAGGCACGAACGGTGCTCATGTTCGCTCGAGAGTGTGCTACAAAGAACGGACCCCAGTGTGCAGCCTCAATGCGCTCAAACAACAGATATTCACCAAAGAGCCGCCCTTCCACATGTGCTTCAAACAGGACCTTGCGGTCAGTATAAGCACCATGGGGCAACTCTGCCAACAGTACTCGCCCTACGTGAGCATGGGGATCCAAATCCCGCTTTGTGTGAAACTCACGAGCTGTTCTTGGACTTGCGGCGGCACTTGAGCTATCGGTGCCACCCCTCGGTCTTCTTGATTGTGCAGGGTGACTAGGCCCAGCTTCGTCTGCTGCGATTTTTCTCTTCCCCATCAAAGAGAGGATGGTGGAGAACGAGAAAAGAGCCAAAATGGCTTCAACCAAAGCCATGAAAAATGAAGAAAATGTAGAGAAACCGCTGTCCAAACGGATAGAAGGAAATCTAGGCGTTGTAGAGGGATGCTTCAAGCTCTCAAGGGCTGGATTTTTAAAAAGAAAAGAGAAGAATAAAGGGGAATGGAGCTCCACCCGATTTCAGCCACAAATGGAGGTTGCAGGAGCTCCAAACGACGAGATCGGAGAGGGAGAGGGTTGCTAATCACAATGGAAGGATGGACAGCGTCGTTTTTAGCAATGGAAGGGATTAGAAGGGATTTGGAGTTGCGTTTTGAGATAGGGCAGCAAGAAAAATGGAAATGGGAGGGCGTTGGAGCGTTTTTGTGAAGGAAGTGTATGATTTAGGGGTTTTTGAGGGACGAGCAGGATATGGGAGGGGTGCCCTACCCCTAAAAAAGCATGCGCCCTAATTTCAGACCAAGTGGGGCCCACCGGTCCGCCATGCATCGCCGAACCGGCGACGTCATCGCCGGCCGGCCATCAATTCGTCCGGTGGGACCACATGGGTTGGGTCCCCCCTTCCCTAAGGACACCAAATATATGTGGGCCCCACCCTGGTTCATTGCGGTTTGGCCTAGAGAGGCTAAAAACTCCTCTTGGGGTGTTCCGGGGCCAATATGTAGACCAGAATGAATTTATATGCTATATAACATATGATTTTAGGGTAGGACGAGCTAATCTATCCAACTAACCCATCTGATATGAAAGATTTCATAACTGGAATGGACAAAAGGCCAATTTTCACATAATTTTATTATTCATTGTAAAATTTTGAAGTATGATTTTATATCATTTTCACATTAGGATTAATGCCTAACATGAAAGGACTAAAAAATAATTGAAGAATGGGGCGGTGAGAGGAAGAATTTTGAAGGAATTAGGTGAAACGGGGTTTTTAAGCCCTAGCGGTTGAATGTAAGGGTTGTGGTTGCCCCACAGCCCAAGGATTCGCATTTCTGGGTTAGGAACCTTTCAGAAAATGTCTCAAACCCACCTACTTACAACCTAGGAGCTACTTAGGTCGCTTCACGCGACCGTAGATGCGTTATGGACTCGATCGAATGATCGACTTGAGTAGACTTCGCCTATTGGCAAAACTGCGATCTTATAAGTGTTTCTAGGTTCCTTTTGCACCCACCTAAGTCGAAGGAGCGACAAGGTACGTCGCGTGACCATAACCCAGGCCCAGTTTAATCCAAATCATGCTCTGATACCATCTGTAATATTCTGAAAATCGGGGGTCGAGTAAAAACTTCACTCTCGAGTTTCAGAACATCATTTATGCAACATAAATGTGTATGATTGAATTTTATTTATGTCAATATATTAAACATGAGTGGGATTAAGCCAGAACAACATATCATACTCCAGAGACAGTTAAATTAGCAAGCGGAAGACTGTGATGCATACATATAATATATAATTGATTGTAAGTCTCCAGAGTGTGAACATATTACCAGGTTAAACATATACATGTATACCTCAAAATAGAAAGAAAGAATATACATGAGTGCTCTGAAAATATAAAATGACAAGTGTCATGGCATCTAATCAACCTCCCTGTAATCCCGTCGATCAGAACACGCATAAAGAAGGATCCTCCTCATCATCATCAAGTCTGGCTCCGCCTCGCAGGCCGCGCCATCATCTGCAATCACAATAGGGACTGGTGGGTGTCCGAAAACACCGTCCGGAAACGTGTGAGTAAGTGATCAACTCAGTAGGATAAGAGAGCAAAGATTAGCATGTTCTCAAATCAATCATGCGATAATAGTAAAGCAATAACTCAAACATTCCTAAATACCATTGTTAATGCAATATGACGTGACATGATGGATGCCCTCACCGACGATCTCCCTCATACGGCACCATCTTACGCCCGCGGCATACTTTCTTCCCACAGTGCTCCACATCTTCCAGGCACATGCAATATGATGGTGATATGATTACCAAGTTATTATTAGTCCTTTTCATACAGCAATATTGAGAAATTAAGGTACCTTCCTTATATCAATCCCAACACAGATCCTGTTTAGGGTCGTCACTCTTAGTAATCTCATACGATGTTATATTTATAGGTCGCTGCAAGGGCTACCAGGGCTGTTGCTCGCACTCGTTGCTCCTCTCCCCCATCACCTTATCAATACAGGCCTATTATATCCTTAAGAATACATCAGGACTCGTCGTCCCATGCGGTGTCAGGATAAACTCAAGGTCACTACAAAGGGCTCGTCACCTGATCAGTGTAGGCTGACAGCAAGAATATAGTGTCCCATACCACCATAATCTGCTCAGAGTAGGGTGCTCACTGGTCACTACGGGGAGGTTTGTGGTCCCAGCATAGGCCAACAGCTGGACCACGGTGTTCCATACCACCATGCCCGGCTCATGAGTCTTTATGGATCAAGGTATCATGGTTGACAGGGTTTACAATGGTAAGTTCAGTACCCTAGGTTCAAGCAGTTATGATTCATACAGGGTGAACAATCAACGGCTAGTCGGGTTACTTGACGGGCTCGACTAGCACGGACGCATCGCAAGTCGAACGACATGAAGTGCATGAAACACTTCGCGTGGCCTAACAACTGCCGCCAACTCCAAATACGACTCGCGTTCATCGACGTGTCCTTCGTGGCAGATACAAGCCAGCTACAAATTTTCTCTGCTACCAACTGCCTGGACTAAGTATAGCCCCAAACATTTGTGAATCCACATCATCAATCATATAGGAGTAATGAAAATGAAATACAACAATATAAGCATGTTATCGCATGTTATAACATACCACTTAAGCAATTCATTCAACACATGCATTTCATACATATAATGAAATCCATACTTAGCCAACATGATGAAAATCATTTACATCAGCGTATTACTTGAGAATTTAATCTCAAAACTATTTCACAACACCATATACTCAATACATACTAATACAAACATTTATACAAACACTTAGTCTACACACTTAAGTCTACATAGTGTATGTCGACTCAAAGTCCGCATTTGGGCGAATCTCTTTGCTAAACTGATTATGCACGCATTCCTAATATCCTAATGCGACAAAAAGTCATGTCAACCATTTCAGCAAAATATGGATGTATACAGTAATTCCGACAAATGACTAAAATGCCCTAAATCTCATATTTTTCCTACGTTTACGAAACAGGAAACGGACAGCATGTTGTACATGTCAAACGGCATTGCCGTTGATAATCTACTATTAAACGACATTGAAAGCGTTGAAAACAGCCAATCAAAGTGTCTAAAATCCGCACCTTTTACCCTAGTTGTGTGTCGTTTCGAACGGAGCGTATACGCTTCGTCTACGGCGAACAGACAACCTAATACACAAGATTCGTAAGCTACATCGTTAAGGAATCGACGGAACCTTAAATCAGCAAGTAGTTAGGGTCTTTTCTTACCTAGAAATGCGGCGGAATCACCGAAAAAGAGATCCGAATGCGGTGCTTCGGTACGTGCAAAAGTTGCAGCAAGTGGCAGGAGAATCTCTTCCACACTCTCCAACAATCTGTCACTGTTTCTCTCTCTCAATCTAGGGTTTTAACCAAATTCGGATGGGAGAGAAATGAGAGGGTTTAAGGCCCTTATATAGCCCAAAAAATTTCCAAAATAGACTTGGGAACAAGGTTTACTTGGGTTATAACCAAATTGGGATTGTTCTGGTCCAAAAGAGTATTTCTGGAGGTCCCCTGGCCGATCGCAGTCGGACTTAAGCTCATGCATACTGGATTTATCGCACATCAAGTTTTCAGACCGGAAGAGTTCGCAGATCGCATGTGGCGGTCCAATTTCAGTTCAGCGGTCATTGCACCTAGATCAGGTCTACAAGTCTCATGATACGAAAGAGAAATTTTTCCTGATCCGAGGGTGTAATTTGGCTGAATTCTAACGGTCAAAACACTTAATAATAACGCGCCAAGTCGTGTGCCAGATTTGAATTTCAAATTTTCAAATCTAACCCTATTCTTACTCTCTTCACTCCAGGCTCAATGAAATAACCTCTGAATGTCGGTTGGGCTTGATTTTCGAAACGATTGTCAAGTCCTACAAGGGGGTCGCAATGGTCTAAGATTGTAGGTATCGGTCTTTCGACGCGTGGTCTAGATCCAATACAAAGTTTCAAAGGGTTCCTGAGAACAAACCGGTTTAGAGTTTGATCATAGGTTTTAGGATATTATAGCGTCGTTGGTTCTTCAAGTTTTGTGTCTTGCAGAACGTATTTAAAGTGTTCAGGGACAATTTCGCAGCTACTCCAGCATTGCGCTAGCTAACTTACGCTTAGTTTCTAAAGGAATTAATCCTAAGTGATTTCTTTGGCTATGGAATTGGGTTCTGAGCGGTTACCAAGGTGTTTTGGTTGACCCATTTCCTAAGGACGTCTAATCTCAGGTTGGCAAAAATTCGGTTGGTTGACCCATTGCCTAAGGACGTCTAATCCCAGGTTGGCAAAAATTCGAGGTGTTACAATCTACCCTCCTTAAAATAAAATTTCATCCCCGAAATTGGCTAAGGGTAGTGAGTGTTTTTTCTAAGGAAGGTTCAAATCTTATTTAATAACCTAACCTCACGTAGAACCTAACTGAGCTGTTTCGATCCCGGGCCAGTGGGGAAGAGGCTAACCATGCTTCCGCTGCGCCACTCTGATCAAACGGTTGCATTGGCTGACCTACTGGATTGGACTCAATACGTTCTACCCCCCTTAAAACTTGGTTCTACTTAAAGTTCAAGAATCTATGCATCGCTCCGTATATCGGAACGAGATGCAAATTAGGGGCTATCCTTGACATGAATTGGGAAACAACCTCTCATTACATTGGTTTTCCTTTGCTAATGATGCGTTCTATGGCATTGGTATCTATGGTGATAGAGATAAGTTTAATCTCTATTGTGGTTGAGTTCAGGGGCAGGTATGAGTTGGTGACAAGATGTCTAATTCTCTATTGGCTTTAAGTCCTCGCCATTTTCCAAAGACAATGTGATCACGTTTGGTTGTAGGTGGTTGGGCCATCACAGAAGAAAGGTTGTGTAGTGGGTCTGAGCCGGATACATTGACCTTCTGTCTAATCAGGACAGAAAATGCGTTGTATCAGTTCTTAATCCGAGTCGATGCCGATCCTCTGCTTGATCAGAGCATTGGATTCATTGGTAAACACTAGGATTAAGAAGTCGATTCAAACCGCGAACACATCGCTTACATATACAGTTCCTTTACTCCGCGTTTTCGAATGCAATAAGCCCTTGGGGAAGGTAATTCTAAGGGGCGTGCTAGTTCATTCTAAGTTCAATCTGAGGGGTTTATAAATTTTCCCTGAGAGTGAATGGTTCTAAGTTAAAACAACTTTCCTATGGGTTACAACATAAGTTTATAAGTAATAAGGGGATCTATCGAAGGAATAAGGTTCTACTTCAACCAAATCTAACCTACAATTCCTTAGCATATACATGATTTGCACTACTCAAGGTATTAGTAGACTAGTTTGTAATCTACAGCCTAAGCTTATACGCTAAATGGTTTCATACCATTTCTCATACAGGGAATTGTTCTATCGCTTAGGGTCAAGATTATCTAAATGAAATTGGATTTCCTATGTTGTCAGATCCTTCAAATCTACGAGTGCTAACACTAGGTCCAAAACGCTAAGGGCCTATGTGGCCAGTAGCATTAAGTTGTGTTAAATGGAACTGCATTCCTAGTCTCATGTCGGGATTGGAAGTGGCATGCTTAGTAGGAGGGTGGGTTGGGATAAAAATTAATTTCATAAGTTTAATACCGAAATTTACAATATGGTCGTTGAAGCCATAGGATACACCCAATCTAGGGATAATACCTTACAGCGACCTAAACGGCATGCACTCCATCTAACAAAATTTGGCTATTTTAAGCCCAAACCACTACACAAACATTCACATAACAAGCCGAAAAATGCCATGCATTTTATTAAATCAAAATTTGTCACAATACATGAGACATATTCTTGCATGCATCATGACCAGAAACACATGGGAAACTAAACCAGTAAGTTACTACAGCAACATAAGTAAACTACTAGCCTTATCAGGCTTACACACAGAAAGCAAGAAACAACTAACTACAACCAACGACATCTGGATCTAGATCACTAGTCCGAGTCTGGGGATGGAGGAGGAGCACCCTTATCCTGTAGACAACATAGGATAGCCTTCAGAGTACGTGTCACCTTGCCGAATTTCCTCTTCATAACGGCCTTGGCATCCTCGACGTCGGCCCGAAGTTCCTGGACTTCCCTTCGCAAGGCAACCTGGTTCTCCTCAAGTCGGGTAATGTGATCATCTCTAGTAGCCCGAGCCGCTGAAGGAGGGCTCTCATTAGTATCCTGAGACTCCTCTTCGTCCTTTTCCTGGGCTTCTTCCTCTATCTCTGCCCCAGGTTCTTCTTCACTAACATCCGCTTCACTATCATAATTGCCCTCGCTATCATGATCAAGCTGAGCCTCCTGCTGCCGAGGCCCTATCTTCATTTTGTCCATGGTAGTCTCATCAATGAAGTGAATCGGTACAGGAAACTCCGGCCCAAGTCTGTAAGTAAACTCGAGCGCGATCTTGCATATGAGCCGGCCAAAAGGAAGAGACTCAGACGTTCTTCTTGATCTCGCTATGAGGACGATCTGGCACAACATAAAGGTGGCCATACATGCATTCTCTCCCTGGCCCACCTGATACAGGAAGTCAACCATGAGGCGCGTACATTCAAAGCGATTTGTCGGCCTGGGATACACATTGAACGTACAAATGTGGTGCAGCAGGCGAAAATCATCCGACATATGAGACGCTAAGAGGCTTCTGTTAGGCTGCCACGGAACCAAACTACCGCATAGGAACCTGGTACGGCTATTTCGCTCACGCCTACTCTTCAGATTCTTAGCACTGGGATGAACTTCACCAAGAGGCACCTTCAGAATGCGAGTTATCAGCCGAACATCGATCGTAGCCATCCGGTCTTTATCAAAGGGAATCTTGAACTGCGATGACTCCAACGTAGGATCTCGGATACGAGCGTAGAAGGCACGAACAGTGCTCACGTTCGCTCGAGACTGTGCTTCAAAGAGTGGACCCCAGTGTGCAGCCTCAATGCGCTCAAACAACAGATATTCTGTTCTCGGCTTCTGTCTCCCAGGTAGCCTCTTCCTCAGAGTGATGCGTCCACAATACCTTCACAAGGAGAATCACCTTGCTACACAGTACCTGCTCCTTATCTAGGATACGCGTCGGTCGCAGGATATATGTAACATCCTCTCCTAACTGCAACTGCTCCCATCTGATGATATGGGAAGGATCAGAAATGTATTTCTTTAGTATAGAAACATGAAATACGTTGTGAACGCTCGCGAGAGGCGTGGGTAAACCTAAATGGTATGCCACTGCTCCCACACGATCGAGGATCTGGAATGGACCAATGAATCGCGGTGCCAGCTTCCCCTTCTTCCCTAACCGAAGGACTCCCTTCATAGGGGAAACTCGTAAAAATACATGATCCCCAACCGTGAACTCTAGCGGCCGCCGTCTCGTATCGGCATAACTCTTCTGGTTGCTCTGCGCTGTGAGAAGCTGACGTCTAATAATATCAATCTTCTCCAACGTCGCCTGCACTAACTCTAGGCCAATCAATCTACGCTCACCGACCTCTGCCCAGTAATACGGTGCTTGACAAGGTCGCCCATACAACGCCTCGTAAGGTGCCATACTAATACTTGCCTGGTAATTGTTGTTGTACGCGAACTCCGCATATGCAAGACAATCATCCCAACTGTCCTTGAAGTCCAATGCGCAAGCTCGCAACATGTCCTCTAAGATCTGGTTCACCCGCTCTTTCTGTCTGTCTGTCTGTGGGTGGAAAGCAGTACAGAACTTCAACTTCACACCCATAGCCTCCTGAATGCGATTCCAGAAAATAGAAGTGAACCGCGTGTCTTTGTCCGACACGATCTCCAACGAAACTTCATGCAGACGCACGATCTCTCTGATGTATAGTCTAGCCAGCTCGTCTGCAGAGTTTGTGACTCTGATCGGTAGGAAGTGCGCCGACTTCGTCAGACGGTCGACGATCACCCATATGGAATCATGTCCCTTCCTCGTCTTCGGCAGCCCTGAAATGAAGTCCCACTTCTACTCTGCGATCGGCATAGGCTGCAAGAGTCCAGCTGGTCGGCGATGCTCTGCCTTCACCTGCTGGCAAGTAAGACAATGGGACACGAACTCTGCTATGTGGGTCTTCATACCTGCCTACCAATAGGTACTCTTCATGTCGCGATACATCTTCGTACTGCCTGGATGTATCGCGAGTCTGGTACAATGCGCAGTCTCAAGAATCTCTCGTCTTAAGTCGGGGATATCTGGGACGCATAGGCGGCCACGATAACGTAAGCCCCCATCCATGACAACTCGCCACTCGGCATCTGCATCATCACTGGCCTGCTCTCGAAGCTCAGTCAGATGCGTATCATCCCTCTGCGCCTCGATGATCCGGTCATCGATCTGAGATCACACCTGCACATGTGCGATGAACTCATACGGCTCCTCTACAGTGAGTTTCTGCTCAAAGTCTCGTAAAAACTCAACCATATCTCACTCAGCAACCATCAGCGGAGCCGCAAACTCTATCGCCTTCTTGCGGCTCAACGCATCAGCCACAAGGTTCGCCTTCCCAGGATGGTAAGAGACTTCGAACTTGAAGTCCTTCAAAATCTCCATCCATCGCCATTGTCTCATATTCAAGTCTCGCTGCGTGAATATGTACTTGAGGCTCTTGTGGTCGCAAAAGAGCTCGAACTCCTCTCCATAGAGGTAATGTCTCAAGAGTCTCAGTGCGAATATGACGGCTACCAACTCTAGGTCGTGTGTAGGGTAATTCTCCTCGTGCTTCCTTAATTATCTCGAGGCATACGAAATTACCCTGTCCTTCTGGATAAGGACACAACCCAGACCAACGCTAGACGCGTCAGTATATATAGTGTATCTAACCCCTTGCTCTGGCAATACTAGCACAGGGGCGGACGTAAGTCTGTCCTTCAGCTCCTGAAAAGCTGACTCCGCCTTGTCATTCCAGGTGAACTTCACGTCCATCCGTGTTAACTGAGATAGAGGTCTCGCGATCTTCGAGAAATCCCGAATGAAGCGTCGATAATAGCCAGTGAGACCTAAGAAACTCCTCACCTCAGTGACAGAACCAGTCTGCTCCCAGTCCTGAACTGCAGCTACCTTAGACAGGTCGATTGCCATGCCATCCTTGGACATCACGTGTCCTAGGAACTTCACTTCCTGCTTCCAGAAGTCACACTTCTTGTACTGTGCGAACAACTGATACTGTTTGAGTGTATCCAGGACCAAGCGCAAGTGCTCCTCATGCTCCTCTCGACTCCTGGAGTATATCAAAATGTCGTCAATGAACACAATGACGAATCGATAGAGGAAAGGTCGAAATACCCGGTTCATCAGATCCATGAACACGGCTGGTGCGTTCGTGAGACCGAACGACATCACAAGGAACTCGTAGTGGCCAAAGCTGGTCCTGAACGCTGTCTTCTGCACGTCCTCATCCCTGACGCGCAACTGATGATATCCTGACTGAATATCAATCTTCGAGAAGTACTACGCTCCTCTCAGCTGATCAAACAAGTCATCGATCCTGGGTAAAGGGTACTTGTTCTTCACCGTGATCTGGTTCTGTCTGCGATAATCAATACACAATCGCATTGAACCATCCTTCTTCCTTACAAATAGGACTGGTGCTCCCCAAGGAGACACACTAGGTCGAATAAGGCCAAGCTCCAATAGACCATCAATCTGCGTCCTCAACTCCTCCATCTCACACGGTGCCATGCGATACGTCGGCAGTGATACGCGCGTGGAACCAGGCACCAGATCGATAGTGAAATCAATCTCTCGTCGAGGCGGCAAACCAGGGATCTTCCTGAACAGATCCCTAAAACCACAAACGACTGGCGTATGCCCAAGCATCGGGGCATCAGCGTCCCCAAGTAAAGAAGCGTAGCTAAGTATGCGGAAGGGGAGATTTACCCGGACTGAAAATGTAAAAGGCGTGCCCTCTGGCTCGTACACGGTCACCATACGAGTCTCGCAGTCAATCTCGGCCCTCCCAGCAGTCAACCAGTCTATGCCAAGAATGACGTCGAGATAAACAAGAGAGGGGTCGATAACAAGATCAAGAGCCATCGTCCTGCCTCCCAGATCTACCAAGCAACCCTCACACATCAGGGTGGCATCAGAAAAATCCTCATGAGCTGAAAGGACTCGCACTCCATCCATACGAATGGTTGGCAGTCCAAGACGCCTGACTATGGAATGCGATATCAAAGAAAGTGTGGATCCAGTATCCACCATCACGAGAATAGGAATACCTCCGATGTGGGCAGTGACCTCAAAGGCCGTATGCTGAGAAGTCTCTGTCTCGGCTGCCTGTGCTGTCAGAGCATGTACTCGCGCCTGCTGTGGCCGGTTTGGCCGCTGTGCCACAGGCCGTAGAGGCGGCCTGAACTAAGATACCGGAGGTCTGAAGGAAGGGTGCGCAGGAGCCAACCGTAAGGGCGGTGGTGATATAGCTCGTGAGCGTGTACGGTCGATCTTCTGCGATGGTGAAAACCCACTGTCCCTCATCCGAGCGAAACAACTCTGTGCCGAATGACCCGCTCTCCCACAATAAGCACATGATAAATCGGGGTGCCGCATCGGGGGTACTGGCGCTGTAGCCCTAGGAGGAGGGTCGACGCGAGGCCTCTTGCCCGCAAAGGGCCTGTCCTGCTACTTTGGTCGTGGCCTAGGAGCAATAGGGCTACAAGATCGCATAAGTCGATCCACATCCTTCTCTGCCCGCATGGACATGTGAATCAGCTCTGCGTAGGAGGGAATGCTCACGCAACACATCTTCGACCGAATATCAGATTGCAAACCCTCAGAAAAGCGCCGTATGCGCATCTGCTCATCTGCCAGTATAGTCGGGACGTATCTGCCCAACTCAGTGAACCGATGCTCATACTCAGTCACCGTCATGCCTCCCTGTCTGAGGCGCAGAAACTCGTTCTCCTGGTCATGTCTATATGTCTGGGGATAGTATTTCTCGTGGAAGCGGAACTCGAACGTTGCCCAGGTCTAAATATAATCAGCGACAACGGTCCGCAACACACTGTCCCACCATAAGCTGGCCTCTCACTCGAACAAGAACGTAGCCAACTCAACTTGCTCAGTCTCTGAGTAATGCAGCATTCGTAGTACCTTCGACACACGGTCGAGCCAATACTCGGCCTCTTTGGGTTTATGAGAACCCATAAAAGTGGGAGGCCGTAAGCGCTGGAATCGTTCTAGTAAGCTCCTTGTGTCTGCGGCATTTCTCGCAAGATAAGCAGGTGGTGTAGGATGAGCCATGCCCTCATCCTGAACATATGTATCAGCATCCTCAGCTGGATGCGCAGGTGGTGTAGGTGGAGTCACACTCCCACCCTGGGCTAGAGTCCCCACTATAGTAGTCAGGAGCTGCTACTCCTGCTGCATCATGGCCATCATCTGCTCAAATCTATTTGGAGGTGGAGCAGGCTGTGGCATGTACTGCGTCGAAGAAGACGCACTGTACTGCTCTCTGACGGGCGGTGTGAAAGGCAGTGGTCCAACTGTAGGACCGGGAGGAGGCTGAGACTCACGTGCTGTCTCAGGAATCGGGCCCATAGCAGAGTCCGCATGAGCACCAGACTGAAGGGGAACCTGATCTATAGGCTCACCCAATGTAAGCCGAGCTGTGCTCCGTGTAGCCTTTGACGGCATTCCCTATATTCAAAATAGGGCGCAATCTTATCAGTCTCAATAGCACAAACACACCGCAATCATCCACATAAAAAGTTAAAAGCATTCCATGCATTTCATTTAATCAAAATTGTCACAATACAAGGGATATCTCCTTACAGGCATCATGACAAGAAGTACATGGGAACTAAGACAGTTAAAGCTACTACGACAACATAAGTAAACTACTGGCCTTAACAGGTTTACACAACATAAAGCAGAAAACGACTAACTACTAACAACAACAACTAAAATCTCATCGCTAGTCTGAGTCGGGTGATGGAGGAGGAGCACCCTTATCCTGCAAGCAGCATAGGATCGCCTTTAAGGTGCGAGTCACCTTGCCGAATTTTCTCTTCATAACGGCCTTGGTATCCTCGACCTTAGCCCGAAGTTCCTGAACTTCCCTTCGCAAGGTGACCTGGCTCTCCTCAATTCTGGTAATGTGAGCATCACGAGTAGCCTGAGTAGAAGGAGAAGGGCTCTCATCAGTATCCTGAGCCTCCTCTTCTACCTCTTCCTGGACTTCTTCCTCTATTTCGGCTCTAAGTTCTCCCTCACTTGGATACTCTTCGTCATCAAAATTACTCTCGCTATCCTCATCAAGCTGAGTCTCACGGTACTGAGACCCGATCTTCATCTTGACCATGGTAGACTCATCAATGCAGTGAATCAGAACTGAAAACTCCGGCCCAAGTCTGTAAGCAAACTCAAGCGCGATCTTGCATATAAGCCGGCCAAAAGGAAGCGACTCAGACGTTCTTCTTGATTTCGCTATGAGGATAATCTGTCGCAACACGAAAGTGGCCATACATACATTTTCTCCCTGGGCCAACTGATACAAGAAATCAACCATAAGGCGCGTACATTCAATACGATTTGTCGACCTGGGATACACGTTGAACGTGCAAATGTGGTGCAGCAGGCACAAATCATCAGACATATGAGACGCCTTGAGGCTATTGTTAGACTGTCATGAAACCAGACTACCGCATAGGAACCTGGAACGGCGATCTCGCTCACGCCTACTCCTCAAATTCTTTGCACTGGGATGAACATCACCAAGGGACACGTTCAGAAGTCGCGCTATCAACCGAACATCGACCGTAGTCATCCGGTCTATACCAAAGGGAATCTTGAACTGCAATGGCTCCAATGTAGGATTCTGAATACGAGCGTAGAAGGCACGAACGGTGCTCACATTAGCACGAGAACGGGCTTCAAAGAGAGGACCCCAATGTGCAGCTTCAATGCGCTCGAACAATAAGAATTCACCAAAGAGTCACCCTTCCACGTCTGCCTCAAACAACACCTTACGGTCAGTATATTCACCGTGAGGCATTTCTACTAATATCACTCGCCCAATTTGAGCATGGGGATCCAAATCCCGCTTTGTATGGAACTCTCAGGCTGTGCCAGCCTTGCGGCAGCACTTGAGCTAACGGCGCCACCCCTCGGTCTTCTCGATTGTGCAGGGTGACTAGGCCCAGCCTCATCCGCTGCGGTCTTTCTCTTTCCCATCAAAGAGAGGATGGTGGAGAAGGAGAAAAGACCCAAAATGGCTTCAACTATAGCCATGAAAAGTAAGGAAAATGGGGAGAAATGGCTGCCCAAATGGAAAGAATGAAATCTAGGCGTTGTAGAGGGATGCTTCAAGCTCCCTAAGGCTAGATTTTCAAAAAGAAAAGAGAAGGAAAAAGGAGAATGGAGCTCCACCCGATTTCAGCTCATTTTGGAGGTTGTAGGAGCTCCAAACGACGAAATCGGAGAGGGATAGGATTACTAATCACCCTAGAAGGATGGATAGGCGTCGTTTTCAGCAATTGGTGGGATTGGAGGGGATTTGGAGCTGCAGTTTGAGAGAGGGCAGCAGGAAAAATGTGAAAGGGAGGGCGTTTGGGGGTTTTTTGTGAAGGAGGTACCTCATTTAGGGGTTTTTGACGGACGGACCACACATGGGAGGGGTGCCCTACCCTAAAAACATCCCGTGCCAAATATTCAATGCAAGTGGGGCCCACCCATCGGTGATGCATCACCGGCCGGTCACCACTCCGGCCGGTGGGACCACATGGGTTGGGTCCCCCCTACCTCAGCGACCCCAAATATGTATGGACCCCACCTTAGTTCATTCTATATTGGCCTAGGGAGGCCCATACTTTCATTCGGGGCTTTTCAGGGCCAATCTGTAAACCTGAATACAATTTTCTATCATGCAGCATATGATTTTGGGGTAAAAGGAGCTAATACATCCATCTAGCCCATTACTTGCTAAATATTGCAAATTTATAATGGCCTAATGGCCAGTTTTCATGAAATTTTACTATTCACTGTAAAATTTTGTCGAAGTATGATTTTATATCATTTTCACATTAGGATCAATGCCTAACATGAAAAGTCAGAGAAAGATTTGAAGAATGGAGTGGTGAGAGGAAGAGTTTTGAAGAAATTAGGTGAAACGGAGTTTTTAAGCCCTAGCGATTGAATGTAAGGGTTGTGGTTGTCCCACAGCCCAAGGATTCATATTTACGGGTTTAGAACCATTCAAAGAACGTCTCAACTCACCTACCTACAACTTAGGAGCTACTTAGGTCACTTCACGCGACCCTAGATGCGTTACGGACTCGATCGTGTGATTGATACGAATAGACTTCGTCTATTGGCGAATCTGTGATCCTATAAGTGTTTCTAGACCTTTCTCACACCCACCTAAGTCAAAGGAAGTGACAACATACGTCGCGTGACCATAACCCAGGCCCGGTATAATCTCATTCATGCTCTGATACCAACTTGTAACACCCTGAAAATCGGGGGTCGTGTATAAACCCAACTCCCGAGCTCTAGACCATCACTTATGCAATAAAAATGATTATGATTCAATGTTGTCTAAGTTAAAGCATTCACATGAGTAAAAGTATACCAAAACTGCAATTCATACTCCAGATTCAGTGATAAAAGCAAGCGGAAGACTAAAGGATATACATATCACTGTATGGAAAATAAAATAGATCTCAACTATCTCCAAAGTATAAATACATTTCTGAGTCTCATATACATGTAAATAAATAGAAATCAAATGTCCAAAAAGAATCTCACTGAGAAGTCCCGCCAATCCAGGCCCCCTAAGCAAAGCCGTCGTGGTACTGCATATATGAGAACTCGTCCTGGTCCTCATCATAGTCCGGCTCTGCCTCCTGAATCGCTGCCTCACCTGCATCTAAGACAGGGTCTGATGGGTGTTGTAAACACCATCCCGTAACGTGGGAGTGAGTAGCTAACTCAGTGAAATAATAGAGCAAAGATTAGCATGTTCTCAAATCAATCATACGATAATAGTAAAGCAGTAAATCAAACATTCCTAATACTATTGTTAATGCAATATGACATGACATGATGGATGCCCTCACCGACATTCTCCCTCATACGGCACCATCTGCGTCAGCGACATGCTTGCGTACCGCTCATTGCTCCACATCTTCTAGGCACATGCAATGTGATGGTGATATGATTACCGAGTTATTATTAGTCCATTCAAACAGCAGGATTGGGAAACTGAGGTACTTCCCTTATATCAATCCCAACACAGATCCTGTCTAGGGTCATCACTCCTAGTAATCTCATACGATGTATATTTTGTAGGTCGCTGCAAGGGCTGCCAGGACTGTTGCTCGCACTCGTTGCACCGCTCCCCCATCACCTTATCAATACAGGCCTACTTGTACTCTCATCGCTACGAAAGGGTCGTCGCCTCCCGTAGACTCAGAATACGCTCACGGTCACTACAAAGGACTCGTCGCCTAATCAGTGTAGGCCGACAGCAAGAATATAGTGTTCCATACCACCATAATCTGCTCACGAGTCATAGGTGCTCACTGGTCACTACGGGGAAGTTTGTGGCCCCAGCGTAGGCCGACAGCTCGACCACGGTGTCCCATACCACCATGCCCGGCTCATGAGTCTTTGTGGATCAAGGTACCATGGTTGACAGGATTTACAATGGTAAGTTCAGTACCCTAGGTTCAAGCAGTTATGACTCATACAAGGTGAACATATAATGGTCAGTCGGGTTACTTGACGGGCTCGACTAGCACGAGCGCATCTCAAGTCGAATGACATGAAGTGTATAAAACACCTCGCGTGGCCTAACCACTGCCGCCAACTCCAAAACACGACTCGCGTTCATCGACGCGTCGCTCGTGGCAATGATAAGCCAACCACGGATTTACTCGGTTACCGACTGCCTGGACTAATTATAGTCCCAAACAGTTATGAATTCACATAAGCAATCATGTAAGAGTAATGGAAATGAAATACAACAATGTGAGCATGTTAACACATGTTATAACATACAACTTAAGTAAATCATCTAACACATGCATTTCATACATATAATGAAATCATGCATACAGCCAGCATGTAGGAAATCATTTACATCAGCATAGTATTTGAGAATTCAATCTCAAACTAATTCATAACACCATTTAATTCAATACATACTAATATAAACATTTATACAAACACTTAGTCTACACACTTAAGTCTACATATAGTATGTCGACTCAAAGTGCGCATTTGGGCTAATCTCTTCGCCGAACTGATTATGCACGTATTCCTAATCTCCTAATGCGACAAGAAGCCATGTCAATCATATCAGCAAAATATGGATGAAAACAGTATTTCCTACAAATGACTAAAATGCCCTAAATCTCATATTTTTCGTCTTCTTATGAAACAGGAAACAGACAGCATGTTGTTCATGTCAAACGGCGTTGCCGTCTATAATCTACTATTAAATGACATTGAAAGCGTTGAAAACAGTCAATCAAAGCGTCTAAAATCCGCACCTTTTATCCTAGAAGTGTATTAATTCGAATGGAGCGTATACGCTTCGTCTACGGCAAACCGGGAACATAATACACAAGATCTATAAGCTACCATGCTAAGGAACCGAAGGAACCTTAAATCAGCAAGTGTTTGGGGTATTTTCTTACCTAGAAACGCGGCGAAATCGCCGGGAAAGTGATTGAGGCGCGTTGCTTAGGCACGTGCAACAGGTAGTGCAAGCAGCAGGAAATTCTCTCCCATTCTCTCTCACAATCTCTCACCTTTTCTCTCACACCAGCTAGGGTTTCTAGCAAATTCGGATGGGTGAGAGAAGTGAGGGTTTAAGCCCCTTTTATAACCTAAAACTTGTCCAAAACAGGCTTGGGAATAATGTTTACTTGATGCCTAACCAAATTGGGGCTGTTTCAGTCCAAAAAAGATATTTCTGGAGGTCCCCTGGCCGAATGCGATCGGACTTAAGTTCATGCACGTCGGATGTCGCTCACATCCCATTTTCAGACCAGTAGTGTTTGTAGATCACGCGTGGCAGTACAGTTTCAGTTCAGCGGTCACCGCATGTAGATCAGGTCTACAAGTCTCATGATATGAAATAGAAATTTTTCCTGATCCGAGGGTGTAATTTGGCTGAATTCTGATGGTCAGAACGCTTAATAATAACGCGTCAAGTCGTGTGCCAGATTTGAATTTCAAATTTCAAATCTAACCCTATTCTCACTCTCTTCACTCCAGGCTCAATAAAATACCCTCTGAATGTCGGTTGGACTTAATTTTCGAAATGATTGTCAAGTCCAGTTAGGCGGTTATAACGGTCTAAGATTGTAGGTATTGAACTTTCCACACGCGGTCTAGATCCAATACAAATTTTCAAAGAGGTCCTGAGAACAAACCGGTTTAGAGTTTGATCCGAGGTTTTAGAGTATTATAGCGTCATTGGTTCTACTCGCTTTGGGTCTTGTAGAACGTGTTGAAAGAGATCAAGGACTATTTCCCAGCTACTCTAGCGTTGCGCTAGCTAACTTACACATATTTTCCTAAGGAATTAATCCTACGCGATTTCTGGTCAAGTTGGTACTTGAGTCCAAGTATGGATTTTTTCAGGGCATTACACCCTCGGTCTTCTTGATTGTGCAGGGTGACTAGGCCCAGCTTCGTCTGCTACGATTTTTCTCTTTCCCATCAAAGAGAGGATGGTGGAGAACGAGAAAAGAGCTAAAATGGCTTCAACCAAAGCCATGAAAAATGAGGAAAATGTAGAGAAACCGCTGCCCAAATGGATAGAAGGAAATCTAACGTTGTAGAGGGATGCTTCAAGCTCCTAAGGGCTGGATTTTTTTTTAAAAAAGAGAAGAATAAAGGGGAATGGAGCTCCACCCGATTTCAGCCACAAATGGATGTTGCAGGAGCTCCAAACGACGAGATCGGAGAGGGAGAGGGTTGCTAATCACAATGGAAGGATGGACAGGGGTCATTTTTAGCAATGGAAGGGATTAGAAGGGATTTGGAGCTGCGTTTTGAGATGGGGTAGCAAGAAAAATGGAAATGGGAGGGCGTTGGAGCGTTTTTGTGAAGGAAGTATATGATTTAGGGGTTTTTGAGGGATGAGCAGGATATGGGAGGGGTGCCCTACCCCTAAAAAGGCATGCGCCCAAATTTCAGACCAAGTGGGGTCCACCGGTCCGCGATGCATCGCCGGCCGGCCATCAATCTGGCCGGTGGGACCACCTGGGTTGGGTCCCCCCTTCCCTAAGGACACCAAATATATGTGGGCCCCACCCTAGTTCATTGCGGTTTGGCCTAGAGAGGCCAAAAACTCCTCTTGGGGTGTTCCGGGGCCAATATGTAGACTAGAATGAATTTATATGCCATGTAACATATGATTTTGAGGTAGGACGAGCTAATCTATCCAACTAACCCATCTGATATGAAAGATTTCATAAGTGGAATGGCTAAAAGGCCAATTTTCACGTAATTTTATTATTCATTGTAAAATTTTGTTGAAGTATGATTTTATATCATTTTCACATTAGGATTAATGTCTAACATGAAAGGTCTAAAAAATAATTGAAGAATGGGGCGGTGAGAGGAAGAATTTTGAAGGAATTAGGTGAAACGGGATTTTTAAGCCCTAGCGGTTGAATGTAAGGGTTGTGGTTGCCCCACAGCCTAAGGATTCGCATTTCTGGGTTTGGAACCTTTCAAAAAATGTCTCGAACCCGCTTACTTACAACCTATGAGCTACTTAGGTCACTTCACGCGACCCTAGATGCGTTATGGACTCGATCGAATGATCGACTTGAGTAGACTTCGCCTATTGGCGAAACTGCGTTCCTATAAGTGTTTCTAGGTTCCTTTCGCACCCACGTAAGTAGAAGGAACGAAAGTGTACGTTGCGTGACCATAACCCAGGCCCAGTTTAATCTAAATCATGCTCTGATACCATCTGTAACATCTCGAAAATCGGGGATCGAGTAAAAACTTCACTCCCGAGTTTCAGAACATCATTTACGGAACATAAATGTGTATGATTGAATGTTGTCTATGTTAATGTATTAAACATGAGTGGGATTAAGCCAGAACAACATATTATACTCTAGAGACAGTTAAATTAGCAAGCGGAAGATTGTGATACATACATATAATATATAATTGATTGTAAGTCTCCAGAGTGTGAACATGTTACCAGGTTAAACATATACATGTATACCTCAAAATAGAAAGAAAGAATATACATGAGTTCTCTGAAAATATAAAATGACAAGTGTCATGGTATCTAATCAACCTCCCTGTAATCTCGTCGATTAGAACACGCATAAAGGAGGGATCCTCCTCATCATCATCAAGTCTAGCTCCGCCTCGCAGGCCGCGCCATCATCTGCAATCACAATAGGGACTGGTGGGTGTCCGAAAACACCGTCCCGTAACGTGGGAGTGAGTGATCAACTCAGTGGGATAAGAGAGCAAAGATTAGCATGTTCTCAAATCAATCATGCGATAATAGTAAAGCAATAACTCAAACATTCCTAAATACCATTGTTAATGCAATATGACGTGACATGATGGATGCCCTCACCGACGATCTCCCTCATACGACACCATCTTACGCCCGCGGCATGCTTTTTTCCCACAGTGGTCTACATCTTCTAGGCACATGCAACGTGATGGTGATATGATTACCAAGTTATTATTAGTCCTTTTCATACAGTAATATTGGAAAATTAAGGTACCTTCCTTATATCAATCCCAACATAGATCCTGTCTAGGGTCGTCACTCCTAGTAATCTCATACGATATTATATTTATAGGTCGCTGCAAGGGCTACCAGGGCTGTTGCTCGCACTCGTTGCTCCTCTCCCCCATCACCTTATCAATACAGGCCTATTATATCCTTAAGAATACATCAGGACTCGTCGTCCCCATGCGGTGTCAGGATAAACTCAAGGTCACTACAAAGGGCTCGTCACCTGATCAGTGTAGGCTGACAGCAAGAATATAGTGTCCCATATCACCATAATCTGCTCAGAGTAGGGTGCTCATTGGTCACTACGGGGAGGTTTGTGGCCCTAGCGTAGGCCGACAGCTGGACCACGGTGTCCCATACCACCATGCCCGGCTCATGAGTCTTTATGGATCAAGGTACCATGGTTGACAGGGTTTACAATGGTAAGTTCAGTACCCTAGGTTCAAGCAGTTATGATTCATGCAGGGTAAACAATCAACGGCCAGTCGGGTTACTTGATGGGCTCGACTAGCACGAGCGCATCGCAAGTCGAACGACATGAAGTACCTGAAACACTTCACGTGGCCTAACAACTACCGCCAACTCCAAACATGACTCGCGTTCATCGACGCGTCCTTCGTGGCAGATACAAGCCAGCCACAAATTTTCTCTGTTATCAATTGCCTGGACTAAGTATAGCCCCAAACATTTGTGAATCCACATCATCAATCATATAGGAGTAATGGGAATGAAATACAACAATATAAGCATGTTATCGCATGTTATAACATACCACTTAAGCAATTCATTCAACACATGCAGTTCATACATACAATGAAATCCATACTTAGCCAACATGATGAAAATCATTTACATCAGCGTATTACTTGAGAATTTAATCTCAAAACTATTTCACAACACCATATACTCAATACATACTAATACAAACATTTATATAAACACTTAGTCTACACACTTAAGTCTACATAGTGTATGTCGACTCAAAGTGCGTATTTGGGCGAATCTCTTCGCCAAACTGATTATGCACACATTCCTAATATCCTAATGCGACAAAAAGCCATTTCAACCATTTCAGCAAAATATGAATGTATACAGTAATTCCTACAAATGACTAAAATATCCTAAATCTCATATTTTTCCTACGTTTACGAAACAAGAAACGGACAACATGTTGTACATGTCAAACGGCGTTGCCGTCGATAATCTACTATTAAACGACATTGAAAGCGTTGAAAACAGCCAATCAAAGCGTCTAAAATCTGCACCTTTTACCCTAGTTGTGTGTCGTTTCGAACAAAGCGTATATGCTTCGTCTACGGCGAACAGACAACCTAATACACAAGATTCGTAAGCTACATCGCTAAGGAATCGATGGAACCTTAAATCAACAAGTAGTTAGGGTCTTTTCTTACCTAGAAATGCGGTGGAATCACCGGAAAAGAGATCCGAATGCGGTGCTATGGCAGGAGAATCTCTCCCACACTCTCTCACAATATCTCACTTTTTCTCTCTCTCAATCTAGGGTTTTAACCAAATTCGGATGGGAGAGAAATGAGAGGGTTTAAGGCCCTTATATACCCAAAACCTTCCCAAAATAGGCTTGGGAACAAGGTTTACTTAGGTTATAACCAAATCAGGGCTGTTCTGGTCCAAAAGAGCATTTCTGGAGGTCCCCTGGCCGAACGCAGTTGGACTTAAGCTCATGCATACTGGATCTAGCGCACATCAAGTTTTCAGACCGAAAGAGTTCGCAGATCGCACGTGGTAGTCCAATTTCAGTTCAGCGGTCATCGTACCTAGATCAGGTCTACAAGTCTCATGATATGAAAGAGAAATTTTTTCTGATCTGAGGGTGTAATTTGCTGAATTCTGACAGTCAGAACGCTTAATAATAACGCGCCAAGTCGTGTGCTAGATTTGAATTTCAAATTTCCAAATCTAACCCTGTTCTCACTCTCTTCACTCCAGGCTCAATGAAATAGCCTCTGAACGTCGGTTGGGCTTGATTTTCGAAATGATTGTCAAGTCCTACAAGGCGGTCGCAATGGTCTAAGATTGTAGGTATCAGACTTTCGACACGCGGTCTAGATCCAATACAAAGTTTCAAAGGGTTCCTGAGAACAAACCGATTTAGAGTTTGATCCTAGGTTTTAGGATATTATAGCGTCGTTGGTTCTTCAAGTTTTGGGTCTTGCAGAACGTATTTAAAGTGTTCAGGAACAATTTCGCAACTACTCCAACATTGCGCTAGCTAACTTACGCTTAGTTTCTAAAGGAATTAATCCTAAGTGATTTCTTTGGCTATGGAATTAGGTTCTGAGCGGTTACCAAAGTGTTTTGGTTGACCCATTGCCTAAGGACGTCTAATCCTAGGTTGGCAAAAATTCGGTTGGTTGACCCATTGCCTAAGGAAGTCTAATCCCAGGTTGGTAAAAATCCGGGGTGTTACAGTAGACCCATTTATGGACCATACATTGTGACACCCGTGGTACAATTTTGGGTCCAGCAAAGGGTCTTTTGGTGGCAGTTTCCTTAAATTATTTTAGTTTATTTTTTTGGACAATTTTGGTTTATTCTACTTTTCTTATGTCTCACTTAAATAGATAGGGGTATTTTTGTCATTTTCTTTTAAAAGAAGATTGTGGGGCTGAAATTATAACATTTAGCCCATAGTTTATAGTTGATGAAAGGCCTAAATTAGTGCTAGGCCTTTTCTTTTGTTTCCGTTCATATAAAAACTCAATAAATAGAACACGTCCTGCAGCTTTTGAGACATTTTTTAAAATCTTCCTTACAAACCTTGGGCTAGGGTTTGTACATGTGCATATTTTTACAAGTGGGGCATACAATCTAGGCCATCAAAACTAGTGAGAACTTTGATTATTCATGGTTATTGCATTATTTTTATTTCCGTTCAAGTGAAAGAATATCTATTCTTGGATTGAGGGTAGTTTGGCATAATTTGGTCCTAGGGTTTGATATAACTGCATGTGGTTGACGATTCTCATTCAGTAGCTATACCAAATTTGGTATCAGAGCCTCCGCTTCCACCATTGTTTCGTTCTTCCATGAACTTCTTATTCTCCAACCATGCCACGTAGAGGCAGAGGCTGTGGTGCACAAGGAATGGACGAGGAAGATTATCTAAGACTGAAGAGCAATTGGTTACTCATTTCATGATGGGTTGTGGCCTAATATTGTAGATTAGTTGGGGATTTAGCCATTGTTTATTGTTGTAGAAGCATGCAAGCAAGCCACCTTGATTGAAAATATGAGCAACATGTATGGTCACATGGAAGCTTCTAATCGATCCACTGATATACAGGGTAGTAGTAGTAAGCTTGCAGGGGATTTGAGTTGGGCCAAAAATGTCACTCTAGTGTCTACGTCACGGGTTCTAAATGATGGGGCGATAGGACAAACAAACCAGAAAAATATTCGGTGTTATAAATGCAACGGGGTAAGGCATATTTCTTTTGAGTGTAGGCAACGACAAGTTAATTTGACTAGTAGCTCCAACTCATATGTGGAGGAATAGTCAGTTGGCAATAAGGGTAAGACCACTGAGGGAACACATGACATGGATTATAATACTGATGGTGGGGAGAAAATATACGATGATGGTCCAGATATGTTGGTGATTTGGAAAGCTCTTCTTGTACCCAAGTCGCCTAAGGAAGATGATTGGTCGCGGACTAATATCTTCTACATGAGCTACATGGTGAATAGAAAAGTCTGTAGGGTGATTGTCGATGGGGGCATCTGTGAAAATTTCATCTCTGAAAAGGAAGTAGAAAAGCTCCAATTAAGAACCAAGAGACATCTAGTTCCACATAAATTTGCTTGGTTTAAGCATAGTAAGGTAAAGGTTTATTGTCATTGTTTAGTTTCTTTCAAGAGTGGTAAAACTTACCATGACAATGTGTGGTGCAACATATTCCAAGGGATAGATGTGTGCCATATATTATTAGGTCGACATGGTAGTACGACCATCGGACCATTCATGATAGTTGAAAAAATATATACATATTTCATGAAAGATAATGAGCAAATAGTATTTAAACCCATAAGAGAGAATCGGGGTGAAACCCACAACCATGGGGGACATCAACCTTCTATCTCATGCAAGGTTTGCGCAGATAAACAATGCCAAAAGGTGATTTTCAATGAGGGAGATCTAGTGTGGGTCTACATGCGGAAAGAAAGGTTCTCAGGTTGAAAAAGATTAATGCGTTCAATGTCACTGATCTTACACCATACAGTGCATTGGACAACGGATCAAACTTGAGGTTGAGTTCTTCCCAACCTGAGGATGATAAGAACGTGGACTACCTAATGTTGATGGATCGGGCTGATATACTTGCTAAGGAGTTTTGAGATGGATTAGAGTGTAGAAAGGGGCTTAAACATCTTCCATAATGGGCCAAATCCATAGACGCATCAATGGACCATGAACTGTGGCACCCACGGTACACTTTTAAATCACAAAAGGGTCTTTTAGTGATGTTTTCCTCAAGTTACGAATTTTGGTTTTTTTTTTTCCAACGAATTTTGGTTTATTTTGTAATGCTTGTCTCACATAAGTAGATAGGAATATTTTAGTCATTTTCTTTAAAATAATATTGTAGGGTTGAGATTATAACATCTAACCCATACTTTATGCTTGATGGAATGCCCACATTAGGGCTTTTCTTTTGTTTCCATTCATATAAAAACTCAATAAACAAAAAATGTCTAGCAATTTTTGGGACATTTTTATCTTCTCTACAAGCCTTAGGCTAGGATTTGTGCAAGCAATGTTCGGAATATCGGTATTGTGCTATGTATTGCACCTTTGGGATACAAATATCTATCAGTTATCGCACAGGAAATATCGTTTGTATCGCATAATTTATTGTACTTTTTAGGAAACATTGGGAAAATGATTGAATTTTTCAATGAAACTTCATGGATTGTTAAAAAGACCCTAACACACTTTTAAATCATAACATCTCAAAAAAAAGAAAAAAGAAAAAAAAAAAGGAGCACATATTAAGTTTCCTTTGTATTAGGTCCTAAGCTAAGCAATGTTACTAATGCAACTATATTTAAATTGAATACATGACATTTATAAATGTATCAAAGACATGTATGAAAACACAACCAATTCATTGAAAAGAAAAAGAAGAAGAAAAAATTGAGAAATATACATATTAATGATGTGGATTGATTGTGGCTTAGACCCACATAGAGTTGCGCGGTGGCTCGTACTCATCGTCTCCATCTCGACGAGACTGGGAATAGTACTGCT
Source organism: Magnolia kwangsiensis (assembly GCA_037074715.1). Lineage (NCBI taxonomy): Eukaryota > Viridiplantae > Streptophyta > Magnoliopsida > Magnoliales > Magnoliaceae > Magnolia > Magnolia kwangsiensis. The sequence continues at coordinate 106,160,764 of CM073573.1, read as the reverse complement.
CCTCCACAAATCTACAATACTGTGCCCAAGTCATAATAGCATAATACCGATTAAGATATTCCCTGACATAACGTTGGTACTCATCCTCTCCGAATTGAATCAATACTCTCATCCATGGGTACTGCGAAATCGTCACAGTCTATGGCCAATATAGATCTGAGAAGGGAACAAATGAAGCTCCTTAGTATCCCTATTTCTGGCCATATCCCTACTGAAACTCATATTCTTGCCCATATGCAGAAGTGAACTCCTGACCATAGTTGAAAAATGATATGTCGTAACTGCTGGAGTCAGTCGCCGCATATTCACTAGGCCCATATCCATACCCATACTATGGTATAGAATCGGAGCTACTCTCCTGTGATTGTGATCCATATCCATGTTGTGGCCTGTAACTCGAGCTCCCCTCTCTCATTCATGATCCAAATTTAGAGCCACCTCGCTTGTCACAAATGCATGTGTCCCATTTTGTCAGCAGCTCCTTATGATTTAAAAGCTTCTGAGTTTGTGATGAGAACATCACGTACACCCTTGCATACGTATCAGAGGAGGCGAGACACACCGATTTCCTTACGACCAGGAAAGTATTCATGATCGTGCTGAAGATCCCATGTGCATGTGCGAGCATTGGGAAGACCCCACATTAGGAAGATGCACATGGAATACTTTATGGAGTGATCTAGACCGTTGGATCGGAGGGACGTGACAATTAGGCCGTTGGATCACATGATCGGGCCATTGATCGTGGATTGTCCACATTAGTTTTTCTCAGCTTTTATCACTTTATAGGATTTAATTTTGTTTATGTTATGTTTGGACGTTATTATGAGTGCTTTTAGTTTATTTTAGTTAGGTTAGGGCTATTTTCGTCAAAATTCACAAGATGTGGTGTTTATTGTAAATTTTGAACATAAAAGATGGTGGGCGTGTGACTCTCCTTCATTGGATTTTATGATTAGAGAGAGAGAGAGAGAGAGAAAGAGAAGCTCTTACTTTCTTCTTCCATCTTCATGCGATTTAAAGATACTTATATGCGATTTGGAAGGGAGATTAGTGCAAGGCTAATCTTCATCAATAGAGGTGCGAGGTTTCCATCTATCCCCACACCATCTTCTCTCTTCTCCTCCATCAATGTATTTTCTTTGAATTATTTGATTCTCCCATCCTAAGCCCTCGTTCTTTCATAAACTGTGAGACCCGACCCAAGTTCGCATGTGTGCATGTGTGTGTGAGTATGCATTTCATTCATCTTGGTCCCACGGTCCTACCAGTTGAATCCCAGTGACCCGTGACCATTGGATAGTGTTTGCGGTCATCCTTAAGTCCGGTCATGTAGACCCTACTCAAATTGAGCCAAAACCTATGCCATCTTGTTCGCATCATTGTTGTGGTTTCAATATCGCATCTTGTGCATCCATCCGACGTGTACATCATAAGATGTAGGCAATTCAATTCTAGCCCTTAATCATGATCATGTGGCCTACCTAGTGAGGAGAGCACATTTTTCAAGATGGCCCACTCCCTTTTCGGTACAATTTTTAACAAGCACCATACACACTACCTAGAGTTTCATCTCATACACCACCTACCCTTAAACACCACCCACAAGCCTACTAACCTACTAAACCTACAACTTTGGTTGTAACTCCTTACTTGCAATCATCTCTCCTCTCTAACCAAGGTAAGAAAGCAATCATTACCTAGCTTAAAAGAGATTTCTCTCTCTTTTACTCATTCTCTCTACTCCTCTCTTCTCTCCCTCTCATTTTCTTCTTCCAAGCAATAGAGGAGTGGGACGTCCACCCTGTTTCAGCCCCAATCCCCCTCTTTTCCTCCAAATCTAACCTTCCAAATCCCATCTCATCCCTTGATCCATCACCCTTGGTGCACTAGGAGCAAGGAGGTCTAAGATTGGAGCAATCTAAGGTGGGTGTGTTCTTAGGATTTTAAACTTTCATCTTTACATTCTTAGATCTCTTTTCTTTCATATGAGAAGTGTAGGACCCACCAATCAATGGTGGAGATCCTACACCATCCCTTAGTTGTGGCCAAATGGCCTCTTTGGTGCATGCATGCCCATGCATGGGGTTTTCCCCTCTATGGGCCCCATCATGGAGGATTATTTGTATTTCATCACATGATAGGTCATCTAAACCTTAGAATCATGGTTGGGATGACATCCCAACCATTGATCTTGAATCTAGGACATGCATGTGGTGGATCTTTGTTGTAACATATGAACAATGGAATGTACGGTGTGATTAATGAAGGGGAGGGCCTCAATATGGTGGAGCCCCTCCTCTTGTGGCTGAATCTTCATGATAGAATTTTGATCTTGCATGTGTGGCCTACCTTGTGGTCAACAAAAATCTAGACCATCCATGAAGCTTGGACGCCCATAGCGGTCCATCCTTGAACATGTGGCCCTAAAATTCATCTTAATGGGGCACATGCAAAAGGTATTTGATGATGGGGAAGGTCTATACATTTGTAGGGCCCACTAGGGTGGTCCACAACATAAATTCCTAGGGTTAAATCCCATGACAAATGATGTTTATATTTTATTTCCTTCAACTACTTGTTGCTGTCCCAATCTATCTGGACAGATTTTTGGGCCAACTTGAGGCCAAGATTTGGGGCTTTTGGTGGGAATTTTGTATGAAGTGGAATATGATTTTTGAAGGTACATATCCCACCTATAAGCGTGCCAAATTCCAGCCTCAACTGACCCCATTTAGGTCCCTAAAAGGGTGGGCCAATATGGGTACCTTGCTGGATTTTCTGCTGTAATTCCAGCAAGGTTGCAATTTGGAAACTCAAAATTTTAAAATAGTTTCTGATTAGGTGGGCCACCTTGGTGGATCCTACCTTGTACTACATATATATAGGAAGCTTGAAATCCATTTTCCCCAATTTTTGGACACCCTGGGCCCACCCCATTGGGTGCTCAATCATGGTCTATCCAGAATTCTGCACTTAGCAGAATTTCTGGACAGATTGTATTTTTAAATTAAATTAAAATACTTCTGATCATCCTAAAATCATGAAATTTTATATAGGTGTGGTCCACCCATGGAAGGACCATCCTAAAAATTTTTAGGGCTATCGGGCCCCTATACCATCCATGGTGCAGCCTGGAGTGGCCCACCAGGTTGGGACGCCCACGCTGGGGCGTCCAACCTTGGCTGGCCGTCCAGGCCACCTTGTGGGCCCACCTTGATGTATTTTGTGTCCCACTGTTCATCCAAGTGGGGTCCATAGGGGACATGATCATTTTCCCCTTCAATAGCATCCATTTGAGACCCATTTGGATGAGTTTGGGACCAATTACCCAGGCCCATAGGACTGCCTACCCTTGGGACGTCCAGGCCCATTGGACCACTGGTGGACTTTCAGTCCAGCATCATGGTCCACCTATTTTATGTGTTTAAATCAGTCCCTTCATCTGGTGGGACCCATAGAGACATACGTGAGCCACCAGGGAACTTATACTTATCCCTTTATGATTTTTGTTGGGCCCCAACAGGCCCAGAATATGGGTGGGCTAAAATTTCAGCAAAAGGCCCAAACTGGCCGCCCCTAATGGTTTGTTTTGGGGTAGCATGGCCCACCAGATTAAGGTTGGATTATGCACCTGAGATTTCCTCCTTCTAGGATGTCCTTGGGCCTCATTTATGTATGCTTGGAGGCCCACTTCCATTGAACTTTATTTGGACCTATATACAATGTGTTGATTGGCCTTGGTAGGCCCACTCATCTTGGACCTTCAAAGTTAGGCCCCATTGGACCTCTGGGCCTATAATTTCCATGGTATTGTGATGGGCTTTGGGGCCAAAATACACAAGTGGTTGGGCCCTTGGTTACCCACTAAATTAGCCACATGCTTGGGCCAAGATGTAAGGCCCAATTCACTTGCTTTAAACAAAAGAAATTACCCTAAGGTTAGGTTACCGGGCTGCCCATTAGGCCCACCATAATATGTGGGATTGTGACTTTTATGGTTGGGCCCAAACCTCGCTTGAGGGCCCACCATATGGCCTATGTATCGGGCCATGTGTATTGCCCACTAGGCCCTTGGATTGTTTAAGGCCTTGGGCCTTGATTCGCTCAAGTAATAGCAAGCGACCTTTTGAGACCCAGTTGAGGTTAGATGTCCTCCTTGGTGGCCTTAAGGAAGGCCCATAAGGTGGATATAGGTGGTTGAAGGCCCACTTGGACACTTGCTAGAACCGTTTCTTCTCTTGGGCTTTTATATGGCCCTTCCTAGCTTGTGGACCCCAGTGTTGCAGATCTTATTCCTTCTTCTTTTGTCATCAGTTGTATTTCCTTTTAGCATTGTATTAAAGCTCAAATTTGTAGTGGATTTTGTGATGTGTGCCTTCATTATTTTTCAGATATACTTGTTGTGATCTTAGGTATGCTCTTATTGGAATGAATGTATGACTTATGGAAATCCTCCTTGTAAAATCTCAAGATCAGAACTTGTTTCAGGAGCTGAGAATGGGATACTACGGAGGCTATTGCGGCCAGAACTAACCATCGGGTTCCTTATGAGTCCGGTTACTGAGTCTGGGGCGTGACATAAACCCATCTTTCCTTTACCTATCCACAATCTCAAACCCTAACCAACCTAATCCATCCATCCCACACCACACATGTAACCACATGGCCACACGTGTAAATCCTTCGGGTTGGTTGTATGGCCACACTTTACCCCTTTTAGCTTTCCATCATCCTTATATCAAAACTCATTTCTTTCATTCCCAAAACCCTAACCTTAAACCTAAAATCTCTAATTTTTCTACTTTCTCAAATTACCCAAACCCTAATTTTTACCCTAGGTTATATTACGCATTCTAATTTGAAATAGACTATATCATATGCTAATTAGATGTCCCTACATCCATTAGATCCTAGTTTTATTTTATTTAATGATCTTGTGTGATGATGTTGGTAACTTGGGCTAAAATCATGCATAATGTTCTTTTAGTTTTCATGGGATTCGTGATGATTATAACAATGTTTATGTTTATTTGTTAATTGTCTTAATTTTTCTACTTTATCTCACATGTTATTTGGCTCATGCATCGGTCCTGAGTTAGTCTGCTTTTCTTCTTTAGCCTTTGACGCTCGTTTGTCTTATTGTAGATAAGACGGGGTCGCGGTTCTCTTGAATGAGAACCATAGTTAGGGTCCTGTGGTGCATGATCGAAATTCTCCTCCCAAGTGAAAGGGTTAAGAGGCCTCTAATCCTGACTCCTGCCCTCGTAGCCACCACCATCACCATCATCATTGCTGTCATCAGAGTCATCATTACCATCATCGGACCCATCCAGCGCATCACTCTCTCGCTTAGTCTCAATGTCTCCCTGCCACCTGTCCCTTGTGATAGTGGTTGTCGCGGGCTGCCCTTTGAACTCCTTGTCAATGGGTCGAATGCCTCAGCAGGAGACCCTTGCTGCTCCGCATGTGTGTTAACATCAATCCCTCCTGTCACTACCTTCGTTGCAACATGTGGCTCTGGTCACTCATTTAAGGCATCAAAGTCATCTGACTTAACCCACTGGTAAACCAAGTCCTCCACCTCATCCTCAACATATGCATGTTGTCTGACTGTCATCAGGTCCAGTGAGTCTTCCTACCCTTCTTCTTTTCGCGTGGAGTAACCTCTGTCATAACTTCATATTGTAGTGACAATACACTAGCTTTTGAAGCCTCTCATATGCTAGTCTATTATGCTTATTTGTGAGGATGTAGGAAAATGTACTCCAATTCCTTTTACAGGGTGATGAGGACACCATCTGTGCAAGCACACGAACAACCAGTCGGTGAAAAACTTGCAGTTAATCCCGTAAATAGACCACCATTTGCCTCTGTATCATAAAATTCTTTCATTAGTTTTAGATTTTCCAAAATAATATGAAATTTAAGTTTACTGCAATAACTCACATACCATCATGGTGTTCCTCGACTTCATTGCACGGCCACCCAAACATTCCAACCGTGTTGCGGAATCTAACAATCTGTTGATGGCGTATAACAACCAGGGTGAGCATGGATTGGTTGAGATAAAGATAAGGAGAATGTAAGTGCAGAACATATTTACCTCACTACCGAAAGTGCCTTTCCCCGTACAGTCGAGGAATAAATGATTGTACACCTCATGTAGAGCCCTCTTTAATGTATTGTCTTTGTAGAGATTTCAATTGTAGTGGTATATAGGATTCAAGAAATACGCTGAAAACCAACATCTACACATCAATACAACCATCGTTTATTATTGCATATAGAAAAAAAAAATTCATATAAGTACTTATCGGCCTAATGTAGTGGGTGAGAAAAAGTCCTTTTCCAATGGTCGTCTATTATTGCATGCACCCACTTATGTGTTGGGAGCTTTAGCCTTGATGGCCTCTTTCATCAACTATATGGACAGATATAATGACTCTATCAACGGATTTGTCTCATTGTCCACCATCCTCAACACCACATAAATTGGCTCTAGAATATCCACTACACTACGTACGTGATCCCAAAATGTATTTGTCAGCCCCAGCTCCTTGATTATCCAGGCTACTCTCGTCACCCTCTTTTTTCATTCTTCGTAATCAGGAGAGGCAAAAAGCTCTCGTAACCCTTGTTTGTGTTTGAGGAAGATGCTTAAGGCAATATAATTTGTAGCGAATCACGTCACCCCGGGGCGCACTATATCCCCACCACACCTCTCGAATATCATGGCTAATAACCAGGTGTGATTGTATATGAAGTTTGTGATGAGTCATGCGTCAGTAATAACGGTCTTCACCGATGGCCTATCCCCAATCGCCTCCAGCATAAGATCGATGTGATGAGCTACGCAGGGGATCCAATACATATAAAACTTGTTCTAAATATCCTTCCCCGCCTTGAAAAATGCACTCCCATTGTCTGTAACAAACTGCACAATATTTCTCCTCCCAAGATCTTGCATTAGTTTCTAAATGTACTTCAAATCTTTAATCTTATTACTCATATTTATAGACTTTAGGAACACCACCAATCTCCTGCAATAAACCATAAAATTTATAACTAACATCTTCGTCGGTCCGGTCCAACCGTCGCACATGACGTTGCAGCCGTACATCTCCCATGATTGCTTGTATGTCCACATGTCTTCATCTCTGCATATTTAACATCTAAATACTTTCCCATTATCTCAAAGGGCATGGGCAGTTGCACACCCTTACCCCCAAGCCGCACTTCACTTATCATATTCTTAAAGTGTGGGCTTGCTGCGACATTCGCGGGGATTTGATCTTAGATAAAAAAAAACTTTGATATAAACTTTCCAACTTTCTTCCTTACATCCCCTCCGCTAAATGTGTCCTTTAATTTCTTTTGTCCCTCCTGCCTCTTTGTACATACTTGGATCTGAAGGTAGATCCAGCACCCGCATGCTACTGCTCCATAATCCTCCCCGCCTACTACCCTTCCCTTCACCACCCATAGAAATCCCCCACCACGCTCATGGATAAACCCCTCAAATCTAGGCCTACTCGTGTCCCACCTCCACTCTTGATCCCGTATGGACTCTTAAACTACGCGTCTATATTCCGGATCATCATCGTCATCGAGATCCATACATACTCGTCACCTACATATGGTGGCCGTCCCAACTCCTTCCTAATCTCTCTCTTATGCATGTCGTTCATCTTTTGTCTTTTCATTTTATTTTATTTTTTAATATAGCCCTATCTTTTCTCGCAAATCATTGTGGGAACTTAGGGCAGTCCACAACATTGCGATACTCTCCCGCTAAATGCTCATTCCAGCGGGTTACCCCCACACTCCTGGATACATGGCTACATAAATTACATATACTCCTGAATCAATTATTGAGAGTGGGCCAACCATATCGCCACTCTATATGAGGTTGTCTCCCTCCTCTTCCTCTCGACATATTTTATCTGTAAAAGAACATTATGTTATAAGTTGTTAGGGCCCACCTTGGTGCATGTGGTGTATATCCATGCCGCTCATGTATTTTTCCATATTATTTTAAGGAATGGTCCTAAAAATGAGAATCATCCAAATCTCAGGTAGACCACACAGTAGGATTTCCACCGACAGAAACTTCCTGAGGCCCACAAAAGTTTTGGATGGTATGGAAAATAGATGGATGGTGTAAAATTAGCGGGAAATAGATGGTGTGGAAAATAAATGGATGGCGTAAAACTTCCTAGGGCCCACCTTGGTGCATGTGCTCTATGGCCCCACCATGATGTATGCGTTTTATCCACGCCATCCATCTATTTTCCACACCATCCAAAACTTTTGTGGGCCCTATGAAGTTTCTAATGATGGAAATCCCTACCGTGTGGTCCACATGAGATTTGGATAATTCTCATTTTTAGGACCTTTCCTAAAAATAATATGACAAAATGGATGGGTGGCATGGATATACCGCACATGCACCAAGATGAGCCCTAACAAGTTTTAACATAATATTCTTTTACAAATAAAATACATCGGGAGGAAGAGGAGGGAGACAACCTGATATATGGTGGTGATATAACCATCTTACTCCCGATAATCGATTCAGGAGTATATATAATTTATGTGGCCATGTATTGTAACACCCTAAAAATCGGGGGTCGTGCATAAACCCGACTCCCGAGTTCCAGACCGTCACTTATGCAACAAATATGATTATGATTCCCTGTTGTCTGAGTTAAAGCATTCGCATGAGTAAAATTATAACCAAACTGCAATCCATACTCCAGATTCAGTGATAAAAGTAAGCGAAAGACTGAAGAATATATATATATCACTGTATGGAAAATAAAATAAATCTCAGCTGTCTCCAAAGTATGAATACATCTCTGAGTCTCATATACATGTAATAAAACAAAATCAAAATATCAGAAGTCCAACTAGTATGTCCCGCCAATCCAGGCCACCTATGCAAAGCCGTCGTGAAACTGCATATATGAGAACTCGTCCTAGTCCTCATCATAATCCGGCTCTGCCTCCTGAATTGCTGCCTCACCTGTATCTAAGATAGGGTCTGGTGGGTGTTGCAAACACCATCCTGTAACGTGGGAGTGAGTGATCAACTCAGTGGAATAATAGAGCAGAGATTAACATGTTCTCAAATCAATCATGCGATAATAGTAAAGCAATTAATCAAACATTCCTAAATACTGTTGTTAATGCAATATGACATGACATGATGGATGCCCTCACCGACGATCTCCCTCATACGGCACCATCTTACGCCCGCGGCATGCTTTCTTCCCACAGTGCTCCACATCTTCCAGGCATATGCAATGTGATGGTGATATGATTATCGAGTTATTATTAGTCCATTCATACAGCAATATTAGGAAACTAAGGTACCTTACTTATATCAATCCCAACACCGAACCTGTCTAGGGTCGTCACTCCTAGTAATCTCATACGATGTATATTTTGTAAGTCGTTGCAAGGGCTGCCAGGGCTATTGCTCGCACTCGTTGCACCGCTCCCCCATGACCTTATCAATACAGGCCTACTGTACTCTCATTGCTGCGGAAGGGTCGTCGCCTTCCGTAGACTCAGAATACGCTCGCGGTCACTACAAAGGGCTCGTCACCTGATCAGTGTAGGCCGACAACAAGAATATAGTGTCTCATACCACCATAATCTGCTCACGAGTCGTAGGTGCTCAGTGGTCACTACGGGGAGGTTTGTGGCCCCAGCATAGGCCGACAGCTCGACCAAGGTGTCCCATACCACCATGCCTGGCTCATGAGTCTTTGTGGATCAAGTTACCATGGTTAACAGGGTTTCCAACGGTAAGTTTAGTACCCTAGGTTCAAGCAGTTATGATTCATACAGGGTGAACAATCAACGGCCAGTCGGGTTACTTGACGGGCTCGACTAGCACGAGCGCATCGCAAGTCGAATGACATGAAGTGCATGAAACACTCCGCGTGGCCTAACCACTGCCGCCAACTCCAAACACGACTCGCGTTCATCGATGCATCCTTCCTGAAAAATACAAGCCAGCCACGAATTTTCTCTATTATCGACTACCTGGATTAAGTATAGCCCCAAACATTTGTGAATCCACAACATCAATCATATAAGAGTAATGAAAATGAAATACAACAATATAAGCATGTTGAAACATGTTATAACATACAACTTAAGTGAATCATCTATCACATGCATTCATACAGATAATGAAATCATGCATATCGCCAACATGAAGGAAATCATTTACATCAGCATAATATATGAGAATTCAATCTCAAACTAATTCACAACACCATTTAATTCAATACATACTAATACAAATATTTATACAAACACTTAGTCTACACACTTAAGTCTACATAGTGTATGTCGACTCAAAGTGCGTATTTGGGCGAATCTCTTCGCCAATCCAATTATACACGCATTCCTAATATCCTAATGCAACAAAAAGCCATGTCAACCATTTCAGAAAAATATGGATGTATACAGTATTTCCTACAAATGACTAAAATGCCCTAAAACTCATATTTTTCCTACGTTTACGAAATAGGAAATGGACACCATGTTGTACATGTCAAACGGCGTTGCCGTCGATAATCTACTATTAAACGACATTGAAAGCTTTGAAATCAGTCAATCAAAGCGTCTAAAATACGCACCTTTTTCCCTAAAGGTGTATCGTTTTGAACGAAACGCATACGCTTCGTCTACGGCGAACAGACAACCTAATACACAAGATTCGTAAGCTACATCGCTAAGGAATCGATGGAACCTTAAATCAGCAAGTAGTTAGGGTCTTTTCTTACCTAAAAATGCGACGAAATCACCGAAAAAGTGATTGAGATGCATTGCTTAAGCACGTGCAACAGGTAGTGCAAGTGGCAGGAAGGTCACTCCCACTTTCTCTCACAAACTCTCACTTTCTCCCTCACACCAGCTAGGGTTTCTAGCAAATTCGGATGGGTGAGATAAGTGAGGGTTTAAAGCCCTTTTATAAGCTAAAACATTCCCAAAATAGGCTTGAGAACAATGTTTACTTGAGGTCTAACCAAATCGGGGCTGTTCTGGTTCAAAAAGGCATTTCGGGAGGTCCCCTGGCCGAACGCGATCGGACTTAAGCTCTTAGTCGCCGGATGTTGCTCACATCCCATTTTCAGACCAGCAGTGTTCATAGATCGTACGTGGTGGTACAGTTTCAGTTTAGCGGTCATCACACGTAGATCAGGTCTACAAGTTTCATGATATGAAAGAGAAATTTTTCCTGATCCTAGGGTGTAATTTGGCTGAATTCTGACGGTCAGAACGGTTAATAATAACGTGCCAAGTCATGTGCCAGATTTGAATTTAATTTCTTAATCATTTGCCCTATTCTCACTCTCTTCACTCCAGGCTCAATGAAATAGCCTCTGAACGTCGGTTGGGCTTGATTTTCGAAATGATTGTCAAGTCCAGCTAAGCGGTCATAACGGTCTAAGATTGTAAGTATTGGACTTTCGACGCACGGTCTAGATCCAATATAAAGTTTCAAAGGGTTCCTGAGGACAAACCAGTTTAGAGTTTGATCCTAAGTTTCAGGATATTATAGTGTCATGAATTCTACAAGTTTTGGGTCTTGTAGAACGTATTTAAAGTGATCAGGGACTATTTCACAGCTACTCTAGCGTTGCGCTAGCTAACTTACGCTTATTTTCTAAAGGACTTAATCCTACGTGATTTCTGGTCGAGTTAGTACTCGAGTTTCAGTACGGATTTTTCCAGTGCGTTACAATCTATCCCCCTTAACAAAAAATTTTATCCTCGAAATTTGTACCTTTTCGTACTCCTCGAGAAGCTGTGGGTAATTCTTTCTGATCTCGGCTTCTGTCTCCCAGGTAGCCTCTTCCTCAGAGTGATGCGTCTACAATACCTTCACAAGGGGAATCACCTTGCTACGCAGTACCTGCTCCTTCCTGTCTAGGATACGCATCGATCGCAGGATATATGGAACATCCTCTCCTAACTGCACCGCTCCCATCTGATGATATAGGAAGGATCAGAAACGTATTTTTTCAGCATAAAAACATGAAATACATTGTGAATGCTCACGAGAGGTGTAGGTAAAGCCAAACGGTATGCCACTGCTCTCACACGATCGAGGATCTGGAATGGACCAATGAATCGCGGTGCCAGCTTCCCCTTCTTTCCGAACCGAAGGACTCCCTTCATAGGGGAAACTCGTAAAAATACATGATCCCCAACCGTGAACTCTAGCGGCCGCCGTCTCGTATCGGCATAACTCTTCTGTTTTCTCTGCGCTGTGAGAAGCCGACGTCTAATAATATCAATCTTCTCCAACGTCGCCTGCACTAACTCTGGGCCAATCAATCTACGCTCACCGACCTCTGCCCAGCAATATGGTGCTTGACAAGGTCGCCCATACAACGCCTCGTAAGGTGCCATACTAATACTTGCCTGGTAATTGTTGTTGTACGCGAACTCCGCATATGCAAGACAATCATCCCAACTGTCCTTGAAGTCCAATGCGCAAGCTCGCAACATGTCCTCTAAGATCTGGTTCACCCGCTCTGTCTGTCCGTCTGTTTGTGGGTGGAAGGTAGTACTGAACTTCAACTTCACACCCATAGCCTCCTGAATGCGAGTCCAGAAAATAGAAGTGAACCGCGTGTCTCTGTCCGACACGATCTCCAACGAAACTCCATGCAGACGCACGATCTCTCTGATATATAGTCTAGCCAGCTCGTCTGCAGAGTTCGTAACTCTGATCGGTAGGAAGTGCGCCGACTTCGTCAGATGGTCAACGATCACCCATATGGAATCATGTCCCTTCCTCGTCTTCGGCAGCCCTGAAACGAAATCCATGGAAATGAAGTACCACTTCCACTCCGCGATCGGCATAGGCTGAAGAAGTCCAGGTGGTCGGTGATGCTCTGCCTTCACTTGCTGACAAGTAAGACAACGGGATACGAACTCTGCTATGTGGGTCTTCATACCTTCCCACCAATAGGTCCTCCTCACGTCGCGATACATCTTCGTACTGCCTGAATGTATCGCGAGTCTGGCACAATGCGCAGCCTCGAGAATCTCTCATCTCAAGTCAGGGATATCTGGGATGCATAGGCGGCCACGATAATGTAAGCCCCCATCCGTGCCAACTCGCCACTCTGCGTCTGCATCATCACTGGCCTGCTCTCGAAGCTCAGTCAGACGCGCATCATCCCTCTGCGCCTCGATGACCCATTCATCGATATGAGATCGCACCTGCACATGTGTGATGAACTCATACGGCTCCTCTACAGTGAGTTTCTGCTCAAAGTCTCGTAAAAACTCAACCATATCCCACTCAGCAACCATCAGCGGAGCTGCAAACTCTATTGCCTTCTTGCAGCTTAACGCGTCAGCCACAAGGTTCACCTTCCCAAGATGGTAAGAGACTTCGAACTTGAAGTCCTTCAAAGTCTCCATCCATTGCCGCTGCCTCATATTTAAGTCTCGCTGCGTGAATATGTACTTGAGGCTCTTGTGGTCGCAAAAGAGATCGAACTCCTCTCCATAGAGGTAATGTCTCCAGAGCCTCAGTGCGAATATGACGGCTGTTAACTCCAGGTCGTGTGTAGGGTAATTCTCCTCGTGCTTCCTTAATTGTCTCGAGGCATACGAAATTATCCTGTCCTTCTGCATAAGGACACAACCCAGATCAACGCTAGACGCGTCAGTGTATACAGTGTATCTAACCCCTTGCTCTGACAATACTAACACAGGGGCGGACGTAAGTCTGTCCTTCAGCTCCTGAAAAGCTGACTCCGCCTTGTCATTCCAGGCAAACTTCACGTCCTTCCGTGTTAACTGAGATAAAGGTCTCACGATCTTTGAGAAATCTCGAATGAAGCGTCGATAATAACCATCGAGACCCAAGAAACTCCTCACCTCAGTGACAGAACCAGGATACTCCCAGTCCTGAACTGCAGCTACCTTCGCCAGGTCAACTGTCATCCCATCCTTGGACACCACGTGTCCCAGGAACTTCACTTCCTGCTTCCAGAAGTCGCACTTCTTGTACTGTGCGAACAACTGATGTTGTCTGAGTGTATTCAGGACCAAGCCCAAGTGCTCCTCATGCCTTAGGCGGCATTCCCTATATTCAAAATAGGGCGCAACCTTGTCAGTCTTAGTAGCACAAACACACCGAATCATTCACATAAAGAGTCAAAGGCATTCCACGCATTTCATTTGACCAAAATTGTCACAATACAAGAGATATATTCTTACATGCATCATGACCAGAAACACGTGGAAAACTAAGCTAGTATGCTAGTACAACAACATAAGCAAACTACTAGCCTTATTAGGCTTACACACAGAAAGTAGGAAGCGACTAACTACTACTAACAACATCTAAAATCTCATCACTAGTCCGAGTCGGGCGATGGAGGAGGAGCACCCTTATCCTACAAGCAACACAGGATAGCCTTCAAAGTACGAGTCACCTTGCCGAATTTCTTCTTCATGACAGCCTTAGTATCCTCAACCTCGGCCCGAAGTTCCTGGACTTCTCTTCGCAAGGCGACCTGACTCTCCTCAATTCGAGCAATGTGATCATCTCTAGTAGCCCGAGTCGCAGGAGGAGGGCTCTCATTAGTATCCTGAGCCTCCTCTTCTTCTTTTTCATGGGCTTCTTCCTCTATTTCTGCCCCAGGTTCTCCTTCACTTGAACCTTCCTGTTCATCATAGTCGCCTTCACTGTCCTCATCAAGCTGAGTCTCACGGTACCGAGACCCGATCTTCATCTTGTCCATGGTAGACTCGTCAATGTGGTGAATCGGTACAGGCAACTCCGGCCCAAGCCTGTAAGCAAACTCAAGTGCGATCTTGCATATGAGCTGGCCAAAAGGAAGCGACTCAGACGTTCTTCTTGACTTTGCTATGAGGAGGATCTGTCGCAATATAAACGTGGCCATGCACACATTTTCACCCTGGCCCACTTGATACAAGAAATCGACCATGAGGAGTGTACACTCACAGCGGTTAGTCGACCTGGGATATACGTTGAACGTACAAATGTGATACAGCAGGCGCAAATCATCTGACATATAAGACGCCAAGAGGCTATTGTTAGGCTACCGTGGAACCAGACTACCACATAGGAATCTAGTACGGCGATCTCGCTCACGCCTACTCTTCAGATTCTTAGCACTGGGATGAACTTCACCAAGAGGCACCTTCAGAATGCGAGCTATCAACCGAACATCGATCGTAGCCATCCGGTCTCTATCAAAGGGAATCTTGAACTACAATGGCTCCAATGTAGGATCCCAGATACGAGCATAGAAGGTACGAACGGTGCTCACATTAGCACGAGAACGGGCTTCAAAGAGCGGACCCCAGTGTGCCGCTTCAATGCGCTCAAACAACAGGAATTCTCCGAAGAGCCGATCATCCACATGGGCTTCAAATAGTACCTGCTTTGTATGAAACTCTCGGGCTGTGCTTGGACCTGCAGCGGCGCTTGAGCTAGTGGCGCCACCCCTCGGTCTTCTTGATTGTGCAGGGCGACTAGGCCCAGCTTCGTCTGCTACGGTTTTCCTCTTCCCCATCAAAGAGAGGATGGTGGAGAAAGAGAAAAGAGCCAAAATGGCTTCAACAAAAGCCATGAAAAATGAGGAAAAAGGAGAGAAATGGCTGCCCAAACGGACTGAAGCAAATCTAGGCATTGTAGAGGGATGATTCAAGCTTCCAAGGGCTAAAATTTTAAAGGAAAAAGGGAAAGTTAAAAGGGTTTAGCACTCCACACGATTTCAGCACGTTTTGGGGGTTGTAGGAGCTCCAACGGACGAGATCAGAGAGGGAGAGGGTTGCTAATCACAATGGAAGGATGGACAGGCGTCGTTTTTAGCAATGAAAAGGATTGGAAGGGATTTGGAGCTGCATTTTGAGATAAGGCAACAAGAAAAATAAAAATGGAGGCTTGGAGGGGGGGATGTTGTGAAGAAAGTACCTGTTCTAAGGGTTTTTAAGGGATGAGCGGTGTATGGGAGGGGTGCCCTACCCTAAAAACACCGTGCGCCAGAATTTCAGGTCGTGTGGGGCCCATTGTACTGCGATCCATCGCCGGCCGGCCACCAATCCAGCCTGTGGGACCACATGGGTTGGGTCCCCCCTGCCCTAGGGACCCCAAATATATATGGGCCCCACCCCAGATCATAGTGACTTGGCTTAGAGAGGCCCAAACTTCCCTCCGGGGCATTCCGGGGCCAGTCTGTAACCCAGAATACGTTTACCCATTATGTAGCATATGATTTTGGGGTAGGAGGAGCTAATCCATCCAACTAACCCATCAGTCACAAAATATTTTAAGGTTGGGGTGGCCCAAAGGCCAATTTTCAAATATTTTTACTATTCATTGTAAAATTTTATCTAAGTATAATTTTATATCATTTTCACATTAGGATCAATGCCTAACATGAAAAGACTGAGAAAGGATTGAAGAATGGAGTGGTGAGGGGAAGGATTCTGAAGAAATTGAGTGAAACGAGGTTTTTAAGCCTTAGCGATTGAATGTAAGGGTCGTGGTTGCCCCACTACCCAAGGATTCATAGTTTCGGGTTTAGAACCTTTCAAAAAATGTCTCAAACCCGCCTACTTACAACCTAGGAGCTACTTAGGTCGCTTCACGCGACCCTAGATGCGTTATGGACTCTATCGAATGATCGACTTGAGTAGACTTCGCCTATTGGCGAAACTGCGATCATACGAGTGTTTCTAGACCTCTCCACACCCACCTAAGTTAAAGGAGTGACAGCGTACGTCGCGTGTCCATAACCCAGGCCCAGTATAATCTCGTTCATGCACTGATACCAACTTGTAACACCCTGAAAATCGGGAGTCGTGCATAAACCCGACTCCCGAGTTCCAGACCGTCACTTATGCAACAAATATGATTATGATTCCCTGTTGTCTGAGTTAAAGCATTCGCATGAGTAAAATTATACCAAAACTGTAATCTATACTCCAGATTCAGTGATAAAAGCAAGCGAAAGACTGAAGAATATATATATCACTGTATGGAAAACAAAATAAATCTCAGCTGTCTCCAAAGTATGAATACATCTCTGAGTCTCATATACATGTAATAAAACAAAATCAAAATGTCAGATGTCCAACTAGTATGTCCCGCCAATCCAGGCCACCTATGCAAAGCCGTCGTGAAACTGCATATATGAGAACTCGTCCTGGTCCTCATCATAATCCGGCTTTACCTCCTGAATCGCTGCCTCACCTGTATCTAAGACAGGGTCTGGTGGGTGTTGCAAATACCATCCCGTAACGTGGGAGTGAGTGATCAACTCAGTGGAATAATAGAGCAGAGATTAGCATGTTCTCAAATCAATCATGTGATAATAGTAAAGCAATTAATCAAACATTCCTAAATACTGTTGTTAATGCAATATGACATGACATGATGGATGCCCTCACCGACCATCTCCCTCATACGGCCCCATCATACGCCCGTGGCATGCTTTCTTCCCACAGTGCTCCACATCTTCCAGGCACATGCAATATGATGGTGATATGATTACCGAGTTATTATTAGTCCATTCATACAGCAGTATTGGCAAACTAAGGTACCTTACTTATATCAATCCCAACACTGATCCTGTCTAGGGTCGTCACTCCTAGTAATCTCATACGATATATATTTTGTAGGTCGCTGGAAGGGCTGCGAGGGCTGTTGCTCGCACTCATTACACCGCTCCCCCATCACCTTATCAATACAGGCCTACTGTACTCTCATTGTTGCGGAAGGGTCGTCGCCTTCCGTAGACTCAGAATACGCTCGCGGTCACTACAAAGGGCTCGTCACCTGATCAGTGTAGGCCGACAGCAAGAATATAGTGTCCCATACTACCATAATCTGCTCACGAGTCGTAGGTGCTCAGTGGTCACTACGGGGAGGTTTGTGGCCCCAGCATAGGCCGACAGCTCGACCAAGGTGTCCCATACCACCATGCCTGGCTCATGAGTCTTTGTGGATCAAGTTACCATGGTTAATAGGGTTTCCAACGGTAAGTTTAGTACCCTAGGTTCAAGCAGTTATGATTCATATAGGGTGAACAATCAATGGCCAGTCGGGTTACTTGACGGGCTAGACTAGCACGAGCGCATCACAAGTCGAAGGACATGAAGTGCGTGAAACACTCCGCGTGGCCTAACCACTTCCGCCAACTCCAAACACGACTCGCGTTCATCGATGCGTCCTTCGTGAAAAATACAAGCCAGCCACGAATTTTCTCTGTCACCGACTGCCTGGATTAAGTATAGCCCCAAACATTTGTGAATCCACAACATCAATCATATAAGAGTAATGAAAATGAAATACAACAATATAAGCATGTTGAAACATGTTATAACATACAACTTAAGTGAATCATCTATCACATGCATTCATACAGATAATGAAATCATGCATATCGCCAATATGAAGGAAATCATTTACATCTGCATAATATATGAGAATTCAATCTCAAACTAATTCACAACACCATTTAATTCAATACATACTAATACAAATATTTATACAAACACTTAGTCTACACACTTAAGTCTACATAGTGTATGTCGACTCAAAGTGCGTATTTGGGCAAATCTCTTCGCCAATCCAATTATACATACATTCCTAATATCCTAATGCAACAAAAAGCCATGTCAACCATTTCAGAAAAATATGGATGTATATAGTATTTTCTACAAATGACTAAAATGCCCTAAATCACATATTTTTCCTACGTTTACGAAACAGGAAATGGACACCATGTTGTACATGTCAAACGGCGTTGCCGTCGATAATCTACTATTAAACGACATTAAAAGCTTTGAAATCAGTCAATCAAAGCGTCTAAAATATGCACCTTTTTTTCTAAAGGTGTATCATTTCGAACGGAGCGTATACGCTTCGTCTACGGCGAACAGACAACCTAATACACAAGATTCGTAAGCTACATCTCTAAGGAATCGATGGAACCTTAAATCAGCAAGTAGTTAGGGTCTTTTCTTACCTAGAAATGCGGCGGAATCACCGGGAAAGTGATTGAGATGCGTTGCTTAAGCACGTGCAACAGTTAGTGCAAGTGGCAGGAAGATCACTCCCACTTTCTCTCACAAACTCTCACTTTTTCCCTCACACCAGCTAGGGTTTCTAGCAAATTTGGATGGGTGAGATAAGTGAGGGTTTAAAGCCCTTTTATAAGCTAAAACATTTCCAAAATAGGCTTGGGAACAATGTTTACTTGAGGTCTAACCAAATCAGGGCTGTTCTGGTCCAAAAAGGCATTTCGGGAGGTCCCCTGGCTGAACGCGATCGGACTTAAGCTCTTAGTCACCGGATGTTGCTCACATCCCATTTTCAGACCAGTAGTGTTCGTAGATCGCACGTGGCGGTCCAGTTTCAGTTCAGTGGTCATCGCACGTAGATCAGGTCTACAAGTCTCATGATATGAAATAGAAATTTTTTCTGATCCGAGGGTGTAATTTGTCTGAATTCTGACGGTCAGAACGCTTTAAAATAACGTGTCAATTCACGTGCCAGATTTGAATTTAATTTCTTAAGCATTTTCCCTATTCTCACTCTCTTCACTCCAGGCTCAATGAAATAGCCTCTGAACGTCGGTTGGGCTTGATTTTCGAAATGATTGTCAAGTCCAGCTAAGCGGTCATAACGGTCTAAGATTGTAAGTATTGGACTTTCGACACGCGGTATAGATCCAATACAAAGTTTCAAAGGGTTCCTGAGGACAAATCGATTTAGAGTTTGATCTTAGGTTTCAGGATATTATAGCGTCATGAATTCTACAAGTTTTGGATCTTGTAGAACGTATTTAAAGTGATCAGGGACTATTTCACAGCTACTCTAGCGTTGCGCTAGCTAACTTACGCTTATTTTCTAAAGGAATTAATCCTACGTGATTTCTGGTCGAGTTAATACTCGAGTTTCAGTACGGATTTTTTTAGGGCGTTACATGTATCCAGAGGAGGGGTAACCCGCTTGAAGGAGCATTTAGGGGGAGGGTATCGCAATTTCTGTGGATTGCCCCAAGTGCCCATAGGATGTGCGAGAAGAGATAAGGGCCATATTGGAAAAAAAAAACGTGAAGACAAGATGAATGACATGCACAGGAGAGGAAAATTAGGGAGTTGGGGTGGCCAGCATATGTAAGTGATGAGTATGTAGTGAATCTCGATGACGATGATAATCTTAAATATAGATGCACAATTCAAGAGTACATATGGGATCAATGAGAGAAGGATTATGAGGAGTTGTGACATGAGTAGGCCTAGATTTGAGGGGTCTATCCATGAGCGTGGTGTGGAGAGTGGAGTAGGGGGGAGTGTGACAGGGGAGAGTTCTGGGGATGGAGAGAGGGTAGTAGGCGGGAAGAACTATGGGGCATGGGCAGGAGCAAAAGCATGTGGGTGCCAGATCTACCTTCAGATCCGAGTATGTACAAAGATGCAGGAGAGACACCAAAGAAATTTAAAGACATATTTAGTGGAAGGGATGTAAGGAAGAAAGTTGGAAAGTTTATAGTGAAGATTTTTTTATCTAGGATCAAATCCCCACGAATGCAGCACCAAGCCCGCACTTCAAGAACATGATAAGTGAAGTGCAGTGTGAGGGTGAGGGTGTGCAACTGCCTACACCCTTTGAGATTATTAGGAAGTATTTGGATGATGAATGTAGAGATGAAGACATACATGGATTCATATAAGCAGCCATAAGAGATGTACAGTTGCACCGTCATGTGTGATGGTTAGACTGAACTAACGAAGATGTTGGTCATAAATTTTATGGTCATGCTGGCGGCGATTGGGGATAGGCCATCAGTGAAGACCGTTATTACTGACGCACGACTCATCACAAACTTCATATACAACCACACCTGGTTATTAGCCGTGATGTGCGAGAGGTGGGGTAGGGATGTAGTACGATTCGAGGCAACGCGGTTCACTATAAATTATATCACCTTAAGTAGCCTCCTCAAATATAAACATGGGTTAAGAGAGCTTTTCACTTCTGATGATTACGAAGAATGGATGAAGAGGGTGAAGAGAGTAACTAGAGAATCGAGAAGCTAGTGCTGACAAATACATTCTGTGATCGCGTGCACAGTGTAACGGGTATTCTAGAGCCCATTTATGTGGTGTTGAAGATGGTGGACAATGAGACAAACTCGACGATGGAGTCATTGTAACCGTCCATATAACTAATGAAAGAGGCCATCAAGGCTAAAGCTACCAATGCATATAAGTGGGTGCATGCAATAATAAATGACCGTTAGGAAATTATGTTTTCTCACCCACTACATTAGGCCGATAAGTACTCATATGATATATATATATATATATATATATATATATATATATATATATATATATATATATTTCTATATATTTCTATATGCAATAATAAACGACGGTTGTACCGATGTGTAGATATTGGTTTTCAACGTATTTCCTGAATCCCATATACCGCTGTCGGAATCTCTACGAAGACAATACATTAAAGAGGGCAAGGGGGCAGTACATGAGGTGTACAGTCACTTATTCCCCGACTGTACAGGGAAATGTACTTTCAGTAGTGAAGTAAATATGGTACGCACTTACATTCTTATCTTCATCTCAACCATTCCATACTTACCATGGTTACTATACGGCATCAACAGATTGTTAGATTCCGCGATGCGGTTGGAATGTTTGGGTGCCCCCTGCGGTGAAGTCAAGGAACACCATGATAACATGTGAGTTACTGTGGTAAACTTAGATTTCATATTATTTTAAAAAATCTAAAACTAATGAAATACACATGCGAATGGTGGTCCATGTACGGGACTAACTATGAGGTTTATAGCGATTGGTTGTCCGTGTGCTTATATAGACAGTGTCCTCGTCACCCTATGAAAGTAATTGGAGTACATTCTCCCTCATCCCCACAAATAAGTGCAAGAGACTAGAGTATGAAAGGCTTCAAAAGCTAGTGTATTGTCACTACAATATGAAGTTACGAGAGAGGTTGCTCCACTCAAAAGGAAGAAGAAAAGCGCAGGAAGACCCACTGGAGCTGATGATGGTTGGGCATCATGCATATTTTTAGGATGAGGTGGAGGACCTAGTTTACCAGTGGGTTAGATCAGATGACTCGGATACCTTGGATGGGCGACCAAATCTACATATTACGGCGAAGGCACATGTGGAGCAACGGAGGTCTCCTGATGAGGCATTCGACCCATTGACGAGGAGTTTAGAGGGCAGCCCACGACAATCACTATCACGCGGGACATGTGGCGGGGAGACATTGTCTGATACTGAGACTAAGTCAAAGAGTGATGTGGGGGATGGTTCTAGTGATGGTGATGACAACGATAAGGGTGATGATGACTCTGATGACAGTAATGATGATGGTGCTGCTGGTGACATGGATGATGGCGGCAAGGGTAGGAGTCAGGATCAGAGACCTATTTGTCCTTTCATTGGGGATGAGGATTTCAGTCATGCTACGCAGGACCCTGATCATGGTTCTCATCCAGGAGAACCATGACCCCATCTTATCTGCGATAAGACATACGAGCGTCAAAGGCTACTGAAGAAAAAGCAGACTCAAAAGCTTTCAGATTTTGAGGAGCTTCTGGCAAAATGCACGAGGGACACAGGCATTCGTGACAAGCTAGGTGGCTTTAAATTTGGATCACAGACGAGGGAGGGGAGCTCGAGTTACTGGCAACAACATGGATATGGATCACGAACACGGGAAAGTAGCTCGAGTTCTATGCCACAGTATGGGTATGGATATGAACCTAGTGGATACGCGGCGAGCGACTCCAGCAGTTACGACACATCATTTTTAAACTATGCTCAGGAATTCACTTTTGCATGTGGGCAGGGATATGAGCTGTAGTATGGATATGGCTAGAAATATGGATACCAATGAGCTTCATATGTGTCATTCCTAGATCCATATCAGCCATAGACTAATGATTTCGCAACACCCACGGATGGGTGTATTGATTCAGTTCGAAGAGGATGAGTACCAACATTATGTCAGGGAATATCTTAACCGGTACTACTCTACTATGACCTGAGCACATTATTATCAATTTGTGGAGCAGTACTATTCCCAACCTCGTCGAGATGGAGACGATGATTACGAGCCATTGCACAACTCTATGTGGGTCGAAGCCACAATTAATCCACATCATTGATATGTATATTTCTTAAAAAAAATTTCTTCTTCTTTTGCTTTTCAATGAATTGGTTGTACATGTCTTTGATACATTTATAAATGTTATTCATTCAATTTAAATATAGTTACATTAGTTCAGTTAAACATCGCATAGCTTAGGACCCAATACAAAGGAAACTTATTATGTGCACTTTTTTTTTTTTTTGGGGGGGGGGGGGGGGGGATGTTATGATTTTAAAGTGTCTATTAAGGTCTTTTTAACAATCCCTGAAGTTTCATAGAAAAATTCAACCATTTTCCCAATGCTTGCCCTTGTTTCCCAAAAAGTGCGATAAATTATGTGATACAAACGATATATCCCATGTAATAACCAATACGTACCTATATCCCAAGGGTGCGATCAATAGCACGATACTGATATTTCAAATACTGAGTAGCCCCGTGACTAAGTAGGTGTTGTATAGCGTTATCGGCGAAAAAATCATGATAGAATTATAATATCGCACAATTTTTAGTGATATCGTGCGATATGTAGGAATATCGGCCAATATTTAGCAATATATTGCTCAATAACAACTATTTCTTGAATTTTTTCCCTAAATATCTTTCGGATGGTTTCGTATCGATAGACTATGATATTGATAATATCGGCCAATAGTATCGACATTCCAAACATGGTGTGCAAGTGTATGTTTTGACAAGTGGGGAGTATAATCTAGGCCATCAAAATTGGTGAGAGCTTCAATTATTCACTGGTTATTACATTATTTTTCCTTTCTCATCAAGTGGAATCTCTATTATTGGATTGGGTGTCTTTGGGCATGATTTGGTCCTAGGTTTGATATAACATCGTACGGTTGATGAATCTCATTCATTAGCTACACCAACAATTGAGCATCTATGGCCAGATTTGACAATCAAGTATGCATGTAGAAGTCATCTATGGTGGGATTTGGAGTTTTAAGTCTGTGTGTGGAAGTTGCAGACGTCATCTTCTAAGGAAGATTCTCTCCTTTATCCTTAACCTAGGAGAGAATTTTATGGGATGAATTTTTATTTTTATTTTTATAAATTTATGATTCTTAATAGTTTTCTAGGTTTTTTGATGGATTTTTTCTTATGAGTTCTTTTATCTTCCAGGGAAGCCAGGAGTTGTCATCCAAGAAAAAAAAAATAAAGTGTTCTTCAAGGGAAGAGATCTTCCATCTGGATTTTCACTTCCATACATGCAAATTACCCTAAGATGGAAACAAACATTTTTTTTTTCCAAATATGATCTAATGAACGTTTATAGATGTATAATTGCGAAGTTTCTTTTGTTACTTAATTTCATTATAGAAAGTGGTAAGATTATATGATCGAATGTGACGCAGGACAGCCCTAATTATGATGCAAGCTCATGAACATAATTAAAGCAGAAATAAAAGGAATAAATGATCTAAAATTCTAGCAGTAATCATCATAACTGAGAAAATCATAAAGGAAACATGCAATGGAGCGGGCCATCATCACAACCGTGGAGTATGAGTTTCAATTAATACTTAGGTTGGATCTGGCGAGGGATGAGACCTCCCGATCTTGCATGGTCACACCTAATCGATCAATGAAGATCACTAGTCCGAAGAACCAAGAAGTTTCTCGGATTAGGGATTTGAGAATATGGAGGTTTAGGGTTTAGATCGGTACTCAAGATTTTGATCGAAAAAGGATTAGCCAAAATTGAAAAATAGAAAGAAGAAAATAATTACCTTGAAGAAGTTGGAGGGGCATAAAAAGAAATTAGAAGAAGAAGATCAAGGGAAGAGAAGAAGTATCGTTAGAGAGAAGAGATGAAGGAGGCAACCAAAGGGCTTGCTTTTCATTAATCAATAGTTAAAATTCATGTTTAGGGCTTCAGCCCACTTAAATAAGCAAATAAAGATATAAAATTACTAAAATACTCCTAAATTAAGCAAATAAAGACATATAATTACTAAAATACTCTAAACTAAGCAAAAACACGCAAATAACATAAGTACGGGAAAGTTCGGGCGTCTGGTCTTCTTTCTCCAATCTTCCTTCATATGTGTCTTCCCTAAGTGGGGTCTTCTATATGTCCAATCACATGTGAAAGGTCTTCAGCTCCTCAATAGTCACCTATCCACAAGGACGACACTTATGGTTGGCGCTTTCTTCGTTGGTAAACCTTGAATGCGCTTGTGTCCGCATCAATTCCCCTCGGGTGAGAAAAACTTGACTCCGACGAGTTGAAACTTTTGTAGTGCTCTAGTAGATCTGGATCAATACCCTGCAATGCGTCGCTCGACAGCCACGTAAATTCAGACGACGGTTTTTTCTTCCACTTAACAAGATACCTTTGAAAACCTCCATCTCTCGTGGATACTATCTCATCATCCAAGATTTTCTCAATTTCTTCTGTATGGGTAATGGGTGGAGGAGGGGGTGGAAGGGGTTAGGTACCAAACTCAGAAAAAGGCCATGAAAGGGATGATGTATCAACAATGAGAGTATGGGCACGGACTAGATCTTCCACATTAAAAGTTGGATTAATGCTCATTGCAGGTGGAAGGTCAATCCGATACGCGTTGGACCCAACCTTTTGTAATATCCTGAATGGTCCAGCACTACGCGCTTGTAATTTTTTAGCAGATCCTTGAGAGAATCGCTCTGGCCTTATTCGCACCATTACATAGTCTCCTTCTTAAAATTCTTGCACTCTATGATGAGAATCAGCTGAAACATTATAATCATCATTGCTCTTATTTAACCGCTGTCTAATATGTTTATGCAAATCATGAATATGGCATGCAAATGCATCGGCTGACTCAAAAGACCTTTGGGTAACAGCCATAGGTAAGAGATCTATGGGCATTTTAGGCTTATAACTACTTACAATTTCAAAAGGACTCAACCCTGTAGATCTATTAACTGACCCATTATAAGCAAGTTCAGCAGTTGGTAAAATTAGGTCCAAAGTCTTAACATATTCACCCACTAGACAACGTAGAAGATTTCCAAGGCTACGGTTTACCACTTCAGTTTGACCATCTGTTTGTGGGTGGTAAGCAGTAAAAAATTACAAATGAGTTCCCATAATGTGCCACAGTGTCTTCCAAAAATAGCTAGTAAATCGAGCATTACGATCAGACACTATGGTTTTAGGTAACCCATGGAGATGCACCACACCATCAAAAAAGAGAAAAGCAACATGAGACGCATCCAATGTCTTCGAACATGGGAGAAAATGTGTCATTTTAGAAAAACGGTCCACAACGACAAAAATGGAATCGTGCTTTTTTATAGTCTTTGGAAGCCCAAGCACGAAATCCATACTAATGTCCTGCCACGGAGCATGTGGCACTGGTAATGGCGCGTATAGCCCGATATTTTGCTTTATTTGCTTTGCCAGCTGACATGTTCGACACTGTCCTAAAACTTTGGCTACGTCTCGCTTGAGACTTGGCCAATAGAAACGATCTTCCACGAGGGCAATGGTCTTATCACGACCAAAATGGCCAGCTATCCCTCCTGAATGAAGCTCCCAGATGAGAAATTCACGAAATACAAAGTCTGTCTCCCTTGAAAAGGAAACCGTCTTTAAGAACATATTCACCCATAATATGCTGGTCACTAGAGAGCGACACGTAAGTACCCCCAAAATCAGGACATATGGGGTATTCATCTTTCAGTTGCTCAAATTCGACTACCTCTACACTCAAGGAGTTGAGCAATGCCACTCTCCTACTAAGGGCATTCGCTGGTTTATTTTCAACCCCGGCCTTGTGTTTCAAAACAAACGAATATTCCTAAAGAAATGCTACCCACTTGGCATGCCTTGGGTTGAGTTTCTTCTGAGAATGCAAATATCTTAAAGCCTCATGGTCAGAAAATAAAATGAATTCATGCGGTAGGAGATAGTGTCGCCAATGTCTTAGGGATTGTGCTACCGTATAAAATTCTTTGTCGTAAGTGGAGTATTTTTCTTTTGCCTCATTCAGTTTCTCACTGAAATAGGCCACTGGGTGTCCTTCTTGACTCAACACTCCACCTATGCCAACACCAGACGTATCACACGCTACTTTAAAGACTTTAGAAAAGTCAGATAGACGCATGACAGGAGCTTCCACCATCTTGCCCTTAATTTCTTTAAAAGCCTTAACTGCGGCTTTAGACCACACAAACTCTCCCTTTTTCATGCACTCGGTAATGGGAGCCATGATCATGCTAAAATCCCTAATGAACCAATGATAAAAAGTAGCTACGCCGTGAAAGCTTCGCACCTCATGAATGTTCCTTGGTTCTGGCCACTCAACTATGGCCCTGACCTTTTCAGGGTCTGCACGCATCCCGTCAGATGACACTATAAATCCTAAGAACACAACTTGGCTAGACATGAATGCACATTTCTTAAGATTAGCGTACAACTTTTCCTCCCTAAGGACACTACAGACCTTCTTTAAATGTTCAAGGTGTGATTCCTTAGTGGTACTATAAATAAGAATATCGTCAAAGTACACCACTAAGAATTTTTCCATGAACGGCCTCAAAGCTTGTGTCATCACCCGCATGAAAGTACTGGGTGCATTAGTCAAGCCGAAGGGCATGACCAACCACTCATACAGCCCATCTTTCGTCTTAAACGCCGTCTTCCACTCATCTCCTGGGCGTATACGGATTTGATGATATCCACTCTTGAGGTCTATCTTAGAGAATATAGTAGACCTGGCCATCATGTCAAGCATATCATCAAGTCTAGGTATAGGAAACCTATACTTGATAGTAATTTTGTTTATGGCACGGCTATCCACACACATGCGCCACGTGCCATCTTTCTTTGGCGTCAACAATGCAGGCACAACACACGGGCTCATACTCTCTTTAATGAAACCCTTTTGTAGAAGCTCATTAACTTGCTTCTTCAACTCTGCATGCTCTGTAGGGTTCATCCTGTAGTGAGGAAGGTTCGGTAGAGTAGACCCTGGGACAAGATCAATGGCATGCTGTATGTCCCTCATAGGTGGCAACTCATTCGGAAAGTCTTCAAGAAATACATCACTGTATTCCTTCAGGACCGAAGTCACCTCACAGGGCAACTCTGATTGAACCTCAGGTGTAATCTCTCTGGCCACAAGGGCATACACCATAGAATCCTCCTTAACCTTTTTTTTCAAACTCTCTTGCGCTGATTATATGTAGAGACTTAGGTTTGGATTTTCCCATTTCTCTAGACTCACTTACCTTCTCATCCTTCTTCTTCCCTAGTGTATTCTCAGGTGGCATAGGATTAAGTTTGATCTTTTTACTGTTATACATAAAATTACATGCATTCGAACGACCAAATATCGTGACATCATTATCGAATAGCCACGGTCTACCTAGGATAACATGTCCCACATCCATAGGTAAAATATCACACCACAGGGACTCTTTGTATGACCCAAACTTGATGGGGACTAGACATTGCTGGGTGACAGGTAGGTATGACTTGTCAACCCAAGAAACTTTATACGGGTCTGGATGAGGTATGGATTTCAGTTTTAAGCGATCTAAGGTGCTAGTGGAAATCACATTCTGACAACTTTCACTGCCCACTATCACCTTACAATTCTTTTTACCACACTTAGAAATAGTGTAGAAGATAGTGCTTCGACGCCAGTCAGCACTACTTCTAGACTGATCTAGCACACGTCTGACTACTGCAAGCGTTGCTTCTCCATCCACTTCTTCTTCATCAGTAAGTCCTCCTTTAGGATAATACTCTTCAACTTCATAATCACCCTGGTCATCTCCACCCTCGTGGGACTCAGCTATAATTAAGGCTCTCCCATGGCTCTTCGCAGGACATTGATTAGACATGTGGCCAAGATTGCCACACTTATAGCACCTCACTTGGCTCATGTTACTAGGACCGGCACCAAGAACCCCTTTGCCCTTGTCCTCCCTAGACTTAGGCAGGATGGTCGCCTATGCCCTAGGTTGACTACCGATATTAGGTCTAGTTCCCTAAAAACTAGATTTAGCACTAGAGTCTTGGGACTCAAAACGACGAACGATAGGAGCCTTCAGATATTGCTCTAACTCCTTCACGACTTGATATGCTTCATCTAAGTCCGTTAAGGGACGAGTCATAAGCTCGCGCTGAAGATCTGCACGAAGGCCCGTCTTGAAATGCGAGAGCGTTACTAGAGGGTCTTCTTGGATATCACATCACATCACATATTCTTCAAATTTAGTGATGTAGTCAGTGGCAGACATTGACCCTTGGCGTAAAGATTGCCATTGGTTAAGGAGCTTCTGACGGTATGAGAGAGGAAGGTACTTCTCCTTCAACTTCTCTTTCATCTCATACCAATGTGTGATAGGGGCCCTACCAACTCTCTCTATCTTACGTTCGGTGTTGGTCCAGAAGAGCTTGGCTTGACCCACAAGCTTCATCTTAGCAAACCGCATTTGATGGTTTTTCGACATGCCATACCACTCAAAGTAGTGGTCCATGTCAGCAACCCAGTCAAGGAATGCCTTGGGATCTAAGCGCCCATCAAAATTCGGGGCCTCAATGCTCACACTCTTCATCGCACGCTCATCTGGATCATAGCGGTCTTGATGATCACATGTGGCTCGTGCCTCTCGCACCACAACACGACCGTTACCACGATCTCTATTCTCACGACCACCACATGTGGTTACGCGTTCTTCAATGATTCCCCCCACTTGGGAGTACGCATCATCCCCTACAGTGAGGGTTTCTTTTTGGGACGCCTCTAGTTGCTCGACCTTAGTCATGGTAGTGGTAATTTGATTCTCAAGGCGGGAAAATTCAAGCTTTTGACCCGCTTCTAGGGCAGTTATCTTTTGTATCAATTGAGCAAGTTGCTCAGATAATTGCTCGTTATTCATGGTAGGTTGAAGTCCGAAACCTCTATCACTTCTCGTGGGCATACAATGAAGACTTGAACCAAACTCTACCCAACTAGACTACTAGGTGTTATGACTTTCAAGATGAATGTGATGAATGCAAAACTACTATGAACTGTCACAATTAAGTTGAAACAGGAAACAACTCAAATCTGAAAATTTTCCAGATTAGGAACTTTCTAAAATTGAAAAGTTTCTAAAATTGAAAACTTTCTATATATGAAACTTTCCTAAATTAAACCTAAAAATCAAAACCCTAATTTGATAACTCGATCTATACAAAAACCATGCAAGCCTAGGCTTTGATACCAAATTTGACGCAGGACAGCCCTAATTATGATGCATGCTCATGAACATAATTAAACAGCGGAAATAAAAGAAATAAATGATCTAAAATTCTAGCAGTAATCATCATAATTGAGAAAATCATAAAGGAAACATGCAATGGAGCAGGCCATCATCACAACCGTGGAGTATGAGATTCAATGAATACTTAGGTTGGATCCGGCGAGGGATGAGACCTCCCGATCTTGCATGGTCACACCCAATCGATCAATGAAGATCACTAGTTCGAAGAACCAAGAAGTTTCTCGGATTAGGGATTTGATAATTTGTAGGTTTAGGGTTTAGATCGGTTCTCAAGATTTTGATCGAAAAAGGATTAGCCAAAATTAAAAAATAGAAAGAAGAAAATAATTACCTTAAAGAAGTTGGAGGGGCATAAGAAGAAATTAGAAGAAGAAGATCAAGGAAAGAGAAGAAGCACCGTTAGAGAGAAGAGAGGAAGGAGGCAACCAAAGGGCTTGCTTTTCATTAATCAATAGTTAAAATTCATGTTTAGGGATTCAGCCCACTTAAATAAGCAAATAAAGACATAAAATTACTAAAATACCCCTAAAATAAGCAAAAATATATATATAATTACTAAAATACCCTAAACTAAGCAAAAATATGCAAATAACATAAGTACGATAAAGTTCGGGCGCCCGATCTTCTTTCTCCAATCTTCCTTCATATGTGTCTTCCCTAAGTGGGGTCTTCTATATGTCCAATCACATGTGAAAGGTCTTCGGATCCTCAATAGTCGCCTATCCACAAGGACGGCACTTGTGGTTGGCGTTTTCTTCGTTGGTAAATCTTGAATGTGCTTGTGTCCACATCAGAATGAATGGGTGCATCTTTCCCGGGCCAGAATTCAGAAATTTATTAAAAACTGTTTTTTTATGAGTCAAGACAACTAGGGGAAAAAAAGAAGAAGAAAGAAACACTAAACAATTTACAGACCGCATTTTTTACATCAAAGCAATGCTCTTCCTGTAGATGGATACGGAGGACAGGAACTTCAATATCCACGTAACAAAACGGGCATGGGAAGCAAGAACATATGTCATCATCTCCTTCAAAATCATCCATGCTCAAATGTGTTTCTGTTGGATATTGAAGAACAGTCAGGTTGAATAATAAATTACAACAAAGATGGAAAATTAAACGGAAACATCCATTAAATAAAATGATTCGAGCACTAGTATTTACATATGGATACACCTCCAATGTGAATAGATGTCACTCAATTGGTTCTTTTAAGAAAGGTTAATGATAACATTCCAAGGCAGGAGCCCTTACTATTTTGGTTCTAAAATAATTTTCTACAAATATTTCACATTAATCTAAGATAAGCACACAGACAAAAAAAAAAAAACACATAGGAGGAAAAACTTCATGAATTTTCGTTTATAATCCCAAAAGGGCCCTTATCAGTCCCTTGGAGGAATAACATGACTCTGAAAGCAATCTAGCCTACATAACTTGGACATGCGTGTTGATGGTTGGTCCCTCTTAACTCCCAGGACATGGATTATGCGGCCACAGTACACGAATGCAATTCATTTGCGGGGTCCAAGAGAATTAGGAAGCTAAGTAATGCAAAGCAGTACATATGGCTATGAGAAGATGCAAATTGATGTTTGAGGATGGATGATATTTTGCTTTAAAATTTGTCTTTATTCTCCAGAAGTGAGGAGAAATTTGTTTTTTGTGTCTAAACTTAATTGAAATGGTTATACTTCTAAATATGTTTTTTAAGAGTAACTATTAAGTTTACGAAATCATTTGGAACTTCTTGAAAATTGGTTGATGGTTATATTTATTATCTGTTAAAATATCCTCGGATGCTAATTTAGTCATTATGCCAATGTCTTTTTTATGGGAGCTTCAACATCCATTGGAAATCCTTCTAAAAAGACATCCCTCAGTTTTGAATCCCACTCTTGATAACATCTGTCTTGGTCATATAAATGTGAAAATAATTCAATGATTGATAAACGATGACTCCTATCAAATCTCAGTATAGAATCCTATCCAACCTATGAATCATCTCTAAATTTCTTATTTGGGTGAACCTTTTAATGTAAAGTTATGGATACCTTCATAAGCTTCATTGATTATAATTCTTGAAACAGCTTCATATAATTGTTGCAAAAGAAGTATGGGGCATTGAGAAATCCATAAGGTTTCAGACTGAAAATAAGAGGCATGTTGGTCGTGAGCCAAGATTTTAAACACAGATCAAGGTATCTCTCTAGAGCTTTAGAGGATTATTTTGAAGATCATGGAATTCTCGCCTGCTGAAGAGCACCATACACTCCAAAACAAAATAATGTTGCAAAGTGAAGGAATAACACCCTCCTTAATATGGTACTAAATAATGTTGCAAACCGCTTGATAAGTTACACCCTGAACATTTTGTTTTGGGGATGTCCTTTTTAGTATGAAAATCACACAAGGACAGAAACCTGTCATGATTACATCTTCAGCGGTCAGGAAATTCTATCAAGTGAACCAAAGTTTTGAATGAAAGAAGGCTTATGCTTTCCGCTTCCCAAAACCCAAGACCCTAAGCGCAGTGGCTTCCCCCATAGGCAGAAGCCACAAGGCTCGCAGCAAAAGCACTTACCAGAGTGATCTACAACAGGTCCTGCCCCCATCTGAGCTCTAGACACTCTCGGGTTTCACCATGTGGAAGAACTGGAGCAATCTGCCTGCCCTAACAGCGTTCAACTCCTTAGCCTCACCAACTTTGAGGCTGCCAATCCAGCCTCCATGGACCCCCTACAAGAGCTTCTGCTTAAGCTTCCAAAGCAAATCCAAAGACTGTTGAAAGTGCTGCCACATGTCCCTCAGGGGATTGACCACTTTTTGTTTGGACTTCCAAAGCAAATCCAAAGACGGTTGAATGTGCTGCCACGCGTCCATCAGGGG
Source organism: Magnolia kwangsiensis (assembly GCA_037074715.1). Taxonomy (NCBI): domain Eukaryota; kingdom Viridiplantae; phylum Streptophyta; class Magnoliopsida; order Magnoliales; family Magnoliaceae; genus Magnolia; species Magnolia kwangsiensis. Next base: position 106,127,364 of record CM073573.1, on the reverse strand, counting down.
ATTGACCAATGCCCACTGGGCTTTCTCACTTCTCTGCCCTTTTTTCCAACATGGGAGCCTCTGGAAAAACCAGGCCAATAACCCTTGGCCATGTTAATGGCCAACATTGTGAATATCCTAACCTACTATGGTAGGTAAAATCAAGAACATGGTGTATCAATTCTAGTTGGATCCACACAATCCAAATAGGGTAATCCCTCTTGGGTACATAACCATGACATGAATGTAAAGGGAAACCCTTCCCACTTAAGGGAGCTCTTCCAGCACCTACAAAGGGCTGCCATGTGAACCTAGCTTGTTGGAAACCCAACAAGTTCATTTGGGGGTTACACACAAGTAGTCCCACCTTTTAGAGGCACCATCGCCTCTAGCTCGCAATAGAGTGCTACAAACACCCTTTTAGGTGACCCAAAGAGTAAATTTCACACTTACCTCTTCCTGGAACCCACATGAAGCATCCTTTAGGGAGATTCAATGCAAATCAAAGCTGCAAACAACTACAGGCATTTACACCTCCCCTTTCCTTTCATTTTGCTTTATTAAGGAAGGAAATTGTCCTTCCCTAAAATAAGATCCCATAGAATGCATGTCATGTCTTCTTCTTTAAGGAGTTTCCTTCTCAGGGAAAAGTAACAAACATTGCAGTCTGTGTCCAGGATGTATCTCCTCTATCGTAAGAAGAAGGGATATCTTCAGCCGACAAGCTAAGGACATCATGCCCACATCAGCGATCAGGACTACTAGCTTCTGGATCTCAACAGGTCACCCTTATCCCCATGCATGAATGTTTACTGGGATGTGTCCATCTTATGAAACATTATCAATTTGTCATCTTCTTCATTGTCACAACAAGGACCATTTAACAGGGTGGAACCCAGCATATACACCATATAGTCATATACATAGTGCAAACCCTTTGCTAGCAACATGATTCCTTTGTCATGGTTCTTGCCAAATAGTGTGCAATCTGTGCACTTCAATTCCATAGTGTTAATACACTCACAGAAGCTCCTGCCAGAGCGTACAGTAGGGTGCAATGTTTACAGTTAACCTAGTACTAATCCACCATTGTGGCGTTCCAACTATCTATCTTGGGCCTAAGACCAAAGCAGCAGGCAGTTAACACTACAACTTGCAGGCTATGGCCTATATACTCTAAGATTTCGCAGTGGGTTTGATTCACAACAATCAATAGTTCTTTTCTCATAGGACACCCCTGCCGAAAGGTCCTTGTCCCTTCTTTGCATCCTACAAAATCTGGGCACTAGAGGCAAATGTGTTGGCCGTGAAACCTTGCACTATGGTGTTCTAATCATATGGACTGGGCCCAACCCGAGAAACATGTAGTTGACACTCTGATCCTTAACATGCTGCAAAAGGTTTGGTTGCAATGCCCTGTCTATGGGGCTATGTTTCTTCTGTGAGTCCTATACATCCTGTGGACTCTTGCATGCACTAAGCATCTAACCATCCAAGTTTGCATGCACACATACGTGCATCTCACCATGCGACCCATGCATTTAACCATGTAGCCACAAAATGCAATACTGTCCAGCCTCTGATGTAGCCACCGAGTCCTACATGCTTTGTGAGTATTCAGAGAGTGTCTACTTGTACACTCCAGAACCTTAGCACCATTGCGCTTTAATCCAAAAAGAATATATAATTTTGAACAGTTAATATTGTCAATCCTTTTTTGTCCCACCAATGTTTAAACCCTTTTGTTGAACACCATGGACTTCGTAGATTCTGTCAGAGAGGGTTAGCCATGACATTCATGACCTGCGCTATTCCACAGAAATACAGCAGTATGAACACAAAAGTCATAACATGTGGCCACCCACAAGGTTACACTGATATGCACGTCTCACATAGGGCCTGATTATTTATCGATCATCTTTGGGGCCTGAAACCCTTGAAGATACTTGACAACACACAATCATCAACATCAGTACACACATTGTCCCCCTCTTGTCCTACACAAAAGACATACTTTGGTTTTCACTTTCAATCAAGTATTTCTCCATGGCATGTAATTTGACAACTTTTTGTATGTCATAACAAAGAATTTATTATCCCAACAAATCAAGAAACCCTCTAAAGTAGGAGTTTGTGCAAATCCATGTGTTGATTCCTCACATTATCGATATATGAAATTTGGTCACAGTCCTGGACATACAATGTATGCTACAATGAAAGTGGTTTCTGGGAGATATCGATTTGGTGAAAGCCTAGATTAGGACAATGGAGACTTGGGGGCGGCCTTCACATGCACTCATAAGTTAAAATTGATGACATATGTATGTTACTTATTCAGATACCCAAAGGGAACAAAAGGATACTTGATGAGGACATCCGAGCACCATTGAAATTATATCAAAGAGCTTTGGCCCCCAATTCCAGCATCTCTATGATTGGATGATCATTATATGGGCCCCAGATTGAGTACATAGTCATGTTTTGAAGACCCTACATGCATATTTAAAGGCCCCATATTGGGAAGATGCATGTGGGCTGCATATAAGAGCTTATTGGACACATCTGGTCCGTTGGATTCATTGGATACACTTATTAGACCGGTGGATACACTTATTGGGCTGCATATAAGAGCTTATTGGACACATCTGGTCCGTTGGATTCATTGGATACACTTATTGGACCGTTGGATCAAGACTGTGGACCCATTGGACACGATGGAGTCATTGGGATGGCTTAGTTTAGTTATTTAGTTTGGCTATTTTAGGTATTTTGGTTTATTTTATGCTTTAGTTGAAATAAGGGTGTTTGGTTCAAATTTTATGCAATAGGGATATTTTTGTAAAAAGCATTCCAATTAGACTATTAAAGGGTGGGCGTGTGAAGCCTCAGGGATTATTATGTATTGAAATAAAAAATTCTCTTTTTGCTTTGAGTGAAGAAAATCTCTTGTGATTGGAGTTGGTGTGAAGCCATTGGAGTGATTCCAATTTATCTTCTCTTATTCTCTTCCTTTAAAGTTTTCTCCTTGCTTTTCTCTTCTTCTATTTCTCTCTATTTCTTTTTCTCCTTTGGTTTTCCCCAAAACCCATCCCCATTATCTCTAAAACCTCCTAAACCTAGACCCTACCCAAACCGTACGACCGTACCGACCAACGTCTAGGATAAGTGATTCCCTTTGAATCAAAATTAATCCCTATGCTAGATGGAAGTTCTACCTTCCATAGGTCCTAATTGATTAATGTCTTACAAGATCTCAATGTGAGATTATTGTTTGGTTCGAACGCGAGCATATTTAATACTTGAATTCTTCAAATTTGTGATAGATTAGCTTTATTTTGCACATTGATTTCTCTAATTAATCCATAATTTGATTTTATTGCTTCATCTTAAGATAGATTAGCTTTATTTTGTGCATTTATTTTGCACATTGGTTCTCACATGATTGATGGTGTCATATTCAGCATACACGGAAGATTCTTAATCTCTGCAACAGCCCTAGGAACCACCACAATCTCCTCATATTATTTTTGGCACCAATAAATCAGCAAAAGTTGTGTGAAGCCATCAAAACTATGTGTTTGACAATATTGGAAAAAGCTTCAATTGATGTTTTCTAACGTCTAAAAGATGTAACATATTTTCTTGGATTGCATCTTTTCCAAAGGGTACAGGATTCTTTGATAATTGGAAGATACTTATGGAGGAACTAACTGATAGTACAAGGAACAGCTTAGCAATTTTGGATGCTTGAGTGTGGAAGTGCCAAAGTGGTTATGTAGAGTGCGATGGGGCATGTGTAAATATCAGACGTATTTTGGTCATTGTGATACAAGGCTATTCCTATCTAAATCCTAGGGATCTTATGACCCACCTTATTCAAGTCTCTTATCATCTCTAAAGATCCTAGCATAAAAGAGAGGTTGATGTAGGACAACCAACCACTTACTCTAAAACTCGAACTGATAGAGCATGATGAATCAATCCCTTTATCTCATAGCCCAGGCCCCACATCTAATGTAGGGGAATTTTCACACCGGATTGAGTGGGGTCGCCTGTGGTATGCAAGGGCACACTCGGGGTGGGCGGTGCCCACAGGAAAGGTCTCGTGTTCGAGACTCCTCACCGGGGGTGATTAATGCGCATTTCACACAGGGCACAAGTGGGGTAGCTTGTGGGATGCGGGGACACACTCGAGGTGAGCGGCCCATGTGAGGCGGTACCTATGTGATTTGGGACTCACGAGAGGGGTTCGGCCGATATCCTAACCCATGAGATATGGGGCCTGGGCTATAAGATAAAGGGATTACTTCGACATGCTCTAACAGTTCGAGCTTTTAGAGTAAGTGGTTAATTGTCCTGTATCAAATTGGTATCAGAGCGGGAGGTCTCGTGTTCGAGACTCCTCACCAAGAGTGATTAATGTAGGGGCATTTTCACACCAAGCTTTAGTAAGGTCGCCTGTGGAATGCAGGGGCATTTTCACACCAAGCTTTAGTGAGGTCGCCTGTGGGATGCAGGGGCACACTCGGTGATGGAGACATCTCACACACATACACACCCCCCTTATGCACGTAAGTAAGGAGGGCCCCACCTTCAATCTAGATCGATGACGACATCCATGGAGGGCTTCCTAGTTAGAGGACTATGTTTTGGTTCCTTGGGGTGGACCCGATCATCATATGAATCCCATCATTGGATCTTATGAGTGTGGTCCACTACCCTAGGTGACCTAAGACTTTGAGTTTTGCTTATTACCATTATTAGGAACATTATAAACGGTTTAGATTACATTGATTAGTTGTTATTTTTTATTATTTCGTCTTTAAGTAATAGTACGAGCACATGGTGTAGCTTTTGGGGTATAGGTTTTTTTTATAAATAGGCAACCCTTGTGGAGTTTTTTTCATTGAAGATGATTAATAAAATTCTGCGTTTTCCTGCTTCTCTAATTCTCTGAGTTGTGAAAACCTATTTAGGTGCGAAACCCTCCCTTCTTCGAAAGACTAACTACCATGGTGCGAAGCCACACTCATCCTAAATCGCTCCTATCTCCTACCCTCCATATTCCTCATCTCCTATAGCCATCCCCTCATCAAATCCACCCACGCTTGTAGCTAAAATTTTTCCTACACCAGATTTTCAGAATCTGGCCCTGCAAGAGGGGTAAAACTTCTACGAAGCACCGTGTTCAAATTTATCATCCGTTTGGCCTAAAATTTGGAGGGAAGGTGGCCCATCCCTGGCCAACCAGGCCCTAGCTGGCCAATTATAGATTCATGGGCCCCACACATGTGCAAGCCGCCATCCACGCACGTGTGTCAAGCCAATTTACTATCCACACGTGCGGGCTGATCACAGGTTCTATCTCGTCTCTATTTCACTTCTCTTTCACCTTGTTTCCATAACCCTAACCCTGGATCATCTCAAATCCCCAAGTTCTATTCCACTTTTGAAACCATAGGTTTTCCCAAATTGAAACTTGTGAATCCCTTAGATTAGAGAAATTATTCTTGTGCATATGTGGCTGAATCTACTCTACTTTGAGTATTGTTTGGTCTATAATTTTAATTGATCCAACCCTAACATGTGTAGACCTAGGCCTGCATATATTCCCCTTGATTGAGTGCTTGACCTTATGTGGGATGTGGAATTTTGTGTGATTATTTCTTAACTAGTATGATCTAAAGCCTGGAATCTTGCATATCATGTTTAAATTTTCATGTCCTACATCACTCGGGGTGCGCGAGGCCCGTGGGAGAGGTCTCATGTTCGAGACTCCTCACCGAGGGGATGATTAATGCACATTTCACACTGGGTTCAAGTGGGGTAGCCTGTGGGATGTGGGGACACTCGGGGTGGGCGGCCCACGTGAGGCGGTACCCATGTGATTTAGGGCCCACGAAGGGGGTTCAGCCAAGGTCCTAACCCATGAGATGTGGGGCCTGGGCTATGAGATAAAAGAATTAATTTGCCATGCTCTAACAGTTCAAGCTTTTAGAGCAAGTGGTTAATTGTCCTGCATCAACAACTCATGGGTTAGGTCCTCAACCGAACCCCCCTTGTGGGCCCCACATCACATGGTTTCCGTCTCACACGAGCCACCCACCTCGAGTGTGCCCCTATATCCCACAGGCCACCCCACTCAAGCCCAGTGTGAAAATGCCCCTGCATTAATCACTCACGGTGAGGAGTCTTGAACACGAGATCTCCCATTCTAATGCCACTTTGATGCAGGACAACTAACCACTTGCTTTAAAAGCTCAAATTGATAAAGTGTGGTGAATCTATCCTTTTATCTCATGGCCCAGGCCCCACATCCCATGGATTAGGTCCTCGGTTGAACCCCCTTGTTGGGCCCACATCACACGGGTTCCGGCTCGCATGAGCCACCTGCCTCTCACAGGCCGCCAACCTCGAGTGTGCCCCTGCATTAGAGGTTATCTCCTCTAGACCATAGCAAAGAGGGATTTGGAAGAGACTATGGTTTTAAGATGCGGGATGCTTTATGAGATTTGCAAGAAAGTTACATTTAGTCCATTCTTCATCCTTCTCCCTTCAAGGTAAGTTATGTTCTTCCATGTTTGATTTACAATTCAAGCTACCTATATGTGGGTGGGCATGCATGAGTGCATATTGGATATTTACATGTGTCATGTATGTGTGTGCGTGTGTATGCATGTAGGTGTAAGCACACATGCATGCTTGCATGGGCATGCACACTTTGCACAAATCTCTACTACATAAAAAGAGCAAGTTTCACCATTTGGTGAAATTCCCTCCATGTCCTATAAGTGCACTTTCAGTAAATGTATATGTATGTCTCTTGAATCACGTGTAAGAAAGCCACATCTGAGCATGGAATAATCCACACATCAGGTGATCCACAATCCATAAATTATTTGCCAAAGGAACCATGGGATTAATCTTTTTTTGAAAGGCAGAACCATGGGATTTTTTTATTATTATTATTTTGTTAGCTTGTTAGTACACCCACTGTCAGTTCACACTTCATTGTTAGCCACCCCCACTAGGGAATCGATACCAAGACCTTAGTGTTGAAACAAGGTATCTTTCACTCAATCTACCACTTGAGCTATGGATCTGGGTGTAACCCATGGGATTAATCATGAAGAGAGATGAATAATGTTAGCAAGTTATTCTCGTCCATCCACTTTTATTGCAATATGAGGATCATCTGATAAGTGGGATGAGCTGATTTTTTCTTCAAAGCACTGTTTAATTCTTGACCTAAATGATGGAAAGTTTAGATGTTGCATCTCATATCACAAAGTGAAGTTGCTTTGCATGTTTGTGTGCTACCCTTCGCGTGTGTGTATCTCTTTCGTGTTTGTTTTGATAGAGAAAAGAAAGTCATTGGAAAGAGAGTTATTTGATACTTGCAACCTATTACGCTTGATATACTAGCACTTAAAAATTGTACATGTGGCATAGATTAACTCAAATTATACCAACTAAATTGTGGAACACAATGTCTCCAAGTCATATAGGCCCAATATGAATGCAACCATACCTTCATGAGTCTAGGCATCGTCATGCGATCAACCGGCCGAGGGGATCCGGTGGACAGTTCCTCAACACAAAGAAGCTCCAACAATCAAAGCTAACTCCATCGTCATGGCTCGATGAAGATTTTGAGGACGAAGACCATGGAGGAACATGGGAACACGGAAACAATAAAAGCTGCAAATGAAGGAATGCATAGTACGACCCTGATCGTATCAAGGAAAAGAACTACAAAGAATGACAAGGAGATTTAGAAGGGGAAGAAGATAGACGAATTGATTCAGGTAGGAAGAAAAAAAAAAAGGATCGATGGAAGGGAAGCAACAGATACAACTCCCTCCCAACCCTTTTCGTTAAGGGATATCCCTCATGTTGATTACCTTTAAATCTTGAAAGGATGTTTGGGAGAGCAAGGGCAGTCATGGATGTGATAATGCCCAGAGACAAAGTCAGTGGTCAATACAGGGGTTTTGCCCTCATCAGGATGAGCTCGGAGGAGGAACTATCCCGAGCTGTATCGATGTTACATGGTCAGAGTTTTGGGGGGGAGAAACTGCTCATGCAACGAGCGAGATTTGGACCGGAGAGAAACCAAAGAAAGGGTACAAGCTCAGAAAAATCGGATTGTCAACCTACGCTGGCTACAAGTACCTTATCTACATCGACCGCATCATATCGGGACATGCTGGTGAAGCAGACTCAAGATAGGAGACAATCAAAACCTCTGACAGATCCGAAAAATACAGAAGAAAGGAAGAAGGGATCTACGAACCCAAAGGATGCATACAAGATCACCGTCAATAAAGAGTGAATAGAACAATCAAGGAGGGAACTGCAGGAGTCGGTGGTAATCAGAACGAGAGAAGGGGTTTCGTTATCACAGGTCAGGGAATGGATTGATGGTGTTTGTAGAATCCGAGCCTCTCAATTCTCAATCAAACCTATTGGATACAACGTGCTTTGGGTAAAGCTAACGCCGAGTCTAAATCCGGATATTCTCAAAATGGCAGGGGACCTTCACAACGACAGGCCTGTCCGCTCTGTTTTCAACTGGGATGAATTCTCTATTTTTGGTTACGAGGGGGTGTGGATTCTCATTTGGGGGATTCCCCTTGAACTCTAGTATGAAGAGTTCTTTATCACAATGGCGAAAGTATTGGGGCCATTGATAGAATTGGATCAGAAAACTAAGCTCGGTAAGGAACTGGCAGTTGCCAGGTTGAGGGTGCTAAGGAAGAAAGGAGACTCCCTTCCATCTCAGATTCAAGTAGTAGTAGAGGACAGGGAGATCTTCCTCCCTATCCAGCAGGAGTAGAAACAGTCCCCTTGTCCAATGTGGGGTGATCTTTGGCGTGCTAAAGAACCCTCCTTTATTTTCGATATGGCAAATCGGTCCGAAGCGAAGCACGAAGGAACTTCTTTTCAGTACTCCCACAGAACATCGATTCCAGCGTCTGCGCCTTCTCAGGAGGAATTTAATGCTTCAGTCAGTACCAGCTCCCCTCGCCAGACATGGAGTTGATACATCTGCCCATCTTGATCCCGTATGCGATCTTGGGACAGGTGGCTCTCTCTCTCTCTCTCTATACCCCACTCAATGTACGTCACAGGTGTTATTTCCGAGGATCTTATCCACCATCCATCGGGTGGCGTTGATGGGGAGATCGAGACGCGTGGCGTCCTCTCTTTGAATGTTGTGTCGATTAAGGAAGGCGAGTTGCTTGAGGATTCTGATATTCACTCAGGTCTCGGATCTAAATCCGATGCCTCTACATGTATGGATAGACAGAGTTCGAGCCCTCGTAGTCATTTTAAAAGTCTTTCGAGTCCAAAGGGCAGTGGGTCCAAGACTTTAGATCCGAGATTCTTTAATCTCAATTTCCCTCTTGCGGCAAACATGATTACAGACAGTAGCATCACTCTGGCCCCTTCCATCCCTCCCGACACACTTATCCTCCACCCAGCCTCTTATGGGGAGCACTTTTACTACGACGATCATCATCAGCTAGAACAACTTCTTCCGTTGCCCCAACCCAGTCCGAGGAAGATGGTTCAGGGAACCGACAATTTTGAAATAGATCAAGGATCTTTTTATTTTGAGAATCTGCCATCACAGATGTCAGTTCCATCCTCTCCAGTGTCTTCAGCCCGTGATTGGTCAGACCATGGCCTTCTCGACCTATTTTAAGAGCACCCAGATATAAAGGTCCTGGAAGTGGAACCTCTACAGACTCGAGTGGGAGTTGTATCGACCTTAGCTAAAGACGCATCTCATCATTTGAAAGGCTCCAAAAGTATAAATCTGATTGATAAGATCCATAACAAGAAATGGATTAGAGACGCTATGGGATATGTGGGCAGAGCTCTCGGGCTATCCTTTGGAGATTGTCCGGAGGACTTCATAGCGCTATTCCAATGTGTTGAGGCCAGTGGAAGACCTCTTGCAGAACAGAAATCGCCCAGAGGATGCGGATCAACTCCATGCTCCAATAGGAAAGTGTAAAACATTCGCAGCAACAGCGAATTGCAAAGCTTATTATTAGGACAGAGATATCCAAACACTCGATTGAAAAGAAGCTCCACCCACGGTGCTCGGGGAAGCTCTGTTTCTAAATGAAGTTGATTTCATGGAATGTGAGGGGAGTGGGGTCCAAACAGAAAAAAAGTATTATCAAGAACACCTGCGACAGATACAAACTACACATTATCTGCCTTCAGGAAACCAAAAGTTTAAATTGTGACGATAGAAATGGGCTCTCTGGAGGGCTGCAGACATGAAATGGGTTGCAAAGGATTCAATTGGCAGTGCAGGAGGTATTCTCGTAGCTTGGAAGTCGTCTACTTGGCAGGTCCTTGGCAGTTGGAAGGGTAATTTCTCGGTTTCAGTTATTCTTCAGCATATCTCATCTGGTTTCACTTGTCTTTTCTCCTCTGTTTATGGGCCTAGTCAGGATAGGGACAAAAAAAATTTCTAGGAAGAACTTTTAGCCTCCAGGCAGAAATTCTTAAGAGCGTGCTATATAACAGGGGATTTCAATGTCATCAAGAATGTCCATGAAAAATCCCATGGTAGTTCAGTTTCCACAGCAACAAAGTCCTTCTCTTATTGGATCGAAGAAGAGGAATTACTGGACTTACCTCTTTTAGGGGCAAGATTTACTTGGTCAAACGGGAGAGTGACACCGACGATGTGTAGGCTGGATAGGTTTCTTGTCTCAACTGAATGGTTAGATCATTTCCCCTTATCTTCTCAATCTATTCTCCCCAGGACCACGTCTGATCACAGTCCCATATCCCTTGACGTGGAAGAGCAAAACTGGGGGCCTAAGCCTTTCCGCTTCGATGTATCGTGGCTCAAAATTACGGGGTTTTTTAAAAAGCTTGCTAATTGGTGGGCAGGTTTCAAGGTAGAAGGTTTTGTTGATCTCAGGTTGTCTTCCAAGTTGAAGATGTTGAAGAAACAGTTAAAAGAATGGCATCAGAGTGAGTTCCAAAATAAGGATCACGAATCAGAAATGTTGTTAGCTGAATTGTCAGCCATAGATGCGTAGGTTGAAGCAGACAGTTCCACTCCCGATACTCAGGCCAGAAGGGTGCAAGTGATTCAAGCAATTGATAACAGAGTCCTTCACAAGGAAATTTCTTGGAAACAAAAGGCTCGTCTAAAATGGTTGAAGGAAGGAGATAAGAATACTCGATTTTTCCATATGATGGCTAACTGGCACACGACAAATAATAGAATCACCAGTATTTTGGTGGACGGGGTTCGTAAAGAGGACAAAGATGAAATTACTAAGGAAATGATCTCCTATTTTAGGTCCCTTAACAGAGAAGAATGGCGCAAGCCTAAGCTTGATAGTATTCAGTTTAATTCTATTCCTGAGGAGGAGGCAGTTTCTCTGGAAGCCCCCTTTTCTGAAGAGGAAATTAAAGGGGCTATCGATTCGCTAGGGGCTGATAAGGCCCCTGGCCCGGACGGTTTCCCAATATCCTTCTACTCTCACTTTTGGGCGGTGATCAAATCAGATGTCATTGATTATTTTAAGGAGTTTCATAAAAAGGAGCAGGATCTCTACCAGTTTAGGGGCGACCTTTATAGCATTGATTCCGAAAATGATAGGTGTCGCTTCTCTAAAAGACTTCAGGCCTATTAGTTTGCTGAGGGGCCCTTATAAGATTCTGGCTAAGGTCTTGGCAAGGCGTCTAGCATAGGTCATTGGAAAACTCATATCAAAAAATCAGAGTTCCTTCATTGCAAGCAGGCAGATAGTAGATACAGCTCTTAGTGCAAACCAAATATTGGATGCTAGCGCTAGATCGGGCCTAAAGCATATTGTCTGTAAATTAGACATCGAAAAAGCCTACGATCATGTAGACTGGGGCTTCTTGCAGTACATGTTAAAGCGTATGGGGTTCGAGGACAAGTGGATAGCTTGGATGAGAGAGTACACTAGATCAGCCCATTTTTCCATCTTATTAAATGGCTCTCCAAAAGGATTTTTTAAAAGCAATAGAGGTTTGAGACAGGGAGATCCTCTCTCCCCCTTCTTATTTCTAATTATGGGGGAGGCCTTGTCTAGAATGCTTTTTAAAGGGCAAGAGGAGGGTGTTTTAGGAGGGATAGAAATTAAAGGTATGGCAAGCCCAATCACGCACATCTAATATGCGGATGACTCCCTAATTTTTTCTGAAGCGTCGACTAAGAAGGTGGCCAATCTCGGTACTACTATCCGCTGATTTCAAGCGATTTCCGGTTTGAAGGTGAACATGGTAAAATCCAAAATTTTTGGGATCAACATGGAAAGAGTGGAGGTGGAAAGTCTCTCTCAATCCCTTGGTTGTATTGCAAATTCATTGCCATCCTCATTTGTGGGCTTGCCGTTATGTGTCGGAAAACCTAATACTTCATGGGACAGTCATTTGCAGATTTCAATCGTATTTGTCGAGATGGAAGAGCTGATATCTATCCTTAGGTGGTGGCCTCACGTTAATCAAAGCCGCACTCTCCAACCTGCCAATTTATTTCATGTCTCTCCTGAAGTGTCTGGCTCTGGTTAGGAAGTCTATCGACAAAGTGAGGCGGGATTTTCTATGGCAAGGAAAGGAAGTAGTAAAGAAATTTCACCTGCTAAAGTGGTCGAAGGTCTGTCTCCAGTTGTTGGATGGGGGAGCTGGGGTTAAAGATCCTAAGATTATGAACAAAGCCCTCCTTGGAAAGTGGATTTGGAGGCTTAGGGCTGAAGAAGGTAGACTCTGGTGTTCCATCATCAAGGGTAAATATGTAGATCTTCGGGTGGCTGGTGGGTTAAGGATTTGTCGTCCCACAAAGTCACTCATATCTGGTAAGAAATTATGAAAATGAAATGGGAGGTTCTCCCTACTATCGATTTTGTGCTCGGCAACGGTGCTAAAATCCGCTTTTGGGATGATATCTGGATAGGTGATCAAACGCTTGAACTAAGATTCCCTATCTCCTACGTATTGTCACGTCAAAAAATTCATATGTTGCTGATCATTTTACTGAAGCTGGTAAAAAACTCGTCTGGAATGTGACATGTAGAAGAAGTCTCCAAGATTAGGAGGTTCCAGATTTTACAGGGCTCCTGGAATGTCTCTATTCTTTAGCCCCTCTCTCGTCAAAAGATGATATTTTTTGGAAACTGGACAAATCGTCCCTCTTTTCAGTTCGATCCCTCTACAACCAGATGCACATGCAAAAGTCTGATCCCAAGAGTAATTTCTCTTTACTTTGGAATTATGCTGCCCTCGAAAATCCTAGCGTTTGGATGGTTGGCAAGGAAAAAGAAAATTCCATGGACAATTTGAGGAAGAAGGGGATGGTTCTCCCCAACATTTGCCTTTGCTGTATGTGGACAGCAGAGTCAGTTGATCATCTGTTACTACATTGTCGGTTCGTCCAAGCCATTTGGGCAGAGATCATGATCTGTTTCAATTTATTTTGGTGCTTTCCAGGTGAGGTGAATCAGTTCCTTTAAGCGTGGCATGTGGTGTATCTATGAAAGGTGAAGACTATCATTTGGAGGACGTCAGTTCTTGCAGTCTGGTGGTCAATTTGGGGAGAACGGAACAGTAGATGCTTCAGAAATTTCTCAAACACGGCTGGGGCGTTGGCGACAAGGGCCAAGCATCTTATCATCAAATGGGTCTCTAATGTCAAGGATCTTTTTAGTCCTGACTTTTTCTTTTTAGGAGTGTAATTTCGGTCTGCTTTCTCAGCAGCCTTTCTCCTTGTTTTTTCCCCCTCTTTTAATGAAATCCTTTCATCTTTCAAATATATATATATATATACACACACACATATATATAGACCCAATATGATATCAGTTGAAATAACATAACCTCTGATTCGTGGACGTTTGTCTATTGAAATAGGAACATTGGATATTTTTCATCTTTAATGGTTCAAATTTTCAAGTATATTTTCAGGTGCCCATATTTGCCAATGAATTGTCAAACCATAAATCATTGTTCACAACCCACCCATTCCATTCGCCAAAGTGAATGTTTGTCGGCCCAATATTTATCATGTACATCTAGTAGAGAATGATTTGATGATGATAATGTGAAGAAGAGAGGAAAATATTGAAAGAGAGGATGAAGGAGAGTTTGGGAGAGATGTTGTGTTAGGCTTGCTTGCCCTAACACATAATATTTTATTATAATAAAGCATATAGTATACCACAAGAGAAGAGGGAAGTGTGCACATGCACTTATACTAAAAGGGGCCTCTAACCGCCACTAACCACATACACAATATACTAGCATTCTCTATACTCCCCCTCAAGTTGGAGCATAGATGTTGATAATGTCCAACTTGTCATGAACATGATGAAGAGCATCTCGACTCAAGGACTTTGTAAGAACATCAGTAAGTTGATCCCCAGATTGAACAAAAGGAGTGATGATTTTCTTAGAAGCAACTTTCTCCTGAATAAAGTGACAGTCGACCTCAATATGCTTGGTTCGCTCGTGAAAAATTAGATTACGAGCAATATGGATGGTCGCTTGGTTGTCACAGTGTAACGCCCTGAAAATCGGGGGTTGAGCATAAACTCCACTCCCGAGTTCCAGAACATCACTTATGCAACATTTTCAATAATGGATGAATGTCGGCTGTATTAGTGCATAAAACATGAAGTGGATTAAGCCAAAACAGCATATCATACTCCAGAGACAGTTAAATTTGCAAGTGAAAGACGGTGATAAATATATAAAACGTATAATTTATTGTAAGTCTCCAGAGTGTGAACATGTTACCAGGTTAACTATATACATATATACTCCAAAAATGAACAAAAAGAATATACATGGGTATTTTAAAAGTGCAAGATAACAAGTGTAATGACATCTAATCAGTAACCCTGTAACCCTGTCGATCAGAACCTGCATATAGGAGAAATCCTCCTCATCATCATAAAGTAAAGTCTGGCTCTGCTTCACAAGCATCGCCCTCACCTGAAACTAAGACAGGGTTTAGTTGGTGTATACAACACCGTCCCTTAACGTGGGAGTGAGTAGCTAACTCAGTAGAACAATAGAGTAAAGATTAACATGTTATCAAATCAGTCAAGCGGTAATGATAAAGCAATACAATCAAACATTCCTAGATACTCTTGTTAATGTAAGGATGAGATGCAATAATGATGAATGCCCTTGCCTATATACTCCCTTATGCGACACCATCTCACGTTTGTAGCATGCTTTCATCCCTCAGTGCTCCACATCTTCCAAGCACATGCAGTGTGATATGAATATGATTACCGAGTTGTTATTAGTCCTTTTCATACAGCAGGGTTGGGAAGCTAAAGTACCTCCCTTGTATCATTTTCCAACAATGATCCAGTCTAGGGTCGTCAGTCTTAGCATATCTCATACGAAGTGCGGTTCTAGGTCGCTGCAAGGGCTATCAGGGTTGTTACACTCAATCGTTACACCACTCCCCCATCACCAAATCAATACAGGCCTAGTTTGTACTCTTGTTGCTACGGAAGGGTCGTCGCCTCCATGTAGACTCAGAGTACACTCGAGGTCACTACAAGGGCTGCCAGGGCTGTTACTCGCAATCGTTACACCACTCCCCCATCACCAAATCAATGTAGGCCAATAGCTCAAATACAGTGTCCCATACCACCGTATCCGGCTCACAAGTCTGGGTTGCTCACTGGTCACTACGGGGAGGCTGGTGGCCCCAGCATAGGTCGACAGCTCAACCACGGTGTCCCATACCACCATGTCCGGCTCATGAAACTTAGCGGATCGAGGTACCATGGTTAACGGGATTTTCACTGGTAAGTTTGGTACTTTAGATTCAAGCAGTAGCGTCCATGCATGGTTAACATACATCTGGCTAGTCGGGTTACTTGACGAGTTCGACTAGTACGAGCGCCCGTTGAGTTGATTGACATGAAGTGCATAAGCACCTCGTGTGGCCCAACCACTGTCGACAAGCAACGCACAGCTCGGGTTCGTCAAACACGTCCTACGTGGCGAATAGGTCTCGGCCACGAACTCAAGGCATATTACCGATTGCCTGGACTATACAATAGCCCCAACCACATTCCATTACATCAAATATTCATATGAAATACTCAAAGCAGTAGCGGAACAATAATTCAAATTATACTATCTTTTGAGCATGTTCTGAAAAGCAATGTAAACATGAATTCTCACATATTCAATTCAAAAACAAACAGTCATCAGCATATGACATACATGGAGGAAATCATACACATTACTAAGGAGATTAAGAATCATGTCTCAATCCGCATACAGGTACACCTTAATAACTACAACTCATTCAAACATTTTTACCAACACTTAGCCTACACAATTCATCATACAAGTTATATATCAGGTAACATACATATTAGGGCAAATCCTTTCGTCAAAAGGTTTTTTCCTAAACAATAATCATATATCCATGACAGTTAGTCATGGCGAGCACGAATGCAGTTTCTATACTCATTTGGTCATTATTACAAACACTTAAACTACACATACTAACATACATAGCGTATGTTGACCAAGACATGCATTAGGGCGAACCCTTTCGCCAAGGAGTCGTCACACATATAACTAGCATATACATACGACAGTTAATCATGACAAACACAATTTCATATTTTATACGTATACCATATTTTATACAAATACCAAGAATAAGATGAACTCTACATAATACGTACATAACTGAAACACAAAACAGACTTCACATTCTACAGGTAAAATAGCATTCAGATCATGAATCTATCATTATCCGGCATTGAAAGCGTTAAAAATCATAACCTAAGCATCTATAGTCCGCACCTTATGCCGTAGAATCGTAACGAGCTCGACAGAAACCCTAAGTCTTCGTCAACGATGAAATGTCAACCTATAACATGTGTGGAGTTAGCTATTTTACTACTTGGAACATTTGAAACCCTAAAACAGATTAGGGTTAGGTCTTCTTACCTAAGAACGAAGTTAGAATTGCCGTAGTAGTGACACGGATGTAATGAATAAACACGTAGAATAGCAGAAGCGATTCTTAAGAATAACTCCCACACCTTCACTCACCTTCTCTCTCTCTTTCCTTCTCTTTCTTTCTTCTCTCTCCCTTAGGTTTAGAAAATTCGTATGGGATATGAGAGAGGGGGTTTAAGCCCTAAATTGATGAAAATGGCCCCAGGGCCATGGTATACTTAGGTTATAACCAAATCGGGCTTGTTCCGATCTAACGGAGCACTTCTAGAGATCCTGTTACTAAATGTGGTCGGACTTAAGCTCTCTAATATCGGATCTAGGTCAAGCCAAGTTTTCAGTCCGGTAGGGTTTCCAGATCGATCGTGGCAGACCAGTTTCAATTCAGCGGTCACCGAAAGTCGATCAGAGCCACAAGTGCTATGACATGTATGGGCCACCTATCCTGATCCGAGGGTGAATTTGGGTCGAAATCTAATGGTCAAAATGCTTAGAAATAACGCGTAAGCGAAACGATCCAGATTACTTAAAATTATATTTAATTTTTAAAAATCTTCGCTTTCTCACTCTCTTCACTCCGGACTCAAGGAAACAGTCCCAGGACATCGTTTGGGCTTGATTTTTGAGGTGATAGTCAAGTACAACTAGGCGGTCATAATGGTTTAAGCTCATCACTATCAGACTTTCGATGTGCGGTCCAGGTCCGATACGAAGTTTTCAAATGATCTCGAGGGCAACTGTGTTTAGAGATTGATCCTAGATTTTAGGGTAACATAGCATTAACAATTCTATAGATAGTATTTAAAGTGGTTGGTGCTACTTTCGCAAGTAATCTAGTGTAGCACTAGTTAATTCACGTTAAATTTCTAAAGAATTTAGTTCTAAATGATTTCTTTGGCTTTGGAATTGAGTTATGAGAAGTTACCAAGGTGTTATGGTTGACCCATTGCCTAAGGACGTCTAACTCCAGGTTGGCAAAAGTCCGGGGTGTTACACACAGTGAAGAGCAATAGGATCCGAAAGAGGATAGCCAAGTTCTTCAAGAAGGTTGCAAAGCCACACGAGTTCACACATCGCATGAGCCATAGCACGATATTCTACTTTAGCTGAGGACCGGGCAACAACCGGCTGTTTTTTGCTCTTCCGGGTTATAAGATTACCACCTAAAAAAGTACAGAAGCCGAATGTAGAGAAGTGATCAAAAGTACTAACTGCACAATCAGTATCGGAATAGCCAGAAAGATGAAGATGACCATGCAACTGAAAGCGGAGGCCAAGACCTAGGGCTGATTTTAAATACCAAAGTATGCGGTAGACAGCCGTGAGATGGGAAGTACGGGGAGCTTGCATGAATTAGCTAACAACCGCCGCCGCAAATGAGAGATCTAGGCGAATAATAGTCAGGTAAATAAGCCGGCCTACAAGTCGTCGATACATCTCACTCTAACCATACTCTAACAGCTGAAGCTTTTAGGAGTAAATGGTTGTTTGACATGGTATCAGAGCGGAAGGTCTTATGTTTGAATCTCGAGAGCAGCAAATATGCCTCGCTAATATTTTATTCTCCCACGAGGGGTCAGGAAAAAATCAGGTCCGGCCCAGGGACCGGGAAATCAAGCCCGGCCTATTTATGGTGTGAGTGTCCCTCCACCCTTCTTAGTATGTTCCCATGCAGAGTTCCCACCCCGCACGTGCAGGGGGTGTTAGAGTAATAAAGTCCCTTGATATACATTGATCACCACACTCTGAAGCTTTTAGGAGTAAATGGTTGTTTGACAAATCTCACATATCCAGACCATCCTCCTCAACCAAATTGTGCAATACTTCTATAGCCAGGTTGGCACTTCACCTGAGAGTTTCTCAGTATATCCAAGGTTCATTCATTCCTATAAGAGCTGATGACATGTTTTTCACTACAAATTAAGGACCATTAGGCAGACGACAGCACAGAGAGGGTCAAAAGACACAAATCCTAATAGGGAACAATCATGGATTACTAAAGTGGCGGACAAGACCACAAGAGATGGCCAAAAGACACAAATCCTAATAGGTAGCAGTCATCACTGTCATCTTGGTTTAGTGATTGCGAAATTACGTAGGGTTGTCCTAATTTTCCAAGATGTGCAACTAGAGCAAACAGAAACTGGGGTACATAACCAGGAATAGGAGCGATCTGAAATTGATCCATCCTATGACAGCTAGGAAAGTGAGATCTGATTGTGATGTCATGCCTCCATTCTACGCAGACCAAAATTATTTACAAATTGTTATTTTTGAAAACCGTAAAAGAAATATGGGATATGGTTGCCAAGGCATATTTTGAACGTGATGACTTGGCTTGTATCTACCAGCTTCACCACAAAACTACACATGTGCAATAGCGAGAGGTGTCTACTAAAGAGTCTTTTTCTCCAATGAGATCAGAATGGGAAGAATTTGGTCACTATTAGCCCCTTGCTCTTCATGCTAAAGAGAGAGAAACAAATAGAATAGTAGAGTCTTTTTGAATTTCTGGCAGGACTTCATCCTGAATTTAAGTTAAAATAGGTGTAAGTTCTTGGAAGAGAGCCATTAGAATTGATAGTATGCGCTTATAACTATCACTGGCTTTGATAATATTGGCTTATAACTACATTCAAAGAGAGGTCTAATGCAAGACCAATGTATGAGGCCAATCAATGAGTGGAGATCAATCAACAAATTAAGTTTAATTAAAAATCACAAACACGCTAAAATCATCACACATATTAAAATTCTATGAAGTTATAAATAGTTCAAGCCTAGGTTAACAAGCAACATTCTGCATGAACATTGAATACGTGAAACGGGGATCTAATGGATGTAGGGAAATTCAAATAGCATAGGAATGGGTCTATTTTAAGAGGAAAAACCTAATACTACCTAGGGCTTGCTTGATCAAGATGTAGGTAAATCTAGGGTTAGGGAAATTTGGGAAAAAGATGAAATTATGGCTAAATTGGATGAATTGGTTAAGGGGATTGAAGGATTTAGATATTGGTAGAGGGGAATTAAGATTTTAGATGAGACAAAGTTAGGGATTTTGAGTTAATTAAGGAAATTAGAGATTTAGGGTTTGGGAATTTGGGAAAATTGGGGGATAAAAGAATCTAGGGTTAGGGTTAGGTAGGAATGAAGGGGTTTTGATGTGAGGGTAGTAGGATGCCAAAGGGTAAAGGGATGGGACCATACGGCCATCCCTATGGGTTCACACATGTGGCCATACAGTCACATGTGTGGGCTAGGAAAGGTTGGGTTTCAGATTCTAAGGTTCGGCTTGTGGGGAAGGATGTAAAGGAGAAGAATGGGAAGGGGTTTAATGGGTTTTGGAGAAAGGAGGAAGAAGGGGAGAAAAAATTGAATAAGGTACCTTGATTGTTGATGAAGAGATGTGAATATGGAGATAGAAGGAAGCCTCGCACTTTCGTTGATAAAGATAAGCCTCGCATCGATTTTCCTTCCAAATCACCTGAAAGATATCCTCACATCTCATAAAGATTAGAGAGAAAACAAGAATTTTTCTTTTCTTTTTTCAATGAACATAAGCATACTAGAGAGGTCACATGCACCTCTCTTTATATAGTCACATAAAATTTTTCAAAATTACAAAAAAAAGTCCCCTATCTCATGCACTTTTAACAAATTAACCCTACTCTCAGAAAAACACATAATACCTCACACAGATAGTCCAAAACATAAACCAATCTGAAAAATAAATCCTAAGATAGTAGTAAGCCTATATATCATCCACCCGGCCGCACAAGTGGCCACGTTCATGATCCGACAGTGAAGATTGTCCTAATCGCAATTCTATGGTCAGAATGAGATGTTGATGAAAATCAACAGTTCGATGCTCCTCTAGAAGATGTCACAAAGATCTACGCCCACTAGCGGGCCCCATGTATGGGTCATCCAACTACAAAGACACTGGTGCTCTTCTCCTCGAGTACACTCGAACGGGCATGCGGATGTCCTCATCAAGGGTAGACTAAACAATGCATCGGTTCAAAAGCATTGTTCCAAACCTTGCTGACTTGACTTGGAACTCGGCAGAGTCAACTTGACTTAGTGAGATTTTGAGCCTAGTTATATGGAAGCTCAGTATTGGAAGTGACTAGGCCTCGAGTTAACTCAATAACTCAGTTGACTCGACAACTGGTCATGACTCAAACCAAGTCACTTGGTTTATAAAGGGTGGGGTTTATACAAAATCACTAAGCAAGGAGGAAGAATCAAACACCTATCCTCTCTCAAGCTAAGCAACACTCTTAACCAATAGGGCACATCCACGACTATTGTCACATGTTATATTTTATATTAATGATATTATATATAATCGCTTTAAATATTTATTAATGTTCCTTATAATTTTATTTAGGTTTTTCTAGCCTCCCCACCTTTATGGGGAGGTGGGGAGGTTTGCAACATCCCCAAACCTTGTAAACAACACACAGGGTGATCTATCATTGATCTAAACCATTCATTCATTCATGCAACTAGAAGCGAGCAATGGTGCAAGAATCATGCCAATCGGATGATCCTAATCCTTTCAATGGGGCCATTTGTTACAACCATCCGTTGTTTACGAGCCATACATCATATGGTTAGAATCATCAAATCAAAGTGTTACTTTAGAATCATAAGAAATAGAAAGTTGGATCTATCTACTAGATGTTTCAAGATGATGATTGGACGTCTTTTTTTTCACCTATCAATCTTGACGTCCATTTTCATGCTATTGATTAGAAGCCCAGGATCACCTGATTGGCATGGTTTTTTGCACCATGGCTTGCTCCTAGTGGTATGAATGAAGGAATGGTTTGGATTGATAATAGGTCACCCCATGTGCCATTGACGCAGGGAAGGACGTGAGGTCGAGCACTGTCTTCCTCGAGATGATAAATATTCCGAATCCACGGAACTTCTCTGGACTCCTCACAGAGACTCCTCAAATCCACGAGGAAAGAAAGCAGAACATAGAAAAGAATTTCTAATAATTTGAAATTGATTAATGAATCCCTAAAAATGAGTTTACACCCCTTTAAATAAGGGAACCAAGCAATATGAAAGAAATCAGACTCAAACTACAACTAAAACTCTTAGAATTCGCAACTTACTATAAATAGTAAACTTACTATTTATAGACGGTCGTGATGTCTACTAGTGCATAAGGTTTTTGGCCAAAAATAGTAAGTGTCCTATTTGGCTTCACCAAACCGTTCTCCTAATTATCCTAAGCACTTTTCATGTTGGACACAACTCCTAAAGCCCAACGGATGAAGAGTTATACTCAAACTAAAACTTACTATTTATAGTAAAAACAAAAATAAAATGGAAAAACGACCGTCGATTAGGAGGTTTCTCGCAAATCCGGGCTGCACAACCCGGCATAGCAGGGTTGGTTGGCTAAAGTAGCTCGTTCTACCCCAAATTCATATATTTTACGTCGGATAACTCATTCCGAATTGCGAGATACGTCCGATCTAAGGTCTAATGGTCCGGATCACTTCTGTCACCGACCGTACCTTTTCTAATCCATCTTAGCCATGAAATTGTCCACGACCTGCTCTACATCAGTCCCCTCCACTTGAAAAGAACTCGTCCTCGAGTTCTCCTCCTGCGTTGGTTCATGGTACTCGGTCAGGTTCGTAACGTTGAAAGTCCGTGAGATCGCCATGTCATCTGGAAGATCAACAACATAAGCGTTGTCATTAATCTTTCGGATGATCGGTACCGGTCCAATCTTCTTATTTTTTCAACTTGTTGTACGTCCCGGTCGAAAATCTTTCTTTTCGCAGATGGACCATTACCTGGTCGCCCACCTCGAACACCTTTTATCGTCGATGCTTGTTCGCTTGTTCCTTGTACTTTTCGTTCAAGACATGTAGCTTGGTTTGTACCTCCGCATGAATACCCATGATCCTGTCTGCCATATGTTCTGTTGCAATGCTCATGCCTGGGAGCTTGGGTAGAGGGACCAAGTCTAGTGTGTGGCGAGGTACTTGTCCGTAAATAACCTGGAACGGGAATTTTCCTATCGAGCAGTTCACCATGTTGTTGAATGAAAACTCTGCTTGAGACAAGGCCAAATCCCACTGCTTCGATTTTTCTCCTGAAATACATCGAAGAAGATTTTCTAAAGTACGATTCACAACCTCAGTTTGACAGTCAGTCTACGGGTGGTAGGCGCTGCTGAACTGAAGTCGTGTATCGAATTGAGTCCATAAAGTCCGTCAAAAGTGGCTTATGAACTTCGTATCACGATCAGAAGTAATAGTCTTAGGAAGCCCGTGTAGCCGCATAATTTCTCTGAAGAATAGATTTGCCACGTGTGTTACATCGAGAGTCTTTTTGCATGGAATAAAGTGCGTCATCTTGGAGAAACGATCTACTACCACGAACACCGAATCCATTCCGCATTGTGTTCGTGGGAGACCAAGCACGAAGTCCATAGATAAATCCTCCCAAGGGCCATCAGGCACGGGCAAAGAGGTATAGAGGCCCGTATTATGAGATTGCCCCTTGGAGGTCTGACAAATATAACAACGCTGGACTGCCCTTCCCACATCACATGCCAATTGCGGCCAGTAATATCGTTCTTCCACAAGAGCTCGCGTCTTATCTCGCCCAAGGTGTCCACTAAGGCCACCACCATGTAGCTCTTGGATTATCTATTCCCTTAGTGAACTGTTGGGGATGCACAATCGATTTTTCTTGAAAAGGAACCCACCTTGCATATGTAAGTCACCGGAGTGACCTTCTTGGCATCTAACTCATGTGTCCTTGAAGTCGTCGTCTTCGGCATATATGTCTTTGAGGCACTCGAACCCGACAACTTTATTGCTCATAGTTACTAACAAATTTACATGGCGACACAGCACATCGACTACTTTATTCTGTTGTCCTGACTTATGTTTTAGTACGAACGTGAATTCCTGCAAAAATGAGATCCATCTAGCATGCACACGGTTAATGTTAGTTTGACTATTAATGAATTTGAGAGCTTTATGGTCCGTGTAAAGTATGAATTTCCTTTAAATCAAATAATGTCGCCAATGTCGCAGTGCCTGGACTACCGCGTATAACTCGATCTCGTATGTAGACTACTTCTTACGTGCATCACTAAGTTTTTCACTATAGAAGGCTACCAGCCTACCTTCTTGAGATAAAACTCCTCCAATTCTGACATATGAGGCATCACATTCGACTTCAAACAGTTTGTCAAAGTTAGGAAGTACAAGAACCGGGGTCGTGGATAATCTGCGCTTGATTTCGGCAAAGCTCCTGTCGGCTTCGTCAGTCCACTGAAACTGCCCTTTCTTCATGCAATCTGTGATTGGTGACATAATAATACTAAAATTTCTCACGAATCGACGATAGAATGTCGCCAGTCCATGAAAACTTCACACTTCATGAATATTTGTGGGAACCGACCATTCTCTATTGCCTTCACCTTTTCCTCATCCACTCGAATGCCCGTGGACGTTACGACAAAACTCAGAAATAATAGGCTATTAGTCATGAAGTCGCACTTTTTTAAATTGAGATACAGTTTATTTTCAGTAAGCACCTGAAGGACCTTTTTGAGGTGTTCCATATGGGTAGTTTCGTCTTGACTATATATCAAAATATCATCAAAATAAACCACAACGAATCGCCCAATGAAAGGTTTCAGGACTTGGTTCATCAATCTCATGAACATGCTAGGCGCATTCGAAAGACCGAAGGGCATGACCATCCATTCGTACAATCCTTCCTTGGTCTTAAAGGCTGTTTTCCACTCATCACCTGGCCGTATTCGAATCTGATGATAGCCGCTCTTTAAATCCAATTTAGAGAATATTTTGGCACCCTCTAGCATGTCTAACATATCGTCCAACCGCGGTATAGGAAGCCTATATTTTATGGTGATTTTGTTGATGGCTCGGCTGTCGACACACATGCGTCAACTCTCATCCTTCTTTGGAGTTAATAGAGCTGGTACAACACATAGACTCATACTTTCTCGAATAAGACCCTTACGGATTAACTCTTCCACTTGCCCTTGAAGAATCTCGCACTCATTCAGACTCATTCGATAATGAGGCCGATTGGGTAGACTGGACCCGGGGATAAAGTCGATATGGTGTTAGATATCCCGCATGGGAGGTAACCCATCGGGAAGGTCATCGAGCCAGATTTCTTTGAATTCATGGGGCCTTAATCTTTCAGGGATAATGGTAGGCTCGAGTTCTTCCCCTTTTACAATTAATGCATACGCCTGTCCTGTCTCTTTGGATTCTTCCACGAAGTCCCATATGGTTAAGAGAAAACGACCCTCCACTTTAGAAGTTTCAGGTGGCCCCTCTGGATCCATAGAGACCAATATGGTCTTCCGGCCATCCTTGACGAAGATATATATGTTATCTCACCCTTTATGAGTGGTGTCACGGTCAGATTGCCAAGGTCGACCGAGTAGTATGTGACATGCTTCCATGTCAACCACATCGCATACTACTTCATCCTTATAATGTTTACCAATTGAAAAGGATATGGTGCACCGTTCAGTTACCTTTGTTTCACTGACCTTCTTGATCCAACCGATTGTATATGGAGAGGGATGACGCTCCGTTTTCAATTACAATTTCTCCATCATGACCTTGGAGACAATTTTTTCGCTGCTGCTACTATCAATAATCACGTCACAAACCTTTCGATTCACCGTACACCTAGTGCGGAAGATGTTATGCCTCTGTGGATGCACCTCTTTTCTTGGCGCATATAATAGCCGCCTCACGACAAGTGACTCGTCATGATCTTTTTAAACCCAACTTGATTCATCTGCCTCGTCCTCGGTGGTATGCTCTTGTTCTTCAACATCTGGATCTTCATCGATGTTATCAGCATTACTATCATTGATGGTGAGGTTCGCCAGCTTTCGCTGAGGACAAGTATTTGATAGGTGGCCTGGTTGGCCACAACGATAGCAGTTGTCGGGCTGGGGTCGAGCATAGGGGTTCAGAATTCGACTTGGACCATCAGCAGTCGATACGCCCCTTTGGGGTCGTCTACTTCCTTGATCTCGGCTCTCAGATGTAGGAGGTTGAGTGCGTGCTCCTACGGGTTCCTTCCCCTTAGACTGGGGAGCTCCCTGAGGTGGACCCGCTGCAGTGATCCTTGCGGTAGAATAGGGCCGTGTGGTAGAACGTTCAAGTTGTGTTTCTGCCCGAGTAGCCAACTTGATTGCATCATTCATCGTCCAGACGGGCTGCATCTAGACCCGATCCTGGATCGCCATACGCAGTCCACCGTTGAATCGGGCAACTTGCTGTGATTCAGTCTCGACTAAATCGTTACGCATCGCCAGGCGGTAAAATTCTTCTGCGTATTCTCTCACCGACCAATTACCCTGTCGACAATTTTGGTATTCTTGGAATAATACTTGATCGTAATCGCTAGGGAGGAATCGGGCACGTAGTAGCTACTTTATCCGCTGCCATGTGCGGATTGGTGCTTTCATCTGTCTGGTTCGTGCAAGTTGCAGTTGCTTCCACCAAGCTGAAGCTCCTCCCTTTAACTTATACGCCACAAGCTTGACCTTCTTTGCTTCAGGGATGTCCATATATTCAAAAAATCGCTCAACTCCAGAAAACCAATCGAGGAAATCTTCAATGTGTAGTTGGCCATTGAAGTTAGGAATATCAACCCGCATCTTGAATTCTCGATCTGTCCGATCTACTTGATTGCCGCCTTGTCTGGGGTGTTGAAAGATTATATCATCGATTTCCTCTTCACTGGAGCCCCCTTCCTTAGGAATGACCCGTGGATGCATTGCCGGTACTATCCTGCGATCAGGGTGATTGCGAGTTTCAACAATCGGCGGTGGAAGATTACCACTAGGAACACGGAGTTGCCGTAGAGTTTCCGCTAAGAGATTCGCTATGCGGTCCATAGAAGCCTGTAGCCCTTGCATGGCTTGCCGATTCTCTTGCATGGTTGCTTCGAAAACTGCCGCCATTAAAGGTAAATTCTCTGGGGCACCACCCATGGGATTATTGCCCGACCCGTCGTTAGAAGCCATTGATTCGAGGAGAAACCTCGCTTTAATACCAAACTGACGCAGGGAAGGACGTGAGGTCGAGCACCGTCTTCCTCGAGATGATAAATATTCCGAATCCACGAAACTTCTCTAGACTCCTCATAGAGACTCCTTGAATCCACGAGGAAAGAAAGCAGAAAATAGAAAAGAATTTTTAATAATTCGAAATTGATTAATGAATCCATAAAAATGAGTTTACACCCCTTTAAATAAGGGAACCAAGCAATATGAAAGAAATCAGACTCAGACTACAACTCAAACTCTTAGAATTCGCAACTTACTATAAATAGTAAACTTACTATTTATAGACGGTCGTGATGTCTACTAGTGCGCAAGGTTTTCGGCCAAAAATAGTAAGTGTCCTATTTGGCTTCACCAAACCGTTCTCCTAATTATCCTAAGCACTTTTCATGTTGGACACAACTCCTAAAGCCCAAAAGATGAAGAGTTATACTCAAACTAAAACTTACTATTTGTAGTAAAAATAAAAATAAAACGGAGAAATGACCGTGGATCAGGGGGTTTCTCGCAAATTCGGGCTGTGCAACCCGGCGTAGCAGGGTTGGTTGGCTAAAGTAGCTCATTCTACCCCAAATTCATATATTTTACGTCGGATAACTCATTCCGGATTGCAAGATACGTCCGATCTAAGGTCTGATGGTGCGGATCACTTCTGTCGCCAACCGTGCCTTTTCTGATCCATCTTTGCCATAAAATTGTCCACGACCCGCTCTACATCAGCCATTTAAGAGGTTTGGGAACTTCAGCAATGTCCTCGTGAAGGTGAGGATGTTAGCAAAACCCTTTCATTTATAATAATTAAACATCCAGTTGAGTCTTTGAGTCAACCCACCTAGCTAGAAATCAAGTCAAGTATTGGGTTTTGAACCATGTTCAATAGAGATCAGCCTAGAAAAAGAGTACTTGACACACACAATCAACAAGAAGGGCAGAGAGAGTAATGCCTCAATATGTGGAGACTCTGCCAAACTTTAATCTCATTGGCAACTAGGGGGCGTAAAATATCTGTCCTGCAATGGTTTGGTGGAACATCCAAGAAGATGTATAATTGAAAAAAATAAATAAAAGGCACCACCCAACTGATCATTAAGATCACAAACCCCAACTAGAAGACCCAATTCAAAAAATGTCGGCAAAAATGATAATTCAAACACAAACCCACAAAAAACTCTCCTTCTGACCCGAAAATCATCAAAAAAATCTCGACCCAACTGATAAAATGAACTAAAATCCCCTTCTACCAAAAAAGATATATATATATATATATAGAGAGAGAGAGAGAGAGAGAGGGAGAGAGAGAGAGAGAGAGAGACAGAGAGAGAGAGAGAGAGATTAGGAACTGATTTTCAACACAAACCCAAACCGAATATTACTGCTTAATAAGATAAACACTTTCCCATATAAATATCACTTCAAATTGAGACTTTTTCACTTTCGTCAAAGTAGGAAAACCTTGTAAAAGAACACCAAAAGAAAAAGAAAAGAAAAGAAAAGAGGAAAAAAACAGAGAGAGGGTCTGAGAGACCTGCGTTGTGTCGTGCGACATGGATAGCAGAATGTTGCTTGGCAGATTGAACTCTGTCAGCCCAAACGCCCACGTCCATTCTCTCTCTCTCTCTCTCTCTCTCTCTCTCTCTCTCTCTCTCTCTCTCTCCTTTCTCAACAGTTGGGAGTCTGCCAACGGCTCTGCCCGGACGCCTTTTTTTTTTCACACATATTATGTATGGAAGAGGTCGCGGATTGCGCGGTGACACTGCCACGACGGACGGACGCGGATTGGGTACCGTCGAGGCCGCTGTCAGAGAGGGACCCACCCAAAGGGAGCGGATTAGGTGTTACACTTCGGTGGGTGTTACGGTTACCGTTACCGTGTGGGGCCACATTAATAAATGTGTTATATATCCACACCAGTCATCCGTTTTTTCAGCTCATTTTAGGACGTTATCCAACAAAATTAAGCAGATCCAAATATTCATTAGACAATATCATTGGAACAAGTCACCATTAAAACCAGTAAACCATAAAAGTTTTAGATCTAGCTGATGTTTGTATTTTCTCATCATCCATCCAGTTCCTTTTTCACCTTGTCAAGGGGTTGGATGACAAATAAACATTATGATCTAGAAGCTTTTTTAATGTTGGGCGTTCAATCACCACCATTTCCTGAGGTGTACTATACAGTCAGAATTCAATCAGAATTCAATCAGTAAGTTCTTGAATCTCATCCTAAAATAGGCTTGAAAAAACGATGTACGGCGTGGATATTCAACCCACTGTCAAGGTGGGCCCCACATTAGGAGTAATACAGGTGTTATGGGCCTCCCCTCCCAAAGCAGGCAGCGGATTGGGTGGGGCGCGGATTAGATACTGACAAGGTCAGTATCCAAATCGCTACTGAAGTGACGTCACCAAGCACTGTAGACCCCACCATGATGCATGTGTTATATCCATGCCATCCATCCGTTTGGAGAGATTGTTTTATGATATTAGAAAATTAAGGAGATAGATCTAGAGTTCAAGTGGACCCCACCATAGAAAACAGTGGGGACAGTGACATCTACCGTTCAAAACTTCTTAGGGGCCACAGAAGTTTCCGATCAAGCATATATTTTTTGTTTTCACATCATTTATCTCTATGTTAATTTATGAATAGGTTGGATCTAAAAAATACATCATGGTGGGCCCTGTAAATGTTTCAACGGTGGGTGTGATTGATTCCATGGTTTTTTGTGGTGGGCCACTTGAACTTTAGATCTCTCTCATTCTTTTTTTAATGTCATAAGACGAGCTCAACAAATGGTTGGACGGTATGGATACAACACATGCATCATGGTGGGCTCTACAGAGCTTGGTGATGTCACTTAAGTAGTGATTTGGCTACTGTCCTTGTCAGTATCTAATCCGCGCCTGATTGGGTGCGGACCAGCCTCACCAAAAATGGTGTGGCCATTGCCATTGGGACCACCTTATGCATCCATTCTGTATCCATGCGTTTTACAGGATCATTTGAGGCCATTACCAATGCACCCGCTAAAAAATCAAACAAATCCATTTCTCAAATGCACCATGGATCAAGATATTTGTTTTTTTTAATACAGGTTTATGTATCCTTATCAATGGGTTGAGTGGCAAATAAATGTCACAAATATATCAAATTTATTATAGTGGTCTTTATGAAGTTTTTAACAGTAGGGCATTCGTGTTTTCTATAATATGGTTCACTTGAGGCTTGAATTTTCTTAATTTTTAACCTCATTCTCCAAAATGATATGAACTAAAAAAAAAAAAAAAAAAAACAATGAACAAGGTGGATATGGAATAAATAGATTAAGGTGGGCTCCAAAATAAGGGTTGCAATATCTTGGGTGAGGTCGTGGCCACACCTCATCCTCTCTAGGAATTGGATGGACACATATTGGGTACCACCCTACCCTTCTTAAGCTAGGACGCAGATTGGGTAC
Organism: Magnolia kwangsiensis; assembly: GCA_037074715.1. Taxonomy (NCBI): domain Eukaryota; kingdom Viridiplantae; phylum Streptophyta; class Magnoliopsida; order Magnoliales; family Magnoliaceae; genus Magnolia; species Magnolia kwangsiensis. The sequence continues at coordinate 106,096,800 of CM073573.1, read as the reverse complement.
TACCCCAACTAGAGCTAGCTAGAGATGGATAGTCTTGTTAGGGGCTCTATGGGGCCCACCATGATATATGTGTTTTATTCAAGTCGTCCATTCATTTTGACATATCAATTTAGTACATGAGTGAAAAAAGCGGCAAGTGGAATGTTCGAGTGGACCATACCACAGAAAGCAATGGTGACAATGACCCCCCTCCTATTCCATTGAAACCTTCTTAGGACCCACCATGATGCTTATTCGCCATCCAATCTATTTATTTTCCATCCATGTGTTTCCCACATCTAAAGGAAAAAACATAAATTTCAGCTTGATCCAAATTTTTTGTGGCCCCAAGAGGTTTTAAGCAGAAGGCATACAATCTCCACTCTTTCTATAGTGTGGTCCACTCAAGCCTTTGATTTGCCTCCTTTTTTGGGCTCATGCCCTAAAATGATTTGACAAAATGAATGAATGCCTTAGATAAAACACATATACCATGGTGGGCCCCACAGAGTCCCTAACTGTATCATCCATCTCTAGCTAGATCCTAACGAGGGCAATACCCAATATGTGTCCCCCGAGCTAGGAATGGAAAGGGGCTTTGAGGGACCACCATAGTATATAGGTTTTATCCACACCGTTCATCCATTTTCCATATCATTTTGGGGTACAAGCTAAAAAATGAAGTAGATCCAAGGCTCGGGTGGACCACACTAAGGATTAAATGCCTACTGTTGAAAACTTTTTGTGTAACATAAGTTTTTATTTTCCCTTCATCCATGTCCATGTGACCTTATAAATAGTTTGGATGGCAATTAACCATCACGGTGAGCCTTAGGAAGGTTTGAAAGGTGGGTGTCACTATCGCTGCACAAAAAACCTCTAGGGTGACCTAACATGACATGACAGGATTTGATTAGGCCATGTGTCACGGTAAGAGATTGTAACACCCTGAAAATTGGGGGTCGTGTAGAAACCCGACTCCCAAGTTCCAGACCATCACTTAAGCAACAAATATGATTATGATTCAATGTTATCTGAGTCAGAGCATTCACATGAGTAAGATTATACCAAAACTGCAATTTATACTCCAGATCCAGTGATAAAACGCAAGCGCAAGACTGAAGAATATCTATATATATATATATATATATATATATATATATATATATATATATATATATATATATATATATATATATATATATCACGGTATGGAAAACAAATTAATCTCGAACTGTCTCCAAAGTATGAATACATCACTGAGTCACATATACATAAATCAAACCAAAAATAAAATGTCATATAACTGTCCAACTAGCAAGTCCCGCCGATCCAGGCCACCTACGCAAAGCCGTCAGCGAATTGCATATACGAGAACTCGTCCTCGTCCTCGTAGAAGTTTGGCTCTACGTCCTGAATCACCTCGTCACCTGCATCTAAGACAGAGTCTGGTAGGTGTTGCAAACACCGTCCCGTAACGTGGGAGTGAGTGATCAACTCAGTGGAATCATAGAGCAAAGATTAGCATGTTATCAAATCAATCACGCGATAATAGTAAAGCAGGCAATTAGACATTCCTATATACTGTTGTTAATGAAGGCATGAAATGACATGATGGATGCCCTCACCGACATACTCCCTCATGTGACACCATCTTACGTCCGTGGCATGCTTTCTTTCCTCAGTGCTCCACATCTTTCAAGCACATGCAGTGCGATATGGATAATGATTACCGGGTTGTTATTAGTCCTTTCATAAAGCAGTATTGGAAAACTAAGGTACTTTCCTTATATCAATCCCAACACAGATCCTGTCTAGAGTCGTCACTCCTAGTAATCTCATACGATGTTATATTTATAGGTCGCTGCAAGGGCTGTCAAGGCTGTTGCTCGCACTCGTTGCACCGCTCCCCCATCACCTTATCAATACAGGCCTATTTGTACTCTTGTCGCTATGGAAGGGTCGTCGCCTCCCGTATACTTAGAATACACTCGAGGTCACTACAAAGGGCTCGTCACCAATCAGAGTAGGCCAACAGCTCGAATATAGTGTCTCATACCACCACAATCGGCTCACGAGTCAAAGGTGCTCACTGGTCACTACGGGGAGGTTTGTGGCCCCATCGTAAGCCGACAGCTCGACCACGGTGTCCCATACCACCATGCCCGATTCATGAGTCTTTATGGATCAAGATACCATGATTATCAGGGTTTTCAATGGTAAGTTCAGTACCCTAGGTTCAAGCAGTTATGACTCATACAGGGTGAAGATACAATGGCCAGTCGGGTTACTTGACGGGCTCGACTAGTACGAGCGCATCTCAAGCTGAACGACATGAAGTGCATGAAACACTTCGTGTGGCCTAACCACTGTCGCCAACCCAAAACACGACTCGCGTTCGTCGACGCGTCCTTCGTGGTAAATAGAAGCCAACCACGAATTCAATTCATTATCGACTGCCTGGACTAGGATATAGCCCCAGGCATTTGTAAATCAACATCAGTAATCATATGAAAGTAACTGAAATGAATATAAACAATACAAGCATGTTGAGACATGTTATAACATACAACGTAAGCAAATCAACCAACACATGCATTCCATATATATAATGAAATCAATTCATGTAGCCAACATGGTGGAAATCATATACATCAGCATATTAATTGGGAATTCAATCTCAAAACTAATTCACAACACCATTTACTCAATACATACTAAAACAAACATTTATACAAACACTTAGTCTACACACTTTAGTCTACATAGCATACGTCGACCTAAAGTGCGCATTAGGGCGAATCTCTTCGCCAAACAGATCATACACGTATTTCTAATATCATAACAGGATAAATACCCATGACAATCATTTCAGCAAAATACGGACGTATAAAGTATTTCCTACAAATACCTAAAATACCCTAAATCTCATATTTTCCGTACGTAGTCGAAATGGAAAACGGACAGCATGTTCTACATGTCAAACGGCGTTCTCGTCGATAATCTACTATTAGACGACATTGAAAGCTTTGAAATCAGCCAATCTAAGCGACTAAAATCCTCACCTTTCTCCGTAGACGCGTATCGATTCGAATAGAACGTCTACGATTCGTCAACGGTGTTATGGCGACCTAATGCACAAGATACATAAGCTATTTCGATATTTGAATCGAAAGAATCCTTAAAACAGCTATAGGTTAGAGTTTTCTTACCTAGAAATGAGTTGGAATCACCGAGAAGGTGATTTGAATGTGGTGGTTAAGCACGGGCAAAAGCTGTAGCAAGTGGCAGGAAATCTCTCCCACAACTCTCTCACAATCTCTCACTTTCTCTCTCTCTCTCTTTCTACGGTTTAATACAAATTCGGATGGGAGGGATATGAGACGGTTTAAAGCCCTTATATAGGCTAAAACCTCACCTAAATAGGTTTGGTACAAGGGTATACTTGGGTTATAACCAAATCGGGTCTTTTCCGATCCAAAAGAGCATTTCGGCAGGTCCCCTGGCCGAACACGGTCGGACTTTAGCTCATGAATGCCGGATGTTGACCACATTAAGTTTTCAGCCCGGTAGTGTTCTCAGATCGCACGTGGCGGTCCAGTTTCAGTTCATCGGTCATCGAACCTAAATCAAGTCTACAAGTTTCATAACATGAAAGAGAAATTTTTCCTGATCCGAGGGTGAAATTTGGCTGAATTCTGACGGTCAGAACGCTTAATAATAACACGCAACGACACGTGCCAGATTTTGAATTAAATTTCTAAATCTTTACCCTTTCTCACTCTCTTCACTCCAGGCTCAATGAAATAGCCTCAGAACATCGGTTGGGATTGATTTTCGAAATGATTGTCAAGTCCAGTTAAGCGGTCATAACGGTCTAAGATTGTGGATATCGGACTTTCGACGTGCAGTATAAATCTAATACGAAGTTTTAAAGGGTTCCTGAGAGAAAACGGGTTTAGAGTTTATTCTTAGATTTCAGGGTACTATAGCGTCATTGCTTCTACAAGTTTTGGGTCTTGTAGAATGTATTTAAAGTGATAAGCACTAATTTCACAGCTATTCTAGTATAGCGCTAGTTAACTTACGCTTAATTTCTATAGGGATTAATCCTAAGTGATTTCCGATCGAGTTGGTACTCGAGTCTCTGTACGGATTTTTTCGAGGCGTTACAATCTACCCTCCTTAACAATAAATTTCGTCCTCGAAATTTATACCTTATCATTCTCCTCGAGAAGCTGTGGGTAGTTCTTTCTGATCTCGGCTTCTATCTCCCATGTAGCCTCTTCTTCAAAGTGATGCGTCCATAACACCTTCACAAGGGGGATGACCTTACTACGCAGTACCTGCTCCTTCCTGTCTAGTATACGCGCCGGTCGCAGTATATATATAACATCCTCACCTAACTGCACCTGCTCCCATTTAATGATATGGGAAGGATCAGGAACATATTTCTTCAGTATAGAAACATGAAATACGTTGTGTACGCTTGCGAGAGGCATGGGCAAAGCTAAACGATAAGCCACTGCACCCACACGGTCAAGAATCTGGAATGGAGCAATGAATCGCGGTGCTAACTTTCCTTTCTTCTCAAACCGAAGGACTCCCTTCATAGGGGAAACTCTCAAAAACACGTGATCCCCAACCGTGAACTCTAGCGAGCACCTTCTCGTATCGGCATAACTCTTCAGTCTGCTCTGCGATGTAAGAAGCCGGCGTCTGATGATATCAATCTTCTCCGAGGTCGCCTGCACTATCTCTGGGCCAATCAATCTGCGCTCACCGACCTCTGCCCAGTAATGCGGTGCTCGGCAAGGATGCCCATACAAGGCCTCATAAGGTGCCATAACGATACTCATCTGGAAACTGTTGTTGTACGCGAACTCTGCATATGGAAGACAATCATCCCAACTGTCTTTGAAATTCAACACGCAAGCCCGCAGCATGTTCTCTAGAATCTGGTTCACCCGCTCTGTCTGTCTGTCCGTCTGTGGGTGGAAAGCCGTACTAAACTTCAACTTCATACCCATAGCCTCCTGGATGCGAGTCCAGAAAATAGAAGTAAAGCGCATGTCTCTGTCCGACACGATCTCTAAGGGAACTCCATGCAGACGCACTATCTCTTTGATATACAGCCTGGCTAACTCGTCTGCAAGTTCGTAACTCTGATCGGTAGGAAGTGCGCCGACTTCGTTAGACGGTCGACGATCACCTAAATAGAATCATGCCCCTTCCTCGTCTTCGGCAGTCTCAAAATGAAGTCCATAGAGATAAAATCCCACTTCCACTCAGCTATAGGCACAGGCTGAAGGAGTCCAGGAGGTCGGCGATGCTCTGCCTTCACCTGCTGGCAAGTGAGACAACGAGACATGAAATCTGCGATGTGGGTCTTCATACCATCCCACCAATATGTCCTCTTCACGTCGCGATACATCTTTGTGCTATCCGGATGCATCGCAAGTCTGGAACTGTGCGGAACCTCGAGAATCTCTCGTCTCAAGTCGGGGATATTAGGGACGGATAGGAGGTCACGATAACGTAAGCCCCCATCCGTTCCAACTCGCCACTCGGCATCTGCATCATCACTGGCCTGCTCTCGAAGCTCAATCAGACACGCATCATCCCTCTGCGCCGCGATGACCCTGTCATCGATAAGAGGTCGCACTTGGACATGTGCGATAAACTCAAACGGCTCCTCCATAGTGAGTTTTTGCTCAAAGTCTCGTAAAAACTCAACCATATCCCACTCGGCAACCATCAGTGGAGCCGCAAACTCTATCGCCTTCTTACGGCTCAAAGCGTCAGCCACAAGGTTCACCTTGCCAGGATGGTAGGAAACTTCAAACTTAAAGTCCTTCAAAGTCTCCATCCATCGTCGTTGCCTCATATTCAGCTCTCGCTGCGTGAATATGTACCTGAGGCTCTTGTGGTCACAAAAGAGCTCGAACTCCTCGAAAATGATGGTTGCTAACTCAAGGTCGTGTGTAGGGTAATTCTCCTCGTGCTTCCTTAATTGTCTCGAGGCATACGAAATTACCCTGTCCTTCTGCATAAGGACACAACCTAGGCCAACGCTAGACGCGTCAATATATATCGTGTACTTAACCCCTTGCTCTAGCAATACTAGCACAGGGGCGGACGTAAGCCTGTCCTTCAGCTCCTAAAAAGCTGTCTCTGCCTTTTCATTCCAGGCGAACTTCACATCCTTCTGTGTCAGCTGAGATAGAGGTCTGACGATCTTCGAGAAATTTCGAATGAAACGTCTATAGTAGCCTGCCAAACCTAAGAAACTCCTCACCTCAGTGACAGAACCAGGCTGCTCCCAGTCCTGCACCGCAGCTACCTTAGCCAGGTCAACTGTCATCCCATCCTTGGACACCACATGTATCCACCATCACAAGTATAGGAGTACCTCCAATATGGGAGGTGACCTCAAAGGCCAAGGGCTGGACAGCCTCTGTCTCAGATGCCTCTGCTGTCAATGCATGTACCCGAGCCTGCTATGGACGGTTCGGCAGCGGTACCATAGGCCGTTGAGGCGGCCGGAACTGAGGTGCAGGAGGTCTGAAAGAAGTGTGCGCGGGAGCCAACCGTAAAGGTGGAGCAGACAATGCCTGTGGGCGAGGACGGTCGATCTTCTGCGGTGGTGAAAACCTGCTGTCTCTCATCCAAGCGAAACAACTCTCCACTGTGTGACCCGGTCTCCCATAATAAGTACATGACACACCGGGGCGCCTCATCGGAAGTACTGGCACTGTAGCCCTAGGAGGAGGGTCGATTTGAGGCCTCTTGCCAACAAATGGCCTGTCCTGCGTATCCGGTCAAGGCCTGGCAACCACAGGGCCACGAGATCGTGCCAAGCGATCCACATCCTGCTCTGCCCGCATAGACATGTGTATCAGATCTGCATAGGAAGGTATGCTAACACAACACATCTTCGACCGAATGTCCGGTCGCAAGCCCTCGAAAAATCGTCGTATGCGCATTTGTTCGTGCCCAACTCAGTAAACCGATGCTCATACTCTGTGACTGATATGCCTTCCTGCCTGAGGCGTAAAAACTCGTTCTCTCTCTCGTGCCTGTAGGTCTGGGGATAGTATTTCTCATGGAAACGGAACTCTAATGCTGCCCAAGTCCATATGTAGTCAATTGTAACTGTCCGCAACACACTATCCCACCATAGACTGGCCTCTCGCTCGAACATGAACGTGGCCAACTCAACCTGCTCAGACTCTGAGCAGTGTAGCATTCTCAAAATCTTTGACACACGGTCGAGCCAATACTCGGCCTCCTCGGGTCTGTGAGAACCCGTAAAAGTAGGAGGCCGCAAGCGCTGGAATCGCTCAAGTAGGCCTCGAGAATCAGTCGTATTCCCCGTAGGGTAAGAAGATGGTGCAGGATGAGCCATGCCCTCATCCTGAGTCGAAGTCCCAGCATCCTCAGCTGGATGCACAGATGGTACAGGTGGAGTCGCACTCCCACCCTGGACTAAGGCCCCTGTTATAGTAGTCAAAAGCTGCTAGTGCTGCTAGTGCATCATGGCCATCAACTGCTCAAACCTATCAGGAGGTGGAGCATGCTGAGGCACATACTACGTCGAGGAAGACGTACGATACTTTTCTCTGACTGGCGGTGTGAAAGGTGGTGGTCCAACTGTAGGACCAGTAGAAGGCTGAGACTCAGGAGCAGTCTCACGAGTCAGGCCCACAGCAGGTCTATATGCTCATCAATCTGGGGAGGAACCCGATCCATCAGCTCACCCAGTGTAAGTCATGTTGTGCTCTGAGTAGTCTTAGGTGGCATTCCCTATATTCAAAATAGGGCGCAACCTTGTCAGTTTCAGCAATAGCATAACACACCACAATCATTAACATAACACCGAAGAAACTCCATACATTTCATTAAATCAAAATTTGTCACAATATAAGAGATATATCCTTACATACATCATGACAAGAAACATATGGGAAACTAAACTAGTCAAAGCTACAACTGAAACATAAACCAACAACTAAGCCTTCACAGGCTCACACACAGAAAACAGAAAATAACTAACTACGACCAACAAACGTTTAAAATCTAATCTCTAATCCGAGTCTGGCGATGGAGGAGGGGTACCCTTATCCCGCAGACAACACAGGATGGCCTTCAAAGTGCGAGTCACCTTGCCAAATTTCCTTTTCATGACGGCCTTGGTATCCTCAAGATCTTGTTTCACCTCGGCCCGAAGTTCTTGGACTTTCCGTCGCAAAGCAACCTGACTCTCCTCAAGTCAGGCTATGTGAGCATCCCTAGCAGCCCGCGTCGTAGGAGGAGCACTCTCATCAGTATCCTGAGCCTCCTCTTCCTCTTCTTCCTGGATTTCTTCCTCTATTTTCGCTCCACCTTCTTCTTCGCTTGCATCCTCTTCACTATTATATTCGCCCTCACTGTCATCATCAAGCTGAGCCTCACGCTATCAAGACCCTATCTTCATCTGGTTCATGGTAGCCTCATCAATGAAGTGAATCGGCACAGGCAACTTCGGCCCGAGTCTATACGCAAACTCAAGTGCGATCTTGCATATAAGCCGGTCAAAGGGAAGTGACTTAGACGTTCTTCTCGATTTCGCTACGAGGATGATCTGTCGCAACACAAAGGTGGGCATGCACACATTCTCTCCCTGGCCCACTTGGTACAGGAAATCGACCATGAGGTGCGTACATTCATTACGGTTGGTCGACCTGACATACACATTGAACGTGCAAATGTGGTGCAACAGGCGAAAATCATCTGACATGTGGGACACCAAGAGGCTCTTGTTACGGTGCCACGGAACCAAACCACCACATAGGAACCTGGTGCGGCGATCCCGCTCATGAACTGTAAGACCCGTATCCTAATCTGTACTGTTCCATCGCTTCTCGCGATCCTTCTCGTCAAATTCTGGTAACCTACGACCTGTAGTCGACGTTTCGCACGACTGTGAGACGTATCCTATACATTTGAGTCGACTTAATCCGAGACTTGTATCCTTGCGACCACACCATCGTCGCGGTTCTAACACCGCAACTCACGCACCGATCCGATACCCAGACGATGAGATGCGGACCCGCGTTCAGTTCGAGGAAAAACACCGCACGTTGCAAATCCCAAGAGAATCTCTACAAAGTGTCAAATCAATCCCATCAATCAATCACCCATCAATCACCTCTCAAGTCAAGTACAAGCAACCATGCTTTCTTTCTCCACAAGTCAAGTAACCACCAAAGTCAACTAATACATCACCTCACCCATCACTCACATCCATCAACCATCACCCCATCACTCACCTCACATCTCCCTACATCTCATCTCTCTCAATCACTTTCGAGGATGAAATTTTTATTAGGTGGGGAGAGCTGTAAGACCTGTATCCTAATCTGTAATGTTCCATCGCTTCTCGCGATCCTTCTCATCAAATTTCGATAACCCGCGACCTGTAGTCGACGTTGCGCATGACTGTGAGACGTATCCTATACATTTGAGTCGACTTAATCCGAGACTTGTATCCTTGCGACCGCACCGTCGCCGCGGTTCCAACGCCGCAACTCACGCACCTATCCGATACCCAGACGATGAGATGCGGACCCGCGTTCAGTTCGAGGAAAAACACCACACGTTACAAATCCCAAGAAAATCTCTACAAAGTGTCAAATCAATCCCATCAATCAATCACCCATCAATCACCTCTCAAGTCAAGTACAAGCAACCATGCTTTCTTTCTCTACAAGTCAAGCAACTACCAAAGTCAACAAATACATCACCTCACCCATCACTCACATCTATCAACCATCACCCCATCACTCACCTCACATCTCCATACATCTCATCTCTCTCTCTCTCTCTCTCTCTCTCTCTCTCTCTCTCTCTCTCTCTCTCTCTCTCTCTCTCTCTCTCTCTCTCTCTCTCTCTCTCTCTTTTCTCACACCAAACCCAAGCAACCAAGAGAGCATCACACGTCCAAGGCCTTTCATGAGAGAAAAGTGATTTTTGGTGGCCCACTTCCTACTCCAAAACCCATCATCCTAGCCATCCATTTCCCATCTCCACTATCAAAGTGAAGCTCTAGGAGAGTAGCTTTCCAACGGACCGAGAAGATCAAGTGGTGGGTGTCTCCATAAGTTAGATTTTTATATTTCTATGATGGGCCAAGTGAGGCCCACCGATCAATGGTGTGGATCTCATTTTGGGACCCTAAAGGTGGCCAATGGCCCACTTTGATTTCAAGATCAATCCATGATGGGGCCATTCTCCATGGACCCCATCATGATGTTTAATTTCTTTGCATAAATGGTCATTTAGATCGTCCATTTCGGTGGAGAAAGGATCTCCATCGTTGATTTTGATCGGTGGGCCCATATGAAATGGGACCCACTTAATGAATATTGTAGATCATGCAATGGAGGGCCCATAGTGGCGGGGTCCCTCCACCACACGTTTATCTCTCTCTCTCTCCCTCTCTCTTCTTTTTGGATGTGTATGAGATGATATGGCCTTGTGGCCCACCCGAATGGACCCCACCATGAATCGTGTATTTTATGCAAGCCATCCGTTGGTGGGACCCACTTTATATGTATGTTGTGCCCATACCACCCACCTGTGATGGCTCACCTTAGTAAGGGCCCACCTCAAATATATGGGATATGTAAACCGTCCAGGGACGTTGGACTCCCTGGACGTGTTTTGGAAAAAAAAAAAAAAAAAAACACCAATATTTGCTTGATTTACAAGCTTGGTGTAGGGGTTACTCCTGTAGGCCCCACCTCAATGCATGAGTCTAATCCACGCCGCCCATTCTATTCTCAAGCTCATTTTAGGCGTTGATATGAAAAATGAGATCAACCCGACTTTCTATCGGGCCATACCATAGGAAATAGTGCGAATACCATTAAAAACCTACCTTGATTCTTCTATTCGCCAAAAGTACATCGCATATTGGTCTCATTTGATCGGTCAGGAGCCATAGAATCTAATGGACGGGTTGGATCTTCCAGATGCAGGCCCCACAGGGGTAAAACCATGAAAACTTTTATTTCAAAAAAAAAAAAAAAAACGCTGCTGCCACTGACATGCCAGGGACGCCCCAACGTCCTAGGGGCGGACGGGCAGGGACCATGGGTCCCAGCCGTGGACCCCACTTTGATGTTTATTTTCTATCCACTCCGTTCATTAGGTGGGTCACCCCCTGAGGTAGGCCCCATCAAAATATCATGTTGATCTCAGCCTCAGATGACCCACATCATTAGAAACAGTGTGGGTCAAAGTCTGCCATTAAGACCGTTTTGGGCCCCACAGGAGATTTGGATCAAAGCTGAAATTTATTTTTCTCTTCAACCCAGGTCTGCGTGACCTTATCAATGGTTTGGATGGCTTAAAAATACTAAAGTGGGCCCCCACTTGGGACCCACAGTAAAATGTGGTTTATTCACACCATCAGTAGACGGTGGAGCCCACCTAGATGCATGGTTCTGTCCACACCGTCCACCCTTTGGACGGGCCCCACCTTGATGTTTATTTGTCATCAAATCCATTCATGTGGTGGGCCCTCAGTTCAGTGGGCCACCCTCCAAAATCAGGCCCATCCAATGCTTAGGTGGCCCACGTGAGAAGAAACAGTGTGAATTGAACCCTACCATTGAAGCCCTTTCTATGGCCCACAGAGGTCTTGAATCAATCTGATATTTATTTTTCCCTTTCGTCCAGGTCTGTATGACCTTCTCATCATGCTGAATGGAAAGTAAATGTTATGGTGGGCCCCACATGGGCCCTACAGTGATATATGTGTTTTGCTGGCACCGTCCACTGACCGTGGACGGTGGCAATGTGTGTGTATGTGTTTGTGTGTGTGTGTGTGTATATATATATATATATTATATAATATTATATATATTATATAGATTATATATTGCATATAATATATATATGATGGTGGACCCTTTTGTGGACACCCACCCTTGATGCATGTACTGCATCCAAACTGTCCATCCAATTTTGAAAGTCTATTTTAGTGCATGAGCTAAAGAATGGGGTAGATCTGAAGTTTAAGTGGCCCCCACTATCATGAGTAGTAGTTAATGATGCTTACTATTCAAAAATCTCTAAGGGCCATAGTAATTTCCCATTTAGTTGATAATTATTTCTCACTTCATTTAATATTAATTTAAAAATAGGTTGGATGGGAAATATATGTTATTGTGGGCCTTAGCAATTTAAATGGTGGAAATCATTACCACCACTCTTATCTGGTTGAGGGCCCATTTGATGTATCTAAGGCCCATGGGACTAGGCCCATTTGACTTATATAAGGCCCATGAGACTAGGCCCATTTGACATATATAAGGCCCACGGTATTAGGCTCATTTGACATATATTAGACCCATTTTGATGTATTCAAAGGCCCATGGGTTATGGCCCATTGCAATGTACATTAGGTCCATTGATGCGGCCCACTTACTTGCTAACCAGAAGGCCCATATGATATGGCTCATTTGATATATTTGAGGCCCAATGGGATGTACCTAAGGTCCATTGTAATGTGTGATTCCTCCATAGTTTGTGTAATGATATTTACGGCAGGCCGTGCCTTAGGAGCAATGATGGTTTGACGTCCACATTGTATATACAATGTTGGTTAAATGTCCGCATTGTAACTCTCCTTAGGGCCCATTGATAGGCCCATACTCGTTGCTATTCATCACCTTATAACATGCTTAGTATAATCCCATGACTCATGCCCATACGCATCATATGTATGCTTGATTTGAGTAGTGACTGATCATAGCATATGCCATTAGGAAGACCACTTATGGGACCCGTTAAGAGACAGAGTGCCCCACATGATCGCGCAGTATGCGCTGGATTGCTGCATGATTTGATGGTGTGATTCATGCATCTTGCATATGTGTGACCTGATCACTGCACGCCCTAGCGACATCAGGGCCGTGGCTCCATAGGTACATCGTGGATGGCTGTATCGGATACCGAAAATACTTGGTTCTATTACTGTGGGCACTTAGGATGTCCTTGGGTGAAAGTTCCAGAACCTTTTTGGTACCAGGAGATGCTTCAACGTCTAGACCGAGTGGATACACGAGCGCCCGAGTGCCGAATACCAGTAGGCCGCATCTCCCACTGTGTCGTGGTCGGTTGGAAGGGGTTGTGGCCTTATCCTCCTGAGTGAGGGGGCTATAAGCTAGGCTGAGTTTGACCAGCTCGCAAATGAGTCTGCTATCGATGAGCCGGGTAGGTATTGGCAGACTACTGGTCAGGCGGATAGTGAGGTCTATTTTGCTTGCTTGACTGCGCAGCTAGGGAGGTGGCAGTCTCTGCGAAGTGTATTAGACCCCGGTGATATCCAGAGAGGAACTGTACTGATATACGTACTTGAGGAGTACTGACTTGCTTGGATTGCATTTCGCATATGACATTCGTCTATATAGGCCTTGCATTGTATCGGTGTGGCCGATGACATTCATATCTCATCGTATAGCTTTGGCATGGTTGATTCTATGGACTTACCACATACTTCCGCATTGTTCTGATACTATACACTTGGCATTTTCCTTACGCACACACTTACACCACCCTCTAAGCTTTTGTAAGCTTATGCACGATAGTTGCGTGCAGGTAGCGTTGAACAGCAGTAGCGCTGAGACAGGAGCGCGTATCCGGACCTTTTGGAGATTTTTGATCACCCTATATTTCCCCTTTCTACATTGTACTTAAAATTTTTGATATAGTGGATATGTGGTGATGTTGTTTTGTGACTTGGTTATGCTTGTGGTTATGCTCCATTACAAAAAAAAAATTCATTCTGAAAATCCTCCTTGTAGGATCCCATGATCGGAATCTGGCATTTGATTACCAGGAGCCCAGAATGGGGCACTACGGAGGCTGTCGGCACTGGATTCGGCAATCGAGATTCATGTGAATCCGATTTTCAGATTTGGGACGTGACACGAACACTCTTTAGATTCTTAGCACTTGGATGTACCTCGCTAAGAGGCACGTTTAAAAGGTGAGCTATCAACCGAACATTGATCGTGGCTTCCCGGTCTCTATCAAAGGGAATCCTGAACTGCAATGGCTCCAATGTAGGATCCCGAATATGAGCATAGAAGGCACGAAAAGTGCCCACATTGGCACGAGACTCGGCTTCAAAGAACGGACCCCATCTGGCGGCTTTGATGCGCTCAAATAACAGAAACTCACCAAAGAGCCACTCATCCACATGCGCCTCAAACAGAACCTTACGATCAGTATACGTGCCATGAGCCAAGTCTGCCAACAGTGCTCGCCCTATGTGAGCATGGGGATCCAAATCCCGCTTTGTATGTAGCTCTCTCCCAACACTTGGACTAGCGGCGACACTTGAGCTAGTGGCGGCACTTGAGCTAGCTGCGCCACCTCTCGGCTTTCTTGATCGTGAAGGGCGACTAGGCCCAACTTCATCTGCGGTGGTCTTCCTCTTTCCCATGAGAGAGAGGATGGTGGAAAGGGAGAAAAAGGCTAAAATAGCCCTACAAAAACCATGAAAAATGGAGGAAATGGGGAAAAATGGCTACCCTAAAGGGATAAAATGAATCTAGGCCCTATAGAGGAGTGAATCAGGCCCTCAAAGGCTAGGATTTCAAAGGGAAAAGAGCAAAATAGGTTGGGATGGATGCTCACCCAATTTTCAGCCTTCAATGGAGGATGAGAGAGCTCCAAACGACGAGAATGGAGAGAGAAGGGAGCTTGTATGACTGTGAGTGTTGGAGTGGCGTCGGTTGAGGCAGAAAACGAGAATGGAGGTGGTTTGAAATGAAATTTGGGAGGGGAGGCAGAAAAAACGTGAGAAGGGAGAGCTTGGGAGGCATTTTTATGAAGGAGGTGAGTGTTTGGGGGACTTTTAAGGGATGACCCACATGTAGGGGGGTACCCTACCCACCAAAGTGCGTCGGCCCGACGCCCGGCCTGAGTGGGGCCCACTTACGGCGAGGTCCTCACTGACCAACTTCACATTCGGTGAGGCCCGACCATCTGGGCATGGTCCCCCTGTCCTGTGGGCCCAAAATTGATATGGGTCCCACCCTGGATCATGCTAGATCAGCATGGGTAGGCCCACTACTCCATTTCGATCCATTTCGGGTGTCAACGACTGCATATTCGCTTTTAGCGATTTTTGACAGCTGGGATTGAGTCCATAGAGGTCTAGACCCATCCACACACGACCTATAAGTGGTCCGGGGTCGTTTCATGCGACCACGGTTGCACACGGTCTCGATCAAAACGGTCGGTTTGAGTGAACTTCGTCAATTGGCGAAACTAGGACCCTATGAGTGTTTATATGTTTTTCTCACACCCACCTAAGTCAAAGGGGCGACAGCGTACGTCGCATGGCCATAACCCAGGTCTAGTTTAATCCAAATCATGCTCTGATACCAACTTGTAACACCCTGAAAATGGGGGGTCGTGTAGAAACCCGACTCTCGAGTTCCAGACCATCACTTATGCAACAAATATGATTATGATTCAATGTTGTCTGAGTTAAAGCATTCACATGAGTAAGATTATATCAAAACTGCAATTCATACTCCAGATCCAGTGATAAAATGCAAGCGAAAGACTGAAGAATATATATATATATCACTGTATTGAAAACAAATTAATCTCGAACTGTCTCCAAAGTATGAATACATCACTGAGTCACATATACATAAATCAAACCAAAAACAAAATGTCATATAACTGTCCAACTAGCAAGTCCCTCTGATCCAGGCCACCTACGCAAAGCCGTCAGCGAACTGCATATACGAGAACTCGACCTGGTCCTCGTAAAAGTTCGGCTCTACGTCCTGAATCACCTCGTCACCTGCATCTAAGACAGAGTCTGGTAGGTGTTGCAAACACCGTCCTGTAACGTGGGAGTGAGTGATCAACTCAATAGAATCATAGAGCAAAGATTAACATGTTATCAAATCAATCACGCGATAATAGTAAAGCAGGCAATCAGACATTCCTAGATACTGTTGTTAATGAAGACATGATGGATGTCCTCACCGACATACTCCCTCATGCGACACCATCTTACATCCGTGGCATGCTTTCTTTCCTCAGTGCTCCACATCTTTCAGGCACATGCAGTGCGATATGGATAATGATTACCGGGTTGTTATTAGTCCTTTCATAAAGCAGTATTGGAAAACTAAGGTACTTTCCTTATATCAATCCCAACACAGATCCTGTCTAGGGTCATCACTCCTAGTAATCTCATATGATGTTATATTTATAGGTCGCTGCAAGGGCTGTCAGGGCTGTTACTCACACTCGTTGCACTGCTCCCCCATCACCTTATCAATACAGGCCTATTTGTACTCTTGTCGCTACAGAAGGGTCGTCGCCTTCCGTAGACTCAGAATACACTCGAGGTCACTACAAAGGGCTCGTCACCAATCAGAGTAGGCCGACAGCTTGAATGTAGTGTCCCATACCACCACAATCGGCTCATGAGTCAAATGTGCTCACTGGTCACTACGGGGAGGTTTGGGGCCCCAGCGTAGGCCGACAACTCGACCACTGTGTCCCATACCACCATGCCCGGCTCATGAGTCTTTATGGATCAAGCTACCATGATTATCAGAGTTTTCAATGGTAAGTTCAGTACCCTAGGTTCAAGCAGTTATGACTCATACAGGGTGAAGATACAATGGCCAGTCGGGTTACTTAAAGGGCTCGAATAGTACGAGCACATCTCAAGCTGAACGATATGAAGTGCATGAAACACTTCGTGTGGCCTAACCACTGTCGCCAACCCAAAACACGACTCGCATTCGTCGACGCGTCCTTCGTGGTAAATAGAATCCAACCACGAATTCAATTCATTATCGACTGCCTGGACTAGGATATAGCCCCAAGCATTTGTAATTCAACATCAGTAATCATATGAAAGTAACTGAAATGAATATAAACAATACAAGCATGTTAACACATGTTATAACATACAACGTAAGCAAATCAACCAACACATGCATTCCATATATATAATGAAATCAATTCATGTAGCCAACATGGTAGAAATCATATACATCAGCATATTAATTGGGAATTCAATCTCAAAACTAATTCACAACACCATTTACTCAATACATACTAAAACAAACATTTATACAAACACTTAGTCTACACACTTTAGTCTACATAGCGTACGTCGACCCAAAGTGCGCATTAGGGCGAATCTCTTCGCCAAACAGATCATTCACGCATTTCTAATATCATAACACGATAAATACCCATGACAATCATTTCAGCAAAATACGGACGTATACAGTATTTCCTATAAATACCTAAAATACCCTAAATCTCATATTTTCCATACGTAGTCGAAATGAAAAATGGACAGCATGTTCTACATGTCAAACGGCGTTCTCGTCGATAATCTACTATTAAACGACATTGAAAGCTTTGAAATCAGCCAATCTAAGCATCTAAAATCCTCACCTTTCTCCGTAGACGCGTATCGATTCGAATAGAACGTCTACGCTTCGTCAACGGTATTATGGCGACCTAATACACAAGATACATAAGCTATTTCGATATTTGAATCGAAAGAATCCTTAAAACAACTATAGGTTAGAGTTTTCTTACCTAGAAATGAGTTGAAATCACTGAGAAGGTGATTTGAATGTGGTGGTTAAGCACGGGCAAAAGCTGTAGCAAGTGGCAGGAAATCTCTCCCACAACTCTCTCACAATCTCTCACTTTCTCTCTCTCTTTCTACGGTTTAATACAAATTCGGATAGGAGAGATATGAGAGGGTTTAAAGCCCTTATATAGGTTAAAACCTCACCTAAATAGACTTGGGATAAGGGTATACTTGGGTTATAACCAAATCGGGTCTTTTCCGATCCAAAAGATCATTTTGGGAGGTCCCCTGGCCGAACGCGGTCGGACTTAAGCTCATGGATGCCGGATGTTGATCACATTAAGTTTTCAGCCCGGTAGTGTTTCCAGATCGCACGTGGCGGTCTATTTTCAGTTCAGCGGTCATCGAACCTAAATCAAGTCTAAAAGTTTCATGACATGAAAGAGAAATTTTTCCTGATCCGAGGGTGAAATTTGGCTAAATTCTGACGGTCAGAACGCTTAATAATAACGCGCAACGACACGTGTCAGATTTTGAATTAAATTTCTAAATCTTTACCCTTTCTCACTCTCTTCACTCCAGGCTTAATGAAATAGCCTCAGAACATCGGTTGGGCTTGATTTTCGAAATGATTGTCAAGTCCAGCTAAGTGGTCATAACGGTCTAAGATTGTGAATATCGGACTTTCGACGCGCGGTCTAAATCCAATACGAAGTTTTAAAGGGTTTCTGAGAGCAAGCGGGTTTAGAGTTTAATCCTAGATTTCAGAGTACTATAGCGTCATTGCTTTTATAAGTTTTGGGTCTTGTAGAACGTATTTCAAGCGATAAGCACTAATTTCACAGCTATTCTGGTATAACGCTAGTTAACTTACGCTTAATTTCTAAAGGGATTAATCCTAAGTGATTTCTGATCGAGTTGGTACTCGAGTCTCTGTACGGATTTTTCCGAGGTGTTGCAGAGATGGAGTTACATAAAGTATGTTTAAAAGTTGTCAGGTCCAATACGTACTCGACCTAGCCCCCATCTTGACGGTGACCCATGTGCTAATCAAATCCCACCACGTGGGGTCACCACGCAATTCATGTTCACTTAAAAGTTTAGGACTTGGGGTTATTACAGATACCAACTTTTTGGGGGCCACCATGATGTATGTGTTTTATTCACACCGTCCATTTGTTTTGCCCGCTCATTTTAGGGCATGATGTCCAAAATGAGACAAATCTAAAACTTAAGTGGGGATAATGACGCCCACCATTAAAACCCTCCTAAGGCCCACCATGATATTTATTTGCCATCCAACTTGTTCATAAGGCCACACAGACCTACATGAAGGGAAAACATAAGTATCAGCTTGATCAGAAACTTTTGTGGCTCCTAAGAAGTTTTTAATGATACATGTTCAATCACCACTATTTCCTGTGGTGGTCCACTTAAGCTTTGTATTTGCCTCCTGGATTGGGTAAAACCACTTGATGAGTCCCGATCTAATAAGATCTAGCGATGTGTGTGTGTCCTTAAGTAAACTCAGTGAATCCCTTGTTAACTTGTGCATGAATCAACAACTCCTAAAGGAATCACCTAGTTATGTCCACTTTCAATAACTCTTAAATGGACCTCGTAAGAAGTGTTAAAGCCGACCAATCAAGATCATGACTCTTACACCTCCTTAGATTTAACAATTGATCATCTTTCATGCATCATCTAGTCCTTAATCATCAATTGATCACCTCCTCAGGTTTAAGAATTGATCATCTTTCATACATCATCTAATCATTAATCATCAATTGATCATAGTCCAGACTAATGGGCCTAAACTATTGACTTTATCTTGATCCTACTGATATAGGTGTCCAACTGTCCAACCTTGAATCATATATCCATTGCACACATATACTCCTATATAGAGTAAGTGAAGAAGGCATACCAATACCAAGTTGGCCTAAAGGTGGGTAGTGTTGTTCTTGACCCAAGTCAATCCACTCGTACATGATGCCCGTATATCTCATAACGCAATGTCCACGGGTGTGTCCTAAGTACTCGTAAATCTTTTGGTATATTCGTGTATTGAGAATTATAAATCACAACCCTTCCTAGTTAATGACCATGTGTCTAATCTTAGGTTATTCTTAAAACTTGTTATAACACCTAAAATCTGTTATAACATCATTGAAATGCATATTAGGAAATTCCTATGGGGCTTTTTTAAGGTACACTTAATTAATTGGGATTAAAATTATAAGACAAAACATGAAGGGGCTATTAGTATTGCTCCTTTGGAGATCTCTGTTAAAGGCCGCCTTCTTAAGTAACTCTGGAAAATAGTTTGTAAGGAGGAAGCCTTTCAGTAAAGTGGGCCCAAGCTAAATATATAGGATCATGTTCCATTTGGCACATTCAACTCCCCACAAATGCATCTTGGGCCTGAGAAGTATTCTTAGTGTCTATGACATTGCAAAAATCATATTAGATATCCTGTGAGAAATGGCCTCTCTACTTAATTTTGGAATGATCCCTGGCTAAGCAATTGTAGTCTTTATACACACACACACACACACACACACACACACACACACACACCCCATTTTGGAATCCTGCTTATCCAAGATCTTAGATTAGGAGGTAACTTTGTCGTTAGTACTCTGATCTAGGATACTGAGTGGCAATTTATGTCATGCCCCAAATCCAAAAATTGAATTTACAGGAATCCTGATTGCCGAATTCGGTACTGACAACCTCTGTAGTACCCCATTCTCGGCTCCTAGTGTCCATAGGCCAAATTCCGATCCTGGGATCCTATAAGGAGGATTTTTTTTTTCAAGATATATTTAACTTGTAATAAAAATAACCACAAGATTACCTAATTAACAAAGGCAACATCATCATCACATATCTACTAATATAATCATTTGAGTACAATGCTGAAAGGAAAATACATAAATTGAAAATCAAGCTCCAGAAGACTGTTGCACACTCCAAGCTCAACACTGCTGCAACCTAACATCACCTGCATGCATCTATTGTGCATAAGCTTATAGAAAGCTTAGAGGGTGGTGTAAGTGTGTACACAAAGTAAATGTCAAGTATTCAATACAATGTCATTATCATACAATACCGAAATTATTGGTAATCCATAAATCGTATATTATCGGAATAAGGAGAAATACTGACAAGATCATGAATTATCAGAGTAAGTAGAAATACTGACAAGATCATAAATCATACAATAACAGAATAAGAGGAAGTATGGACAAGTCCATAAGTCAATCAATATCAGAATACTCAATATAGAACAGTTATGCAATAAAGAGTCATAAAGAGCCAAATATCAAATATCGAGGATGCAATGCAATATACAAATCTTGCTAAGTCTGTCTAGGCCATATAAGTGCAGAAACATAGCAACCTAAAATGCCATATGCATGCAGATGTAATGTAATATGTGATGTGAATGAAATGATCATGCTGAAGTGTGAAGTCGGGATGATAGTACGTAGTATCGCAGGCTACGGGGTCTACCACAAGGGACTTCTATCTAAACCAGTTCCATACCTAAATTTGAATAGTCAGACTCAACGTGGTAAACTCCTAATCTCAGGTTAGTCACGCGCCCAATCGAAATTCTTGCTATAATGAAGGTACACAAAGCACCACCAGCCCGAGTGGATAGTGAATGAATGAATGAATAAGCATGCATTCCTACTCAATAAGTTCACATATCAGTACGGTTCCTCTTTGAGAAATTATCGGGGTCTATTACACTCCAAACTAAATTGTCACCCCATCGTGCGTAACAAGGTGAGTGGAAGACACCTCACTATCCGCTTGCCAATATCGGGCTCGACTCGTCGATAGCGTACCCATTCCTCGAGCTGGTCAGATTCAAGCATTACCCCCTCCTCTCGGGCAGGTAAGGCCGCACTCCCTTCCAACCGACCACGACTTAGTGGGAGACGTGGCCTAATGGTATACGGCCCTCATGCGCTCATGCATCTACTCAGTTTAGACGTTGGAGAAACCTCTGGAACCAAGATGGTTCTGAAACTTTCACCCAAAGATATCTATAGCACCCCATGTAGAACATATTTTTGGTGTCCCATCTGGCCATCTACGATATACTTGCGAAAGCTACAGCCCTGATGCCGCTAGGGCATACGGTGGTCATGTCACACAAATGCGAGATGCATGAGTCACACAGTGCAATCATGCATAAATCCTGTGCATACTATGTGCTCATGTAGTGCAACCCCGCCTATCAGGGAGCCTCATGAATAACCTATCCTATGGCATATGTGATGGTCAATCACATCTCATAACAAACATGTAGATGATGCGTATGTATTATGATGCTATGTTGTCACATACTCATAATTGGTATCAATAATCAGCATCAACAATCAGCCTCGACAATGTGGACATCTAACCACATTGCCCCAAGGAATGACCCTCATAGGACGAAACAAATAATGGGCCAACGACCTCACACAAAGGCCTAATATACAATACAGTGGGCCTTACCCAAGGACTATAGATAATCACAATGGGCCTCAACTACAGGTCGCATGTACATCATATAGGTCTCGACAATCGGCCTTGGCAATCGAAATCAGCCTCAACAATTGAAATTAGAATCGGTCACAGCAATCAGAATCATCAATCGGCCACGACAATCGAAATTGATCAATAATTGGCCTCAATACTCGGAATCGGCAATCGGTCATGATAATCGGCCTCGATTGCTAATTGATCAATCAGCCACGATAATCAGAATCAATAATCGGCTACGACAATAGGAATCGATCGATAATCAGTCTCGATAATCGGAATCAACAATTGGTCACGATAATCGAAATCAATCGGTAATAAGAATCAGCAAATCGGTCACGTCAATCGAAATCGACAATCGGTCACGAAAATCAGAATCATCAATCGGTTATGTCAATCAGAATCGATCGGTAATCAGAGTCAAAAAATTGATCATGTCGATCGGAATCAGCAATCCATCACGACAATCAAAATTAGCAATCGGTCACGTCAATCAGAATTGATTGGTAATCAGAGTCGATAAATCAGTCACGTCGATCAGAATCGACAATCGATCGTGATAATTGAAATTGATCGATAATCAAAATTGGTAAACCGGTCACGATAATCGAAATCAGTAATCAGTCACGTCAATCAGAATCGATTGGTAATCAGAGTCGGTAAATTGGTCACGTCTATATGAATCGGCAATCCATCACGACAATCGAAATCAACAATCAGTCATGTCAATTAAAATCGATCAGTAATCAGAGTCAGAAAATTAGTCACGTCGATCGAAATCGGCAATCGGTAATGATAATCGGAATCGATCGATAATCAAAATTGGCAAACCGGTCACGTTAATTGGAATCGACAATCGGTCATGACAATTAAAATCGGTAATTGGTCATGACAATCGAAATCGATCGATAATCAGAATTGACAAATCGTTCACATCAATCGGAATCGGCAATCGATCGTGATAATTAGAATTGATCGATAATCAGAATCGGTAAACCGTTCACGTCAATCGAAATCAGAAATCGGCCACGATAATTGAGATCGATGATAATCAGAATCGGTAAATCGGTCATGTTAATCGCACTGATAATCAGTAGATAAATAAAACGGGGTTCATAGATGATCAGCCGATCAACTATAGTATAAAGATCAGTACTCGACCATTGTTATATCAAATCCGATAACATGGAGCCATCTATTTACGATGAATGGGGCCCACTTATTTGGGTTAACCCACTGAGGGAATGATGAGAATGGGCTTAACAAGGCCTTAGGGAAGGTCACAATGTGGACATCCAACCGTCATTGCCCATCAATGTGGATATCTAACCAACATTGCTCCCAAGGAGTGACCTATATAGGGCCAAACATAGAGTGGGCCTATGACCTCACGTACAATCATGATGGGCCTTATTTACATCACATAGGCCTCATCATATGGGCCAACATACATCACATTGGGCCTCGAATACACAACGGGTGGGCCTCGCACCTAAGCCTCAAATATATCATATAGGCCTCGAATACATCCCCATGAGCTAGTCCATGGGCCTCGAATACATCTCCATGGGCTCTTATGTCAAGCGGGCCACATCACATGAGCTGCATTATATGAGCCGCACCAACGGGCTTTATGTACATCAAATAGGCCGCACCGATGGCCTCATATATATCAAATCGAGCCCACCCTTATGTATGTTTGAGATCCGACCAATTCATAAGTTAGCATAAAGATAAATAAAATGAAAACAATATCAACTTATTTGGAAACTACCATGGCCCTTAGAAGTTTGAACAGTAGATGTCACTATCTACTATTTAAATGGTGGGGTCCACCTAAACTTTAGATCTGACTTCATTCTTTTTCCCATGCCGTAAAGTGATCTCACAAATGGTTGAACGACATGGATACAACACATGCATCATGGTAGGTCCCACCATCCAAACAGCGGATCATGTAGATAAAACACACACATCCCTGAGGGGACTCGCCAAGCTCACTAATGTGTAGCCCATTTATGTTAAAGACAGAGGTGGGTCCCACGTAGTGCCCACCCTCATATGTTAGTATATGATATTATATAATATTATAATATAATATATAATATATTATATCATATACTAATATAATATAATATATTAATATTATATTAAATGAAAGAGCAATGTCCAGGTCCTAGACGGCCTAGAGTTCACGTGCATCAAGGGAGGCCCCAGACGTGGGGTGGATCCCACTGTTCAAGGACGGTGGACACAAAACACATGCATTATGGGCACCACCGTCCACAGCTGGACAATGTGCATACAAAACATACATCATGGTAGGTTCCACATGGGTGGACGGTGTGGGAAAAACACTTACATCAGTGGGTCCCAAGCGGGGCCCACCATAACATTTACCTACCATCCAAACCGTGGATAAGGTCACAATGACTTTGAATGAAGAGGAAAAATAAATTTCATAATGATCCAAAACTCTTGGGGACCCAAAAAGAGTTTCAATGGTAGATGCTCTGCCCTTGTTGCTTTGAAGTATGGAACACCTGAGTCCCGTAAATGGCTAATTTTAAGATGGCCCGCTGCCATAAGGGGGACCTACCAAATGAACGGTGTTGATGACAAACACACATCACGATGGGGCCCACAGTTGGGACCCACGTCCCAGCCCGTCCGCCCATGCAGTAGCGTAGGATGCTGCTGGGCGTCCTCAGCCAGTAGTAGCAGCATTTGTTGTTGTTGCTGTTAGTAACACCCTGAAAATCAGGGGTCGAACATAACTCAGCTCCCGAGTTCCAAAACATCACTTATGCAACATTTTTAATGATGGATGGATGTTATCTATATTAGTGCATAAGACATGAATTAGATTAAGCCAAATTAGAAAAACATAATCCAGGGATAGTTGTAATACGCAAGTGAAAGATTGAAATGAATATATAAACTAGTATAACTCCCCAAAGTATGTATGCGTTTCCAGGTCAATAATTACAAGTGTTGTGTCAAAATACAAAATATCAAAAAAAAATGTGATAGTCCTCTACAAGTATAATCCCTGAAGCCCCGCCTATCCGGACACGGCTCACGCGAACCTGTCTGAAAATTGCATGTAAGAGAATGCCTCCTTGTCATCCTCAAAGTCTGGCTCAGCCTCATAGGCATCACCATCACCTGCAGCTAAGATAAAGTCTGGTTGGTGTTTAAAAATCCTCCCAGAACATGAGAGTGAGTGATCAACTTAGTGGAGCTATATAGCAAAGGTTAACATGTTATCAATTCAGTCAAGCAATAATGATAAAGCAATACATCAAATAAGACCTATGTACTCTTATTAATGCAAGAATGATATGTAGAAATGATGCATGCCCTCGCCTACACTCCCTCAGCATCTTCATCTCACGGCGCGCATGACATCCTCCCAAAAGTGCTCTTCCTCATCAAAGCACATGCAATGCGGTGCATGCACATGCTTAGCCGGGTTTTTAATTAAGTTTATTCATACAAAAGGATTGGGAAGCTAAGGTACCTTCCTTATATCATTTCCTAAATAATGATCCAATCTAGGGTCATCAGTCCCAGTAAATCTCATACGATGTTGCGGTTCTAGGTTGCTGCAAAGGGCTTGTCACCCAATCAATGCAAGCCTAGTTTATACCCTAGTTGCTACGGAAAGACTCGTCGCCTCAGTGCAGCTTCAGGGTATGCTCGAGGTCACTACAAAGGGCTCGTCACCTGATCAGTATAGGCCGATAGCTCGAATACGGTGTCCCATACTACCGTATTTAGCTCACGAGTCTGGGTTACTCATTGGTCACTACAGGGAGGCTCGTTGCCCAAGCGTAGGCCGACAGCTTGACCATGGTGTCCCATACCACCATGTCCGGCTCATGAGTCTTAGCGGATCGAGGTACCAAGGTTAAAGGGTTTTCACTGGTGAGTTTGGCACCTTAGATTCAAACAGTAGCATGCAAACATGGTGAACATACATCAGGACAATCGGGTTACTTGACGAGCTCAACTAGGATGAGCGCACATTAAGGTGATCGATATGAAGTGTATAAGCACTCCGTGTGACCTAACCACTGTCGACATCCCAAGTACGGCTCGGATTCATTGAACACATCCTTTGTGGTGAAAATAACCTCAACCGCCAAAATAAAGCCAGTTACTGATTACCTGAACTATATCAGTCCCAACTATGTACAATCATAACAAATAAGCATATGAGATAATCAAAAACAGTAATGAAGACTTAAGTCAAATCCTATAATCATTTGAGCATGCTATGGAATATGACTTAAACATGCTTATATAGTACATAGAGGAAATATACACACAATTAAACATGAATTGTATACAGTACATGGAGGAAATCATACACACAGCTAAGGTAGTTGGGATTTGTATCTCAACTCCCTACAAATCACAATTTAATAAGTACTAACTCATTCAGTCATTTTTACAAACACTTACACTACACCTTCCAACAAACATCACGTATGTTGGTGATATTACGTAATAGGACGAATCCTTTTACCGAGGAGTTATCACATCTATAATAACCATATACCTATGACAATTAATCATGGCGATCACAAATCCACATTTCAAACGCATACAAACATTTCAACAAACACATGAATTTCCCTATATACCACATAATTCATATATATTCGTAACATGAAACAAACATCGCATTTGGCATGTGAAATAGCATCCACGTTAGTAATAAACCATTAACCGACATTGAAAGCCTTGAAAACCATAACTTATACGTATATACTCCGCACCTTACGCCTGTAAATGCATAATGGATTTGATTTAGACGTTTAGTATTCGTCAACGGCGGATTAGCAACCTAGAGCATGAATTAGGTTAGCTATATCATCACTTAGACTATTTGAAACCCTAGAATGGATTAGGGTTAGGTTTTCTTACCCAAGTACGTTGTTGGAAATACCGTAAGAACTACACGGGATTGGTATTTCAGCAGGTGGATTAACAGGGAGGAATCCCAAGAACCTTCACCAACTTCTCTCTCACTTTCTCTCTTTTTACTCTCTTTTCTCTCTTAGCGTTTTTCCCAAATTCGTAAGGAGTGAATAAGAGAGGGTTTAAGACCCTTATATAGGCTCAGAACTGATGGAAATAGCCCCAGGGCCATGGTATACTTAGGTTATGTCTAAATCGGGTCTGTTCCGATCCAACGGAGCATTTCTGGAGGTCCCTTTACTGAATGTGGTCAGACTTAAGCTCCCTGATATTGGATCTTGGTCAAGTTAAGTTTTCAGTCCGATCGGGTTTATAGATCGGCCGTGGCGGACCAGTTTCAGTTCAACTTTTATCGGCACTCGATCAGGGCCACAAGTGTACTGACATATGTGGGACATTTTTCCTGATCTAAGGGTGTAATTAGGTTGAATTCTGACGGTCTGAATCCTTATATTTGGCCCACAAGCGACACGACTCAAATTACTTAATTTCAGATTTTATTTCTAAAGAAATTTACGTTTCTCACACACTTCGCTTCGAACTCAAGTAAATAGTCCTAAGACATCATCTGGACTTGATTTTTGAGGTGATTGTCAAGTCCAACTGGGCAGTCATATTCATCTAATTTCACCGCTATCGGACTTTCAACATGCGGTCCAGGTCCGATACAGAGTTTCCAGATGGTTCCGAGAGTAACTAGGTTTAGAGATTGATCCTATATTTTAGGATAATGTGGCGTTAATAATTCTACAATTTTTGGGTCTTACAGATCGCATTTAAAGTGATTGGTATCAATTTTCTAGGTAATCTAGTTTAATGCTAGTTAATTCTCATTTAATTTCTAAAGGATTTAATCCTTAATGATTTCTGCCTGAGGTGGTACTCGGGTCTCTGTATGGATTTTTTCAGGGCGTTACAATCTACCTCCCTTAAAGAAAAATTTCATCCTCAAAATTTATACCTTTTCGTACTCCTCGAGAATCTGAGGGTAGTTCTTTCTTACCTCAGCTTCCATCTCCCAAGTAGCCTCTTCTTCACTGTGATGCATCCACAGTACCTTCACAAGTGGGATAACCTTGCTACGCAACACCTGTTCCTTTCTATCTAGAATATGCATCGGTCGTAGTATATAGGTAGCGTCCTCACTTAACTGCACCTGCTCCCATCTGATAATGTGAAAAGGATCAGGAACGTACCTTTTCAACATAGATACATGGAATACATTGTGCACGCCTACGAATGGTGTGGGTAAAGCAAGGCGATATGCTACTGCCCCTACTTGGTCCAGTATCTAGAATGGGCCAATAAATCTATGCGTGAGCTTCCCTTTCTTACCAAACTGAAGGACTTCCTTCATGGGGGAAACCCTAAGGAATACATGGTCCCCAACCTCAAACTCAAGCGGTCGCCGTCTCGTATCGGTGTAGCTCTTCTGTCTACTCTATGTTACCAGAAGTTGATGCCTAATAATGTTGATCTTCTCTGAGGTTTCTTGGACTAACTCTGAGTCAATCAGACTTTTCTCGCCCACTTCTGCCCAACAATGCGGTGCTCTACACGGACGACCATACAGTGCCTCATAGGGAGCCATGCCAATACTCGCCTGGAAGTTATTGTTATACGCGAACTCTGCATAAGGAAGACAGTCATTCTAACTGTCATTGAAATCCAGCACATAAGCTCGTAACATATCTTCTAGCACCTGATTCACCTGTTCCGTCTGCCCGTCTATCCGTGGATGGAATGCGGTCCTAAACTTCAACTTCACACTCATCGCTTCCTAGATACGATTCCAGAAGATAGATGTGAATCGTGTGTCTTAGTCTGACACGATCTCCAAGGAAACTCCATGCAGATGTAGAATCTCCTTGATGTATAACCTGGCCAACTTGTCTGCAGAGTTCGTAACTCTAATCGGGAGGAAATGAGCCGATTTTGTCAATCGGTCAACGATCACCCAAATGAAGTCATGTCCCTTCCTCGTCCTCGGTAGTCCTGAAATGAAATCCATAGAGATGAAATCCCACTTCCATTCAGCTATGGGCATGGGCTAAAGTAGTCCAGGAGGTTGGTGATGCTTAGCCTTGATCTGCTGGCACATGAGACAACGGGACACAAACTCTACAATGTGAACCTTTATGTTATCCCACCAGTACGATATCTTCATGTCGCGATACATCTTCGTGTTACTAGGATGTATTGCAAGCTTCGAATTGTGAGCTACCTCGAGAACTTCCAATCTCAAGTCATGAGCGTCTGGGACTCATAGGCGGCCACGGTAACATAAGCCCCCATCCGTACCAACACTCCACTCTGAGTCCTCATCTGCACTAACCTGTTCTCTCATCTTCGTCAATAGCTCATCATCTACCTGAGCCACAATAATACTGTCGTCAATGAGGGGCTGTACTCAAATATGTGCGATGGCTTCGTACGGCTCCTCCACCGTGAGTTTCTACTCAAAGTCCCGCACAAACTCAACCATGCCCCATTTTTCTATCATTAGCGGAGCCACAAACTCTATGATCTTCTTATGGCTCAATGCGTCTGCCACAAGGTTCGCCTTGCCCGGATGATAAGAAACCTCGAACAAAAAGTCCTTCAAGGTTTCCATCCATCACCGCTGTCGCATATTCAGGTCTCGCTGAGTGAATATGTACCTAAGGCTCTTGTGGTCGTAAAAGAGCTCGAACTCCTCTTCGTAGAGGTAATGTCTCCAGAGCTTCAGTGTGAAGATGATGGTTGCCAACTCTAGGTCATGTGTAGGGTAATTCTCCTCGTGTTTCCTCAACTGTCTCGAGGCATAAGTAATCACCCTGTCCTTCTACATAAGAACACAACCCAGACCAATGCGAGAGGCGTCGGTATATATTGTATACTTGACCCCTTGCTCTGACAATACTAGCACAGAGGCGGACGTTAGCTTGTTCTTCAGCTCCTGAAAAGCTGCTTCGACCTTCTCATTCCAGGTAAACTTCAAATCCTTCAGTGTCAACTGAGATAACGGTCTGACTATCTTGGAGAAGTCTCGAATGAATCGTTGATAGTAGCTAGCAAGTCCAAGAAAACTCCTCACTTCAGCAATCGAACCGGGCTGCTCCCAGTCCTGAATCGTGGCTACCTTAGCAAGGTCAACCACTATCCCTTCCTTGGACACCAAATGTCCTAGGAACTTGACTTCCTCTTTCCAGATGTCACACTTCTTGTACTGTGCAAAAAATTGATTCTTCCTGAGAGTATCCAAGATCACTCTTAGGTGTTCCTCGTGCTCTTCCCAACTCGTGGAGTATATCAGAATGTCATCTATAAATACAATGACGAATCGAAACAGAAATGGCCGAAACACCCTGTTCATCAGGTCCATGAACACAATCGGTGTGTTCATAAGGCCGGACGACATCACAAGGAACTCGTAATGCCCGAAGTTGGTCCTGAATGCTATCTTCTGCACGTCCTAATCCCTGACGCGCAACTGATGATATCCCGACTGCAAATCGATCTTTGAGAAGTATTGTGCCCCCTTCAACTGATCAAATAGATCATTTATCCTGGGCAAAGGATACTTGTTCTTCACCATCACCTGGTTCAGCTTGCGATAATCTATACATAATCGTAGTGAACCATCCTTCTTCTTTACAAACAGAATGGGTTCTCCCCAAGGGGACACACTAGGTCGTATAAAGTCCAAACCCAACAAGCTATCAATTTGCCTCCTCAATTCCTCCATCTCACTCAGAGGCATGCGATAAGTGGGCAATGAAATAGGTGTCGCACCAGGCATGAGGTCGATTGTAAAATTAATCTTGCGTCGAGGAGGTAATCCAGGAATCGTCTCGAATACGTCCTCAAAATCTCCAACCACTGGCGTAGTCCCCAACGTCGGACCACCAATACTTTTCAATAGCGAAACGTAACAATTCAGATGGGAAGGGTGACTGACTTGAATAGGGAAAGTAAAAACTGTGCCCTTAGATCCATGGGTTGTCACCATCCTATCCCCATAGTCGATCTCTGCTCGCATCTTTGTGAGCTAATCCATGACAAGAATGACGTCGTAATGAAATATGGCAAAGACAATCATGTCGACTAGTACTGTCCTGCTCCCTAAATCTATTGCGCAACCCTCACAAATCCTGGTAACGTCAATAAAAGTCCCGGTGGATGTGAGGACCCTTATTCCCTTCGTGGGAATAGTGCCTAATCCCAAGCGCTTAACTGCTGCGTATGATATGAGAGAGCTAGTGGACCTGATGTCCACTAATAAGAAAACTGGAGTACCTTGGATATGAGTCGTGACCTCAAAAGCTAAGAGTGGTGCGGTAACTGCTGCCTCGGATGCCTCAGTTGTCAGTGAATGTACCTGAGCCTACTGGTGATGGTTCGGTTGCAGTACCATAGGCTGTTGTGACGGCCTAAAGCGAGGTGCAGGTGGCCTGAAAGATGGATGCGCTGGTACCGACTGTAGAGGCGGTGTTGAGATGGCTTGAGGGAGCGGACGGTTGATCCTCTGAGGTGGCGTAAATCTGCTGTCCCACATCCTAGTGAAACAATACCGATCTATATGATTGATCTTTCTCCAGCATGAGCATCATAAATATGCCCGTCCCAGCTGAGCCGACGACACTGCAAGCTGGGGAGGTGAATCTGTGCACGGCCTCTTGCCGAGAAACGATTTGCTCGGAAGATCAGGTTACGGCCTGGGATCCATAGGTGCTCGCATACGGGACAACCTGTCCCCATCCTGCTCAGCATGTAGGGACATACCCACTAACTCGACATAGGTAGATATGCTAGTATAACAAATCTTCGAACGGATCTCGAGCCGCAGACCCTCTGAAAATCGTCACATCCGCATCGGCTGATCACCCAGTATCAATGGAGCATACCTTCCCAGCTCTGTAAATCTGTTCTCATACTCTGCCACTGTCATGCCTCCCTGTAGAAAGTGGAGGAACTTACTCTCCTTCTCATGGAGGTACATGACAGGGAAATACTTCTCGTGGAAGTGGGTCTCAAATGCGGCCCACATCCAGACATATCCTTCCGCAACAGTGCGGAGAATACTGTCCCACTACAAACTAGCCTCCTTCTAAAACATGAAGGTAGCCAATTCCACCCGCTCCGCCTCAGTATAGTGCAACGGCCTGAGCATCTTAGAGATGCGGTCAAGCCAATACTCAGCCTCCTTGGGTCTATGAGTACCCACAAAAGTGGGAGACCGTAAGTACTGGAATCGCTCAAAAGTGCCACTGGCACTCGAGTTCCCAGCAAGGTGCATAGGTGAGGCAGCTGGAGTCACCTCCATACTCTGGGCAAAAATACCAGCCATGGAGGTTAAAAACTATTGCTGTTGTTGCTACTGCTGCATCTGCTGTTGGTGCATCAACAACACCATCTGCACTAGCCTATCAGGAGGCGGAGCGGATTGAGATGCGTGAGGTGTCGATGTAGACGCACGGTTCTGCTCAGGAACCGAAGGTATAGGGGGTACCATAGGTGGTGGCACAGGCTGTGTCATAGGTGTCGGTCTAGGAGAGGGGCCAGTAGTCGGCTGAGAATTCGGCATAGGGTCCAAGTAAGACAGGCCTGAACTGGGGTCCGTATGGCTACCGCTTAGGGGAGAGGCCCCGTCAAGCGACTCGCCCAAAGAGAGACGTGCTGAAGTCCTTATGCCCTTAGGTGGCATGCCCTACATACGACATAGGATGTAACCTGTGAGATTTAGCATACACGCGAACCATCCACATAACATTCACATTTCAACTCAAAGAAACATCATACATTTCATTTAACAAAATTGTCACAATACACGAGGTGTAATATTACATGGATCGCGATAGAGAATACATGTGATCTAATGTAACTAAGGCTTCAAATGTCAAAACATTAAACCAACTACTACACTATTAAGCCCATCGAGGTCATACAAAGCAAGAAGGAAGAAACACATTAAGTAAAAAGGATGACTACCAGTATGCTTAGTCGTCAGAATCTAACGATGGTGGAGGTGCACTTTTGTCCTGTACACAACATAGGATGACCCTCAAAGTGCGAGACACCTTCTTAAATTTTTATTTCATGAAGGCCTCAGTCTCCTCAACTTTGATGCGAATCTTCATGATCTCCTGTCGCAGGGCAACTTGGCCCTCTTCCAGTTGAGCCAAACGGGCTTCTCTGGTAGCCCGATTACTATCGTGCTCTCGCGTAGCAGCAGGAGGAGAACCTTCATCAGTGTCCTGGGCTTCCTCTTCTTCTTCTGGCTCTTCCTCTATCTCATCACCACTTTCTTCTCCACTTTCTTCCTCTAAATCAATACTTTCCTCTCCCTCACTATCAGACTCATCCCAATACTCGTCAAGTCAGGCTTGACGCTGTCGAGGGCCGATTCCCATGTTGTTAAGCGTAGCATCGTTTATGAACTTGATCGGCGCAACATCATCCATGTTAAGTCTATAGCCGACCTCTCGGGCAATCTTACATATTAGCCAGCCAAACGGGAGTGAGACATCATTCCTGATAGAGCATACGGTATGGATTATTTGTAGTAGGGCATACGTGGGTAGGCACAACTTATCCCCATGCCCAACCCTGTACAAAAATTCTACCATCAAACGAGTGCATTCAGTATGATTGCCCCCACCGTGGATACACATTGTACATGAAAATGTAGTGAAGCAAACAAAAATCATCTATCAAACTCGTCGATGGGAGGCAATTGCCTCTCATCCAGGGAGCCAGTCGGCCACACAGGTATCACGTACGACCATCTCTTTCCCACACACTCTTAAAGAAATTCTCGTTGGCATGTACCTCACCACATGGAATCCTCATAATCCGAGCCACCACATCCACATTGATTGAGTGCTCCCGCTTCCCTACAGCAACTATGAACTGGAGAGGCTTCAGCGATGCATCACAGATATGGGCGTAGAAAGCACAAACTATATTCTCACAAGCGTGCGACTTGCCTTCGAACATGGGACCCCACCCAAAATCCACCAAGAGGTCAATAATTGGGTGTAGCCTGAATAACTTTTCATCTACGTGAGCTTCAAGTACAACCATGTGGCCACCAAACCGGTTGTAATCGAAGCCTATCGGTAGCGCTCTCTCGAGTAGAATTTAGGGATCTAGGTCCCGCTTCGACCTATTCTCTTAGGCGACGCTAGTGCTAGCTTCGACGTCCACTCTCCTCTTTGGACGGGTTGGACGACTAGGCCCGGCTTCATCTGAGGGTGCTCTCCACTTTCCCACGAGAGAAAGTATCGAGGAGAGTGAGAAAATGGTCGTCACGAACTCAAAGAGGGCCATTGGAGTGGAAGAACAAGGAGAAACAAAATGGATTGGTGGATTTGGAAATAGATGAGACAACTCTAGATTTTTGTGTATTCAAAAGGGACAAATGAAGGGAATGGAAGGTGAGGTTTAGTAAAAACGGTGGAGAGGCACAAGTCTAGAAGAAAAATGAGAAAATGGGGGAATAGGGGAAAGATTTGAGAGGAGAAAATAGACTTTTAGGAAAAAGGGGAAGCTTGGGGTGTGTAAGGGGGGAGAATAGGGCAAACCGGATCTTTATGGGGGTCCCCACATGATTTGGTGGGCCCCACACATGTCTAAGGGTCAGCCTGACGCCGACCCGCAGTGGCCCGACAGGACCGGCCAAACCTAACCGCGGTCGACCGCAGTGCCACCGCGGTGGGGCGGTGACCACCCCCCTCCCGGGGTGACGATGGTGTATTGGGTCTACTGTGGGTCCTCCTGAATTGTGCCGATTTGGCCCCGACTTCATTTCGAGTCATTTCAGGTTCCAACTCACGTATATTCACGTATTTTCAATTTTTTAAGTGTGGGACCCATGAAAATTTCATCTAAACCCATCGATTGATGGTTTAGAATGGTGTCGGGATCATTTAACATGATCGTGGGTATGTACGGACCCGATCTCGGTGATCATTTTCGGTAAGTTTTGCCAAATGGCGAACTGGGACACCTAAACTTGCTTTTACATTTTTCTCGTACCCTCCTACGTAAAATTTGCATCAGCGTACGTCATGTGACCATAACCCAGGTCCAGTTTAATCCAAATAATGCTCTAATACCAACTTGTAACGCCTTGTAAATCGGGGGTCGAGCAAAACTCAGCTCCCGAGTTCTAAAACATCACTTGTGCAACATTTTTAATTATGGATGTATGTTGTCTATATTAATGCATAAGACATGAATTAGATTAAGCCAAATCAGCAAAACATAATTCAGGGACAGTTGTAATATGCAAGCGGAAGACTGAAATGAATATATAAACTAGTATAAGTCCCCAAAGTATGTATGTATTGCCAGGTTAATAATTACAAGTGTTGTGTCAAAATATAAAATATCAAAAAAAATGTGATAGTCCTTGTTCTTCTTAGAAAATAAGTTTTGTTTTTACATTTTATTCTCCTAACTGCCGTTTACAGGTACATGCATCTCCCTTCTCCTTCTTTTCCTTGCCTTGAGCTCACGAACCCCCTCTTGTGACTCACTACTTCATAACTTAACAATCCATCATAAATGGCTTTATGATGGATGGAATTGTAAAAGCAACAATAAATGGTTTCCAACACCATGTTTGGTGTATCTAATTAAATGTAATTTCGGGCTTTCTTTCAACTTATACTTAAGAATTTATCATCATGGGATTTGGAAATCCCATCTCACACTTTTCAACACCAGATCCATTTTTCAAAGCCTATGAAATTGATTTGAATCCCAACCCACCCACCTACTAAACATGTCACTACCAATTCTTAGGTGGGAGTAGGAAAGTAGTCCCATTTAACACAACTTGAGACCACTAGCCACATAGGCCCTTTGAGTTTTGGACCTAGAGTGGTGCTCCTAGATTTCGAAAGACCTGATAGGAAATCCAATTTCAATTAGACAATCTTGACCCTAAGCGATTGAACAATCCCCTGTAGTAGAAATGGTATGAAACCATTTAGCATATAAGCTTAGGATTTGGATTACAGCTAGTGAGTTACAGACTAGTCTACTAGTTATATTAAGTAGTGTAAAGCCTGTATATGCTAAGGAATAATAGGTTAGATTTGGTTGGAGTAGAACCTCATTCCTTCGATAGATCCCCTTAATACTTATAGACTTCTGTTATAACCCTTAGGAAAGTTGTTTTAACTTAGAACCATTCACTCTCAGGAAAAACTTATAAATCCCTCAGATTGAACTTAGAATAAACCAGCACGTCCCTTAGAATTTTCCTTAGAATTGCCTTCCCAAGGACTTGTTATAATCGGGAACACGGGGTAAGGGAACTTTATGTAAGCGATGAGACAGAGATTAGGCTCCATAGGTACCAATGCCATAGAACGCATCATTAACAAAGTTGGTATTAGAGCATTATTTGGATTAAACCGGCATCGACTTCTTAATAATGTGGATCGACTTCTTAAGACAGAGTAAAGGAACCCATCCCTAAAATCACAATAGAGATTAGGCTCCATAGGTACCAATGCCATAGAACGCATCATTAATAAAGGAAAACCAATGTAGTGAGAGGTTGTTTCTCATTTCATGTCAAGGATAGGCCCTAAGTTACATCTCGTTCTGAAATATGGATCGAGACATAGATTCTTGAACCTTAAGTAGAATTAAGTTTTAAGGGGGGTAGAACGTATTGAGCCCAATCAAGTTAGGATTAACTAATACAACCGTTGGATCAGAGTAGCGCAGTGGAAGCGTGGTTGGCCTCTTCCCCACTGGCCCAGGATCGAAGAAGTTAATTTAGGTTAGACGTAAGGTTAGGTCATTAGATAGGACCTGAATCTTCATTAGAATGTTGTTAATGAAGTCATTAAAGGAAAGAAATTAGGGCTTAAGTGTTGAACCCATTCACAGCCTTGGCCCACTCTATACGATTAGGAACTCTTTTAGGATGATTTATTAAGCTATGTATTAACTCCTACCTTGGACCAAGACGAGGACTCTCTTAAGACCAAGACCCAAAGAGCAACCCTATAAATAGGAAATTGAAACCTTTTAGTGATGGGCATTCCCTAAGCTTTGGAGTAATCGGATTCTACGGAGTTACTGAAATATACAATAACGAAGCATTCGCAGCTTGACCCAATTCTCAATCCTGGATGACTACCAATGGACTCACTGCTTAGCCGAGAAGAAGACTAGGATCCACCAGGATTAGGAAGGGATACAACGTTGTCTACCCTTTCCAGGCGAACATTCGACATATCGGGATCAAGCCCACTACAACCGTCTTTCTGTACTAGTTAACCACTGAAAACATATATCTTACTCTAAGTAGATGGGAATCGTCATCAAGACTTCAAATAGATAAAGAAATAAATTGTAGTAAACCATCAGGGTATAAGAAATGGATAAAGAAATTATATTTTAAGGGGGGTAGACCAAAAGGAACCAGACTTATTGTAACACCCTGAAAATCGGGGGTCGTGCATAAACCCAACTCCCAAGTTCCAGACCGTCACTTATGCAACAAATATGATTATGATTCCCTGTTGTCTGAGTTAAAGCATTCACATGAGTAAAATTATACCAAAACTGCAATCCATACTCCAGATTCAGTGATAAAAGCAAGCGGAAGACTGAAGAATACATATATCACTGTATGGAAAACAAAAAAAATCTCAGCTGTCTCCAAAGTTTGAATACATCTCTGAGTCTCATATACATGTAATAAAATAAAATCAAAATGTCAGAAGTCCAACTAGTATGTCCCGCCAATCCAGGCCACCTATGCAAAGCCGTCGTGAAACTGCATATATGAGAACTCGTCCTGGTCCTCATCATAATCCGGCTCTGCCTCCTGAATCGCTGCCTCACCTGCATCTAAGACAGGGTCTGGTGGGTGTTGCAAACACCATCCTGTAACGTGGGAGTGAGTGATCAACTCAGTGGAATAATAGAGCAGAGATTAGCATGTTCTGAAATCAATCATGTGATAATAGTAAAGTAATTAATCAAACATTCCTAAATACTGTTGTTAATGCAATATGACATGACATGATGGATGCCCTCACCGACGATCTTCCTCATACGGCACCATCTTACGCCCGCGGTATGCTTTCTTCCCACAGTGCTCCACATCTTCCATGCACATGCAATGCGATGGTGATATGATTACCGAGTTATTATTAGTCCATTCATACAGCATTATTGGGAAACTAAGGTACCTTACTTATATCAATCCCAACACCGATCCTGTCTAGGGTCATCACTCCTAGTAATCTCATACGATGTATATTTTGTAGGTCGCTGCAAGGGCTGCCAGGGCTGTTGCTCACACTCGTTGCACCGCTCTTCATCACCTTATCAATATAGGCCTACTGTACTCTCATTGCTATGGAAGGGTCGTCGCCTCCCGTAAACTCAGAATACGCTCGCGGTCACTACAAAGGGCTCGTCACCTGATCAGTGTAGGCCGACAGCAAGAATATATTATCTCATACCACCATAATCTACTCACGAGTCGCAGGTGCTCAGTGGTCACTACGGGGAGGTTTGTGGCCCCAGCATAGGCCGACAGCTCGACCACGGTGTCCCATGCCACCATGCCCATCTCATGAGTCTTTGTGGATCAAGGTACCATGGTTAACAGGGTTTCCAATGGTAAGTTCAATACCCTAAGTTCAAGCAGTTATGATTTATACAGGGTGAACAATCAACGGCCAGTTGGGTTACTTGACGGCCTCGACTAGCACGAGCGCATCGCAAGTCGAACGACATGAAGTGTGTGAAACACTCCGCGTGGCCTAACCACTGCTGCCAACTCCAAACACGACTCGTGTTCATCGACGCGTCCTTCGTGACAAATACAAGCCAGCCACGAATTTTCTCTGTTACCGACTTCCTGGACTAAGTATAGCCCCAAATATTTGTGAATCCACAACATCAATCATATAAGAGTAATGAAAATGAAATACAACAATATAAGCATGTTGAAACATGTTATAACATACAACTTAAGTCAATCATCTATCATATGCATTTCATACAGATAATGAAATCATGCATATCGCCAACATGAAGGAAATCATTTACATCAGCATATTATATGAGAATTCAATCTCAAACTAATTCACAACACCATTTAATTCAATACATACAAATAAAAATATTTATACAAACACTTAGTCTACACACTTAAGTCTACATAGTGTATGTCGACTCAAAGTGTGCATTTGGAAGAATCTCTTCGCCAATCCAATTATACACGCATTCCTAATATCCTAATACAACAAAAAGCCATGTCAACCATTTCAGCAAAATATGGATGTATACAGTATTTCCTACAAATGACTAAAATACCCTAAATCTCATATTTTTCCTACGTTTACGAAACAGGAAACGAACAGCATGTTGTACATGTCAAACGGCGTTGCCGTCAATAATCTACTATTAAACGACATTGAAAGCTTTGAAATCAGTCAATCAAAGCGTCTAAAATTCGTACCTTTTTTCCTAAAGGTGTATCGTTTCGAACGGAGTATATACGCTTCGTCTACAGCGAACAGACAACCTAATACACAAGATTCGTAAGCTACATCGCTAAGGAATCGATGAAACCTTAAATCAGTAAGTAGTTAGGGTCTTTTCTTACCTAGAAATGTGGCGGAATCACTGGAAAAGTGATTGAGATGTGTTGCTTAAGCACGTGCAATAGGTAGGGCAAGTGGCAGGAAGATCACTCCCACTTTCTCTCATAAACTCTCACTTTCTCCCTCACACCAGCTAGGGTTTCTAGCAAATTCAGATGGATGAGATAAGTGAGGGTTTAAAGCCCTTTTATAAGCTAAAACATTCCCAAAATAGGCTTGGGAACAATGTTTACTTGAGGTCTAACCAAATCGGGGCTGTTCTGGTCCAAAAAGGCATTTCGGGAGGTCCCTTGGCCGAACGCGATCGACTTAAGCTCTTAGTCACCGGATGTTGCTCACATCCCATTTTCAGACCATTAGTGTTCGTAGATCACACGTGGCGGTCCATTTTCAGTTCAACGGTCATCGCACGTAGATCAGGTCTACGAGTCTCATGATATGAAAGTGAAATTTTTCCTGATCCGAGGGTGTAATTTGGCTAAATTCTGACAGTCAGAACGCTTAATAATAACGCGCCAAGTCACGTGCCATATTTGAATTTAATTTCTTAAGCATTTTTCCTATTCTCACTCTTTTCACTCCAGGCTCAATGAAATAGCCTCTGAACGTCGGTTGGGCTTGATTTTTGAAATGATTGTCAAGTCCAGCTAAGCAGTCATAACGGTCTAAGATTGTAAGTATCAGACTTTCGACACGCGATATAGATCTAATACAAAGTTTCAAAGGGTTCCTGAGGACAAACTGGTTTAGAGTTTGATCTTAGGTTTCAGGATATTATAGCGTCATGAATTCTACAAGTTTTGGGTCTTGTAGAACGTATTTAAAGTGATCAGGGACTATTTCACAGCTACTCTAGCGTTGCGCTAGCTAACTTACGCTTATTTTCTAAAGGAATTAATCCTACGTGATTTCTGGTCGAGTTAGTACTCGAGTTTCAGTACGGATTTTTCTAGGGCGTTACAATCTACCCCCCTTAACAAAAAATTTCTTTCTCGAAATTTGTACCTTTTCGTACTCCTCGAGAAGCTGTGGGTAGTTCTTTCTGATCTCGGCTTTTGTCTCCTAAGTAGCCTCTTCCTCAGAGTGATGTGTCCATAATACCTTCACAAGGGGAATCACCTTGCTATGCAGTACCTGCTCCTTCCTGTCTAGGATATGCGTCGGTCACAGGATATATGTAACATCCTCTCCTAACTGCACCTGCTCCCATCTGATGATATGGGAAGGATCAGAAACGTATTTCTTCAGCATAAAAATATGAAATACGTTGTGAACGCTCGCGAGAGGCGTAGGTAAAGCCAAACGGTATACCAATGCTCCCACACGATCGAGGATCTGGAATGGACCAATGAATCGCGGTGCCAGCTTCCCCTTCTTCCCGAACCGAAGGACTCCCTTCATAGGGGAAACTCATAAAAATACATGATCCCCAACCGTGAACTCTAGCGGCCGCCGCCTCGTATCGGCATAACACTTCTGTCTGCTCTGCGCTGTGAGAAGCCGACGTCTAATAATATCAATCTTCTCCGACGTCGCCTGCACTAACTCTGGGCCAATCAATCTACGCTCACCGACCTCTGCCCAGCAATGCGGTGCTCGACAAGGTCGGCCATACAACGCCTCGTAAGGTGCCATACCTATACTCACCTGGTAACTATTGTTGTACGTGAACTCCGCATATGCAAGACAATCATCCCAACTGTCCTTGAAGTCCAATGCGCAAGCTCGCAACATGTCCTCTAAGATCTGGTTCACCCGATCTGTCTGTCCGTCTGTCTGTGGGTGGAAGGCAGTACTGAACTTCAACTTCACACCCATACCCTCCTAACTGCGAGTCCAGAAAATAGAAGTGAGCCGCGTGTCTTTATCCAACACGATCTCCAATGGAACTCCATGCAGATGCATGATCTCTCTGATATATAGTCTAGCCAGCTCGTCTGCAGAGTTCGTAACTCTGATCGGTAGGAAGTGTGCCGACTTCGTCAGACAGTCGACGATCACCCATATGGAATCATTTCCCTTCCTCGTCTTCGGCAGCCCTGAAATGAAATCCATGGAAATGAAGTCTCACTTTCACTCTGCGATCGGCATAGGCTGAAGAAGTCCAGGTGGTCGGCGATGCTCTGCCTTTGCCTGCTGGCAAGTAAGACAACCGGACACGAACTCTGCTATGTGGGTCTTTATACCTTTCCACCAATAGGTCCTCCTCATGTCGCGATACATCTTCGTACTGCCTGGATGCATCACAAGTCTGGTACAATGCGCAACCTCGAGAATCTCTCGTCTCAAGTCAGGGATATCTGGGACGCATAGGCGGCCACGATAACGTAAGCCCCCATCCGTGCCAACTCGCCACTCGGCGTCTGCATCATCACTAGCTTGCTCTCGAAGCTCAGTGAGATGCGCATCATCCCTCTGCGCCTCGATGACCTGGTCATCGATCTGAGATCGCACCTGCACATGTGCGATGAACTCATACGGCTCCTCTACAGTGAGTTTCTGCTCAAAGTCTCGTAAAAACTCAACCATATCCCACTCAGCAACCATCAGCGGAGCCGCAAACTCTATCACCTTCTTGCGGCTCAACGCGTCAGCCATAAGGTTCGCCTTCCCAGGATGGTAGAGACTTCGAACTTGAAGTCCTTCAAAGTCTCCATCCATCGCCGCTGCGTCATATTCAAGTCTCGCTACGTGAATATGTACTTGAGGCTCTTGTGGTCGTAAAAGAGCTCGAACTCCTCTCCATAGAGGTAATGTCTCCAGAGCCTCAGTGCGAATATGACGGCTGCCAACTCCAGGTCGTGTGTAGGGTAATTCTCCTCGTACTTCCTTAATTGTCTCGAGGCATACGAAATTACCCTGTCCTTCTGCATAAGGACACAACCCAGACCAACGCTAGACGCGTCAGTGTATATAGTGTATCTAACCCCTTGCTCTAGAAATACTAGCACTTTGGTGAACGTAAGTCTATCCTTCAGCTCCTGAAAATTTGACTCCACCTTGTCATTCCATGCGAACTTCACGTCCTTCCGTGTCAACTGAGATAAAGGTCTCGTAATCTTCGAGAAATTCAGAATGAAGCGTCGATAATAGCCAGCGAGACCCAAGAAACTCCTCACCTCAATGACAGAACCAGGGTACTCTCAGTCCTGAACTGCAGCTACCTTCGTCAGGTCAACTGCCATCCCATCCTTGGACACCACGTGTCCCAGGAACTTCACTTTCTACTTCCAGAAGTCACACTTCTTGTACTGTGCGAACAACTGATGCTGTCTGAGTGTATCCAGGACCAAGCGCAAGTGCTCCTCATACTCCTCTCGACTCCTGGAGTATACCAAAATGTCGTCAATGAACACAACGACGAATCGATAGAGAAAAGGCCGAAATACCAGGTTCATCAGATCCATGAACATGGCTGGTGCGTTCGTGAGACCGAACGACATCACAAGGAACTCGTAGTGGCCAAAGCTGGTCCTGAATGCTGTCTTCTGCA
Organism: Magnolia kwangsiensis; assembly: GCA_037074715.1. Taxonomy (NCBI): domain Eukaryota; kingdom Viridiplantae; phylum Streptophyta; class Magnoliopsida; order Magnoliales; family Magnoliaceae; genus Magnolia; species Magnolia kwangsiensis. The sequence goes on along the minus strand of CM073573.1, from coordinate 106,053,521 downwards.
TGTCCTCATCCCTGACACAATTGATGATATCCTTACTGAAGATCAATCTTCGAGAAGTACTGCGTTCCTCTCAACTGATCAAACAAGTCATCGATCCTGGGTAAAGGGTACTTGTTCTTCACCGTGATCTGGTTCAGTCTGTGATAATCAATACACAATCGCATCGAACCATCCTTCTTCCTTACAAACAGGACCGGTGCTCTCCAAGGAGACACACTAGGTCGAATAAGACCAAGCTCCAACAGACCATCAATCTGTGTCCTCAACTCCTCCATCTCACATGATGCCATGCGATACGTCGGCAGTGAGACGGGCGTCGAATCAGGCACCAGATCGATAGTGAAATTAATCTCTCGTCGAGGCAGCAAACCAGGGATCTTCCTGAACAGATCCCAAAATTATAAACGACTGGCGTATGCTCAAGCATCGGGGCATCAGCATCCCGAAGTAAAGAAGCGTAGCTAAGTATGCGGAAGGGGGGATTTACCCGAACTGAAAATGTAAAAGGTGTGCCCTCTTGCTCGTATACCGTCACCATACGAGTCTCGCAGTCAATCTCGGCCCTCTCAGCAGTCAACCAGTCTATGCCAAGAATGACGTCGAGATAAACAAGAGAGGGGTCAACGACAAGATCAAGAGCCATTGTCCTGCCTCCTAGATCCACCAAGAAACCCTAACACATCAAGGTGGCATCAGAAAAATCTCCATGAGCTGAAAGGACTCGCACTCCATCCATACGAATAGTCGGTAGTCCAAGACACCTGACTATGGAATGCGATATCAAAGAAAGTGTGGATCCAGTATCCACCATCATAAGTATAGGAGTACCTCTGATGTGGGCAGTGACCTCAAAGGCCGAATGCTGAGAACTCTCTGTCTCGGCTGCCTCAGCTGTCAAGGCATGCACCCACGCCTGCTGTGGCCGGTTTGGCCACTGTACCATGGGCCATAGTGTTTGTATAAATGTATGTATTAGTAAGTATCTGCCAAAGCTGATAACTACTCCTTTAACCTCTCCCTATCGTCTCATCTAAGGGACCAAGTTTGGTCTCTTGTTGTGATGCTTGGCTCAAGTTGTGGAGAGTAAGAAGAGAGTATATCTTTGTTTGCTTTCTAGAAAAAAGAAATGTTACTAAGGACATCTCAAGGAATCAATCCTCTGCTCATACCCATACTCATATGTATTTAAGGTGACATCCTTGATTAATTATGGTGCCATAACTTTTTCACAAAGGACATTAAGTTATCATGAACTACACCATAGATTGACCATATCACATTCATAAGGCCATTGGATTTAGGGTACTCATTAAGTTTCCAGGACACCAGTTAATCAATCTCCCACTTGCTCTAAATCTAATTTTAAACATACATTTCAAACATGAATTCTCAAGAGGATAAAAGAGATACACTGATTTGCTAGTAGTCCACCCAGTCTCTCTGATGATGACTCACATTGTTCAATGCGCACAACTGCGTGCACTACTAATTCCACTGTTATCATACACACCCTTTTGGCCTTTTAAGCTTTGTGATAATAATATATATATATAAAATAAACTTTGGTTCATTTAGAACCCATGATCCACTGAGAGCATCCTGTGTATCTCACATACTTGGATAATCTACTCACTAACATATTACATTCTAAGCTTACAATGTTACCTATATGAGTGACATTATTATTACAACACCTAAAATATCATCACTAGAATCATAACATCCACCTAAGTGGACTAAAATCCAAGGTTGTTCTAACAAGAACAATCTCTCCTATATGCAAAGGTAATCATGGTATCCATTTCTTCACACTGAATGAGATAATCATCTCCGATCATATACTACGCACACGTATACTATAATTTTTGTTTATGAGAAGACTAATAATGCCTTTCAGATAACACGAGTTGATGTGGAGAATTCTCCTCTGACTTTCTGTATTGATTTAGCCCCAATAGGGCATATTTATAGAAATGTATAACCTATGAATGTTGTTATACATGGAAGAAAGCTAAATTACAATCTATATTTAGATAAAAAAATATAATAATGTGCAACCACCCCCCCCTCTCAAGTTGATATGGTGGATCAACTAATTAAAGTTTGTGTACTAGAAAAGAATGTCTTGCTATTGTCAAACTCTTTGTAAGAATAACCACAATTTGATCTTGAGATGCTACATATGGAAGAGAAAGATTCCAAATTGAAACTTTACATGAATAAAGTGACAATCCACCTTAATATTTTTTATACTTTCATAAAAAAATGAATTAGAAGCAATTTGGATAGCACAGGTATTATTGACATGAAGAGGAGTTGGGGTAGGAAGAGCATTTCTTAAATTTAAAAGAAGTCCATGATGCTAAATGATCTCACTGCAGGCTAAAGACATAGCACATGCTATACTTGGAGATAATTGTTTGCTTCTTCTACTTCTAAGAGATAAGCAATGTTCCAAGAAACATAAAATAACATACTGTGGATCATCGAGTGAGAGCACAAATTACTAAGTTAGCATTAGAATAGACTATTAGTGCACTTATTTGTGCACCTTATTTGTCAATCACGTGAGTCCATTTGTCTAGGAATCAGTTGAGCCCTTATAAGCTGAAACCAAAGACATAAGAGAAAATGTGCATCAAGGAGTGAAGAACAAGTAAATGAGGTACCTTGGTGACCTTATCCTTAAAAAAAAAAACCTTTAATCTCTAGATGATCATGACTTAATAGGTAAACCTTTGATCGATTATCCCATTACCTTAGGAGCCTTATTACATCATGTTTAGATTGACTTTAGAGGTCCCGAGTTGTTGGTAAACAAAATGCCTAAACTAGCCAACTTAGGGTGAGTTTAATCGATTGATCGGGCACATCCTCGATCACTCTTAAGCGATTAAATATGGCCAAAATAGTCACTGGGTTCACTAGAATATTTTGGCTTAGCTCGATCGATTAACGACACTTGGTTGATCGATTGAGACTAGCCATTTATACCCATTTTATAACTGTTGCAAACTATTTTCTTTATAAAAGACATTCAGGCTTTGAGCATTTTGATGTGTTTTTGGTGTAATTGAAACCTAAGAGATTCTCCACTCATATCCCTCAACATAAGCCTCTAAACCTATGATATTTGATTCATTTTCTTAAGCTTTACCACTTTAATGAGGATTCCAACCTCTATGTTGAAGATGAACTTAATCTTTACATTATCAGGAGTTTAGACACTAAGCTTATTGATAGATCCTCATCTAAATTCTATATGAGACCCATCTAGATGAATCCCCTAGGAAATCAAATATCCCATTAGTTTTATATGATTTTACCATCCTCCTATCACCTTGATCAGTTTAATGGAGCATCGATTGTAAGATGTTTGTTCGTGGAGTTGAACCATCGGCATCAATGGACGTGGGAGGAACTGAGGAGTAGATTCAAGCATGAGAGAGCTTCGAATAAGCAACTCAAGCAAAACGCTATAAAGGGGCTCAATCTAATAAGTGTCATTTGTAAGAGTCCCCATGTCACGCCCCGAAATCCAACACCTGGGTATATCCAACCCCAATTTCATATCCAAAGGTATGACTAATGTTTTGTATGCTTATATTTCATAATCAACTCATATATTGACAAAATAATTCTCATTCATTAAAATATGACCATCCAAAAATTAAGTTAATAAATATTTATTTTTAAAAAATAAAATATCCATGTCTTGAAGTTGAGGTGTTTGTTATAACATTTACCTATAAATCAGTTTGTTGGGGTTCCTGATAATGTGGCTGATGAGGTGATCGTCTACAAAAAAGAGCGGAGTGACCTTCCACTCCATAGTTATAACATTTACTTGTAAATTGGTTCATTGGTTGAGCTGGAGCTGAGGTGTTTGTTACTATCATCTTCTATTTCTTGGAAGCATCGCCTTGTGCTTGAGATGTATTCGGTGCAGCCCTATCATTGCTCTTCACGTCTCTCTTCCAGTTGCGACTTTTTCAGAATTCTTCATTATCTTGCTTCATCATTAGAGCCTATTCTACTATATCGACATTCAATCTAAGCTTAAGTGGAGTCTGCTTGTTATGAATTGACCCTCTTAAACCCCGCTCAAACTTTTTAGCTTTGCAAATTTCATCTTTTATCATATATGGGGAAAAATAGGATTGTTCATCAAATTTGGACTCATATTGGCCTACGGTCATTTCCCTCTACTCTAAGCTTACGAATTCCTCTACTTTCTGCTCCTGTTCACTCTCAGGAAAGTATTTCTCGTTGAACTTCTTACAAAACACATCCCATGTCCATGCGGTCTGTTCTTCAATTGTTCTAGCAATTGTCTCCCACCAGTGGTTGACCTCTCCCTCTAACATGAAAACTGTAAGTGTGATCTCTGCTCCTCATCACATCATAAAACAATGAATATCTTCTCTATTTTCTTTTTCCACTTTTCCACCTCCATAGGGCTCAAAAAATCCTTAAAACAGGTGGTTTCAATCTTTTAAAATTTTCTACTAAGCCCCCAACACCATTATGAACAACTTGCATAGCTCCTCCATTATCACAATGAATGTGTTGTCTAAGAATGGCCGCCATGTCGCCTAAAGTACTGAAGACCCCATCAAGTGACTGGCCACTTTTGGTGGACCCCAGTGTGGTCGCCATGGGACTGGCTCGACCTCTACCTCTATCTCTATCTCCACACCGGCACCCACACATGTTCTAAATCAAACAATAAGCTTCAGATATCACATAAGGGTGGATAACTAAAAGACAATACTATAAGTTATCACAACTACACTCGTAGGGTATATATCTTAATTTTTGAAGTGACTACATTTTCAAGTGCTAACAAGATCCGTCCAAAATCTTCTCCAAAGATCTTGGAGGATGTTTACGACATGCTTGGGATCCCGAAATCTTTGCCAAGGATCTCGGGAGATCCCCCATGCATTTAGGATCCGAATCCCTCTACAATATGTACCTACTAAACAGGGAGATCACCCCCTATGTCATCGCATCTCCTTAAACTATAAATAAGGGCCTCCTTAATGGTAAAAGGTATGCACAATCTCTATCCAAAAACGTCGTTTACAACCAGACCAAAATTATCTACTTGACTTAGGCATCAAAGGGTCCCCTGCACGAGTTAGGGTCTCCTTTGTTCGTTCCTTGTGCAGGTACTCAAAGGTCCAAGGAAGGCTAACTAGATTTCTACATCAACAGTAGGCATATTTGTAGGAGTGTTTTATTTTACTAAGAAACCCATTTGGGTTTCTTTTCGTAATAAAGGAAGCTACTAATGAATAGCAGGTCGTCGATAGTTTCATGGCCAAAATGGATCAGAAAAGGCCCAATTGACGACAGAAGTGATCCAAACTGTCAGAACTTAAAACGGATGTAACTTGGGAACCATAACGAGCTATCGGACGTAACATATATGATTTTAGGGTAGGACGAGCTACTTCGGAATGAGACATCAGACGTACCATATAGGGTATATATCCTAGTTTTCAAAGTGACTGCATTTTCAAGTGCTAACCTGTATATATCCTAAAAGACACTACTACAAGTTTTGATCACTACTTCCATATCGAACCTGACAACAGGAACATTTTACAATTCTAATATACTCACCCACCTAAAGGGTATATTAGAGGTTTCGAGAGGTAACAATTGGGATTCTATAACTTCCAATCCAGGGGTCTAAGTTGCCCCATCTATTTATGCTTTAAGAATTTTCAACATAGAGGACTTGATTACTCCATCTATTTTCTGACATTTTATAACTATTTCAATAATACATGATTTTAATATTGCATAAATCAAATATTTCTAAAAATCTTCCTTGGCTTAATATTCTTCGATCAACCCATAATACGTGATGTACATTATCTATCAAACTAAAAACAAAATTTTTGATAAGTGTAAATTGTCCGTACATGATTAAAGGTCTATAAAGGTTAGAAGTGAACCTATTGAAAACCTTTGAGAGTAAAAGTCAGTACAATTGAGGGGAGTGCACCTGCCGGGAGTAGAGTAGGGAAACCAAACCACTATACATGCTTGTGTTAGGGTTTGTCATTTGAATATATTTCTCTTCATACTTATGAACTTAATTTGACGAATTATGTCTGCATCATTAGATGTATGCTATGTGATGACAGGTAGCACATCCCACACACAAGATCACTATCATTTATAAACTAGTTGCTTGATTAGTAGATCATTTGTAGTCTACGTGTGTAACACCCTTAACCTTTTAATACCCGAATATTGAAAGTTTTTGAGTGTTACCATGAAATTTAATTTAATATGTCCATATGTATAATACTAATTTAGCTATCCTAACCTTACATCTATTCTCCAACATGAATCAGACTATTGAGAATGATCTTCATTCACAGATTAAACATCTAACCGTTGATTTTAAGATAAGATTATCATACGTCCAAGTATTCTGACTTGTCTATCATAACCAACCATTCAACCAACTATCCACCGATAAGTAAAAATATCTGACAGTCCACTTTGAGTTTGGACCACCCAATCATAACAAACTAATTAGCTGATATCTGCATCCACTCGTACACATATCAAATTGACATTCTGATCTGATTATCTTGTTCATCACCTATGAATATGCTTAACTCACCATGAAAACTATAATTTGATAAACTTACATATTGGAATAAGTCACTTGAATCTAACGGTATATATGTTTTGCCTCTTGATCACTCCAAAAATTCACTTGTGATCATCCATTTACAAAGTGGACTATACACACATATACATGATCAAAGTACTAACCATCAAGTTTTTCTATTTTTAACATGTCATCTGACCATCTATTATGTTGGTTGATACATGTACATTCTCTTAATTAATTTGGTGAATAATTCTTTATTCATAATGATTTAGATATAAGTTCTTTTATAAGAATTACATATAAACGTACCTATAACTATGTAGAACCATTAAATTTTCCAAAACTCTCATATTAACAATAATTACGAAATGCCATTAACATACACCCTTGAATTCTTAATCACATGATTCTTAAGATCCATTTTATGTGAAAATTTATACAATTCTTATGTATAATAAGTTAATTATACATATCAAATTTGAGTCCTTAGATCATTGTAAAAGTGACCCAATTGATAAATCAGCCCCTTAACCATCGAGTGAAGAAACCTCGTGGGTAGTTGAAATGGGATATTTTCCTTCATATGAATGACTTGAATTGCCCATAATATGGCCTAATTGTGAAATATGAAGACCTCACTTCGATAGGCTTTATCGTACCCACAAAGTTATCCTTTCGAGGCTTACTGAATTCTTATAAATTTGGATCTTTCAATTTAACCACTTTCTTCCGTCTATCATAACTTAAATTTAGACCATACTTTGGTCCTATATGATTATGAGGTTATACAAAATTTAGACCCCAATCTATGATCCTACACTGTTGAATGTTAAAGACAGTCATTCCTTTTGGTACAAAAGGTAAAATTTTAGATTTAGGCTTTTTCCACTATCGATCAACCACTAAAATTTATTTAATCATTTGTCTATCATGACTACACATTTCTTCCAAAAATTGAGACCTGATCATCAAGTGTGGACCGTTAATTGAGATCAATTCGTTTTAGCACTCGTTAGGAGAATTTTTAAGATAGGCAAATCTAAATTTCGGATCATCAAGAAAATCATTTATCCTGGCCCTATTCGACAATCCTGATACACTGTATGAATAAAATTTTAAAAAAGATCGCTAAAAAAAGGTCAAATTGGGGAAACCCATTCGAAGTGGGATGTGAAACACACCCCCTCTTACACACCCGCTCCTTTATAAAAGGAGTAGTGTGTGCCATTCTTCATTCACTCACCAACACTCGTCACGTCCAACAAGGAGAGAGAAAGAGAAAGAGAAAGAGAAAGAGGAAGAGAAAGAGAAGTCTAGATGCCCATCATCCTCTTTCCTCTCCACATGTGTGGTGTCTCCCTCTTGCTCAAGCGATGTCATGATTCATGTAAAAGTTTTCTTACATGAATATTTACATAAGGTTTAGATCTAAGGCTAAGGTGAGAGATTCCTTTAAACTTATACTAATTTGAGTTGATATGGTTTATCTTCTTTTTTTTCATACTTTTTTATTATTGTAATTTTTCATGTAATTGATTGATTTACCAGTATCAATTATTTATCCTTTTGAAAATTTTGGTTAAGGTACGATTTTAATTGTGTGATTTTGATGTATTTATGTGGGGTGATGGATACAAGCCTTACCTTTTGCTAATTTTGAGAGCGACACGTGCTTCTACTCTATATCAAGTTGACCTTTTGCTCATCTCACATTATTTTATTAAGTTAGCCTATTTTATACTTTTCTCTTTTATTAAGTTAGCCTATTGTTACTCTTCTCTTTTATTAGGTTAGCCTTATGTGACCTCCCTTTATTGCTTGGGCATGTTTCTTAGAATTTCAAAATTCCCATGGTTCAATTTATTTTCCCTTTAGTGCAAGTGATGTGTTAGAAGTCTTATATCTAATGATTCATATATTTTATCGTGGACATAATTCGCTCTTGGTCAATGTATAATTCAATGGATTTTGGGTAATGGTGCACAAATTAATGCAAGAAATCTGAAGCAAACCCACACGGGGTATATACAACATACAAAAAACTATCAAACTATTAAGGGGCTATCACTGTAACACCCTGAAAATCGGGGGTCGTGTATAAACTCAACTCCCGAATTCCAGACCGTCACTTATGCAACAAAAATGATTATGATTCAATGTTGTCTGAGTTAAAGCATTCACATGAGTAAAAGTATACCAAAATTATAATTCATACTCCAGGTCCAGTGATAAAAGCAAGCGGAAGACTAAACAATATATATATCACTGTATGGAAAAACAAAGTGGATCTCAACTGTCACTAAAGTATGAATGCATCACTGAGTCTCATATACATGTAAATGACAAAAATAAATGTTCAAAATAGTCCCACTGAAGTCCCGTCAACCCAGGTCGCCTAAGCAAAGCCATCATGATACTGCATGTACGAGAACTCGTCCTGGTCCTCATCGAAGTCTGGCTCTGCCTCCTGGATCTCAGCATCACCTGCATCTAAAACAGGGTCTGGTGGGTGTTGTAAACACCATCCCGTAACGTGGGAATGAGTAGCTAACTCAGTGGAATAATAGAGTAAGGATTTACATGTTCTCAAATCAATCATGCGATAATAGTAAAGCAGTAAATCAGACAATCCTAATACTGTTGTTAATGCAATATGACATGACGTGATGTATGCCCTCACCGACGATCTCCCTCATACGGCACCATCTTACGACCGCGGCATGCAATCGTCCCTCAAGTACTCCACATCTTCCAGGCACATGCAATGTTATGGTGATATGATTTCCGAGTTGTTATTAGTCCATTCAAACAGCAGGATTGGGAAACTAAGGTACTTCCCTTATATCAATCCCAACACAGATCCTGTCTAGGGTCGTCACTCCTAGTAATCTCATACGATGTATATTTTGTAGGTCGCTGCAAGGGCTGTCAGGGCTGTTGCACGCACTCGTTGCTACACTCCCCCATCACCTTATCAATACAAGCCTACTGTACTCTACTGCTACTGAAGGGTCGTCGCCTCCCATAGACTCGGAATACGCTCGCAGTCACTACAAAGGACTCGTCGCCTGATCAGTGTAGGCCGACAGCAAGAATATAGTGTCCCATACCACCATAATCTGCTCACGAGACTAGGTGCTCACTGGTCACTACGGGGAGGTTTGTGGCCTCAGCATTGGCCGACAGCTCGACCACGGTATCCCATACCACCATGCCTGGCTCATGAGTCTTCGTGGATCAAGGTACCATGGTTGACAGGGTTTACAATGGTAAGTTCAGTACCCTAGGTTCAAGCAGTTATGACTCATGCAGGGTGAATATACATCGGCCAGTCGGGTTACTTGACGGGCTCGACTAGCGCGATCGCATCTCAAGTCGAACGACATGAAGTGCATAAAACACTTCGCGTGGCCTAACCACTGCCGCCAACTCCAGAACACGGCTCGCGTTCATCGACGCGTCGTTCGTGGCCAAGACCAGGCAACCACGAATTCGCTCGGTTACCGACTGCCTGGACTAAGTATAGTCCCAAACACATATGAATTCACATCAGCAATTTATGTAGGAGTATTGGAATTGAAATACAATCATGTGAGCATACTAACACATGTTATAACATTCAACTTAAGCAAATCTTCAAGCACATACATTTCATGCATAGTATGGAATCATGTACATAGTCAACATGTAGGAAATCATTTATGTCAACATATAAATTGAGAAATCTATCTCAAACTAATTCATAACATCATTTAATTCAATACATACTAATACAAGCATTTATACAAACACATACACTACACACTTAACTCTACATATAGTGTGTCGACCCGAAGTGCGCAATTTGGCGAATCTCTTCGCCAAACTAATTATGCACGTATTCCTAACTTTCTAATGTGACAACAAACCATGTCAATCACATCAACAAAATATGAATGTAATCAGTACTTCCTACGAATGACTAAAATGCCCTAAATCTCATATTCTTCGTTGATTTACGAAACAGAAAACGGATAGCATGTTGTACATGTCAAACGGTGATGCCGTCGATAATCTACTATTAAACGTCATTGAAAGCTTTGGAAACAGTCAATCAAAGCGTCTAAAATCCGCACCTAGTCTCTTATGGATGCATAAATTTGAACGGAGCGTATACGCTTCGTCTACGGCGATAAGAGAACCTGTTTTACAAGATCTATTGGTTGAAAAGCTATGGATCCTAGTGAACCTTAAATCAGTAACTTCTAGGGTTGTTTCATACCTGAAAACGTGGAAGAATCACCGGCTTGGTGATCAGGAGGTGTTGCTTAGGCACTAGCAACAGGTAGCACGAAGACGGAAAAAATCCCTTCTACACTCTCTCTCAAACTCTCACCTTTTCTCCCTCCAAATCTAGGTTTTTTCTCAAATTCGGATGGGAGAGAGGAGTGAGGGTTTCAACCCCTTTTATAAGCCCAAAAACGTCGAAAATAGGCTCCGGTACAAAGTTCACTTAGTGCATAACCAAATCGGGGCCGTTTCGGTCCAAAAGATGATTTCTGGTGGTCCCCTGGTCGAATGCGATCGGACTTAAGCTCATGCATACCAGATCTAGCACGTATTATGTTTTCAGTCCGGCAAGGTTCCCAGATCACGCGTGGCGGACCAGTTTCAGTTCAGCGGTCACCGCACGTAGATCAGGGCTGAAAGTCTCATGATATGAAATAGAAATTTTTTCTGATCCGAGGGTGTAATTTGACTGAATTCTGACGGTCAGAACGCTTAATACTGACGCGTCAAGTCGTGTGCCAGATTTAAATTTCAAATTTCAAATCTGTCCCTATTCGCACTCTCTTCAGTCCGGGCTCAATGAAATAGCCTGTGATTATCGGTTTGACTTGATTTTCGAAATGATTGTTAAGTCCAGCTAGGCGGTTCTAACGGTCTAAGATAGGAGGTATCGGACTTTCGACGCGCGGTCTAGATCCAATACAAAGATTCAAAGTGGTCCAGAGAACAAACCTGCTTAGAGTTTGGTCCGAGGTTATAGAGTATTATAGAGTCGTTGGTTCTACTCGATTTGGGTCTTGTAGAACGTATTTAAAGTGATCAGGGACTATTTCCCAGCTACTCTAACGTTGCGCTAGCTAACTTACGCTTAACTTCCATAGAAATTAATCCTAAGTGGTTTCTTTGGCTATGGAATTGGGTTCTGAGCGATTTTCCAGATGTTTTAGTTAACCCACTGCCTAAGGACGTCAAATCCCAGATTGGCTAAAATCCGGGGTATTACAATCTACCCCCCTTAAAACATAATTTCGTCCCAGAAATTAGCGAAGGGTAAGGAGTACTTTTTCTAAGGAAGGTTCAAATCCTATTTAATGACCTAACTGTACGTACATCCTAACTCAAATGTTTCGATCCTGGTCCAGTGGGAAAGAGGCCAAGCACTCTTCCGCTGCGCCACTCAGATCGAACGGCAGTGTTGACTAACCTAACTGGATTGGACTCATTACGTTCTACCCCCCTTAAAACTTGGTTTTACTGAAGGTTGAAGAATCTTTGCATCGATCCGTATATCGGAACGAGGTGCAACTTAGGGGCTATCCTTAACCTAAAATGGAAACAACCTTTCTCTACATGGTTTTCCTTACTAATGATGCGTTCTATGGCATTGGTACCTATGGTCTTAGAGATGAGCCTAATCTCTATTATGGTTAAGTTTAGGGGCAGGTATGAGTTGGTGGCAAGATATCGAATTCTCTACTGGCTTTAAGTCCTCGCCATTTCCCAAAGACAAAGCAATAACTTTTGGTTATATGTGGTCGAGCCAACGCGGAAGAAAAGTTGTGTAGTGGGTCTGAGCCGGATACATAGACTTTCTACCTAGAACAGAAATTTATTGTATCAGTTCTTAATCCTAAACGATGCCGATCTTCTGCTTGATCAGAGCATTGGATTTATTGGCAACTACCAGGATTGAGAAATCAATTCAAACCGCGAATACTTCACTGATAATTACATTTCCTTTACTCCGCGTTCCCGAATGCAATAAGCCCTTTGGGGAAGGCAATAATAAGAGGCGTGCTAGTACATTCTAAGTTCAATCTGAGGGATTTATAAACATTCCCTGAGAGTGAATGGTTCTTTCTTATGGGCGTCAACATAAATCTATAAGTCATAAAGGGATTTATCGAAGGGATAATTTTCTACTTCAACCAAATCTAACCTACAATTTCTTAGCATATACAGGCTTTGCACTACTTAAAATAATTAGTAGGCTAGTCTGTAACTCAGTAGCTATAATCTAAAGCCTAAGATTATACGTTAAATGGTTCCATACCATTTCTACTACAGGAAATTCTTCTATTGCTTAGGGTCAAGATTGTCTAAATGGAATTGGATTTCTTATGTCGTCAGACCCTTCAATCTGCGTCCTCAACTCCACCATCTCATACGGTGCCATGCGATACGTCGGCAGTGAGACGGGTGAGGAACCAGGAACCAGATCGATAATGAAATCGATCACTGGTCGGGGCGACAAGCCAGGGATCTTCCTGAATAAATTCCCTAACTCGCAAACGACTGGCGTATGCTCAAGCATCTGGGCACCAGCGTAACGCAATAAGGTGGCGTAACTAAGTATGCGGAAAGGGAGATTTACCCGCACTGGAAACGTGAAGGATGCTCCCTCTGGCTCGTAGGCTGTCACTATACGAGTCTCGCAGTCAATCTCGGCCCTCGCTGCAGTCAACCAGTCCATGCCAAGAATGACATCGAGATAAACCAGAGCGGGATTGACGACGAGATCTAGAGCCATCGTCTTGCCCCCCAGATCCACCAAACAACCCTCACACATCTGGGTGGCATCTGTAAAGGACCCGTGAGTTGTATAAACTCGCACCCCATCCATAGTAATAGTCTGTAGCCCAAGACGCCCAACTATAGCACGTGATATCAAAGAAATCGTAGAACCAGTTTCCACCATTACGAGAATAGGAGTACCTCCAATATGGGCAGTAACCTCGAAGGCTGAATGCTGAGAAGTCCATGTCACAGCTGCCTTTGCTGTCAAGGCATGTACCCATGCCTACTGTGGCCAGTTCGGCCGCTGCGCCGTGAAGGCTGCCTGATCTGTGATACCGGAGGTCTGAAGGAAGGGTGCACAGGAGCCAACCGTATAGGCGGTGCTGATATCGCCTGTGGACGTGTACGGTCGATCTTCTGCGGCGACGAGAACCCACTGTCCCGCATCCTAGAAAAACAACTCTACGCCAAGTGGCCCTCTCTCCCACAATATGTGCATAGTAAATCAGAGCGCTGCATCGGGGGTACTGGCATGGTAGCCCTAGTAGGAGGGTCGACGCGAGGCCTTTTGCTCGCAGAGGGCCTGTCCTGCATCTCTGGTCGTGGCTTAGGAGCAATAGGGCCACGAGATCGCGTAAGCCGATCCACATCCTGCTCTGCCCGCATGGACATGTGAATCAGCTCCACATAGGAGGGAATGCTCACACAGCACATCTTCGACCGAATATCCGGTCGCAAACCCTCTGAAAAGCACCGTATGCGCATCTGCTCATTAGCCAAAATAGTCGGGACATATCTGTCCAACTCCGTGAACTGATGCTCATACTCCGTGACTGTCATGGCTCCCTGTCTGAGGCACAGAAACTTATTCTCCTGGTCATGCCTGTACGTCTGGGGAGAATACTTCTCGTGGAAGCGGAACTCAAACACTGCCCATGTCCATACAAAGTCGGTGGCAACGGTCCGCAATATGCTGTCCCACCACAAGCTAGCCTCTCCCTCAAACAGGAACGTAGCCAACTCTACCTGCTCAGCCTCTGTACAATGAAGCATTCGCAATATCTTCGACACACGGTCGAGCCAATACTCGGCCTCCTCGGGTCTATGAGAACCCGTAAAAGTGGGAGGCCGTAAGCGCTGGAATCGCTCTAACAAGCCCCCCGTATCTGTGGCATTCCCCGCAGGGTAAGCAGGTGGTGCAGGATGAGCCATGCCCTCATCCTAGGCATATGCATCAGCATCCTCAGCTGGATGCGCAGGTGGTGCAGGTGGAGTCACACCCCTGCCCTGGGCTAGTGTCCCCACAATAGTAGTCAGGAGGTGCTGCTACTACAGCATCATGGCCATCATCTGCTCGAATCTGTCGGGAGGTGGAGCAGGCTGTGGCGTGTGCTGCGTCGAAGGAGATGCACGATAAGGCTCCCTGACTGGCAGTGTGAACGGCGGTGGTCCAACTGTAGGACCAGCAGTAGGCTGAGATGCATGAACTATCTCAGGAATCGGGCCCACAGCAGGGTCCGCATGTGTGTCAGACTGTGAAGGAGCTTGATCCATAGGCTCAGTCAATGCAAGCCGAGCCGTGCTCCGCGTAGCCTTAGGCGGCATTCCCTATATTCAAAATAGGGCGCAACCTTGTCAGTCTCAATAGCACAAATACACCGCAATCATTCACACAAGGAGTCAAAGGCATTCCATGCATTTCATTTAATCAAAATTGTCACAATACAAGGGATATGTCCTTACAAGCATCATGACAAGAAATACATGGGAACTAAGATAGTTAAAATTACCACTGCAACATAAGCAAAGCATTAGCCTTAACAGGCTTACACAACTTAAAGCAGGAAATGACTAACTACTGATAACAACATCAACGATCTCATCGCTAGTCTGAATCAGGTGACGGAAGAGGAGCACCCTTATCCTGCAAGCAGCACAGGATCGCCATCAAGGTACGAGTCACCTTACTGAATTTTCTCTTCGTAACAGCCTTGGCATCCTTGACTTCAACGCGAAGTTCCTGAACTTCCCTTCGCAAGGCGATCTGGCTCTCCTCAATCCGAGCAATGCGATCATCTCCAGTAGCCTGCGCAGAAGGAGGAGGGCTCTCATCTGTATCCTGAGCCTCCTCTTCTGCCTCTTCCTGGACCTCTTCCTGAACTTCTGCTCCAGGTTCTCCCTCACTTGGATCCTCTTCATCATCAAAGTCATTCTCGCTATCCTCCTCAAGATGATTCTCACTGTACTGAGACCCAATCTTCATCTTGACCATAGTCGACTCATCAATGCTATGAATCGAAACTGGCAATTCCGGCCCAAGTCTGTAAGCAAACTCAAGCGCGATCTTGCATATCAGTCGGCCAAAAGGAAGCGATTCAGACGTTCTTCTTAACTTGGCTATGAGGATTATCTATCGCAAGATGAAAGTGGCCATACATACGTTCTCTCCCTGGGCCACCAGATACAAGAAATCGACCATAAGGCGTGTACATTCAATGCGATTCGTCGACCTGGGATAAACATTGAACGTGCAGATATGGTGCAGCAGGCACAAATCATCAGACATATACGTCGCCTTGAGGCTATTATTAGACTTCCATGGAACCAATTTACCACATAAAAACCTAGTGCGGCGATCTTGTTCACGCCTACTCCTCAGATTCTTCTCACTAGGATGAACATCACCAAGAGGCAAGTTCAGAAGTCGCGCAATCAGTCACACATCAATCATAGCCATCCGATCTCTACCAAAAGGGATTTTGAACTGCAATGGTTCCAAGGTAGGATTCTGGATACAAGCGTAGAAAGCACGAACGGTGCTCATATTAGCACGAGCGCAAGCTTCAAAGATCGGACCCCAATACGCAGCTTCAATGCTCTCGAACAACAAAAATTTACCGAACAATCGCCCTTCCACGTCCGCTTTAAAAAACACTTTGCGATCAGTGTATTGGCTGTGAGGCATCTCTGATAGAATTACTCGCCCAAGGTGAGTACGGGGATCCAAATCCCGCTTTGTACGGCACTCTCGGGCTGTAGCTGGACCTGTGGCGGTGCTTGAACTTACGGCACCACCCCGTGGTCTTCTCGATTGAGCAGGGTGACTTGGCCCAGCCTCGTCTACTGCAGTCTTCCTTTTACCCATCAAAGATAAGATGGAGGAGAGTGATAAAAGGCCTAAAATGGCTTCCACGAAAGCCATAAAAAATGGAGAAAATGCGGAGAAGTGGCTGTCCAAACTGAAAAAGGGAGATCTAGGCATTGTAGAGGGATGCTTCAAGCTTCCCTAGGATGTATTTTCAAGGAGAAATGAAAATGAAAAAGTGGAATGGAGCACCTCACGATTTCAGCTCGATTTGGGGGTTTTTGGAGCTCCAAAAGTCGAAATCTTCAAGAGGGAGGGCTGCCAACTTCAAAGGATCGATGGAGGGTGGTCTTTTTTGGCCAAGGATGGATCTAGGGGTGGTTTGGAATCACAGATTTTGGAGATATTTGTTGGAAAATGAAAATGAAGCTATGAGAAGGGCTGTTTGTGAAGGAAGTGCAAGTTTTAGGGGTTTTCTATGGATGAACCCTACATGGGGGGTGTACACGACCCAAGATAGGGCGTGCGCCCAAAATTTGCAGCAAGTGGGCCCACCTGTATGGCGATGCATCGCCGGATCGGCGATATCATCGCCTACCGGTGGTGCATCTGGCCGGTGGGACCACATGGGTTTGGTCCCCCATGGTCCAAGGACCCCAGATATGTATGGTCCCAACCTTGGTTCATTGTATTTTGACCTATATAGGCCCAAACATGTGTTCTGGGCTTTCGGAGACCAATCTGCAATTTTGAATACAAAATCCTATCATACAGCATATGATTTTAGGGTAGAAGGAGCTAGTACATCCATCTAGACTATTAGTTACTAAATAAAGTGAAGTTAGAATGTTCTTATAGCCATTTTTCATGAAATTTTACTATTCACTATAAAATTTTGTGAAAGTATTATTTTATGTTATTTTCACATTAGGTTTGATGCCTAACACGAAAATGATAAGAAAGAAATGAAGATTGGAGTGGTGAGAGGAAGAATTTTGAAGATTTTTGGTAAAACGGAGTTTTTAAGCCCTGGCGATTGAATACAGGAGTCGTGGTCATCCCACGGCCCAAGGATTTACTTTTACAGGTTTAAAATCATTCAAATAATGTCTCAACCTGACTTCCTACGATGTAGGAGCTATTCGGGTTGCTTCACGCCAACCGAGATGCGTTACAGACTCGATCGTGGGATCGATTCGAATAGACTTCGCCTATTGACGAATCTGCGATCCTATGAGTGTTTGTAGACCCTTCTCGCACCCACTTAAGTCAAAGGAAGAAATAGCGTACGTCGCGTGACCATAACCCAGGCCCAGTATTCTCCTATTCATGCTCTGATACCAACTTGTAACACCCTAAAAATCGGGGGTCGTGTATAAACTCAACTCCCGAATTCCAGACCGTCACTTATACAACAAAAATGATTATGATTCAATGTTGTCTGAGTTAAAGCATTCACATGAGTAAAAGTAAGCCAAAATTGTAATTCATACTCCAGGTCCAGTGATAAAAGCAAGCGGAAGACTAAACAATATATATATCACTGTATGGAAAAACAAAGTGGATCTCAACTGTCACTAAAGTATGAATGCATCACTGAGTCTCATATACATGTAAATGACCAAAATAAATGTTCAAAATAGTCCCACTAAAGTCCCGTCAACCCAGGTCGCCTAAGCAAAGCCATCATGATACTGCATGTACGAGAACTCGTCCTGGTCCTCGTCGAAGTCTGGCTCTGCCTCCTGGATCTCAGCATCACCTGCATCTAAAATAGGGTCTGGTGGGTGTTGCAAACACCATCCCGTAACGTGGGAATGAGTAGCTAACTCAGTGAAATAATAGAGCAAGGATTTATATGTTCTCAAATCAATCATGCGATAATAGTAAAGTAGTAAATCAGACAATCCTAATACTGTTGTTAATGCAATATGACATGACGTGATGTATGCCCTCACCGACGATCTCCCTCATATGGCACCATCTTACGACCGCGGCATGCAATCGTCCCTCAAGTGCTCCACATCTCCAGGCACATGCAATGTTATGGTGATATGATTTTTGAGTTGTTATTAGTCCATTCAAACAGCAGGATTGGGAAACTAAGGTACTTCCCTTGTATCAATCCCAACACAGATCCTGTCTAGGGTCGTCACTCCTAGTAATCTCATACGATGTATATTTTATAGGTCGCTGCAAGGGCTGTCAGGGCTGTTGCACGCACTCGTTGCTCCGCTCCCCCATCACCTTATCAATACAGGCCTACTGTACTCTACTGCTACTGAAGGGTCGTCGCCTCCTGTAGACTCAGAATACGCTCGCGGTCACTACAAAGGACTCGTCGCCTGATCAGTGTAGGCCGACAGCAAGAATATAGTGTCCCATACCACCATAATCTGCTCACGAGACTAAGTGCTCACTGGTCACTACGGGGAGGTTTGTGGCCCCAACGTAGGCCGACAGCTCGACCACGGTGTCCCATACCACCATGCCCGGCTCATGAGTCTTCGTGGATCAAGGTACCATGGTTGACAGGGTTTACAATGGTAAGTTCAGTACCCTAGGTTCAAGCAGTTATGACTCATGCAGGGTGAATATACATCGACCAGTCGGGTTACTTGACGGGCTCGACTAACGCGATCGCATCTCAAGTCGAACGACATGAAGTGCATAAAACACTTCGCGTGGCCTAACCACTGCCGCCAACTCCAGAACACGGCTCGCGTTTATCGACGAGTCGTTCGTGGCCAAGACCAGCCAACCACGAATTCGCTCGGTTACCGACTGCCTGGACTAAGTATAGTCCCAAACACATATGAATTCACATCAACAATTTATGTAAGAGTATTGGAATTGAAATACAATCATGTGAGCATGTTAACACATGTTATAACATTCAACTTAAGCAAATCTTCAAGCACATACATTTCATGCATAGTATGGAATCATGTACATAGTCAACATGTAGGAAATCATTTATGTCAACATATAAATTGAGAAATCCATCTCAAACTAATTCATAACATCATTTAATTCAATACATACTAATACAAGCATTTATACAAACACATACACTACACACTTAAGTCTACATATAGTATGTCGACCCGAAGTGCGCAATTTGGCGAATCTCTTCACCAAACTAATTATGCACGTATTCCTAACTTTCTAATGTGACAACAAACCATGTCAATCACATTAGAAAAATATGAATGTAATCAGTACTTCCTACAAATGACTAAAATGCCCTAAATCTCATAATCTTCGTTGATTTACGAAACAGGAAACGGATAGCATGTTGTACATGTCAAACGGCGATGCCGTTGGTAATCTACTATTAAACGTCATTGAAAGCTTTGGAAACAGTCAATCAAAGCATCTAAAATCCGCACCTAGTCTCTTATGGATGCGTAAATTTGAACGGAGCGTATATGCTTCGTCTACGGCGATAAGAGAACCTGTTTTATAAGATCTATTGGTTAAAAAGCTATGGATCCTAGTGAACCTTAAATCAGCAACTTCTAGGGTTGTTTCATACCTGAAAATGTGGAAGAATCACCGACTTGGTGATCAGGAGGTGTTGCTTAGGCACTAGCAACAGGTGGCACGAAGACGGGAAAAATCCCTTCTACACTCTCTCTCAAACTCTCACCTTTTCTCCCTCCAAATCTAGGGTTTCTCTCAAATTCGCATGGGAGAGTGGAGTGAGGGTTTCAACCCCTTTTATAAGCCCAAAAACGTCGAAAATAGGCTCCGGTACAAAGTTCACTTAGTGCATAACCAAATCGGGGCCGTTTCGGTCTAAAAGATGATTTCTGGTGGTCCCCTGGTCGAATGCGATCGGACTTAAGCTCATGCGTACCAGATCTAGCACGTATTAAGTTTTCAGTCCGGCAGGGTTCACAGATCGCGCGTGGCGGACCAGTTTCAGTTCAGCGGTCACCGCACGTAGATCAGGGCTGAAAGTCTCATGATATGAAATAGAAATTTTTCCTGATCCGAGGGTGTAATTTGACTGAATTCTGACGGTCAGAACGCTTAATACTGACGCGTCAAGTCGTGTGCCAGATTTGAATTTCAAATTCCAAATCTGTCCCTATTCGCACTCTCTTCGGTCCGGGCTCAATGAAATAGCCTGTGATTATCGGTTTGACTTGATTTTTGAAATGATTGTCAAGTCCAGCTAGGCGGTTCTAACGTCTAAGATAGGAGGTATGGAACTTTCGACGCGCGGTCTAGATCCAATACAAAGATTTAAAGTGGTCTAGAGAACAAACCTGCTTAGAGTTTGGTCCGAGGTTATAGAGTATTATAGAGTCGTTGGTTCTACTCGATTTGAGTCTTGTAGAACGTATTTAAAGTGATCAGGGACTATTTCCCAGCTACTCTAACGTTGCGCTAGCTAACTTACGCTTAACTTCCATAGAAATTAATCCTAAGTGGTTTCTTTGGCTATGGAATTGGGTTCTGAGCGATTTTCCAGATGTTTTAGTTAACCCACTGCCTAAGGACGTCAAATCCCAGATTGGCCAAAATTTGGGGTATTACAATCACATTCACTCATGGGAGTGTAGAGCATCAAAAAGATACCTATGCTCAAATGCAGAGATAAATGTGGGTGAATGTGATAACGTTCAGAGTCCCGTACTACGACGGAGGAGCAGAGGTAGATGGCACCATATCATCTAGATGGCAGGTAATTATCTCAACCAATTATTATACTGTCTGTTGTACTCCTTGAACCGGCCTTTTCCAAGACCGTAAGCCTCTCATGCACCGAGTGGA
Source organism: Magnolia kwangsiensis (assembly GCA_037074715.1). Taxonomy (NCBI): domain Eukaryota; kingdom Viridiplantae; phylum Streptophyta; class Magnoliopsida; order Magnoliales; family Magnoliaceae; genus Magnolia; species Magnolia kwangsiensis. The sequence goes on along the minus strand of CM073573.1, from coordinate 106,032,222 downwards.
CATCCCTTTAAATTGCACCAATCCGATCCTGGTGGAACTTAAATCACTTAGCATTCCTAGGAGCTGATGTCGACAGTGCTTAATGCTGTCCAGAAACTTCCTCTCCAGCCGTCTCTGTCCCTTCCATGAGAGCATCACCTGCCCCACTTTCCCTCTCTACCTGAATGTCTTCTTCAGGTGGATCCTCAGGATATTTATGAAACTTCAAATCCATCCTTTGAATGTTACTTTTATTGAAGGATTGGAGAGGAAGTACAGGTTCACTTGTAGTTGGAAATGCTATGGCCTTGCAAATCATATCTATGATCCAGGGATATGGTAAGAGAATGTCCCTGACACTATGAAAAGCATAAACCAACTGATACCCGATGAGGGTAGGAAGACAAATCTTGATCCCAACGGTGATCGAGTAAATTATCATAGTCATGAAGCCCGTGAGATCTGCCCTGTTGGAACCCCTAGAGTAAATGTTCGAAGCAAGAATACCATGTAAGACCCAATAGGGAGGTTCCATGAATCTGACTTTTAGGGCATTCCCTTCGTGCTAGTGGACATCATGATCATGACATAGGAATTTGGTGACCTTGTACTGAACCTCAATATTTTCCATGTCCAAATCTGGGAGTCTTAAGGTGACAGTAAGATTAAAAATTCCTATGATAGACTCAGGAGTGGTCTGCAAATCATCACCATCGATAATCACAGTGATGGACGGAGGGTCAGATATTAGAGAATGACAGGCGGTGAAAAAATTATACGTTCGCTGAAGATGACAGGGTTTGCCAAAATCAAGAATGGGCAACCAATCTATGGCAGCAAGCAGAGGTTCCAGGTTATATGGAATTAGACAACTCTTATCAACTTTTCTCTCCTGAATAACCTTTCTCCCAGTGAACTTTGCCAAGACCGGATTAACCTGCACCGATGGAGGTACCTGCACCTCAGACTGGGACCCACTCTGTCTCGTGCATTGCCTTGTGGGGCTCTCACGTTTCAAGCCCCTTACCCTTTCTTTTGAAGCAAGCACTTTTTGACATGCGGATCTTGAAGACTCACCCGGACCGGATACTTTTCCTTTATCTTTTCCTATGTGGATAAAAAGAGGATTTGAAGGATTTGGGATAAAGGACACAGCCCAAAAGAAATGGAAATACCAAATAAAATATTGACTCTTGATGTTTAGAAAGGTATTACTAGATTTGTGGAATGATTAGGGGTGCCTGAAGAAGGTTCGAGCGGTCCAGTTGAGAGGACTAGGCAGGGAAGAGGAAAGGAAACCTTGGAGCAAAAAAACTTTTTCATGCTCCACCAACTTATATCGGGCAACATCTGTCGATATCATCGATGTAACGTCCTGGGAAAATTCGTATGAAAACTCGAGTACCACCTCAAGCAGAAATCCTTTAGAACCAAATCCTTTAGAAATTTAACGAGAATTACCTAGTGCTAAACTCGATTACCTGTGAAATTAGCACCAATCACTTTAAATATGATCTACAAGACCTAAAACTTGTATAATCGTTAACGCTACATTACCCTGAAATCTAGGATCCAACTCTAAACCCAGTTGCTCTCGGGAGCACAATGAAACTCCATATCGGACCTGGATCGCACATCGAAAGTCCGATAGTGATGAACTTAGACAATTATGACCGCCTAGTTGGACTTGACTATTACCTCAAAAATCAAGTGCAGATGATGTCCTGAGACGATTTAATTGAGTCCGGAGTGAAAAGTGTGAGAAAGGTGAATATATTTAGAAATTAAATATGAATTTAAGTAATCTGAATCGTGTCGCTTGCTCGCCATTTATAAGCGTTCTGACCATTGAAATCTGACCTAGATTTACCCTCAGATCAAGAGAAATGTTCCACACATGTCCATGTACTTGTGGCTCTGATCGAGTTTCGGTGACCATTGAACTAAAACTGGTCCGCCACGGTCGATCTGGAAACCCGATCGGACTGAAAACTTAACTTGATCAAGATCCAGTATCTTTGAGCTTAAGTCTGACCACATTCAGTAAAGGGACCTCCAGAAATGCTCCGTTGGGTCAGAACAAGCCTGATTTGGTTATAACCTAAGTATACCATGGCCCTGGGACTAATTTCATCAGTTTTGGGCCTATATAAGGACCTTAAACCCTCTCTCACATATTTCATATGAATTCTCAAACCCTAGCTAAGAAACAGAGAGAAAAGGAGAGAGAAAGTGAGAGAGAAGTTGGGGTTTCTTCCCAATCTCTCTACGTGCCTAATCCACCTATCTGAATCGTTATCCCGGCGATTCTAAATCCATATTTAGGTAAGAAATTCTAACCCTTACCTATTTTAGAGCTTAGAATAGTCTAAGTGATGATGTAGCTAACTTATTTCATGTTCTTGGTTGTCTATCCACCGTTGACGAAGACTTATCGTCTAAATCAAATCCGTTACGCGTTTATCAGTTTAAGGTGCGAACTATATACGTATAGGTTATGGTTTTCAAGGCTTTCGATGTCAGATAATGATTTATTACTGACGTGGGTGCCATTTCACATGCCAAATGTGATATCCGTTTCATTTTACGTATACGTATGAACTATGTTGTGTATAGGTTGTTTCTTGTTTTTGTTGAAATGTTTGTATGCATTTGAAATTTGATGTTGTGATTGCCATGATTAATTGTCATTGGAACATGATTGTTATGTATGCGACAACTCCTTGGCAAAAGGATTTGCCCTAATATGTAATATGGCCGACATATGTGATGTATGTTGAAAAGTGTAGTCTAAGTGTTTGTAAAAAATGTCTGAATAAGTTAGTAGTTAGTAAAGTGTGATTTATGAGGGAGTTGAGATATAAATTCCAACTACCTTAACTGTGTGTATGATTTCCTCCATGAACTGTATAGCCTACTTATTCATGTTAAATATGTGTATGATTTCCTCCATGTGTATTCATGTTTAAGTTATATTCCATAACATGCTCATATGATTGTAGGATTTGACTTGAGTATTCATTACTGCTTTCTGTTGTGATTGTATGTGATTGGGACTATATCATAGTCCAGGTAATCGGTAACAGGCTTGTACTAGTGGCTGAGATTGTTTACGCCACACAGGATGTGTTCGACGAATCCGAGCTATACTTGAGATGTTCGACAGTGGTTAGCCCACACCAAGTGCTTATGCATTTCATGTCGATCAACTCAACGTGCGATCGTCCTAGTTGAGCTTATCAATTAACCTGATTAACTGATGTATGTTCACCATGTTTAGACACTACTGCTTGAATCTAGGATACCAAACTTACCAGTAAGATCTCGTTAACCTTGGTACCTCGATCCGCTAAGACTCATGAGCCGAACATGGTGGTATGGGATATCGTGGTCGAGTTATCGGCCTACGTTGGGGCGACAAGCCTCCCCGTAATGACTAGTGAGCAACCTAGACTCATGAGCCGAATACGGTGGTATGAGACACTGTATTCGTGCTGTCGGCCTACATTGATTGGTGATGAGCCCTTTGTAGTGACCTCGAGCATACCTTAACACTGTATTGAGGTGACGATCCCTATTGTAGTAACTAGGGTATAACTAGGCATGCATTGATCGATGACGAGCCCTTTGCAGCAACCTAGAACCATAACATCATATGAGATTATATAGGACTGATGACCCTAGAATGGATCATTGATTAGGAATTGATATAAGAGAGGTACCTTAGCTTCCCAATCCTGCTGTATGAAAAAGACTAATAAGAACTTGGTAATCATGCTCATAACATCGCACTGCATGTGTCGTTAGTGTTAGTGTAGAGCACAGTGGTAGTGATTCATGCCACGATCGTTAGATGTTATCGCAAGAGGGAGTGCAGGCGAGGGCATGCATCATTACCTCATATCATCCTTGCATTAACAAGAGTATCTAGGACATGTTTGATTGTACTGCTTTATCATTATTGTTTGATTGAATTGATAACATGTTAACCTTTGCTGTATAGCTCCACTGAGTTGATCACTCACTCTCACGTTCTGGGACGGTGTTTAAACACTAACAAGACTCTGTCTTAGTTACAGATGATGATGCGACCCACGAGGCAGAGCAGAGTATGAGGATGATGAGGAGACGTTCTCCTACATGCAGTATTCAGGTGGGTTCATGTGAGTCATGTCTTGATTGACGGGGAGTCAGGGTTATGTTTGTAGTGGACTATCACATTTTGATATATGTATTTTGAAAATAGACTTGTATTTATTGACCTGGCAGAGCACTCATATTTTGGGGACTTGTACTAGTGTATACATGTATTTCAGACTTCCGCTTGCATTTTCTAATTGTCCCTGGATTATGATTTGTTGATTTGTCATAATCCACTTCATGTTGCATGCACTAATACAGACAACATACAACCATCATTAAACATGTTGCATAAGTGATGTTTTGGAACTCAGGAGCTGAATTATGCTCGACCCCTGATTTTTAGGGCGTTACAAGTTGGTATCAGAGCATGATTTGGATTAAACTGGACCTGGGTTATGGTCACACGACATACACTGACGTAAATTTAAAACAAGTTTAGGATTTCCATTTTCACCAATTGGCGAAAGTTTACTAAAAATGATCATCGAGATCGAGTCCGTGCACACTCCTGATCACACACAATGACCCTAAACCATGGTTAGACCGTCAATTGACGAGTTTAGACCATCTATCATCCCATTCCAGTCGTTAAAAACTGATAAATGTGAATATGTATCAGGTTCTATTCGAAATGACCCGAAATGAGTCGAAATAGAGTAGGGGCCCAATTTGGGCACTTCCAGGGTGGGACCCACATGTATTTTGCACTTTGGGGGGGGGGAAGGGGAGGACCTCGGTCCACTGGCGAGCCATCACCGAATGGTCCAAAGACCGGCAAGGGCCTCGCCGCCCAGTGGGCTTGGACGGGTTGGGCCAGTAGGGCTGACGCCCCTAGGGCTTTGTGTGGCCCACTGATGTATGGTTTGTCGATTTTAAACATACCGAAAATGTCTTCCCTTCACAAATCACCCTCCCTAGCTTTCCTTTTCTAAAGAAACTCTCAAAAACTCCACAAAAATCCCTCTCCAAACCCTTTCTTCTTCCATTTTCATGCACTCTCACCCTAACCATTTCAAAACCCACCTCCATTACTGATTTCCCTTTCTTTTCTTTCCATCTGAGCACTCAAATCCCTACTTTAAGTCTCAAATTCATAGGAACCCTCCATCTCATTCCATTCTTCTTATTTCTTTCATTTTCCATGGCCCTATTCGAGCTTATTATGGCCATATTTTTTATTTCCACCATTCTCTCTTTCATGGGAAAGAAGAGAGCTCTCGTAGATGAAGCCGGGCCTAGTCGCCCCACCCGTTCAAGGAGGCCGAGAGGTGCCGTCGTGAGTACAACCACCACTCAAGAATTACAGACAAAGTGGGATTTAGATCTCCATGCTCCCATAGGAAGGGCTTTGTTGGCGGAGTTATCTCATGAAGTCTATGAGGCTCGAAGGGTCCTTTTTGAAGCTCATGTAGATGCGCGACTATTTGGAAAAATTTTATTGTTCGAGTGCTTGGTAGAAGCCAAGTAGGGTCCTCTATTTGAGGGTGAGCATCGTGTAAATGTGGGTACAGTCCAAGCTTTCTATGCCCACATTCAAGAGCTAACATTGGAGCCCTTTCAGTTTAAGATTCCATTTGGAAGAGATCGGGAGGCGACAATCGACGCTGCTTTCATATCTTGACTTCTGGATGTGCCACTTGGCGAAGTTCATGCAAGTGAGAAGAATCTGAGTAGTGCACGTGAAAGGGAGTATCGCACACGGTTCCTTTATGGTCATCTGGTTGAATGACACCCAACAAAAGCCTTTTACCAACCAATATGATGGACAACTTTCGCCTACTTCACCACATCTGTACGTTCAACGTCTATCCCAGGTGGAGCAACCGCAGTGAGTGCACGCTCCTGATGGTGGACTTCTTGTATCAGGTGGGGCAGGGAGAGAAGTTATGTGTGCCTACGTATGTCTTGTGATAGATAGTCCTTATCGCACGTTCTAATAGAAGGACTGAATCGCTCCTATTCGGCCGACTCATATGCAGGATTGTAGTCGAGTTTGGCAACAGACTTGGGGCGGAATTGCCAGTGTCGATCCATTGCATCACCGAGACTACTCTGAATCAGATGGATATCGAGCCACGGCAACGACAAGCCCTACTCGAGGAAAGTGAGGATGAGACCAAGAGCGATGAAGAAGGTGGAGCCGAAATAGAAGAAGAAGAAGAGCAAAGCGAAGAAGAAGAGGAGGCCCAGGGTACGGATGAGAGCCCTCCTTCAACGACTCGAGAGCATTATGCTGATCGAGCTGATAAGAAAACCCATTTAGTTAGACTTGAGGAGGGCCAGGCCACCCTACGACAGGATATTATCGATATGTGGGGCCTTGTGAAGCATAAGTTTAAGAAAGAAACTCGCACTTTGAAGTCTATCCTGTGCTATCTGCAGGATAAGGGTGCCCCTCGTCCATCGCCAGATTCCAACGAATAGCTCTATCTGTAGTCGTCGTTGTTTTGCTTTGTTGCTTGTTCTTGTGTGTAGCCTTGTAGGCGTAGTAGTGTGATAGTTGTTTTAGTATCTGAAGCTTAGTTATATTAGCTCACATGCATTCTCTATTGCGATCCATGTAATGTTGCACTTCATGTATTGCGACAATTTTGTTAAATGAAATGCATGATATTTCCTTGAGTTGAGATGTGAATGCTGCGTGGATGGATTGGCTCACCAGGATGAGAGCAGAGATTGATTGCGAGGCTCGAGTCGTGATAGCCTACGGACCTGAGGGCACGGTCTTTACATTTCCAGTTCAAGTCAGTTGGTCTTATCGAGTTAGTTGCTACGCTTCCACGTTAGAAAGTATTGATGATCCGACGTTGGGAGATACGTCTGTGGTTCAGGACATCCTAGACATATTTGAGAAGATCCCGGGACTTCCTCCGTGGTGTGAGATTGCTTTTACTATCGATCTGGAGCCTGTCACGACACCTATCTCATTGTCAACATATCGCATGCCTCCATGTGAGATTTTTCAGTTGTTAGAGCTGCATTTCTAGTTTTCTTCTTAGTTTTATCATACCCTAGGCCACTGATCTTGTCTTTTCCTCATCTTCTCATCCCTAACAACTTTTCTATCTTTTCACCACTCTGAGAAAATTTATAATTCATTTTAGCAAATTTTCTAGATTTTTCTAAGTCCATATGGAGTATGTGATTCTCATTCTTGAGTTGCACATTTTCATCTTTTAATAATTCAACTTGTTTCATAAGCTTTGATGATTCTGTTTTTAGGGATAGATTGATTCTTTCTAACTTATCATTGTCTGAATGATATTGTTGTAAATCATTAATTAAATGTGTATTAATTATCAAGGTTTTGTCTAAATATTTTTGTAGTAATTCCTTTTTGTTTTCAAACATTCCAAGTCTTTTAAGAATGTGGATGCTATGAATATAGAGTTGATTATAAGCATCTTGTAGTTTATCCTATTTCTCTTCTTCCTCTTCTGTTTCCTCATTATTAGATGGAAATGATTCAGTGGCTTGCTGTTCTTCATTATTTTCAGATTCTATGGGAGTGATTGGAGGAGTGAAGACCAAAAGAATTTTCAAGGATTTCTAGTCACCATCTGTCACGCCCCAAACTCAGAAACCGGGCTCACAAAATTCCCGATCGTCGAATCTGGCGCTGACAGCCTCCGTAGTACCCCATTCTCGGCTCCCGGCACCCATATACCAGGTTTCGATCCTGGGATGCTACAAGGAGGATTTCTACTATCCATTTAATTAGTAATGAGCATAACCATAAGTATAACCCACGAACAATAACCACAAGAACACCATCACAAAATCCACTATAATCAAAACTTTAAGTACAAGGTGTATAAATGAAAATACAAGATAGTGTTAATAATAAAAACTCCAAAAACTCGACTGCACGCTCCTGCTGCTACTACGCTACGGCTGCGTCCTGACGTCACCTGCACACATCAATCGTGCATAAGCTTATAGAAAGCTTAGAGGGTGGTGTAAGTGTGTGCGCAATATGAGCGTGCTCGGAATGCAAATGCAGAAACATGATGATGGGTATATGAATGCAATCAGTCATACCAAGGCTATTCAGTGCAAGATATGAATACTATCGGCCATATCGAGACCATGTGATGCGAGATGCAACTCAAGCATGTCAATCTTCATCATACGTCAGTACAGTTCTCATTTTGAATAATCACTGGGGTCTAGTATACTCTAGCCAGCTTGCCGTCTCTATCCGAACACACAACTGGGAGATCAAAATAGACCTCACTATCCACCTGCCAATATCAGGCTCGGCTCATCGATAGCGGACTAATTTCTCAAGCTGGTCAAACTCAACCTAGAAGTTGCCCCCTCACTCAGGCGGGTAAGGTCACACCCCTTTCCAACCGACCACGACACAGTGGGAGACGCGGCCTACTGGTATACGGCCATCGCACACTCGTGTATCCACTCGGTCTCGACATTGGAGTCATCCTCTGGTACTATCGGTTTAGGAATTTTCACCCAGGGACATCCATGGCGCCCGTATGCTAGAACTAAACATTTCCGGTATCCAATCCAGCCACCCACGATGCATCTGTGGAGGCTATGGCCCTAATGTCGCTAGGGCATACAATAATCACAATCATACAAATGCTAGTGCATGAGTCACACTACCCGTCATGCAACAGTCCTACGTGTACCATGAACTCATGTAGGGCAACTCCGCCTATCAGGGAGCCCATAAACAGTTCGCCCGAAGGCATATGCTATGATCAGTCACTTCTCATATTAGTCATACATATGATGCGTATAATAATGAATCATGAAACTATACTAAACATGTTATATAGTAATACACTATCCTTACAACGCAAGTGGCCTAGATGGCCGACACACAACAAGTCCGGCCTATCAATGGGCCCTAGGGAGAGTCGTAATATGGACATCCAACTAACATTATACTCGCAATGTGGACGTCAAACCAACATTGCTTCCAAGGTGTAACCTGTAGAGAATATCATTATGTAAATCAGGTTGGGATCACACGTTGCAATGGACCTTAGGTACACCCCATTAGGCCTTAAATACATCGGATGGGCCATGTCATATGGGCCTTTTTTCTCATCAAATGGGCCACATCAATGGGCCGCACCAATGGGCCTTATGTGCATTGCAATGGGTCAAAACCCGTGGGCCTTAGATTACATCAAATGGGCCTAATCTCATGTGTCTTATATGTAATGAATGGGTCACACCAATTAGGCCCCATATGTACATCAAATGGGCCTTAACCCATAGGCCTTAGTACGTCTCAATGGGCCTAATCCCATGGGCCTTACATATGTATTAGAGTGGGTCTCAACCATGGGCCATAAATATGTCAAATGATCACATGACATGGGCCTTACATCCACATCAAAGTGGGCCCCAATGAACTACCACAAATTCATTAAGATGGTCCTCATAACATGCCAAGGTGGGGTCCACTTAGACTATGGATTTGACTCATTCTTTATGCCCATGCCATAAAATGGGGTTTCTAAAAGGATGGATGGATTGGATGCAACCCATGCATCATGGTGGGAGCCCACATGAAGGCCCATTATCATGTATATCATATAAAAATAATAAATAACTACATATAGTATATATACACAATACTACATATAATATAATATTATATATATATATATATACACACACACACACACACACACATACACACATACATTATCCCATACGTGGGGGTAGGTCCCACCATCCGATCACACACGCCTTAAGGTGGGACCCATAACTCCCTGGACGGTAAGAGAAAGAGTTTTGAGAGAGAGAGAGATATAGAGAGAGATAGAGAGAGAAAGATAGAGAGAGAGATATAGAGAGAGGAGGGCACGTGGCCCCCTTGCTTTTTCTTTCTTTTTCTTTTCCTTTTCCTTTTCTTTTCTTTTTCTTTTCCTGCTGACAAAACAGAGGTGGGTCCTACGTAGGGCCCACCAAACATATGTATACGGGAGAGGGGGGCAGCGAGCTCACTGACGCTCGGCTCCCCACGAGGCCGAGCTGTGTGGGCCCCACCGTTGAGGCTGCCGTACATCTGACCCGTCAGTCAGATGCACCGTTCCAGCGTGGGCCTAGCTCTCAAAAATCAAGTCAGACCGTGACTTGTGTGGGCCACACCAGATGCAACAGTTGAGAGGACAACCCTCCATTTAAAACATTCATAACCATTATTAGGCCTACCGAGATGGGGTCCATAAATCCAGCCCACCCATCGTGGGTGTCCCACTTGACTAAGGGTTTAGACCAAGTTTCACCCGTATCCAAATTTCAAGTAGTTCCCACCAAGTTCTTCTACATGTCTTCACATGATTTTAGATGGTATGGCCCACCTAAGTTCCGTATACGGCTGATTTTTGGGATAGCCCCATACACAAAGGGGACCCATAAAATGAACGGCATGGATGTAGAACATACATCATGGTAGGGTCTACAACTGGGCCAATGCGGCCATCTTTTTCTTCTTCTTTTTTTTTTTTTAACGTGGACGTCTCTGGATGTCATGGCATAAAGTCATGCCAATAAAAAATATTTTTTTTATCCTAGGTGGGACCCACGTTAACTAGATCTATCCCGTCCATTGCATGTGTCCCACAAAAGTAGGGGTCCAAAACAAGTTTCAGGTGGGTCCAAGCTTCTGGTGGACCCCAGCAATCATTCTTCAACGGAAAATACTACCATTCTTAATACCACGGCCCGCCAGATGATTGGATCGGTCTCATTTTTTGGCTCAACGCCTAAAATGATCCCGAGAATAGAATGGATGGCTTAGATCATGTATAAACATCAAGGTGGGGCTTGCATGAGTGGCCCATTTTAAAAGAGTACCTTTTTCTCTCTCTTTTTTTTTCATGTAAGTACACACCCATGTCAGTGCACACACTCCAAGTTAACCACACCCGTCCAGCGTCCAGGGACGCTGGACGGTATGGATAAAAACATGCATCGTGGTGGGTCCCACATGGGACATGGCCCACCATATATATATAATATTAATATAATATAATATAATATATGTATATATATATATATATATATATATATATATGTTATGCATCACTTCACCCAAAAATGTGATGGACCACACCGTTTGATGGATGGGGTAGATTTAACATGAGTTGGTGGGGCCCACTTCATTCTAGGGGAAGGATAAGAGAGAGAAGGAAAGAGAAAAGAGAGAGAGAGAGAACAAGAGAGACGGTAATGAAGAGGAGGGACCCCGCCACTATGGGCCCTCCATTGATACAACACGTACATCAAGTGGGTCCCAGTACAAGTGGGTCCTTAAATCATGAAATCAACGGTGGAAATTCAAAGATCACTCACCTCTAAGCCTCCTCCTTTCTCCCCTAGCCTCCTTAGCTCCTTTGCTTGACTTTTAATGGTGGTAGATGATGGATCAACGGTTGAGATGAGAGATGAGAGAGTAGGGAAGGTGGGCCACACTTGGCATTTGGGAGAGGGAGAGAGAGCTTGGACGTGTGAAGCTCTTTTGCTTGGAATTTTTTTTAAAGAATGAATGAGAGAGAGAGGGGGGAGTGATGTGGTGTGATGGGTGATGGGTGGAGTGGTGTGTTGTAAGAAGGGATGGGTGGAGAGAGAGGTGAAGTGATGTGAGGGTTGACCTTGGGCTTGCTTGTGTAAGAGAAAGGTATGAGTTGTTGTACTTGGGTATGGAGTGACTTGACTTGTACTTGACATGAGTGATTGATTGATTGATGGGACATCTCATAGAGATTCCCTCATAATTTACAACGCGCTATGTTTTCTTCCAATTGAACGCAGACTGACATCTTTTAGCCTGGGTATCGGGTCAGTGTGCGAGTCACGGCGTTAGAACCGCGGTGACGGCGCGGTCGTTAAGGTACAGATTTCGGGTTGAGCCGGCTCTGATATGCGGGACTCGGCTTAGGTTCGAGCGTAAACGTCGAATACAGGTCGAAGGTCGTCGAAATTCGACCAGAAGGACCGCGGAAGAATACGAAACGGTAAGGTCTAGGACACGGGTCTTACAGGTACTCAGAGAAATTTGAAGAATGAAGTAGTGAAAGGTGAGATTTTGAAGGAAATAGGTTGGAAAATGATTTTTTAGACCTTGGGATTGATCATTGAGAGTGATATGGTTGACCCATTGCCTAAGGACGTCTAATTCCAGGTAGGGAAAAATCTGGGGTGTTACAGTTATTCTAGTGATACATTGTTAGTCGACATGCTATGGATCACTATTTGTGCCCTTGGGTTGGCCAGAATCATGAGGAGAGCGAAGGTGGTCCCGTCGGTAGGACCGTCTCGAGACTAAACCTATGAATTTCGGTGGGTGTGTTCGGGCAGCTATAGTTCGACTACATGGGTCTCTTGAGCCTGATGTCACTCGTCTCACGCTCGCCTGACTCTTGTGGTTTAATATACTGTTTGACCAACCTTGAATGTTAACCCTGATTGCTCACATACGTATAAAACCCGAACCACCCTACAACCGTTGTAGCCCATCAATAACCTAATTAAAACTGGTTCAAAACCTTGTGAGCTGGGCATGGTGGAATGGGACACTGTGTCCAAGCTGTCGACCTATGCTGGGGTATTGTGCCTCCTCGTAGTGACCGCGAGCGATCCCTTTCTCTCGGCACTCATCATGTGCTTGAAGTCGGGGATGAGGAACCCGACAAGATCATGGACCGCAAGGTCTCGGTCTCATGCATTGGGCGGTCTTGGCCTCACAACCCGTTTAGGACATTGATACATAGAGTGTATCAGATTTCTCAACTTGCTGGATGAATGGACTTAACTAATAACTCGGCTAACACGATCGCATTGGGTCGCATTAGTTAGGGTGTCGACTAGGAAGTTGAGGTCGCTCTGAGGGAGTGCTATGGGTGGGACTAGGGCCCTAGTCACCTTGGGTCATGTATGGGTGGGACTAGTTCCCTATTTAGATGATTTTGAATTTGTCGTTTGTATATTTTTAATTTAGTAGCAATTGATACTGCTTTATGATGTATTTATACTTCATGCCTTGTTAAATCCTTCATTGTTTATGAGATCATCCAAATGTAATCAAAATATGAAGCCCATTAGGACACCCATGACACCTAAGAATTTAGGAGCTGAGTTCTTACACGGCCCCTAAAAACCCGGGGTGTTACATATGGTATCAGAGCAATAGTTTGGATTAACTTGGGCAGTGGATTATAAACTCGCCATAACACATTCGCTGACTAGGAGGGAGCGCTCGAAGTTAGAGACATCTATAGGATTCCGAGATTATGCCATTTTGGCAAGTCCGAAGACTAAAATGTTAGGGTTTAGAGTAGAAAGTCTTTGGTCCCATTTGGCCATCTGCATTGGAGAGATTAAGGTGGATGGAAATGTAAAAGTAACAATTAATACATGTGTAAGGTATTGTCCCTAGACTGGGTGTATCCCATGTTTTTCAATACCATGTTTGGAATGTATGCAATTAAAAGTAAATCACAGGATCTCTTTTTAAATTACACTTGGAAATTCAACATAATGGGATTTAAAAAAAATCTCATCTCACACCTTCCAACGCAAGACTCATTTTCCAAAGCCTATGAAATTAATTTTAATCCCATCTCACACTCAATCCAAATATGTCATCCCCAATCCTGAGGTAGAATTAGCAATGCGATCCCATTTAATATAACTTAATACCACAGGCCAAACAAGTCCTTAGTCTACGCAAAGTGATCCAAATCACTTCTAATTGGAAGATTGGACGACTTAAGTTGACCCGACCTAAATGCGATAGGCTCAAGCTACTGAAGTAGCTTGTGCGATCCCAAATTCTAGTGTATTATGGGCCGACGAATAGGTGGGGCCCTCCCACACGTGGGGACCCACTTCTGGCCTTTCCAAGCTCATTAAAGGCCCTACGGGCTTCTCCTTATGGTCATTTCTAGTCAATCCTACCCCTTTCATCCTCAATCGTCACTCCATTTTCTTCTCAAGCTCTCAAAACTTAAATCCTAAGTCTCAACTCCTAATCCATTTCTTTCAAAAAAAAATCTCACTTTTCACTACTTTATCCTTATAATTTCTATAAGTACTTTCAAATTAGACATAGCCACAAAGCTCAAAGGTTGAAAATCTATAATCGAACAAACATTTAGTATAAATTGTAAAAATATAAATAAAATATATTTTTGACTGATGTAATCTTGCAAACCTACTAGGTCCATTGCATAGAGTAGCTTCTCCTACCCCAAATTCATATATGGCATGTTGTGTAACTCATTCTGGTTTGTGAGATATGGGCATTATAAGGTCCACCAGTCCAGAGGCTCGGTGCCGCAGCACCCGACCGGTGCAGCCAGCTCCCACAGTCCAGAGGCCTGGCGCCGCCAACACCCAACCCCGGTGCCGTAGCGCCCGACTGGCACCGCCGGCGCTGGAAATTCTTATAATTTTGGGCAACTTCAAAAATTCATATTTCCTTCGTTACAACTCCGATTTAGGTGATTTAAAAGCCAGATTAAAGCTTAACAAGTATAGTTTCATATAAAAATAAAATAAAAATAAAATAAAAATTATAATATAGTTATATTTGGAGTGAATTGATAGCTGTCCAAAAATCATTGATTTTGGATGGTTGTTACTTCTAAAATTTTTATAATTTCTTTGCAACTCCAAATGATATGAAATTTGGTGGGATGACTTAAAATTTGATGATAAATCATCATAAAAATTTTAAAAATAATATAGTTCCTAAAAGTATAAGAAACATTACAAGATAGGTCCCCTCCTCCCTTTCAATGTACACATGAGTGGGGCTATTTCCCTTGCTAATTAGGACTATCTAAAGTTCATAAAACCTATCTCTACTACTACCATTACCCTTCACCATCCGTTCTAAACCCTAAAAAAAAATCTCCCACTCCCAATCTTAAAACCCAATCCCCAAACCCACCATCTTCTTCTTCACTCTAACCCATCTCAATCCTCATTCTCTCAAACCCTTTCTTAACCATATTCTTTTTCTCGATCCCATTCTCAAGTTCACCTACAAAACCTATTTTAAACCTATCTTCTTATCCTTTACAGAACCATCTCATCTCAACAACTACCTTCAAAATCCCACTCCATTCACTCATTCACTTCTACTTCCATTCACAAAACCCATTCTCTAAGCTTTTCAAGAAAAACCCTCTCATTCTCAAAACCCCATCTCTCAACTCCCCTTCCTTCACACAAAACCTATTTCAAAATACATTTCCAAGATCCATCCTCAAACCCATTCCAACCACTCATTCTCTAAACCATCTTCCTAAACCCCTCCTTAATCATTTGCTCATTTTTTTTCTCCACTCTCCTCATATTCCACAACCCACTTTCAACTCTTTCTAAACTCATTCCAAAACCCCCTCTCACATCCATCTTAACCTCAAAGCCCCTTCAACAAACCCATTTCCACCTCACTTTCCCAAATAAATTCTTAAACCCACCTTCTCCTTCTTTCAACACTCTAGAGGAAACACATTCACAAGCACTATTTCAAAAGAAAAAAAAAACACATTCACATACCCCACACCATTTCTATCGTTCATCCTCAAACCCCATTCACCAACTCAACATCAAATCCCTTTTCAAATACCTCCCCTCCAACAACACCCCCACCCCTCCTTCTCATAATCAACCCAAACCCATTTCCAACATACATTCCTCTTCTACTTCACCAAATTCCATCCCAATCACTCATTCACCCTTTCTATTCTCAAGCTATTCCTTCAAGGAAACCTATCTTCTTCTTCCACTTTTTCCTTTCCCTCAACTTTTCCTCCATCACACTCACTCTCTCATTCTACTCCTTCAGTCCCATTTCCTTGAACCCATCCTCAAAAACTTCATTTTCCCAAACCCATCTCAAAGCCAAATCTCTACTCACACCCCATATACTTAACTCACTTTCTATTCCACCCTACACAACCTCATCTCAAACCCATTCCTAGACTTCATTTTTCAAACTCATTCCTAAATCCATCCATATAACCCCTTTCCCAAAACCCATTCTCTTAAACCCATCTCCAAGTTCCTTCCCACTACCCATTCCAACAAGTCCATCTCAAGCCCACACCCACATTTCATTTTTTTCAACCCATCATCTCCAAATATCTACTCTTATACCCATTCTCAAGACCCTTCCTAAGCTCATTCCTTCAACAATCCAGCCACATTTCTCGCACACAAAATCCATCCTAGCCAAAAGAAATGGCTCTTCTAGCAACCGTTGCCTCTCTTTTCTCCATCTCGGTGATCCTATTACTTATGAGGAAGAAAAGACCGTCTCCCGCCGAGCCGGGACCAAGCCAAGAGCGGCGCAGTAAGAAGAAGGCCGACTCGAAGGGAAAGAAAATCGTGGAAGTCCTCTCTCGAAGGGCTCTCGCGATTCAAATGCCCCAACCGCCCGTTGATGATGTAGGAAATTTTTGCGTACGCAACGTCGCCTTTGAAGCCTCCGTGGAAGAGATTGTTCGACGATATTGTCCTACTCGGTCGGCTTATGAAAAAGGGATGGGGTCCCGTTTTCTATGGAGACTCTCAGGCAGATGAAGGTCGAGCTAGGGCTTTCTATGTGCGGATCAGAAACCCTCAATTCAAGTCCTTGGGCTTTAATCTTATAGTGGGTGGCAAGAGGTTTTAATTTGGGGTGGAGCAGATTGCTAGCATGCTTCAAGTGCCACGAGGTGAAGTGCAGATTGAGGAAGGAAACTTGGATACAAGTCAAGCTCGCAACAAGCGGACTCGCTTCTTGTGTGGGTGAGTTGCCCAATGGAGGCGTGATGTCGGCTTGAACTCATCCAACTTGACTCCAGAGTATCATGCGCTTCATCGCATCTGCACCCACAATGTCTATCCGAGGCTAAAGAACCGTACCGAGTGCTCTCGCTATATGGTGGAGCTTTTATATCAAATAGGCCAGGGAGCAGATGTATGCCTCCCCAGCGTAGTACTCCACTAGATAGTAAGGGCCTCAAGGGCAATGTGGAAGGACGTATGTCTCCCTTTTGGTTGCCTGGTCTGTCGGTTGGCCTAGCTATATGGTGTGGGTGGATCGGATGGAAACTTTATACCAGCACAAATATTGGACGATAGTATGTTGAACAATATGAGAATAGGCCCCAAGCAGCGACAGGCCCACATCGACCAATACGGAGAACCTATTGAAGAAGAAGAGGAGAGCGATGGAAGCGATGAGGATGAGGGTGAGGATGAAGCTGAAGAGGCGGAAAGAGCTGACGAGATCGAAGAAGTTGGCAGGGAGCCGCTTACTATCCCAGATATGTGTAAGCGCTTGGATGAGCTCAAGGCCGAGGTAGCAGAGATCAAGGAGAGTCAAGCTAGGTACCAAGTGAAACAGGAAAAGTGGAACAAGAAGATGTATCGGGCTATAAAGGCCCTAATCTGTTGCAGCCAAGGCGAAGAAGCGCCTCCACTCTCGCCCGACTCGGACGAGTAGCACCATGAATCTACTGATGACTAGTAGTTTGCTTTAAGCTGTTTAGGACTAATCTCATGTACTGAAGGATGCTTAGAAATTTGCTTAATTAGCTTGTGTTTGATTTTCGTTTAGCATATCTAGTAATCCTTGAATCCATGCTGTAACATGTAACTGGCCATGCCAATGGTATTTTAGAATTCGACGTGAATGTATGGATTGAAATTCTCTTATCACTTTATTAATACTTGCATGTATTGTTGCTAATAGAATAGTCATGCCTTTTCATATTAAAATTTAATATTAAGTGTCTATTTAGGAATTATTTATAATTGTGCTGGGAATCATTCCGTGATTAAGTTTAATTACATATATATATATATATATATATTTGTTTAAGTTGTTTTGGTGCAATTAAGTTAGGACCCTTAAGTAGGATTAAGTTCCATAGTTTAACACTCTGTAAGCTCATGTTAGAGGCGAACTATAGTAAAATATATTGGGTTTTCCCATTCTCTTATGGACTCAAGGTTCCAACAAAATCGAAAAGATGATATCCTTCGTGTTTGCCTTCCTGCGCCCTTAGTAGCGTTATTAGCACTCCAAGCCTCCCGAATACCTTAGAACCTCGACTATTCCTTAATTATTGAAATTTATGAAACCAAAGTGTAGTCCGCGATTAACCCACCAGTCATAGGATTAAAATGGTAATTCGTAAGAAAAAATTGTGTCTTTAAAACAAAACTTTTTAGGATGATCATTACTCATGGGCACGTTGAGAAAATTATTAAACCCCATATTGGATATGAATTAAAACGAGGACTCTCGTAGACCAAGACCCAAAAGATAACCTTATAAATAAGAGATTTAAACTTTCTAACAATGGTCGTTCCCTAAACATTTAAATTGATCAGACTACGGAATTACGGAAGCATACGCTTGCGAAGCATTCGCGGCTTGACCCAATTCTCAATTCTATGCGACTACTAATGGACTTACTTCTTTGACCGAGCAGAAGACCAGGATCCACCAGGACGAAGAAGGGATACGATGAGCTTCTACCCTTATCAGGTAGATGATCGACGTATCGAGTTCAAGCCCACTACAATCGTCTCTCCGTGTTAGTCTAACATTGAAAATAAATATTTTACCTCTACATAGAGGGAAATCGTCATCATGAATTCAAATCTTTAAAAATAAATAGATAATTAAATAAATTGTAGTAAACCATCAGGGTGAAAAAGTTTTTAAGGGGGGTAGACTAAAATGAGCCAAACTAGCATAGATAGTATACACCCTACCATACATATAAACTTGAAATCAATGAAACTTAGGCAAATGAAATAATAATATCTTTGCTTATTACCCTTAGGTAATTTCGGAGACGAGATTATTTTTAAGGGGGGTAGATTGTAACAACCTGAATTTTTATTGTTTTGGATTCTCAAAAATTCTTAATTTTTTTTTTTATAAATTAACTTATAATATCACTTAAATGACCATTAGCACTCAATGTTCATCTATACAGGGGTAGTACCAGTAAAGAACCACACAAGTCTGATTAATTAACCGTAGGAAACCACTGAATTCGCCCGATCACTTGAACATCAGGTGTAGCCCCATGATTTACTCATATAGGACCCAAATCTAACCGACCCGTCGCTAACTAATCAAGACAAGTATAACTAAATTAAAGATCTAACCGAAGCCGACTCAGATAAGGCCCGGATCTTAATTAATAGACCAAATCAACCCCTGTAACGTCCCATCCAACCAACACAGTGTCCTGGGGTGGCCACGTGGGATTTGTTGTAGGACCATTAGTTTAAACCACTTATGGTGGGGTATCACAAGTTAATTAACCTATGATTAGTCCGTTAGAATAGATCAATCAGGCCATGATAGGGCCTAGTGCAGGCCATTAAGTCAAATGACCACTTATACTTAGCATCAGCCCGTACGGGCTATTCCGCAGCATAGGAAGGTTAAAAAATTATAAAAACTTACAGAACCTTAGATCTCACTGGGCTTGTGGTTCATCGTGGATCACGGACTCATTGGGCACCCAGAAGTAATTATTTGAGCCGTTCCAAGAGCACTGGTTAACCCATCCAAGGCTAAAGTGAAAATCTGGCATTGAATAATGAAACTGAGGCTCTGGACTTTCTAGCAATCAGATTTCTTCAAAATTTATGGTGAAGGTCTAATGTAGTGTCCTACACCCATCCATAAAATCTGAAACCCGATCATGGCATGATGACCGTTGATCACAAATCAGACCCGTACGACCAAACCCCATATCCGATCGTTCCCAAATTTTGTATGGCCCTTCATCGGGCCATGAACCACCTACCCTATAAGTTTCATGGTCAGGGACCACCAGAACTGCCCCAACAACTAGAACGATCCTCATAGGGCCATTTGAAGATCGAAACCATATGATCAAACCCCACCTTCGTTGATCTGTTTATCCCCAAACTTTGCATGACCCCTCATTGGGTCATGAGACACCTTCACACCAATTTTGGAGGCCAAAGGAGTGTTAGGGTCACCCCAACACCAATAAATAGTCCTAGTGGTTATTTTGGGAATTTGAGGAAACTTGGGGCCAAAGGGCCCAACTCTAGGAAATAAACCCTAGCCATTGTCTCATATCACCCACCACTCTCTAACAACAACAAATCTTTCTCCCTCATATCCTCTTCCATTCTCCAACAACAAATCCCCCTCATAACTTCCTTCAATCTTCAACAATCAAGCTTCCTCCTTCATATTTCCTCTATTCTCCAACAACCCATCTCTAGCTCTCTCACAACTCTCCTTTTTACCCCAACCACCAAGGAGCAAAGAGGAGAGAAGAAAGAGAGAGTGTAGAAGAGATCCAAGGTGGACCATAGATCATGGTGGGGCTAAGGAAATCAAGCATTGCAACTCCCTACTCCGTTCTCCAAAGAAAATCCACCACCACCACAATAATCATTCCATAAAGCATCTAGGTAAGATCCTTCACCCTTTTAATTGAAACCCATGTATTGAGAACGGTTTGGCTTGGATTTCTCACATGCAAGAGCTTGCTTTAAGGATTCTGGCCAGCCAACCCCCAAAACCCTCATTTCTAGGTCGTCTATCAAGCCTCCAACGATTCGAAGGTGCGGACTATTGCTCTTAGGTGGCCTAGAATCAATTCTGTTATTTGTTTAATGATTTTGATTGCTCGGGTGACATCTTTGGAGAACCTAGAGAATCTCTAGGAATTGCATGTTTGTTGAAATGGTATGGAATGGTATGTTTGACTCACATGATGCTGTTCTTGCTCCTCATATGATGTTGTGTATGGATGGTGTATGCTCATGCCTTGTTGAATTCTTTTTATGTATAGTTACTCTATAGTATGTATGATTTCCTTCCTCTTATACATATGATTTCTTAAAGTGGAGGGAGTGCTTAACTTCCTCACCCACACACCCTCACACAAACACTCACATGTACTTATTTCTTGATATGGTTGGCCTAGCTTGCTAGGAGAAAATGAATTGTATGTTGATATGTATGAGAACATGCGTTTGTTGTTCTAATGATACATTGTTAGTCGGTATGCTATGGATCACTATTTATGCCCTTGGGTTGGCCAGAATCATGAGGAGAGCGAAGGTAGTTCCGTCGGTAGGACCGTCTCGAGACTAAACCTATGGATTTAGGTGGGTGTGTTCGGGCGGCTATAGTTCGACTATATGGGTCTCTTGAGCCCGCTGTCACTCGTCTCACGCTCACCTGACTCTTGCAGTTTAATATACTGTCTGACCAACCTTGAATGTTAACCCTGATTGCTCACATATGTATAGAACCTGAACTACCCTATAACCGTTGTAGCCCATCAATAACCCACTTGAAACTGGTCCATAACCTCGTGAGCCGGGCATGGTGGAATGGGACACTGTGTCCGAGCTGTCGGCCTACGCTGGGGTGTCGCGCCTCTCCGAAGTGACCTTGAGCGATCCCTTTCTCTCGACACTCCTCATGTGCTTGAAGTCGGGGATGAGGAACCAGACGGGATCACAGATCACGAGGTCTCAGCCTCACGCATTGGAGGGTCTTGGCCTCGTAACCCGTTTAGGACATTGATATGTGGGGTGTATCAGATTTCCCAACCTGCTGGATGAATGGACTTAACTAATAACTCGGCTAACACGATCATATTGCATCGCATTAGTTAGGTTGGTGACTCGAAAGTCGAGGTCGCTTTGAGGGAGTGCTGACATATACGATCGTTAGATGGAGTCGCTCGAGGGAGCGTTGTAGCAAGGGCATGCATCATATCATTCCGCATGCATGCATTTTAATAAGAGTTGTTATGTGTTAATGATTGGCTGTGTTTCATTAAATTTATATTATAATTAATGCCTGTTGTAACTTAAGATTAATAAAACCCACTGAGTTGATCACTCACTCCCACTCTGGAACGGTGTTTTAAAACACCAACCAGACTCTTTACTAGATGCAGGTGAGGCGGAGCTCGATGAGTCGAGCAAGGTGAGCAAGGGTAGGGAAGAGGAGCTTTCTTACTTTCAGACTTTCGACGGATCTTTTTTGTTGAGTTAGGGCCGCCACGGGGTATGGATCAGGGCCCTAGTCTCCTTGGGTCATGTATGGGTGAGACTAGTTCCCTATTGAGATGATTTTGAATTCGTCATTTGTATATTTTTAATTTAGTATCAATTGATACTGCTTTATGATGTATTTATACTTCATGCCTTATTAAATCCTTCATTATTTACGAGATCATCCAAATGTAATCAAAATATGAAGCCCATTAGGGCACCCATGACACCTGAGAATTCAGGAGTTGAGTTCTTACATGGCCCCTGAGAACCCGGGGTGTTACAACATCTATCGTGCATAAGCTTATAAAACGCTTAGAGGGTGGTGTAAGTATGTGCTTAAGGTAAGTGTCAAGTTTACAATATTAAAGCAATGTTAAAACATGCCAGTAAGTCCATAATTACCATCATCCTTATCCAGGCTATGCGATGCAAAACATAATAAGCCAATATCATATATTGAGAAAATAATGTAGATTAGCTATGCAATGCAGAGTCATAGTAGTCCAAATATCACATACTGAGGAAACAAGGTAGATCAGTTATGCAATGTAAAGTCATAGTAAGCGAAATATCATATACTATGGATGCAATACAATATGAAAATCTTGACAAGTCCACGAATACCGTTAACCTCATCTAGGTCATATAAATGTAGAAACATAGCAACCCAAAATGTTATATGCCGCGAATGTAATGTAATATGCAGTGCAAATGAAATGACTAAGCTGAAGTGTGAATTCAGGATGATAGTACATAGCATCATAGGCTATGGGGTTCATCACAAGAGACTTCTATCCAAACCAGTCCCATACCTAAATTTGGATAGCCAGACTCCATGTGGTAAACTCTTGATCTTAGGTTAGTCGTGCGCCTCAACTGAAATCCTGGCCATTGCGAAGGTACATAATAAATAGTTGCGCACCACCAGCCAAAGTGGATAATGTATGAATGAATGAATTAAATGTTGAGTACGCAACTGCGACTTAGTAAATCCACATATCAGTATCATACATCTTTGGGATCATCACTGGGGTCTGGTACATTCCAAACTAGCGACCGCCCCTGCCAGCGACACAACCCAGTGAGTGGAAAAGACCTCGCTACCCGCCTACCAATGTCGGCCCGACTCATCGATAACTGACCCATTTGTGAGCTGGTCAAATTTAACCTAGCATATAGCCCCCTCACTCGAGCAGATAAGGCTACACCCCCTCTCAACCAACCATGACACAGTGGGAAGCATGACCTCCTTGTATTCGGCACTCGGTACTCATGTCTTCCACTCGGTCTAGACGTTGGAGCATCCCTTGGCCATGAGAGTTTAGGGACTTTCACCCACAGACATCCAAAGTGCCCATATGTTAGAACAAAATATTTTCGGTATCCCATCCAGCCATCCACGATGATCCTGTGAAGGTCAAAAGCCTGATATCGATAGGGCATCAAGTGATCTCACACATAAATGTGAGATGCATGAGTCATATAGTCCAACCATGCATCAATCTTGCACATACCGTGTGCTCATGTGGGATGACTCCGCCTATCAGGGAGTCTCATAAACAACTTTTCCTATGTCATATGCAAGGGTCAATCGCATCTCATAACAAACATGTAGATGATGCATGTGGGTATGCATCATGATGTTATGTTGTCACATACTCATAATCAATATCGATAATTGACATCGACAATTGGCCTTGATAATTGACATAATTGGCCTCAACAATCGGCTTCAACAATTGGCCTAGATAATCGGCCTCGACAATCGGCATAATCGGCCTCGACAATCGGCATAATCGGCCTCGACAATCGGTCCCGACAATCGGCCTCAATAATTGGCATAATTGGCCTTGATAATCGGCCTATAAGCAAGGCAAGGTCCGTAGATAAACAACCGATCTAAACCACAATATAAAGATTAGCTCTCGACCATGGATATATCAATTCCGGTGGCACAGAGCCATCCGTCTATGGCGAGGATGGACCATGCAACAACAATGGGGCCCAATAATTTGGGCTAACCCACTAAGAAAATGATGAGAATGGACAACATTTTTTTGTTAGTGATGAGAGTTCAATTTGCATTATTTCATAATGTATGGCTATCTAATCATTGGATGGGCCTGAGTCTTATTAACATACTGTCAAAAGGGTTAATAAAATAAATAAATGATGACGATCTTAAATATATATCATGTCATAACCATGGTGGATTAAGTGGCATAACACCTACATCAATGTGGGCTATACCACACACAAGTTGAGAGGGTTACCCTCCATTAAATATTCATACTCATTTGTTGGACCCACAGAGATGTGGTTCATAAATCTAGCCCATCCATTATGTGTGTCTCACTTGGTTGAGGGGTCAAACCAAGTTTCAGATACATTCAAATTTCAGGTGGACCCCAACAAGTGATTCTATATACTCAAGCTCCGAGTTGTATAAATGGTTCAAAGAGATTAAAGTTACATGGGTCCCAAAGTGATGTATTTATTACATATACAGAGTTCATCTATTTTTATTTATTTATTTTTAGAGATCATTTTATAGCATTATCCAAAATGAATCATGTCCAAAGATTATATGAACCTCACCACAAACAGTGGTGGAGATAATGATTTCACCGTTAAACAATTTAGAGGGCTCACCTTAATGTTTATATCCCATCCAATCTATTCATAAGGTCACAAGGACCCGAATTAAGGGGAAAAACTAATTTCATATTGGTTCAAAACTTCTAACCCAAAAAGGGTTTCAATGGTAGACGTGCAATCCCTCACTACTTTTTTTTTTGTAGCGTGGACCACCTGATATTTAGATTTGTCTTATTTTTCTTCTTAAGCCTTAAGATAAGCTCACCAAATGGATGGATAGTTTAGATATAACATATACCACATGATTAGACCCAAGAAAATTGTTGATTTATTTAGCTTCATAAATTTGTTTTTATTTTTATTTTTTGATGGTGTGGGCCACCTGACTTCTGTGTACCGCTGAATTTTGGGGTATCCCACTTTTTAAAGTGGACCCATCGAATGCACGGTGTAGATGCTTGACATGCATCAAAGTGGGGCCTGTGGTCCCACTTTCTTCCAATGTTAGCAGCAGGACACTGCTTGCTGCAGCGTTAGATGTTGATAGCAACAACGTCCAATGCTGTTTTTGTCTTATTTATTTATTTATTTATTTTTATGGTATTTTGTAGGTGGGGCCCACATCATGATGATCCACTCCACTTGCTGGGTTCCCTGACTTGTGACAGGTCTAATGAGTCCAATATTCAATATATTTCGATGTATAGAACACCACAGCGGGCCCTAACAGTTAATATCACTATCACCTAATATTACTGTTTTCTACAATGTGGCCCGCCAAAAACTCAGATTGGCTTCATTTTTCGGCTTCATGGCTAAAATGAGCTGGGAAATTGAATGGATGATGTGGATTGAATATATACATCATGGGTGGGGCCCCTTGTGGACCCACACCCTCTTCCTTTTTATTTCTTTCAACAACGGCTGGCCTTCCTCTCCCTTTTGTTTTGTATATTTGTGGTGTGTATGCACATGTTTGCATGGGTGTGTGTGTGTGGCCAGCCCAATGGGCCATATTTGGATGGTTTAGATGGCTTAAAAACATCACGGTGGATCCATGCCCTTTTGTCAATTGATATCATGTATCTAGGTCTTGGAATGTTATGGACGTTGGATGAATACCAAACATCATAGTGGTGCCATGATCAATAGGTCCCACATCATCATCATCATCAATAACAACAACATGTTATCATCATGATCATCATTATCCAAACCATAAAAGAATAAAAGTCTAAGTAAAAAGGGGGTGTACTCACCTTGATGGACTAGATGGATGGAAGGGATGTGATTGATGGAGTTGATGGCCCACCAAGATCGCTCCTCTCTTTCTCTCTCTCTCTCTCATGTGTAGAAAATGGGGAAATGCTAAGGTATTGAGGGGTATTTGTAGAGAAATTGATAAAATTTTGGTTAAGTTAGGCTAATGTGATTAAATTAGCTTAGGCTAGGATTATGACATTTAATTCATGATTTGTATTTAATGGTGGATTAAAAGAGCATGGGATGGCATGGTGTGATGATGCCACACATGAGGTGTGGCATGGAGAAGAGTTGACTTGATGTGTACATGAGAGATGGGAGGTATGGGTGTGTGATATCACACACATGGGTAGAGATTCTCTCACCCATGTGTGGCATGTACATGTGTGAATGACATGTGTGGAGTGGAGTACATGGCGCCTCACACACATGATACACTAATTATTCTTCATGGCGTATCTCACAAATGGAGTATCATATAGACGCACGGGTTATACCTCCACGATCGCAGCGACGGGGCGGTCGATATGAAATAGGTTTCGGGGTCTTGAGGTTTCAGTTAGTTGGGTGTGTACTATAAATGATCAATTCAGGTCTTGCTAAGGGCGTCGATCATTGTGTACATAAGCATAGAAAGTTGTACAGAATAAATGGGGTCTTACATTAGATGTCTATCCAATGGATGGTATGGATTACCTACATTAAGGTAGGGCCCCACATGGTAGATAGACAGTGTGGATACATACATCATGTGGAGTCCCAACTTGGATGGACGGTGTGGATCATCCACATACATCTAGTGAGGGCCACGTCCTAGCTGGACAGTGAGGACCTCACACGTGTGGCTGGGTCCCACCGTTTAGCAAATGGACGGACGATGTAGATATAAACGCATACATCACGTTGGGTGGATGGCATGGATGAAAGACATGCATCAGGTGGGTCCACACATGTGGGACCCACCAGCTTTAAATAAAGCTGATACTTGTGATTTCCCTCCGTCTAAGTCTGTCCGAGGATGAACAGCGTGGATAGGTGGGGTCCACATAGGTGGGCCCCCCGTTTAGTCCACTTGGTTGGACAGTATGGATCAAATACATTCATCATGGTGGGATCCATCCAGGTGGGCTACACGTCACATCACCATTAAGAAATGAAAGAGAGGGAGAGAAAGAGAGATAGAGAGAGAAGACGGTGTAGTGAAGGGACCTCACCACTATGGGCCCCTCCTAGATCACAACACATATATCAAAGTGGGTCCCATCATAAGTGAGCCCTTAAATGAAAATCAATGGTGGATCACCCACAAATTGGCCTCCTTCTTTAGCTCCTTGGAATGCTAATCTCCTAAACTCCTTTGATGAAGGATGATAAAGTTAGGATGGTTGGATGGTGAGATGTGAGTGTAGAAAGTGGGCCACACTTGGCTCTTTGGAATGGCTTGAATGTTGGTTTCTTGGTTGTTTGAGAAATGGTTTGAGAAAGACAGAGAGAGAGAGAGATGATGTAAGAGTTAGTGATGGAGTGATGGGTGATGGGTGTAAGGAAGGGATGGGTGGAGAGAGAAAGAGTTGACTTTAGGAATGGGAGATGTGTGGGTGCTGTAAGGCGAGTGATGGGATGTGTACTTGACTTGAGGTGATTGATTGATGTGACGAGTTGTAGAGATTCTCTCAAAATTTACAATGCACGGCGTTTCTTCAAAATATACGTGGGCGTTGGAGAAGCAACTCTTGACCTGGGTATCATCAGTGCACGAGATGCGGTCGCAATGATACAAATTTCGAGTTAAGCTGACTCAGACCTTCAGGATGTGACTTAGGATCACATGCAAATGCTGATTACAGGTCGCGGGTTGCTAAAATTCAACTGGGAGGACCAAGGAAACCTAAGGAATGGTACGGTTTAAGGTACGGGTCTTACAAATATTATATGATCTTGATTATTAATTATCTCACATTCATGATCGAAAAACTTAATACTATAATTATTATCACAGATTTGGGATATGCTAAGCAAATTATGTTTTAAACCTTTAAAATATAAGACATCTTTAAAATCAAGAAGATTAGAAAGCTTTACACTACCTCTTCCGATGATTTTGCAGTTATTGTCATCTCCAAATGTTACTGAGCCGCCATCAATTTGATTGATGTCTGATAGTATCGCTTTATCACTTGTCATATGTCTAGAGCATCCACTGTCCAGGTACCATCTCAAATGGCTACTAGCTTTGAAAGCTATGTGAATGACAAGACATTTATTTTTTGGAACTCATTTCAATATGGTTTTGGGTTTAGGAGGATCTTTAATAACATGGTTAGTTTGAGAATAAGATTTTTCTTTATTCTTACTTACTTTGTTAGTTCTAGAATTGGATTTCAAGAGCTCCTTAAGTAACTGCACTACCTTATCTGCTAGAGAAGGATTATAATATTGATTTTTGTGATAGTTGGGCTTAGTTTTTGCATAAAAAAAATTTTGACAAAGTTTTTTATTCTTCTTTATTTCCTTTGTAATTTCTATTTTAGATTTTGAAGATTCACCTTTAACAAATTTAGGAGTAGAATTTTTAGATTTTTCTGAACGATTCTTGATATATCCCAAGCCAGATTTGTCGCTACTTCGACAAGATATAGTTAGCAACTTTTTAAGTCTTTGGTCACCTTGGGTGTATATCCAAGTCTCTTTAGAATTTTTAAGAGAAGTAATTTCTAATAATAAATTCTCATTTTCAATTTCTGAGATTTTGAATTTAAGAAATTTTTAGATTTAACTCTAGTTTAGTTTTCTCAAAGCAATCAGAAAAATGAGATATCTCCAAAATAGATTTTTCAAGTTCTAATTTTAAATCAGCACATTTATTTTTTTAATTTTGCCACAATCTTACAACTCTCTTTATATAAGGCATCATAGGTAATTTGAATATCCTCTTCATTTTCAATGTCACTTCCTGGTGCTTCATTGTTAGAAGTTTCATCTTCACTTATAGAAGTGATTCTAGCTATGGTCATGAAGGCCTTTCGATTATTTTCAGGTTTTTGGTCTGATTCGTCGATTTCTAAATTGGATTCAGATTCAAACGATTCATCCCAAGTGGCGATCATGCCTCTTCTTTTAGATTTATCGTTCTTAGGACATTTTGTAGCTAGATGCCCGTATTCATAATAGTTGAAACATTGGGAGTCTTTAGATTTTGATTTCCAAGAATTTCCTTTTCTCTTGTCAATTGGTTTTTCAAAATCAGATTTGTTTTTATTTTTAAAAATTCTATTAAAAAAAAAATTAGCTGGCATAGTCATGTGTTCCTCATTTTCTTTATTATCTGAATTTGAGTATTTAGATTTTAATTTTGAGGATTTAAGGGCCATGGACTTGTTTTTGGGAGCTTTGAAATTCATCTCACAGGTTTGTAGAGTTTCAACTAATTCCTCAACATTTATTATATCGATATCCCTTAATTCTTGTATTGCAGTGACTTTAGAATTGAACCTATTAGGAAGCGATCGTAGTATTTTTGCACAAACTTTTCTTTCAGGGACTTTTTCTCCAAGACCCCACATGAAATTAATAATGTCATTTAGTTTAGTAAAGAAATCCATGAATGATAAGTTTTCTTCCATATGGATATCTTTAAACCTTATTATAAGGATTTGAATCTCAGACTTTTTGGCAATCTTAGTTTCTTCATGTGTCATTTTAAAAATATCCTAAGCTTGTTTTTCTATATCATAAAGATGATTCTTTTAAATTCGTCTAGTGATAGAGCACAAGTAATAGCATTAAGTGCTTTTGCATTAGCACTACTTTCGCTTTTCTGACTTGTAATCCAAAGAGTATAAGCTATTTCTTTCATGGACTTGGTTCCGTTTTCAGCCACTACTTCCAACATTGGAGGGACCCATTAGGTCATGGCGGCTTGCCACACACTTTAATCAATAGATTTGAGGAAAATCCTCATTCTAGCTTTCCAATAGGAATAGTTCGAGCCATCAAAAGGAGGTAGCTAGGAAATGGATAGACTATTGAAATTTGCACTATCAAAAAAAGGGGCAAAGGATTCGGACCACGTTACTTTTTTGCTACGGATATAAACTTTAGCTATGATTGCTACAGGTTTAATCCATAGCTTAGAGGTTGATACAACATTAATAATTAATAGTGTTGTAAGGGGCTCTATGAGGCCTAAGAAAAACTATATGTTTTATCTAAGCCATCTATATTTTTTTAAATATTACTTTAGAGGATGAAAAAAAAAATTAGCTAGATCTAAGGCTCAAGTGGACCACACGGTAGGAAATATTGATATTAAATTACTGTTACTTCTTATGGTGTATCCTCCTTTAGCCTTCAATATACCTAAAATTTTTTGCCATTAAGTAAAATAATTTATTAAAATTATGGAGTGGAATGGATTAACGAAATACATCATGGTGGGCCCCACGGATCCCCTGATCGCGTCTTCTCGTTTGTCCTTTAATTAAAACACCAAATTTGGGCACGCGCTCGAATAGAGCTATGCCCAAACTCGTCTTTCAGTCTCTCTCTCTCTCTCTCTCTCTCTCTCTGCATTCCCTAATCAGAGCTTTGGGAAAGCTCTTCTTTCCCTAGTCCTCTCTCTCCCTCCCTATCCTTCCTCCATCTCTCTCATTCTCCTCCCTCCCTCTCTCCAATGCATCAGTTGTGAACGCCCTCTTCTCTCTCTCTCTCTCTCTCTCTCTCTCTCTCTCTCTCTCTCCGTTCCCTAATCAGCCCTAATCGTCTCTCTCCCTCCCAATCTCTGTTTCATCACTCTCATTCCCCTCCCTCTCTCTCCAATGCATCAGCCGTTAAGAAACACAGGCTGTGTACGCCCTCTTCTCTCTCTCTCTCTCGATTGAAGTAGCCGTGAATCTCCTACTCAAAGAAACACATGCGGTGAAGCTCCTCTCTATAGGTTTGATGTCTTCTTCTATTTGTATCTCTTTTCCTGTCTTTCAGATTTGATATACGCTAACTGTTTGATGAAATGGCATGCTATATGTTTATTGAAATGGTTGGATGAGTTTTTTTTTTTTTTAATCTTCTGTAATATATACATGATTAGAGAGTTAATTTGAAATGACATGTTTTATGTTTGTTGAAATGGCTGGATGAGAAATCATATGATCACTGTCCTAAAATGTTGGTAAACTGCCAGCATAGTTTAGGGCCGACTTTGAGGCACCCAATTAAGATAGCCGGAATCTCCTTCCCCAGATATTGTTTCTACCTGAGAGAACATTTAAAAAAAAAAAAATCTCTATTCCAATATTCTCTTCTTTTTTTTTTTCTTTTTTTTTTCAGCAAGAAAACATAGTTCAAATATTGTTGAGTTCAGTGCTTCATTTCCATCGACAGTGGCAAGAGATTTCCTCTTCATACCAGGAAGCACTCTCAGTCCAGCATATGAACCAGGCATGCATGGTTGTGTTTCCATTTCACCATAATCACCGAAAATGTTCTGTGTGCTGCAACTATTGGATTGAGTTATTCTGTACATATGCTCAACAAATTCATCAATGAGAATAGGCCAAGCAGCTTTAGGGTCATATCCTTCAAGATCCTCATGTATGCATCTGCTAAATGGTAGAAGTTGTTGCCAAGTGTCCTTTGAAATATTATGCCGATGATGTTTCTCGACAAATTCACACCATTGGTTAAAACGCCGAAACCTTCCTGTCAAAACTAATCTCCACACAGATACAACCCTTCTTACACTGATGTTCTTTTGCCCATTTTCATGGAAAATGAAAAACACAAACCCACAGAAACATCATATTTGGGCCAAGTCCCATCTCTTTTCTAGATTGGGATCCTTAATTATCTTATCTGGGTCCAAAATCGAGTTGACTTGGATGAGTAGACTCGGTATAGGATGAGATTGATGCAATGTGAAAATGGTTATCTGATCGATTCTGAAAATGAAAAGAGAAGTCTGATCAGGCTTACATCACATATGTCATCTCCAGTCCATTAGTACCATGCTCGGTTTATTTAATTATTTGTTTGTTTATTTTAATCCACAACGATTTGGATTGAGTTTCATGGCCCATGTGGAGAAAATCCCGACACTTAAGCATGGCTTTGGTGATGTAATGTTTGCACGGGAGATTTTTACAGTCTCTACTATCAACACATTTGCTAGGATATTAGTAATTAACAGCCTGTTCAACACGGTGACAGCCAAAATGTATGTTAGGGATCTACTGTCTTTGAAAGTTTTGGTTAGGAGGTTTTTGGAGTGATGCATATTGAAGAACATTATAATTTTCCTAACGATGTTAACAGCTATGTGGACATTAAGCATTTCTTTTAATTAGCTCTAGAGAAGAAAGATATAATGTGATGCTCAACCAGGTAGGTGGTACCCACCTTTAAGTAACCTAAGCTATTCATCTGGTGGGACCAATCATGGGATTGGCCATGTCTTAAGAAGTCCCCTTTCAGATGATCCTAGCCATCTGATGAAAATGGAGAACTATGATTTTTGGTCTATATTTAGCAGGGGCCACATCAAACGGTTATGATTATCTAAAGGGAAAGATTTTTTGTGTATCTCCCACTCACCATGAATGATTTGAATTGCTTGAACTTGAGTCCTGCTCATGCAATTTGATAGGCCAAATAAAAACTTGAATTTGATTGAGCATTGTATATTTCGTTGACCAAGGTGTACTTGTATTATGCATCTCTACCAAACACCATGATATTTTCTATAGTTCTTACATAATTTCATCATTATTATTGTTATTGATATTATAATTATTATTTTGAAGAACGTAGTATGTACACCTTTTGTTGGAGGCAACTCATGGAAGGCAACAACTGCTTTCAGGTGAAGGCAAGTATTTTTTTGATTGAGACTGCAGAAGTTCAGAAAGGAATTGTAGAGCTGGTGTCAAGACATGTAATTAAGAAGCTTGTTATGGGAGCAGCACTGGACAAGTAAGTATTTTTCCTTGGACAATATCAACCTGAATATGATTATACTCTGAAGGACTTTCCACTCATATGGATTTGGCAAGTGAATCACCTGATGTAACCTTGTGACTTTTGGGATATAACTCAAATGCCTGAAGCTGTTAAATAAAAAAGAGAATAACCAAATTATGTTCCTGCTTTTGTGGGTATAGACACCAAACAATAATAGTTATTTCACAAATACTCAGAACCAGCACTGTCCTTCTTTACATCATTTACAGAACTTCAAGATAACTGTCTGTGTCTATGCACACGGGCAGAACTTTGTTTAAATGTTCACATTTGATATCAGCATCTTTAACAGAAATTATCAATGGCTGGCAATCCAAAGAAAAAAAATGAATATACAAATAACTGTATAAATGAATCATGTTGTTTGATTCCTTAGGAGCATGTGCAAAGTCACAAACATGAATATGGGGTGTAAATCTACCATGGAGAAATGCCATGGCTATTCACACAAAGAGATGGAAGAGGTGAATAGCAGGACATGTGCTCATGTGGTACATTTATGTGATAATCATTAGGCAGGGCCAATGGTTACCATGCCTTGGGTCATAAATCAAGCCAATCCAATCATCAAGTGGCCATACTTGCTTGAGGAAAATGGATGGTTAAGAAAGAAACCACCAATCACCTATATTCAGCATACATGTAGGGATATCTTCCATGCATGTTTCACTTTGGTATGTGTGTTGCAATTCACCTCTTCATTCTCTCCTCTCATGAACGATTTTAGCATTTCTCCATATACACTAAAAGAAACATGTAATTGTCTAAGTCTTTTATCCACAGAATGTATCAAGAGAGTTTTCTAAGGCAAGTTACCCTAAAGAGTGTCAAGAGACCCGTTCACAAGTCACTTGCTGTGCATAGTAAAGATCTTGGACAAGCAGAACAACATTTATACAGCCATCATTCTCTGGATTATTTGTAACTTGAGCATATTTCCCTGCATCCATCAATGAAATTGAAATTTAGTTCCCAAGGAATGAGATAAGGATACACGGAATTGAAATTTATACAACCATCATTCTCTAGATTTTATTTTTTTTTGGTCAAGTCTATATTATAATCATGATATATATGAATTAGTTAATGAGAGGGATTCTTATGATTATCTTTGAGAACTTAAGATTGGACTCATCATCCACTGGTGGAGGGAGAGTTGCGGGTTGTGAATCTTAGTACTCCATTAGCCATGATCACTTATAAAGAGTTTAGATCAATTGCTTAGACTGTCTAACTGATCTAATGCAATTAAAAGTACTTGATCATTCCTAAACTTATAACCTAAACCTAAACCCAAACTTATAACCTATAACCTATAACCTACTATAACCTAATATAACCTACACCTAAACCTAAACCTAAACCTATAACCTATAACCTAAATCTAAACCTAAACCTAAACCTATTCTCAAATCCCTAAACCTAAACTTAAACCTAAACCTAAACCTATTCTCAAATCCCTAAACCTAAACCTAAACCCTAAACCTAAACTCGAAATTGAACCCGAACCTGAATTCCTAAACCTATAACCTAAACCTAAACCTAAACCTATAACCCACCTATAACCTACACCTAAACCTAAACCTAAACCTAAACCATGAATCTTGCATAGATTAAACAATCCATGATTGGGACTTGAGGAAAAGTTGAGGTGTATTGTTGTCTCTAGTCAAGTCATTAATTTTGTTTGAGGTAAATTTGTGTTTGGATTCTTGTTTGTTGTAGTTTGATGCAAGATAGGTGTTTATTACTAAGGAGTTTCAGAGGATGTTGCGGCATCTTCTCAGCCATGGACTTCAAGCATGTTGTTATTGTTGGGCGTTAGTAATCTCTTTTAGCCATGTAGTGGTGTCGTGGTTATAATTGAAGATAGTTGTATAGCCTTCTTGACGTTAGGTAGTAAGGATCCTTGGAGTCTTTGTCCCCAATGTTGATCATTCTTAATTCTTTCCATTAAGTCATGCATGATATTCTTGATACAAACCCATGAACATGCCATGCTAGAGGTCGACCCCACATGTGTCAAAATGGCATTTATGTCCAACATATGAGCCTTCCAAGCATCTGAAGAACTGAGAGCAGTCTGTACCGTTCAAATGTTTAGAGTCACCAGGTCTTAGAGGAAATGTTTTGACAATTTTATCCAAAGTGCTGACCATTATATTCATAAATCTCAGTTTTGTGAGTCGAAGTCTATCATCAGATTCTGTTTCTAAAGGCATCTCTTTCAGGATTAAATCTATTTCCATCGGAGGAAATTGAAATGTTTTATCATGAGGAAACAATATCATCCTTGATAAAGATATCTTCGCAACAATGCCATTTGTGAAGTTTAACAACTGTTTAGGAGACTGAACATCAATCTCACTGAGATCACAATCTAGCAGCTCATTATGCATGCTGGACGTGGGTACAAAGAATTAAATATTTACATCCATTTCTTATTACTCATTGAGTTCCCATTTAAGTTGAAGAAGTACCGCAACAAATGGATTGCTTTTCCAAGTAGGCTGCTGGTGCAAATGCTAAGAAACGCCTCTATAGATTTTGGTATAAATTCATTGTACTCTTCCTGAAACGTGTCACGAGAGATATAGCTCTTCCAATTTGAGAAACCATAAAAAAGGATCCTCGAATAAAAGAAAGGAACACTTCTGAAGTGTTTAACATACTGCTTTTCGAATTTCACTGTGATTGAAGTCAAGTATGACAAAGCAGCAGGTAAGAGTAGCAAAAACTCCTCATCAGAAAGAGTGAAGCAACATTTTTTAAAAAACACTTCACCCTTTTGTTGCAATATGTAGTCAACATCTACACTATCCACATCCAGCAAATCTTTATTTAGAATATACGAAAATATCCACCCAAAGAGGCTCAAATGCAGAGGGCTTACTTCCATAAGTTAAAACAATGCTTTTGCTTTTGTCTTGCTTGTCTTGTGGATGAAATGAATAAGCACTTTGAGAGGGTTGCTGATTATCATCCTTGAAATTGTCATACTTAATGGGAGAAGAGCAGTATTGGGTGTCATAAATTTCAAGCTGTACACAGAGTTCATAGCTTTTAACAAACATAAATCAGCACATTCTAATCTGAAGCAGATGGCGTAGTCGATGATCTTATAATAAACTTCTTTAAGAAGCATGAAATCAAAACTTATATCCTCCATTTCCTGAAATAAATGGCATGCTATTGTTGCCATGTGTCTTTGGTACAAATTACTGGGTAAAATATCAAAAGCACAATCAGCAATATAAAATCCAACAGCGAGAACAGAAAGCCCTGAAGATGTCTTAGCCAGGGTGGGCCAAATCGGTTACGTATCGGCCGATACGGCCGATACGTACCGGTAACGGTGGCAACCGTTACGCGAATTGGCCTCGTATCGGCTGATTCGGTTTTTTGCACCGTATCGGCCAATACGGGGCCGATACGGCCCGATACGGGCCGATACGGGGCGTATCGGCCGATACGGCCGATACGGGCCGTTACAGGCCCGTAACAGGCCCGTATCGACATTTTTCCATTTTAAGCTCTGTTTTTACTATTTTTTTGAAACTTCTTGCTTCTAAAATGTTTCTCACTCCTTCTACTACTAATTTCGACCAACCTTGGCTGAGTATTTGAGATAAAAACACATTATATTATGGATTTTCTTGAATCAAAACTCGGTGGGCCATTTTTCAAAAATTCGTCAAAAATAGGTATTTATACTTTTTTTAATATGTTTTTTTGTTTTAATCATACCATATGATGTGTTAATCATAGTAAAACATGTTAATGTGCATTTTACAGATTTGGGGTGCCATTTAATATTTTTTTTATATTTTTTTCTATTTACGCATTAATTTTGGCCATTTTTTTTAAAATTCGAAAAATCAATTTTTAATGGTTGTATTGCTGTTTTAATCATGTCATTTGATGTGTTAATCATAGTAGAACATTTTAATGTGCATTTTACAGATTTTGGGTGCCATTTTATATTTTTTTTATATTTTTTTCTATTTACGCATTTATTTTGGCCCTTTTTTTGAAAATTCGAAAAATCATTTTTTAATGATTCTTTTGCTGTTTTAATGATGCCATATGATGTGTTAATCATAGTAGCACATGTTAATGTGCATTTTATAGATTTGGGGTGCCATTTTATATTTTTTTTATATTTTTTTCTATTTACACATGAATTTTGGCCCCTTTTTTTAAAATTCAAAAAATCAATTTTTAATATTTGTTTTGTTGTTTTAATCATGCCATATGATGTGTTAATCATAGTAGAACATGTTAATGTGCATTTTATAGATTTGGGGTGCTATTTTATATATTTTTTTATATTTTTTTTATTTACGCATTTATTTTGGCCCTTTTTTTGAAAATTCAAAAAATTATTTTTTAATGATTCTTTTGTTGTTTTAATGATGTCATATGATGTGTTAATCATAGTAGAACATGTTAATGTGCATTTTACAGATTTGGGGTGTCATTTTATATATATATTTTTTCTATTTATGCATTTATTTTGGCCCTTTTTTTGAAAATTCGAAAAATCATTTTTTAATGATTCTTTTGCTGTTTTAATGATGTCATGTGATGTGTTAATCATAGTAGAACATGTTAATGTGCATTTTACATATTTGGGGTGCCATTTTATTTTAGTTTTTTATATTTTTTTCTATTTACGCATGAATTTTGGCCCTTAAAAATAATTGCAAACACCTAAATGTAAGATATTTTCATATTACATTCATTCTAATATATCTATCATTGATAGTAGATAGTTAGAAAATTAAATATATGAATTTTGTAGTCAAATTCAGGTTATCTGGTTCATAAATTCATCAGACAGTTCGATACAACTTCTGACAAAAGAGTGGACCGTTACACCACCATAAACATGTTCCAATTTATAAATGAATACATATTTGGAATGCTTAGAATATTCTGGATTTAATCCATATTTTTTCATATTTTTTTGGCAAAAAAAAATTTTTGCGCCGTTATGGGCCGTTACGCCCCTGTATCGCCGTTACGTCCCCGTATCCGTATCGGTTTCGAAGGGCACCGTTACACCAACCGATACCGATACGGGACACCTTGGTCTTAGCCTCCTGTCATTACCAGCTAGTCTTGTCACTATTTGTACATATGCCATCTCATGAGTCTTACTATTTGTAATTTTCTTACCCCTATAGTGATTATCAGAAGCAGTGGGCCATCATTGAAAGATTACCCTTATTGTGAGTCCAATTAAGGTATGCATAATATATGGTTTTAGTTCATGGTAAATAGTACCTATTGTTATAAGTTCGTATTGATTTCGCTAATTGTAATAGCAAACAGACTCAAGCTCAAGCTGGGCGAGATTGTTACCACAATTCCAACTATCGATAAGTACAATTTAGAAGGCAGATTTAAATTTTATTTATTTATTTATTTTTAAATTTCCTTTAGAAATACTAATTGTATTAGTAGAGGTGTTGTTATTGGTGTTGTTTATTAATTTATCCTGCTAGTGCAGATAAAACCTTTGGTGAAGCCAACCAAAGACATAATGAAAGTTAGTTGCATTAAATATTCTTGGCATGAGTTTTTTCTAGAGGGTACTCTTCTTCTTAGTCCATGATATCCTGGCTTTTTGTCATTTCATTCATATAATTTTTTTATTTTTTCAATGCAACTAGGTATAACATTGGTGCAGTTATGTTGCTCTGGGCACCTGTAGTCTTGGTATGTCTAATTGTCCTTCAATAATTTAATATATCGAGATTTCTTTCCCATTATCATTTACATTTTTCTTCTTAATTGATACTTGGAAGTTAATATAATCATTTACTCTATTTTATAATCTTTAAAATCTTTATTTGTAAATTTATGCCCATATGCATTGTCGGAGAAACTAAGAAACTTACTCATTCTCAGATTGCATTATGGAATATGCATCCATTATTCAAAGAAAGGGCGACATTCCAAGCACTCACACTTTCTCTTCTTGCTAGCTAAATTGGTGGGCCTTCTTTCCTGCATACTATATGATTCATTGATGAAGTGGCCTGACCATTTGGACAGGCCCATGTTTATATATTATCTCGAAATTGATGAAGTAGATCCGGATGTGCGTTAGAGCTATCCAAATGTTGAGCGGGGGTCCTTGAAAGGTGGGAACCACTGTTACGACCATGATGAAGCTGTCCATTTCCTATGGACAGCATTGGAGGGGCCTAGCTATTTGGACAGGCCGTGTTTATATATTTGCTTGAAATTAATGGAGCAGACCCGGATATGCGTCGGAGCTATCCGGATGAGCGGGGGTCTCAGGAAGGTGGGAACCACTATTTTGACCATGATGTTGTTCATTTCCTATGGACAACATTGGAGGGGCCTGGCCATTTGGACAGGCCGTGTTTATATCTGTATTTGTAGGGACCACACCCTTAACTTAAACCACACTCTAAACTTATAACCTAAACCTAAACCTTAACCTATAACCTATAACCTAAACCTATAACCTAACCTAAACCTAAACCTATAATCAATAACCTAAACCTAAACCTATAACCTAAACTTGATCCTAAACCCGATTCCAAACCTGAACCCGATTTTCTAAACCTAAACCTTAGCCTATTCTCAATTCCCTAAAGCTATAACCTATAACCTATAACCTAAACCTAAACCTAACCTAAACCTATAACCTAAACCTAACCTAAACCTAAAACCTAAACCTAAACCAAAACCAAAACCTATAACCTTAAACCTAAACCAAAACCTAAAACCTAAAACCTAAACCTAAACCTATAACCTACACCGATAAACTAAAACCTAAACCTAAACCTAAAACCTAAACCAAAATCTATAACCTAAAACCTAAACCTAAACCTATAACCTAAACTTATAAACTGAAACCTAAACCTAAACCTAAAACCTAAATGTATTCATAAATCCCTATAACCTAAACCCACACTTAATCATAATCTCAACTCTCTAACCTAAACCTAAACCTAAACTTGAAAACCCAAACCTAAACCCGATCTCGAACCCAAACTTGATTTCTTAAACCTAAACCTTAACCTATTCTCAATTCCTTAAAGCTATAACCTATAACCTATAACAAATAACCTAAACCT
This sequence comes from Magnolia kwangsiensis, assembly GCA_037074715.1. Lineage (NCBI taxonomy): Eukaryota > Viridiplantae > Streptophyta > Magnoliopsida > Magnoliales > Magnoliaceae > Magnolia > Magnolia kwangsiensis. The sequence continues at coordinate 105,992,044 of CM073573.1, read as the reverse complement.
ACAACCTTAACCTAAACCAAAACCTATAAACTAAACCTTAACTTTAACTTATAACCTATAACCTAAACTTATAATCGATAACCTAACCTTAACCTAAACCTAAAACCTAAAACCTAAACCTAAACCTATAACCTATAACCTAAACCTAAACCTATAACCTAAATGTATTCTCAAATCCCTAAACTTAAACCTACACCTAAACCTAATCTCAACTCCCTAACCTAAACCTAAACCTAAACTTGAAAACCTAAATCTAAACCCGATCCCGAACCCGAACCTAATTTCCTAAACCTAAACCTTGACCTATTCTCAATTCCCTAAAGCTATAACCTATAACCTATAACCTATAACCTACACCTAAACCTATAACCTTAACCTAAACCTAAAACCTAAACTTAAACCTAAAACCTAAATGTATTCTCAAATCCTTAAACCTAAACCTACACCTAATCCTAATCTTAACTCCTTAACCTAAACCTAAACTTGAAAACACAAACTTAAACTCGATCCCGAACCTAAACCCGATTTCCTAAACCTAAACCTTAACCTATTCTCAATTCCCTAAAGCTATAACCTATAACCTATAACCTAAACCTAAACCTAACCTAAACCTATAACCTAAACCTAACCTAAACCTAAAACCTAAACCTAAATGTAAACCAAAACCTATAACCTTAACCTAAACCAAAACCTATAACCTAAAACCTAAACCTAAACCTATAACCTAAACCAAAACCTATAACCTAAAACCTAAACCTAAACCTATAAACTAAAACCTAAACCTAAACCTAAAACCTAAATGTATTCACAAATCCCTATAACCTAAAACCATACTTAATCCTAATCTCAACTACCTAACTTAAACCTAAACCTAAACTTGAAAACCCAAACCTAAACCTGATCCCGAACCCAAACTCGATTTCCTAAACCTAAACCTTAACTTATTCTCAATTCCTTAAAGCTATAACCTATAACCTATAACAAATAACCTAAAACTAAACCTTAACCTAAACCTATAACCTAAACCTAAACCTTAACCTAAACCTAAACCTATAACCTTAACCTAAACCAAAACCTATAAACTAAACCTTAACCTATAACCTATAACCTATAACCTATAACCTAAACTTAAAACCGATAACCTAACCTTAACCTAAACCTAAAACCTAAACCTAAACCTATAACCTAAATGTATTCTCAAATCCCTAAACCTAAACCCACACCTAATCCTAATCTCAACTCCCTAAGCTAAACCTAAACCTAAACTTGAAAACCCAATCCCGAACCCGAACCTGATTTCCTAAACCTAAACCTAAACCTAGACCAAAACCTATAACCTTAATCTAAACCAAACCTATAACCTAAACCTTAACCTATAACGTATAACCTAAACTTATAACCTATAACCTAACCTAAACCTAAAACCTAGACCTAAACCTAAACCTATAACCCAAAACCTAAACCTAAACCTATAACCTAAATGTATTCTCAAATCTCTAAACATAAACCTACACCTAATCCTAATCTCAACTCCCTAACCTAAACCTAAACCTGAACTTGAAACATCTGCAGTTTCAAGGAAAGAAGAAGCTCTATCTTCTGTATTTGCTGAAATTGATCGTCTGAAGGAAGAAAATTGTATAAAAATATAAGCATTATTGAATGCATATGGAGGGTGTTTACTGTGTTGGAGTGTATTTGTTTCTTGCACATGAGGGCACGCCTTAGTTGTAATTCTTATGATAGGTTGAGCAAAGTGAAGTATTGTTTATTTAGAAATGTGAATGCAGGATGCATTGTATGATTTGATTGCTATTTGTAATAAGTGCATCATTTTTTTTTTTCTGATTGCATTTTATGTATTATTTCTATCAACATTAAGCTTAGATGAGTTATCAATCATAGCAGGTTCTTGCAATGGAAACAGATCGTATTATTACATTTGTTTAAAAAATAGCTACGAATATAATCCGCAGCTATAGCTACGGCTTTCGTCTGTAGCTATTGGTATCTATTGCTACGGATATTATTGGTGCTATTAGTATCCATTGCTACAGATAAAATTCTTTTTGTTATGGATATCATTCGTAGCATGTCCGTCGCTATTGTTGGGGTAGCTAAAGGTATTGCTCCGGATATAATCTGTATCTATTGGTATCTATTGCTACGGATATTATCTGTATCTATTGGTATCTATTGCTACGGATATTATCTGCAGCTATACCTTTAGCTACCCCACCAATAACGACGGACGTGCTACGGATTATATCCGTAGCAAAAGGGCTTTTGCTACAGTTTTTGGCTGTAGCCTTTGCCCATTTTTCTTGTAGTGTTGACATCCTAAATAGCTCTGAATATAGCTCTAGGAAGTTAATCTCAAAAAGAGCAACCTCGCTTTGATACCACTTGAAAGGACGAGCTATAGATGTCTTGGAGGGGGGTGAATAGGATTATGCCAAATATTTCAATTCAATGCATAAACTCAATTGCGTAAAGTATTGAATTCTTGATGTCAAATAGTTCATAGGACAACTTTCACCTCAAAAATTTAGGTAGGACAACCTTATTTCACAATATTTTTGAAATCAAAATATCAAAATGTCGTAAGAATAAATGAAACACAAGATGGGAATAAATAATAAAAATTAATCGCCCCAATGCATGAAAAATTATAGTGGTTCGGTGCCTAAACACAACCTACTCAACTCCTAAAATTATTGCTCTCGCAATTTTAGCTTTCACTATTTTAAGGTTTTCCTATGGTCACCTTAACAACTTGATACAGTTATTGCGATTTTCATGGGCTATCACAATTAAACTCACTTTATGATTTTCACGGGATCACCACAAACAAACCCGTTGAGATTTTTGAGTTATCTCAGAAAAACCCAAAATGAAATAAATATAAAGATAATACTTATCTTCGATTGGTAAGTCGAAGTCGTAGCTGTATCTTGAATGCAATGAACTTTTTCTTGGGATGTAGATGAAGTCTTTGTATAAGTTCGACCCAAAAAGAAATAAAAGGATCTAGTATATTTTCAATAAAATGAATGATTCCCTAGTGCTATAAATTTGATTATCTATTTCTCAAGTAGAGAATGGATTACTCTATTAAAATAGTTTAAACTAACTTGAGAGAGAGAATAGAATTAGCTAAAAAAAAATATAAAAATTATAGCACAAATAGCTTAAGGAGGCTTAGACTTTCTCTCTTTACAATATAGTATAGATCTATAAATTTTCATGGTTTGAAGAGTAAGAAAGAAGCTCTATTTATAGCCAAAGATACTGGAAGTTTGGCAAGCCCAAGGGTCAGTTTGGCTAGCTGGATTTCAAAGATTATGTTTTAACGGAACTCGGATTTCGTGGGATAAGATCTTTCAAAAATTCGGCTGGCCCAAACCCAAGTTCGGCTAGCCAAACTTCAGGTTCGACTGGCCTAATTTTCCTAAAATCTGAAAATGTGTCATTGCTGAAAACTTGACCGAACCTCTCGTCGGGCTAGCTAACATGACGTAAATTATTTTTTTTTAGATCTATCTTTTCGCCCGAATAATGTAGGGTTAGTCAAAGTCAGTTAAGATGGCCGAACCAAATGTCGGGCTGGCCTAACTTGAGTATATTTAACATAAAACATGATCATCGTTATGAATGTATGAAATACATCTAACTTATGGTCAATCTAGGTTTATATCACTTGTTGGTTGACTCATATAAAGTGTTCTGAATGAATGATTGTGTCTTAAGATGTTGAGTCTTATTTTTAGACACTTGATCAAATTTATAACTTATCTTTAGTAGAGCTTGCGATCTTAATAGGACTATGAAATTTGACAAACTATAATGTGCTTGAGTATAAGCACTTACAACTGTAAAAAGTGCAAGGTAGATAAACACTTTGATGATTAAGTAAAACAAGTACTCCAAAGGTGATCGTGTAAGTAAAAGATATTCTAGATCCAATTAGGAGGGGATCCTCATAAGATCATAGAAAGGACATGAGCACTACTTTCCATATTCATTTCGATGCTAGTACCAATCAGGCATGAAAGGGTGGTGATTAGTTAGCCCTTGTACCATAGAAAGTGTAGAGATAATCATAATAATTTTTCCAAACTCTTGTGATATGTGTGAGTTATCTCTTTCCAGATAATCAACTCACACATACACTAAGGCAACCAACAAATCTAAACCACATCTAATTTGACAAGTAGAGGTGGGGTGTCCATTGGTTTTGACATTCGGTTGGGAATAACTTTAACAAAGAAGGGCATCAGTAGACACACCACCCAAGGCAGAAAAGTTGATTTATACTCTATGGAACACCTAAGTCCAACTCAAATCCAAGCTCAAGCTTAAGCCTACTTCAAAGCCCAGTCTATGCACAAGCCCATGTCTATTTAACCTTAGGACCCTAATAAAGCAAAAGGGACTAGCCTAGGGGATACCCAGACCTCACCGAACTACTCGGTGAAACATGGGCCTGATCCATGTGGCAAGTGATGTGGATCAGACTAGGCACCAACCAGTCTCCACTAAGTGGGCTGTGAGCCACAAACCACATGGGGGTTTGCCCTTGTAAGTGCTATATTGTATAAAGTACACCTTTGTTTGTTAAATTTCATTTAGACAAAATAACTTATGAAGTAAGCCTTCTAATGTGGATCAAGATGAAAAGTTTAAGACTCTACTGAACTTCAAGATCAAGATGGAAAGTTCAAGACTCTAATGAAGTTCAAGATCAAGATGGAAAGTTCAAACTCTAATGAGTTCAAGATGATTGAGTGCAAGTTCTACTAAAGTTCTAGTAGAAGATCAAGCTTCATCTTCAACTTCAAGCTCTATTGAAGATTCAAGAAGAAGAACAAGTTCCATGAAGTTCAAGCTACTTCAAAGTTCAGTCATATTAGGTATTGTTTCCACAAGAAACAAAAGCATTCGATTCTTGAAACTATCTTATTCAATCATAACGAGAGAGTTTATAGAAAATAATCATAATATTTATTTATACTGAGTTCATTTCAATCCTTTGATTTCCCTTAATTCTAAGATAGATTATCTTAAGATAAAGTGAATGAAGAGTTCAAATATCAAATCTAGATATCAAATCTAGTAGCATTTCAGCTTCTAATTTGATCATCTCATCAAGAGGAATGTTGTGTGGATATAATTATCTGATCTCTCCTTCCTGAGCTCATGTCCTAATGCAGAAGGAAAATCGAAGACTGCGAAGACTTCAGAGATCAAATCAACGGGAATTTTGGCAACATGTAGATTTTAGGCATTGATGGCCACACGCAATAGCATGGCGTTGCACGGTCTAGCGCAAAACCACTTTCCTCTTCTTCCTTCTTTCTTCCCGTCATACCTTCGATCTTCTCTTCTTCTCCGGAGCTCTGATCTTCTTCAAAATCTTCAAAAAATGTCATCAAATGAGAGGGAGAGTGGGGTATTTATAAGCATCCACACCTGTAAACCCTCAAAATTCGTGTTGTGGGCCCACCTTTCATCAGATCTGAGCCGTCCATGTCTGCATACCCAAACCACCCTTTGAAATTATGCGCGCAAACCTCCTTATTACTTGCGTGGGTCTGTACAACACTATGCTATTGTGTGGTCCACCACAAACATGAAAATAGGTTAATTAAGCCATCTTTGTGCAGGCATGCACAACTTGATAAGGCCCTTTGCGCAAACCCGCGCAATTAATATCCTTTGCACTGGTCAGCACAAAACCTATAAATTTTCTTTCCTCTGTTATTTTCTTTAGACTTCTTTTTACTTTCCTTCCTAATTGATTCTTGATCTCTAATTTTATGCCTTAACAGATGCCCCTTCAATCCTTTTTGTTCATCCTCCATTTGATGAAGAAACAGGATCAAAATCAACTTTCCAACTACCTTTTGCACGGTCTTGCGCAAAGGACCTAATCGGGTCCCATAAATTAGATCTGGGGACTTGCCTATAAATAGAAAGAGTCCTTATTTCCCATTTCTCTAGTCGCTACCAAACCTTTGCCGCTCCGAAGAACTCCCGCGCAACCATCCTAGTTTGCATGCTCCATCTGCGCAACAGTGTATCTGTTAGCGCAAGGCTAACACTCATAGCATGTTACTATGCAACCACATCCATTTGCATGGTACTATGCAAAAATCTCTCTTTGCATAATTCCTAAGTCTAGGCTTCTCATTTGATAATTTCTTCAAAGACTTTGTTTCTTCTTAAATGAACCCTCCTCCCCCCCCCCCCCCCCCCCCCCCCCTTCTCTAACTTCTGCCTTTACTATGGCCCGCACCAAGAGAACATATCTCCTTATCAAGCCATCTACAACACAACCCTCTCATTAAGATCTACCAAACCCCTCCTCTTCTCACGCTCCTGAACCATCTCCATCTCCATCTCCAGACCAAACTCAACAAAAATGCATGAAAACCACCAATAGACATCCTGCGTACATAAAAGAACCCATCCTCCCTACTTTTAACTTCACTGACTGCATTGCCACACTACCCTCCCCCATCCATAGGGTGATATCGATGGATGAAATTGAATAGCCTCCCAGACATGGCCATGAATTTGACTGGGAAGAATGGTTGAAGTCAACAACCCGTCTACCAACCATGAGTCAAAAACCACCGGCCAGAGAAGACACTCCCCCTCCCTCTAGATCAAAAAAGCCTTGCCGCAATAAGGCTAAGGAATTTCAGGAGAAGATAAATGAGCACAACAAAAAGAGGCTTCAAAACTCTTGGGAAATGGTCTAAGTTGTCGAGGGTATCATGAAGTCTGATAACCCTTACAGACAAGGCATGGTTGTGATCCCACTAAACGTTCATCGTCACAGTCCATTCTCAACTGCGAACACTTTGATCAAATGGATGGAGAAATACTGGCATATACAAAATTTTGGGTATCAAGAGAACCTTGAATTTTGGAAGGAACATTGCTAGCGAAGAAGCCAAGGCAACAGATCGGCAAAGTCCATTCGATGATTTTCCTCACTCCTTCATATGATCCTCATGCCTTATTCCCTAATTATTTCTATGAAACACTCCAGTAACGTTTCAGGGATCACAAATCTCTTTAGGGCCAAGAAGAATTCAGAACCAGAGGCCTCTTAACTTCTCGCGTTTACTATTCTGATTGGGCGACAACAATCTTGGCAAAACACTCCAAAACATTAATCAAAATCGACATATATAACGCGATAGAAGTTACCTCTCAACATTTCTATAAGAAGACCTCCATTTTGAAGGGTTTTCTTAATTATTAGTGCCTCACAACCAATTCTTTCCACCTTCCAATAGGAGAAATGAGTATTTCACTTTGGGATTTGCACCAGATCACTAACCTTCTGCTAGCGGGGAAATTTTATGATGAATTCATCCCCACTAATGAAGAATTGGTGTTCATCTCTTCACTCGGCCAAATGGCCTCTATTTCTGAAACAACCACGAAACTTTTCAAAGAGATGTCCAAGTTTCCCAATATCCACAAGATTTCTCCTTTGCAGTGGCTTGCGCACTTTACTAGAGCCTTCCAGTAATTCTTCACCTTATAAATCAATCACTTTTTATTGTATTTTAATTCCTTATATTTCTCACCATCTGTCCTCTCTCTTTCTTTTCTTAGGTTCAGCGGTTGCCATTCATAAGAATTAACAGACCTTCGTGCAAAAATAAAGGATCATGCCGAATATAGCCTTGACGGTGAGCTTGTAGCGTTCATAGTCTATTAGCCGAGCTTAGTCATCCTCCCTAGCTCAAAATGGGCAAATGCCATTCGCCCAACAGTATTTGTCGTCGCTAGTGCCATGGTAGAAGGCCATAAGCATTCCCTTGTCCCTCCAGCCTTGTGCTCAATTTACAAAGCTCTTGGAGAGATAGCGACACATGTAAAGAGTCCTGCTGTTGGCACTTCTTCTATATACACTCGACATTATATTACCAATTGACTAGGTATTTATTTCCCTTGGACCTTTGAAGCTCCGGAGAAGGCATATATCCACCCCTCGCACATTCCTCTGTGGTTCTTTCAGAAGAGGACTATGGCCTAAAGATCATATGATTAGGTCATCAACATAATCTCAGAAACTGATGCAGTTGACTTCTTTCAGTTCTGCCTATACCGGTACGCAGATGATATAGACATGGTGGATACTGGATCACTCTCTCCCAGAGAAAGGGCATTCTATCTCTCCATTCGTTCTGCAGTCTCCCATTAAGAGGAGTAAAATTTTGGAGAGAATTGTACTACCCGATTCGATTCGCCCGCCAATTTAGTTTTGATCAAACTATTCCAAAGGACTGTGGGATTTGTAATAAGGAGAATGCATAGCTATGGAACTAGCCCGTATAAATGGGTGATGGTATGGAAGCAGTTACTGGGTGGCCGAGTCAGATCTACTTTTATAATCCCAGGCAGTAATCCTACCACTTGTACTTCGTATGGCTATATGAGGTGGTGGGTTCATCAATCGTATCTAGTTAATAAATGCTTACCCGTGACTGACCTGATCTGGATTTCGCTGCCGAAACTTAAGGGCCGCAAATTAGAAGAAGGAATAGGCTTTGTATCGGAAAGGAGTCACGCACCTTTTCCCAGTCAACTTTACATAAAGATATCTTTGGAAGAGCCAATTCATGAAAGGAAACCCGCCAACACGCTAGAGGGATGGATAGCCCATGGGGTCGTTATGGATTTTGAAAAGGTCCCACAAGATTGCTCTAATAGAGTAGTTGAAGAGGTGACGAAAGTTCCTTCTCCAACTCAAGAGAATGTTGTCGTATCTCAAGATAATTCGGTTCCTTCTCCTCTCCCTCAACCTGCTCGTCCCAGCCTATCTTCTCCGATGAAAAGGTCTCGATCACATTCTCAAGCTTCTCCTCCTTTGCATAAAGGAGCTGCTGACCTGACCTCTCCAGTCCTGACTGATAAAGACCTTCAACCAGGAAGCAGCAAGATTTCCCCTTCTAAAGGGAAACAAGTTGTAATTGAAGAAGGTGAAGAAGAAGAAATAGAAGGAGAGAATTCACCCTCGTTGTTTGGAAGTACTGCTTCTATTGAATATGATACCAAGGAAAATGATGGAGGCGATGGAGACGATGACTTTGAAGAGTGAGAAGTTAACATTGATGATGAGAATGATGTTGTTGTTGAAGGTGTATCTACTGGTGAAGAACATCTTTCATCAGTTCCTCAAAACATTGAAATTAAAGCCTCCCCTGTTGCTGACATTCCTGCAAGAATCCCAAAGAAGAAGAAGATGAGCCCTTGGATTATGGGGAGTACAGATACTCACCGAGTAAGAAATTTCCTACAATTTGTCATTTTAATCTTTTATTTATCATTGTTATTTTATCATATTGTTCTTTTCTTTATTTCAGGTACTCATGCTATCAACATTAGAATAGGTGGTAATCCCCTTAAAGATCTTCCTCCCACTACACATTCAGTCCCAACGAGGATTTCCTTCGCCCCCCTCGTAGCACCAAAGGTAGTAGCCCATGAAATCATTTTTCCAGTAGAACCCACTGACCTACCAACTCTAGTAACCATTGATTCGAGTACTGAAGCTAGAGCCCCTTCTTTTGCTGATATGATGGGACCTAGTCCCTCCTCCATTAGAGAAATACAATCTCCTGCTGCTCAGGTTATTGCGGAAGGTATTATTCATCTCTTTCTTCATCTTGTACCTTTTCATCGTTTACTTTCATGACTTTTATTATAACTTCCTTCTCTTATTATTTTGTAGGAAATCCTCCTCAAAGTGGCACAATTAGCTCTAGTTCTATTGCCACAGTTTTCAATCTGTTATCTTTTGAGAAAGTCCCTGCATATAAGCTAACATTGATGAGAAACTCTATGTCGACAGCTGTCCACATGCTCAAAGACCCTGATCGATGGTTAGATATGAACATTGCTATAGAGGTCTTGGATAGTGCCGCAAAGATGGCCAAAATTAGTATTTCTCCCTTATGTGACTCTCTCTTGAGATTTCATAATTCGCTAATTGTTTTAAAATCGGCAGAGAATGTAATTGTTGCTCTAGAAATTCTGGAATACGGAAGACAGCTGGCATCTTCCAAGGAGAAGGCTTCCCAAATTGCTTCTGTTGTTTCCAAATACGATCAAGAGTAGCTATCCCTCTAAGAGCAACTGAAAACTTCCACCGACAATATAATAACTATTCAGAATCAGATTGTTCTTCTGAATAAGGAAATTCTACAAGAGGAGTTGAATATAAAGAAGATCCAGGAGAAGATGTAGGCCAATATTCATTCAGCTGATGCTGAATGATCTGAGCTAATAAAAAATGAAGAAGTAATTGCATCTTTGGAAAGGAAGTTAGCCGATATTCCAGATCACACAAAGATTATTTTTAAGGCTAAATCAAAACATATTGCAGCTCAAGTTCAACTCAAAGAAGACTTGCAAAGATATTTGGCAACACTAGGCATGGTAAAAGAGCTATAAAAGACTTTGTTCTTTTTTCCTTTTCTTTTATAATCACATGTAATCTTCTCTTGCGCTGAAAGATACATATAAATGCACTATGATATTTTGAGATAATTGTTTCTTTGAAAGTGTTTTTTTTTTAAAAGCTAATTTCAAGCATATATATCCTTATGCGATCGTTCAACAATATATCATGTCTCATCATAATTTATCATGATTGTTAGTATGGGATTTCCTATATGATTTTCATTATCATATTAGGCAGTTTGCATTTTTCAAGCATATTTTAAGTAAATAGATGATCATGTATTTCTATAGCATTCTGATGCTGCGCATAGTTTTAGCTCTTACATAATGGAGCTAGGGCACTTTGACTGACCACACTTGGACTGGACTGGACTGGACTAAACTTGACAGGACAAAACTTAACCAGACTAGACTTGACTGGACTAGACTTTTTCACCAGTTTAAGCTCTTGAGTAGTGGAGCAAGCAATTTCTTAGACTCATGCAGGAGTTGGGTCTTACGCGAATGGTCCTTATAACTCTTTAGAGTTCACAGGACTTATTGCGGCCGGGGAGTTCACAAAACGCGATCCATCAGAGGGGCCCAAATGAAGCTATCGGGGTCGTGAACTCGATGAGATTTATGCACAATGTTGGCCATAGTAACTCTCTAGAGTTCACGGGGCAAGTAACCTTACCTTTGGGTACCAAATCCATAGAGCTCATTGATGGTCAAAGCTCTAGAGTTCAGGAATTTGGGGGGTCTTACACATGGTTGGCCTATCTATGGTTAAAGCCATGGAGCTCACACTACGGCCCACTTTTTTTTTGCTTGAAAGGTCAGACCCATTCACTAGAGGGTATTTTCATCCTCCCACATGACTCTGTTGGAAGCTCTATAGGCGACATAGGTCTCACATGTCTTTCAAACAAGAAACAAAATGTATTTTGTTTGGAAAATTTTATTCACTTTATAATTAATAGAAGAGGGCAAGAAGGATAATCACAACATTAATGTTAATTTATTTCTTTTAAGTTCTTTTACATCCCGTTCTCTTTTAATTCCAAAATAGAATATTCACAATTTACACTAAAAGCAATTACAACATTAAATTAAACCAATTATCAAGTATAAAGTCATTAAAAGGGTTCATTGTGCCCTTTATGCGCTAAAGCCTTTGCGCGCAGATGCCTTTGTGCGCAGATTGTGCGCAGAAGCCTTTGTGAGTAAATGCCTTTGCGTGCAGGCAGTCTTCTGTGCGCGGAGAGTCCTATGTGTAAACTCGTGCACAAATGCTTCTATACATGGAGTCTTGTGTGCAGACAGTCTTCATGCATGACTGATATTTATGCATGGAACCTTTATGTGCAGAGAGCCTTTGTGCACAGAAAATCTTTGTGCGCTACCAGTATTGTGCACCGCATAATAGCTACTCCGTATAATGATCAATAAACTAGAACTCGTTTCTACCTTCTCTCTCTCTGGTCTATTCTTCTTCGAATGTTGGATCGTGACCCTTGTAGAGGGGTCAAGGGGTATTTATAGCCCTCTCACACGTGTGATTGAGCCACGTCAACACGCACTCCCTTTCATACGAAGTGTGTTTGTGTGATCTGTGTTGTGGGCTCCACGTTGTGTGCTCCGCGTTGTACGGACACCATTCTATGAATTTCTTTATGTGGACTACTCTATGCAGACACCCTTTTGTGAATTCCTTTGTGCGGACTACTCTATGCAGCCACCTTTCTGCGAATTCCTTTCCCACATTAATTTTCGCATAAAGACTCTTATTTTCTCCTTTCTTCTCTCTTTTTCTTTTTCTTCTCTTTTTTTATGCCTCAACAGATGCCCCCTTGATCCTGCATTCTTTTATGCCTATAAAATAATGTAGGATAAAAAAATAAGAAAATTAATTTTATGGCGCGCAATCCTTTCAATATGGTTATTCTTAGGTTTGTGCGCGCGCTTCAGCTTGCGCACAATGGTTAGCGCACAACCTCTTGCACACCATGGCCCGCTCACAATGGCCAATCTTTTCCTATAAATACAGGACTTGGCCCTTTCCAATCCATTCTCTTTTGTTGCTCATTGTGTCAAATCGCTTTCTCAGTTAAACCGTTGTGCGCTAACCCCATTGTGCGCCGCACAGTACCTTTTCCGCACCACAGCTTTTTCCGCATGATAACTTTTTCCGCACGATAGCCTTTGGACCAAAACAGGTAACTTCTGGCACAAAGCTTTGCGCATAACAACTCCTTCTAACTGGGCACAAAACTGGGCACACAACAGCCCCTTTATTTTATCTTCAATTTTAATCTTCAACAAATCTCTTCCCTAACTCTGATTTTCTACTAATTGTCCTTGCAGTTTATGATGGCTAGTTCATCAAAGAGACCTCATACTTCTGTAAATGTTGCAGAAACTTCTAATCCTCAACCAACCGAACCCCATGCTCACAAAAGGCCAAGGTCTAAAGAATATTCTACTTTTTCAAAGAACTGTCTTTCGTAATCATCAATTTCAGTGATCGCATTCAGCGTTTATCCAACCATATTTAAACAACTATTTTAATACGAGAGATAGAGGGTCCCCCAACAGAGGGACAAGAGTCAGACTGGGAGAATTGGCTAAAATCCACAGCCAACCTTCGGACAGATGCCACCCAATTATCTGCCGTTGAGACTTCCCCTGATGCAACCTTCAATAAGAAGAAGAAGGGAAAGAGTAAAGATGAAATCTTTCAAGAGAAATTTCAAGAACATAATCAGAGTCGCTTTCAAAATTCTTGGGATTCAATTAAATCATATCCAGACGCGATCAAATTCTACAATCCTTATAAGGACGAAACCATTACCATACCTTTGCTCCTTCATCGTCATCGTTCCATAATGGAGAGTGAACCAACTGACTTCATGACACAAAACAGACTTCTATATGTGTCAAAATGGGTAATAAAGGAACCAAAACTTCTTGAAGGTTACCTAACGAAGAAAGGAATAGTCCAGAAAATCGGTCAAGTAGTATACATGCCCTTTCTCATGCAATGCTTTAATCCTCAAGACTTATACCCTACCCATTTTTTCGAAACAATACAACAACGCTTCCATCATTGTGACTCTTTGTGGGGTATTGAAGAGTTCAGAACTCGGGGTCTTTGGACAGATTGTCCATACTACAGTATGTGGACAAAAGCAATCTTAAAGAAATATGAAAAGACTCTTATCACTGCTAGAGTCTATCATGCTATAGAAGCTACATCCGAATTCTTCCACAAGGATACAATGATCTACAAGGGTTTTCTAAAATATTGGTCTTCTTCCACGAATTCCTTCCATCTTCTGATTGGAGAAGTAAGCATCAATTTATGGGATCTATTCAGAATGGCTAGTCTACCCATTACTAGATCTTTCTTGGACGAATATATTCCCACAACGAAGAATTCGCTTATGTGGACCCAAATAGGATACCCAAAATTACTTCCTCAAAAATCGCACTTTTTCAAGAAATGTCTTATTTTCCAGACATTCATAAGATATCACCACTTTTATGGCTTGCATATTTTTCACGATACTTAGTGTTAGTACCCTTGTCATCCCCTTCATTTCTTCATAACACTCAACCCCTTTTTAATATAAATTGCTAACCTTTCTTGTTTTCCCCCTCTTTTTTTTTCATTTTCCTGGTAGTCACGGCCCAGAACTGGAAGCTAATCGAAAAAAGATAAGAGGCCTTGCTACGTTTACTGCTGAGACTGAATTGGCTGCTTTCCTAGCCTACTGGCTGAGCTCGATTGTTCTTTCAAGTTCAAAAAGCTTAGACTCTATTCGACCTACTCTGTTTGTAGTAGCAAGCGCAATGGAAGAAGGTAGAAGATGATATTCTTTAGCTCCTCCCGTATTATGCTCGTTGTACTGAGCTTTTGGACAAGCCACAGTGCACTGTTCAAGCCCAGCACTAGGAGTCTCATTTTCTTTCACTCTTTAACATTATTTCTCTGGTTGGCTAGGCGTTTACTTTCCTTGGACCTATAATGACCCAGAAAAAGTATATGTTCATCCTGAGCATCTACCCTTATGACATTTCTAGCAGCTAAAGATGATAAAGAAAACATATGACTTGATAGTAGATAAGATTGACAATCTGGAATCTATTAATTTCTTCTCTTTCCACCTTGATCATCAAGCCAAAGACAAGGATGTCGAAGATAACAACAATCTAGACTCCATCGAGTGAACCTTCTTCTTATGCATTTGTTCTGGTAGTCTTCCTTTACGAGAAGGGGTAGAATTTTGGAGAGAACTATATTACCCCAATCGATTTACCAGGCAATTTGGATACGACTAGACCGTACCACAAATAGGAGAAAATGTTAACCGAGTTATGCGAAGTTATGGAGTTGGCCCTTATAACTGGGCATTGATATGGAAACAACTGCTAGTAAGGATTTCGGTTCTTGATTCGTTCTACCAGGATATAACCATCGAGTGACAGCTTCATACGCTTGGATGCGATGGTGGACACACCAATACTATTTGGTACATAACCATTTTCCTGTGGATTGTCCTGTTTAGATCCCCCCTCCACATTTGAGAAATTACAGGCCAGAACAGTGAAAAGGTTATTTCTATGAGAAAGATCATGCTGATATTTTCAGAGAACTTTATCACAAAATTTCTTTAGAAGAGCCTATCAGAGAGATTAAACCATCAAACACCTTAGAAGGCTCATTTGCATTTGGCTCTCCTTTAGATTTGTTAAAGCAAGGAATACAACCCCCTACCCCTCGTGAAGGGTTTGAGACTGTAGGTGGTACTCTGCCTTCTCCCATTCCTGAAAGAAGAGATTAACCTCTTCCTGGTACCTCTACCACCACAAATCCTACAATCATTACTACTCCTTCAAATATTATTCACATTACCATGAGCCCCTCAATAGTTGCAACTTCTTCCTCTCCAGTAACTCATCGTACGACAACCTTAACTCCTCTCGTTGCAAATCAAGTTGTTTCTTCTCTGATGACTCGATCTCGTGCTAAATCATTGTCTCCTGTCATTTTGGCCCAACTAGCTCCTTCTCCAGTTAGAAGTACACGTCTTCTTCCAGTAAAGACCATATACAAGGAGAAACAGACAGTGTCAGTAGACGACAGTTCTTCAGAATACTCAGCTAACACTGACAATGATGATCTCTCTTCTTCTACAAGTTTAGTTGATGAGGGAGATGATGCCTTACTAGATGCCAACACTGATGCTGAAGTAGATAACGGGGAAGAAGGAAATGTCCAGGTTAAATCTCCACTTCATGACATCCCACCTAATCCACACATTCCTCTTCCAACCGCAATGAATTCTTTAGAGGAGGAGCAACTTGACTATAGAGAATTTGAATGTTCTCCTGGAGTGAATAGCTTATTCTCCTTTGATCCTACATATTCTCTATGGATTGTAGAGACTACTAGCACAACTGTTCATGGAGTACCAATATTAGCAGGGACAGAAGCTTAATCATCAAGGCCTCCAATAGAGACGAGATATTCTTCTTTGTCACAGCACAGAGGAAACTTTGCCAGCCCTAGTTGCACCGCATGACTCTCCTCCTCATGCAGATAAATCTCTCACGGTGCTCCCCTCTTTCACTCAACCAGTGGCCAGGAATTTGGAATTCTCCTCAGACCCCGTTGATGTACCGACCCCAACAACCATTGATTCTAGTATAAGAGGGGCTCAGGAACTCTCCTTCAATGTTGCTGCAGCCGCAGATACACCGGGATCCGTATTTCCTTCAACCCACTCTGTTCAGACTACTATTGTTATTCCTGAACAAGGGACATATATATATATATATATATATATATATATATATATATATATATATATATATATATATATATATGAATATTTCTTTATTTGAAATATCCTTTCTTTCTAAACTTATAATCTTTCTTTTCTCCTTATACAGCTACAATCATGTCAACCCCAAGTGGTTCTGAGGGTTCTAACTCAGTGGCTTCAATCTTTGATGGTCTTTCATTGGAGAAAGTATCATCTTTCATATTAGGATTATTCAAGAACGCACTCCTGTTCATCATTAACGCTTTTAAAGGCCCGACTCAATGGCCTTTTCTGGATAGTGCTTTGGTCGTTCTTGATCACTTTGCTTGCCTTACACATGTCAATGTTCAGTCCCTTCATGACTATTTATCAGAATTTTATGGCTCAACTAAAAATTTAGAAGCTGCTTGAAATGTCGTCATCGCTCCAGAAATCCTTAATCATTAAAAAGAATTAGCATCACTTAAGGAACAACTTTCTCATTCAGCTGACATTCTTACTACCCATGAGGTTACTAGCCAGTCTCTTCATGAAAAGATCAAAATCTTTGATAGAAATAAAGCAGTTATCGATGATCAGATTACCCTTCTCGAAAAAGAAATATTACTGCTCAAGGGTAAAAAAGAAACAGAAGATGTGATTATTCATCAAGCTAGAGAAGAACTTGAAGCCAATATCCAAACCATTGATCTTGTAAAGACCAAACAGATGAAAAATCAGGAAATTATCACTCTTTTAAAATTGAAAGTGGCTAACATTCCTGATCAAGCTAAAATCATTATGGAGGCTAAATAAACTACTCCTGCATCACAGCTTCGGTTAAAAGAGGAATTGCAACATTACATGACAGCATTGAATATAAATGAAGATCTGTAATAAAATTCATATTACATTGTGATGCATGTGTCTCTTTTAATCCTGTTAATGATGTAACATATGAACAAACTATCATATTTGTAATAAATCCACATCTTTTTTCTTTTCCTCTCTCTCCTCTTTTTTCTTTTTACTAAATGACAACCTTTTGTGGTGTTTACTTTAATGGGCAGAACTATTTTGTTTTGAAGTTAGTAAAGTTAGTTCACACACATTTTAAGCTCTTAAGTAGTGGAGCAAGCAGTTTCTTAAACTCATGCAGGAGTCTAGTCTTACGTGATGGTCTCTGTAACTCCTAGGAGTTCATTAGACTTTTCACTGTCGGGGATTTACGCACAGGGTTGGCCGCAATAACTCTCTAGAGTTCATGGGGCTCATAAGGCTATCTTTGGGGTACCAAATCCAGGGTCGTCAGTCCGTTAATGAGTAGGCTTAAGCCCTTCCTCATGAGTTAGTACTGGAATCAAACCATAGATCTGGGGGTGTCTTACTCATGGTTGGCCCGTTATTTATGGATATGGCTAAAGAGCTCACACTGTAGCTCACTTTTTCTTCGCCTGCAAGATCAGGCCCATTCACAAGAGGGTATTTTCCTTTATTCCTCGTGATGTTACCTGAAAGCTATACAGACGGCATGGGAGTTATGCGTGACTAGCCATTGAGGACTTTTTGGCCTTTTAGGCTTTTGGTCACTGGCTTCATCCGCAGCCCACATGGGTATGCATACGATGGTCTTCACGGGCTTTTTAGGGCCATTGACTTCTTACCACTGCCTAAATGACGATCTTGATAGGCCTTATGCGTAGTTAGCTATATAGGCTTAACTAGGCTGCCTTTGAGAGATAGAAGTAAGTGACCATCGATAAACCAATCTGCCTAATATCGATACTACTGACACATCTGTCTGATATCAATAGTACATCATCACTTTTGCTAATATCTTTTACCGTAATCGTATGGGTTGTTTGTAATACTTGTTGATACTAATATTAGCACATAGTCCAGATATACTTGTAAATTTCTTCTTTATTCATTTATCTGATCGTACATAGTCGTGGTCTTGGTCATTCTTGCCCCCTTTTGATACAGAAGTATTATTCTGATAATATTCTAGATCAAAATCAACAGTGTCTTCAAGGACGATATCTCTTAATGAAGCGAGCATTGACTGGTATACTGATACTTTGTCCATCTTAATTCACCACTCTGTATGCACCATTAGAGTATACTTCTTATATTATATACGGCCCATCCCATTTAGGCTCGAATTTTCCCCCTGTTTGATGGGTGACCACTATGGGTCTTTTTAGCATCAACACCAGATCCCCCTTCTTGAAAGAGCGATATTTGACCCACTTTTCAAAGGTAGCAAATATTTTGGCTTGATATGATTACAATCGTTGTTAGGCTGCCAGATGTTTCTCACCAAGCAAATCCAGTTCTCTCAACCTTATTTTTAACGATCTGATGTACCGCCACTTTGAGTGACGCCACTTGTACTTCCATTGGAATCACTGCTTTGACACCATAGACTAACGAATACAGCGTCGCTTCTGTTGCCATTCGATGAGTAGTTTTGTATGCCCACAATGCTTCCTGCAACTTATCATCCCAATCGCGCTTGTTTTCAGTTACTGTCTTCTTCAATATTTTGACTATCATTTTATTAAATGCCTCTGCAAATCCATTGGCCGGTGAATAGTAAGGAGTTGAAAATGAATGATTGATGTTGAATTTCTGGCATAACTTTTCCATACCTCTATTTTTGAAGGGAGTGCCATTGTTTATGACAATTTTTTGTGGAATACCATGATGATATACTATAGCACGATGGATAAAATTGACCACATCATTCTCCCTAACACTACGTAATGCAATTGCTTCTGCCCATTTGAAGAAATAAGTTGTTGCTGCTAAGATATACTGCTTTCCTTTGAGCGAAGGCGGATTTATGGGACCAATGACATCAAGTCCCCAAAGCAGAAAAGGGACAAGAAGCGACTGTCTGATGTAAATCTTTTGGGGGAACGTGTATAACATCCCCATGAATTTGACACTCATGACATCACTTCACATATTCTATTGCGTCTTTGAACATGGTGGGCCAATAATACCCCATTCGATGGACTCTATGAAATAAATTCCAACTAGCTTGATGTGCTCTGCATTCTCCAGAGTGTGCTTCTCGCAATGTTTGGCTTACTTGTTGTATGTCTAAGCAACGCAAAAGCATTTCATTATAAGATTTTTGATACAATACCTCACTGCATATGATAAATCTACTTCTTCGTTGCTTGATTTGCTGTCTTTGCACTGGATCTTCTGACAAGATGTCATATTTGAGATAATCGATGAAGGGTTGATGCCAATCATCTGTTGATACCTCTAAGCATGATACGGGAAGTATTTGGACGCTCTCTTCAATAACTTCTGGAGATGGAAAAAATCATCTTTCTTCTATGGTTACGTGAAGAGGGCATCGATTCGGGTAGGACAGAGCCGTCGCCAGGCTAGCAAAGCGTCTGCTTTTACATTCTCAGATCATGGTACGTGCTTGATCTCGACATGACAGAATTGCTCCAGCAACTGCTACGCTTTCTAGCAATATGGCAAAAGTTCTTATTTTCTCACTTCGAAGTCAGCCGTTAATTGATTTATAATCAATTTAGAATTTTTGAAGATATGCAGCGTTTTTATCTCCATTTCTTGAGTCATCTCCATTTCGATGATGAGGGCTATGTATTCAGCCTCATTGTTTGTACATACAGCACCCAATGTAAATGAGTAAGGAAATAAATCACCTTGAGGAGTAATAAATATCACTCCTGCTCCCTCTCCTATTGTTCGAGCAGCGCCATCACAATACATCTATCATGGGCTTTGTGACTCAACTATCATAACTTGTTCATCCAAAAAGTCATCACTAATAATTTCGCATTTGGTTATAGGGTGCGCTGCAAGGAAGTCTGCCACCGCTTGTCCTTTTACTGCTTTTGCCAGCTTAAATATAATAGTATATTCTGAAAGCAACAACATCTATTTGGCCAATCTCCCAGATAATATTGGCCTTGTCATCAAAAATTTTATCGCGTCTGCTCTTGAGATCAGCGTTATATCATGTGAGAGACAATAATGTCTCAACTTCTGAACTGTAAATATTAACGCCAGACATTCCTTCTTAATTGGAGAGTAATTACACTCCGCACCCATCAGAGTGCAGCTTAGATAATAAAGAGCAGTCTCTTTCTCGAACTCATTCACCTGCGCCAACAAAGCTCCTAAAGAATTTTTAGTTGTAGATATATACAAAATTAATGGCTTCCATTTTATCGGAGCTGTTAATATTGGCAACTGTTTCAACAATTCCTTTATCGAGTCGAATGCCTTCTGACAAGCTTGATCCCAAACGAATTCTGTACCTTTCTTCATCAAATGAGAAAATGGTTGGCATCTTCCTACTAAATTTGAAATAAAGCGGCGGATATATGCCAACCTTCCTTGTAAACTTTTTAATTCTTTTAGTGTTTTCAGCAGTGGCATATTCTGAATAGCTCAGATTTTCCCTAGATCAATTTCAATACCCCTATGCCAGACAACAAAACCAAGAAATTTACTTGAAGATACTCCAAACGCACATTTGGCAGGATTCATCTTTAGCTGCTTCTTTCTGAGCTGATAGAAAACCAACACCAAATACTCATGATGTTCCTGATGATTTCACGACCAAACTACCAAATCATCGACATAACACTCAATATGCTTGTGCATCATGTCTTAAAAGATATTCTGCATCGCTCTTTGATATGTTGCACCAGCATTCTTGAGA
This sequence comes from Magnolia kwangsiensis, assembly GCA_037074715.1. Lineage (NCBI taxonomy): Eukaryota > Viridiplantae > Streptophyta > Magnoliopsida > Magnoliales > Magnoliaceae > Magnolia > Magnolia kwangsiensis. The sequence continues at coordinate 105,971,044 of CM073573.1, read as the reverse complement.
CCAAATGGCATAACTTTGTAACAATAAATTCCCAGTGACGTTCTGAATGTCGTAGCTTCTTCATCTTCAGGTGTCATTCTAATCTGATTATACCTTGCATAACCGTCCATGAAGAACATAATAGCATATTGAGTTGTATTGTTGTCACGTCCCAAACCCGAAAATCAGATTCACAGGAATCCCGATTGCCGAATCCGGTGCCGACAGCCTCCATAGTACCCCATTCTCGGCTCCTAGCATTCATACGCCAGATTCTGATCCTGGGATCCTTCAAGGAGGATTTTTATTTTCTTTTATATTTAACTCGTAATAAGCATAACCACAAGATTATCCAAATCACAAAGGCAACATCATCATCACATATCCACTAATATAATCATTTGAGTATAATGCTGAAGGGAATATACATAAATCGAAAATCAAGTTCTAGAAGACCGCTGCAAGCTCCAAGCTCAACACGGCTACAACCCAACATCACCTATACGCATCTATCATGCATAAGCTTATAGAAAGCTTAAAGGGTGGTGTAAGTGTGTGCACAAAGTAAGTGTCAAGTATTCAATACAATACCATCATCATACAATACTAAAATTACTGATAATTCATAAATCATACATTATCAGAATAAGCAGAAATACTGACAAGATCATAAATCATACGATGATAGAGTAAGTGGAAGTATGGACAAGTTCATAAGTCAATTAATATCAGAATACGCAATATATAACAGTTATGTACTAAGGAGTCATAAAGAGCCAAATATCTATACCGAGGATGCAATGCAATATACAAATCTTGCTAAGTCTGTCTAGGCCATATAAGTGCAGAACATAGCAACCCAAAATGCCATATGCCCGCGGATGTAATGCAGTATGCGATGCGAATGAAATGACCATGCTGAAGTGTGAAGTCGGAATGATAGTACGTAGTATCGCAGGCTATAGGGTCCACCACAAAGGACTTTTATCCAAATCAGTCCCATACCTAAATTTGGATAGTCAGACTCAACGTGGTAAGCTCCTAATCTCAGGTTAGTTGCTCGCCCAACCAAAATCATTGCTATAACGAAGGTACACAACAATTAGTTGCACACCACCAGCCCGAGTGGATAGTGATGAATGAATGAATGAGCATGCAACTCCTACTCAATAAGTTCACATATCAGTACGGTTCCTCTCTGGGATCATCACCGGGGTCTATTACACTCCAAACCGGGTTGCCACCCCATCGCGCGCAACAAGGTGAGTGGAAGAGATCTCACTATCCGCCTGCCAATATCAGGCCCGGCTCGTCGATAGCGGACCCATTCCTCGAGCTAGTCAAACTCAGCCTAGCATTGCCCCCTCCTCTCGGGCAGGTAAGGTCGTACCCCCTTCCAACCGACCATGACATAGTGTGAGATGCGGCCTAACGGTATACGACCCTCATGTGCTCATGCATCCACTCGGTCTAGATGTTGGAGCAACCTCTGGAACCAAGAGGGTTTAGGGACTTTCACCTAGGGATATCTATAACATCCCATGTAGAACAGATTTTTGGTGTCCCATCTGGCCATCCACGAAACGACCCTGATGTCGGTAGGGCATATGGTGGTCATGTCACACAAATGCGAGATGCATGAGTTACACAGTCCAATCATGCATCAATCTTGCGCATACCGTGCGCTCATGTGGGGCAACTCCGTCTATCAAGGAGCCCCATGAATAACCTGCCCTATGGCATATGCAATGGTCAATCACATCTCACAACAAACATGCAGATGATGCGTATGGGCATGTATCATGATGTTATACTGTCACATACTCATAATCGGTATCAACGATCGACCTCAACAATGTGGACATTTAACCAACATCGCCCCTAAGTAATGGCCACATAGAGTTAAACATATAATGTGCCCACGGCCTCGCACAAAGGCCTAATATACAATACAATGAGCCTTACTCAAGGGGCACATATATACAACCGGTGGACCCTGCTCATGGACCTAATACATATTACAATGGGCCTTGCCCATAGGCCATGAATACATCACAATGGGCCTTGCCCATGGGCCTCAAATACATGACATGTGGGCCCTACACATGGGTCTTGAATACATTAAATGGGCCATGCATCATGGGCCTAATACATGTCAAAATGGGCCTCAATTGCGAGTCACGTGTAATCATATAGGTCTCGACAATCAGCCTTGGCAATCGAAATCGGCCTCGACAATCGAGGTCGACCTCAACAATCAAAATTGACATTCGGAATCGACCTCAATACTTGGCCTCGACAAATCAAAATCGATCTCAATAATCAAAATTGGAATCGACAGATTGATCACGTCAATCGAAATCAACATTCGGTTACTACAATCAGAATCGGTCAATAACTGAAAATCGACAATCGATCACGTAAATCGAAATCGGCAATTGGCCACGATAATCAGAATCGGTCAATAATCAGAATCGACAAATCGGTCACATCAATCAAAATCGGCAATCAGCCACGTCAATCGGAATCGGTCAATATTCAGAATCGGTAAATCGGTCATGTCAATCAGACTCGATAATTGGTCACGTCAATCAGAATCGGTAATTGGTCACGTCAATCAGAATCGATCGATAATAAGAATTGGTAAATCGATCACGTCAATCGGAATCAGTAATCGGTCACGTCAATCGAAATCGATCGATAATCAGAATCGGTCAATAATCAAAATCGGTAAATTGGTCACGTCAATCAGAATCAGTAATCGGTCACGTCAACCAAAATCGACGATAATCGAAATCGATAATCGATCACGTCAATCGAAATCGGTCGATAATCAGAATCGGACAATAATCGAAATCGACAAATCGGTCTCGTCAATCAGAATCGACAATCGGTCATGACAATCAGTATCGATCGATAATTAGAGTCAGTAAGTCAGTCACGTTAATTGAAATCGACCGAACAAGGCCTAAGGGAAGGTCATAATGTGGACATTTAACCAACATTGCTCATCAATGTGGCCATTTAACCAACATCGCTCCCAAGGAGTGGCCTGCATAGAGCCAAACGCATAATGGGTTCATGACCACACACAGGGGCCACATATATATCACATCGGGCCTTGACACATGGGCCATAAATACATCATATCGGGCCCTAACATATGGATCAGGTATACATCATATTGGGCCTCAAACATGGGCCTCATACACATCAAGTGGGTTGTATCAATGGGCCACACTAATGGGCCTCATACATGGGCTACAAATATATCAGGGCGGGCCTCACAGATGGGCCACAAGTATATCAAAGTGGGCCTCCCAAATGGGTCACAAAATACATTAAAGTGGGCTTAACGAATGGAGTATAAAATACATCAAAGTGGGCCTGACGAATGGGCTATAAAATACATCAAGATGGGCCCACCCTTCCGGCATATGGATGGCGTGGATAACACATATATCATACGTGGGACCCGCAAAACTTAGGACGTAGCTACGTCAGCTATATAGCTGGTGGACACCAGCCGACCCACTGCCATACAAGGTGGGTCCCACGTTCATGAGATGGATGGTGAGATGGAACAATACATCAAGGAGGGCTCCACACAACACCATCCAGATCTGGACGGTGCAAGATACATACAGCTAGGTGGGTCCTTCCCCATACGTGTGACACGTATGGGTGGGTCCCACGTGTGCCCACCATAACAAACGTACATATATACGTATGTATGTATATATAATATATATTATGTAATTTAAATATCACTTGATCCAGCGTCCATGAGTGCTGGATGTATGGTTGGAATGTAAGGCCGCTAATCAAGGTGGCCCATGTACCTCAGGGCCCACCGTGATATTATATTTAAAATAAAATATTTTCTAAATATTCAACGCCCAGGTGCATGGAATGGACGACAAGGATGAAGGTCATGCGTCCTGTGGAGCCCCTAGACAGCAGGGATGAAATACATGTATCATGGCGAGCTATAAATGGCATGGATAGAAAGCACTTGCATCAAGGTGGGCCCCACGTCCTCAAATGGACCGATGGTTGGATACCACACGTGTAGAAAGTGGGGCCCAGAACTGGACGATGTAGTGAAAAACTTGCATCATGGTGGTCTCCATAGCACCGTCCAGATGATGGACGGTCTAGAGGTAACACTTACATCATAGCAGGCCACACATGTAGCAGGGATGGGATACTGACATCTAGGTGGGACCCACCCGTCCAGATTGTTAGACAGAGTGGATGTACACACGTGCATAATGGTGGCCCCACATCCCACGTGGATGGAATGGATAGAACAAATACATCACTGTGGGGTCCATATCACAGACGGACGACGTGGAATATACATCATTGGATAGCTCCACCTACCACCGTCCAAGTACAGACGGTGGATATAAAACACTTACATGAAGGTGGGTCCTACCCCACACGTGGAGCTGTAAGGGTGGTTCCCACGCGTCCATTGAAATGGATGGACGGTGTATAGAATACATACATTAAGTAGGTCCCACCGTCCAGTCCACTCGACGGTGGATGGACGGTGTTGATATCACACATACCTCGTGATGGTCCACACAATGGACGGTGTGTATCAAACACCTGATGGGTCCCACCAATCACGGTAGATGGACAAAGAGGATATAAAATAAACACATCAAGGTGGCCTTGCAGAACCTGCTAACGTCAGACCTAGTTCTACACGCTGACAGCAATGCAGTAGCTGCTGCTGCGTAGGGTATTTCAACCGATTGACGTCCACCGTCTATGGGATGGACGGTGTGGATAAAAATCATCCGGTCAAGGTCGGCCCCACACGTTGCCATGGTGGGGTCCGTGCACATCGCCCAGTACGATCAAATGGATGGACGGTTTGAATATAAAATCCATACATCAAGTGAGCAGGCCCACCGTCCAGCCCTTCTGGATGGTGGGATCGAAGCATGTATATCATAAGGGGGCCCACGGGTGTATGGTTAAGATGAAACATGTCTCACATGGACCCCACATGTGTTGGACATAATGCAGCAATATGCTGCTAGTGTGAGAAGCGCACACCACCAACCCTTCCCAACAGGTGGGGCCCACCATATATACATACGTTATATATTGATATAATATATTATGTTATATTATCATTAAAATAATGTATTTTATATTTTATTCTTTTATTTTCATTTTATTATTTTCTTTTTAAAAGGGACTAACGTCCAGAGCCTGACGGCCTGGATACATATCATTCAATCGGGGTGATCCTCACCATCCAAACCATCGAACGGTGTGGATATGCAGCACGTGTGGGCCCCACACGGATGATTGGTTTGGGTATGCATCATACCTCATGATTAGGACCCACCAAGACTTGCTGGCGTCACCTTCAAATAACATGGACGGTGTGTGTGTGCAACAGATGCACCAAAGTTTTGGATCAACTGAGGCTGTGTCCAACAACGCCTGCTGCTGGACGGAATACCTCCCTCACATAAAATATGGTGGGGTCCACATCAGTGTGATCCACCCATTTGGATCAATGCTGATATTTGTTTTCCTTACGTCCAACCCTGCCCGAAAATGGGCACCAAGTTAGACATCGGTTTGGTCCATTTGGGTGGATGGCATGGATAAAATACATCAGGATGGGCCATGGAATGGAATATGGGAAGGAGAGAGAGAGAGAGAGAGAGAGAGAGAGAGAGAGAGACCCACCTCAAGATCTCTTCTTCCTTCTTCTACCAATGCGATCTAGAGCTCAAATGGATGGACTTCAACGGTTGAGATCGGACTTGGACGGTGAAAATGGAAGGTAGGAAGGTGGGCCACACTAGTTTCTCTCCCATGGAAGCCATGGATGGTTGCTTGGAGAGAATGAGGGAGATGAGAGAGAGAGAGATTGAAAGAGAGAGATGGGTGAGTGATGTGGTGAGTGTACTTTGTGTAAGAGAGTTTGACTTTGGGGTTGTATTTTGATATGAGATGTGATGTGGTACTTGAATGATGTGATGTAATGTGATTGATTTGAAAGATTATCTTAGGTTTGTAAATGCGTGACGTTTCCTCGAACTGAACACGGGCCCACATCTCCTAGCCTGGGTATAGCCTCGGCGCGCAAGACGCGGCATCAGAACCGCGGCGACGACGCGGTCGCTAGGGTACAAGTCTCAGGTTGAGTCGACTCAGGTTAACGGCGTGTGAATCAGGGTCACACGCAAATGTCGGTTAAGGGTTGAAGGTTGCTGGGATTCGACCGGGAAGACCGCGGAAGTCTACGGAACGATACGGTCTAGGATACGGGTCTTATAATTCTCAATCAGTAACTCAGTGATCGGGAGAGAGAAATCATCTTTCAGATAGGCCTCGTTCAAATCCCTGAAGTCAACACGTACCCGGACTTGTCCATTTTTCTTCTTCATAAGGACAATATTCGATATCCACTTGGGATATTTGACCTCTCTGATAAACCCAACCTTGATCAATTTACTGACCTCTTCTGCTATCAAAGGAACTAAGTTCGGATGAAATCGCCTTTGTGCTTGTTTAACCTGCCTTTTCTCCTTGGAGATGTTTAATCGGTGCAATGCTACGAAAGGTTCTAAACCCGGCATTTCTGCATACGTCCAAGCGAAGACGTCTCTATTATCTCTCAAATTCTTGCCCAGAAAGGCCGGCACTAATGAATGTGTTTCATGGCTCTTCTTCAATACCCAAATTTATCTTGCGCAAATTGTCTATTGTCTGTTGCCCTTCGTCTTCAATTTACTTCGGAGTCATTTCAAGATATTCGATCATTTGCAGATCCTTTTCTGATAATTTTCCAACTGCAATCATATTTATCGATGATTTTACCCCCAGTCCTTGAAATTTTCTTCGCTTTTCCTGGTCAACCCCAATAGCAATTTGAATTCCTTGTCCATGATTCAAACCAGTGGGCTCTGTATAATCAAATCCCATGTTCTTCATGATTCGTTTACTTACTGGACTATAGTTTTTAAAATCTCACGATGTTAACCTTCCGCAGTATACATTACCTTCAATCTCTTCTCCCACCGTTGCTTCCACTGAAGCATAAAATTTTATTGGCTCTGGATGTTTTGCTCTAGCCTTGTCCTGAAATCTTCCTGGAGCGACTGAAAACAACCTGTTTCTTTCAACATACAGCAATGGCACTATTTAATTAGATTGTAAAATTTTCAATTGTTCTGGTGATAACAGAGTTAATGGCGGCTGTCATGGTTGCCTCAAATGTTTCGGCATGAAATAAAATTTCTTTTTTGCTACTGCAGTCTTGGACAATTCTGCCTCTTCTATCTTCTCTTTAGTCACATTTATCTGGTGGCCCTTCAGGACTTTATCCTCATCATTTTTTCTTTCATCTTAAGCGAACCCTCTATAATAATTTGCATCTGCAAAGAAGGACTCTGCCTCTGTATATGGCTTCACATCAGCCATTACCTTATACTGTATTCCATCTTTACAATATTTGAAGCATTGATGTAATGTAGAGGGTACAATACTATATTGATAGATCCATGGCCTACCTAGGAGAAGATTGTAAGTTATCATAGCATTTATAACGTGGCATATGACATCAGTAATCAATTCTCCTATTTCTAGTGTCACTGTGATTTTACCAAGTGCACGCTGCCCATCTTGATTAAAGCCCTGTATCATCATTCCACTAGGGTGTAGGTCAGAGCGACGATAACCTAATTTACTCAACGTCGAAAGTGGTAAGAGGTTCACTGCAGACCCATTATCTATCATAACCCGTTTGACCTTCTTTCCTTGAATATGGCCTTCCATCATTAGCGGTCTGTTATGCTCAACTTCACAAATCAAATCATTATCAGAAAAAGAAATGACTAGCAAGCAATTTTCTTGCTCATCATGCTTTTCACGTTCAAATTCCGCCAATAGAGTTTCTCTGACATCATAGTTAGACAATGCCTGGACTAAGCTCTGTCAGAATTCTTCTAACAATTTCAGCGCATCATAAATGCTCAATCAAGCTGGTATGCCCTTCATATGACTCATTACATCATATGCCACTTTCACCATCTCATCCTTCTTTCCTTTCCTGTCTTTATCATTCTAATCCCCATTGGTTTCTCTTCTCACGATCTCGTCTTTTTACTTCGCAGGACTTGTTACATTCCTTGCTGACCGCAATGTAATCATCGCCACCTTCTTTGTCGTATTATAGTTCTCTTCTTTTCTCATTTCACGGCCCTTTTCTCAGATTGTAAGCACATTCACCGTTGCTATCACATCTCTTTCTTTTTATTTTCCAACTACTATATCACCCCTATCTATCATCTGCTGTATTATACACTTCAATGTATAACAATTTTCCGTTAGATGTCCTACCAGGCGATGATAGCGGCAAAAAATCTCTTTCTCTAGTTTTTGTTTCATCTTCGGGACGCTTGGGCTCCAGTAACTCAATTGTACTGGCCTTTAACAATTGGTTCATCATAGGAATAACATCTTCCTTGTCAAAAGAAAACCCTTCATGAGAATTGAGCATCCTGGACCTCTTTCCACTATATCTATTTCTTGATTGATTCCATTCTTCTTTCTGTTCAGGCCTGTTTCTCTTTGAGTCCCTTGTATTTCTACTCCTCTTGTCTCGATCAACAACATTTATAGCCACTCTACTGGGTGCTCTCCTAGTTGTGTCATGGTGAAATGCTGGCATTTTGCGAGTCATCAATTCCAAAGCATGAGCTTTGGTTGCCAGGTCACGGAAAGTTCTGATATCGGCGCTGGTGAGTCCAAACACGATTCCTGTCTCCATAGAATTCAAACACATTCTGACTTATTCTTTTTCTTCCGGTAATTGTCTACATGATGCTCCCAATGTTTTCCATCTGTTTATAAACTTTTTCACCGGTTCTTCTTCTTTCTGCCGCATAGAAGCCAATTCTGTAATGCTAACATTGCGCTCCGAAGAAAAGAAGTTTGACATGAAAGCATCTTGCATTTGTTCCCAAGTACGTATAGACCCTGGAGCCAAGTTAGATTACCATCGAAATGCCTTATGTGTCAGTGATGACCCAAACTACCACGGTACTGTAGAAAAATTTCCCATACTGGTAATGAAGTGCATCAAATGTTCCTCTGGTGATCCCTTCCCATTGAACTTCTAAAAGTCTGGATGCTTAAAATTGATTGGAAAAGGGATATCTTCTACTTCTCTTGGGTATGGCGTTCGGTACCTAAAACGGCCAGTACTTTCACATTCTCTTTCTATTTTGACAGCTTCTTCAACAATTTGTCTCACTTCATCTTGCGTTACGGTTCTCACAATTGGGACAGACCCCAGTGATCCTGTCCCCTGTGGTTAAGAACCTTCTAGCTGATTCTCTTGTCCATTCATCGTGCCCATCATCGATGGAGCTACCATCTGGGCTACATTGTATTCAAGGGTTGCCCAAGTCTCTCTAAGATTTCTATATTCTTCCATTAGTGTTCTTTGCACTTCTGTCAGTGCATTCATACAATCTTCCATGGTCGGCATATTGTCTTGATTTGTCCTGACCATATGTACTACAACTTCCCCACTCTTCGATGAAGCTGTGGCCGGGGTGGAGTGAGAGTACGTTGATGCAATAGGACTCACAAAGAGAGGAGAGGACGGGGTGTCGCTAGACCTCTGAGTACTTTTGGTGCTATGAATCGAGCATGGTGACACGATCACTAGTGAGCTTGTTAATAACGCCTTACCTTTATGTTCCCTTGTCCATTTGACTTTAGGGGCGATCAAAGTAGGGAAGTCACGTGATACTAATCGCGGAACTGTTTGTTCAGGATATATCATAGGGGGAGTGACTTTAAGATTTCTCTTGGCAACGTTACGCGTTAATGGTCCTCTAATTCTTGCAGTGGTGAATTCGTTCTTGCCGCACTTACAACTCGGGTCCTTGTCTTCCTACGCGTGACAACAGTCCATTCGTCTCCCTCTTTCTGTGTTACTGGTGAAGCAGTTATGATTGTAGCAGCTGCTCACAATTTTATTTGTCAGCTTGATACTACTTTATCTTTGCTACCCTCAATTAATTTGTCGACATATTCCATGACAAATCCCATTGTAGTGAAGTAGAAAATTGTTCTTGCTTGAATGATCGTCATTGCCTACTTAGTCACGGTATTCTATCCTTTCCTTCTTCTCTCCCTCTCTAAAAAGAAAAAGAAAAGAAAATGAAATCAATATTTATATTAAATTATATTTTATTTTGGAGATGAAAGGCAGGATGTTCCTATTGAGAGTCGCCATTTTGGCGCTTTTGAAAGCGCCAAACAACAGAGTCGCCATTTTGTTTCAAACAAGAAACAAAATGTATTTTATTTGGGAAATTTTATTCACTTCATAATTAATAGAAGAGGTCAAGAAGGATAATCACAACATTAATGTTAATTTATTTCTTCTAAGTTCTTTTACATCTCATTCTCCTTTGATTCCAAAATAGAATATTCATAATTTACACTAAAAGCAATTAAAACATCAAATTAAACCAATTATCAAGTTTAAAGTCATTAAAAGGGTTCATTGTGCCCTTTATACGCTGAAGCCTTTGCGCGTAGATGCCTTTGTGCACAGATTGCCCGCAGAAGCCTTTGTGCGCAGATGCCTTTGCGCACAAGTGGCCTTCTGTGCATGGAGAGTCTTATGCGTAAACTCGTGTGCAGATGCTTCTATACATGGAGTCTTGTGCATGGACGATCTTCGTGCACGACTGATCTTTATGCATAGAACCTTTGTGCGTAAAGAGTCTTTGTGCGCAGAAAATCTTTGTGCACTACCAGTATTGTGCGCCGCCAGTATTGTGCGCCGCACAATAGCTGCTCTGCACAATGATCAATAAACTAAAACTCTCTCTCTGGTCTGCTCTTCTTCGAATGATGGATCGTGACCCCTAGAGAGGGGTCGAGGGGTATTTATAGCCCTCTCACACGTGTGATTGTGCCACGTCAACACTGCACTCCCCTTCGTACGGACCGTGTTTGTGCGCTCCGTGTTGTGCGCTCCACGTTGTGCGCTCCGCGTTGTGCGGACACCATTCTATGAATTCCTTTGTGCGGACTACTCTATGCAGACACCTTTCTGCGAATTCCTTTGTTCGGACTACTATGCGGACACCTTTCTGTGAATTCCTTTGTGCGGACTACTCTATGCGAACACCTTTCTACGAATTCCTTTCCCACATTAAATTCTGCACAAAGACTCCTATTTTCTCCTTTCTTCTTCTTCTCTTTTTTTTTTTATGCCTCAACAACGCGTGACTGGCTGTTGGGGACTTTTAATCATTGGCTCCATTTGCTGCCTACATGGATATGTATATGATAACCTATATGGGCTTTTTAGGGCCATTGGCTTTTCATTACTGCCTGAATAATATATATATATATATATATATATATATATATATATATATATATATATATATATATATATATTGCGCTAATGATGATAGGTCTTATGCGTAGGTAGCCGTATAAGGATTAGCTAGGCTACCATAAATGATAAGCTGCCATCGCTGTCATCAACTTTATATGTGGTTGGCTATATAGTTTTATTCCACTGTCATGAATGGTGAATCAATAATTAATATTTCGCCATTACTAATAATGTTTTTTCAATATTCATGTTATATTTAAAAATAGTATATCATCTTGACAATGATAGCAATTTCGATAAGATAAGCTTGTATGAGCGACTGCTGACGATAGTGGTAGGTGATAATTTTAGCGATAATCATCGACGTTTGACGAATTTGACAACGACAATCATTGATATCAGTGGCAATCATCGACACTTGGCATGCATCATCAACACTTGACAACAACCATCAATGCTTGACAACAATCATCAATGCTTGATAGTAATCATCAATGCTTGGTAGCAACCATCAACGCTTGATAGCAATCATCAATATGCTTGATCTTGATTTGTCTGATATGCTTGAGAAGCCTAAGCTTTGCTTGAAAATTTGCACTTTTTATTCATGCACATGAAGAGGAATACATGACTTTATCTTTTGCAGCCCTTTCATCTTTTCATTTTTCTACTCGTCATGCCCCCTTTTGATTAGGAAGTATTGTTCTAATATTCTTTGTAATCAAAATCACGATGTTGCCATCCTTAAGAAATATCCGAGATTAGCGTTGCTCCCAGTTTTGAACTAATTAAGCCTACGTACTTTTATCTCCTTTTTTTATGTCATACACTTTCCTTATGACAATTTTGCCTTTATCAATCATTTTCTGTAATTTATTCTTCAAACTGAAGCAATTCTCAGTTCGATGTTCGAGGAAATGATGGTAATAACAATAATCACCTTCATTCATTTTCTTCATTTCCTTTGGCGGTTTTGGCCACGACAATTTGATCTTTTCGACTACTAATAATTTGTTCAACATAGGGAGCATATCATCTTCTTCAAATGAATACTTCTTATAAGCCTTGGGTTGCCAAATTCTTTCTTCATTTTCTTGGTCATATGTTCATTTATATTTCTTGTATCTAAACTTCCTTGTTCATTCTGTCGATTCTTCATTTTTCCTTCTTCCTCAATCATATCAGTTGGATTTCTCCCAAGGTTTGAAACCAACTGGCTTATATAAAAGTCAGACACTTTTGCAATGATCCTTTCTAAGCTTCAAGCCTCTTCAATCAAATCTTAAAATTTTTATATATTCGAATCCACGAGACTTAACGCTATACTTGGCCTTATGCATTCCAAGCATAACTTGTTCATTTTCTTCTTTTATCAATCGTAAACGTGATGCCCCTAGGATTCTCCATCGATTAATGAATTCTCTGACCGATTCATCCTCGCTCTGGCAAATAGAAGCTAAACTATGACCGACTTCTTTAAAGAATGATTCGATAAATTGTGAATCACAACGAGAATTTCTAAGTGAATCTATCACTGTTGGCCATTCTCTTGTCGCAACAGCCTTCCCTTTATCTTTTCTAATTTTTCATGGATTTTGTGCAAATGTGGCATTCACTGTCACTTTCTTATCTCATTTCTCATCCTTTTTCATTACTATTTCACCTTGTTTTATCATTTTCTGCAACATATCTTTTAACATGAAACAATTTTCTATCAGATGCCCAACATAATGATGATAACGGCAATATCTCTTATCTTTAGTCATTTCGACTTCTTCTGGACGTGCTGAGGTAATTGAATAGTTCTGGCAGCCAGCAACTGTTCCATCATTGCTACAACATCCTCTTTTTTGAAATCATAATCTTTATGATAATCATTTGATCGAGTTCGCTTATCATTCACTCGATCTTTATACCAATCCGAATCTTCTCTCTTTCTAGTCTCTCGATTGTTATAAAAAGTATTCTTCTTTCTTTCTTGAGCTACAGTATTTACCAACAATCTATTCGATCCTCTTCTATTTATTCTGGTCTAAAATGCCAACATCTTCCTGGCCATTAATTGCAAAGCATGCGCTTTTGTTGCTAATTCTCGAAAAGTTTTTATGTTAGCGCTTGTGACCCCAAAAGCAATTCCTGGCTCCATGGAATTCAAACTCATATTTATTTGATCCTTCTCTTCTGACAACTATCTACATGAAGCCCTCGAGGTCTTCCACCTGTCGATGAATTTCTCCACCAGCTTGTTCTCTCTTTGTCTAATAGAAGCCAATTCTGTTACACTAACATCGTATTCTGATGAAAAGAAGTTTGATATAAACGCATCCTGCATCTGTTCCCAAGCCTGCATCGATCCTGCTACCAGACTGGAGTACCACCTGAATGCTTTACCAGTCAAAGAGGAGCTGAACAACCGAAGGCAATGCTGTGGTACTGTAGAAAAATTTCTCATGCTCTTGATGAAGTGCATGAGATGTTCCTCTGGCGATCCGTCTCTATTAAATTTCTGAAAATCAGGATGCTTGAAATTGGCCAGAAAAGGAACATCCTCTACCTCTCTTGGATATGGTGTTCTATATTTAAATTTTTTGGCATTCTCCCACTCTTTTTCTATTCAAACAGCATCTATGACTACCTATCATATTTCCTCTTGAGTTATTTACCTTGCTATGGGAGTAGACCCGAGCGATCCTGCCCTCTGTGGCTGAGAGCCTTCTAGTTGTTGCTCTTGCTCATTCACTACGGTCATCACTGGAGGAACTACAATTCGAGCCACATTATGCGCTAAAGTGGTTAAGGCCTCCTGAAGACTCTTACATTCTTCCATGAGTGTTCTCTATACTTTGGCCATGTCGACTATACGATCTTCAATAGTAGGTTATGGCCCTTGATCAGTTCCTACCATACATATAGTGGCTTCAGTATTGTCCGAAGAAGCAACTGTAGGGTTAGAATTTCTGAACACAATGAGACTTATTGGGAGAGAAGCTTCATTCGGATTTTTCATACTCTCGTAGAATTCTACTGATTGAGGTGTTCCTTGCTGGGGTGTATTTTGAGATGAAATGAAAACTGAATCATACATTGGTAATTTACCCATTTCTTTCCTTATCCATTAAGTCTTCACGACAGGCAATGCTGGGAAGTCTTGGGCTATCAAAGAGGGAAGAGATCTCCTTGGGTACAGAGCTGGAGGAGCGAGTTCAAGATTGTTTCTCACTGTATTTCGCGTCACGGGTCCTTTAACCCTTCTTGGCGATGTGTTTACCCTGGCGACTACAGTATTTCAGGCCCTGGTTCTCCATGATGAAACGACAACTTAGTCGTTGTCCTTCTCTTGTGCTATTGGTGAAGCAGATATAACCCTGACCATGACTTTCAGTTTATCACTTCTGCTTGCAGAGGATTGGGGTTTGCAACATGCGAGCTTAATCGTCTCGTATTCCACCACAAATCCAGTTGTAGTGAAATAGAAATTCACTTTCTTTGCTGCCATTGATCATGATTTGTGGTTTTTTCTTCTTACCTTCGACTAAAGCATAAAATTACAATTAACATTCTGGTAATAAAACGTTCTATCTTAGAGATGAAGGGGAGGATGTTCCCATTGAGAGTCGTCATTTTGGTGTAAAAAACATGCCAAACTATGAAAAATGTTCCCATTAGCATCTCAATGTTGTTCTTAAATAAGATAGAAAGTCCCCAGCAAAGTCGTTATTTTGTTTCGACAAGAAACAAAAGCATTTGATTTGGGAAACTATCTTATTCAATCATAACAGAGAGAGTGTATAGAAAATAATCATCATATTTATTTATACTGAGTTCATTTACATTCTTTGATTTCCCTTGATTCTAAGATAGATTATCTTAAGATAAAGAGAATGAAGAGTTCAAATATCAAATCTGGATATCAAATCTGGTAGCATTTCTGCTTCTAATTTGATCATCTCATTAAGAGGAATGTTGTACGGATCTGATCATCTAATCTCTCCTTCCTGAGCTCATATCCTAGTGCAAAAGGAAAATTGAAGACTGCAAAGGCTTCAGAGATCAAATCAATAATAATTTTAGCAGCACTTTAGCTTTGGGGCATTGATGGCCACGCAACAGCATGGTGTTGCACGGTCTGGCGCAGAACCTCTTTTCTCTTCTTCCTTCTTTCTTTCCCTCCTACCTTCGGTCTTCTCTTCTTCTTCGAAGCTTTGATCTTGTACAAAATCTTTAAAAAATGTCCCCAAATGAAAGAGGGAGTGGGGTATTTATAGGCATCCACACCTGTGAACCCTCAAAATCTGTGTTGTGGGTCTACCTTTCATTAAATCTCAACCATCCATGTCAACATACCCAAACCACCCTTTAAAATTGTGCCCACAAACCTCCTTATTAACACTATGTTGTTGCGCGATCTGCCACAAACATAAAAATAAGTTAATCAAGCTATCTTTGTGTAGGTGCGCACAACCTGATAAGGCCCTTTGCGTAGACCCACGTAATCAATACCCTTTGCGCAGGTCAGCACAAAACCTATAAATTTCCTTTCCTCTGTAATTTTTTTCATACTTCTTCTTTTTATCTTTCCTTCCTACTTGATTCTTGATCTCTAATTTTGTGCCTCAACAGGTATAAGAAACCCCAGAAAGACCTTAGGCTTAGGTAATTTCAAAACATAACATGAATGAGTTTTTATGCTTATGTTAGGCTAAAGTTTGATTAGTCTAAGCTAAGGTTTGACTAGTCTAAGATATGGTTCGACTAGTCTAAGCATTTTTCAACCAGTCCCAGTTTAAACTCAAGAAAAATGGATTTTTCTGTTACTTCTTCGACCAGTTGAAGATAGGCCTTCAACAAGTCGAGGGTTATTCAACTCGAAGTCCAGCAACTGAATCAGTTCAAATTTTAGGAACCCTCGACCAGTTGAAGATTTGTTTTATCTTATCGTGCTCAAATTCAAATATTTGTTGGAATGGAATCCGGTCCTTCGACAAGTCGAAGATTGTCTTAGACGAGTTGAAGCAACAACTTCTTTGCCTATAAATAGAGGCATTCTCTCAATCCGAAATTACCAATTTAAGTACATAAAAGCCTTCATCAAGAGAGAGAGAAGCCTCCATTATTGTCAAGCTATTGTATGATATTTATAATATTTTTAATAGTTTTTTTATTTTAATTCCTTAATCTATTATTTTCTGAATCTTATTTTATAAAGAAAGTAAATACTCTTCTTTAAGATCTTAAGGAATTCAAACAAGTAACCTTTGGTTTGAATTTATTTAAAATCAATCTAGAACCTAGAACCCTTGTCTATATGACCAAACATTGAATAATTTACTTCAACAGAAGTGGTTCTATGACTACATCAACAAACGCAGATTCAAAGGTGAAGATAAGTATATTTTTCTTTTGTATTTTGGTTTTATTAAGATAGTCAGGAAATCTCATTTGTTAGTTTTCCTGAGATAACCAGAAAATCTCAGTGAGAGATTTTTTATTTGTGATAGCCCTTTAAAATCATAATTGTATCAGGTTTTAAGGTGACCATGTGAAAACCTTATTTATAGTGAAAGCCAATATCACGTGGACAGTGATTATTGGGAGTGGAGTAGGTGTGGCTGTTTAAGAACAATGGTTGTACACACTAAACCACTATAATTCTTGGTGTTGTGGTAAATGTTTACTTTTTACATTTATAGAGAATGTTTATAATTTCATTTATACAAAAGTGGTGAATGTTTGTAATAGATAGCTTTATTTTTTCTTGCTTGGCTTGAGATCTTGATTCTTATAAACGTTCGTGAAATAAGGTTGCCCTACCTAAACTTAGTTTAGGTGTAGGTTGTCCTACGAATTGGTTTGAATTAAATTTTCAATGCTAGTGCGATTGAGATTTCTAATTTATTTTTTTTAGCACTTTAATTTTTTATTTGGCATAGTCCTATTCTCCCTTTAGGACTTCTTAAGGTCACCTTTTTAGCCCCCAATGCCATTGTTCACCAATCAGGCCTTACGTAACGATTTCGCTCGAACTTGTGACCTCTAGCTCTGATACTAATTAGGGCATAGTTGCCTTGTGAATTTCTATGATATTTTATCGCAGGGTAGGTAGAGGAGAGAGAAATGAAATCCCACTTCGGGAATCATGTTCGGATTGAAATGACCCTCATGCCCATAATTTTTCATTAAATTACGCCCCATACCAAGCCCCTTAATCAATAAGAAGTTTCCATGTGTCAAATCCATGCCCTTAGCCAATCATTGCCTCCCAAGCCTTCTTTCACCCCCAAACTTTCACAGAAATGCCACCCATAATACCTATAAATACCCCTCTCTCCTTCACTTTCACCATCACTTACCACTCACCACTAACCCCTCCCACATCTATCATATTATCCCATGAACCACCCATCCACTAAGGAGAGAAGGAGAGTGAAATATGAGGAAGCCTTTTCAACCTTAGGCTAGCTTAGTCAAGCACTAATTCTATCCACCTGAGCCATAGAAAGGCCAATCTAGCCCACTCTCGATCATATTGACAACCTGTTCATCCATTCGTCCAGCTTATATCAACTTCCTTCATACCCACATTAGCATTGTACATCATTATTTCATCTCCAATGCCCTTGCTCTCTTAGCCTACTCACGCGTATGCCTTGTGGTTTGCTAGAATTCCAAATCTTTTCCATTAAAATCTTGGATCGATTGGGATCAACACGTAGTGCATCACTCTTGCATTCCATACATCTATATATCTCGCCTCCACCACTCTAGTCTATCTGAGTTTATGCTCTACACCTTGCCAATTCCTTGGATCCTACCCATCAAAAATTTCGATTGACTTGTGCTCCATCTATTTTTCAGTCAGTGGATTTAAACATAGAATTTCTCCTGATTCCTCTCCTATTGAAGGCATTACACTACTGCATAGTTATCATTGTTCATTCAGATTCAATAACTAACCAAATCCCTTACATTTCATTGAATTTCGTGGAGTAGAGACTGTACTTCTATACGAGCAGATAGAGTGCTTAATACCTTCAATCTTTGCCATTGTAGTCCTTACCCAAAATCTTAGGTCATAGATTAGGAGTTAATTGAATAAGGAAATCCTTAGATTCTATGGTTTATGGGTTTTATAGGGTTTAATCAACTAAAAAAAATCTGGGTAATTGGTTAGTGGTGACTCCAAGTCAAACATATAATACCTAGGGTCACAACCACATAAGAAGGTCTAAAAAGGCCCTATGAGCGTGATCCACCCATGATTTAGTGCCCACAGTAGGACCACTTGGAGATAGGCATGTATGATTACATTAGACGTGTAATCTTCATATCACACTTACATGTTTATGATCTATGTCATTAAGGTTGTTAGTATTTGTGATTGTGATTCTTCTTAGTTCAATAAACTAAATATCGTGATGCCTACTACTATTGAACCATATTTCTGACTGTTCTTGAAAAACTCAATTGGAAAGGACATGTGTTATAAAAAGGGAAAGATGTAGCATATTAAAGATATTAGAGGATGCTTAGATTGCTTTTTACGGAATCACAACTGACAGAATTATAAGAAATAGAGTAATTAAAAGGAATTCAAAAATAAACCAAGCAACCGAGTATCATACATGAGCTCGACTGAGCAGCCGAGTGGAATGCGGTCGAGTCAATAAGGAGGCATGAAGCGATTACTAGGATAAGTGACAAGTTTAGAAGGAAGTCTCTAGAAGGTTATATAGTGCTGAGACGGTTACAACAACCGTCAGAACGTTGGAAACATCTATAAGGTCAGTAATGCTAAAACAGTTATAATAACCACCAGAACGTGGAAAGTATCCAGATGGTCAGGTTAAGGTTAGAAATAGTAAAAGAAGTTAGTAAAATAAATTGTCTCAAATCAACTAAACTAATCTAAATCTATCTTTCAATTATCAGTCATTTACATTCATTAGTGTATTCTTTATCTTTATCAATCATTTACATTCCTTAGTGTACTCTTTAGCGGCAATCAAGTAGTAGTTAACTTTAATTATAATTCGAGTCTACGCTTATATGTTGGATTTAGTTCAAATATTAAGCAAAGTTCTCCATCTAGAGAGACATTCTGCAGTTGTTTTCTATAGGTGATTGTAAAAATTTTCCTTTTATTTTATTTTTACCGAAGAAAAAAGTCATTTCATACAGAAGGTAGATGTGTGACCCATTTTCAAAGGATGAACCCCACCCTCTGATTATCGTCTAATCATCTTAAGCAATATTGTGCAAGTGACTAAATAGCGACCAATCTTATTAGAACTCAGTCATATATGATTGATTTTTGATATATCTACCTATCTTGGCACTGGGGTAATAAGTTATTTGGTTTGAATTAAGCCACACATTCAATTCTGGCACGCCCATACTAATCATGTGACCGAGATTGTAATAGCAACAACAACTACAATCCGATAATGGTGGTCTTGATGGACCAGATCTAAGAAGCATTGCTCATATACAATAGTGAAATCTAGTAGTACCCATTTGGAAAGTTTATTTAATTGATCAATGTTAGATCTAAGAAGCATTGCTCATATACAATGGACCATGTTAAGGTTATAAATAGTAAAGGAAGTTAGTAAAATAAATTGTTTCAAGCCAACTAAACCAAACTAAATCTATCTTTCAATTATCAGTCATTTACATTCATTAGTATATTTTTTGTCTTTATCAATCATTTGCATTCCTTAGTGTAATCTTTAGTGGCAATCAAGTAGCTGTTAACTTTAGTTGTAATTCGAGTCTATGCTTATATGTTGAATTTAGTTCGAATATTAAGAAAAGTTCTCCATCTAGAGAGGTGTTCTGCAGTTGTTTTTTATAGGTGATTGTAAAAATTTTCCTTTTGTTTTATTTTTACTGAAGAAAAAAAGTCATTTCGTATGGAAGGTACATATGTGACCCATTTTCAGAGGAGGAACCCCACCCTCTGATTATCGTCTAATCATCTTAAGCAATATTGTGCAAGTAACTGAATAGCGACCGATCTTATTAGAACTCAGTTATATACGATTGATTTTCAATGTATCTACCTATCTTGGCGCTTGGGGTAATAAGTTATTTGGTTTGAATTAAGCCGCACATTCAATTCTGGCACGCCCACACTAATCACGTGACGGAGATTGTAATAGCAACAACAACTACAATCTGATATTGGTGGTCTTGATGGACTAGATCTAAGAAGCATTGCTCATATACAATAGTGAAATCTAGTGAGTACCCAATTGGACAGTTTCTTTGATTGATCAATGTCATCCAATTGGGAGAATGTAAGACCTCTATCAGGTGGATCTCTTATGATTATTAGTTTAGATATGACCATTAGAGTATTTTGATTAAGCATACATGCGTATCTCGTTATGCTTGCAATCTCTATAGATAGGCCTGGCGTGGTATGCTTCGATTGTATTTTTTATTAGAATTGGAACTCTATCACGTGTGGAGAACCCTAAGGGAAGAAGTTGTGTTAGACTTGATTTCTTTAGACCTTTTAAAAAAATAAAAATTATTATTAATTATGGTATTGGTCTCCTCACCAATATGGACAGAAACCTAGTCCATTGAAGGGGTTCATGTCAAAGATCCAGGAACAACCTTGTACATTTACAATATGAATTCCACCATATCTTCGTAATCACGAATTTTTTAAGTTGACAGTTTTATTTATTTATTTGATCTCCATGAATTGACGCATGGATCACTTATTTATTTAACGATTAAGTCTAGCACAATATAACAACTTAGGAAGTTGCACATACACATGTACTAATGTGAATTCACAACTCAATTTGTCCAAATTAAGACCGACATTACTTTAACAGTCATCATCACATAACAATTCTACGCACCTGTTACGCTAGTGCATGATATCTGTAGCCATATATAATTTACATGGAAAGAAACATAAAGGCCCTATCTTTTCTGTGTTATTCACTTAATCAAATGCACAAGGCCTGATACAGTCCACGAGGGACTTGGTGGATATGATCATCCTGTGCACTTAATTAGTCACAACTTTCATGATGCTCTTAAATACTAATCATGTTGCATTATCAATATCAAAGTAGTTTACAAGATTGCTTAAGTGGACTAGTGCTAAGTTTTCAAGGGCACAAGACCCAGCATGAAATGAGATCTCTCGAGCTTTTGTGTGGCTTTGGTTGGGAGGGTGGTGATTTGTGTTAGCGGAGTTGTGCATGTTCATGGGACTGCCTAGAGCAAGACCCTCTCTGTTGTTCGATTGCCTATTTTAGGAAGCAACTTCGAATGGCTTCTTTACATTTTATAGGATCTATTTATGTAAATGGAGCATAGACCCACGTTCCTAATCTGTCTTTCTACCGGATGTTCTTGACCTAGGACATGGTTATGCTTATGCAGATGGATATGTGTGTGTTTATGTTGATGGCGCCAATCTGTAGGTTACCCAGTCGCCTTTCTAGGTGTCCACCATCTCTCCCTACGTTCGGAGATCAAATGCTGAGATCCACCCCCTATGTTTGAAAAGGGACCCAATAGTCAGGCTGATTCAATACTCAGATGGGCTACACCATGGGAAACATCTGAGATGCCTAGTTTTGCCATTAAAATCGTCCAAATTGTATGTGGGGATCCACTGTTTTGTGTGTACATGCCATCAAATCCACTGATCTGATGCATCGCACCAAGATGAATGTATTCCCCAAAACATCAGAACATTCATAGTCTGACTGGACCACAACATGTAAAATTCGAATTTTAGGCATGATTTTACGCTGTTCTGTATGGTGTGGCCCACCATAATCTTGTATTTGATTGAATTTTAGTAATCTGGTGAAAATGTAGCAGTGCACACTCAAAGGACGGGGTTGATCATTTGATGCATGTTTGTCCTAGATAACAATCAGTCAGCACCTGTCAGGCCCTTCCCTAGGCAAGTCAGGCCAGCACATTTCAAAATGATATATATATATATATATATATATATATATATATATATATATATATATATATATATATATATATAATTTTATTTTTAAACACGCGCGCGCACACCCCACGCACTCACGCTGGTGGAATTTCACCACCTATGGGAACCCTTGACCGGGAGTTGAAACTCCTGGGAGTCTACCACCCGGGCAAGAGTAAGGACCCACATTTTCAAAATGATATGCTGATACCTTTGACTATTAAAAGACCTTTAGATACATAATGACAAATACAAGATGAATGCAGGTGTACAACTGCAGTTTAGTAGGATTTGATGCGCTGTATCTCGGTAAGAAATTATTCTGAGTAGAAAAAAAGTACATATCTTTCTTTGCCGTGTTAATGTACTGAATTTGAATTTTACTGAGTATTCTTTTCTTCAGCAGGAGAACTCGTCAATTCAGGTGAAGTAGACAAGTAAAGAGGATTTATTGTCAAAGCAGGGAGCTTAATAGCGGATTGTGCTCTTGTGCTATCTATGACTTTGAACCATTGGCTGCTAGGGTCGCACGCTGCGTCTTTGCTGAGGCATTTGCATGTGTTGGTGATGATAGTATTGGTGGAGTCCACATCCAAGCAAACAGTGTTATCGTCGGTCAGCTTAGATGAAAGATGCATCTTCGAATCGGATGTGGGCTCCCATTTTGAATTTGACCCAGTACACATGATTCCAAACCTGGCTGGCTCTTCTAGTGCAACAGCTTGCAGACAAAAGTAGGTACCTTTTAAGGTTAATGTTTTCTGGGGTGTGTAGTTCCATGCTTCAGAATCAGCACATGGTCCTAGCTTTGGTGGTTCTGTTAGAAGCTTTCTCAAGATGCAGAGGCCGGTTGCTGGATGGAAAATGACCTTGTATGGCCTGACATTAGAAATATTTGGACCTGTATACATCAAATAAAAACGCACATGATTTTACATACTGATATTATGGCCACATATTACTAAATGGTGATAAGGTGTACTACATAAATTATTTCTGAAGTAAGAAAAATATGAAAAAGGATAATATATATAAGACTAGAACCAAGTACATTACGAATTGTGAGCCACCCTTTGAGAGAAGACCAAGCCATGCACGCACCCACTGATTGGCCCACCTTTGTAAGGACACATTTTAGACATAAGCAAAACACCCATAGCCCACCTCTCTTTCCTTAGGTGGACCAATCAATAGGCACATGAGCATACCATGTTTGCCCATCTTGGATATGACCATTCTACAAATGTTGAATAGAATCTCCATAATCATGGTATGTGATGTAGAGCAAGTCGCGAACAATTTCATGGCCAAGATGGACCAGAGAAGACCCAATGAGAGGCAGAAGTGATCTAAATTGTCAGAAATCTAAAACGGGCATGTCTCGTAAACCAGAATGAGTAATCCCACATGATTTTGGATAGGAGAAGCTACTTTAACCATCCGCCCATGCCGAATTTGCTAGATTCTATCAAATCGATAGTTGAAAATTGATTTTAATTTCATTTTTACTATTTATAGTAAGTTTTAGTTTGATTGTACCTCTTCATCTGTTGAGCTTTAGGAGTTGTGTCCAACATGCAAAGTGCTTAGAAAAATTAGGAGAATAGCATGACTGAGCCAAATAGGACACTTCCAATTTTTGGCTGAAAACCATAAGGTCTGGTGGAAATCATGACTGTCTATAAATAGTAAGCTTACTATTTATGGTAAGTCAGGGTATTAGTTTTAGTCGTAGTTTGATTCTGGAACTTCTCCCTAAGGTTCATAACACTATTTAAAAGGTTGTAAACTCGTTTTTTTAGGAGGAATCAATTTATTTCAAATTTTATTAGAATTATTTTCTCTCTCCTCATGGATTCCAGGCATGAGGAGTCCAGAGAAGCTCCCTGGATTCGGAGTAACTATCATTTGAGGAAGACTTGCTTGACCTCAACCCGTCCTTCCCTGCGTCAGTATGTCATGGTGAAAAAAAAAAAAAAAACGCACCTTGGAAGGGTGATTGGAGAGTTGAAATTCTCTGCAAGAAGCTTGAATTCCGAGCTTGACACCAATCCCAACCCAACACCCCATAGACCTCATCCAAAGCAATAATCCCTTCTCTCAAGTAGTAGCTCCCTTGCAATGTCCAAAGAGCCCAGTCCAAGTCGAGTTCCGCTGCAGCCCCAAGAAAGCAGCTTATGTACCTATTATCATTCACATTAGTTCCACTTTGGTCAATCCCAAACTCGCTTACAAACAATGGCCACCCTTGCCCCAATAGAAAACCTGCTTTTCTCATTACATTGTCCGTGATCCTTCCGCAAACCTCGTTCACATTGCCAGTCTCCCAATCCTTGGAATTTGAAAAGCTATACCAGTGCAACTCAAAAACTAACTTCCCTGAAAATATTACTTCTACTTGTTTGTTTGACAGGAAACTCAAGTCATTATCGAAATTTAAGCCTGAGAGTATCACTAGAACATCAGGGTTTGCCGAATGCACGGCGTCAGCTCCTTTCTGCATGTACCTGTTAATTCACCAAGAAAATTTCACTTCTTCTTCAATTCTATTAAGTCCTAGATCTCTTATTCACATCTGCATTCAAAGTATCAGTTGGGATTCTGAAATTTAGTCTGACTTATTGGATGCATTACACTCTCACATTATACAATCAAAGTATATCTTTGCCATTTTATCACTGTTTTATAACCTTCCATTGCTAATGAGTTGGGGACCATAGCCATAGAGTAAAGCAATTTGAGCCTGAATCGAATACAAAGCTCTGTATGTTAAGCTTAACGGGAAAATTCAACAGATGCCCATTTCTTAATTTAAGCTTAATATATAAAGCTCTGCAAGTTAAGTTTAACGGGAAAATTCAACAGATGCCCATTTCTCAATTTAAGCTTAATGTATAAAGCTCTGTATGTTAAGCTTTACTGGGCTAACAGCCCATAAAGGTATTAGCAGGCTGTTGGGTGGGCTTTAAATGACCATTTAATGGTGAAAAATGGACTATAGTTTTATTTATTTATTTATCCGCATATGGTGTGTATGGTTGAGATCTAATGTGCCTTGATGAGATGTTTCCAATGGTCATTTCAGATCAGTCGTCAATGCTCTGTATGTTGTTATTTTGGTGTTTCAAAATAAATAAATGATTTTAAATGATTTGAAAAATTCCTGCCAAATTTTCAAAAAGAAACAGAGGATTTTGGTGTCATAGTGTTGTTGGTTTAATCCCACATCAGATAGATACGAAGAAAAATTTGAATTTATAAGATAAAAATTTTGCATAGGGCTTAGCCCCATTTCAGGAGCATGTGAATTTGGTTGTTCTGACGGGTATACCATCAACCTCAATCTATGCCATGAATCACACGATGAAAAATGTTGAGGATATATCAATTTCAAGCCACCATCATGGTCTCCATGGGATGACCTGTTGGTTCAGGTCAGCCCAAGCCCGTTCATCCAGTGGCCCCACTAGACCAGCTTAAAATTTATCAAGCCCAATCACATTTCACCCAACGGACACGGATTGCTTGCTACAGCCTGTTGTAAAGACTTTTTAATTTTTATTTTTTAGGAAGATTAGCAAAAATATTATTACTTCCAAAAGGACCAAAGGCAAAAAAGAATAAGTAGAGTAAAGCTCAAAGAAAACAAAAGACCCAATGGAGGCGGATTGTCTATCGCTGTAACTTCCTGCCATAGGAAGTAAGGTGGGGCCCACCATGATGTTTGTAAGAAATCCACCTGCCCATCGGTTTTTCCAGATCATGTTATGACATGTGGGCAAAAATAATGACAAATCCAAAACTCAAGTGGGCCGCATGACAGAAAACAGTGAGGATTGAACATCCACCATTGAAACACTGGTGGGGCCATGGAAATTTTTAATCAGGCTAATACTTTTGTATTTTAAGTTCATCCCAATAGAAATGACCTTATGACCTGGCAAAATGGATGGATGAGGTAGATTTCTCACAAACACCAAGGTGGCCCCACTTATCTTCCGGAATGCTGTCGCAGGCAATCCACATCCTCACCCAATTTATCTAACAGACCTGCCCACCATAACCCTACTCATATTTAAGAAGGGAACACGGAGCAAAATGTATGCCCAGCCCTGTCCAACAATCTCTCAATATCTGCTTTGCATACTAACATCATATGCATGTGTCCGTACTTATATTCTATTAGCTTGTTTTGGTTCCCCGGCCCAGATTAGATCGGGTCATCTAGCCCTGCCCTTCTGATATACTATATGTGCAAGTCGTGTTGGGTAGGGTTCAACCTATTTATCTAAGTGGTTCACATTTTCTTTCCCGAACCTGACTTTGCCTGACCCCGCCCTAGAAGAGGGTTGGGCCACTTGATCCATGTTGAGTATACTGTACTGTGGCCCACCTGAGCAGTTAAATGGTATGAACTTTGGTGCAGAAATCTAAACATGGTGGCCCACCTAAGGAAACTACAAGGGTTCCACACCTGTGTGTACCTGAAAACCTTTAGATGGATGGATGGATAGATAGATTACCTGTACCAGTTGCTCACGTTTTGCCTGGGCCCCCGGAGTTCGTTCCTTAGGCTCATGCCGACCACATATCCGAAGCCGTTGAACATAGTGGCCATTTTTGTAAGACCGCTGATCCAAGTGTCAGGATCGAAGTAGGTGTCGCCAAAGAAGCCATTGCCGTCTGTGTTGCTGCAGCACCACCCAGGCTTGCTTAGGTGGTTGTCTAGTATGACCATGACACTATTGTCTGCTAGGTTTGATACCACCACCTGTTTTGATTTTAACTAGTTAGGGTTTTTAGTTTTAGACCAAAGAGACATAGTTGTTGCGGTTTGAATGATTATATAGAGCGTAAGAATAATTTATAAGGAGATGATCCACTGGCTCTGGAGGCATACGAGGTACCTTGCCTCCATGTGTGCATACTACCAGAACTATTCCTTCAGTAGGCCAATCATAGTTTGAAAATGGAAAACTTGACTTAGCTTGATGTTCTGCTGGGTCGAGTCAATTCAAAAGACCCAACTGAACTCAACTCGACTTGGCTTGATGTTCACACGTGTCATAGTGTTATAGGTGTCTAATCCGAATAGTTTATGTGATGCAGCATCCCATGAAACCCCAATAGACTAATTTTCACCTGATCTAAAACTCTGGTGGGATATAACAAAGAGAGATGCAAATCAATGGACGAAACAGTTTTCTTTTTTCATAGCTCACGAAAGTTTTGGATTAAAGTAAAAGTTAAGCCATAAAGGTTTTATAGGGTGGTGCATCACATGGACCATTTAGATTGTCGACTTACATCAAATATGATGAGTTCTCAAAAAAAGTTCACATGAGTTCCATGCAAATTAGTGCACAGTTGAGCATATATATATATATATATATATATATATATATATATATATAAAGCTGACATGTTTGTTAAGTATCTCTTTCCTTATCCATGCCCTTCAACATTTTTATTTAGTAATATGTTGACGCAGGGTGGTAGAGTCTTGGGAGTTTCAACACCCGGTCAAGGGTTGAGCATCCATAGGTGGTGAAAGCCCACTATGACATGAGTGCGTGGGGGTGTGTGCATATGTTTTTTTTTTTTACAGTATCTCTTTCCTTATCCGTGCCCTTCAACATTTTTATTTAGTAATATGCTGATTCAGCTAGTGACTCGGTTTCAATATGTGTTGAGTTGATTAAATGGCCAAATCATCTCAACAAGTCATCTTGAGTTGGGACTGAGTTGGAGCTTTGGCTAGAAATCTGGGCAAGTCCAGATGAATTGGCTGAGTTTCAAATGAAGTTAATTAGTTATCTATGGCTGAAATAGTGAATGGATATATAAACTTTCTAAACCTTTTTCAACCAGCTCAGTCCACACCCTTTTACCCAATGCATGTACAAAGAAAATGATTTAAATATCATCTAAGTTATGTTTGAGTTGATTATTTTGAACATGCGTTTACTAAGGACTACCTAGATAGGCTTATATACAAGGGTGACAATGTGAACTTGAGTGACCTGGCTTTAACTAGGATAAGGCTTATGATGAATGGCCTAGCTTAGACCCATTTTCATAGCAGATGCCAAACATTTTTTTTTAACACACCCACCACAATGGTTACTCAAACCCATGACCTCAATAATGAAACTATTATGAGTCTACCACTAAGCCATGAGTACCTATTTTAGTACATAGGTATTAGTGGCATAAATTATAGAGTTTGTATACTAGTGTATGTAGTAATATGAAGAACTTTGATACTCTAGTAAAGTGTGAAGGATAATAAATAGATATTTATAAATTGTCTAAATTATGAACCCTCATTTAGATGGTGAGTAATATATTATGTATTTATTTAAGTTCATACACACACACTCATGACTTAGTGGGATTTCACCACCTACCAGTACAAAAATCCTTGACCTAGTGTTGAAACTCTTATGAGTCTACCACCGGGGCAATAATAAGGACCCAAATTGACTAAAGATTCGACGTACGTGTGACATAAAAAAAAAGCTTTTAACTATGTAGAAACGTACGAGGGCTCATCAACATTTACTCACTAATTGTATACTAATTGTACATGTAGCACATATATAACTTATCTTTTAACTTATAGGTCCAAGCTTACCTAGCTAGACCTTGTCTTGGCTAGGCTAGGGCAAGGGTTGGGGCCTCTTTAGTTCATTAGGGCTTGGGAGGGGGATAGGGCTAGGTATAAAGTTGGTTTCTCTTTAGCTCATTAGGGCTTGGATTGGGCTAAGACTAGGGCTAAGTACTCTATGATTAGGTGAAAGTCAACCTCACCTTGGCCGCAATTCAGGTAGGCTATTCTTTTATATTAAATGATGTTTGTAATAAATACTTATGAAAGGGAAAAGGATTGATGGACAAGCATACAAGGCCTTTTTATTTTTTAAAATTATTCCACAAAAGTGAGAGCACATCACCTCTAACTTTGTTAAGGAAACAATAAAATAAAATAAAATTTATAAAATATAGATATGAACTATACTTATAAATTCATATTAGAAAATGTGGGATATATAGGTCTCTTGAAGGATGGATTTTTATACTTGGGATGCTTGAAATTGGATGGTCTCAATTACAACACATGGCATGTGACTCATATGTATAAAATTCTGTTACTCATTTGTTTCAAAAAATTAAAGAAAGAGAGCTAACTTGTGATCCCGAATGCCTTGTGTGTGTGTATATATATATATATATATATATATATATATATATATATATATGTGTGTGTATGTGTGTGTGTGTGTGTGTGTGTGTGTGTGTGTGGACATCTTATATTTACTTTTACTTGAATTGGTGTCAATAGTGATAGATAAACCATGACATGTATCACTATTGGGACAAGGCATATCAAACTTTTTGGGTAATCAAATATGCTCTAAGAGATGAAAATCACCAATGGCTAAAATATTATTTATTAGACGGTTATAATAGCCCGGTCAAGCTAAAATTACTGTAGTAGCCAATCAATGGCTGAGGGAACCGCTGCATGATACGGATGCACGAAATTCCATACTTTGGACGCAATGGATCCATTCCACTTCCACTATGGGTAGATTCTTTGTGGGTTGGGGATTGTCATTAGTTCATATCGCCTCTTTTGAAGATAGACTGCCGTGCAGGCATCCACTCAGTACAAACGAGGCAACCTGACCGTGTGATCGAGCCGTACAAAACAAAGGTCTCCACCATGATGACCATTTGCAGCTACAATTACGGCACAGATACGCTAAATCAGACCATCGGCTGGCTATTGTTTTGGTAGGATGCGAGGTCTGATTTAACAAACATGCAGGCCATGTTGGCAAGTACAGGTGTCCATCTCTTCTTTTCCCACATCCATTCACACGTGCCCATTAACATTTAAATGTGAAAAATAGTCTGATACTAGCCTAGTTATTTGTTAGAAATTAGCTATTACCTTCAATGCCATGGTATTATCATGCAATGTCGAGGGTATGCACGCTTTTTCTTTCGGTGGATAATGATGCGTTTGATTGCTCTTTAGACAATTCAACGTGAGGGACGCGGATTATACGGTACGGAGCTTACCATCCTCAGCGGTGGTGTGGGGTGGTGACATGGCAATATTTGATTGGTGGGGCTGAGCAATGTCAGAGATGGACATAAGCCTTTTCTAAGGTTTTTCGGCTTAGTACATACTCGGCTTTATATGGCCTACCAATCATATATCACCGCGTGGCAGTGGTGTAGTCCTCACTCCTCACAACCTAATCCCACTTCACCCAAATGAAATCCAAGATGCCTGATGTGGACCACAGAAGAAAATAATCACTTCTATAGGTTAATCCTCGTAGTTACTAAAACTCGATGACATGACTTAAAACTCGATTCGGCGAGTCATTATGAAATCCGCTAGCAAGCTCAACTCACAGACTCGAGATAACTTACTGAGTTGGCTCGGAGTTGATTCGCTTTTCAATGAAAAGTTTTAGTTTGTGGGATTTAAACATACAACCTCAAGCGGTCAAGGAAACAGTGTCTAGTGTCTTCGAGTCAACCTGACTCAACTGGTAATTGAGTGGAGCCAAGTTTTCGAGTTTTTAAACTATGATAATCCCCAACCATATGATACATGACCTTCTGGTCCAAGTGCCTTTTGGGTTTTGTTGAATGAAAGGCTTAGATTATGCTAATTTAATATGTTACCTGAAAAGCTTGGATGACGGTGAGGTCGAGAAGAGTTGGATTATTGATTTGGATGCCAGCGATGGACTCAGAAAGGCCGAGTTTTTGGAAGGATTGGCGAACGGTAAGGGACCCCATCGAGTCATTGGTTACCATGAAGAGAGGCCATGTGAGTCGAACGCAATTGAATCCCATGGCTATGATTTTCTTGGAGATTTTGTCCAAGGGCTGCTTGTTTAGGCCTTCGGCAACCATCGGCTCCAAGTGCGATGGCCAATTCACACATGACAACTTCACCCGTATCCCATCTTCGTCAACGATCCATCTTGAATTGGTATAAAGAGGTAGGGCCATTAAAGGACATTGAAGTAGAAAAGATTGAAAGACGAATAGAAAAGGAAGAAGGGAACGAAGAAAGAATCTCATGTTTGGTTGATTGAGGATTTGAAAGGACAAGGCCAATTGAAGAAACATGTGTGTGCGCCTTTATATATATTACTTCAAAAACAAAATCTGTTTTTGTAAGTTGCTTGCTAGGGTTACGTTCTCCATTTCACTACTCATATGTGTGATGTGACTCTTTTTTAGATGTGTCATGGACTTACTCGTGGCCACTCTAATTTCTATCTGCGTTTAAAAGTTTCTTGGTGTGATAAAATTTTGAGTATTTTCTTTTCCATGTGTGAAGCACATTTACAGCTATTTCAACTGGGCCTTCTGATACAGCAGTGGTTGTTTGCCACCATTTTCAGAGCTGTAATGTCTCATCCACCGTACGCATGGCAAGCCCCAATATCATACTGATTGGAAAAGTCTTGACCATCGATTACAAGTGTCGAATTTGAACCACCGTCCCTTTTTAATTTTTATCCTCCAGTTTGATAGACACTGATTGATGTTTGGGATCATTAATTAGTTTTGACTTTTAGCCTATAATCCTTTATTAATGGAACCTACTATTTTGATGGTCAGGATTATGTGTTTAGTGTACTTAGACCATACGTAGATGAAACTTGTATGATAAGCTTAGAATTCAAAGCATTGCATTGGATCGGGGCTGTTTTTATTTTGATTGTACATTTTCAGGCCATTTTGGAAAGCCTGGCTATCACCCATTTGATGGAGTTTTGGCATGATGGGCCGTTGCTGAGCCACCAAATGAGTGGTTTGGATAAAAGAATGGGCCCAAACGAACCCTGATGCTGCCAAATCACCTGCCCCTTTCCCCAGCTAAAGAGAAAAAGTCCTTTCACGGCGAAAAAGATTCCATTATTTTGTCTTTGTTGTATTTATCTATCTATCAATCCATTATTATTAATTATTATTTTTGGTACTCTTTGTTGTCTTTGTTTGGTTAAGAACGAAAAAGGAGTCAATATTTGATACTCTGGCAGTCTGTGATGCTTGATACGCAGGCATAGATCAGAAACCTGAAAACGTGACTCGACTCAATGACCAGCCAGTCAAGTTGACTCGAAGACTCAACTCACTCAGACTCAATATTTAATATTAAATTAATAAGAATATTCAAGTAATAATTGCTATTTAATAGGCAATGAATCTAAAAATTGATATAAATTATCATAGATGAATTGCATGGCTTGTTTGTAAAGTTAGCTTGTCCTTAAAGTTATCCGACCACATCAAAATATTCAGTGATTGAATCTCACAGTTTGTACTTCTTCTTCTTCTTATTAGTCTTATTATTATTCTTAGGAAAAACCATCGGCCAGTGAGTGACTAGTGTTGAGTCGCATCGAGCTGACTGAATCGTCAAGCTGACTTGGTGAGTCTGGCCTGGTCTCAACGAAGTTGAGCACACCTAATTTCACAGTGACTCAGCTCATGTCTCGAGTGAGTCGATTTATCCGTGGGTTTCAAGTCAAGTTGACTTGGCCAAGTTTTAGACTCGAGTCACTGAGTTTTAAAGCTATTTGTGCTTGCACTAAAAAAATTATACATGTGGCAGAAATTTGGAGCCCAATGCCGCTAAGTTACAATCACATCCCCACAACTCGTTTTTCAAAATGCGACTTTGAATCTTGTTTTAATCTTTTTTAACCATCCAATCAGGTTGGACAATCTCGTAGTTGATAATTAAATAAGAAATTTTTTGGTACTTAATGCATCTAAACCAGGACAAAATTTTGGATGGTTTAGTTTTATTTACCCGCATTCCATCAGGCATGCAATTTTTCTTGGATTCACTCTGCACAAGTATGAAGTATTCCTCGTGCCTATGAAAGGGAGCTACTTGGTTCTATAGCTAGGATGACATTCGATATACGAGCACTCTGCATACATTAACTCAAATTAAATAGACTAAATTGTGGAATACACTGTCACCAAGTCTCAGTCCCAAAATGAAATTGGTTGAACAATTCTAGCCTTTGATTGTGGATACTTGTTGAAACAGAGCCATTGGATAGTTTTCGCTTTTATTTGTAGCTTAACTGTCCATCAATCCGATAGTCTTATTATATATCTCTTAATATTTTGTTCATCTTATATTGAAATTGGAACCCATAGTTTGGATGGTTTTGTTTGATTGCCCATGTATTGCGACTTATGCAGATTTCATGTAATCTCTCGAGTGCATGCGTATCAACCATCACATTCTACCAGACCATCCAAAATTTTCTTGAAATAAAATACATATTTAAAATTTTAAATTGAATTGCCATTTCAATCTCCGTTTTATGACAATAATAAAAATGATAACGTGAACGTTCACGGCATGGGAGGGGGAAGCGTGAAAACCTTACCAAAGGTGTCCTTAGGAGTAGTCCTCGCTTGCATTGCTATTTAATTAAGCTTCGAAAATGGTATATACCTATAAAGTACAATGTTTTAGTATAACTATTTCATTAGTGATTTGTAACCGTCCAAATTGTGGACCCTATCATCAACAAAGCTAAAAAAATAAAAAGCTATTTATGGTACCATAAACAATTTTATATTGGGCGGTCGATCAATAGAAAAGAAGAAAAGGCACGCTTTAGAGGTTTTCTCCCTCGCATTTGGCCTGTTCATGTTGGGCTTTCGTGGCTGGATGGTCAGATAAAGCGGGATAAGGATGGGGTGCTACCCAGTCGGTCCTTAGATAGGAACGGGCGGGGGCTCTGAGGGGCCAACGTAATGTATGGGTTTTATCTGTACTGTACATCCAAGGCCATAGAAGTCTTGGATCAAGCTGATATTTGTTTTGTCCCTTCATCCCGGTCCATTTGACATTATGAACAGGTTGGATGGAAATTAACCATCACGCTGGGCCCTAGTAAGGTTTCCACGGTGAGTGTCACTAACACCGCTGCTTCTAGTGGTGTGGTCCCCTTGAGCCTTGTATCTGCCTCATTTTTTGGCTTCTTCCCTAAAATGATATGAAAAAAATAGATGGACGGTGTGGATAAAACCTATACATCACCATAGCCCCACAGAGCCCCTATCCTTTCCTAGACTGGGATGGGCGGTGTAGTACCCAATCCGCTTACAGTACTTCGTGGGCCATACTGTAAATGGGAAACTGCACAAAAATGCACCGACCGCACAATCTTGAAGTTGATCTTACTTGAAAGCCACCAATCAGAAAATTAAGATTTCTCCACCTATTTTAAATTCAAAACTTTTTCCATCTGCTGCAGGCCCTGCCGGATGAAAGGTTCAGATCATCTGTCCAAGCAGCAAGCAAGATGAGTCCATGCATCATGGATTGGCTAGTACGCTGGATCATCAACCTCGGTCTCTTAGGCTGGGCGATGGTTAGGAAAGCCCA
The DNA here is from genome assembly GCA_037074715.1 of Magnolia kwangsiensis. NCBI lineage: Eukaryota > Viridiplantae > Streptophyta > Magnoliopsida > Magnoliales > Magnoliaceae > Magnolia > Magnolia kwangsiensis. The sequence continues at coordinate 105,936,217 of CM073573.1, read as the reverse complement.
CATTCATGAACACACATTTATGCGAGAAGTGAGATTGCATATTTTTAACAGGCTATTTGAGCGTATTTCAAATGCAAAACTAAATTCGTAACCTGATATTTTGCATCTGGCAGCAAAATCGTTGGAGAGGATTTGGATTTCAATGTGTTTTAAGTTCTTAAAAAGTAAGAAATCAAAATCACAACAAAGTGTCACCTGAGAGGAACTCACCAACCATGTGAGACTTTCAATACTAAGATGGAGAATTACACATGTTGTATTGATAATGTTTAAATATTATATATTTATTCTCTCAATTGTGTTAACTTTTTTTGTATTTAAGTGCTTAATTGAACTAATTATATATATGCTTTCTATGTGCAAGGTGATTTTGAATCTAAAGTTGAATACAACTTAAAAAGATTGTTAAAAGCTCCAAAATAGATTAAACTCAAAGACATTAAAGAATTGGAGATTTTGAAAACAATATTGAAGATTTCAAGTATTAAAGATTTAAGAAAACCAAGTGCTAAAGATAGAAAAGAAAATAAAATTACACAGTCTGACAACATAAATAATACCGTTCGGTCCCATCGAAGGTTGGTTCGGTTTGATTGAAAGTGATTAAAACAATCCAGTAAGAAATAGTGATTGTTATACTTAATTTGACTCAACAGTTCAGTGCGATTGAAGTGAGGTTCGAAGCTATTGAAGGAGGGTTCAGTTTAACTGAAGTGAGAGAATTTATATGCATTTTGAGGAAATTTGACTACTACCGGAAGACACATTCGGTGCCACTGAAGTGATGCTTGGTGCGATCGAATGACATCGTCGATGTGACCAAAGCATAATAAAAGTACGTAATTCTAAAGTCGGTGTAGATTTTTTCTATTTAAAGCAGTGTTTTAGGTTATACCAAGTACACATTATAACTTTAGAGAAATACCGAGGGGTGACAGAGCTTTTATGGAGCTATTCTTTTCCTGCAATCATTTAGTTCTATTTTATCTTTTAGATTTTCTTTTGTTTTTATTTTAGGATATTAGTAATGTTAGGCTAATTTCTTAACTAAGGCTAAAGGATGAAACTTGTAGTTAATTACATTATTTATTTATTTGATTCAATAAATAATGGTTTCAATGATGATAATATATTGAATTGTTTTAAATTTTATTTTAGAGCATTTGAGTTATTTATTTCTTAAACTACAATTACAATGAATGCTTTGATTTAACTTGATTAGAGAATGAATTAATCTATATAATTAATTGATCTATTGTCACCTCTAAGTATAATAGATGCTCTTAATTTTCTGTGATTGATGTCTGAGTGCTTCGTGAGATAATTGTTTAATTGAATTCATGCTTTATTGGTTTAATAGAATTATTTCTGATTAGATAAGATAAGACTTTAATTTTAATTGAGTTATTAAAGTTAAATCGGTAAAATAAATATTACAATTGTTATGAGTGAATTCCTAAATTATTAGTTTTTATTTTTATTATTTTTACCATTACCCCATTCACTGGATTAAAACCCGAAATAAACCATTTACCTTTCTAGTTGTGTTTCCTATTTTTTGAGGATTGGAATTCGGCCTCAATGAATTATTATTGCATTGCAACCTTGCACTTGAGTTTATCAATCAACATATATCTTAGCAAAACTATAATAGAGGTTTTCCAATCTAACATGTGTACTCTAGTCCATGGAGCAGTCCATTCACATGCAACTGCACATGCCATCCTATCACCATTGTTTAGGGAACAAATGAAAGGCCAGAATAACTTATTTACCTGTCCATTTGATTTTTACACCGTGGCCCATGTCACGAGTAGATTAATATGGTTTATGTAAGAATATCTACATTGTGGAGCCCACCTGATGAATGGTTTAGGATCTAGGTTGGCATGTGAACGAGCTGGGCAGCATTAAAAAAACACAACTCGCTTCTTTTCCTCGACCATTTAAATCAAAACCTAAGAGACCGTTTGGGTGAGTCTGAGAAATTAATTCGATAGGACTGTTGTTGTCACAACTACCGGCTAAAACCTAAACAGTGAGGATTCATTTAATAATGTGTCTCACCCTTAGTTAAAAAATGCAAAACTTGGAATGGACCATAAGGTCCACTGAGTCAACTCAAAAACTCGATCGAGAATCAGCAAGGCTCTGTGAGTTGAGACTTGGTGACGTGTGCATGCTAGCCAAATCTTCTATTAGATACACCCGATAATGTTATTCCTAGATCTGATCAATAGCTCAGGTGAGTCATCCAAATGGAACATTTTGGACATTAGGATGCACACCGTAGAAAACGTCTGGGTTGTGTATATGTCATCTAACCTATTAATCAGACTCGGGATTAAGGGTAGATTAGAACTCAAGTTATTAATTAATTAATTATATATTTATTAATATGCCACAACAGGTGAAAAATAATAATAATAAATAAATAAGTGATATATAGTTGCTAGGAATGATTTTAGCATGATTGTTCATTTTCTCGCCATGGTGTCTCATCTGAGTCTTTGATTGGGATGATTCTGGATAAATATGGTGCCAACCAAAAGTTCCACCAGATGCATGGTTTAAGTTTCACATAAGCATCCCTTGGACCCTATGTAACTTGAATCATATGTTAATTATCATATGTTAGAATGCATATGAGACCATTCCCCATAAAATAACGGGGAATTATTTTATGCTTTGGCTATGTATAATACTTGATAAGCAGGCACTAGAAATTGTATTCATGATATATATTTTAAATTAAATAAAACCCACTAATTTTATTTTTTTTATTTTTTGTCTCACACACACACACTACATGGACATTCAGACCCTAGTGTTGAAACACGTTATGTTAATCCATGGATACTTGTTTGTTGATGTAAGACTATTGGATATTTTTCATTTTGAACCATCCAATAGATGTCCACTAATCTAATACTCATGTAATTAATTAAGAATTACTTTTGATTCTTGGTATGTCTACTCTTGTCTCTCTAATTTGAATGAGAAATAAATTAGATGCAATTTGCAAGTAATTTCTGGTGCGTATTCCACTCTCTAATGCATTTTAAATGTGATGTAGAGCGGGTCGCAGACAGTTTCATGGCCAAGATGGATCAGAAAAGGTCCGGTCGACGATAGAAGTGATCCGGACAGTCGGACCTTAGATCGGGCATTTCTCACAATATGAAATGAGTTATCAGGCATAAAATATATGATTTTGGAGTAGGAAGAGCTACTTTAGCCAACCAACATGGCATAAGCCAAGTTGCCCACTAGCAGAATTTGCAAAATTCCATCATATTGACGTTCAAATTTCATATTTAATTTCGTTTTTACTACAAATAGTAAGTTTTAATTTCATTATAACTGTTCATTTGTTGGGCTTTAGGAGTTGTGTCTAACATGAAAAGTGCTTAGAATAATTAGGAGAATAACGTGGTTAAGCCACATAAGAAACTTACAATAAAAAGTAAATTTACTATTTATAGTAACTTACGAATTTCTAGGAGTTTTAGTTATCGTTTACTTCTGATTTCTCTCTTATTGTTTGGTATTCTTATTTAAAGGGCTGTGAACTCATTTATTTGATTCATTAATCAATTTCGAATTTATTAGATTTTATTTCTATTTTCTTGCTTTCTTTCCTCACAAATTCGAAAAATCTCCGTAAGGAGTCCAGAGAAGCTCCGTGGATTTGGATAGTTATCCTTGAGGAAGATGGTGATCGACCTCATCACGTTAATCCCTGCATTAAAATGACCCAAACCTATTTAAACATTTGGGTTAGAGTTGTTAGTGTTAGGAATCTGGCGACAACGATCTTTACTTGCCCCTAAGACTTACCCTAGAGACAATGATGCTTCCCTGGACCGTAAAACCTAATCCTAAAAGAGCTAGCATATGTGTGCATATTTCTATATATATACATAAAGAAATATATAAAAGAAAGATAGGCATAAAAAAAAAAATAAAAGGAAGTGTGTCACCACCAACTGGAGCCCACATGCTGAGATGGTTGAATGATTTGAAATGTTGATATTTTCTTTAACACCATGATCATGCTATTGTGGCAGATTTATAGTTTAACAACAATTGTGAGGCCCGTATCCTAGACCGTACCGTTCCGTAGGTTTCCGCGGAGCTCCCAATTGAATTTCGGGAACACACGACGCGTAGATAGCATTTGCGCGCAACCCTGAGTCGTACCTTATCGACCCAAGTTAGCTTGACCTAAGACTTACACCCTTGCGACCACACCATCACCGCGATTTCAACGCCGCCTGTTGCACGCTGATCCGATACCCATGTTAGGAGATGTGGGCCCATGTTCAGTATGAGAAAAATGCCACGCATTGTAATCCCAAGAGAATATATCTCATCAATTAAGTACACATCACATATCAAATGTTAAGTATAACACTATCGTGGCCATGTGACGCGGCCCATTATGATGTATGAGACCCTTGTGTAAGGCCTATTATGATTGTATGAGGCCCATTGAGATTATATGCGGCCCATTGTATTGTGTATGAAGCCTTTGTGTGAGGCCATGAGCCCAATATATGTTTGACTCCATGAGGGCCACTCATTGGGAGCAATGTTGGTTAAATGTCTATATTGATGGGTAATGATGGTTAAATATCCACATTGTGACCTTCCCTTAGGCTCCTTTGTTAGCCTGATTATCGAGACCGATTATTGATACTAGTTATCGATACTGATTATGAGTATGTGATAACATAACATCATGATACATGTTCATACGCATCATCAGCATGTTTGTTATGAGACGTGGTTGATCATTGCATATGCCATTGGGCATATTATTATGAACTTCCTAATAGGCGGAGATTGTTTCACATGAACATATGGTATGCGTAGAATTGATGCATGACTCATGCATCTTACATTGCCTATTTTGATTACTGTACGCACTAGCGACATTAGGGTCGTAGCCTCCATAGGCATATCGTGGATGGCCAGATGGGACACCGAAAATCTGTTACTAATATCGGGGCGTCATAAATGTCCCTGGGTGAAAATCCATAAACCTCTTTGGCTCGGAGATGCTCCAATGCCTAGACCGAGTGGATACATGAGCGTTCGAGTACCGAATACCAGTAGGTTACGTCTCCCACTGTGTCGTGGTCGGTTAGAGGGGGGTGTGACCTTACCCGCCCGAATGTAGTGGGCATAGCTAGGCTAAGTTTGACCAGCTTGTAATTGGATCCACTATTAACGTGCCGGGTAGATATTGGCTGACTACTGGCCAGATGGATAGTGAGGTCTCTTCCACTTGCATGATTGTGCGTCCAATGGACTGCGATTGCATGTAGAGTGTACTAGACCACGGTGATGATCCCAGAGTTGTACAGTACTAATATGTGGATTTATTAAGTAGGAGTTACATACTCATTCATTCACTATCCACTTGGGCTGGTGGTGCACAACTATTTGTTACGTGTACCTTCGCAATGGCTAAGATTTCAGTTAGGGCGTGTGACTAACCTGAGATCAGGAGTTTACCACATTGAGTCTGACTATCCAAATTTAGGTATGGGACTGGTTTGGATAGAAGTCCCTTGTGGTGGACCCCGTAGCCTATGATACTACGTACTATCATCCTGACTTTATACTTCAGCTTAGTCATTTCATTCGCATCGCATATTGCATTACATCCGTGGCATATGGTATTCTAGGTTGATATGTTTCTGCATTTATATGGCCTAGATGAGGTTGACGGTATTTGTGGACTTGGTATCTAATATTTGGTTTGCTGTGTCTCTGTATTGCAGAGTTGTTCTACATTGCTTCTTCAGTATATGATATTGACTTATTATGTTTTTCCACTGCATAGCCTAGATAAGGTTGATGGTATTTATAGACTTACCAGTATGTTTCTAAATTACTCTGTTATTATATGATTTGTGGATTGTCAGTATTTCTACATTGATCTGATATTGCATACTTGACACTTACCTTATGTACACACTTATACCATCCTCTAAGCTTTCTATAAGCTTATGAATGATAAATGTGTGTAGGTAGCGTTAGGTTGTAGGAACGTTGAACATGGAGCATACAGCGGTCTTCTGGAACTTGATTTTCGATATATGTATTTCCCTTTCAGCATTGTATTCAACTGTTTATATTAGTGGATATGTGATGATGATGTTGCCTTTGTGAATTGGATAAACTTGTGGTTATGCTTCTTATGAGACAAATGTACGTTGAAAAATCCTCCTTATAGGATCCCAGGATCGAAATTTGGCATATGCACGATGGAAGCCGAGAATGGGGTAATACGGAGGTCGTCGGCACAAGATTCAGTGATTGGAAATTTTGTGAACCTGATTTTTTAGTTTAGGCCGTGACAACAATGATCACCATTGATATTTAGAATCAATAGTGAGCCATTAAAATTTTTTTATTTTCTAAATTCATTGGTAGACGAAGTCAAAGAACCATCATCCGTAATTTTCTTTTGCTGGTGTTGCACAACATGGATAGATCTAATCATTGGAGTATCAAGGATGTAGGCCCCAGTGAGTGGTGATGGATAGTCAGGCTAGAGGTAAAACGACCATAGATTGCATCCTGTCCCAACCTCGACAGTCTTAGTCCAGGCAAAGGCTTTGTGGGGCCACTGAAATAGCGGTGAAGACCGCTTTAGTTGAAGTAAGAATATGCTATTATGTCTTAGAGGGGGGTGAATAGGACTTTTTAAAGTTTTTATGGTTTATTAAAAATCCTATTCCACTAATCCTAACAATAGACACTTGTCAGGATTACTCAAAAGTAACTCTGCTGGCTTCCAAGCTCGGTAGAGGATCCAATCACAAACTATTCAAGAAGTGAACAATATATAAACTAGTTTATGATGGATATGACTGCGTATGTGTGTGAGGTGTGATCTCAGATATTCAGATATAATAATATTAAAGTAAATCACACAAACAAAAGAATAGAAATCTTAGACACAATCATTTTTATAATGGTTCGACTACTTGTCTACTCCACTCACTGTAACCGCACTCAACCCTTGAGTGTACCGGATTTCACTAAGGAGGTTTCACAGTGGTTCACCTCAAACCTAAGATTTTAAATTAGGTTCACCTTAAACCTTTACAACCTATACAGAGGCTGACTGTTTATACTCTCATGAGCAAGGGTCAACACAAGACACCTACTTTTAGGCATACAGGCCAAGTATCTTCCATAAGACCCTAACAGAGGTTTCACACAGTTCACCTCAAACCTAAGGTTTTAATTTGTTCACCTTTAACCAGATGTTTATGCTCTCCATAGAGCAAGGGTCCACACAACACACCCACCACGTACACTCCCGCCGGAGGTCTCCTTAAAGACTTGCAAGGGTGAGAAACACCTTAGACCCAATCCTACAAAGGAATGATCAAAGGGTTATTTGGACTCTAGTTACTTACAGATAAGTGGATGAGTCCCTTTTTAGCTCTTGATGAAGATCTCCTCCTTTATTGATAAAGAGTCTTCTACTTTCTTGATCCACAACTTAAATAATGCATTAATATATGGCGACGGGTTGGGTTAAGGTTATGATACAATCCTACTCTCAAATATTTTCCTATAAAGGAGATAGAGTGTTTCCAATTATATATGCATTAAAGGCATCCCGGCTTAATGATTTTCCATTAAGGTAGTAGTTGGAGGATCCTTGAATGCAAAAGTTCATTCCCCAATCCACTCTATTAAATATCAATGATGAGGTTGGATTGGAGGATGAACTCCCTTGAGAGAAAGGACTTTGAGAATATGATCTAAGGTAAAACACTCAAAAGCACTCTCTTCTTTCTCTACTAGTAACAATAGACAAGTCCTCTTTATATAGGCAAAAGGTTCCAATGGATATAAAACAGTCACATTTATGACAGAGTTTAATATTGTCGAGCGGGTTCGATATCATCAAGCGTATACTCTCGATTGCATCGATGGTTCGCTCGATGAAATAAACTCGATGTCATACACTTTTGAAACCTCTTACCAACTGGTCGAGGGAATCGAAACTCGTATTGATGTCATCGAATTTCGAACTCCAATTTCATCGATGTGAGGTTCGATTCCTCAACATTTGAAAATGAGAGAGACTTGCTATGAAATATTTCAGGTTTATAAGAATGATCGAGGTATCTTCGATATCATCGAAATTTGAATGTCGATGATATCGATAGCTGTGTCGAGGCATCTGTAAATTCAAAGGATTTTGGTTTAAGCTTGCTGGACAGTTTTTGTCCCAGTTCGATGTCATCGAGATTGTATCGATATCATCGATATTTGAATATCGATTCTATCGAGTGACCCTCGATCATAGATAAACTATCCTGAAATCTTTTACTGGAAATCTTTGCGCCCATGACTGATATCATTGAGACCCTTCCGATGTCATCGAGATTTGAACTTCAATGGTATCGAGGAGGGCGTTGATATATCGGTGCAATATGATATTTTTAAGGAAAAACAGGGGCGCCGAAGATTTGACTGTCGATTTATCGATTCACCTTCGATGGACTCGAGATTCAATTATTGATGGTATCAATAGGTACATAGATACATCAATAATTTTGTCCAGATATACATGTGGTTGTTAGAAATTTTCTGTTTTCGAAAAAGTTTTCTCACTTAAAAACCCTAAGATGTTCTAACTTGTTTTAAGAGTTTTATTTACCTGATATTTTTGGGACATGGGATGTGAGGCTTAGATTTACTTTTGGCAAGCTTGCACACATCCGGTTGAGGCAGATACTTTGAATTGATCTTCCTATGAGGCTCTACAGTCTGACTGATCTAACACTCACGCTAATTGACAAACTAGGGCACTTTCAATCTCCCCCTTCATCAATTACGTGACAAAATACCAAAACACTCTCAACCAGCGTCTATACTGACATCCTAAATTGTACATGTTCTTTACACAATTGTACAATTCTAACAATGTCATATTTATAACACATCCAGAAGCTGCTCCCCCTATCTGCAAACTCCCCCTTGCTTGGTGTAGCTGCTCCCCATAACACCTGCAACACCATACTCAAGACGGTATACATTTCTTGACGGGGTGTTTGAATTGTTCTCTCCCTTTTTGTTAGTCATTGACAAAGATTGCATGACGGCAGATATTGACTGAAGGTTTTAAAGACATGTGGGAGAACCAATAGATATGGATGTATAAGGATTAAAAATTTTTTAAGCATACATCATTTGCAAACAGTATGGATGCATATTAGATAAAAAAGAGCAGTGATAAAAAATGATATAATAATCATTAAAAACATCACATACATTCCACATATCATAAACTAGATAAATCGAGGCGTCTTAAAGCTAATTATGGTAGTAAAAATAGAATTACATCCATCCACATTTGACAATATAAATAAAACATATACTGCCTAAGGTTGGCAATTGTTTAGCATTCATCCCAACAAAACTATCAAGTTCATTCATGGACAACCAGAAGTAACTAGCAGCAACAAACTCCCACAGGGTATATACAACACAAAAAAAAAAATCAAACTGTTCAGGGGCTATCACATTCACTCATGAGAGCGTAGAGCATAAAAAAGATACTTATGCTCACATGCTAAGATAAGTGTGGATGAATGTGATAGCGGTTAGAGTCCCGTACTACGGCGGAGGAGCAGAGGTAGATGGCATCGTATCGTTTCGACTACAGGTGATTATCTCGACCAATTGTTGCACTGTCTGCTGCACGCCTTAGACCAGCCATTTTAAGACAGTAAGCCTCTAGTGCACCGAGTGGACGTCCTTCTGAATTGCACCAATCTGATCTTGGTGGAACTTAAATCGTTTAGCATGCCCAGGAGTTGATGTCGATGGTGCTTGATATGGCCCAGAAGCTTCTTCTCCAGTCGTCTCAGTCCCTTCCATGGGAGTGTCACCTACCCCACTTTCCCTCTTCACTTGAATGCCTTCTTCAGGTGGATCCTCAGGATATTTATGAAACTTCAAATCCATCCTTCAAATGTTACTTTTATTGAAGGTTTGGAGAGGAAGTACAGGATCACTTGTAGTTGGGAATGCAATGGCATTACAAATTGTATCTATGATCCAGGGATATGGTAGGAGAATGTCCCTGGCCCTATGAAAAGCATAAACCAGTGGAGACCGGTGACTGAATAAATTATCATCACCATTGACGGATACGGTGATGGATACACAATGAGGGTAGGCAGACAAATCTTGATCCCAGTGGAGACCGGTGACTGAATAAATTATCATAGTCATGAAGCGCTTGAGATCTGCCCTGTTGGAACCCCTAGAGTAAATGTTCGAAGCAAGAATACCATGCAAGACCCGATAACGTGGTTCCATGAATCTAACTTTTAGGGCATTCCCTTGGTGCCATTGGACATCACGATCATGACAGAGGAATTTGGTGACCTTGGACTGAACCTCAATATTTTCCATGTCCATATCTGGAATTCCCTCAGGAGATAAGGTAAGATTGAATATCCCTATGATAAATTCTGAAGTGATCCGCACATTATCACCATTGACGGATACAAAGATGGATGGTGGATCAGATATCGGAGAATGACAGGTGGCAAAGAAATTATAAGTTCATTCAAGTTGATATGGTCCCCTAAAGTCGAGAACTGGTAACTAATCAATGGCGGCAAATAGAGGTTCTAGATTATATGAAATCAGACAACTTCGATCGACTTTTCTCTCGAGAATAACCTTTCTCCCAACGAACTTTGCCAGGACCAAATTAAACCGCACCGGTGGGGGCACCTGCACCTCAGAATGGGACTCACTCTGTCTTGTGCGTTACCTTGTGGGGGTCCCACGTTCTGGGGACCTTGCGCTTCCTTTTGAAGCAACCACTTTTTGTTGAGTGAATTTTGATGACTCACCCAAATCGGATACTTTTCCCTTGTCTTTTCTCATGTGGACAAAAAGAGGATTTGAGAAAGAGGACAAAACCCAATAAAAACAAAAATACCACAAAAAAATAACTCTTAATGTTTTAGAAAGGTATTATTGTATTTACGGAATGGTTGGGGTTGCCTGAAGAAGGTCCAAGTGGTCCGGCTGAGAAGAGCAAGCAGGGAAGAGGAAAGGAAACCCTGGAACGAAAATCCCTTTTTCGCGCTCCATCGACTTATATAGGGCGGCATCTGTCGATATCATTGATCCTTATTTCGATGATATGAAGGGACTCTGATTGAGTTCATTGATCTTGTCTTTGATATCATTCTCGATCACATGACTTTTCTTATTCCAAGGAGACGTTGATGATATCAACCCTTAATCGATTTATCGAGAATGACATATCGACAGTCATATCGAAGATGAATGTTTTCAATTTTCAGCATTTAGATGACTCTTTATGTATACTTTCAATATTTCGATGAATCAATAGTATACATAACAAAATTATGTACAATCATCGTACACAACAAAATTATAAACATTAGAATGTTTATATACAAAAGATTAAGGAGAGGAACCTCAAATATATCATTTAGAGCTCGACAAAAATTGCATTATTTCAGCAAATATCTAGATCTAGATGCATAACTTGGACTTGTCTTTCTATGCTTGACATTTTTAGGGTATAGAGTTCAGTTTTTCTTTTAATATCCATTTTGAGACGGAATTCTTTACTGTGGTAGATTTAAGTTTTATGTTTATCTCACACACTTGATCCAATGATTCCTTTATTCTATCTTTCATTTTAGGTGGTGATGAATGAGTATTTCTCTTAGATGGACTTTTGACATTTCGTATTTCTCTGGCTAGTGTGAATTTATCAATGTAATTTTGACCAGAGTTATGTGAAGTCCTTCTAGGTGTCAAGCATTCAAAATTATAATGACCCAGATCACCACATAAATGACAAACTAGAATAGTTCTCATATTACTACCTGAAGCAGCAGATTTTTCAATTGTTTGTGCTGTATTTTCAGTTTTCTTCTTAGTTTTATCATACCCTATGCCACTTTTGTCTTTTCCTCGTCTTCCCATCCCTAACAACTTTTCTAGCTTTTCACCACTCTAAGAAAATTTATAATTTATTTCAGCAATTTTTTTAGATTTTTCTAAGTCAATATGGAGTGTGTGATTCTCATACTTGAGTTGCTCATTTTCATTTTTTAATTATTCAACTTATTTCATAAGCATTGATGATTCTGTTTTTAAGGATAGATTAATTCTTTCTAACTTATCATTATCTGAATGATATTGCTATAAGTTATTGATTAAATGTGTATTAATTTTTAAGATTTTGTCCAAATCTTTTTGCAGCAATTCCTTTTTATTTTTAGATATTCCAAGTCTTTTAAGAATATGGATGCTATGAATATATAGTTGATTATAAGCATCTTGTAATTTATCCTTTTCTTCTTCTTCGTCTTCTTCTTCTTCAATTTCCTCATTATTAGACGGAAATGATTCAGTGGCTCACTGTTCTTCCTTGGTTTCAGATTCCGTGAAAATGATTGGAGCAGTGGAGACCACAAGACTTTTCAATGATTTTTGATCTCCATCTCTCTCTGAGTCACTATATTCTGAATTTGACTCTTCTGTATCATTCCATGTGGTGGCCATTACCTTGCCCTTATTTTTTCTGTTTGGACATTCGGTAGATAGGTGTCCATACTTCTGACAGACATAGCATTGTGGTTCTTTAGTTCTTTTATCAAATTTGCCTGCAGAAGGTTTATTATCCACTTTTCCTCCTCTGGAAGGACGACTGCGATTCTTCTGGAAGAATTTTCAGAATCAATGTGCCAGCAAAGCCATTTCCTCATCTTTATCTTCTTTTTCATTTCCACTGTCCTCATTCGTTATTTTCTTTGAAGTTTTTAGGACAGTAATTTTGGATTTTTGGGTCTGTTTGAAGTGTAGTTCGAAAGTTTGTAGGGAACCTACCAGTTATTCTACTTTCATTTCGTCTATATTCCTACATTCTTCAGTAGTTGTAACTTTGGGATTAAATTGTTCCGGTAGGGATCTTAAGATTTTCATATAAATTTTAGGTACCAGAACTTTTTCTCCCAATCCACCCATGGAGTTGTAGATGATATTTAACTTAGTGAAAAACTCCATAAACATCTCATGCTCTTCCATTATAAGATTTTCGAACCGTGAAGTTAGAAGCTGGAATTTAGATCTCTTCACAGTGCTTGTGCCTTCATGGGTTGCTTTCAATAGATCCCATGCTTCCTTGGATGTCCCACATATACTTATTTGATTGAAGATGTCTTGGGATACGGTACAGTAGATGACGTTCATAGCTTTTGCTTCACTAGTCTGTATTTTTTATCGAACATCGTTCACTTTTCTTCGGGTTTGGGTTTTGTGATGGTTGTGCCACTATTAAGTACAAATTGTTTGGATGGTGGCACATATCTACTTTCAACTATATCCCAGATGTCATGATCCAAAAATCTCAAAAAGTATTATATCCTAGCCATCCAGTATGTATAATTTGAGCCATCAAATACTGGAGGCCTAGTGACTGATGAGCCCTATCCTTTGGTCATATTCCAAACTTCAGTCAAGATCACTCTCTAGGCGGTTAAGCCCTTAAAGAGAGACCCGCTCTGATACCAAATGAAATAGCGGTGAAGACCGCTTTAGTTGAAGTAGGAATATGCCAATATGTCTTAGAGGAGGGTGAATAGGACTTGTTAAAGTTTTTATGGTTTATTAAAAATCCTATTATACTAATCCTAATAATAAGCACTTTCCAGGGTTACTCAAAAGTAACTCAACTGGCTTTCAAGCCTGGTAGAGGATCCAATCACAAACTATTCAAGAAGGGAACAATATGTAAACTAGTTTATGATGGATATGACTGTGTATGTGTATGAGGTATGATCTCAAATATTCAGATATGACAATATTAAAGTAAATCATACAAATAAAAGAATAACAATCTCAAACACTATCATTTTTATAATGGTTTGACTACTTGTCTGCTCCATTCTTGGTAACCGCACTCAACCCTTGAGTATACTAGATTTCACTAAGGAGGTTTCACAGTGGTTCACCTCAAACCTAAGGTTTTAAATCAGGTTCACCTTAAACCTTTACAACCTACACTGAGGCTGACTGTTTATGCTCTCACGAGCAAGGTTCAATACCACGCACCCACTTGTAGGTACACTGGCCAAGGATCTTTCATAAGACCCTAATAGAGGTTTCACATGGTTCACCTCAAACCTAAGGTTTTAACTGGTTCACCTTTAACCAAATGTTTATGCTCTCCACAGAGCAAGGGTGCACACAACGCACCCATCACATACACTCCTGCCGGAGGCCTCCTTAAGGACTTGCAAGGGTGAGAAACACCTTAGACCTAATCATACAAAGGAATGATCAAAGGGTCCTTTGGACTCTAGTTACTTACAGATAAGTGGATGAGTCCCTTTTTAGTTCTTGATGAAGATCTTCTCCTTTGTTGATGAAGAGTCTTCTGCTTCCTTAATCCATAACTCAAATGATGTACCAATCTATGACGACGGGTTGGGTCAAGGTTATGATACAATCTTACTCTCAAATATTTTCCTATAAAGGAGATAGAGTGATTACAATCATCTATGCATTTAAGGCATCCCAGCTTAATGATTTTCCATTAAGGTAATAGCTGGAGGATCCTTGAATGTAGAAGTTCATTCTCCAATTCACTCTATTGAATATCACTGATGAGGGTGGATTGGAGGATGAACTCCCTTGAGAGAAAGGGCTTTGGGTATATGATCTAAGGTAAAACACTCAAAAGCACTCTCTTCTTTCTCTTCGAACAACAATAGACAAGTCTTCTTTATATAGGTAAAAGGTTTCAACGGATATAAAACGGTCACATTTATGACAGAGTTCAATATTATCGAGCGTATACTCTCGATTACATCGATGGTACGCTCGATTACATAAGCTCAATATTATATGCTTTTGAAACCTCTTTCCAGCTGGTCGAGGGAATCGAAACTCGTGTCGATATCATCAGATTTCAAACTCTGATTTCATCGATGTGAGGTTTGATTCCTCGACATTTAAAAATGAGAGAGACTTGTTATGAAATATTTCAGGTTTATAAGAATGATTAAGGGACCTTCGATATCATCGAAATTTGAATGTCGATGATATCGATAGCTGTGTCGAGGCATCGGTAAATCCAAAGGATTTTGGTTTAAGCTTGTTGGACAGTTTCTCTCCCAGTTCGATTTCATTAAGACTGTACCGATATCATCGATATTTGAATATCGATTTTATCGAGTGACCCTTGATCATGGATAAACTATCCTGAAATATTTTACTGAAAATCTTCGTACCCATGACCGTTATCATCAAGACCCTTCCGATGTCATTGAGATTTGAACTTCGATGGTATCGAGGAGGGCGTCAATATATCGATGCACATATGATATTTTTAAGGAAAAAAAGGGGCACTGAAGATCTGCTTGTCGATTTATTGAGTCACCTTCGATGGACTCAAGATTCAATTATCGATGGTATCGATAGGTACATCGATACATCGATAATTCTGTCCAAATATACATGTGGTTGCTAGACACTTTTTGTCCTCAGTTTGATGGAATCAATTTTTCATCGAGGTTATTGACAGCGCAGGTCAATCATATCAAGATGTGTTTCGATAAAATCGACAAAGCAAGAAAACTTAGAAATTTTTTATTTTTGAAAAAGTTTTCTCACTTAAAAACCCGATGATGTTTTAACTTGTTTTAAGGATTTTATTTACCTGGTGTTTTTGAGACATGGGATGTGAGGCTTATATTTACCTATGGTGAGCTTGCACACATCCGGTTGAGGCAGACGCTTTGAATTGATCTTCCTATGAGGCTTTGCAGTCTGACTGACCCAATACTCAGGCTAATTGACAAACCAGGGCACTTTCAGCCACCGTGATCTATTTATTTTATCCTTGATACAGGTTGTAGGGAAAATTGAATTGGTCTCTCACATGGGAATAATGACCATGTAGTTATGAGAGAAGTGCATCCAAACTTAGGTAATCAAAGGTCTAGGCCGAAGGACTATCGACGGATCTTCTAGTCAAGCTGTCAGAGCATAGGGCTTGGAGACAGAATGACCAGTTTTCTTGATGCAGAGATGAGCCCGTCTCATGACAGAACTCAGTGGGGGAATGTTCATCTCACTAGAAGCATCTATAACATAGGCAAATAACCTTTAAGGCAAGGAGCTCAAGATCTAAGCTCCCCTTGCATTCTGAGCTAACTCGATTGACCACCACCAAGGTGGTATGAGTAATCCGGAGGGGATTACACCTTAGATTCAGAAATGGAAGGCCCGACCTGATCTCGAACAAATATTGCGCCCACTGAGGTGAGCTCAACAATATTTTCGATAGTAGTTTCCTATCCAAACAAGAACTCTCCAGTGTATCTCATGAAGGCGCGATAGTTTTAGACCCGCTCGAGGACCTTATAATTACAACTATCTAAATGAAGAGAGGTAGACTCAAAACCCATATTCTAGACTTAATCTAGGTCGACCAGCCTAAATTAAGCATCGGAGGGTCCATAGCCGCCACCTTCACCCCTTGTTGTCTGTATCTTCCTAGTTCTTTACAGGTCCATTAGTGGGCATACCACCATGATTGATTGTATTTGCTGGTAAAAATCTAGCGACAATAGATTGACGCTGTTTGTGGGAACTGACAACAAAGCTAAGTTCACACCATCTCAAACTCAAACCACCACCAGTCCTTCCCTAAATGGAAAAAAGAAAAGGAAAAGCTCTGGCTGTGCCCGAATCTACCCACCGAGCTCCATCTGACCAGGATTGAGCCTTACAGTCACTACCCTAGTCCCAATTGGCCTCATAGGAGGTGGTACAGAAATCTTAAAATCAAGATAACTGACTTATCTCCTTCAAGAAGTAGGTGTGAACCTTGATCGACAATGTAGACCGCATCATGAGGCTACCAGAAAGACAATAGGCACTCCCAACCAACCAGCACGAAGAGGCGAAGGTAGTGATCGAGCAATCTTACTATATGCAGTTGCGCCCCAAGCCACATCAGGAGAAAACCTACCTGGGGGAAGCCTCATTATCCCAATGCATACCCCAATAACTATCGAGCTTGTCAAGAAAAACTTGCGTCATACTTTGGACCAAAGATGACAAGCTCGGGGGAAGGCCCCAAAAATTATGGCAAAAAGCGAATTCCCTTGTGGGGCAGAAATCAGAGAGATTCGGGACTAGCTCCGTAACATCCCGTAGGCTTATAGATTAAAGGCCCCAGTATCTATGGATGCCCTCCTCGAGCATATTGAGTTGCCATTTACAGACGACATCATGCAAGCTCAGTTGTCGTTTAGGTTTCGGATGCCCTAAATATTGCCTTACTCGAGTTTAGGTGACCCGACTGAACACTTGAAATCATTAAGAGCATGGATGGAGATTCACATCACTTTTAGACCCATGATGTGGAGGGCATTTTTCCTGTCACTGATCGGGATAGCTCGAAAGTACTATAGTATTTGTTGGAGTAGAAAAAACATAAGTATGCAAGTTGATCGAATGGAAGTCATTGTTGCGTGTCCACAGAGTTTAAATATGTTGCGTGATCGTACATCTTGAGTGGATTGTGCAGAAGGTACACTTTGCATGTATGAATGTATATAAATACCCCTATTGCCTTCTTACTTGGGACTTTTCACTTCCTTCCAAGAAATTGGAGAACCGAGAAGATCTCACTGAAAAAAAGGTATCGAGGAGCAGCCATGCAACAACTTCTCTGTAAGAAAAATACAGTGGACATAGTTAGTGTATCCTGGGAAAAGGGGAAATCAAAGTTAAAGCAATGGAGTATTCCTAGATAAGTTGCGGGAGTGTGTAACTTACCATTTTTGTGTGGATGCGCAACTTCTTTGCAAGACAGAAGTTAGGATTTTCTAAGCATATTCTTAAGTTGCATATAATATCTTTCGGGAGTATACATAAAGAGCTAAAAACCTACTCAAGTTTACTATTGTTTCGATGACTCTTTAAAAGGGAGAGAAATGCTTCTAAAATTATTCCTTTCAATCATTATTCAATGTTAATTGAACTTTATTTAGAATTAAGGGCAATGTAAGGAATGTTACAAGAACTCAGATTAATGAAGTGGCGACGAATATTCTTCTACCTCATCTTGCTTATTCTTAGAATATAAATATTATAAAACCACATGTTTTTATCAAAACAAAATGATGACTCTACTAGGGATCAATCCCAAAATCTATGGTTGGAATATTTTTATTTTAAGAATAATGTTAAGAACTGTTGTAAGATATTCGTTGCCACAAAGGCGCCAAAATGACGACTCTCGAAAGGAATATTGCTTCCTTCATCCCAAAAAAAAAATGTAGTCCGGATTGGTTAGAATAAGTAATTATGATTTGTTTGGATGTAGGTATTGTACTCTAATACCATTATAATGCTTGCATTACTTCCCTCCGATGTGACCTTCTACTTCACTGCGAAAGGGTTTGTCATAGCCTATAAGGAAAAAGCAAACTGCCTTCAAAGAATATGACGAACGAAGGCAAGGAAATTTTAAGGCAAGATGAAGATTCATGAGTGACAACTGGAGTAATCTTTGCCTCACCCCTAACACAACAGATGGATGTGGGATAGACATTGGAAATGCCCAGGTGAAGAAGAACTCAATCTTACTCTAAAAGCTTGACTCCGATAAGAATAGTAAAAGGGCTGTTTATGAGGAATTCCAACAACTGTTGTGCTCATGATAGTATAGTAACAATTCTTACTTTCTTATTTCAAACTCTGTTGTTAACTGATTTATCACCAGTTTAGAGCCTTTGAATATTTGCAAGATTTTTATCTTCATTTGTTGTGCTATCTCCATTCCTATGATGAAGGCATTATACTCAGCTTCATTGTTGTACATGCAGTACCTAAGGTGAAGGAATACAACAACAATTCTCCTTGAGGACTAATACATATTATTCCAGTGCCTGCTCCCAAAGTTTGAGAAGAACCATTGAAGTACATTTACCATGAATTAGGCAATTCAATCAACAACACTTGTTCACATGGAAGCTCATCAAAGATCACTTCATCATTTGAAATGGGATGAGCTGCCAAGAAATTTGCCAGCGCTTATCCTTTCATTGTTTTTTTTAGTTAATAAGAGATCGTATACTCGGAGAGGAGTAACATCCAGTTAGCTAGTCTTTCAGATAGCATTGGCCTTGTCATGAGGAACTTTATCGGGTCAACTTGTGAGATCAGGATTATGTCATGGGAAAGGTAGTAATGTCGTAATTTTTGTACCGCGAATATTAAAGCCAAACATACCTTCTCGATGTGAGAATAATTATATTTTACACCTATCAAATTTTGACTTAGATAATAAAGTGCAATTTCTTTGTTCATTTGTTTGAGCTAGTAAAGCCCCTAAGGAATTTTCAGCTGCGGAAATGTATAGAATCAGAGATTTGCCTTTCACAAGAGCTGCTAGTACTGGGGGTTACTTCAGTAACTCTTTAATAGAGTCAAATGTGTTCTGACATGCCTGATCCCATATTTTTGTTCCTTTCTTCATCAGATGAGCAAATAATTGGCACCTTCTAACCAAATTGGACATAAAGCACTGAATGTACGTTAATTTTCCTTCCAAGATTTTTAGCTCTTTCCATGTCTTTGGCGGTGGCATATCTTGAATAGCCCTGATTATTCCTAGATCGATTTCAATTCCTCTATGCCTGATGACAAAATCGAGGAATTTTCCTGATGATACGCCGAGAGCACATTTTGTTGGATTCATTTTCAATTATTTCTTTCTTAGCCTGCAAATGACTGAAGATAAATGTTCACGATGTTCTTCATGATAATCTGATCTGACCACCAAATCATTGACATAACATTCTATGTGTTTTTCTATCATGTCTTGAAATATATTCTGCATCGCCCTCCGATACGTAGCGCTGACATTTTTTAGACTAAAAGGCATGAATTTATAACAATAGATTCTGAGAGAACTTCTGAATGCTATCACTTCTTCATCTTCAGGCGCTATTCATATTTGATTATACCCAGCATATCCATCCTTGAAGGACATGACAATATATTTCATTGTGCTGTTGATAGCAGTTCTGTTATGGGTAACAAAAAATCATCTTTTGGATATGCCTCATTTAGATCTCTAAAATCGACACATACTCTGATTTATCTACTTTTCTTTTTCATCGGGATAATATTGGATATTCATTTAGGATATTTTACTTCCCTTATGAAACTGACTTTGATCAACTTGTTCACCTCTTCTTATATTAATGTTATTAGATCTGGGTGGAATCTCCTTTGAGGATGTTTGATCGGTGTCTTATCTTTAGAGATATTCAATCGATGCATTGCCACAGATGGTTCTAAGTCTGATATCTCTGTATATGTCTAAGAAAACACATCCTTATTTTCTTTCAACAATTTAATATATTGATCTACCTTTTGTTCAGACATACTATCATTTATGAATGTATGTTGCGGTTCTTCTTCTATTCTCAAATTTACTTCTTACAAAGGATCGACTGTTAGTTGCTTAATTATTCCGTCTTCTATCTATTTTGGAGCTACTTTTAGATGCTTGATTATTTCAAGGTCTGTCTCTCGGTTAGCCACTAGATTAGCTTCGATCATGTTTACTTGTGCGTGAGAAGGCGATGCCCCTAGTCCACGAAATTTATCTCATTTCTTTTCATTCATGCCAATCAGGGATCTGTATACCTCTGTCGCTATTAAACCCGATTAGTTCCTCACAATCTAAGCCCATATTCTGTATAATTTTCCTGTTGATCAGATTGTATCTCTTCAGATCTTCTTATGTCAACCTGTCGCAATTCACCTTACCATCAGTCTTCTCTTTTATTTCTCTCTGGAGGGGCATAAAATTCGATTGGTTTAGGATTCTTTAAGCTGGACTTGACATAAAACTTTTTTTTGCATGACTGGAAATGGCTTGTTTCTTTCGACATGTAGTATCGGCACCGTATAATTTGACTGCAGAATCTTTAATTGTTTCAGTGACAGGAATGTTAAAGGGGGCTGCCCAGGCTGTCTTATGTGTTTCGACATTACATAGAATTTATTTTTCTTGTCTGCTTTCCTAGATAATTCTATTCTTGCAACTTCGTTTTCTATAGTCGGTGCCTGATTGTCAACTACTAGCATGCCTCCTTCATATCCTCTTTTGTTTTCCATCATGAATTCGCCAAAATAGCTTGCATCTGCAAAAAAAGGATTCTGCCTCTATATACGGTTTTATGTCAGCCATCATTTTGAACTGAATTCCATTTTTATAATATTTGAAACATTGATGCAGAGTGGATGGTATGATGCCTTATTAATGCATCCATGGCCTACCTAAGATGAGATTATACGTTGTCACTGCATCAATAATATGACATATGACATTTGTAGTCAATTCTCTTATTTTCAATGTTAACATGATTTTCCCCAATGCTCATTGTCTATCCCAGTTGAAACCCTGAATCATCATTCCGCTAGGGCATAAATGAGAACAACAGTATCTAAGCTCGTTTAACACTTTCAACGATAATAAATTCACTACAGAACCATTATCTAACATTATTCGCTTGACTTTCTTATCACGAATATGTCCGATAATCATTAATGGCTTGTTATGTTCTTTGTCGCAAGTTAGATCATCATCGGAGAAGGAAACAACAGACATGCAATAATTTTCCTCTATAGTTTTGGGGGCCTCTAGCCTTGCTAATTATGTACTTTTCATTTCAATGAGTGATGCCTCCCTGATACTATTATTAGATAAAGCTTGGATTAGCGTCTGTTTAAAGAAGTCTTCCAATAGTCGTAACTTTTCATATATGCTTAAGCGAGCGGGGATGCCCTTTAGATGACTCACAACATTATAGGTTACTCTTTCAACTTTATTCTTATCTTCTTTTTCGTTATTGGATGGTATTTCGGATGGTTCTCCTTGCATTATTTTAGGCCCCTGCTTCTGAAGTGGACATGTTATCCTTTTTCCTAAATGCAACGTGATTACCACTGCTTTACATGTATTTGTCAATGGTGTCCTGGTTGATTCGTCAGAAGATTTGATAGTGATTGTATTGTAATTTTCTCTCTTCTTTCTCTCATAGCATTCATACGGCTTGCATTGTTCATATTTGTTTTCTTTGAATCTTGTCTCTTCATATGCAGTGTCTCGGATAGATAATACATTCATAGTTGCTTTTATAATTCTTTCTATTTCTTTTCCTATTATAATTTCACATCTGTTTATCATTCTTTGTAATATATTTTTCAATGTAAAGCAATTTTTTGTCAGATGTCCCAACAAGTGATGATAATGGAAATAATTCATTTCTTTCATCTTCTCATTCCGATAGTCAGTAGTTGGTTCATCATGGGGATAACGTCTTCTCTTTCAAACGTGTATCTCTCATAAGAATTGTACAATCGAGGCCTTTTTTTCATTTACTCGGCCTTTGTAACAATCTATATTTCTCTTCTTTCTGTTCTTCATTTGTCGTGAGGGGCGTCTCTTCTCTTCTCTCGGTCGACGACATTTGCTATCAACCTACTCGGTCCTCTTTGGCCTGTTTCATTCTAAAATGTGGGTATCTTCTTGGTCATCATTTCAAGTGCACGGGCTTTTGTGGCGAGGTCATAAAAAGTCCTTATATCAACGCTTGTCAAGCTGAACGTAATTCCTATTTCTATTGAATTTAGGCACATCTTCGCTTGTTCATTCTCTTCAGGTAATTACCTACACGATGTCCCCAGGGTCTTCCATTGATCGATGAACTTCTCTACCGGCTCATTATCTCTCTACCATAAGGAAGCTAACTCTGTAATTCTAACATCTCGATTAGACAAGAAGAAATTTGCCATGAAGGTGTCCTGCATTTGCTTTGAAGTATGTATAAATTTCAGGACTAAACTAGAGTACCATCGGAATGCTTTCCCTGTCAAAGAAGATCTAAACAATCATAGGTAATATTGTGGAATTGTGGAAAAATTACCCATGGTTGTGATAAAATGCATGAAGTGTTTTTCTGGAGATTCGTCTCCATTAAATTTCTGAAAGTTCAGATTCTTGAAATTCATGGGGAATGGTACGCCTTCTACTTCTCGAGGATACGATGTTCTAAATCGAAATCTTCTCGGATGTTCCCGCTCCCTCTCAATTTTGACGACTTCTGTTATTACTTGTCGTATCTCATCTTATGTTATTATCCTTGTTGTGGGAGCCGATCCATGCAACCCTGTTCTTGGTGGCTGCGAACCTTCTAGTTGTTGTTCATGGCTATTTACAGTGGCCATCATAGGAAGAGCCACGACCTGAGCTACATTGTGAACAAGAGTGGCCAATGCTTCTCAAAGGCTTCTGTATTCCTCCATCAAAATTGTTTGTGCATGAGCCATTTCAGCTATATGTTCGTCCGTAGATGACAATGGATTTTTACTTTTCTCTGCCATGCATAAAATGGCTACTTCGCTTCCTAATTGTCATGTCACTGGAGTAGGTAGGGATATGTCGTCATGGGAGGACTTGACAGGGAAGAATTCTTGTTAGATCCTTTGACGCTCTCGTAGGATCCTGATGTTCTTGGTACAGCTTACGAAGACATTGTTTGTGACGACGTGGTGAATTTTAGAGAAAACGATTCATTTTCTACATGTGACTTGCCTTTCTCTTTTTTGGTCTATCAAGTTGCCGCAACAGGGAGGGCTGGAAAATCTTGCGGAGTAAAGGAGTAGGAATATTTTCTTATCTATAATGGAGGTGGAGCGAGTGTGGGGTTCCATTTCATAGCATTACACGTAATCAGTCCCCTGATCATCCTCAGTGGAGATGGTTTGATGACTGCATGAGATCGGATCTTTGATTTCCTTGGAGGCACCACGATCCATTCTTCATTGTTATCTTGAGCTATCAGTGATGCAGAAATCACTCTTGTCATAGCTCGTGGTGCGCTATTTGCTGTCAAAACTGATTGATTCTTTTGATTCAGAGATTTATCACAAGCATACTCGATGACAAACCCAGTCAATGTGAAGTAGAAAATGATTTTATCGAGAGAGATGACCATTGCGATCGAATAGAATTATAATTCCTACGAAAGACAATAATATATTAATAATGGGGATTTAAATGAACTTGTGCTTTATTTTGGAGATGAAGGGGGGATGTTCCCGTTAAGAGTCACCATTTTGGCATCTGTATGACGCCAAACAGTGATAAAAGTCCTTTAAATGATTTCTAAGTTAGTATTGAATAAAAATCCCTAGCAGAGTTTCCATTTTGTTTCGACAAGAAATGAATGTATTTTATTTGGAGGAGATCTTATTAAATAATAACAAAGAAAAAAATAAAAAAATAATAATCACTAAATATTTTATTAATTTTAAAATTCACTTACATCTTCATATTTCCCTTGATTCTAAAATGTGGTAAACAATTATGAAACATAATAGTAAAATTTGTTCGAATGTCGATTTTGGCCGCATTTCAATTCATGATATGATCTTTTGAATGCAGAAGTTTTTGTGCAGAAACGATATATCCTTGTGAGTCTTTTCGATGATCATATCCTTGTGTGGAAATGATATATCTTCAAAAGATCTTTTCCTTTCAGATGATCAGCCAAACTCTTTGAACAATCACAGAGATACAACTTGTAGAAGATATTGCACACAATGGGCTTGTTGCGTGCGGCGTAATGAACTTCGAGTACTCCATTGCACGACCACCCTGTTGCACTCTGCGTAATAGGTATCTTACAATACCTTGCGAATTATGGAGAAATCTTTAGTCTTTTACTGCCTTCCGAAGTCTTCGATTGTTATAAATGAAGAGAGAGTAGGGGTATTTAAAGGTAACGCACGTGTGAACCCCAATTTTAGCCTACCAACTCCATGTTGCGCGGATCTGAAAATCCATTACATGGGGCACAATGAACCACCATTAGCACCATGCTGTGTGATCAAAACATCTCCATTATGCGCCACGCAATGGACTATCATCAATGCTCTATTGTGTGTCGCGCAACCAAAGCACATCGATTCTCATCTTTCGTTTTCTTCTTTAAATTTATGCTCTAATAGTAGGGCATAAATCTTTGGTTCGGGAGTAGAACCTTAGCCTTTGTGTAGGGTCTAAACCTCCAAGTTCTTATGTAGGACCTTGGCTCTTGTGTAGAGCATAAATAATCAGGTTCAGGAGTATGATCCTTGCTCTTGTGTAAGACATAAATCTTAGAATCCTTGTTTAGGGCTTTAAAGGTTAGATGTGAACCTGATTAAAAACCTTCGATAATGAAATCTGGTACACTCATGGGTTGAGTGTGTCCACTCGGAGTAGAGTGGGCAAATAGCCAAATCACTATATATGCTTGTGTTTGGGATTATCATTTGCACAATTGTTTAATTATGCAATGTGTTTGAATGTTTAATTATGAATGCATGATTAGATGTATGCTTAAGTTGATAGGTAGCACATCCCCCACACACATGTTCACTATCTCTTTATAGGCTAGTAGTTTTACCTACTCATCTTTTATAGCCTATGTGATTGGACCCTCTATTGGCTTGGAAGCCTTAGAGTTACATTGCCTTACTTAGTTTAATTATTAATAAGCTTAAGTTAGGTATTGTTGTTTTTAATCAGCATAAATTTTAAATTGGTCCTAATCACCCCACTTTAGGACCTAGCCTTCATTATCTAGTTCCACAAGCTTTCGTACTTAAAGGCATATCGGTTTATAAACTGTAATTACATTGCTTGGTTCATGTAAATTTGCTCTTCCAACTTCCCATATAAGAAATAAGTCTTTACAGACATTTTTTCCAATTACAAGTTGTATTTTGTGGGCTATCAAGACTGTTTTCCTCTAACAAACGCTAATAAAAATTTGATAGACACCTACTTGATTACTGGTGTGAAAATCTCAGTGAAGTCAACACCCTCGTTCTACACATACCCTTTTGCGACCAATCTTACCTTGTATCTATCCTGCTTTTTCTTATAAATCCACTTATAGCCTCTTTATGCCCATTAGAAGTTCCACCAACTCCAATGTCTCATTCTTATGTAAAGAATCCATCTCTTCATGCATGACCACTATCTATTTCTCATCATTAGAATCATCTAATGCTTCCTAAAAGGTAGATGAATCCCTTTTATTCATAATGAGGGTGAATATAACATTTGAGTCATCATTATATCTCAATACCAATCTGTGATCTATCGGTGGATTTCTTCTAAGAGGTGGTTGCTTCACTTGCTCCTGTACCTCTACTTGCAGCTCAGGCTCTGCCCGTGCATATACTTTTTCCATCTCGACGTCAATGACCATTGATTTCTCTGGTTCCTTGTGTTCGTCCTTGTTGAACAAGGAATATTCATCAAACTTAACATTTCAACTAATTATGATCTTTCATGTGATCCAATCGCACAGCCTGTGCTCTTTCACACTATTACCATAGCCTACAAAAATACACTCCTTATTCCTTTAGTTTTGCTTATCTCTCTCAACTGACAATACATAAGACTAAGCTTCACAACCAAATGAACGCAACTGTGAGTAGTCTACCTCATGACCACTCTACACTTCTTCAGAAATCTTCTAGTCTATCGGCGTAAACGGAGACTGATGCATATAGTAGCAAGCCTTCATCTATAAGTCCTTGCCTAATCCAACATTTCTCAATGTGCTTGGGGATATTTTTAAGAAAGTCTAATTCATCCGTTCTAACACTCCATTAAGCTTAGGAGCGTGTCTCATTGTATTATGCCTCATAATCTCTCCATCTTTGCAAAACTGATTAAATTCATTTGAAGTGAATTCGCCTTTGTTATTAGTCCTTAATACCTAAGTTTCAACCATGTTTGTTTTTCAACCATCACTGTCTATACTTTAAATGTGGTGAAAACACCAGATTTATTTTTGAGGAAATAAACCCACAATTTCCTAGAATAGTCATCGATGAATGAGATAAAATACGATGACCTCCAGGAGAAACAATGGGGTACGGGCCCCATACATCTAAATGCACATACTCAAGCATACATTTATAAACTTTCTTTTATTTTTAAAAGTTATCTTTAATTGTTTACCATATATATAATGTTCTTATATAATAAGTTCAATACTTTTAAAAATAAGAATCAAGAAACGATTAAAAAGTACCTTCATGTTGTGGTCGCTCATGTCACCTAGATGTGTAACCACAATTGTGTCGACATGGATTCTGATATAAAAACTGTGACTCTGCCCATTGCAGTATTTCTAATCAACTTGTATAGATTACTGTTATATTGTTCTTTCATCACAATAAGTGTCCCTTTTAAAACTTGAAAGACCCTATCATAACTAGTGAACTTATAACAAAGTGCCTTAAAAGCCTATAGACACTACAAGAAATATGGTTTTTACCGACGAAACTTTTACCGACGAAAATAATTATCGTAGGTAAAGATGACTTTTCCCGACGAAATTTACTTTCGTAGGCAAAAGTCATATTTACCTATGAATATTTTCGTAGGTGAAGGTTGTTTTGAATTTTTCAAAATGCAAAAAATTGAAAACTTTACTTTTACCTACGAAATCGTATTTCGTAGGTAAAATCCATCTTTACCTATGAAACTATTCGTAGCTAAAGGGCAAAAGCCTTATTTACCTACGAAAAGTTACGTAGGTAAAGGGTGTTTTGAACATTTCAAAATACAACAAATTGAAAACCTTACTTTTACCTACGAAATATAAGTTTGTAGGGAAAAGCCATCTTTACCTACGAAACTTTTCGTAGCTGAAGAGTATTCTGAATTTTTCAAAAACAAATCTCATAGGCAAAAGCCATCTTTGCCTACGAAACTTTTCGTGGGTAAAGGCTGTTGTGAAATTTTTAAAATTAAAAAATCAAAAACCTTACTTTTACCTACGAAATCTAAGTTTGTAGGGAATTGCAATCTTTACCTATGGATATTTTCGTAGCTATAGGGTAACATCAAAAACTTTGCTTTTACCATCTTTCCCTGCAAACATTTTCGTAGGTAAAGGGTGTTTTGAAAATTTTAAAATACATAAAAATCGAAAACTTTACTTTACCTACGAAATGTAATTTCGTAGGTAAAAGCCATCTTTACCTACGAAATTTTTGTAGCTAAAGGGTGTTATGAATTTTTCAAAAAATCAAAAAGTCTAATTTTAAAAGTCTTCTTTACCTACAAATAGTTTCGTAGGTAAAGGGTGTTTTGAAGTTTTCCAAACACAAAAATCGAAAACTTTACTACTTTTACCTACGAAATTTAAGTTCGTAGGGAAAAGCCATCTTTACCTACGAAACGTATCGTAGCTAAAGGGTGTTCTGAATTTTTCAAAAAAATCAAAAACTTTGTTTTTACCTACAAAATTAGATTTAGTAGGGAAAATCCATCTTTACCTACGCAAATTTCCATAGGTAAAGGATGTTTTGAAACTTTAGCCATCTTTACCTATGAAGATATTCGTAGCTAAAGGGTGTTTTGAAATAAAAAAATCGAAAACCTTATTTTTACCTATGAAATATAAATTTGTAGGGAAAAGCCTTCTTAACCTACGAAACTTTCCCGTAGCTAAAGGGTGTTCTGAATTTTTCAAAAAAGTCAACTTTTACCTACGAAATTTGATGTTGTAGGCAAAAGCCATATGTACCTATGAAAATATTCGCAGCTAAAGGTTGAAAAGTTTACTTTTACCTGTGAAATTAGATTTCATAGGTAAAACCCATCTTTACCTATGAAAAGTTTCGTAGGTAAAGGGTGTTTCAAAATTTTCAAAATCTACTTTTAGCTACCAAATTAGATTGTGTAGGTAAAAGCCATATTTACCTATGAAAATATTTGTAGCTAAAGGGTATTCTGAATTTTTCACAATCCATATCCATCAAAAACTTTACTTTTGCCTACGGAATCTAATTTCGTAGGTAAAAGCCATCCTTACCTACGAAAATTTTCATAGGTACAGTTTGTTTTGAATTTTCAACATAAAAAAATTGTCAATAAAAGTGTTTTTCCTAATGTAAAAATGTATATATTTTTGTAATAATGTAAAAATGTTTTAATTTTTAAAAATGTATATATATATATATATATATATATATATATATATATATATATATATATATATATATATATATATATATATATATATATATATATATATAGTTTTTATATCATATGAATGGAAATTTTTTTATATATATAATTAAAAGGTAATATTTAAATGATTTGTAATATCACATAAAAAAGAATATTGAAAAGTTTAGAAATTTTAACTATGTTTAAGAAAAAATTTTGAGAACAACATAATGCTTTTAAAGAAAAAAATTGGCATTTTGAAATTTTTGAGAAAAAATTAAAATATGAGAAAAATTTTGAGATTTTGAAAATAAAAATTCAAAATTTGTATTTTAAATATTTTTGAAATATTTTATACTAAAAATGATATTTGGTTAAATGAGTAAAAAAAAAAAAAAACATACATTTTGAAAAAAAAAATGTTATTTTAAAAAGGAAAGTAAAATTTATTTGTGAAAATAAAAATTACTGAATTATTAGGCACATCCACTAATTGAACCTTTAATCAATTTTGGACAATCTAATCAGTTCAAATTGAAGAGTAAATAACTTCAGATGTTTAAATCAAATTTAACTGAAATTGTTGATCTCTTATATGCCCAATATATTTCTCATATATAGCCTGATTGAGGTTCCAAAATTATTCATATGATAATTTCAATCGGCTAGTGAGAGGCTTCTAAAATTATTCATTTGAGTTTGGTATGATTTGTATCTTCTGAAATTTTATATTGATAGTAGAAAATGATAGCAAATCGTAGAGCTATGCTAAGCGTACACATGTGTGCAATTAAACTCATGTACATGCCACACATATGCCAGCATGGCACATACATGCTAGATCTCATCCATCCATCAGGCTGGTCCTACTCTGTATATGTTTTTTTCTTCAAAATAAAATCTGGTCCAATGAGTATGTGGGCCTCAATTTGGAAACAACAAATGGGTTAGAAAACTTCAACCGGGTTTTTCAAAGCCATACTTTTTTTTTTTACAAATTGTGGCCCACATAACATGTGGACCAAACGGATTCTTGAATTAAGTTTTTATTATTGTGTTTCTGTTCTGATGGATGGACTGGATCTTAAATCTATTGTGTCATGCTGGCAAATATATGGCATTTACTCAAGTTGTATTGCACATGCGTGTGGGCTTAGCAAAGCTCAGAATACAATATTGATATTTCAACATTTTAAAAAGAGAACTGATCACCTACATACAACGGTACCATGGCTCACGTTACCTTGTCATTGACGGACGACATCGGTACCATGAAAAAGGTAGGCCCCTTAATGAAGATTGTCCTTCTCCAAAAACAGGTTGATCGTCCATTCATTCTCCTTACACGTGACAGTGATGTATGACTATCCAGACCATCCAAATTGTGAGATTAAGCAAATCTCTAGAACCACAAGGTTGAGTAATCTTGACCATCCAATTAATGGCCATCAAATAGATGATTACAAGTAAGCAGCGAGTGGTCCAAATTCAAAATAAAAAATCAGGTGCATGGTTAATAATCTTCTCTTTGTCATTTTTCAGTTATACTCCATCCACACTTGGTTTAGCGATTTGGATGGTTGTGATTACTGTAAAACCATGCCACCTGTACAAGTAAAGAATTACCTCCAATTTTTAAACCACTCTAGAGTCACTATGGTTGTACATCGAGCCAAGCCGAGTCGAGTCGAGGTGGGCCAAGCTAGGCTTGACTTGTCCATTCTATACTCGACCTCAAGCTCACCCTCGAGCTCAACATTGAAGCATGCCTTGTTTGCCAAAGCTATCGAGTCGAGCTAGCGGTTCGAGTCGAGTGGAGCTTGTTCATATGTTAACTTATTATATTTTTGACTAAATAATATAAATTAAATGTCAATCATGTTAAGTATAAAAAACCTCCAACCCGACCTAATCCAGCCCTCCTAACCCGATCCAACCCTTAACCTGACCCAACTTAGCCCCCCAACCATAAATCTAAAATAAATTTACAATCATATAAATATACAAGTTAAATAAATAAAAAATAAGTTAAACACCTACTTCGGAGAGATTAAGCCGAGTCAGGATTGGGCGCAGGTTGGCTCGGAGCCTTGAAGAGACCGAGAGAATGAGAGAAAGAGAGAGATAGAGGGGCGGAAATGGTGATTGGCACACAGTATGCTGGACTGTTGGGTGCGGCCGTGTAGGCAGCAACTAGGGTAGAAAAAAAGAGAGGCAGAGTGTGGTAAGGGAAATAAATGGATCATATGGATATACAATATATAAATCAAAGTGAGCCCACATCTACCCCATCAGTCAAATGCACCATTCCATGGTGGGCCACACCACATACAAAAGTTGAGAGGGGTTACCCTCCATTAAAATATTCATAATAATTTGTTAGGCCCACCGAGATGTGGTTGACAAATCTAGCCCATCCATTATTTGTGTCCCCCTTGGATGAGGAGTCAAACCAAGTTTCATGTGCATAAAAATTTCAAGTGGGCCCCACCAAGTGTTTTTATATGTTTTAGGCATTTATTCACATGAACTTAGAAGGTATGGCCCACCTAAGATCCGTATACAGCTGATTTTTAGGATATCCCATAATTTAAAGGGGGCCCATCAAATGCACAGTGTTGATTTTGACACATGTCATGGTGGGGCCCACACAACTTGACCTTTGTGTTTAATCCATGCCGTCCTCATGAGGTCAAGCTGTGTGGGCCCCACCATGATGTGTCAAACATCAACACCATGCATTTGATGGGTCCCCTTTAAATTATGGGATATCCTAAAAATCAGCTGTATACGGAACTCCGGTGGGCCATACCATCTAAAATCATGTGAAGACATGCCTAAAACATATAAAAGCACTTGGTGGGCCCCACGTGAAATTTGGATGCGTCTGAAACTTGGTATGATCCCTCATCCAAGTGGCACACATATAATGGATGGGCTGAATTTGTGGACCACATCTCGGTGGGCTTAAAAAATAATTATGAATGTTTTAATGGAGGATAACCCCTCTCAACTTTTGTTTGTGGTGTGGCTCACACAAGTCATAGATTGATTTGATTTTTAAACCCTGGGCCCGCATGGGATGGTGCATCTGACTGATGGCGTAGATGTTTGACACGCATCATGGTGGGGCCCACAGAGCCATACCAGACCCCGGCCTAAATTTGGGGGCGCGCTCAAAAACAGAGCCGTGCCCAAAAAAACCCCAAACCCCAAATATCTCTCTCTCTCTCTCTCTCTCTCTCTCTCACTCTCGCTCTCTCTCTTTCTCTCGCCATCTGCTACCCTCTTTGTTTGAACTTCAAAATCCCCCCTCATTTCCTGCATTCTCCTCCCGAACTCTAACTTTCTCTGCAAACCCTAGCTCTCTTTATCTCTCATCCATCCGCAATGATGTCTCCTTCGTACGCCATGGATTCTCAGATCAAAGCTCAAGATCTTGCCTCCACCATCCTCTCATCCTCGTCCCCACCTCAGATCTCCACCACTTGCTCTGCCACTGAATCCTTCCTGCAAAAGCACGTCCCCGATCAAACTCAATCCTTCTTTGCAATCACTTTCCCCACCCTTATTTGCAAGATATTCGGCTTCGACGACTCCTCCAGCTCGTCGTAGAAACCGCTCTCATCCAGCGGTTGGATCGATCAGATTCACGCATCCAACGATGCTGGGCTTGCAGGTGAGGTATTCGACCTCCTCTCCCCGTCAGGAATCCTGCTTTCTTCAATCCTCCTATATATGTAGAAGACTGTGTATGAAGCATAAACTTCCTATCTGAGAGACTCATGTGAATCCTGCTTTCTATATATGGATGTCTTCTGCATATACGAAATTGTGTAATATAGATTTTGTATTGTTTCCAATTCCATGTGTTGGCTAATTATTGTGGATTTAGGTTAAAAATTTTCAATAACATAATATGGTGGAATCTCATAGGGTGGCATATTGATATTGTGGGGATTGGAGTGATATGAAAATGGAGGAGAACGATTGTAATGGGCATGGGTAGATGGGTAATTGGAAGATAAATGGGGATGTGGTGATGGGAAGATGGTCGAGGATGACTGTAATGGCTGGGTACAAGAGTATAATTTTCAGATTGGAACTACTATAGAAATGTTAGAGTAACTACTTCCTGTAGTTATCTGAACCAGTCACTAGCTTGATGAAATGCCTCTAATGAGCCAACCCCCACCAGGTGCTCGATGAAATGTCACAGAGAGACCAGACAAACCTAGGGGAATCAAACTGGGCAGATTTTTCAAAGAATCCTAACCTCTGAATCGTAGATGCTTGGTTGTGGAAATAGAACCATTGGATATTTTTCATTATTTTTCATTTTTAAATGTCCAATGATGTACACCAATCCCATAGTCATCTGATCAAAACTACTGAAATTTTTGATTATTTTAGAAACTAAAGTGGTCGAGTCTTGTACTGTTTCAGTAGGACAAAACTGCTCTCATTCAGGGGTGGGTTATGGCTGTCAATATTTTAGGTCATAGTGGCTGTCAATATTTCAGGTCATAGCTTTTCTTTTCCTCTTCTCTAGTCAGCATTGTAAATTTCTGGTTGTTAAGGTAAACTTGCTCCATGTTGCTAGCTTTTGACCTTTTAACCTATGAAAATGATGTTCGCATATATGCTTGTGCATATGAAGATAGAATAACAACTAATCACACCATCATCACTATTCTCGGACAATCCTAATTTAGCGACAGCTTGTAAGGACAACATCAGCTCCACTTACTAGCATGAGTAGTACATGTCATGACTAATTTAGTGGGTTATATTGAAATTTGAATTGATTGACACATTTGAATCAAGTCATCAAGATTGCTGAAAATATTTGTGGTTGTTGTGTAGGTAGAGAAGTGCTTGGACGGGATGCAGCCTGCATCTTTGCAATATATACATTAGTTTTTCCATTCCAACAATTGGGGCCCATGGTTCCATAATCCACTCAATTGGCCTATGTATTTGCCTGATATTAATCAGTTTCGACGATGGACAGAGAGGTTGTATCAGCCTGGAAAGTTCTGATGATGACTAGTTCCAGCTATGACTGATATGGGAAATGCCAATGAAACTAATTTCATATCGTTGATTTTTTTTTTTTCTGCTTCTTCAGGTTTTTAGGTGCATCTTTTGGCATCATCATTAACATGAATGGACCTAAGGTTCAGTAATCCAGACTTTTCATTGGATGGTTCATATCATGGATTGGTGTTGTCACAAGAGTCTCTCAGATAGGAAGTTTATGCTTCATAACAGTCTTCTGCATATATAGACATCCAATCTGTCAGGAATCCTGCTTTCTTCAATCAGCAGTTGGATCGATCAGATTCATACTTAAATGTTTTCCCTACTATTTCTTATTATTTTCTAATAATAAGTTTCGTTCATGTTGTATAATGTTAGGTAAGGGAGGGAATGCCAATAGATTGCCTAGAAGCATGGCAGATTGGATATTCATGATATTTTAAACACTCCTTTGTGGAGCCAGAAACATACAAGATCCCATGCCACTGTTGTCACTATGGAATACCTTGTTCCAACTAAACTTGATGCTAAATACTCTAATGTAGTTTTAAATTTTTACAACATTCTTCATGCATTTATTTATTTATTTTTACATCATTTACCTTAAATGATGGGTAGTAAACTTTTGCTTGGAGCAAATGCCTATGTTATATGACTTATGAATTCTATGAATCCATTTACTTCCCAATTTGTTTGAGGGAAATCTGTTTTCATACTTGTATTATATGACTTATGAATTCTATGAATTCATTTTTTATATAATTGCATCACTTCTATTAGGCAGCACATTTTCTATACAAAGGAAATGTGTTGGGCATACTTGTTTTGTGATCTTTTCACTTGTGTAATCGTCTCCTTCCCAATGTTTCCCTTAAACAGTGATACATCTGATTTTTGTCATGTGATGTTGATATGTTTCCCTATCCTAAGGGTGTGATACGTGCTTCCATACCATTATTTAATTCACTAGTTATGATCTAGTGGGCAAAGTGCATGTAAACCTTCTTGTGCACATGGTTGCATTTGTACTTTTTGGCATTCATATCACCTACCTGAACCAGCCATTAGGTCTAGTCCCCTCATTGTGTTACTAGGAAAAAAAATTGATAGCAATTAGATGGCTCTATACATCCGTGACTGGGCCTATCTTCTATGAACAATCTTGTACATCTATTTTGTATGCCACTAATTGGCTGTTTGGATCATCTGACCAGTATGTATTTTTCAAGGTGGCTTATGAAGAGTGAACTAGACCTAATGGATGGTCCAAATAGGTGATATGGATGCCACTGATTCCAAATGAAACTATGATCGACTATTAAAGGAAAGTCATGGGAAACTGAAAAACTCGCTAGATTTGGAGGCTATTAAAGGAAACCGGCTAAGATCGGCTCGTCTTCCTTAATTTCTGATGCATAGAGGGGGGTTTTTTCTCTTGAGATGATCAAGGAGAAACAACATACTAGGAAAGTCGATATGAACTGTTTTGGCATTGTGTTATGGTAACTCTTAGCCCCATTGAAGTCGTTCCATGACATGACTCCAAAGCAGCTTGCCTTTGCCATCTCCCAGAAGGTATGATCACACTGCCATCTTTGTTGTGGTATGTGTTCTTTTGATCTGAAATTGATTGTCCCTAGTGGGGCCCACATTAGGTGATCGAACTGTTGGCTTGATGGACCATGCTGTGGAGTGATTATCCACACTGTTCATCTATTTTACCACACAAGTAGGGATTGAATTCCCACCATAAAAAACTCATTGGGGTTCATGAAAGTTTGGATCAATCTGCTATTTGTGTTTTCCCTTCATCCTAGTCTGTGTGAACTTATCAATAGGTTGGATGGCATACAAACATTACTGTGGATCTAGGAAGTTTTTAATAGTGGGTGTTCAATCACCACTATTTTTCTGTCGTGTGGCCCACCTGGGATTTGTATCTGCCTCAATTTTTGGACCATGATCGGAATATTAGTAAATATGGATTTTCTTGTTAAGAAGAAAATGGAAGGTAAAGAAGAGACATAACTCAAACTTTACACTGTGAAAAGTAATATTAACTATCTTAGTTTCCTCGTTAAATTTCCATCCAGGAAATGGACCTTTTCTAGAAAACCATGGATTTAAAACCATTAAATCCTTCTCAGAAATTTGAGTTTATTGAACTGAATTGAATTATTACAATTCAATTTTGTCGAATATCCAAACACAAAGTTTCCATGAATTAGGCAAATGAATTCATTCCAACCCATTTTGTTGATATCCAAATGCAAGGATTTATTTATTTATTATTATTATTATTTTTTGTGATATGCAATAGGTTTTCAGAATTCATATGTAGGTGCATACTTGTGCTCATTCACATGGACTTTGACTATCTTTCTTAAATTTCTTTAGTTTTTCTAATTTTTGTATCTAATTTTGAATTTATAGGCCCTAAAACAAGATTCGAGGTGCCGTCAACAATGGTAACAAAATCCTCCAGGTTAGATTATTGATTGGACCTGATTTTATATAAATGATCTTGATAATCCATTTTATTTAAATGAGTAGACCCGGATGTGCGTCGGAGCTATTCGGATGTTGAGCGGGGGTCTCTTGAAGGTGGGAACCGCTGTTATGACCATGATGAAGCTGTCCATTTCCTATGGACAACATTGGAGTGGCCTGACCATTTAGACAAGTCGTGTTTATATCTGTATTTGATCGAAATTGATGGAACAGACCCGGATGTGCGTCAGAGCTATCTGGATGTTGAGCGGGGGTCCCTAGAAGGTGGGAACCACTGTTATAACCATGATGAAGCTGTCTATTTCATATGGACAGCATTGGAGGGGCCTGGCCATTTGGATAGGCCGTGCTTGTGTATTTGCTTGAAATTAACGGAACAGACTCGGATGAGTGTCGGAGCTATCCGGATGAGAGGGGGTCCCTAGAAGGTGAGAATCGCTATTATGACCATGATGAAGCTGTTCATTTTCTATAGACAACATTGGAGGGGCCTGACCATTTGGACAGGTCGTGTTTTTGTATTTGCTCGAAATTAATGGAGCAAATCCAGATGTGCATTGGAGCTATCCGAATGAGCGGGGGTCCTTTGAAGGTGGGAACTACTATTATGACCATGATGAAGCTGTCCATTTTTCAAGGACAGCATTGGAAGAGCCTAGCCATTTGGACAGGCCGTGTTTATATCTTGTTTATATCTGTATTTGCAGGGACCACACCCTTAACCTAAACTACACCCTAAACGTATAACCTATAACCTTAACCTAAACTTATAACATTAACCTAAACCTATTCTCAAATCTCAAAACCTATACTTATAGCCAAAACCTAAACCTATACCTTAACCTATAACTTATACTTACAACCTTAACCTAAACCACAACCTTAACCTATAACCTAAACCTATACCTATAACCTTAACCTATAACCTATAACCTAAACCTATACTTATAACCTTAACCTAAACCTATTTTTAAATCCTAAAACTTATACTTATAACCTAAACCTAGATCTTAACCTTAACCTATAACATGTACTTATAATCTTAACCTAAACTTACAACCTTAACCTAAACTCAAATCCCTAAACCTTAACCTATAACCCAACCAAAACCTATACTTATAACCTAAACCTATTCTCAAATCCCAAAACCTATACTTATAACCTTAACCCAAACCTAGACCTTAACCTAAACTCAAATCCCTAAACCTTAACCTATAACCCAACCTAAACTTATACTTATAACCTAAACATATTTTCAAATCTCAAAACCTATACTTATAACCTTAACCCAAACTCAAATCCCTAAACCTTAACCTATAACCCAACCTAAACTTATACTTATAATTTAAACCTATTCTCAAATTCCAAAACCTATACTTATAACATAAACTTAAACTTATATAACCTATAACCTAAACTCAAACCCAAACCCGCTCCCGAACCCGAATCCGAATTCCAAAACTTAAACCTTACTTATAACCTTAACCTAAACCTATTCTCATATCCCAAAACCTATACCTATAACCCAAACCTAAACCCGATCCCGAACTCGAACTCGATTTTCTAAACCTAAACCTTAACCTATAACCTAAACCTAGACTTATAACCTTAACCTAAAACTATTCTCAAATCCCAAAACCTATACCTATAACCTAAACCTAAACCTTAACCTATAACCTAAACCTATAGTTATAACCTTAACCTAAACCTATTCTCATATCCCAAAACCTATACTTATTACCTAAACCTAAACCTTAACCTATAACCTAAACCTAGACTTATAACCTTAACCTAAACCTATTCTCAAATCCCAAAACCTTAACCTATAACCCAACCTAAACTTTTACTTATAACTTAAACCTATTCTCAAATCCAAAAACTTACACTTATAACCTAAACCTAAATCGTAACATATAACCTAAAACCTAAAACCTAAACTCAAACCTAAACCTGATTGCGAACCCGAACTTGATTTCCTAAACCTAAACCTTAACCTATAACCTAAACCTATACCTATAGCCTATACCTAAACCTTAACCTATAACCTAAACCTATACTTATAACCTTAACCTAAACCTATTCTCAAATCCCTAAACCTATACCTATAACCTAAATCTAAACCTTAACCTATAACTTAAACCTAGACTTATAACCTTAACCTAAACCTATTATCAAATTCCAAAACCTATACTTATAGCCGAAACCTAAACCTTAACCTTAACCTATAACCTATACCTACAACCTTAACCTAAACCTAAGCCTTAACCTAAACTCAAATCCCTAAACCTTAACCTTAACCTATAACCTATGCTTACAACCTATAACCTATACCTATACCTATAACCTAAACCTAAACCTTAATCTTAACCTATAACCTATACTCAAATCCCAAGACCTAAACCCTAACCCAAACCCGATCCTGAACCCGAACCCGATTTCCTAAACCTAAACCTTAACCTATAACCCAAACCTATACCTAAACCTTAATCTTAACCTATAACTTATACTCAAATCTTAAAACCTAAACCCAAACCTTAACCTATAACCTAAACCTAAACCTTTAACATATAACTTATACTCAAATCCCAAAACCTAAACCCAAACCTAAACCTGATCCCAAACCCAATCCCGATTTCCTAAACCTAAACCTTAACATATAACCTAAAACTATACCTATAACCTAAACCTAAACCTTAACCTAAACCTATTCTCAAATCCCTAAACCTATACCTATAACTTAAACCTAAACCTTAACCTATAACCTAAACTTATACTTATAACCTTAACCTAAACATATTCTCATATCTCAAAACCTATACCTATAACCCAAATCTAAATCCAAACCCGATTTCCTAAACTTAAACCTATACCTTAACCTATAACCTAAACCTATACTTATAACCTTAATGTAAACCTATTCTCATATCCCAAAACCTATACTTATAACCTAAACCTAAACTTAAACCTTAACCTATAAAGCTAAACCTAGACTTATAACCTTAACCTAAGCCTATTCTCAAATTCCAAAACCTTAACCTATAACCTAACCTAAACCTTTACTTATAACTTAAACCTATTCTCAAATCTCAAAACCTATACTTATAACCTAAACCTAAACCGTAACTTATAACCTATAACCTAAAACCTAAACCCAAACCTAAACCCGATCCTGAACCTGAACTCGATTTCCTAAACCTAAACCTTAACCTATAACCTAAACCTATACCTATAGCCTAAACCTAAACCTATAACCTATAACCTAAACCTAGACTTATAACCTTAACCTAAACATATTCTCAAATCCCTAAACCTATACTTATAGCCGAAACCTAAACCTTAACCTTAACCTATAACCTATACTTACAACCTTAACCTAAACCTAAGCCTTAACCTAAACTCAAATCCCTAAACCTTAACCTTAACCTATAACCTATACTTATAACCTATAACTTAAACCTATACCTATAACCTATACTTAAATCCCAAAACCTAAACCCCAACCCTAACCCGATTCCGAACCCGAACCCGATTTCGAACCCGAACCCGATTTCTTAAACCTAAACCTTAACCTATAACCTAAACCTATTCCTATAACCTAAACCTAAATCTTAATCTTAACCTATAACCTATATTCAAATCCCAAAACCTAAACCCAAACCTAAACCCGATCTCGAACCTGAACCCAAACCCAAACCCGATTTCCTAAACCTAAACCTTAACCTATAACCTAAACCTGTACCTATAACCTAAACCTAAACCTTAACCTATAACCTAAACCTAGACTTATAACCTTAACCTAAACCTATTCTTAAATCCCTAAACTTATACTCATAGCCAACACCTAAACCTTAATCTTAACCTATAACCTATATTTACAATCTTAACCTAAACCTAAGTCTTAACCTATAACCTATATTTACAATCTTAACCTAAACCTAAGTCTTAACCTATAACCTAAACATACACATATAACCCTAACCTATAATCTAAACCTAGACTTATAACCTTAACATAAACCTATTCTCAAATCCAAAAATCTTAACCTATAACCCAACCTGAACCTATACTTATAACTTAAACCTATTCTCAAATCCCAAAACTTAGACTTATAACCTTAACCTAAACCTATTCACAAATCTAAGAACCTATACTTATATCCAAAACCTAAACCTTAATGTTAACTTATAACTTATACTTATAATGTAACACCCTGAAAATCGGGGGTCGAGTAGAAACCCGACTCCCGAGTTCCAGACCATCACTTATGCAACAAATATGATTATGATTTAATGTTTTCTGAGTTAGAGCATTCACATGAGTAAGATTATACCAAAACTGCAATTCATACTCCAGATCCAGTGATAAAACGCAAGTGGAAGACTGAAAGATATATATATATATCACTGTATGAAAATAAAATAATCTCGAACCGTCTCCAAAGTATGAATACATCTCTGAGTCTCGTATACATGTCATAAAGCAAAAATAAATGTCAGGTGATAGTCCAACTAGCACAAGTCCCACTGATCCAGTCCATCTAGCGAAGCCGTCAGCGAACTGCATATACGAGAACTCGTCCTGATCCTCGTAATAATCCGGCTCCACATCCTGAATCACCTCGTCACCTGCATCTAAGACAAAGTCTGGTAGGTGTTGCAAGCACCGTCCCGTAACGTGGGAGTGAGTGATCAACTCAATGGAATCATAGAGCAAAGATTAGCATGTTATCAAATCAATCACGCGATAATAGTAAAGCAGACAATCAAACATTCCTAGATACTGTTGTTAATGCAAGCATGAAATGACATGATGGATGCCCTCACCGACATACTCCCTCATGTGGCACCATCTGCGTTCCACGGCATGCTTTCTTCCCATAGTGCTCCACATCTTCCAGGCACATGCAGTGCGATGTGGATATGATTACCGAGTTGTTATTTGTCCTTTCATACAGCAGTATTGGAAAACTAAGGTACCTTCCTTGTATCAATCCCAACACAGATCCTATCTAGGGTCGTCACTCCTAGTATTCTCATACGAAGTTATGTTTATAGGTCACTGTAAGGGCTATCAGGGCTGTTGCTCGCACTCGTTGCACCGCTCCCCCATCACCTTATCAATACAGGCCTAATGTACTCTCGTTGCTACGGAAGGGTCGTCGCCTCCCGTAGACTCAGAATACGCTCGAGGTCACTACAAAGGGCTCGTCACCAATCAGTGTAGGCTGACAGCTCGAATATAGTGTCTCATACCACTACAATCGGCTCACGAGTCAAATGTGCTCACTGGTCACTACGGGGAGGTTTGTGGCCCCAGTGTAGGCTGACAGCTCGACCACGGTGTCCCATACCACCATGCCCGGCTCATAAGTCTTTATGGATCAAGGTACCATGGTTAACAGGGTTTCCAATGGTAAGTTCAGTACCCTAGGTTCAAGCAGTTATGACTCATACAAGGTGAACATACAATGGCCAGTCGGGTTACTTGACGGGCTCGACTAGTACGAGTGCATCTCAAGCTGAGTGACATGAAGTGCATGAAACACTTCGTGTGGCCTAACCACTGTCGCTTGTCCAAAACACGACTCGCATTCATCGACGCGTCCTTCGTGGCAAATAGAAGCCAACCACGAATTCGATCCATTACCGACTGCCTGGACTAGGTCATAGCCCCAAGCATTTGTATATCAACATCAGTAAGCATATGTGAGTAATATGAATGAATATAAACAATACAAGCATGTTGACACATGTTATATCATACTACGTAAGCAAATCAACCAACACATGCATTCCATATATGTAATGAAATAAATTCATGTGACCAACATGGTGGAAATCATATACATCAGCATATTGATTGAGAATTCAATCTCAAAACTAAATCACAACACTATTTACTCAATACATACTAATACAAATATTTATACAAACACTTAGTCTACACACTTTAGCATACATAGCGTATGTCGACTCTAAGTGCGCATTTGGGCGAATCTCTTCGCCAAACAGATCATACACGCATTCCTAATATCACAACATGCCAAATAGCCATGACAATCATTTCAAAAAAATACGGATGTATACTATATTTTCTACAAATACCTAAAATGCCCTAAATCTCATAATTCCCGTACGCGGTCAAAATGGAAAACGGACAGCATGTTCTACATGTCAAACGGCGTTCTCTTCGATAATATACTATTAAACGACATTGAAAGCTTTGAAATCAGTCAATCAAAGCGTCTAAAATCCTCACCTTTCGCCTTAGAAGTGTATCAATTCGAATAGAACGTCTACGCTTCGTCAACGGCGTTAAGGCGACCTATATCACAAGTTACATAAGCTACACCGCTACACGCATCAAAGGAATCCCTAAAACAACAAGAGGGTAGGGTTTTCTTACCCATAAGTGAGTTAAAAATCACCGAGAAAGTGATTTGAATGCGGTGCTTCAGTACGTGCAATAGCTGGTGCAAGTGGCAGGAAATCTCTCCCACAACTCTCTCACAATCTCTCTCTTTCTCTCTCTCTCTCTTTCTAAGGTTTGTAGAAAATTCGGATGAGAGAGATATGAGAGGGTTTAAAGCCCTTATATAGGCTAAAATTTAGCCTAATTAGACTTGGGACAAAGGTATACTTAAGTTATAACCAAATCAAAACTTTTTTGATCTAAAAGAGCGTTTCGGGAGGTCCCCTAGCCGAACGCGATCGGACTTAAGCTCATGCATATCGGATCCTGCTCACATGAAGTTTTTTGTCCGTTAGAGTTCTCAGATCACACGTGATGGACCAGTTTCAGTTCAGCGGTCACAGAGACTCGATCGAAGATTTCAAGTACACTGACCAGAGTGAGAAATATTTCCTGATCCGAGGGTGTATTTGGGTCAGATTCCGACGGTCTGAATGCTTATACTAATCCCGCAAAATAAACGTGCCAGATTCATTTAAATCTCATTTAAATTTTTATGAATTACCCTCTTTCTCACACTCCCTGCTCCAGGCTCAATGAAATAGCCTCAGAACATCAGTTGGGCTTGATTTTTGAAATGATTGTCAAGTCCAGCTAAGCGGT
Organism: Magnolia kwangsiensis; assembly: GCA_037074715.1. NCBI lineage: Eukaryota > Viridiplantae > Streptophyta > Magnoliopsida > Magnoliales > Magnoliaceae > Magnolia > Magnolia kwangsiensis. The sequence continues at coordinate 105,892,431 of CM073573.1, read as the reverse complement.
CATAACGGTTTAAGATTGTGGATATCGGACTTTCGACGCGCGGTGTAAATCCAATACGAAGTTTCAAAGGGTTCCTGAGAGCAAACGGGTTTAGAGTCTGATCCTAGATTTCAGGGTATTGTAGCGTCATTGGTTCTACAAGTTTTGGATCTTGCAGAATGTATTTAAAGTGATCAGTGCTAATTTCACAGCTAATCTAGCACAGCGCTAGCTAACTTGCGCTTAATTTCTAAAGGAATTAATCCCACGTGATTTCTGATCGAGTTGGTACTCGAGTCTTTGTACAGATTTTTCTGAGGCGTTACAATCTACCCCCCTTAATAATAAATTTTATCCTCAAAATTTATACCTTTTCGTACTCCTCGAGAAGCTGTGAGTAGTTCTTTCTGATCTCGGCTTTCGTCTCCCATGTAGCCTCTTCATCAGAGTGATACGTCCACAACACCTTCACAAGGGGGATGATCTTGCTACGCAGTACTTGCTCCTTCCTGTCTAGTATACGCGCCAGTCATAGTATATATGTAACATCCTCACCTAACTGCACCTGCTCCCATCTAATGATATGGGAAGGATCAGGGACGTATTTCTTCAGCATAGAAATATGAAATACGTTGTGTATGCTCACAAGAGGCGTAGGTAAAGCCAAACGATGAGTCACTGCACCCACACGGTCGAGAATCTGAAACGGACCAATGAATCGCGGTGCTAGCTTCCCCTTCTTTTCGAACAGAAGGACTCCCTTCATAGGAAAAACTCGTAAAAATACATGATCTCCAATCGCGAACTCTAGAGGGTGCCGTCTCGTATCGGCATAACTCTTCTGTCTGCTCTGCGTTGTAAGAAGCCGGCGTCAAATGATATCAATCTTCTCCGACGTCGCCTGCACTAACTCTGGGTCAATCAATCTGCACTCACCCACCTCTGCCCAGCAATGCGGTGCTCGGCAAGGTCACCCATACAAGGCCTCATAAGGTGCCATACCGATACTCGCCTGAAAACTCTTGTTGTACGCGAACTCTGCATATGCAAGACAGTCATCCCAACTATCTTTGAAATCCAACACGCAAGCCCGCAACATGTCCTCTAGAATCTGGTTCACCCGTTGTTTTTCTGTCTATCTGTGGGTGGAAGGTAGTACTGAATTCAACTTCACACCCATAGCCTCCTTGATGTGAGTCCAGAAAATAGAAGTAAAGTGCGTGTCTCTGTCTGACACAATCTCTAAGGGAACTCCATGCAGATGCACGATCTCTCTGATATACAGCCTGGCTAACTCATCTACAGAGTTTGTAACTCTGATCGGTAGGAAGTGCGCCGACTTCGTCAGACGGTCGACGATCACCCAAATAGAATCATGTCCCTTCCTCGTCTTCGGCAGTCCTGAGATGAAATCCATGGAAATGAAGTCCCACTTCCACTCAGCTATAGGCATAGGCTGAAGGAGTCCAAGAGGTCGACGATGCTCTGCCTTCACCTGCTGGCAAGTGAGACAACGGGACACGAACTCTGCGATGTGGGTCTTCATACCATCCCACCAATACGTCCTCTTCACGTCGCGATACATCTTTGTGCTGCCCAGATGCATCGCAAGTCGAGAACTGTGCGCAGCCTCGAGAATCTCTCATCTCAAGTCAGGGATATCTGGGACGCATAGGCGGCCACGATAACGTAAGCCCACATCCATTTCAACTCGCCACACGACGTCTGCATCATCGCTGGCTTGCTCTAGAAGCTCAATCAGACGCGCATCATCCTTCTGCGTCGCGATGACCCTGTCATCGATAAGAGGTCACACCCGAACGTGTGCGATAACCTCGAATGGCTCCTTCACAGTGAGTTTCTGCTCAAAGTCTCGTAAAAACTCAACCATGTCCCACTCGGCAACCATCAGTGGAGCCGCAAACTCTATCACCTTCTTGCGGCTCAACGCGTCAGCTACAAGGTTTACCTTGCCCGAATGGTAGAAGACTTCGAACTTAAAGTCCTTCAAAGTCTCCATCCATCGCCGCTGCCTCATATTCAGATTTTGCTACGTGAATATGTACTTGAGGCTTTTGTGGTCGCAAAAGAGCTCGAACTCCTCTCCGTAGAGGTAATGTCTCCAGAGCTTCAATACAAAAATGACGGTTGCCAACTCAAGGTTGTGTAGGGTAATTTTCCTCGTGCTTCCTTAATTATCTCGAGGCATACGAAATTACCCTATCCTTCTGCATAAGGACACAACCCAGACCAATGCTAGACGCGTCACTGTATATCGTGTATCTAACCTCTTGCTCTGGCAATACTAGCACAGGGGCGGACGTCAATCTGTCTTTCAGCTCCTGAAAAGTTATCTATGCCTTGTCATTCCAGGCGAACTTCACATCCTTCCGTGTCAGCTGAGATAGAGGTCTGGTGATCTTCGAGAAATCTCGAATGAAACGTCTATAGTAGCCTGCCAAACCTAACAAACTCCTCACCTCAGTGACAGAACCAGGCTGCTCCCAGTCCTGAACTGCAGCTACCTTCGCCAGGTCAACTGCCATCCCATCCTTAGACACCACATGTCCCAGGAACTTCACTTCCTGCTTTCAGAAGTCGCACTTCTTATATTGTGCGAACAACTGATACTGCCTCAGTGTATCCAAGACCAATCGCAAGTACTCATCGTGCTCCTCTCAACTCCTGGAGTATACCAAAATGTCGTCCATGAATACAATGACGAATCAATAGAGAAATGGCCGAAACACCCTGTTCATCTGATCCATGAACACAGCTGGTGCGTTCGTGAGGCCGAACGACATCACAAGGAACTCGTAGTGGCCAAAGCTGGTCCTGAAAGCTGTCTTCTTCACGTCCTCATCCCTGACGCGCAACTGGTGATATCCTGACTGCAGATCAATCTTCGAGAAGTACTGCGCCCCTCTCAACTGATCAAACAAGTCATCTATCTTAGGCAAGGGATATCTATTCTTCACCGTAATCTGATTCAGCCTGTGATAGTCAATACATAATCGCAGTGAACCATCCTTCTTCGTCACAAACAGTACTGGTGCTCCCCAAGGAGACACACTCGGTCGAATGAAGCCAATCTCCAACAGATCATCGATCTGTTTCCTCAACTCCTCCATCTCACACGGAGCCATGAGATATGTCGGCAGTGAGACGAGCGTGGAACCAGGTACCAGATCGATAGTAAAATCAATCTCACGCTGAGGTGGCAAACCAGGAATCTTCCTGAACAGATTCCCAAAATTACGGACTACTGGCGTGTGCTCAAGTGTCGGGGCATCAACATTCCGTAATAAGGAAGCGTAGCTAAGTACTCAGAAGAGGAGATTTACCAGCACTGGAAATGTAAAGGATGTGCCCTCCGGCTCGTAGATTGTCACTATACGAGTCTCGCAGTCAATCTCGGGCCTCCCTGCAGTCAGCCAATCCATGTCAAGAATGACGTCCAGATAGACAAGAGAGGGGTCGACGACAAGATCAATAGCTATCGTCCTGCTCCCCAGATCCACCAAACAACCCTCATATCATGGTGGCATCGGAAAAGGTCCCATGAGCCGTAAGAACTCGTACCCCATCCATCTGAATAGTCGGTAGCCCAAGACACCTGACTATGGAATGCGATATCAAAGAAATCGTGGATCCAATATCCACCATTACAAATATAGGAATACCTCCAATGTGGGCAGTGACCTCAAAGGCCAAGGGCTGAGTAGTCTCTGTCTCGGATGCCTCTTCTGTCAAAGCATGTACCCGAGCTTGCTATGGACGGTTTGACCGCGGTACCATATGCCGTTGAGGTGGCCGGAACGGAGGTACTGGAGGTCTAAAGGAAGGATGCGCAGGAGCCGACCGTAACGACGGAGCAGATAAACCCGGTGGGCAAGGACGATCGATCTTCTGCGACGGTAAAAACCCGCTGTCTCTCATCTGAGAGAAGCAGCTCCCCACAGTGTGGCCCGGTCTGCCACAATAAGTACATGACACATCAGGGCACCGCATCGAAAGTACTGGCACTGTAGCCCTAGGAGGAGGGTCGATGTGAGGCCTCTTGCCAACAAATGGCCTATCCTGCATATCCGGTTGTGGTCTACCAACCACAGGGCCACGAGATCGCGCAAGTCAATCAACATCCTGTTCTGCCTTCATGGACATATGTATCAACTCTGCATAGGAAGGTATGCTGATGCAGCACATTTTCGACCGAATGTCCGGTCGCAAGTCCTCAGAAAATCGTCGTATGCGCATCTGCTCGTCAGCAAGTATCGTTAGGACGTATCTTTCCAACTCAGTAAACTGATGCTCATACTCTGTGACTGACATGCCTCCCTGTCTGAGGCGTAAAAACTCGTTCTCCCTCTCGTGCCTGTAAGTCTGGGGATAGTATTTCTCGTGAAAACAGAACTCGAATGCTGCCCAAGTCCAGACGTAATCAGTAGCAATCGTCCGCAATACACTATCCCACCATAAGCTGGCTTCTCGCTAGAACATAAAGGTGGCCAACTCAACCTGCTTAGACCCCGAGCAGTGCAGCATCCTCAGTATCTTCGACATACGGTCGAGCCAATACTCGGCCTCCTTGGGTCTATGAGAACCAGTAAAAGTAAGGGGCCGCAAGCGCTGGAATTGGTCGAGTAGGCCCCGTGAATCAGCAGTTGCCCCGTAGGGTAAGCAGATAGTATAGGATGAACCATCTCCTCATCCTGAGCCGAAGTCCCATCATCCTCAGCTGGATGCACAGGTGGTGTAGGTGGAGTCGCACTCCCACCCTGGGCTAAGGCCCCTGCTATGGTAGTCAACAGCTGCTGATGCTGCTGGTGCATCATGATCATCAACTACTCAAACCTATCAGGAGGTGGAGCAGACGGAGGTACATGCTGCGTCGAGGAAGATGCACAAAACTGCTCTCTGACTGGCGGTGTGAACGGTGGTGGTCCGACTGTAGGACCCGTAAAAGGCCGAGACTTAGGTCCAGTCTTAGGAATCGGACCCATAGAAGGGTCCGTATGAACATCACTCTAGAGAGGAACCCGATCCATAGGCTCTCCCAGTGTAAGTCACGCCGTACTCCACGTAGTCTTAGGCGGCATTCCCTATATTCAAAATAGGGCGTAACCTCGTCAGTTTCAGCAATAGCACAAATACACCACCACACAATCATTCACTTAACAAGTCGAAGAAACTTCATGCATTTCATTCAATTCAAAATTCGTCACAATACAAGGATATATCCTTACATACATCATGACAAGAAACACATGGGAAACTAAGCTAGTCAAATCTACAACTGCAACATAAGCTAACTACTAGCCTTCTCAGGCTTACACACATAAAGTAGGAAACAACTAACTACGAGCAACAACGTCTAAAATCTAATCACTAATTCGAGTCTGGCAATGGAGGAGGGGCACCCTTATCCTGCAGACAACACAGGATAGCCTTCAAGGTGTGAGTCACTTTGCCAAACTTTCACTTCATGACGGCCTTGGTATATTCAAGATCTTGTTTTACCTCAGCCCGAAGTTCTTAGACTTCCCGTTGCAAAGCAACCTGACTCTCCTCAAGTTAGGCTATATGAGCATCCCTAGTGGCCCGAGTCACAGTAGGAGGACTCTCATCAGTATCCTGAGCCTCCTCTTCTTCTTCTTCCTGGTTCTCTTCCTCTATTTCTGCCCCAGCTTCTTCTTCACTTGCATCCTCCTCACTATCATAATCGCCCTCACTGTCATCATCTAGCTGAGCCTCACGCTGCCGAGGTCCTATCTTCATCTTATTCATGGTAGCCTCATCAATGAAGTGAATCGGCACAGGCATCTCCGGCCCAAGTCTGTAAGCAAACTCAAGCGCGATCTTTCATATGAGCCGGCTAAAAGGAAGTGACTCAGACGTTCTTCTCGATTTCGCTATGAGGACGATCTGTCACAACACAAAGGTGGCCAGGCACACATTCTCTCCCTTGCCCACTTGATACAGGAAATCGACCATGAGACGTGTACATTCACTACGGTAAGTCGACCTGGGATACACATTGAACATACAAATATGGTGCAACATGCGAAAATCATGCGATATATGGGACGCTAAAAGGCTCTTATTATGCTGCCATGGAACCAAACCACCACATAAGAACCTGGTGCGAAAATTTTGCTCATGAACGCTCTTCAGATTCTTAGCACTTGGATGTACCTTGCCAAGAGGCACATTCAGAAGTCGAGCTATCAACCGAACATCGATCGTGGCTTCCCGGTCTCTATTAAAGGGAATCCTGAACTGCAATGGCTCCAACGTAGGGTTTCGGATATGAGCATAGAAGGCACGAACAGTGCTTACGTTCGCACGAGACTGAGCTTCAAAGAGCGGACCCCAACTGGCAGCTTCGATGCGCTCAAATAACAGAAACTCACCAAAGAGTCGCCCATCCACATGCGCCTCAAATAGAACCTTGCGGTCAGCATACGCACCGTGAGCTAAGTCTGCTAATAGTGCTCGCCCTATGTAAGCACGGGGATCCAAATCTCGCTTCGTACGCAGCTCTCTCCCAACACTTGGACTAGTGGCGGCACTTGAGCTAGCGGCGTCACCTCTCGGCTTCCTTGATCGTGAAGGGCGACTAGGCCCAGCTTCGTCTACGGCGGTCTTCCTCTTTCCCAGGAGAGAAAGGATGGTGGAAAGGGAGAAAAGGGCTAAAATAGCCTCCACAAAAGCCATAAAAAATGAAGGAAATGGGGAGATAGGGCTGACCTAATGGGATAAAATGAATCTAGGTCCTATAGAGGGGTGAATCAAGCCCTCAAAGGATAGGATTTCAAAGGAAAAGGAGCAAGATAGCTAGGAATGGAGGGTCACACGAATTTCAGCCTTCAATGGAGGATGTGAGAGCTTCCACAGATGAAAATGAAGAGGAAAGGGAGTGTCAATGGCTGTGGACGATGGAATGGCATTGATTATACCAGAAAATGGGATTGGGGGCGATTTGAAATGGGTTTTGAAAGGGGAGACAACAACAAGAAGGGAAAAGGAGAGCTTGGGGGCTTGGATTGGGAAGGAGGTAGGGCTTTGGGGATGATTTAAGGGATGGCCCACATATAGGAGGCCTCCCCTAACCACCCAAGAGCGTCGGCCCGACGCCCGGCCCGAGTGGGGCCCATCGTACAGCGAGGCCTTGCCGAACCGGCGAGGCCCTCGCCGACCAAAGTGAAATCCGGCGGTGGCCGACCGTCTGGACTGGGTCCCCCTACCCTAGGGGTCCCAAAAAGGTGTGGTCCCTCCCTGGTTCATTATATATTGGCCTGGATAGGCCCATGACCCTGTTTCGATCAATTCCAGGTCATTTCTGACACTACCTGATGCATATTTGCATTTAGCAATTTTTGACGGCTGGGATTGAGTCTAGAGAGGTCTAGACCCATCCACACGTGATCTAGAAGTGGTCTAGGGTCGTTTCATGCGACCACAGATGCACACGAACTCGATCAAAATGATCGAAATGAGTGGACTTCGCCGATTAGCGAAACTGCGATCCTATAAGTGTTTCTAGATTTTTCTCGCACCCACCTAAGTCAAAGGGCGACAACGTATGTCACGTGGCCATAACCCAGGTCCGGTTTAATCCAAATCATGTTCTGATACCAACTTGTAACACCCTGAAAATCGAAGGTCGTATAGAAACTCGACTCTCGAGTTTCAGACCATCACTTATGCAACAAATATGATTATGATTTAATGTTATCTGAGTTAGAGCATTCACATGAGTAAGATTATACCAAAACTGCAATTCATACTCCAGATCCAGTGATAAAATGTAAGCGGAAGACTGAAAGATATATATATATATATATCACTGTATGAAAATAAAATAATCTCTAACCGTCTCCAAAGTATGAATACATCTCCGAGTCTCATATACATGTCATAAAGCAAAAATAAATGCCAGGTGATAGTCCAACTAGCACATGTCCCACTGATCCAGTCCATCTATGTGAAGCCGTCAGCGAACTGTATATACGAGAACTCGTCCTGATCCTCGTAATAACTCGGCTCCGCGTCCTGAATCGCCTCATCACCTGCATCTAAGACAGAGTCTGGTAGGTGTTGCAAGCACCGTCCCATAACGTGGGAGTGAGTGATCAACTCAGTGGAATCATACAGCAAAGATTAGCATGTTATCAAATCAATTACGCGATAATAGTAAAGCAGACAATCAAACATTCTTAGATACTGTTGTTAATGCAAGCATGAAATGACATGATGGATGCCCTCACCGACATACTCCCTCATGCGGCACCATCTGCGTCCGCGGCATACTTTCTTCCCACAGTGCTCCACATCTTTCAGGCACTTGTAGTGCGATGTGGATATGATTACCGGGTTGTTATTTGTCCTTTCATACAGTATTATTGGGAAACTAAGGTACCTTCCTTGTATCAATCCCAACATAGATCCTGTCTAGGGTCGTCACTCCGAGTATTCTCATACGATGTTATGTTTATAGGTCGCTGTAAGGGCTGTCAGGGCTGTTGCTTGCACTCGTTGCACCGTTCCCCCATCACCTTATTAATACAGGCCTAATGTACTCTCGTTGCTACGAAAGGGTCGTCGCCTCTCGTAGACTCAGAATACGCTCGAGGTCACTACAAGGGCTCGTCACCAATCAGTGTAGGCTGACAGCTTGAATGTAGTGTCCCATACCACCACAATCAGCTCACGAGTCAAATGTGCTCACTGGTCACTACGGGGAGGTTTGTGGCCCCAGTGTAGGCCGACAGCTCGACCACGGTGTCCCATACCACCATGCCCGGCTCATGAGTCTTTATGGATCAAGGTACCATGGTTAACAGGGTTTCCAATGGTAAGTTCAGTATCCTAGGTTCAAGCAGTTATGACTCATACAAGGTGAACATACAATGGCCAGTCGGGTTACTTGACGGGCTCGACTAGTACGAGTGCATATCAAGCTAAGAGACATGAAGTGCATGAAATACTTCATATGGCCTAACCACTGCCGCCTGCCCAAAACACGACTCGCGTTCATCGATGCGTACTTCGTGACAAATAGAAGCCAACCACAAATTCGATCCATTACCGACTGCCTGGACTAGGTCATAGCCCCAAGTATTTGTATATCAACATCAGTAAGCATATGTGAGTAACAGGAATGAATATAAACAATACAAGCATGTTGACACATGTTATATCATACTATGTAAGCAAATCAACCAACACATGCATTCCATATATGTAATAAAATCAATTCATGTGACCAACATGGTGGAAATCATATACGTCAGCATATTGATTGAGAATTTAATCTCAAAACTAAATCACAACACCATTTACTCAATATATACTAATACAAACACTTAGTCTACACACTTTAGCCTACATAGCGTATGTCGACTCTAAGTGCGCATTTGGGCGAATCTCTTCACCGAACAGATCATACACGCATTCCTAATATCACAACACGACAAATAGCCATGGCAATCATTTCATAAAAATATGGACGTATACTGTATTTCCTACAAATACCTAAAATTCCCTAAATCTCATAATTTCCGTATGCAGTTGAAATGGAAAACGGACAGCATGTTCTACATGTCAAACGGCATTCTCTTCGATAATATACTATTAAATGACATTGAAAGCTTTGAAATCAGTCAATCAAAACATCTAAAATCCTCACCTTTCGCCTTAGAAGTGTATCGATTCGAATAGAACGTCTACGCTTCGTCAACGGCGTTAAGGCGACCTATATCACAAGTTACATAAGCTACACCGCTACTGTAACACCCCGGATTTTGGCCAATCTGGGATTTGACGTCCTTAGACAGTGGGTCAATTAAAACACCTGAAAAATCGCTTAGAACCCAATTCCATAGCCAAAGAAATCACTTAGGGTTAACTCCTTTAGAAACTAAGCATAAGTTAGCTAGCGCAACGCTGGAGTAGCTGGGAAATAGTCCCTGATCACTTTAAATACGTTGTACAAGACCCAAATCGAGTAGAACGTATGACTCCATAATACTCTATAACCTTGGATCAAACTCTAAACAGGTTTGTTCTCTGGACCACTTTGAAATTTTGTATTGGATCTAGACCGCGCATCAAAAGTCCGATATCTCTCATCTTAGACCGTTAGAACCGCCTAGCTGGACTTGACAATCATTTCGAAAATCAAGTCAAACCGATAATCACAGACTATTTCATTGAGCCCGGACCGAAGAGAGTGCGAATAGGGACAGATTTGGAATTTCAAATTCAAATCTGGCACACGACTTGACGCGTCAGTATTAGGCGTTCTGACCGTCAGAATTCATCCAGATTACACCCTCGGATCAGGAAAAATTTCTATTTTATATTATGAGACTTCCAGCCCTGATCTACGTGCGATGACCGCTGAACTGAAACTGGTCCGCCACGTGCGATCTGCGAACCCTGCCGGACTGAAAACTTAATGTGCGCTAGATCTGGTACGCATGAGCTTAAGTCCGATCGCATTCGACCAGGGGACCACCAGAAAGCATGTTTTGGACCGAAACAGCCCCAAATTGGATAGGCACTAAGTGAACTTTGTTCCTGAGCCTATTTTGGGCGTTTTTGGGCTTATAAAAGGGGTTGAAACCCTCTCATATCTCTCCCATCCGAATTTGGGAAAAGCCTTAGATTGAGGGAGAGAAAAGGTGAGAGATTGTGAGAGAGGTGGGAGAGAATTTCCTGCTGCTGGTGCTACCTGCTACACGTGTTTAAGTCACGCGATCCAAGCACTTTCCCGGCGATTCCTCCGCGTTTTCAGGTAAGGAAACACCCTAATAAGTTGCTGATTTAAGGTTTTCTTGCTTTCAAAGTATGTTAGTTGATAGATCTTGCAAAACAGGTTCACTTATCGCTGTAGACGAAGCGTATACGCTCCGTTCGAATTTCAACATCCATAAGAGACAAGGTGCGGATATTAGACGCTTTGATTGACTGTTTCCAAAGCTTTCAATGTCGTTTAATAGTAGATTCTTGACGGCAACGCCGTTTGACATGTACAACATGCTGTCCGTTTCCTGTTTCGTAAACTAACGAAGAATATGAGATTTAGGGCATTTTAGTCATTTGTAGGAAGTACTGTTTTCATGCACATTTTGCTGATGTGATTGACATGGTTTATTGTCGCATTAGAATGTTAGGAATGCGTGCATAATTAGTTTGGCGAAGAGATTCGCCTAAATGCGCACTTCGGGTCGACATACTATATGTAGACTTAAGTGTGTAGTGTAAGTGTTTGTATAAATGCTCGTATTAGTATGTATTGAATTAAATGGTGTTATGAATTAATTTGAGATTGATTTCTCAATTAGTATGCTGATGTAAATGATTTCCTACATGTTAGCCGTATGTACGATTTCATTATATGTATGAAATGCATATGTTTGATGTTGCACTTAAGTGGTATGCTATAACATGTACTTGATGTTTTCATTATGGTTTAGTTGAGATTGAATTCTCAATTAATAGGCTAATGGAGAGGATTTCCTATATGTTGGCGATATGCATAATTTCATTATATGTGTGAAAGACATGTGTAGGATGATTTACTTAAGTTGTACGTTATAACAGGTGTTAACATGCTCACATGGTTGTATTTCATTTCCATTACTCTTACATGAATGCTGACATAATTTCATGATTGTTTGGGACTATACTTAGTCCAGGCAGTCGGTAACCGAGCGAATTCGTGGCTGACTGGTCATAGCCACGAACGACGCGTCGATGAACGTGATTCGTGTTTAGAGTTGGCGGCAGTGGTTAGGTCACGCGAAGTGTTTTACGCACTTCATGTCGTTCGACTTGAGATGCGATCGCGCTAGTCGAGCCCGTCAAGTAACCCGACTGGCCGATGTATGTTCACCTTGTATGTGTCATAACTGCTTGAACCTAGGGTACTGAACTTACCATTGTAAACCCTGTTAACCATGGTACCTTGATCTACGAAGACTCATGAGCCGGGCATGGTGGTATGGGACACCGTGGTCGAGCTGTCGGCCTACGCTGGGGCCACAAACCTCCCCGTAGTGACCAGTGAGCACCTAGACTCGTGAGCAGATTATGGTGGTATGGGACACTATATTCTAGCTGTCGGCCTACACTGATCAGGCGACGAGCCCTTTGTAGTGACCGCGAGCGTATTCTGAGTCTACGGGAGGCGACGACCCTTCAGTAGCAGTAGAGTACAGTAGGCCTGTATTGATAAGGTGATGGGGGAGCGGAGCAACGAGTGCGTGCAACAGCCCTGGCAGCCCTTGCAGCGACCTACAAAATATATATCGTATGAGATTACTAGGAGTGACGACCCTAGACAGGATCTGTGTTGGGATTGATACAAGGGAAGTACCTTAGTTTCCCAATCCTGCTGTTTGAATGGACTAATAACAACTTGGAATTCATATCACCATAGCATTGCATGTGCCTGGAAGATGTGGAGCACTCTAGGGAGTGTGGCATGCCGCGGTCGTAAGATGTTGCCGCATGAGGGTGATCGTCGGTGAGGGCATACATCACGTCATGTCATAATTGCATTAACAACAGCATTAGGATTGTTTGATTTATTATTTTACTATTATCGCGTGATTGATTTGATAACATGTTAATCTTTGCTCTATTATTCCACTGAGTTAGCTACTCACTCCCACGTTACGGGACGGTGTTCTTGGACACCCACCAGACCTTTTTTGTGATTGCAGATGATGGCGCGGCCTGTGAGGCGGAGCCGGACTTGATGATGATGAGGAGGATCCCTCCTTTATGCGTATTCTGATCGACGGGATTACAGGGAGGTTGATTAGATACTTTGACACTTGTCATTTTATATTTTTAGCGCACTCATGTATATTCGTTTTGTCTACTTTTGGAGTATACATGTATGTATATAACCTGGTAACATATCCACACTCTGGAGGCATACAATAGTTTATATATGTTATACATACTATCACAGTCTTCTGCTTGTTAATTTAACTGTCTCTGGAGCGTGATATGCTGTTTTAGCTTAATCTCACTCATGTTTAATACATTATCATAGACAACATTCAATCATACATATCTATGTTGCATAAATAACATTTTGGAACTCGGGAGTTGGGTTTTTGCTCGACCCCCCGATTTTCGGGATGTTACAGATGGTATCAGAGCATGATTTGGATTAAACCGGGCCTGGGTTATGGTCACGCGACGTACGCTGTCGCTTCCTTTGACTTAGGAGGGTGCGAGAAGGGTCTAGAAACATTTCTAGGATCCCAGATTCGCCAATAGGCGAAGTATATTCATTTCGATCGCACGATCGAGTCTGTAACGCATTTCGAGTCGCGTAAAGCAACCCGAATAGCTCCTACGTCATAGGAAGTCGGGTTGAGAAGTTCTTGAACGATTTAAAATCCATAAAAGTGAATCCTTGGGCCGTGGGATGACCACGACCCCTGTATTCAATCGCCAGGGCTTAAAAACCCCGTTTCACCGAAAATTTTTAAAATTCTTCCTCTCACCACTCGAATCTTCATTTTTTTCTTATCCAAATCATGTTAGGCATCAAACATAATATGAAAATAACATAAAATGATACTTTCACAAAATTTTATAGTGAATAGTAAAATTTCATGAAAAATAGCCATAAGGCCATTCTAACTTCACTTTCTTTAGCATCTAATGGTCTAGATGGATGTAATAGATCCTTCTACCCCAAAATCATATGCTGCATGATAGGGTTTTGTATTCTGGATTGAATATTGGACCCGAAAAGCCTCGAATGGATGTTAAAAATGTATTGGCCTCCCTAGGGCAATCTACAATGAACCAGAGTGTGCACCATACCTTTTTGTAATCCCTAGGGCAAGGGGAATCCATCACATATAGCCTCAATGGCCAGTTTGCAACTTCATTGGCGATGCCATCGCCGGTTCGGCGATGCATCACCGGTCAAACTTGTCAGATGGGTCTGACCTTTGGGCTGGAGGAGTTTGGGGGCTAGGGTAGCCCCCTGGTATGCGGTCCGTACCTTGAAACCCCCTAAAAGATGTACTTCCTTCACAAACGGCCCCCATTTCAAGCTCCATTTTCATTTTTGCTGCAGTATTCCAAAAATCGTGACTTTAAATCACTCCCAAATCCATCCTTGGTTGAAAAAGACCACTCTCCACCATTCTATTTCAGTTTGCAGCCCTTCCTCTTGAAGGTTTCATCGTTTGGAGCTCTTACAACGCCCAAATCGAGCTGAAATCGTGAGGTGCTCCATTCCCCTTTTTCATTCTCTTTTCTTTCTGAAAATACATCCTAGGGGAGCTTGAAGCATCCCTCTACAACGCCTAGATCTCCCTTTTCTAGTCTGTTTAGCCATTTCCTTGCATTTCCCCCATTTTCCATGGCTATTGTTAAGTCGTTTTAGCCTTTTTCTCTCTTTTCACCATCCTCCATCTCAATCCTATTTCTCCATTTTCTTTGCTTAAGGGATACTGAAAATATATGGCTGAGAGAGCTCTAGTGAGCAACAGACAGTATTAGACTTGACAGGGATAAAGAAGGTAAGTCGGGACTGTGGTAAAGTCCTTTGGTAGAGTTAGGCATCTATGCCTTTGCCCTATAGATTGTTTGATTTTTGTTTTAAGGATTTCTGTGTTTTGTTGTTGTTAGGTTTAGTGAAGTTACAGGTAGAAACTGTGTTTGTGTTGTGGTTTGGCCTTATCATAGCCGAATTTTGTTGAATGAAATGCATGCCGATTCATTTTGCTGTGAGGTATTGTCCCTAGATTGGGAGTATTATAACTCCCGGGATTCAGCCTACAAATTAGATTTTTATCCCACCCCACCCTCCAACCAAGCATGCCACTCCCTATCCCGCTATGGGACTAGGAATGCAGTTCCATTTAATACAACTAAGCGCTACCGGCTACATAGGTCCTAGGCGTTTTTGGATCTAGTGTTAGCACTCCTAGATTTGAAGGATCTGACGACATAAGAAATCCAATTCCAGTTAGACAAATCTTGACCCTAAGCAATAGAAGAATTTTCTGTAGTAGAAATGGAATGGAAAGCCATTTACCGTATAATCTTAGGCTTTGGATTATAGCTACAGAGTTACAGACTAGGCTACTAGTTGTCTTAGGCAGTGTAAGGCCTATATATGCTAAGGGATAGTAGGTTAGATTTGGTTGGAATGAGACTCCCTTCTTTCGGTAGATTCCTTTATGGCTTATAGACTTCTGTTGTTTCCCATAGGAAGGAACCATACACTCTCAGGGAACATTTATAACTCCCTCAGATTGAACTTAGAATGTACTAGCACGCCCCTTAGAATTACCTTCCCCAAGGGCTTATTGCATTCGGGAATGCGGAATAAAGGAACTACATGTAAGCGATGTATTCGCGGTTTGAATCGACTTCTTAATCCTAGTAGTTACCAATAAATCCAATGCTCTGATCAAGCAGAAGATCGGCATCGACTCGGATTAAGAATTGATACAATAAATCTTCTGTTCTAGCTAGACAGAAAGTCTATGTATCCGGCTCAGACCTACTACGCAACCTTTCTTCTGAGATGACCCAACCACCTATAACCAAACAGGATCACATTGTCTTTAGGAAATGGCGAGGACTTAAAGCTAGTAGAGAATTAGACATCTTGCCACCAACTCATATCTACCCCTGAACTCAACCACTATAGAGCTTAGGCTCGTCTCTATTACCATAGATACCAATGCCATAGAACGCATCATTAGCAAGGAAAACCATGTAGAGAAAGGTTGTTTCCATTTTAGGTCAAGGATAGCTCCTAAGTTGCGCCTCGTTCTGATATACGGATCGATGCTAAGATTCTTCAACCTTAAGTAAAACTAAGTTTTAAGGGGGGTAGAACGTATTGAGTCCAATCCAGTTAGGTTAGTCAACGCTACCGTTTGATCAGAGTGGCGCAGCGGAAGAGTGGTTGGCCTCTTTCTCACTGGCCCAAGATCGAAACCTTTGAGTTCGGATATACATACGATTAGGTTATTAAATAGGATTTGAACCTTCCTTAGTGAAAGTACTCCTTGCCCTTTGCCAATGTCGGGGACGACATTGTGTTTTAAGGGGGGTAGATTGTAACACCCCGGATTTTGGCCAATCTGGGATTTGACGTCCTTAGACAGTGGGTCAATTAAAACACCTGAAAAATCGCTTAGAACCCAATTCCATAGCCAAAGAAATCACTTAGGGTTAACTCCTTTAGAAACTAAGCATAAGTTAGCTAGCGCAACGCTGGAGTAGCTGGAAAATAGTCCCTGATCACTTTAAATACGTTGTACAAGACCCAAATCGAGTAGAACGTATGACTCCATAATACTCTATAACCTTGGATCAAACTCTAAACAGGTTTGTTCTCTGGACCACTTTGAAATTTTGTATTGGATCTAGACCGCGCGTCGAAAGTCCGATATCTCTCATCTTAGACCGTTAGAACCGCCTAGCTGGACTTGACAATCATTTCGAAAATCAAGTCAAACCGATAATCACAGACTATTTCATTGAGCCCGGACCGAAGAGAGTGCGAATAGGGACAGATTTGGAATTTCAAATTCAAATCTGGCACACGACTTGACGCGTCAGTATTAGGCGTTCTGACCGTCAGAATTCATCCAGATTACACCCTCGGATCAGGAAAAATTTCTATTTTATATTATGAGACTTCCAGCCCTGATCTACGTGCGATGACCGCTGAACTGAAACTGGTCCGCCACGTGCGATCTGCGAACCCTGCCGGACTGAAAACTTAATGTGCGCTAGATCTGGTACGCATGAGCTTAAGTCCGATCGCATTCGACCAGGGGACCACCAGAAAGCATGTTTTGGACCGAAACAGCCCCAAATTGGATAGGCACTAAGTGAACTTTGTTCCTGAGCCTATTTTGGGCGTTTTTGGGCTTATAAAAGGGGTTGAAACCCTCTCATATCTCTCCCATCCGAATTTGGAAAAAGCCTTAGATTGAGGGAGAGAAAAGGTGAGAGATTGTGAGAGAGGTGGGAGAGAATTTCCTGCTGCTGGTGTTACCTGCTACACGTGTTTAAGCCACGCGATCCAAGCACTTTCCCGACGATTCCTCCGCGTTTTCAGGTAAGGAAACACCCTAATAAGTTGCTGATTTAAGGTTTTCTTGCTTTCAAAGTATGTTAGTTGATAGATCTTGCAAAACAGGTTCACTTATCGCTGTAGACGAAGCGTATACGCTCCGTTCGAATTTCAACATCCATAAGAGACAAGGTGCGGATATTAGACGCTTTGATTGACTGTTTCCAAAGCTTTCAATGTCGTTTAATAGTAGATTCTTGACGGCAACGCCGTTTGACATGTACAACATGCTGTCCGTTTCCTGTTTCGTAAACTAACGAAGAATATGAGATTTAGGGCATTTTAGTCATTTGTAGGAAGTACTGTTTTCATGCACATTTTGCTGATGTGATTGACATGGTTTATTGTCGCATTAGAATGTTAGGAATGCGTGCATAATTAGTTTGGCGAAGAGATTCGCCTAAATGCGCACTTCGGGTCGACATACTATATGTAGACTTAAGTGTGTAGTGTAAGTGTTTGTATAAATGCTCGTATTAGTATGTATTGAATTAAATGGTGTTATGAATTAATTTGAGATTGATTTCTCAATTAGTATGCTGATGTAAATGATTTCCTACATGTTAGCCGTATGTACGATTTCATTATATGTATGAAATGCATATGTTTGATGTTGCACTTAAGTGGTATGCTATAACATGTACTTGATGTTTTCATTATGGTTTAGTTGAGATTGAATTCTCAATTAATAGGCTAATGGAGAGGATTTCCTATATGTTGGCGATATGCATAATTTCATTATATGTGTGAAAGACATGTGTAGGATGATTTACTTAAGTTGTACGTTATAACAGGTGTTAACATGCTCACATGGTTGTATTTCATTTCCATTACTCTTACATGAATGCTGACATAATTTCATGATTGTTTGGGACTATACTTAGTCCAGGCAGTCGGTAACCGAGCGAATTCGTGGCTGACTGGTCATAGCCACGAACGACGCGTCGATGAACGTGATTCGTGTTTAGAGTTGGCGGCAGTGGTTAGGTCACGCGAAGTGTTTTACGCACTTCATGTCGTTCGACTTGAGATGCGATCGCGCTAGTCGAGCCCGTCAAGTAACCCGACTGGCCGATGTATGTTCACCTTGTATGTGTCATAACTGCTTGAACCTAGGGTACTGAACTTACCATTGTAAACCCTGTTAACCATGGTACCTTGATCTACGAAGACTCATGAGCCGGGCATGGTGGTATGGGACACCGTGGTCGAGCTGTCGGCCTACGCTGGGGCCACAAACCTCCCCGTAGTGACCAGTGAGCACCTAGACTCGTGAGCAGATTATGGTGGTATGGGACACTATATTCTAGCTGTCGGCCTACACTGATCAGGCGACGAGCCCTTTGTAGTGACCGCGAGCGTATTCTGAGTCTACGGGAGGCGACGACCCTTCAGTAGCAGTAGAGTACAGTAGGCCTGTATTGATAAGGTGATGGGGGAGCGGAGCAACGAGTGCGTGCAACAGCCCTGGCAGCCCTTGCAGCGACCTACAAAATATACATCGTATGAGATTACTAGGAGTGACGACCCTAGACAGGATCTGTGTTGGGATTGATACAAGGGAAGTACCTTAGTTTCCCAATCCTACTGTTTGAATGGACTAATAACAACTTGGAATTCATATCACCATAGCATTGCATGTGCCTGGAAGATGTGGAGCACTCTAGGGAGTGTGGCATGCCGCGGTCGTAAGATGTTGCCGCATGAGGGTGATCGTCGGTGAGGGCATACATCACGTCATGTCATAATTGCATTAACAACAGTATTAGGATTGTTTGATTTATTGTTTTACTATTATCGCGTGATTGATTTGATAACATGTTAATCTTTGCTCTATTATTCCACTGAGTTAGCTACTCACTCCCACGTTACGGGACGGTGTTCTTGGACACCCACCAGACCTTTTTTGTGATTGCAGATGATGGCGCGGCCTGTGAGGCGGAGCCGGACTTGATGATGATGAGGAGGATCCCTCCTTTATGCGTATTCTGATCGACGGGATTACAGGGAGGTTGATTAGATACTTTGACACTTGTCATTTTATATTTTTAGCGCACTCATGTATATTCGTTTTGTCTACTTTTGGAGTATACATGTATGTATATAACCTGGTAACATATCCACACTCTGGAGGCATACAATAGTTTATATATGTTATACATACTATCACAGTCTTCCGCTTGTTAATTTAACTGTCTCTGGAGCGTGATATGCTGTTTTAGCTTAATCTCACTCATGTTTAATACATTATCATAGATAACATTCAATCATACATATCTATGTTGCATAAATAACATTTTGGAACTCGGGAGTTGGGTTTTTGCTCGACCCCCCGATTTTCGGGATGTTACAGCTACACGCATCAAAGGAATCCCTAAAACAGCAAGAGGGTAGGGTTTTCTTACCCATAAGTGAGTTAAAAATCACTGGGAAAGTGATTTGAATGCGGTGCTTTGGTAAGTGCAATAGCTGGTGCAAGTGGCAGGAAATCTCTTCCACAACTCTCTCACAATCTCTCTCTTTCTCTCTCTCTCTTTCTAGGGTTTGTAGAAAATTCGGATGGGAGATATATGAGAGGGTTTAAAGCCCTTATATAGGCTGAAATCTAACCTAATTAGACTTGGGACAAAGGTATACTTAAGTTATAACCAAATCGAAACTTTTTCGATCAAAAAGAGCGTTTCGGGAAGTCCCCTGGCCGAACACAATCGGACTTAAGCTCATACATATCGGATCCTGCTCACATGAAGTTTTTTTTCCGGTAGAGTTCCCAGATTGCACGTGGCAGACCAGTTTCAGTTCAGCGGTCACGGAGACTCGATCGAAGATTCCAAGTACACTGACCTGAGTGAGAAATGTTTCCTGATCCGAGGGTGTATTTGGGTCAGATTCCGACAGTCTAAATGCTTATACTGATCCCGCAAACGAAACGTGCCAGATTCATTTAAATCCCATTTAAATTTTTATGAATTACACTCTTTCTCACACTCCCTGCTCCAAGCTCAATGAAATAGCCTCAGAACATCAGTTGGGCTTGATTTTCGAAATGATTGTCAACTCCAGCTAAGCAGTCATAATGGTCTAAGATTGTGGATATCGGACTTTCGACGCACGGTCTAAATCCAATACGAAGTTTCAAAGGGTTCCTAAGAGCAAACGGGTTTAGAGTTTGATCCTAGATTTTAGGGTATTGTAGCGTCATTGGTTCTACAAGTTTTGGGTCTTACAGAACGTATTTAAAGCGATCAGTGCTAATTTCACAGCTAATCTAGCATAGCGCTAGCTAACTTGCGCTTAATTTCTAAAGGAATTAATCCCACGTGATTTCTGATCGAGTTGGTACTCGAGTCTCTGTACGGATTTTTCCGAGGCGTTACATACAACCTTAACCTAAACCTAAGCCTTAACCTATAACCTAAACATATACCTGTAACCTTAACCTATACTTATAACCTTAACCTAAACCTATTCTCAAATCTCAAAACCTATACCTATAACCTAAATCTAAACCTTACAACCTATAACATAAACCTAAACCTATTCTCAAATCTCAAAACCTATATACTTATAGCCGAAACCTAAACCTTAATCTTAACGTATAACCTATACTTACAACCTTGACCTAAACCTAAGTCTTAACCTATAACCTAAACATCTACATATAACCTTAATCTATAACATAAACCTAGACTTATAATCTTAACTTAAACCTATTTTCAAATCCCAAAACCTTAACCTATAACCCAAACCTAAACCTGTACTTATAACCTAAACCTATTCTCATATCCCAAAACCTGGACTTTTAACCTTAACCTAAACCTATTCTCAAATCCCAAGGAGTACCACTCCGTGCTACACAAGCGGTACAAGCGGTGCATAAGCCACGAGGAGGGCGCACTGTCTCCACCGCCACACGTGACCAATGACAACTGGTGGATATTCTGCGATAGATTTTTATCTAATTCTTTTCAGATAATATTTATATATTTACGATATCTTAAGGTAACAATTAAATTCGCTATTAATTACAATGTATTATGAATAATGTGTTCAGACATCAGAGAGCAGCTGGAGAGGCAGATGGAGGAACATGAGAGGAGGATGGAGGATCTGACGAGGCAGAGAGAGGAGCAGAAGAGGAGGATGGAGGATCTAATGAGGCAGAGGGAGGAGCAGGATAGGAGGATGGAGCAGGCGAGGAAGAGAGGAGCAGGAGAGGAGGATGGAGGAGATACGGGTGGAGCATGAGCGATGAATGACGGAGATGTTTCAGGCTCTCGCTGCACGCTTACCCATTGATGCTTCACCGCCTCCGACTTCATCTTTGTGATTTTTTATATTTTATTTATGGTGTTAAACTTGTATATATTTAAGTGTGAATGAATGTCATGTTGATGGATGTAGTTTATATTTGGATGGATCTACATACTTTCGATTTAAATGGATGTGAATGTAAATATGATGAAATATATATATATATATATATAATAGGTGTATATCAGGAATATTTTTTTGGAAAATGGAAAAAAAAAGGACACTTTTACCAACGAAAATTTTCGTAGGTAAAAGTCATTCGCGTTTTTACCTACGATATTTTTCGTAGGGAAAAGTTCAATAAATTCTTTCACCTACGTAGGAAAAAGTTTTGAAAATATTTTTACCCACGAAAATATTCCTAGGTATATGTTAAACCTTACAAACAAATTCGTAGGTAAAAGTTGTGTCATAATTTTTACCTACGAAAAATAACGGTAGGTAAAACTTTTGTAATATTTTTAGCTACGAAATTATTTGTAGGTAAAAGTTTTATCATAATTTTTACCTACGAAAACAATTCATAGGTAAAACTTTTGTAAATATTTTTACCTACGAAATTAGTTGTAGGTGAAAATGTTGTCATAATTTTTACCTACAATAAAATTGGTAGGTAAACGTTTTATAAATCTTTTTAGCTACGAAAATAATCGTAGGTGAAAAGTTTTGTAAATCTTTTTTAGCTACGAAAATAAGGTAAAAATATTTTTCAATATTTTTGACTACGAAAAAAAATGTTGGTAAAATATTTTACCTACGAACTAAAATCGTAGGCAAAAGTCTTACTTTTGCTAATGAAATTTTTTTTTATGTTCGTAAAAGTTTTCTCCCTCAGTCTTTTGGCAACGAAATTGCCAACGAAAATTTTCGTCGAAAAAAGTTTTTGCCTACAAAAAATAGGCTTTTACCTACGAAAATTTTCGTAGGTAAAAGTGGCTTTTCTTGTAGTGAGAGATATCATATTTTTCCTTAGGTCTGAAATGTATCGATCAGTTATCAAAATACGCTTCACCCCATCAAACATTTTGATGCACATTGTACTGATTCCAACAACTTTATAGGTAATATCATTGTCCATAAAAACTTTTCCATTATTATACTTGTTGTTTGTGGTAAACCAATCCTTATGAGAAGTCATACAGTATGTAGCCCTTGAATAAAAAATTCATTCGTTATTAAGGCGACCATATTTGGATGTGGTCAAGAAATCACGACCATCCACCTCCTTACATGGTTGCATTGTATTGGCCTCTTTTGACACATTCTTTGATTTTCTCCCTTTTGAGCCTTAGGGTTCTTGCTGTTCTTCTTCATATGTCCTGTTATCCCACAATTTCAATAGTTCATCTTACCATTCCTATTCAATTTGCATCATGATTAAGAATTGCCCATCTCCCTTTCAATATTCCTTCCCCTAGCAACCAACACATCTGTAGAGGTACCTGCACCACTGCCCTTCTTTCTCAATTGCTTCTCATGATGTTATCCCTGGATCAACGTGTCTACTAGATTCTTGAAAGATAGTGGAAGCGAATTCAAAAGAATCAAGATGTGATCTTTCTCTTCGATCTTAACCTCTGCATTCGTCAGTTTCTATAAATGCTTATGTATTTATTAATGTTAGACCCCTCTGTCATTTTAAGATTATAGAATTGATTCTTAAATACAAACGAATACCTATGATATCTTCATGTACAAACTATCTAGTTTCGTCCATACCCTGTGGCATTTTTTTAATTTAAGACATTATATTGAAAATTATCTGCTAGACATAATTGTATCAAGGTTATAGCCATCTCGTCTAATTCATCACACTCTTAATTAGTTATAAATGCAGGACGCTTCACATTGCCAAGGAAAGTATTTTGTAATCCTTGATAACGTAGGAGGCTTTCATCTTAGTTGTTTATAGTTTAAAATTATTTCTCCCAGTGAATTTCTCCATTTCATACTTAATATTAGATCCCCTTAGAAGACATATTTTCAGATTGAAAAAACTCAAAATTCTAATGTTAGTTCTGATACTACTTGTTGGAAGGATGCATGGAAGGAATCCTGAGTTAGAATCAAATAACAAGAGATCAAATAAATCAAGAACATAGAGAATATAAGGTTTTACACGAAAAACCCTTCATGGGAAAAAACCATGGCACAAAGCGACAACGAATAAACTTTGAAGACCATACTAAAAATCATAGCTTTTATCTCCCTTTGCTCATCAAAAGTCCTCAAGTACGTTTTCAATACCCTGATCTTCGATTACAAACCCTTAAATAGGATTAAAACTGAATTAGGAAACAAAACCCATTATTCTGCAAAATTGTGTAAGTCGGTCGATGAGAGCTTTGATTAGATCGAGTGCCGTCAATGACCTAAGTGGGTTTTGTTTTTGAGTAGTTTAGATCGAGTGCCATCAATGAAGATATCTGATGACATACTTCCCAAGAAAAGCCATGTAGAAACAAGAATTGAACATATTTTAAGAGACATAAGTGGTTTAATCATCCAATAAAATATTATTATTAATACAGTCCGGAGAAAGTTTTTAGCGCCGTTGCTGGGGACTGACGGTTGCATTTCTAAAATTAATTAGTTTTAGAATTAGTTTAAGATTAGGATTTTCTAATTTTATGTTAGATTTCTTTTTCCGTTTTTAGAAACTAATATGTTTTCCTGTTTTGTAGGATCCTGACATAAGTTCTAATTTGGTAATCCCTTTTTAATTTCTATTATTTTTATATTTTTAGAATTAGGATTTTAGTTTTAGAAATTTGAAATTTTTTCATTTTTAGAAACTAACATTACTTTCTGTTTTAGGATTTCTAATTTAGAACTTTCTTACTTTTGATTTTCTATTTTTAAAAACTAATTTCTTTTATTTTTCTTTTTCAAGATCTTAACATAGGAACTTCTCAATTGGTACATTCTTTCTAACTTCTCCTCCTCTTACTTTCCACATTGGTGTAGGATCTTTTTTTTTTATTTATTAGGATTAAATTCAGATTAAGGGTTTCATCATATATATGCACGAGTGGTAACATCAGTATGCTGAGAAGAATAACCTATTTTGGGATGATGATGAGATAAATCAACTTATATCTCAAAACTTTTCTAAAACTATCATTGAGAACCGATCAGAATATAAGATCCACCGGCTAAGAAGTCCTTACGTGATTATATGCAGGAGAACAATTACACCCCACAGATTAATAAAACAGTACATGGGTGTTGGGGTTATCATAACTATGGTTATGAGAATTATGATCACATATCCGATAAAAAGAAAACAATGCGTGATTATATTATGAGTAATAATAAGTATTACCAACCATCAGATTCTCCCACCCATGATCCATATGACTATAACCAGTGGAGACATCAATGTTGGGAAGCTGAACTAGTTATATATCATAGTGATAATTCTCTTGGGTCCTCTACCTTTGAAACCCAACCAGAAACAATCCAAGAGGATTCACTTCAGAAACTCATGAAAGCACAAGAGTAGTTCAATCAACTTGTCATACAATCATATGAACTACTCAAATCCTCAATTCCAATAATTCAGTCACACCTTATGGAGAATATTGGAGGCCATCGGCTGGACGTGGAGCAGAGAAGTAGATTTGGTTTTTTCTTTTATTTGTCTGTTTTATTAGATACTCATCCTTATCATGATGATGGGCTAAACCTCTTAGCTAGGGCTAAGAGGTGAAGCCTGTAGCGTGATGGGAGAACTCTATGCTTGTACCTTTTGTTTAAGACTGATCTGATGTTGATTTTAGTTAATTAATGGGAATGTTTTTAGTCTTTAATGGCCTGTTGTGATTGAAATTACAATGGGTTTGCAATGGCTTTGAGCATGTCCTTTTCTCTTTTATGTTTATGACGTCAGGAAGCCCTGTTGTTCACCATAGTCTCCTGGGCATGGTCGGATGTCAGTACCCTTCCTAACCTTCATGCATGTGATTGGTTGGTAATTAGTTTAATTCTGTTGTTTGCCATGTGACCCCACTGAACGTAGATCCACCACTGGTTATTGCTTCTTCCTTGGTGATTCTCTTATTTCTTGGCGTAGCAAGAAGCAAACAGTAGTCGCTCGATCCAGTACAGAAGCTGAATATCGAGCACTTGCTGATACAACTCAAGAACTTCTTTGGCTTCGCTGGTTACTTGAAGACATGGGCGTCATTCATTCTACTACCACTATCATCAACTGCGATAATCGAAGTGCTGTCCAAATTGCTCACAAAGATGTATTCCATGAACGCACCAAACACATTAAGATTGATTGTCACTTTGTGCCTCATCATCTCACCCGTGGGACTATTGGACTACTATCAATTTCCTCAGCCGATCAAACTGCTGATATCTTCACCAAAATGCATCCTCCTGGACGCCTTCAGGATTTAGTTTTCAAACTCAAGTTGATCTCCGTTTTACTACCTTGAGTTTGAGGGGGGCTGTTAATGTATATATATATATATAATGGTTGGTCCCACATTGGTTAGAAAGGAAAACATTCCCCTCAAGTCAGATTATAAATAGGATACCTCTCTTGTAAATAAAATATATTATTCAATACAATTCTCTTCTCTTTGTATTGTCTCATTTCCTTTCTTAAATTCAACTTGTTGAGAATGTGGAGCCACATTGGGCCGCCTTCGACCGGTCGTAGGGGCCTGCTCGACCGGTCGTGGACCGGCTCGACTCAAAGTCCAGCGATGCTGTTTTTGCTGTTTTTGGGCCCTAGGACTGGTCGTAGGGACTGTAAGACCGGTCGTAGGGGTCTACGACCAGTCGTAGGGGAGCTAGGACCGGTCGTAGGTTACGCAAATTATTTCTGAAACTGATCGGGATTACGGATTTTGGTGTCCCCTTTCGCAATGGTGCAGAAAGGAAGTTACCTAAATTATAAATAGAGGTTCCTAGGGCTTTTCTAGGTGATGAGGAATATTGAGAAATATTTTTAAAGGTGTGGGCTAAGGGTTTTCTATATTCTTCCAAGGGAGAGGTTAGTATTTTGCCTTGTAATCTTTGTTTCTTCATAGTGGAAGTTTGCATCCATAGTTTTTTATCCTAGTTTGGAGTTTTTCTACGTATATCTTATCTTGTGGTTTGTTTGGATTGCTTTGATCTGTTTTTAGTTCATATTCTTTTTCTGTTTATCATTTGTGGGTGAGGCCTGAGATTGGATCTCGGCCCACTGCGTTGTTGGCGTGCTACGCAACAACTGATATCAGAGATATTGGTTTAGTTCTATTGGGAGCGATGGCGGAAGATAAAAAAATTAGAATTGAGAAGTATGATGGTTCAAACTTTGCCTTCTGGAAGATACAGATGGAGGATTATCTGTATCAGAAGGACCTCTACATTCCTGTAGAAGGAAAAGAAAAGAAACCAGAAAAGATGACAGATGATGAATGATTTTTACTGGATAAGAAGGCTTTAGAAATGATCCAACTCTCTTTGTCTTAGAGCGCCGCCTTTAATATATCCAAGATGAAAATGATAAAAGAATTAATGGAAGCCCTAGCCACCATGTATGAAAAGCCCTCAGCATCCAACAAGGTTCATCTTATGAAACAACTATTCAACATGAAGATGTCAGATGGTGGGAGCGTGGCTGAACATCTAAACGATTTCAATACAGTCACGAGCTAGTTGGAATCCGTTGGCATCGTTTTTTAGGATGAGGTCAGGGCACTATTGATCTTATCCAGTCTGCCAGACAATTGGGATGGTTTGGTGATTGCTGTGAGCAATTCTTTAGGGTCGACAAAGCTGAAATTTGATGATGTGGCCGGTCTAATTCTCAGCGAAGAATTTAGAAGAAAGGCATCAGGAGTTTCAGGGGATTCAAGGAATGCTCTAAACGTTGAAGGAAAAGGAAGATCGCAGAACAGATGAGGCAATAAACACGGGCATTCTAAGTCGAAGAAGAAGTCCAAGGGACCAAAAGACAAAGACGGGTGTTGGCATTGCGGCAAGAAGGGGCACATGAAACGTGATTGCAGGGCGCTCAAGAAATAAGAAGGAAACTCTCAAGGCGGGAAGGATTCAATGAATCTGTCTGAGGAGAGCGATACAGAGGCGTTGATCTTGTCTCTTGATGCAAGGAATGAGTCATGGGTTATAGACTCGGGTGCTTCGTTTCATGCCACTTCATGTAAGGAAGTTCTGCGTGATTATGTGTCAGGTGACTTTGGGAGAGTCTACCTGGGTGATGATGAGCCGTGCAGTATTGTTGGAAAGGAGGACGTTCAGGTCAATCAGAAAGACGGAATGGTTTTGAAACTGAAGATGTCAGACATGTACCGAGTTTGACAAGAAATCTGATCTCAGTGGGGCAGTTGACAGATACCGGTTATGTGACGACATTCACCAGTGATTCATGAAAGATCACAAAAGGTGCCTTGGTGATATCTAGAGGCAAAAAGGAAGGCACTTTGTACATGACTTCAGGATCGTATAGTTCACTCTCAGTCGCATCAACTGGAGTGAATGGGCAGTTCTGGCATTAGAGGTTGGGACATATGAGTGAGAAAGGGATGAAAGTGCTGTTGTCAAAAGGGAAGCTACCAGGGCTGAAGTCTCTTGACTTGGAATTCTACGAGGACTGCATATATGGTAAGCAGAAGAGGGTAAGCTTCAAGAAGACAGGACGCGCTCTAAAGACGCATCTATTGGAGCTTGTATACATTGACGTGTGGGGACCGGCACAAGTATCATCTCTTGGTGGCTCACATTATTTTGTTTCATTTATTGATGATGCTAGTAGAAAACTGTGGGTTTGTTTCTTAAAGCATAAATCTGAAGTATTTGATGCGTTTAAGAAGTGAAAAGTTATGATAGAAAATGATACAGGTAAAACAGTAAAGTGTCTCAGATCTGATAATGGGGGAGAGTATTGTGATAAGAGATTTAAGGAGTATTGTGCAGCAAGTGGAATCAAACATCAGAAAATGATTCCAGGGACACCACAGCAGAATGGTGTGGCTGAGTGCATTAACAGGACCATCCTTAAGCGTGCCAGGAGCATGAGGTTACATGCAGGGTTACCCAAGACCTTTTGGGCAGATGCTGTAAATACTGCCGTATATCTTATCAATAGAAGTCCCTCAGCACCATTGGATGGTGGGCTACCAGAAGAAACGTGGACTGGGAAAGAAGTGAACCTTACACATCTCAGAGTGTTCGGTTGCACTTCATATGTTCACATTGATGCAGAGCACAGAAACAAGCTGAATGCGAAGTTCAGGAGGTGCACGTTTATAGGCTACGGGTAGGATGATTTTGGCTACAGGTTTTGGGATGTAGAAAATAGAAAAATTATCAGAAGCAAGGATGTAGTCTTCAATAAAAAAGTGATGCATAAGGACAGTGTGCAAGAAAATAAGGCCGAGGAAAAGGAATTCGTAGAATTGGAAGAGTTACCGGACATGGGTGTTACAGTGCCACAGGATGATCGTGCACAAGAGCATTATGAGGCAGAGCCACAGACACCGGTTGTGAGGAGTTCTACTCGGGAGAGGAGACCCACGGTCCGATACTCACCCTCCTTACATTATCTACTGCTGACAGATAATGGTGAGCCAGAGTGTTTTGAAGAGGCATTACAGTCAGATACATGGGTTAAGTGGGAGCAAGCCATGGATGAGGAGATGGACTCTCTTGAGTCTAATTGTACATGAGAGCTAGTCACTCTACCCAAGGGTAAGAAAGCTCTTCATAACAAGTGTGTTTACAGACTTAAGGAGGAGCATGATGGTTCGAAACGGTACAAGGCGAGACTGGTTGTAAAAGGTTTTCAACAGAAGGCAGGTATCAATTTCACTGAAATATTTTCACTGGTAGTAAAAATGTCTACGATTCGCATGGTCTTGAGTATAATGGCTACAGAGAACTTACATCTAGAGCAGCTAGATGTTAAGACAACCTTTCTTCATGGGGATCTTGAAGAAGAAATATATATGCATCAGCCGACAGGATACGTGACACTAGGTAATGAGAACAAGGTGTGCAGACTAAAGAAAAGTCTATATGACCTGAAGCAGGCCCCGAGACAGTGGTACAAGAAGTTCGATAGTTTCATGTCGGGAAACGGTTTTAGGAGATGTCATGAAGACCACTTTTGTTACTTAAAGAAGTTTGATATGTCATACATCATCCTTCTTCTGTATGTTGATGATATGCTTGTGGCTGATTCAAGCATGAAGGACATCTCAAATCTCAAAAGACAACTGTCTAGAGAATTTGCCATGAAGGATTTAGGAGCTGCAAAATAAATCTTAGGCATGAGGATAAATAGTGACAGGAAAAATAAGAAACTGATTTTGTCACAGGCAGAGTACATAGCCAAGGTACTTGATCGATTCAATATGGGAGGTGCTAAGCCGGTTAGCACTCCATTAGCCAACCACTTTAAGCTGTCTAAGGAGCAAGGTGCAAAGACGCAGGAGGAACGGGACTACATGGCTAAAGTCTCATACGCGTCAGCTATTGGGAGTCTCATGTATGCTATGGTGAGCACGAGGCCAGACATTGCTCAAGCAGTGGGAGTTGTTAGCAGGTTCATGAACAACCCCGGGAAGGAACATTGGGAAGCTGTGAAATGGATCCTCAAATACCTGGTGGGTATTAAGGATATAGGACTGTGTTATGGTGAATCGAAAATCAAGCTACAAGGCTACGTGGATTCAGATTTGGCAGGAGATATCGACAGCAGAAGAAGCACTACAGGTTATGTCTTTACTCTGGGCAGTGCTGCAGTCAGTTGGGTCTCTCAGTTACAGAAGATAGTATCTATCAGTACGAGAATATGTTGCGGCTACAGAAGCATGCAAGGAGATGGTGTGGATGCAAGGTTTTATGGAAGAGTTGGGTAAGAAGCAAGTAGATTGCAAGTTGTACAATGACAGTCAGAGTGCAATACACTTGGCTAAGAATTCACCCTTTTATTCAAGGACCAAGTATATTGCCATCAGATATCACTTCATACGTTCGTTACTGGAAGATGGATCGATTGTTCTGGAGAAGATTCATACAAGTGAGAATCCTACAGATATGTTGACCAAGGCGGTCACAAGGGAGAAGCTGAAGCTCTGTTCAGCTTTGATTGGTCTTCAAGCTTGAAGACGGAGAGGTGGTGCACTCCGGATGAAGAAGACGAAGGTTTATGGCAATGTGTCTCTAAGTGGGAGATTATTGAGAATGTGGAGCCACATTGGGCCGCCTTCGATCGGTCGTAGGACGTCTTCGACCGGTCGTAGGGGCCTGCTCAACCGGTCATGGACCGGCTTGACTCAAAGTCCAGCGATGCTGTTTTTACTGTTTTTGGGCCCTAGGACTATTCGTAGGGACTGTAAGACCGGTCGTAGGGTTCTACGACCGGTCGTAAGGGAGCTAGGACCGGTCGTAGGTTACGCAGATTGTTTTCGAAACTGATATGGATTGCGGATTTTGGTATCGCCTTTCGCAATGGTGCGGAAGGGAAGTTACCTAAACTATAAATAGGGATTCCTAAGGCTTTTCTAGGTGATGAGGAATATTGAAAAATATTTCTAAAGGTGTGGGCTAAGGGTTTTCTATATTCTTCCAAAGGAGAGGTTAGTATTTTGCCTTGTAATCTTTGTTTCTTCATAGTGGAAGTTTGCATCCGTAGTTTTTTATCCTAGTTTAGGATTTTTCCACGTATATCTTGTCTTGTGGTTTGTTTGGATTGCTTTGATCTGTTTCTAGTTCATATTCTTTTTCTGTTTATCGTTTGTGGGTGATGCCTGAGGTTGAATCTCGACCCACTGTGTTGTTAGCGTGCTGCACAACAAACACTACAGTGGAATTGCGTTGAATCCAGAGGAGTCCGTAAGCATATACTATGGCCTTTTCATTTTGTCCCCACTTATGAAAGGCCAAGCAGATACATATGGTAGGTATTATGATGCAAAAGGCTTTATTTGGAGAAATAGAATGAACACGTATCGTATTTGCAGACCCATCAATAATCTGAGATAGTCATAATTATTCTAGACATGTTCTTAGTTGGAGCATGCAATATATAGATGAAAAAAGATCTGCAACACATATATAAAGAAATAAAAAAGAATCCGTCCCGTTATCTTGCAATTAATTCATGAATATGACAGATTTAAAACGAAATCATCTTAATGTGGGACCCAAACTAGCCTTAAACTGAGTGATACAAAATAGTAATAATAATAATAAATCAACAACAAGCGTACGTGCATGCATGTGTGGTAACATCTCCATCACATGTCGTAGACAAAGTCCATGACCTCATCCTCTTCCTTTACGGATGGATTGAGAAAAAATATGTCGCTTAAGCATAAATTCACATAAATGATGTATGTTTTAGATTGCCCGCACGTTTAGCATTACTTGAGTCTCAAACAAGAAGCAACTTCCCATACTCTCTTTACTCAATGGCAAGAAAATTATTCTAAAGTTGGTGCGGTTGCGAAGCAACTTAAAAGGATGTTGCCTTTCGTTTCATAGGAAAAGTGGCGTCATTGAGACATTGACACGGTTTTTACCCATTTTCCTCAAAAATTCGATGTAGAATACCCTTATTTTACAAGCGTGGTGTGTCAGCTCACCATGGTGTGTGCATGGCATCCAACAAGAGTAACGTTTCAGTTGCAGCTGAATTGCTTGCAGACAAATGACTTAAAAGGTTCCCGCCTCACTGATGTATGCATGTTTGATGTACGCTTCTTTTTTTTTTCCCCCTTTTTGCGTAGAGGGGAATTTCAGGGTCCTTCTCAGCAATAATCTAGGAGTCTGATTTTGTTTAGGGTCGTTAATCAGCCGGGGCTTGGACAAGCAAACGCAAAATTTGAATAGGCCCGGTACAAACAGTTTAATAATCCAAGCCTAAGACAGATCTTAAGCCCAACCCATTGACAGTCCTCTTGTTTCACGCTAACCGGATGCTTTCATTAGCCAGACTATCCATCTGATTGACCCACTGTCAATGGGTGGTGACCGCCAGATTGTATATTAGGGTATCCAAAAGCCTTCTGTATTTAGGCCTATTTTCTATTGACCCTGGACCCTTGCTTTTTATTGGTTTTCATAAGACTTTATAGGCTCAGATTGGATCAAAATATCCACCATTTTCCAACCTGGATTATTTTGGGCGCATTCATAGTTCCATGAATAGTGTCCATGGGTCACTCAAGTTAGTTTGTTAAGCATCTTTTCAAAATTAAATTAACATCTTCAAGTTATTTATAGCCATCAGTTAAAAAATGTACAATAAATTAACACCTTCCTCCCTACATAATGGACAGTCTATATCAAAGGTGGCCCTGCATGAAGGTGGGGCCATACATGGATGGTCCATATCAAAGATAGGCTCCACATGATGGCCATTGGACATTATAGGTGGGCCTCACATGATGGACAACTAACATTGATGTTGGGTCCAAATGATGGATGATCCACATCAAGGTGGACCCCAATTAATGGGCTGTAACATCAAAGGTCGGCCCAGAATGATGAATAACCCACATCCAATGTGAACCCCGCATTATGAATGATCCACACTGAAGGTGAGGCCCAGATAATGGTCAGTCCCATCAAAGGTGGCCTCCACAAAATGGGCAGTGGACGTTGAAGGTGGGCCCCACATGATGGATGACCCACATCAAATGTGGGTCCCATGTAATGGATGGTTTATTACGGAATCCATGAAAAAAAGAGATAAAACTCGAATATTTTTTAATTAAATAATGTCTAACGTGTATGATTTCACAATTACACCACTGATAAAGAAAAAAAAAAAAAAAACTCTAACTAGAAATGACCTATAATAATAAAATTCTAATTCTAATTGAAAGTTATTAAAAATAGTAAAAGCATATATAAAGCTTAATTTGCCAAAAATAGAAAATCCAAATAAACCTTAATGGAGGAGTCCTAGCATGATTACAATCAATCTCCCAAAAAGATGAAAATCTAAAATTCTAAAAATAATGAGATACCACAAAAATTAGAATTACTAAAAATATTAATTTTTCATTAAAAATTTGATTTTGACTCTTAACACAATTATTTCAAGTAGTTTTCATGAAACTGATTCACATGACCTGCAATGTGTGTCAACTGACCTTGGTAGAACAGATGAATGTTGGCCACAATGATCAATTTAAAAATATGCGCAAGTATTTTCGGTGCTTACAGAAGAGCCTTCATCAAAGTGATCCTAACATACCTGGTCCTTCCTCTGAATCAGATTGAAACTGTTTTTTTTTTTTGTCTGTAATAACTATTATATTTTGTGTTTATGTGTGAGACTTTATTTGACTTAACTTTCTATCTATACACTGTCTTTCATATCTTATCTTTGCTTCTTCCTTTGTCATATTTTGACAAAAAGGGAGAGAATTTGTGGATTATGATGACGTTATGAATTATGATAGGTACACTACTCAAAGGGAGTTAATTTAGGGGGAGTTGTATATTGCTTATCTTCTTATGACAACTGGTGCATGATTCTTTGTTGCACCTGGTTTATAACAGCTTGTGCTTGTGCTTGGTTTATAACAGCTTGTGCTTATGTTTCTCTTGCTGATTATTGATAGAGTTTTTTTTAAGAACATGTTTTGTCACAAATTTGACAAAGGGAGAGATTATAAGTGTTATGGTCTCATGCTCCTTTGGTTGTCAAATTTTGTATGTCAAAACCTCTATATATGTCTTGTGTTTGTTGTGTTTGTTTCTTGATAACTGGGTTCGAAACACCTCATCAACACTTTAAGTTCAAGCTAGTTAAGTACAAGTTAGTTCAAAGCTCAAGCTAGTTCAAGCTACAATAAAGAGTTCAAGTTCGATACTCAAGATAGACCGGAAGACAAGTGAAACTTAAAGTGATACTGAAGCTTGTGATGTGTTCAAGCTATATCAACTTAAAAGTAAAGGTTTCAATATCTATACTGTGTCCCAGGTTTGATAGACCTTAGTTTGACCTTAGGGTAGGTCATTTTGGAAACATAATCCAATGTTTATAATTATGTATGATTCTGGTCTGTCCTAAGACTAGTCCTGGACCTGGTTCGACTAGTCTTAGCACTGTTTCAACCGGTCCAAGATATTCTAAGACCAGTCATAGTTTTGTTGCAAATTATTAGATTTTTTCTGTTCGGCTACGACCAGTCTTAGAGTCTACTCGACCAGTCGTAGGATGGTCTCGACTCGACTTTCGACCAGTTGTGGAGCTACGACTCAAACTCCAGCAACTAAATCAAGTGTCGCACGACCAGTCGTGGACTGCCTTCGACCAGTCGTGGACTGCCTTCGACCGGTCGTGAAACGGTTTTATTCGATCACGATCAAAAATTTAAAAATCTGTTTCTTCTTCGACCAATCGTGGTGACCCTAGGACCACTCGAAGACGAATTTCTGCAGCTATAAATAACACACAATTTTCAGAGTTATTCATCAAAAAATTAAGTGAATTTGAAGCTCTACTCTGAGATAAGTTTGTGTTTGTTCTTAAGCTATATTGTGCATAATTCTATTTCCTTTTGTTAGCTTTTTATTATTTGATTTTATTCTATATTCCAATCTAATTTGAAAAGAGAAATTATTGTTTTCCTTCTTCTTGGAATTAAAATCAAAGAGAGCTAGCCCAATCTGATTTAATTTAAAATCAATTAGAACTTAAAATCATTGTAAAGTGAGTATTGGACATTGAACTTTCATATTAGAACATCTACTCCAATTGGTTCTTCCGGGCTGCTACAAGAGGAGAAATCCAGGTACTATACAATTTTATAAATTTCATTCTATTTTGGTTTTTGTTTGGGATTCGCCGAAAAAATCTCAATTTGTGTGGTTGTCTGAAGAGAGCCAGAAAACTCAGAAAAGAGAATTTTTTTTTTTTTTTTAATTGTGTAAGCCCAAGTGAAAAAGACACAATTGTGAAGGTTTTAAGTGAACCTGTGAAACCTATTTTGATAATGAAGGCTAATATCCCCGTGTAAGGATATTAGGAGTGAAGTAGGATTATGTGTGGCTGTTGTTTAACAGTTAGTGAACACACAGGCGAACCACTATAACTCCTTGTCTTATGGATTGAATGCTTGCTTAATTCTTTATCTTTTATCATTTAGTTTTGTAGAATGTATATGTGGATGTGAATGTTGTAACAATTTACATTTCAAGCAATTGTGGAAAATGGTGTAATAGTTTAGAGTTTTATTTCAGCAATTTATCTCTTGCTATTTCTTTATCAATTTGAGCTTCAATTTTTGTAATTATTCTAGTAAGGTTGCCCTGCTATTTTTATGGTGCATGGTTGTCCTTAGAATAATCAATTCTTAAGATTGCAATTTATTCTTTTTGAATTTATATTTTTCTCTTTCGGTTTGAGTTCTTGATACAAAGATCTTTCTAGAAATCGGATTGTCCTACCTTAAACCTTTGATTTTTGGTGTAAGGTTGTCCTTAGAACAACTTTTGTATCAATCTCTCAAGATTTGAATTTTGAGGTTACATTGTGAATTGATTTATTTTAGTTTGGTTATCTATTTAAGTTAATTCTGCTGTATTTTACTTTAATTTGGCATAATCATATTCATCCCCCCCCCCCCCCCCAAGGACATATAGCTTGGCCATTTCGAGCTTCATGTAGGAAATCTCATATTCAAACATTTTGAATGCCGATACATTTCTCACAAAACTCTTGTGTTATTTAGCTCTAGTTGTTCTATTGTGGTTAAGCTTTGTTTTACTACATTGGTATGACACATTTGGTGTCAGGCCTGTGTCCTGTTACCCCATCGTTCCTTAAGATCCCACGGTCCTCCCAGTCGAATTCTGGCGACCCACGACCTATAGGTAATATTTATGAGCGACCCTGAGTTGCGACTTGTGAACCCGAGCCAACTTAACCATTACAAGAAAAGGGCGCTTTAGCCTCGGTTCAAAATTGTGGCTAAAAAGATTAAAAACAGAAGCTAAAGCCTTTAGCCTCAGTTTTGCCTCAATTATGCAAACCGAAGTTAAAACCCTCGTGGCTAAAGGCTTTCGCCTCAATTTTGGCAACTGAGGCTATAATGACTTTTATAGCCTTGGTTCTTTGAGTGAAGATAAAAGAACCTTTTTAGCTTTAGTTTTCTCGAAATGAGGCTAAATCAAAATTTTAGCGAGACTAAGTCCAAATTTAGCCTTAATTGCCTCCAATCGAAGCTAAAACTATTTTAAACCTCGGTTCTCAACAATCAAGGCTAAAGCCTTTAGCTACAGGAGTTATAGTCTCTATTTAGATATCTAAGGCAAAACTGAAACTAAAGATGGATTTAGCCTCTTTTGGCATCAACCGAGGCTAAATTCAGTTTTTAACCTAATCAACAAATGATTGAACCTATGCATATTTCACCCATTTAACATTCATCAAGATAATAATCAGGACAATATCAACAAAACAATTAATTTACCAAAACAAACTACAAATGTCTTCCTTTCCTAGCCTTCCACCCATAAAATGTTTGAGAGAGTAGTATGAATTTACCAAAATAAAAAAATAAAAAAGAGTACAAGAAACCTGTAGCATCTTGTCTTTGAACCTTACAACATTAGCAATCTTAGTTACTGTTCTGATTTCCTCCAATGTAGCACCCGCCTGACCATATGTGATATTCTCCTTTATAGTAGTTGTGAATAAGATGGGCTCTTGGCTAACAAGACTGATCTTTTCTCTGATCCATCCAAGCTGTAGCTTCTTCAAGTTGATGCCATCTATGAGCACTTCACCAGCTTGGGGGTTAAGAACCTCTCCAACAGGCAGATCACTGTCAACTTCCCACTGTCGCTCTCTCCAACTAGAGCCACAGTCATGCCGCTAGGAACATCCAATGAGAACCCAGAAAATACATGAATGTAGGCACACCCGCTAGGTCTTAGCATCTGATCCATCTCAAGCATGATGCTGAAGATGTTGCATCTAAGATAGAATAAAGAAATTTTTTAAGAGGGTTGTATGCTATTGAACATGCTCAATCAAACCTAGCAATTTCCCAGTCCATCCAGTGGACCGCAATGTAGCTGTTGGATGGCTAGAGATTAGCTAGCCCCACATGCACCCTGTCCAAAAAGCACCTCCATTTGCAGCATTGTGCAAAATCAGGTGAGTGTGGGGCAAGATGGCCCCCACCATGACAGGCGCATAAGAGCAAAACCTCGCTGCATGGTTATAGAAGAAGGAAAAAAGAAATTCTAAGCATCCACATCCAACATACCCATGTGGTGAGCTTGATGAGTAAAACATCCTGATTTCGCAGATGATGTTTCATTTCAATGTGTGGTCCACCGTACATCTCCCATGCATTTTCTGGTTGGCACTTTCGATGTATGTAAAGGTGCTTGTGGAGAGAGCTACACATGGGGCTGGTAAACTTCTGGATGATTGATTACATTCATCGCATAATCCCACCTATTAGATAGGTGTTCTTTCGGGTACATGTCGAATGTTGGCTATAGTTTAGTTTTTAAACATCCATTTGCAAGCTAACAATCAGATGGATGGGATTGCAGGACATGATATATTTTTGCAGCATCCCCTAACTTGGTGAGATCCTCTGTACATAACGCTTGTGAGAACCAAAAGCTACAAACATGGATCAATTGTATGCTAAAGCCTAGAATTGTGCACTAAAATGATGCAGAGAAGACAAAAAAAAACTTGCAAATATGTCATATATGCTGGCATCCCACATTTAATGTTAAAGGTAAGCCTACTGTTTTTGCTCCATGGAGAAGAGGCCAGATGCATGCAAGAGATCGTAAGTTCTTGGGTATGTGTCAAACGGCTCGCACCTGGAGAAGCAAGTCATGAGAACTAGTATGGGGCATTGGCAAAAATGTGTCATGCAATCAAGATATCCCGTATCGGTATCAGTTGGCATAATGGTGTCCTCCGATACTGATACGGATACAGGGGCGTAATGGCGATCCGAGGGCATAATGGTGTAAAAAAAAAATTGTCAAAAAAAATATATGAAAAAATATGGATTAAACTAGAATATTCTAAGCATTCTAAATATGCATTCGTTTATAATTTGGAACATGTTTATTGTGGTGTAACGGTCCACTCTTTGGTGAGAAGTTGTATCGGACTGTTTAATGAATTTATGAACCAGACAACCTGGATTTGACTGCAAAAATCATATATTTAATTTTCTAATTATCTACTATCAATGATAGATATATTAGAATGAATCTAATATGAAAATATCTTACATGTGTAGGTGTTTGCAATTATTTTTCATAATTCATAAAAAAATATAAAATGACAATAACAATCTGTAAAATGAACATTAACATGTTCTATTATGATTAACACATTATATTCTACCATTAAAACATTAAAACATTCAATAAAAAATAATTTTTCGATTTTTTTTTAAAAGGCTGAAAATAGTGCGTAAATAGAAAAAAATTATAAAAAATATAAAATGATAACAACAATTTGTAAAATAGACATTAATATCTTCTGTTATGATTAACACATCATATTCTACCATTAAAACAACAAAACATTGAATAAAAAGTATCAATACCTATTTTTGAGGAATTTCTGAAAAATGGCCCATAGAGCTTCGAATCAAGAAAATCATTAATATAAGTTGTTTTTATTTGTAATATCAAGCTAAGAGTGGTCGAAAACAACAATATAATGATTTAGGAAGAGTTTAGAAGAAAAAAGTTTCCAAAAAAGTGAAAAAATAGACCTTAAAAAGCAAAAGAAAGGCCATTTTTTTACCGTTACGGAGAATCGGGAGGGGGGGGTGACTGTTACGGCCCCGTATCACGTAACGGCCACAGCTAATACGCCCGTATCGTAACGGATATGGGACACCCTGCATGCAATAGAGAAACAAGGGGAAAAATGCAATGAATTCAAGGTGAATGGACAAAATCGGTCCATGATTGAACAATTGTTAGTTGCACAGATCATGAAATGAAGTGGCAACAGACTCAGTTGCAGGAGTGGGGAAGCATCTGTTTCAAAATAATAATAAGTAGAAATGTTAGGAAATGGGAACGGAGTCCTAAGCTTGATCACACTTCAAAGTGGGAGTGGCACTACAACTTCGATCATTACAAGGACAAACTCAACCAACTAAAGTACTGGGAATCCAGCAAAACAAAAAGAACACATACAAAGCACATGTTTGCTAGCCCTGCACCCACATTACATGCAGAAGACATGCCGAGTGCATGTGACTTCTGACCGGTGCATAATGTGGCCCCACAATCAAGGTAGCCATGTCCAGAATCAGGCCACTCTGCGCATTAGGAGGGCCACAAGTGAACATTGGATGCGGACTGCTGGCATGTTTGTTTTTAAACCATCCTCTCTGTATAAGGAGTCCCACCTGAGGAGTGGACCTTATGCCCATCTTCGCGATGAGGGCCACTTTATGCACTGCTAAGATATTGCACATGAGACACTCGCCAGGTTTGCAGGTCTAATAAGGGCACATATGGCTAGCAAACCTCTAGATGGTATACAGATATCTCATAAGAGAGATTTTACAGACCGACCAAAGGGAATTACATATCCAAATTTCAATTGCATCAAAGTAATGAGTTTAAGAAGTTGACAGCTATAATAAAGCTTCGCCTTTGACCTTTTGAGCACTCAAAATTTGTACAATTTTTAAGGAGAGCCGAGTCAACAAAATCAGTGAGCTAGCTCTGTGAACTTATATGATGGGAGCTACTAGCATTCCTCCAATTCTATTTGGAAATGGGCGTTCAACAATACAGAAACGTGCTTTGCATGAGAAAAAGAGGCCGACAAAGAATGAGTGAGTGGTTTATAAATGAGCTTTCTTCTCATGAGATTTTTAATTTAATTACAAAAGATTGTTATCCCTATGAGAAATTACTTTTGCACTTTTAGCTTTCTATCTGTTTAGAAAGAATATAAAGTGTGTTAACTTTTATTAGCCTAATCTCACAGTTAGTACGAGTATAAGAAAACTAATGATATAGTTAGGCCCGCCAAACAACTCAACAACACTAAAATAAACTCACAAGCAAACACACCCTCAACTATAGTCCTTGCTCGAGTTGAAATAAATAAATAAATAAATACTTTTTTTTTTTTTCACACAAATACACAATATAGTTCTGTAGTTATTTGAAAAATCTACTTCAACTTGAATTCAAC
Source organism: Magnolia kwangsiensis (assembly GCA_037074715.1). Classification (NCBI taxonomy): domain Eukaryota; kingdom Viridiplantae; phylum Streptophyta; class Magnoliopsida; order Magnoliales; family Magnoliaceae; genus Magnolia; species Magnolia kwangsiensis. The sequence continues at coordinate 105,851,797 of CM073573.1, read as the reverse complement.
CTTCTAATAGTATATAAATGCCATCAAATTGTGTATTGTGGAGCTTCCCAAGCATCCTTAATGCACTTGGTGTTTGGACCAGTGCAGAAAACACAGCCTGCATTATGCAGACTAGTGTTTTCCTTCCTTTTCTCCCTCAAATTGGGTCGACATGCATTTCATATCTCAGCCCTGGACTGATGCCACACATCCTGTCACCCTTGAGAACCTAACATCCAAATGTATCCTAAAGCAAGGCATGTGGTATGGTTTCTTGCAAGAGTTCTTGATGAGGTTTTTACTCTTCTGATCAGCTCATTTTTGTTTCACTTGCTAGACATATAAGATTCCCTCTAGAAAACTGCAAGTTTCACCAGTATCCAATTTTAAAAAAAGTACACAATGCTCAATTGAGTAATAGAATGAAAATAAATTCAGATATGAAACTATTTGAATTTCCAAAACAGAAATAACAGAAGAGCTTCACAATAGATAAAATCTTTGCCAACATTTCTAGGGCCCATTTAAATACTCAAATGATAAATAAAAATGCTCTTGAAGGACCATAAAAATAAGAGAAGCCTGAACCTCAGCAGTCAACTGAAGCATACCTCAACTAGGTCATGTCCCTCGTATGGTAATTCGCTTGTAGGGACCACCAACAACTTACATTCCACAACCTGCAACACAAACTATAGTTAATAAAGATAAAATTGGAGCAATTTAAATAATTCCTACACTTCCCACACCTGGGGACGATATAGTAAACTTCTCCCATGATGCATGAGTCCAAGCCATATGTTGTCTGCACTGGACAATGGTTTGATTAGCAATAGCATGTCGAGAGGCAAGCAACTGTCCTGGAGTAGAAAAATCAAGAAAACAAGAGCCTGCCTAATGTGTTTCCTATTTTGTGACCCAATCCAAATGATAAGGTGGATTTGTATCATTGATTCCTCTGAAAAAATCCAAACAAATTGTAATTTCTTTCGAGATGTCCAAACAGGCCCTTGTTAAAGAGATCGAAATAGATTTGACCAACCCAAGTTGTAAATCCAGCAGAGAAAGCACGAATTAGTTGAAGTTTCAAAATAAACAAGCATTTTCTGGCTTGTAATGTATAGATAGAAGTTAAAAAGAACTGTTAATTAGAATAGAAGTTCTAATTAATCCTTCAAAATCAAGCCTCTGTGAGAATCAAACCTTTAATAACCTTTGGCTGAGAATCCATCTTGAAATAGAAGTAACAATCAACAAATTAATTTTCAAATCTATCAGGTGAAATTCATCATTACATTCCACTTGCATCACAAAACATTGAACAATAAAGCTTCATTTATTATAGGAAAAAAGGTAATAGCATGATGAAACTACTGCAAAAGAAAAAACTAAAGCTTCACCATCTAAAAACAGTACAATTCAACAAAGAAGGCTAGTTCCAATAAGAGCTACAAAATAGATCTCTATGAAAACAATTCATACAATTCGCACAAGTGAGAGATGGAACAGATACTGGGGTGGGAATAGGCAAGTGGTGGTTTGCAAAATAGATGAGAAATAGGATTGCTGATGAGGGAATGAAAAGAAGTTTGAGCGTTCAGACAAGTCCATACAAAAATTGATACATACTTCAAGCTATTTGTATCAGTTTTCAGTCTGAAACTCACCTTGCAAGACGTATAGAAAGAAACAAAGTATGACATCATAAAATCATTTGCAATAAACACCAACAGCGAAAATGTATGCTTAAATTTATAATACAAAGGACAGATGTTCAATAATACATGAGGGTTACGCACACAAACATATCAAGATCCCTAAAGGCAAGCCTATAATTATAGAAGTGCTGACAATATCCAATTCTCAATGATTTTCCACAGGATAACAGGGATCACTAACTATTTAATTAATTGAAAGCTCTATGCACCTAGACCTACAGTTAAAGAGTAGAATATAGGAAAAAAGAAAGGAATTCTGAAAGGAATATGGAAAAAAACTTGGAATATGATATAAACTCTGTATTTCAGTCCCCTAATTCGACTGATCGTCCTGTTTTATTTAAATCAGCATTTGGATTTCCATACTGAAGGCTGGATAAATTGGGTCAACTAGATGAAATTCCAAATTGACTGGTAGGTTTCTAAGCATTGAACTCAAATTACAAAGAAAGATTGATTTTGGCCATAATCAAAATGGAAACCCCAAATAAATGGTTGTTATCTAAATTACCAAAAATGTTTACTTGAAATTGCTTGGGCTTTCCAATTCAATCATTGTCATAAGGGGTGCATCAATGACAAAAGTACAAGACGAAAAAGGGGAAAAAGGTTGGCGCACTATGAAACTACAAAATCCTGATAGTAGCAAGCACTATTTTTTTTAGAAATATAAGACATTTGTATTATCCATGCCCATGATCAATTGGGACTAGATTTTATCCAGAATTTCTAACCTGAGCAGAACATTCTAGTGACATAAGCTGTTGTTTCAACGACATCCACTGTATTGTGAATATCCCCACCAACAGCTTTGGAAACGTGATAGGGAGGGGAAAATATTGTCCCCAATGCACATTCTGCAGTTCTTAGCTAATGAAATAGGATCTTAGGATATGTGTGTGTGTGTGTGTGTGTGTGTGTGTGTGTGTGTGTGTGTGTGCATTTTTAACCACCAAATACATGTCCACAAATCAGATCAGCAAATAATCAAATAAGTATGATAATTGGTTCGTGATACACCTAAAACATCTATCCAATTTCTAAGTTTTTTTTTTTCAAAGTGCCTGCATATCATCCCTCGCGCTCTACCAAAGTATCAAAGCTTTTTCCTCATTGTGATCATACAACATTAACTGAGATGATTTCATTAACTTACACATGACACATCATACATATTGTTTGATGCCTGCCATTACATATCATTTCAAGGTCATTCGTAATGGATTCCAATAGCAAGGTTTTAAAACACAAGCATATTCTTCATGGTAGATGTCAATTCCTCATACTAGGATAAGTATCAAAGACGATATTATACAATGCTTAGGCCGAGAGTTCTGACAGTAAGCTTGGGTTTTCAGTTCCTACAAGGGGAGCTCCTGTTTCAGTGACCCAAACCATTAACAATGACATTGTAAAATGCACTACGAAGCAACTGTCACAGTATTTATGGAACAATGACATTGCAAAACCACATCACAATTCAAAATCACTATCAAAGCTCAAGCACCCGAGATCAGAATAGTTACCAAAACCAGGATCAGAGTAGGAAATACAATATATTCAACAGCTGCAAAGATTGGAAACAGCAACCCGGAATGCATTTCTACCTTGTTTTAAGAATTCACATGTTTTACCAGATCTATAGTGAAAAACATTCCTCAAAATTGAGGGGAAAAACAATGCGATTCAACAATTGCTCATAAAATCACAGCAATGCAATAATGAAAGTTCCTCGGAAAAAATAAATCGAAACGCAACATCACAAAAACAAAATCCTAATAAAAAGGCAAATAAACTATGATTTCCCAATCGGCTGAAAAAAAAGAAGAACACAGTAAGTACAACCATGTACCTAAGAAGAGGTTTCGGAAAGAAAGCAAAAAATTAAAATAAATAAGCAATACTCAGATTATGTTTATTTTCCAGAAAGCCACTGCAACTTCAACCAAATGAAGAAAAAAAATAGAAATCCATGAAAATTCAAAGGTTTTTAACTACAATTTCTAGATCTTATAAAAAAGGTGATTGTTAGAAGAATTTCCATAATAATAGAAGCAATTATCAACAACAATAAAATCCAAAAAAATAAAAATCAAAGGGATCTACTTTAAGAGATCGAAACAAATCGCGATCCGAAATTGTATTCCAGTAGAATTAGCTTGTTTTTCGCATCGATTCATGAGAATGAAGAGATCGATGGAATCAACTCACTTAGAGGCTAACATCTGTGGAAAACTCGACGGTAAACTGGAGTGGAGAGACCGCAGCCATCGATTCGGCTTTCAGCACACATGAGATCACCAACCAATGACATGAATTCGAGATGAATAAGTACCAATGCCAGGATTGCAGCGCTCCCCAAACCTTCTCTCCTTCGATCCTTCTCCCACTCGCTCTCTCTCTCTCTCTCCGCCCTCTTGGATTCTTCTGCTTCTCATTTAACTCTCATTGAGACAGAAGGGGTTAAAAAACTAACCGTGGTTCAAAGACTGAGTTTAAGCTTCGGTGAAATCTAATTATAAACGTGTCATTTTCAAGCGCCAAAATAAAACACAGTACACGTGCCAACATAAAAAAATTGTGTGGGATCAAAGACGTTCATACGGTGAAACATACTACTTAAATTCTTATTTATATTCATCAGATTGAAATAACGCATTCAAAAAATGATTAGTTTACAAACAACGAGGAACGGTAAAAAATTCACATGTTTTCTATGGTGGAGTCCACTTCAGTTTTTGCCTCATTCTTTGGATCATGCTCTAAAATGATCTCTCCAAATGGATGGACAATGTGGATATGACAAGTGCATCATGGTGGGGCCCACAAAACTTAATGACGTCACTTAAGTAGTAAGTCTCGCTACTCAATCTACCAATAGTTAATCTGCGTACATCCACCTATCTTTATAAATCATTTCATGGTAAATTTTTAGCTTCATTTTCTTAACAAGCATGGCTAAAAAGTGAACTTTTAACTTCCATTTTTTAGTAACCGAAGCAAAATAGCAAACTTTTAACCTTAGTTCCTATAAAAATTAAGCTAAAATGTAGACTTTTGACTTCGGTTCCTATGCAACTAAGGCCAAAAAGTAGACTTTTTACCTAGGTTCTTACTTTTGGCTTAGAAACCTATGTAATTAAGCCTAAAAAGTAGACTTTTTACCTCAGTTCCTATGAAAACTTTTAACCTTCATTTTCTTAACAACCATGGCTAAAAAGTAAACTTATAACTTTCATTTTTGAGTAATTGAAGCAAAATAGTAAACTTTTAACCTTGGTTCCTATGAAAATGAGGCTAAAATGTGGACTTTTAACCTCAGTTCCTATGCAACTTAGGCCAAAAAGTAGACTTTTTACCTCGGTTCTTACTTTTGGCTTAGAAACCTATGCAATTGAGCCTAAAAAGTAAACTTTTTGCCTCGGTTCCTATGCAACTGAGGTTAAAAAAAGTAGACTTTTGGCCTCGGCTCTTATGCAACTGTGGCTAAAAACTAAACTTTTCACCTTGGTTCAACTGTGGTTAAAAAGAAGATTTTTCGCCTCGGTTCCTATGCAACTGGGGTAAAAAAGTAGACTTTTCACCTCAGTTCCTATGCAACTAAGGTTAAAAAGTAGACTTTTGGCCTCGGTTCCTATGCAACTGAGGCTAAAGTAGACTTTTTACCTCAGTTCATATGCAACTAAGGCTAAAAAGTAGACTTTTTACCTTGGTTCATATGCAACTGAAGCTAAAAAGTAGACTTTTCGCCTCAGTTCCTATACAATTGAGGCTAAAAAGTAAACTTTTAGCCTCGGTTCCAATGCAACTAAGGCTAAAAAGTAGACTTTTTGCCTCATCCTATGCAACTGAGGCTAAAAAGTAAACTTTTCGCCTTGGTTCATATGCAACTAAGGCTAAAAAGTAGACTTTTCGCCTCGGTTCCTATGTAACTGAGGATAAAAATGTAAACTTTTAGCCTCGGTTCCTATGTAACTAAGGCTAAAAAGTAGACATTTTTCCTTGGTTCCTATATAGCTGAGGCTAAAAAGTAAACTTTTAGCCTCAGTTCTAGCATTAGATCTTGAGCGACCGAGGTTAAAAACACACTTAGCTTCCATTTTTTCAACTGAGGCTAAAAAATTGTGGCTAAAGGTATATTTTCTTTTAATAAACTCGAGACCTATGTCATTGCAATCGCATCATCGTCATGGTTTCAACGTCATGTCTCGTATGTCAATGTGACACTTAGATCATAAGATGTGGACCGCGCATTATAATAGTCGTAGACCGCACATTACGAGATCCACTTATCCCATATGGCACCATTTCTTAGGTAATCATAGGGTGATGACATCACCCCTACCTTTAGCCACCCTACCCTAACAAGTTATGATTGCTACCCTAGGTAGCCTATCACATGCCCCTCTTACAAGTCATGATTGCTCTTACAAGCAATTATTTCTCCCTCTCTCCCTCCCTTCCTCCCTCATTTCTCTTCTCCCTTGCTAAAGGAAGCCATGGACGTCCCAACCCATCTCCATGGCCAGCCATTTCACCTTAGATCCCCCTCAATCCAACCATTAAAGACCTATCTCAACTATTAGATCGACCCTCTTGGAGCTCTATAACCTATAAGAGAAAGAAGAAGGAAGGAATTTAAGGTAGGTGCTTCTATCTCTCTCTTTCTCTCCTTTTTGGTTTAATGGCCCACCTGATAATGCATGTAATCTATCTATGCTGTCCATCATGGCTGTCCACAAGTGGGACCGGCCCACCTTGCTACCCAGGTCAGGCTTGCATGACCAGTCGGACATACATGCCTGCTCGTAGGGAAAAACAAAGATCATCTCGGTCTTAGGCCGTGTGGCTCACCTGTGTGGACCCTACCAGATGTAGCATTGTGTATCCCCACTGTCCCATTTGTGGGGCCCACCTTGCTAACGTCCAACAGCATTGCTGTTGCCTGGACCATCTAGGAATGGCCATGATGTAAGTGTTTTATCCCTGCAGTCCAGTGCTGGACGTGGACCCCACCTTAATGTAAGTGTTTCATCCAGCCCGTCCAGATCATGGGACCGGCCATGATGTAAGTGTTTTATCTCTGTTGTCTAGTGCTAGATGTGGACCCCACCTTATTATAAGTGTTTCATCCAGCTTGTCTAGATCATGGGGCCTACCACTACATATGTGTTGTATCCATTGCCTAGCAGTAGACGACCCACTGTGATATGTTTTATCCACGCTGCCAGCTGCAACATGCCCACCGGGATGTGTTTTATCCACGCCATCTAGTGGTAGCAGGTCCACCATGGTGTGTTTAATTCAAATCGTCCAACCTAAACTGGGCCACCACATGGACCCCATCTGTATGTGTTTTATCCTCACCGTCCTGCATGGGACGATGAGGCCTGCCTGGATGTATGTATTTGTCTCACTGTCTAGATGGGCTAGACGTGGGACCACCTTGATGGATGAGTTTTATTCCACACCATCCAAGGGTAGGACGTGGGACCCACTAGTGTATCTATTTCAATAAGGTCATCCATGGGCTGGATGTCCGGCAGGCCCACCATGATGCGTATTTCCACTAGGCCGTCCATGGGCTAGATGTCCAACAGGCCCACCGTGAGGTGTGCATTGCATGCACACTGTCCATTTGATGAGGCCCATCTTGTAGGCCCATCATGATATATTTTATCTACACCGTGTGGGGCCGCAGGCCCACCATGTTGTATATGTGATTATATTCATGTTGTCCATGTATTTTGTTGGACCATAAAGGGCTGACTGTCCACCCCCTTTTTGCTGGCCCACCTTGATGATGTGTTTTATCCAGTTATCCTCCATTTTGTGGCCCACCTGGACGTAGCCCACCAGAGTTGGGGCCCACCACGTGCATAATTTGGGCTAGCTGTCCAGGCCCTATGGACGCCCAGATTGGTTGGGGTGCTACTAGACTTGTAGTACTCCAACAGTAGGCCCACCTTGTTTTTATGAGTTCTATCCATGCTTCCATCTGGTGGGGCCCACTGTGATACATATGGGCCACCATGAAGTAATTGTTTTGCTTAGATAATGCATTTGCTGGACCCCAGCAAGCCCAGGAAGTTGGAGTGGGCTAGATGTCTAGCAAGGGCCCAAAAATTGTTGTGTATAGTTGGTTGTTTAAGGCTAGGAGGCCCACCAGATTGGGGGGGGGGGGGGGGGGGGGGGGGGGGGGGGTGTATACCCTCTATGACTATGTTTTTATGAGATCGTGGGCCCCATTTATACCTTGTACGACCCACTAACCATTATATTGTATGAGGGCCCTGTTGTCTAGAATTTTAGACGTCTGGGCAGGCCCAGATGGGGTTGGATGTCCAACTTTAGTGTCTCTCCACATGCTAGTGCTACCCATCCATTGTGTTGGGCCTTGTGGGCTGATTTAAGCCCAAAATGATGTATGTGATTGAATCTTTGCTGCCCATCTAACTTGCCTAGTTTTGGGCTGATTTATAAAGCCTACATTGGTGGACGTTGGTTACAGCTTGGCTATTTAATTGGGGCATGTGGGTTGCCCATGAGGCCTAACATAATGCATGAATAGGATGTTCTCTTTGGCCATGATGTTTTTTGGGCCATGGGTTGCCCCTCATGTAGCCCATTTGGATGTATTTAGGCTTTGGGCCGTTGCTTGAGGCCCAACATGATGTGTGGAATATTGTGAATGATGCCCATTTATTTTCTAGCTATTGTGTGGGTCATGGACTGTTTCATGAGACCCCTGTATGAGGCCCATTATGATGTATGCGAGGCTCTTGTATAAGGCCTAATGTGATGTATATGAAGCCCATAGGATGTGGCCCAATGTGATATATATGAAGCCCATGGGATGTGCCCCAATGTGATGTATATGAGGCCCATATGATGAGGCCATTGTGATGTATTTAAGGCCTATGTGGTGAGGCCCACTGTGATATATATGAGACCCTGGTGTGAGCCCCAATTGTGATATTGATTCCACCATGATGTATATGATAATGTTTATGATGTCCATCCATTTTTTCTAGCTAGTTTAAGGGTCATGGGTCCCATTGTGAGATAGTCTCTATAGCGGGCCGCATTCTAGGAGACAATGATGGTTAAATATCCACATTACGAAACTCCTAGGGCCCATTGCTAGCCCATTCCCCATTGTTAGTTAGAACTTAAGGCGGGCTGCACTTTAGGAGCAATGATGGTTAAATGTCCACGTTACAAACTCCCTAGGGCCCATTGTTAAGCCCATTTCCATTTTTCCTTATTGAGCCCTCATTGAGAATAATATTTTCCACCATACCCTGTAGTATTACTCAAACCTTGGAACCCATCTTGTGGCCATGATGAGACACGTTGTGATAAGTAGGCCCATTATGATATGTAAGCCCATTGTGATAAGTAGGCCCATTGTGATATGTAGGCCCATTATGATTATATGAGGCCCATTGTCATGGTATGAGGCCCATTGTGATTGTATGAGGCCCATTGTGATGATATGAGGCATATTTTGATTGTATGAGGCCCAATGTGATGGTATGAGGCTAATTATGATCGCATGAGACCCATTATTATGGTACGAGACCCGTTGTGATCGCATGAGGCCCATTGTGGTGTGTGAGGCCCATTGTGATGGTATGAGGCCCATTGTGATGGTATAAGGCCCATTGTGATTGTATGAGGCCATTGTGATGGTATGTGAAAGTACCCTGGTTTGTCAATTAGTGTGAGGGTTGAGTCGGTGAGTCAGGTGTGCTCCATATGAAGATTATACAAGCATCGACCTCAACTGGATGTGTTGTTACGCCCCAAACTCAGAAACCGGGCTCACAAAATTCGCTATCGCTGAATTCGGTGTCGATAGCCTCTGTAGTACCCCATTCTCGGCTCCCACCACCCTTACGCCAGATTTCGTTCCTAGGATCTTACAATGAGAAATTTTCAACATACATTTATCTCGTAAGAAGTATAACCACAAGTTTACCTAGATTACAAATGCAACATCATCATCACATATTCACTAATATAAGCAGTTGATTACAGCGCTGAAAGGGAAATACATATATCAAAAATCAAAGCTCTAGAAGACAGTTGCATGCTCCAAACTCAATGTTGCTGTGACCTAACACTACCTGCACACACCTATCATACATAAGCTTATAGAAAGCTTAGAGGGTGGTGTAAGTGTGTGTGCAAGATAAGTGCCAAGCACACAAATATCAGAGTAAGCAGAATACTAGCAAGGTTATAAGTCATTCAATATCAAAGTATGCAATGCAGATTGGCCATGCAATGTGGAGTCATAATAAGCAAAATATCAGATACCGTGGATGCAATATAATATACAATTCTGTAGAGCTACGAATACTATTAGCCTCATTTAGGCCATATATATGTAGAAACATATCAACCCAAATGCCATATGCCATGGATGTAATGCAATATGCAGATCCTTGCAAGTCCATAATACCATTAACCTTATTCAGGCTATGCAAAATAGAAGCATAGTAAACTAAATATTTTGTGCTGAGGATGCAATGCAATATGTGGTGCAAATGAAATGAGCAAGCTAGAATGTAAAGTCAGGATGATAGTATATAGTATCACAGGCTATGCGGTCCATCACAAAGGACTTCTATCCAAACCAGTCTCATACTTAAATTTGGATAGCCAGACTCAATGTGGTAAACTCCTGATCTCAGGTTGGTTGCGCACCTCAATTGAAATTCTGGTAATTGCGAAGGTACACATAACAAATTAGTTACGCACCACCAGCCTGAGTGGATAGTGAATGAATGAATAAATGAGTAAAATGCTGAGTATGCAACTCTTGCTCAATAAGTCTATATATCAGTACCGTACATCTTTGGGATAATCATTGGGGTCTAATACACTCTATGCCAGCTTGTTGCCCCTCTCTGAGTGCACAACTGAGTAAGTGGAAGAGACCTCACTATCCGTCTGCCAATATCGGGCCTGACTTGTCGATAATGGACCCATTCTTCAAGCTGGTCAAACTCAACCTAGATATTACCCCCTCACTCAGGCAGGTAAGGTCACACCCCTTTCCAACCGACTAAGATACAGTGGGAGATGAGGCCTACTGGTATACGGCCCTCATCCGCTCATGTATCCACTCAGTCTTAATGTTGGAGCATCCCCTGGCCTCGGGGTTTAAGGATTTTCACTTAGGGACATCTATCGCGCCCGTATGCTAGAACCAAACATTTTCGGTGTCCCATCTGGCCATCCACGACATGCCTTTGGAGGCGACGACCTTGATGTTGCTAGGGCGTATGGTGGTCATATCACAAAATGTGAGATGTATAAGTCATACCATCCAGTCATACATCAAACCTGCGCGTACCATGCTGTAACGACTCGAAAAATTCCATACCAAGACCCAAGTACCACTTCGATCAGAAATCACTTAGGATTAATTCTCTTAGAAATTAAACATAAGTTAACTAGCGCTAAGTTAGACTGGCTGTGAAATTAGTACTGTTCGCTTTAAATATGTTTTACAAGACTTAAAACTTGTGGAATCATTAACGCAATAATACCCTAAAATCTAGGATCCAACACTAAACCCAGTTGTTCCCGGTAATACTTTGTAACTTTGTATTGATTCTAAACCGCGCATCGAGAGTCTGATAGCTATGAACTTAGACCATTTCGACTGCCTAGTTGGACTTGACAATCGCCTAGAAAATCAAGCCCAAACGATATCCTGAGACCGTTCTATTGAGTCCGGAGTGAAGAGAGTGAGAAAAGGAAGATATTTAGAAAATTAAATACATTTTTAAGCAATCTGGCACGTGTCACTTGCGCGACATTTATAAGCGTTCTGACCGTTAGATTTGGACCAAATTTCACCCTCGGATCAAGAAAGTTGGCCCTTACATGTCCAAGTACTTGTGGCCTTGATCGAAGTTCGGTAACCGTTGAATTGAAGTTGGTCTGCCATGAACGATCTGAAAATTCAATCGGACTGAAAACTTAACTTACTAAAGATCCGATGCTAATGAGCTTAAGTCCGACCGTATTTGATAAGAAGACCTCCAAAAGTGCTCCGTTGGATCAGAAAGATCCCGATTTGGTTATAACCCAAGTATACCTTGACTTAAAGTCTGTTTTCGTCATGTTTAGGCTTATAAAAGGGCCTTAAACCCTTAACTTTCTAACCCATACGAATTTCCCAAACCCTAGAGTTTTAAGAGAAAGAAAAGAGAGAAAATGTGGGAGAATCAGTTGAAACTCTGTAAGATTCTTCTAAACCCATCTATACATTGCACCAGCTTTTCTGAATCGTTCTTCTGGCGATTCTGATTCCGTTTTTGGATAAGTTAAACTAACCCTAACCTGATTTAAGACCTAGAAGAGTTTAAGTGACATTATAGCTGACCTGTTTCATGCCATAGGTAGCATTCCACCATTGACGAAGACACATCGTCTGAATCATCTCGAATACGTATTTTCTGATTTAAGGTGCGGACTATATACGCTTAGGTTATAGTTTTCAACACTTTTAATGTTAGATAATGATTTATTCATGTTGTGATTGCCGTTACACATGCCAAATGTGCTATCCGTTTTGTTTTCTGCATACGTATACTTTATATTGTAAATACCGTATTTCATGTATATGTTAGAATACATGTAAGCATATGGAATCTGTTGATTTTCTTGTCATGATTAATTATCGTTGTTATATGCCTGATATGTATACGACAACTCCTTGGCAAAAGGACTTGCCCTAATATGCAATAGAGACGACATACGTGATGTATGTTGAATAGTATAACCTAAGTGTTTGAATAAATGCCTAAGGGAATTAGTAGTTAGTAAAGTGTGATTGCTAAGGTGGTTGAGATATGGATCTCCATCATAATACTTGAGTGAATGATTTCCTCCATGAATCATGTGACCTAGATTCTCCATGCTAAATGAGTGTATGATTTCCTCCATGGATTATGTACTTTGTTGAATCATTTTAATGTGTGTTTGATTTCCTGCATATACTGTTTACATTCAAGTTATACTTCATGATTGTTCATATGGATGCAGAATATAAACCATATGCTAGTTATTAGATTTGTATGTGAATGGGGCTGTACTACAGTCCAGGTAATCGGAAACCGTTCTGTAAATAGTGGTCGAGGTTGTTTTTGCCACACAGGATGAGTTTAGCGAATCTGAGTCACGTTGGGATATTCGACAGTGGTTAGGCCACACGGAGTGCTTATGCATTCCATGTCGTTCAACTCAACGTGCGCTTGGCCTAGTTGAGCTTATCAACTAACCTGATTGACCAATATTTGTTCACCATGTTTAGTCGCTACTGTTTGAATCTAAAGCACTGAGCTTACCAATGAAACTCCCGTTAACCATGGTACCAAGATCCCCTAAGACTCATGAGCCGGACATGGTGGTATGGGACACCGTGGTCGTGCTGTCGGCCTACGCTGGGGCCACAAACCTCCCCGTAGTGACCAGTGAGCACCCTACTCTGAGCAGATTATGGTGGTATGAGACACTATATTCTTGCTGTCGGCCTACACTGATTGGTGACGAGCCCTCTGTAATGACCTTGAGTTTATCCTAACACTGCATAAGGGCGACGAGTCCTGTTGTAGTCTTGAGGATATAAGTAGGCCTGTATTGATAAGGCGATGGGGGAGTGGTGTAACGATTGCGCGCAACAGCCTTGACAGCCCTTACAGTGACCTAGAACCGTAATATCGTATGAGATTCCTATGACTGACGACCTTAGAATGGATCAACATAGGGAATTGATACAAGGGAGGTGTCTTAGCTTCCCAATACTGTTGTATGAAAAGGACTAATAAGAACTGGGTAATCATATTCATGACATTGCACTGCATGTGCCATTGGCGTTGGTGTGAGAGCACAGTGATAGTGATTCATGCTGTGATCGTTAGATGATGTCGCATGAGGGAGTTTATGGTGAGGGCATGCATCATTATTTCATTCATTTTTGTATTAACAAGAGTATCTAGGACCTATTTGATTGTACTGCCTTATCATTACTGGCTGATTGAATTGATAACATGTTAACATTTGCTGTATAGTACCACTGAGTTGATCACTCACTCCCACGTTCTGGGATGATGTTTAAACACCAACCAGACTCTGACTTAGCTGCAGGAGATGACGATGCTTGCGAGGCGGAGCCAAACTTCGACGAGGAAAAGGAGGCGTTCTCATATATGCAGTTCTCAAGCGGGTTCATGTGAGCCTTGTCCTGACCAGTGAATATTTTTTTTAGGATATGTACTTGATGAGTTTTGCACAGTTGATACATGTATTTTTGAGACACAGATGTATATATTTCCCTGGGCAGAGCACGCATCATTTGGGGATTTATTTTAAATTATATAAGTACTTAAGTCTTTCGCTTGCATTTTCTCAATATCCCTGAATTATGTATGCTAATCTAGCTTGATTTATTTCATATTTTATACATTAATACAGACAACATACAATCATCATCAAATATGTTGCATAAGTGATGTTTTGGAACTCGGGAGTGGAGTTATGCTCGACTCCCGAATTTCAGGGCGTTACACATGTGCTTATGTGGGGCAACTCTGTCTCTTAGGAAATCCCATAATAATCCACCCATTGGCATGTGCTATGATCAATCACTCCTCATATCAAGCATACATTGATGCGTATAGGCATGGATCGTGGAGCCATACTAAGCATGTTATATGATAATGATGTACTCTCCTCATGTCAAGGGTGGGCCTAGACGTCCTGCTCATATTAAGAATTGGCCTAATGAGGCTTAAGGGAAGGTCACAATGTGGACATGTAACCATCACTGCCCATCAATGTGGACATTCAACCAACATTGCTCCTAAGGAGTGGCCCTCATAGGACCAAACATATAGTGGGGCCCATGACCTCACATAAGGGTCTCACATACAATCACAATGGGCCTCATACAATCATAACAGGCCTTATACAATTATAATGGGCCATATACAATCTCAGTGGGCCTTATACAATCACAATGGGCCTTATACAATCACAATGGGCCTCATATAATCACAATGAGCCTCATATACATCACATTGGGCCTCACACAAGGGATTTATATACATCGCATTGGGCCTCACTCATGGGCCTCATATAAATCGCATTGGGCCTCATACTTGGGCCTCAAATACATCACAATGGGCCGTGTCACATAGGCCTCAATTAAATTACAATGGGCCACATCACGTGGGCCTTAAATACATTATAATGGACCTCACTCATTAGCCTCAAATACATCTCATTTGGGCCTCGATTATGGGCCTCCAATAAATCACAATGGGCCACTCAAAATGGATGACATAGATGAAACACATAAAACATGATGGGCCCACATTCCATGGGCCTTAAGGTGGCCCATATGTTTCAAAAATAAATGGACAACATGAATATATAACATATACAACATGGCGGGCTTGTAACCCTGCACGATGTGGATAAAATACATCATGATGAGCCTGTAAGATGGGCCCCACCAAATGTACAGTGTGTATGCAACACACATCAATGTGGACCTGCTGGATGGTGTGGGGACCCCACCCCTCAACAATGGGCCCCGAAACGGGTGGACAACATGGAGATAAAAACATATACAATGCGGTGGGCCACTTCCGAAGATCAGCCTAGCTGGGTTGCTGTCCCTAATGGGGCGTCCAACTGACGGACGACCCAGATCAAAATACACATATCTAGTGGGCCTCACACATCGCTAATGGGCCCCACCAGTTGCTTGTCAACATGGATACAAAATACATATATTAAGATGGGCCTTCTACTGGATGGTCAGTCCAACAGCATCCCTGCCCTACTGGGCGCTAATCAGGTGGATGGCTTGGGCAGAACACACATACATAATGTCATGCCCCAAACTCAAAAATCAGGCTTAAAAAAATTTCGATTGCCGAATCCGGTGCCGACAGCCTCCGTAGTACCCCATTTTCATCCATACGTCAGATTCTAATCCTAGGATCCTACAAGGAGGATTTTTCAATGTATATTTAGCTCGTAATAAGCATAACCACAAGTTTACCTAAATCACAAAGGTAACATCATCATCACATATCCACTAATATAAACATTTGAACACAGTGTTGAAAGGAAAATACATGTCAAAAATTAAAGCTCCAGAAGTCCACTGTATGCTCCATGCTCAATGCTGCTGTGACCTAACGCCATCTACACGCATCTATTATACATAAGCTTATAGAAATCTTAGAGGGTGGTGAAAGTGTATGCGCAAGGTAAGTGCCAAGAATGAAATACAATGCCATAAATCATATAACATCGGTAATACAAGCAAGATCATGAATCATACGATATCAGAGTAAGCGAAAATACTAACAATCTATAAATCCATGAATGCTATTAGCCGTAACAAGGCTATGCGATGCAAAAATGTAATAAGCCAATATCTTATGCTGAGAATGCAAGGCAATATGCAAATCATGTTTAGTCTATCAAGGTTATATAAGTGCTGAAACATAACAACCGAAAATGGCATATGCCGCAGATGTAATGCAATATGGGATGCGAATGAAATGACCAAGCTGGAGTGAAGTCGGGATGATAGTATGTAGTATCACAAGCTATGAGGTCTATCATAAAGGACTTCTATCCAAACCAGTCTCATACCTAAATTTAGATAGTCAGATTCAATGTAGTAGACTCCTGATCTCTGGTTAGTCATGCGCCCAACGAAATTTTAGCCATGTGAAGGTACACAATAATTAGTTGTGCACCACCAGCCTGAGTGGATAGTGAATAAATGAATGAATGAGTATGCAATTCCTACTCAATAAGTCCACATATTAGTATGGTTCCTCTTTGGGGAATCATTGGGGTCTATTACACTTCGTTATCCCCTCCTCTCGGGCAGGTAAGGTCGTACCCCCTTCCAATTGACCATGACACAGTGGGAGACGTGACCTAATGGTATATGGTCCTCATACACTCATGCATCCACTCGGTCTAGACATTGAAGCAACCTTTGGAACTAAGGGTTCTGAGACTTTCACCTAGAGATATCTATAGCACCTCATGTAGAACAGATTTCTGGTATCCCATCTAGCCATCCACGATATGCCTGTAGAGGCTATAACCCTGATGTTGCTAGGGTGCACGGTGGTCATATAATAAAATTCAAGATACATGAGTCATACCATCTAGTTATGCATCAAACCTATGCGTACCGCACACTCATGTGGGGTAACTCCGCCATCAGAGAGTCCCATAAACAACTAGCACTATATATGCAATGGTCAATCATATCTCATAACAAACATGTAGATAATGCGTATGAGCATGTATCATGATGTTATGCTATCACATACTCATAATCGGTATCAATAACAAGCCTTAATAATCGTTATCGACAATCGGCCTTGACAATGGGGACATTAACCAACATTGCCCCCAAGGGGTGGCCCACATAGAGCATAACATATAGTGAACCCATGACCTCATAAAAGGGCCTGACATACAACACCATGGGCCTCCCTCAAGAGCTTATTACACTTCACAATGGGCCTTTCACATGGGCCTAACATACATTACAATGGGCTCCATCACCTGGCTGTTAAATCATCACAATGGGCCTCATCACATAGGCCTCATATACATCACATAGAACCTTAAACACGGGCTGAATACACATCATAATGGGCCTCAAATACGGGTTGCATATGCATCATATAGGTCTTGACAATCGGCCTCGATAATTGAAATTGGCCTCGACAATCAAAATCGGCCTCGATACTCAGCCTTGACAATCGAAATCAGCCTATACAATCGGTCTCAACGATCGGAATCGGCCTTGATACACGACCTCGACAATCAGAATCGGCCTATACAATTGGCCTCGATAAACTAGAATCGGGATTGACCTCGACAATCTGACTTGGCCTTGACAATCGGCATCGATAATCGGCACCGACAATTGGCACCGACAGCTAACACATAAACAAGGCGGGGTCTATAGACGAACAGCCGATCAACTATAATATAAAGATCAACCCTTGGCTGTGGTTATATCAGATTCGATAGCATGGAGCCATCAGTCCATGGTGAATGGGGCTCACTTATTTGGATTAACCCACTAAGAAAATGATGAGAATGGGCCTGACATGGCCTAAGGGAAGGTCACAGTGTGGACATCTAACCAACATTTCTCCCAAGGAGTGGCTCACATCAGGGATTCATACATAATGTATCGGCCACACATACATCACGTTGGGCCCCATTCATGGGCCTTTCATATATCGCATTGGGCTTTATACAAGGGCCTCAAACGAATCACAATGGGCCACACCTATGGGCCTTGAATACATCACAATGCGCCTCGCCCATGGGCCTTGAATACATCACAATGGGCCTCGAATACATCATAATGGGCCTCACCCATGGGCCTCGAATACATCACAATGGGCCTCGCCCATGGGCCTCGAATACATCACAATGAGCCTTGCCCATGGGTCTCGAGTATATCATAATAGGCCTTATATATTAAGTGAGCCACATCACATGGGCCGCACTAATGTGCTTCATGTATATCAAATAGGCCGCACCGATGGGCCTCTTGTATATCAAATGGGCTGAAACAATAGGCTGAATCAAATGGGCCGAGTTGAATGGGTTGTGCCTAACTCATGTATTTTTAGAAAATCAATATAGAGTATCATATAAAAATGAAACATATCAATTGGACCATACAACAACTAGTAGTAGAGATAATAATTCCCATGGTAAAATTCCAGTGGGCCCCATCATAGGGTTTATTTCCCATCTAGCCTATTCATAAGGTCACAAAGACCTAGATTTAGAGGAAACACAAATATCATATAGGTCCAAACTTGGTAGCCCAGAGGTCTAATGGTGGACGTTCAAACCCACTACTTTCTATAATGTTGTCCACTTGATCTTAAATCTGTCTTATTTTTATTCTTTGTCTCAAGCTTAAAGATTATCTTTAAAAAGGATTGGACGTTTTGGATGCAATACATACATTATGGTGGGTCCCATAGATGGATGGCATGGATGAAATAGGTGGGACCCAAAGAACTTGGTGACGTCATGTACACCAGCTATATAACCGGTGTGTGGCACTCCAGCCAATCTGCCTCATAAGGTAGGTCCACACGTGTGGCCCACCAGTCCAATAGAATAGATGGACGATGTGGATGTCTACAATACATACATCAGTGGGTCCCACGTGGGGACCACCATAACATTTATTTTCCACCCAATCTGTTGATAAGGTCACATAAACCCGGATTTAAAGGAAAAATAAATTTCGTAATGATCCAAAACTTCTGAGAAACCTAAAGGGTTTCAATGGCAGACATTTAATCCTCATTGTTACCATGATGTGGGCCACTTGAGTTCCTCATACGGCTGATTTTGGGGTGGCCCATGGTCCTAGAAGGAGCGGCACTAAATGCACGGTGTTGATGTTCAACACACATCACGGTGGGGCCTACGCATGGGACCCACGTCCCTGCCCTTTCTGGACGCCACGGCAGGATGCTACTGCAGCGTCCTCTGGACATGCAACAACAGTGCTTGCTGCACCTCTTGTATATTTTTATTTTATTTTATGTATTTCTGTAGTTTTTCCTAGGTGGGGCCCACATTAGGTGGATCCGCTCCACCCATTGAATTCCATGGCTCAAAACAGTCCAAATGAGCCCAATATTCAGTATGTTTTAGCAAATCGAAACATCAATGTGGCTCTTAACAGCCTTGAACGGTAGAAATTACAGTTTTCTATGGTATGGCCCACTTGATTATCGGATTCGCCTCATTTTTCGGCTCAACGCTTAAAATGAGCTGGGGAATAGGATAGACGGTGTGGATTAAAGCTGTAACACCCCGGATTTTTGCCTACCTGGAATTAAACGTCTTTAGGCAATGGGTCAACCATAGCACCTTGGTAGCTTCTCAAAATTCGATTCCAAAGCCAAAGAAATCATTTAAAACCAAATTCTTTAGAAATTTAACGTGAATTAGCCAGTGCTACAGTAGATTTCCTGTAAAATTAGCACCAACCACTTTAAATACGATCTGTAAGACCTAAAACCTATAGAATCATTGACGGTATCTTACCCTAAAATCCATGATCAAACTCTAAACTTGTTTGTTCTTAGGAACCCTTTGAGACTTTGTATTGGATCTAGACCGCGCGTCGAAAGTCCGATAGCGATGAACTTAGACAATTACGACCGCCTAGTTGGACTTGACAATCATTTCGAAAATTAAGCCCAACCGATATCCTGA
The DNA here is from genome assembly GCA_037074715.1 of Magnolia kwangsiensis. Taxonomy (NCBI): domain Eukaryota; kingdom Viridiplantae; phylum Streptophyta; class Magnoliopsida; order Magnoliales; family Magnoliaceae; genus Magnolia; species Magnolia kwangsiensis. The sequence goes on along the minus strand of CM073573.1, from coordinate 105,831,767 downwards.
GACCATTTTACTGAGTCCGGAGTGAAGAGAGAGAAAAGAAAAATACTTGGGAAATTAATTCAATTTTTAATAAATCTGGCACGTGTCGCTTGCGTGACATTTTTAAGCGTTCTGGCCGTTGGAATTCGACCAAATTTCACCCTCGGATCAGGATAGGTGGCCCTTACATGTCATAGCACTTGTGGCCCTGATCGAGTTTCGGTGACCGCTGAACTGAAACTGGTCCACCACGGTCGATCTGGAAATCCGACCGGACTGAAAACTTAGCTTGACCTAGATCCAATATTAGAGAACTTAAGTCCGACCGCCTTTAGTAACAGGACCTCCAGAAGCGCTCCGTTGGATCGGAACAGACCCGATTTGGTTATAACTTAAGTATACCTTGACTTGAAGTCTGTTTTGATTATGTTTGGGCTTATAAAAGGGCCCTAAACCCTTAACTTTCTAACCCATATGAATTTGAAGAAAACCCTAGGAGAGGGAAGAGAGAAAAGAGAGAGAAGTGAGGGAGAAGTTGGAGATTTCTCCTGGAATTCTCCTCTGCTGCTCCATATGCCAAAGTCATCCGCCTGCATTGCTATTCTGTAGATTCCAGCTTCATTCTAGGTAAGAAAACCCTAACCCTAACCTATTTTAAGGCTCCTATGGGTACAAGTAGCTAAGTAGCTGACTCACCTTGTGTTGTAGGTTGCCAATCAGTCGTTGACGACGACGTAGAGTTCCTATTCAATTCATTACGCTTCTACGGCGTAAGGTGCGGATTTTAGACGCTTAGATTACCTATTTTCAAAGCTTTCAATGCCGTTTAATGGTAGATTGTTGATAAGAATGTTGTTTGACATGTAGAACATGCTCTCTATTTTTCATTTTGAATACGTACGAAGAATATGAGATTTAGGGTATTTTAGGTATTTGTAGGAAATACTGTATACGTACGTATTTTGCTGATATGATTGCCATGAGTATTTACCGTATACCTATACTAGTTATACGTGTATGATCTGTTTGGCGAAGAGATTCGCCCTAATGCACATATTGGCCGACATATGCTATGTAGACTAATGTGTGTATACTAAGTGTTTGTTGAAATGCCTAAATCAATATGATTTCTGCCTGCCATATGTTTTGAATGTAAGAACATGATTGTTGTGTATTAGACAACTCCTTGATATAAGGATCTGTCATATTATATGTTGAAATCAACATACGTCAAGTACGTTGGAGTTGAGTAGTCTAAGTGTTTGTATAAATGTATGTATTAATAAGTATTGAGTAAATGGTGTTGTAAATTAGCGTTGAGACTGGATTCTCAACTAATTTGATGATGTACATGATTTCCTCCATGCTTGTTGTATTTCAATTGATTACCTTATGTGTGAAGTACTCGTGTATGGTTAACTTCTTATGATGTATGTTATAATATGCTGATAACATGCTGAAATTTCTTGTATTTCAATTCTGTCTCTCTCATATGATTATGGATTTAGATTACATGTGCTTAGGGCTATACTTTAGTCCAGGCAGTCGGTAACAGTTTAGAATTCATGGTTGGATTCTATTCACCACGAAGGATGTGTATGACGAACCCGAGTCGTCGGCAGTGGTTAGGCCACACGAAGTGCTTGTGCACTTCATGTCGGTCGATTCAACGTGCGCTCATGCTAGTCGGACTCTCAAGTAACCCGATTGACCGTTGTATGTTCACCTTGTATTCATCATAACTGCTTGAACCTACGGTACTGAACTTACCAGTGATAACCCTGATAACCGTGATACCTTGATCCACTAAGACTCATGAGCCGAGCATGGTGGTATAGGACACCGTGGTTGAGCTGTCGGCCTACGCTGGGGCCACAAACCTCCCCGTAGTGACCAGTGAGTAACCCAGACTCGTAAGCCGATTATGGTCGTATGGGACACTATATTCGAGCTGTCGGCCTACACTGATAAGGTGATGGGGGAGGGGTGCAACGAGTGCATGCAACGGCCCTGACAGCCCTTTGTAGTGACCTCGAGCGTACTCTGAGTCTACGTGAGGCGACGACCCTTCCGTAGAAATAAGAGTACAACTAGGCCTGTATTGATAAGGTGATGGGGGAGCGGAGCAACGAGTGCGTGCAACAGTCCTGACAGCCCTTGCAGTGACCTAAAAATATATCATCGTATGAGACTACTAGGAGTGACGACCCTAGACAGGATCCTTGTTGGGAATGATATGAGGGAAGTACCCTAGTTTTCCAATCCTGCTGTATGAAAAGGACTAATAACAACTCGGTAATCATATTCATATCGCACTGCATGTGCCTGGAAGATGTGGAGTACTGAGGGAAGAAAGCATGACGCGGACGTAAGATGGTGTCGCATGAGGGAGTATGTTGGCGAGGGCATCCATCATGTCATTTCATTCTTGCATTAATTACAGTATTTAGGAATGTTTGATTTTCTTGCTTTATCATTATCGCTTGATTAATTTAATAACATGTTAACCTTTGCTTTATGATTCCACTGAGTTAGCTACTCACTCCCACGTTATGGGACGGTGTTCCGGACACCCACCAGACCCTGTTGTAGTTTTAGATGATGGTGCGGCCTGCGAGGTGGAGCCGGACTTGTATGATGATGAGGAGGATTTCTCCTCCGTGTTCTGATCGACGGGATTACAGGAAGGTTGATTAGACGCCATGACACTTGTCATTTTATATTTTTGGAGTACTCATGTATATTCTTTTTGATTATTTTTGGAATATACATGTATATGTTTAACCTGGTAACATGTTCACACTCTGGAGACCTACAACAGTTCATATATTCTATATATCTATCACGTTCTTTCGCTTGCTAATTTAACTGTCTCTGGAGTATGATATGTTGTTTTGGATTAATCCACTTCATGTTTTATACACTATTACAGCCGACATTCATCCATCATTGAAAATGTTGCATAAGTGATGTTTTGGAACTCGGGAGTAGAGTTTATGCTCGACCCCCGATTTTTAGGGTGTTACAGATAGTATCAGAGCATGATTTGGATTAAACCGGACTTGGGTTATGGTAACATGATACACACTGACACACTCTGACTTACGAAGGGGGCGATGGAACCTAGAAACCATATTAGAATCCCCAGTCTCACCGACAAGTGAGACTATGCGGTAATTTAGTTCATAACGTATCTTTGGTCGCATGAAGCGACCTAAGTCGCCTCTAGGCCGTTAGTCGACGGGTTTGAGTCATTCCCTGAAGAATTCTAAATCTAGAAATGAATGTCCTTAGGTTGTGGGTTAACTATAACCCTTACACTCAATCTCAAGGCCTAAAACCCATTTTTATCCAATTCCTTTAAACTCTCTCTTTTCACCACCATATTCTTTAACTTTTTCTAAGTCCTTTCACACTAGACATAAATCCTAATGTGTAAATGATGGAGAATTATACTTGAACAAATATTTACTATAAATAGTAAATATATGTATAAATTGGACTTTTGACCATTCCAATTATGGAATATCATAGAATAAATGGGTTAGTTGGATAGATTAGTATCTCCTACCCTAAAATCATATGCTACATGATGCATAAACTCATTCCAGTTTACAAATTAGCCTCGAAAAAGTCTCAAATAGAGTCGGGGGGCAAACGGAGCACTTACAGGGGGATCTAAGGTGGGACCCACATATATTTAGGGTCCTTAGGGTAGGAGGACCTCGCCCAAATGGAGAGGCATCTCCGATTAGTACAGAGGTCAGTGAGGACCTCACCGAGTCGGCGAGGCCTCGCCGTACACTGGGCCCCATTCGGGCGGGCCGTCGGGCCGATCACATTTGGGGGTTAGGGTAGCCCCTTGGTATGTGGGCCATCTGTTAAAACCACCCCAAACCCCTACCTCCTTCACAAATCACCCCTCCAAGCTCTCCTTTCTCTCCCAAATTTCTGATTTCTCACTCAAATTGCCCCACCAAACGCCCTCTCTTTCATTTTCGTGCCACCTCCCCATTACCCTGCTGAAAACCCTTCTCCATTGCTGCCCACCCTCTCCATTCTCCCTCATTTGATCTCTTAAGCTCTTATTTGAGCCTCAAACTCGTGGGAACCTACTTACCCTCATTTCTCCACTTTCTTCGATTGAGGAGTAGTGAGATACATGGCCGATAGAGCTCTAATGGGCAACAGACAGTATTAAACTAGACAGTATTAAAGAAGGTAAGTCGGGACCGTGGTAGAAGTCCTTTGGTAGAATTAGGCATCTATGTCGTTGTCCTGTAGATTGTTTGATTGCCATTTTAAGGATTTCTGTATTTTGTTGTTGTTGGGTCTTGTGATGTCATAGGTAGAAAATGTGTTTGTGTTTAGTGGTTTGGGCTTAGCATAGCCGCATGTGTTCCTGTCATAATTCATGTGAAACTTTATTCCATGTATTGTGATAAATTTTGTTAAATGAAGTGCACGCCGTTTCGTTCGCTGTAAGGTATTGTCCCTAGATTGGGTGTATCCTATGGTTTCCACTACCATGTTTGGAATGTATACGATTAAAAGTAAATCCCGGGATTAAGCCTACAAAATTAATTTTTATCCCACCCCGCCCTCCTACCAAGCATGCCACTCCCAATCCTGATATGAGATTAGTAATGCGGTCCCATTTAAACACAACTTGAGACCACTGGCCACCTATGCCCTTGGAGTTTTGGACTTAGAGTTAGTACTCTTAGATTTTTGAAAGACCTGACGATATAGGAAATTCAATTTCAATTAGACAATCTTGACTCTAAGCGATAGAAAAATTCCCTGTAGTGGAAATGGTATGAAACCATCTAGCGTATAAGTTTAGACTTTGGATTACAGCTAGCGAGTTACAGACTAGGCTACTAGTTGTATTAGGCAGTGTAAAGCCTGTACATGCTAAGGAATAGTAGGTTAGATTTGGTTGAAGTAGAACTTCATTCTTTTGATAGATCCCCGTAATACCCAGAGATGTCTTTAGTAGCTCTTAGGAAAGCTGACTATTCGTGTATAGTCAAACCAGCATGCCCCTTTGAATTGTCTTCCCCAAGGGCTTATTGCATTCGGGAACGCGCAGTAAAGGAACTTTATATGTAAGTGATGTATTCGCGGATTGAATCAACTTCTTAATCCTAGTAGTTACCAATGAATCCAATGCTCTGATCAAGCAGAAGATCGGCATCGACTCGGATTAAGAACCGATACGGCAAATTTTTTATCCTAACTAGACAGAAAGTCTATGTATCCGGCTCAGACCCACTATACAACCTTTCTTTCGTGTTGGCCCAACCACCTACAACCAAAAGTTATCGCTTTGTCTTTGAGAAATGGCGAGGACTTATAGCCAGTAGAGAATTAGATATCTTGCCACAAACTCACATCCGTCCTTGAAATCAACCACAACACCCATCATTTCAGCCCCTTTCTATAATCATAGGTACCAATGCCATAGAACACATCATTAGCAAAGGAAGACCAATGTAGTGAGAGGTTGTTTCCCATTTCATGTCAAGGATAGACCTTAAGTTACACCTCGTTCCGATATACGGATCGAGGCATAGATTCTTGAACCTTAAGTAGAACTAAGTTTTAAGGGGGTAGAACGTACCGAGCCCAATCTAGTTAGGATTAGCTAATACAACCGTTGGATCAGAGTGGTGCAGCGGAAGCGTGGTTGGCCTCTTCCCCACTGGCCTAGGATCGAAGAAGTTGATTTAGGTTATACGTAAGGTGAGGTCATTAAATAGGATTTGAACCTTCCTTAGAATGTTAATACGAAAGTCTCTCTAGGTACTCATTACCCTTAGCCAATTTTGGGGACGAAATTATATTTTAAGGGGGGTAGATTGTAATACCCCAGATTTTTGCCTACCTGGAATTAGACGTCCTTAGGCAATGGGTCAACCATAGCACCTTGGTAGCTTCTCAAAATTTGATTCCAAAGCCAGAGAAATCATTTAAAACCTAATTCTTTAGAAATTTAACGTGAATTAGCCAGCGCTACACTAGATTTCCTGCAAAATTAGCACCAACTACTTTAAATACGATCTGTAAGACCCAAAACCTATAGAATCATTGACGCTATCTTACCCTAAAATCTAGGATCAAACTCTAAACCTATTTGTTCTCAGGAACCCTTTGAGATTTTGTATTTGATCTAGACCGCGCGTCGAAAGTCCGATAGCGATGAACTTAGACAATTACGACCGCCTAGTTGGACTTAACAATCATTTCGAAAATCAAGCCCAACCGATATCCTGAGACCATTTTACTGAGTCCGGACTGAAGAGAGTGAGAAAAGAAAAATACTTGAGAAATTAATTCAATTTTCAATAAATCTGGCACGTATCGCTTGCATGACATTTTTAAGCGTTCTGGATGTTGGAATTCGACCAAATTTCACCCTCGGATTAGGATAGGTGGCCCTTACATGTCATAGCACTTGTGGCCCTGATCGAGTTTCGGTGACCGCTGAACTGAAACTGGTCTGCCATGGTCGATCTGGAAACCCGACCGAACTAAAAACTTTGCTTGACCTAGATCCAATATTAGAGAGCTTAAGTCCGACCGCATTTAGTAACAGGACCTCCAGAAGCGCTCCGTTGGATTGGAACAGACCCGATTTGGTTATAACTTAAGTATACCTTGACTTGGAGTCTGTTTTGGTTATGTTTGGGCTTATAAAAGGGCCTTAAACCCTTAACTTTCTAACCCATACGAATTTGGGGAAAACCCTAGGAGAGAGAAGAGAGAAGAGAGAGAAGTGAGGGAGAAGTTGGGGATTTCTCCTGGGATTCTCCCCTGCTGCTCCATGTGCCAAAGTCATCCACCTGCATTGCTATTCTGTAGATTCCAGCTTCATTCTAGGTAAGAAAACCCTAACCCTAACCTATTTTAAGGCTCCTATGGGTACAAGTAGCTAAGTAGCTGACTCACCTTGTGTTGTAGGTTTTCAATTAGTCGTTGACGACGACGTAGAGTTCCTATTTAATTCATTACGCTTCTACGGCGTAAGGTGCGGATTTTAGACGCTTAGATTACCTATTTTCAAAGCTTTCAATGCCGTTTAATGGTAGATTGTTAATAAGAATGCTGTTTGACATGTAGAACATGCTGTCTATTTTTCATTTCGAATACGTACGAAGAATATGAGATTTAGGGTATTTTAGGTATTTGTAGGAAATACTGTATACGTACGTATTTTGCTGATATGATTGCCATGAGTATTTACCGTATACCTATCTAGTTATACGTGTATGATCTGTTTGGCGAAGAGATTCGCCCTAATGCACATATTGGCCGACATATGCTATGTAGACTAATGTGTGTATACTAAGTGTTTGTTGAAATGCCTAAATCAATATGATTTCTGCCTGCCATATGTTTTGAATGTAAGAACATGATTGTTGTGTATTAGAAAACTCCTTGATATAAGGATCTGTCATATTATATGTTGAAATCAACATACGTCAAGTACGTTGGAGTTGAGTAGTCTAAGTGTTTGTATAAATGTATGTATTAATAAGTATTGAGTAAATGGTGTTGAAAATTAGCGTTGAGACTGGATTCTCAACTAATTTGATGATGTACATGATTTCCTCCATGCTTGTTGTATTTCAATTGATTACCTTATGTGTGAAGTACTCGTGTATGGTTAACTGCTTATGATGTATGTTATAATATGCTGATAACATGCTGGAATTTCTTATATTTCAATTCTGTCTCTCTCATATGATTATGGATTTAGATTACATGTGCTTGGGGCTATACTCTATTCCAGGCAGTCGGTAACAGTTTAGAATTCATGGTTGGATTCTATTCACCACGAAGGATGTGTATGACGAACCCGAGTCATCGGCAGTGGTTAGGCCACACGAAGTGCTTGTGCATTTCGTGTCGGTCGATTCAACGTGCACTCGTGCTAGTCGGACTCCTCAAGTAACTCGATTGACCGTTGTATGTTCACCTTGTATTCGTCATAACTGCTTGAACCTACGGTACTGAACTTACCAGTGATAACCCTGATAACCGTGGTACCTTGATCCACTAAGACTCATGAGCCGGGCATGGTGGTATAGGACACCATGGTCGAGCTGTCGGCCTACGCTGGGGCCACAAACCTCCCCATAGTGAACAGTGAGCAACCCAGAGTCGTGAGCCAATTATGGTGGTATGGGACACTATATTCGAGCTGTCGGCCTACACTGATAAGGTGATGGGGGAGCGGTGCAACGAGTGCGCGCAACGGCCCTGACAGCCCTTTGTTGTGAACTCGAGCGTACTCTGAGTCTACGTGAGGCGACGACCCTTCCGTAGAAATAAGAGTACAACTAGGCCTGTATTGATAAGGTGATGGGGGAGCGGAGTAACGAGTGCGTGCAACAGCCCTGACAGCCCTTGCAGCGACCTAGAAATATATCATCATATGAGACTACTAGGAGTGACGACCCTAGACAGGATCCTTGTTGGGAATGATATAAGAGAAGTACCCTAGTGTCCAATCCTGTTATATGAAAAGGACTAATAAAAACTCAGTAATCATATTCATATCGCACTGCATGTTCCTGAAAGATGTGGAGCACTGAGGGAAGAAAGCATGTCGCGGACGTAAGATGGTGTCGCATGAGGGAGTATGTTGGCGAGGGCATCCATCATGTCATTTCATTCTTGCATTAATTACCGTATTTAGGAATGTTTGATTTTCTTGCTTTATCATTATCACTTGATTGATTTGATAACATGTTAACCTTTGCTCTATAATTCCACTGAGTTAGCTACTCACTCCCACGTTATGGGATGGTGTTCCGGACACCCACCAGACCCTGTTATAGTTTCAGATGATGGTGCGGCCTGCGAGGTGGAGCCGGACTTGTATGATGATGAGGAGGATTTCTCCTCCGTGTTCTGATCGACGGGATTACAGGAAGGTTGATTAGATGCCATGACACTTGTCATTTTATATTTTTGGAGCACTCATGTATATTCTTTTTGATCATTTTTGGAGTATACATGTATATGTTTAACCTGGTAACATGTTCACACTCTGGAGACCTACAATAGTTCATATATTCTATATATCTGTCACATTCTTCCGCTTACTAATTTAACTGTCTCTGGAGTATGATATGCTGTTTTGGCTTAATCCACTTCATATTTTATACACTATTACAGCCGACATTCATCCATCATTGAAAATGTTGTATAAGTGATGTTCTGGAACTCGGGAGTGGAGTTTATGCTCGACCTCCGATTTTCAGGGCGTTACAAAAGCCATACATCAAGGTGGGGCTTACATGAGCAGCCCACGTCAAAGCTTGTTGAATGAAGATAATATTTTTGCTTTCAGTTCACGTCTAGCGTCCTTGGACACTGGATGGTTTGGGCTTAACACATATATAAGGTGGGTCTTACTCAGGTGGGCCACCAAATGGTTGTATGGTGTGGATAATAAATACACCATGGTGGGGTCCATCCGAGTGGGCCACACAGCCACATCATTACACATAATGAAAGAGAGAGAGAGAGAGAGAAAGATCGAGTGATGGAGGGACCTCGGCACTATGGTCCATCCCTTCCATACATGACAACATAAATCAAGTGGGTCCGATTACATGTGGGCCCATCGATCAAAATCAACAGTGGAGATCCTTTCTCCACCAAAATACAAGGTCTAGATGACCCTATTCTTGCAAGAAAAATAAACATCATGATGGGCTCCATGGAAAATGACCCCATCATGAAATGATCTGAGGATCAAGGTGGACAATCATCCACATCCAGGGTCTAAAGTGAGATCCATACCATCAATCGGTAGGCCTCACTTGGTCCATTATCAAAAGAATGAAATCTAGGCCTATAGAAACACCCACCATTCTATCTTTTTGATCCGATGGAACCCCGAGCTCCTTATATCTCTCTTTGATGGAAGATGATGAAAAATGAAGGTACAGGATGATGGATCTTGGGAGAGGAAGTGGGCCACACATAATTCACTTTTCTCTTGGAAGTGCTTGGACATGCACTACTTTGGTTGCTTGGAAAAAGTGAGTTTAAGAAATGAGAGAGAGATAGAGAGAGACAGGGATGGGTAATGGAGTGATGGGTGAGGTGAGTGATGGGTGTGTAGAGATTTGTTGACTTTTGGAGTAATTTGATTAAGAGGGGTATGGGTTGTGTAAGTAATTGTTGACTTATGGGGTTACTTGGGGATGGGTGTGAGGTGATGCGTATTTGGTTAAGGTGATTGATTGATTGATTAATGTGACATGTTGTAGAGATTATCTCAGAATTTGCACGCGTGAGGTTTTCCTCTAACTGAACGCTGGCCCACATCTCCTGGCCTGGGTATCGGACCGATGTTCGAGATGCGACATCAAAATCGCAACGACAACACAGTCGCTAGGGTACAAGTCTCGGGTCGAGCTGACTCTAAAATACGGGATGCGACTCAGAGTCGCACGTAAACACCTATAATAGATCGTGGGTCACCGAAATTCGACCAGGAGGACCGTGGAAGCCTACGGAGTAGTACGATCTAGGATACAGGTCTTACGCATAAGGTGGGCTTCATAAGATGGATGGCCAGGATGAAACACATAGATCATGTGGGCCCCACAACCGCTGGACGGTGAGGGTGGAATAGATGGACAACATGAAATGAAATACATAAATCATGTGGGACCCACAGAACTTGCTGACATCAATCTAGTAGTTATTTGTTGTTAGATGGGCATCTAGATTTAACACATACCTCATGCGAGACCCACAGAACTTGCGGATGTCATGCAGTGGGACCCACTACTGGACGGTTTAGATATAACATATACCCATGATCAGACCCACAACTTCCTGACATTAAATACAGCAGCTGCGTGCTGTTTGTCCAACAGATGGATGGTCTGGACGCACTACATGTACGGTGGGCCATACGATGGATGAGGAATTTAAGGCTATTGGATCTGCCCATCTGGGCTCCAGATTGGGACGGTTGGATATACTACACATCCATCAAGGTGGGGTCCACATGGTGGACCACCCCACTCGCTACCAAATTGATATTTGTGTTCTCCCTTCATTTAAGCTTGTGTGGCCGATAGGCCATGCGGGCCCAATCACCCAGAAATGGTTGGGCAACTAGCTGGATAGCAATGGGTGGCTTGTTGATGGACAGCGTGAATGACCTTCATACATCATGGGTGGGCCATCATCAAGGAAAGACAAAGATAGAGAAAGAGAGAGAAATAATGTGTGTGCGCAAGGGAGGAGCTCTGCCACTATGAAATCTCCGTTTACAACACGTGCATCAAATGGGTCCCTCCACAAGTGGGCCCTCAAATAAAATCAACGGTGAAAATTCTAGGATCACCCACCAATTATCTTCTTCTTGGTCCTTGGCTTCCTTAGCTCATTGGCTTTGATTTTGATGGAGGATGATGAAGTATGGATGGCTAGGAGGGGAGATTGGGTGGTAGGGAGTGGGCCACAATAGGCTTCTTTCTCTCCTTGGAGGGCTTGGACGGTTGCACTCTTAGTTTCCTAGGAGTGAAGAGAGAAATAAGAGAGAGAGAGAGAGAGAGAGAGAGAGAGAGAGAGAGAGAGAGAGGTGATGGGATGAAAAGGGATGGGATGGGTGTAAGGAAAGGATGGGTGATGTAACAGAGAGTTGACTTTGGATGAGAGAGGGATGGGTAGGGTATGGGTTGGTACTTGTGATGGGATGTATACTTGATTGATTGATTGATTGATGTGATTGATGGTAGATATTCTCTCAGAATTCACAATACGTGGCATTTTCCTTAAAATATGCGCGGCCCATAACTCCTAGTTTGGGTATCGCATCGGCGTGCGAGATAAGGCGTTCGAATTGTGGCAACGGCGCGGTCGAAGGGGTATAAGTCTCGGGTCGAGTCGACTCGGGTTGACAGGGTGCGACTCCGTGTCACGCGAAAACACCGATTATAAGTCGCGGGGCGCTGGAATTTGACAAGGAGGATCGCGGGAGTTTACGACATGGTATGGAATAGGATACAAGCCTTACATGTGTACTTCGAACTCATCAAAGGTAAAATTAGCCTCACATCCCATGTCTTAAAATGCCCATGTATATAACTCCTTAAAAAGCATATAATAACATAGGAATATAAGTATGAAAACTGGTTTTGCAAGCAGGAAAATTTTTTAAACTTTTCAGCTTTCTTCGATGAATCGAGATTACATCGATGACATGAAATAATTGTTCACGATGACATCGATACAACCTCGATGAAATTGACTTGAGGCCTTTTATGTCCAACAACCAACATGATATTGAACAATATTCTCGATGAATTGACTGAGCTTTGATGTCGGCTGAATTCAAATTCTAATTTTATCGAGAAAGGTTTAATTGCACAGAATAGAGGCCAGTCTGTGTCCGGCAAGCTTCAAAGGTAAATCTAGAATTTCGTCAATAACTCAAAACGAGTCTCGATAACATCAGAATTCAAATTCTGATGACATCGAGGGAGCTTCAATTTCATCTAATTTGGATAAGACTGGTCTGGCAAGCTTGACAAGAAAATCATCTGAAAATGATCGAGGAATCAAGATACCCTCGATGACATCGAATTCAAATCTCGATCATATCGAAGCTAAGTCGATAACATCGATTTTGGACAAAGGAGTGTCCAAAAAACTGAAAAGGAAAACCTTATGTGAAAGATCGAGGAATCGATATTGTCTTGATATGATCATAATTCAAAAATCGTTATTGGATCGATGTCATCGAATTGGGTCAAAAAGTGTCTAGCAAGCTTTCTCAAAATATTTCTTAAAAAGATCGATGTATTGAACCATTGTCGACGAGATCGGAATTTAAAATTTGATAACATCGACGCATGTTCGATGACATCGATCTTTAGTCAAAAAGTTCCAAGTATGTGCTTTAGCTGAGTTCGTATCATCGAACCTTGATTCGATGACATCGAAAGTATACATTCGATGACATCGAGTCAGGGCCGATGAGATTGAAATCAGTCAGGCTTTGACATATTTATTACCATTTGGACTTTTTGCCTATATATAGGTAGCTCGCTCTTGGTTGCTGGTGAGAGAAAAACAACTTTGAGAGAGTTTTTGCATATTACCTACCCTAAGATCATTTTCTCATGGAAGTTCATCCTTTAATCCACCCTCATCATTGATATTTAATAAAGTGGATTGAGGAATGAACTTTCCCATTAAGGGATAATCCAGCTACTATCTTGATGGCAAATCATTGAGCTAGGATACCTTGAATGCTTGAATGCTTAGAATCACTTCTTCTCTAAAATAGGAAAATATTTATTAGAGTAGGATTCCAACATAACCTTGACCTAACCGTCACCTTTATTCGAACATCATCAAGTGTTGTGGATCAAGGGCACTAAAGAATCTTCATCATCACGGAGGAGATCTTCATCAACGTGCTTAATGGGGCTCATCTACTTATCTAGAAGTCATTAGAGTCCAGAGACCCTATTGATAATTTCTTGTGTAAGATTGGGTCACAGGTCATCTCACCCCTTATAAATCCTCATAGAACGACGCCCACGGGAGAGTAAGTCTGGGTACTGTGTGTTGACCATTGCTCTTGTGTAGGGTATAAACTTAGGTCCTTTGAGTAGGTCCTTGGCCTGTGTGGCCTAAAATGGAGGTTCCTTGTGTGGATCTTGGGCTTATGTTGCCTAAAATGGAGGTTTCTTGTGTGGATTCTTGACCTGTGTTGCCTAAAACGGAGGTTCCTTGTGTGAATCCTTTGCTCTTGTGTAGGGCATAAAACTTAGGTGCTTCGTGTTATCCTTTGCTCTTGTATAGGGCATAAACTTATGTCTTGTGTAGGCACGTCTTAGGTACCTTCTGTAGGTTGTAACGGTTTGAGGTAAACCTGATTTGAAACCTTCGTTCGTGAAATCCGGTACACTCATGGGATGAGTGCGTCCACCGAGAGTGGAGTAGGCACATAGCCAAACCACTGTAAAACGACTGTGTTTGCGATTGATTCTTGCTTGAACTTTTAGTATGTGAATCTTTTACATGCAATCTTGATAATTTGAATTCCTTGATTTAAATCACATCTCTCACACATTTACACTGCTCATCCATCTTAGACTATATGTTGAATCATGCTTAATATTGAGTAGTCTTGTGATTGGATCCTCTACTTGGCTTGGAAGCCATTAGAGTTAAATTGAGGATATCTTGAGAGTTGCATATTAGATCAAGATTAAGGTAATAGGATTTAAAATAAGGCATAAAATTTTATAAAGTCCTATTCACCCCCCTCTAGGACACCACGAGCTGTTTTCGCTTCAACTAAAGCAGTCCTCACCGCAATTTCAATTGGTATCAGAGCGGGTCTCTCTTAAGACCTTAACCACCTAGATAGTGATCTTGACTGAAATTGGAATCATGGCTAAAGGAGAGGGATCATTTATAACTAGACCTCCTATATTTGATGGTTCAAATTATGCATACTGGAAGGTTAAGATGCACTACTTTCTGAGATCTTTGGATCATGGCATTTGGGACATTTTTTAAAATGGATGTGCTGCTAACTGAACAAATAGTACTTGAAAATGACACAACTATCTCCAAACTAAAATCTAAAGAAATGCGGACTGCATTCGATAAAGAAAATAAACTTATGAAGCTAAAGCAATGAATGCTATTTACTGTGTTGTGTCCTCATGTGTTATTTTCTTTGAGGTTTTTAGGACTGTTTTTGGGACTGTTTGAAATGTAGTTCAAAAGTTTGTAGGGAACCTACCAGTTCTTCTACTTTCATCTCATTAATATTCCTACACTCCTCGATTGCTGTTACTTTGGGATTAAATCGTTCCGGTAAGGATCTTAAAATTTTTCTACAAATTTTTGGTACTAGAACCTTCTCTCCCAATCCACCCATGGAGTTGCAAATGATATTCAACTTGGTGAAAAAATCCATAAACGTCTCATGCTCTTCCATTCTGAGACTTTCGAACTGTGAGGTCAAGAGTTGGAGTTTGGACCTCTTCACAGTGCTTGTCCTTCATGGGTTGTTTTCAATAAATCCCATGTTTCCTTGGATGTCCCACACATATTTCATTTAATATATCCTGGGACACGACACAGTAGATGGCGTTCATAGCTTTTGCTTTAGGAGTTTATTTTTCTTTGTCGAACGTCATCCACTTTTCTTTGGGTTTGGGTTTTGTGATAGTTGTGTCACTCTCAAGTGCGATTTGTTCAGATGGTGGCACATATCCTCTTTCAACTATATCCCAAACATCATGGTCCAAAGATCTTAGGAAGTAGTGCATCCTAGCCTTCCAGTATGCATAATTTGAACCATCAAATACTGGAGGTCTAGTGACTGATGAGCCCTCTCCTTTGGCCATATTCCAAACTTCAGTCAAGATCACTCTCTAGGAGGTGAAGCCCTTAAAGAGAGACTCTCTCTAATACCAATTGAAATAGCGATGAAGACCACTTGAAGTTGAAGTCGGAATATGCCAATATGTCCTAGAGGGGGGTGAATAGGACTTTTTAAAGTTTTTATAGTTTATTTAAAAATCCTATGTCATTAATCCTATTAATATGAATTCACTAGGATTACTCAAATGTAACTCTACTGGCTCCAAGCCTGGTAGAGGATCCAATCACAAACTATTAAAGAGATAATAATATATAATCAAGTTCATGATAGATATGATTGTGTATGTGTGTGAGGTGTGATCTCAGATATATAGATACGTAAGTATTGAAGAAAATCACACAAATAAAGGAATAACAATCTCAAACACAGTCATTTTTATAGTGGTTCGACTACTTGTCTACTCTACTCCCGGTAACCGCACTCAACCCTTAAGTGTATCGAATTTCACTAAGGAGGCTTCACATGGTTCACCTCTAACCTAAGGTCTTAAATCAGGTTCACCTTCAACCTTTACAACCTTTATTGAGGCTGACTGTTTATGCTCTCACGAGCAAGGGTCAACACAACGCACCCACTTGTAGACACACTGGCCAAGGATCTTCCATAAGACCCTAATGGAGGTTTTACGTTGTTCACCTCTAACCCAAGGTTTTGACTGGTTCACTTTCAACCAGATGTTTATACTCTCCACAGAGTAAGGGTCCACACAACGCACCCACCACGTACACTCCCGTTGGAGGCCTCCTTGAGGACTTCAAGGGTGAGAAACACCTTAGACCCAATCCTACAAAGGAATGATCAAAGGGTCCTCTAGACTCTAAATATTTATAGATAAGTTGATGAGTCTCATTCAACACGATGACAAAGATCTCTTCCTTATTATTGAAGAGTCGTCTGCTCTCTTGATCTGCAATACAAATGATGTACTAATAAGGTGACAGGTTGGGTCAAAGTTATGTTGGAATCCTACTCTCTAAATATTTTCCTATCAGGAAGATAGAGCGATTCCTATCATCTATGCATTTAAGGCATCCCAACTAATGATTTGCCATTAAGGTAGTAGCTGGAGGATCCATGAATGCGAAAGTTCATTCCCTAATCCACTCTATTGAATATCAATGATGAGGGTGGATTGGAGGATGAACTCCCTTGAGAGAAAGGGCTTAGGGTATATGATCTAAGCTTAAATACACAAAAGCACTCTCTTCTTTCTCTCCTAGTAACAACAGACAAGTTCTCTTTATATGGTCAAAAGGTTCCAACAGATATAAACCGGTCATATTTATGATAAAGTTAGATATCATCGAGCAGGTTTGATATCATTAAGCGTATACTCTCGATCATATCGATGGTCCACTCGATGACACAAACTCAATGTCATATGCTTTTGAAAAACCTTCTGCCAACTGATCGAGAGAATCGAGACTCGTGTCGATGCCATCGCATTTCAAACTCCGATATTATCAATAAAAGGATCGAGTCCTTGACATTTGAAAAATAAGAGCAACTTGCATGAAAATTTTCAGGTCATTAGATATGATCGGGGGATGATTAATATCATCGAAATTTGAATATCGATGATATCAAAGGTCATGTCGATGCCATCGATAAATCCAAGGATCTAATCGTTGAGCTTGCTGGATAGTTTATGTTCATTCTTGATGTAATCGATCCGGCCTCGATAGCATCAATATTTGAATATCAATTCTATCGAGTGACCCCCAATCAGAATTAAAGAACCACTTGAAAAAAATGTTACTGGAAGACAACATGCCCATGACTGATATCATCGAGAGCCTTCCGATATCATCAAGATTTGAACTCCGATGGTATCGAGGAGAGCTCCGATATATTGAAGCATATATGATATTCTTAAGAAAAAATAGAGGCGCCGGAACTGCTTGCCGATATAATTGAGCCATCTTCAATGGGCTCGAGATTCAAAATCAATGATATCGATAGGTGTATCGATATATCGATAATTCTGTCTAGATATGTATGTGGTTGCTAGACACATTAAGTCCTCATTCGATTTTATCGATTGGTCTTCTAAGGACAACAGCGCAGGTCGATCATATTGAGTTTTGTATCAATACACTTGACAGGGCAAGAAAACTTAGAGAGTTTTAGATTTTTGAAAACGTTTTCTTACCTAAAACCTTAATATGTTCTAACTTGTTTTAAGTGTTTTATTCACCTGGTGTTTTGGGACAAGGGATGTGAGGCATAGGTTTACTTATGGCAAGCTTCCACACATTCGGTTGAGGTAGATGCTTAAATAGATCTACCTGTGAGGCTTTGTAGTCCGAATGACTCAACACACACGCTAATTGACAAACCAGGGCACTAACAAGGACGCTTTCACCTTCATGGAATTCTTTACAAATTTAAACATCATATTTAATTTCATGGGTGGATTAGGAGAAAAAGTTCCGACATGTAAAATCCATAGGAAAAATCTAAGATCCCTACTAGAACGGTTAAACTCCAAAGTAATAACCATTAAAGAATGTAGAAACCTGGACGAAATGAAATAGAAGAATTAGTAGGTTCCCTACAAACATTCGAACTTCACTTCAAACCAACTCCTAAATCCAAAAGCAATGCCCTCAAAACTGTAAAACATATCAACAGTAATGAGGAGGAGGAAAGTGAAAGGGAAAATGAAGATGAGGAAGTGGCCCTTTTGGCTCAATGGTTCAAAAAATTCTTTCATAAAAACCGTGGCCGACCATTTAAAGGGAAACAGTTGGACAACAAGCATTATATAGGTAAACCTATTAAAAGGTTCAAAGGGCCAAAAAAATTGGGCACTTTTCCACTGAATGCCCCAACAGAAAAACCAAAGGAAAGGCTATGGCAGCCACTTGGGATGACATTGAAGAATCAAACTCAGACTTCAGTGATTCAGAGAGTGATGGAGACCAGAAATCCCTGAAAATACTTATAGCCTCCACACCTGCAAACATTCCATGGATAACCAAGGAAATTAATGAACCACAAGTCGAAGGCACTCTTCCATCAGATGAGGAGAAAGAAGAAGAAGAAAAGGATAATTCACAAGATGCCTATAATCAACTTTACATACATATGATCAATATCCTTAAAAGACTTGGCATTAGTGAAAATAAGATTAAATTGCTGTAAATGGATTTGGATAAAAACCTAGAGACCAATACACACATAATTAATGATCTTCAACAATACCACTTAGATAATGATAGGTTGGAAAGAATAAACTCATTTCTGAAATCTGAGTCGATGAAACTAAACAAACAGATTGAGTCATTGAAAGATGAAAACATGCATCTTAAGAATGAAAATCACATACTAATGTTTAATGCAGAAAAATCTAAAAAATCTGTTAAGCTTAGTTACAAATTCTCCCAAAGCAGTGAAAAATTAGAAAGACTCTTAGGGATGGGGAGACCACAAAATGATAAGAGAGGACTGGAATATGAAAAATTGAAACCAAACCTCAATCCTGCAGCACCAATGGTAGGAAAAGTGCTACATTTAGAAGTAACACCAGTACTACTCCTATTTGTCATTCATGTGGCGACTCAGGTCATTATAAATTTGAATGCCTCATTACTGGGAGAACTTAATCCAATTCTGGTTTGAACCTTACAGGAAAATACAAATCAACCGAAAAAATGATGCGAACTATCAAGAGTTCATCAAAGTACGTGGCAAGAGGTAAGCCACTTCTGTTCCCACCTAGAATGACTAAGAAAATGGAGAAGTTACTAAGTTAGGTGACTCAACTGAATCAGAAAAAAAATGAATTAATGAAACAGTGAAAAGTGATTCAGTCACCTAACATACTCAGACAAGTTCACAGTAAAGAAAAAATAACATCATCAAGGAAACTTGTCACAAAATGGGTAGAGAAATAAAAGAAAAATTGCCTAATAACTCATTCAAGCACAAAAACAGGCAATAATACTAAGTGGTACCTAGATAGTGGGTGCTCAAGACATGTCACGGGTGACAAAACCTTTCTCTCCAACTATTCAAATCTTGATGATGGGAAGGTCACCTTTGGTGATGGAAGCACTGCTAAGGTACTAGGGCATGGAACTATCATCAGATTAGAGGTGCTCAAAAGTGAGAATGCTTTTTTTGTAGAAGGACTATTACGCAACCTTCTAAGCATCTCTCAAATATGTGACAACAAGCATGTGGTGACATTCTCCAAACAAGAGTGCAAGATCTTGGACCTATTAGGAAAATTAATTATGAAGGGTCTTCACACTAATGATCACTGCTATGTTGTCAAAGGCAAGAGAAAGGATGATCCGTCTGCCTAATATCACAAGAGCATAGATAATAAGTTTAGGGCATGGCATCTAGGCCCGAACATGTGTGTGAAATGATGCAATTTTGTGATTATTGTGATATAACCAAGGTTTCTATACCTCAAAATCTCTTTTTGACAATGAACATAACAAATGTCATAATTTTGAGTTTCACAACTTTTTGTTCAAAATTTTGTTATGTTTATATGCTGATAAGAAAATATTTTATGATATGCATATATGAAAGATTATCAAAGTACTTAAATCAATGTCATATTTCTCACTTCGATAAGTCAGTCGATGAATTGAGTGACTTGTCGATATCATCAAGAACCTATCTATGTCATCGACAACCTCTCAGAATCGGAAAAGTCACACCCAAAAATCTATCATCGAACACCACCTCGATATCATCGACTCAAGACTCTTGATGTCATTGAATCGACTTCGATGACATCGAAAAATCCCGCCCAATAAAAGGCGGGCAAGTGGTAATTTCTTTTATTTCTCATTTTTTTAGGTGTTTCCTCCTCCCTCATTTTTCTTGATGCCATTGAAGGTTTGGGTGACTATTTTCATCTTGAATCTTAAGGATTCCTAAGTCTACATTACATCTTTTTAAGGTTTTCCTCATTGTGGTTGGTTTAGCTTAGGTTGATAAAGGTTTCTCTCTTGTTGATCTTCATCTATTCTTCCTTGTCTCAAAAGTTTACTTGGTTTCCAGTTATCTTATCATCTTACATTATCCTTGAGTGCCTATTCTATCATGTTAAGAGACAAAGGAAAAGCTCCAATAGTTGGAGAATCCTCTTGACCTACCCGACAAAAGTCTCTAGTTCCACGAGAAAGAGCTAGAGCTCCTACATTACTAGCCAACCACAGTGGAACCACTACTAGATAGTCGGCTCGCAGTGAGGCTGCAGCTGCTGCACCTACACCTCCTCTGGCCACTGAAATCCCTCCACCACATGCTAATATTTTGGACAAAAAATTTGGGGAGGAATCTTGTATACAAACGCCGAGTAGACAGGGAATGTATTTGACTCTATGATCTGGAATCCCTCCTATCTGGTGTAGATTGGTCACCCATTTTGGATTTTGGTAGACCATGTCACGATGAAAGGACCTATCGTTTCCTCGCCCCCTGTTATTCTCCTGTCCATGAGCCTCCATTGATCATAGTCACTGTTGGGGAACTCAATGTCAAAATTACAGTAGAGTTTGTCGTAAAATTATTTAGTCTCAGTCTTTCTCCAATTGGTTTGTCTGATCCTGATATGGAGGATCCCACTGTGCGATCCCAGGTCACCCAATTTCTGTGCAATGGAAGAGATGTTCCCTGGTATCAAGGAAATGAGCTCAGAGCTAAATATATGGACCCAAAATACTGGATTCTGCATGGGATCTTCTCAAACAATGTGTATCTAAGGGGAACTAATCGAGCTGATCTTACTAGCTTCTTAGTCCTCGTTATGTATAACATTGCCTCAGGTATCAAATTTTGTCTTCCCACTTTAATAGTCCACCAATTAGCCAATGTGTTTCACACTTCCAGGGCAACTCATTTGCCTTTCCCACATATCATCCATGTGCTATGCAATGAAATAGGACTACCTATGATGGATGACCCTGAGCGTCCACTGCAACTTTTCAACAAGGTCAACATTCAAAAGATGGACCTTAAGTTCCATTCACTTACAGAAGGACATATTGCTGAGGAGATACAAGGAGAAACAGACATAGGGGAAGGAGCAGCGCCGACTGTAGGAGAACCTCAGGAACCACGAACTATTCTGACCACACCTGATTCTGCACAAAACACAAGCTACATGAGGATTAGGACAGTGCTACCTTGCAAGGAGTGGCGTGGATTAAGGACATACTTGATAAACAAGATGCATGACTCTCAGGCTTGGAGAGGATGGTGGCTAGATTACAGCATATGGCATAACAGATCATCGACCTATTAATATTGCATTAGGATGACACGACTCCATCTCACTCTACCCCAACACCATAGTTTTATACTTTATTATCACATACACTGATTACTCATGCATACTTAGGACATGAGTATTTTTTAAATGTCCTATGTACTTATGAGTGTATGTGATGGTCAACTAACTTGAACAAACTAACAATTTTTATTTTTATTTTTTATTCTTTTTTTTTTAAGTATGTTCATGGATGGGCTAGATGATAGTTCTTTTTGATGATATAAAAACTTGATCACTGCCAAGCTTGGGTAGTTTCTTTTGATTGCTCCTATTATTTAATGATGATCTTTTAGAGCTTTATATGAATTAAGTATGTGATGTATGTTACGTGAGAAATAATGATTAGTTGTTGTTTATCATATGCCCATAGAAGTGGTTTATTGTGTGTGGTATGGTGATTACATGCTTTATAATGCGTATCTATCTAGCATCTATCTTGAAAATTTTCTTCCTTGATTTTACATAGGAAATCACAACTCTCCTATTACCATGTTTCTCCCAATTTCTTTAATTGTAACTTTAGTCAATCGATCTTCTATAGGTATATACTATCCTTTGCCAATGACTGACAAAAAGGCAGAGAACAAATCCCACTATATGAACAATTGCATATAGTATCTATATGAATGTTTGTACAGGTGATAGGGGGAGAAACTACTTGAATCAAGATTATGTGCGAACTCCATAGTATCTTAGTAAAATTGTGTAAAGTTCATGTACACACAATTTAGGATGTTGTTCTAGGTGTGTTTTAGGTGTTTTGTCACATAATTGACAAAAGGGGAGATTGAAAGTGCCCTGGTTGTCGATTAGCGTGAGGGTTGAGATGGTGAGTTAGGTGTGCCCCGTATGAAGATTATACAAGCATCAGCCTCAACTGGATGTGTTCTCTAAACTCATCAAAGGTAAACTTAGCCTCACATCCCATGTCCCAAAGCACCCAGGTATATAACTCCTTAAAAAGCTTAGAACAACATAGGAATATAAGTATGAAAACTGGTTTTGCAAACAGGAAAATTTTCTAAACTTTTTAGCTTTCTTCAATGAATTAAGATTACATCGATGACATCAATACAGCCTCGATGACATCAAATTGATGTCTTTTATGTCCAATAACCAACATGATATTTGGACAATATTCTCAATGAATCAATCGAGCTTTAATGTCATTGGAATTCAAATTTCGATGACATTGAGAAAGGTTCGATGTCACCGAATAGACGCCAGTCTGTGTCCAGCAAGCTTCAAAGGTAAATTAAGATTTTTTTCGATAAGTCAAAATAAGCCTTGATGACATTAGAATTCAATTTTCGATGACATCGAGGGAGCTTCGATTTCATCGAATTTTGGACAAGACTGGTCCAACAAGCTTGATAGGAAAATCATCTTGAAATGATCGAGGAATTGAGATACCCTCGATGACATCAAAATTCAAATCTCAATCATATCGAAACTAATTCGATAACATCGATTTTGGACAAAGGAGTGTCCAACAAACTGAAAAGGAAAACCTTAAGTGAATGATCGAGGAATCGATATTGTCTCGATATGATTGTAATTCAAAAATTGATATTGGATCGATGTCATCGGATTAGGTCAAAAAGTTTCCAGTAAGCTTTCTCAAAATATTCCTTGAAAAGATCGATGTATTGAACCATTTTCGATGAGATCAGAATTTAAAATTCGATAACATCGACGCAGGTTTGATGACATTGATCTTCAGTCAAAAAACTTTGGGTATGTGCTTCAGCTGAGTGCGTATCATCGAACCCTAATTTGATGGCATCGCAAGTATACGTCGATGACATCGAGTCAGGGCCGATGACATCGAACTTAGTCAGACTTTGACATATTTATTACCGGTGGGATTTTTTGTTTATATATAGGTAGCTTGCTCTTGGTTACTGGTGAGAGAAAAATAGAGAGAGCTTTGAGCGAGTTTTTGCATATTACCTACCCTAAGCTCATTTTCTCATGTAAATTCATCCTTCAATCCACCCTCATTATTGATATTTAATAGAGTGGATTGAGGAATGAACTTCCTCATTCAAAGATCATCCAGCTACTATCTTAATGGCAAATCATTGAGCTGGGATACCTTGAATGCTTGGAATCACTCCTCTAAAATAGAAAAATATTTATTAGAGTAGGATTCCATCATATCCTTGACCCAACCCGTCACCTTTATTGGAACATCATCAAGTGTTGTGGATCAAGGGAGCTAAAGAATCTTCATCATCAAGGAGGAGATCTTTATCAACATGCTTAATGGGCTCATCTACTTATATATAAGTCATTAGAGTCCAGAGACCCTGTCGATCATTCCATATGTAAGATTGGGTCATAGGTTGTCTCAACCCTTATAAGTCCTCATAGGAGGCCTCCCATGGGAGACTACGTCTGGGTGCTGTGTATTGACCCTTGATCTTGTGTAGGGCATAAAATTAGGTCTTTGAGTAGGTCCTTGGCTTGTATGGCAAAAAATGGAGATTCCTTGTGTGGATCATTGGCCTGTGTTATCTAAAACTAAGGTTCCTTGTGTGGATCCTTTGCTCTTACGTAGAGTATAAAACTTAGGTGCTTCGTGTTGACCTCTGCTCTTATGTAGGGCATAAACTTGTGTCTTGTGTAAGCACATCTTAGGTACCTTATGTAGGTCCTAGAGTCAACCTTGTATAGGTTGAACGGTTTGAGGTAAACCTGATTTGAAACCTCCATTAGTGAAATCTGGTACATTCATGGTATGAGTGCGTCCGCCTGGAGTGGAGTAGACACATAACCGAACCACTATAAAATGACTGTGTTTGGGATTGATTCTTGCTTGAACTTTTATTATGTGAATCTTTTACATGCAAGCTTGATAATATGAATGCCTTGATTTGAATCACATCTGTCATACATTCACCCTTCTCATCCATCTTGTATTATATGTTGAATTGTGTTTAATATTGAGTAGTCTTGTGATTGGATCCTCTACTTGGCTTAGAAGCCGTTAGAGTTAAATTGGGGACATCTTGCGAGTTGCATATTAGATTAAGATTAAGGTAATATGATTTAAAATAAGTCTTAAAATTTTATAATGTCCAAGTCTCCCTTCTCTAGGACACCTTGAGCTATTTTCACTTCAACTAAAGCAGTCCTCACTGCAATTTCAGTATGAGGCCCATTATGCGAGGCTCGTTGTGATTATAAGAGGCTCATTGTGACTATATGAGGCCCATTATGATGTGTGATGCCCATTATGATGTGTGAGGCCCATTATAATGTGTGAAGCCCACCGAAATTTCATTATGAATGCGACCAAGACTCCCAACATTTAAAACCTCCTACCAATTACTCCACTACTAAGCTCATCAACACAAAACACAAGGATCCTAACATAGCAACAACTAAGCCACAGGGCGGTGGCATCTCTCGGCCTTCCTGACCGGGCGGGGCTGTAACATCCCGAAAATTGGGGGGTCGAGCAAAAACCCAACTCCCGAGTTCCAAAATGTTATTTATGCAACATAGATATGTATGATTGAATGTTGTCTGTGATAATTATTAAACATGAGTGAAATTAAGCCAGAACAGTATATCATACTCCAGAGACAGTTAAATTAACCAGCGGAAGTCTGTAATAGTATGTATAACATATATAAACTGTTGTATGTCTCCAGAGTGTGAACATGTTACCAGGTTATATACATACATGTATACTCCAAAAGTAGACAAAACGAATATACATGAGTGCGCTAAAAATATAAAATGACAAGTGTCAAAGTATCTAATCAACCTCCCTGTAATCCCGTCAATCAGAACACGCATAAAGGAGGGATCCTCCTCATCATCATCAAGTCCAGCTCCGCCTCGCAGGCCGCGCCATCATCTGCAATCACAAAAAGGTCTGGTGGGTGTCCAGGAACACCGTCCCGTAACGTGGGAGTGAGTAGCTAACTCAGTGGAATAATAGAGCAAGGATTAACATGTTCTCAAATCAATCACGCGATAATAGTAAAGCAATAAATCAAACAATCCTAATACTGTTGTTAATGCAATTATGACATGACGTGATGTATGCCCTCACCGACGATCACCCTCATGCGGCAACATCTTACGACTGCGGCATGCCACACTCCCTAGAGTGCTCCACATCTTCCAGGCACATGCAATGCTATGGTGATATGATTACCAAGTTGTTATTAGTCCATTCAAACAGCAGGATTGGGAAACTAAGGTACTTCCCTTGTATCAATCCCAACACGGATCCTGTCTAGGGTCGTCACTCCTAGAAATCTCATACGATGTATATTTCGTAGGTCACTGCAAGGGCTGTCAGGGCTGTTGCTCGCACTCGTTGCACCGCTCCCCCATCACCTTATCAATACAGGCCTACTGTACTCTACTGCACGGAAGGGTCGTCGCCTCCCGTGGACTCAGAATACGCTCGCGGTCACTACAAAGGGCTCGTCGCCTGATCAGTGTAGGCCGACAGCTAGAATAGTGTCCCATACCACCATAATCTGCTCACGAGTCAAGGTGCTCACTGGTCACTACGGGGAGGTTTATGGCCCCAGCGTAGGCCGACAGCTCGACCACGGTGTCCCATACCACCATGCCCGGCTCATGAGTCTTCGTGGATCAAGGTACCACGGTTAATAGGGTTTACAATGGTAAGTTCAGTACCCTAGTTTCAAGCAGTTATGATACATACAAGGTGAATAAACATCGGCCAGTCGGGTTACTTGACGGGCTCGACTAGTGCGATCGCATCTCGAATTGAACGACATGAAGTGCGTGAAACACTTCGCGTGGCCTAACCACTGCCGCCAACTCTCAACACGAATCACATTCATCGACGCGTCGTTCGTGGCTATGACCAGTCAACCACGAATTCGCTCGGTTACCGACTGCCTGGACTAAGTCAAGTCCCACACATCTATGGAATTACATTAACACTATACAAAGGTATTGGAATTGAAATACATCATGTGAGCATGTTAGCACATGTTATAACATTCAACTTAAGCAAATCTTCAAGGCATACTTCCCATGCATATTCAACTTAAGCAAATCCTCAAGCACATACATTCCATGCATGTAATGAAATCATGCATTTTGTCAACATGTAGAAAATCATTTAGGTCGGCATAATAATTGAAAAATCAATCACAAACTATCAAATAACATCATTTAATTCAATACATACTAATACAAGCATTTATACAAACACATACACTACACACTTGAGTCTACATATAGTATGTCGACCCAAAGTGCGCAACTAGGCGAATCTCTTCGCCAAACTAATTATGCACGCATTCCTAACTTCCTAATGCGACAACAAACCATGTCAATCACATCAGCAAAATATGAATGTAAACGGTACTTCCTACAAATGACTAAAATGCCCTAAATCTCATATTCTTCGTTAATTTACGAAACAGGAAACGGAGAGCATGTTGTACATGTCAAACGGCATTGCCGTCAAGAATCTACTATTAAACGACATTGAAAGCTTTGAAAACAGTCAATCAAAGCGTCTAATATCCGCACCTTATGTCTTGTAGACTCGGGAATTGAAACGGAGCGTATACGCCTCGTCTACGGCGAATAAGGAGCCTAATACACAAGATCCATAAGCTACATCGCTATGGAAACAAGGGAAACTCAAATCAACAACTATTTAGGGTTTTTACTTACCTAGGATCGCGGTGGAATCGCCGGGAAAGCGGTAGAGGTGTGTTGCTTAAGCACGTGCAACGCGTAGTACAAGTGGCAGGAAGAACTCCCCCACTCTCTCACAATCTCTCACTTTTCTTTCCCTCTCCCAAGCTAGGGCTTCTCTCAAATTCGGATGGGAGAGAGGAGTGAGGGTTTCAACCCCTTTTATAGCCTATAACATGCCCAAAATAGGCTTGGGAACAATGTTTACTTGGTGCCTAACCAAATCGGGGCCGTTTCGGTCCAAAAGGGCATTTCTGAAGGTCCCCTGGCCAAATGCGGTCGGACTTAAGCTCATGCATACTGGATCTAGCACACATCCAGTTTCATACCGGTTGGGTTCCCAGATCGCACGTGGCGGCCCAGTTTCAGTTTAACGGTCACCGCACCAAGATCAGGCCTATAAGTCTCGTGATATGTAATAGAAATTTTTCCTGATCCAAGGGTGTAATTTGGCTGTATTCTGACGGTCAGAATGCTTAATACTGATGCGTCAAATTTGTGTGCCAGATTTGAATTTAAAATTCCAACTGTCCCTATTCACACTCTCTTCGGTCCGGGCTCAATGAAATAGCCTGTGATCGTCAGTTGGACTTGATATTCGAAACGATTGCCAAGCCCAGCTAAGTGGTCATAACGGTCTAAGATGGTAGGCATCTGACTTACGACGCGCGGTCTAGATCCAATACAAAGTTTCAAGGAGGTCCCGAGAACAAACCGGCTTAGAGTTTGATCCGAGGCTTTAGAGCATTATAGCACCCTTGGTTCCACTCGCTTTGGGCCTTGTAGAACGTATTTAAAGTGATTAGGGACCATTTCCCAGCTATTCTAACGTTGCACTAGCTAACTTAGTCATATTTTCTAAAGGAATTGATTCTAAGTGGTTTCTTTGGCTATGGAATTGGTTTCTTAGCAATTTTCCAGGTGTTTTAATTGACCCATTGTCTAAGAACGTCAAATCTCAAATTGGCCAAAATCCGGGGTGTTACAGGGGCGACTAGGCTTGGCTTCATCAACGGGGGCTCCTCTTCTTGCCCATAAGAGAGAAAATGGTGGAAAGGGAGAAGAAGGCTAAACTAGCCTCTACAAAGGCCATGGAAAATGGAGGAAAGGGGGAGATATGGCCGACCTAGTGGGCTAACACGAATCTAGGTCTTATAGAGGAGTGAATCAGGCCCGCATAAGCTAGGATTTCAAAGGGAAAAGAGAGAAATAGGTTGGGATGGAGGCTCACACGAATTTTAGCCTCCAATTGAGGATGGAAGAGCTCCAAACGACGAGAATGGAGAGAGAGAGGAGTTGGTATGGCTATGAGTGATGGAGTGGCGTCGGTTGAGCCAGAGAATGGGAATGAGAGTGGTTTGGAAACGGGATTGGAGAGGGAGGCAGCAAAAACGTGAAGAAAGGAGAGCTTGGGAGGGCTTTTTGTGAAGGAGGTAGGTCCTTGGGGGTGTTTTAATGAACGACCCCTATGCACAGGGGCTACATTAGCCACCAAACAGCGTCGGCCCGACGCCCGGCTCGAGTGGGGCCCACTGTACGTGAGGTCCTCGGCGACCAACTTCAAATCCGGTGAGGCCCAGCCATCTGGGCATGGTTCCCCTGTCCTGTGGTCCCCAAAAATGTATAGGTCCCACCCTGGATCATCCTGGATAAGCGTGGGTTGGCCAACGACTCCGTTTGAGGCGTTTCGGGGCCAATTTACGAACCAGAATGAGTTTATATGACTTGTAACATATGAATTTGAGGTAGGAGAGGCTAATCCATCCAACTAACTCATTCATTCCATGAGATTCCCTAATCGGAATGGCCAAAAGTCCAATTTATACATATATTTACTATTTATAGTAAATTTTTGTTTAAGTATGATTCTCCATTATTTACATATTAGGATTTATGTCTAGTATAAAAAGACTTAGAAAAAGTTGTAGAATGAGGCGGTGAAAGGAGAGATTTTGAAGGAATTGGATAAAAAGGGGTTTTTAGGCCTTGATATTGATTGTAAGGTGTTGTGGTTGCCCCACAACCCAAGGACATTCATTTCTGAGTTTGAAATTCTTCAGGGAACGTCTCAAACCCGTCGACTAACGACCTAGAGGCGACTTAGGTCGCTTCACGCGACCGAAGACATGTTATGGCCTAAATTACAGTATAGTCTCACCTGTCGGTGAAACTTGGGATTCTAATGTGGTTTCTAAGTTTCCATCGCCCCCTTCCTAAATCAGAGTGTGTCAGTGCCCATCGTGTTACCATAACCCAGGTCCGGTTTAATCCAAATCATTCTCTGATACCATCTGTAACATCCCAAAAATCGGGGGTCGGATAGAAACCCAACTCCCGAGTTCCAGAACATCACTTATGCAACATTTTCAATGATGGATGAATGTCAGTGGTAATAGTACATAAAACATGAGGTGGATTAAGCCAAAACAGCATATCATACTCCAGAGATAGTTAATTTAGCAAGCGGAAGAATGTGATAGATATATAGAATATATGAACTGTTGTGAGTCTCCAGAGTGTGAACATGTTACCAGGTTAAACATATACATGTATACTCTAAAGATGAGAAAAAATAATATACATGGTGCAAAAATAAAAGGAAAAATACCACGTGTACTGACATCTAATCAGTAACCCTGTAACCCCGTCAATCAGAACCTGTATATAGGAGGGATCCTCCTCATCATCATCAAGTCCGGCTCTGCTTCACAAGCATCGCCATCATCTGAAACTAAAATAGGGACTGGTGGGTGTCCGGAACACCATCCCTTAACGTGGGAGTGAGTAGCTAACTCAGTGGAATCATAGAGCAAAGATTAACATGTTATCAAATCCATCACGCAATAATGATAAAGCAAGTAAAACAAACATTCCTAAATACTGTGATTAATGCATGAATGAAATGACATGATGGATGCCCTCACCGACATACTCCCTCATGCGTCAGCATCTTATGTCCACGGCATGCTTTCTTCCCTCAGTGCTCCACATCTTCCAGGCACATGCAGTGCTATATGAATATGATTACCAAGTTGTTATTAGTCCTTTTTATATAGTAGGATTGGGAAACTAGGGTACTTCCCTTATATCATTCCCAACAAGGATCCTGTCTAGGGTCATCACTCCTAGTAGTTTCATACGATGATATATTTTTAGGTCGCTTCAAGGGTTGTCAGGGCTGTTGCACGCACTCGTTGCTCCACTCCCCCATCACCTTATCAATACAGGCCTAGTTATACTCTTGTTGCTACGAAAGGGTCGTCGCCTCACGTAGACTCAGAGTACGCTCGAGGTCACTACAAAGGGCTGTCAGGGCTGTTGCTCGCACTCGTTACACCGCTCCCCCATCACCTTATCAGTGTAGGCCGACAGTAAGAATATAGTGTCCCATACCATCATAATCTGCTCACGAGTCTAGGTTGCTCACTGGTCACTACGGAGAGGTTTGTGGCCCCAGCGTAGGCCGACAGCTCGACCATGGTATCCCATACCACCATGCCCGGCTCATGAGTCTTAGTGGATCAAGATACCACGGTTATCAGGGTTATCACTGGTAAGTTCAGTACCCTAGGTTCAAGCAGTTATGACGAATACAAGGTGAACATACAATGGTCAGTCGGGTTACTTGACGAGTCTGACTAGTACGAGCGCACGTTGAATCGACCGACATGAAGTGCACAAGCACTTCGTGTGGCCTAACCACTCCCGACAACTCTAGTACGACTCGGGTTCGTCATACAACATCCTTCATGGTGAATAGAATCCAACCACGAATCCTAATCTATTACCGACTGCCTGGACTAGAGTATAGCCCCAAACACATGTAATGTGAATCAATAATCATATGAGAGAGACAGAATTGAAATACAAGAAATTCCAGCATGTTATCAGCATGTTATAACATACATCATAAGCAGTTAACCATACACGAGTACTTCTCACATAAGGTAATTAATTGAAATACAACAAGCATGGAGGAATTCATGTACATCATCAAATCAGTTGAGAATCCAATCTCAACGCTAATCTACAACACCATTTACTCAACACTTACCAATACATACATTTATACAAACACTTAGACTACACAACTTCAATGTACTTGACGTATGTTGATTTCAACGTATAATATGACAAATCCTTATAACAAGGAGATGTCTAATACACAAAAATCATGTTCTCACATTCAATACATAAGGCAGGCATAAATCATATTGATTTAGGCATTTCAACAAACACTTAGTCTACACACATTAGTCTACATAGCATATGTCGGCCAATATGTACATTAGAGCGAATCTCTTCGCCAAACAGATCATACACGCATAACTAGTATAGGTACATGACAAATACTCATGGCAATCATATCGGCAAAATACGTACGTATACAGTATTTCCTACAAATACTTAAAATACCCTAAATCTCATATTTTTCGTACGTATTCGAAATAAAAAATGGACAACATGTTCTACATGTCAAACAACATCCTCATGAACAATCTACCATTAAACGACATTGAAAGCTTTGAAAACAGGTAATCTAAGCGTCTAAAATCCGCACCTTAAACCAGAATGCGTATTCGTTAAGATTCAAACGATGTGTCTTCGTCAACGGCAGATACGCTACCTATGGCAAGAAACAGGTTAGCTAGAACTCTTCTACAGCTAGTCTAAGCTTCAAATCAGGTTAGGGTTAGGGTTTTCTTACCTAGAACGAAACCAGAATCGTTGGAATAACGATGCAGGTAGGTGGCTTCGGCACGTAAAGCAGCAGGGAAGAATCCAAGGAGAAATCACCAGCTTCTCCCGTACTTTTTCTCTCTTTTCTCTCTCTCCTTCCTAGGGTTTCTAGCAAATTCGTATGGGTTAGAAAGCTAAGGGTTTAAGGCCCTTTTATAGGCCCAAACATAACCAAAATAGACTTTAAGTCAAGGTATACTTGGGTTATAGCCAAATCAGGTCTTTTTCGATCCAAAGGAGCATTTCGAGAGGTCCCCTGGCCGAATGCGGTCGGACTTAAGCTCATGTATATTGGATCCTGCTCACACCAAGTTTTCAGTCCGGTAGTGTTCCCAAATCGCACGTGGCGGACCAGTTTTAGTTCAGCGGTCACGGATATTCGATCGAGGATTTCAAGTACACTGACCTGAGTGAGAAATGTTCCCTGATCCGAGGGTGTATTTGGGTCAGATTTCAATGGTCTGAATGCTTATACTTAACCGGCAAGCGAAACGTGCCAGATTTATTTAAATGACATTTAATTTTTAATGAATTTCACTCTTTCTCACACTCCTTGCTCCAGGCTCAATGAAATAGCCTCAGAACATCAGTTGGGCTTGATTTTTGAAATGATTGTCAAGTCCAATAAGGCGGTCGTAATTGTCTAAGATTATCACTATCAGACTTTCGAAGCACGGTCTAGATCCAATACAAAGTTTCAAAGGGTTCCTGAGAACAAACAGGTTTAAAGTTTGATCTTGGATTTTAGGGTAAGATAGCGTCAATGATTCTATAGATTTTGGGTCTTACAGATCGTATTTAAAGTGGTTGGTGCTAATTTCACAAGTAATCTAGTGTAGCACTGGCTAATTCACGTTAAATTCTAAAGAATTAGGTTCTAAATGATTCATTTGGCTTTGGAATTGGGTTCTGAGAGATTACCAAGGTGTTATGGTTGACCCATTGCCTAAGGGCGTCTAACCTCAGGTTGGCAGAAATCTGAGATGTTACAGTATACTTTCACAATTACCAGGATTTCGGTTGGGGTGCACGACCAACCTGAGATCAGGAGTTTACCACATTGAGTTTAGCTATCCAATTTTAGGTATGGGACTAGTTTAGATAGAATTCCCTTATGATGAACCCCATAGCTTGTGATGCCATGTACTATCATCCTAACTAAACACTCTTGCTTCGTCATTCCTTTACATTCATATTGCATTGTACCCTCAGTATATGACATTTATGTTAGCTTTTTTTTTTGGGTTAGCTTATTAGTAGACACCCATGTCAGTACACACTCCATGTTAGCCACCCTTGCTAGGGATCGATACCAAGATCTCAAGTGTTGAAACGAGGTATCTCCACTCAGTCTGCTAGGACATTTGGGTTACCATGATTTTGCATTGCATGGCCTAGATATGTCATTGGCCTATTATGTGCTTACATCGCATAACCTGAATAAGGTTGATGGTATTTATGGACTTGGTAGCATATTTCCGTATTACTCTGATATTGCATTCTGAGCACATTTATATTGCACACACACTTACACCACCTTCTAAGATTTCTATAAACTTATGCACGATAGATGCATGCAGGTGATGCTAGGACACAATCGAGTTGAGGCAGGAGAGTGTGGCTGAGCTTTTGGAGTTTTTGATATCTCTATATTGTATTTCCCAGCATGCCTTGTATTAAAAGTTTTTGGTTATAGTGGATATGTGGTGATGTTTCTTGTTATCGTTGTGGGTTGTGCTTGTGGTCATACTTCTCTTTATGAAATTTATTTTAAAAATCCTCCCTATAGGATCCCAAGATCGAAATCCGGCATATGGGCACTGGAAGCTGAGAATGGGGCACTACGGAGATTGTCGGCACCAGATTCGGCGATTAGGAATTTTGTAAGCCTGGTTTCCAAGTCCGGGGCGTAACAGGAGTTGTTATCAAAGATAACCTGAGAATAACTAAAGACAACATCACATATCTACTATGAGCTTAGAACGATCAGGTCCCCGAGGTTGATAACCTAGCAACCTTCTGATTTAGTTTCCTAACATATGTGCCTTCGAGAGTTCTCAAAGCTGATAGGCCCTTAATCCACGCAGTAGTGTAAATTTTGAGGACAAATTTTTAATTAGGAGAGGAGAGTGTCGGGTCTATGTGCTAGTACCCTATCATTCCTTAAGATCCCAGGGTCCATCTGATCGAATTCTAGTGATCCGTGACCTGTGGGTAGTATTTGCCAACAACCTTAAGTTACGACCTGTGAACCTGAGTCGACTCAACCCGACACCTATGTCATTGCGACCACATAGTCGTTAAGGTTCCAACGCTGCGTCTCATGCGTCAATGTGTTGCTTAGATCATAAGATGTGGACTGCGCATTATAATGGCCATGGACAGCACATTGCAGGACCCACTAATCACATATGACACCATTCCCTAGGTAATCATGGGGGTGATGACATCACCCTTACCTCTAGCCACCCTACCCTAATAAGTTATGATTGCTACCCTAGCTAGCCTATCTCAAGCCCCTCTTACAAGTCATGATTGCTCTTAGAAGCAATCATTTCTCCCTCTTTTCTCCCTCTCTCCCTCCCTTCCTCCCTCATTTCTCTTCTCCCTTGCTAGAGGAAGCCATGGATGTCCCAACCCATATCCATGGCCAGCCACCTTCACCTTAGATCCCCCTCAATCCAACCATCAAAAACCTATCTTAACCATTAGATGGACCCTCTTGGAGCTATAAAACCTATAGGAGGAAGAAGAAGGAAGGAATTTGAGGTGGGTGCTTCCATCTCTCTCTTTATCTCCTTTTTGGTTAAATGGCCCACCTGATGATGCATGTAATCTATTTGCGCTGTCCATCTAACACGATCTCATGGCTGTCCACAAGTGAGACCGACTCACCTTGCTGCTCAGATCAGGCCTGCATGACCAGCCAGTCATACAGGCCTTCTCGTAGGGAAAACATAAAGATTAGCTCGGTCCAAGGCCGTGTGGCCCACCTATGTGGACCCTACCATGATGTATGCATTGTATATCCCAGTTGTCCCATTTATGGGGTCCACCTTGCTGACGCCTAACAGCATTGCTGCTACCTGGGTTGTCTGGGACCGGCCATGATGTAATGTTTTATCCCTGCTGTCCAGTGCTGGACATGGACCCCACCTTAATGTAAGTGTTTCATCCAGCCCATCAAGATTATGGGACCGGCCATGATGTAAGTGTTTTATCCTTACCGTCTAGTGCTGGTTGTGGACTCCACCTTAGTGTAAGTGTTTCATCCAGCCCATCCAAATCATAGGGCCTACCACGACGATGTGTTGTATCCTCTGCCCAACAGCAATAGGCCCACCGTGATATGTTTCATCCACGCTGCCAGCGGCAACAAGCCTACAAAGATGTGTTTCATCCATGTCATCCAGTGCCAGCAGGTCCACCATGGTGTGTTTAATCCACACCTTCCAGCCCAAACTGGGCCACCACGTGGACCCCATCTGTATGTGTTTTATCCTCACTGTCGACCATGGGACGGTGAGGCTTACCTTGATGTATGTATATGTCCCATCGTCCAGATGGGGTGAACGTAGGACCACCTTGATGGATGTGTTTTATTCCACACCATCCAAGGGCTGGACGTGGAGCTCACTGGTGTATCTGTTTCAATCAGGCCGTCTAAGGGCTGGACGTCCAATAAGCCCACCATGATGTGTATTTCCACTAGGCCGTCCATGGACTGGACGTCTAGCAGGCCCACAGTGAGTTGTGTGTTGTATGCATAATGTCCATTTGATGGGACCATCTTGCAGGCCCGTCATGATGTATTTTATCCACACCATTCAGGCCTGCAGGCCCACCATGTTGTATATGTGAATATATTCATGTTGTCCATCTATTTTGCTGGACCATAGAGGGCTGACTAGCCACCCCCTTTTTGTTGGCCCACCTTGATCTTGTGTTTTATCTAGCTGTCCTCCATTGTGTGGCCCACCCCCTTATGGAACATCAAGAGTTGGGGCCCACCATGTGCATAATTTGGGCCAGCCGTCCAGGTCCTATGATGCCCAGATTGGTTGGGTTGCTGCTGGACTTGTAGTCCAACACTAGGCCCACCCTGTTTTTATGAGTTCTATCCATGCTTCCACCTAGTGGGGCCCATTGTGATATATGGGCCACCATGAAGTAATTGTTTTACTCAGATAATGCATTTGTTAAACCCCAGTAGGCCCAGGAAGTTGGGTGGGCTGGATGTCCAGCAAGGGCCCAGAATTTACTGCATATACTTAGTTGTTTAAAGCTATGAGGCCCACCAGATTGGGGGTGTTTTGTATACACTCTATGACTGTGTTTTTATGATATTATGGGGCCCCGTTTATACCTTGTACAACCCATTAACTATCAGATTGTATGAGGACCTTGCTCTCCTGAATTTTGGATATCCCAGCAAGCCCAGATGTGGCCGAACGTCCAGTCTTAGTGTCTCTCCACATACTAGTTCTACCCATCCATTATGTTAGGCCTTATGGGCTGATTGTAAGACCAAAATGATGTATGTGATTGAATCTTTGCTGATATATATGAGACCCTACTGTGAGGCCCAATTGTGATGTTGATTCCACCATGATGTATATGATAATATTTATGATGCTCATCCATTTTTCTAACTAGTTTAAGGGCCACAGGTCCCATTGTGAGATAGTCTCTATAGTGGGCCGCATTCTAGGAGACAACCATGGTTAAATTTCTACATTGCAAACTCCCTAGGGCCCATTGCTAGCCCGTTCCCCATTGTCAGTAGAACCTAAGGTGAGTGGCACTTTGGGAGCAATGATGGTTAAATGTCCACGTTGTAAACTCCATAAGGCTCATTGTTAAGCCCATTTCCATTTTTCCTTATTGGGTCCTCATTGAGAATAATGTTTTCCTCCATATCCTCTAGTACTACTTAAACCTTAGAACACATCTTGTGGCCATGATGAGACCCGTTATAATAAGTAGGCCCATTGTGATATGTAGGCCCGTTGTGATAAGTAGGCCCATTGTGATATGTAGGCCCGTTGTGATAAGTAGGCCCACTGTGATATGTAGGCCCGTTGTGATAAGTAGGCCCATTGTGATATGTAGGCCCGTTGTGATTGTATGAGGTCCATTGTGATGGTATGAGGCCCATTGTGATTGTATGAGACCCATTGTGATGGTACGAGGCCCATTGTGATTGTATGAGGCTCATTGCGGTGTGTGAGGCCCATTGTGATGGTATGAGGCCTATTGTGATTGTATGAGACCCATTGTGATGGTACGAGGCCCGTTGTGATTGTATGAGGCCCATTGCAGTGTGTGATGCCCATTGTGATTGTATGAGGCCCATTTGATGGTATGAGGATCATTGTGATTGTATGAGGCCCATTGTGATTGTATGTGGCCCATTGTACAAGGCTCGTTGTGATTGTATGTGGTCCATTGTGATGGTATGAGGCCCATTGTGATGTGTGAGGCCTATTGTGATTGTGTGAGGCCGATCATTGTTATGTTTGATAATTATGCATGGCATACATCATGACACATGCCCATACATATCATTTATATGCCTGTTATGAGGATTGATTGATCATAGCACACGCCATTGGGATGGTTATTTTTGGGACTCCCTGAGGGACGGAGTTACCCCACATGAGCATGGGATTTGTGCATGACTGGGTAGTGTGACTAATGCATCTCGCATTTGTGTGACATGATTTCTGTACGCCCGAGCGACATCATGACTGTCACGCCCCAAACTCAGAAAACATGCTTATAAAATTCCTGATCGCCGAATCCGGTGTTGACATCCTCAGTGCCCATGTAAGACCCGTATCTTAGTTCGTACCATTTTGTAGGCTCCCGTGGTCCTCCCAGTCAAATTCCAGCAACCCTCGACTTGTATCCGATATTTACGCGCGATCCTAAGCCGAGTCCTGCATACCAAAGTTGGCTCGATCCGAAACTTGTACCCTAGTAACTGCGTTGCCGTCGCGGTTCCAACATCGTGACTCATGCACTGATCCGATACCTATGCTAGAAGATATGGGCCCGCGTTCATTTCGACGAAAATGTCGCGCGTGCGAATTTTGAGAGAATCTCTATGACATATCCCATTAATCAATCAAGTACACATCACACCTCAACTCAAGTACAAGCAACCTATACCCTACCCTTACCTCTCTCTTACACAAGCTATCCTAAAGTCAACCCTTACATCACTTCATCCATCACTCCACCCATCACCCATCACTCCATCTCTTATCATCCCATCACTTCTCTCTCTCCCTCATTTCTCAAAGTACTCTCCCAAGAGCAAATTCCAACATCTAAGCATTTCCAAGAGGAAACAAGTGTGACCCACTTTCCCACTCCCTCATCTCCCATCTCAGCCCTTCCTTTTTCATTAACTTCCATCAAAGGCAAGCTAAGGGGCATAGGAGTTCAAGGAGCTAAGGAGAAGACCGATAGGTGGGTGATCCACCGTTAATTTCAATTTTAAGGCCCACTTGTTGTGGGACCCACCTTTGATGTATGCAATGTTGAGAGGGGCCCATAGTGGCGGGGTCCCTCTATCTCAACGTTTCTCTCTCCCCCCCTCTCTCTCTCTCTCTCTTGTATGGTGATGGTGTGTTTGTGTGTGTGGCCCACCACGAAGTATATATTTTATCCATGCCATCCACCTTTGTGGGACCCACCTGATGGATGTGTTGGATCCACACCGTCCAGCCCATTACCAAGCCTGGACAGAAAGGAAAAACACAAATATTAGATTGACCAAATTAGGTGGGCCACGTCCAAGTGGGACCCACCTTGATTCATGCATCCAGGCCATCCAATGTATCTAGATGGCTGGATGTGCAATCTCTGAAGTGTGAGCTGACAAGTGGTGTGTACTACAAGCTATAAAAACAAAAAGAAAAAGAAAAGAAAAGAAAGAAAAGAAGAAAGAAAGAAAGAAAAAAATGCATTTAATATAATATAGGATAATATTATTATAATATTTTATATATATATATATATATGATGTGGGCCCTACGTGGGACCCACCTTTATAATTACATCTCCACCGTCCAGATGGATCTGGACGGTGGGGCATGGGCATCCTTCTGCCACTATATATATATATATATATATATATATATATATATATATATATATAATATTAAGAATATTTAATGGATGAGCCACTGCTACGTGGGACCCACCCTCTGTCATCTTCCACACCTGGGAATACACCCACGCTGTCCATCTTAACAGTTGGGACCCACTGTCTCACGAGTTGTGGGGTTCACACGTGTGTACCACACGTGATGTATGGGTTTTATCCACACCGTCCGTAGGCTGGGACGGCAGACCCCCTTTGACTCACATTACATCGTCCATCCATTTCAAGGTGGGACAGGCAGGAGATTTGAGTAGCCACTGTGGTTTATGTGTTACATCCACGCCGTCCATCTGGACATATGTGGCCTACATTTAATATATGCGTTAACCCCGCCGTCCATCCATTTTTACGATGGGCCCTTCTGATATATGTATGACATCCAAACCGTCATCCATTTTTGTGAGTCCTACAAGGTATGTGCTATGTCAAGCCGCCCATCCATTTCAAATCCCTACCATCCATTTGATTTGACGTTGGGCCAGCAGCGGATGTCAGCTGTCGCTGCACGTGCAGTAGCAGCACCCTGGGACCAATGGAGCAGATTCACTTCTCTGGTGGGCCACCTACGTGGACCCCACCCCCTTATGTATTTGGATATCCATGCCATCCGTTTGTTTGGAGTAGCACCCACCATGATGTATGGGTTTTATTCCATGTCGGCCAGCTCACTGGACGGGTGGACCCCACCCTAATGGACATGTTCTATCCCTGCCATCCATCCAACTGACGAGCTTACGGCTCCACCATGATGCATGTGTTGTAACCCAACCATCCATCTATTTGGGCCACCTCGTCTCACGGCTTGAGACTAAAAATAAGGTTGATCTAATATCAAGTGGACCACACTGCAGAAAACAGTGGGATGAACGTCCACCGTTGAAAACCCTTTTGGGTTACAGGGTCCTGGACCAATGTGATATTTGTTTTCCCTTTACATCTAGGACTTTGTGACCTTATGAATGGTATGGATGGGAAATAAATATTATAGTGGGCCTTTTAAATTTTTAACTGCGAAAATCATTATCACCACTGTTAGATGTGGTATGGTCTAGTTGATCTCTTAATATGATTCATTTTTATATATATATATATATATATATATATATATATATATATATATATATATATATATATATATACTCTTTACTAATCTCTAAAAATAGATGAATTGTGTTATAATTGGCCCATTCGACTTGGCGTATTTGACTCGGCCCATTTGATTCGGCCATTCGACTCGGCCTATTCGACTTAGCACATTCGATTTGACCTATTTGTATCGGTCCATTTGATCGGCCCATTCGATTCAACCCATTTGATTTATATGAGGCCCAATGAAACGTATGTGAGGCCTTTGTGTGGGCCGAATGTGATGTATATGAAGCCCATTGCGATGTGAGATTCCACCATAATGTATGTAATAATGTTTTTGGCGGTCTTGCCTTGGGAGCAATGATGGTTTGACGTCCACATTGTAAGCACAATGATGGTTAAATGTTTGCATTGTAACTCTCCCTAGGGCCCATTGATAGGCCCATACTTGTAGTGTGTAGGCCGTCTAGACCCCTCTTCATTATGAGCAGGATCCATCACCATATAACATATTTAGTATAGTTCTATGATTCATGCTCATACACATCATATGTATGCTTGATATAAAGAGTGATTGATTATAGCATATACCTTCGAGCAGAGTGTTTATGGGCTCCCTGATAGGCGGAGTTGTCCTTCATGAGCACACGGTACGTGAAGGATTATTGCATGGCTGGTAGTATGATTCATGCACTTTGCATTTGTGTGATATGATACGCCCTATTGACATCAGGGCTATGACCTCCACAGGCACATCATGGATGATAGGATCGGACACTAAAAATATTATTACTAAGCATCGAGGCATCGAGGCACCATAGATGTCCCTTGGTGAAATTCCCGATGGTACTAAAGGATGACTCCAACGTCGAGATCGAGTGGATATATGAGCACACAAGGGCCGAATACCAGGAGGTCGCATCTCCCACTATGTCATGGTCGGCTGAAAAGGGGTGTGGTCTTACCCGTCCGAGGGTAGGGGGCATTACTAGGCTGAGTTTGACCAGCTCGTGAATGGGTCCACTATCGATGTGCCGGATAAATATTGACAGACTATTGGCTAGGCGGATAGTGAGGTTTCTTATGCTCACTTGGACTGTGCGCTTGAGAAAGGGGTAATGCCATTTGGAGTATACTAAACCTTGGTAATTATCCAGAATGAGAACTGTACTGATACTTGATGCTCTAGTGATGAGCTGCATTGATATGTGGAGGAGGATTGACATACATGAGTTATATTTCGCATCGCATGGCCTTGATATGGCCGATAACATTCATGTTTTACACTGCATAGCCTTGGTACAGCTGATTGTATTCATGTACTCATCAGCATGATTCCACATTACTTTGTTATTACATTCTGAGCACGCCCATATTATACACACACTTACACCACCCTCTAAGCTTCCTATAAGTTTATGCACGATTGATACGTGCAGGCGACGTCAGGACGCAGTAATAGCTTAGTTGCAACAGGAGCGTACAGTTGAGCTTCAAGAGTTTTCGTTATCATTATCTTGTATTTCCCTTCATGTGCATTGTACTTTAAAGTTTTTAATCATAGTGAATTTTATGATAGTGTTCTTGTGGTTATTGTTCATGGGTTATGCTTTTGCTTATGCTTATTACGAATTAAATTGATGTTAAAAAATCCTCCTCGTAAGATCTCAGGATCAGAACCTGGTGTATGGGTGTCGAGAGCTGAGAAAGCTGTCAACACCAGATTTAACAATCAAGAATTTTGTGAGCCTGGTTTTCGAGTTTGGGGCGTGAC
The DNA here is from genome assembly GCA_037074715.1 of Magnolia kwangsiensis. Lineage (NCBI taxonomy): Eukaryota > Viridiplantae > Streptophyta > Magnoliopsida > Magnoliales > Magnoliaceae > Magnolia > Magnolia kwangsiensis. Next base: position 105,789,553 of record CM073573.1, on the reverse strand, counting down.
AGTCCATACGTCATATTTCAGATCTTAGGATCCTACAAGGAGGATTTTCAGTATAATTTTTTTTATAAAGGATCATAACCACAAGTATACCCAGAGTAATCTCATCATCACATATCCATTAATATAAATCATTGATTAAAATGCTGAAAAGAAGTACATGAATATAATAAAATATCCACAAAGCTCAGCCACATGCTCCTGCCTCAATGCTACTGCGTCATGACATCACCTACACGCAGCTATCGTGCATAAGCTATAGAAAGCTTAGATGATGGTGTACGTGTGTGCACAACACAGGTATCAAGTATACAATACAAGTCCACAATTCATACAATATTAGAAATATTGGTAAGTTCATGAGTCATACAATAATAGAGTAAGTAAAAATACTGACACGTCCATGAATTAAACAATATCAGAGTAAGCAGAAATACTAATATGTTCATGAGTCTTATAATAATCAGAATATGTAGAAATAATGATAAGTCCATAAGTCATACAATATCAGAGTATGCAATGCAGATCGGCTATGTAATGCGGGGTCATGGTAAACCAAATGCCATGTGCTGGGAATGTAATGCAATATGCAGTGCAAAAGAAATGACCAAGCTAGGGCATGAAGTCAGGATGATAGTATGAATATCGCAGGTTGTGGGGTCCATTACAAGGGACTTCTATCCAGACCAGTCCTATACCTAAATTTGGATAGACAAACTCAATGTGCTAAACTCCTAATCTTAGGTTGGTTGTGTTCCCTAACCAAAATCCTAACCACTGCGAAGGTACACAAATTGATTTGATTGCGCACCACTAACCCAAGTGGATAGTGAATGAATAAATCAAATGCTGAGTACATAACTGCTGCTCAGCAGGTCCACATATCAGTACCGTACTTCGCTAGGATTATCACCGGGGTTTAGTACAACTGGGTAAGTGGAAGAGACCTCACTATCCACCTACCAATATCGGCCCGGCTCATCGATAAGGGACCCGTTTATGAGCTAGTCAAACTCAGTCTAACATTGCCTACTCCCTCAAGCTGGTAAGTTCACACCCCCTTTTAATCGACCACGACGCAATGGGAGATGCGGCCTACTGACATACGGCCCTCATGTGCTCATGTATTTCCACTCGGTCTAAACGTTGTAGCGTCCCCTGGCCATGGGAGTTTAACAACTTTCACCCACGGACATTTAAAGTGCCTATATGCTCAAATCAAATATTTTCGGTGTCTTATCTAACTACCTAAGATATGCCTGTGAAGGTCGCGGCCTTGATGTCGCTAGGGCGCCAAATGATCATGTCAAAAAATGTGAGACGCATGAGTCATACCATCTATTCATGCATCAAACTTGTGCATACTGTTCACTCATGTTGGGTAACTTCGTCTCTCAAGGGTCTCATAAATAATCAACCTAATGGCGCATGCTACGCTCAATCACTCCTCATAATAAGCATGTGAATGATGCATATGAGCATGTATCATGAAGTTTACTAAGCATGATTAAAATCACATACATCTTAGTGGGCCTATATAAGGCGGCCCATGGTCCATAATAATGAACAAGTGGTGTGCACACAATCACATACAGATGGTGGGTCTCACACATCACAATTGGACCTCGCACATATAAGGGGCTTCGCACAATCACAATGGGCCTCATATAATCACAATGGGGCTCATACAATCACAATGGGCCTCATATAATTACAATGAGCCTCATATAATCATAATGGGCCTCATATAATTGCAATGGGCCTCAGACAATCACACAATAGGCCTCATACAATCACGATGAGCCTCACATAGTCACAATGGGTCTCATATAATCACAATGTTATGCTAACACATACTCAGTGCATATACCAACATAGTTTTAATCGATAATCAGCTATAAATATGATGGGGTACATAGAAGGACAGTAGATCTAATCCATAACATGAGGATCGGTCGTCAACAGTGGATATACCAAACCTAATACCACCGATCTTTCCATCTACGGTGACGATGTATTCTCCTCATATCAAAGATGGTCCTAGATGGCCTACTCATATCAAGAATGGGCTTAAGAACAATGAGTGGGCTTCCTTGCCCGTCTTATCATGTAGAAATCTGGGCTTCCTAAGGGCTCAATAAGCATAAGGTGGGCCACATTCCCTATGGAAGGCTTGGTACAAATACAAGATGAGGTCTAATGCTTGGGTGGTCCTACAGGGTATGGTGGAAAGCATCATTATCAAATGGTGGCCCAACAGATTGGGATAGCCTAATCATGGGAAAGATGGGTACTATAATCATCAATGGGGGCCTAACAGTTTAGGTTAGCCTATTAAGGGGAGATGAGAATGGGCCTAACAACAGGCCCTAGGGAGAGTTACAATGTGGACATCTAACCATCATTGTTCCCAAGATACCGGGCTTAACAACAGGCCCTAGGGAGGATTTCAACGGTGGACATTTAACCATTATTGTCTCCTAGTGTGTGTGGTCTACTTGGAATTTGAATCGAACTCTCAACGGGGCCCATGATCCTTATAGAAATTGGAAAATAGATAGACATCGTGTATGAAACACATACAACATGATGGGCCTCATAAGGCAGCCCCATGGTGGGCATATAATCCATAAATCAGGGTGGGCCTCTCAAGGTAATGAGGCCCATGACCTTAGAGAAATGGATGAATGGTGTGAAGATAACACATACATCATGGTGGGCTTTACACATCACAATTGGGCCTTACATATAGAATGGTCCTCACACATATAATGGGCCTTATACCATCACGATGGGCCTCATACAAGGGTGTCATATACATTACGATGGGCCTCCTCACATGGGCTTATATACATCACAATGGGTTGCATCTCATGGTCCTATATACATCACAATGGGCCGCATCTCATGAGCTATATACATCACATTGGGCCTCACCATCTGGGCCTCCTATACATCACAATGGGCTCACCATCTGAGCCTCACATGCATCACATTGGGCCTCACTCATGGGCCTTAAACACATCCGATTGGGCTTCACATATGGGGAGTTTGGATCAAACACGTACATCACATGGGGCCCATGTCTCATGTGGATGGTATGGATATACATCATGTGGGCCTCTCAGATGCACAGTGTGGATTTAACACATATATCAAGGTGGGCTGCGGATGGACAATGCGTATATAAAATACATAAATTAAGGTGGACCCCACCATTCCAGTGAATGGACGGTGTGGGTGAAAAACACATCCCTCATGGTGTGCGCCACACAGCAGGAATGAAACACATACATCATATGCGCCCCACTCAGCACACCGTCCAGATGGACGATGTGGATATAAAATACATAAATCAAAGTGGGTCTCACCTGCCCACACGTGTCACACGCATGAGGTGGGCTCCCACCTCAAAATAGATGGATGGCTGGAGAAACACATACATCATGGTGCATCCCACACCACCCGTCCAGATGGACGGTGTGGATATAGAACATATACATCAAGGTGGGTCTTACTTACCCACATGTGCAACATGTGTGGGGTGGGCCCCATGTCTAAATAGATGGACGGCTTAGAGAAACATGTACATCATGGTGGCCCACAGAACTTGCTGACGTGGATACATCAGCTATATAGCTGGGTGACATACACCAGTCGATCTGTCCCATCGTCTAGGGATTGGGCGGTGTGAATATAGAAGTAATTAAGGTGGGCCCCACCCCCACACGTGCAACACATGTGGGGTGGTTCCCACATCCAAAAAAATGGACGGACAATATGGATATATCAGATACATCACGGTGCATCCCACTATCCATCAACTGGACGGTGAGGATGCCACATAAACATCACAGTGGGCTCCACCATCTAGATAGTAAGATGGATGGATGGTGTGGATGTCACACTACATCAAGGTGGGTCCACACATGTGGGACCCACCAGCTTGTATTAAGCTGATATTTCAGTTATCCCTTCATCTGGGCCCGTCTAGAAGGATAGGCAGCAGGCCTGCCAGCTGAACAAGCATCAATGCGGGCCCAATTTAAGGGTGGCATGGATAAAATACATGTATCATGGTGGGCTATACAATCAGGTGAGAGAGAGAGAAAGACGGCGTAGTGGAGGGACCTCGCCATCATGGGGCCCCTTTTTATTTATAACACATACATCAAAATGGGTCCCGTCACAAGTGGGCCCTCAAATGAAAATCAACGGTGGATATCCTAAAATCACCTTCCAATTGTACTCCTTCATGGTCCCTTGGCTTCCTTAACTCCTAGGCTTTCCCTTTGATGGTGGATGATGAAGATTGAAGGGCAGAGATGGGAGTTTTGGGGTAGGAAGTGGGCCACACTCTAGGCTCTCTCTTTGGGAAGCTTGGACGTCCACTCTCTCTTGGTTGTTTTGATAATGGTAGAGAATTGAGAGAGAGGAGATGGTGTTGTAAGAGAGAGGTGATGGGTGACGGGTGTAAGGAAGGGATGGGTGGAGAGAGAGAGTTGACTTTAGAAGAGACGTATGGGTTGTCATGCCTTGTTGGTGAGAGAGGGATGGGCTAGTGTAACACCCTGAAAATCGGGGGTCGTGTATAAACTCAACTCCCAAGTTCCAGACCGTCACTTATGCAACAAAAATGTTTATGATTCAATGTTGTCTGATTTAAAGCATTCACATGAGTAAAAGTATACCAAAACTGCAATTCATACTCCAGATCCAGTGATAAAAGCAAGCGGAATACTAAACAATATATATATCACTGCAAGGAAAAACAAAGTAGATCTCATCTGTCTCTAAAGTATGAATACATCTCTGAGTCTCATATACATATTCATGAACAAAATCAAATGTTCAAAATAGTCCCACTGAAGTCCCATCAACCCAGGTCGCCTACGCAAAGCCATCATGATACTGCATGTACGAGAACTCGTCCTGGTCCTCGTCGAAGTCTGGCTCTGCCTCCTGGATCTCAGCCTCACCTGCATCTACAACAGGGTCTGGTGGGTGTTGCAAACACCATCCCGTAACGTGGGAGTGAGTGATCAACTCAGTGAAATCATATAGCAAAGATTAGCATGTTCACAAATCAATCATGCGATAATAGTAAAGCAGTAAATCAAACAATCCTAATACTGTTGTTAATACAAGATGACATGACGTGATGTATGCCCTCACCGACGATCTCCCTCATACGGCACCATCTTACGACCGCAGCATGCAATCGACCCTCAAGTGCTCCACATCTTCCAAGCACATGTAATGGTATGGTGATATGATTTTCGAGTTGTTATTAGTCCATTCAAACAGCAGGATTGGGAAACTAAGGTACTTTCCTTGTATCAATCCCAACACAGATCCTGTCTAGGGTCATCACTCCTAGTAATCTCATACGATGTATATTTTGTAAGTCGCTGTAAGGGCTGTCAGGGCTGTTGCTCGCACTCGTTGCACCGCTCCCCCATCACCTTATCAATATAGGCCTACTGTACTCTACTGCTACTGAAGGGTCGTCGCCTCCCGTAGACTCAGAATACGCTCGCGGTCACTACAAAGGACTCGTCGCCTGATCAGTGTAGGCCGACAGCTAAAATATAGTGTCCCATACCACCATAATCTGCTCACGAGACTAGGTGCTCACTGGTCACTACGGGAAGGTTTGTGGCCCTAGCGTATGCCGACAGCTCGACCACGGTGTCCCATACCACCATGCCCGGCTCATGAGTCTTCGTGGATCAAGGTACCATGGTTAACAGGATTTACAATGGTAAGTTCAGTACCCTAGGTTCAAGCAGTTATAACTCATACAAGGTGAACATACATCGGCCAGTCGGGTTACTTGACGGGCTCGACTAGCGCGATCGCATCTCAAGTCGAACGACATGAAGTGCGTAAAACACTTCGCGTGGCCTAACCACTGCCGCCAACTCCAAACACGACTCGCGTTCATCGACGCGTCGTTCGTGGTAAAGACCAGCCAGCCACGAATTCGCTCGGTTACCGACTGCCTGGACTAAGTCTAGTCCCAAACAATTATGGAATCACATCAGCAATTTATGTAGGAGTATTGGAATTGAAATACAATCATGTGAGCATGTTAGCACATGTTATAACATACAACTTAAATAAATCTTCAAGCACATATATTTCATGCATGTAATGAAATCATGCATATAGTCAACATGTAGGAAATCATTTAGGTCAGCATATTAATTGAGAAATCAATCTCAAACTATTTCATAACATCATTTAATTCAATACATACTAATACAAGCATTTATACAAACACATACACTACACACTTAAGTCTACATATAGTATGTCGACCCAAGTGCGCAATTAGGCGAATCTCTTCGCCAAACTAATTATGCACGTATTCCTAACTTCCTAATGCGACAACAAACCATGTCAATCACATCAGCAAAATATGAATGTAAACTGTACTTCCTACAAATGACTAAAGTGCCCTAAATCTCATATTCTTCGTTGATTTACGAAACAGGAAACGGATAACATGTTGTACATGTCAAACGGCGATGCCGTCGATAATCTACTATTAAACGACATTGAAAGCGTTGGAAACCGTCAATCAAAGCGTCTAAAATCCTCACCTAGTCTCTTGTAGACGTGTCGTTTTGAACGGAGCGTATACGCTTCGTCAACGGCGATAAGAGAACCTGTTTTACAAGATCTATTGGTAAAAAAGCTATGGATCTTAGTGATCCTCAAATCAGCAACTTCTAGGGTTAGTTATTACCTGAAAATGCGGAAGAATCACCGGCTTGGTGATCAGGAGGTGTTGCTTAGGCACTAGCAATAGGTTGCACGAAGGCTGGAAAAAATATCCCACTCTCTCTCACAAACTCTCACCTTTTCTCTCTCCCAAATCTAGGGTTTCTTGCAATTTCGGATGGGAGAGAGGAGTGAGGGTTTCAACCCCTTTTATAAGCCTAAAAACGTCGAAAATAGGCTCCGGTACAAAGTTTACTTAGTGCATATCCAATTCGGGGCTGTTTCGGTCCAAAAGATGCTTTCTGGTGATCCCCTGGTCGAATGCGATCGGACTTAAGCTCATGCGTACCAGATCTAGCACGTATTACGTTTTCAGTCCGGCTGGGTCCGCAGATCGCACGTGGCGGACCAGTTTCAGTTCAGCGGTCACCGCACGTAGATCAGGGCTGAAAGTCTCATGATATAAAATAGAAATTTCTCCTGATCCGAGGGTGTAATCTGGCAGAATTCTGACGGTCAGAATGCTTAATACTGACGCGTCAAGTCGTGTGCCAGATCTGAATTTGAAATTTCAATTCTGTCCCTATTCACACTCTCTTCGGTCCGGGCTCAAAGAAATAGCCTGTGATTATCGGTTTGACTTGATTTTCGAAATGAGTGTCAAGTCCAGCTAAGCGGTTCTAACGGTCTAAGATAGGAGGTATCGGACTTTCGACGCGCGGTCTAGATCCAATACAAAGATTCAAAGTGGTCCAGAGAACAAACCTGCTCAGAGTTTGGTCCGAGGTTATAGAGTATTATAGAGTCGTTGGTTCTACTCGATTTGGGTCTTGTAGAACGTATTTAAAGTGATCAGGGACTATTTCCCAGCTACACCAGCGTCGCGCTAGCTAACTTAGTCATATTTTCTAAAAGAATTAATTCTACACAATTTCGGGTCGAGTTGGTACTCGAGCCCAAGTATGGATTTTTCACGGGCGTTACAGCTAGGTATGGGTTGTACTTTGATTGATCAATGTGATGTTTGGCTAGAAATTCTCTTGGAATTTGTAATGCGCGACATTTTCCTAGCATGGGTATCGCTTCATAGAGCAAGACGCAGTGACGGCACGGTCGCTAGGGTACAAGTCTCGGGCAAGTTGACTCAGATATACGAGATGCGACTTAGGGTCATGCTTAAATGCCGACTACAGGTCGTGGGTCGCCGGGATTTGACGGGGAGGATCTCTGGTGTCTAAGAAATGGTACGGACTATGATACGAGCCTTACAGTTCTCCCCTCCTAATAAAAATTTCATCCTTAAAATTTAATATCACACAGGACAAAGCAAGAGAAGGGGAAGCATCGTCATATATGTATAATAATCAATACCATACAAGGAAAAATCAATCTACAAACAAATGCAGATAGCGGTCTCTAATCTCAGCCTCACGCTCCTAAGATGCTTCCTCAACAGAATGGTGACCCTTACTAAACCTCGAATCCCGGATCAGAAACGATCAAAACTGGGATACCTTATAGCCTACTATCTCATCAATGACTAATCTAACAAGATGATCCAAATGCCTGGTCACGCGAATCGTCTGCGACTCATCCTAACGACTAAGGGTCATGTTGAGCTACATAAAACCAGCCTTAGGCCTACTGGGGAGGTGTATGTCTCCCTAATTAAGGTCGTTACTGCTAAAAATGGGGGCACTCATGCTTATGATGCCTTGTCTCACCACATCTGAAGAAAATACCTGTGAGCAGTCTTCGTGGTGGTGCTGAAGGTGCTGCTGGCGTTCGAAAGGATGAACGGTTCCTGTGTCTCTGCGGCCGTTGACGCTACTACTACAGGGAACTACCAGTGGGGGCCTTCCTCTTCCAATCTCCTCTGTGGTCATGGACCCTCTGTGAATCGGTCCATTCTATCTCATAAATCTGGACCCTCTGTGCTACCTACTCAAAGGTTGGGAGATGTGTTCAACGACATGGCTAATACGTCACGAATCTCGATAGCATGACGAAGTGGGCCTCATACTGGGACACTATCATGTCCCCCTATATAAGAGTCTCAAACTCGAGTGTGACCTGCTGTCGGACATGGTTAGGGAAAAAATTCTGGTCAAATCGGTCAATAAAATCCTCCTAAGTCCATACAAAATCGACTCCTTCCGCTTAGGCGATCAATGCCCACTAATGCTCGACCTCACCCTGAAGAAGAAATATAGCTAACGGGACCCGCTGCTAGGTTGTAGATATCATGGTGTCAAAAATATTCTCCACCTCAGAGCGCCACCTCTCGGCTGCTGTCGGGTTTGGCTTGCCGTGGAAGCGTGGAGGATCGGGCTGTCTAAAGCCTCGAAGAAGGGTGCTCATAGCTCCTTCTCTACCTAGGCTAGTGTAACAGCAGGGTGCTTGCTCTGCCTCTGGAGAGCAGCTATCACAGCCTGCAACATCTATTGTAGCTAGGCAGCACTCACGAGTGCGGTCGGATCCGCATTGGTCTCCGGTAGAGGAGCGAGATCCTCAGGCGGGGAAGTAGGAATCTTTAGTGGTGGAGTGGGAGTCACAAGTGGTAGGGTGGGATTCACAGGTAGTGGAGTAGGAGTCGCTCGGGTTGTTCTCCTGGGAGGCATGTCTTATAGGAAAGAATAAAGGCGCCTATCAACCTTGAGAATGCTCGAAGGCTCAGACATAAGGGAACTAAACCAGAAGGTTACGCACTCGGGTCCTAATTATTCTAAGTTCTCAACAATCATAGAGTGTAGGGTAGCTATCAGCAGATACGTGATGTTATCCTCAGGTATTCCCAAATTATATTCTGATACTAACTTTTGTTACACCCCAAACTCGGAACCGGGCTCACAAAATTTTCAACTGCCGAATGTAGTGCTGACAACCTCTGTAGTACCCCATTATCGGCTCTGAGCGCCCATATGCCAGATTTCTGATCCTAAGATCCTACGAGGAGGATTTTTATTGTAAATTTTTTTGGAAAGGAGAATAACCACAAGTGTACCCAAAGCAACATCATCTTCACATATCCACTAATATAAATCATTGATTACAATGCTGAAAAGAAATACATGAATATAATAAAATCTCCATAAAGCTTAGCCACATGCTTTTGCCTCAACACTACTGCATCCTAGCATCACCTGCACGCATCTATCGTGCTTAAGCTTATAAAAATCTTAGAGGGTGGTGTACGTGTGTGCACAACACAGGTGCCAAGTATACAATATAAGTCCACAATTCATACAATATCGAAAATACTAGCAAGTTTATGAGTTATACGATAATAGAGTAAGAAGAAATACTGACAAGTCCATGAGTTATATAATATCAAAGTAAGTAGAAATACCGATAAGTCCATAAGTCATAAAATAATCAAAATATGTAGAAATACTGACGAGTCCATGAGTCATACAATATCAGAGTATGCAATGCAGATCAGCTATGTAATGCGGGGTCGTGGTAAATCAAATGCAATGTGTTGGGGATGTAATGCAATATACGGTGTGAAAGAAATGACTAAGGGAGTTCTATCCAAACAAGTATCATACCTAAATTTAGATAGACAAACTCAATATCGTAAACTCCTAATCTCAGGTTGGTCCCATACCCCAACCAAAATCCTGGCCACTGTGAGGTACGCACAATGATTTGATTGTGCACCACCAACTCGAGTGGATAGTGAATGAATAAATCAATCAAATGTTGAGTACACAACTCCTGCTTAGTAGGTATCAGTACCACACTTCTCTGGGATTATCACCGGGGTCTAGTACAATCGACGCCACCTATCGCCCCATCAAGCGCACAACTGTGTAAGTGGAAGAGGCCTCACTATCCGCCTATCAATATCGACCCAGCTCATTGATAGCGGACCCGTTTATGAGCTGGTCAGACTTAGTCTAACATTACCTACTCCCTAGGGCGGGTAAGGCCATGCCTCCTTCCAACCGATCACGACACAGTGGGAGACACGACTTACTGGTATACGGCCCTCATGTGCTCATCTATTTCCACTCAGTCTAGACGTTGGAGCATCCCTTGGCCACGGAAGTTTAGGGACTTTCACCTATGGATATTCAAAGTGCCCATATGCTCAAACCAAACTTTTTCGGTGTCCCATCTGACTATTTGCGATATGTTTGTGGAGGCCGCAGCCCTGATGTCTCTAGGGCACCAAATGATCATGTCATAAAATGCGAGACGCATGAGCCATACCATATAGTCATGCATTAAACCTGCGCATATTGCACGCTCTTATTGGGCAACTCCGTCCCTCAGGGAGTCCCATAAATAATCAGCCCAATGACACATGTAATGCTCAATCACTCCTCATAACAAGCATACGAATGATGCGTATGGGCATGTATCATGAAGTATACTAAGCATGATTAAAATCACATACATCATGGTGGGCCTGTATAAGGTGGCCCATGGCCCGTAATAATGAACGAGTGCATGCACACAATCACATACACATGGTGGGTCTCACACATCACAATTGGGCCTCACACATACAAGGGGCTTCACACAATCACAATGGGCCTCATATATTCACAATGGGCCTCATACAATCACACTGAGCCTCATATAATCACAATGAGCCTCATATAATTGCAATGAGCCTCATATAATCGCAATAGGGCTCATATAATCACACGATGGGCCTCATACAATCACAACGGGCCGCACATAGTCACAATGGGCCTCATACAATCATAATTTTATGCTAACACATACTCAGTGCGTATACCAATATAGTCGTAATTGATAATTGACCTATATATATGGCGGCGTACACAGAAGGACAACAAATCTAATCCATAACATGAAGATCGGTCTTCAAAAGTGGATATACCAAACCTGTAACACTGATCTTTCCATCTATGGTGATGATGTACTCTCCTCATATCAAGGATGGGCCTAGATGGCCAACTCATATTAAGAATGAGCCTAAGAACAAGGAGTGGGCTTCCTTGCCCGTTCCATCATGTAGCAATTTGGGCTTCCTAAGGGCCTAATAAGCACAAGGTGGGCCACATTCCCTATAGAAGGCTCGGTACAAACACAAGATGGGCTCCAAGGCTTGGGTGATCCTACAAGTTATAGTGGAAAGCATCATTACCAAATGGGGGCCCAACGGATTGGGATAGCCTAATTAAGGGAAAGATGGGTAATATAATCATCAATGGGGGCCCAACAGTTTGGGTTAGACCATTTAAGGGGAGATGAGAATGGGCCTAACAATAGGCCCTAGGGAGAGCTACAATGTGGGCATCTAACTATCATTGTTCCCAAGGTAATGGGCTTAATAGCGGGCCCTAGGGAGGATTTCAACGGTGGACATTTAACCACTATTGTCTCCTAGTGTGTGTGGTCTACTTGGAATTTGAATCTAACTCGCTATGGGACCTACGATCCTTATAGAAATTGGGAAATAGATGAACATCGTGTATGAAACACATACAACGTGATGTTCCTCATAAGGTAGCCCCATGGTGGGCATATAATCCATAAATTAGGGTGGGCCTCTCAAGGCAATGGGGCCCACGACCTTAGAGAAATGGATGAAAGGTGTGAAGATAAGACATACATCATGGTGGGCTTTACATATCACAATTGGGCCTCACATATACAATGGTCACACATATAATGAGCCTTATACCATCACGATGGCCCCCACACAAGGGCCTCATATACATTACGAAGGGGCTCTTCACATGGGCTTATATGCATCACAATGGGCTGCATCTCATGGGCCTATATACATCACAATGGGCCGCATCTCATGGGCCTATATACATCACAATGGGCCTCAAACATGGGCCTCATGTACATTATATGAGCCTTACCATCTGGGCCTTAAATACATCACAATGAGCCTCACCATATGAGCCTCACATACATCACAGTGGGCCTCACTCATGGGCCTCAAACACATCAGATTAGGCCTCACATATAGGGAGTTTGGATCAAACACATACATCACCTGGGGCCCATGTCCCATGTGGACGATATGGATATACATCATGTGGGCCTCGCAGATGCATGGTGTGGATTTAACACATATCACAGTGGGCCGCGGACCTACATCGTGTATATAAAATACATAAATCAAGGTGGACCCCACCCGTCAAGCAAACAGACGACGTGGGTGAAAAACACATACATTACAGTGTGCACCACACATCAGGAATGAAACACATACATCATGTGTGCCCCACTCAGCACACCGTCCAGATGGACGGTGTGGATATAAAATACATAAATCAAGGTGGGTCCCACTGCCCACATGTGTCACGGGTGTGGGGTGGGCCCACACCTCAAAACATATGGATGGCTGGAGAAACACATATATCATAGTGTGTCCCACACCACCCGTCCAGATGGACGGTATGGATATAGAACATATACATCAAGGTGGGTCCCACCTGGCCACACATGCCACGTGTGTGGGGTGGGCCCCACGTCCGAATAGATGGACGGCTTGGAGAAACATGTACATCATGGTGGCCCACAAAACTTGCTGACGTGGATACAATAACTATATAGCTGGGTGAGATACACCAGCTGATCCGTCCCATCGTTCGGGGATTGGGCGGTGTGGATATACAAGCAATTAAGGTGGGCACCACCCCCACACGTGCAGCAGTGTGGGGTGGGTCCCATGTTCAAAAAAATGGATGGACAACATGGATATATCAGGTACATCACGATGCATCCCACCATCCAGCAACTAGACGGTGAGGATGGCACATAAACATCGCGATGGGCTCCCACCATCTGGAAAACAAGAAGGATGGATGGTGTGGATGTCACCCTACATCAAGGTGGGTCCGCACGTGTGGGACCCACCAGCTTGTATCAAGCTGATATTTGAGTTATCCCTTCATCTGGGCCTGCCCGCTGGACAAGCAGCAATGCGGGTCCAATTCAAGGGTGGCATGGATAAAATACATACATCATGGTGGGCCATACAATCAGGTAAGAGAGAGAGAGAGAGAGAGAGAGAGACGGCGTAGTGGAGGGACCTCACCATTATGGGCCCCTTTTTGTTTACAACACATACATAAAAAATGGGTCCCATCACAAGTGAGCCCTCGAATGAAAATCAATGGTGGATATACTAAAGTCACCCATCAATTGCACTTTTTCTTGGTCCCTTGGTTTCCTTAGCTCTCAGGCTTTCCCTTTGATGATGGATGATGAAGATTGAAGGGTGGAGATGGGAGATTTGGGATAGGAAGTGGGCCACACACTACGCTCTCTCTTTGGGAAGCTTGGACGTCCACTCTCTCTTGGTTGTTAGAAGCGACGTTGGAATCGTGGCAATGATGCTGTTACTAGGGTACAAGTCTCGGGTTGAGTTAAGTCAAATCTACAGGATGCTGAAATAGTGGTGAAGACCGCTTAAGTTGAAGTAGAGATATGTCAATATATCCTAGAGGGGGGGTGAATAGGACTTTTTAAAGTTTTTATGAATTATTAAAAATTCTTATCACACTAATCCTATTACAGAGTACAGATTAGGATTACTCAAAATTAACTCTACTGGCTTCCAAGCCTGGTAAAGGATCCAATCACAAACTATTTAAAAGACAAACAATTTATAGATGAGATTGTGATGGATATGACTGTGTGTGCATAAGATGTGATCATATATAAGAACTTGTAAGGCAATCACATAAATGTAAGACAACATCAATCTCAAACACAGTCATTTTATAGTGGTTCGACGACTCCACTCCCGGCTTCCACACTCAACCTTTGAGTGACCGGATTTCACTAAGGAGGTTTCCCATGGTTCAGCTCAAACCTAAGGTTTTAAATCAGGTTCACCTTCAACCTTTACAGAGGTTTCTACTCGGTTCACCTCAAACCCTAGAGTTTTGCTGGCGTACTTCTAACCAGATATTTTTGCCCACACAGGACAAGGGTCTACACAACACACCCGGAGGTTTCTACTCGGTTCACCTCTAACCCTGGAGTTTTACTGGCGTACTCCTAATCAGATGTTTATGCTCTCCACAAGCAAGGGTCCACACAACGCACCCCGCACGTACAATCCCGTCGGAGGCCTCCTTCGAGGACTTCAAATGATGAGCAACACTTAAAACCCAATCCTAAAAAGAAATGATCACAAGTGTCCTCTGGACTCTTAGTACTTACAGAAAAGTTGATGAGTCCCTTTCAGCGCAGTGATGAAGACCTTTTACTTGTTGATGAAGAGTCTTCAGCTCCCTTGATCCGCAATATAAAGATGTATCTATACTAGGCTTAGGTTGGGTCAAGGTTATGATGGAATACCATTCTAAGGATTTTCCGATAAGGAAGATAGAGTGGTTCCCATCATCTATGCATTCAAGGAATCCCAGCTTATTGATATGTCATTAAAGTAGTAGCTGAAGGATCCTTGAATGCGGAAGTTCATTCCCCAATCCACTCTATGAAATATCAATGATGAGGGTGGATTGGAGGATGAACTTCCTGAGAGAAAGGGCTTAAGATAAATGATAAGAAGGTTAAAACTTACAAAAGCACTCTCTACTTTCTCTACCAGCAATGAAGACAACTCTCTCTATTTATAGGCAAAAGGTTCCAAAGGATATAAACGGTCATATTTATGATAGAGTTCGATATCATTGAGACATCGTCGATATGATCGAGCGTATACTCTCGATTGTATCGGCAGACCTTTCGATGATAAAAACTCAATTGTCATTTCACTTTTGGAAACCTTCTGCTAACTGGTCGATGAGATCGAAACACACATCGATGTAATCAGATTTCGAACTCCGATTCAATCGAGTGATGGTTCGATCTATCGATAAGTGAAAAACAAGAGAGAAGCCTTGAAGAATTTTAGGTTCTACAGATATGATAGGGGAAGCAGTCGATGTCATCGAAATTTGTACATCGATCATATCGGAGACCTTGTCGATGAGATCGATAAATCGTATAGATTTACCTATAAGCTTGCTAGGCAATTTATATCCTGACTCGATCCAATCGACTAGGTCTCGATATAATCGATATATGAATACCGATTTATCGACTGGCACCCCGATCATCATAAACAACAACCTGAAATTCATGCTGGTGAGAATATGCGCCCACAATCGATATGATCGACTGACTTCCGATATGATCGATATTTGAGTTCAGATTGTATTGGACAGACATCGATATATCGAAGCATATGTTAGTTTTCTTTAGAAAAATAGGAGCGCCGAAAAGCAGCCTGTCGATTATATCGATCCTCTTCAAATATGATCGATATTCGAATATCGATGATATCGACTCTCAAGTCGATATATCGATAAATCGTCCAGATGATTGTTTTGATTGCTGGACGCTTTGTCCTCACTCGATTGTATTGATTGAGATGTTGAGGACATCGACAGAGCTGGTCGATCATATCGAACGGGTAATCGATATAATCGACAGTGTAAGAAAAACTTTACTGATTTTTCTTTTTTATAAAAAGCTTTCTTACACTGAAACCCTAAGATGTTCT
The DNA here is from genome assembly GCA_037074715.1 of Magnolia kwangsiensis. NCBI lineage: Eukaryota > Viridiplantae > Streptophyta > Magnoliopsida > Magnoliales > Magnoliaceae > Magnolia > Magnolia kwangsiensis. Next base: position 105,773,310 of record CM073573.1, on the reverse strand, counting down.
AATTCTTTTTAAGGGTTTAATCACCTGGTGTTTTGGGACATGGGATGTGAGGCTATGATTTACCTTTTGGTGAGCTTCCACACATCCAGTTGAGGTAGACGCTTGACTTGATCTTCTTGTTAGGCGCTGTTGTTCGACTGACTCAACTTACAACGTAATTGACAAACAAGGGCACGTAGTAGGTGCACTTTCAATCTCCCCCTTTGTCAATTACGTGACAAAATACCCAAAACACCCTATGAACATATCTAAGAAGATACATCCTAAATTGTGTGTACATGTATTAACACAATTTTACAAATTCTAAACTCCCATGTACACACCTAATAAACTTCTCCCCCTTAATTCAAAAACTCCCCCTTTCTTGTTGCGGCTGCTCCCCCTAACACCTGCAACACAGATATACAATTTTCGCTCCGGGTGTTTGAATTGTTCTTCTCCTTTTTGTCAGTCATTGGCAAAGGTATAAGACGTGATATTAACAGAAGATTGAAGCATATGGGAGAACCATAAGTAGATAGATGTATATAAATGAGAGCAGTGTAAAGCATACATCAATGAAGACCAGAACATAAATCCATGAAGCAGTTAATAGATAAGCATGCAGACAATAACCTTCAGACTGCAATAAACCAAGGAGAAATGCAAATGGCAGAAGTAAAAGAACTAGATTAAGCCATATATAAGCTACCCAAGATTGGCAGAAATATTCAATGCTGCCCCAGACGGCAGCAAATTAAACCAAAAATAAAAATAAAAATAAACCAGTATTTTTAGCCCAACCGTGGGCACATTCATCCAAAAAGAAAACGGTTAAAAAGTAGAAACTGTCATACACACCACTGAAAGCATAGAACATCCAAAAAGATACTGATGTTCACACGTAAAATTAAGAGTAAGGTGTGCATGATAGCATTTATGAATCCGGCATCAGGGAGCAAAATGAGATGACATCGTGTCGTCCCATCGGCAAGTCAGTAGGTCCACCAATTGTTGAACCGTGCTCTGAACTCCTTGAACCATTCTTTCCAGAATAGTGAGCCGCTCCTTTACTGAGTGCATGTCCTTCTGAATGGCTCCAATCCTGTCCAGTTTAAGCCTTTTACCATACCCAGTAGTTGATGTGGATGGAGCAACATCTAGTCCAAGAGGTGCATTGTCAGCCATTGCATCTCCTTCCATGGGATCACCACCTTCTCCTCCTTCTGCTTCAGCATGAATTTCTTCCTCAGTTTTCTCCTTGTATTCATGAAATCTGAGATCCATTTTTTGAATATTTTTCTTGTTGAAAAATTTGAGGGGGAAAACCGGATCAGTTGTAGAAGGAAAGCCAATGCTCTGACAGATTCTACTAACAATCCAGGGATATAACAGATGCAAATCTCTAGACATGTGTATTGCATTGACAAACTGATTTACAATCAAGGTTGGAAGGCAGATATTCGTCCCGGTTGCAACAGAGTAGACTATCATCACCATAAGACTTGTTAGATCGGATCGGTTCGTGCTTCTTGGGTGCAAATTAGTGGTGAAGATCCTATATATGACTCTGAACCGAGGCTCCATATACCTAGCTTTCAGGGCATTCCCTTGATGCCATGGGATATCTCGGTTATGGCATAGGTATTTAGTTATTTTGGAGCGCACATCTAGAAAGTCAAGATCCCAGTTTGGAAGGCCTCCTGTCACCATTTGTAGATTGAGAATCTGTGCTCAGGTGGCATGAGTGATGCATACATCATCACCATCCATGAAAACCATGAAGGAAGGAGGATCAGCCACCGGGGAATGATATGCAGCAAAGAAGTTACGTGTTCTTTCCAGTTGGCATGGTCCACCAAAATTCAGGATGGGCAGCCAACCAATTGCAGCAAATAGAGGTTCTAAGTTATAAGATGTTCAACACTCCCTGTCTACTTTTCTCTCAAAGATCAACTTTCGATTGACATATTTTGATGGCCGTTGGACAGTAGGAGGAGGAGGCACTGGTTGAGATGGTTCAGGGATTTCGGTTTGGGACCCACCGCATCGTGATCTTTGCCGTGTGGGGGTCCCTCTGTCCGAGATCCTTGCTCTCTCCCTTGAAGCAAGGACCTTTTGTCGAGTTCCTCTTGAAGATTCCCCCGGACCGGATGCCATGTTTTTATCCTTTCCCATGTGAAAGAAAAGGCTATTTGAAATATTGAGAAAATGACAAAAAGAAATCCCGACAAACCAAGAGAAAAAGATTCTGATGATGGAAGAATATTACCTGGTTTGTATTGAGATTTGGCTGGTCCTACCTGGCTTAGGATGATTGGTCGAGAGGATCAGATAGAGAAGACAGTCGAATCGCCCTTTGAAAAAAAAAACCTTTTTCGGTTCTGCTTGCTTTTATCGGGCGCCATTTGTCTATCATATCGGCTAACATATCGATTGTATCGAGAGGTGTCGGTCAATTCTATCGAGGCTATCCTCGATGTTATCCATGGACACACAACTTTTCACATTCTGAATAGCCGTCGATTGTATCGATCATCCGTTGATAAAATCGAAGAAGACAATCACTTGCATTGAAAGTATGTGCTTTTCAAAAATTTTTCTAATTTTGACACACTATTGTATATTTCTTAACTTAATCAATATATGTAAAAAAAATTGCACCTGTACTGTACAAATATAAACATGATAATGTTTATATAAAAAAATTAGAGGTCTCCAACCTCAGATGTAACTTTGAGAATTTAGCAAAAATTGCATCATTTCACCAATTATCCAGATTTCGATGCAAAATCTGAACGTGTTCTTATACTCTCAATAATTCAGGGTATAGAGTTTAGTTTTTCTTTTACTCTCCATCTTGAGACAGAAGTTTTTACTGTGGTGACTTTTGTTATCTCACCAACTTGATCCAGTGATTTTTCCTTTCTGTCTTCCATTTTGGGTGATGAATGGGTATTTTGCATTACTCTAGTCAGATTAAGTTTATCAGTGTGAATTTGACCAGGGTTATAAGAAGTTGTCTTCAAGCATTCAAACTTGTAATGTCCCATATCACCACACAAATGACAAACTAGAGAAGTTCTTGTATTGCTACCTGAAGCAACAGATTTTCCAGTTTTCATTTTGATTTTCTCATACCCTAGGCCACTCTTATCTTTTCCAAGCCTTCCTATCCCTAACATTCTTTCAAATTTTTCACTACTCTGAGAAAACTTATAGTTTATCTCGGCAAATTTTCTGAAATTTTCTAAGTCAATACAAAGTGAGTGGTTCTCATTTTTGAGTTTTGCATTATCATCTTTTAGCAGTTCAGCTTTGTTCATAAGTTTTGATAATTCTCCTTTTAGGGATAGGTTTTCTTTTTCTAATTGATCATTATCTGTGAGATATTGTTGCAAATCATTGGACAAATGTATGTTTATTTCTAAGGTTCTGTCCAAGTCTTTCTACAACACTTTCTTTTTATTTTCAGTCATGCCAATTTTCTTAAGGATGTGGATGCTATGAATGTATAGTTGATTATAAGCATCCTGCAATTCATTTTTCTCTTTATCTTCTTCTTCCTCAATTTCCTCATTGTCAGATGAAAATGATTGAGTGGCTTGTTGTTCTTCTTTTCTTTCAGATTCCATGGGAATAATTGGAGTGGTGGAGACCATAAGAATTTTCAAAGGTTTCTGATCTCCATCACTTCCTGAGTCACTGTTTTCTGAATTTGACTCCTCCGTATCATCCCATGTGGTAGCCATCGCCTTGCCCTTGATTTTTCTGTTTGGGCATTCGGTAGATAGGTGTCCATACTCATGACAGGCATAACACTGTGGTTCTCTGTTTCTTTTCCCAAATTTGCCTGCTAAAGGTTTGTCATCCACCTTTCTACTTTTAAAGGGGCGGCCACGATTCCTTTGAAAGAATCTTCTGAATTTTTGTGCCAGCAGAGCCACTTCCTCATCTTCATCTTCCTTTTCACTCTCATTATCCTCATGTTTTGGTTTCTTGGAGGTTTTTAGGACAGTGTTTTTGGATTTTTGAGCTTGTGTGAAGTGTAGTTCAAAGGTTTGTAGGGAACCTACTAGTTCTTATACTTTCATTTCATCAATATTCCTATACTCCTCAATTGTTGTTACCTTAGGATTGAAGCGTTCCGGTAAGGATTTTAAGATTTTTCTACATATTTTAGGTGCCGGAACCTTCTCTCCCAATCCACCCATGGAGTTACAAATAATGTTTAATTTGGTGTAAAACTCCATAAATGTCTCATGCTCTTCCATCCTGAGATTTTCAAACTGTGAAGTTAAGAGTTGTAGTTTAGATATCTTCACAGTGCTTGTGCCTTCATGGGTTGTTTCCAGTAAATCCCATGCTTCCTTGGATGTCCCACACATACTCATTTGATTGAAAATATCTTGGGACACGGCACAGTAGATGACGTTCATTGCTTTTGCTTCAACATTTCGCTGTTCTTTGTCAAATGCCGTCCACTTCTCATTAGGTTTGGGTTTAGTGATTATGGTTTCATCTTCAAGTACAATTTGTTCGGATGGTATCACGTATCCTTTTTCAACTGCATCCCAAACTTCATGATCCAAAGATCTCAGGAAGTAGTGTATTTTAGCCTTCCAGTATGCATAATTTGATCCATCAAATACTGGAGGTCTAGTGACAGATGAGCCCTCTCCTTTGGCCAATTTCTACTTCAGTTAAGATCACTCTCTAGGCGGTGAAGCCCTTAAAGAGAGACCCTCTCTGATACCAATTGAAATAGCGGTCAAGACCGCTTAAGTTGAAGTAGAGATATGTCAATATATCCTAGAGGGGGGTGAATAGGACTTTTTAAAGTTTTTATGAATTATTAAAAATCCTTATCACACTAATCCTATTACAGAGTACAGATTAGGATTACTCAAAATTAACTCTACTGGCTTCCAAGCCTGGTAAAGGATCCAATCACAAACTATTTAAAAGACAAACAGTTTAGAGATGAGATTGTGATGGATATGACTGTGTGTGCATAAGATGTGATCATATATAAGGACTTGTAAGGCAATCACATAAATGGAAGACAATATCAATCTCAAACACAGTCATTTTATAGTGGTTCGATGACTTGTCTACTCCACTCCCAGCTTCCACACTCAACCTTTGAGTGACCGAATTTCACTAAGGAGGTTTCCCATGGTTCAGCTCAAACCTAAGGTTTTAAATCAGGTTCACCTTCAACCTTTACAGAGGTTTCTACTCGGTTCACCTCAAACCCTGGAGTTTTGTTGGCATACTCCTAACCAATTGTTTATGCCCACACAGGACAAGGGTCCACACAACGCACCCGGAGGTTTCTACTCGGTTCACCTCTAGCCCTGGAGTTTTACTGGCGTACTCCTAATCAGATGTTTATGCTCTCCACAGAGCAAGGGTCCACACAATGCACCCCGCACGTACAATCCCGTCGGAGGCCTCCTTCGAGGACTTCAAATGATGAGCAACACTTAAAACCCAATCCTAAAAAGGAATGATCAAAAGTGTCCTCTGGACTCTTAGTACTTACAGATAAGTTGATGAGTCCCTTTCAGCGCAGTGATGAAGACCTTTTACTTGTTGATGAAGAGTCTTCAGCTCCCTTGATCCGCAACACAAAGATGTATCTATACTGGGCTTAGGTTGGGTCAAGGTTATGATGGAATACCATTCTAAGGATTTTCCTATAAGGAAGATAGAGTGGTTCCCATCATCTATGCATTCAAGGAATCCCAGCTTAATGATATGTCATTAAAGTAGTAGCTGAAGGATCCTTGAATGCGAAAGTTTATTCCCCAATCCACTCTATGAAATATCAATAATGAGGGTGAATTGGAGGATGAACTTCCTGAGAGAAAGGGCTTAAGGTAAATGATAGGAAGGTTAAAACTCACAAAAGCACTCTCTACTTTCTCTACCTGCAATGAAGATAACTCTCTCTATTTATAGGCAAAAGGTTTCAACGGATATAAACGGTCATATTTATGACAGAGTTCGATATCATTGAGACGACGTCGATATGATCGAGCGTATACTCTCGATTATATCGGCAGACCTCTCGATAATAAAAACTCAATTGTCATTTCACTTTTGGAAACCTTCCGCCAACTAGTCGATGAGATCAAAACATACATCGATGTAATCGGATTTCGAACTCCGATTCAATCGAGTGATGGTTCGATCTATCGATAGGTGAAAAATAAGAGAGAAGCCTTGAAGAATTTCAGGTTCTACAGATATGATCGGGGAAGCAGTCGATGTCATCGGAATTTGTACATCGATCATATCGGAGACCTTATCGATGGGATCGATAAATCGTATAGATTTACCTATAAGCTTGCTAGGCGATTTATGTCCTTACTCGATCCAATCAACTAGGTCTCGATATAATCGATATATGAATATCGATTTATCGACTGGCACCCCGATCATCATAAACAACAACCTAAAATTCATGCTGGTGAGAATATACGCCCATAATCGATATGATCGACTGACTTCCGATATGATTGATATTTGAGTTCAAATTGTATCGGACAGACATCGATATATCGAAGCATATGTTAGTTTTCTTTAAAAAATAGGAGCACCGGAAAGCAGTCTGTCGATTATATCGATCCTCTTCAGATATGATCGATATTCGAATATCGATGATATCGACTCTCAAGTCGATATATCGATAAATCGTCCAGATGATTGTTTTGATTGCTGGACATTTTCTGTCCTCACTCGATTGTATTGATTGAGATGTCGAGGACATCGACAGAGCTGGTCGATCATATCGAAGGGGTAATCGATATAATCGACAGTGTAAGAAAAACTTTACTGATTTTCCTTTTTTATAAAAAGCGTTCTTACACTGAAACCCTAAGATGTTCTAATTCTTTTTAAGGGTTTAATCACCTGGTGTTTCTGGACATGGGATGTGAGGCTATGATTTACCTTTTGGTGAGCTTCCACACATCCAGTTGAGGCAGACGCTTGACTTGATCTTCTTATTAGGCGTTGTTGTCCGACTGACTCAACTTACAATGTAATTGACAAACAAGGGCACATAGTAGGTGCACTTTCAGATGCGACTTAGGCTCACATGCAAACACCGACTACAGGTCGAGGGTCACCAGGATTTGACAGGAAGGATTGCTAGAGTCTATGGAATGGTACAAACTAGGATACATGCCTTATAAGGGTCCTGGCCTCCACAGGCATATCGTGGATGGCAAGATTGGACACCAAAAATATTAGTTCTAGGACGGGGGCACCATAGATGTCCTAGAGTGAAAGTTCCCAAACCCTTATGGTACTATGAAAGATACTCCAACATCAAGGCTAAGTGGATGTATGAGCGCATGAGTGCTGAATTTCATTAGGCCACGTCTCTCACTATTTTGTGGTCGGTTGGAAGGGGGTGTGGCCTTACCCGCCTGAGGGTAGGGGCAATGCTGGGCTGACTCTGACCAGCTCATAAATGGGTCCACTATAGACATGCCAGGTAGATATTGGCAGACTACTAGTCAAGCGATCAGTGAGGTATCTTCCACGTGCATGGTTGTGTGTCCAGTTGGGGCGACAATCTGGTGTAGAGTGCATTAGACCTCGATGATTGAACAGAGAGGAACCATACTGATATGTGGATTCTGATGAGGACTGGTATGACATGTGAGTGCATCTTACATATGACATTGGCCACGTAGGCCTTACACCGCATAGCCTTGGTATGGCTGACAACATTGTACTAGACTCCGGTGATGATCCCAAAGATATATGGTATTGACATGATGACACCCCGTCATTGTTACACACATGGACAAACGCTGATGTGAGTGATGCCTAAGGGCCTGGGCGAGCTACCAGTGGCTAGCAGGCTACTGTGCTGGCACGCTACTGTGCAGGGGTTACATACTCAGGTTTGACTCATTCATTCATACATCCACTATCCACTCGGGCTAGTGGTGTGCAACCAAATCATTATGTGTACTTTCGCAATGACTAGGATTTCGGTTAGGGCGCACGACCAACCTGAGATCAGGAGTTTACCACATTGAGTCTAGCTATCTAATTTTAGGTATGAGACTGGTTTGGATAGAAGTCCCTTGTGATGAACCCCACAGCTTGCGATGTCACATACTATCATCCCTACTACACACTCCTGCTATGTCATTCCTTTACATTGTATATTGCAATTTACCCTCAGTATATGACATTTGGGTTACCATAATTCTGCATTGAATGGCCTAGATATGTCATTGGCCTATTATGTTTTTGCATCGCATAGCCTAGATAAAGCTGATGATATTTATAGACTTGCTAGCATGCTTCCGCATTACTCTAATATTGCATTCTGAGCATGCTTATATTGCACACACACTTACACCACCCTCTAAACTTTCTATAAGCTTATGCACGATAGATGTGTGGAGGTGATGCTAGGACATAGTCGAATTGATGTAGGAGCGTGTGGCTGAGCTTCTAGAGTTTTTGATATCTTTATATTGTATTTTACTGCATGCCTTGTACTCAAAGTTTTTGGTTATAGTAGATATGTGGTGATGTTTCTTGTTATTGTAGTGGGTTATGTTTGTGGTCATGCTCCTCTTTATGAAATTTATTCTAAAAATCCTCCTTATAAGATACCAGGATCGGTATCTGGCGTATGGGCATTGGAAGCCGAGAATAGGGCACTATGGAGGCTGTCGGCGCCGGATTTAGCGAACGAAAATTTTGTGAGCCCAGTTTCTAAGTCTAGGGCATGACATTTGGGGTGAGATTTTTTCACACTTTCTTAAAAAGGAGTTGGTAAAGAGTTTTTGCTTAAGCTCATTGTTAAAGATATTAGAAGGCTTATCTTACTTTTTATGATTGGTAGTTGCCCACCACCATTACGACTCATTGGCATATTCTCCCTGTTATCCCTCATCCAACAAAATCAAGGAATACAATTATTGTAATAGACCAAAATTTCAATTTTCTCCCTTGAGTTCCTCGGGATCATTGTGTGCATACACAATATCTTCTTGGACACTCGCGATTGCACCCCGCTACACACATGTGTGCATGTGTACGAGCCTGAGTGGGTGCACATGCAAACACTTAATGTGCGTTCACACATGATACCCTTTTTATGAAGATATTGACCAACCAAGAGAAGTGTTGACCTCAACTTTACACATCGCTGATGTAGGTAAGGACATGATGAGGCCGATCACTATCTTCCTTACGGATAACTACTCAAAATTCACGGAGCTTCTCTGGACTCCTCACATAGATTCCTTAAATCCACGAGTGATGAAAATAGAGATGATTTTCAATAATTTAAAAATAAATCAATCGATGATAAAAATGAAATTACAATCCTTTAAATAGTGAACACAAACCTAGGATGAAGTTTCATACTCAAACTCACTACAAACATGAATTACTATAAATGGTAAACTTACTATTTACAAACGATCATGATTCCTACTAGACTTCATGATTTTTGGCCAAAATAGTAAGTGTCCAATTTGGCTTGACCATGTTATTCTCCTAATTTTTCTAGGCTCTTTTCATGTTGGGCACGACTCCTAAAAGTCAAAGGATCAAAAGTTATGATCAAATTAAAACTTAATATTTATAATAAAAATGAAAATAAAATAGACTTTCGACCATCGATTTGATGAAATCTTGCGAATCTGACATGGGTAACATGGGATAGCGGGGTTGATTTGCCAAAGTAGCTTCTCCCACCCCAAAATCATATATGATACGTCGGAAAATTAATTCTGATTTGTGAGATACGACTATTTTAAGGTTATGATAGTCATGATCACCTCAACCTCTGATCAGGATTTCTCTGGTCTATCTTGGCCATGAAAGTACCCACGACCAGCTCTACATCAATTGCCCACCTTTTAAGTGTATTACTTCATGCATCATCACCTTTTGGGGTGGGTCTTTGACTTGGTCAAGCTCATGAGCTACCAAAGTGAAAAGCCCACTCTAAATCACATTCCACTACACCCTCCACTAATTCTCTCATTCCACCTGACTAACAACCAATGTATGTGGCCCACTTCATTCTTCTTGCTAATGCATGAAGGCCACTTAGGCCCCTTCTTTGCAAGCATGTCTTCCACATGTCATTCATGCTAGTTCATGATGATTTCTGTCAACAACAGAGAGAAAAACCTAACATTTTTTATTTTTGTTTTTGCTAAAAAGAAGAAAATTGTAGAGAAAAAAAAAATCTAAAGGAGAGAAAAAATGAAGGGAATTTTGTAGAATTAAAGAAGATAGTAAGGTAAGGTATTGTTGGAAATTGGAGGTCTTAGGTGGGCCATCAAGGTGAGGCAAAGGCATTGGATGGTTCCGATCGGAAGGAAGGACATCACACACACTTGAATTGGTAAGTCGCCTTGCACCTTCCTCACTTTATTTTAATTTCCTTTATTTATGTGTTTGGATAGCCCACTTAAGCTATACGTTGTTGGCCATCCATTCATTGGTGGATCACTGCTTGGATTAGCCCATTTGATGTATGGGGCAATCCGGTCATCAATCCGCTTGGTGGACCACTATTAGATTGGGGCACACCTCATGTATGTATTTTATCTTTGATTTTCATCAGTTTTTGTCAATCCTCTTTGAGCTGTGGGGCCCACTAGGATGCATGGTCCATACCCACACCGTCCATCAAATATAGACCGCTTATTTTAGAGCGTGGCCCCACTAAAAACTGTATCATATTCAAAACTTACGTGCACCTCACTGAAACAAGGAGTGGCGATAATGACGTCCACCATTGGAACTTCCTTGGGGCCCACAGGGGTGGGCCACACCGTGAGGGCAGCAGACTCTGTACGTTGTCCAGGCAACGTGTCCATCATACTGTGTGGCCCACCGTAATGCATGAGTCTTATATATCCATCGTCCATCAAATGGAGACAGCACAACAGGAAATAGTGATTATTGAACGTCTAGCATTGTAGCCTTACTGGGTCCAGCAAGTGGACCCCACAACAAAGAGCAGCGGGACGATGTTGTCCACGGTTGTAACCTTCTTGGGGTCCAGCACGTGAACCCCATAGCAGGGAACAGTTGGGATGATGATCCCAACTCATTGAAACCTTTTTGAGACACCGTGATGTGTGTGTTTTATAACCATGCTGCCCATCTGTTTTGACAGACGTGAGCCTAACTTGATGTATATATTATCTACGTATGCTGCCATCCGTTTTGACAAATCATCCAGTTGGTGGGGCCCACTACTCGACTTACTCTAGATGCTATGATGAAGATGGATAGGATAGAGATCATTTTCTCTCTTGTCATGGAAAAGCGTCTTTCCATACTTTATGCAAAAGCCATTTGAAGATAAAATGAAAATAACAATTATTGTCGCAAGAAAATAGATTGACAGAAAATAGGTTAGCAGAAACATTAAGATAATGTAAAAGAATGTGCATATGAAAATTTGAAGAATTAGGATGTAAGAGGGTAGCACCAATATGTAAAATCAGCAAACTTGAACCATTCCCAATAGCTACTTTATCATGTCATTTGTATTCTATTGGGGGATCGCAGAAGCATACATAAATGAATGAAGCAAAATATTTCAATAACACAATTAAGCCCAATCACAAAGACTCCAAATTTATGTGGAAAAACTCTCGCGGGAAAAAATCATGGTACAAAATGACAAATATGTACCATGAAAGTAGAAAATTACGAGAGAGAGAGAGAGAGAGAGAGAGAGAGAGAGAGAGAGAGAGAGAGAGAGAGATTACTTGATTTAAACAAGCCTTGAATCACCCACGCTGCACCCTTGAAACCCTATGAATGAATTAGAAAGATTTGAGATTCCCCCTATTCCCGATTATACCCATATATAGCCTCTAGGAGAATTAATATCGAAATAGGAAACAAATCCCACACTTACACAATTCTACATAACTCTACGTGATTGTTCGATGACACCTTCAAAGGTACTTCGATGGCATCAACAGATTGTCAATGGCATCGAACATATTTGATGTCATCGAATAAAACACCAAAATGTTCCAATGATAAAACATGGATTTTTCGAATTTTCTCGATGGCATCGAACCTCTCTCGATGTCATCGAGCAAGACACCTAAAGTGTCTAGTAATCAATCTTGAGATTTCTGAATTTTTTCGATGGCATCGAGCGACTATCGATGACATCAAATGGTCTGTCGATGACATCGACAGACCCTGTTGTTGAAAAAATTTGAGACATTAACAACAACCTCTACCATGTCTTCAATCTTCATTCTTTGAAGCTTCTTGTTATCTTCTCTAATTTCGTCTTGTATCATAGTTCCATCATTGCTTGTCATGCATCATCCGTATTCTTTTAAGCCCAGAGAAGTTGCATAGAACTTAAACTTATCTGAGGGAACCACCTTAGTAAGCATATCCGCCCGATTCACACACGTGTAAATCTTCTCCATAGTCATGCCTCATTCCTCAAGCACCTGTCAGATAAAATGGTAATGAACATCAATATGTTTAGTACATGAGTGATAAATAGAATTTTTAGTTAAATTGATTGCACTTTTACTGTCACAATTAACCGGCACAACCTCCTGCTGAAGCCCCAATTGATTTATCATCCTCCTCAACTAAACACCTTTGTTGAATGCCTCCGTCACTACCATATACTCAAGTTTGGTTGTGGAAAGAGGCACCACAGAGCGAAGCTTTGACATCCAACTAATCATTCTACCTGCTAACACAAATAAGTAACCTGAAGTCGACCTTTCACTATCCATACTGCTTATGTAATCAAAATCCACATACCCTACTAATTTGGCCCCTAATTTCTTAAAAGATAAGATGCAGTCCTTCATACCTTGAATGTATTGAAGTAGCTATTTTATTGCCTCCTAGTATTGCTTTCTAGGGTTAGACATATATCTGCTAACAACACCCATCGCATGTGAAATATTCGATCTCATACAAATCATGACATATATCAAACTGCCAACTGCACTTGAATAAGGCACACGAGACATAACATATTTTTTCTCATTTATTTTAGGACATTGTTCTAAAGAAAGCTTAAAGTGAGCCGTGTGGGGAATGCTAACTAATTTTGCCTTCTTCATCCCATACTTGATCAATACTTTCTCAAGGCACGTCTGAGATATCCAAAGTCTGCTCCTCTTCTTGTCTATATATACATCAATGCCGAGAACCCTCTTTGCAGCCTTCCGATCTTTCATCTTAAATGTCTCTGATAAATGATTCTTCAGTATATTGATCTCAGACATGCTTTGACTGGCGATTGGCATGTCATCAACATACAACACCGGGTAATGAATTTCTCATCACTCAATGTCTTGTAATAGATACAATAATCATATTCACTCTTAATAAACCTCTAATACACCATGAAAGAATCAAGCTTTTTGTACCACTGCCTAGGCGACTGTTTCATGTCGTACAATGAGCTCTTCAACTTGCAAACCTTGTTCTCCGCCCCTTTTATTTCAAAGCCTTTTAGTTGTTTTATGTAGATCTGCTCTTCCAATTCCCGATGTAGGAAGGCAGTATTCGCATACATCTATTCTAGCTCGAGATCATATTAGGCAACTAATGCTTACATGAATTTGATAAATACTAGCTTCACAACCGGCGTTGATATCTCATTGAAGTCAACACCTTCAATCTGAGCATTTCCCTTCACTGTTAACCTTGCGTTGTACCTGTCTTATTTCTTCTTAAAGATCCACTTGTACCCAATTGCTTTCAATCAGTTGGAAGCTCCATCAACTCCAACGTCTCGTTCTTGTATAAGGAGTCATCTCATCATCCATCGCAACTTTTTTCTTTTCAGCATCTAGCTCGTCAAGAGTCTCCTGAAGAGTAGACGGATCCCCCTCATCCATAATAAGGGTATATGAGACATTTGAGTCATCCTCGTATCTCGCCAGTAACCTGCAATCTCGCGGTGGATTCCTTCTCATAAGTGACTACTCCACCTGCTCTTGTACCTTTGTCTGCGTCTCTGTCTCAGCCTGAGTCTCATCTCTATTTAACTGAACATCCACCACCAACTTTTTCAGTTCCCCATGCTCATCCTTACGAAATAAGGATCCTTCGTCGAATTTGATGTCATGGCTAATGATGATTTTCAATGTGACATGGTCATACATCTGTACCCCTTAACACCACCACCATAGCTAACAAAGATGTACTTTTTGGTTCTTTGGTCTAACTTATCTCTCTTAATTGCAATATATGAGATTAAGCTTCACAACCAAATACACGTAATTTTGACTAGTCTACTTGCTGACCACTCCATACTTCCTCTAAAATTTTACAATCAATGACCTTAGAATGGGACCATTTTACCAAGTAACAAGCCGTACTAACCGCCTCAATTCACAGTTTCTTACCTAACCCAACATTAATAATTATGCATCAAGCCCTCTCTAAGAGAGTCCAATTCATCCGCTCAGCCACACCATTTTTCTTTGGTGTATGACTCACTGTATTATGCCTCATGATCCATTCATTCTTATAGTATTAATTAAATTCTCCACCATTATCTGTCCTTAGAACCTTCACCTTTCGCACTGACTATTTTTTCACCATCGCCTTCCACTGCTTAAAGAAGGTGAAAACATCGAATTTATTTTTCAAGAAATAAACTCATACATTCTTGGAATAGTCATCAATGAACATGATGAACCATGATGACTTGCTACTAGAAACTACGAGTGACGACCCCCATACATCAGAATGTACACAATCAAGAACACCCTTACATATATGTTTTTCAGATTTAAAAGATAAACTTGAATGTTTATCATATATACAATGTTGCATATACTTAAATCAAAACATTTAAAAGCTTGAATTAAAAAATGATTAGAAAGTACCTGCACTCTCCGTTTGCTCATATGGCCCAGATATGAATGCCACATACATGTATACATGGAATCCTATACAGCAACTGCATCTCTACCCGATGAAGTGCTCTCGATTAACCTATAAAGTTTCACATTTCTACATGCTTTTATGACAACAAGTACCCCTTTTGAAAATTTATACCCCTTTCGAAAATTTAAGGACACGACCAAAACTGGTGAATTTGCACCTAAGCACCAAGAGATATCAAGCTTTCTCATATCAAGAACGTGTCTCACCTAGGTCAAGGTATGCTCCTCAAACATCTTAATGTGCACCTGATAAGGGTCGAATGTTACATATCAGACCCTGATTATTGCCTGATTTTAAGTACATGATAATTCTTAATGTCGTATTTTAATTGTGTTTTTTTTGTAGGATGTAATCAGGAGCGTGGATTGAAAAAGAGTATTACAACCATGGAATTAACACTCCGAAGTCACCAAAGAAAAGGAACGGACTCCAGAGAACCAAGGCTGATGGATTTACACATCAGGGATCCGAGAAAATCAAGTCGTTCACATTAAAGAGGCCCGAAAATGGTCCAAAATGTAAGATCAAAGGGTTCCCGCCATCCGATTGGCTCGAAAATTCATACATGGGATGGGAGCCATAAATTAAACATACATATTAAATTTCATCCATTGGATCACTGAGGAAATGGCCCAACGGTCAGATCAGCCCCTTAATTCATTAAGTGGGGCACACCCGCAATCTAAATATGCCTCAATTTTAGTCCTAACTACTAAAATGACATGAGAAAAGATATGGACAGAGCAGATTTCTCCCAACCATCACATTAGTGGCCCATGAACATTGCTTGTATAAAGAATGTATGTGCACTCAAAGTGCACCAGATGGAGAATCATGGTCAAAGTCGGTGTTGACCGACTCCTCACCCAAAACGGCAACTGTCGTTATAGCGTGATTACGCTGTTCGAGATCGGTTGCTGTTGTGGGCCCCACTCATCGTCCATATGGACAATCCAAATCATCTATCAGAATGCTATGGTCCATATTAACATCGCCTAGGTGGCAATATTTCAAATGACAGCAGATATCAGTTTTTAACCGTCCAAACGCCAAACGGACGTGGGAGGAGAAGATCATGTGGGCCACATCGAACTTGATCTAAAACCGGCCCTCTCCAGCTGAAATTTTGCCACGAGTCAAATGAACGGAGTGAATTTCTCAAAATAATAAAGAAGTGGGCCCCACCAATGCCATAGCGAACGATATCCGCAGCCCTATTTCAACGTCCGTGAAAACCGATGCTGTAGGGCCATTCTGTGATCAAAGGGGCGTCCGAATCTATAATTCGGACCATTCACAGGATGTAACAGGTATCCATAAGAACAACCAAGAAGTCAGATTGATCAGATTGGTCAGAAATCCACGCCGAATGCAACACACTTCACGTTGCTATGTAAAGGAAACGGCCATGTAAAGCAATCTTGTGCACCGACTCCAGCTGTCTATGCAGTGCGGAAATTCTCGACCGACTTTCATTTTACACACAGCCACCGACCTCTATCAACTATAAAAGAAAGGGAAGAAAGAGAGAGAGGGAAGGTTGGACGTGAAGCACAACTCCAGGGCAGAGAATTTCCTTTTGCTTAGTTTTATTTACTGTTTTTATTTACTATTTTTTTATTTTTATCTTTGAGGATAGCCTAATTATGGATTGCTAAACTCCTTAGCTAGGGCTGAGATGAAGCCCCTAATTTGAATGATGCTTATTTTTCTTTGTTGTTTTCATCCTGAATTTAATTGATTTGCTTCTTTCTTTAGTGTACTTAACTGAAATCTCCATACTTGTCCATTCTATGAGCTTAACCAAAGTCTAGATATGGATGTTGTTTGGAATCTTATTCTAGGTGCTTGTGTCTGACCATGAACAGGTTTTTTATAGAGAAAGAAATAGGAATCTACATCTTTCCATGCCTGACCATGGATGGAAAGATGTGATCCATATGCTTTAAGGGATTATACATTCTGTGTGCCCAACCAAGGACATAGAGTGTGCTTTATTTATTTATATCAATCTGAATTAGGGAGAATCAACAGGTAAAACAGGGGTTAGGATAATTAGGAGTGGATTCAAAAGTACTAATATTCTCCTTGATTGAATTCTCCTTATTGCTCTCAGTTATTTTTCCTAGATTTGTGTTAGTAGTTCATTAAATTATTTGTTGGATTAGTTAAGAAGAATCGTAAATTTTAAATTGTGACAACCAGTTCTCGTGGGAACCATCTCTTAATGAATACCATATCTACATCTAATTCGCATACTTGCGAGTTTAAAACATTTAAATTAGATTGGTTTAAATAAAACATCAAGTTTTTGGTGCCGTTGCCGGGGACTATTTCGGTCCAAATTGGATTTAGGATTCTTTCTTATCATAATTCATAGCTTTAGGATTTTTCTAGCATTATTTTAGGAAATTTAATTTAATTTTTTAATTTTTAATTTACTTTTTTTTATTTTGTTTACAGGAATTGAGGAAGGAAGCTGCAAAATAAAATTATCTTCAAAAGGAGGAGCTCCTAAATCTTTGGTCATCGATCATCTCATTTTTTGAGTTCTTTCTTCAAATTCTTGTTTACATAGTTTTATATTATTTTTAAGAATTCATAATTTTTAGTTCTAATTTTATTTTTTCTTAGGTTGCATCTTAGTTTAGTTTTCTTTCTTACATTACAATAACATAGTTTATGCTAGGGCGTAGATCTCTGAACATACAACTAGTACCTTGATCCTGAAATAGAAACAACCTTTCGTAGAAGATTTAGAAACATCCTATTTGAAATAGCGGATGAGAATGGAATTAAAGTGCTTAGAGATTATTCAGCTCCTATCCAATTTAATGCACCTTCATGTATAGTGTTGCCAATCACCACGGCAGTACACTTTGAACTTAAGCCTGGGGTAATACAATTGTTTCCCTCTTTTTATGGTCTAGACAAGGAGGATCCATATCATCATGTGAAATAATTCCTAGACATTTGCTCTACCTTTAGGTTTCAAAACTTTTCAGATGATTTGATCCATTTGCTCCTCTTTCCTTTTTCTTTGAATGATAAGGAGAAAGCATGGTTGAATTCTCTGGGAGTTGGGACTATCACTACATGGGACCAACTATCTAAAAAGTTCTTAAACAAGTTCTTCCCTGTTCACAAAGCGAATGCTCTCTGTAGAGAAATTACTAACTTCACACAAAAAGAGGGTGAGCACTTTCATGAATGTTGGAAAAGATTGAAGGACTTACTTCCTAAATGTCCACACCATGGTTTTGAAAAGTGGCAACAGTTTCAATACTTCTATGACGGTTTGACACCCAAAACTGTCGCATGGTTGATGCCACTAGTAGAGGGTCATTTATGACTAAAAGTGATGTCGAAGCTTGGAATTTCTTTGAAACCTTGTGTGAAAACTTCCAAAAATGGGACTATTCAAATAAAGGTGAACGAAGTCCCCAACTACAGAAGAAAGGTGGTATATATGAGATAGGAGTCACACCAGATCTTTATGCCAAAATTGATATCCTGACACAAAAAGTTGATGCTTTGATGTTAAGTAATGGACCTTCAAAAAAAACTCAAATCGAGTTGTGTCATATGTTCCAGTCCCGCCCATCCTACACAGTCTTGTCCATCTGGTGCAACATTTCCAGAATTTCTATCTGATCAAGTACATGCTATGAACACTTTTCAGAGACCTGAGAATGATCCTTACTTAGACACGTACAATCCAGGGTGGGCTAGACATCTAACTTTTTCTTGGGCAAAAGGACCACAACAAGGAGGACTATCTGAAAATCCTCCTATGCAACCTTACCCCCAAGTTGGTAGTCAACAGCTTCAATAGTTTCTGCAATATCAACAAGTACCTCCATAATCTAGGAAACCATCTCTTGAGGATACACTCAATCTTTTTATGCAAAGTTCACTTCAATTTTAAAAAGATACCCAATAAACTTTACTAGCTAACCAACAAAGGTTACATGCAAATGCGCAATCCATTGCCAAGCTGAAAGTACAGTTGGGTCAACTTACTACGACATTAAGGAGAGAGAGAAGGGCAAGTTTCCTAGCCAACTTGTGGCAAATCTAAAAGGATAGATAGAGAACAAAGTAGAGATGCCTAGGGAAGAATCAAATTCCAAACCAGAGGACCAAAATGAAGCGGAAAGACATACTAGTGCATCCAAAGTTCAAAAGCACTCTGACTCTATTGGAACCACTCTTGTGCCATCTTATGTGCCTAAAGTACCTTTTTCTCAACGTTTGGCACCAATTAAGAAAGGAAACAACTTTAATGATATATTGGAGATGTTTAAGCAAGTACAAATTAACATTCCATTTCTTGATTGTATCAAGAAAGTTCCTGCTTACGCTAAGTTTCTTAAAGATTTATGCACTCAAAAGCATAAGATGAATGTTCATAAGAAGGTCTTCCTTGCAGAGTAACTCAGCTCTATGATTCAAAACAACACCCCTCCTAAATTTAGGAATCCAGGAGCTCCTACCATTTCGTGCGTCATAGGAAATCATAAGGCTGAGAAAGCATTGCTTGATTTAGGGGCGAGCGTTAATTTGTTACCATATTCTGTATATGAGCAGTTAGGACTTGGTGAGCTGAAACCAACTAAAATAACATTACAAGTAGCTGATAGGTCTATCAAGGAGCCCCGTGGTGTTATTGAAGATGTATTAATCCAGGTTGATAAGTTTTATTTTCCAGTGGATTTCATCATTCTAGATACTTAGCCTGTCCAGAATCCTACTAGTCAAATCCCAGTTATTCTAGGACGTCCAATCTTAACCACATCTAATGCTATCATAAATTTCAAGAATGGAGTCATAAAGTTGTCTTTTGGTAACATGAAAATAAAGTTCAATATTTTCAATGCTGGACAACAACCAACAGACTCGGATGATATATTTAAAGTGGACATGATTGAGAATCTAGTGCATGAATCTTTCCTTTAATCTTTCAAAGACACACTTGAGACTTACTTAGCACATTTTGGCATGAATTTTGACATAGAAAGTTTCATCTAAGAAGTCAATGCTTTACTTGACTCTAATCTTGTAATGGATACTACAAAATGGAAAGCGAAAGTGGAATCTCTTCCACCATTTGAGTCTAAACTGGTCCCATCTATTAAGAAACCACTTGAACTTGACCTTAAGCAATTGCTTGAAAACCTCAAGTATGCTTTTTTAAGTACTTCTGAGACCCTGCTTGTCATCATAATTTCTAACCCTAATAAGCAACAAGAGATTAAGTTGTTTAATGTTCTTTGAGAACATAAGGCAGCTATTGGGTGGACAATAGTGGACATAAAGGGAATAAGCCCCACGGTGTCTATGCATCATATAGAAAATGTAAAAACAACGCGTGAAATGCAAAGGAGGCTTAACCCTAACATGAAAGAGGTCGTTCGGGTGGAGGTGCTTAAGTTGTTAGATGTTAGTATCATTTACCCCATTTCAGATAGTACATGGGTCAGCCCAGTTCAAGTTGTTTTCAAAAAGTCTGAGATTATGGTGACAAAAAATGATGATAATGAATTAGTGCCAACTCGCATGACTACTGGTTGGCGAGTTTGTATTGATTACCGTGAACTGAACCTAGTCACAAGGAAGGATCACTTTCCCCTTCCTTTCATAGACCAGATGCTTAAGAGATTGGCAGGGCACAACTATTATTATTTCCTGGATGGTTATTCCGGGTATAACCAGATTCTCATTGCTCCCAAGGATCAAGAGAAAACCACATTTACATGTCCTTTTGGTATATATGCTTATCGGCGTATTGCATTTGGATTGTGTAATGCACCTACTACTTTTCAACGATGCATGATGAGTATTTTTTCAGACATGGTTGAGCGTTTTCTCGAGATTTTTATGGATGATTTTTCTATTTTTGGCTCTTCCTTTGATGAATGTTTATACCATCTATCTTTTGTCTTGAAAAGATGTAAAAAAATAAACCTTATATTAAATTGGGAAAAGTGTCATTTTATGGTTCAAAAAGGGATTGTACTTGGACATTTTATTTTCAGTAAAGGCATTGAAGTTGATAAAGCCAAGATTGATTTAATTTCTAATCTTCCTACACCTAGAACAGTGAAGGAGATTAGATCATTCTTAGGGCATGTAGGATTCTATAAGAGATTCATTAAGGATTTTAGCAAAATTTCTCGACCTTTGTGCAATTTATTAGCTAAGGATGTTGCATTTGACCTTAACGATGATTGTTGAAAAGCTTTTGACAAGTTAAAGTATTTATTAACTTCTGCTCCAATTATCCAACCACTTAATTGGAGTTTACCTTTTGAGCTTATGTGTGATGCTTCTGATTATGTTGTTGGAATCGTCTTAGGACAACAATTGAACAAAATGCCTCATGTCATTTATTATGCTAGCAGGACTCTAAATGATGCTCAAATGAACTACTCTACCACTGAAAAAGAATTATTGGCAGTGGTATTTGCTCTAAACAAATTCAAGTCATATCTCATAGGATCAAAGGTTATAGTGTTCTCAGACCATGCAGCATTGAAATATCTTCTTTCAAAAAAAGATGTTAAACCTCGATTGATTCGTTGGATCCTCTTGCTACAAGAATTCAACATTGAAATTCGGGATAAAAAGGGTTTCGAAAATGTGGTAGCTAACCATTTGTCTAGACTTGTCTTGGAGTCCACAGTGGATCCTTTACCAATGAAAGAGTCTTTCCCTGATGAACAGCTTTTAGCTATTTTTCAATTACCTTGGCATGCGGATATTGTAAATTATCTTGTTACAAGTCAAGTTCCTTCTCATTGGACTAAACAGGATAAATCCAAATTTCTTACTGAGGTTAAACATTTCTTTTAGGATAATCCATACTTATTCAAAATTTGTCCTGACCAGGTTATTAGGGGATGTGTGCCTGAGAGTGAGTTTCATAGTATAATCTCCTTTTGTCATGACCATGCATGTGGTGGTCATTTTGGTTCAAAGACGACAACTGCAAAAGTTTTACAAAGTGTATTTTATTGGCCTACACTTTTTCGAGACACCCATGCCTTTTATTCTACATGCAATAGATGCCAACGTACGGGTAATATTTCCCGCAGGAACATGATGCCACTTACCGATATTCTTATTGTTGAGATATTTGATGTGTGGGGTATTGATTTCATGGGTCCATTTCCCCCATCATTCAGTTATATATATATATCCTTGTGGCCGTCGACTATGTCTCTAAGTGGATTGAAGAAGTGCCATGTAAAACGAATGATCACAAAGTTGTGGTCCACTTCTTGAAAGAAAATATCTTTTCTCATTTTGGTACTGTAACGACCTCAGTTTTGGGCACCTAGTGGCATACGTTTGTACATGTAGAAAAATAATGGATATTACCATCGTCCATAATAATAATATAAGCACTGAATTTCGGGGACGAAATTCTCTTTAAGGGGGGTAGATTGTAACACCCCGTACATTCTAGCACTTGGGTGTTACCGTGTAACCAAACTTAATATAAATATAAGGCAGGCTTAAGTAAAAATTCATGTTCATCCTAGTTTAAATCTGATCCTTAAAACAGTCCCCATCCATATGTGGACCCATCTGTCCGTTAATGCTCCGATAATATTTAGTAAGTATATTTTCTCTATTTATTATAAACGTTACACAAGCATAGATCAAAAAAATTACAGATGTATTTCGATAACCTATATAACCTATAGAAATGAATTGAAATAGAGTGATACGTATATGTTTAATGTATATAAAATATTATAAAAAATAATATTATATCAAGTAAACATAGTGGATAATAATTTTACAATAAATAATGGAAATACAAATATCAACGGTATTAAACATGTATACAAAAATTTATTAGATATTTAAATAAGATGGTATATTATTTAACAATGTGATTTTAAAAGGAGACATTATACAATTTTCAATCCATACATATGTGTAATATGGTATTGTATATTAAGAATTATATATTAATAAATATGTGATTAATAGTATGTAAACAGAAGCATGTTAATATTAGAAATGATATGTATATATGTGTATGAGATTTAATTATTTTAATTATAAGAAATATACAAAAGTAATGAAACTTACATTAATATCCATATTGGTTAGTAATAGGTTGTGAAAGTCTTACAAACGGCCCATTAGGATCTTTTAACCGTTGACATTCGGTTTCGGGATGATCTGACCGTCGGATTGATGAAAATCCATCGATATGACCCAAAATCAAGTCATGGGCCCCACCTATACTTTAGACCAACCTGATCAATAGCCCAAGATACTGTGTTAGGGCTCCCCAGTAAGATGAACGGTGTGGATTTATTGAAAACATCACTGTGGGCCCTATAGTGTTGTGCACATACACCATGGTGTAGTGCACCTGGTGTGCATCAGACGTGCCAGCCAGGCCGACCAGCGCTGGCACGAGAATTTCTACAAATAGAGGGATTTCCCTCTCTCTTTCTGTTTGAAAATGGCGGACGAACGTATGTCCGTGAGTTTGATCCGTGGCCACCTTGATGATTCCGTGGACTGATCTGAACCGTCCATCTGACTCAGGTCGTGTCCTTGACCAAAACCCAGCTTTCATAATAGGTTTTCATGTACGTATGGGCACACATTTCACACCGCAAGAAGGTCCTACAAGCACCCCATTTTTAAAAATGGAAACCGCCAGCTTGGCGATCCGCGTGAGAAGAAATCCTCCAATCCCAGCCTTCCATTTAGGAGAGATCTCGACCGTTCGTTTAAGAGAATCTCCTCCGTCCGGCGCAAGTGGTTTAGGGCTTCAAAAACCACGGCCGTTCTCCATTCCACCCACTGTTTTGGAGGCGATTTCGGCTAGAGGAGATCCTGACCATTTGTTGATAATCGGACGGTTCAGGGAGGGTTAGTGCAAGCATAAAAGGCGTGAGGATCGAGGAACAGTAGCTCACCCTCTATTTTCGCAGCCACAACCAAAAACTGGCTGTTTCCCTCCAACCTTCGAACCCACCGAGAAAATGTCGTCGGAGCTTAACTCCAACCTTTCTCCAAGCTTCTCTCAGCCCATCTGCATCACCCACAACTATCGGATCAGAGAGAGAAGCAATGGGAGAGGTTTCGCCATTAATGGCAGTGTTCTTCTTCCTCGTTCGAGTTGCACCAACTGTCTCAAATTGGGTTAGGAGTTGAGTCGAGTTACTATCATGGCATGTTCAAACCTTCTACAACCTAAGAAAAAGGAAGGTGGTGTGATGAGGAGAGGGTGAGAAAGAAAGGAAAGAAACTACGTAGTCGTCGAGTCGGATCGGGTCAGCTCGCCGTTTAGATCCAGTAGCGAGTGCCACTGTCCACATTCCTCTCCACCAGTAGACTTCGAACGGTCGGGCTGGACCCAATCCAAACACCCAAAGGACCCATCATCAGGTCAGAATTCATATGCTAAAATATCCAGCCAATTTGCAAACGGCTCAGCTGTGTAGCCGTTGAGTCCAACATCACCCGCAATGTGCCAGTCTGGTCGGACCGAACTTGATTCATGCCACTCAGCTATAGCTAGTGGACCGCACTCAACGAACTCAGTAGGCCACACCTTTCATGGCAGGCCATGAGCAGGCTGCAATTAGGCCATTGTTAGACCGTGTAAATGGGTCGAAATCAGGCCTTCTTCATGCAGCGTCGGAGGCTGATAGCGGGCCTTCATCAGGCCATGATTTGTGCTGAAAAACATCCCTCAGTAGGGCCTGGATTGAACTCAAACCAAAGCTCCAGATGGGCCACGAGCTGGGCTCGAGGATGGCTCTCAGATGGGCCGTAAGAGGAGTGAGATCAGACCTCCTATGGGCCGCACCTGAGTTGTAGCTCAATGGGCCGCACCACTCAAGGGCAGTAGGCCCTGTGCTTTTTAGAAGGGTGGGCCGCCCCACATAACAATGGGCCTCACCTTGAATTTCTATGGGCCTTACTTAAAGACTGATGTGGGCCCAGAATTTTTAAAAGCCACATCTCAGGTCCAGCCCAACAATGTCTAAGGCCATTGGGCCGGGCCTGAGGAGGGGACAACAATGTGTTACCCAGCCCCATTTCTGGACTTGATATGGGACCCAATGACTGGGCCCAAGGCAAGGCCCAGCTCAGCCCTTGTTGAGGAATGATTTTGGGCCCAGTCCGGGCCATATTGATGGACCAAGATTGATGAGCCTAATTTCCCTAATGCGGGCCCCTATTTCACTATTGCTAGTAAGGGTGTTATTATTATTACTAGTATTATTTAAAAGATTATTAGACATTATAAGGATGTTAAATAATTTTGGTACATTCAGGTATGAACTTGTAAGTTATCATAATTAATAGTGACTGATTAATACCTTTACTAGGAATATTAGATATGAATAGCCATTAGTAAATTATCTATATTAATGTTAGTTATGTTAGGCAAAAATAAAATGAAATAAAATAATGTCATTATTAAACACTAGTGTATTGCTTTGTCATTCTTAAGTATTATCATAATAGTAGATCCTAGTATTTATTTACTATCATTAGTATTACTAGGATGGTTGCAATCATGATTAACTATTAGAAAGTTATCCATGCCTATATTTTACGGTTATTAAATATTTAGCATTTTATTTATCATGCTTAAATATGTCATTAATAGTAGAGTTTATGATTAGATATCATCATAATGGTTGGTATTGTTGCAATAGCTAGCACTAATTATAACATTAATGTTAATAAATATTTTATAATTATTAGATTAACATTAAAAATTAATTACGCACCACTAGGGTTCAAGCCCAAAATAATAATAAAAAAAAAAAATTCTAGACTAGACCTAAAACTCTAGGGTAAAATCCTACACCTAAGTAAATTTAACCCTAGGTAGTGATTAGAACTTGAATCTAATTGTACAAGTTCCTGATTTATGATAGGGATTAATTCTAAGGAAACACGCATCCTCTAGCCACACTAGTAGGCGATTTAAAGTATAAGGTGATGATTCTTCCCCTTGAGCTTTCCATCTTCTCATTAGCTTAAGTTTTTATTAAAAGTTATAATTGATATCTCTCTCTTATAATCACATGTGTAAACTGTTGAAATTGAATTGCTATATTATATGATTAATGTTCATCATGTATAATTGTTCATGAATTATTTGTGGATTGCTTTTAGACTTTAAACTGGTACATCTGTGGAAAACCCCTACTTAAAAATGTACACCCATACTTGGGATGTAACCTGACTGGTTGTGATTAAAATGGACCTTCGGCTTAGTGGTTATTGAGTGATGGTCTAAATGGATCATGGATGTGGGCCTACCATCTAAGGTTGTTGCGTCCAATGGTTTTCAAGGTTGGTCTTTTATCGCATAGTTTTGATACTCGCCCTATGAGGCCTATTTTGATAATTGCACTATGTGGCTTGTTTGATATCGCCCTATGTGGCTTTGTTCTGGTATTTTTCCTATATGGGTTCGATGTTTTATACCGTACAACCATGCGATGGTAAGCCCTATATACTTTAATATGTTTGGCCACTAATCGACAGGTTTTCATTAAACATCCTAAGATGGTAGCCTCATGAGCCGGGGATGGTGGTAATGGGACACTATGCCCGAGCTGTCGGCCTACGCCGGGCCATGTGCTCCCCATAGTGACCTTTAAGCTTATCTAAATTGGCTGGTTATAAATGAATTAATAATAACTTGGCTAATCATGCATACATGACACGTATTGTTCCGACTGGGTGATGTTTCCCTAGGTTCGATGATTCCGACTGGATGATGTTTCCTAAGTTCGATGATTGCATGGGTGACGGCCCACTGTCCGCACGGATGAGCATCCTCGGGGCGATGATTGCATTCATACATTCATGCACCTAAATAGACTGCATTTACTCTGTTTGGTTATATGAATATTTTATAATATTTCTTACCTAATGTGGCGGTGTGTAATCTTGAGGGGAATTCACACTGAGTTGGCCACTCATCCATCAAATATACAACCGTACAAGTAGTACAGGTGGCTTAAGTGATATACATGTTCAGACTTGATGTGGAGCAAGGTATGATCGTCAGGGATGCAGGACTGTATTCGCCTGGAGGAGCTGCGTGATCTTGCGGCTTATAATTATATGCTTTCTGATATTCTTCACGTATTAAATTCTTGTAAATCTTGTACTTATTAAATTCAGAGACATTAGTTTGTATAAGACATTATGGGCAGCTTCTTGTATATTTGAATGATAATGGAATTTTCCTTTATGTCGATTTGTCCATACTACGCTCATTTGCTTACTCTGATAAAAGAAATATATATATAAAAAAATAAAATAAAAATGTACACTCGAATTTGACCATCCTTTAAGGTTAACGCTCGGGTTTTTGGGAAACAGGTTGTAAACTCGGGTCCTGAAAAGTCGAGTTGTTACAGGTACTCCTCAGGCAATTATAAGTGATGGGGGTACTTATTTTTGTAATAAACCGTTTGAATCCTTAATGAAGAAATATTCCATCACCCATAAAGTTACAATGCCATACCATCCACAAACAAGTGGTCAAGTAGAGTTTTCTAATTGGGAGATTAAATAATTTTTAGAGAAAATAGTTCACCCAGATCATAAGGATTGGTCATAATGTTTGAATGATGCTCTTTGGGTGTATTGTACGGCTTGCAAAACCCCAATTGGAATGTCCCCCTATAGGCTTATCTTTGGAAAAGCTTGTCACTTGCCTGTGAAATTAGAACATCATGCGTATTGGGCCATCAAAACCTTTAATTTTGACTTAAACAAGGCTGGATTGCACTATAAACTTCAAATCAATAAGTTAGAAGATATTCGAAATGAGGCATATGAGAATGCAAAACTTTATAAAGAACGGACAAAATATTTTCATGACAAATCAATTCTTCGCAAGACATTTGAACTGGATCAGAAAGTATTATTGTATAATTTTAGGTTAGGCCTCTTTTCTGAAAAATTACGTTCGCGATGGTATGGTCCTTATCAGATAGTAAAAGTATTTCCTCATGGAGTAGTTGAGATTAAAAATCTAAAGGACAGGAATATTTTCGAAGTAAATGGTCAACGGCTGAAACCATATAAAGAGGATTTGGTTAATCAAGATGTTGAGAAAATTTATTTGGAGGACCCGGGTTAGCAAGATTTATTAATTCTTGGTCCATGGTTACTTGCATCGCTTGTCTGGCTGAAGACTTTAAACTTAGCGCTCCTGGGAGGCAACCCAGCTTTTCATTCCATTTCATTTTCCTAGTTACTTAGTTCAATATTTGTGGGTAACATTGCTACAAACCCTCACGAGACTACAACTCGTCTACTAGGTGCAACCTATGTATTTAAAGGCTTGTTGCATATGCTAAATGCAATCGAGAGCACCTGCGAAAGTGATATAGGTAGGATCTTCTTTTTATGATTTTATTCTTGTTATTTTACTTTTGTTGATTTCTCTCTTGTGCTAACTCGCTTTTACATTGATATTTTTAGGAAAACCTCTTGATTCTCTATCCAGGTACTATCTTTCCATCACTCCTCTTTTATTTTTGTTGTCCCATGTGCATTGCATGCTTAGTTCTTTTACATTGAGGACAATGTAGATTTTAGGCTGGGGGTGAGAGATTAGGTAACCTAATCAGTATTTTCTTGATCTTGAGCAAATATTGTGAAAATTTTTAAAATTTTTCTCGAA
Organism: Magnolia kwangsiensis; assembly: GCA_037074715.1. Lineage (NCBI taxonomy): Eukaryota > Viridiplantae > Streptophyta > Magnoliopsida > Magnoliales > Magnoliaceae > Magnolia > Magnolia kwangsiensis. The sequence goes on along the minus strand of CM073573.1, from coordinate 105,744,659 downwards.
TATCTTGTGATTTTGAAGTGATTTTGAAGGATAGTTATGATTTTAGAATTACAAGATACAGAATGTTGGTAATTTATGACTTTTGGATTCAGCCATCTATTAGATTTCACAGTTAAGTTTGAATTGTTAACCCATGATTAGAAGTTGTAAACATTGATTGAGTCATGATTTCACATAACGCATCTCGCTTACACATTAATGTTCCGGTTCGATAATTGAATGATTAACTTGGTAATCACTAAGCATGAAAGGAACCAGTTTGAAAATTTTTTTTAGCATCAGTTTATAAGAAGAATTAAAATGGTAAGTCGAATAATCATTACCGTAGGTTTGCTCCCTATAGGTGTAGATTTGATTCCCCATGTTTGACATGTGAAAAAGGTTGGGTGTATGATCTTTACCATAGGTTTGTTTCCTATGGGTGAGGATTACCAAAGGCTGGTAGAATGAAAATTTAAGGCAAGTGCTAGTTTAGGTTGTCATGAATTCTGTTGTTAATTACCAATAACATGAAATTGACAATTGGATCTCTTAATGATTGTAAGCCGAGATTACACTATACACCCATGGAACTTAATGTTTAGAATTTCTCTAATTAATGGATTAATATTTTGAACTTGATTATGAAGTTTACCGTTAGCTTGATTTCAGAAGAAAATTTTACTTACCATTCATGAATCTTAGAATTCTCGCATCTCAACTATTTATTCACAAGTCGCTCGGGTTTACAGGAATTATCTTTTATTTTTGAAATTATTTTTCGTATATTTTTCTCGGGACTAGAAAAATGCTGGTTAAGGGTTATGATGAGGGTCGAATATTGCATATCAGACCCCGATTATTGCCTGATTTTAAGTACGTGATAATGCTTAATGTCGTATTTTAACTGTGTTTTTGTTGCGGGATTTAATCAGGAGTGTGGATTGAAAAAGAGTATTACAACCATGGAATTAACACTCTAAAGTCACCAAAGAAAAGGAACGGACTCCAGAGAACCAAGACTGATGGATTTACACGTCAGGGATTCAAGAAAATCAAGCCGCTCACATTAAAGAGGCCCGAAAATGGTCCAGAATGTAAGATCACAAGGTTCCTGCCATTCGATTGGCTCAAAAATTCATACATGGGATGGGGGCCATAAATTAACTGTACATATTAAATTTCATCCATTGGATCACTGAGGAAGAGGCCCAATGGTCAGATCAGCTCCTTAATTCATTAAGTAGGGCCCACCTGCAATCTGAATATGCCTCAATTTTAGTCCTAATTGCTAAAATGACATGAGAAAAGATATGGACGGAGCAAATTTCTCCTGACCATCACGTTGGTGGCACATGAACATCACTTGTATAGAGAATGTATGTGCACTCAACGTGCACCGGATGGAGAATCATGGTCAAATTCGGTGTTGACCGACTCCTCACCCAAAACGGCAACTACCGTTACAGCATGATTACGCTGTTCGAGATCGGTTGCTGTTATGGGCCCCACCCATTGTCCATATGGACAATCCAAACTATCTATCAAAATGCTATGGTCCATATTAACATCAAATAGGTGGCGATATTTCAAATGACAGCAGATATCAGTTTTTAACTGTCCAAACGCCAGACAGACGGTGGAGTAGAAGATCACGTGGGCCACACCGAACCTGATCTAAAATCGGCCCTCTCCAATTGAAATTTTCCCACGAGTCGAATGAACAGAATGGATTTCCCAAAATAATAAAGAAGTGGGCCCCACCAATGCCACAATGAACGAGATCTGCAGTCCTGTTTCAACGTTCGTGAAAATCGGCACTATGGGGCCATTTTATGATCAAAGGGGCATCTGAATCTATAATCTGGACCATTCACAGGCTGCAACAGGTATCCATAAGCATAGCCAAGAATTCAGACTAATTAGATTGGTCAGCAATCCACGCCGAATGCAACGTACTTCACGTTACCGCGTAAAGGAAACAGTCGTGTAAAGCAGGCTTACGCACTGACTCCAGCTGTCTATGCAGTGCAGAAATTGTCGACCGACTTTCATTTTACACACAGCCACCGACCTCTATTAACTATAAAAGAAAGGGAAGAAATAGAGAGAGGGAAGGTTGGACGTGAAGCACAACTCCAGGGCAGAGAATTTCCTTTTACTTTAGTTTTATTTACTGTTTTTTTATTTTTATTTTTATTTTTGAGGATAGCCTAATTATGGATTGCTAAACTCCTTAGGTAGGGCTGAGATGAGGCCCCTAATTTGAATGATGCTTATTTTTCTTTGTTGTTTTCATCCTGAAGTTAATTGATTTGTTTCTTTCTCTAGTGTGCTTAACTGAAATCTCCATACTTCTCCATTCTATGAGCTTAACCAAAGTCTAGATGTGGATGTTGTTTGGAATCTTATTCTAGGTGCTTATGTTTGACCATGAACAGGTTTCCTATAGAGAAAGAAATAGGAATCTACATCTCTCCACGCCTAACCATGGATGAAAAGATGTGATCCATATGCTTTAAGGGATTATATATTCTGTGTGCCTGACCAAGGACATAGAGTGTGCTTTATTTATTTATATCAATCTGAATTTGGGTGAATCAATAGGTAAAACAAGGGTTAGGATAATTAGGGGCGGATTCAAAAGACCTAGTATTCTCCTTGATTGAATTTTCCTTATTGCTCTTGATTATTTTTCATAGATTTGTGTTAGTAGTTCGTTAAATTATTTGTTGGATTATTTAAGAAAAATCGTAAATTTCGAATTGTGACAACCTGTCCTTGTGGGAACGATCTCATAATACGTACCATATCTATATCTGATTCGTATACTTGTGAGTTTAAAATCATTTAAATCAGATTGGTTTAAATAAAACATCATCACCGATCCAACATTCACAACATTACATGCATTATCGTTGCCCATAAATACCTGGCCACCATCGCACTATCTATAATTGTTGAGCCAACTTCGATAAGGAGCCATGTGATAAGATGCCCCAGTATCTAAAATCCACTCGTCCTTACGATTATTGTATACGTGTTAGATTATGGATGCTGATAACACATCACTTCCACTCGTGCCCTCATCAGATTCTATAGTGTTCGCCTGCTTGAAAGAATCCTCTTGAGTTATCTTTTCTAGCCTTAAGATTTGTGCAATCCTTCTTTATGTGCCCAAACATCACATAGTTCTAGTACTTTAACTTACATTTGTCCTTTCCTTTGGATTTGGATCTTGATGGAGAAGATCCATTGTCTCGTTTAGAATTTCGTCCCCCCATAACCAATGCATCACTAGAGGTGCACATATCATCACTTTTCTTTCTCATCGCATTTCCTTTAAGGGCTGAGATAACAATATCGATGTTAAGGGTTGATCTACCATTGCATAATGAGTCCTTGAGTGCCTCATACAAATCCGTGAAAGAATTTAACAAGATTCATGCATTATCCTCATCTTTCATAATTTTTTTCCACATCTAGTAATTTACAAATTATCTTGTTAATGTTACTAATGTGTGCCTCAACATCACCTCCATTTACCATCTTCAGATTCAATAACTAAAGCTTCAAGTATAAGCGATTCTCACGAGATTTCTTTGCATAAATGTCTCTAATTTCACCAATGAACTTGTCGCAGTTTTCTCTTTCATGACATTGTAAAGGACCTCATCCATTAAGCACAATTGGATAGAGGTTCTCACTTTCTTATCCATCTTATTTCATTCTCCATCTATCATAGAATTTGGCCGCTTCTCAAGGATGGCATCATCCAATCCTTGATGAACGAGGAGATTGATTATCTTGACCTTCCATAATTCAAAGTTATTTTTTCTGGAGTATTTCTCAATGCCAAACTTAGGATTGAAGCTTTTGATAATTCACTTTCAAATTCAAACTGTCTCCTAACATTTACTTTGATACCACTTGTTGGGGGACCGTGGAAGCACACAAGATGAATCAAGAAAAATATTCCAATAGACCAATCTAGCATAATCACAAAGACTCCGAATTTAATATGGAAATGCCTTTGTGGGAAAAAACTACGACACAAAGCGACAAATATGCACTATGAAAGTAAAAAATTACAAGAGAGAGATTACTCGATTCAAAGAAGCTTTAAATCACCCAAGCTACACCCTTAAAGCCGTAGGAATGAATTAGAAAGCTCTTAGATACCCCCTATTCCCGATTACACCCATATATATAGCCTACAGGAGAATCACAATGGAAATAAGAAACAAATCTCACACTTACGCAATTTTGCGTAACTCTGCGCAATCGTTCGATGACTCATTTGATGGCATCAACAGATTGTTCGTAAGTGCTATATTGTATAAAGCACATCTTTATTTGTCAATTTTTTTTAGATAAAATAACTTATGAGGTAGTCTATCTAATGTGGATCAAGATAAAAAGTTCAAATCTTAAGTTAAGCAAGTTCAACATCTACTATGGAGACTTTATGTCCACAAACTCGAAAATCGGATTCATAGGAATCCAGATCACTGAATCTGGTGCCAACAGCCTCCGTAGTACCTCATTCTTGGCTTCTAGCAATTATATGCCAGATTTCGATCCTAGGATCCTACAAGGAGGATTTTTTTTTTCTAATGTACATTTAACTAGTAATAAGCATAACCACAAGATTACCCAATTCACAAAGGCAATATCAGCATCATATATCCACTAATATAATCATTTGATTACAACACTGAAAGGGAAATACATAAATAGAAAATCAAGCTCCAGAAGACCACTGCATGCTCCAAGTTCAACACTGTTACAACCTAACATCACCTGCACACATCTATCGTGCATATGCTTATAGAAAGCTTAGAGGGTGGTCTAAGTGTGTGCACAAGGTAAGTCCAAAGTATTCAATCATACAATATCAGAAAAATGGTAATCCATAAACCATACAATGTCTGAAAAAGCAGAAACACTGACAAGAGCAGGAATTATCAGAGTAAGCAAAAATACTAACAAGATCATAAACCATATGATAACAAAGTAAGTGAAAGTATGGACAAGTCTATAAGTCAATCAATATCAGAATACATAATATAGAACAACTATGCGATAAGGACTCATAAAGAGCCAAATATCAGATGCCGAGGATATAATGCAATATATAAATCCTGCTAAGTCTGTATAGGCCATATAAGTGTAGAAACATAGCAACCCAAGATGCCATATGCCTGCGGATGTAATGCAATATGCGATGGGAATGAAATAACCATGCCGGAGTGTGAAGTCGGGATGATAGTACGTAGTATCACAGGCTACGGGGTCCACCACAAGGGACTTCTATCCAAACCAGTCTCATACCTAAATTTGGATAGTCAGACTCAACGTGGTAAACTCTTGATCTCAGGTTAGTCGCACACCCAACCTAAATCCTTACTATAACGAAGGTACACAATAATTAGTTGCACACCACCAGCCCAAGTGGATAGTGAATGAATGAATGAATGAGCATGCACTCCTACTCAATAAGTCCACATATCAGTATGGTTCCTCTCTGAAAAATCACCGAGGTCTATTACACTCCAAACCAGATTGTCGCCCCATCGCGCAGAGCAAGGCGAGTGGAAGAGACCTCACTATCTGCTTGCCAATATCGGGCCCGGCTCGTCGATAGCGGACCCATTCCTCGAGCTAGTCAGACTCAGCCTATCATTGCCCCCTCCTCTCAGGTAGGTAAGGCCGCACCCCCTTCTAACCGACCACGACATAGTGGGAGACGCGGCTTAAGGTATACGACCCTCATACGCTCATGCATCCACTCAGTCTAGACATTGTAACAACCTTTAGAACAAAGAGGGTTTAGGGACTTTCACCCAGGGATATCTATAGCACCCTACGTAGAATAAATTTTCGGTGTCCCATCTGGCCATCCACGATATGCCTATGGAGGCTACGGCCCTGATGTTGCTAGGGCATACACAACGCATAATGCAAGATGCATGAGTCATACAATCCAATCATGCATTAATCCTACGCATACCGTGCGCTCATGTGAGATAATCTCCACCTATTAGGGAGTCTCATAACAACCGGTACTATGACATATGCAATGGTCAATCATATCTCATAACAGACATACAGATGATGCGTATGGGCATGTATCATGATGTTATGCAGTCATATACTCATAATCGGTATCAACAACTGGCCTCGACAATGTGGACATCTAACCAACATTGCCTCAAGGAATGACCCTCACAGGGCCAAACACATAAAGGGCCGATAGCCTCACACAAAGGCCTAATATACAACACAGTGGGCCTTGCCCAAGGACCACAGATACATCATAATGGACCTTAACTACGGGTTACATATACATCATAAAGGTCTTGACAATCGGCCTTGGCAATCGAAATCGAAATCGGAGTAGGCCTCAGTAATTGGAATCGGTCACGACAATTAGAATCGTCAATCGGCCACGACAATCGAAATTGATCAATAATCGGCCTCGATAATCAAAATCGACAATCGGTCACCATAATCGGAATCAATCGGTAATAAGAATCAGTAAATCGGTCATGTCAATCGAAATCGATCGGTAATCAGAGTCTAAAAATCGGTCACGTCGATTGGAATCGACAATTGGTCGTGGTAATCGAAATCGATCGATAATAAGAATCAGTAAATCGGTCACGTTAATCGTACCGGTAATCAGCAAATAAACAAAACAGGGTCCATAGATGATCAGTCGATTAACTATAGTATAAAGATCAGCACTCGGCCGTGGTTATATCAAATTCGATAACACGGAGCCATCCATCTACGGTGAATGAGGCCCAATTATTTGGGTTAACCCACTGAGGGAATGATGAGAATGGGCCTAACAAGGCCTAAGGGAAGGTCACAATGTGGACATCCAACCATCATTATGCATCAATGTGGACATCTAACCAACATTGCTCCCAAGGAATGACCTGCATAGAGCCAAACATATAATGGGCCCATGGCCTCACACAACGATCTAATATACAATATCATGGGCCTCATACACAGGTTACATACACATCACTATGGGCCGCACCACATGAGCCTCGAATACATCACCGTGGGCCTCGCTCATGGGCCTCATATACATCAGGTGGGCTGCATCAATGGGCCGCACTAATGGGCCTCATACACATCAAGTGGGTTGCATCAATGGGCCGCACTAATGGGCCTCATACACATCAAGTGCGTCGCATTAATGGGCCGCACTAATGAGCCTCATACACATCAAGTGAGTCGCATCAATGAGCCGCAGTAATGGGCCACAAATATATCAAAGTGGGCCTCATAACATAAGCCTCACATGCATCACATTAGTCCTCACACAAGGCCATATGTAACATCATAATGGTCCCCATATACGGGCCAGATGTACATTATAATGGACCATATCCCATTGGCCCTAAACACATCGTAATGAGCCACATCCCATGGTCCTCCAACCTATCGCAATGGGCCTCATTAAATGGGCCGTAGTTGCATCACCATGACCTCATACATGAGCCTCGTATACAACAAGTGAGCCGTACTACTTGGGCCTCGTATACATTAAATGGGCCACGTGCCTGGGCCCAACGATACAGACAGGTGGACCCTACGCATGGGCCACAAATACATCATGATGGGCCTCATGGGTGGGCCGCACCAAATGGGCCCCAATGTGTCAAATGGGTCGAAAATACATCTTAATAGGCTGTAGGACATGGGCCTCAAATATATCACACTGGGCCATGAACATGGGCCTCTATGCATCACATTGGGCCCTTCCATCTGGGCCAAAAATATATCACAATGGGCCACGACCCTCGGGCTTCAAATACCCAACAGGTGGGCCCTGCATATGGGCCTCAAATACATCACCTGGGCGGCATCAATGGGTCGGCATAGATATACAATACATGCATCACTGCGACTGCATAAATGGATGGACGATATGTATAAAACACATACATCATGATCAGCCCACACATATATGCATCGAGGTGGGTCTCGCCTGTCCCGGACGGACAACAGGGATACAAAATACATATATCAAGGTGGGTCCCATCTCACATGTACAGCACGTGTGGGGTGAGCCCCACGCGATAAAAAAATGGATGGACAATATGTATGAAATACTTACATCATGGTAGGCATCCCACCGTGCCAATCTAGTGGACGGTGCGGATATAAAACACACACATTAAGGTGGGGTCTACATCCTCAAACGGACGGACGGTGTGCATATAGAATATGTACAACAGGGTGGATCCCATCCCACACATGCAGCACGTGTGGGGTGGGCCCCATACAAAGCTAATTGAATGGGTGACAGGAATAAAATACATAAATCAAGGTGACTCCATTCACCGCTGGCCAAACAGATGAATGACTGAGATCATATAGGACCACAGAACTGTTGACGTCAGTACACAGCTATATAGCTGGTGTGCAAATGTCGGGCAATCCATCTAGCAGGTGGGTCCCAAATGAGGCCCACCACATACATACACACACATATAGACACACACACACACATCTAATATAATATTATATTTTACTTTCTTTTTATTTTTATTTTTGAAAGAAGTCCAACGTCCAAACTTGGACGCTGGACGGTGTGTATAAAACACATACCCCTTGTGGGTTCCACATGGGGCCCATCATAATGTTTATCTGCAATCCAACCCATTGGTAAGGTCACACGAACCTGGATGGAAAGAGAAAAACAAATTTCATCTTGATCCAAAACTTCTGTGGACCCAAAATGGGTACAAGGGCAGATGTTCCATCCCATTATTTCACATGATGTGGGCCATCTGAAACTCAGATCAACCTGATATTTGGAGGAGGCCCACCTCAGGAGGTGGCCCACCATATGAACAATGTGGATATTAAACATACATCATGGTGGGAACCATGGCTGGGACTGTGGGTCCCTGTCTGTTTTCGTCCACGGCGCTGATAGCAGCGCCTTCTACAGCAACCTCCTTTCCCTTTTTTTTTTGAAAACTAATTTCCCTATGGTTTTTCACAGGTGGGGCCCATATCCAGAAAATACATCCCAGCCATGAGATTCTACTGCTCATGGCAGGTTAAATGAGTCCAATGTTCAAGATTTTTGGGTGTATAGAAACATCAGGGGAGATTTCAAGGGTAGAAAATACTAATTTCTATGTTATAGCCCGCCGAATAATCGAATTGACCCCATCTTTCGGCTCAACGCCTAAAATGATCTTGGGAAAGGAATGGATGGTATGGATTGAAAACATACATTATGGTGGGGCCTATAGGCATGGCATACCCAAAAAGCTTTAAAAATTAAATGGCCATATATATATATATATATATATATATATATATATATTTTTGTTCTGAGTACACCTCACTGTCAGTTCACTCTCCACAACGTCCAGCGTCCAGGGACGCTGGACGGATGGGATGGGTACTCATGTCATCAAGGTTGGTCCCATGTATGGGGACCACGGCTGGTGGGTCTCAAGTGGACGTGGCCCACTAAATCAATGTGATATTAATGTTTTTCCCCTCTTCATTTAGGTAGGGCCCATATGGTTTGGACAGTTGGATAAGACATACATCAAGGTGGGGTACATCTGGGTGGGTCGCACGACCACATCATCACACCAAAATAATGAAAAAGAGAGAGGGAGAAAGAAGCACCCACCTTTTATTTTCTTGGATTTCTTCTTCCATCAACGTATCTTAGAGCTCCAAGGGATGCATTTAAATGGTAGAGATTGATTTTAGAGTGGAATTGAGTGGTAAAGAGTGGGGCACACCAAGCTCCTCCATGGAAGTCATGGACGTGAGTTGCTTAGAGAGAGGAGCTTGAAAAATGAGAGAGAGAGAGAGAGAGAGAGAGAGAGAGAGAGGTGTAAGAGAAGTAATGGGAGAGAGGATGGTGAGGTGATAGGAAAGTTGACTTTTGGGTTTGCTTTTTGTTCTTGAGAATGGTGAGAGTAATGAGTGTACTTTTGATAAATGAGGTGATTGGTGGATGGATTCTCTTGAGATTTGCAACATGTGGCATTTTTCCTCGAACTGAACGCGGGCCCACAGCTCCTAGCCAGGGTACCGCATCGGCGTGTAAGATGTGGCATCGGAACCGCGGCGACGGCATGGTCACACTGGTACAAGTCTCGGGTCGAGCCGACTTTGATATATGGGATACGTCTTAGGATCGTGTGCAAATATCAATAACAGATCGTGGGTCGTCAAAATTTAACTGGGAGGATCGCTGGAGCCTACGGAACGGTACGGTCTAGGATACTGTCCTGACACTTTTCTAAAGTACAAGTTATAAAGTAGATCAAGATGAAAATTTCATGCTTAAATGAGTTCAAGTTATACTAAACTTCATGTAAGGCCCGTATCCTAGTCCATATTGTTCTTTAGACTCTCGTAATCCTCCCCATCGAATCCCTGCAACCTGTGACCTGTATACAATATTTGGGCGCGACCCTAAGTCGCATCCCATAAATCTAAGTCGACTCGACCCGAGACTTATTGTCATGCCCTGAATCTGACACTCGACTTTGAAATGGCCAAGCTACATGTCCTAGAGGAGGGGTGAATAGGACTATGCCAAATTAAAAAAATAAGAGCGGAATTAAAGAAAGAAAGATAGCCAAATAAAGAAATCAATTCACAATGTTGTATTAAAATGCAACCTCAAAATTCAAGTCTTGAGAGGTTGATATAAATGTTGTTCTAAGGACAACCTTACACCAAAAATCAGAGTTTATGGTAGGACAACCTTATTTCTAGAAAGGTATTTGTATCAAAAACTCAAACTGAAAAGGAATAAATAAATAGCAAGAAATAGAAATCTTAAATTATTACAACATTCCCCACTGTGCTTGAAATATAAATATTACAACATTCACATTCACATATACATCCCACAAATCTGAATGATTAAAGATAGAAAATATAAAGAACACATCCACAAAACACAAAGAGTTATAGCGGTTCGCCTATGTGTACACCAACTGTTAGAAAGCAGTCATATAGATTGCTACTCCACTCCTAATATCCTCACACAGGGGATATTAGCGTTCACTATCAAATTAGGTTTTCACAAGTTCTCCCAAAACCTTTACAATTGTGTCTTTTAAAAAAAGGCTTACACAATTCAAAAACCCACTTCTGAGTTTTTTGGCTCTCTTCAGATAACCAACACAATGAGATTTTTCAGGAAAATCTCAAAAGAAACCAAAAAGAATGGAATTTACAATAAATGTAAAATACTTGAATTTCTCCGTTGTTATAGTAGCCCGGAAGAACTAAGTTGGAGTAGAGATTCGAATGTCAAAGTTCAATATCCAATACTCACTTTACAATGGTTCTAAGTTCTAATTGATTTTAAATTAAACCAGATGAGCTAGCTATATTTAATTTTTATTCCAAGAATAAGGAATATCATAATTCCTCTTTTCAATTAAGATTGGAATGTAGAAATAAAAGGGCTATCAACTATAGCACTTACAATCTCCCCCTTTGTCAAATTAGTAACAAAACACACAATATTAAAGAGTCATGCACTAGTTATTATCAAATGACACATTCATATTAACATATTATCAAATGGCACATATTCATATTAGCATGAACCAACACATCAATTCAACATATATTCACATATGTTCCACCTCTGCACATACTCCCCCTGAGTAACATACAACACAGAAAATATGCAATGCTACTACACCTTGATCATGACATAGACATCCATTCTCCCTCTTTTTGACACAATATGACAAAGGAAGCATAAAACAAATGGCTGAGGAGTAATAATGAGAAGTAATAGTATAAGCAACACACATAATCTATAAACAGAGCTAATTCAAAGATAGCTACAATCTCAAAACTAGATAGAACAGAAGAGTAAGAATGTTATTACCGTCTAAAAAAAAGGAACAAATCTGAGCCAGATGAAGGAACAGGGATGGAAGGATCAAGTTGATGCATGCCCTTGTTCAAGCACCTAAGATATTTGCACATATACTTGAACTATAAATCATGGGCAACATTCATGTTTTCTACCTTAATATTCATATTCTCAACCTTCTCCTCCAATGCACAAAAATGCGCATCAAACTCAGATGGTTCATAATCTAGATCATTAGCAGAATCAGAGTCAAGTTCTTCAAAAATATCATTCATGTTAATGTCATCAGGAGGAAGATCACCAGCTTCTTCCTCATGTCCAGCTTCTGCACCACCAACACCATCACCTTGGCCAGGAAGGAAATCCAGCTTCATCTTATTAATATTAGAATTGTTAAATATAAGATGATAGATAGAGGCCTCTCCAATAGGTATATTGACTAACATATGTGTAGCCAACACAATCATCAAATATGAAAAAGGGATGTCATTATGACCTGGATGGAGTCGAAACTGAATAATGGAGTGACAAATCAAGGATGATAAACAAATATGACCACCTCTGACAACAGTATGAAGAACACGAACCATGAAGGACGTCAATTCAGATTTATTACCTGATCGAGGATACAAGTTGGATAAAAAAATACTATGAAGAACTCTGTATTTGGGTAACAAAAACTTTGAGGGGAGCGCATTCGCTTTATATGTCCATTATACGTCCAATTTGCATAAGTCTCTAGTGAGCATATATTTTTCAGTTCTTGAGAATTTTTCAGATAAAGTATGCATGAGAATGCCCTCATCATTCACAGAAATTTCCATAAGAGCTGAAATCAAATGACGATCAATGTCAAATGGTCCTTCTCTTGGGCTATTTTAAAAGTTAAATTTTTTGTTAAAAAATTACTTATGCAAGTGAACATGGACTGGGCAATGGACCAGTATGCTGGCGCATCCCAATGCAATAAGTTATCCCAGCCTACAGCTTGGAGCATAGGAAGGATATCAAAAGGAGCAGTATGATTAATATCAATTGGATGTTCAATAATAACGTTACGCAATCTGATGTCCCGAACATAAGACGGATCATCCTCGGGAGCCCGAAGATGACGCATAGTGATAGGAGTAGATCTGGAGGAAGATAGACCACGGGAAGTTGTCTTTCTCCCTCTATATGCCATTTGCAACAAGGATTTCAAGGAAATAAAGTGTTGCAATGGATTGAGAACTGGGTTTTCACAAATCAGATTTAGGTGAAGAAAAACTCTAAATTTCAACAAAATTTGAAATAGATAACTTCAAGAGAAAAATAGAAGTAATCTACACACAAATCTACAAGAAAAATGCAAATAGAGCTCTAACCTTAAAGATTTTAAAAAGAGGGTTCGACGGGTCGGGTGTTGGCTCGTCGAAGAGAGGAGAAGAAATGAGGAAGAAAGTGATTTCCCCCAAATTTAAGTCAATCACCACGATTCACGACTGGACATGGGTTTTCTTCGACAGTCGTGCCACAACAGGTCGAGGAAATCCTTGACTGGTCAAGTACCACCAAAAGTCTGATTTCCTACATTATTCATAAAAATTTAAATCTAAACTAGCATATATATATATATATATATATATATATATATATATATATATACACACACACACACACACACACACACACACACACACACACACACACACACACACACACACACACACACACACACACAAATGATACAAATAGGCATAAAAAATCATTTTTGAATGCACATGCCAAGATCAAATTTCAATTTGTTAAACCTGCTTTTGTCGAGCGGTTTAGTGAAAATGTTAGCACGTTGATTCTCGGTAGGGATATATTCCAATGATATAACCTTTTATTCTCATAATTCATGAATATAATGAAATCTAATGTTAATGTGCTTAGTACGAGAATGCTGAATTGGAATTTTTGAAATATTTATGGCACTGGAATTAGCACAATATAATAACATAGAATCCTATTTAATTCTATAATCACTTAGCATACATTTCATCTAAACAAGCTATGTACTTGCATTACCAGCTGCGATATATTCAGCTTTAGTAGTTGAAAGTGATATAGAACTTTGTTTCTTACTAAACCAAGAAACTAAACCATTTCCGATATATAAGCAACCTCCACTGGTTAATTTTCTATCATCAAGCTTATCAGCCCAGTCAGCATCCGAGTACATAGCTAATTGAACACTAGTCTCATGTGTATACCAGAGATCAAGATTAACAGTACTTGCAATATATCGTATAATCCGCTTGACAGTAGTCAAGTGCGATCCTTTAGGATCAGACTGATATCTAGCGCAAATACCAACACTTATAGCGATATTGGGTCTACGAGCAATTAAATATAGTAAACTACCAATCATACTCTGATATAATTTCGGATCCACATTTTTACCTACAGAATCTTGTGAGAGTTTCAAAGTTGTACTCATAGGAGTATCAAAATTCTTACCATTCTCAAATCTAAATCTCTTAGTCAAATTTATAGCATATTTAGATTGAGAAATGAACATTCCTTCAGGTTATTTTTTTACTTGCAACCCAAGGAAATAATTCAATTCCCCAACCATGCTCATTTCAAACTGAGATTTCATCAAATCTGTAAACTCAATAGTCATGTCAGTACAAGTAGATCTATAAATGATATCATCAACATAAATATGTACTATTAAAATATGATCATTATTATTATTTTTTTTAACAAATAGAGTTTTATCAACACATCTCATAAAAAATTTATGGCTTAATAGAAACTTTGTTAGTTTCTTGTGCCATGCCCTAGGAGTTTTAAGTCATAAAGTGCCTTTTTAAGGCAATACATATGATCAGCATTTTTTGGGTCTTCAAAACCCGTCGGTTGTTCAACATATACTTCCTCATGCAGATCGTCACTTAAAAATACACTTTTCACATCCATTTGATAAATCTTAAAATTTTTAAAACAAGCAATGGATATAAAAAGTCAGATTGATTCTAGACGAGCTACTAGTGCAAAGATTTCATCATAATCAATACCTTCAATTTGAGTGTAACCTTGTATAACCAGCCTAGCCTTATTTCTAATTATATTCCCAAGCTCATCAGACTTATTTTTGAAAATTCATTTGGTTCCAATGATGTGTTTATCTTTAGGTCTAGGTATGAGATACCAAACATCATTTCTCATAAATTGGTTAAGTTCTTCTTGCATCACAACAATCCAGTTTTCATCAGCAAGAGCTTCTTTTATATTAGATGGTTCTATCTGGGATGTAAAACATACGTAATTACATATATCCTCAAGTTGTTTATGGGTATAAACACCAATGAGAGGGTTTTCAAGAATCTGTATAGTTGGATAATCTTTAACAGTCCTCAGTTCAAAATTAGTCTGATTAGATGAAGTATTAGGTTTATCAATTATAAGAACTTCATCATTATCTAAACTTGAGACTGGTGTGTTTAAGTGATCATCAATGACCACATTAATGGACTCAAATCACACCAGTCCTTTTGTTTAGAACCCTATAAGCTCGACTATTTAAAGAATATCCTAGAATATCCTAGAAAGATCCCTTCGTCACTCTTCGTATCAAACTTTTCCAGATTTTTATGATCTCATAAAATATAGCACTTGCTGTCAAAAACTCGAAAGTATTTGACAGTAGGCTTTTTATCGAACCACATTTCGTAAGCCGTTTTATTATTACCTTTACTAGTGTAAACCCAGTTAATGATATAGTAAGCGGTATTGACTGCTTCAGCCCAAAGATTCTTAGAGAGCTTCATGCTATTCAACATGACATTAGTTATTTCTCGAAGCACTCTATTTTTTCTTTCAACTATACCATTTTATTGCAGAGTTTTGGGCGTTGAGAATTCATGTAATATTCCCTGGTCGCTACAGAACTTCTCAAAATCGCTATTCTCAAATTCAAATCTATGATCACTACGAATCTTATTGATTTGAGAACCTTTTTTAGTTTGAATTTTTTTGAGAACTTTTCTTACTTCTTCAAGGGTTTCAAATTTATCCCTTAAGAAAACTACCCAAGTATATCTAGTAAAATCATCTATAATTACCAGGATATATCTTTTGCCACCTCGACTTTCCGTCTTGGTAGGTCCTACAAGATCCATATGGAGAAGCTCAAGTGGTCTTGATGTGGCATTAGAATTCAGTTTTTTGTGTGAGTTCCTTGTTTGTTTGCCAATCTGGCATTTGCCACATATTTTATCTATTTTTTATAGTTTAGGTAAACCTCTTATAATTTCCCATTTGCTCAATCTATATAGATTTCGGTAATGTACATGTCCAAGACGTTTGTGCCACAAAACAGTCTCGTCTGTATAGACCATGTAACGTGATTGATTAAATGAGCTGGATTCACTAACAATATAGCAGTTTTCAGACATTCTTCATCCAGTTAGTATTACTGAACCCTTATTGTTTAGAATCTCACAGCTTTGATTGGAAAACTTTACACTGTAATTATTGTCACATATTTAAGATATGCTAAGCAAGTTCTGTTTTAGTCTTTCAACATATAAAAGATTCTTGAATAAAGGAAGGTTATAAAGTTGAACTGTACCTTGGCTAATAATCTTGCAATTGCTGTCATTGCCAATGTGACTGAATCATCAGTCATATCTTTGAGATCAATGAATAATCCTTTATCACTAGTCATATGCCTTGAACATCCACTATCTAGGTAGCACTTTGAATGGCTTGACGCTTTAAAAGAAATGTGGTCAACTAAGCAAGAGACCTTAGGAACCCATTTCATAACAGTTTTGGATTTAGGAGTATAGTGGGTCTTCTTTTGATTATAGCTAGAGTGACCCACTGAGTTAGATTTTAAGAGCTCCTTAAGAAGATCAACTATTTTCTCAGCTAAAGGGTTTCGGTTCTGATGTTTATAATTATTTTTCAGTTTTTGAAAAGAAGTATTAAAAAAAACTTGATTTGTACTTTTCTCTTTTAAGTTCAAGGTCTCTCTTTTTACAAACTTAGGAGACGTATTCTTATATTTAAGAGGAATATTTTTCTTATAGCCCAAACCGGATCGATCGCCACATATTCTTGATAAAGATAAAAGTTTTTCTAACTTTGGATCTCCTTGGGCATATTTTCATGTATCCTTCGAACTTAAAAGAGAAGAGACTTCAAGTTTAAGGTTTTCATTTTCAGATTTCAGATTTTCAATCTGGGAGGTTTTGAAATTCAAATCACATTTACATTTTTCAAAACAGTCTGAAATATGAGATTTTTCTAAAACAAGGGATTCAAATTCTTCTCTAAGCTTTGAAAATCTTTCTTTTTGAAGTTTAACAACAATTTTACAACTTTCCATATATAAGGCATTGTAAGCATCTTGAAGATCATCTTCATTTTCACATTCACTGTTCAAATTTTCTTCACTTATTGAATCATTATCTGAAAATGTGAATTTGGCTAGAGTCATAAGGGTTTTCACTTCATTACCCGACTTAGTTTCAGAACCTTCTGAATTAAAAGAGGCTTCAGAATTAGAAGATTTATCCCAAGTAGTCAACATACTCTTCTTTTTAGGTTTGTCCTTTTTAGGACATTTGTTTGCTAAATGCTCATATTCTTGGCAGTTGTAACATTGACTATCTTTTAAAGATTTTCAAGTCTTAGATTTAGATTTTGATCTTTTCTTCTCATTAGCTTTTTGAATATCAACCCTCTTTTTGCTTTTGAAAATTTTATAAAACTTTTTCCCTAAAAGGGCCATATTGTCTTCAGAATTTTCTAAATCAGATTTGTTTTCTTGAGAAACATCTTTAGAAGACTTAAGGGCAATAGATTTTCCTTTAGGTGCTTTAAAATTTAACTCGTAAGTTTGTAAAGACCCAACTAATTCTTCTACCCTCATAGTATCCGTATCACGAAGTTCCTGGATCGCAGTTACCTTAGAATTAAACTGTTAAGGAAGTGAGCGTAATATTTTTTGCACACACTTTACTTTCTAGGATTTTATCTCCAAGATCCCACATAGAGTTTACAATGTCATTTAATCTAGTGTAGAAGTCCATAAACATTTTATTTTCTTCCATATGTATTTCCTCAAATTTGGTTGTGAGGATTTGGACTTTAGATTTCTTAACAATTAATGTACCCTCGTGTGTCATTTATAAAATATCCCAAGCTTTCTTTACAGAATCACAGGATATAATTCTTTTGAATTCATTCAGTGATAGTGCGCAAGTGATTGCATTTAGTGTTTTAGCATTTTCACTACTCTCACTTTTTTAAAGTATGGTCCATGAGAAATAAGGTGTTATTCTCATTGATTTTGAACCATCGATCTCAGTTACTTCAGTGGTAGGAGGGGTCCATTCAGTTACAGTGGCTAACCACACACTTTCATACATGGATTTGAGGAAGATCCTCATCCTGGCTTTCCAATAGGCATAATTGGTGCCATCAAAAGGTGGAGGCCTAATGACTGAAAGACTATCAAAATTTGACATCTCAAATATAGCTTAGATCATTAGCTCAGGAAATAAATCTATAAAAAAAAAAAGAATTAAAATGAGCTATTAGGCTCTGATACCACTTGAAATGACCAAGCTGTCCTAGAGGGAGGGGGGGGAGGGGGGTGAATAGGACTATGTCAAATTAAAAAAATAACAGCGAAATTAAAGAAAGAAAGATAGCCAAATAAAGAAATCAATTCACAATGTTGTATTAAAATGCAATCCCAAAATTCAAGTCTTGAGAGGTTGATACAAATGTTGTGTCACACCCCAAACTCGGAAACCGGGCTCACAAAATTTCCGATCCCCGAATCCGGCGCCGACAGCCTCCGTAGAACCCCATTCTCGGCTTCTAGCTCCCATTCGCCAGGTTCCGATCCTGGGATGCTACGAGGAAGATTTTAAATATCAGTTTGATTCGTAATAAGCATAACCAAAGGCATAACCCACAAACAACAACCAAGAAATCCATTACATTTCCACTATGATAAAAAACTTTACAAGTACAATGAGCATAAAGGGAAATACATGATAAAGAACAAAAAACTCCAAAACGATCAGCAACGTGCTCCTGCCTCAACGCTGTTGCGATCCAACATCACCTGCACGCAACGGTCGTGCATAAGCTTATAGAAAGCTTAGAGGGTGGTGAAAGTGTGTGCGCAAGGTAGTAATATGAACATGCAATGTCGGAGTAATGCGGAATATGCAGATGGATCCATAATATCATGAGCCGTACCAAGGCTATACGATGCAAGACATGAATGGTATCGGCCATCCCAAGGCCATGCAATGTGCAATGCAACTCAAGCATATAGATCCTCATCTATGTCCATACATCAATACAGCTCAAAATATGAGATATCACCGGGGTCTAGTACACTCTAAACCAGGTTGCCGCTACATCGCGCGCAATAAGGTAAGTGGAAGAGACCTCACTATCCGTCTGCCAATATCGGGCGTGACTCATCGATAGCGGACCCATTCCTCGAGCTAGTCAAACTCAGCTTAGGATTGCCCCCTACACTCCGACGGGTAAGGCCGCACCCCCTTCCAACCGACCACGACACAGTGGAGAGCATAACCGTCTAGTAATTGGCACACAACGCTCATCTACCCACTCGGTCTAGACGTTGGAGCAACCTCTTGGTACCATAAGGGTTTAGAGACTTTCACCTAGGGATATCTATAGTACCCCATGTAGAATAAAATTTTTGGTATCCAATCCTGCCAACCACGATACGTCTGTGGAGGCTCCGACCCTGATGTCGCTAGGGCGTACAATAATCATGTCACACATGCGAAATGCATGATTCACACTATTCAGTCATGCAACAATTCCTGCGCATATCGTGCGCTCATGTAGGATAACACTGCCTAACCAGGAGCCCATAAATAACTTGCCCGAAGGCATATGCTATGATCAGTCAATCCTCACATCAAGCATACATATGATGCGTATGATCATGAGTCATGAAACTATACTAAACGTGTTATAATAAAATGAACTATCTTACAATGCAAATGGACCTAGACGGCCTATACATAATAAGTACGGCCCAGTAATGGGCCCTAAGGAGAGTCGTAATGTGGACATCCAACCAACATTACACTCGCAATGTGGACGTCAAACCAACATTGCCCCCAAGGCACGATCTTCTTAAACATCGTTACATAATCGGTATTGGGATTACACATTGCAATGGACCTTAGGTTCATCCCATTGAGCTTTTCATATATATATTAAATGGGCCATATCCTATGGGCCTTTTATTCATCAGATGGGCCACATAAATGGGCCACACCAATGGGTCTTATGTGCATTGCAATGGGTCAAAACCCGTGGGCTTTAGATTAAATCAAATGAGCTTAGTCTCATGAGTCTAATATGTGACCAATAAGCCACACCAATGGGGTCTCACATGTAGATCAAGTGGTCCTCAACCCATAGGCCTAACATGAGTCAAATGGGCCTAAACCCCTAGGCCTTAATCAAATAAAATGGGCCTAACTCATGGGTCTCAAATAAATCCCATGGGCCTAATCCCATGGACCCTTTTTATAATCAAATGGGTTTAGTCCCATGGGCCTTACAATATATCAAATGGCCTAGTCTCATGGCCTTAGAACATATCAATTGGGCCTAAACCCATAGGCCTTAAATATCAAGTGAGCCTAAGCCCATAGGTTTTACATATCAAGTGGGCCCAAGTTCTTAGGCCTTAAATGAATCAAATGGGCCTAGCCCATAAGCATTTCGTAAATCAAATGGGCCTAGCCCATAGCCCTTTTGAAATTCAAATGGGCCTAGCCCATAGGCCTGTTACAAATCAAATGGCCTAACCCATGTGAGTGGCCCACCCATCCAATAGCATCAGGCTTTAAAAATGATCCCACCAAGGGGATGGACGGCCTGGATGCATCACGTGCATCATGGTGGGTCCCACTGTCGCTGGACAGTGAGGACCACTCATACATTCCAAGGGCCCCACCGTCCGCTGGACGGTGGGAGAGTAATTACATTACGGTAGGTGCCACCGTCCACTGGACGGTGGACTTGATAAACAGGCATTATCGTGGGTCCCATGTGGGGCCCACCGAATTGTTTAGATGTCATCCAGTCCATTCATAAGGTCCCTCGGGCCTGGAAGAAGGGACAACATAAATTTCAGCTTGATTCAAAACTTCTGTGGGCCCCAAAAAAGATTTTTAATGGTAGATTTCAATTCCACTGTTTCATGTGGTGTGGGCCACCTAAGTCTTGGATCGTGCTCATTTTTGGAGGGGGGCCCACCACTGGGGTGGCCCACCTCATGAGCAGGTTGGATGACAAATAAACATTATGGTGGGGCCCACACGCAGGGCCGTGGGCCCCTGCGTCCGACCGTTACAAGGGTTGCACGCGTCTGCGTGCAGGCACTGCCCGCTGACACAGGAGGCAGAGGCAAAGCCTCTGCCATTACGTTTTTTTAACAAGGGAAAAACCCATTTTTTTGGGGTTTTTCACACGTGGGGCCCACTAAAATGAAATCCGCCCCGGCCATTGCGTTCAGCGGCCCGCAACAGTCGAAATGAGTCCGAAGTTTGAATTTTTTTGGGATTAGAGGATGAAATAAAAATAGAAAAGGATCCTTGAATGGTAATGATACGTTCTTCAATGCTATGGCCCACCAAGTCTTCCAATCAGGCCAAAACTTCTACCCAACGGCTAAAACACCGTAGGTAAGAGGATGGACGGCTTGGATTGTTTAAATACATCACGGTGGGGCCTAAGCAAGAGGGCCACCCAAATGCCTTTCTTTTCTTCTTTCCTTTCTTCATTCCTTTGAAACGTCCAGCGTCCCAGACGTTGGACGGTTTTATTTTATATATATATATATATATATATATATATATATATATATATATATATATATATATATATATATTTTATAGTGGTGGGCCCTGATGAAGTCGGCCACCACTGAGGGGTGACATGGGTACAACGGCTAAGGTGGGCCCCACTTGAATAAAAATAAAATACCTCAAGGTGGGATCCATTCAAGTGGGCCACACAATCCTATTGCATAAAAATAAAATAAAATAAAATAAAATAAATAAAAGAGAGAGAGAGAGAGAGACATGGAGAGTGGGACATGCCTTGTGATGGAGGGCTCCGCCACTATGAGCCCTCCTTTGAATGAAATCATACAATAAACGGATCCCTTTGAACATGGGATCATCAAAAATGTAAATCAACAGTGGAGATCCATTCCCCACCGATATGGATGGTCTAGATGACCTTTCTAAATGAAATAAACATCATGATGGGGTCCATGGAGAATGGCCCCATCATGGAATGATCATGATGATGCAAGTGGTCCATCGGCCACATATTAGGGTCCCAAGTGAGATCCACACCATGGATCGATGGGCCTCACTTGGCCCATCATAAAAATAAGAAAAACTATCCTATAGAGGCACCCACCGTCCGATCTTCTTGCTCCTAGGGGCTCCTTGGCACCTTAGCTTCAACTTCAATGGAGGAGATGGAGAATGGAAGGTTGAGATGGGAGATAATGGGGTAGGAAGGTGGGCCACTTGGAGTTTAGGGATTCTTGAAAAATTCCATATGTATTGGGCTCTTGGAATTTTTTTTGTTGCTTAGAAATTTGAAATGAGAAAGAGAGAAAGAGAGAGAGAGTGATGTAGAGAGAGATGGATGGATGGATGAATGATGGTTGTGTAAGAAAGTATTGACTTTTGAGGCTTTTATGTAAGAGAGGTATGGGTGGTGAAGACTTTTGTGGCTTTTTTTGTACGAGAGGTATGGGTGGTGAAGACTTTTGTGGCTTTTTGTGTAAGAGAGGTATGGGTGGTGAAGACTTTTGTGGTTGCTTGGAAAAAGGGAATAAAGTGATGTGTACTTGACATGTGATGGCTTGATGGATTGATTGATTGATGGGATTGATGTGATTGATGTGACACATCGTAGAGATTCCCTTGGGTTTCGCAACGCGCAGCGTTTTCTCGCACCGAATGTTGGCCCACATCTCTTGACCAGGGTATCGCCTCGGCGCGCGAGTCGCGGCATCGGAACCGTAACGACGGCGCGGTCGCTATAGTATTGGTCTCGGGTTGAGTCGACTCGGGTTGTCGGCATATGAATCAGGGTCGCGCTTCGATATCGGTTAAGGGTCGAAGGTTGCCGGAATTCGATCGGTAAAACCGCGGAAGTCTACTGAAAGGTACGGACCAAGATACAGGTCTTACATGTTGTTCTAAGGACAACGTTACACAAAAAACCAGAGTTTATGGTAGGACAAATGTCACGCCCCAAACTCAGAAACTAGGCTCACGAAATTCTCGATCGCCGAATCCGGCGCCGACAGCCTCCGTAGTACCCCATTCTCGGCTCCAGGCACCCATATACCAAGTTCCAATCCTGAGATGCTACAAGGAGAATTTTTAATATCTATTTGATTTGTAATGAGCATAACATAAGCATAACCCACGAACACTAACCACAAGAACACCACCACAAATTTCACTATGATCAAAAACTTTAAGTACAATGCGTAAGAAAAGGAAATACAAAATAATGACAATAGCAAAACTCCAGAAGCTCGGCTGCACGCTCCAACTGTGGTGAGACTAAGGCTGCGTCATGGCGACACCTGCACGCATCAATCGTGCATAAGCTTATAGAAAGCTTAGAGGGCGGTGTAAGTGTGTGCGCAATACGAGTGTGCTCAGAATACAAGGTCAGAATAATGCTGTAATGTGTTGATGAGTACATGAATGCAATCAACTGTACCAAGGCTATGCAGTGCAAGATATGAATGCAATCGGCCACATCCAGGCCATGCAATGCAGAATACAAGTCAAGCATGTCAATCCTCATCATATACCAGTACAGTTCTCAATCTAGATAATCACCAGGGTCTAGTACACTCTACGCCAGCTTACTGTCCCTATCCGAACGCACAACTGGGAGAGCGGAAGAGACCTCACTATCTGCCTGCCAATATCGGGCTCGGCTCGTCGATAGCGGACCGATTTCTCAAGCTGGTCAAACTCAACTTAGAAATTTCTCCCTCACTCAGGCGGGTAAGGTCACACCCCTTTCCAACCGACCACAACACAGTGGGAGAAGCGACCTGCTGGTATACGGCCATCACGTACTCGTGTATCCACTCGGTCTCGACATTGGAGTCATCCTCTGGTACCATCAGGTTTAGGGATTTTTACCCAGGGACATCTATGGTGCCCGTATGCTAGAACCAAACATTTTTGGTATCCAATTTAGCCACCCACGATGCATCTGTGGAGGCTATGACCCTGATGTCGCTAGGGCATACAATAATCACAATCATACAAATGTAAGTGCATGAGTCACACTACCAATCATGCAACAGTCCTACGTGTATCATGCACTCATGTAGGACAACTCTGCCTATTAGGGAATCCATAAACAGTTCGCCTGAGGGCATATGCTATGATCAGTCACTTCTCATATCAGTCATACATATGATGCGTATGATAATGAATCATGAATCTATGCTAAACATGTATATAGAGATGGGCTCTGCATATAACTGAGATGGTCCGAGACAGCCTACTTACTACAAGTATGGGCCTATTAGTGGGCCTTAAGGAGAGTGACGGTGCGGACATTTAACCGTTGTCATCCTTACAATGTGGGCATCTAACCATCATTGTTCCCAAGGCATTACTTACTATAAACATCATCATATGCCATGGAGGGATCACGCATTGCAATGGACCTAGTTGCCCCCAATTAGGCCTTAAGTACATCAACTGGGCCGTGTCATATGGGCTTCACATTCATCAAATGGATCACCTCAATGAGCCTCACCAATGGGCCTTAGGTCCTTTTCAATGAGTCATAACCCATGGGCCTCAGTATGCATTAAAAATGAGCCCAATCACATGAGCTTTATGTATATCAAATGGGCCTAATCACATAAGCCTTATATATACCAAAGTGGGCCTCAACAATGGGCCACAAATATATCAAATGGGCCTACACACATGGGCCCATATATAACAAAGTGGGCCTCAAATAAGATGGACAACATGGATATAGAACATATGGACAGAATCGATGAAATACAAGTATCATGGTGGGATCGCTCTCATACCGGGGTGGCCACCGAAATGTTTATTTTCCACTCAACCCGTAATCGGTTCACACAGCCATGGAGCCCAAAAAAAATGTTTGGTTTCCATACGACCTGTTGATATGGTCACATGACCATGGGGCCCCATCATAATATTTATTTTCCATCCAATCTATTCATATGGACCAAGGAAGCTCACCATAATATTTATTTTCCATCCAACCTATTCATATGGACCAAGGAACCTCACCATAATATTTATTTTCCATCCAACCTATTCATAAGGTCAAGTGGACCACGGGCCCATTGAAAATGCTTATTTGCCATACAATCTATCCATAAGGTCACATGGACAGGGAGGGCCCACTGTAATATTTATCTGACATCCAATTTGTTAATAGGGTCACACGTATGTGGAGCCTACTATAATGTTCATTGCCATCCAAACCTGTTCATAACATCACGTGGCCAGGGGCCCACGTGATGGACGGCGTGGACACAATACATACATCTGGGTGGGGCCCACGGCCACTCCACCGCTGGGCGCTGGCACGTTTCTAGCAGCATGGGCCCACTATAATATTTATTGCCATCCAAACCATTCATGAGGCCGCGGTTGGGGGCCCACCACAAGGTGGTCCTCCAATCCAACCCACTCATTATGTGTGTCCCACCCGATGGAGGGTTCAGACCAAGTTTCAGCCATGTCCAAATCTCAGGTAGGCCCCACCAAATGCTTTTATATGTTTCAGGCATGTCTTCACATGATTTTAGATGGTATGGCCCACCTGAGTCCCGTATACGGCTGATTTTTGGGGAGGACCCCTATTCAAAGGGGAGCCCTCAAATACACGGGGCTGATGTTCGAACGCATCACAGTGGGGTCCACGGCTGGGACCCGTGGGAACCCAGCTCGTTCGCCCACAGAGCGCAGGCAGCGCCTGCTCGTCAGTAGGAGCAGCGGTGCTGCCTTTAATTTTTTAGTTTTTTAGTTTTTTATTTTTTTTTATATGTGGGGCCCACAATAAGGTGATCCAATCCATCTATTGTGTGTGTCTCACATGGTGGACCGTTCAGCCCAAACTTAGGATGCATCCAAATTTTAGGTAGGTCCCACCAAATGCTTTTATATGTTTAGGCATGACTTCACATGATTTAAATGGTATGGCCCACCTGAGTTTCATTTACGGCTAAATTTTTGCAGGAGGCCCACCGTCCTATGGGGCCGCCTAATGAACGGGGTAGATGTTAGAAACACATCACGGTGGGGTCCACAGCTGGGGCCGTGAGCCCCAGCCGCTCGTCCACCCGCCAGCTGTGTGCGGTCTGACACAGCAGCAGCACTCGTTGCTGCCCCTTTTTTTTTGTTTTCCTACCATAACACCTAGGTGGGGCCCATAACAGCAAGATCCACTCCGTCCACTCGCTCATACGGCCCATAACGAATACAACGAGTCCAATCTTGGACATTTTCTATGGGCATGGAGACAACAGGGTGAGTTCCAACTGTAAAGAAACAGTTTTCTATCTCATGACCCGCCAAAACCTTGGATCAGCCTCATTTTTCGGCTCAACGCCTAAAATGAGCTGAGAGTTGAAATGAACGGCATGGATTATATACACACATCATGGTGGGGCCTGCATGAGCAGCCCACCCCAAGTCCCCCTCTCTCATTAACGTTCCAGCGTCCAGAGACGCTGCCAGTCCAGCGTCCAGAGACGCTGGACGGCGTGCATAGACAGGTACATCTCGGTGGCTCCCACAGGTACGTGCATCATGGTGGGTCCCACGTGTATGTGGCCCACCATACACATATACATATATATATATATATATATATATATATATATATATATATATATATATATATATATATATATATATATTACTAATATAATATAATATATATGTATATATATACATATATCATATCACCTAAAATGTGGTGGACCACACCATTGATGAATGGAGTGGATTTTACATGGCCCACTTCATTCTAGGGAGAGGAGAGAGAGAAAAGAGAGATACGGTGAGGTAGAGGGACCCCGCCACTATGAACCCCTCTTGATACAAGTTATACATCAAAATTGAGTCCCACCAACAAGTGGTCCCTAAAAAGAAATTTAACGGTGGAACACCCACCTCTTTTCCTTCTTCTTGCTCCACTAGCCTCCTTAGCTCCTTTGCTTGACTTTTAATGGTGGTAGATGATGGATCAATGGTTGAGATGAGAGATGAGAGAGTAAGGAAGGTGGGCCACACTTGGCATTTGGGAAAGGGGGAGAGAGCTTGGACGTGTGAATTTTTGAGTTGCTTGGGAGTTGCTTGGAGAAAATGAGAGAGAAAGAGTGAGGGGATGGGTTAAAGGGATGGGTGATGGAGTGATGTGGTGTGATGGGTGATGGGTGGAGTGGTGGGTTGTAAGAAAGTGATGGGTGATGGGAGAGAGAGTTGACTTTGAGTTTGCTTGTGTAAGAGAGAGGTATGGGTTATTGTACTTGACTTGATGTGTGATGTGTACTTGATTGATGGGATTGATTGATTGATTGATGGGACATCTTATAGAGATTCCCTCATAATTCGCAACGTACGGTGTTTCTTCGAATTGAACGCGAGCCTATATCTTCTACCCTGGGTTTCGGGTCGGTGCGCAGTCGCGGCGTTAGAACCGCGGCGACGGCGCGGTCGCTAAGGTAAAGGTTTCAGGTCGAGTTGACCCTAATATGCGGGACTCAGCTTTAGTTCGAGCGTAAACGTCGAATACAGGTCGAAGATTGTCAGAATTCGACCGGGATGATCGCGGAAGCCAACGGAACGGTACGGTATAGGATACAGGTCTTACAACAACCCTATTTTTAGAAAGGTATTTATATCAAAAACTCAAACTGAAGAGGAATAAATAAATAGCAAGGAATAGAAATCCTAAATTATTACAACATTCCCCACTGTGCTTGAAATGTAAATATTACAACATTCACATTCACATATACATCCCACAAATCTGAATGATCAAAGATAGAAAATATAAAGTACACATCCACAAAACACAAAGAGTTATAGTGGTTCGCCTATGTGTACACCAACTGTTAAAAAACAGTCACACAGATTACTACTCCACTCCTGATATCCTCACACAGGGGATATTAGCGTTCACTATCAAATTAGGTTTTCACAGTTTCACCCAAAACCTTCACAATTGTGTCTTTTAGAAGAAGGCTTATGCAATTTAAAAACCCACTTCTAAGTTTTCTGGCTCTCCTCAGATAACCAACACAATGAGATTTTCTTGATAAATCTCAAAAGAAACCAAAAAGAATGGAATTTATAATAAATGTAAAATATCTAAATTTCTCCTTTGTTGTAGCAGCCCGGAAGAACTAAGTTGGAGTAGAGATTCGAATGTCAAAGTTCAATGTCCAATACTTACTTTACAATGGTTCTAAGTTCTAATTGATTTTAAATTAAACCAGTTGGGCTTGTTATATTTGATTTTGATTCTAAGAATAAGGAATATCACAATTTCTCTTTTTAATTAAGATTGGAATGTAGAAACAAAATCAAATTAAATAAAGCTAACAAAAGAGAATATGAATTATGCACAAGTAGCTTAAAATGAACACAAACTTATCTAAGAGTGATCCCTTGATTTTACTTGAATTTCTATATAAAACTCTGAAATTCGTGCTCTATATATAGTTACAGAAATCATACCTTTGACTGGTCCACAGATATCTACGACTGGTTGTAGAACTAACGGATATTTAAAATTTTGGGCATGATAAGATAAGGCGATTTCACGACTAGTCGTAGGTCACCTTCGACTGATCGTAGGTTGCTCACGACTAGTCGAAGCTAGTCAAATTTCAATGCAATAGTTCGAGTCGTAGTTTCATGACTGGTCGAAGGAGCAGTCGACCCTGTTCATACGACAAGTCGAAAAATCCCCAGGACTGGTTGAAGGTTAACAAAAAATTCTGAATTTTTGCAACAAACTTACGACTGGTCTAGAAATAGTTTGGACTGGTCGAGGCAGTGCTAGGACTAGCCGAACAAAGTCTAGTACTAGTCTTAGAACAGACTAAACTTATATAAAACATATGAATTGTGTATAAAAAATGACCTACTCTAAAGGTCAACCTAAGGTCAAACATGCCTCAATAGTGAAGTAAGGACATTGAAATTTAAAGACGAGTGACATTTGAGAATAATGAAGCTTAAACTTAAAAAGTTTCTTGGGATCTCGATGTCGAACTTCAAAGCTTCTTAAGATCTTGAATTACACTCGTCTTCTCGAGTCTTGACTTGTGATCAGTGCTTATCTATAGAAGCTGATCTTGTGAGACTTTAGTCATGACTTGACATAAGTAGAGCTTTGTTCTTCACATTCTTCACATATGCAAGTTTCATAACAAGATACAAACAGTGTCTTTGGCACCACAAATTTGACAATATAAATGGGCTATCAACTATAGCACTTACAGACTTCCATACACCAAGTCCTGAGTTCGCCGCACCACGAGAAAGATTTTTAACTGATTTTTTTATTATTATACATATATAATAATACCTGAGCATAAAGATCCATGATCAAATTACTAAGCGACACTCTCCAATAGAAATCTTGATGGTTACAAGTATAATGCTTCCCAAACGGTACACAACGTCAACATTGCCAAATCAAAAAATATATGCAATGCATCGAGAAAGCAAAGTCTTTCAAGCTACTAAAGCCGTGAAAAAAATGGATAATAGGAAGCTTATGTAAAAAGCCTAGTGAGTACACACATATGTGTAATGTGTCCTACATGTAAGCAGGATAAATATGCTACAAGGAAATCATATATGTGAAAGGCGTGTAGCACGTAAAGTATGATGTTAATGCCAATGTAATGCATATGCATCATAATAATACTCTAAGTTAATGCTACTAACATCACCAAGTCATATTCTCATTTCTCTTATACCACAGCCATAACCGTATTACACGCATCCGTAATCACATCATCATCATCATATTGTCATGCCATAATTATACAATATCAGAAATACTGACAAGTCCATGAGTTAAACAATATCAGAATACACAATACAAATCAACTATACAAATGAGGAACAATATCATAATACGCGATACAGATCAACTATACAATGAGGAGTCATAAAGAGTCAAATATCAGATGTTGTATCTAAACCATATAAATGCAGAAACATGAGTAACCTAAAATGTCATATGTCGTGGATGTAATATAATATGCAGTGCGAATGAAATGATCATGCTGGAGTGTGAAGTAGGGATGATAGTACATAGTATAGCTGGCTATGGGGTCCATCATAAGGGACTTCTATCCAAACTCATCCCATACCTAAATTTGGATAATCAGACTCAATGTGGTAAACTTTTGATCTCAGGTTAGTCGCGCGCCCTAACCGAAATCCTGACCATTGCGAAGGTACATGTACAAATAGTTACGAACCACCAGCCCGAGTGGATAGTGAATGAATGAATGAATGAGTATGCAACTCCAGCTCAATAAGTCCACATATCAGTACAGTTCCTCTCTAGGATCATAACCGGAGTTTAGTACACTCCAAATGGCATTGCCCCTCTCCCGGCAGCACAATCTAAGTGAGTGTAAGAAACCTCACTATCCGCATAGTTAATAGTCTGCCAAAACCTATCCGGCATGTCAATAGTGGACCCATTTACGAGCTGGTCAAGCTTAGCCTAGTAATGGCCCCTATCCTCGGGTAAGTAATGCCACACCCCTTTCCAACTGACCATGACATAGTGGGAGACGTGACCTTTTTGTATTCGGCCCTCGTGAGCTCATATATCCACTCGGTCTCGAAATTTGAGTCATTCTCTGGTACCAAGAGGGTTTAAGGATTTTCACCCAAGGCCATCTATGGCAGCCTGATGCTAGAACAAATTTTCGGTGTCCCGTCTGGCCATCCACAATATGTCTGTGGAGGCTACAACCCTGATGTAGCTAGGGCGTACAGTAATCATATGCAAGATGCATGAGTTATACAATCCAGTCATGCAGCAATTCAGCGCATACCGTGTACTCATGTGAGACAATCTTCGCCTATCAGGGAGTCTCATAATCGTCATGTCCAATGACGTATGCAATGGTCAACCACCTCTCATAACAAACATACAGATAATGCGTATGGGCATGTATCATGATGTTATGCTGTCATATACTCATAATCGGCATCAGTGAGAATGGGCCTAATAAGGCCTAAGGGAAGGTTACAATGTGGACATTCAACCATCATTACTCGTCAATGTAGATATTTAACCAACATTGCTTTCAAGGAGTGGCCCACATAAACATCAATACATACATCATGGTGAAATCACACATCACATTGGTCCTCATATAGATCGCTTTGAGTCTCACACTAGGGCCACACATTCATCGCATTAGGTCTCACTCATGGGCTGCATATACATCACATTGAGCCATATCATATCGGCCTCACACATCGCAATGGGCCTTGGCACATGAGCCATGAATACACCACATCAGGCTTCACAACCCATAGGCTTCAAATACACAACAGATGGGCCCTACACATGAGCCTCAAATACATCACAATGAACCACAACCCATGGGCCTAAAAGACCTCTCAATGAGCCACACCCATGGGTCTCAAATACATCACATTGGGCCTCAAATACATTGTAAGTGGCCTCAAATCTATTTCACATAGGCCACACACCTGGGCCTAATACACATCATCATGGGACACATCACATGGGCTGGAAATACATCACAATGAGCCTCATCATATGGGCCAGAAATATATATCAATGGGCCTTGCTCATAGGCTTCGAATACATGGCTACACCAATTATGATAAGTCTTATACTACAACCACTTCACACTTCACATAGTTAATAACTCATATTCGGTGTCGTATGGTTAAGGGCTAAGAGCCACATTTCAACATACCATTTGCGGTTTAGGGATCACATCGCATAGAATCCAGGACCTTGATAGCAGTAGCTTGGGTAACATAACCTTACATCACATTCAGTTTAGTGTACAACTTGGTCATATGTGATTCAAGTGGCGGTATCTATATTGATAAACACAAACCTATGTTGTTAAATGACCATCAATGCTACTTGATTTCATACGATTAGGTGGCCTTGTACGTATTTCACATTCATACAGTTAGATGACTACATATACTACATATACTCCACCTTGCTTATGATTAAGTGGCTATACATATGTCAAATACCCACATGATTAATGGGCCAAATAGGTATATCACACCCTCACACCACTAGAGTCTACATATATGTTATAATTAAACATATTTAAGGATTTAAACACAAATCATATGATCCTATTACTTGGGGCCGTACTCTAACCAAAGTTCCAAGTGATCAAGAGCTGTCCACAATCAGCCCATTTAAGGGATTAATCATCATTACTTCGAAAATTACAATACCAATTTGTCATACATATAACACATGAAGATTATAAACTCCTGTCGAAGAGGCCCAATGGTTGGCCAAACAAGGCTACCACTGATGGGCCCAACTGGCATTCACTTAAAATGGGCCTTAACATTTTTGGGCCCACACACCAATGGAATTCATAATGGGTCCTATGCAGTAGAGTCCATGGGGATTTCCCATGAGGTTAAGTTGTGCGTGACCCACTTAAGACTTAGGTCTGCTTTGATTTTAGTCCACATTCTAAAATGATATGAGGAAGTGGATGGTCCACATGGATTAAATAGATACACCAAGGTGGTCTTAGGTTGGATTCAATAATTAGGTACTTATTCTCACAGCGTTATATTGTATGGTCCAATTCAGATTGGATTGATTAATCTTTGAGACAATGCCCTAAAAGGGACCCAGTACATGGGCTATATGGGTTGAATATCTAATACATCATCAGGATGACCCATAATAAATTTTTAGTGATGAGAGTTCAATTATTTCATAATGTACGGCTATTTAATCATTGGATGAGCCTGAGTCTTATTAACGTACCGTCAAAAGGGTTGATAAATTAGATAAATGATGAGGATCTTAAATATATATCATGTCATAACCATGGTGGATTAAGTGGCATAACACCACATCAAAGTGGGCCATACCACACACAAGTTGAGAGGGTTACCTTCCATTAAATATTCATAATCATTTGTTGGACCCACAGAGATGTAGTTCATAAATCTAGCCCATCCATTATGTGTGTCCCACCTGGTTGAGGGGTCAGACCAAGTTTTAGATACATCTAAATTTCAGGTGGACCTAGCAAGTGATTTTACATGCTCGAGCTTCAAGTTGTACGAATGGTTCAAGGAAATCAAAGTTACATGGGTCCTAAAGTAATGTATTTATTATACCTACACCGTTCATCTATTTTTAGAGATCATTTTAGAAAATTATCTAAAAATGAATCATAACCAAAGATTATTTGGACCTCACCTCAATTAGTAGTGAGGATAATGATTTCACCGTTAAACCATTCATAGGGCTCACCAAAATGTTTATTTTCCATTCAATCTGTTCATTAGGTCATAAAGACCTGAATTAAGGGGAAATACAAATTTTGTATTGGTCCAAAACTTCTGACCCAAAAAAGGTTCCAATGGTAGATGTTTAATCCTTGCTGCTTTTATAATGTGGCCCACTTGATAGTTAGATCTATCTTATTTTTCTTCTCAAACCTTAAGACGAGCTCACCAAATGGATGGATGGTGTAGATATAACATATACCACATGATCAGACACATGAAAATTGTTGATTTATTCAGCTTCATAAATTTATTTTTATTTTTATTTTTTGATGGTGTGGGCCACCTGAGTTCTGTGTACGGCTGAATTTTGGAGGTGACCATTTTTAAATGGGACCCATCAAATGCACGGTGCTAATGTTCGACATTCATCATGGTGGGGCCTGTGGTGGGTCCCACTTCCAGCGTTAGCAGCAAACACTGCTTGCTATAGCGTCAGACGCTGGCAGCAACAACGTCAATGCTATTTGGTTTTTTCTTTTGTTTGGTTTTCTTAAAATTCTTCATAGGTGGGGCCCACATAAGGACAATCCAGTCCATCTGTTGTGTGTGTCCCACATGGTGGACAGGTTAGTCCAAGTTTCAGATGCATAAAAATTTCAAGTGGGCCACAACAAGTACTTTTATGTCTCAGCGTGTCTTCACAAGATTTGTGATGGTGTGGCCTACTAGAGAACTGAATTGTTTTCATTTTTCGGCTCAATGCCTAAAATGAGCTGGGGAATCATATGGACGGCATGGATTAAAAATATACATCATGGGTGGGGCCCGTTGTGGGCCCACAGCCCCTACCCTTCTAATCAAAAGTAGCTAGACGCTACTTGCTGCAGTGTCCCACGTCGAATTTTTATTATTATTTATTTATTAAAGGCGTGTGCATGGGTGTGAGTGTGTGTGTTGTCCAACACAATGGGCCACACTTTGGATGATATGGATGGCTTACAAAATTTTAGTGAGGCCCACAATCAATGGGTCCAACATAAAGTCTATAAATTATTATTATTATTCTTTTTAGATGTATTCTCCCATTAATCCACACCATTAAACACATCATTTTCATCATATCATTACTATTATTGATCATCTTTTTATATGTACTCTCCTACATATCCACACCATTGATCACATCATTATTATCAACGTCATTCCACCATACAAAAACACAACAAAAATAAAATAAGAATGAGTGGGGTGGGTGTACTCACCTTGATGAATTAGATGGTTGGAAGAGATGGAATTGATGGTTGAGATGGATGGAAGGGATGAGATTGATGGAGTTGATGGCCCACCAAGATCACTCCTCTCTCTCTCTCTATGTGTAGAAAATGGTAAAATGCTAAGGAATGAAGGGATATATGTAGGGAAATTGTTAAAATGTGGTTAAATTTAATTAATGTGATCTTAGTTAGCTTAGATTAGGATTATGACAATTAACTCATGAATTAGGGTTAAAGGAGCATGGGATATCATGGTGTGATGATGTCATGCTTAAGGTATGGAATGGAGAGGTGTTGACTTTAGGGAGACATGAGAGGTGGGAGGTATGGGTGTGCGACATCACACACATGGGTAGAGATTCTCTCACCCATATGTGGCATGTGCATGTGTGCATGACATGTGTTGTATAAATGTGTGAAATAGAGTACATGGCCCCATGCGCACATGATACAACAATGATTCTTTATAGTGTATCTCACTAATGGAGTATCATACGGATGCACAGGTGGTACCTTCAGCAGCGGGGTGGTCGATATGAGATAGGTTTTGAGGTCTTTGGGTCCCGGTCAGTTGGTTATGTACTATGAATGACCAATCTAGGTCTAGCTATGGGCATTGATCATTGTGTACATATGCATAGAAAATGATACGAAATGGATAGGGTGTTACACTTGTACCCTAGCAACCGTACCATTGCTGCGGTTCCAACGTCGCATCTTGTGCACCGATGAAATACCCAGGTTAGGAGTAGTAGGCCCGCGTATATTTTAAAAAAACGCCGTGCATTGCGAATCTTGAGAGAATTTCTACTAAATCTATCACATCAATCAATCAAGTACAAGTCAAGTATAACCCATACCTAACCCATCCCTCTCTTACCAACAATGAAGGCAACCATACCCCATGCCACCTCATGCCCCACAAACTCAACACAACCCATGCCTCTCATGTCACTCCTCATACCGTCATGCCTCAAACTTGAAAACTGGGCTCACAGAATTCCCCATCGTTGAATCTGGTGCCAACAGCCTCCGTAGTACCCCATTCTTGGCTCATGGTGCCCATATACCAGATTCCGATCGTAGGATCATACAAGGACGATTTTTTTCTCCAATATATATTTATTTCATAAGAAGCATAACCACAAGTTTACCCAAATCACAAAGGCAACATTACGCTACCAAAAAATGAGCAAAGGATACAGACTATATTAGATTTTTGCTACGGATTAAAACCGTAGTTATATTACCATGGTTTTAGCTGAAAAGTTGCTACACCACCATTATTTTATTACAAATTAACGGTCCTATGGGGCCTACCACAATATATGTGTTCTATCTAATTGGCGCATCCATTTTGAAATATTATTTTAACATAGAAAATCAGGTAGATCAAAGGCTAAAATGGGCCACATGGCCGGAAACAATGGACATTAAATCCCATGTGCTTCCTTAGGTGTGGTCCACTTGGACCTTCAATCTATCTCATTTTTTGGATCATGAACTAAAATTAAATATTAAAATGAATGGAAAACATGGATAAACCACATACATAATGGTGGGCCCCACGGAGCCCTTAACAGGACTGTCCATATGGTCCGTCCTATGGGTACCAAACCACGCCCAAATGGGCTCGCGCTCAAAATAGAGTTGCGCCCAAAAATCCCTAATCCCCTCCTCTGCTCTCTCTCTCTCACTCGCTCTCTCTGTCTCTCTCTGTTTCCTTATTTCTATCTCTCTCATTCTCCTTCCTCACCTCGCCCGTTATCTCCTTCACATCATCTTTTTGCTCGGACCTCCATTGCAGCAGTCGTGAAGCTCCTACCCGAAGTAAACACACACCATTCGAAAGCCCCTTTTCATATTTTTGAAGCATCGCTTAAAATCGAAGGAATCTGAGGCTCCTCTCCATAGGTTTGATCTCTTCCTCTCTCTCTTTATCTCTTTTTCTCTCTTTCGTATTTCATGCTTGCTAACTGTTTGATGAAATGGCTCAAGATCTAGTCCTGAGCCTGACCTATAACCCCCAAATGTCACAAACAGGCACATCCCAACCCAAATAGCTCATTGGGGGCGATCCAAACTGGCTTAGCTACCACACTTGCAAATATTGGCTTTCAATCTCATGGTACTGGCCCTTTTCTAAAGCAATGATTGATTCTTCTACAACAGATTCCACGCACCTTTGATAACCTGGAAAAATCTGAATTCATGTAAGCAACCTTGTTTCTGAAAATAATATTCACTACAGTGGATCTCCATGATAGGTGTTATGGTGCTATTAGAAACAACTGTTTAATGACAACGGGTTTTCAATGTGGCTTTTGATTAGGTATTTAACTGGCAACTTGCTAATGGGAGAAGTGCCGGATTGGATGCGACAAATGTTACTTGACAACGGATATCTTTCTTTACATATCTTGTATCCTCCTGCCTAATTCCAATGGTAACTTTTTTTTTTTTTTTTTTTTTTTGTCTTTAATATGCTTGAAAACTAACTTTTACGAATCATCTTTGATAGATGTTTCAGACATGCTGAATAATTGTTAAGAAGGATTGTACAAATGTTTCCTAGTATGCAGATAGAAACAAATATTAGATGGCTACCAACTTTTAATCTGGAACAATTTTGGGGCATCCAAAATCAGAAGTGGGCCCATCAGATCAATAATCTGGTTAACCAGACCATGCATAGTGTCTCAATACATGCCACATATAAACAAATCACAAATCCATCAACACCTGCATGGTGTCACGATCCATGTGTTGAGGGAAAATAGGATTTTATCTTTCTTTTTTTATTTTTTATGTTTTCTATCTTCCTTGGGAGTATATCATCTCCACCATGGTTAGGCGACAACTGGGGTTAAAAAGCATCATCCAAAAACCAGTATGTCTCACCCAAAACATACCAGTTTTGTCCATGAATGGTGCAGTTCCATATTGGCCCAAAACAACCCAAATACAAAGACGACACGGCCCAATGAAAACCCCATGCATGTAGGTAGTAAACCATACGATACGCCATAACCCATTTTCAATCCACAGGATTTTTGGTATCACACTACAGTTAATCAATGCCAATGAATGGTGGAGATGGATGCTTCTTCTAGGCCTAATGGATCGGCTGTCTGGATGGCACTGACAGTCATGTGGTTCTGAGTGGAGGTTCCATAAGACGCTTGCAACAACATTATTTCGCATTCAGATAATGCACAAGGACACATGTTTGGTTGCACCAAATATCATGCTATTTCAGTATAATTTGTTGCAAAATTTTAGGCAATATATCATGAAATCTGGTGCAACCAAACACAATCTAAAAACTAAAAGATTCTCAAATTTTCACATTCAAGAAATAAGCCATGGCAGAAATAAACGAGTTTCTTCTCTTCATGTTCAAACACATGCATCTATCTACATACTAGGAAACATCTGTAAATTTCTTAACACTGGAAAGAACATAACTGCAATTTGAGGGCTACTTCCTTATTATGAATACTAGGAAACATCTGTAAATTTCTGCATTTCCTCTTGATTAAACTGAATATTCACAATTCCTCAACTAACAGAGTTTTATTATGGAGATAAATAGTAGTAGCAAATCCTGCCAAAAAAAAATAATAATTATGGTTTAGACTACATGGAGATGTACAAAAGATAAAATCTCTGAATCATGCCAAAGGAGACACGTGAAACCCAATCTTGATCAATACAAGAAAGGTGGATATGTTGCCCTCTGTGCAATTTGCAATTATAATTTGTTTCCAATGAACTGTTTCAAATGATGAATGTTTCCTAGAAAAAGAAAATGCATGATTTTGGTGTAGTATCAGATTATTGTTTTCATCTTATCACAACATACAGTTTCTCATATTGCAATCTAATTTTGGGCTGCAGTGATCTTTCTTACAATAGTTTTATAGTGGATAGGTCTGCACTAACTTATTGTTCACAAGGAACATTGTAAGATTACTTGTGTAATTATGGCTTCTTTACACTGTTCATTACACATGGTTTCTTATATTATGCCGTTGAAAATTTCTGTGTATTTCATCAGCAACTTGTTTGGGACCTCTTCAATGTTGAACAATTCGTAAGCTTCTGATGTTCTTATTGTTAAATTGCACAATGAGTTGTTGGTGACGGTCGTCCATTTTGTTGCAGCCGCTTCTGTTCATCTTAAATGTGTGTTAAACCTCTTCGAATATAATCCTATAATGCTTATTGTTGACCTCATATTGATCTTGGAGTGGAGTTGTTCTGTGCTTGAAGAGCTTCAATTGTCCAAAATGAGGTATATAATTATAGAGGTACAACATGAGTACCTTGAAATTCTTATTTTGTTCACATAATCCGTTTTTGGAGTTTTCAGCTCTTTCTTTTCTTATTTACAAATTATGCAACTTTCGTCATCTATGATTGGTTCACCGACATGAACAGATTGAGTCATAGAAAGTCACCAACAAAAACAACTCTCTTTCTAATAGGATTTTCTTTGCTTTTCTTTTTTATCATTGTGATGGTTTCTTATGATTTCATTTGCATTATGCATGAGACCAGTAATGTTTTGCATTCATTGTCTATTGATTTGGATTGGTCTCGGGTGTAGGACTGCAAAAGGAATTCTTTTATGGAGGCTGATTTGATATGTTCAAACATAATAAAAATTATGGAAAGGAAGTTGCGGGCAACAATTGAAGCTATTGAGTGTGGTAAGAGCACCCTGGTATTTACCTTTAGTAGCATGGTATGAGACTTTTAAAATGTTGCAGGTAGCAAGAGTTTTTATGGTGGTCATGGTTGTGGATTGGCTTATTTTGGATCATTAATGTGGTCTTGAATTTTTCTTATTTTGGATCGTGAATGTGTGGATTTGCTGAATTCATTTGAAAATGCGCTGGAAAAACGGATGAACAATATAGATATTCAATGCATCATCAAGATGGGGCCTACAGTGACAGTATCTTCTCCCGTTTTAATCAAACCAACTGCCATGCTAGATGTGATTACTTGTTAAGCTGCAACAAAGAACTTTTTGGCAGTGATGTTGTGAATGGTTTTGCAGATGATGGATGGTTGTTGAAGAAAATGCAGCAGGTGCATGTGCCCAGCTTGTCTTTGCACCTTAGATCATTAAGTCTCCATGAAGAAGTTTTTTCATGCTATGTTGCTTTAGGTCTGTGTAACCATAGTTGAAATAATGGTGTTGGATCACCTGGAAATTGAAACCAGTACAACTTGCATTGCCTCATTCCATCTTGTGCAGCTGGAACTCCATATGAAAATGCCATTTTGTTTGGGGCATCTAAGATTGTGCATGTGATTTTGTTGCATCTAAGATAATTTGTCATTGTTACCAGTTTATGCAATTTCATGGTTTATGATTTGGGGTGTTTGGTTGCTTTTACTTGTCCTTTTTACTATCATCTTTCGCTAGTTATTTAAAATGCCGACAATTGCTCTACTTCTTCCTAGTTATCTATTCTCCTGCACAAGTAATAGAAAAGGTGAAAATTAAAAATCCGTTGTTTCTCCCATCATTCCAAAAAAAGAAAGGAAAAAGAAAAAAAGGTTCTTGTCTTCCTATAAATTAGTTATAAATTTTGATTGTTCTACTGATTGTAGGTAGGACTTGAGGGGAGTGCTAATGGACAATGGTGGTTGGATGCTATCGGGAAGGCCCTCGAGTAAGGAACAACATTTGAACGTGTAGGATCTAGGTAGTTGGTTGGTTTGCTTATATCTGCAGGGAAAGTAATTATTCATTGATTGAGACATCAGAAGATGCTAATTTCCTTTCTAGCAGGAGACACGACCTACTAGTATACGGCCCTCATGCGCTCATATATATCCACTCGGTCTAGACGTTGGGGTGTTCCCTGGCCTCGGGGATTTAGAGACTTTTACCCAGGGACATGTGGTACCCCATGTAGAAAAATATTTTCGGTGTCCCATCTGGTCATCCACGATATGCCTGTGGAGGCTATTTCCCTGATGTCGGTAGGGCGTAAGGTGGTCATATAAAAAATACGAGATACATGAGTCATATCATCCAGTCATGCATCAAACCTGTGCTTACGCGCGCTCATGTGAGGCAACTCCATCTCTCAGGGAGCCCCTTAATAATCACTCTAATGG
Organism: Magnolia kwangsiensis; assembly: GCA_037074715.1. NCBI lineage: Eukaryota > Viridiplantae > Streptophyta > Magnoliopsida > Magnoliales > Magnoliaceae > Magnolia > Magnolia kwangsiensis. The sequence continues at coordinate 105,703,722 of CM073573.1, read as the reverse complement.
CATGTGCTATGATCAATCACTTCTCATATCAAGCACACATGATGCGTATGGGCATAGATCGTGGAGCTATACTAAGCATGTTATATAATGATGATGTACTCTCCTCATGTCAGGGATAGGCCTAATTGGCCTACTCATATATAGAATGGGCCCTACGAGGCCTAAGGGAATGTCATAATGTTGACATTTAACTATCATTTGCCATCAATGTGGACATTTAACTGACATTTTTCCCAAGGAGTGGCCCACATAGAGCCAAACATATAGTAGGCCCATGGCCATATACAAAGGCTTCATATACATCACATTGGGCCTCACCAAATGGACCTCTCATACATCATAATGGGCCTCATCTAATAGGCCATATATACATCACATTGGGCCTCATTACATAGGCCACATGTACATCACATTGGGCCTCATCATATGGGCCTCATATACAACACATCGGGCATCGTCATATGGGCCTCATATATAACACATTGGGCCTCATCATATGGGCCTCATATGTAACATACTGGGCCATAAATTCATCACATTAAGGTAGGCCTTGCACATTCCAAATGGGCCGTAATTACATTACATTGGGCCTCATTAAATGAATGGCATAGATATACAATATATACATCACGGCGGGTCGCATAAATGGATGGATGGATAAAACATATATATCACAGTGGACCCCACCATCCAGGGGTGCTGGACAGTGCTGATATAGAATACATACATCAAGGTGGGCCCCACCCATCCAACAAATGGACGGATGACATGGATATAAAACACATACATCATGGCGGTCTTCACCGTCCAGACCATTGGATGGTGTGACTATAAAATACATGCATCATGTGTGAAACCCACGTCCACGTGTAGAAGGTGTGGATGAAGCATATACATCATGTGTGGGGCTCCATAGATGGACGGTGTGCATCTAACACACATCACAGTGTAACTCCACCGTTTAGTAGGCTGGACGGTGAGAGATAAAACACTTATATCATGATGGGGTCCATTGCATGGATGGTACGGATAAAGCCCATATATCACGTGGGCTATAGGGATAGACGGTTGGATATAACACGTACCACATGATCTGGTCCATAGAACTTACTGGAATCACAAACTACAGCCATCCGCTGTTGGACTGCTGGGTTGCTGGCCCAGTGTCCAGCAGATAGACAGTGTGGATGATGATCAGGGACCCAAACTTGCAGACGTGGGTACAATAGCTGAGAGATGCGTGGGACCCACAAAAGTTGCTGACGTCAGTCTAGCAGCTAATAGCTGTGTGGGACCCACCGTCCCTGCAATGGTTGGACGGTGTGGATTTAAGGCACTTGCATCACGTGTGGGTTCCATGTGCATGAGGATGGAGGGTTGGTATAACACATACCTAATGATCAGATCCACTGTTGACGTCAATACAACAACTATTTAGCTGGATGGTGTGAGGTGTTCTAGCCAATCTCTTTTCATCTCCCACACAGATGGACGGCTGGAAATACAATATATATTTTAAGGTGGGCCTCACCCCCACATGTGCAGCACATGTGGGGTGGGTCCCACACCCAAAAATAGACGACCAACATGTATATAACACATACAAGAGGTGGGTCCCCCCATCCAGAAACGTTGGACGGTGTGGATATGAAACAAATACATCACGGTGGATCCCACCATCCAAGCAATGGACGATGGATGTCACACGTACATCAGTGGGTCCACGTGAGTGGACTAAGAAACGATATGGACTAAGATACGGGCCTTACACATACACCACTCATCCCTCTCATACCATTCTTCTTACACAACACCATCCCTCTCTCCCATCCTTGACTCCATCTCATCCCATTTCTCTACCCAAATCCCAAGCAACCAAGAGAGAAAATTCTAAGGAGAGAAAGAACCCAAAATTAAGACCCACTTTCCTACCCCCAAACCTTACCATCCAACCCTTCAATCTTCATCATCTTCCATCCAAGAGAGAGCTTAGGAGCCAAGGATTCCAAGAAGATAAAGAAGAGGACCATAGCTGGGTGTTTTATAGGATTAGATTGTAATTTTAGTGATGGGTCAAGTGGGGCCTACCGATTGATGGTTTGGATCTTATTTTGGACCCAAGGTGTGGCCAATGGCCCACCATGATTCATATGTTTAATCCATGATGGGTCCATTCTCCATGAACCCCACCATGATGTTTAATTGATGATCAATAAGTAGAGGTCATCTCGACCCTTAATTTTATGATGGGGATGGTATCCCCACCTTGATTTACTATTTTGAGGCCTCATATGTTTTTGGGACCCATTTTGATGAATGATATAACTCAAGGGAGCTCATAGTGGCGGAGCTCCCTCCACTACGCATTTCTCTCTCTGTTTCTCTCTTTCCCTATTGATGGCCCACCTTGATGATGTACATGTTTTATCCATGTTTTCCATTTAGTGGACCACACCACTGTCCCCAAAGGGCCCACCTTGTTGCCCATTTTTAGGTGGGCCTAGATGGAAGGGAAAACACAAATATCGGCTTGATTAGGAGTGGGGCAGCCCACCCATCTGTGGACCACACCATGATTTATGTGTTGTATCCACGCCTCCCGTTTGAGGGACCCACCTTATTGATATCCAACGGACAGTCCACCTGCCTGTCCATTTTGGACAGGCCTAGACAGAAGGAAAATACAAATCAGCTTAGTCTAGCTAGTGAGCCATCCATGTGGACCCCATCCACTGATATATGTGGTATCTCCACCGTCTAGCACATGGACAGTGGGATCCACCTTGATGAATGTGTTGCATTCTCACCGTCCAGTGTAGGGACGGTGGGGCCCTGATGCATATGTGAAGCATCCACACCGTCCAACACATGGAGGTGGGACCCAACAGTGATGTATGTATTATATCGACACCGTCCATCTGTGTAGGACCCACTTGATGTATGAGTTTCATCCACCGTCCGTCCGTGGATGATGGGTCCCACTATGATGTATATGTTGTATTTTCACACCGTCTAGCATGTGGACGGTGGGTCCCCCAATGATGTATATGTTATATTTCCACACTATCCAGCATGTGGACGATGGGTCCCACAATGATGTATATGTTGTATTTCCACACCATCCAGCACGTGGACGGTGAGTCCCACAATGCTATATATGTTGTATTTCCACACCGTCTAGCACGTGGACGGTGGGTCCCACAATGATGTATATGTTGTATTTCTACACCATCCAACACATGGACGGTGGGTCCCACATTGATGTATATGTTATATATCCACATTTTCCAGTAAAGGGATGGTGGGACCCATCCAATGTACATGTTTCATTCACACCGTCTAGTGTGGATAGTGGGACCCTCCATGATGTATTTTATCCACATTGTCCAAGGTAGCAGCCCACCTTGATGTATTTTATCTACGTCGTCCAGCAGTCAGTGGCCCAATAGGCCCATTTTGATGTGATGAGGCCCACCTGCTGTATGTAGGGCCCACTTGATGTATATGAGGCCCAATTATGATGTGTAAGGCCACCATGAACTACATATTATATAAACACTATTCATCTGTTTGGCTAGGGCCATGGGGTCCCATTACTTCATCAAGCTCATTGTGATGCATGCGGCTGACTTGTTGTATATGTGGGGCCCATCTATATTGGAATGAGGCCCATTATATCTGTGAGGCCCACTATGATTGTATGAGGCCCCTTGTGATTATATGAGGCCCATTATGATGTATGAGACCCACCATAATGCGTGTGTTGTATGCACATTACCCATTCATTTATACGGGCCACCTCATGCAGGCCCATCATGATGTATGTGATACACACATGGACCATTCGTCTTTCTAGATATTTAGAAGGCCAAGGGCCCCATTGCGATTCTAATTCCAATCCCAAATAGACCACACTATAGGAAACAATAGTGGTTAAATGTCCACCGTTGTAAACTTCCCTAGGGCCCACTGTCAAACCCATTTTCACCCTTACCTTATTGGGATAACCCAAACCATTAGGTCCCCACCGATGTTAATAATACCCATTGAACTAACCCAAACCGTTGGGCCCTCATTGATAATGGTGTTTCCCACCACGTCCTATAGGATTGTCCAAACCTTAGAGCCCACATTATGTTTATATCGGGTCTTCCATAGCAATGTGTCCCACCTAAATACATGTTCATCCCAAGTTTAGTGACCATACCTAAGGCCCACTTAGGTGTTGAGCGAGCTACCTAATCTGCTTAAAAGAACACATCATCCTAGATGTATGAACTCCACCAAGCTCACTTTATGTATGTATCGAGCCCCATAAGGAAGCCAAGTTTATTCATGATAAGTGACTGAGGAAGCCCATTTATTCACCCTTTTAGCTCACCCTATGAACTCACCTCATTGTATACCCACTTGACTCACCATGAGAAATGTGTCCTACTTTGTACCCCATTTGTTAGAACCTCATAACATGTACATATCATCCACACCGTTCATCTCCTTATTAAGAGGTGTGAGGTCCACCCTTGACATTAGTGTGTTATCTAGGCCATCTACTATATGGAGGAGAGTACATCATCATCCCTTGCCGTAGATGGAAGAATATGTGCTATCAGATTTGGTATATCCATTGTGTGGAGACTACCTTGATACATGAGTTAGATCCACCGTCCTTTTAGTGGATCTTGCCTTAGGATATATGTTATGCTAGTACCTTGAGTAGGTTATGATGTCTAACATGGACCATTCCATATAGACTTCTATATGTTTAGTAGGGTATATCGTTTAGCCCCTATTCTTGTAAGTGACATACCGGTTAAGGCCAATCATCGCCTGTTGTATCTGATAATCATGCTAGTGTACTTAGTCTAGTAGGACACACTGAGAACATGCCTAGTATTACATCATGATACATGTTCATACGCATCATTTGTATGCCTGTTATAAGGAATGTTTGATCATAGCATTACCATTGGGTTGAGTTATTTAGGGGACTCCTTGTGAGATGAATTTTTCCCATATGATCACGCGATACATACAGGTTGATGCATGACTGGATGGTATCACTTATGCATCTCACATTTTGTGTTACATGATCACTGTATCCCCTAGTGACACAAGGGCTGTGGCCTTCACAGGCATATCGTGGATGACCAGATGGGACACCAAAAATATTTGAGACTTAGCATATGGGCACTTTAGATATCCATGGATGAAAATCCCTAAACCTCCATAGTTAGGGGATGCTCCAATGTCTAGACCAAGTGGATACATGAGTGCCCGAGTGCCGAATACCAGTAGGCCGCGTCTCCCACTGTGTCGTGGTCAGTTGGAAGGGGGTGTGGCCTTATCTGCCCGAGCGAGGAGCCTATAAGCTACGCTGAGTATGACCAGCTCGTAAATAGGTCTGCGATCGATGAGCTGGGTAGGTATTAACAAACTACTAGTTAGGTGGATAGTGAGGTCTTTTCCTCTTGCTGGTTACATGAGTAGGGAGGCGGCAGCTAGTGTGGAGTGTACTAGACCCTGGTGAAATCCCAGAGATATACGGTACTGATATTGTGACGGCCCGTCAATGTTGCACACATGGGCAGACGCTGATGTGGGCGGGACCTAAGGGCCTAAGTGATCTACCAGTGGTTAACAGGCTACTGTGCTGGTAGGCTACTATGCATATAGTGGGGCGGAATCTTGTCATACATAGGAAGCGTTGTAGTGGTTATATGTGGAGTTACTGAGTAGGAGTTGCATACTCTGCATTTGTTATCCAAATTTAGGTATGTGACTGGTTTGGATAGAAGTCCCTTGTGATGAACTCCACAACTTGTGACACCATATACTATCATCCCGACTACACACTCCAGCTTTATTTGTCATTTCTTTTACATAACATCTTCATCATATGACATTTGGTTTATTATGTTTCTATATTGTGTGACCTAGATAAGGCTATTGGTATTCATGGACTCGTTAGGATTTGCATATTACATCCTCAGCATATGACATCTGGCTTATCATGTCTTTACATTACATAGTTTGGATAAGGCTGACGACATTGATGGACTTGCTAGTATTTCCGCTTACTCTGATATTGTATGATTTATGGATTTACAGTATTTTTGCTTACTCTGATATTGTATGCTTGACATATATGTTGCATATACACGCACACATCCTCTAAGCTTCGTAGTAAGTTTATGCACAACCGTTGCATGTAGGTGACGATTAGGTCACAGCGGCATTGAGGCAGGAGCTTGTGCAAGAGCTCTGGAGTTTTCGTTTCGTATATGTACTTCCCTTTCAGCATTGTACTCGAATGATCTTATTAGTAGATATGTGGTAATGATGTTTTTGTGACTTGGTTATGCTTGTGGTTATGCTCTTTTACAAAAAAAAAAATCCTACTGACAATCCTCCTTGTGGGATCATAGGATTGAAATCTGGCATATGGGTGTTGGGAGCCGAGAATGGAGTACTACAAAGGCTGTTGGTGCCGAATTTGGCGATCGGGAATTCTATGAGCTTGGTTTTCAAGTTTGGGGCATGACAATTCAAGTAGAAGATTAAGCTCCATCTTCAACTACATGTTCTAATGATGAATCACGAAGAAGAACTTTAATGTTCAATCTTCTCTAGTATAGCAGACCTTAGAAAGACCTTATACTTAGGTGCTTTCAAAAGATAAACTTATATGGGTTTATATACTTTTGTTAGGCTTAAATTCAACTAGTCTAGGCTTTAGTTTGACTAGTCTAAGTTGTGGCTCAACCAGTCTTAGAAAATCTTTGACTAGTTCAAGTTTAAAATTAAAAAATGGATATTTTTATTGCTTCTCGACCTATCGAGCAGACTACTCGACCAGTCGAAGAGGGATTTTAGACCAGTTGAGGGTTGCTCGACTCGAAGTCCAGCGACTAAAATCAATCACCCTCAACCAGTTGAAGCCCATGCTCGACTAGTCAAACAGGACCCTTGACTAGTCGAGCAGGGCCTTCAACTAGTAGAAGAACAGTTTTATCTGATAACGCCAAAAATTTGAAGTTTTGTTAGATCTTAGACGAGTCGAAGCAACAACTTTTCAGCCTATAAATAGAGGCCTTCTCTCAATTCGAAATTATCAATTCAAGCTTGAAAAAGCCTTTATCAAGAGAGATAGAAGTCCCCACTATCTTCAAGCTATTACATGGTATTTTAATATTTTATTTAAATAGCTTTTTGTTTTAATTCCTAGATCTCATTTTCATGAATCTTATTTCTTAAAGACAGTAATCACTCTTCCTTGAGATCTTGAGGAATTCAAATAAGTAGTCTTTGGTTTGAATTAATTTAAAATCAATCTAGAACCTAGAACCCTTGTTTATGTGACCGGACATTTAACATTTTACTTTAAGAGAAGCAATTCTGCAGGCTACATCAGGAGATAAGTCTTCAAGGTGAAGATAATTATATTTCTATTATTTGTATTTTGGTTTCTTTGAAATAGCCAGAAAATCTCATGTGTTGGTTTTGACTGAGATAGCCAGAAAATCTCAGTGTGGAGTTTTTATTTGTGATAAGCCCTTTAAAATCACAATTATATGAGGTTTTAAGGTGACTCTGTGAAAACCTTGTTCATAGTGAAAGCCAATATCATGTGGTTTATGATTATTGGGAGTGGAGTAGGTGTGGCTATTTGAGAACAACTGGTGTACACACCGAACCACTATAATTCTTGGTGTTTGTGGTGAATGTTTACTTTTTGTATATGTGGAGAATGTTTATAATTTTATTTATTCAAATGTGGTGAATGCTTATAATAGATAGCTCTATTGGATCTTGCTTTGGTTTGAGATCTTGATCCTTATGATTGTTCGTGAAATAAGGTTGTCCTGCCTAAACTTTGTTTTGGGTGTACGTTGTCTTACGAACTAAGTTTGAATTAATTTTTCAATACTAGTGAGAGTTTATTTTCTAATTTAATTATTATTTCAGCAAGTTTATTTTTATTTGGCATAGTCCTATTCATCCCCTCTAGGACTGTTAAGCACACCCTTTTCACTCTTAATAGCATCAAACATATTTGATGTCTTCGAACAAAACACCAAAATGTTGTAGTGATAAATCATAGAATTTTCAGATTTTCTTGATGGCACTTCGATGGGACTTCGATGTCATTGACAGCTCGTCGATGCATCAAACCTCTCTCAATGGATTGAGCAGGACAACTAAAGTATCCAGGAACAAATCGTGAGATTTTTGGATTTTTCTAGTGGCATCGAGTAACTTTCGATGGCATTGAACAACTCTCGATGGCATTAAATGGTTTGTCGATGGCATCGAACAACTCTCGATGTCATCGAATGGTCTGTCGATGACATCGACAAACCCTATTGCTGAAAAGATTTGAGACATCAACAACATATTCGTTATGAAGAGTAAGGTTGTTTAAGTCAACAGTGATATGATTCGGGGAACCACTATCAATGTACCATGTTTGATTGTCTAATTTTCCTCTAGACGAAGTGATCATAGCAACAACTTTTTTAATTCGAACTCTCCCTTTATAAGCATGATCCATCAGATGGTAGTAATTTATGGCAGAATGGTCTAGTCGACCATAAATTTGACATGGTGACCAATGATTATTTTTAGAGTGTAGTGAAGTTTGGGAATTAGAGGAGGAGCGAGAAGGTCCTTTATCATTAGACCGAGTATTATTTGAATGCAAGGGTGCACCCTTTCCATGGTGGTTATCTTAGTGTTTAGAGCATATAAGTTGCTGCAGAGGCTTTGTGGGAAGTGAATTTGTTCATCGTGTCTCATTTCGGCACTTGGAGACCAATAAGGTAATCCAAAGAGTTCGACAAGTACCGAGCTTAAGACAAATTAACCGTGGCCTCATAAGTAGGCCTAACACCATTCATAATCAATGTGATCATATCATCATCATCTACTAGTTTTCTGGTGGGAGCCAAATTATCTACTATATTGTTCATCTTATTGTGATAATCAATAATTGATAAATTACCTTGTTTGTTAATTTGGAGTTGATTTTTAGATTGAATAACTCAAGTTTTAGATTTCGAGGCATACCTTTTCTCAAGAGATAGGAAAAAATCTTGAAATGTTGAGAGACAAGCCATAGTGGGTAGCACACTAGGAGTAATTGTAGTGTTAATCCAACTTAGAAGAGACTGATCTTGTTGTTTCCATTCATTGTAGCTGGGATTAATGAAATTTTTTAGTTTTTGATGCATGGATGGATGTGGTGAGGTCGAGCACCGTCTTCCTTAGGGGATAATTACTCTGAATCCACAGAGTGTCCTATTTGACCTAACCATATTGTTCTTCTAAATTTTCTAAGCCTTTTTCATGTTCGACACAACTCCTAAAGCTTAATGGATGAAAAGTTATGATGGAACTAAAATTTACTATAAACACTAAAAACAACAAATAAAATGGATTTTTTACTACTGATATGATGGAATCTTGTAAATTCAGTGTGGGAAACCCAACATAGTAGGTTGGTTGGCTAAAAAATCTTCTCCTACCCCAAAATCATATAGGTACGTCAAATAACTCATTCTAGTTTGTAACATATGCCTCTTTTAGTGTTCTTATGATCCTGATCACTTCTGCCTTCGATCGGGCCTTCTCTTGTACATCTTGGACTTGAAAGTGTCTATGACATACTCTACATCAGTCCCTTCCAATTGAAAAGAACTTGTCCTTGAGTTATCATCCCACTTCTGTTCATGATACTTGGTCAAGTCTACGAAGTTGAAAGTACATGAGATCTCTATGTCATCCGCAAGATCAACAACGTAAGCGTTGTTATTAATCTTTCGGAGGATCGGTACCGGTCTGATCTTCTTGTTCTTCAACTTTTTGTAGGTCCTGGTTGGAAATATCTCCTTGTGTAGATGGACCGTAACATGGTCGCCCACCTCGAATACCTTTTGTTGTCGATGCTTGTCGGCTTACTCCTTATACTTGTCATTTGAGGCTTGTAACTTGGCTTGCACATCCACATGAATGCCCATAATTCAGTTTGACATATGTTCCACTATAATACTCATGTCCGAGAGCTTGACAAAGGGACCAAGTCAAGTGTGTGGTGAGGCACTCGACTATAAACAATCTGGAATGGGGACTTCCTTATCGAGCGGTTCACCATGTTGTTGAATGCGAACTCCTCTTGAGACAAGGCTAAATCCCATTGCTTTGGTTTTTCACCTAAAATACATCAAAGAAGGTTTCCCAATGTGTGATTCATAACTTCAGTTTGCTCATCAGTTTGTGGGTTACAGGCACTATTGAACCGAAGTTGTGTACCAAACTGATTCCATAAAGTTTCACCAGAAGTGACTAATGAACTTTGTATCATGGTCTGAAGTAATGGTCTTGGGAACCTCTTGTAGCCGCACGACCTGTCTTAAGAATAGATTCGCCATGTGTGTTGCATCGAAGGTCCTTTTGTATGGGATAACATGCACCATCTTTGAGAAATAATTTACCACCATGAACATTGAATCCATGCTTCTTTATGTGTTCACAACCCCAAGTGTAGGGTCGTGATGTAGTAATAATTTTGGTCAGACTGAGGTTGAATCCACGAGGATCAATCTTTTGTGTCTATTCTGAGAGTAATTAGAATAAAAACTAAGAGAAGATCTAACCTAAATTTGAGAGTGTAGAGAGTAATTATGAGAGATTTAATGAAAAACTTAAGAATTTAAAAGTAGAAAACTGGGGTTTCCAGGGATCCACTTGCAGCTATTAGGATGTTTCCTTATTTGATTCAAGGCACTCAATTGGAATTGAGGTCCTATCCCATCTAATTGGAAGATATTTAATAAGATCAGATCTGAACCTCCATTGACCTAATTCTCAACAAATGAAAGTTGTAAAGATTGGAAGTGATTCCATCACCTAACCATGCCCAGGGGACTATAGTAGACAAAAAGATATACCGATCTGACAACCAACATGGGGGAATAATGAAGAATAGAAGGGATTCCATCATTCAACCATGCCCAAGGGACAATGGAGAACAACAGGATTTCCTATTTTCAGAAACTCCAAACAGAAAAGGATACTTCAAGCTATTGCAGATCTATTGTAATTTAAGTCACAACAAACCATTAAAAACTAAAAGTATTCCTTAAATACCAAACTGTAATCAAAGGAGTTAAACAATAATACGAACCAAATTAGAAAAACATCTCAACCACGCTACAAGCTTCATCCCTTAGCCCTAGCTAAGGGATCTAGCTACCCATCAACATGATTGGATTAGAACACCCTTCGATGTCATCGAAGGGGTTCAAATTCAGAAGTCACGCCTTTTCTTCTTTCACACTGCGTAAGTCTTTATGTCATTAAACCATCTTTCGATGTTCATCGAACAGGTCTTCGAGTCATCGAGAATGTGGTCAAAACTGTCCAGCGAGTTGCTTCAATTTCTTCAATAAATTAGTTGTCATCGAGCAGTCTTTGATGTCATTCAGCACCTTCTTTCGAGTCATCGAACATGTCTTCGATGGATCAAGAAAAGAACCCAATACATCCAACAACCAATTTGATTTTTCCTCATAAATTCAATGTCATCGACCAGTGTTCGATGTCATCGAATGGTTCTTAATGACACACTCTTTGTGATTTCTATGCTTGTTCTTTCGACTTCCTTCCTTCTCCACTTGGTTTTCTTGGATCGTGGAGTCTTGAAATCTTCAGTCTTGATTCCAAGGATCCCTTCTTTGTTTTGGCAATTCTTAAGCACTAAATCCATGCTTTTGGCATTCTTTTCAATCCAAGCTCTTAAATTCACCTTGCAACACAAACACGTAAAATATATAATTAAGCCATATTATGTTTGTAAAATCAAGAAATAAATGGGGGATAATATGCAACATTTGACCCTCAACACAACCCCAACTAGAATTTTGCTAGTCTTGAGCAAAATATGCAAAAAATAATCTTCATTCTCAAGTTCACAACCATTTTCGAAAAACAGTCTTTTGTGCAATCAAGTATAAATGAGTATGAATATGACAAGAAGTTGAGATTTTGAAAACTTAAAGCTGAATCAAACATGCAATTGACCAAGTATAATACTTAAATCAGAATAGAAATTTAAATATCAAGTTTTTCAATGTATGCCAATTTACTTCCCATGGGAGTACTAGTGTTTCATAATATTAGTCATGTTCATCACATCAAAATAAGTCAAAAACTCAAGTATTGATTCCGAATATACCCCCTTTTTCTTCTTTTTCAATTTTTTAATTTCTTATCGACAACTACTTTTATTCCTCTCTCTCTTTTTTTTTTAGACAATTCAATTTTTTCAGATACCTTTTTTTATTCTTCTCAGTGATGTTGTCATTTTTTCATTTTCAACGCCTTTTTGTCAATTTCCTATTTTTTACTGATTTTTCATCTTTTAAGGTAGATAAAATTCTCCAGACTCGATTCTCGACATCTATCAATGATTCACATACTAACAATTAGAAACCCCAACATATACCAAGGAAGTAACTTGCACATGTTAAGAATAGAAGGAATTCCATCATTCAACCATGCCAAAGAGACGATGGAGAACAACAAGATTTCATATTTTCACAAACTCAAGCTATTGCAGATCTATTATAATCTAAGTAACTATAAACCATTAAAAACTAAAAGTATTATTTAAATACCAAACTACAATCAAAGGAGTTAAACAATAATAAGAACCAAATTAGAAAAACATCCCAACCATGCTACAAGCTTCACCCCTTAGCCCTAGCTAAGGGATCTAACCAGCCATAGACATGATTAGATTAAAAACCCTAGAAGAAAGCATTAAAAACTATGGAGAAGGGAGGAAGAACTCTTGGGAAGCAGCTCCACCTTTTTCTCTACTCCTTCAAACCTTAGATCTCCTAAAAAAACTTAGGAAACCCCTATTTATAAGAAAAGTTCTACAAAAAGGCAAAACTGGTTCAAATTTACGCAGTCTGTATAACGCCTTCAATGTCATCAAACACCCTTCGATGTCATTGAAGGGGTTTGAATCCAGAAGTCGTGGCTTTCTTCTTTCGCACTGCATAAGTCTCTGTGTCATCGAACCGTCCTTCGATGTCATCGAGTGAAGCTTTAATCCATTGAACATGTCTTCGAGTCATCGAAAATTTGTTCAAGCATCACAGTGAGTTGCTTCAATTTTTTCAATAAATTCGATATCATCGAGCACCTTCCTTCGAGTCATTGAACATGTCTTTGATTGATCGAGAATAACACCCAATATGTCCAATAACTAACTCTATTTTCCTTGATAAATTTAATGTCATTGACTAGTGTTTGATGTCATCGACCAGTGTTCGCTAAGATCGAACAGATCTTCGATGTCATTGAATGGTTCTCGATGGCAGAGTCTTTATGATTTTTGTGCTTGTTACTTCCTTCTCTACTTGGTTTTCTTGGATCTTGGAGTCTTGAAATCTTCAGTCTTGATCTCCAAGGATCCCTTCTTGTTTTTTTAGCAATTTTTGATCACTAAATCCATGCTTTTAGTATTCTTTTCAATCCAAGCTCTTAAATTCACCTTGCAACACAAACACATGTAAAATATACCATTAAGCCATATTATGGTTGTAAAACTAAGAAATAAATTGGGGATAATATGCAATATTTGACCCTCAACATTATGTTCATGGGATACAAAGCATGAAGTCTATAGATAAATCCTCTTAAGGGCTATCAGGCACAGGTAACGGGGTATAGAGGCCCATTTTCTAAGACCGTCCCTTGGAGGTTTGACAAGTATGATAGCGTTGCACTACTTTTCTCACATCATGTACCAATTATGACCAATAATATTGCTCCTCCACAAGAGCTCACGTCTCATCTCATTCTAGGTGTCTACCAAGACCACCTCCATGTAGCTCTTAAATAATATGTTCCCTCAGAGAACTTCGAGGGATGCACAGTCGATTCCCTTTGAACAGAAAATCGTCTTCCATATGTAGGTCATTGGGATGACCTTCTTGGTACCTCATCCATGCATCTTTAAAGTCCTCGTCTTCAGTATACAACTCTTTGAGATAGTTAAAGTTGACTACCTCATTGCTCTTTGTAATAAGTAGTGAAGTACGATGGCTAATTTCATCATTGACCTTATTTTGTTGCACTGACTTGCGCTTTAGAACAAATGTGAATTCTGGAAAAAATGCAACCCATCTGGCATACACATGATTCAAATTAGCCTGACTATTAATAAATTTGAGAGCTTTATAGTTTGTGTAAAGAATGAACTTCCTCTGAATTAAGTAATGTCACCAATGCCGCAGTGTCTGGGCCACTTCATACAATTCAAGCTCATAGGCCAACCACTTTTTTCCTGCCTCACAAAACTTTTCATTGTAAAAGGCTGTCGTCTTACCTTCTTGAGATAAAACTCTCCCAATTTCAACATATGAAGCATCACATTCAACCTCAAATAGCTTGTCGAAACTACAAAGAACCAAGACTGGTGTTGTGGACAACCGATGGTTGATTTCCACAAAGCTCTTATCAGTCTGATCGGTCCACTGAAATGGCCCATTCTTCATGCAATTTGTAATAAGTGTGACTATCGTGCTGAAATTCCACACTAATCGATGATAGAAGGTCACCAACCTGTGGAAACTCTCACTTTATAAATGTTCGTTGGGATCAAATTTTCCCTAATGGCTCAAACTTTTTCATCTTCCACACGAATACCCATGAATGTCACGAAAAAACTTAAAAACAATAGCCTATTAGTCAATTGAGATACAACTTATTTTCGGTGAGTAGTTAAAGGACTTGTTTGAGATGTTCTATATTGTAACGCCCTGAAAATCGGAAGTCGAGCAGCAACTCAACTCCCGAGTTCCAAAACATCACTTATACAACAAATATGCTTATGATTAAATGTTGTCATGTTAGTGCATAAATCATGAGTGGGATTATACCAAAACAGTAATTCATACTCCAGATTAATTCATAAAACGCAAGTGAAAGGCAGAAAAATATATATAAACGTATATAAGTCAAAGGTCTCGATCGGTCTCCAGAGTATGTCACTGAGTCACCATTTACATGTCACAGTATAAAAATCAAAATGTTAAAAGAATAGTCCAACTAGAGTGGTAAGCCCTGTAGCCCCGTCGATCCAGACGATCTAAGTGAAACCGCCGGAGAACTGCATATAAGAGAACTTATCTTGATCATTGTAGTAATCAGGCTCCGCCTCCTGAGTCGCATCATCATCTGCAATCAAGACAGAGTCTGGTAGGTGTTGCAAGCACCGTCCCGCAATGTGGGAGTGAGTGATCAACTCAGTGAAATCATAGAGCAAAGATTAACATATATCAAATCAATCACGCAATAATGATAAGGCAGGAAAAACAAAACACTCCTATATACTGTAATTAATGCAAGGATGAGATGCAATCATGATCCATGCCCTTGCCTATGTACTCCCTCATGCGACACCATTTTACGTTCGCAGCATGCTTTCATCTCTCAGTTCTCCACATCTTCCAGGCACATGCAGTGCGATATGAACATGATTACCGAGTTGTTATTAGTCCTTTTCATACAGCAAGATTGGAAAACTAAGGTACTTCCCATATATCATTCCCAAAAAGGATCCATCCTAGGTTCGTCAGTCCTAGTTAATCTCATACGATGTTGCAGTTCTAGGTCACTGCAAGGGCTATCAGGGCTGTTGCACGGAATCGTTACACCACTCCCTCATCACCAAATCAATACAGGCCTAGCTTGTACTCTTGTTGCTACGGAAGGGTCGTCGCCCCCACGTAGACTCAGAGTACGCTCGAGGTCACTACAAAGGGCTCGTCACCTAATCTGTGTAGGTCGACAACTCGAATGTAGTGTCTCATACCACCACAATTGGCTCACGAGACAAGGTTGATCACTGGTCACTACGGGGAGGCTCGTCGCCCCAGCGTAGGCTGACAGCTTGACCACGGTGTCCCATACCACTATGCCCGGCTCATAAGTCTTAGTGGATCAAGGTACCACGGTTGATAGGGATTTCACTGGTAAGTTCAGTACCCTAAGTTCAAGCAATTATAACAAATACAAGGTGAACATACAACGGCCAATCGGGTTACCTGACGAGTTTGACTAGTACGAGCGCATGTTGAGTTGCACGACCTGGAGTGCAAAAGCACCCCGTGTGGCCTAACCACTGTCGACAAGCAACGCACGACTCGGGTTCATCAACGCGTCCTTCATGGCGAATAGAATTCAACCACAAGTTCAATTCTATTACCGACTGCCTGGACTATATCATAGCCCCAAGCACTTGCAATCTGAATCAGTAAGCATATGAGAGAGACGGAATTGAAATATCAAGTAATCCAAGCCTATTATCAGTATGTTATAAGATACAACATCTGCAGTTAACCATACACAAGCATTTCATATATAAGGCAATCAATTCAAACAATGTACATGGAGAAAATCATACACATCATCAAAGTAGTTGAGAATCCTATCTCAATACTAATCTACAACATCATTTACTAAATACTTACTCATGCAAGCATTTATACAAACACTTAGACTACACACATAGGCCTACATAACCTATGTTGGCCAAAATGTGTATTAGGGCGAATCCTTTCGCCAGACAGGTCATACATCCATAACTAGCATATATACACGGTAAATACTCATGGCAATCATATCAGAAAAATTTATACATATACGGTATTTTCTACAAATACTTAAAATATCTCAAATTCTATATACTTCGTACGTATTCGAAATAGAAAACGGATAGCATGCTCTACATGTGAAACAGCATCCTCATCAATAATCTACCATTAAACGACATTGAAAGCTTTGAAAACAGATAACCTAAGCGTCTAAAATTCACACCTTACGCCGGTAAATGCGTAACGAATTCAGTTTAGATACTGAGTCTTGTCAACGGTGGAATGACAACCTACAATATGAATTAGGTTAACTATCATGCTACTTACATCAATGGAAACCCCAAAACAGGTTAGGGTTAGGTTTTCTTACCTAAGAACGAAGTTAAAATCATTAGAGTAACGATTCAAGAACGAGAAATAAGCACGTGTGTAAGTAGGAACAACTGCTAAGAAGAACTCCACTCCAATCACTCACTTTCTCTCTCTTTCTTCTTCTCCTTCTTAGCTAGGATTTGGGAATTCGTATGGGATATATGAGAGAGGGTTTAAGGTCTTTTTATAAGCCCAAAAGTGACAGAAATAGCCCTAGGGCCAAGGTATACTTAGGTTATAACCAAATCGGACTTGTTCCGAGCCAACGGGGCACTTCTGGAGGTCCTGTTACTGAGTGCGGTCGGACTTAAGCTCCTAGATGCTGGATCTTGATCAAGTTAAGTTTTCAGTTCGATCGAATTTCCAGATCGACCGTGGCGGACCAATTTCAGTTCAACGGTCATCGAAACTCGATCAGGGCTACAAGTACTTTTACATGTATGGGCCACCTTCCCTAATTTGAGGGTGAATTTGGGTCAAAAACCAACGATCAGAATGCTTATAAATAACGCGCAAGCGACACGACTCAGATTATTTAAAATCATATTTAATTTCTTAAAAATCTACACTTTCTCACTCTCTTCACTCCGGACTTAAGTAAATGGTCTCAGGAAATCGTCTGGACTTGATTTCTGAGGAGGTTACCAAGTCCAGTTAAGCGGTCATAAGAGTATATTTTGGTAGCAATCGGACTTTCGACGTGTGGTCCAAATCTGATATGAAGTTTCAAGGTGCTCTCGAGGGCAAACGGGTTTAGAGTTTGATCCTAGGTTTAAGGGTATTATAGCGTTAACGATTCTACAGGTTTTAAGTCTTGCAGATCGTATTTAAAGCGAACAGTGCCAATTTCATAGCTAGTCTAGCTCAACGCTAGTTAACTTACATTTGATTTCTAAAGGAATTAATCCTAAGTGATTTCTGTCTGAGGTGGTACTCGGGTCTTTATACGGATTTTTCCAAGACGTTACACATATGGCTTTCTTCATCCTGATTTTATATTAAAATGTCATCGAAATAGACTGTTGAGGGTCAAATATTGCATATTATACCCCAATTATTACCTGATTTTATGAACATGATACTTTTTAACGTCCTATTTTAATCATGTTTGTGTTGCAAGGTGAATTTATGAGCTTGGACCAAAAAAGGGTATTGAAGGCATGGATTTGATACTCACAAATCACCAAGGTAAGGAACGGATCTTAGGGAACCAATATCAAAGAATTTACATGCCAAAGATCCGAGAAAATCAAGTGATTGAAATTTACGGGGCCCGAAAGTCTCAGGAATGTAAGATCACGGGGTTCCCATCATTTGTTTGGCTCGAAACTTTATATCTGGCCCGAGGACCATTAATTAACTATATATGTCAAAATTCAGCCCTTGGATATTTGTGAAAGTGACTCAACAGATAGATCATCCCATAAAACCCTGATCAGCATCCCACCTGATATCTGGATATACTTCAACTTTGGTCTTAACCCCTTAAATGGGATGCAAAAATGGATGGACGGAGTGAATTTCTCATAAGTATCACAGTGGACCCCACGTGCGATGTGAGAGTGCACAGGCGGTGCACTCCTGCACCACACTAGTCGGTCAGCCTGGTTAAAGTTGGGCTGACCTGACTCTTCTCACACGAGCAGGATAGTGTTTGCACGTTGTCTCCTCTAAGACGTGTTGTGGCCCACCATCGGGGCCCATGTGGCTGATTCAAACCATTCATTATGTCTAAAAGGGGGGACGACCACACCCAAGGTGTCATTTTGGACCCATGCACGTGTACACACGTAAATCGCTGGAAAACGAAGGATGAATGATGGGAAGATTTGATACAATGGGTTGTGCCTAACTCGACTAAAACCACCCCTTTCTAACTAAAATTTCACCAGAAATTCAATGGACGGGGTGGATCTCTCTAAAAACACCACTATAGGGCCCACCGAACATGTCAGTGCAATGAATTTTACAGGATACGCATGACCGTCAAATCAAGGACTTGCAAGGAGTTGTACGTGCATGATCATGGTTGGAGAGCGCTAAAGTTTGAGACTCTGGTGAAGGGGGATATGTCTGTAGCGCAATATGCGATCCGTTTTGTGGCGTTATCGAGGTTTGCGTCATATTTGGTTGATGACGAGGGATAGAAGGCGCGTTGTTTCGAGAATAGCTTACGTTACGGTCTTCAAGGCCGTATTATTGGGCATGAGCTCCCGACCTTTCAGGCAGTAGTACGGAGGGCCCAGATTTATGAGACTGAGTAGACCAGCTCACAGATCGATCGAGTTCAAAGGAAAGGCCAGAAGAGGCAGGACCCCTCCAGTAGTTCTCAGCAGCATCGACGGCCACAAAGGTATAGGAGTTACCCACCTATTAGAGCACCAGTAGCACCAGCAGTACAGTAAGCGCCACCCCAACAGTCATTTTCAGGGACTTGTTCTGGATGTGGTGGGACAGGAAACCACATATCTCAGTGCCCCTGCCCTCATCTGTAGCAGCCGAGAGCACCACAATAGCTTCCACAACAGTAGCCTCCAGCACAACAGCGACCGCATTAGCAGTGACCCCATCAGCAGCGTCCACAGCCACCTCAGCCACCGAGGCCCCAACAACAGCAAAGACAGTAGTACAGGCCACCGCAGAGGCAGCAGTAGCACCAGGGACCTCAGAGGGGACAGGCACCTCCCCAGCTAGCTCAGGCTAGATTTTATGCAGCTCAGAAGGACCCATAGACCTGTAGAGGAGTCGTAGAGGGTATACTTCAGTCTTTTCATGCATTGCACGTGTACTATTTGATTCTGGTGCTTCGTACTCATTCATGTTTGAAGATTTTTACCGATCGACTGGATTGCCGACAGAGTCTGCTAGTGAGGAATTGACCGTATCGATGCCCTTAGGAAAGACCACAGTATTCACTATGCCAAAATAGTGAACAAAGGATAGTTGAAAACCGTCTCAAAGGGCCATAAAGGACGGTCTTGGACCGTCGCAAGGGTCGTCATATTTTGGGGCATCATATTACTTAAAGGCTGAAGTGCTTGTGGTCTACTCCTAGCACGATACGGTCTACTCCTAGCACGAGTGGCGTCAAAAGGCTGAAGTGCTTGTAGGCCTAAATTTAGGCACAATTAATTAAAATCCTGCACACAAGAAAAAAAAAAGAGTCAAAATGTAGCATTCAACAAAGATAAAATAAATGAATTAGAAAATATGCCATTAATTACAAGGTTGAAAGATTTAACCAACAATGACTTATGCAAAGAACTAGAATATGCTTTTAGGGGAATCAATTGACCAAAATACCTTTTTTTCTCTTTTGATTTTTCCCTAGAAAGTGTCAAGGTAAAGCATTTTTAGGCTCTCATGGTGTGTTCATCACATTCAACTCATACAACAGGTTCATTCCACCATGATGATCATGTGAGGCCAAAAAATTAAGTCCAATAATCAGGTGGGCTACATATGAATTTGAAGGTCTTAGGGTGGTTTAGGCCAATCTTTTATTTCATTCCAATACAATAAACATTGGATTTAGCAGACGATGTGGAATTGAGAATAGGTTAACGTTTAGGTTTAAAAAATCGGGTTCGGGTTTAGGTTTGGGTTTTCAAGTTTAGGTTTAGGTTTAGGTCAAGGAGTTGAGATTAGGATTAGGTGTAGGTTTAGGTTTAAGGATTTGAGAATACATTTAGGTTATAGGTTTAGGTTTAGGTTTAGGTTTAGGTTATAAGCTATAGGTTTAGGGAATTGAGAATAGGTTAAGGTTTAGGTTTAGGAAATCGGATTCGGGTTCGGGATTGGGTTTAGGTTTGGGTTTTCAAGTTTAGGTTTAGGTTTAGGTTAGGGAGTTGAGATTAGGATTAGGTGTAGGTTTAGGTTTAGGGATTTGAGAATACATTTAGGTTTTAAGTTTAGGTTTAGGTTATAGGTTATAGGTTTAGGTTTATATTTAGATTAAGGTTTAGGTTTAGGTTATAAGCTATAGGTTTAGGGAATTGAGAATAGGTTAAGGTTTAGATTTAAGAAATCGGGTTCGGGTTCGGGATCGGGTTTAGGTTTGGGTTTCAAGTTTAGGTTTAGGTTAGGAAATTGAGATTAGGATTATGTGTAGGTTGAGGTTTAGGGATTTGAGAATACATTTAGATTTTAGGCTTAGGCTTAGGTTTAGGTTATAGGTTATAGGTTAAGGTTTAGGTTTTAGGTTTAAGTTAAGGTTAGGTTATAGGTTACAAGTTTAGGTTATAGGTTATAGGTTAAGGTTTTAGGTCATAGGTGTTGGTTTAGGTTAAGGTTTAGGTTAAGGTTTATATTTAGGTTATAAGCTATAGGTTTAAGAAATTGAAAATTGGTTTACGTTTAGGTTTAGGAAATCGGGTTCGGGTTCGGGATCGGGATTAGGTTTGGGTTTTCAAGTTTAGGTTTAGGTTTAGGTTAAGGAGTTGAGATTAGGATTAGGTGTAGGTTTAGGTTTAGGGATTTGAGAATACATTTAGGTTTAGGTTTTAGGTTATAGGTTAAGGTTTAGGTTTTAAGTTTAGGTTTATGATAGGTTATAGGTCAAGGTTTAGGGAATTAAGAATAGGTTAAGGTTTAGGTTTAGGAGATCGGGTTCGGAATCGGGTTTAGGTTTGAGTTTTCAAGTTTAGGTTTAGGTTTAGGTTAGGGAGTTGAGATTAGGATTAGGTGTAGGTTATAGGTTTAGGTTTTGGGATTTGAGAATACATTTAGGTTTTAAGTTTAGGTTTAGGTTATAGGTTTCGGTTTTCATTTTAGGTTAAGGTTTAGGTTTAGGTTATAGGTTTAGGTTTAGGTTTAGGTTTTAGGTTAAGATTTAGGTTTTAGGTTTAGGTTAAGGTTAGTTTATAGGTTATAAGTTTAGGTTATAGGTTATAGGTTAAGGTTTTGGTTATAGGTTTAGGTTTAGGTTTAGGTTAAGGTTATAAGCTATAGGTTTAGGGAATTGAGAATAGGTTAAGGTTTAGGTTTAGGAAATCGGGTTCGGGTTCGGGATTAGGTTTATGTTTGGGTTTTCAGGTGTAGGTTTAGGTTTAGGTTAGGGAGTTGAGATTAGGATTAGGTGTAGGTTTATATTTAGGGATTTGAGAATACATTTAGGTTTTAGGTTTAGGTTAAGGTTATAGGTTATAGGTTTAAGTTAGGTTTAGGTTAAGGTTAAGGTTAAGGTTTAGGTTATAAGCTATAGGTTTAGGGAATTGAGAATAGGCTAAGGTTTAGGTTTAGAAAATCGGGTTCGGGTTCGGATTCGGGTTCGGGATCGGGATCGGGTTTAGGTTTGGGTTTTCAAGTTTAGGTTTAGGTTTAGGTTAGGGAGTTGATATTAGGATTAGGTGTAGGTTTAGGTTTAGGTTTAGGTTATAGGTTATAGGTTAAGGTTAAGGTTATAGGTTTAGGTTTGGGTTAGGTTATAGGTTTTTGGTTAAGGTTTAGGTTATAGTTATAGGTTTTGGGATTTGAGAATAGGTTTAGGTTATAAGTATAGGTTTAGGTTAGGTTATAGGTTAAGGTTTAGGGAATTGAATTTAGGTTATAGGTTATAGGTTATAGGTTTAGGTTAAGGTTTAAGTTATAGATTTAGGTTATACGTATAGGTTTAGGTTAGGTTGTAGGTTAAAGTTTAGGGAACTGAGTTTAGGTTACAGGTTTAGGTTATAGATTATAGGTTTAGGTTAAGGTTTAGGTTGTAGTTATAGGTTTTGGGATTTGAGAATAGGTTTAGGCTATAGGTTAAGGGTGTGGTCCCTGCAAATACAAATATAAACACGGCCTGCTCCAATTGGCCAGGCCCTTCCAATGCTGTCCATAGGAAATGAACAGCTTCATCATGGTCATAACAGCGGTTCTCACCTTCCAGGGACCCCCGCTCAACATCCAGATAGCTCCGATGCACATCCGGGTTTGCTCCATTAATTTCGAGCAAATATATAAACACGGCCTGTCCAAATGGCTAGGCCCCTCCAATATTGTCCATAGAAAATGGACAGATTCATCATGGTCATAACCGCGGTTTTCACCTTCCAGGGACCCCCGCCCATCATCCGGATAGCTCCGACGCACATCCGAGTCTGCTCCATTACTTTCGAGCAAATACACAAACACGGTCTGTCCAAATAGGCAAGCCCCTCTAATGGTCATAACAGCAGTTCTCACCTTCCAGGGACCCCCGCTCAACATCCGGATAGCTCCAATACACATCCGGATACATAAATGGGTACAGTTTCAAAGAACATTATTAGCAATGTTTCAAATGCATACCTCCCTTAGAAAGTCCTTTAGTTGATCCTCATGAAAGTCCTGATATGTAAGAACCTTAACGACAACATCCTACATTCCATGATTGAATAAATAAGAAGATGCATCACCTTTACTTTCAAGTTAAACATGGGACAGAGAACCATGTAAGAAGCACGAAGAAAAATGTGGATTTCTTTGAATATGATAGAGATATTGGTCCAGGAACTGAATCACAAATTACTCTCATCAGGTTAGTTATCAGAATAACATTTCTAGAGAAGTTCCCTGCATTAAACACTTGCCTATGTAATTCAATTATGTTCAGTAAAATCAAATTACTATCTTAAAAGAAATGTACGCCACGCATGCGAAACGTCATTTTCAGACCAAACTACATGTAACACCCCAGATTTTTGCCAACCTGGAATTAGACGTCCTTAGGCAATGGTCAACCATTTCACTCTCAATGATCAATCCCAAGGTCTAAAAATTAAATTTTTCCTATTTCCTTCAAATCTCACCCTTCACCACCTCATTCTTTGAATTTCTCTAAGTACTTCCATCTTAGCCACAAATTCTCAAGTCTAAATAGTAAAGACCACTAATCCTAAGGTCTTCATGATGAAGAATAATATCGAAGCTAAAAATTACCATGAATAGTAAATAAATGAATAAAATGGGTTTCAACCCTTAACCTTTTGGAATCTAACAAAATAGATAGGTTAGTTGGATAGATTAGTGTCGCCTACCCCAAAATCATATGCTATACGCCACAGAAATTCATTTCGGTTTGCAAACTGGCCCCGAAACACCTCGGACAGAGTCGTGGGCCTATCCAGGCCAATGTACAATGAACCAAGGTGGGAACCATACTTTTTTGGGACCCTGGGGGTAGGGGGAACCAGCCCCATAGGGCGGACGTCGCCAGATGTGAGTTTGGTCAGCGATGGCATCGCCGGTTCCGCGATGCATCGCCGGTCAAAATCATCAATTGGGTCCGGGCTTTGGGCTGGAGGTGTTTGAGGGCTAGGGTAGCCCCCTGGTATGCGGGCCGTTCGTTAAAAAAACCCCAATCAAGTACTTCCTTCAAAAAGTGACCCTCCAAGCTCTCCTTTTGCTCCAAACGTCTGAGTTTTAGTAAAAACCATCCCTCCAAACTTTTCCTTCTTCCGTTTCCAAATACCCTCAATCCACCCTTCGAATTTCATCTCAAACAGAGATCATTATAGGCTACTTCCTTTAGAAATCTAAAGAGAATCACTTAGCGCTGCACTAGACGACCTGTGAAATTCGCACCAATCACTTTCAATACGATCCACTAGAGCCAAAACGTATAGGATAGGTGACGCTACAATACCGTAAAGCATGGGATCAAACTCTATTCCCGATTGCTCTCTGGAGCACCTTGAAAACTTTGTATCGGCTCTGGACCGCACATCGGAAGTCCGATTACCCCGAACTTAGACAATCCTGACCGCCTAGTTGAACTTGACCTTCATCTCGAAAATCAAGTCCAACTAATGTCCTGACGCTATTTTACTGGGTTCGGAGTGAAGAGTGTGAGAAATAAATATAATTTATGAAATCTGGCACATCCACTTGTGCGCTCTTTCTAAGCATTCTGAACGTCAGAATCTGATCCAAATACACCCTCGAATCAGGGAATATTTTTCACTCAGGTCGGTATACTTGGAATCCTTGATCGAGTTCCCATAACCGTTGAACTGAAACTGGTCCGCCACGGGCGATCTGGAAATCCGATCGGACTGAAAACTTTGCCTGATCTAGATCCAATGTCAGGGAGCTTAAGTCCGACCGCATTCAGTCATAGGACCTCCATAAGTACTCCGTTGGATCAGAACAAGCCCACTTTAGTTATAAAATAAGTCTACCTTGGCCCCAAGTCTATTTTGGTCATGTTTGGGCTTATAAAAAGGGCTTAAACCCTTGCTCTTTCATTCCATACGAATTTGGGGAGAGAAGAGAGAAAAGAGAGAGAAAGGGAGGGAGATTTGGAGCTCTCTCCTGGGAGTCTTCCCTACTGCTCCACATGCCGCATCCACCTGCCTGCATCACCCTCTCGGTGATTCCAACGCACTTCTAGGTAAGAAAAACCCTAACCACTTGCTGTTTTGAGATTCCTTTAATTCAAATAGCAAAGTAGCTTATACATCTTGTGCATTAGGTCGCCGCTACGCTGTTGACGAAGCATATTCGTTCCGTTCGAAACAATACACGTTTAAGGCAAAAGGTGCGGATTTTAGATGCTTTAGTTGACTGATTTCAAAGCTTTCAATGTCGTTTAATAGTAGATTATCGATAAGAACGCCGTTTGACATGTAGAATATGCTGTTCGTTTTTCATTTCATAAACGTACGGTGATTATGAGATTTAGGATATTTTAATCATTAATAGGAAATACTGTATACGTCTGTATTTTGCTGAAATGCTTGACATGTGATTTTGTCGTGTTATAATATTAGATATTCGTGTATAATCTGTTTGGAGAAGAGATTCGCCCTTATGCGCATTTTGGGTCGACATACGCTATGTAGGCTAAAGTGTGTAGACTAAGTGTTTGTATAAATGTTTGTATTAGTATGTATTGAGTAAATGGTGTTGTGAATTAGTTTTGAGATTGAATTCTCAATCAATATGCTGACGCATATGATACCACCATGTTGGCTATATGAATTGATTTCCTTATATGTATAGAATACATGTGTTTGTTGATTTGCTTACTTTGTATGTTATACCATGTGTTAACATGCTTGTATTATTTCATTTTTGTTGCTCTCATGTGATTACTGATATGGATTACAAATGCTTGGGGCTATGACTTAGTCCAGGCAGTCGGTAACGGATCAAATTCGTGGTTAGCTTCTATTTGCCACGAAAGACGCGTCGATGAACGCGAGTCGTATTTTGGGTTGGCGGCAGTGGTTAGGCCATGCGAAGTGTTTTATGCACTTCATGTCGCTCAGCTTGAAATGCGATCGTACTAGTCGAGCCCGTCAAGTAACCCGACTGGCCATTGTATGTTCACCATGTATGAGTCATAACTGCTTGAACCTAGGGTACTGAACTTACCATTGAAAACCCTGTTAACCATGGTACCTTGATCCATAAAGACTCATGAGCCGGACATGGTGGTATAGGACACCGTGATCGAGCTGTCGGCCTACGTCGGGGCCATAAACCTCCCTGTAGTGACCAGTGAGCACCCTACTCTGAGCAGATTATGGTGGTATGGGACACTATTTTTGCTGTCGACCTACACTGATCAGGTGACGAGCCCTTTGTAGTGACCTTGAGTTTATCCTGACACCGCATGGGGGCGACGAGTCCTGATGCAGTCTTAAGGAGAATTAGGCCTGTATTAATAAGGTGATGGGGGAGAGGTGCAACGAGTGTGAGCAACAGCCCTGGCAGCCCTTGCAGCAACCTACAAATTTAACATCGTATGAGATTACTAGGAGTGACGACCCTAGACAGAATCTGTGTTGGGATTGATATAAGCAAAGTACCTTAGTTCTCAATATTGTTGTATGAAAAGGACTAATAACTCGGTAATCATATCTACATCACATTGCATGTGCCTAGAAGATGTGGAGCACTGAGCGGAATGCAAGCATGCCGCGGGCGTAAGATGGTGCCGTATGAGGGATAATGTCGGTGAGGGCATCCATCATGTCATCTCATGCATACATTAACAACAGTATCTAGGAATGTTTGATTGATTGCTTTACTATTATCGCATGATTGATTTGAGAACATGCCAATCTTTGCTCTATGATTCCACTAAGTTAATTACTCACTCCCACGTTACGGGACGGTGTTCCGGACACCACTAGACCCTTTGTAATTGCAGATGATGGCGCGGCCTGCGAGGAGCCGAACTTGATGATGATGAGGAGGATCCCTCCTTTATGCGTGTTCTGATCGACGGGATTACATGGAGGTTGATTAGATACCTTGACACTTGTCATTTTATATTTTTGAAGCACTCATGTATATTCTTTTCTTTCCATTTTTGGAGTATACATGTATTTAATTAACCTGGTAACATGTTCACACTCTGGAGACGTACAATTACTTGTGTATTTTATGTATTTATCAGTCTTTCGCTTGCTAATTTAACTGTATCTGGAGTATGATATATTGTTTTGACTTAGTCTCAATCTTGTTTAATGTCATTCTATAGACGACATGCATTTATCATTATCTATGTTGCATAAGTGACGTTCTGGAACTCGGGAGTTGGGTTTCTACCCCACCCCCGATTTTCGAGGTGTTACACTACACTTGTTATTTTCAAATCTCACGCGGCCACTTCATTCCCCCACTATCTCCCTCAATTTCTCCACTCTCACATCTCCATCTCTCTCTTGAAGCAAAAAAGAAGAAAAAAAAAAAAAAAACTCTTTTTTATTTTTTCAATCCATCTTCCATTTTCTTAATAAGAAAATCCATATTTACTAATATTCCCATTTTTCTATTTTTCAAAAGAATGAGTTCGGACTCCGAAAGCGTCAGCTCCAACACTCATACTTTCAGCCCAAACCCTAACCAAGAAGGACTCTAAAATTACCAAACTGCCACTGTGCGGGAACCCCCCAAATCTAGGAAAATCTAATGACTTGCAGTCAACTATTGCACAGTATATGAAATGGGTAGCAAATAGTGAACCAAAATGTCCATGCTTATGCAATAAACCAGAAAGATAAATTGAAAACTTTCCAACAGTGTGCATTTTACCAGACTCAGGGAAATGTGAATATTGTGAATCACCTGCCAAAGGAATCTACTAAAAAGCAAGGAACTCCAACATAGCTTTGCAAAGCATGAAGGGAAAGTAGGAGGGATTCCTAAGCGAAAAAGAGTCTGTTTTAAAATGTTAGCAAGTGCAAAAGAATGGGAAGCAGGAGAGGGCGCAATGAGGCTAAATACTCTTAATCAGGTTCACTCTCTCTTAATCATGCAGTTCTACAAAAGAGAAGAAAATACAAATTATGGCTCATGTGAAAAGAAGTGGAGAAATGCAACCCATTTGTAAAACAAAATCAAAGATTCCTAAGTCTGGAAACTTGGGTCACTAATTGGACTCCCAGGCAAACCAAAACCATCTTTTTATGACATTCAATAATTCTCTGTGGACTGTACAACTTATCTGAATCAAATAATCATTCCAACAAAAAAAACACTTAGCAAAGGAAACAGAAAAGGAAACATACTCACCCCATACTCACAGATGGCAATGGTTTTAAGAACCACAAACTCATAACGGTCCATAAATGGCAAAATCACAATGTCGCCAAAGTAATCCGATTCCTTCTTCAGCACTGCATTGATTTCCTTCCTTAGATTCTACAACATGTCAGTCTTCAGAATGAGTAGAAATTCAGTAGACAAGAAACCAATAAACATACAAGTACAGAACCCACACACCAATCCATAGCTCATGTGGTAGACTTAAATTCAGATTCTGATGTGCCACAGAGCTCAATAAGCTTAATATTGTCTACTTTAAGCTGCAAAACAAGTAAACACTGAAGCATAAGAAACATTTTAAAAAATCAGGCAGGTTGAAATGGAAAGAGAAGAAAGGATTTCAATGATTAGCTACCTTGTGTCATTTTGCAATTTGCACACATCGTGTACCTTCTCTGGTATGCAAACAGGAACACCATCATCTCTTAGTACCTGGAAAGGAAAGGAAAGAAAACTGATGGAATCAGCGCAACATTCAACATAGTGCATTTCAGTTTTTAACACATGCAAACATTTATGGATCCTTACCCTCGTAAGCTTTCATTCAACATTTCAGACAAGAAATTAATCTACCTTAATCTAGTTTAAACCAAATATGAGATCGAGAACATGGCAGGCTCAGATTGACATTCTAATGTTAGTGATTTTCCAAAGGCTTTTCAATTTGCAGCAATTAATTTCTTGCTAACAGAATTCATGAATACTGAAAGAAATAACTGGTTGTGGTGTACCTCATCATTGTCATCATTAGAGATGTCCAGCTCCTCGTCCTGCAGAGAAATAAACCAAGTACACAGTGGAGCAGTTGGATGACGCCAACATGGTAAGAGAAACTGATATCTGAGAGAGAGAGAGAGAGAGAGAGAGAGAGAGCACTAGTGGAAAGTCAAAAGGCCACATGGATATGATGACTCTGCACATCTATATGCCACAAAGAGCATGACAGTTGCACATGAAGACAGTGGCTTTAAGAAGTACTTGAAATATAGGGAAAATGTTAAAATATAGCAGAAAGTTAAATCAATTGAATCAAAACCAGTACCTTGGAGAGGCCATTCCATGTTCCTTGGGACTATATTCCTCTGCAATACAAGAGTTCCACAAAGGTTAATGTAATATGTATAAATGATCTATACAAAGGAAATACAACAAAATAAGGAAAAGGAAGGATATGCAATTTCGTAGTTGTTTTGACTGGAATTTGAAAGACCAGAGCAAAATGTGGACAAGTTCAACATGAATGCATGTCCATTAGTAACATAACAACATTCAATTAAAATGGTATAAATGCCCATAGTGCAGGTAACGTATGCGGGTAAAACATCCCAAATGGAATCCATGGGAATCTGTGTCATGAAAATCTTGGGTAACAATCTTTTCTTGCCTCACTAATCACTATCCAAACAGACCCTTAAGTTCAAGTTCTTCAATTAACTACATCAACTACCACTGCATATTGTTATCTCCCTAAAACAAACCCTAGCCTCACTGATCCATGATGTACCAAAAAAAAAACAAAAGATAGAAATAAACCATGAGCTAAAAAACTAAATACAGTCACTCCAATGTGATTGAAGGTAGAGAAGACACTAACCTTCCTCACACTGAACAAAATAGAAAAATGACTTACCTAGAGGACTCTTCCATCCATGCCATCAAGAATACCTAACTAGAGGCCTTTAACTAGTGGTAATTTGTTAAATATGAACAAAGAAATTCAACAACCCACCTTAAATCATTCAAGGAGTGCACATTTTGGGAATTGGATTCCGATGGGAATTCGTTTCCCACCCTTTCCTAGGACTCAAACACAAATTCATCCCCTCATGGAGTCCATTTCCCCAGGCTGGATTTCCAAGAGCCAAACGAGTAATATGAAAATTTTTGAAGACGGAGCCAACCCTATGTTCCAATTCATAAGATGAAGCTTGCTAAATAATGCAAATAGGTTTAGCAAATAGGTTGGCCTTTTATGCTGATTGTTTCGCATTACAGTTTATTTAACTCTCTTGCAGTGAGTTATCAATGGATGTGAATGTAGACTAGTAGCCCACCGATCAGGTCATGGATCCAGGAGGTGTGTTTGATGAAAGTTTTATGGCCTAATGCATTGAATATCCCAATTCCCAATTCCAGCTATAGAATGATTCTATAATTAATACTTATTTAAAAATATACAATAGGACTTACATCACATTTCCCAATTCCTATTTTTACTTGTAGGTTTTATCAAGGGTAAAAACAATCTGATTTCAGCCCATTCAGGGTGCCAGCTCTCCATCCACAAAACATACCAAATCTACTAGGTTGAATCGGTTGAGTCAGAATTTTCAACCCACCAAAACCAAGTCATAGTTTTCCAACCCTGATCCCACAATCAAACGGTGGAATTTTATTTGTCTAGCTTATTAAATCTAATTAATGGGAGATAAAGATAGGATTTCAAATTCTACTTCCGTAAATATGCCAACGTAGAACATATGAACGGGATCCAGGTTCTTCTTTTGTTGAGTACCACATGTGCCATGGACTAAAATACGGTCCATTCATGGCCAAACAAAGTAAAAAGGAAGAAGCATATGGTTAAGAAAAAAAAAAAGACAGATGGTCCAAATTCATGGCCAAACAAAGTAAAAAGGAAGAAGCATACGACCTGATGTGCACAACATGGCAGAAGTTCACCTGATGAATGGCCTGGATCTTGTAGAAATGCCACATTGGCAAGTGGGAAGAGGATTCACAATCCTACCCTATAAGCAAGCTGTAGATAAACATGTTGATATTTAACAAAACCATAGTGTGTTTATTATCCTTAAAGCAGCTTGCAATTCTGAAAGATCACTGCAACTCAAAGGAAAATCCTCTATTGAACTTGGAGATGCCCATAATACTTCAAAGACTTGAAGACAATGGTAGCACATGAAATGTGCATGGGATCTATGAATAGTCTAGATTGATGGACTAACCTTGAAGCTTTGATACAACATGATAGACAAGAGAAGGATAAGATAATGTAAATTTTCAACCTGAAATTTCATTAGAACCTCTCATTTGTGCAAAAATCATTGTAGAGCTTGGTATGGAGCACACCTTTTCAATTGTATCAACGTTGAAGTCACTATGCCACTTCAGCATCTTTAAATACATATCCTTTGCTTTTGTGCATGTTGAAAGCCCCCATTCGAAGAAACTGTTGGTTTTTAGAGAGAAAAATAATTCAGACATGTTTTTCCCCTAGGTTAGAATAAGAGTCTTGCTCGATTGCTTTCTCAAAAAATAAAAAAATAAAAAAATAAAAATTGCAGGATGGAAAGAAAAATGCTTTATTGGTGGTAGAACTATATTGGTAAGACATGTTTTATCAGGTACGACAGTCCATTCACTGTCTGCAATTCAGTTCCATTATAAGTTATTTGGTGGATGCAGGCTTTGCATGGAAACTTTCCTTCACAGGAAAAATATGTGTATAAACAGCATTGTTGGAGTTGGAAGCATATGTCTTCTAAGATTTCAATGGGTCTTGGTATTCGTCAACTATCTGGTGTATGACGGTTTTATGTTCCTTCCTAATTGTCTTTGTGGTTTTATTTCATTAGCCGACTTTGGGGTGGCAGGGAATCCAAAGGCACATTATGCAGTATACAGTTTTCCACCTTTTCCACTCCAAATCTTAGTTGCGGGATCCTTAGTTACAGGAATCCGAAGACGCCTAACAACTGTTTACGAGTTGCACAGAAACAAGTTGCAAATCTGCCTTTTCTGAAATGCATTTCAGATGGCCCTATTTCACATGTGTATAGGCAAATGCACCATGGTCAAGATGAACTATTTCACAAGTGTAGGTTACAACTACCATCAAGAAATATGTTTTCCTGAATGGTGTGGATCTATTACCAAAAAAAGGAAATTGTTTGGATCTGTTTTCAGCAAACTTGCAATTTCTGCAAGATGAAATTTTCCCATGCAATTTGGATCTTACCATTTTCATTGAACCCTTTTGTTTAATAGCCACCAATCTGAGGGTAAGGCTCATCTGCTCAGAGTATTTCAGGCCAGTTTCCACATCCCATGGCATGATCTCATCCATACGAATGTTGACATCATCTTGTTATATCAATTATTCTCCAAGCCAGAAGTAATATGGTTAGTGATGTCTTGGTAAAATGATTCCTCAAGGAATCAAAAGCGCACACAACTACATGGATGATTCTTAATCATGATTGGGCTTATTATGTTCTAAATGATCACTACCATCAATTTTTCATGAGACATTGGTCAGGTGAATAGGTTCGTGCCTCAAAAAGAACAGGCTGGAATGAATGACCTAGATTGATTTGTAGGCCCATGTTAGTCTAAATGCAAGTACATAAGTTCACTCCCGTATAGTGTTTCTATCTTGCTATCTATAGAGAATGACTTGGTAGTTATTGGTTCTATCCCTCTATTTAAACAGAATGACTTGGAAGTTATTAGTTCTATCCCTCTATTATTGAGAATGACCAAGTAATTATTAGTATGACCATATTTATTGTAAGAGGCAGACATAAACCTATTAGAAAATACAAAACACTAGGGCTTTCTTTCCATGTTGCTTCTTTTACAAAACAATTCATGGATGGATAGTTTCCTATACCAAACAATGACGTGGAAAACGATGTAAAGCATTTGGTGAAATGAATCAAATCGCATCAGAGTAAGCGTCAAACTCCAAACTACAGTTTTTTTATGGCAAAATATTAATAATAGTCAATATAAACACAAGAAATGTAAACGAGTGCTTTCCAAAGTCTAAAATATCAAACTGTGGCTCCACTAACATGCTAAAAACAAATCAACACAACCCTATCCTTTGGAGATGCTCTGGCATGATCTGCTTTTGAGACAAACATTCAAAAAGTGTTCAACCAAACAAGTCCTATTCACTATGGAAAAAAAAAAAACACTACTATTCAAAGGAAATCATCTCCACACAAAAGCCATTCTAATCAAGACTTCTTCCCCACAAAACCCAAATCAAATAAATAAGATACAAAAATCAGCTTGACAAAGTTTGGATTACTTGGCAGTTTCAGCAAATAGGGATCAACTAATAAATTACCATGGTAAATCATTTCCACAGGAATACAGACCAGGAATCCACCATTACCATGCCAATATTCTAGATAAAGGTGTAATTAATGGAGTTTCATATTCGGCTGATTGATATAAAAAGCAGATTGCATAGTTATGAAGCATCATTAAACTCATAAACAAAAGCTTCAACACCTAAAGGACATCTATTTTATCAAGAAACATCAATCACGCAGGTTTCTGTGTTATGCACAATGGCCGTAAACAATGCCAATGGCAAAAATGTGAAGGCTCAGAGGTATCACTTACCAAAACGAATAAACAAATAGACAAATAAATAAAAACCATAACCAGATATTTGTGCTTTCAGGTAGCTCGCCTGTGCTGCATAGGGTCCCCAGAACTTAAAACACACATCACTAGTAATAACTGCAATCTGGTTGTCCCTCCACAAGCGGCTGCTTGATGGTGCTTGTTCACCCATGCATAGAATGTTGCCTTCAAATTACTTGGTTTCATCAGCATCATTCATTAAATGACGTGTATTGTCATTTCTTTTCATCGTCATTAAATGACGTGTATTGTCATTTCTTTTCACCGCTACCTTACTTCCAAGTGATGGAAAACTGGACATTGAGTTGATAGCGAGAATCTGAACTCTATCATCAATCAAATCAGAAAATATAGGCAGAAAGCTAAGTCTACAAGAGCATCTTCAGACCAAGAACAGTGACAGAGTAATGAAGAAGATTACTGAGATCATAAATAGCATTTGTAAAGCCATGGCGGGATATTGCAAACAAGGCAAGTGAATTTTTTCTTCCTTGCCCAAAATAATGAGGGAAAAAAAATGACATCAGAAGAAATGCTTACTAGCCACTGCAAAGAGCAGCTAATGTGATTTGGTTATAATGGTGAAGAGCAAAAAAATGGATTTTTTTTTTTCCTTTTTATTGCTGGTAACAAATACAACAATGTGATAACAAAAAAGAAAAAGAAAAGAAAAGAATAAATGCCTGCCAGTAGGGCAGCACTTGTAAACTGATACACACAAGTACTCAATGTTCCACTTCCCCTTCAAAATCACAGAATTACTAGATGCTTCTGGTTATTATATAGCTTATTTTATACTCTCTTTTTTTTTTGTCACTCCAGCTCCCACCTCCTGATACTTCTGGTAATGAAAGATCAACACAGATTTAAATATAGACATCACAAATGTACATGCACATGTTTAATCCCTGGTTTGGAACAGAGCACAAAGGAATTTTTCTTTTTACAATATCTGAAATACCTCTGCTGCATCATTCCTATGTTAAAAATAGTGAAAGTATCTTCTGCTATAACCTGCAATGAGGAACTCGATTTAACCTTTAGAGCTGAAATTGTTAGCAGAGATGAACCCTCAACTCGCATTTTCACCCAGCTCCCACCATCCAAATCAGCCCCAAGCAACCTACATATGCCAAGGGAGAAATTGCAGGATTCAACTTCCAGATACACAAGTACCAAACGTGTTGGGTGTTGAACAAGTCAAGTCAGGAGTTTTCAAAACTGTAACTCAATGCCTTAATTGTCCACTTCTTGTCTAAAAGAATGTGGGTGGGATCTGACATCCCTATGCAGAATAGAATCCTACAAGCAGCTGCTTCATGGAGATATTCCAAGCTCCTTGCAGCTCCGATTGCAATGCCAACATGAGTTCCCTAGTCTATGGGCTCTTTTCCTTGGATCCAATCTAAACAATCTCTTAGATCTCCATTCAACATGTACTCAAATACCAGGCCTCATAGATTCCTTGGGACTGAGAAATAGCCAGGAAAAGGTACTACATGACAGCTTGGTCATGATATTAGCTCAACCTGAGAAAGAAAAATTCCATATGGTCATGATAGATTATAAACTACGAACTAAGTCCCCCCTGGCTCAGTTATAAGCTAATCAATGAGATTTTTCAAAACTGATTTCATATTTAGCTCCAATCAAAATTCCAAACTTCTCTCCAAGTTGATTGATAAATTAAGCTCCAAAGTGATCTCTAAGACTAACCTTTGACTTAAAGGAATAATAGCTCTTAGATTTATCCACAAAAACAGCCTAATTTTCTGAATTATCAACTTTCCCAATTGTTTGTGGGAAGTTTGGGAGAGACCCACTACTGAAACAGGGAGAAAGGAGAATAATATATATATATATATATATATATATATATATATAACAGAGGAGAATCTGAGATTTGACAGGAACATCACTGTCGGACTTTCCATTTCTGGGTATCATCCACCAGATCTTGAATCTGAAAGACAGAACAATCTGTATCCCTCATTGTGACCACATAAAGACCAAAGAAAACCTTAAGATGAGAAGGAAATAAATCTTCCAAATGCTAACTATGTTTGTTGAAATGCACTACCAAAAGGACTTGTTTGAGTTGGAGTTGATCAAAAGCCTAGCCTCCAAAGGCAGGCTTCTGCCCAAATACAGAAGATGTTGTTTCAAGGAAGAAAAGACTTTTAGTCAGACGCCAATAGAATTACTGCATGTCACACAATAAACACTTGAAGCCAATTCACACGGTAAAAAAAAAAAAAAACCATTCGACTGAATACTTTCCCTCCACATCTCATAAATAGGATTTTTCTAAAGAGATTGTTTCTGTCAGGCATTTCATCAAACATGCAACAGGCATCGTCAAGCTAGACCATTGGATGTATCTAGAGATCATGCAATTCCATGCAACGAGATCAAACCCATCAATTTGCTTGAAGATGGAGACGTATGAATCTAGTATCAAACTTAAGAAAGAAAAAGATCTCCACTATCAAAATCGTAGGAATTGCAAATGAAAACCGTAGGAAGAGAAGTCATGAAAATTACATTTAAAAAAAGAAAATTAATCTTCCAAACTGTAGGAATTGTACATGAAACAAAGAAAATCCATAAAAATCAACAGACCTTGGAGTATCCATCCGTATGAAAAGCTTTTCATACTCATGGAGAGATATAGTCCACTCACCACCTGCACCTGCCGCAACGAGTCCACGAACTGGAAGACAAGCGATGGCCTGCAGCCCGCCATCTCCGGTGAGTTCAGCGACGTTAGAGAAAAGAGGGAATTGGGAAAATCCCTCTTCCGAAGTGAGATGTTAGTTTCAAATCCGCAAGTTGTGAGTTTTCCATAATTTAGCACATGAAGCACATTAACTACATTAATAGCCCTACATTTAAGGGACCATTTAATAGATGATTAAGATAGTTTTATATGATACAAAGTTTAAATATTAACCATTAATAATTAGACCCATTATTTAGATGGTCTGGATAACTCTATATATCATTGCCACTATTATTAAGAATGAGTCACTACAATTTTACATTAAACACAAAAATCACACATTGTTTCTCTAACCAAATAGCGTCACTCGCACTTTAGATCTGGTATGGCTCTGTGGGCCCCACCATGATGCGTGTCAAACATCTACTCCATCAGTTAGATGCAACATTCCATGGTGGGCATAGGGATTAAAAATAAAATCTATATGTGACTTATATGGACCACACCATATATAAAAGTTGAGAAAGGTTGCCTTCCATTAAAACATTCATAATTATTTTTTGGGCCTACGGAGATGTGGTTCACAAAACCAACCCATCCATTATGTGTGTGCCACTTGGACGAGGGGTCATACCAAGTTTCAGATACATCCAAATTTCAGGTGGGGCCCCACCAAGTACTTTTATATGTTTTAGGCATGTCTTCACATGATTTTAGATGGTATGGCCCATTTGAGTACTGTATACTGCTGAATTTTGGGATATCCCATAATTTAAAGGGGACCCATCAAATGTACAATGTTGATTTTTGACACACGTCATGGTGTGGCCCACACAGCTCGACTTCATGGGAGAGTTCCCATGAGCACGATGTACAGAACTGTAACATCCCGAAAATCGGGGGTTGGGTAGAAACCCAACTCCCGAGTTCCAAAACCTCACTTATGCAACATAAATAATGATGAATGCATGTTTTCTGTAGAATGGCATAAAACAAGATTGAGACTAAGCCAAAACAACACATCATACTCCAGAGACAGTTAAATTAGCAAGTGGAAGACTGTGATAAATATATAAAGAATATAAATGATTGTAAGTCTCTAGAGTGTGAACATGTTACCAGGCTAACTAATTACATGTATACTCCAAAATAGAAAGAAAAGAATATACATGGGTGGGTAAATAAAAGGCAAGATACCAAGTGTACTGGCATCTAATCAGTAACCCTGTAAACCCCGTCAATCAGAACCTGCATATAGGAGGGATCCTCATCATCATCAAGTTCGACTCTGCTTCGCAAGCATCGCCATTATCTGAAACTGAAATAGGAACTGATTGGTGTGTACAACACCGTCCCGTAACATGGGAGTGAGTAGCTAACTCAGTGGAATCATAGAGCAAGAGTTAACATGCTATCAAATCAATCATGCGATAATAGTAAAGAAAACAATCAGACACTCCTAGATACTGTGATTAATGCAAGCATGAAATGACATGATGGATGCCCTCACCGACATACTCCCTCATGCGACACCATCTTACGTCCGCGGCATGCTTTCTTCCCTCGGTGCTTCACATCTTCCAGGCACATGCAGTGCGATATGAATATGATTATCGAATTGTTATTAGTCCTTTTTATACAGCAGGATTGGGAAACTAGGGTACCTCCCTTATATCAATACCCAAACAATGATCCATTCTAGGGTCGTCAGTCCTAGCATATCTCATACGAAGTACAGTTCTAGGTCGCTGCAAGGGCTTCCAGGGCTGTTGCACGCACTCGTTGCACCGCTCCCCCATCACCTTATCAATACAGGCCTAGTTTATATCCTTAAGATTGCATCAGGACTCGTCACCCCCATGCGGTGTCATGATAAACTCAAGATCACTACAAAGGGCTTCCAGGGTTGTTGCTCGCATTCGTTACTCCACTCCCCCATCACCTTATCAATGTAGGTCGACGGTAAGAATATAGTGTCCCATACCACCATAATCTGCTCAGAGTAGGGTGCTCACTAGTCACTACAAGGAGGTTTGTGGCCCCAGCAAAGGCCGACAGCTCGACCACGGTGTCCCATACCACCATGCCCAGCTCATGAGTCTTAGGGGATCGAGGTACCAAGGTTAGAGGGTCTTTCCAATGGTAAGTTTGGTACCTTAGGTTCAAACAGTTATGACGAATACAAGGTGAATATACAATGGTCAGTCGGGTTACTTGATGAGTCTGGCTAGCACGAGCGCATATTGAATCGATCGACATGAAGTGCACAAGCACTTCGTGTGGCCTAAACACTGCCGACGACTATAGTACGACTCAGGTTCGTCATACACATCCTTCGTGGTGAATAGAATCCAACCACGAATTCTAAACTGTTACCGACTGCCTGGACTAAAGTATAGCCCCAAACATATGTAATCTACATCAATAATCATATGAGAAAGACAGAATTGAAATACAAGAAATTCTAGCATGTTATCAGCATATTATAACATACATCATAAGCAGTTAAGCATACACGAGTATTTCACACCTAAGGTAGGCAATTCAAATACAACAAGCATGGAGGAAATCATTTGCATCATCATAGTAGTTAAGAATCCAATCTCAACGCTAATCTACAACACCATTTACTCAATACTTACTAATACATACATTTATACAAACACTTAGACTATTTAACTCCAACGTACTTGACGTATGTTGATTCCAACATATAATATGACAGATCCTTATATAGTTGTCTAATACACAACAATCATGTTCTTATATTCAAAACATATGGCAGGCATAAATCATATTGATTTAGGCATTTCAACAAACACTTAGTCTACACACATTAGTCTACATAGCCTTTGTCGGCCAATATGTGCATTAGAGCGAATCTCTTCACCAAATAGATCGTACACGCATATCTTGCATAATAACACGATAAATAAACATGAAAAATATTTTAGCAAAATACGGATGTATATAGTATTTGTAAGAACCGTATCTTGGACCATACCGTTTTATAGACTTTCGCGGTCTTACCGGTCGAATTTCGACAACTTTCAATCCTTAACCGATATTTACGCGCGACTCTGATTCATATGCCGTCAACCCGAGCCTACTCAACCCAAGACTATTACCATAACGACCGCGCCATCGCTGCGGTTTCGATGCCGCGACTTGCGTCCCGAGGCGATACCCTGGTCAAGAGATGTGGGCCAACGTTCGGTGCGAGGAAAATGTCGCATGTTGTGAAACCCAAGAGAATCTCTATGAGGTGTCACATCAATCAATCAATCCATCAATCCATTAATCCATCACATGTCAAGTACATGTCAAGTACACATTACCTTTCACCTTTTCCTAAGCAAGCCTCAAAAGTCAAAAATTCTCTTACAAACCCAAGCCTTTCTTACACAAAAGGCCACAAAAGTCAAAAAAGTTCTTACACACATCTATCACTCCATCCATCCATCACCCATCTCTCTCTCCCTTTACAACTCTCTCTCTCTTTCTCATTTTCAAAATCCACTCCAAGCAACCAAAAACCCTCCATACGTATGAGCCTCTCCCTCCCTTCCAAAACTCCAAGTGTGGCCCACCTCTCCATCCTAAGATCTTCAATCCTAGCCATCCATTCCTCATCTCACCCATTGAAATCAAAGCTAAGGTGTTAAGGAACCCATAAGAGCAAGAAGATCGGACGGTGGGTGCTTGATAATGGTAGTTTTTCCTATTTTTAAAGATGGGCCAAGTGAGGCCAACCGATCAATGGTTTGGATCTCACTTAGGACCTTAAGGTGTGGCCGATGGCCCACTTGGATCATCATGATCACTCCATGATGGGGCCATTCTCCATGGACCCCACCATGATGATTTCATTGCATTAGGAAGGTCATCTAGACCGTCCATATTGGTGGGGAAAGGATCCCCACCGTTGATTTTCAAATTTTATGGTCCCATGTGTAAAGGGATCCCTTGGATTGTATGATTTTTTTTAGGGAGGGCTCATAGTGGCGGAGCCCTCCATCGCAACCGTGTCCCACCCTCTCTCTCTCTCTCTCCCTCTATTTCATTTTTTTATATATAGATCATGATGTGTTTGTGTGGCCCACTTGATTGGACCCCACCATGAGGCTTTTATTTTACCCAAATCATCAAGTGTGGCCCACTTTATGTGCAATGGACCCACACTATTTTTCATGAGGTGGCCCACCTAATCAGGGCCCACCTCAATGTATTTTTTTAAATATCTAACCGTCCAGCGTCTATCTCTGCCAAAAGAAAAAAGCAAAAGGAAAGGTTTAGGTGGGCCGACTCATACAGGCCCCACCTTGATATATGTGTTCAATCCAAGCCATCCATCCTTTTTCCCATATCATTTTAGGCATTGAGCTAAAGAATGAGATCAATCCGAGCCTCAGGCGGGCCATAACCTGCAAAATAGGGGATTCAACCATTGAAAGACACCCTGACATTTCTATTTGTCAGAAAAATATCGGATATTAGACTCATTGAGACGGTCTTGAGCCACTGAAGCCAATGGACGGGGTGGATCTACTCGATGCGGGCCCTAGGTGTGAAAAACCCCGAAAAATGGGTTTTTCATTTTTTTTTTTTAAAACCAACACAGAGGCTTTGCCTCTCTCTGACGATGCAGTAGACGCTGCACGTCTTTGGCAGGCGAGCGTCCCATCAGCCACCCACAGCTACTGATGTATATGTCTTATCCACGCCGTTCATATGGCGGGTCCCCCCCTTAGGCAGGCCTCCTCCAAAAATGAGGCCGATCCAATGCTCAGGTGGCCCACACCACACGAAACAACGAGATTAAACCTCTGCCATTGAAACTCCTTTTGTGGGCCCCAGAAGTTTTGGATCAAGATGAAATTTGTTTTCCCCTTTCTCCCAGGGTTGTGTGACCTTATCAGCGGATTGGATGGCGTATAAACATTGAGGTGGGCCCCACATGGGACCCACAGTGATGTATGTGTACTATTTCCACCGTCCAAATGAACGGTGGAGCCCACAGTGACGCTCGTGCCCTGGGTCCTTGCCGTCCATCTGTTTTGACGGTGGGGCCCACTGTCCCCTAGTAACAGCGAGTTCTGT
This sequence comes from Magnolia kwangsiensis, assembly GCA_037074715.1. NCBI lineage: Eukaryota > Viridiplantae > Streptophyta > Magnoliopsida > Magnoliales > Magnoliaceae > Magnolia > Magnolia kwangsiensis. The sequence goes on along the minus strand of CM073573.1, from coordinate 105,661,932 downwards.
GGGTCCCACCATTATATATATATATATATATATATATATATATATATATATATATATATATATATATATATATATATATTATATTATATGTTATATATTATATAGTTTATATTATATATCTTATAATATGTATATAGTGGTGGGCCCTACGTGGGACCCACCTCTGTTCCTTTTAAAATGCTTAAAGAGCTGCAGCAACAGCTATATATATATATATGTATATTTTATATACATGCATGCCCTTAATATATAAATTGCTATCATAGTTATAATGTATGTATATTACTATACATATTATATATGTGGGCCCAAGGTCCATATGACCTTTTGAACATAATGGATTGCAAAAAAATATTACAATGGGCCCTAGGCCATGTGTCCCTATGAATAGTTTGGATGGAAGTAAACATCATGATAGGCCCCAGTTTGGATGGAAAATAAACATTTTGTAAGGCCCATGGGTCGGGGCCCATTTGATATATTTAAAGGCCCATGGGATTGGACCAGATCGATGTATTACAAGGCTCATGGGATTAAGCTCATTTGATATTTTGGGGGCCCATGGATTAAGGCCCATTGAGACGTAGTGGGGCTTATGGGTTGAGGCCCATTTAATGTGCGTATGGGGCCCAATTGGTGTAGCCCATTTGTTACAATATAAGACCCATGAGTTTAGGCCCATTTGATGCAAATCTAAGGCCCACGGGTTATGACCCATTGTAATGCACATAAGGCCCATTGGTGCGGCCCATTTATGTAGCCCATTTGATGAATAAAAGGCCCATATGATATGGCCCATCTGATATATATGTAAAGCCCAATAGGATGAACCTAAGGTCCATTGCAATGTGTAAACCCAACTCGGATTATGTAATGATCGCGCCTTGGGAGCAATGTTGGTTCGACGTCTACATTGCGAGTGTAATGTTGGTTGGACGTCCACATTACGACTCTCCTTAGGGCCCATTATTAGAACCGTATTTGTTGTCTATAGGCCGTCCAGGCCCATCTGCATTGTAAGGATAGTTTATCTCATTATAACATGTTTAGTATAATTCCATGACTCATGATCATACGCATCATATGTATGCTTGATATGAGAATTGACTGATCATAGCATATGCCTTCGGACAGACTGTTTATGGGACCCCGATTAGGTGGTGTTGCCCTGCATGAACGCATGATACGCGCGGGAATTGCTGCATGATTGGATAGTGTGATTCATGCATTTCGCATTGTGTGACATGGTTATTATACGCCCTAGCGACATCAGGGCCGTAGCTTCCACAGACGCATCGTGGTTGGCAGGATTGGATACCGAAAATCTTATTCTACATGGGGTGCTATAGATATTCCTGGGTGAAAGTTCCTAAACCCTTATGGTACCAAGAGGTTGCTCCAACGTCTAGACCGAGTGGGTAGATGAGCGTTGAGTGTCGAATACCAGATGGTTACACTCTCCATTGTATCGAGGTCGGTTGGAAGGGGGTGCGACCTTACCCGCCCGAGTGTAGGGGGCAATGCTAGGCTGAGTTCGACCAGCTCGAGGAATGAGTCCGCTATCGACGAGTCGAGCCCGATATTGGCAGACGGATAGTGAGGTCTCTTCCACTTACCTTATTGCGCACGATGTGGCGGTGATCTGGTTTAGAGTGTACTAGACCCTGGTGATATCCCAGAGTTGAGCTGTATTGACATGTGGATTTAGATGAGGATTGTATGCTTGACTTGTATCTTGCATCGCATAGCCTGGGTACGGCTCATGATATTATGGATCCATCTGCATACTCCTCTTACTCTGATATTGCATGATCATATTACTACCTTGCGCACACACTTTCACCACCCTCTAAGCTTTGTATAAGCTTATGCACGACCGTTGCATGAAGGTGACGTTGGGGCGCAACAGCGCTGAGGCAGGAGTGTTCACTCCCCAAGTGCAGGGTTGTGATGTAGAATAACTCGGTAAGACCGAGGTCGAATCCCAAGGGACTGAAACTTGTACGTTATCTGAAACTAACTGGAAATAGAACTAGAATAAGATGAAATCTAAATTGAGTTGTAATTTGAAGAATGATTATGAAATATTAATCTAAAACTTAGGAAAAATCAGAGATGGGAAACTAGGGATTCAGAGGATCCACCTGTAGAGATCAAGGAGAACTTATGCTTGCATCAAAAATCATGAAAATTACTGAACTGCCGTTGATCTAGTTTTCAAAGAGATGAAAGGTAGATAAATTAGAATGGGTTCCATCACCAAACCATGCCCAAAGACTATGGCAAACAACAGAATTAAACTAATTACCACCCAATCACATGTATGCAAGTTAGGAAGGGTACCGACATCCAACCATGCCCAGGAGACTATGGTGAACAACGGGGCTTCCTGACATCATAAACATTAAAGAAAATGGAAATATTCAAAGCCATTGCAGACCCATTGTAATTTCAGTCACAATAGACCATTAAAAACCTAAAACATTCCCATATTAATTAACTAAAATCAACGTCAATTCATGCATTAAAATTTAAATAAAATCAAATCTTCCATCTCACTACAAGCTTCACCTCTTAGCCCTAGCTAGGAGGATTTAGCCTGCCATGGATGGGCTCAATCCAAATAAATAAAGAGAAAAGGAAAAGGAAAAGAAAAGGGAAAGAAAAAACTAAGCTCCTCTCTCTCTCCTCTGCCCACGTTGAAACTCAAGCTTGAGCCCTCTGTTCTTCCTCCCCAGACCCTGAATGAATGCTCCCCACGTCCAAAAACCTCTTTTTATAGCTGCTGGAAGGCTGGAGTCAGTGACAGAGTTGTAGCAGGACACGGAGTGCAATTTTCGCAGCCAAGTTCGGTACCATGAAACACGCCACTTTCCTCGCTCAAATTCCAAAGAAACACCGTCCCTTAGGATTTTATTGGGTCCTCTACATGATAGACGGTTCAGATCTGCCATATGATCAAAGATGGTGGCCCAAAACTGCCTGAAAAAGTCAGTTTTCGCGGATGTGCGAAACCTTTCGCACCATTTCGCTGTTGTGATCGGTGGGCCCCACAGAAGCATTTTCTGGAAAATCCACCCCGTCCATTGGATTCAGAACGAAATTTCAGTCAAGAATGGGTAGTTTTGAACGTTCATTGACGTGTCCCAAAGAAGAAATAACTAAAAGATCAGATTTGAACGCTACCGGGCAGCCCTTTTGTGGCCTCTATATCTCACACGTGTGCACGCATAGGTGCAAAAGGTCAGCATGGTTTTGTAGTTCTCGAAGCCCTCTACACGGTGGACGGATCAGATTGGCCAAACGAACAATGGGTGGGGCCCACTACCGTTCGCAAAAACGGCCAGCGGCCGTGCGTCCGCTGTGCGATTTTTTTTTTTTTTTTTTTTAAGAAGAAAGTCGGTCAGCGTCTTGCTGACCGACTTAACTCGTTTGGTGCACGACGAGTGCACATGTGCACTGTACACACTCATCTCATATGGGATCCATTGCACTGTTTAGGAGAAATCTGTACCGTCCATCTGTTTTGACTCCTCATTTAAGGCGTCAATAATAATTTTGAGACAGTTCCAGATATCAGGTGGGCCCAGAATCAACGGTTTATGGGCTGATCTGTCAGTTGGGGCACTTCCCGAGATCTTCAATGACTAAAATTTTATATGTACGGTTAATTTATGGTCCTCAGGCGACGTATGAAGTTTCGAGCCGAACGGATGGTGGGAACCTCGTGATCTTGCATTCTGGACGTTCTTCAGGCCACTTGAGCTTCAATTTCTAACTTTTCTCGGATTTCTGACCGTGTATATTTGTCAATCTTGGTCCCCTGGAGTGTGTCCCTTGCCTTTGGCGTCATCAGATCGTTAAATCTCAACTTTTAACGTCCTTTTTCCATCCATGCTCATAAAATCACTTTGCCACACAAGAATGAGAAAACGAGCCATTAGACAGCATTATATTCGTAAATCCAGACAATATCTGGGGTCTAACATGCAATATTTGACCCTCAACACAACCCCCAACCAGCATTTTGCTAGTCCTGAGCAAAGTATGCGAAAAATAAGTTGAGAATTATAGGAGAACTTTCTATGAAATCAAGTGAGATTTTGAACAAAATACGAGAAATTTAATATTCATGAATGTTAGAAATTGTATTCTCCTGAGCTCAAGCGCACCGTAGACTTCATAATCAAGTGTAAAGCATTAATCCATCAATTAAAAAAATTTTAAACATTGAGATCCATGGATGTATAGTGTAATCTCAGCTAATCACATTAAGATTGAATTTGTTATTTCAGGATCTCATTGGTAACCAGCAAGAGAATTCATGATAACCAAACTTGCCTTATAAATTTCATCTTTTGATCTTTTTAACTTTTTGTTTTTCCATTAATAGTCATGCCGAAAAGAGGAATCAAATCCTTACCAATAGGGAGCAAACCTATGGCAAAAGACCAATTACCTAATAATTTTTTTTTTTTTGAATGTTTAACCTTGGGGAATCAAACCTTCACCTGTAGGGAGCAAACCCATGGTGAAGATTAATTGCCCAACCTGTTCAATTTTTATACCCTGATGGCAAGATATTTCAGACTGGTTCCCTTCGTGCTTAGTGATTACCAAGTTAATCCTTCGATATGGAACTGAAATCTTAATGTGTAAGCAAGACGTGTCCTGAAATCATGATTCAATCAATGTTTACAACTTCTAATCATGGATTAATAATTCACTTAACTATGAAATCTAACAGATATGGAATTCAAGAGTCATAAATCCAACATTATTTATCTTGAACTTCTAAATCAAGGGTATCCATCAAAATCACTTTGAATTCATAAAAATTTTCAGAAAAATTTTAAAATTTTTCACAATTGTTGCTCAAGACCAAGAAAATACGGATTAGGAAGCCTAATCTCCCACCCCCAACCTAAAATCTACATTGTCCTCAATGTAAAAGATATGAACATGCCATACACATGGAACAACGAAAGTAAAGTGATGGAAAGATAGTACCTGGATAACGAATCAAGAGAGAGACTTTCCAAGAGATCACGGCATGGAAGCTTATCAGCATGAGAGAGAAAGCAGAACAAAAATAACGAAAATAAAATCCTACCTATACCACTTTCGCAGGTGCTTTCGATTGCATTTAGTGAATGCAACAAGCCTTTAAACCCCTAGGTTACCCCTAGTGGACGAGTTGTAGTCTCGTGAGGGTTTGCAGTAATGTTACCCACAAACATTGAATCGATCATCCCGCAAGGTTCCCCTTCCGGCCAATATCTTGATAAGTCTCTCAGTAAGCTTCTCAATAGGATCATCCAAAAGCCCTTTTTACAATAGGCTTGGATGCCCTGGAGTTTGACTTTCCAGAGAAACTTATTTACCTCATTAAAAATGTGTTGATGATTCGCCTGAGGTATCCAAAGTATAAATGATTCACCTGTGTCAGAAAAAGTTTCAGAGTTAGTATCCCATGGTGAATTAGAGACTACAGATAGATCAAGTTGAGAAAAATTTTCAGGAAGTGGTGTAGTCTCAACACTTTCCGAAGTATCAGACTTCGGTTCAATTTTCAGCTCCTCCTCCCCTAATGGTAAACATTCAGGATCTGTGGAAGAAAGGGCTTCAGAGTAAGGGTTCTCTCGGTCAGTGCTGACTGTCGAGATGTTGTCTTGCAAGGCATTCACTATGTCTCTTATCATGGGATCATTTGAATCTGCAAAGTATGCCAAGCAATCATCAAAAGAGTTGGGACATTCTTCTGAGAGTGACTTATTTTCCACCTTGGAGCTCGTGATGATCTGCTCAAGGAATCCATCATCCTTAAAAGTGGACGGATGTATGCTCTCTTGCTCCAGCCCTGCACAGACAAATTGAGGGTCAGTATGCGAAACATTGATATGATCACTCTGTTCATTGAAATTACTCAGAAGAGGCATTGAATCGTCCACATTCAACAGTTTAGATGGTGGCCTCAACTGGGTGGTTTTAAATTCCAGAGTCGTAGCGCGCAACTCCTCTTTCTCCAGAATCATATCATCATTCAATTCAGGGGAGTGGTCCAAATATGTTTCACAAGAGCTATAAGGGTCGGTCATAAGGGGCTCCTCCACTTTTAGATCAGACATGTCAGGTGAGTGAAGTATCTCATTATGACCGTTCTCTTCGCGTACTTCTTGATCATTAACTTGGACCAAACTTGAGATTAGTTCCAGGGGAATTGTGGTTACACATTCAGGATCGTTATCCCAGTACTCATCATATTTTGGTTCAGTGCAGTGCACACTTGGGATGAAATCACTTTCCTCATATTCTTCACCTAGAATGGGTTGAGATTCGCATAAACTAACATCTTCATCATCATTAGAATCTAGTGTGTCATGTGATTGAAGTGTATCATTATATTTGAAAGACAGCCATGTCTCTTCCCCATTCTTTTGAACAGTCATAGAAATCGACTCATCGGTAAATTGGACCATATGCTCGTTAATAGAATCCAACTCCTCATTCCAAATTTCGGATTCTTTTAAAAGTGGGTGCGGATCACTTTTTTCGCATTATTTTTCTAGATTAGGTCGTGGCTGGGATGACCGAGCCTCCTCTATCCTATCAAGACGCGCATCGAGTCCTTTCATTGTTTCCATTACTTTTCTCATTTCCACAAGACAGGCCGTAAGATTATGCTGATATGAATCCTCTTGGATCGTTTCTGGATGGATTTCAAAGGTAGGGGATCCAAGAGAATAATCATTATAACATGTTATTGGTTCATCTTCACAGCTTTGATGTTTCCACTGGTTATAGTCATACTGATCATACATGGGAGAATATGATGGCTGATAATAATCCTCATTCCCATAATTACGATCGTATACAGCCCTATTAACCGATGGAAGATAACGTTCTAGTCGGTTCTCAATGTCTGTTTGTGATGGAGAAAAATCTTGAGGTATACGTTGAATTCCACAACCCTTGGGCATTCCCCAATATCTCCTATCCATCTCAGCGTATGCATGTACCCACGATTCCATGGTAGAACCCTGACTCTGAGTCTAATCCTAGAACAAAAAAAAAGTCCTATAGAAATATGGAAAGAAAGAGAAGAAGTTAGAAGGATGTTACCAAATAAGAAGTTCCTATGTTAAGATCCTGCAGAAAAAAAACAAAACAAGTTAGTTTCTAAAACAGTTAGTCTAAGATTATAAAATTTCTAAAAACCCTAATAGAGAAAAAATAAAGAAATTAGAAAAGATATCACCAAATTAGAAGTTTCTATCTCAGAATCCTACAAAACAGGAAAGACAAGTTAGTTAAAAAAAAATCAGAAAAATCTAAACCTAAAACTGAAGTTAGTAAAAATCCTAATCTTAAACTAATCCTAAAACTAATTAATTTCAGAAAAACGTAGCCGACAGTCCCCGGCAACGGCGCCAAAAACTTGTTCACTCCCCAAGTGCAGGGTTGTGATGTAGAATAACTCGGTAAGACCGAGGTCGAATCCCAAGGGACTGAAACTTGTACGTTATCTGAAACTAACTGGAAATAGAACTAGAATAAGATGAAATCTAAATTGAGTTGTAATTTGAAGAATGATTATGAAATATTAATCTAAAACTTAAGAAAAATCAGAGATGGGAAACTAGGGATTCAGAGGATCCACCTGTAGAGATCAAGGAGAACTTATGCTTGCATCAAAAATCATGAAAATTACTGAACTGCCGTTGATCTAGTTTTCAAAGAGATGAAAGGTAGATAAATTAGAATGGGTTCCATCACCAAACCATGCCCAAAGACTATGGCAAACAATAGAATTAAACTAATTACCACCCAATCACATGTATGCAAGTTAGGAAGGGTACCGACATCCAACCATGCCCAGGAGACTATGGTGAACAACAGGGCTTCCTGACATCATAAACATTAAAGAAAACAGAAATATTCAAAGCCATTGCAGACCCATTGTAATTTCAGTCACAATAGACCATTAAAAACCTAAAACATTCCCATATTAATTAACTAAAATCAACGTCAATTCATGCATTAAAATTTAAATAAAATCAAATCTCCCATCTCACTACAAGCTTCACCTCTTAGCCCTAGCTAGGAGGATTTAGCCTGCCATGGATGGGCTCAATCCAAATAAATAAAGAGAAAAGGAAAAGGAAAAGAAAAGGGAAAGAAAAAACCAAGCTCCTCTCTCTCTCCTCTGCCCACGTTGAAACCCAAGCTTGAGCCCTCTGTTCTTCCTCCCCAGACCCTGAATGAATGCTCCCCACGTCCAAAAACCTCTTTTTATAGCTGCTGGAAGGCTGGAGTCAGTGACAGAGTTGTAGCAGGACACGGAGTGTAATTTTCGCAGCCAAGTTCGGTACCATGAAACACGCCACTTTCCTCGCTCAAATTCCAAAGAAACACCGTCCCTTAGGATTTTATTGGGTCCTCTACATGATAGACGGTTCAGATCTGCCATATGATCAAAGATGGTGGCCCAAAACTGCCTGAAAAAGTCAGTTTTCGCGGATGTGCGAAACCTTTCGCACCATTTCGCTGTTGTGATCGGTGGGCCCCAGAGAAGCATTTTCTGGAAAATCCACCCCGTCCATTGGATTCAGAATGAAATTTCAGTCAAGAATGGGTACTTTTGAACGTTCATTGACGTGTCCCAAAGAAGAAATAACTAAAAGATCAGATTTGAACGCTACCGGGCAGCCCTTTTGTGGCCTCTATATCTCACACGTGTGCACGCATGGGTGCAAAAGGTCAGCATGGTTTTGTAGTTCTCGAAGCCCTCTACACGGTGGACGGATCAGATTGGCCAAACGAGCAATGGGTGGGGCCCACTACCGTTCGCAAAAACGGCCAGCGGCCGTGCGTCCGCTGTGCGATTTTTTTTTTTTTTTTTTTTTAAAAGAAAGTCGGTCAGCGTCTTGCTGACCGACTTAACTCGTTTGGTGCACGAGGAGTGCACATGTGCACTGTACACACTCATCTCATATGGGGTCCATTGCACTGTTTAGGAGAAATCTGTACCGTCCATCTGTTTTGACTCCTCATTTAAGGCGTCAATAATAATTTTGAGACAGTTCCAGATATCAGGTGGGCCCAGAATCAGCAGTTTATGGGCTGATCTGTCAGTTGGGGCACTTTCCGAGATCTTCAATGACTAAAATTTTATATGTACGGTTAATTTATGGTCCTCAGGCGACGTATGAAGTTTCGAGCCGAACGGATGGTGGGAACCTCGTGATCTTGCATTCTGGACGTTCTTCAGGCCACTTAAGCTTCAATTTCTAACTTTTCTCGGATTTCTGACCGTGTATATTTGTCAATCTTGGTCCCTTGGAGTGTGTCCCTTGCCTTTGGCGTCATCAGATCGTTAAATCTCAACTTTTAACGTCCTTTTTCCATCCATGCTCATAAAATCACTTTGCCACACAAGAATGAGAAAACGAGCCTTTAGACAGCATTATATTCGTAAATCCAGACAATATCTGGGGTCTAACATGCAATATTTGACCCTCAACAAGGAGCACTTTGCAGATCATTTTGGAGTTTTTATTCTTCACCATTGTATTTTCCCTTCATGCTCATTATACTTGTAAAGTTTTTTATCATAGTGGAAATGTAATGGAATTCTTGGTTGTTGTTTGTGGGTTATGCCTTTGGTTATGCTTATCACGATTTAAACTGACGTTTAAAATCCTCCTCGTAGCATCCCAGGATCGGAACCTGGCGAATGGGAGCTGGGAGCCGAGAATGGGGTTCTACGGAGGCTGTCGGAGCCAGATTCGGTGATAAAAAAATTTGTGAGCCCGGTTTCCGAGTTTGGGGCGTGACAGTATTTCCTACAAATACCTAAAATACCCTAAATCTTATATTCTCCGTACGAAGTTGAAATGAAAAACAGACAGCATGTTCTACATGTCAAACGGCGATCTTGTCAGTAATCTACTATTAAACAACATTAAAAGCTTTGAAAATAGTTAACCTAAGCATTTAGAATCCTCACATTTCATCGTATAAGCGTATCGATTCGAATAGAAAGTTTACGCTTCGCCAACGTCGATATGGCAACCTAATTCACAAGATAGGTTAGGTACTTCGCTACTTGTATTGCTAGAATCCCCAAAACAGGTTGAGGTTAGGGTTTACTTACCTAGAACGGAATTGGAATCGGCAGAATAGCGATGCAGGTTGAAGGATTTGGCACATGGAGCAGTAGGGAAGAATCCCAAGAAGCTTCTCCCACTTCTCCCACACTTTCTCTCTCCTTTCTCTCCTCTCTCCTATGGTTTTTCCCAAATTCGTATGGGTTAGAAGGCTAAGGGTTTAAGGCCCTTTTATAAGCCCAAACATAACCAAAACAGACTCCAAGTCAAGGTATACTTGGGTTATAGCCAAATCGAGTCTTTTTCGATCCAAAAGAACGTTTCTGGAGGTCCTCTGACTGAATGCAGTCGGACTTAAGCTCATGGATAGTGGATCCTAATCACATTAAGTTTTCAGTCCGACAGTATTCCCAGATCGCACGTGGCGAACCAGTTTCAGTTCAGCGGTCACTAAGACTCGATCAGAGATTCCAAGTACACTGACCTGAGTGGGAAATGTTTCCTGATCCGAGGGTGTATTTGGGTCAGATTCTGACGGTCTGAATGCTTATACTTAACCCGCAAGCGAAACGTGCCAGATTTATTTAAATCACATTTAAGTTAAAAAGAATTTTACTCTTTCTCACACTCCTTGCTCCAGGCCCAATAAAATAGCCTCAGAACATCAGTTGGGCTTGATTTTTGAAATGATTGTCAAGTCTAACAAGGCGGTCATAATGGTCTAAGATGGTAGATATCGGACTTTTGACGTGCAGTATATATCCAATACAAAGTTTTAAAGGGTTCCTGAGAGCAAACGAGTTTAGAGTTTGATCCTAAGTTTTAGGGTAATGTAGCATCAATGATTCTATAGGTTTGGGTCTTTCAGATCGTATTTAAAGTGGTTGGTGCTAATTTTACAGGAAATCTAGTGCAGCGCTGGCTAATTCACATTAAATTTCTAAAGAATTAGGTTCTAAATGATTCATTTGGCTTTGGAATTGGGTTCTGAGAGATTACCAAGGTGTTATGGTTGACCCATTGCCTAAGGGCGTCTAACCCTAGGTTGACAAAAATCCAGGGTTTTATAATCTACCCCCCTTAAAATAAAATTTTATCCCCGAAATTGGTTAAGGGTAATGAGTCCCTAGAGAGACTTTAGTATTGACATTCTAAGGAAGGTTCAAATCCTATTTAATGACCTAACCTTATGTATAACCTAAACCAACTTCTTCGATTCTGGGCCAGTGGGGAAGAGGCCAACCACACTTCCGCTGCGCTACTCTGATCCAACGGTTGCGTTAGCTAATACTAACTAGATTGGGCTCGATACGTTCTACCCCCCTTAAAACTTAGTTCTACTTAAGGTTCAAGAACCTATTTCTCGATCTGTATATCGGAATGAGGTGTAACTTAGGGCCTATCCTTGACATGAAATGGGAATAACCTCTCGCTACATTGGTCTTCCTTTGTTAATGATGCGTTCTATGACATTGGTACTTATGGTTGTAAAAAGGAGCCTAATCTCTATTGTGATTGAGTTCAGGGGTAGGTGTGAGCTTGCGGCAAGATGTTTAATCTCTATTGGCTATATTTCCTCAACATTTCCCAAGGGTAAAGCAATAACTTTTGGTTGTAAATGGTTGGGCCAACACGGAAGAAAGGTTGTGTAGTAGGTCGTCTGAGCCGGATACATAAACTTTCTGCCTAGGACAGAAAATTTACCGTATTGGTTCTTAATCCTAGACGATGCCGATCTTCTACTTGATCAGAGCATTGGATTTATTGACAACAACCAGGATTGAGAAGTTAATTCAAACCGCGAATACATCGCTTATATATACAGTTCCTTTACTCCGCATTCCTGAATGCAATAAGCCCTTGGGGAAGGCAATTCTAAGGAAAATTCTAAGGGGTGTGCTGGTTTATTCTAAGTCCAATCTTAGGGATGTATAAGTTTTCCCTGAGAATGAATGGTTCTAAGTGAAAACAACTTTCCTAAGGGTTATAACAGAAGTCTACAAGTATTAAGGGGATCTATTGAAGGAATGAGGTTCTCCTCCAGCCAAATCTAACCTACTATTCCTTAGCATATACAGACTTTACACTGCTTAATTCAACTAGTAGCCTAGTCTGTAACTCACTAGCTATAATCCAAAACCTAAGCCTATACGCTAAATGGTTTCATACCATTTCTACTACAGGGGATTGTTTTATCGCTTAGGGTCAAGATTGTCTAATTGAAATTGGATTTCCTATATCGTCAGGTCTTTCGAAATCTAGGAGCACCGCTCTAGGTCCAAAACGCCAAGGGCCTATATGGCCAGTGGTATTAGGTTATATTAAATGGGACCGCATTGCTAATCCCACGCCGGGATTGGGAGTGGCATGCTTGGTAGGAGGGTGGGGTGGGATAAAAAAATCAACTCTTAGGCTTTGGAAAGTGGGCCTTATGTTGGAAAGTGTGAGATGGGATTTTCAAATCCCATGATGATGAATTCCTAACTGTAAGTTGAAAGAAATCCTGAAATTACATTTAATTACATACACCAAACATGGTGTTGGAAACCATTTATTGTTGCTCGAATAAGGCCATGAAAAGTGAAGAAAAGGGAGACTAAGGGCTGAGGTTTTGGTTCTCCACGAGTTTTAGCCTCAATAAGGGTTGTAAGGGCCCCAGACACAGAGATTGAAGAAGGGAAAAGGGAGAGATGGGTTGGGTTCGAAGCTTACACGATTTTGAAACTTAAAAGGGAGTTATGGGAGCTCAAATCGAAGAAAATGGAAGAAGTAGATGTTGGGCATGGCTGAGATCAGTAGAGGGATGAAGGAAAGAACGAAAAATGAGAGAGGGGATGATTGGAAGGGAGATTTGAGAGGGAAAACATCAAGTTTAGAAGGAAAAGAGAGCTTGGAGAGGTAGTTTGTGAAGGAAGTATACGGTTTTGAATGAATGGAGGGTCAGACCCTGGACCAAAGGGTCCCACTAAGCCCTAAACTTGGTCGGCCCGACTGGCCCACCCGGACGAGCCCGCTGTACGGTGAGGCCTCGCCAACCACTGTGATGATTGGAAAGGGCTCGCCCATGGGGTGAGGTCCTCCTGCCCCCTGGGTCCCAAAAAGGTGTGGGGCTCACTCTGGATCCTCCCGGAACTTGATCGTTTGGCCCCCGCTCTGTTTGAGGAATGTTTGGGGCCAATTTGCAAACCGAAATGAGTTTATGCATCATATAGCATACGATTTTAGGGTAGGAGACACTAATCTATTCAACTAACCTATTTATTCCACAAGATTCCATAATTAGAATGGTTAAAAGTCTAATATACACATATATTTACTATTCATAGTAAATTTTTATTTACGTATGATTCTCCATCATTTTTACATTAGGATTTATGTGTAGTATAAAAGGACTTAGAAAAAGTTAAAGAATAGGGTGGTGGAAGGAGAGATTTTGAAAGAATTGGATAAAAAGGGGTTTTAGGCCTTAAGATTGAGTTTAAGGTGTTGTGGTCGACCCACAACCTAAAGACATTCGTTTCTAGGTTTGGAATTCTTCAGGGAACGACTCAAACCCGTCGACTGACGGCCTAGAGGCGACTTAGGTCTCTTTACGCGACCGAAGATATGTTATGGCCTAAATTTCCATATAGTCTCACCCGTCGGCAAAACTTGAGATTCTAATGTAGTTTCTAAGTTTCATCACCCCCTTCCTAAGTCAGATTGCGTCAGTATGCATTGTGTTACCATAACCCAGGTACAGTTTAATCCAAATCATGCTCTAATACCATCTGTAACATCCTGAAAATCAGGGGTCGGGTAGAAACCTAACTCCCCAGTTCCAAAATGTCACTTATGCAACATAGATAATGATGAATGCATGTTGTCTATAGAATGACATAAAACAAAATTGGAACTAATCCAAAATAACTTATCATTCTCCAGAGACAGTTAAATTAGCAAGCGAAAGACTGTGATAAATATATAAAGTATATAAATGAATGTAAGTCTCTAGAGTGTGAACATGTTACCAGGTTAACTAATTACATGTATACTCCAAAATAGAAAGAAAAAAATATACATGGGTGTGTAAATAAAAGGAAAGATACCAAGTGTATTGGCATCTAATCAGTAACCCTGTAAACTCCGTCAATCAGAACCTGCATATAGGAGGGATCCTCCTCATCATCATCAAGTCCGACTCTGCTTCGCAAGCATCGCCATCATCTAAAACTGAAATAGGAACTGGTTGGTATGTACAACACCATCCCGTAACGTGGGAGTGAGTAGATAACTCAGTGGAATCATAGAGCAAGGGTTAACATGTTATCAAATCAATCACGCAATAATAGTAAAGCAAATAATCAGACACTCCTAGATACTGTGATTAATGCAAGCATGAAATGACATGATGGATGCTCTCACCGATATACTCCCTCATGTGACACCATCTTACGTCCGCGGCATGCTTTCCTCCCTCAGTGCTCCACATCTTCCAGGCACATGCAGTATGATATGAATATGATTACCGAGTTGTTATTAGTCCTTTTTATACAGCAGGATTGAGAAACTAGGGTACCTCGCTTATATCAATACCCAAACAATGATCCATTCTAGGGTCGTCAGTTCTAGTATATCTCATATGAAGTACGGTTCTAGGTTGCTGCAAGGGATTCAAGGGCTGTTACACGCACTCGTTGTACCGCTCCCCCATCACCTTATCAATATAGGCCTAGTTTATATCCTTAAGACTGCATCATGACTCGTCGCCCCCATGCGGTGTCAGGATAAACTAAAGGTCACCACAAAGGGCTTTCAGGGCTGTTGCTCGCACTCGTTGCTCCACTCTCCCGTCACCTTATCAATGTAGGCCGACGGTAAGAATATAGTGTCCCATACCACCATATTCTGCTTAGAGTAGGGTGCTCACTGGTCACTACGGGGAGGTTTGTGGCCCAAGTGTAGGCCGACAACTTGACCATGGTGTCCCATACCACCATGCCCGACTCATGAGTCTTAGGGGATCGAGGTACCAAGGTTAGAGGGGCTTTCCAATGGTAAGTTTGGTACCTTAGGTTCAAACAGTTATGACGAATACAAGGTGAACATACAATGGTCAGTCAGGTTACTTGATGAGTCCGACTAGCACGAGCGCACATTAAATCGACCGACATGAAGTGCACAAGCACTTTGTGTGGCCTAAACACTGCCGACGACTCTAGTACGACTTGGGTTCGTCATGCACATCCTTCGTGGCGAATAGAATCCAACCACGAATTCTAAACTGTTACCGACTGCCTGGACTAGAGTATAGCCCCAAACATATGTAATCTACATCAATAATCATATGAGAAAGACATAATTGAAATACAAGAAATTCTAGCATGTTATCAGCATATTATAACATACATCATAAGTAGTTAACCATACACGAGTATTTCACACCTAAGGTAGGCAATTCAAATATAAAAAGCATGGAGGAAATCATGTGCATCATCATAGTAGTTGAGAATCCAGTCTCAACGCTAATCTACAGCACCATTTACTCAATACTTACTAATACATACATTTATACAAACACTTAGACTATTCAACTCCAACGTACTTGACGTATGTTGATTCCAACATATAACATGACAGATCCTTATATCAAGGAGTTTTCTAATACACAACAATCATGTTCTTACATTCAAAACATATGGCAGGCATAAATCATATTGATTTAGGCATTTCAACAAACACTTAGTCTACACACATTAGTCTACATAGCCTTTGTCGGCCAATATGTGCATTAGGGCGAATCTCTTCGCCAAATAGATCGTACACGCATATCTTGCATAATAACATGATAAATAAATATGGCAATCATTTTAGCAAAATACGGACGTATACAGTATTTCCTACAAATACCTAAAATACCCTAAATCTCATATTCTCCGTATGCAGTCGAATTGGAAAATAGACAGCATGTTCTACATGTCAAACGGTGATCTTGTCGATAATCTACTATTAAATGACATTGAAAGCTTTGAAAATAGTTAACCTAAACATCTAAAATCCTCACCTTTCACCGTAGAAGCGTATCGATTCGAATAGAAAGTTTACGCTTCGCCAACGTCGATATGGCAACCTAATTCACAAGATAGGTTAGCTACTTCGCTACTTGTATTGTTAGAATCCCCAAAACAGGTTGAGGTTAGGGTTTACTTACCTAAAATGGAGTTGGAATCGCCAGAATAGCGATGCAGGTGGAAGGATTTGGCACGTGGAGCAGGAGGGAAGAATCCCAGGAAGCTTCTCCCACTTCTCCCACACTTTCTCTCTCCTTTCTCTCCTCTCTCCTAGGATTTTTCCCAAATTCGTATGGGTTAGAAGGTTAAGGGTTTAAGGCCCTTTTATAAGCCCAAACATAACCAAAACAGACTCCAAGTCAAGGTATACTTGGGTTATAGCCAAATCGGGTCTTTTCTGATCAAAAAGAACATTTTTGGAGGTCCCCTGACTGAATGCGGTCGGACTTAATCTCATGGATAGTGGATCCTGATCACATTAAGTTTCCAGTCCAACAGTGTTCCCAGATCGCACGTCGCGGACCAATTTCAGTTCAGCGGTCACCGAGACTCGATCAGAGATTCCAAGTACACTGACCTGAGTGGGAAATATTTCCTGATCCGAGGGTATATTTGGGTCAGATTCTGATGGTCTGAATGCTTATACTTAACCCGCAAGCAAAACGTGCCAGATTTATTTAAATCACATTTAAGTTAAAAAGAATTTTACTCTTTCTCACACTCCTTGCTCCAGGCCCAATAAAATAGCCTCAGAACATCAGTTGGGCTTGATTTTCGAAGCGATTGTCATGTCCAACAAGGCGGTCATAATGGTCTAAGATGGTAGATATCAGACTTTTGACGTGCGGTCTAGATCCAATACAAAGTTTCAAAGGGTTCCTGAGAGCAAACGGGTTTAGAGTTTGATCCTAAGTTTTAGGATAACGTAGCGTTAATGATTCTATAGGTTTTGGGTCTTTTAGATCGTATTTAAAGTGGTTGGTGCTAATTTTGTAGGAAATCTAGTGCAGCGTTGGATAATTCACGTTAAATTTCTAAAGAATTAGGTTTTAAATGATTCATTTGGCTTTGGAATTGGGTTCTGAGAGATTACTAAGGTGTTATGGTTGACCCATTGCCTAAGGGCGTCTAACCCTAGGTTGGCAAAAATCTGGTGTGTTACAAGAACCCTTTCCATATATATATATATATAAAATATTTTAAAAAATATATAAAAACCTATGATGTATTTGTTATATCCACATCATCCATCCATTTTGAGATATCATTTTAAGTCATGAGCCAAAGAATGAGACAGATAAAAATCTGTAGTGCACCACGCCATAAAAAACAACGGGGAGGGTGATTCCCACCATTGAAACTATCCTAAAGCCTATCGTAATGTTTATTTAAAATCCAACTGCTTCGAAAGTTTTTTTTTTTTTAAAAATGGTTGCCCTGAAATGATCGTTTGTGTTGGGGTCCATTATCTGTGGTGGGTCCACTGGAGCTTTGGATTTAACTCGTTTTTTGGACATTGCCCTAAAATGATCTCTCCAAATAGATGGATGACATGGATTAAACATATACATCATGGTGGGGCCCACAGAGCACCAACCACCAACCATTGGATGGTGTCAGGGGGAGTAGCCAATTTGCTCCCCTTATTTGTAGTGTGGTCCTTTTAATTAATCTTTGGACATGAATCATATTTTGGACAATTCTTTAAAATGATCTCAAAAAATGGATGAACAGTGTGGGTTGATCCCGAATTTTTGGTAAATCCAAAACTCAAGTGGACCATGCCACACGAAACAATGTGGAATAATGATTTCCACCGTTGATACCTTCCTTGGGCCCATAGTAATGTTTATTTGACATCCAACATGTTCATAATATCAAAAAGATATGAATGAAGAGAAAACACAAAAAGATATGAATTATTGTGGGCTAACTTTGTGGTCCATTTAATCTCTTTGCTTGCCTCATGTTTAGAAAGTATAGGAGATCATAGTGAGAGAAGAATACTAGAAAATAGTAATAAAAGAAATTGTATAAAAAATGTTCAAGGCTATTTTCGTTTCAAAAATTTGAAAAAAAGAAGTGGTATAAAAAATGTTCAAGATCATTTTCATCTCAAAATTTTGAAAAAATAGAAATCATATAAAAAATGTTCAAAGTCATTTTCGTCTCAAATTTTTTTTTTTTTTAAAAATCATATAAAAAATGTTTAAGGCCATTTTCATCTCAAAATTTTGAAAAAAAAGAAATCGTATAAAAAATGTTCAAGGCCATTTTCATCTTAAAATTTTGAAAAGGTGTTCCATTTATACGAAGAAAAAATCGAATACTTACAGCCTTTACTTGGCAGCAGATGAATGAACACAAAAAAGACAAAATGTAGTAATGGATTTTGTTAAGGAAGAAAAAGGCTCAATTAATAAACATCTAAGATAGTATAATCATATAAATTTTAGTTAAAGGTCAATCAATGGTCAATTCCACGAGATTAAATTATATGTTTTAGGGATGTCTTTGTATAGTTTTAGATGCTATGACCCACCTGAGTTTCGTATACAACTGATATTTGGACTTAAAGGGGACACATCAAATGGATGGTGTTGATGTTCTACACACATCATGGTGGGGCACGCAGATTAACCTCACGGGAAGTTCCCATGAGGTAACCTTATAGTACCGTTTCACTATTTAGGTAACTCCTTCATGGGTGTTATTCTAACCGTGTAGGGCCCACCTTGATATATTTTATGTATGTTGGCACCGTCCATTCACTTTATTTTACTGATCATTACCCTCAATTTGACTAGTTACTCACCTCGATCATACTACATATGAGAAAGATATTGGGCAAATAAAATTGATCAACAATTTGAGTTGATTTTGATTTAAACATTTGAAGTTATTTACTCTTCATGTCCAGACTAATCAGATTGTCCAAAAACAATTAAAGGTTGTTCATAATATCAAAAATATATAAATTAATAGAAAATATAAACATCAGCTTGATCCAAAACTTCTATGGCCTCTAAGAAATGGTAGAGGTTCAATCACACTATTTCCTGTGGTGTGGTTCACATGAGCTTTGGATATGCTTCCTTTTTATTCTTTAGACCTCAAATTATCTATTAACATGGATGAATGGAGTGGATAAAATAAATAAATAACGGTGAACCCCACAGAGTTTACTCTGGTAAAGGTAATGAGTAACTCACTTAAATGTAGTGGAAAAAGGTTTCCCTAAAACATTCATAATCATATATTAGGCCTGCCTAAATGTGATTCACATATCCAACCCACTCATTATGTGTGTCCCACTTAGATGAGGGGTCAGACCAAGTTTCAACCGCATCCAAAACTCATGTGGGCCCCACCTAGTGCTTTTATATTTTTTAGGATGTCTTCACATAGTTTTAAATGATATGGCCCACTTGAGTTTCGTTTACCGATGGTTTTTGAGATATCTCATAACCTAAAGGGGACACATCAAATCCACGGTGTTTATGTTCAACACATATCATGATGGGCCCCACAAAACTTACTAACATCAATTCTTAGGTTCTCACGAGGTCATAAGTTGGATCACAATTTTAACCAGAATATTTGCCCCATTTTACATGTCTAGTCCATTCACTCTATTTTACTATCAATACTCTCAATTTAACTAGTTACTCGCCTCAATCAGGCTACATATGAGAAAGATATTGGGCATACGAGATTGATCAACAATTTCAGTGAAATTTGATTTAAACATCTGAAGTGATTTACTATTCAATTTGAATTGATTAGATTGTCCAAAAATAATTAAAGGTTCAATTAGTGGATGTGCCTAATAATTTAGTAATTTTATTTTTCACAAATAAATTTAACATTTTTTTTTCAAAATGTATATTTTTTTCTCTTTTAACTAAATATCATTTTTATTATAAATAAATTTAACATTTTTTTACAAAATTTAGTTTTCTTTTTTAAAATATATATATTTTTTACAATTTGTCAATTTTTTCATAATTTTGTTTAATTTTTTAAGTTTTCTTTTCAAAATATCATTTTTTTTATCGATTTTTTTTTTCAAAATTATCAACATTATTCAAAGTTGTTAATTTTTTTTTCAAAATCTAGATTTTTATAAAATTACAAGTTTTTTTTTTTTTTCAAAATTTAAATTTTTCTTAAACATTGTTAATTATTTTTCTAAGCTTCTTGACTCTTTTTTTGCGAAATTAATAATTTTTTTGAGCTTTTTAGATTTTGGTTAGAGACGGCTAATAGAGACGGTCTTTCACAGGGCTATAAGACGGTTGAAGACCGTGTCTAATAGAGACGGTCCTAGACCGTCTCAGATTACAGGTAAAAGACGGTTAGTGACCGTCTCTAATTTAGACGACCAATGATCGTCTCAGATGGCCGCATATAAGACGGTCATCGACCGTCCTAAATGATTTGTGGATGATAAAATTTTTAAGACAATATTAAGGATGGTCAGGGTCCGTCTAAAATTTTAGAGACGGTTTATGGCCGTCTCTAAAGCGTCTTTAAACCAAGAAATTTTAGAGACGGTCTAAGACTGTCTCAAAATCCGTCCTTTTTTTCCATTTTTCACGTAGTGATTGGGTCGTTTTTGTTCATCTTGCCCTGTTGTGGTCGGTGATATCTTTTTGTCCGCTGACTTATTTATGTTGTCAATGTCACATTTCGACGTTATCTTGGGCATGGATTGGCTTGCTGAGTACTACGACGTTATCTTGGGCATGGATTGGCTTACTGAGGACACCGCATATCTGTGTCGTTGAGGAGCCTGTTGTAGCATGTATTACCATTTACCGATTATTTATGATTTTCTTGACGTGTTTCAAGAGGTTTTGGGGTTACCGCCTCGCCGTCATATTGAGTTCCAGATAGATCTTGTGCCTGGTAGTGCGCCCATCTCGAAGGCCCTATACCATTTGGCACCGATGGAGTTGCGTGAACTGCAGTGACAGTTGGACGAGTTTCATGAGTTGGGATTCATCCATCCAAGTAGTTTTTCGTGGGGAGCACCGGTACTCTTCGTCAGGAAGAAGGATGTCTCGTTGAGGCTCTATGTCGATTACTGCGAGCTCAACCAGGTCATGATTAAGAACAAGTAACCACCCCCGATGATAGATGATTTGTTTAACCGGCTACAGGGTGCACAATTCTTTTCAAAGATTAACCTACGTTGCGGTTATCATCAGATTCAGATTTGAGAGGACATCCCGAAGACGGCTTTTAGGACTCATTATGGTCATTTTGAGTTTCAGGTCATGTCCTTCAGACTGAGTTGAATAGGCTAAGTTGAATAGGCCGAGTTGAATTGGACGAGTTAAATGGTCGAGTCGAATAAGCCGAGTCGAATAGGCCGAGTTGAATTGGCCGAGTCAAATGGCCGGGTCGAATAGGCCGAGTTGAATAGGCCGATACAAATGGGTTGATTCAAATGGGCCGATACAAATGGGCCTCATACACATCAAGTTGGCCGCATCAATGGGTCTCATATACATCCGGTCAGCCGCATCACTGGGTCGCACCAAATGGGCCACAATTACACCATAAAGGGCCTTACCCATGGGCCATAGATACATCTCATTAAGGTGGGATCCACGTCTAATGGACTGGATGGTGGATGGAACACCACGTCAAGGTGGGGTCCATGTCCAATGGGCTGGACGGTTAGGACATAACACATACCCATGATTAGGCCCACAGAACTTGCTGACGTTGGCATAACAACTGAATCGCTGGTGGGGCCCACATAGTTAGATGGCAGGGATAACAAATTCATCACAGCTGGCCCCACATATAGACGCTGTGCAACACAACCATCATGGTGGAGTCCCACTGCCTGGATGTATAGTGAGGATAAAACACACACTACAATTGGTCCCACCATCCCAAACAGTGGTCGGTGCAAATTGCAACATGTGTAAGGCCTAGGATGAATGATCTAGCTGAAACACATGTATCGTGCTGGACTCCATATAGCAGTGGGCGGTGGAGATATACATCATGGTGGTCCACGTCCAGATGGACGGTTAGAAGTAAGACATATACATCAAAGGTGGGTCCACCATCCAATAAACTGGACGGTGTGTATCAAACCCACACATAATGGTGGCCCACCCAGCACACGTCAGATGGACGATGTGAATACACAGTGAGGTGGGTCCCACATAACTTAGTGAATACACCAGCTATTCTGCTGGTGTGAAGTACACCAGCCAATATGCTTTTCACCGTCCTTTCCCTGGACAGTGAGGGTACAAACACATCCCTCATGGCAGGGCCCACATCCCACACGTGCACACGTGCAGGGTGGTCCCACACACCACGTCTAAGGTAGCAGTTGTAACTACTGGGTCCTCAACACATACCTCACGTGAGGTCCCACCATCCTGGGTAAACGAACAGTGTGGATGGAATCCATACGTCAGGTGGGTCCCACAAATATATGGTGTGGATGAAACACCTTCATCTAGGTGATCCTCGACCATGTGTACGGTGTGGATGGCCACACACCTCACAGCAAGCCCCACCGTCCAAGGTCTGGACGGTGGATGGCATGAATAAAATACATATATCTAATGGGCCCACGTACACGTGGTGTGTCCCATAGTCCTAAATAATGAACGACATGGATGGAATACAAATATCAATGGGGTTCATGAAGGTATAGCCCTCCCACTGTATATACATAATTATTATAATAATTTTTTTTTGAAAGGGGAAGGTAATGTCCAGCGTCTGGTGGGTTCCACTGTCCTTAATAGTGGATGGTGGGGATAAGTTACACACATCATGGTGATCCCATAAGGGGGTGGGCCACACGAGTCATTAAGGTTGGCCCCATGTGCATTAGAACAGATGGTGGTGCATCAAAAAGGGGACCCACAAATTCGCTGACGTTAAAAATTGCAGGCAAGTTGCTGACTGTCTATCAGATGGACGGTCCAGATATTGCACACGCCACACGATCAGACGCACCATCCAGTTGATGGATGGTGCGGATCTGAAACATATACATCATGGTGGGCCACACAATCAAGGAAAAGAGAGGGAGAGAAAGAGGATCGGAGTAGTGGAGGAGCCCCGCCACTATGGGCCCCTCTGATACAAATCATACCTCAAGATGGGTCCCACTACAAGTGGGTCCTTAAATCAGGAAAATCAACAAACAAAATCACCCACCTTTAATCTTCTTGGGCCTCTTCTTCCCTCAATGCGTCTTAGAGCTCCAAGAGATGCTTTCCAATGGTGGAGATGATCATTGGATGGTGGAGATGGGAGGTAGGAAGGTGGGCCACACAAGCTCTATCCATGGAGCTTGCTTGGACGTTAGAGTCTCATGGAGTTTGCTAAAAAAATGAAGAAATGAGAAAGAGGAGTGGTGAGGTGGAGTGATGGGAGAGAGGGATGGTGAAGTGACGTGAGAGGTAAGGTACTTGTTGACTTTTGGGTGAAAGAGAAATGGGTGTCATGCCTTATTGGTGAAAAAGGGATGGCTAAGTAAGGTTGTATACTTAGACTTTGATTGATGGATTGATATGACGTTTAGGGTAGAGATTCTCTTAAAAATTGTAACGTGCAGTGTTTTCCTCGAACTGAAAGCAGGCCCACATCTCTTGGCGTGGATATTGCCTTGGCACGTAATATGCGGCATCGGAACCGCGGAAATGGTGCGGTCGCTACAGTATAAGTCTCGGGTCGATCCGACTTTGATATATAGAACACGACTCAAGATCGCGTGCAAACGCCGATAACAAATCGCGGGTCGTCGGAATTCGACTAGGAGGATCACGGAGGCATACGGAGCGGTATGGGCTAGGATACGGTTCTTACAACTATTCTCAAAACCTCTAACGCCATGAATACAATAGAGGAAGAAGATAGTGAGAACGAAGATAGAGATGAGGAAGTTGCCATATTAGCTAAAAATTTTAAAAGATTCTTTAATAGGAACCGTGGAAGACCATACAACAATAGGGGAGCTCAACCGGAACACAAACGCCAAACTAGCGAATTTAACAAGTCCAAAGAACTTCAATGTTACAACTATAAAAAATTTGGTCACATCTCCACGGAATGCCCTAGAAAGAAGTCTAAAGGAAAAGCTATGGCAGCCACTTGGGATGACATTAACAACTCAAATTCAAATTCAAATGAATCAGTTAGTGATGGAGACAAAATCACTGAAGATTCTCATGGCCTCCACCACTACAGTCATTCCTAAAAATTTAGATGAGGAAGATGAACTTGATCTTGAGGAAATTAAAAAGGGGAGAGGAACTAGAGTTAGAAGTGTAACTTTTGATAATTTGATCAAGAAAATTGAACTTATAGAATTAAACATTAAAAAATTAAAAAGAAAAAATAAGAAATTAAAAATGGATGTAAAACATTCTGATTAAACAGCAGAACTAACCCGAAAATCTACTCAAAGCAATGAAAATTTTGAGAAACTTCTAGGCATGGGAAGAAAATCTAAAAATATGACAAGCCTAGGATATGAATCGGAATCCTCCTCTACCTCATCAATGATGACAAATTCAACTACTCCAAATTAGAAAGATCCAGTTGAATGCTATCACTGTGGAAAGATAAGACACTACAAATGGGAATGTCCTATGGTAAAAAAAATAAAATCTGATGTTACATCCAAGATAAACCACAAAGTCACATCCAAATCATTTGAAAGTCACTCAGAGAAATATTCTTCTGGCTCAAAGAAAATGGTTACCAAATGGATAATGCAAAACAAACACAAGTGTCTTGGAAATGACTCAGGCCCTTGTAATATTTGTTCCACATAAATCAACAAGTTACCTCAACCCATCCTTTGATATATTTGATAATGGGTCAAGAAAAGGTGAGCCATAAAAATAAAAATAAAAATTAAAAAAATTGATTAGCAAGAAATAAACCTCAATTGGTTAAAATTGATTCTAGAACTTTCAAAAGCATAATACTTTTAAATCAATTCAAATATATATATATATATATATATATATATATATATATATATATATATATATATATATATATATATATATATATATATATATATATATATATATATATATTTCTTCATGGATTTTGATAAAAATGCTTTCATGATATAAAACTCCATATATAACAAGTATCATACATAACTTCTGAAATACTCATTAATAATATGATACTTATCTTGAGCCAAAAAAGGTTGATACACATACTGCAATTAAATATTTATTACCTATTGATCAACCATTTCCAATGAATGGTTATTGGTTCATTTTGATCTAAATAATAAATCTAAAGATTCTTGGCCGCTAAACATTTTAACCCATCTTTTGATATATTTGATAATGGGTCAAGAAAAGGTGAGCCATAAAAATTTTAAAAAATTTTAAAAAATTGATTGGTCAAGAAATAAACCTCAATTGGTTAAAATTGATTCTAGAACTTTCAAAAGCATATTACTTTTAAATCAATTCAAATATATATATATATATATATATATATATATATATATATATATATATATATATATATATATATATATATATATATATATATTTCTTGACTAATAATTTCTTCATGGAGTTTGATAAAAATGCTTTCATGATATAAAACTCCATATATAACAAGTATCATACATGACTTTTGAAATACTCATTAATAATATGATACTTATCTTGAGCCAAAAAAGGTTGACACACATACTGCAATTAAATATTTATTACCTATTGATCAACCATCTCCAATGAATGGTTATTGGTTCATTTTGATCTAAATAATAAATATAAGGATTCTTGGCCGTTGAGCATTTTGAATATTCCATGAAAGGATCTCACACTCTCAACCATACCATGGAATCCTATTTTAGAATTGTGCATAGTAGGAAAATCATTTTTTTTATAAAAAGATCTTTTGAGTTCCAGGAACACTTCGGTAACACTGAACTTTCCTTCAGTGCTACCGAAATTGAGCTGCGTCATGTTATTTAAATCCTTCATTGCTTAGTTCTCCTTAGACTATCTCTTATTTCTTCCAAAGTTCGGTTAAAGGACTGTGCAATCAAAATTCGCAAAATCTAAGGTATCTTTTAGTGTTTTCTCTTTACATCTCAAAAACTAGGATCATTTGACTTAGGTTTATCTTCTCTTGATAGGTCCTTATCATTCCACTTCATTTTTCATTAAATGGAGGCATCTTTTCCTAGAGAAAAACCGATCAGAGAAGGAATATGATGTTAAAGAATCAATCACATCTAGGCATAAACTCTGCGTTCCAACACGAGAATGATCATCTAGCTAAACCTATAGACCCTTGTCTTACTGCGAGATTTTTTTGAATTGTGTTTGCAAAAATTATGGATGAAAGCTGTCTTGAAACAATTCAAGGTTCAAGAGATTTTCCCTCTCCAAAGATGCCTATACTTTGGGGGACCAGTAAATGAAATCTTAGCCTTATTAATTTTATCCCATTACACACTATCCGGGCGTTTGAGTTGGACTGTGATCGTGAAATAGATAAATCACTCAATACCATATATCAACTCTTATAAGGATACCATTATGTCCCTAAAACAAAATACTAAATTTTAAAAGGGGTTATTTTAAAAAGACTCATTATATGACCTATATGTACTTAATTAGAAAATATGTGATTATAACCTCATTCAGTTAGGGGATACAAATATCTTTTTAAATTGGTTATTACTTTTGTACTTATTGTTTCAATGTATGATTTCAGCACGACATGGTCAAGAACAAAGGAAAAGAAGATGCCAGAGGAGAAACCACATCTAAAAAAATTAGAGCCTATACTCCTTATCTGCATTCTACTGCCAGGGCAAACGAATTTACCTTTGATCGATTTGTTAAATCCATTCTCATAAAGCCATACAGGATAGACATTTATCTGGGATCAATGGGATGGGACAACGTCCTTTATTTAGGAGGAGAAATACAATATGACCTTGTTTATCAATTCTTGAATTCAAGTAATAATGTTCAAGATGATCCTTCATCAATCGACATCAATTGCATGAATTAAACCAAGGAGATCACTCCTTTGATGTTAAGACAACTTCTGAATCTTCCAGTCACACATACCTCACCAACTGATCATTACTTAAATGATCCAAGTGTCTGGAAAGAAGTGACCAGAACACTGTGTGGTGACTCAATGATACCCAGAAATAAAGGAAACTGCCTGTCTTCATTGCATCTAAAATCTACCACAAAAGTGCTTCATGAGATACTGAGTACCAATGCATATCCTTGTGACGTTTCTAGAGATATTCTCCCACCAGTTGTTCTAAATACCCTATGTGATATTTATCCGACAACTGAAATATGTCTACTCACTCCTTAAGAGACAGAGTTACCCTACATGATCGCGTGGCACACACAGGTTTGACGCATGACTGGATGGTATGACTCACGCATCTCACATTTATGTGAAATGATCACTTGGCGCGCTAGCGATATCAGGGTTGTGGCCTCTTTCAGTACATCGTGGATGGCTAGATGGGATACCGGAAATATTTGGTTCTAGCACTATGGACACGTAGGATGTCCATGGGTGAGAGTCCAAGAATCCTCTTGGTACCAGAGGATACTCCAACATTTAGACCGAGTAGATACATGAGCGCCCAAGTGTCGAATACTAGTAGGTGGCATCTCTCACTATGTCATGGTCAGTTGGTAGGGGGTGTTACCTTAT
The DNA here is from genome assembly GCA_037074715.1 of Magnolia kwangsiensis. NCBI lineage: Eukaryota > Viridiplantae > Streptophyta > Magnoliopsida > Magnoliales > Magnoliaceae > Magnolia > Magnolia kwangsiensis. Next base: position 105,634,049 of record CM073573.1, on the reverse strand, counting down.
CCACCTGAGTGAGGGGGCTATAAGCAAGGCTGAGTATGACCAGCTCATAAATGGGTTCTCTATCGACGAGCTGGGTAAGTATTGGCAGACTACTGGCTAGGCGGATAGTAAGATCTTTTTCACTCGCTGGTTGTGCGGCTAGGGAGACGGTAGCCATTGTGCAGTGTACTAGACCCCGGTGATATCCTAGAGATGAGCTATACTGATATGTGAACTTACTGAGTATGAGTTATATACTCAGCATTTGACTCATTCATTCATTCATTCACTCACTATCCACTCTGGCTAGTGGTGCATAATCAAGTCATCGTTTATACCTTCATAGTGGCCAGGATTTCGGTTGGGGTGCGTGACCAACCCGAGATCAGGAGTTTACCACATTGAGCTTAGCTATCTAAATTTAGGTATGAGACTAGTTTGGATAGAAGTCCTTTATCATAGACCCCACAGCCTACCATACTACGTGCTATCATCCCAACTTCACACTCTAACTTGGTCATTTCATTCGCACCGCATATTACGTTGCATCCTTAACACAGAATTTTGTTTACTATGCTTCTGTATTGCATATCCTGAATAAGGTTGATGGTATTATGGACTCGCTAGGATCTGCATATTGAATTACATCCACAACATATGGCATTTGGGTTGCTATGTTTTTGCATTTATATGGCCTAGATGAGGATGATTGTAATCGTGGTTCGTCAGAAATTGTATATTTCATTGCATCCTCAGCATCTGATATTTAGTTCACTATGACTCTACATTAGCATAACCCATTTGTATTGCATACTTTGATATTGTATAACTTATGGATTTGCTAGTATTTTTGCTTACTTTGATATTTATGTGCTTGACACTTATCTTGCACACGCACTTATACCACCCTCTAAGCTTTCTATAAGCTTATGCATGATGATGCGTGCAGGTGGCGTTAGGTCGCAGTAACATTAAGCTTGGAGTGTGCAGTTGTCTTCTATAGCTTTGATTTTTGATATATGCATTTTCCTTTCAGTACTGTATTTAACTATTTATATTAGTAGATATGTGACGATGACGTTGCCTTTGTGATTTGGGTAAACTTGTGGTTATGCTTCTTACGAGATAAATGTGCATTTGAAAATCCTCCTTATAGGATCCCAAGATGGGATTCTGGTGTATGGGAGCTAGAAGCTGAGAATGGGGTACTACAGAGGCTGTCGACACCAAATTAGGTGATCAAAAATTTTATGATCCCAGTTTTCGAGTTTGAGGCGTGACAGCTGGACGGTGCGGTGTGTGGCCCACATTGATGTATTTGTTCTGGATCCGCATTGTCCATTGCTGGATGGTGCTGTGTGCGTCTAGCCATGATGTATCTGTTTTATCCCTACTTTCCATCCATGAGACGCACCATGCTGTATCTGTTTTATTCCCGCCATCTGTCCCTTGGACATGTGGCCCACCTTGGTGTGTTCCATCCTTGTCGTCCGCTGCCTGGACGTGGGACCCACCTTATATATGCATTGTATATCCATGTTGTCGACCTGGTAGGGCCTATCTGGCATGTGCAGCCCACCTGTTGCATGTGTAGGACCTGCCCCTATTGTGAAGTATTTATAGCCCATTTGGCGAGGCCCATTGTGATGTATTTGTGTCCCATTTGGCGAGACCCATTATGATGTATATGTGGCCCATGAGTGACACCCGACATGTTGTATATGAAGCCCATTGATACGGCCCATTGTGATGTATATGAGGCCTATGTGGTGAGACCCAGTGTGATGTATATGAATCCCATATGATGCGGCCCAATTGATATATATGAGGCCCATGTGATGCAACCCACATAATGTATACGAGGCCCATGTCATGCGGCTGTAATTCCCCATACTTTTAAATACTTTGGTGTTATCGTGTAATCTAGCTTAATTGAATGATAACCTGAACTAGGCTAAAAATCTTAGGAATCATCTCTAGAATTGATATGACATTTAGGTTATCAAGGATAGACACTCTAATCTGAGAGTTATGGTCTAGTTAAGCTATTGATCGGCCCACTGTCAGACGCGATCATAAATTGTCGAACTTAAAGGATGGGTTAGATTCCTGAAGAGACCACTGCGAACCCCTAAGACCATCCTAGTTCAAACTTGACAACAATCTAACCATCGAGTTATAAATGCAATTCTCAAAAGTTCCGTAAGCTAATACGGGAAACATTAATTGTGCTTAGGGTCAGTCTTAAAATTATCTGATCATTAGGTTGATCAGCTAGTTCGGAATATGTAATATGTAATAATTATCGAGTATGTTATATGTGTGTGTGTGTGTTATGAAATCTAACTATTTAGTAATCATTTTAATAAATAAAATAATACAACATAAGTAAATACACTATGAAATGTCGTACACTTTATAAATCATTAAAATTTCATATTAAGATGAGAACTATAATCCATTACTATATTTATACACTTATAACATCATTAATATAAATTACAAATTATAGAATTTATATTATGAAAAAAAAATTGGATATACTAGAAAAATCTATATTTTATAAAACTAAGACATAACACGTAAAACTAAACAAATAATATACATAAATCCTTACTTACTAATATTCACATAATTAATTGTACATTAACAATCTGTGATAATATAAATTACATACAACAAACTACATTATTATCAATATAATAAAACAACACAATCATATCTAATTAGGAATTCACTGTCAAATTCCAACGTAACCAGCCCTCAAAGCCCCAAATAGTTAAGTAAACTATACTAAGAAAAGATCTAACCATTAGACCTTTAAAGATCGTCGGGTATCATCATTTAGGCGCATAAAACCGATATTATGGCCCATTTGAGTTGTAGATTGGACCCATCCTTGACCTACGATCATAATAGGACCTTAGAAATCAAATGGGCAGTTAGGATTCCTTCCATCCAAACATCTCCATGGGCCCCACAGTCATTCGCATGTGCATGGGATGCACATGCACTCGCCGTGCACGGGATCTAGGAGATCGGTCAGACTAGCGTTGACCGCAATTCCATTAAATAGAGAGAATTTCTCTCTCTCTCTCTCTCTGTGTTGTCTTCAACTGCAGACGAACAGACATCACCCGTCTGTTTTGATCAAGTGGGCCACCATCAAGTATCACCTTGATGATCTTAACCATCCATTCGGTAGGGGACCCATGTGTGACCAAAACCTGATCAGTCTTGCACGACTTAGCACGTGTGCCTGCACACAATTTTTGACACAAAAGGACTTACAAACACAAGTGCTTTCCAAAAATGGAAAGCTACACCTCCTTGCCAACTTTGCAATCCTTGTGAGGTGAAATCCCTTCATCTCAGTCGTCCATAAAATGCAAATCCTAGCCCTTCAAGCTAGGTTTTCTTGTCATAAAGAGAAGTAGAGAGAGTAGCGGGCATTTCCTCTTACCACCGAACCCACCGAGCTAACCTCCATATAGCTTTAAGAAAACACGTCCCCAAGCCCCTTGGAGTCCATCCAGACCTTCTGTTGAACCCAGATCAAAGAAAGGAGATGGGAGGTTGGATTCACCATTAATGGCTACCTTCATCCTCCCCGTTCGAGCTACACCGAGATGTCTCGGGATGACGCGAGATCTGGCCAGGCGGAGGTCCTTCTGATCATTAGTTGAAAGAAGAGGAAGAGAGATAGGAAGAGAAGAAAGAAAGAAGAAGGAAGAAGAGGAGATGAGAGAAGACGGGTGTTGCACCACACCAAACTGTTGGGTGCCGCACTACACTGACCTAACCGAGTTCAGTTTGGGTTGGGTTGCAATCTCAGTTGGGTCATGTTCAGGTCAAGTCTAGGTGCTGCTGGACCTCTCGAAATGAGAAAACAAAAAGAAAGAGAGAAGTGAGAATCCACGGCTACCGTTGAATCCAAGAACTCGACTCACTGAATTCGAGTTCGAGCCAGGCCGGTTGGATTAAGCCTAGTTTGGGTTTGATCCAGTCGTTACTGGAGTTCCAATAGGCAGGAGGAAAGAAGGAGAAAAGGAGAATGAGAGTGGAGGTTGTTGCGGGACTACTGCTGTAGCTGAGTCGACTCAGTTCGTTCCACCGAGTCACTAATGCAACTGCCGAGTTGCTGGGTTAGGCCAGCCATGTTGCATTTGGTTTGGATCGACCCCTGGCTCCGTTGATTCAATAGGAGAGGGAGAGAAAGAAATCGGGAGGGAGAGAGTGATAGAGGAGAGGAAGGAATGAGAGAAAGAGAAAGTCAATAGGTGGGTCGTTGTGTTGAGACGAGTCAACTCGACTCAAACCGGGTCAACAAGGTGAGAATTTCCATTTCTTTTCAGATTCATCATCAATTATTTTGTTATTAATAATATCGCCATTATTTTCTATCTGTTGTAACAATTAATGTTATTTTAATAACATTGACTAGAAATAATGATTAATATTACAATGCACTAATTAGTGTTATGGATATTATTATCATCAATTATAAGTCTATTATAATGATTTTTATTACCATGTTAGTTAATATAAATTATAATACTAATGCTAACAGTTATTGTAACTAATGATACACCAACTAAAGTTCAAATTCTAAAACTTATCGTAGACCTGAACTTAAGACCTATGAAATCCAAACCCTGGGTTAGGACTCTAACCACAAACAACGTCTTAAGAAGGATTAAGTATTGACTGATTCTTCATATTAACATTAAATACTACAACATGAACCATGATTAGACACTTATATCTATTTATTATCCCTAAGTAATATCGTGGGAAGACTCGGTATTGATAGTTATCATTATTACCAATAGGGAATAAAATCACCTTCATTATGAGGTTAGTATGATTATTGTTAAAATGAATATTATTAATAGTCATCGTCACATTATTGTTAGTAAATATTCTATCTCTAGTACTTTTATTAATAGACTTTTAGTTACTAAAAGAATGTTAGCCGTTGTTGGTATATTTAGGTAACCACTTGTGAACCATCATTATTAATATTGGTGGATTGATACTCCTATTTCGGATATTATTTGATCCATTATACAATAATAATAATAATAATAATTTAGGATTTAAATCATATCATTTAAACGTTTAACTAAACCCTAGGATGAAAATCCTAATTTTACACTAAAACCCTAAAAATAAGTGATCCAAACCCTATGATTATAATCTCAACCATAAACAGTATACAGAACATGGATCTAACCGTACAACTTACAATTCGTGATAGGATCCAAGTCTAAGGACGTGCGCACTTCCTAATAACATTAGAAGGCGAGTCAACAAATAAGGTGATGATTTCTTCCCCTTGAGCTTTTCATTTTCCCATTAGTTTAAGTTATAATTTTATTTTAATTTATAAATGATTTCTTCCCCTTGTGTTAATTGTTAGAATTGAGTTGCTACATCACATGCTTAATGTTTATCCGATATATTTAAGTCATGCTATTAGATTATTTGTGGATTGTTCCTGGAATTTAAACTCGTACATTAGTGGGAATCCCCCACTTATAAATGTATACCCATACTTGGGATGTAACTTGATTGACGGTATTTATAATGAACCTTCGATTTAGTGGTTATTGAGTGGTGGTCTAAATGGATCATTGATGTGGACCTACCATCTAGGGTTGTTGTGTCTAAGTGATTTTCAAGGATGGTCTTTTATCACATGGTTTTGATACTGGCCCTACATGGCTTTGTTTTGGTATTTTTCTTATATGGGTTCGATGTTTTATACTGTACAACCATGCGATGGTAAGCCCCATATATTGTAATATGATTAGCCACTAGTCGACGGGGTTCCATTAAACATCCTAAGATAGTAGTCTCATGAGTCGAGGATAGTGGTATGAGACCTTGAAAAAGCCTAGCTATATGTCCTAGAGGGGCGCGGGGGGAGGGGGGGGGGGGGGTGAATAAGACTATGCCAAATAAAACTTATAACAGTGAAAATTAAATAAATATGATAGCCAACAAATAAAATAAACAAACTATAATGCAAGAACATAAAGCAACCTCAAAATTCAAATCCTGAGAGGTTTATACAAATGTTGTTCTAAGGACAACCTTACACCAAAAACCAGAGTTTATGGTAGGACAACCTTATTTCTAGAAAGGTCTTTGTATCAAATCTCAAATTGAAAAGGAATGATAAAAATTTAAATACAAACTGCACTGAAGAATAAATTGTAATTACAAATATATTTTGTTCTAGGGACAACCATACACCATAGAAATGGCAGGGCAACCTTACTAGAATAATTAAGGAAGCTGATAAAGGAATAGTAAGAAATAAATGTTAAATTATTACAACATTCCCACAATGCTTGAAATAAATGATTATAGCATTCACATCCACATATACAACCCATAAATGAATAATTAAAGATATGAAATATAAACCATTCAACCACCAAACACAAGGAGTTATAGTGGTTCGCCTGTGTGTTCACCAACTGTTAAACAACAGCCACACAGAATGCTACTCCACTCCTAATATCCTCACACAGGGGATATTAGCGTTCACTATCAAATTAGGTTTTCATAAGTTCACCCAAAACCTTCACAATTGTGTCTTTCTCTGTGGGCTTATACAATTAAAAAACCACTTCTGAGTTTTCCTAGCTCTCCTCAGATAACCATTCCAATGAGATTTTTCTGGCAAATCCCAAAAGAAACCAAAACAGAAAGGAATTTATAATTAAATGTAAAATACCTGATTTTCTCCTTCGTTGTAGCAGCCCTGTAGAACCAAGTCAGTGAAGATGATCGAGTGTCCAAGTTCAATGTCCAAACTCACATTACAATGGTTCTAGTTCTAATTGATTTTAAATTAAATCAAAATGGGCTAGCTTTAATTGATTTTGATTCCAAAGAAAGGGAAATAGCAATTCCTCTTTTCAGATTAGATTGGAATACATGGAACAAAATCAATTAATAAAGCTAAAGAAAGAGAATATTAAATATGCACACTTAGCTTAAAATAGAGCATAGACTTATCTCTTAGAAGGCCGAATTAATTAGCTTGAATTATGTAAATTATTCTGAGATTCATGATCTATTTATAGCTGAGCAAAACACGTCTTCGACTGGTAGACCTCTATGACTGGTCAAAGAACTCACAAAAAATTAAATTTTCAGGCAGGATAAGATCTGACGGTTTCACGACTGGTCGTAGGTTACCTTCAACCGGTCGTAGGTTGCATACGACTGGTCTTAGACCAAAGTTTTTCAATGCTGAACTTTGAGTGGAAGGTCTACGACTGGTTGAACAACCAGTCGACAATGTTCCTACAACTGGTCGAACAGTCTCCAGGATTGGTCATAGAGTAACTAAAAAATTCTAAAAATCTTCAACAACTTAGGACTGGTTGTGGAATTTCTTGGACTAGTCGAACCAGTGTTAGGACTAGTAGAACAAGGTGCAGGACTAGTCTTAGAACAGACCAAATTCACTTATACAACATATATGGATTATGTATCCAAAATGGCCTACTTTAAAGGTCAACCTAAAGTCAGTCATACCTCAATAGTGAAGCAAGGACATTGAAACTTGAAGACAAGTGACCTTTGAATATAATTAAGCCTAAGATCTTGAACTTGAAAGCTTCTTGAACTTGAAGGCTTCTTGAAGACTTTTGTTCATCACATACACAGCTTTAAGTAGTGTCTTTGTCACCACCAATTTGACAATCATAAGGGACTATAAACTATAGTACTTAGAATCTCTCCATTTGTCAAATTAGTGACAAAATACATTTCCAAAATATGATACATAATATCGAATATCTGATTAAAGAATCATGCACCAGTTGTTATCAACTGGCACACAGTCATGAACCTACATACAGTCCACCTCTGCACATACTGTCACATACTCCACATACTCCCCCTGAGTAACATATATCATAAAAAAATATATGGACACAACACACAATGCTACTCATTCCTCACTCCACATAAGCAAATCATTTATCCATTCTCTTCCTTTTTATCACAATATGACAAAGGAAGCAAAGAAGAGATGACTAAGGAGTAATAAGTAAGGAGATAAATAAGAGGTAAGATAAATATGAGAACATAGTATAAGCAACACACATAATTCAGAAACAAAACAAACTCAACTAAAACAATAACAAGTCAAGTGAGCACAATAGTAAGATAGTTATTACAGACCAGAAAATAAAAAGAAACTAATCTGATCCCGATGAAGGAGCAGGGATGGAAGGATCAAGTTGATGCATACCCTTATTTAAGCGCCTAAGATACTTACGCATATACTTGAATTGTAATCATGGGCAACAGACATGTTTTCCATCCTAATATTGATATTCTCAACCTTAGTTTCCAATGCATGCAAACGTGCATCAAAAGCAGAAGGCTCAAAATCTGGATCATTTGCAGAGTCAGAATCAAGTTCTTCAAAAATATCATCCATGTTAATATCATCAGGAGGAAGATCACCAGCTTCTTCCTCATGTTCAGCTTCAGCCGTATCAACACCATCTCTTTAGCCAGGAAGAAATTCCAACTTCATCTTATTGATATTAGAGTTGTTAAATATCAGATGATAGATAGGGGCTTCACCAACCGGCATATCGACTAACATATGCGAAGCCAATACAGTCATCAAATAACCAAAAGAGATATCACTATGACTAAGATAGAGTCTAAACTAAATGATAGAGTGATAAATCAAGGATGGTAAGAAAATATTAGCACCTCTGGCAATATTATGAAGAACACGAACCATAAAAGCGGTTACCTCAGATTTATTACCCGATTGAGGATACAAGTTGGACACAAATATCCTATGAAGAACTCTGTATTTGGGTAACAAAAATCTTGAGGGGAGAGCATTTCCTTTACGCGTCCATTGAACATCTAGATTGCATAAATCCTTAGTTATCACGCGATTTTCAGTCTATGAGGGTTTTTCAGATAATGTATGAATGGGAACTCCCTCATCATTCACAGGAATTTTCATAAGAGCTGAAATCAAGTGACGATCAATGTCAAATGATCCTTCTCTTGTGGCAATTTTAAACGTTAGATTTTTCAGTGAAAAATCACATATGCAAGCAAACATGGATTGGGCAATGGACTGGTATGCTGGCCCACCCCAATGCAATAAGTTATCCCAACCTACAGCTTGGAGCATAGGAAGGATATCAAAAGGAGCAGTATGATTAATATCAACAAGATGTTCAAAATAAACATTACACAGTCTGATGTCCCAAACAAAGGATAGATCATCCTCGGGAGCCTTAAGATGACGCTTAGTGATAGAGGCTGATCTGGAGGAAGATGGACCACGGGATGTTATTTTTCTCTTTAGAAGCCACTTACAATAAAGATTTCAAGAAGACAAGGAGTTACAAAGGATTGAGAAGAGGGTTTTCACAAATTAGATTTCTCAAAAGAAAAACCCCAAATCACAACGAAATTCAAAATAGATAACTTCAAGAGATAACTAGATGTCACGCCCCAAACCAGAAATCGGATTCACAAGAATCCCGATCGCCGAATCCGGGGTCGACAGCCTCCGTAGTACCCCATTCTCGGTTCCTAGCGTCCATATGCCAGATTCCGAACCTGGGATGCTACAAGGAGGATTTTTTTTTTGTACATTTAATTCGTAATAAGCATAACCACAAGTATACCTAAATCACAAAGGCAACATCATCACCACATATACACTAATATAAACTTTGAATACAATGCTGAAAGGGGAAATACATATGTCAAAATAAAATCAAAGCTCCATAAGACCGTTGCACACTCCATACTCAACGCCGCTGCAACCTAACATCACCTGCACGCATCTATCGTGCATAAGCTTATAGAAAGCTTAGAGGGTGGTGTAAGTGTGTGTACAAGGTAAGTGCGAAGTATTCAATATAATAGCGTCATCATACAATACCAAAAATGCTGGTAATCCATAAATCGTACAACATCAGAATAAGTAGAAATACAGACAAGGTCATGAATTATCAGAGTAAACAGAAATACTAATAAGATCATCAATCATACGATGATAGAGTAAGCGAAAATACGGACAATTTCATGAGTCAATCAATATCAGAATGCGCAATATAGAACAACTATACAAATGAGGAGTCATAAAGAGCCAAATATCAGATGTTGAGGATGCGATGCAATATGTAATTCCTAATGAGTTCACGAATACCGTCAGCTATATCTAGACCATATAAAGGTAGAAACACAGTAACCCAAAATATCATATGGCGCGGATGTAATGCAATATGTGGTGCGAATGGAATGACCATGCTGAAGTATGGAGTCGGGATGATAGTACGTAGTATCGTAGGCTATGGAGTCCATCACAAGGGACATCTATCCAAACCAGTCCCATACCTAAATTTGGATAGTCAGACTCAACGTGGTAAACTCCTGATCTTAGGTTAGTCGCGCGCCCAACTGAAATCCTTACCATAACGAAGGTACACAACAATTAGTTACGCATCACCAGCCCGAGTGGATAGTGAATGAATAAATGAATGAGCATGCAACTCCTACTCAATAAGTCCACATATCCGTACGGTTCCTCTCTGGGATCATCACCGGGGTTTAGTACACTCCAAATGGCACTGCCGCTCTCCCTAGCCGCATAGTCCAAGTGAGCATAAGAAACCTCACTATCTGCCTAGCCAATAGTCTATCAATACCTATTCGGCACGTCAATAGCAGACCCATTCATGAGCTGGTCAAACTCAGCCTAGCTATGCGCCCTGCGCTAGGGCGAGTAAGGCCACACCCCCTCCCAATCGACCACGACACAGTGGGAGATGCGGCCTCCTGTTATTCGGCACTCGAACGCTCATGTATCCACTCAGTCTCGACGTCGAGGCATCCTTTAGTATCAAGAGGGTTTTAGAAATTTTCACTAGGGCTATATATGACAACCCGATGCTCAAACTAAACATTTTCGGTGTCTCATCTGGCCATCTACTATATGCCTGTGGAGGCTATAGCCCTGATGTCGCTAGGGCATACAGTAATCACAACACAATGCAAGATGCATGAAACATACAATCCAGTCATGCATTAATCCTGCGCATGTCGTGCGCTCATGTGAGATAACCTCCACCTATCAGGGAGTCTCATATCATCCTTCCCAATGACATATGCAATGGTCAATCACATCTCATAAAAAACATGCAGATGATGCGTATGAGCATGTATCATGATGCTATGCTGTCACATACTCATAGTCGGTATCAACAATCGGCCTCGACAATGTGGACATTTAACCAACATTGCCCCAAGGGATGGTCCACATAGATCCAAATATATAATGGGCTCGCGGCCTCACACAAGGGCCTAATATACAACACAATAGGCCTTACTCAAGGGTTATATGTACACAACAGGTGGGCCCTGCTCATTGGCCTAACGTACATCACAATGGGCTCATTTTCCTAGCCCTCAAATGCATCTCAATGGGCCTCATCACCTAGGCCTCAATATACATCACATTGGGCCTTAGACACGGGCTGAATACACATCACGTCAAGCCTCAAATGCAGATCGCATGTACATCAGATTAGGCACCGACAATCGGAATCAGCAGTCGGCCATGACAAATCAAAATCGGTAATCGGCCATCAGAATTAGTAATCGACCTCGATCGATAATTGGCAACCGACCACGACAATCAAAATTGATCGATAATCAGAATCGGTAAATCGGTCATGACAATCGAAATCGGCAATCGGTCACGATAATCGAATCGATCGATAATCAAAATCAGCAAATCGGTCATGACAATCGGATCGATCGATAATCAGAATCGGCAACTCGGTCATGACAAATCAGAATCGGTAATAGGCCTCGATCGATAATCAGAAATCAGACACTTAAATCAGAATCAGTAATCGGCATCGATCGATAATCAGTAATTGACCTCAATTGATAATCGAAATCGAAAAATCAGTCACGTCAATCAGAATCGACAATCGATCATGATAAATGGCCTTGATAGCTAATCGACAATCTGCCACGATAATCGAAATTGGTCCATAATTGGAATTGGTAAATCGGTCATGATAATCGGCCTCGATATTTAACCTCGGCGCGAGGCGGGGTCTATAGACAGACAGTCGATGATGGACCAATTAAAATCAATGGGGCCCAAGTGTTTGGGTTAACCCGCGAGAGAATGATGAGGAAGGGCCCAACAAGGCCTAAGGGAAGGTCACAATGTGGACATCTAACCGTAATTACCCATCAATGTGGACATCTAACCAACATTGCTCCCAAAGAATGGCTTACATAGGGCCAAACATATAATGGGCCCATGGCCTTACGTATAATCACGATGGACCTCACTTACGTCACATAAGCCTCGTCATCTGGGCCAACATACATTTCATCGGGCCTCCAATACACAACAGGTGGGCCTCGCACCTGGGCCTCAAATATATCATAACGGGCCTCGCACCTGGGCCTCAAATATATCATAACGGGCCTCGCACCTGGGCCTCGAATACATTACAATGGGCCTTCCCTAGAGGCCATGAATACATTACATTGGGCCTCGTCCATGGGCCTGGAATACACCACATTGGGCCACAACCATGGGCCTCATTACATAACGCGTGAGTCCTACACATGGGCCTAATATACATCACAGGTGGGCCCTGTATGTGGACCTGATACACATTAAGTGGACCTAATTCATATTACAATGGGCCTTGCCCTTAGGCCTCAGATTCAAGCAGGTGGGCCCCATCATATGGACCTCAAAATACAAGGCAAGTGGGCCCTGTCATATGGGCTAATATTACAAACAGGTGAGCCCCGCACATGGGCCAAAAATACATCATAATGGGTCTCACTCAATGGCTACGTATACATCACATTGGGCCACCTGACGTGGGCCACAAGTACATCCATGTGGGCCCCATGGATGAGCCACACCAATGGGCCTCAAGTGGCTTGAATTACACCAAAATTCATTTCAGTAGTTGTAGGTGTAACCTGTGTACTATACACTATCAATGCATGGGGCACATGGCCCATTAATGATGACTAGCACTGCCCAAACATTGTCCATATGAATTAGCACCATCCAAACTTCTGTGTACCCAAAAAGGGTTTCAATGGTGGACGTTCATCCCACTATTTTCTGCAGTGTGGTCCACTTAATCATCAGATCAGCTTCATTTTTAGTTTCATACCTTAAAATGAGCTTGCCACAAGAATGGACGGCTTGGATGGAACAAATCCATCGGAGGTGGGGTCCACATACATGGCCCACCAGCCCTCTTGAATCTGCCCCTTTTTTTTCCAGTAGGTGGGTCCCACATGGAGCCCACCACCTACATATATGTATATATATGCACATAATATAATATATTATATTATTATTTATTACAATATTTGTTGTTATTTAAGTAATTCTCTTTTCCTTTCTTTCTCTTTTTTTTTTCTTTTTTTTTTTTTGGAAAAATAGCCAGCGTCCAGATATGTGGACCACCAGATCAAACACATGTACAGATGTGGCCCACCGTCCAAGCAATGGATGGTGAGGATCCACACGTACATCATGGTAAGGTCCACCGTGAAATGGATGGTGTGGATGTGGACCATACATCATGGTCAGGGCCACCTGGCCTGTTGACGCAAGTGGGCAGTAGCAGCTGCCAGCTGCATGGGACCCACCGTGATATGAACGGTGTGGATTCAAATACATACTTGGCCCACCACAGATTTATATCTGCTGCGGTAGAGAGAGTGTGGATGCACCACACGTGCCCTATAGGTGGGGCCATGATCTGGATGGCATAAATAAGGCACATACCTCACGTGGGATCCACACGTGTGGACCCACATGTTTTGGAAAAAAGGTGATATTTATGTTTACCAATGTCCAGCAGCAACAGCTGCTGGACGGTGCAGTGTGCATTCAACACATGCAGATGGTGGGGTCCACATCAATGGACGGTCGGGATACCACACCTCGCATGATGGGGCCCACCACATTGATGACGTCTACACAACAGTCAGCACTGCTGGCTATCTAGCAAATGGACAGCCCACAGCTACGCAAATATAAAGGAGGGCCCCACTGTCCAAGGGTTTGGATGGTGTGAATAAAACACATGCACCATTGTGGGTCCCACATGGGGCCCACCATAACGTTCATCTTCCATCCAATCTGTTGATAAGGTCACGCAGACCCAGATGAGGAGGGAAAATAAATTTCACAATGATCCAAAACTCCTATGACACCCAAAAGGGTTTCAATGGCAGACGTTCAATCCAACTCTTTCCTGTGATGTGGGCCGTCTGAGTTGTAAATATGGTTGATTCTTGGAGGAACCCAGTTCTAAAAAGGGAACCCATCAAATGTACGGTGTAGATTGTGCAACATACCTCATGGAGGGGCCTATAATGGGACCCACCATTCCACCTTTAAACTAGCGGCAAGGACGCTGCTTACTGCAACATCCAGAGGACGCTGACAGCAGCAAGGACGTCCCATGTGATGGTGTTTTGCTTATTTATTTATTTTTCTATTATTCTAGGGATTCTTATATGTGGGGCCCGCGTTAGAAAAATCCACACTGACCACTGGTCTCCCTGGCTCGTAATAGAACTAACGAGTCTAATATGCAATATTTTTGGCGTATAGAAACATCACAGCAGGCCTTAACAGTTTAAATCACATAAAACCATTGTTTCCTGCATTATGGCCCGCCAGAGGGTTAGATCAGCTTCATATTTCAGCTTAACGGCTAAAATAAGATGGGAAAAAGAGTGGACAGTGTGGATTAAATCCATACATTAAGGTGGGGCCAGCATGAGCAGCCCATCCTAAAGCCTTGAATCAAATTGATATTTATTTTGTCAAGTCACGTCCAGCGTCCAAGGACGCTGGACAGTTTAGGCATAATCCAATGTTTAAAATGGGCCCTGCTCCAGGTGGGCCACCAAATAGATTGGATGGTATAGATAAGACATACATCAAGGTGGGGTCCATCCAAGTGGGCCACACATCACAAAAAATGAAAGAGAGAGAGAGAAGGACCCACTTTCAAAACTACTCCTCCTTCCGCACTAGGGCGATCTAGCTCCAAGGAGAAAGAATCAATGGTCGAGATTGGATTTTAGAGGTTGGATGATGGGGTATGAAGCTTCATGGTGGGTGAAAAAATGGAGGAAATCTTGGACGTTGGGAGTTTTTGGGATTGCTTAGAGAATGAGAGAGTGTGATGTAGGGGAAGTGATGGGAGAGAGGGATGGTGAGGTGATGGAAAGTTGACTTTTGGGGTTGTTGTGTAAGAGAGGTATGGGTTATGATGGGGTGTGTGATGTGTTGGGTGATGGGTTGATTGATGTGTTGTACTTGACATTGATGGGATTGATGGGACATGATTTGAAAGGTTGCTTGGGTTTACAAATGTGCGGCGTTTTGTCGAACTGAACGCGGGCCTACATCTCCTGGCCTAGGTATCGCCTCAGCACATGAGACACGGCATTGAAACCGCGGCGACGGTGCGATCGCTAGGGTATAAGTCTCTGGTTGAGCTGACTCTAGAATACGGGATATGGCTCAGGGTTGCGAGCAATTATCGGTTACAAATCGCGAGTTGCCAAATTTCGACCGGGAGGACCGTGGAAGCCTAATGAGCGGTACGGTCCAGGATACAGGCCATACACTAGAAGTAATCTAGACATAAATCTATAAGAAAAACATAAATGGAGCACTAACCATGGAGATTTCAAAGGTCGACTTCGACTAGTCAGACATCGGCTCGTTGGTGAGTGAAGATGAAATGAGGAAGGTAAAATGTTTTCCCCAAATAAAGTGGTTCATGAGTTTCACGACTGGTCGTGGATGTACATGACTAGTTGTACCACGACTGGTCGTGTATATTCACGATTGGTCGAGGACCAGCCAAAAATGCAATTTTTCTATAAGTTTTACGAAAATTTCAGCAAGATTTGTAAAAATTAAAATCTAAACTTTCAAGAATATACAATATGATACAAAAAGGTATAAATTATCATCTTAAAATGCACATGCCAAGATCAAATTTCATTTGTTTAAACCTGCTTTTGTTGAGAGGTTTAGTGGAAATGTCAGCACGTTGATTCTCGATAGATATATATTCCAAAGATAAAACCTTTTCTTCTACTAATTCATGGATATAATGAAATCTAATGTTAATGGGCTTAGTACGAGAATGCTGAATAAGATTTTTTGAAATATTTATGGTACTTGAATTATCACAATATAATAATATAGAATCCTGTTTAATTCCATAATCACTTAGCATTCGATTCATCCACACAAGCTGCATACACACATTACCAGCTGTGATGTATTCAGCTTCAGCTATTGAAAGTGATATAGAACTTTGTTTTTTGCTAAACTAAGCAACTAAATAGTTTCTTATATAAAAGCAACCACCACTGGTTGATTTTCTATTATTGAGATTACCAGCCCAATTAGCATCCAAGTACCCAGTTAATTGAACACTAGTCTCATATGGATACCAGAGACCGAGATTAACAGTACTTGTAACATATCGCACAATCCTCTTGACAACAATCAAGTGTGATTCTTTAGGATTAGACTGATATCTAGCACAAATACTAGCACTTAGTGCAATATCAGGTCTACTAGCAGTTAAATATAATAGACTACCAATCATGCTCTGATATAATTTCGGATCAACATTTTTACCTTCAGAATCTTTTGAGAGTTTCAAGGTAGTACTCATAGGAGTATCGAAGTTCTTACCATTCTCAAAACTAAATCTCTTAATTAAATTCAAAGCGTATTTAGATTAAGAAATGAATATTCCATCAGGCTGTTGCTTTACTTGCAACCCTAGGAAATAATTCAATTCCCCAACCATGCTCATTTCAAACTGTGATTTTATCAAATCTGCAAACTCAGTAGTTATGTCAGTACAAGTAGATCCATAAATGATATCATCAATGTAAATTTGTACCATTAAAATATGATCATTATATTTTTTAACAAACAGAGTCTTATCAATAGATCCCATTTGAAAATTATGGCTTAACAGAAACTTTTTTAGTTTCTCATACCATGCCCTAGGAGCTTGTTTTAATCCGTAAAGTGCCTTTTTAAGGCGATACACATGATCAGTATTTTTGGGATCTTCAAAACCCATTGGTTGTTCAACATAGACTTCCTCATGCAAATCATCATTTAAGAAAGCACTTTTCACATCCATTTGATAAATCTTGATCTTTCTAAAACATGCAATGGATATAAACAGTTTGATTGATTCAAGACGTGCTACTGGTGCAAAGGTTTCATCAAAATCAATACCTTCAATTTGAGTGTAACCTTGTACCACTAGCCTAGCCTTGTTCTTAATTATATTTTCAAGCTCGTCAGACTTATTTTTGAAAATCTATTTTGTTCCAATGATGTGTTTATCTTTGGGTCTAGGTACGAGATACCAAACATCATTTCTTACAAATTAGTTAAGTTCTTCTTGCATCGCAACAATCTAGTTTTTATCAGTAGGAGCTTCTTTTACGTAAGATGGTTCTATCTGGGATGTAAAACATACGTAATTATATATATCCTCAAGTTGTCTACGAGTACAAACACCAGTGAGAGGGTTTCCAAGAATTTAAGTAGTTGGATGATCTTTAACAGTCCTTAGTTCAGAATCAGTCTGATTAGATGAAGTATCAGGTTTATCAACTACAAGAACTTCATCATTATCTGAACTTGAGACTGGTGTGTTTAAGTGATCATCAATGACCACATTGATAGACTCTTGAATCACACCGGTCCTTTTGTTCAGAACCCTATAAGCACGACTATTTAAAGAATACCCTAGAAAGATCCCTTCATCACTTTTCGTATCAAATTTTTCCAAATTTTCACGATCTCGTAAAATATAGCACTTGCTTTAAAAACTCGAAAGTGTTTGACAGTTGGCTTTTTATCGAACCACATTTCGTAAGCCATTTTATTATTACCTTTACTAGTGTAAACTCGATTAATAATATAACTAGTTGTATTGACTGCTTCAGCCCAAAGATTTTTAGAGAGCTTCATGCTATTCAATATGACATTAGCCATTTATTGTAGCACTCTATTTTTCCTTTCCACTATCCCATTTTGTTGTGGAGTTTTGGTCGCTGAAAATTCATGTAATATTCCTTGGTCACTACAGAACTTCTTAGGACCGCTATTCTTAAATTTAGATCCATGATCACTACGAATCTTACTGATTTGAGAACCGTTTTCAGTTTGAATGCTTTTAAGAACTTTTCCTACTTCTTTAAGGGTTTCTAATTTATCCCTTAAGAAGACTACTCATGTATATCTGGTAAAGTCATCTACTATTACTAGGATATACCTTTTGCCACCTTAACTCTCCGTTCTGGTAGGTCCTATCAGATCCATGTGGAGAAGTTTGAGTGGTCTTGATGTGGTATTGGAATTTACCTTTTTGTGTGAGTTCTTTGTTTGTTTGCCAAACTGCATTCACCACATATCTTATCTAATTTTTGAAGTTTGGGTAGACCTCTTATAAGTTCTTTTTTTCCCAATCTAAATAAATTTTGGTAGTGTACATGTCCAAGATGTTTGTGCCACATTTCAGTCTTGTCTGTATGGACCATGTAATATGTTTGATTAGATGAGCTGGATTCGCTAACAATATAGCAGTTTTTAGACATTCTACGTCCAGTTAGTATTACAGAACCCTTGTTATTTATAATCTCACAACTTTGATTTGAAAATTGAACACTATGGTTATTATCGCATATTTAAGATATGCTTAGCAAATTATGTTTTAGTCCTTCAACATATAAGAAATTCTTAAACAACGGAAGGTTATAAAGTTGAACCGTACCTTAGCCCATAATTTTGCAGTTACTGCCATCACCAAATGTGACTGAACCATCAGTCATATCTTTTAGATCGGCGAATAAAGCCTTATCGCCTGTCATATGCCTGGAGCATCCACTATCTAGGTACCTCTTTGAATGGCTTATAGCTTTAAAAGCGGTATGGGTAACCAAGTGACCTTTGGAATCCATTTCATAACCATTTTGGGTTTAGGTGGATAGTTGGTCTTCTTTGATTGTAAGAATTATAAGTATGACCTATTGAATTAGACTTTAGAAGCTCCTTAAGTAAATCAACTATCTTTTCAGCCAAAAGATTTTGGTTATGCTTCTTATAGTTGAAATAACTTCCTTTAGGTTTTTGAACAGATTTAGGGTCTTTAGAAAACACTTGTCCTTTCCCTTTTGAGTTTAAGGTATCTCCTTTTACAAACTTAGGAGGTGTATTTTTCAGCTTAGGAGAACCATTCTTATCATAACCCAAACCGGATCGATCGCCACATTTTCTCGATCCTGATAAAATTTTTTCTAATTTAGAATCACCTTGGGCATATTTCCAAGTTTCCTTTAAACTCAAGAGAGAAGAGACTTCATGTTTTAATTGGTCATTTTCAGATTTAAGATTTTCAACTTGGGTAGTTTTAAAATCCAAATCGCATTTTGTCTTTACAAAACAGTCTGAAATATGAGACTTTTCTAAAATAAGAGATTCATAAATTTCTTTGAGTTTAGAAAATTTCTCTTTTTAAAGTTTTAATTTCACAGCAATCTTACAACTCTCCTTGTATAGGGCATTGTAAGCATCTTGAAAATCATCTTCATTTTCACATTCACTGTTCAGATTTTTTTCACTTGTTGAATCATTATCTGAAAATGTGAATTTGGCTAGAGTCATAAGGGCTTTCACTTCATTGCCCGACTCAGTTTTAGAATCTTCAGATTCAAAAGAAGCTTCAGAATCAGAG
Organism: Magnolia kwangsiensis; assembly: GCA_037074715.1. NCBI lineage: Eukaryota > Viridiplantae > Streptophyta > Magnoliopsida > Magnoliales > Magnoliaceae > Magnolia > Magnolia kwangsiensis. The sequence continues at coordinate 105,614,196 of CM073573.1, read as the reverse complement.
GATTCATCCCAAGTAGCCAACATACACTTCTTCTTGGGTTTGTCCTTTTTAGGACACTTGTTAGCCAAATGCCCATATTCTTGGCAGTTGTAACATTGACTATTTTTTAAAGATTTCTAAGTTTTAGATTTAGGTTTAGATCTTTTCTTATCATTTCATTTTTGAAAATCAACTCTCTTTTTACTTTTGAAGATTTTATAAAACTTTTTCGCCAAAAGGGCCATATCATCTTCAGAGTTTCCTAAATCAAAATTTTCTTAAAAACTATTTTTAGAAGCTTTAAGAGCACTCGATTTTTCTTTTGGAGCTTTAAAAGTTAACTCGTAGGTTTATAAAGAACCAACTAATTTCTCAACCCTCATATTATCCGTATCACGAAGTTCCTGGATCGCGGTTACTTTAGAGTTGAACCGTTCAGGAAGTGAGTGTAGTATTTTTGCACACACTTTAATTTCTGGGATTTTATCACCAAGACCCCACATAGAGTTTACAATGTCATTTAATCGTGTATAAAAGTCCATAAATGTTTCATTTTCATACAAATTTGGTTGTAAGGAGTTGGACTTTCAATTTCTTGACAATTAATGTACTCTCGTGTGTCATTTCTAATATATCCCAATCTTGCTTTGCAGAATCACAGGATATAATTCTTTTAAATTCATCCAGTGATAGTGTACAAGTGATTGCATTTAGTGCTTTAGCATTAGCACTACTCTCACTTTTCTGAAGTGTGGTCCATGAGAAATAAGGTGTTACTCTCAAAGATTTTGAACCATCAACTCCAGTTACTTCAGTGGTAGGAGGATTCCAACCATTCACAGTGGCCAGCCACACACTTTCATCCATGGATTTTAAGAATATTCTCATCCTGGTTTTCCAATGAACATAGTTGGAGCCATCAATGGGTGGTGGCTTAATGACCGATAAGTTATCAATTTTGACATCTTAAATAGCTTAAATCGTTAGCTCAGGAAATAAATCCAAGAATTAAGAATTAAAATTAAGCTCTGATACCACTTGAAAAGGCCTAGCTATATGTCCTAGAGGAGAGAGGGGTGAATAGGATTATGCCAAATAAAACTTATAACAGTGCAAATTAAATAAATATGATAGCCAATAAATAAAATAAACAAACCATAATGCAAGAACGTAAAGCAACCTCAAAATTCAGATCTTGAGAGGTTGATACAAATGTTGTTCTAAGGACAACCTTACACCAAGAACCAGAGTTTATGGTAGGACAACCTTATTTCTAGAAAAGTATTTGTATCAAATCTCAAATCGAAGAGGAATGATAAAAAATTAAATACAAACTGCACTGAAGAATAAATTGTAATTACAAATATTTTTTTTTTTAGGGACAACCATACACCATAGAAATGGCAGGGCAACCTTACTAGAACAATTAAAGAAGCTGATAAAAGAATAGCAAGAAATAAATGCTAAATTATTACAACATTCCCACAATGCTTGAAATAAATGATTACAGCATTCACATCCACATATGCAACCCACAAATGAATAATTAAAGATATAAAATATAAACCATTCAACCTCAAAACACAAGGAATTATACTGGTTCGCCTGTGTGTTCACCAACTGTTAAATAATAGCCACACAGAATGCTACTCCACTCCTAATATCCTCACACAGGGGATATTAACGTTCACTATCAAATTAGGTTTTTGCAGGTTCACCCAAAACCTTCACAATTGTGTCTGTTTCTGTGGGCTTACACAACTAAAAAATCACTTCTGAGTTTTCCTGACTCTCCTCAGATAACCAATATAATGAAATTTTTCTAGCAAATCCCAAAAGAAACGAAAACAGAAAGAAATTTACAATTAAATGTAAAATACCTGATTTTTCCTTCATTGTAGCAACCCCGTAGAACAAAGTCAGTGAAGATGATCAAATTTCCAAGTTCAATGTCCAAACTCACATTATAATGGTTCTAGTTCTAATTGATTTTAAATTAAATCAAAATAGGCTAGCTTTAATTGATTTTGATTCCAAAGAAAGGGAAATAGCAATTCCTCTTTTCAGATTAGATTGGAATATAAGGAATAAAATCAATTAATAAAGATAAAGAAAGATAATATTAAATACGCACACTTAGCTTAAAATAGTGCACAGACTTATCTCTTAGAAGGCCGAATTAATTAGCTTGAATTGTGTTAATTATTCTGAGATTCATGATCTATTTATAACTGAGAAAAACACGTCTTCTACTAGTCTTAGGACCTCTACGACTGGTCGAAGAACCAACAAAAATTTAAATTTTCAAGAGCGATAAGATCTAATGGTTTCACGACTGGTCGTAGGTACCCTACGACTAGTCGTAGGTCACCTTTGACCAGTCGTAGGTTGCATACGACTGGTCGTAGATCGAAGTTTTTCAACACTGGACTTTGAGTCGAAGGTCTACGACTGGTCAAACAACCAGTCGACACTGTTCCTACGACTGGTCGAACAGTCTCTAGGACTGGTCATAGAGGAACCAAAAAATTTTAAAAATCTTCAACCACTTAGGACTAGTTATGAAATTTCTAAGACTGTTTGAACCAGTGCTACGACTAGTCGAACAAGGTCCGGGACTAGTCTTAGAACAGACCAAATTAACTTATACAACATATATGGATTATGTATCCAAAATGGCCTACTCTAAAGGTCAACCTAAAGTCAGTCATACCTCAATAGTAAAGCAAGGACATTGAAACTTGAAGACAAGTGACCTTTGAGTATAATTAAGCCTGAGATCTTGAACTTGAAAGCTTCTTGAACTTGAAAGCTTCTTGAACTGGAAGGCTTCTTGAAGATTTTTGTTCATCACATATATAGCTTCAAAGTAGTGTCTTTGTCACTACCAATTTGACAATCACAAGGGGATATAAACTATAGCACTTACAGACCTATACCCGAGCTATCGGCCTACACTGGTGACAAGCCCCCATAGTGACCTTTGAGCTTATTTAAATTGGCTGATTGTAATTGGACTAATAATGGGTTGACTAATCCTACATACATGGCACAGACTAGTATCTATTGATATCATATGTTATGTATGTATTTGCCTAACTGGACATTTTTCCCGGGGCACAGACCGTCTGGATATTTTTCCCGGGTCAATTACATGGGTGACAAGCCCACTGTCTGCACGGATGAGAATCCCCAGGGCGATGACTGTATTCATGCATCTATGCATCTAATAAGACCCGCATCATATATTATTTTGTATGCTTTACTTTATAACTATGCTTACCTAATGCGGCGGTGTGTAATCTTGAGGATAATTCACATTGAGTTGGTCACTCATCTATCAAATATATAATCGTATAGGTAGCACAAGTGGCTTAAGTGATTTTCAGGTTCAGACTGATGAAGAGCCAGGTACAAGTGCCAAGGATGCACGGCCGTATTGCTAAGAGGAGTTGTGCGGTCTTGTGGCTTATGTTTACATTCTTCTGTTATTTTTCATGTATTAAATTATGTGAATTTATATATTTGTTATATTGAGACATTAGTTTGTATAAGTCATTATGGGTAACCTCTTATACATCCTAAATGAAAATAAAAATTTTCATTATGCATGATCTGTCCATTCTATGCTCATCTACTTAATCTGATAGTTTAAATATATATATATATATATATATATATATATATATATATATATATATATATATATATATATATATATATATATATATATATATATATATATACACACTCGAATTTGACCATCCTTTAAGGTTAACACTCAGGTTTTTAGGAAACGAGTCATATGATCGAGTCTTAAAAGGTTGGGGTGTTACAGCGACCCACTTGATGTATATGAGGCTCATGTGATGCATCCCACTTGATGTATATGAGGCCCATGTGATGTGGCCCATTGTGATATATGAGGCCCATATGATGAGGCCCAGTGTGATGTATGTGACGCCTATGTGATGAGGCCCATTGTGATGTATATGAGGCTTATGTGGTGAGACCCATTGTGATGTATACAAGGCCCGTATGATGAAGCCATTGAGAAGTATATTAAGCCCTTGTGTGAGACCCATTGTGATGTATATTAGGCTTTTGTGTGAGGCCCATTATGTTTTATGTGAGGCCATGGGCCCCACTATTTGTTTGGCCCTATGAGGGCCACTCCTTGAGAGAAATGTTAGTTAAATGTCCACATGGATGCGTAATGATGGTTAAATGTCCACATTGTGACCTTCCCTTCGGCCTCGTTAGGCCCATTCTTGATATGAGTAGGTCGTCTTGTATCATTCTTGATAGGAGGAGAGTACATCATCATCATATAACATGTTTATCATAGCTCCACGATCCATGCCTATGCGCATCATATGTATGCTGGATATGAGGAGTGATTGATCATAACACATGCCATTGAGTGGATTATTATGGGACTCCCTGAGAGACGGAGCTGCCCCACATAAGCGCGCGATATGCACAGGTTTAATGCATGAATGGATAATATGACTCATGCATCTTACATTTTATGATATGACCACTATACGCCTTATGACATCAGGGCCTTGGCCTCCACACGCATGTCATGGATGGCTAGATGGGACACCGAAAGTATTTAGTTTTATCATATGGGCATGATAGATGCCCCTTTTCAAAAATCTCTAAACACCTGAGGCCAGAGGATGCCCCAATGTCTAGAGCGAGTGGATATATATGAGCGTATGAGGACGGTATACCAGTAGGATATGTCTCCCACTGTTTTGTGGTCGGTTGGGAGGGGGCGTGACCTTAACCACCTGAGTGAGGGAGAAATATCTAGGTTGAGTTTGGCTAACTTGAGGAATGGGTTCGCTATTGATGAGTTAAACCCGATATTGGCAGGCAGATAGTGAGGTCTCTTCCACTTACCCAGTTATGGACTTGGATAGGGGTGGCAAGCTAGCGTAGAGTGTACTAGACTTCGGTGATGATCCTAAAGATATACGGTAATGATATGTGGACTTATTGAGCAGGAGTTGCATACTCAGTATTTTACTTATTCATTCATTCATTCACTATCCACTCAGGCTAGTGGTGCGCAACTAATTATTATGTATACCTTCACAATGGCCAGGATTTTGGTTAGGGCACACAACTAACCTGAGATTAGGAGTTTACCACATTGAGTCTAGTTATCCAAATTTAGGTATGGAACTGGCTTGGATAAAGTTCTCTGTGATGGACCCCATAGCCTACGATACTATGTACTATCATCCTCACTTCATACTCTAGCTTGGTCATTTCATTTGCACCACATATTACATTGCATCCTCAACACATAACATTTGGTTTTCTATGCTTCTCTATTACATAGCCTGAATAAGGTTGATGGTATTATGGACTTGTCAAAATCTGTATATTACATTACATCCGTGGCATATGACATTTTAGGTTGTTATGTTTTCGCATTTATACAGCCTAAATGAGGCTGACAGTATTAGTGGACTCATTAGGATTTGCATATTGCATTGCATCCTCAATATATGATATTTGACTTACTTTGTCTCCACTTCGCATAGTTGATCTGGATTGCTTCCTAGTATATGATATTGGCTTATTATGTTTTTACATTGCATAGCCTGGATAAGGGTGATGATATTTATGGACTTACTAGCATGTTTCATCATTGCTCTGATATTGCATACTTGACGCTTACCTTGAACACACACTTACACCACCCTCTAAGCTTTCTATAAGCTTATGCATGATAGATACATACAGGTGGCATTAGGTCACACCAGCGTTGAGCTTGGAGCATGCAGCTGTCTTCTGGAGTTTTAATTTTTGACATATATATTTTTCTTTCAGCACTGTATTTGACTATTTATATTAGTGGATATGTGATGATGTGTTGCCTTTGTGATTTAGGTAAACTTGTGGTTATGCTTCTTAAGAGATAAATGTACATTAGAAAGTCCTCTTTGTGGGATCTCAGGATCGAAATCTAGTGTATGGGCGCTGAAAGCTGAGAATGGGGTAATACGAAGGCCGTCAGCACTAGATTCGATGATCGGGAATTCTATGAGCCCGGTTTCCAAGTTTGGATCATGATAACTCATATCCTTCACTCTGTTGTATCTGGTATTCCTATTTGTCTTCCTTCTTTGGTGTCTTATTTAATTATTCAATTTCATATTCATCCTGGTCATGGGTCGATTCCTTACAGTATCTCATGACTTCCATTCCTCTTTATTATAATGTTGTCATTCCTTCAACCGAGACACTAGAGTCGGTGTTTCCCTTTTATAATACAAAACTATACAAAATAAATGTGGCATACCTTCCTGGCCAGCGAGATGAAGATGAAGAAGAAGAAGACGCACTTTTACCAAAGGACACATCAATGGACATCATATTTGTCGAGCTTGATGAGGTAGATACAGACTATCAACTTTCCCAAGTTGATGATTGGCTCAAATCCTCAGAGGAAAAGGTGGTTGAGTTGAAGGTATCTCAAGACAATCTGGCCAAAAGTCACAAATCCTCAATGAAATATATGCGAAAATACTTTCATCACATTACAAAGTAACTGCACCAAATTAATCCTTCCATACCTCCTACCTCTTCTTCTGGATTCAACTAGGCTATTTTTTAGTAATTTTAAAATACAATTGGGTTGTATAACTTTAAATTTGTGTGTACGTGCGCTTGATGATCACTCCCATACTCTACTCAGCTTTATTGTTTATTATCTTAATGACTCCCTTAACTTAATATTTTTATATATGCGTATCTCTTGATGGTTTCATCTTTTTATTCTATTGATTTTGATATGATTATTCTTTCCTTTGTCATAATGTGAGAAAAATGGGGAGAAGATTACTTATTACTAGTAAAATGAATGTTGAATGTCGATGCATATTGATATGAATGTTGATTGATGCATATTGATATGAATGTTGATGCATATTAAGAATGTTGATGTAATGAATGTTATATGCTTAGAGTATGCATTGGCATTGGAATGGAAAATGTATATGTTATAATACAGGGGAAGCTAAGCTCACATTGAAGGTGAGTAGTATACTTTTCACACATTTATCAACTTCTACAACATGGGATCAAGAATACAAGATGTCATTCTAGTTGTTGTGATAAGTGTTTTGTCATGAATTTGACAAAGGGGGAGATTGTAAGTGCTATGTTATATAAAGCACACCTTTGTTTGTCAAATTTCACTTAGACAAAACAACTTATGAAGTAAACCTTATAATATGGATCAAGATGGAAAGTTCAACACTTAACTGAAGTTCAAGATCAAGATAGAAAGTTCATGACCCTACTGGAGTTCAAGTCAAGTAGTGGATCAAGATGGAAAGTTTAAGTTCTACCAAAGTTCTAGTAGAGGATCAAAGCTCCATCTTCAACTTCAAGCTCTATTGAAGATTCAAGTAGAAGAACAGGTTCTGTGTAGTTTAAACTACTTCAAAGTTTAGTCATATCAGGTTTACTGAACCGTAGAAAGACCTTAAGCTTAGGTTAGTTTCAAAACATAACTTAAAATGGGTTTTTATGCTTATGTTTGGTTAAAGTTCGACTACTCCAGGCTAAGGTTTAACTAGTCTAAGCTGTGGTTCGACTAGTATAAGCATTTTTTTCGATCAGTCCAAGTTTAAACTCAAGAAAATGGATTTTTCTGTTGCTTCTTCAACCAGTTGAGGGTTGCTCGACTCGTAGTCCAGCGACTGAATCAGTTCGGATTTTAGGCACCCTCGACTAGTCGATGCCCTTGCTCAACCAGTTAAACATCTGTTTTATCTTATAGTGCCCAAATTTAAAATTTTGTTGGAACAAAATTCGGTCCTTCGATGAGTTGAAGACTGTCTTAGATGAGTCGAAGCAACAACTTCTTTACCTATAAATAGAGACCTTCTCTCAATCTAAAAATACAAATTCAAGTTCATAAAAGCCTTCACCAAGAGAGAGAGAGAGAGAGAGAGAGAGAGAGAGAGAGAGAGAGAGAGAGAGAGAGAGAGATGTCCCCATTATTATCAAGCTTGAAAAGGGCGAGCTCTCAGTCCTAGAGGGGGGGGGGGGGGGGGGGTGAATAGGACTATGCCAAATAAAAAATAAATATGAAAAATAAATGTCGATAGTTGAAACAAATAGCAACCTCAAATGCAATAGTATTAAGGGTTAATACAAATGTTGTTCAAAGGACAACCTTACACCAAAAACCAAGGGTTCTAGGTCTAAATGATTTTTAAATTAAATTAACCTTGGGCTACTTCGATTTAATTTCTTGGATCTCAAAAAGGGTAGAACACAATTCCCATTTATCAAATCAGAATGAAGTAACAAGAGATCAAGAAATTAGAAATCGAAAAGTTATAAAAAGAATCTTAAATTACCGTATAATAGCTTAACAATCATGGGGAATTATCTCTCTGAGTAGTGGCTTGGAATTGGCTTGGAATGAATGAAAAATGCTGAGAAAAGTCCTTTATTTATAGGCTGAAAAATGGTTCCCTCGACTGGTCTAAGGTTAGCCTCGACTGGTCCTACGAGCAAGCAAATTTCAAAAATTCTGGGTCGATTAGATAAAACTGACCCTCGACTGGTCAAGTGGTGCTTAAAATAGTCACTGGACTTTGAGTCGAGCCCTGCTCAACTGGTTAAGTCAGTCTTCACGACTGGTCGAGCAGGGTGCTTAATTGGTCGAGGACCCACAAAAAAAAATCCAAAATTTTGAATTTGAACCTGGACTGGTCAAGAAAAACCTTAAACTGGTCGAGCCAGTACCTGGACGAGTTGAACATTAACTAGGACTAGTCGAAGCAAAGCCTATAAAAAGCACAATGACCCATTTTAAATATGCAATATGAATGACCTAATCCTAAGGTCTTTCGTGGGTCATTTATACCTTAAATGTTGAACATTGAACTTTTCACTGTGATAGATCCTGTAGATCTTCTTCTTGAAGTACTTGAAGCTTGATCTTGTATACTTGAAACTTAAACATTTTCTTGGCCATGTAGTGTACTTGAACTTGATGTTGAACTTGATGTTGCACTCAAACTTGGTCTTGAACTTGATCATGTACTTGAGCTTGGTCTTTGAACTTAAATATGAACTTTAACTTGACTTATGAGCTTGATGAAGCACTTAAAGTTGATGTAGGACTTGAAGGTAAACATTCCATCACTTGAAGAAGTCCATCATACCTAAGTGATTTGTCACTATAAAATTTGACAATACAGGGTGTTAAACATACAACATAGTACTTACAATCTCTCCCTTTTGTCAAATTTGTGACAAAACAACTTAAAAGATTGCATAACACCATTTCATAACATGATAATCTTGCAACAAAAATACTCCCCCTTAATCTACTCTTCCTACTCCCTCTCAATCTGAGCTTGGTGATTTCTAGAGTACCTGTATTAACAAAAACATACATATTTCCAAAAAAAAAAAAAAATACTTCTCTGCACACCATAGACAACCACAGAACTACAAAATTCTCTCCCTTTTTGTCACAACTTGACAAAAGAAGATAAGTAATTGAATGCAAATATAGCAGTGATTATGATAAATAACAGAGAGTAGTAGACAAAGAGGTAAAGTCAAGAGCATGATTCAACAAAGTATCAGTAAGTTATATATAACAAGTCTAAAAAGCTAAGGTTAAAGGGAAACATTAATACATGTTTAAAGATATCATAAAATCTAATCTGATCCAGATGACGAAGGAGGTGGAATGGATGGATCAATCTGATGTAATCCCTTGGATATGCGTCGAAAATACTTACGCATATATTTCATTTGATTATCATGGGATATTTTCAATGCATCCACCTTCTCCTCTAAAGAGCGAAGATGCTCATCATACTTAGGTGGCCGATAATCAGGATCAGCCTCAAAATTATCTGATTCTAACTCATCAAAAATATCTTCCATCATGGTCTTGGTTGGTTGCGTATCTTCTTCTTCAACTTCCTCAGCCTCCCCATCCCTTTGATCATGATTGAGCTTGAAGTTCATCTTGTTTATATTTCAATTATTGAATGGAAGAAGCATAATAGGGGCTTCACCAAGCGGCATAACCACATTGCAGTGTAAGGCCAGGGTAGTCATCAAGTAAGCAAATGGAATATAGTTGTGGCCTGGGTGAAGATGAAATTCAAAAATAATGTAACAGATCAAAGAGAGAAGACACAAAGGAATACTCGACATAATGGAGTAAATAATATGAACCATAAATGATGTCAACTCAGCTTTGTTGTCGGATCGGGGATAGACATTTGAAATAAAAATGCAATGTAACACCCTATATTTAGGCAACATTTGGTTGGCCCGAAGCGCATTTCCCACACTCCATTTCGAGTTCATGTTACACAATTTATGGGTTAGTGACCGTTTTTTCGACTCAGTCACCCTTTCAGTTAAGATTGGAATCGGAATGTCAACGTCATTTACCTTAACATCAAGTAAACCCAAAATTAAGTAATGATCGACTTTGAAAGAACCTTCTCTAAAGACAATTGTGAAGGTCAATTCATCAATTAATATATGCTAATGCAAGCATACATTCCTTGTGCAATGGAGCGGTATGTCAGTCCGCCCCAATTCAATATGTTCTCCCATCCTACAGTGGTAAGGAGGGAAAGAATCTGAAATTGAGCAAGGTGAATTGAATTAACTGACTACTCAACTATAACCTTGCGATTGTGAAAATCCCGCACATACTCGGGATCCTCTTCGAGAGGACATTGGGTTCGCACCCGAATCAGTGTGATTCGAGAAGAAGAAGAAGCTTTAGCAGCTTTCTTCTTAGATCTTTCTTCCATTTCAAGAATAAAAGAAAGAAATGTAACAAAGGAAGTAAGGGTTTCAAACCCAACGGATTTTTAACAAAAAAGTCTTAGAAACCACTAGGAATGATCAAATAAATTCAAGAATCAAGTAATGTAAGACTCAAGGAACTCAAATATGAAAGGAAATTGAAAATGGAGCACTTACCAAGCACTAATCGAAGAAGAGTTCGACGGGTCAGAGAAGGGACGAGTGAGGAAGATGAGAAAAATGGTGAAAAAAATATTTTTCCCACTCATAAAGGGCTTCTAACCACACGACTCGACCAGTTGAGTACATGCTCAACTCGTTGAGCTAAAACTGGTCGAGTAGGTGCTCGACTGGTCATGCAACCTCCAAAAATCAATTTTTTTTTTTTAATTTTATTCAAAATTATTTGCATAAAAAAATAAAGTATGCAAACATGATAAATTCAATTCAAATTATACATACCAATCATACTACGATATAACCGTGGATCTACACTTTTACCTGTTGCATCCTTAGAAAGCTTAAGAGTCGTACTCATAGGAGTATCAAATTTTTTACCACTCTCAAATCCAAATTTCTTAACCAAATTTAAAGCATACTTGGTTTGAGAAATGAAGATACTGTTTTCTAATTGTTTAACTTGTAAACCAAGAAAGTAGTTCAATTCTCCTGTCATACTCATTTCAAACTTAGATTTCATCAACTCTGTAAACTCAATGGACAGGTTAGAGCAAGTAGAACTATAAATAATATCATCAACGTAAATTTGTACTATTAGTATGTGTTCATTATATTTTTTAACAAAAAAGAGTTTTATCAACACTCCCCATGACAAAATTATGACTTAGTAAGCACTTAGTCAATTTCTCATACCATGCCTTGGGAGCTTGTTTCAAACCATAAAGTGCCTTTTTAAGGCGATACACATGATTAGTGTGTTTAGGGTCCTCAAAACCCTTAAGTTGTTCAACATAAACTTCTTCATGTAAATCACCATTTAGAAATACACTTTTAACATCCATTTGATAGATTTTAAACTTTTTTAAACATGCAATGGATATGAATAATCTAATTGATTCAAGACGAGCTACTGGGGAAAAGGTTTCATCATAATTGACTCCTTCTATCTGAGTGTACCCTTGTACAACTAGTCTAGCCTTATTTCTTATTATATTCCCTAACTCATCATATTTATTTTTTAAAATCCACTTAATCCCAATTATATATTTATCAATTAGTCTTGGAACCAAATACCACACATCATTCTTAAAAAATTGATTCAGTTTATCTTGCATGACAACTATCCAATTTTCATCAATGAGTGCCTCTTTCACATTGTCTGGTTCAATTTGGAAAGTAAAACACACATAATTACATATGGTTTTTAATTGTTTTCAAGTACGTCCGCCAGTGAGAGGGTTGCCTAGAATTTGACAGTAAGATGATCTTTGACTAATTGTAGTTCAGTGTTGATTTGACAAGATGAAGAGTCAGGTTTATTAAATATGATGACTTCATCATCTTCTGATCTAGATGTTAGAGTGTTCAGGTGGTCATCAATCACAACATTTATATACTCCTGAATAACACCAGTCCTCTTATTAAGAACTCGGTATGCTTGACTATTCAAAGCATAACCTAGGAATATCCCTTCATTACTCTTAGTGTTGAACTTCCCTAAATTTTTCTAGTCTCGTAAAATATAGCACTTCCAAAAATTTGAAAGTATTTAACTATGGGTTTCTTATTAAACTAGAATACATAAGCCATTTTATCTTTTAATTTTTGAATGTATACATAGTTTATAATAATACATGCAATATTAACAGCTTTAGCCCATAAATTTTTAGGTAACTTCATGCTATTTAACATTACATTGGTCATCTCTTGTAACACTTTATTCTTCCTTTCAACAACCCCATTTTTTGAGGCATCTTAGGAGCAGAAAAATTGTGTGATATACCATGATCATTACAGAACTTTTCAAAATTACTATCCTCGAATTTTGATCCATGATCACATCGAATCTTAACAACATTCATTTCTTTTTCGGTCTGAATACGCTTGAGTATTGTTTTGATTTCATCGAGAGTTTTAGATTTTTCTCTCATGAATGTAACCTAAGTAAATCTGGTAAAGTCATTTACAATTACCAAGAAATATTTCTTACCACCTCTACTCTCCATTCTGATTGGTCCAATAAGATCCATGTGGAGAAGTTAAAGAGGTTTGGATGTGGCAGAGGAGTTCATTTTCTTATGACTACTCGTTTGTTTTCCAATCTGACATGTGCTACATATTTTATCCATTTTCTTCAATTTGGGTAGACCTCTAATAAGATCGGCTTTGCTCAATTTATACAAATTTTGGTAATTCACATGTCCAAGGCGTTTGTGCCATAATTCATTATCATCAATTTGGACCATATAACAAGATAATTTAAATGAGCAAGATTCATTTACAATGTAGCGATTCTCAAATGTTCTACGACTATTTAATATCACACAACCTTTCTCATTTGAGATCTCGTATCCTTGATTTGTAAATTTAACATTATGCTTGTTATCACAAATTTGAGATATACTAAAAAGATTGTGCTTAATACCTTTTACAAATAAAATATTTTCAAAAGGAGGAAGGTTAGAAATATGACTTGTACCTTGACCAATTATCTCGTAGTTACTTCCATCACCAAAAGTAACTAAGCCATTAGTCATTTCTTTGTAATTGGTGAACAAATCTCTATCACCTATCATGTGTCTTAAGTAACCACTATCTAGGTACCACTTTGATTGATTCGAAACCTTGAAGGTGGTGTGAGCAACCAGACAAGCAACCTTAGGAACCCATTGCATTGTAATTTTAGGTTTTGGTGCACTGTTGTTTTTTCTTCACTTGTAATTACTATTAACTCTCACATTAGAGTTAGATTTGAGAAGCTCCTTGAGTAAATCCATAATTTTTTCAGCTAAAGGATTATAGGATCGTTTTTTAAAGCTGACATTATTAGTATTGACTTTAGGTGCTTGAAAAGTCTTTACATTTCTAGAGTTGTTTTGGTAATTAAATATCAAGTCCTTTCCTTTTGAGTTAGAAGATTCTCCTTTAACAAATGTAGGAGATACACTTTTGTTTTTCAGAGGCATGTATTTGTCATAGCCCAGACCCGATTTGTCTCCACATGTTCTAGATGCAGTTAATAACTTTTCAAGTTTAGGGTCTCCATGGGCATACCGCCATGTATCCTTTGAATTCAATAGGGAAGAAACTTCACGTTTTATTTTCTCATTTTTTGTTCTTAATTTTTCTAGTTCAGATGTTTTGAAATTCAAATCACATTTAGCTTTTTCAAAATAATCAGAAATATGAGATTTTTCAAATACTGAAGTTTTAAAATCCTCTTTTAATTTTAAATTTTTTTTCTTTTTGAAGTTTAAGCTTAACAATAATCTTACAACTCTCTCTGTATAGGGCATTATAGGCATCCTGAAGATCATCTTCATTAACATTCACAAGGTCACTCCTTTGAGATTCTGATGTATCACAACTATCAAAGGAAGTGACTCTAGCTAGAGTCATTAAAGCCTTGACTTCATTTGAAGCTTCAGGTTCTAATTCATCTGACTCAGAAGAAGCTTCAGAGTTGGATAATTCATTCCATGTAGCTAACATGCCTTTTCACTTTGGCTTGTCCCTCTTTGGACACTAATTTGCCAAATGCCCATATTCATGGCAGTTAAAACACTGACTATCTTTTAAAGATTTCCAGTTTTTAGATTTACGCTTTTTCTTCTTAGAGGGTTTTTAAAAATCAACTCTTTTCTTACTTTTAAAAATCTTATAAAACTTTTTCACAAGTAAAGCAATATTATCCTTTGAATTTTTGTAACACCTCGAAAATCGGGGGGTCGGGTAGAAACCCAACTCCCGAGTTCTAGAACGTCACTTATGCAATATAGATAATGATAAATGCATGTTGTCTGTAGAATGGCATTAAACAAGATTGAGACTAAGCCAAAACAACATATCATACTCCCGAGACAGTTAAATTAGCAAGCGGAAGACTGATAAATACATAAAATATATAATTGATTGTAAGTCTCCAGAGTGTGAACATGTTACCAGGTTAATTAAATACATGTATACTCAAAAAATGGAAAGAAAAGAATATACATGAGTTCTCCAAAAATATAAAATGACAAGTGTCAAGGCATCTACTCAACCTCCCTGTAATCCCGTCGATTAGAACACGCATAAAGGAGGGATCCTCCTCATCATCATCAAGTCCGGCTCCGCCTCGTAGGCCGTGCCATCATCTGCAATTACAAAAGGGTCTGGTGGTGTCCGGAACACCGTCCCATAATGTGGGAGTGAGTGTTCAACTCTGTCACACCCCAAACTCGAAAATCGGGCTCACAAAATTTTTGATTTGCCGAATCCGGCGCCGACAGCCTCCGTAGAACCCCATTCTCGGCTCCTAGCGCCCATTCGCCAGGTTCCAATCTTGGGATGCTACGAGAAGGATTTTCAATGTCAGTTTGATTCGTAATAAGCATAACCAAAAGCATAACCCACAAACAACAACCAAGAACTCCATAACATTTCCACTATGATCAAAAACTTTACAAGTACAATGAGCATAAAGGGAAATACAATGGTAAAGAACAAAAACTCCAAAACGATTTGCAACGTGCTCCTGCCTTAGCGCTGCTGCGAACCAACGTCACCTGCACGCAACGATCGTGCATAAGCTTATAGAAAGCTTAGAGGGTGGTGAAAGTGTGTGCGCAAGGTAGTAATATGAACATGCAATATCAGAGTAATACGGAATATACAGATGAATCCATAATATCATGAGTCGTACCAAGGCTTATGCGATGCAAGACATGAATGGTATCGGCCACCCCAAGGCCATGCGATGTGCAATGCAACTCAAGCATACAGATCCTCATTTATGTCTACACATCAATATAGCTCAAATATGGGATATCACCGGGGTCTAGTACACTCTAAACCAGATTGCCGCCACATCACGCGCAATAAGGTAAGTGGAAGAAACCTCACTATCCGTCTGCCAATATCGGGCGCGACTCGTCGATAGCGGACCCATTCCTCGAGCTGGTCAGACTCAGCCTATCATTGCCTCCTACACTCGGGCGGGTAAGGCCGCACTCCCTTCCAACTGACCACGACACAGTGGAGAGCGTAACCGTCTGGTAATCGGCACTCAACGCTCATCTACCCACTCGGTCTAGACGTTGGAGCAACCTCTTGGTACCATAAGGGTTTAGGAACTTTCACCCAAGGATAACTATAGCACCCCATGTAGAACAAGATTTTCGGTATCCAATCCTGCCAACCACGATACGTCTGTATAAGTTACGACCCCGATGTCGCTAGGGCGTACAATATCCATGTCATACAAATGCGACATGCATGATTCATGCTATCTAGTCATGCATCAAATCCTGCGCATATCGTACGCTCATGTAGGGCAACACCGCCTAACCGGGAGCCCATAAACAACCTGCCCGAAGGCATATGCTATGATCAGGCAATTCTCATGTCAAGCATGCATATGATGTGTATGATCATGAGTCATGGAACTATACTAAACATGTTATAATGAGATGAACTATCCTTACAATGCAGATGGGCCTGGATGGCCTATACACAATAAGTACGGGCCTAACACTGGGCCCTAAGGAGAGTCGTAATGTGGACATCCAACCAACATTACACTCGTAATGTGGACGTCAAACCAACATTTCTCCCAAGGCACGATCGTCGTAAATATCGTTGCATAATCCGTGTTGGGCTCACACATTGCAATGGACCTTAGGTACATCCCATTGGGCCTTACATACATCAAATGGGCTCTATCATATGGGCCTTTTATTCATTAATGGGTCACAACAAATGGGCCACACCAATGGGCCTTAAGTGCATTGCAATGGGTCAAAACCCGTGGGCCTTGGATTGCATCAATTGGACCTAGTCTCATGAGTCTAATATGTATCAAATGGGCCACACCAATTGGGCCCCCCCCCCATGTACATCAAATGGACCTCAACCCATAGGCATTATATGAGTTCAATGGGCCTAAACCCCTATGCCTTATGGTACATCAAATGGGCCTAAACCCCTAGGCCTTGTATAAACCAGATGGGCATAAACCCATAGGCCTTGTATAAATCAGATGGGCCTAAACCCATAGGCCTTTAAATAGATTAAATGGGCCTTTCCCAACATAGGTGGTCCACCCAATCATCACTCACCTAAAATGATTTTACCAAGTGGATGGACGGTCTGGATGCATCACATGCATCATGGCGGGTCCCACTGTCTAGTGGATAGTGCGGATAGAGCACATACATCACAAAGGGGCCCCACCGTCCGCTGGACGGTGGAGGCAACACATACGCATGGTGGTACATCATTGTGGGTCCCATGTGGGGCCCACTGTAATATTTATTTGGCATCCAACCCATTGATAAGGTCAAACAGACCTGGTTGAAGGAAAAAAATATAAATTTCAGCTTGGTTCAAAACTTCTGTGGGCCCCAAAAAAAATTTCAATGGCAATTATTCAATTCCACTGTTTCCTGTGGTGTGGGCCACCTGAGTTCTGGATCATGTCGAAATTTGGAGGGGGCCCACCTGAGGAGGGGACCCACCTCATGAACAGCGTGGATCAAATATATACATCATGGTGGGGCCCACAGCAACAGCCGTGGGTGGCTGCACGGCCACCCCCCAACGCTGCACGCTGCTGCGTGCAACAGCGTTGCTGACAGCGTGAGAGCAGAGGGTCTGCCTCATTCCAAAAATTGAGAAAAAACTGTTTTTCGATGGTTTTTCGCACATGGGGCCCGCTTCACCAAAATTCATCCCGGCCATTGCGTTCAGTGGCTCGAGGCCGTCCCAATGAGTCCGGAGTTCAAATTTTTATATGCTTAGGAAGTGAAATAAAATAAGAAAATAATATTTGAATGGTGAGGATGCAATTTTTTGACGCTATGGCCCACCAGATGATTGGATCGGCTCCAAATCTTGGCCCAACGCATGAAATTAGGTGGAGGATGGGATGGACGGCGTGGATTGATTACATACATCATGGTGGCGCCTAAGCAAGTGGACCACCCAAAGACTTCCTTTTCTTCTTTCCCTTTTCTTTTTTTTTTTTGAAACGTCGACGCTGGACGGTTTGGTTCTTTTTTAAATAGATTGTGGTGGGCCCTGATGAAGTGGGCCACCACTAATGGGTGACGTGGGTACAACGTATAAGGTGGGCCCCACTTGAATAAAACTTGAACAAGAATAAATATCTCAAGGTGGGGTCCATTCAAGTGGGCCACACAACTCTAAAACAAAATAAAAAGAAATAAAAGAGAGATAGAGACATGGAGAGTAGGACACGCTTTGTGATGGAGGGCTCCGCCACTATGAGCCCTCCCTTATATGAAATCATGCATCAATGGATCCCTCTATGCATGGAATCACCGAAATTGACAATCAATGGTGGAGATCCGTTCCCCACCAATATGATCGGTCTAGATGACCTTTAAATATAATGAAACAAACATCATGATGGGGTCCATGGAGAATGGCCCCACCATGGATGATCATGATGATCAAAGTGGTTCATCGGCCACAACTTAGGGTCCCAAGTGAGATCCAAACCATTGATCGGTTGGACTCACTTGGCCTATCACAAAAAATAGGAAAAACTAGTATGATCTAGCACCCACCGTCCGATCTTCTTGCTCCTAGAGGTTCCTTGGCACCTTGGCTTGGATTTCAATGGATGAGATGAGGAATGGAGGGTTGAGATGGGAGATGATGGGGTAGGAAAGTGGGCCACCTTGGAGTTTTGAAAAGGGAGGGAGAGGCTTGGAGAATGCTCATACGTATGGGGCTTTGTTGCTTGGAATTAAGATGAGAAAATGAGAAAGAGAGAGAGTGTTGTAGAGAGAGATGGATGGATGGATGAATGATGGTTGTGTAAGAAAGTCTTGACTTTTGTGGCCTTTTGTGTAAGAGAGGTATGAGAGGTGTAAGAAAAGCTTGACTTTTGTGGCTTTTTGTGTAAGAGAGGTATGGTTTTGGGAGACTTTTGTGGTTGCTTGGGAAAAGGGATGAAAGTGATGTGTACTTGACATGTACTTGACATGTGATGGATTGATGGATTGATTGATTGATGGGATTGATGTGATTGATGTGACACATCGTAGAGATTCTCTTAGATTTCGTAATGCGTGGTGTTTTCCTCGCACCGAACGTTGGCCTACAACTCTCGACCAGGGTATCGCCTCGGTGCGCGAGTCACGGCATTGGAACTGCAGTGACGGCGCGGTCGCTATGGTATTGGTCTTGGGTTGAGTTGACTCGGGTTGTCGACAGATGAATTAGGGTCGCGCGTCGATATCGGTTAAGGGTCGAAGGTTGCCAGAATTCGACCGGTAAGACCGCGGAAGTTTATGGGAAGGTACGGACCAAGATACGGGTTTTACAAACTCAGTGGGAGAATAGAGCAAAGATTAACATGTTATCAAATCAGTCACGCATTAATAGTAAAGCAAACAATCAAACATTCCTAGATACTATTGTTCATGCATGCATGAAATGACATGATGGATGCCCTCACCGACATACTCCCTTATGCGGCACCATCTGCGTCCGCGGCATGCTTTCTTCCCGCAGTGCTCCACATCTTCCAGGCACATGCAATGCGATATGAATAATGATTACCGGGTTGTTAATAGTCCTTTTCATACAGCAGGATTGGGAAACTAGGGTACCTTGCTTATATCAATCCCAACACAGATCATGTCTAGGGTCATCATTCTTAGTAATCTCATACGATGTTACATTTGTAAGTCACTGCAAGGGCTACCAGGGCTGTTGCTCGCACTCGTTGCACCGCTCCCCCATCACCTTATCAATACAGGCCTATTAATCCTTAAGACTGCATCAGGACTCGTCGCCCCCATGCGGTGTCAGGATAAACTCAAGGTCACTACAAAGGGCTGCCAGGGCTGTTGCTCGCACTCGTTGCTCCACTCCCCCATCACCTTATCAATGTAAGCCGACAGCAAGAATATAGTGTCTCATACCACCATAATCTGCTCAGAGTAGGGTGCTCACTGGTCACTATGGGGAGGTTTGTGGCCCCAGCGTAGGCCGACAGCTCAACCACGGTATCCCATACCACCATGCCCGGCTCATGAGTCTTTATGGATCAAGGTACCATGGTTAACAGGATTTCCAATGGTAAGTTCAGTACCCTAAGTTCAAGCAGTTATGACTCATACATGGTGAACATACAATGGCCAATCGGGTTACTTAACAGGCTCGACTAGTACGAGCGCATCTCAAGCTGATCGACATGAAGTGCATAAAACACTTCGCATGGCCTAACCACTGCCGCCAACTCAAAACACGACTCGCGTTCATCGACGCGTCCTTCGTGGCAAATAGAAACCAACCACGAATTCGATCCATTACCGACTGCCTGGACTAGGTCATAGCCCCAAGCATTTGTAAACCAACGTCAGTAATCATATGAGAGTAATAGAAATGAAATACAACAATACAAGCATGTTAACACATGTTATAGCATACGAAGTAAGCAAATCAACCAACACATGCATTTCATACATATAATGAAATCAATACATATAGCCAGCATGATGGAAATCATTTACATTAGCATATTACTTGAGAATTCAATCTCAAAACTCATTCACAACACCATTTACTCAATACATACTAATACAAACATTTATACAAACACTTAGTCTACACACTTTAGTCTACATAGCGTATGTCGACTCAAAGTGCACTTTTGGGCGAATCTCTTCGCCAAACCGATCATGCACGCATTCCTGAAATCATAACACGATAAATAGCCATGGAAAACATTTCAGCAAAATGTGGATGTAAATGGTATTTCCTACAAATGACTAAAATGCCCTAAATCTCATATTTTCTGTACGTTTACGAAACGAAAAACGGACAGCATGTTGTACATGTCAAACGGCGTTGCCGTCGATAATCTACTATTAAACGACATTGAAAGCTTTGAAATCAGTCAATCAAAGTGTTTAAAATCTTCACCTTTTGCCTTAGACGTGTATCGTTTTGAATAGAACGTATACGCTTCGTCAACGGCGTACAGGCGACCTAATGCACAAGATACATAAGCTATGTTGCTATTTGAATCGAAAGAATCCAAAAATAGCAAGTAGTTAGGGTTTTTCTTACCTAAGAGTGCGTTGGAATCGCCAGGAAAGTGATTGGAGTACGGTGCTTTGGCACGTGCAAAAGCTGCAACAAGTGGCGGGAATTCTCTCCCACTACTCTCTCACAATCTCTCACTTTCTCTCTCTCTTTTCCTAGGGTTTCAAGAAAATCTGGATGGGAGGGTTGTGAGAGGGCTTAAAGCCCTTATATAGGCTAAAACTTCACTGAAACAGACTTGGGAACAAAGTATACGAGAGTTATAACCAAATCGGGACTCTTTCGATCCAAAAGAGTGTTTCGGGAGGTCCCCTGGCCGAACGCGATCGGACTTAAGCTCATAGTCACTGGATGTTGATCACACCAAGTTTTCAGTCCGGTAGAGTTCGCAGATCGCATGTGGTGGTTCAATTTCAGTTCAGCGATCATCGCACCTAAATCAGGTCTACAAATCTCATGATATGAAAGAGAAATTTTTCCTGATCCGAGGGTGTAATTTGGCTGAATTCTGACGGTCATAACGCTTAATAATAACGCGCCAAGTCACATGCCAGATTTGGATTAAAATTTCCAAATCTAACCCATTTCTAACTCTCTTCACTCCAGGCTCAATGAAATAGCCTCAGAACATCGTTTGGGCTTGATTTTCGAAACGATTGTCAAGTCCAACAAGGCGGTCATATTGGTCTAAGATTACAGATATCAGACTTTCGACGCGTGGTCTAGATCCAATACAAAGTTTCAAAGGGTTCCAGAGAACAAACCGATTTAGATTTTGATCCTGGGTTTTAGGGTATTGTAGCGTCCTTATTTTTACAAGTTTTGGGTCTTGCAGAACGTATTTAAAGCGATCAGGGACAATTTCGCAGCTAATCC
This sequence comes from Magnolia kwangsiensis, assembly GCA_037074715.1. Taxonomy (NCBI): domain Eukaryota; kingdom Viridiplantae; phylum Streptophyta; class Magnoliopsida; order Magnoliales; family Magnoliaceae; genus Magnolia; species Magnolia kwangsiensis. The sequence goes on along the minus strand of CM073573.1, from coordinate 105,592,272 downwards.
AACGTAGCGCCAGTTAACTTACGCTTAATTTCTAAAGGATTTGGTTCTACACGATTTCTTTGGCTTTGGAATTGGGTTCTGAGAGGTTACCAAGGCGTTATGGTTGACCCATTGCCTAAGGACGTTTAATCCCAGGTTAGCAAAAATCTGGGGTGTTACAATCTACCCCCCTTAAAACAATATTTCATCCCCAAAATTGGCTAAGGTTAATGAGTACTTAAAGAGACTTTTGTATTGACGTTTTAAGGAAGGTTCAAATCCTATTTAATGGACCTAACCTTACGTATAACTTAAATCAACTGTTTCGACCCTGGGCCAGTGGGGAAGAGGCTAACCATGCTTCCGTTGCGCCACTCTGGTCTAATGGTTGCATTGGCTGACCTAACTAGATTGGACTCAAAATGTTCTACCCCCCTTAAAGCTTAGTTCTACTTAAGGTTCAAGAATCTATGTATCGATCCATATATCGGAACGAGGTGCAACTTAGGGGTTATCCTTGACATAAAATGGGAAATAACCTCTCACTACATTAGTCTTCCTTTGTTAGTGATGCGTTCTATGGCATTGGTACCTATGGTTGTAGAAATAAGCCTTCTCTCTATTAGCTAGATGTCCTCAACATTTCTCAAAGGCAAAGAAATAACTTTTGGTTGTAGATGGTCGAGCCAACATGGAAGAAAAGTTGTGTAATGGGTCTGAGCCAGATACGTTGAACCTTCTGTCTAATCAGGACAGAAAATTCATTGTATCAGTTCTTAATCCGAGTCGATGCCGATCTTCTGCTTGGTCAGAGCATTGTATTCATTGGTAACTACCAGGATTAAAAAGTTAATTCAAACCGCAAATACATCGCTAATATACAATTCCTTTACTCCGCATTCCCGATTGCAATAAATCCTTGGGAAGGCAATTCTAAGGAAAATTCGAATGGGCGTGCTTGTTTGTTCTAAGTTCAATCTGAGGATTTTATAAGTTTTCCCTGAGAGTGAATGGTTCTAAGTTTAAACAATTTTTCTAAGGGTTATAAAAGAAGTCTATAAGTATTAAGGGGATCTATCGAAGGAATGAGGTTCTACTCTAACCAAATCTAATCTACTATTCCTTAACATATACAGGCTTTACACTACTTAAGGTAACTAATAAACTAGTCTGTAACTCACTAGCTGTAAACCAGAGTCTAGGCTCATACACTTGATGGTTTCATACCATTTCCACTACAGGGGATTGTTCTATCGCTTAGAGTCAGGATTGTCTAAATGAAATTAGATTTCATATATCGTCAGATCTTTCAAATCGAGTACCACTCCAAGTCCAAAACTCGAAGGGCATATGTGGCCAGTGTTCTTAAGTTGTGTGAAATGAAACTGCTTTCTTAATCCTACGTCGGGATTAGGAGTGGCATGCTTGGTAGGAGGGTGGGGTGGGATAAAAACTAATTTTGTAGGCTTAATCCCGGGATTTACAACATGGTAGTGGAAACCATAGGATACACCCAATCTAGGGACAATACCTTACAGCGAACGAAACGACATGCACTCCATTTAACGAAATTTGGCACAATATATGGAATAAAGTTCCACATGAATTATGATAGGAACGCATTCAGACATATTAAGCCCAAACCACTAAACACAAACACACTTTCTACCAATGACTTCACTAGACCTAACAACAACAAAACACAGAAATCTCTAAAATGGTAAACAAACAATCTACAGGACAATGACATAGATGCCCAATTCTATCAAAGGACTTCTACCACGGTCCCGACTTACCTTCTTTAATACTGTCTAGTTTAACACTGCCTGTTGCCCATTAAAGCTCTATCGGCCATGTATTTTCACTACTCCTCAAGTGAAGAAAATGGAGAAATGGGATTTGAGGTTTGCACGATTTTGAGACCAAAAGAGTGTAAAGGCTCAAATAACAGGGACGGGAGAGGGAGGATGGTGGAAAGGGAGAAAAAGGCCAAAATAGCCTCCACAAGAGCCATGGAAAAAGAGAAAAATGGGGAGAAACGGCTGCCCAAACGGATTGAAGCAAATCTAGGCACTGTAGAGGGATGAATCAAGCTTCCGAAGGCAGGATTCTCAAAGGAAAAAGAGAAATCTAAATGGAAATGGAAACTCACACGATTTCAGCCTTGATTGGAGGTTGTGGGAGCTTCAAACAATGAAAATGGAGAGAGAGGGGACTGCCTACTGCGTGGACAATGGAGTGGGATTGTTTTTAGCAGAAAATGGGATTTTGAGTGGTTTGGAGACGTGATTTGAGAGGGAGGCAACAAGAAAACTGAAAAGGGAGGGCTTGGGGACATTTTTTGTGAAGGGAGTATGGGTTTTAGGGGGTTTAAAGGTGCGAACCACCCATGGGGGAGTGCCCTAGCCACAAAAGGGCATCGGCCCAATTTTCAGATCAAGTGGGGCCCACTGTACGGCGATGCATCGCCGACCAACTTGCACTCTGACTGGCCCGGCCATATGGGTCGCGTTCCCCCTACCCTAGGGACCCCAAATATGTGTGGGACCCACCCTAGTTCATTGTATTTTGGCCTAGATAGGCCTAAAACTCCATTTGGGGAGTTCCGGGTCCAGTTTATAAAAAAGAATAAGTTTATGCATCATGTAGTATATGATTTTGGGGTAGAAGATTCTAATCCATCCAATTAACCCATTTTTTACAAGGGATGTTATAATTGGAATGGTCAAAAGTCCAATTCTTACCTATATTTACTATTTATAGTAAATTTTTGTCTAAGTATGATTTTCTATCTTTTACACATTAGGATTTATACCTAGTGTGAAAAGACTTAGAAAAAGTTAAAGAATGTGGTGGTAAGAGGAAGGATTCTGAAGGAATTAGAGAAAACGGGGTTTTCAAGCCTTGAAATTGAGTGTAAGGGTTGTAGTTGCCCCACAACCCGAGGAATTGTATTTCTGGGTTCTGAATTCTTCTGGAATCATCCCAAACCTGCCAACTAACGACCTAGAGGCAACTTAGGTCGCGTCACGCGACCAAAGATACGTCATGGACTCGATCAAAATGATCGATTTGAGTAGACTTCGCCTATTGGCGAAACTGAAGTCCTACGAGTGTTTCTAGAATTTTCTCGCACCCACCTAAGTCAAAGGGGCGACAACGTACATCACGTGGCCATAACCCAGGTCCAGATTAATCTCAATCATGCTCTGATACCAACTGTAACACCCCAAAAATCGAAGGGTCGGGTAGAAACCCAACTCCCGAGTTCCAGAACGTCACTTATGCAACATAGATAATAATAAATGCATGTTGTCTGTAGAATGGCATTAAACAAGATTGAGACTAAGCCAAAACAACATATCATACTCCAGAGACAGTTAAATTAGTAAGTGAAAGACTGATAAATACATAAAATATATAATTGATTGTAAGTCTCCAGAGTGTGAACATGTTACCAGGTTAATTAAATACATGTATACTCTAAAAATGGAAAGAAAAGAATATACATGAGTACTCCAAAAATATAAAATGACAAGTGTCAAGGCATCTACTCAACCTTCCTGTAATCCCCGTCGATTAGAACAGCATAAAGGAGGGATCCTCCTCATCATCATCAAGTCCGGCTCCGCCTCGTAGGCCGTGCTATCATCTGTAATTATAAAAGGGTCTGGTGGTGTCCGGAACACCGTCCCGTAATGTGGGAGTGAGTGTTCAATTCAGTGGGAGAATAGAGCAAAGATTAGCATGTTATCAAATCAGTCACGCGTTAATAGTAAAGCAAACAGTCAAACATTCCTAGATACTGTTGTTAATGCATGCATGAATTGACATGATGGATGCCCTCACTGACATACTCCCTCATGCGGCACCATCTGCATCCGCGGCATGCTTTCTTCCCGCATTGCTCCACATCTTCCACGCACATGCAATGGGATATGGATAATGATTACCGGGTTGTTAATAGTCCTTTTCATACAGTAGGATTGGAAAACTAGGGTACCTTGTTTATATCAATCCCAACACAGATCCTGTCTGGGGTCGTCATTCCTAGTAATTTCATACGATGTTATATTTGTACGTCGCTGCAAGGGCTTTCAGGGCTGTTGCTCGCACTCGTTGCACCGCTCCCTCATCACCTTATCAATACAGGCCTATTTATCCTTAAAACTGCATCAGGACTCATCGCCCCCATGCGGTGTCAGGATAAACTCAAGGTCACTACAAAGGGCTGCCAGGGCTGTTGCTCGCACTCGTTGCTCCACTCCCCCATCACCTTATCAATATAGGCCGACAACAAGAATATAGTGTCCCATACCACCATAATCTGCTCAGAGTAGGGTACTCACTGGTCACTACGGGGAGGTTTGTGGCCCCATCGTAGGCCGACAGCTTGACCACGGTGTCCCATACCACCATGCCCGGCTCATGAGTCTTTATGGATCAAGGTACCATGGTTAACAGGGTTTTCAATGGTAAGTTCAGTACCTTAGGTTCAAGCAGTTATGACTCATACATGGTGAACATACAATGTCCAGTCGGGTTACTTAACGGGCTCTACTAGTACGAGCGCATCTCAAGCTGATCGACATGAAGTGCATAAAACACTTCGCATGGCCTAACCACTGCCGCCAACCCAAAACACGACTCGCGTTCATCGACGCATCCTTCGTGGCAAATAGAAACCAACCACGAATTCGATCCATTACCGACTGCCTGGACTAGGTCATAGCCCCAAGCATTTGTAAACCAACGTCAGTAATCATATGAGAGTAATAGAAATGAAATACAACAATACAAGCATGTTAACACATGTTATAGCATACGAAGTAAGCAAATCAACCAACACATGCATTTCATACATATAATGAAATCAATACATATAACCAGCATGATGGAAATCATTTACATCAGCATATTACTTGAAAATTCAATCTCAAAACTCATTCATAACACCATGTACTCAATACATACTAATACAAACATTTATACAAACACTTAGTCTACACACTTTAGTCTACATAGCGTATGTCGACTCAAAGTACGCTTTTGGGCGAATCTCTTCGCCAAACCGATCATGCACGCATTCCTGAAATCATAACACGACAAATAGCCATGGCAAAGATTTCAGCAAAATGTGGATGTAAACGGTATTTCCTACAAATGACTAAAATGCCCTAAATCTCATATTTTCCGTACGTTTACGAAACGAAAAACGGACAGCATGTTGTACATGTCAAACGGCGTTGTCGTCGATAATCTACTATTAAACGACATTAAAAGCTTTGAAATCAGTCAATCAAAGCGTCTAAAATCCTCACTTTTTGCCTTAGACGTGTATCATTTCGAATAGAACGTATACGCTTCGTCAACGGCGTACAGGCGACCTAATGCACAAGATACATAAGCTATGTTGCTATTTAAATCGGAAGAATCCCAAAACAGCAAGTAGTTAGGGTTTTTCTTACTTAGGAGTGCGTTGGAATCGCCGGGAAAGTGATTGGAGTGCGGTGCTTTGGCACGTGCAAAAGCTGCAGCAAGTGGCAGGAATTCTCTCCCACTACTCTCTCACAATCTCTCACTTTCTCTCTCTCTTTTCCTAGGGTTTCAAGTAAATTCGGATGGAAGGGTTGTGAGAGGGCTTAAAGCCCTTATATAGGCTAAACTTCACTGAAACAGACTTGGGAACAAAGTATACGAGAGTTATAACCAAATCGGGACTCTTCCGATCCAAAAGAGTGTTTCGAGAGGTCCCCTGGCCGAACGCGATCGGACTTAAGCTCATAGTCACTGGATGTTGCTCACATCAAGTTTTCAGTCCGATAGAGTTCGCAGATCGCACGTGGCGGTCCAATTTCAGTTCAGCGGTCATCGCACCTAAATCAGGTCTACAAATCTCATGATATGAAAGAGAAATTTTTTCTGATCCGAGGGTGTAATTTGGCTGAATTCTGACGGTCAGAACGCTTAATAATAACGTGCCAAGTCACGTGCCAGATTTGGATTAAAATTTCTAAATCTAACCCATTTCTAACTCTCTTCACTTTAGGCTCAATGAAATAGCCTCAGAACATCGGTTGGGCTTGATTTTTGAAACGATTGTCAAGTCCAATAAGGCGGTCATAATGGTCTAAGATTATAGATATCAGACTTTCGACGCGCGGTCTAGATCCAATACAAAGTTTCAAAGGGTTCCAGAGAACAAACCGATTTAGAGTTTGATCCTGAGTTTTAGGGTATTGTAGCGTCCTTGTTTCTACAAGTTTTGGATCTTGCAGAACATATTTAAAGAGATCAGGGACAATTTCGCAGCTAATCCAACGTAGTGCTAGTTAACTTCAGCTTAATTTCTAAAGAATTTGGTTCTACATGATTTCTTTGGCTTTGGAATTGGGTTCTGAGAGGTTACCAAGGCGTTATGGTTGACCCATTGCCTAAGGACGTCTAATCCCAGGTTGACAAAAATTTGGGGTGTTACAGTTTTCATAATCAGAATTAACATTACTATCATGAGAAGTAGATTTGGATGATTTAAAAGTTATAGACTTACCCTTTAGAGCTTTGAAATTTAACTCATATATTTGATGTGAACCAACGAGTTCCTCATCCTTCATGTGATCTGTGTCTCTAAGTTCTTGAATGGCAGTTACCATAGAATTAAATCTCTCAGGAAGTGATCGTATTTCTTTTACACAGACTTTTCTCTCTCGGATACCATCTCTAAGACCCCACATAGAGTTGAGTATGTCATTTAGTTTCATATAGAAGTCCATGAAAGACTCATTTTTTTCTATATGAATTTCCTCAAACCTAGTCGTGAGGATCTAAAATTTAGACTTGTTTTTACAATAGATGTACCCTCGTATGTCATTTCAAGAATGTCCTAAGCTTGTTTAGCAGTATCATAAGAAATGAGTCTTTTGAATTCATCAGGTGAGAGTGCACAAGTGATTGCCTTTAAAGCCTTAGCATTCGCACTGCTCTCATTTTTCTGAAGAGTAGTCCACATGTAAAACGGTGTTTCCTTCATGGACTTGGTTCCATCACTGCCTAGAACCTCAGACATTGGTGGTTTCCATCTAGTCACTGTGGCATAGAAAGTCCTTACGCTTAAGTGCTTTCAAAACATAAGTTAAAATGAGTTTTTATGTTTATGTTAGGCTAAAGTTCGACTAGTTTAAGCTAAGGTTCAACGAGTCTAAGCATTTTTTCGATCAGTCCGAGTTTAAACTTAAGAAAATGGATTTTTTCGTTGCTTCTTTAACCAGTCGAGGATGGCTCGACCCGAAGTCCAGCGACTGAATCGGTTCAGATTTTAAGCACCCTCGACCAATAGAAGCCCTTACTCGACCAGTCGAATAGGGCCCTTGACCAGTCGAGCAGGGCCTTCAACCAGTCAAAGATCTGTTTTATCTTATCGCACCCAAATTCGATAAGTCGAAGACAGTCTTAAATGAGTCGAAGCAACAACTTCTTTACCTATAAATAGAGACCTCTCAATCCGAAATTAAAAGTTCAAGTTCATAAAAGCCTTCATCAAGATAGAGAGAAGTCCCCATTATTATTAAGCTTGGAAAAGGAAAGCTCTTAGTCTTAGAGGGGGGGGGGGGGGGGGGGGGGGGGGGGGTGAAGAGGACTATGCCAAATAAAAAATAAATGCAAATATCTTAAACAAATAGCAACCTCAAATGCAATAGTATTGAGAGGTTGATATAAACCTTGTTCAAAGGGCAATCCTACATCAAAAACCAAGGTTTATGGTAGGACAACCTAATTTCTTGAATGCAATAAGGATAAAAAACTCAAACCAATGTAAGGAGCAATAGAAACAAATCTAGCTATTATAACATTCACCACAAATACATAAAATAAATATAAGCATTCACCATATACAAACCATATACATCATCACCATCAAAACTCCAAGAATTATATTGGTTCAGTGTGAACACCAACTATTTTAAAACAGCCACACCTACTCCACTCCCAATAATCATAACCCACATGATATTGGCTTTTACTATGAAAGAAGGTTTTCCAAGGTTCACCTTAAAACTTTTACAATTGCATTTTCAATGGGCTACCACAATTAAAAACCCCACGCTGAGATTTTCTAGCTATCTTAGTCAAAACCACAATAGAAATTTTCTAGCAATCTGAAAAACCAAAAGCTGTAATTGAAAATACTTATCTATAGAGTCTCTTTGAATGTAGCCTGGAAGAACCGCTTCTTGATGATGAAGATGTCCAATGTTCAATCACTCAAATTAAAGGGTTCTAAGTCTAAATGATTTTAAAATTAAATCAATCTTGGGCTACTTTGATTCAATTTCTTGATCTCAAAAAGGGTAAAACAGAATTCTCTTTTATCAATCAAAATGAAGTAGCAAGAGATCAAGAAATTAGAAATCAAAAGGCTATAAAAAGAATCTTAAATTACAATAATAGCTTAATAAGCATGGGGACTTATCTCTTAGAGTGATGGGTTGAATTGGCTTGGAATGAATGAAAAAACTTGAGAAAAGTCCTCCATTTTAGGCTGAAAGACAATTCCCTCAACTGGTCTAGAGGTCAGTCATGACTAGTCCTAAGAGCAACTAAATTTTAAAAATTCTGGCACGATTGGATAAAACTGACCCTCGACTGGTCGAGCATAGCACTTAACTGGTTAAGTGGGGCTTAAAATAGTTCTTGGAGTTCGAGTCAAGCCTTGCTCGACTGGTCGAGCTAGTCTCCATGACCGGTTGAGAAAGGTGCTTGACTAGTTGAGGACCCACCAAAAAAATCTAAAATTTTGAATTTAAATCTGGATTAGTCGAGAAAAACATTGGACTAGTCGATCCAGTGCCTGGATTAGTCGAACATTGACTAAGACTAGTCGAAGCGAAGCCTATAGAAAACACAACGACTCATTTTAAATATGTAATATGAATGACCTAATCCTAAGGTCTTTCTAAGGTCATTTATACCTCAAATGTTGAATATTGAACTTGTCGCTTTGGTAGATCCACTAGATCTTCTTCTTAAAGTACTTGAAACTTGATCTTGTATACTTGAAACTTGAACATTTTCTTAACCATGAAGTGTACTTGAACTTAAAGTAGCACTCGAACTTGGTCTTGAACTTGATCATGTACTTGAGCTTGGTCTTTGAGCTTGAATATGAACTTTAACTTGACCTATGAGCTTGATGAAGCACTTGAAGTTGATGTAGGACTTGAAGGTGAACTTGCCATCACTTAAAAAAGTCCATCAGACCTAAGTGGTTTGTCACTACAAAATTTGACAATATAGGGTGCTAGACATACAACATAACACTTACAAAGTTATTTCACGTATTGATAATATTTTTTAATAGCTTTTTTAATTTAATTCCTTGATCTTATATTTTCTAAATCTTATTCTATAAATAGAGTAAATGCTCTTCTTTGAGATCTTAAGGAATTCAAACAAGTTGTCTTTTGTTTGAATCTATTTAAAATCAATCTAAAACTTATAACCCTTGTTTATATAGCTGAACATTGAACAATCTACTACAAGAGAAGGTGTTCTATGGCTACATCTATAGATATGTCTTCAAAGGTAAAGATAAGTACATTCTTCTTTTGTATTCTTATTTTATTGAGATAGCCAAAAAATCTCATTTATCGGTTTTCTTGAGATAGCCAGAAATCTCAGTGAGGGATTTTTTTTATTTGTGATAGCCCTTCAAAATCACAACTGTATCAGGTTTTAAAGTGACCTTGTGAAAACCTTATTTATAGTGAAAGCTAATATCACGTGGATAGTGATTATTGGGAGTGGAGTGGGAGTGGTTGTTTGAGAGTAGTTTTTGTATACACCAAACCACCATAACTCTTAGTGTTGTGGTGAATGTGTACTTTTTACATTTGTGAAGAATATTTATAATTTCATTTATGTAAAAGTGGTGAATGTTTTTAATAGATAGCTCTATTTTCTCTTGCTTGGTTTGAGATCTTGATTGTTATAAATGTTCATGAAATAAGGTTGTCCTACCTAAACTTGGTTTGGATGTAGGTTATCCTACGAATTAGTTTGAATCAATTTTTCAATACTAGTGTAATTGAGATTTCTAATTTATTTATTATTTCAGAAGTTTTTATTTGGCATGGTCCTATTCACCCCTCCCCCTCTTTAGGACTTCTTTAGCTTGCCTTTCATCATTGGCTACGATGGTGATTCCGAATTTCTTTGGAACTACCTGAGTTAGACTCACCCATTGACTGTCGGATATAGGGTATATGATACTCACATCCAATAATTTAAGTACCTCTCCTTTAACCACCTCTTTCATATTGGGATTGAGTCGACGTTGTGGTTGTCGGGAGGTTTTTTGCATTATCCTTAAGATGAATGTGGTGAGTATAAATCAAAGGATTGATTCCATTGGGATCCGCAATTGACCATCTAAGGGCTCCTTTATATTCAATGAGAGTAGTGAAAAGCTTACTCTCTTGTTCTTACTCAAGGTGGGAAGAAATCACCACCAAATATATCTCATTTGACCTAAATAGACATATTTAAGATCAGCAGGCAATGATTTTAGGTTAAGCTTCGATGCTTTGAGGTTAGACGGTAGAGGCGTTGTGTTAGTTTGGGGCAATTTCTTAATTGTGGCCTCCATTGGTTAACTTCAAGTACCGGTGCAATATCAAGCATGACATCCATCTCCTAATCATGTCATCATCCAAATTGAGGGAGTGTACCAAGCACGTCTCTAAAGGGTCAGAGGATAAGGTCATTAGGGCTCTATCTTCCACAAAAGAGTTTGTCATATTTATGTTGTGGGCCTCGTCATTTATTGTTGTGGGCCTCGTCATCATCCTCTGCCTGTCTGCTCATGTTGAAAAAGATATTGAGCTCCAATGTCATATTCCTAGAAGACAAATTCATAACCCCATTCCTACAATTGATGATAGCGTTTGATGTAGCAAGGAACGGGTGACCATGTATGACAGGAATTTGAGTGCTCATATCCGCAATGGGCTGAGTATCTAGGACAATAAAATCTACTAGATAGTAGAATTTGTCAACCGTAGACTAACACATCTTCGATCATCCCCCTCGGTACACGAACTGAGCGATCAGTAAGTTGTGATGTGGTCCATAACTCAAGTGGTTAGACTGAGTGAAAGATACTTAATTTCAACACTGAGGTCTTCGTATCGACTCCCTAGTGGGGGTGGCTAACAGTGAAGTGTGAACTGACAGTGGGTGTACTAACAAGCTAATAAGAAAAAAAAGTTGTAATGTGGTCTGGGTAGGTTTTTAATTCACTTAGACCCCAGTTATTTGTAGATTAAGTAAGAGATCAGATTTACACTCGCCCCCAAGTCAAGAAGTGCATTCTCAATTTAGTGATTCCCAATTATACAAGTGAGAGTTGGGCTACCAAGATCTTTATACTTTTTGTAGCACACTTTGCTCGAGGATGACACTCACTTTTTTCTGTCAGAAAAATTTTCTTTTTGATACTTTACCGCCTCTTGGTTGTGCATAAGTCTTTTAAAAATTTGGCATAGAGGGAATTTACCGGCATCCAACAGAGGGATGTTGACCTTCACTTATTTTAACACCTCTAGAATATCATGAGAATTGGTTAGAGATTTTTGTGCAATCAACCGTTGGGGGAATGGAGCAATTAGCTTGCTTTGAGGGTTCTGGTTCCAACCCATGTGGGGCAATGCTAGGTCCATCATCCATGTCTTCTTTCGAGTCCTTAGACTTTTCAGCCTTTACCGAAATAGATTTGTCAATTACTTTTTCACTCCTAAGAATGTGATAGATTTGGCTTACTCCATTTTATTTGAAGAGCTTAGATCACTAATTTCATATTGCGACTTTGGATTAGGGAGAGGTTGGGCTGGAAGCATCCATTTCTCTCCACTTGCTAAGTGTGCCTCAATCCTTTAAATGAATTTGTTAAGGTCTTTTTTTTATTATTTATTATTACATGCACACACACCCCCACACACTCACGCCACATGCCACACACACCACATACACGCACTTTGTGGGATTTCAACACCATGGGTTACTCGAACCCTTGACCCGGTGTTGAAACTCCAAGGAGTCTACCACCTGGGTAAGAGTAAGGACCCAATTTGTTAAGGTCTTGGAAAGCCTGTAATGTGTTTTGATTGAAAAACTCTTTATTTTGAACATGTTTTAAAACTGGATCCTCCTAGGCTTTTTTTAATTTAAAAGTTGAGATAGAGCCTCCACTACCAAAAAAAAAAGACCAAGTTGGTGATCGTGTAGTGGTTTCCCCCGACGGCTTTTATCCGTCGGCGAATCATAATAAGCCTTCAGCAAAACCAGTAGTAAACATTCAATCGGTATTATTTTCCTTTGGTGTGATCCACCTGATATTTATATCTCGATCATTTTTTTGATCAAGAAATAAAATGATATTAAAAAATTAATGGACGGTGCGGATAAAGAACCTACATCATGGTGGACGGCCACGACACCGGCCACTAACCACCTGTATAGTTGCAGCTTAAAAAGGAAGCGGATTGGCTGGCGGAAACGGATTGGCTACTTCCCCTGTAGTAGTAGCTTAGTAAAAAGGTAGCGGATTGGCTGGCGGAAACGGATTGACTACTTCCCTGCCACTAGCCGGTGTCTGGTTGTCCGGTGCTATGTGGGACCAACCATGATGTATTATTTCAATCCATTCTATTCATCCATTTTTACCCTATCCAGTTTTGGTCTTTTTATAAAAAATAAGAGGTGTATAAATCTTAGGTGGACCCACACCCACATGAAAAAAATAGTCGATTGGATATCCACCATTAAAATCACTCCTAAGGCCCCACTGTAGTGTTTATTTATTGATTTGGTCATATAGAACTAGATGAAGGGAAAAATCCAAGATTAGCTTCATCCAAAACTTTTATGGCCCTAAAAAGTTTTTAATGGTCGATGCTCAATCAACATTGTTTATGTAATATGGTTGACTTGAGATTGGGATATACCTCATTTTTGGGCTCATACTGTGAAGTTATTTATTAAAATAAATGGACTGCATGGATGAAACACATACATCATGGTGGGTCCCGTGGAGCACCGACCACTACCCACTCGCACCGACCCCTGCGATCCGCATCCGTGGATTGGCTGCTGACCGGTCGACTAGCGAGATTGCTACTAAAGTGACGTCATCAAGTTCTGTAGGCCCCATCATGACGTATGTTTTGTATTCACACCGTCCATCCTTCTGAAGAGATCATTTTAGGATAAGATCCAAAGAATGAGTCACATCAAAGCTCCAATGGAACCTACCACAGAAAATAGCAGGGAGAGTGACGGCACTGTTAAAAACTTACAAAGGCCACAAAAGTTTCTGATCAAGCTGATATTGTGTTTTCCCTTCTTTAAGGTCTTTGTTAGCTTTTGAACAAGTTGGATTTTAAAAAAAAATAAAATTATGGTGGGCACTAGGAAGGTTTCAACAGTAAGCTCCTATTTTCTGTGGTGGGGTCACTAAAGCTTTAGATCTGTCTAATTCTTTGGTTCATGCCTTAAAATAATATCTCTAAATGGATGAACGTCCTGAATACAAAACATACATCATAATGGGATCCACAACCTGGTGAAGTCCATAACTTGGTGACCTCACTTCATTAGTGAGTCTGGCCCACTCAACGTGTCAATATCTAATCTGCGTCATCAACTCGTGGAAGCGGATTGGCTGGTGTACCGCACACCAGCTATATAGCTGATATAGATACGTGTCATGTCAAGATGAGCGCAGACGCTCCTCGATCTCCTGGTTATATGAATGGTCCAAATGAGATCAAAGTCACATGGCCCCACAATGATGTATTTATTATATCCATACTGTCCATCCATTTTTTCGAGATTATTTTAGAGCATTAGAAAAAAAATGAATCATATGCAAATTTCAAATGGACCACACCAAAAATAACAGTGAGGATAATGATTTTCACCATTACAAAATTTGTAAAGCCCACCATAATATTTATTTTCCATCCAATCTATTAATAAGGGAAATAATACATGAATGAAGAGGAAAAATAAATTTCATATTGATCTAAAACTTCTGTGACCCTTAAAAGGGTTTCAATGGTAGACATTTAATCCCCCACTGTTTTTTTGCAGTGTGGTCTTTTTGATCTTTAAATCCATCTTATGTTTAGGTTCAAGCCTTAAGACGTCAATACACCAAAACTTGCAACCACAAAACTTACTGACATCAATACACCAGATATATATATAGCTCGTGATGACAACCACAAAACTTGTTGACGTCAATACACTAGATATATAGCTGGTGTGTGCTACACTAGCCAATCCGCTTCCACAATCTGCACCCATTCTCATTCCTATCAGTGCTGTTAGTCCAATACCCGCCTGTTTGATTTTTCAAATTTAAATGCTCTGTAAATACCGGCTTATTACAATTTTTCACCATGTTTGAAAATAGGTAGCTACTTTTATTGGGAAAATGGTTTAAAAGGATTAACTTAAATTTATGGAATCCACCATAATCTATATGACATATCTGCGTCGTCTATTTGCTTTACCATGACATTTTGAGGCATGAGCTGAAAAAAGATGCAAATCCAACATTAAAGTGGCACACACCAAAGAAAACGGTGGCCCCAAGAAGTTTTTAACAGTAGGTGTTTGATTACCTTTTTCCTGTGGTGTGGTTCACTTGAAATTTAAATCCAGCTCATTTTTTGGGTCATGCCTTAAATTCAGTTGGCATAACGGATGTATGGTGTGGATAATCAACATACATCACAGTAGGCCCCACCAATATTTAGCAGCATCTTCGATTTTAGGGTTATAAAAAGTAACAGTTAAATTAATCCTAAAAAACAATGTAGTAATTACCTATGGAAGTAATCGTTACCTATTTAGAATGCAATTACATTTGCCTTAGAAAATCAAACAGGCCCAAAATCCCTCCACCCTCCCCCCCCCCCCCCCCCCCCCCCCCCCCCCCCGCCTCCTCTCTATGGAAGTAATCATTACCTATTTAGAATGCAGTTACATTTACCTTAGAAAATCAAACAGGCCCAAAATCCCCCCCCCCCCCCCCCCCCCCCCCCTTTCTCTCTCTCTCTCAAATGAATCGAAACCTTAACCCTAAGCGGATTTTGGGGGGCCTGAAGAGAGAGAGAGAGAGAGAGAGAGAGAGAGAGAGAGAGAGAGAGAGAGAGAGAGAGAGAGAGTTGGGCAAGGACTCCATTAAGCCCCTCGACGCTTGTTGCCTCTGCCTCAAGCCCTTCATCGACCCTCTCTGCTGCCAGAAAGGCCATGTCTTCTATAAGGAATGCATTCTCGAATGCCTCCTCTCTCAAAAGAAGGACATCCAAAGGTTAGAACGATCTCTCTCGAATGCCTCCTCTTCCAAACTTGTTTAGATGTTATTTGTAGTCACAGGCGTCCATCATGTTCCTTGTTTTTCTGTATAGATTTCAGAAATTATATGGTGTATGGGGACCATTTCAGGTGATCCAGACTATTGATATGATGAGCATTCTAGTGGATGGACCATATGTGGAAAGCCTTGAGGATTGGTAGAGATGATTTCCTTATTTCATAGAGATCTCTTTAATGAGTTCGTAAGAATGCCTAGTAGATGTTTGTGGAAATGCCTAGGAGAAGGCTGGTAGCCCTGGGGTGTACCACCTTGATTAAATTTTGTTCTAGCATAAACCTCTGCAGCTTGCTTTATGTTGAGACTGCAGACCGTCCTGGATTGCTGGTAGATCTTGTTAAGATCATTACGGACACCAACATCACTGTTGTGTCGGGAGAGTTTGACACGGAGGTGGTAACCGCAAACCCCACCTGATCTGTTGTTTAAGAATCTAGTCTTCTGTTCTCATTGAGCTTTCGTTTGCTAGTAGGGGCTTTTGGCAAGGCAAAGTTCCATGTTAACTATCAGGACAAAGATATCAGCAAGCCTATGCAACAGGTAAACCCGAAAAGGTTTATGTTTCCTTTCCTACATATACATTTGCTACATGCATTCAAAAATATTCAGTAATGCTGGTGCGTTTGTTCATGTTTACAAGTGCTTAAGCATACTCATGACAATGCTCATATAGAGTTTTGCTAAGCCCACATTCATCTCTACACGATACCTCATGTGTCTGGGACATGTGACCCATGCATCAGGTTGGCCCACTCTCTATACATGACCTGGACCAAGATCATGAAGGCACGCACATCAGGCGAACCACATATGTACACCAAGTGTGGACTTCGAGATCCATTTTAGCCATCCATTACTTTTTGTTTGGTGTGACCCACTGATGAGTTGGCTGGCCTGACATGTGGGTCAGGTCATATGTACAGTGGGACCCACCTGATGCGCAGGTCAGGTTTTCCTAGA
The DNA here is from genome assembly GCA_037074715.1 of Magnolia kwangsiensis. Taxonomy (NCBI): domain Eukaryota; kingdom Viridiplantae; phylum Streptophyta; class Magnoliopsida; order Magnoliales; family Magnoliaceae; genus Magnolia; species Magnolia kwangsiensis. Next base: position 105,575,894 of record CM073573.1, on the reverse strand, counting down.
CATGCTCCATGTTGTCACATGTGGCCACCATATTTCAAAACCCAAAAAGCTTGACATGACTCTATATTCATCCAAGTCGGGCTGACCTGAAGATTTGATTTAACTTGACTCATTATTAAATAATTTAATTAAGAATAGTAATAGATGTTTTTAATAGTATTAGTATAAACAAATGGTTATTTCTGTCACAAAAATACTGTGGCAAGTTGGTAAGTGAAGACGGTTCTTTAGGAGATTGTGCATTTGACTCGGCTGGAAATCTAATTTTGAAGTGAGTTCCTTATTGACTTGGCCCGAGATCTTTCTGATCAGAGTTGACTTGGCCAAGTCTTGAGTTGACTGACCCGAGTTTTAGAACTACAGTGGCTATGTGTTGATGACCAGAGGTGCATGCCGGCTTCTTGCCAAGCTGCGTACTCAAGTCAGCGAGTTTTAGAATTATGGTAGCTACATATTTGACAACCAGAGCACTTGCAGGCTTACCAGAACTAGCTGTTACATGCTTTTCTATGGGTTTGTATGCATTCACTTGCATCAGTATGGTTACCTTCTCACCAAAAAAGAAAAAGAAAAAGGAAGAAAAAAAAGTGCAGGGGAATTAATTGAAGCCCAATATCTATTTTCACATGTTCTTTCTAATAGCTTGTGGTATTTCTTAAGGTGACCGACCACTGAGGAGGCAAGTTTTTAAAAGCCCCGTGTTCAGCTAGTATGCTTGAAAGCATTCCTGAAAATCGATTTTCCTCATTCAAAGAGCAGCTGATGTTAGTATGGTGAATTTTTCTCTCTCAAATGCCTCTACCCAACAAAGCTTATGCAAAAACGAACTTCATTTTGCCATTTGGTTGCCTGGAAAGGAATGAAATAATAATAAAAGAAATCTTGTTTCACATTGATTGAATGATAACCTATTACCAGTGGATGGTGAAATTATTGGCCCACCTTTACATATAATCATCGCCAACTCAATACCACCTGCTTATAATCAAGGGGGTCCAGTCATTGGGTGGGCTACACATTATAAGTTAGATATACACCTCTGATCATATTTTAATAGCCATTGCTTTCTTCATACATGTGTGGCCCACAATGATGAATGGGCCAGCTTGTTTTTTAATTTATTTTTTTTTGTCATTGCCTCTCCATTATGTGCAACATGTGCCACAAATCAGCTTTCATCCACCCAACCTTTTTGTACTTCTAGGAAAGTTTCTTTATTAGGGAGCTTCCCATTTCGAGAGAATTTCTCTCGCAAGACGACGTTTCAGATTTTCAGTAACCTTTTACTATCAATAAGACAAGGATATGCTCAAACCAAAGATGGGTAGCAGTTTTGGAGTAAACAGGATTCTAGAGAGGCCCAGAGGCATCATGGAGTAAGTATCCTTCTTCTTTTCTTCTTCCTTTCTTTTTCTTTTTTACTTATGAAAGATGAGCAAGAATCCTCCTTGCCTACTTTCTTGTGCAATTGAGTCAACAACTAATTCTTTCCCCTCTTTCTTTGTTTGTGCATGTGTGTGGGTAAACTGAGATTAAGGATTTATAATAATAGAATGGAATGGTTGTACTTCAAATTTTTTACTTGAGAAAAAGTTTAGAACATCTTTAATGATGTTTCTAGAGCTTAGTTACATGAACTTTCTACCTGAGGCACTGTTTCTCCATCTCGTACTATGGGCTCTAGCTCCTGTCCAATTCTCACCTATTGGGTTTTCACTTCCTGTCAATTTGAGAACTGCGCCCTTGTTCTTCCTCCCTACCAACCAAACAAAAGCAGCTACTTTAAAAGAAGATCCATAAAACCAAAACCTATGGAGCTCTCACACAACTCTTTTTCAGTTTACTTCTTTTCTTCTCTCTTTAGAAAGCTATTGATTTGAACACATTTCTTTTTTTGGTTGTCTGCTATTCTTCTCTGAACTTATTCTTTATTTCTTGATCACATCCTATACTAATTCTGTTTGTCAACTCTAGTTTTTTCTTGTACCCTTATTTTTTAATCATGGTTTGTAGCTTTCATCAAACCTGTTAATATCAGGTGTGATGCACCAAGATGAAGAGAAGTTACAAAATCAGCCTGATATAAAACTTAAGCTAGCCATACCAAGTGAACTTGGAAGTTTTGGAAGCAATCAATTTTAATTGGTTTGACCCATATCAGCTTTTGTTCGAGCTTATATTAGTATGAACATTCTAAATAATGGTTCTCACCTGATGAGCCAATTGGATTTTACATAGAAAACCTGGTAAGCCCCACATAGCATGGGTGTTTTTTGCACTACATAAAACAGGTTTTGTAGAGTATTAGGGTCCCAAACAACTTCCCACCATATGGATGGTGATCAGGTGGGTTGATTTCGTTAGATACCATGTGATGGGTCCATATTCAAAAATCATAGTAATTGGACAATCCCAATCCTCAATGCTTTTGCTTCCTGTTTATTTATTGTTGGCCATTGACCATTAATCTTCTCACTCAAATTTTGGGTTAACAATCTAGTCGCAATTGGGATGAATGGGATTGGTTTTTGGACTAGAGGACATCTACAGATGGCCCATGAAATCAGTGGTCTGGATCACTATACATAAGTGCTAATCCTATGATAGAGATGTTTTGTTGGCACTTAATGGAACTCATACTAGCACTCTTTAGGCTACCAAATTACTTGTCTAAGACGAGATTAGTGGCTTTTAATTTTTCCTAATCTCTTGCTAATTTCAGGCACTGGTCGAACGGGTTTATTTCACTGGGGAACACACCAGCAAGCATTATAATGGCTATGTTCATGGGGCCTACCTTGCAGGTTTGTATTCATGGCCACCATCGAATCAATGGACTGGATCAACAGATGGATTTATCTTTCTTTTACTATTGATTTTGTAGCTGCTTTTTTAATCATTCCTCGTGTTTTTTTTTAAGGTATTGATTATGCTAATATGATGATTGGCTGCATCAAGAAAAAGATATGCAAATTTCGGATCATGCCTAAGGGCACTTGAATCCCACGATTTCCCTAACACGTAAGTTATTTCATCCTCACATCCGTCTATACCTGATAGAGTTTACTCTAGTTTTAAATTTGTACAAGTGGGGCCCATTGTTCAATGGTTCAGACTACAATATTAAACTCTTACTGCTAAACTGGAAGATCCCAGCCATATAGTTTTTGGATTTTCCAGTTGAATGTGGACCATTGCTGTACTTCTTTTCTTAAAGGTATATTTTCAAGCAACCAATGCAAAGGACTAGCTAGGATCTCCTCATTTGAGGAGATTTCTAGGGCATGTGTCATCCATTGTAGAAACCAGAAACGAAGCTACTTAGCTATGTACCTGTAGCTGCATCATTTTATGGTGTGCATCACATGAAATTTTATATATTCGGATAGTCCGAAACATCGATATGGACCGCCCAGCCTAATCATCATGTATAGGTTGTGATCAAGAAATAATTCTTTCTAGATATGAATGTTCCATCTTTTTTTTTTTTTTTTTTCCTGCTGCCATTTATTTTGTATATTCATGCCTATTCCTTATTTTGGAGCTAATTTGTTCAATCTCCATCTGATAAATGGTTGTCATGGCTTTTTGTGGAATGAATGTGTCATATCATTATTCAGCATTGTCCCAGTTATTTGGCATTGGCTATTGGATGCGTCTGTTTCTTTGTGCTTGTTGTGGTGAGCATCTTCTTTGTTGCGTCTCATTTATGATGAGTGAACTGTGACATTATGTTTTGAAGCTCAACTTCCAGGAACTATTCAGGATCACCTACAAATATTCAACATTGAGATGAAGGCAAAAATGAAATCACATCAGATGCCCGAGCAGGTGATAATGTCATCCACTTTAAACTTTATTAGCTAACTTTTCTATTTGTTTCATAGGCTGTTTTGTTTATCAATTAGTTTCCATGCCATATTGTTATATTCACATGTTGTGTTTTGGAAGTGGATTACCCCAAAGATATTGGGGATGATCACACAAACATTAGTGTATCATTGGTCAATAGAAGGTAATATTGCATTTTGGTTTTTGTACAAGGGTCATCTCTTGAACTTCATTTAGTTTCTCGCTTTTCTTTTTTGATAGATCAATTTATATTTCATCTCTTGTTCAATCTCCATCCGATAAATGGTTGTCATGGCTTTTTGTGGAATGAATGTGTCATATCATTATTCGACATTGTCCCAGCTATTTGGTGTTGGCTATTGAATGCGCTATTTGGTGTTGGCTATTGAATGCATCTGTTTCTTTGTGCTTGTTGTGGTGAGCATCTTCTTTGTTGCATCTCATATATGACGAGTGAATTGTGACATCATGTTTGAAGCTCAACTTCCAAGAACTATTCAAGACCATCTACAAATATTCAACATTGAGATGAAGGCAAAAATGAAATCACATCAGATGCTAGAGCAGATGATAATGTCATCCACGTTAAACTTTATTAGCTCACTTTTCTATTTGTTTCATAAGCTGTTTCGTTTATCAATTAGTTTCCATGCCATATTGTTATATTCACGTGTTTTGGAAGTGGATTACCCCAAAAATATTGGGGCTAGTCACACAAACATCGGTGTATCATTGGTCAATAGAAGGTAATATTGCATTTTTATTTTTGTATTAAGGGTCATCTCTTGAACTTCATTCAGTTTATCGCTCTTCTTTTTTGATAGATCAATTTATATTTCAATTTAGAACTTCCATTACATGTTGAATTGCTAGTTGTAAAATTTACGACACTTTTTAACTTATTTGTAGTGATTCAGAGTTTATAAAGATGTTGATAGAACAGCTTTAGGTAATTAAATTTCATTATTATTTTTTAAAAAAATTCATGACCAACCGTCGGCGAATGGCTATTGTACTTTTGACCATTGAAGACACTGACAGCTTTGGCTGTCGAAAATGCTGATGGCTGAACCATCGAAGATGCCGACGGATTTAAACGGTCGTTGATCTTTCCCGATGGACCGTTGCCGACGGTTTTTAGCCGTCGGCGTTACCCTGTTTTTCGATAGTGCCCTTGAGAGTTAGGTGCTTGCCCATTCCTCCAACTAAATTTGAGATGGTTCCTCTAGCTAGGATTGTATGTATTCGTGGTGGGTTCACTGAATGGTCTTTGGTAATTGTTCACGGCATTCAATTGCTTATTTAGTACCTCTTGAAAAGGTATGGTTGGGCAATTTTCATTTGTACGTACATTACAAGCACAAATACCGTAAATAGTTAGCCTTATCCTTCTTAAGTTCCATGGCCTCTATTTTCCTAATGAGGTTAACCACTTTAGCATTGATATCGTCCTCCTCTTTTAAAATATATATTTTATCATTCTCCTTTAATTGAATAGGCTTAGAAGTGGTGATAGGTTTTGGGGAGATGTCATATGATTGTGTGTTTTTAGCAAGTTTGTTAAAGTAGTCCGACACATCATAGACATCTTTGTTCATGAGCTCCCCATTGCACATTATCTCAATGAATTGGCACATGGAAGATGTCAGTCCATCATAGAAGAAGCTTGTTATGCGCCACGTTTTGAAACCATGTTGTGGGCATGAGCTGACAAGATCCTTGAACTGATCTCAACATTGGAAGAATGTTTCATATTCCTTTTAAGCAAAGTTCATGATCAACTTTCTGATAGTGTTCATCTTATGGTATGGGAAGAATTTCTTTATGAACTCCTTGTCATGTCATTCCATCTACCAATAGATCATGGACATAGTGAGTGCAACCACATCTTAGCCTTTTCTTTTAAGGAGAAGGAAAAAAGTTTCAGCCTGACCATATCCTCAGACACATTAGGAAAGTGTAAAGTGGCATGATCTTATCAAACTCTTTCATGTGTAGATATGGACTTTCAGATTCAACTCCATAGAACTTTGGAAGAAGTTGGATCACCCCTGGCTTGAAATCCATACTCCCTGTATTTTTTGGAAAAATCATACATGAAGGTGTGCTCACCCCCGTTAGTTGTAAGAAATCTCGTAGTTATGATTTTCTTGGTTAGAAAAATAGGGACACAAACAACTCCCCAATCAAGTGAGGCTAACACTGGCCTGACCAATCAAGTGAGGCTAACACTGGCCTGACCAATCATTTAGGACCCAGATGACACAGCTCGAACGCATAGGATTAGGCCACTCATCAGTGGGTGGAGGGTGTCCACAAATGATATAAGGGTCGTCACCCAAAAGCAATTGACGTAGGAGGGTGTGAGAAAAATGTAAAAACAAGTTTAGATTTCCCAGTTTCGCCAATTGGCGAAACTTATTGAAAATAATCGCTGAGATCGGGTCTGTACACACTCGTGATTGCTTGAGATGAACCTGGATCATCCCTAGACCATCAATCGATGGGTTTAGACCATGATTTACCCCATCCTAGCCTTCAACAATTGGTAAATGGAAAGATACATTAGAAAATGCCCGAAAGGACTCGAAACGACTCAAAATTGAGTTGGGGGCAAACGAGCCTTGTCCAGGGGGACCCAGAGGGGGTCTCACTCATTTTTCGGACCTAGGGGGGAGGACCTCGCCCCACCGGTGAGCCATCACCGGAAAGTCCAGAGACCGGCGAGGCCTCGCTGCTTAACGAGCCAAGCGGGCCTGACTGATGTGAGCTGTGCAAGCCGACGCCCTTAGGGCACTGTGTGGGCCATGGTTTTGCATTGGGGTGTTTTAAAACACCCCCATGACTGCCCCACTTCATTTTTTACCCCTCCAAGCTTCCCTTTTTCTTCAAATCTTTTGTTTTTCTCTCAAATCTCCCCTCCATTATCTCACTATCTCATTTTCCTTCAAAGCATACACCCCTCCACCATTTTCCTCGAAACCCACCTCCTATCCTCCTCATTTTCCTTTAATTTGAGTGCTCATACCCCTCATTTGTGTCTCATATACCTCCAAGTCCAATAACCCATCTTATTTCCCCCATATTATGGCCTTATTCAAGCTTGTTACTACCATCTTCTCAATTTCCACTATTCTCTCTATCATGGGAAAGAAAAGAGCTCCTGTGGAAGAAGCCGGGCCTAGTCGTCCCGCTCGCTCGAGAAGACCAAGGAGTACCGCCGTAGGTGCAAGTGTAGATCGGGAGTTACAGACTAAGTGGGATTTAGATCCCCGGGCTCCTATGGGAAGGGCTCCGTTGGCGGAGTTATCTCATGAAATTTATGAGGGCCGTAGGGTTCTCTTTGAAGCTCATGTGGATAGGCGGCTCTTTGGGAAATATCTATTGCTGGAGCGCCTGGAAGAGACAAGGTGGGGTCTGCTATTTGAGGGAGAGTATCATGCAAATGTGGGCACTGTCTGAGCCTTCTACACCCACATTCGAGAGCCTACATTGGAACCCTTGCAGTTTAAATCAGGAGGCCACAATTGATTTGGGTTTGATAGCGTGGCTTATGAGGATGCCGCTTGGCGAGGTACATGCAAGTGAGAGAAATCTGAAGAGTGCACATGAAAGGGATCAACGCACATGTTTTCTTTGTGGCCGCCTGGTTTAGTGGAAGCCAAACAATAGCCTCCTAGTGACCAATATGACTGACGACTTCTGTCTGCTCTATCACATTTTTATGTTTAACGTCTACCCCAGGTGGAGCAATCGCAGCAAGTGCACATGCCTAATGGTAGATTTCCTGTACCAAGTGGGGCAGGGAGAGAAGCTATGCATGATTACATATGTTCTGCGATAGATAGTTCTTACCGCACGCTCTAATAGAATGTCTGATTCGCTCCCCTTCCGCGGACTCATATGCAGGATTGTACTTGAGTTTGGCTATAGACTTGGGGCAGAAATGCCGGTACCAGTCCATTACATCAACGAAACTACTCTCAATCAGATGGGCATTGGGCCACGACAGCGGCAAGCCTGACTGGATGAGAGCGAGGATGAGACATCTAGTGAGGAGTATGGAAGCAAAGAATAGAGTAGAGAAGAGATAGAGGAGGAACAGGAAGAAGAAGAGGAGGCTCAGGACACGAATGAGAGCTCCCCTCCTATGGCATTAGAGCATGACACTGATCGTGCTGCTAGGGATGCCCGCCAAGCTCGGCTTGAGGAGGGCCAGGCTGCCCTGCAACAGGAGATTATAGATATCCGGGCCCTTGTGAAACATAAGTTTAAGAAGGTGACTCGCACCTTGAAAGTTATCCTGTGCTGCCTACAGGATAAGGGAGCCCCTCCTCCATCGCCAAACTCGGATGCCTAGTCATCCATGCCATCACCCTATAGTTTGTTATGTTGCTATTTTTATTTTGTCTGTGTTGTAAGGTTGATGGGTCTATTAGAGTAGTAGGTAGAACGTATGTTTGTGTTTGGTTGTTTGAGATTAGCAAAGCCGCATGCGTTTCTGTCATAATTCATGGAGAACTTTATCCCACGTATTGTGATAATTTTGGTAAATGAAATGCATAAAGTTTCTTTACTCTATGTATGAATGTTGCGTGTATGACTGTTATGTGAACGAGTTTTTGGATATGCTGAATCTGACCTGGGTTGCACCCTATATGTATGTAGGGAATGCCACCTAAGGCTGTACGGAGTTCGGCACGTCTGACCTTTGGTGATTCGACTGTTGGGGCACCTCCCATGAGCGATAGCCACATGGACCCCATTTTGGGCCCTTCTCACCCTGACACCATGCTGGGTTTTCAGCCGGCCGCTAGCCCTACTAATGGGCCGTCATCTACTGTAGCACCTGTGGCACCACTAGTTACACCATCAGTTCCTGATTTGAACCGTACATCGACCTCGACACCCCACATGCCACAGTCCGCTCCGCCTCCTGATAGGCTAGAGCAGATGATGCTGTTGATGTAGCAGTAGCAGTAGCAATAGTTCTTGACCTCCATGACTGACATCTTTACCCAAAGTATGAGGGTGACTCCACCTGCCTCACCTATGCACCCAGCTGGGAACATGAGTGCCAGCGGCACATTTGAGCTATTTCAGCGCTTGCGGCCTCCTACATTTACGGGTACTCCTAGACCCGAGGAGGCTGAGTATTGGCTTGACCGCATCTCTAAGATACTCAAGCCGCTACAATGCATTGAGGCAGAGCAGGTGGAGTTGGTCACCTTCATATTTGAGAAGGATGCTAGCTTATGGTGGGACAACGTTCTTCGCACGACTGCTATTGGGTATGTATGGATGTTGGAGGCATTTGAGACCCGCTTCCAAAAGAAGTACTATCCCGTCACATATCGCTACGAGAAGGAGAGTGAGTTCCTTCACCTCCGACAGGGAGGGATGATAGTGGCTGAGTACGAGAATAGGTTCACGAAGCTTGGCAGGTACGCTCTGTTGATATTGGATGATGAGCCTATGCGCATGCGACACTTTTCTGAGGGTTTGCGACCCGATATTTGCTCGAAGATGTGCTGTGCTAGCATACCCAGCTATGTTGAGCTAGTGAGCATGTCTATGCGGGGTGAGCAAGAAGGGGATAGGCAGTCCCATATGTGAGCACCCATGGCTCCTAGGCCACGACCTGATCTTCCGAGTAGATCGTTCTTCAGTAAAAGGCCGCGTGTAGATTCATCACCAAGGCTTATGGTTTCGCCTGCTCCGGTGAGGCGACCAGATGTATGATGTACCTACTACAAGAAGCCTGGCCACATAGAGATAAATTGTTTCACCAGGATGAGGGATAGTGGTTTCTCACCGCCTCAGAGGATCAACCGTCCGATGCCTTGGCCATTTTCGCTCCACCCCTGCAGATAGCACCAGCACACCCATCCTTCAGGCCACCTGCTCCTCGCTTCAGGCTGCCATAACGGCCTATAGTACCGTACCCAAACCGCTAGCAGCAGGCTCGGGTACATTCACTGACAGCGGGGGTAGCCGAGACAACAGATGCAGCACTGATGGCCTTTGAGGTCACAACTCATGTCCAAGGTACTTCCGTCTTCTTATTGGTAGACATCGGGTCCACCACTTCCATCATATCATGTACAACAGTCAAGCGACTGAGGTTAGGTACTACTCCTACGAAGGGAATGAGACTCACTACCGCTATAGGGACTTTTTCAGATGTTACCTGGATTTGTGAGGCTTGATCAGTAGATTTGGGTAGCAAGACGGTGAGCGTTGACTTGATTGTCGCCCCACTATGGTACTACAATATTGTTCTCGGGATGGATTGGCTCACCGAGATGAGGGCGAAGATAGATTGCAAGACTAGGGTGGTGACAGCCCACAGACCGGAGGGCACAGTTTTCACTTTCCCTGTTCAGGTTAGTCACCCTTCCCTGTTAATTTGCTACGCTTCCTTATTAGAGAGAATTAATGGTCCGACGTTGGGAGATACGCCTGTGGTTCAGAACTTCCCAGACGTATTTGAGAAGATCCCGGGACTACCTCCTCAGGTTGAGATAGACTTTACTATCGATCTTCTACCTCATGTGACACCTATTTCATTGCTGACATATCGCATGCCTCCATGTGAGATGGAGGAACTGAGGAGACAAATTGATGATTTGTTAGAGGCCGGTTTCATACAACCTAGTGTGTCTCCTTGGGGAGTGCCTGTGTTGTTTGTGAAGAAGAAGGACGGTTCCCTGCAATTATGTAATGATTATCGCAGGTTGAACCAGGTGACAGTGAAGAACAAGTATCCCTTGCCCAAGATAAATGATTTGTTTGATCAGTTGAAGGGGGTACAATACTTCTCGAAGATCTATCTGCAGTCAGGATATCATCAGTTGGGCGTCAAGGATGAGGACGTGTAGAAGATGACTTTTAAAACCAGTTTTGGACATTACGAGTTCCTTGTGATGTCATTTGGACTCACAAATGCACCGGCCGTGTTCATGGACTTGATGAATAGGGTATTTCGACCGTTTCTATTCCGATTCGTCATCGTGTTTATATATGACATCTTGATCTATTTTAAGAGTCGAGAAGAGCACGGGAACACTTACGAACAGTCTTGGATACTCTAAAGAAGAACCAGTTGTTCGCACAATACAAGAAGTGTGACTTCTGGAAAGAGGAAGTCAAGTTTATAGGGCATGTGATGTCCAAGGAAGGAATAGTAGTTGACCTTGCTAAGGTAGTCGCGGTTCAGGATTGGGTGCAGCCCGGTTCGATTACGGAGGTGAGGAGTTTTCTAGGACTTGCAGGCTACTATCGACGATTTATTCGAGACTTCTTCAAGATTGCCAGGCCGCTGTCTCAGTTGACACAGAAGGATCTGAAGTTCGCCTGGAATGAAACAGTGGATGCAACTTTTCAGGAGTTGAAAAACAAGTTGACGTCCGCCCTTGTGCTAATATTACCAGAGCAAGGGGTTTAATATACTATATATATTGACACATCTTGCATTAGTTTGGGTTGTGTCCTTATGCAGAAGGATTGGGTGATTTCTTATGCCTCGAGACAGTTGGGGAAACACAAGGAGATTTACCCTACACACGACCTAGAGTTGGCAGCCATCATCTTCGCACTGAAGCTCTGGAGACATTACCTCTACGGAGAAGAGTTTAAGCTCTTTTGCGATCACGAGAGCCTCAGATACATATTCACTCAGTGGGACTTGAATATGAGGCAATGGAGATGGATGGAGACCTTGAAGGATTTCAAGTTTAAGGTTTCCTATCATCTGAGTAAGGCGAACCTTATGGAAGATGCGTTGAGTCGTAAGAAGACCATAGAGTTTGCGGCTCCACTGATGATAGCAGAAAGAGACATACATGATAGAGTTTGTGTGAGACTTTGAGCAGAAACTCACGGTGGAGGAGTCGTATGAGGGCATCGCAGACATTCGAGTACAGTCCCTCATTGACGATAAGATTATCGCGGTTTAGGCAGATGATGAGCTGTTGGTGAAGATGAGAGAGCGAGTTAGTGCAGATGAGGACGTCGAGTGAAGAGTTGGTACGGATGGGGGCATACGATACCTGGCAGCCTATGCATCTCACACGTTCATGACTTGAGATGGGAAGTTCTTGAGGCAGCCCACAATTTGAAGCTTCCGATGCATCCTGGGAGCACGAAGATGTATCGCGACATGAAGAGATAGTACTGGTGGGACAACATGAAGGTCCACATAGCAGAGTATGTGTCCTGTTGTCTCTCGTGCCAGCAGGTTAAGGCAGAGCATCGCCGACCTCCTGGACTACTTTAGCCCATGCCTATAGCGAAATGGAAGTGGGATTTCATCTCTATGGATTTCATATCAGGGCTGCCGAAGATGAGGAAGGGACATGACTCCATTTGGGTGATCATGGACCGGTTGATGAAATCGGCTCATTTTCTCCCTATCAGAGTTTTGAACTCTGCAAACGAGTTAATCAGGTTGTACATCAAGGAGATTGTACGTTTGCATGCAAGTTCCCTTGGAGATCATGTTGGATTGAGACACGTGATTTACATCTATCTTCTGGACTCGTATTCAGGAGGTAATGGGTGTGAAGTTGAAGTTTAGTACCACGTTCCACCCATAGACTGACGAGCAGATGGAACAGGTAAACCAGGTGTTGGAGGACATGTTGCGAGCTTGTGTACTTGATTTCAAGGACAGTTGAGATGACTGTCTTCCTTATGCCAAGTTCGCATACAACAATAATTTTCAGGCGAGCATTGGTATGGCTCCATATGAGGCCTTATATGGGCGTCCCTTTCAAGCACCGCATTGCTGGGCAGAGGTTGGTGGGAAGAGCATAATTGGCCCTGAGTTAGTTTAGGCAACCTCAGAGAAGATCTACATTATTAGGTGTCGGCTTCTTACAGCACAAAGCAAACAGAAGAGCTACGCCGATACGAGGCGGTGACAGTTAGAATTTGAGGTTAGAGACTATGTGTTTCTGAAAGTTTTCCCCATGAACGAAGTCCTTCGGTTTGGCAAGAAAGGGAAGCTCACACCTAGATTCATTGGCCCATTCCAGATACTGTACTGAGTGGGGCAGTAGCATATCGCCTTACTTTGCCCACACCACTTGTAAGCATGCGCAATGTATTTCATGTATCTATGTTAAAGAAATACGTTCCTGATCCTTCCCACATTATTAGATGGGAGCAAGTGCAGTTGAGCGAGGATGCTACATATGTACTGCGTCCGACACGCATCCTAGATAGGAAGGAGCATGTATTACATAACAAGGTTATTGCACTTGTGAAGGTACTGTGGACGCATTACAATGAGGAAGAGGCTACTTGGGAGACAGAAGCTGAGGTCAGAAAGAACTACCCTCAGATTCTCGAGGAGTACAAAAAGGTACTAATTTCGAGGATAAAATTTTTCTTTTAGGGGGGTAGATTGTAATGTCCTGAAAGAATCCGTACAGAGACCCGAGTACCATCTTAGGCAGAAATCATTAAGGATAAAATCCTTTAGAAATTAAACAAGAATTAACTAGTGCTAAACTGGATTCCCTGTGAAATTAACACTAATCACTTTAAATATGATCTGCAAAGCTCAAAACTTGTAGAATTATTAATGCTACATTAGCCTAAAATCTAAGATCCATCTCTAAACCCGGTTGCTCTCGGGAGCACAGTGAAACTCCGTATCGGATCTAGACCACACGTCAAAAGTCCGATAGCGACATAACTATACGATTATGACCGCCTATTTGGACTTAACAACCATCTCAGAAATCAAGTCCAGATGGTATCCAGGAACTATTTGCTTGAGCCCTTAGCAAAGTGTGTGAGAAACGTGAATATCTTTAGAAATAAAATTTAAATTTAAGTAATCTGAGTGGTGTAGCTTACAGGCCAAATATAAGGATTTGAACCATCAGAATCTGACCCAAATACACCCTTAGATCATGGGAAATTTCTCACACATGTTAGTGCACTTGTGGCCTTGATTGAATATCCGTGACCGTCGAACTGAAACTGGTCTGCCACGGGCGATCTGTAAATCTGATCGAACTGAAAACTTAACTTAACCTGGATCCAAATCAAGGAGCTTAAGTCCGACCGCATTCAGCGAAGGGGCCTCCAGAAGTGCTCCGTTGGATCGAAATAGGCCCTATTTGGCTATAACCTAAGTATACCATGGCCTTGGGGCCATTCCCATCAATTCTGGGCCTATATAAGGGCTTTAAACCCTCTCTCTCATATTCCATACGAATTTTAAAACTCTAAGAAAGAGAGGAGAGGAAAAGGAAAGGAAAGATAGAGAGAGAGAGAGAGAGAGAGAGAGAGAGAGAGAGAGAGAGAGAGAGAGAGAGAGAGAGTTGGAGATTATCTTGAGATTTGATAACGTTGCTCCTCGCACTTAGCCACCCCGTTTGTATCACAAATCTAACGTTTCTGACAATGTACTTAGGTAAGAATGTTTGGGGCCTCACACAAAACTTTAGGATCTAGCCCTCTAGAATAAACCAGAATTATGGGATAATAATAGCAACAATCACACACCACACAAGAGATTTTTACGTGAAAAACCCTCAAAGAGGTAAAAACCACAGGACTTCGTCCAGATCAACAATCCACTATGAAAGTAGAACGTTACAACCTTCTTCACTTTCGCAGGAGTGGATAAACAATAAGAGAATAAAAAGAAAACTAAGAGATCTCACCGATCACGAGGACATAGAAGCGCTGAGACGACGGATCCCTTCCAAAAGCTTCCTCTCTCTCTTTTCTATCTCTCTCTCTCTCACCCTAAGCCCTTTTAGGAAACCCTCTTGTGCTTTTCTTCACACAACATACCCTAGAAAAATTCTAGGGACCCCTTTTTATAGTTTTAGGAAACTCCTTTCTGCATCCTAGTTACGAAAGGACTTGCGCATCCCAGTTGCGAAAGGACTTGTGCGACTTGCGCATCCCAGTTGCGAAAGGACTTGTGTATCCCAGTTGCAAAGGACGACGGGTCAAAAAAAACTCATCAAATCTCTCCCTTTTTGACCCAGGAGGGATTCAGCTTCTTTAAGTCAGTCAGGTTTCTACAAACCTCAAACTTGCCCTTGAGCAAGGCCTTGGTCATCATATCTGACCCATTATCATCTGAGTGGAGTTTCTCAAGCTGTAACACCTTCTGTTCCAAAGTATCCCTGATCCAGTGATACCGAATCTCTATGTGCTTCGACTTGGAATGCTGACTTGGATTCTTGCTCAAGTGTATAGCACTTTGACTATCGTAATAGACCACGTGCTCCTCCTGCTTCAGGCTAAGTTCCTGTAGGAACCTCTTCATCCAAAGCATCTCTTTATATGCCTCAGTGACTGCAATGTACTCGGCCTCTGTAGTCGACAATGCTATGACCTTCTGTAGCTTGCTCTGTCAAGAAACCGCTCCCCCTGCAAACGTAAACATGAACCCCGATGTAGACTTCCTGGAGTTTATGTCGCCTGTCATATCTGCATCTGTGTAGCCCTCTATCACAGGCTTACCGTCACCATAGCATAGGCTCAACTTGGATGAGCCTCTTAGATACCGCAGTATCCACTTCACCATTGCCCAATGCTCTTTGTCAGGATTCGCAAGATACCGGCTGACAACACCAACCGCATATGCTATGTCTGGGCGTGTACACACCATAACATACATCAAACTTCCTACAGCAGACGCGTAGGGTATCTTCTGCATCTTTTCCACCTCTGCCTTCGTCTTGGGACACTGCCTGTCCCTCAATCTGAAGTGACCATCCAGTGGAGTACTGACCGGCTTCGCTGCATTCATATTAAATTGCTCTAGGACTTTCTCAATAGACCGCTCTTGTGACAGCCAAGCTTCCTGCTGCTTCTGTCACAGGTTATCTCCATTCCTAGGATCTGTTTAGCCAGGCCCAAGTCTTTCATTGCAAACGACTTGCCCAACTCCTGTTTCAGCCTGTCGATCTTCTTGATGTCTTTTCCCATGATGATCATGTCATCAACATATAAGAGCAGAACTATGAAATCACCATCTGAGAACTTGCGCATGAACACACAGTGGTCCGACTCCGTTCTGTCATACCTATGCTGTAACATGAACGGATCGAACTTCTTGTACCATTATCGTGGAGCTTGTTTCAGCCCATATAAGCTCTTCCTCAGCCTACACACCATATGCTCCTTGCCCTTGACTTCGAACCCCTTTGGTTGGTATATGTAGATCTCTTCTTCCAGGTCACCATGGAGGAAGGCAGTTTTAACGTCCAACTACTCTATCTCTAGATCCATGCTAGCCGCTAACCCAAGCAACACCTGTATGGATGTCATCTTCACCACTGGTGAGAATATCTCCTCAAAGTCAACACCTTTTCTCTGACCGAACCCTTTTACCACAAGTCTGGCCTTGAACCTCGTATATGAATTCTTCTGCTCAACCTTCTTTCTGAACACCCACTTGTTGCTCAGAGCTTTCTTGCCCTTATGCAGTTTCACCATGTCATAGGTGTGGTTCTTATGCAAGGATTCCATCTCCTCTTGCATAGCTTTCAACCACTCCTCCTTATGCTTATCGGCTAGGGCCTCAGAATAATCTTCTGGCTCTCCCCCATCAGTCAGCATAATGTACTCATGCGGTGAGTACCTCTTAGACGGCTACCTGTTCCTAGATGACCTCCTCACCTGTGGCTCAACAGGTGGATCAAGTGGGGGCTGCTCCTCTGATACATCTTCTGTAGGAACTCCCTCGTCCTCTGCACCTTGCTGTACTCCCCCGTTATCAGGCACCATAGGAGGAATAACTGGATTCATGTCCTCTAGCTCACCTGAACTAAGTTGGTTCTTCTCTGGCTTACCAATATGTTTAATGCACTGATCTTCAAAGAAAACCACATCTCTGCTTCCACGAGCTTCTTCTCAGTCAGATCCCACAATCTGTAACCAAACTTTTCATCACCGTACCTTAGGAACACACACTGCCTGATCTTCATATCGAGCTTGGACCTCTCGTCCCTTGGTACGTGAATGGATGCCCTGCATCCAAACACCCTGAGATGATTGTACAATGGATCCTGTCCGGTCCACACCTTCTCGGGTACTTCTCCATTCAACGGGGCTGATGGAGACTTGTTTATCAGATACACTGCTGTGTGCATTGCTTCTCCCCAGAACGTCTTGGGCAATTTCGCATGGGATAACATACATCTGATTCTCTCAACAATGGTGCGATTTATTCCCTCAGCTACACCATTTTACTGGGGAGTCTTGGGAACCGTCTGTTCATGCCGTATACCGAGGGACTTGCAGTACTCGTGAAAGTCACCAATGTATTCACCACCATTGTTAGTGCGGATGCACTTCAATGATCTACCTGTCTCTCTCTCGACCATAGCATGAAACAACTTAAATACACAAAAGACCTCATCCTTGGATTTCAATGCATAAGCCCAAACCCTCCTAGATGCATCATCTATAAAAGTAACAAAATACAATGCCCCACCCAAGGTTTTTGTCCTCATAGGATCATAAACATCAGAATAAACCAAATCTAATGCATGCACTTTATTAACGTGAGAAGCAGTTTTAACGAATGAAACTCTATGCTATTTCCCTGATAAACAATCAAGACAGGTTTTGAGAGGTACACATGTCACGTCTAGAAGGAGTCACTTCCTTGCTAGTAGCTGAAGCCCTTTTCACTCATGTGGCCTAGACGCCTGTGCCACATATCTATAGCTGAATCTTCTGCTGCGTTCAACCCACCCTTGCATACACTGACACTTGCCTTGTACAGGATGCAACACTTCTTTCCTCTGACTGCGATCAACTAACCCTTGATGAGCTTTCAGTGCCCACTAGTAAACCGGCTTTCATAGCCATCATCATCCAACCTTCACATCGATATCAAGTTGAGGTGAAGCTCTAGGATATGCCTCACATCCCTGAGAACCAACGTACAACCCACATCGGTCTTCACATAAATATCACTAACTCCCACGATCTTCGATACGTCAAAATTTTTCATCTTCACAGTTCTATAGTCACCTGACTTGTAGCTTGTGAAGAAATCTCTGCGTGGAGTCGCATGAAAAGAAGCTCCCGAGTTAATCACCCAGTCGGTGTCCTAACTCGTAGTCATGAGACATACATTGTGATTTGCTGAAAGAATAATAACAATGTCGCCCTCTGAAGCGACCGCAGTAGAATTTGATTCATCTTCCTTCTCCTTTTCTTTTCCTTTCTTGTCGTTCTTAGCCTTACGACATTCATGCTTATAGTGGCCCTTCTTGCCACAATTCTAGCATTCAACATCTTTTCTGTTACTCGACTTGCCTCTTGATTTATCTCGGGCCTTCCCACCCTTCATGTTCTTTCCTCTCCCTTGTTCCTGTGTCGCAAGGGCTTCTTGCTGAGTAGACCCCTGAGACTTCCTCCTTGTCTCTTCATTGAAGATACAGCTAGTAACCTGTTCCATGGATATCTTTCCGTCTGGCGCGGAGTTACTTAGAGACACCACCAATGTCTCTCAACTGTCAAGCAACGAACTAAGCAATAGTAAAGCCTACAATTCATCATCCAGGACCATCTTCATAGAGGAGAGTTGGTTCACTATATTGCTGACCTCATTCATGTGCTCAACCACAGAACCACCATCCTTGAACTTGAGATTCACAAGTCTCCTTATCAGAAAAATCTTATTACCGACTGTCTTCCTCTCATACAGCCCTTGTAGTTTCATCCATAGGCTAGCGGCTGAGGTTTTCGTAGACACATGGTGGAATACAGAATCATCCGGCCATTGTCTAATAAATCCCACCGCCTTCCGGTCCAACTTCTTCCAATCATCATCAGACATATCCTTGGATTTTGCTGATATGCCTAAAGTTAGAGAATATAGATCCTTGCAATAAAGCAAGTCCTCCATCTTAGCCTTCCATATGGTCCAGTTGGAACCATTGAGGCTGATCATCCTTAATAACCCACCATCCATAATTCCAAACCGATCCTACCCGTTCAATAAACTTAGCACTCTGATACCACTTTGTTGGGAGCCTTGCACAAAACTTTAGAGTCTAGCCCTCCAGAACAAACCAGAATTATGGGATAATAATAGCAACAATTACATACCACACAAGAGATTTTTACGTGAAAAACTCTCAAAGAGGTAAAAACCACGGGACCTCGTCCAGATCAACAATCCACTATGAAAGTAGAACGTTACAACCTTCTTCACTCTCGCAGGAGCGGATAAACAATAAGAGAATAAAAAGAAAATTGAGAGATCTCACCGATCACGAGGACGTAGAAGCACTGAGATGACGGTTCCCTTCCACAAGCTTCCTCTCTCTCTTCTCTCTCTCTCTCACACACCCTAAGCCCTTTTAGGAAACCCTCTTGTGCTTTTCTTCACACAACATACCCTAGAAAAATGCTAGGGACTCCTTTTTTATAGTTTTAGGAAACTCCTTTGCGCATCCTAGTTGCGAAAGGACTTGTGCATCCCAGTTGCGAAAGGACGACGGGTCAAGAAAAACCCATCAAAGAAAACCTAACCCTAATCTATTTTAGGGTTTCAGATAGTGTAAGTTATGAAATAGCAAACCCAATTCATGCTATAGGTTACCAATCCACCGTTGACAAAGGCTAGGTGTCTAAAACGAATCCGTTACATATTTACCGGCGTAAGGTGTGGACTATATATGTTTAGGTTATGGTTTTCAAGGCTTTTAATGTCAGTTAATGATTTATTACTGACGTGGGTGCTATTTCACATGCCAAAAGTGACGTCTGTTTCGCTTTACAAATATGTATGAACTATGTTAAGTATCGTATTTCTACGTATTTGTTGAAATAATTGAATACATATGGAATTTGGATTCGTAGTTGACATGATTATCTGTCGTGCATATACGCTTGTTGCATTGGCGACAACTCCTTGGTAAAAGATTTTTCCCTAGTACATATTACCACTAACATATGTCAGGTATGTTGGCATATGTAGACCAAGTGTTTGTACAAATTTCTGAATGAAATAATAGTTAGTAAACTGTACTTTGTATGAGTGTTGAGATATGATTCTCAACTACTTTAACTACGTGTATGATTTCCTTTATGTATTTTATACTATAGTGTCTGTTTAGGTGTGGAGTGCATATGGGTGAATTCATGTTTAAGTTGTATTCCAACAAATGCTCAAATGGTTATATGAATAGAATTATTGATCCATTATTGCTTTGAATACCTCATATGATTATTTGTTGAAACTGCATGTGGTTGGGGCTATTATATAGTCCAGACAATCGGTAACAGGCCTCAAACTGGTGGCTGAAGTTGTTTCACCACACAGGATGTGGTCGATGAATCCGAGCCATACTTAGGATGTCGATAGTGGTTAGGCCACACGGAGGTCTTATGCAATTCATGTCGATCAACTCAACGTGCGCTCGTCCTAGTCGAGCTCGTCAAGTAACCCGATTGATCCGATGTATGTTCACCATGTTTGGACGCTACTGCTTGAATCTAAGGTATGAAATTCACCAGTGAAAATCCTATTAACCTTAGTACCTCAATCCGCTAAGACTCATGAGCTGGACATGGTGGTATGGGACATCGTGGTCAAGCTGTCGGCCTACGTCGGGGTGACGAGCCCACCCGTAGTAACCAGTGAGAAAACCAAACTCGTGAGCCGAATACGGTGGTATGAGACACTGTATTCGAGCTGTCGGCCTACACTGATCAGGTGACGAGCCCGTTGTAGTGACCTCGAGTATACACTTAGGCTGCGTTGAGGCGACGAGTCTTTCCGTAGCAACTAGAGTATAAACTAGGATTGCAGTCTTCCGCTTGTGTATTACAACTGTCCCTGGATTATGTTTTGCTGATTTGGCTTAATCTAATTCATGTTTTATGCATTAATACAGACAACATACATCCATCATTAAAAATGTTGCATAAGTAATGTTTTGGAACTCGGGAGCTGAGCTTTTGCTCGACTCTCGATTTTCAGGGCATTACACTTGTTGACCTCATACTATTGTTATTATGGTTGCTGTTGTTGCTAAGCTACTACTACCACTACCACAACTGCCACCACTAGCATCACTCTGTGAATATGTTTCCGTTATGAAACTACCAGTTGGTATTTTAGTAATATGTACAGCTTTTTGGCTTGTTATTTTGTACTTCTTACTTTTTTGGGTTCTATGACCAGTAATGGAATTTCAATTATTTTTGAGGCAGACTAGTGCTACTTGAGTTAATCTGATTTTTAACATGGATGATTTCTTAGACAAGAATGTTTCATGCAGTAATTCGAATGGCTAGGAGCACCATACAAACCGATGGAGTTGCTAAAGTCCGATTGGGCAACAATTAGAAAGTCTCCACCATGGGCGATTGATTCCTAGTATGATGGGATCGAGGCATGTACTATGTTCCGTCAACCATTTGTGTGTTGACCATAGTGGAGGTGAGACATAGTGACAACCAAACTCTCTTCGTAATTCCATGTTTCACGTCCAACTTGAAACTATGGGAACTGCTGTTTGGGTTGGCCTCAAAGGCCATTTCCTTTTTATTGAATCGAGTTGTTAACAATTTTATGAATAGGATTCTTATTAAACAATCATGTGAATTATTTTTTGAATGACTATCAGGTGTAAGATTTTAAAAAATAAAAATAAAAATAAATAAAAAATCTGACATTTTTTTTAATTTACAGATATTTTAGCGACGGACCAAATCCGTCACTAGTTTCTAAACAAGTAAAAAAGCAACGACAAATTTGAGGTCCCTCTCATATTAGCGACGAATCTTATCCGTCGCCAATATTTTAAATGACGTAATTGGGTGGTTTTTTATGAATTTCAGTGACGGATTTTTATATTATGCGACGGATCTTATCTGTTAGTAATATACGACGGACCTTATCCGTCGTAAATTAAACAACAGATATTATCCGTCGAAAAAGAAAAAATGACCCAATAAACAGCAACGGACCAAGATGGATTAAATCCGTCGTTTATTTGGTTTTACGACAGATTTGGTCCGTCGCAAATTTGCAATTTTGGCATAGTGATTGGGTTTTAGGAAATCGTCCTTCTCAGGATTCTGTTTTGTATCTTTTTTATTGCTAGTACATTCGATGAGGAATTTCCATTTTTAGCTTTCTTATCATGATTGTAGGATTCTTCCTCAATTCTCAAATGTTCTTAAATTTGTTTTAACGTGTTGTCTCCAGTCTTGTGCAGCAACTTCTTCCTATAGTCTTTCCACATCGGGGGTAATTTTACAATAATAGCCTTGACTCGGAATGATTCAGGGAGATTAATTTTAAGGGTTTTAATTTTGTTTACAATTAGCTACAATTCTTTGATTTGGGATAAACAGTTTATTATTTACCATGTTAAAGTCGAAGTGCGTACATATGAAGAACTTGTTGGTACCTTCTTATTCAACCATGTATTTGAACTCTAGGTGGTTCAAATTTCTTTTGAAGATGTAGTTTGTGTACAAATCGTATAACTAGTCAGATAACGTGTTCAGAATGTGTCCATGACACAATAGTTCATCTTCAACTCATTTATTGCATGCAACAATTTGTTCGAGTGTGTCTTCGTCATTTGCCTCAGGAAATGGCTAAAGATTGGGATCCAAGATCTAGTAAATCTTCAATGCTGTCAGTAGAAACTTTATATTTTCATATTGTAAATTTAGTTCTGTTGAATTTATGGAGATGAATCAGATCTTGGTTCATCAGTTTGATGGAGGATACACCTTTAGTTTTCATTACTTTAACTCTTTAAGAATATTGAAAATTTTATAATCTCAAATCATGGATTTATAATTATTGTAAAATAGAAAGAACCCGAAAAATATTAAGGACGGGGTGAAGCAAGTGTCCTTAAAGAGTTATTCTCTCATTCTCAAGTACTTGAGACTACTGACAGATTGCAAGCAATTAGCTTTCAGGATATGACGAGCCAGTGCATGGTTCTGCATTCAATAAACATGAAGGAACCACTAGTGGAACTCTGTAAACACAATTTTGATGGTAGATGAAAGCTAAAAGAAAATTTCTGAATTGAAAAGAAAGATAAAAAATGAAGGTTAACTTTGTTGGGTTAGACCACTACAATGGTTTAGTTCTTGTTGGCTTAGACCACTACACTGGTCTGGTTCTTATGAACTTGTTATCTTAGGTTTGTATTGAACCTACTGGCTTAATCAAGAAACACTTGAAGCTTTACTGGTTCATATGAGAAGATAAGTCGAATGACTTGTGTTGTTGAAATGTACTAGCAAAGCTCAATTTATATAGGCAAGGGTGGTGGACATTTTAGTTTAGGGTCATAATTAAAATGGACCGTTTCTAACTGTTGGTGAGAAACTATCCATTTTTTGGCAGTTTCTGACCATTTTGCATATGGGAGACCAGTTGCATGCTAGCCATTTAGACACAATGGCTAGTTGTTTATGACTGTTGGGCTACCTTGTAACGCCCTAAATTTCGAGGGTCTAGTAATGCCTAACTCCCGAATTCCCTAGAGCTACTTATGCTTCGCAAAAAATAATTGATTTGGGTTTTATTTTCTTGGTGTATGAGCATTCAAGAAATTAAATTGATCATGCGGCATTTACTGAAATCAACATAGCTAACTTAGAACATGACTAGCAAAATGATGCGTATACGCTTCGTGTATGGGACCGCATCCCAACAAAATACATACAGTTAAAAAATGTACAAAAAGTCCTTGTCTTACATCCCCATCACTGGCCCTAGGGCAAACTATAGTGACTCACCCAAGAGATGGATAGTATGAGAGCTCCTCCAAGTCTATGGACACCTCATCCAGTGTATCGGACTCTTTGATACCTGTATCTAAGATAGGGTCTGGTTAGTGTTTTAAAACACCATCGTAGAGTAAGAGTGACTGATCAACTTAGTGGTTCCATTAATATCAAGTTACTTAAGTTATTAAATCCACATGTACAATTAATGAAAAGAAATTTAAGCATATAATCCTTAGATACTTTTATTAATGCACATGCATATTATTATGATATGATGCATGCCTTTGTCATCAAACACTTTCTCATAATGCCTCCATCTTCACATTCGTAAATGACCAACACTCCCTCATCATGCAACCTCAACTGCAGAGTCGCCACACCTAGCTAATACAATGTGATGAATGCTTGTGTTATCTAAGTGAATTAATTTAGTTCATTCATCGAGCAAGATTTGGAAAGTTGGAACATATCCATATAATCAATGGCCTTATTCAAATTGTTAGGTCTAGGGCAGCCGTAACGGCTCTATGCTTGCAATCCTTGATTCATATTAGGGTTTACAGCTCAGAGAACAACTCCCCAATCAATGTGAGGCTAACACTGGCCCGACCAATCATTTAAAACCTGGATGACACAGTCCGAACGCATAGGATTAGGCCGCTCATCGGTGGGTGGAGGGTGCCCACAAATGATGTAAGGGTCGTCACCCAAACGTAATTGTGGGCTGGTTGCGACATCCTTACGGTTTGATGTTCTAGGCTCATAGTCATATTGGTTGCTCATTGGTCACCAAGGGGAGACTCATCACCCTAGTGTAGGCCGACAGTACGGATACAGTGTTCTATATCACCATGCCCATCTCCTGAGACTTGGGGATCGTATCACTAACAATTATTAGTAGACCTCTCTAGGATATGGGTTGCTCTAGTTTCAAACAGGTGTGATAATACATGGTGGACACTTATGGTTGGTCAACTAATAGACTAGTTCGATGGACTTGGCAAACCTTGGAGCAACCAGCATTGGGTGCAAGCATCCCATGTAGCCCGATTATTGTCGATTATCTGCGTTCGTCCCAAGTCAATCAGACTAATCTGGGGCGGCCAACCTAAGTAAGGGCCACCCTTGTGGATCTGCGGTTTGCTAGCCAACCCGACTACCCAAGTAGTCCTAGTCAATTAATAACACTAATAAGTCAACTACGCAGCTACAGGAAATGATATAGCAACAAGAAATTCTGCTCTAATCGGCATTCTATCGAACATGTAAGCTGCGTTACGACTAACATAGCACTTCATATGAGGTATGGCAAATTGAGTGCATAGGCAGATGAATAATAGGAAGCATGATCAATAAATTAGCGAATTCAACCTATTTTATCAACTAATCGATGAATTTGCAAGGGCGCATGCAAATGGCCTCTAAGGCCTAAATCATGAGATGGGTTTGGTAGTTACCTCTCTCTTCTTGCCAGGTCATTTCCTATAGCGTGGGGCGGTCATGAGTTATGTTGCAGCCTATGGTGGTAGGGAAAATCTCCCAATTCAACTCCCCCACATGCTCCTTCTCTCGTTTTCTCCTCACTCCCTCTCCCTACTGTAATAAAATTTTTATGGGAGTGAGGGAGTAAAAATCTAGGCTATTTATAGCCCTAGATAACTGTGAAAATGGCCTGGAGGGCCTCTTTACTGTTAAACTTATCCCCGAGAGGGATGATTTCGATTTAGATGATCCTTTTGGGGGCCCACTGACTCATCCGTGTCAGGGGAAATGTGCCCCACTATAGGATTTATGGTCAGTCAGAATCATGCGGTAATCAGATACTTCGATCAACCTTGGGGACCCCACTTATGATTGATGATCATCAGTGCTCGATCAAGACCGTGACTATATGGGCATGAGCAGGGAAATATCTTTAACTCATACCTTGAGTTTGGTCACAATCTAACGGTCGGAAAGTCATAACTTTGCAAAAGAGTGGGAGGTTCACTTCACCTAAGTTTTAAGTTTTAGCCTTAAGTGTAACACCCTGAAATTTGGGGGTCGAGCATAACTCAGCTCCCGAGTTCCAGAACATCACTTATGCAACATTTTTAATGATGGATGTATGTTGTCTATGTTAGTGCACAAAACATGAAGTAGATTAAGCCAAAACAACAAAACATAATCTAGGGACAGTTAGAATATGCAAGAGGAAGACTGAAATGAGTATATAAGACAATACAAGTCCCCAAAGTATGTATGCTCTGCCAGGTCATAAGCTATAAGTCTTGTTTCAAAATACGAATGAAAAAATGTGATAGTCCTCTATAAAGTGTAAACCCTGAAGCCCCGTCGATTCAGAACGGTCTAAGTGAACTCGCCTGAATACGGCATAAATGAGAATGCCTTCTCGTCATCCTCAAACTCTGGCTCTGCCTCATGCGTCACATCCTAATCTGCAACTAAGAGTCTGGTTGGTGTTTAAGCACCGTCCCAGGACGTGGGAGTGAGTGATCAACTCAGTGGAACTATGTAACAAAGGTTAACATGTTATCAATTTAATCAAACAGTAATGATAAGGTAATAGAATCAAACATCCCTAAGTACTCTGATTAGCAGGAATGTATGAAGGAATGATGCATTCCTTCGCCTACACTCCCTCTACGATCTTCATCTTATGATCGCGCATGTTAGTCACTTCCTCAGTGCTCTGCCCAACGCCAAATGGCACATGCAATGCTGTGCATGTACATGATTACCAAGTTCTTATTAGTCCTTTTCATACAACAGGATTGGGAAGCTAAGGTACCTCCCTTATATCAATACCCAAACAATGATCCATTCTAGGATCGTCAGTCCTAGTAAATCTCATACGATGTTACAGTTCTAGGTCGCTGAAAAGGTCTCATCACCAATTAATACAGGCCTTGTCATACCCTGGATACTGTGATAAGGCTCATTGCCTCATTGCAGTTTCAAGATATGCTCGAGGTCACTACAGAGGGATCGTCACCAATCAATATAGGCCGATAACATGAATACAGTGTCCCATACCACCATATTCGGCTTACGAGTCTGGATTGCTCACTGGTCACTACGGGGAGGCTCGTCACCCCAGCGTAGGCCGATAGCTCGACCACGGTGTCCCATACCACCATGTCTGGCTCATGAGTCTTAGTGGATCGAGATACCAAGGTTATCAGGGTTTCATTGGTGAGTTTGGTACCTTAGATTCAAGCAGTGGCGTCTAAACATGGTGAACATATATCGGTCAATTGGGTTAATTGATAAGCTCGACTAGGACGATCGCACGTTGAGTTGATCGACATCAAATGCATAAACACTCCGTGTGGTCTAACCATTGTCGAACATCCTAAGTACGGTTCGGATTCGTCGAACACATCCTGTGTAGCATAAACAATCTCAGCCACCAGTTTGAGGACTATTACCGATTACCTGGACTGTGGCATAGTCCCAATAATGTGCATTCATCACAAGTAAGCATATGAGATATTCAAAGAAGTAATAAATACTTAAGTCAATCCCTACAATCATATGAGCATATTATGGAATACATACATGGAGGAAATCATACACACAGTTAAACATGAATAAGTAAACTGTATCGTACATGAAGAAAATCATACACATAGTTAAGGTAGTTGGGATTCATACCCCAATTCCCTTAGAAATCATACTTTACTAATTCCTAACTCATTCAGACATTTTTACAAACACTTAGACTACACTTTTCAACATACATGACATATGTTGGCCATATGACGTATTAGGGCAAATCCTTTTGCCAAGGAGGTGTCGCATACTTAACAACCATGTTCCTACGACAATTAATCATGGCAATCAAAACATCAGATTCCAAGTGCATACAAACATTTCAACAAAAACATGAAATACTCTATTTATAACATAGGTTACACATATACGTAAAGAAAAATAGATAGCGCATTTGGCATGTGTAATCGCACCCACATCATTAATAAATCATTATCTGACATTGAAAGTTTTGAAAACCATAACCTATACGTATATAGTCCACAACTTAAACCGATAAACGCATAACAGATTTGATTTAGACGATAAGTCTTTGTCAACGGCGGATTGGCAACCTAAGGCACGAATTGGGTTAGCTATATCATCACTTAAACTATACTGAGTTCCAAAACAGGTTAGGGTTAGGTTTTCTTACCCAAATATGGAATTAGACTCGCCGAAATAACGATTCGAATAGGTGGATTAGGCATGTAGAGTAGCTGGGACGAATCCTAGGATGAATCACAACTTCTCTCTCACTTTCTCTCTCTTTACTCTCTCTTTTCTTAGCTAAGGTTTGGAATTCGTATGGATTATGAGAGAAAGGGTTTAAGGCCCTTATATAGGGCCAAAACTAACAAAAATAGTCCCAGGGCCAAGGGATACTTAGGTTATAACCAAATCAGGCTTGTTCTAATCCAACGGAGCATTTCTGGAGGTTCCTTTACTGAATGCGGTCAGACTTAAGCTCCAAAATATTGGATCTTGATCAAGCTAAATTTTCAGTCCGATCAAGTTTACAGATCGACCGTGGTGGACCAGTTTCAGTTCAACAGTCACCGATACTCGATCAGGGCCACAAGTACATTCGCATGTGTGGGACATTTCCCCTAATCCGAGGGTGTATTTAGGTCAGAATCCAACGGTCAGAATGCTTATAATTGGCACGCAAGCAACACGACTCAAATTACTTAAATTCATATTTAATTTCTAAAAATATTCACTTTTCTCACACTCTTCGCTCCAAACTCAAGAAAATACTCTCAAGACATCATCTGGACTTGAATTTCGAGGTGATAACCAAGTCCAACTAGGCGGTCATAATTGTCTAAGTTGATCCCTATCGGACTTTTGATGTGTGGTCCAGGTCCAATACGGAATTTCTGAATGCTCTCAAGAGTAACTGGGTTTAGAGTTTGCTTCTAGATTTCAGGGTAATGTACTGTTACTAATTCTATAGGTTTTGGGTCTTGCAGATCGTATTTAAAGTGATTGGTGCTAATTTCATAGGTAATCTTTTTTGGCACTAGTTAATTCTCGTTAATTTCTAAAAGATTTAGTCCTAAGTGATTTCTTCTTGAGGTGGTACTCGGATCTTTGTACGGATTTTTCAAGACATTACAATCTACCCCCCTTAAAGAAAAATTTCATCCTCAAAATTTGTACCTTCTTGTACTCCTTAAGGATTTGAGGGTAGTTCTTTCTGACCTCAGCTTCAGTCTCCCAAGTAGCCTCTTCTTCACTGTGATGCGTCCATAGTACCTTCATAAGTGGGATAACCTTGCTACACAGTACCTGCTCCTTCCTATCAAGGATACGTGTCAGTCGCAGTACATATGTGGCATCCTCGCTTAACTGCACCTGCTCCCAACTGATAATGTGCGAAGGATCAGGAATGTACGTTCTCAACATGGACACATGGAATGAGTTATGGACGCCTGCGAGTGGTGTGGGAAAAGTAAGGCAATATGATACCTCCCCCACTCGATCAAGTATTTGAAATGGGCCAATGAATCTTGACGCGAGTTTCCCTTTCTTACCAAACCGAAGGACTCCCTTCATGGGGAAAACCTTAAGGAATACATGGTCCCCAACTTCAAACTCAAGCAGCCACCGTCTCGTATTGACGTAACTCTTTTTCCTGCTTTGTGCTGATAAAAGTCGATGCCTAATAATGTCAATTTTTTCTGAGGTCGCCTGAGCCAACTTTGGGCTAATCAGAGTCTTCTCGCCCACTTCTTCCCAGCAATGCGGTGCTCTACACGAGCAACCATGCAGTTCCTCATAGGGAGTCATGCCGATACTCTCCTGAAAGCTATTGTTATACACGAACTTTGCATAAGGAAGACAGTCATCCCAACTATCCTTGAAATCCAACACATAAGCTCGCAACATATCTTCTAACACCTGATTCATATGTTCTATCTGCCCGCCTGTCTGCGGATGGAACGCGGTGCTGAACTTCAATTTCACACCCATCACTTCCTGGATACGAGTCCAAAAGATAGATGTGAATCGCGTGCCTCGATCCAACATGATCTCTAAGGGAACTCCATTCAGATGTACAATCTCCTTGATGTATAACCTAGCCAACTCGTCTGCAGAGTTTGTAACTCTGATCGGTAGGAAATGAGCTAATTTCATCAATTGGTCGACGATCACCCAAATGGAGCCATGTCCCTTCCTCGTCTTCGGTAGTCCTGAAATAGAATCCATAGAGATAAAATCCCACTTACATTCGGTTATGGGCATGGGTTGAAGCAGTCCAGGAGGTCGGCGATGCTTTGCCTTGACCTGCTGGCATGTGAGACAAATGGACACAAACTCTGCAATGTGAACCTTTATATTATCCCACCAATACGATCTTTTCATGTTTTGATACATCTTCATGCTACCAGGATGCATCGTAAGCCTCGAACTATGGGCTACCTCGAGAACCTCCCGTCTCAGGTCAGGAATGTCTGGGACGCATAGGCGGCCATGATAACATAAGCCCCCATCCGTACTAACACTCCACTCAGAGTCCTCCTCTATACCACTCCGCTCTCTCATCTTCACCAATAGCTCATCGTCTGCCTGAGCCTCGATAATCCTACCGTCAATGAGGGGTTGTACTCGAATATGTGCAATAACCTCATATGGCTCCACCATGAGTTTTTGCTCAAAGTCTCACACAAACTCCACCATGTCCCATTCTGCTATCATAAATGGAGCTACAAACTCTATAGTCTTCTTGCGGCTCAACGCGTCTGCCATAAGGTTTGCCTTACCCAGATGGTAGGAGACCTCAAACTTAAAGTCCTTTAAGGTTTCCATCCATCGGCGTTGCCTCATATTTAAGTCTTACTAAGAGAATATGTATCTAAGGCTCTTGTGGTCACAAAAGAGCTCGAAATCCTCTCCGTAGAGGTAATGTCTCCAGAGCTTCAGTGTGAAAATGATAGCTGCCAACTTTAAGTCGTGTGTAGGGTAACTTTCCTCGTGTTTCCTTAACTGTCTCGAGGAGTAACCAATCACCCTGTCCTTCTGCATAAGGACACAATCCAGACCAACGTGAGAGGTGTCAGTATATATCGTATACTTAACCCCTTGCTCTGACAATACTAGCACAGGGGAGGACGTCAACTTGTCCTTCAGCTCCTGAAAAGCTGCTTCGGCCTTCTCATTCCAGGAAAACTTTAAATCTTTCTGTGGCAACTGAGACAACGGTCTGGCAATCTTGGAAAAGTCCCAAATGAATCGTCGATAGTACCCTGCCAGGCCAAGAAAACTCCTCACCTTGGTAAATGAACCGGGCTGCTTCCAATCCTAAACCGCGACTACCTTAGCGATGTCGACTATTATACCTTCCTTGGACACCACATGCCCCAGGAACTTGACTTCCTCCTTCTAGAAGTCGCATTTCTTGTACTGTGCGAACAACTAGTTCTTCCTGAGAGTGTCGAAGACTGCTCGCAGATGCTCTTCATGCTCTTCCTAACTCTTAGAATATTCAGGATGTCTTTAATAAACACGATGACGAATCGAAATAGAAACGACCGAAACACTCTGTTCATCAGATTCATGAACACGGTCGGAGCATTTGTAAGTCCAAATGATATCACAAGGAACTCGTAATGACCAAAACTAGTCCTGAAGGCTATCTTCTACACGTCTTTAGCCCTGATGCGCAACTGATGATACCCTGATTACAAATCTATCTTTGAAAAATACCGTGCCCCCTTCAACTGATCAAACAGATCATCAATCCTGGGCAAGGGATCTTGTTCTTCATTGTCACCTGGTTCAACCTGCAATAATCAATTCATAATCACAAGGAATCGTCCTTCTTCTTTACAAACAATACAGGCGCTCCCAAAGGTGACACACTCGGTCGAATGAAACCTGCCTCTAATAATACATCAATCTGTCTCCTCAGTTCCTCCATCTCACATGGAGGCATACGATACGTCGACAAGGAAATAGGTGTCGTACCGAGCACAAGGTCGATAGTAAAGTCGATCTCGCGCTGAGGGGAAAGTCCAAGGATCTTCTTAAATATGTTCTGGAAGTCCTGAACCACAGGCGCATCCCTTAACGTCGAATCATCAATACTCTCTAACAAAGAAGCGTAGTTATTAACTCGACAGGACCAACTGACCTGAACTAGAAATGTAAAGACTATGCCCTCAGGTCCGAAGGCTGTCACGACTCTGGCCTTGTAATCAATCTTTACTGTTATCTTGGTGAGCCAATCCATTCCAAAAATAACATCGTAGTGACAGAGTGGAGCGACAATCAGGTCAAAAACCACTGTTCTGCTACCCAAATCTACTAAGTAAGACTCACAGGTCCGTGTAATGTCTGAAAAGGTCCCTGTAGCGGTAGTGAGTCTCACTCCCTTCGTAGGAGCAATAACCAACCTTAGCCGCTTGACCGCAGCGCAAGAGATGATCGAAATAGTGGACCTAGTGTCCACCAATAAGAAGACAAGTGTACCTTGGATATGAGACGGAACCTCAAAAGATCTCGGTGCTAAATCTGCCTCGGGCGCCCTTGATGTAAGCACATGAACCCGAGCCTACTATGGACGATTCGGTTGAGGTACCATGGGCCGTTGTGGCGGCCTGAAGCGAGATGCGAGTGGCATGAAAGATGGGTGAGCTGGTGCTGATCGTAGGGGTGGAGTGGAAATGGCCTGAGGCATCGGACGGTTGATCCTCTGAGGTGGTGAAAAACCTCTGTCTTGCATCCTGGTGAAACAATTTTATCTCAGTGTGGCTTGGCTTCTTGCAGTAAGCTCACCACATATCTGGTCGCCTCACAGGGGCAGGAGATGCCATGAACCTCGACGGTGAGTCTACACGAAGCCTCTTACCGAGGAATGGCCTGCTTAAAAAGTCAGGTCGCGACCTGGGAGCCATAGGTGCTCGCATACGGGACAACCTGTCCCCATCCTACTCAGCTTGCAGGGACATGCCTACCAACTCGGCATAAGAAGAGATGCTCGCACAACACATCTTCGACCAGATCTCAGGTCGCAGACCCTTAGAAAAATGCCGCATCCTCATCGGCTGGTCAGCTAAAAGTAAAGGAGAATACTTGCCCAGCTCCATGAACCGGTTCTCATACTTCGTCACTGACATTCCTCCCTGACGGAGGTGAAGGAACTCACTCTCCTTCTCGTGTCGGTAGGTGATTGAAAAATACTTCTTGTGGAAGCGCGTCTCAAATGCCTCCCATGTCCACACAAATCCCTCCATAATAGTGCGAAGGACACTATCCCACCATAGAATAGCCTCCTTCTCAAACATGAAGGTGGCAGGCTCGACCTGGTCCACCTCAGAACAATGTAGCGGCCTCAGCATCTTAGAGATGCGGTCTATCCAGTACTCAACCTCGTCGGGTCTATGAGTACCTACGAATGTGGGAGGGCATAAGCGCTAGAATCGCTCAAATGTGCTGCTAGCACTAGCATTCCTAGATGGGTGCATAGGTGAGGTAGGTGGAGTTGCCCCATTGTCTAAGAAAAGATGTCAACCATGGTGGTCAAAAACTACTGCTGCTGCTACTACATCAACAGCATCATCTGCTCTAGCCTATCAGGAGGCGGAGCAAATTGAGATGCATGTGGCGTTGACGCAGACGCACGGTTCTGCTCGGGAACCAACGGTGTGATAGGTGGTACCAAAGGTGGTGTTACAGGCGTCGGTCCAGCATCGGGGCTAGTAACCGGCTGAGAATCCGGCATAACATCAAAATGAGACGGGCCCGAACGGGGATCCGTATGGCTATCGCTTAGGGGAGAGGCCCCATCAAGCGACTCGCCCAAAGAGAGATGGGCCGAAGTCCTCGAGCCCTTAGGTGACATGACCTACATTCGACAGAGGATACAACCCGTAAGATTAAGCATACACACAATCCATACACACAACATTCACATCTTAACTCAAAGAAACAACATGTATTTCATTTAACAAAATTATCATAATACACAAGGTTCAGCATTACATGGATTACGATAGAGAATGCATGTGAGATAATATAACTAAGCTTTAAACACTAAAACAACTACCAAACTACTACGCCTATAAAGGCTACACACAAGAACAAGAAACAAAACAAATAAACGACGACTACATATACGACTATTCGTCAGAATCTGGTGATGGAGGAGGGGCACCCTTATCCTGTAGGCAACACAGGATAGACTTCAAAGTGTGAGTTACTTTCTTAAACTTATGATTCACGAGGCTCCACAGATCGATAATATCCTGCCGTAGGGTGGCCTGACCCTCCTCAAGTCTAACTAAATGGGCTTCCCTATCAGCCCGATGAGGAAAATGCTCTTGAGCCATAGGAGGAGGGCTCTCATCCTTATCCTGGGCCTCCTCTTCTTCCTCGTCCTGCTCTTATTCTTCTTCTATTTCGACTCCACCTTCTTCACCGCTCTCTTTCTCTTCGCTCTCGGTCTCATCCTCACTCTCCTTAAGTAGGGCTTTTCGTTGTCGTGACCCGATATCCATCTAATTGAGAGTAGTCTCGATAATGTAATGGATCGACGCCGACAGTTTTGCCCCAATTCTGTAGCCAAACTCGAGTACAATCCTGCATATGAGTCGGCCGAATGGGAATGATTTAGTCCTTCTATTAGAACGTGCGATAAGGACTATCTGTCGCAGGACATGCATAGGCACACAAAACTACTCTCCCTGCCCCACCTGGTACAAGAAGTCCACCATTAGGTGCGTGCACTCACTGCGGTTACTCCACCTGGTGTAGACGTTAAACGTGCAGATGTGGTGAAGCAGGCGAAAGTCGTCCATCATATTGATTGCTAAAAGGCTTTTGTTAGGCTGCCATTCAACCAGAAGATCACAAAGAAACCAGGTGCAGCGATCCCTTTCATGTGCACTACTCAAATTCTTCTCACTTGCATGTACCTCACCAAGTGGCACATTTATAAGCTAAGATATGAAAGTAATGTCGATTATGGCCTCCCGATCCCTTCCAACTAGAATTTTAAACTGCAAGGGCTTCAGTGTTAGCTCTCGAATGTGGGCATAGAAAGCTCGGACAGTGCCCACATTTGCATGGTGCTCACCCTCAAATAACGGACCCCACTTGGCTTCTACCAGGCGCTCAAACATCAAGTATTCTCTAAATAGTTGCGCATCTACATGAGCTTCAAAAAGGACCCTACGCCCCTCATAAACTCCATGAGACAACTCCACCAACAAAGCCCTCCCTATGGGAGCATGGGGATCTAGATCCCTCTTCATCTACAACTCTCGATTGATGCTTGAACTCGCGGCGGCACCTCTCGGCCTCCTTGAATGGGTTGGGCGACTAGGCCCAGCTTCATCTACGGAAGTAGAAATTGAAAATATGGCCATAACAAGCTCGAATAGGGCCATGGAAAAGGAAAGAAACAAGAAGAATGGGATGAGATGGAGGGTTCCCATGAATTTGAGACTCAAAGTAGGGATTTGAGATGCTCAAATGGAAAGAAAAGAAAGGAAAATTAGCAATGGAGGTGGGTTTTGAAATGGGTAGAGTGAGGGTGCAAGAAAATGGAAGAAAGAAGTGTTTGGAGAGTGATTTTTGGGGAGTTTTGAGAAATATTTTGAAGAAAGGAAAGCTTGGAGGGGTGATTTGTGAAGGGAAGATGTTGTAGAAGGGATTTTATTCGACCAACCATGGATCAATGGGCCATACAACGCCCTAGAGGCGTAGGCCCATCCTGCCGGGCCCATTGGGCGGCGAGGCCCTCGTCGGTCTCTGGACAATCTGACAATAGCTCGCGGGTGGGGCGAGGTCCTCCCCCCTCCCCCCAAGTCTAAAAAATGTATGGGTCCCACCCTGAGTCCCCCTAAAGATGTCCCATTAGGCCCCCTACTCCATTTCAACTCGTTTCGGGTCATTTCAAATAAAATCTGATGTATATTCACACTTACCAATTTTAAACGGCTGGGATGGGATGAAACACGATCTAAACCCATCGATTGATGGTCTAGAAGTGGAATTAGGGTCATTATGCGTGATCAGGGGTGTGAACTGACCCGATCTTGACGATCATTTTCAATAATACTTCGCCAATTGGCGAAACTGGAAAACCTAGACTTGTTTCTAAATTTTTCTCGCACCCTCCTATGTTAAATTGGTGTTAGCGTACATCGTGTGACCATAACCCAGGTCCAGTTTAATCCAAAACATACTCTGATACCAACTTGTAAAGCCCTGAAATTTGGGGGTCGAGCATAACTCAGCTCCCGAGTTCCAGAACATCACTTATGCAATATTTACAATGATGGATGTATATTGTCTGTGTTAGTGCATAAAACACGAAGTAGATTAAGCCAAAATAGCAAAACATTATCCAGAGACAGTTATAATACACAAATGGAAGACTGAAATGAGTATATAAGCCAATACAAGTCCCCAAAGTATGTATGCTCTGTCAGGTCATAAGTTACAAGTCTTGTTTCAAAATACAAATGACAAAATGTCATAGTCGTTTATAAAGTGAAAACCCTGAAGCCCAGTCGATTCAGAACAGTCTAAATGAACCGGCCTGAATACTGCATAAACAAGAATGCCTTCTCGTCATCCTCAAACTCTGGCTCTGCCTCATGCGTCACATCCTAATCTGCAACTAAGACAGAATTTGGTTGGTGTTTAAGCACCGTCCCAGAATGTGAGAGTGAGTGATCAACTCAGTGAAACTATGTAATAGAGGTTAACATGTTATCAATTCAATCAAACAGTAATGATAAGGCAATAGAATCAAACATCCCTAAGTACTCTGATTAATGCAGGAATGTATGAAGGAATGATGCATGCCCTCACCTACACTCCCTCTGTGATCTTCATCTTACAGTCGCGCATGTCATTCACTTCCTCAGTTCTCTGCCCAATGCCAAACGACACATGCAGTGCTGTGCATGTACATGATTACTAAGTTCTTATCAGTCCTTTTCATACAGTAAGATTAGGAAGCTAAGGTACCTCCCTTATATCAATACCCAAACAATGATCCATTCTAGGGTCGTCAGTCCTAGTAAATCTCATACGATGTTACAGTTCTAGGTCACTGAAAAGGGCTTGTCACCAATCAATACAGGACTAGTCATACCCTAGATACTGTGATAAGGTACGTCGCCTCATTGCAGTTTCAGGATATTCTTGCGGTCATTACAGGGGGCTTGTCACCAATCAATGCAGGACAACAGCACAAATACAGTGTCCCATACTACCATATTTAGATCACGAGTCTAGGTTATTTACTGGTCACTATAGGGAGGCTCGTCGCCCCAGCGTAGGCCGACAGCTCGACCACGGTGTCCCATACCACCATATCCGGCTCATGAGTCTTAGTGGATCGAGGTACCAAGGTTATCAGGGTTTCACATTCAAGCAGTGGCGTCTAAATATGGTGAACATACATCGGTCAATCGGGTTAATTGATAAGCTCGACTAGGATGATCGCATGTTGAGTTGATCGACATGAAATGCATAAACACTCCGTGTGGTCTAACCACTGTCGAACATCCCAAGTACGGCTCGGATTCATCGAACACATCCTGTGTGCCGTAAACAATCTCAGCCACTAGTTTGAGGACTGTTACCGATTACCTGGACTATGGCATAGCCCCAACAACGTGCATTCATCACAAGTAAGCATATGAGATATTTAAAGCAGTAATAAATACTTAAGTCAATCCCTACAATCATGTGAGCATATTATGGAATACATACATAGAAGAAATCATACACACAGTTAAACATGAATAAGTAAACTATATCGTACATGGAGGAAATCATACACATAGTTATTGTAGTTGGCATTCATATCTCAATTCCCTTAGAAATCACACTTTACTAATTCCTAACTCATTCAGGCATTTTTACAAACACTTGGACTACACTTTTTAACATACATCACGTATGTTGGCCATATGACGTATTAGGGCAAATCCTGTTGCCAAGGAGTTGTCGCATACTTAACAACTATGTTCCTACAACAATTAATCATGGCAATCACAACATCAGATTCTAAGTGCATACAAACATTTCAACAAATACATGAAATACTCTATTTACAACATAGGTTATACATATACGTAAAGCAAAACAGATAGTGCATTTAGCATGTGTAATGATACCCATGTCAGTAATAAATCATTATCTGACATTGAAAGTCTTGAAAACTATAACATATACATATATAGTCCGGACCTTAAACCGATAAATGCGTAACAGATATGATTTAGACGATAAGTCTTCATCAATGGCGAATTGACAACCTAAGGCCCGAATTGGGTTAGCTATATCATCACTTAAACTATACTAAGTTCCAAAACAGGTTAGGGTTAGGTTTTCTTACCCAAATAAGGAATTATAATCACCGGAATAACGATTCGAATAGGTGGATTAGGCACGTAGAGTAGCTGGGAAGAATCCCAAGATGAATCGCCAACTTCTCTCTCACTTTCTCTCTCTTTACTCTCTCTTTTCTTAGCTAGGGTTTAGAATTCGTATGAATTATGAGAGAGAGGGTTTAAGGCCCTTATATAGGCCCAGAACTAATGAAAATAGTCCTAAGGCCAAGGTATACTTAGGTTATAACCAAATCGAGCTTGTTCCTATCTAACGAAGCATTTCTGGAGGTCCCTTTACTGAACGCGGTCGGACTTAAGCTCCCAAATATTGGATCTTGATCATGATAAATTTTCAGTCCGATCGAGTTTACAGATCGACCGTGGCGGACCAGTTTCAGTTCAACGGTCACCGATACTCGATTAGGGCCATAAGTACATTGGCATGTGTGGGACATTTTTCCTGATCCGAGGGTGTATTTGGGTCAGAATCCAACGATCAGAATGCTTATAATTGGCTCACAAGCGACACGACTCAGATTACTTAAATTCATATTTAATTTATAAAAATATTCACTTTTCTCACACTCTTCGCTCTGAACTCAAGAAAATAGTCTTAGGACATCATCTGGACTTGAATTTCGAGGTGATAGTCAAGTCCAACTAGGTAGTCATAATTATCTAAGTTCACCACTATCAAAATTTTGATGTGCGGTCCAGGTCCAATACGAAATTGTTGAATGCTCTCAAGAGAAACTGGGTTTAGAGTTTGGTTCTAGATTTCAGGGTAATGTAGCATTACTAATTCTATAGGTTTTGGATCTTGTAGATCGTATTTAAAGTGATTGGTGCTAATTTCACAGGTAATCTAGTTTAGCGCTAGTTAATTCTCATTAATTTCTAAAGGATTTAGTCCTAAGTGATTTCTGCTTGAGGTGGTACTCGGATCTTTGTACAGATTTTTTCAAGATGTTACATTGAGTATTTGCATATTTCAAGCACTCCACTTCTATCCCAAGTTGTGCAGTTCTGGGTGCTATCTTGATTCACCACCCGCGATGGACGTCAAGCCCAGTGAAACAGACATTATTCTATAGTTTCAGAACTAGTGACTCACTAATAAGTGATCTAGAGCTTGTTTGGATAATCAAGGTATTTTTGGAATGAATTAAATATCAAGATTTCTTGTGCGCAATTATTAGGGTTTGGATTAACTATGTTCTTAGTGCGACCTATTCGCAATTAGCAAAAAGGGCGATTCAGTCATGATCATTCTAGACCGTTAGTTCTTAAGCTAAATGAGTATCTGGGTTAATTTGGTTATTAATTAAGATTTGACCCATAGTTATCTTGACTTTAGGTAAGTTTTTATTTAGTTATGGTTGACTCGATTGGTCAGTGATAGGTTGACTAGTTTTAGGCTCTAGATGAACAAATCACGAGGCTAGACTTGAGGTTTAAGTGATTGGGGGATTCATTGGTTTCCTATGGTTAATTAATCGAATTCATGTGGTTCTTTATTGGTATCACCTATGTATAGGATCCCCTCGAGCATCAAGGGGTCAATAAGAAACAACGTAGGCTAATTATATTAAAAAAATTTTAAAGGATTTTTGGTAATCTTAGCAAAAATTCAAGACGTTACATAGCCACATGTAGCAGTTTTTGTATGGTCTGATTTATTACTGCATGAGCAGTTATACTAGGCCTCTTAAACGTCTAGTTTTAGCTCTTATATAAGGCAGAGAGGCCTCTCTTAGACTTCTTACCCACAACACTTCGAATCCAACCACCTAATCCATCTCTCTTAGACATTGTCGCACTACAACACGATGTGCATGTGTGGAGTGCATATTACTCCACTAGTGCCTTTACATTTACATTACCTCACATGCTCACGCCCTTGCATTGAGCCCATGTTCATGTTTATGTTCCAGTGATTCTCAGTAGTACTCTATTTCACTAAGCAAATACGAAGGTACTCAACACTCTGCTTATTAAGATAAAATTTTCTTCTCTCCTTTTCCATATAAGGCTATTCTCAAACATAAAAAATCAAATTTTTTTCACAAATGCCTATATACTTGTATAAAATTTTCTATTTAAAATATTTTTAACCAGGGCATTTTCCATAACAAGAGTGAGGAGGGTGTTGAACAGAATTTTTATACAGTGGCCTAAATGATAACATTCCATTTATGACACAATCTACTCACTCCAGGTCCGACAGCTAAAGCGAAAAACCATGCGCTAGATCTAGTCTGTTCATTATCCAGGCCAGTATAAGTCAATGCCCTAGCCCAATAAATAAGCTTTTGCACTCATCATCTTTCCAAAACAAATGGGCGATCAAGCATATGCTTTCACCACTTGTTGGGCGGACTTGTCTAATGTTTTGGGTAAGGGATGCTGATCAGGTGGTGTTGCCCATAACCCGGTAATGATGTTGTGATGTGGGATGCTGTGGGGCCCACTGTGATGTTTTTATTTTATATCCATGCCATCCATCTATTTTTTTCAGGTTATTTTAGGATACGAACTAAAAATTGAAACAAATCGAAAGCTCAACTAGACCACACCATAGGAACCAATGGTCATTGAACAGCCACCATTAAAAACTTCTTAAGGGTCACCAATTTTTTGGATCAAGCTGATATTTGGGTTTTTTTTTTCCTTTATCCGGGCAACAGGTTAGATGGAAAATAAACATTACGGTGGGCCCTAGGAAGATTTCAACAGTAGATAACATCATCTCCACTGTTTCCTATGGTGTGGTCTACTGGAGCTTCAAATGTGCTTCATTCATGGGTTCACACCGTGAAAGGAGCTAGCACAATAGTTGGACAACACAAATCTAAAAAAGATCATGGTGGGTCTCACAATGCCCAACACAACACATGACACCACCGCTGGGTGTGGTTGGCACCTCATTTTTTCAAGTTAAGTCTCTCATAGGCGTGCTATGCTAAACTTCTTAGTAAAAAATTTTAAAGCTCAAGTCATGTTGTGTAAAGAAACCAACCCATTGACAAAGGGAAGTTATTTGGTACTATAGCAGAGGATGCTTCATGCTCAGACACCTAGAATCTATACAGCTAGCATACCATGGTAAATCAAACTAAACCAACCAACTAAATCGTGGAACCGATTGTTAATAAGTTGTAGACACTGAAAATCGGTGCCCACGCTGATCGGAGATTTGTATGGAGTGATTGGGGGGTGATATGATGATTATGGATGTTGAAGTCGCCATTAGACGAAAAATCTCAGAATCCCACGGTCGGCTAGAACCACGGAATACGTAAGGTGAGGGAAATTCGAAGACTTCCCTACCTTAAATTAACTCCTGGTCTGCGATTCGAGATTCTGGGTAAGGGACCTCGGTTACAAAGAGGGAAGGTGTTGGGCACCCTCTCTGCCCATATGTATGTACAGTCTCTACTTAGTGTGGTAAACTAATCTCAAAGGGGAAGATGGATGCTGTGGTCGAAGATGGACTAGGCAGACACGCAGATTTCTGATGCAGCAAGATCCGATATTTTGGCAAGCCATAGAGCATACGTCCAACGGCGTGTCTAGAGGACGAATGTGATGAATGCTAAAGAAATAATAAAAATGGACTAGATCGCTAGGAATTTCTGATGTGACGAGATCCGATGTTCAACGAGCCACAGAGCATACGTTCACTAGAAATCTAGAGGAATAGGGGGTTGAGAATGGAATAAATGTCATGATGAATTCTTGCATGTAGATAAATCTTTAGCATGGATCTTTGAGTAAGCTAAGATATAAGTTGAACCATGATTATTCTGGGCTAGGCTTATGGGTTGGAAGAGTTGAGAGGAAGGCTAGGGGGAGGTTTGGAAAAATCAGATCTTTGGAGGCTTAGGAGCTCCTTCCCTTTCCTTCACTCTCTTCTTCACTCTCCCTCTCCCACTCACTTAAGCTAAAGAAAAGGGGCTTATGGAAAATTGTTGTTGTTGAAAATGTGAAGAGAAGAGGGCTATTTATAGCCTTCTCTAATGGCATTGCTGTAAATTCTTGGTTTGAGAGGGGTAAAAGGTGTGGTGGCAAGTTATGGTTAGTTGTGAAGAGAGGAATGCCACATGTCACTCTCTCATTTGCTATAGGGGGTGGTAAAATGATAAATAGTGAAGGCCGCGGGGGGGGGGGGGGGGGGGGGGGGGGGGGGTAAATCTAGAGGAAAGT
This sequence comes from Magnolia kwangsiensis, assembly GCA_037074715.1. NCBI lineage: Eukaryota > Viridiplantae > Streptophyta > Magnoliopsida > Magnoliales > Magnoliaceae > Magnolia > Magnolia kwangsiensis. The sequence continues at coordinate 105,533,676 of CM073573.1, read as the reverse complement.
TAACTTTTGGATTTTGAGACAGCTGTCCACACGTGAGCCACGAGAGGCGGCAGTCGAAGTACCGCAGGCGGTTGTAAGACTACCACCCGTGGCAGTCAGACTGCCGCCCGGGCTCAGTTCAGGTCAGGTTTACGCATGAAGGCCTTGTGTGTCATGCGGGTTTGCCTATAAGTCTCCTTTCGGGGTTTTTGTCTTAAAAAAAATTGGGTTTCGACTTGGGTGAAGGGGATCTAGTCATGATATAGGGTATAAACGGAGTTGTGTGCGTGTTGAACGGTTTGGATCGGGGCTTCAGGTTGCAGATTAGGAGTTTGGGGACTTTGGGTTCGGGTTCGGTTTAGGCTGGGATTAGGGGTTTGATTTAAGGTATGATCATGATTCTCGGACAGTCTTAACCTTCTCAAGATTTAGCCTAGGTGGGGTGTCTACAGATGCCCCTCTTTGACTGAGGTTACGAGCAACCAAAGGTCAAAGTGAGTGGACACCCTACCCTTCTGGTCAAAAAAAGGGTAGTGATTCAAATTTGTTGCCTGCTATTGTATCATTGTCAGTTGACTATTTGGAAAAGAGATTACTTGCACATGTCATGAGGGTTGAGGAAAATATTGTGATTGTCTCCTGCGAATTTGTCGCGGCTTTACGGATCACCAATCACAATCCTTTCATGTCAGATTATTAATAGCATCAGAGGGTAAGTTTAAAAAGTAAGGGCCTCTGCGCATTTGTCACAGCTTTACGAGGATTTTCATTTTGTTTTGTCTGTTGTTCCTTTGCTACATAATCACTCTAAGAGTATTCGGTCTATTTGATTGTCAAAGTGATTAGTTGCCCTGCATGTTGGTGCGGCCTTACGGGGAACTCACTATGCTAACTTGGACTCAATTAAAATTTTCAAACATCCCGAACTAGGTATGTGTAGGTAATCTATTGTCATGCAGTCTGCTGATTCTGATACTTTGGTTACAATGGATTGTTGTCACTTTGAATTTGATTATTCTTTCCAGAGATAGATCCATTCACTTTACTAGCATTCGTGCGACTGTCCAGATATAAAGATCGGGCCAATTGTACATGTATTATGTACAGATTCGATCATCCACTGGGGAATCGAAAGAGATCAAATCTTATTTAGCTATTTTCACTGGCCGCAACTGGAGAATATGAGAGATTCCTCAGTATGCTGTGAATCGCGTGCATTTTTTGAAAACCCTTTTTTGAAAATCTATTCCCTTTGGAGTTAGACCCCTTGGGGATTTTATTTAAAAGCATATTTTTTAGATTTTTTAGAAAATATCCATTCGACTTTGTGGGTGGGCGTCGTCGTCTAATTTTTATTTGTAGGAAAAGTCAGATGGCCTCGACTAATTAATGGGGCTTGATAGCTTAGAAGGGACAGACCCTTTTAAGGCTATACCCGGTGGGGATTTATTTTTTTTTTAGCAATTTTTGGGATTTATATTTATTTATTTATTTATTTTTGGATTTTTTGGAGATTTTTCAAAAATCTTCTCTTTTTTTTGAGAAGTTTTGGAATTTGAAAATTTGGAGGTTGTTTTGGCAACTTTTGAAGATTCGGAACTATTTTGGTAATCTTTTGAAAACTTAGGATTATTTTGGTAACTTTTAAAAATTTGAGACTGTTTTGTGAATCTTTTACAAATTTAGGGCTATTTTAGAAATTCTTTTGGGTATTGTCCAGTGGTCAAAGAGATAGACCGGTCATTCACAATAGCCCAGGGGACAGGCCCATCGTGTCAGGGAGCTTTTGATCGGGTTGCAGTCGGACTACAGTGGGCCGCGGTCCGGATACCGCCGGTTTGTAGTTTGGACCGTTGGTCCGTTCAGTGCACTGGTCCATCCGGTGCGGCCTTCTCCTCTATTTGATTCTTGCAATTGGGACGTCCAGGGACCCATTGTGGTCCGTGGAGCTATTTTTGGAGAAGTTTTCTCAGCCCATTTTCTTACATTTTTCTCCTCTCCATTTCAGGTAATCTTGGCCCCTGAACCTCTGCTGAATTTTTATGGGCCGTCCTCTCAAGGAGCTTTGGGTTGGATCTTTCCTTTAGTTGAAAGAGGGCCATGATCAGGATTGTTGGGCCACCCTGATTGGATCTGAACCGCTAGACTTATTTATTTTGGGCTAAATAGTTGGCTGGCTTTTTTTTTTTTTGTCTGTTGGGGTGGGGTGTGATAAGAAAAGGGCCTCATCCTTTATTATTTTGAATTTTGGCTTTCTCTCTCTTTTTTTTTGAATTACTGGTGATGATCTGGACCGTTGGATGGATGATCTGGGGTCATTTGTACGTGGACGAACGTGGGGCCCACTTGTGTATGGATGACCTGCGGCTCACTCGGATGCGTTGGTGGCATGGATCGTGATAGTTGGCCCTTTTTGGTGAAGGATGGACAGGTGGGATTTGCGAAGTGGACCCCACATCATGCTCCTGAATGGTCCAGATACATGGATTGGATTTGTGGTGAGAATAGTCTTTGGAAAGAATTTTTTGGAAGATGGGCCTTGAGATGGGCTTTTTAGAATGGGCTTTAGGCTTTTGGAAATGGGCCTTAAAATGGGCTTTTAGAATGGGCCTTGGGCTTTTAGAAATGGGCTTTTGAAATGGGCCTTGGGCTTTTGGAAATGGGCCTTGAAATGGGCTTTTAGAATGGGCCTTGGGCTTTTGAAAATGGGCCTCTAAATGGGGTACTTACTTAGATACTTTGTATGTGCAGCATGCCTCAACGTGGTAAAAATGAAGCCAGCTCCTCACGTTAATCAGTCGATCCATGTTATGTACCCAGAGAGGGCTAACATTTGTCCGACATTGCCCGAAAGGGTGGTGCGCCTGCTGTTTTGAGAGGACGTGGGGTCAAGACGCACTGGCCTGATTAGTTCCAGGATCCACAGCCGTTATTTTTTGAGGTTCTGGAGCGTACCCCCTTCACTCACCTGTTCTGGGTCTGTCTAAGTCGGACAAATATGTCTCTCTTGTCCGCTCTGGCTAAGAGATGGCACCCTGAGACCCATACTTTTCATCTTCCTTTTAGTGAGTGGGACATTACCCCATATGATATATACATGTAGCTGGGCCTTCAATATGATGGAAGATCTGTCCATTTTGAGGATGATCTTTCGGTGCCTACTGAGGAGGATTGGATGGGTCTATTGGGGATGATGCCAGACGCAGCAGACTTTACTGGTCCCCGCTTCAAACTCCTCTGGTTATCATCGAACTTTGCCAGATGCATCCCCGATACTGAAGCGGTTGCTCTGGTGAAGGCGCGTGCCCTAATTTTGTACACTATGGGTGCAATGATTTTCTATCACAGGAATGAGCTGGTGAGTTCTCGTTTGTTGTTGCTCGTGGCAGATATCACTTTCCCCACACCGTACAACTGGAATGCAGCCCTCTTGGCCCATTTGTATGAAGGATTGGACAAGGTCAGCCATTGCATCAGCCGATCCCTGACTGGCTTTTACCCAGTCATCGAGGTATTTTCTTTGATCTCCATCTTTGAAATATTCTCTCTGGGGATGAACTGGTTTGTCCTTCTCTGACCGTGATTCGTACAGGTCTACTTTTTTTTACCATTTTTCCCATTTGGCCCCCACTTTGATCGATCATTCGCCTCCATTTCCTCGCATGATGTTGTGGTACAAGGATAACCGCAGCCACACACATTTATTTTTTGATTTTGCCTGGAGGTCAAATGTCGACGCCCTTGTTCCAAGTGATGTGAGTGATCCTGCCCTTTTCTGTATTGCCCATGTGTTGCTTTTTCTGTTCAATCTTTAATTTTCTTTTCACAGTTCCTGTCCAGGCCATATCTTCCATCGAATGTGGCACTTACTCCTGGAGCCCAGGAAGCTTTTCAGGCTTCTCGTCGATGTCGTATTCTTAAGGATCCTAGTGTGATGAAATGGTACCTAGGAGAGAGACTCTTTTGGCAGTTGACTAGTAGTCCCATGGTGCCACTTAGTCGACCATCCGGTCCTTCTGATTGGAGATCGGTGCCCGAGAGGGAGTTGACTGCTGCACTGGAGGGCTATGATGCTACCGCCTTTGTTGATCCATCTAGGGAGTACAGTTCCTGGTGTGAGGAGCATGGTATCGGCCCGATCTTACAACCTGGTTATACCCCAGGCGGCGGTGCACGTTTTGCTGGAGGAGGAATCCTGGGGCCTCACTTTCATGGCTAGGATACTGATGCTTATCTTCCTGATGATGATTAACTTGTTGTATCTTACTTTCATGTATCCTCTGATGTACAATCTTCATGTTTATAGACTTCAGCTTGCCGACATTATTCTCTCTTTATCTTTACTTTTTGTTTGACTTTAAGATCTCAGTTGGGTATATGGATGTTTGTTCTAAGGTCCTGACCTACCTGGATGGACCCTGCCCAAAATTCGGTCGAAGGTGGGCCCGGGCTGCAGTCGGACAACTGCGGGCGACAATTAGACTGCCACCCGCTAACTTCTTCCTTCCGTTCTGTCTTGTCAGCACTGCATCGATGCAAAAATGTCAGCTCTGAGGGGCGGTGATCGGGGTACCGCAGGAGGTAATTGGGTTGCCGCCTCCATTCATTTTTTCTTCCAGCGAGCATCTCTTCTTCCTGTTCATTCTTACTGGCCTTTTTCATACATTACTTCCTATCCTTGTCCATTCGATCATCTCCTTTACCCATTTCTCTTTGTCTCCTTCTCTTTGTTTTCTTCTTCTTTTACCCTCTTTTTTCCTTTTTGGGATTGACTATGGCCGGTCATGATGGGGGGATTGATGGATTTATGAGTGGTGAGGAGGTAGGTGGGTCTAATCATAATGGAGGGAACCCATTTATGGATGGTTTTATGGAGGTTGGTGGAGGAGTAATGGGCTCTCTTAGGGAGATCAATGCCATTTATGGCATTACTCCTACCACCATTAATGGAGGATGTGAGGTTGGGTTGAATGAGATGAGTGGCTTTGATGGGTTTGATGGATCCATGGTAGATGGGCCACCGAGATTCATGGATATTGGGATCGGTCATTTAGGTAGCGTGGATAATGTGGTAGTGGTGGGAGATGGTTTGATTGATGGGCCGATGTCTATGGACGACGTGGATGATGGCATTATGGTAGTGGATGGTGCAGATGAGATGGATCCGGCTTGGATGGGTGGTGAGCCCCACTTTGGTGTTTTAGATGGTTTGGATCTGATGGGTGATGCATCCTTTGGAGATGGCTTGGCCCAAATTTTTGGCATGGATTATGAGATGGTGTTGGGACAGGCAGCTGTCGTCAGGGATCAAGGTGTTGGCTCTGTCAGCCGTTGGGATTCCTCGGACATTATGGCTCCTAGGGCTTGTGTATTTCTGACTGCTCCTGAGGTGGTGATTGTTGGCGGATCGGGCCCACCTATTGCAGCTTTCCAGGACACCTTACGTGGTGCAATGGGTGACGCTGGCTTCTTTCACCACCATGAGATAGACCTATTAGACGAGGGGATGCCCATCTTTTATGATTCTTTTGCTGACCCGGGGATTCTGATCGTGGAGTGTGTACCTGTTCGGACCTGTCGATTGCAGCCTCGCGATACTTGTTCAGAGCGTTTGTGCCTTTGGTTAGAGAGCTTGACTGAGTCCGAGATCTTTGAGCTGAGTTCCTTGGGCTTTTAGGAGGTTCTCCATTTTCACCAAGTTCACCCCGATTGGCAACTTTTGAGTGCGGCGTTGTATGACTGGGTTCTGTCTCTGAACTTATTTTCTTTCAATTACCTGGAGCTGGGCCCTTCATTGGAGGAGTTTTCTCGCTTGTCAGGTCTCCCTCTCACCCGGGAGCCCTATATTCCTTCATCTGAGCCGGTTCGTCCTTTAGATCTGGTCTCTTGGTTTGGATTTTCCACTACTCTTCCTACCGTGGAGAGTGGGGTTGATGAGCTTTCTCTAGTTTTACTGCATGATGATTGTGCTACTTCCTGAGGTGCCCCTGGATCAAATTTCCTGCTTCAGTGTTTGAATGCGCTGATATTTTGTGTCCTGGCTAAGCTGCTCTTCTTTGGTTAGTAGCAATCTTTGCTAGTAGCCTTGCTGGATGTCTTTCGTAGGGTCCTCCACCGTAGGAGCATCATCTCTGTGATACTGGTGGAGCTCTTTTTAGGGCTGACTAAGTGTTCCCTCGGACGCACTCGTATCCTCAGAGGCTGCTGCTTATTTCTTCAGGTATGCTTTATCTTTTACTTTTTCTATTGCCTGGCGTGGCTATCTGCTTGTGACCTGAGCTTGACTTGCATCTTCTTGCAGGTTTGGTTGTGAAAACATTTGTTCATGACCCCTCAGCTTCTGTGGCCGGATTCACATCGTGGAGACGTGCTGTGTTTGCTGCTTGATGGCCTTCCTCTCGGTGTTGAGGCTACGGAGTCACTGTATCACTGTATGCTCACTCAGCTTCGAGGGTGGGAGATTAGCTGGGAAGCTACTTGGCTTTGTTATTCGCCATTGATTTGTACCGCTGCTTGCACTCCTTTTCTGTTGCTCGGCCTGTGAGGGTATTGCTCCTATCATCCAGTGCGGTTCCTTCAATAGTTCGGCTTTTGGCAAGACATCCCAGAGTTCACTTTTTCAGAGTTTGGGCACCCTCCTTCCCATCTGATTTGACTTCTTTATATAGGCGAGTCTGGATTTCGTGGCAGGGGTCCTTGGATGCAACGATACTAGAGCTCGAGTCTTGGGCTCCTCCTCTGGCGACAGTACCGTACTAGCGATGGGTGGCCGAGCAGTCACTTTATAGACTGGTTCCTGGCTGGCATTCGGCGGATGAGGCTGCCGATCAGGACATGGTAGGCGATACCTCTTCCTCTTCTTCTTACGTTGTTGATTTGTTTGAGGCATTTGAGGAGCACCCCTTCATTGATCCATCCTTTTTGCGTGCTACTCATGGTCACTCGATCTCCAAAATTGTTGTCCTCCATCACGCATGTGAGGACATGGCTCACCGGTTGGCAGTGGGGCGGCGATATGATGAGAGTATGCTTGCGACGCACTGCCTGGAGAGGGATGAGGCCTTCTACTTGCGCATCGAGATAGAGAGGTTTAGGCAGAGGTTGTCGATGTATGAGAGATAGGGGCTTACCTGTGGTTCCCGATGTTGACCAACTGCTTTGATATGTGTGCGTGAAACCCTTATTTTTTGGCTTTTTGGCTTTTTGTAAAGACTATGTACTTGTGAGAAAATTTTAAAGGAATGAAAGAAAATTTTGTTTGTGCCAAATGTTAGTATTCGCTTGTTTTTGGATTTTATGCTTTAGATGATTGGGATCAGAGTCTTGGGCTCAGCACACGTTGTATGCAGTATCCTAGATCGTGTCTTTAGTGTCTCGGTTCCCTAAGAAGGTGTTTAGGATCGCATCCCGCGGCTTTGAGCGGAGTCTGATAGAGAACTACTCCACAGCTGATCTTTCCTTTGTATCTCATTGGGGCACTTGTTGCTTCGGCTTCTTCTGTACCTGCACTTTTATTTTATTTTTTATTTTTCTTATTGTTTTTACCCGTAGCGCCTTCTCAGATTTTCACTATGTCCAACTTCTCCCCATCATTTTTGTCCGTAGCATCCTTTCATATTTTCGCTACGTCCTGGGTTTTTTTATCTTGCCTACCCCTTGACAGCTATGCTATTTTTACCCTTGGCGCCCTTTCAGGCTTTCACCAAGTCCGCTACATGCCCGCTGTTTTTACTTGAGCCGCCCTTTCGGGTTTTCAACTCGCCCCTTTTGCTAAGGCATGCCCCTTATTTTTTTTTTTTTTTTTTGTTTCATACATTTTTCTTTGGAGCGCTAGGAGCGAAGAAGGAGAAGGAGAGACTTCCTTCATAGCCGGCCAGCTGGTTACCTGTCAATCCTTTGTCTTTGGGTACAATTGTAAGCTGCGTGAAGATTTTAGGGATGGATTTTTTTCTTTCTTTTTTTCTTTTCGGGGTCTTCTTTTAAGACTCTTTTCTTTTTTCTTCTTCTTTTCTTTTCGCTTTCTTTCCTTCTTTTTCTTTTTTTTTGTTAGAGGGGCGATTGGTATTTCTAATAGGGGAAGTGGCAGATATAGATTTTTATTTTTTCCTTCTTTTTTTTTTTTTTTTACTTTTTTTTAGGGGGGCATGATGGATGTAGCTTCACAATTGTAATTATTGATAAAGTCAGGTAAGGTTACCCATGATAGATTTTTATGTTGTCAGCATTGATGGGCTCGAGAAGGTCTTCTCCCTCTAGATTGGTGAGTTGAAGAGCGCCTCCTAGGAGTACTTCTCAGATGATTAGTGGTCCTTCCCACGAGGGTTTAAACTTTCCTCTGGAGTTCGGTAAGTGTGGTGGTAGGATGCGCTTCATGACCATGTTGCTGACTTTAAAACTTCTCTTGCGGAACCTTTTGTTGTAAGCTCGTGCGATCCTTCTTTGATAGCTTTGGGAGTGGCTTAGCGCACGCATGCACTTTTAATCTGCCAAATGTAGTTGATCGTATCTTGCTTGTAGCCACTTGCCCTCCTCGACTTCACTTTCAAGCAGCATCCAGAGTAATGGAATTTCAAACTCGACAGGTAATACTGCTTTCATTCCGTATACGAGTTCATATGGAGTTGCGCTTGTAGCAGACCATACAGACGTCCGATAGGCCCAAGTGCGTAGGGTAGCATCTCCGACCAATCAAGGTATGTTTTCACCATTTTCTCCAGTATGCGGATGATATTTTTGTTGGCAACTTCGACCCCACCATTCATTTGAGGGCGATATGGGCTTGATCGATGGCGCTGGATCTTGAACTTGTTGAGGAAATCGCCCATCCTTTTATTGATGAACGGAATTCCGTTGTCAGTGATGATGGTCTGAGGGACCCCATAACTGTTGATGATGTTGTTCTTTATAAACTTGGCCACATGAGATGCTGCAATGGTGGTGTAGGATGCTGCCTCTATCCATTTGGTGAAATAGTCTACCACCACCAGGATGTATTCATGTCCATTTGAAGCTTTAGGGCTGATCTTTCCGATGATGTCTAACCCCCATACAGAGAAGGGCCATGGTGAGGTCAGGTTGTAGAGTTCAGAAGCAGGGGCATGGATCTGATTTGCATGTTCCTGACACTCGAAACATTTCCTGACGTGCTTGCAACAATCTGTCTCTATTGTGAGCCAATAGTAGCCAAGTCGCAAGATCTTCTTTGTCATTATATGCCCATTCATGTGTGGACAACATAGTCCTTCGTGGATTTCTGACATGACGTGCATTGCTTCTGTTTCATCCATGCAGCAGAGAAGGACTTGATTGAAGGATCGCTTGTAAAGGATGCCACCGGTAATCACGAATTGTGCCGCCAGCCATTGTATGGTGTGACGATCTGTTAGTGTTGCTCCTTCCTAGTACTTCTGGTGCTCGAGATATTCCTTGATGTCTGTATACCATGGCCTATCATTCGCGGGTGGTTTAGCTTCATCGATCTGTAGGCAGAATGCGGGTTCCTCTTGAATTTCAATAGTGAGTTCCCATTCAACAACTCCTTTTGGGATCTCCAGCATCGAGGCGAGGGTAGCCAATGCGTCTGCAAACTGATTCTTGACTCGGAGCATATAAGAGAATGAGATCTCTTCAAACTCTTCAATTAAATTCTCCAGATAGACGTGACATGGGATCAGGTTTTCATCCTTGGTCTTTCAGTCACCATTCGTTTGATTGATGATAAGTTGCGAGTCCTCGAAGACCCGTAACTTCTTTACATTAAAGATTACAACTTCTCTTAGACCGGTGATACATGCTTCATACTCAGCTATGTTGTTGGTGCACTGGAACGCTAGCCTTCTAGATATGGGAACTAGGACATCTTCAAGAGAATAGAGTATGACGCCTACTCCACCCCCCTTCGAGTTTGCAGCTCCATCAAAGAAGAGTCTCCACTCTCCTGGCTTCCTTTCTTCTTCTTCCTCGATTAGGAGGATGTCCTCATCAGGGAAGAAGGTCTTTAATGGTTGATATTCAGGCTGAGAATGTGTTGTTAGATGATTGGCCAATGCTTGCCCCTTGATTGCCTTCTAAGTGACATAGGTGATGTCAAACTCGAAAAGAAGTAGCTGCCACTTCGCGATCTTGCCTATCAGTGCTGGCTTTTTGAACAAGTACTTTAATGGGTCCATGCGAGGGAGTAAAAGGACTGGGTGGGCGATCATATATTGTTGTAGCCGTTGCGTGGCCCAGACTAGTGCGAGACATGTTTTCTCTAAGCTGGAGTATTTAGCTTCATAACTCGTGAATCGTCTGCTCAGATAGTAGATTGCTTGCTCTTTTCTTCCTGTGTCATCGTGTTGGCCAAGAACACATCCGATTACTTCTGATGTGACGAAGATATATAGTAATAACGGTAGACCTGGAGTGGGTGGCATGAGCACTGGAGGATTTAGCAGATATCTTTTGATTTTGTCGAAGGTCTCTTGACAGTCGTCATTCCACTCCTTTGGCGAGTTCTTTCGCAGGAGCTTGAATATGGGCTCACAGACTGGGGTAAGTTGTGCGATGAATCGATTGATGTACTGGATCCTCCCGAGGAAGCCTCAAATTTCCTTCTCAGTTCCAGGCGGCGGCATTTCAATGATTGCCTCGGTCTTGGTTTCATCCATCCGAATACCTTCCTCACCGACAATAAAGCCTAACAGCTTGCCTCCAGTCACACCGAAGACACAGTTTTGAGGGTTGAGTCGGAGCTTAAACTTTTTTTGCCTGTCGAAGAGCTTTTTTAAGATCCTTGAAATGTCTTTCGATTGTGTAAGATTTGACGATCATGTCGTCCACGTAAACTTTCATTTCCTTGTTTATCATGTCATGGAATAAGGCAGACATGGCTTGCTGATATGTAGCTCCAGCATTCTTCAACCCGAAGGGCATAACCCGATAGCAGAAAGTTCACCACGGTGTGATGAAGGAGGTCTTCTCACTATTTTTTATGGCCATCTTGATTTGATTATAGCTTGAGAAGCCATCCATGAAGGAGAAGATCTTGTGTCCAGCAGTATTATCTATCAGTGTGTCAATGTGAGGTAAAGGGAAGTCGTCTTTAGGACTTGCTTTGTTGAGGTCCCTGAAGTCGATGACATTCTGACTTTCCCATCTTTTTTTGGAACTGGTACGATATTTGCGAGCCATTCCAGGTAGTTAGAGACTACCAAGAATTCCGCATTGTATTGTTTAATGACTTCATCAAGGACCTTCAGGGCCCATTCTGGCTTCATTCTCCGTAGCTTTTGTTTGACTGGCTTCATGTCTGACTTTGTTGGCTGATGGTGCACCACTAGATCCTCATTGAGCCCAGGCATGTCCTCGTATGAGAAGGAAAAGTTGGACAAACTCGGTTTCAGAAATTCCATCATCCTCTGCTTGTATTCCGGGGAGAGTGACCATCCGATGTGCACCTCTCTGGGGAGTTCCGCTAATCCTAAGTTCACAATTTCAAAATCGTCTGCTACAATATTATCCTTTGTTTTAAATTTTTTGAGAGAGTCCTCGAATTCGAGAGCTGTATCATCATTTCCCTCATCCGGGGCTTCATCCAAACCCATGAGCTCAAAGTCCAACTTAAGATCGAAATCATATGAGTCGACCTCGAACTCCTGCGATGTGCATGGGATATTTGGCCCAGTGGCTTTTAAAAGCTTTTCTGTTGTTTTTGTGTTTTGAAGATTTTTTAATGTTTTATGATTTTGAGAAATATCTGATTTTTTTATACTTTTGAGAATATATAATGTTTTTGTGTTTTAAAATTTTTTTAATTTTTTTATGTCGCCTGGGGGTCCCGAACAGGATAGTGTTGCGAACCAAGATTGATCCTGTCTTAGTCCAGGGTACCAATTGCTATTTACATTGGTGTTTTTTTTAGGTCGGCATCCACGGAGGATTCATCAACCAACTCGATTGTTAAGGGGATAGCCATCCATGGTGATTCTTTCCCCTTCTAGTCTTGCTATCCTGATTTTTGTTTTCCTGTAGGTCATCTGCTTTGATGACCATGATGTCTACTGGGTTGGGCTCAGAGTCAGAATCTGATTCGATCTCTTCACCCAGGAGTTGGAGCTCTACTGGTTCCTCTAGTTCCTCTCGTGATGGGACTTTAACGCCTGTCCAGTCAACAGCACGCCACTTTCCTTTGTCAATCCAGGGGATGGGCTGCTTCTGCCCCTTGTATCACTGAGCTGGTGGCGGGGATATGTCCCCTTGACTATGAGTGGAGATGGGTGTCTCCCTGTTCTTGCCTGTCCCCCCTTTATGGGGCGCTCCTGGTTCTGAGTCCTCTATGGGTGGACCTGTTTCCATGCCCCTTGCCTCTTGTGGTGGATCTGGGGGTTCTACCCCTTGTGCTAGGTGTGCTTTTGCTGCTTTGAGGATTTTGTCCCACCTTATTGGTGGCCAGACGGACTCCGAGTGAGAATGATCAGAGAATTTGAGTTGCTGGTGTTGGTCTTCAAGGGGAATCATTGTGTCTCCACAAACTGTTCCAGCCTTGATGAACTTGACAGGTGTGTACTTGAAGGATTGACCTTTCTTTGGCCTCTCAGCCTGATCCTCTGGCATTGGTTGATACCCTAGCCCCTGTCTCTGTATGTTAGCACGTGCTAGCTTTACTATTATACCTTTCTCGCGAAACTCGGTAAGGTAGTTCCAGATTACCCTTTCAGTGGGGGAAATGACATGTTTAGTAGTGAGAGGGCGAGGATTAGTGATTGAGTTTACAACTTCGAACTCAAAGCTGTGATATGATACATCGCCCTCTGTATGCTGGATGTTGATCACAGGGATGTCAGTTTCTGGGATATTAACCGCTACTTGCAGGACAGTTTTCGGCTCGGCCAATACTGAGATGATTTGATTTCCTGAAGGAAACTTAACCCTTTGATGGAGGGTTGAGGGAATGGCTTTAACAGCATGGAGCCACGACCACCCTAATAAAAGGTTAAATGAGGCAGGGATGTCAATGATCTGGAATGTGACAAGGGTTAGGTCCGGCCCAATTTGTAACTTGGCCCGATTTGTAACTCAATATCAACCTCCGCCTCAACCTGCCTTCGGGAATTATCGAAAGCTCTGACGCTCATGGTGCTGGGCCTGAAAGAGGACGGTTCTATCCCTATCTGTTCGACAGTCCTTAGTGGGTAAACATTAAGGCTAGATCCATTATCAATGAGCACAAGTGGGACTTTAAAATTCTTGTGACGGGCCACTACGTTCAGTAAGCACCAGTGCTTGCGTCCCTCAAGTGGTAATTCATCATCGGAGAAAGTGATGGCTCGTGGTGCGAGGAGTTGTCCAATCATACTTGCCACCATTTCGGGGGGTACATCAGGAGAAATATGTGCATCATTCAAAGTCTTCGTAAAGATTTCTCGATGCGATCTTGATGTGCATAGGAGTTCCCAGATGGATATTTGTGCGGGAATGGTTTTGAGCTGGGCTGCTATGTCATAAGTAGCGTCAGTTTTACAGGTGGCTCCCGACATAGTTCCTCGGGTTTCCTTTGGATTCTAGTTATCTCTCCTGAAATATCTCCCATTGTTGCCCACTTTGGCACATTCTGGGTAATGTTATGGAACTGCCTTCGGGTTGTAGGATAGACCTGTCCTCCCTTCCAAGTATATTAATGGTTCCTGAGGTTGAGGGGTGGTGACTGAAACAGTTTGTGGTGGACTTAGTGGTTTCTCTTGAGGTACCACCGAGTCTTGGCAAGATTTGATGCTGGGGTTTTCTTCCTCTTCTTAATGTGCGGGAGAGGTCCTCTGGCCATGTGCCAGTTGGTGAGGCATCAAGAATTTTGGACCTTGAACCGGGGGTGCCCCTTGCAAAGTTAGCGAAGCTAGATCAGGGAGACCTATTGGGAGAATGAAAGGTTCAAAATTTGACCTTTTTGGATGTATGGGTGCTGAGCGTGCCCCTTGGAGGATGGGGTACTGCGAATGTGACCTGTTAGGTGCGGCTTTGAGTGTTACGAGTGGTTGAATTGCCAGTACTGCTTCTAGGAATACGAGGGGTTGTGTTACTGGTGCTGCTTCAAGGACCAGTTGTGGCTCTGGTGCTGGCATGTGTTGGTAACCCCATGTTCGATTTTCTATATCGATCATGATTGCTTGTATGGAATGATGTGGAGAGGGGTACATGGGCTGCCCTCCTTCAACGTGGTTTACGGTAAAGGTGTCGGATGTACTGGGTCCTGTTTGATGCGATGGCAGGGAATTTTGGAGAATGTTGGCTTGAGTTGTATTGTTGGCCTGCAGGGTGATCGCAATTTTATTGCTTTCGATCAAATCTTGGACCGCATGTTTTAAAGCGAAGCAGCGGTCTATCAAGTGGCTAGGGGCCTGATGGTATGCACAATATTGGTTTTCATTGTAACCAAGCGGCAAGGCATTGGGAGGAAGTCGCGGTTGAAGCGGTGTCAGGAGTTACTTTTGCATCAACATTGTTAGAACCTGACTGTATGTTTGTGCTAAAGGGGTGAACTTTCTCCCTAACATTATCTATTTGTATGGACCTAGTGCATTCCCTCGAGGCTATTGATGTTGTTGTTGAGACGGTTGTCCCTGATATCCATGTTGAGCCTGCTGTGGTTGGTATTGTTTGTTTTGTTGTAACTCCGGTTGTGGAGCGTATTGGTTGCCCTGAGTGTTAGCGACGATATTGTTAACCTCTGTGGTGCGCTGTGTGGGAGCGGTGCCGTTTCCATTCCCATATCCCACAGGTTTCCCTTCGATTTTGTTTCTTTTGATTGAAGGGATCTGATGTGGCCATGGGGAAATGGTTTCGGCTCTGATCCTGGCTTCCACTTGTTCGCCAGCTCAAATGAGTTGGGAGAAATTTATGTAGGGATATGAGATTAGATATCCTGAAATGCTAGGATTTACAGTGTACGATCATGGATATCTGTTCTTCATCATCGATGGAGTTTCTCATTCGAGCTGCCATGGCCCGCCATCGTCCCACGTATGCTGACAATAATTCGTCACTTTTTTATCTCAGGGTAGCTAAATCAGATCTTCTTGGAGCCATGTTCAAATTGTAGGAGAATCAGTCAATGAATGCTTTGGAGAGTTTTTCCCAGGTTCTGATTTGATGGCTGTCCAACAAGGATACCAATCCAAAGCGTCTCCTTTGAGGGATTTCTGGAAGAGCTGTATCAAGGCTCCATCATTCCCTGCTATCGCATTAAGTTCCCCACAAAATGCTTTTAGATCTGTTGTGGGGCACCCGCTACCGTCATACCTTTTGAACTTTGGTACCTTGAAGTTCGGAGGTACTCGGGCATCTTGAAAGGGACAAAGGTCCTTGAACTTGGTGGATGGGTGATCCACTCCTTGCTATTTCTGAAGCTGATTTTGCACCATTTGTAATTACTCTCGTAGTTCCTCGATTTCTGATTTGCCTTACTGTGAGTATCTTGCCCCTTGCTGTAGGGCTTGTGTTGCTTCTTCTTCATATGGATTGATGATGGAATGTTGTTGAAAAGAAGATGGACTCCCAGTGGCTGGAGGTAGCTGAAATTGAACACCACTCCCTTTCAGAGGAGGATGTGACGCTCAGAAATGGATCCCGCCAGGGGTATCTGCCAATTCCGAAACGTTGCTTCCGTTAGGGGGAGTGAATTGGACTCAAAATTGCCCCCCTTCATGGGCATCAGCCAGTTCTTGTCTATGGTTCCCGTTACGGGGAGTCTGTGTTGTAACCTGATTGTTGTGATGTGTTGAATAAAGAAGTGCGGGAGGGTTGCTCCCGTTTGCTGGTTGTTGTTGTTCTTGTGCCGACTTTTCTGGGAGGGTGAGCACGGGGTTTGTTGGAGGAATGAGAGAGAAGGCGAAGAGAGTGTGTGGAAGTGAGTTGTTCTGTATGCTAGGCTGAGTTGCCTGTGTATTTGGAGAAGGATTTGACACAAGATAGTGTAGCAACTCTTGCACTGCTTGTAAGCTTTGGGTCATTTCTTGCATGGTGGTGTTAGCTTGTGGGTCTACTGGAGCCATGGTGGTGGTAGCGCTGGTGTGGGTGCAGGTGCGAAAGTTTTGGGAGTTAGCTGAGCGGCCGGTTCTTCTTCATGGGTTGCTTGAGAGGTCATGGTTGCACGAGATCGGGTAGTCATGGTTTGAATTTATGCTCAATAGAAGGCAAGCCAACGATGCTCCTCTTTTTTTTGTATGAATGCGGTGATGATGTCCCTTGAGATTAAAATACCACACACTTTCGAGTCAGGTCTCAGCTAGTGCGAGCTAGCATTCTCCAGCGGAGTCGCCATTCTGTAGATACTGAAAAATCAGCGCCACGCTGGTCGGCGATTTGTAAGGAGTGATTGGGGGTGATAGGATGATTATGGATGTTAGAGTCGCCACTAGCTGAAAAATCTTAGAATCTCTCGATCGACTAGAACCACAGAATACGTAAGGTGAGGGAAATTCGAAGACTTCCCTACCTCAAATTAATTCCTGGTCTACGATCCGGGATTCTGGGTAAGGGACCTCGGTTACAAAAAGGGAAGGTATTAGCACCCTCTCTGCCCATACGTATGTACGGTTTCTATTTAGTGTGGTAAACTAATCTCAAAGGGGAAGACGAATGTTGTGGTCTAAGATGGACTAGGCAGGAACGCGGGTTTCTGATGCAGCAAGATCCGAGATTTTGGCAAGCCACAGAGCATACGTCCAATGGCGTGTCTAGAGGACGGATGTGATGAATGCACATGTAAAGAAATAATAAAAATGGACTAGATCGCTAGGAATTTCTGATGTGACAAGATCCGATGTTCGGCGAGTCACAGAGCATACGTTCATTAGAAATCTAGAGGAGCAGGGGGGTTGAGAATGGAATAGATGTCATGATGAATGCTTGCACGTAGATAGATCTTTGGCTTAGATCTTTGAGTAAGCTAAGATATAAGTTGAACCAAGATTATTCTAGGGTAGGCTTATGGGTTGGAAGAGTTGAGAGGAAGACTAGGGGGAGGTTTGGAAAAATCAGATCTTTGGAGGCTTAGGAGCTCCTTCCCTCTCCTTTACTCTCTTCTTCACTCTCCCTCTCCCACTCACTTAAGCTAAAGAAAAGGGGCTTATGGGAAATTGTTGTTGTTGAAAATGTGAAGAAGAGAGGGGTATTTATAGCCTTCTCCAATGACATTGCTGTAAATTCTGGGTTTGAGAGGGGTAAAAGGTGTGGTGGCAAGTTATGGTTGGTTGTGAAGAGAGGAATGCCACATGACACTCTCTCATTTGCTATAAAGGGTGGTAAAACGGTAAATAGTAAAGGATGAGGGGGTAAATCTAAAAGAAAGTTGACTTTTGGACGCTGTCCCAGCTGTTCACATGCGAGCCGCGAGGGGCGACAGTCAAAGTACCGCAGGCTGTAGTCAGACTGCCTCCCAAGGTAGTCAGACTGCCGCCCGAGCTCAGTTCAAGCCGGGTTCACGCGTCCAGGCTTTGTGTGTCGTGCGGGTTTGCCCAAAGTCTCCTTTCGGAGTTTTTGGCTTTAAAAAAAGCAGGTTTCGGCTTGGGTGAAGGGGATCTAGTCATGGTATAGGGTATAAACGGGGTTGTGTACGTGTTGAACGGTTTGGATCAGAGCTTCAGGTTGCGGATTGGGAGTTTGGGGACTTTGGGTTCAGGTTCGGTTTAGGCTGAGATTAGGGGTTTGATTTAAGGTATGATCATAGTTCTTAGACAGTCTTAACCTTTTCAAGATTTAGTCTGGGTGGGGTGTCTACATAATTCATAGTCCAAAATCAGATTGATTGAATAGTCCTAACCTCTGATACGTGGGTACTTGTTTCTTGAAATAGGAAAATTGAAATTTTTTATTTTATTTTATTTATTTATTTTTTTGCACCCCGATTGTGTCTCCTGTTGAGGTATCTTGAACACGAGACATCCTGCTTTGATACTAATTTGATGCAGGACAATTAACCACTTGCTATAAAAACTCAAACTGTTAGAGCATAGCAAATTAATCCTTTTATCTCATAGCTCAGGCCCTATATCGCATGGGTTAAGACCTCAGCTGAACCCCCATTATGGGCCCTAAATCACATGGGTACCGCCTCATACGAGGCACCCGCCCCACATAGGCCGCCCACCCCCGAATGTGTCCCCGCATCTCACATGTTACCCTACTAAAATCCGGTGTAAAATGCACATTAATCACCTCCGGTGAGAAGTCTCGAATACGACACCTTCTTTATGGGTCCCAAATCACATAGGTCACCCACCCCGACTGTGTCCCCGCATCCTACGGGTTACCCCACTCAAGCCTGGTGTGAAAATGTCCCTACATTAATCACATTCTCTTAGAGTATCAAATGGACAGAAATTAAGCAAGCTTAGAAAATATGTAAGTAGCAATAGAAATTGACTGACATTATTAGACTTTTTCCTAAAAAACCATAAGTGAATTGATTTTTTTTTCCCGAAAAAGATTAATCAATATTCATTTACAACATAATGAGAAATACCTTTCATTTCATTGTTGATTATTAACCTTTCAACATTTTTCATGGAAACCAACTTACAAATCAAAATATGTAGATATCTAATATTCTCGGTTCACAGTTTCGGCAAGTGCAATCTGTGGCTTCACGACCAGACTGTTGGCATTTCTTCTTGATTGGAATAATCATTATTCCTAATCCTAACTCATCTGTTGGTAAAAATAAATACATGGCCATGGAAATATATTTAAAATGGTGAACTCATTCAATTTTTAAAAATAAAGGTCAAAATCAGATTACTGAGAACACTGTATCATGGTCCTCGTTAAGTGATATATCGACCCTACCTGTAGAAAGGATGCCATCCATATTTCCTGGTGATCAAACCTGGTCACGAACAGATTTCTATTTGTTCTTCCCGTGTAATCCAGATGAGCAAATGGATAGGTAATCCAGACCATTGATTTCCCGGATATGACAATTGTAAGATATGGAACAGCAACTTAAGAGGTTATTAGGAAGGAGAAACTAATGAAGAGAATGAGAATAAAGGATGAAGCGGGAGAGATATCAAGTACAAGGAAGAATTGAAAGAAAAGATGCATGTACTTCAACCAAACAATTAAAAATTATTAATATTACACTCATCGCTCAACCATCATTCTCAATAACGGCTATTAAATTCACACATCTAACTCTTATTTGCCACCGCATACAATCATATAAGACTGTTATTCATACAAAATACCCTCTAACATTACAAATTAAAATGATGAAGACGACGATAACGATACATGATGTAGTTGCTCGGACCAGGTGAACTCGATTCCCCTCGTGTGTTAAAGCCATCCACAGACTTTTCTCTTGTTCATCTCAGAGAATAGTGGTCTCAAGCTTCATCATAAGCCATGGAGTGTGGTGAATAATGCCTTGGGAATGAGAGAGAACCCTAAAAAACACTTCTCGAAGGGAAGATAAACAGACTGGTGGAGTTACTACAGCCATGGTTTAAAGATGGGTATTTCTAACTAGGTAGCAAGAGATAGGGGTTTGGTGAGTAACGGAGGGAATGGATTTCTATATGTGCAATTTATATAGAGATAGATGAGGTTTTCGAATACCACGAACGTGCGTGGGGGCACTGCTCATCCACACGTAGGTACACGTGACATATGGAAAACACGTTTGGAATTCGAGCATTCCATAAGATTATTTTGACACCTCAAGTGGGCCGCAGCATGCAAAACAGGACGTGGAATTGCCTCTGCCCTGTTGCCACGGGAAGTTCCTATGTCAGAAGCTGTGTGGCCCACAGAGATGCCCGTGACAAATCCACTCTGTCTACCAGTTTCTCAAGATCACAATAGGACAGATATCCAAAAATCAGACAGATCCAAAACTCAGGTGGGCCACACTAAACAAAATAGCAGGTATTAAATGCCTACCGTTGGAAACTTTGTGGGGGCCACAGAAGTTTTGTATCAGGACGATATCCGTGCCTACAGTTTATCTGAGCGGTAATAATCTTATGGACAGTTTGGATGGCGTATAAACATGATGGTAGGCTCAAAAAAGGTTTCAACAGTGTACATTTTCATTCTCACTGTTTTACGTGATGTGGTGGTATACAATAGTTTTGAATCTGCCCGATTTTTTGATTCCTGTTTTATTGTGTTATTTAGAAACTGATGGTCTAAGTAGATTTTTCAGGAGCATCAGTGTGGGCCCCACATTGCTTCGGACCACAGGAACTTCCCATGGCCGGGGAAGAAGAGGCAACTTACGTCTTACGAAACAAAGACCTGCAGAAAAAGTTGCTTGACCTTCTGATTACTTTGTCCATTGTGGTGGCCCACTTTGATGCTTCATGTCTCAGCAAGCGTGCAGACTCGGCAAACTTCTTGTACCGATCGATATGTTACGGATGTTATTCGATACGATTGGTATAGCACATGATCCTTGATACATATATAGTCAAGTAAAGCCATTCGATATATTTCATTTTATCTGTCTAATAAACGTCTACCAATTGGATAGTCACACTATCATATAATTGCAATTTTTGGTTCACGAAATATTTAATCTATAACCTATTATTTGCATAGTTTAACTCAACTTGATATTCAACTGGATTAGGTTTACTTGATGAGTAGATTCCACTCTTAGAAGAGTAAGAGTCGTAAAAAGGAAATCTTTTACACACTTTCAAGCTCGAATATGTTACCTTATGTTGGAACTTGAGAGAGCCTGTTATTGACGCACAGCAACAGGTGCGGGAAGAGTAGTTAATGCGTAAATAAAATCACAAAACAATTAAAATCCCCACAATGCGTTTCTTTTCACACGAAGTAACTGAGTCCAATTGGCTTGAATGAGTTTTGATTTGGGTAACCAAACTTTAGAACCATGGCCATGCATGTAATTTTAAGTGATTTCTGTTGTATTTGTTTTAAAATAATATTAAAAATTTGAATTTTCAAATTTCGGTGTTTTCCCTCCACATTTAAATTTTGGTGTTTTTGAGGTGTTGGTTTTGTCCCACATCGGATTTGACAAGAGAAATTCTCTTGTTTATATGATAGACTTTTTGCCTAGGGCTTGAGCCCCTTTCAGGGGGCATGTGAATTTGGTCCTGTGGGGGGGCTATGCCAATAGCTCTAATCTATGCCATTAACCACACGCGCGCGCGCGCCGAGCCGAGCCGAGTCCGAGTCCGTGTCCGCGTGCGCGACGGGCTGGGCTGGGCGCGGGTGCGGTGTAAGTGTACTCGCGTGGGTGTGTGTGTATGGGTACTCGCAGGACTGTATGTGCGAGAGTGTACTCGCACTTGCGCCTTTTCATTTTTAAACCAGAGAGATGCTTCCCTTTCGGTTGGTCGCCCCTGTTGGGTTTAAACCCAACGGACCTAACCTTTTGTAAAGGGTGCTTATGCACCATTTCGGAGTCTATATAAAGACTTCCGATTCCAGTTTCAAAATACGAAAAAATACTGTCTTATAAAACTCTCTCTGATACGGTTTTACCATTGTTACTGAGTTCATTGCTGAGTCAACTCAGCACTTTCGGATTAAACTGCAAGTGGTTCGAGCCCGTGTACAGTGAGTGCACCGCTGGGACTGGGTCATAGTCGTTGTATCCTGGAGGTCGATTGCTCTGGAAACCTGTTGCACTTGGGACGCTGTCCAAGGGGAGCAAATTCGATTTCAAGCCGAGTGACTCAGTCACGCCTCGACTCAATTCAATAAGTTTTTCTTTCTCTAAATTTATTTTCCTTTTTTGGTTCTTGATTTTTATAGTCTATTTAATTCAACATTTTATCCAACAATCTTGAAATCGAATTTTGTGTTGAATTACATAGACTATGGCTACAGTAACAGTAAATGCTTCTACTGAGTTAGCCAAAATCGAACCGTTCGCTGGACAATCCTTTAAACGGTGGAAACAGAAATTGATGTTCGCTCTTACCACCCTGAAAGTTTCATACATTTTATCTGAATCATTTACTATAGATCCAGCAAATCAAAATGAAGTAACAGATGAAAATAATTGTAAAAATTATATTCTAAACTCTTTATCCAACGAATTATATGATGTGTATGCTTCTTACGCCTCTGCTAAAGATATATGGATTACTTTGGAAAAGAAATACATATTAGAAGATGCAGGCGCTAAGAAACATGCAATTGCTAATTTCCTTCACTATGAAATGACAGACGATAAATCTGTCACAAATCAGATTCACGACTTTCAAAGTCTAATTCACGAACTATCGACAGAAGGAATTAAGTTGGATGAGATGTTTCTGTCAGGAGCGTTAATAGAAAAGTTACCGCCCTCCTGGAAAGAATATAAAAATAGAATGAAACATAAGAAGAACGGTGTTTCTTTGGAAACCACTATCGTACACATACGAATAGAGGAGGCCAATAGAATCAGGGACCAAAAAGAAAATAAAAATGAGATAGATTCAAAAGCGAATCTTGTGGAATCAAGTCGGACAAATAATAAGAAAAAGGGCAACTGTCATAACTGTGGCAAACCTGGACATTATGCAAATGAATGCAGGCTCAAAAAGAAGAATGCGAACAATCAATTCAAGAAAAAGGGAAACTGCTACAACTGTGGAAAGCCTGGGCATCATGTTAAAACCTGCAGGCTTAAGAAAAATAAAGATAAGCCGCAAGCTAATCTTACAGAAACAGGTAATGAGTCTGACATAGTAGTGGCTGTGGTGTCAGAAGTCTTTCTTGTAAACAACTTGGAGTGGGTGCTAGATACTGGTGCAACTAGACACGTGTGCAAGGATCGTAGCATGTTTACCTCCTACCAAGTATCAGGAGATGATGAACAGGTGTTCATGGGAAATGCTAGAACGTCTCCAGTTGTAGGGAAAGGGAAAGTACTTTTGAAACTCACTTCTGGAAAGACTCTAATGTTAAATGATGTCCTACATGTGCCTGACATTAGAAGAAACTTGGTCTCTGGTTCGCTCCTCAATAAGGCTGGTGTCAAATTAGTATTTGATTCAGATAAGCTTGTAATGACTAAAAATGGAACCTTTGTTGGTAAGGGGTACTGTAGCGATGGTTTATTCATTGTAAATGTATCCAATGATAATAAGAAAACATCTAGTTCTGTTTATATCGTTGAACCTTTTTATCTATGGCATAATAGATTAGGTCATGTGAATGTGGCATCTTTAAAGAAAATGAAAAGATTAGGTTTATTACCTAATATATCTAATGAAGAGTTTAAAAAATGTGAAACATGTGTAGAATCAAAATTTATTAGAAAACCCTTTAAACAAATAGAAAGATCATCTGTTCTATTAGAGTTGATACATAGTGATTTAGGTGATTTTAGAAATCACATGTCTAGAGGAGGAAAAAGATATTATATAACTTTTGTAGATGACTACTCTAGGTTCACTAGAGTATATCTATTAAGGAACAAAGATGAAGCTTTAGATGCTTTTTCTAAATACAAAATTGAAGTTAAAAATCAATTAAATATAAAAATTAAAAGACTTAGAACAGATAGAGGAGGTGAATATGAATCTTCTCAATTTAGAGAATTATGTGAAAAGAATGGAATAATTCACGAAACTACAGCTCCTTATACACCAGAACAAAATGGAATAGCAGAACGTAAGAACAAAACTCTAAAAGAAATGATGAATGTCATGTTAAATAGTTCAGGCTTACCCTCAAATATGTGGGGAGAAGCAATTCTGTCTGCTTGTTATATCCTAAACAGGATTCCATCTAAATCTTCTGAACAAACACCATATGAACTTTGGAAGAATCATATTCCTAGTTATAAATATATTAAAGTGTGGGGGTGTCTTGCTAAAGTAGGATTGCCTGAAACTAAGAAAAGAAAATTAGGTCCTAAAACGACCGATTGTGTATTTATAGGGTATGCACAAAACAGTGCGGCCTATAGGTTTCTAGTTTTAAAAACTAAGGATAATATTCTAGATCCTAATACAATTATAGAAGCTAGGGATGCAGAGTTCTTTGAGAACTATTCCCTATGAAATCTAAATCTATAGGAATAGAAAAAGTTAATGAATCAGGTATTGCGTCTACTAGTAAAAATGCTTACGAGAAAGTAGTAGAAGAGATACAACCAAGAAAAAGTATTAGAGTTAGAAAAGAAACTAACCTAGGAGATGGTTTTTTCACATTCTTAGTAGAAGATGATCCTACAACTTATATAGAAGCTATTAATTCTCCAGATGCAACCTTTTGGAAGGAAGCAATAAATGATGAGTTAGAATCTATTATATCTAATAATACTTGGGAACTTGTAGACCTACCACCTGGTAACAAACCAATAGGCTGCAAATGGGTGTTTAGAAAGAAACTAAAACCAGATGGAACTATCGATAAGTTTAAGGCTAGGTTGGTAGCGAAAGGCTTTAAACAAAAGGAAGGAATAGATTATTTTGATACATATTTCCCTGTAACTAGGATTACAACTATTAGAGTCTTAATAGCGATAGCCTCCATATATAAACTAGTGGTACACCAGATGGATGTTAAGACTGCTTTCCTAAATGGAGACTTAGAAGAAGAAATATATATGGAGCAACCTGAGGGTTATAAGATATTAGGTAAAGAAAATAAAGTATGTAGACTAATTAAATCACTATATGGTTTAAAACAGGCTCCTAAACAATGGCATGAAAAATTTGATGGTGTTTTAAAATCAAATGGTTATCATATAAATGATGTAGATAGATGTGTATATAGTAAAATTTCTGGAAATGATTATGTTATCATATGTCTTTATGTTGATGACATGTTTATTTTTGGAACTAATATTAAATTAGTTAATGCAACTAAGAAATTCTTGTCATCTAAGTTTGACATGAAAGACTTAGGAGAGGCAAGTATAATATTGGGTATTGAAGTAACCAGGAAAAATGGTGTTATTATATTATCACAATCTCATTACATTGAGAAGATATTGAGAAAGTTTAACCATTTTGACTGTTTACCTGTCAGTACTCCTTATGATTATAGTGTGATTCTCATGAAGAATAAAGAAAATAGTGTGTCTCAATTGGAATATTCCAAAATAATTGGTAGCCTCATGTATCTAACAAACTGCACTAGACCTGACATAGCTTTTGCAGTAGGAAGGCTAAGTAGATATACACATAACCCTGGAAAAGAACATTGGAATGCATTGTCTAGAATTTTGTGATACCTAAAAGGTAATATGACATATGGTTTACATTATAATAGTTATCCTACTGTATTAGAAGGATATAGTGATGCTAACTGGATCAGTGATTCAGATGAGACAAAATCCACTAGTGGATATGTCTTCACTTTAGGTGGAGGAGCAGTCTCTTGGAAGTCCACCAAGCAGACATGTATTGCTCGGTCGACTATGGAATCCTAGTTTATTGTCTTAGAAAAGGCTGGATCAGAAGCTAAATGGCTTAGAAATCTCTTAGCTGATATACCATTGTGGCCAAAGCCTGTATCGGCCGTATCTATTCATTGTGACTGTCAAGCAGCTATAGCGAAAGCAAAAAGTAAAATATATAATGGAAAAAGCAGGCATATTAGACTCAGACACAACATAGTGAAACATATGTTGCGTGATGGAGTCATATCTATTGACTTTGTGAGGTCAGAAAAGAATCTAGCAGATCCTCTGACTAAAGGACTATCCAAAAAGTTAGTCAA
Source organism: Magnolia kwangsiensis (assembly GCA_037074715.1). Lineage (NCBI taxonomy): Eukaryota > Viridiplantae > Streptophyta > Magnoliopsida > Magnoliales > Magnoliaceae > Magnolia > Magnolia kwangsiensis. Next base: position 105,508,020 of record CM073573.1, on the reverse strand, counting down.
TGATACATCGAAGGGAATGGGGCTGAGCCTAATATATGAGCTGCCAGTGTCGGTAACCCAACCTATACAAGTGGAGATCCCATGAGATAGGTTCAATGGGTAAACAACAAGACACGAGGTAGACGATTGCACTGAGTTATATGAGCCCCTTTTATGGTGTACAGTACGAGCAGCAACGCAAAAGGATGAGTTTTTAGAACTCTTAATGGATCCATAGCCATATATTTGGTGGTGTATACAGTTGCTGCATACACTTGATGGAATTCACCTATATGGGTGTGGAGGTGGAGGCCGCTTCCTATGAGAATCTAGGCGAATTCTCTAGAGCACTCATGAAATCCAGGTAATGGTGTATGGCCGAAACGCACCGAACCACAGAATCACTTACAGAGGAAGAGTTGTGTGAGTGGCATGTACTTGCGATCTACATTAAAAGGATTCAGGTTCAAGACTATGGTGTCACCTGATTCTTGTAGACCTGTCTTGCTTACTCTAATGTCGGTTCAAGTCTATGGTGACACCGGCACCATTGCACAACTATTTCGCTTTAATCCGAAAGCATTTTATTTTAAAACATGTGGGGGATTGTTGTATTTGTTTTAAAATAATATTAAAAATTTGAATTTTCAAATTTCGGTGTTTTCCCTCCACATTTAAATTTTGGTGTTTTTGAGGTGTTAGTTTTGTCCCACATCGGATTTGACAAGAGAAATTCTTTTGTTTATATGATAGACTTTTTGCCTAGGGCTTGAGCCCCTTTCAGGGGGCATGTGAATTTGGTTCTGTGGGGGGGCTATGCCAATAGCTCTAATCTATGCCATTAACCACACACGCGCGCGCGCACGCCGAGCCGAGCCGTGCCGTGCCGAGCCGAGCCGAGTCCCAGTCCGTGTCCGCGTCCGCGTGCGCGACGCGACCGGACGGGACGGGCTGGGCTGGGCGCGGGTGCGGGTGCGGGTGCGGTGTAAGTGTACTCGCGTGGGTGTGTGTGTATGGGTACTCGCAGGACTGTATGTGCGAGAGTATACTCGCACTTGCGCCTTTTCATTTTTAAACCAGAGAGATGCTTCCCTTCCGGTTGGTCGCCCCTGTTGGGTTTAAACCCAACGGACCTAACCTTTTGTAAAGGGTGCTTATGCACCATTTCGGAGTCTATATAAAGACTTCCGATTCCAGTTTCAAAATACGAAAAAATACTGTCTTATAAAACTCTCTCTGATACGGTTTTACCATTGTTACTGAGTTCATTGCTGAGTCAACTCAGCACTTTCGGATTAAACTACAAGTGGTTCGAGCCCGTGTACAGTGAATGCACCGCTGGGACTGGGTCATAGTCGTTGTATCCTGGAGGTCGATTGCTCTGGAAACCTGTTGCACTTGGGACGCTGTCCAAGGGGAGCAAATTCGATTTCAAGCCGAGTGACTCAGTCACGCCTCGACTCAATTCAATAAGTTTTTCTTTCTCTAAATTTATTTTCCTTTTTTGGTTCTCGATTTTTATAGCCTATTTAATTCAACATTTTATCCAACAATTTCTAAGTGCTGGTTTATCATCCAATCCATCATGGAAGTATCAAAATTTTATTTTAATTAATAGATATGAGATTGTGTAACAAAATAATAAAAAGATAATAATGCCTGAGGGAGATTGGTAGTATCCAACTTCTTCTTCTTTTTCTTCTTCTTCTTCTTGTTTTTTTATAATTATTTTTATTATTATTTATTTAAGGCTAAGTGGTTGGTAAAATTGAGTCGCACGCATACCATAGTCATCGAAGTGCATGCACGTTTTTGGTGGCAGTACAAGCCGGCATGTCTGCAGACAAAAAGGAAAAGTAGAATCGTGTAAGAAAGGGTGGCGGTTTCTTAGGCTTTGAAAAGAGTGGTCTCCCCCAAAGTTGAACAACTTTTAAGGGATCTTTAAAGTAAAAAGGGCCATTCGGGTTAATATTTGTGTATGGCCCCACTTTCAGCCGTTCACATGCATGCATCGGTCTATGTGCCACTAGAAAAGTTTCGTGGACCACGCCATGATACATGTGTTTTTTTCAGGCGCGGAATGGATACTGTCAAGGTCAGTAGCCAAATGGCTGCTGAAGTGACGTCACCAAGCTCTGTGGATCCTACCATGATGCGTGTGTTGTATCCATGCCGTCCAATCATTTGTAAAGATTGTTTTATTGAATTACAAAGAGAATGAGGTAGATCTAAAGTGCAAGTGCACCCACCACAGGAAACTGTGGGAGCAGTCATACCCACCGTTGAAACATTTATAGGGCCCACAGTGATGTGTTTTTGAGATTCATCCTATACATAAGTTAACATAGATATAGATGAAGTGAAAATAAAAATATCAGCTTCATCGGAAACTGCTGTGACCCCTAAGAAGTCTTGAACGGTGGATGTCACTGTCCCCACTATTTTCTATGGTGAGGTCCACTTGAACTTTAGATCTATCTCATTCTCTTCCTAATGTCATAAAACCATCTCTGAAAATGGTTGGATGGTATAGATATAACACATGCATCGTGGTGGGGTCCACAGAGCTTGGTGACATCACTTCAGGCTACTGACCTTGTCAGTATCCAATCCGCGTGCGTTTTTTCCACACTACCCATTAACCTTTCGAGCTTATTTATATGCATGAGCTTAAAAATCAGACATCCAAATCTCAAGTGGACCACACCATGAGAAATAGTGGCAATTAAGAGCGCACCAAAAAAACTTATATGTAATGTTTTTTGGCCATCCAACCTGTTGATTAGGTCACACAAATAATAGCTCACAACAAGTTTTTAATGGTACGTGTTCAATCCCCATTATTTCCTATGACATGGTCCACCTGCAATTTGCATCCGCTTCTTCTTCTTCTTTTTCTTCCACTGGACTTTTTTATTATTATTATTTTTATTTTTTACCAGTAATAAAATGAGCTAGCAAAATATCTGGATCGTGCATATGAGACACATGAATCAGGATGCGGATTTCTTACGAAAGGCTTTTGCAGGAAGTTCCTGCGCTGTGAACTTAGGTGGGGCCTGCTGTGATGTTTTTCAGGAATCCACTCCGTTCATCCGTTTTTTGAGCTAATATTAGGAGGTTAGACCAAAATCGAACATGATACAAGACTCAAGTGGGCCATACTAAAGGAAAAGGTAGTTAGGGAAATTCCTACCGTTGAAACTTCCCTGGGTTAGACAGTGATGTTTACATGCCATCCATACTGTTAATAACGTCATTCCTACTGGGATGAACTGAAAACATAAATATCAGTATGATTCGAAGCTTCTGTGGCCCCACGAATATTTCAACTGTGGACGTTCAATTATCACGTTTTCGGCCCACTTGAGAATTGTATACGGTTCATTTTTGGCCTTATGTCCTAAAATGAACGTACAAAACGTATGAACGGTGAGGATTTATCACAAACATTCCAGTGGGCCCCACCTGCGTTCCCAGCGCAGGAACTTCCTACGAAAGGCTTTTGCTGAAAATCCGCGTCCCATGAATCATGACGTACGCGGATTTCCTGGGAAAGCCTTTCGCAGGAAGTTCCTACGCAAGGATTTTGGTGGGGCCCATCGCAATGTTTGTGGAACATCTACCCAGTTCATCTATTTGACGAGATCATTTTATGATATATGACCGAAAATGAGGTGTATCCAAAACTCAAGTGGGCCACACGAGAGGAATCAGTGGATATTCAGTTAGAACCATTGAAACATTCTTGTGGGCATAAAGCTTTTCTTCTGGCTAAATTTTTAGTATTTTCACTTCATCCCAGTGGTAAAGACCTTATAAACGGTTTGGATGGAATATAAACATCAAGTGGGATTTCAGGAAGGTTTCAAAGATAGGTATTTCTTTCCCCAAATTTCTCTCTTGTGTGGTCCACTTGAGTCTTGGATCCATTTAAAATTTTATTACTTGTACTAAAATGAGCTCCCCAAACGGATGAACAGGGTAGATTTTCAACAAACATAGCGGTGGGCCCCACCCAGTACCCTTGCGAAGCGAAAGGCTTTCGCAGGAAATCCGCGTCCAATCATGACAGAGCCAAAAGAGCTTTTCCAGTAAGATACGGTACCAGCTCGGTGCTGTGTGCTACACCACGCAGTTCGAATCCGGTTCCCTAATGCCAACGTGGCAAAAGTTCCCTTTATCCTAACCCCTCGTAATACGGGCATAGCTTGTACGTAGACGCCGTATTACACTACTTATCTGTTGGCCACAGCTAATACGGGAGCAAAACTGATTCATTCTACGAATGTACATGCTGAACGGGTTCCTTTCAAATTGTACACGGCAAGGGTACGCATTTTACTTCTGTTTTTTTTTTTTTTTTTTTTTTTTTTTTTTAAGTGGATAAGCTAATTGTAACCGTGTGGGATACTGTGGAGCCTACGTGATGTGCATGACATCTGAACCGTCCAGGAGTTGTGGCCCTCTATGATTGTCACGAGCACAAAATATATCAATATAGCCATTAGGTTAGCCACACCATAGAAAATTAAAAAATAAATAATCCCATAAACCTCCAAACTCAAGTGCTGGGTGCACCGGAGGATTAGATTTCCCTTAGTAACGGGGCATTCCATAATCGAGATGGGACGTAGCCATTCGATGAGTTGGATGCCATAGACTTAACGTGTGAGCCCCACTAATTGAATTTGGAGGTTTTGCGGATGGTTTTATGGATGGTCGCGTGTTGTTTGCCATAGTTTGCCCCACCTGAAAGAGAAACGGATTGGGTGGTGTGCTACACACCACCGACCTGGGTGGCCCGTCGATGTCACCAGGTTCTGTAGGTACTATCACGATGAATGTGTCATAAAGGTATTGTTCATTCATTCTTCCGTATCATTCTACGGCATGAGCAGATTGAAAACTAAAGCAGACAACACTCCATAGAGTAGTTGGAATTGAACGGCTGCCATCGAAAACTTGTTGCAGAATTCTACACGACGCTGATGTTTGTATTTTCTATTTATCTAGGTCTGTTTCACCCGGATGGAAAACGGCTGCCATCGAAAACTTGTTGCAGAATTCTACACGACGCTGATGTTTGTATTTTCTATTTATCTAGGTCTGTTTCACCCGGATGGAAAATTAACATCATAGTGGGCCTAGGAGGGTTTCTATGGTGTGGTCCACTTGAGCTCCGGATCTACCTCATTGCTTACGCTGCATTTTTGTGGTGTGGTCAACTTGAGCTTTAGATATGCCTCATGGTAAGACATCCAAAATGGGTAGACGGTGTCGATATAACACATACATAATGGCACTACAACAATTTGAACTTTTTGTGATGAGTTTAATTTCATCGCAAAAAGTTGAATTTTACTACGACATTCTAAGTCGTCGCAAGTAATCCACTATTTACGATGGTATTTTAAATTGTCTCTAATAGTCATTTTTGTTGTGACGAGCTTCAATTGTCGTCACAAAATTTGTAGCTAAAACTTGCCGCATGAGTGTTTCCCGAGAAATTATGTGGCGGGAAAGACTTTTCACGACGAGCTTAAGTAGTCGTTGCTAATAACTACTTTTTGTAATGAATTAGGTGTGGTCGCAAAAATAAAATAAAATAAAATTTGTAACGATATAAAAATTGTTGCAAATAGTGGCTTTAATGATGACTAGTTAAGCTCGTTGCACAAATATAAAATTAGACTTATTGTCAGAGATCTTTTTGCAACGACTACGTCAACTTGTTCTGAGAAATACCAAGTTAGAATATAGTTTCATTGCAAAATGGTAAAATATTTACAAGAACATTATACGTCGTCATCAATATTCGACATTTTTGCGATAAGCTACAATTGTCATCGCAAAAATATATTGCACAAGTTATTTAGTGAGAAATTACATGGCGAGAAATACTTTTTGCGACATGTATCAATTGTTGTCGCTAATGTCCACTTCATACGACGAATTGAGTATCGTCGCAAAGTATTAATTTTTGCAACGACACAAAAGCCGTTGCAAACAGTTTATTTTAGCGATGACTACATTAACTCGTTTCAAGAAATACCAACCTAAGCTTTTTATGATGACTGTAGTTTCATTGCGAAAGGGTAAAGTATTTGCAAGAACATTATAGGTCGTCGCCAATATTGGACATTTTTTGGAGGGAAATACTTTTCGTGACTCGTTTCGATTGTCGTTGCTAATGTCTACTTCATGCGATGAATTGAGTATCGTTACAAAATGTTAGTTTTTAGAACGACGCAAAAGTCGTTGCAAACAATTTGTTTTATCGACGTGTAAGACCCGTATCCTAGTTCGTACTGTTCCGTCGACTCCCGCGATCCTTCTGGTCGAATTCTGCAATCCTCGACCACTTTTCGATGTTTGCGCGCGATCCTAAGCTGAGACTTGTATGCCAAAGATGGCTAAAATTGAAACCTATACCTTAGCGACCGCGTCGTCGCCGCGATTCTAACGCCGCGACTCGCACACCGACCCGATACCCAGGCTAAAAGATGTCAGTCTGCGTTTAATTCGAAGAAAACAGCGCGCGTTACGAATTACGAGGGAATCTCTACGAGATGTCCCATCAATCAATCAATCACTCATGTTAAGTACAAGTCAAGTCACTCCATACCCAAGTACAACAACTCATACCTTTCTCTTACACAAGCAAGCCCAAGGTCAATCCTCACATCACTTCACCTCTCTCTCCACCCATCCCTTCTTACAACACACCACTCCACCCATCACCCATCACACCACATCACTCCATCACCCTTTTTCACCCATCACTCCCCTCTCTCTCTCATTCATTCTCAAAAAAAATTCCAAGCAAAAGAGCTTCACACGTTCAAGCTCTCTCTCCCTCTCCCAAATGCCAAGTGTGGCCCACCTTCCCTACTCTCTCATCTCTCATCTCAACCGTTGATCCATCATCTACCACCGTTAAAAGTCAAGTGAAGGAGCATTGGAGGCCAAAGGAGCAAGGAGGAGGCTTAGAGGTGGGTGATCATCATTCATTTCAATTTTTAAGGGCCCACTTGTTGTGGGACCCACTCGGTGTATGTGTTGTAACTATAGAGGGCCCATAGTGGCGGGGACCCTCCCCTCTATCTCACCGTATCTCTCTTTTCCTCTCTTTTTTTTTCTCTCTCCTCTCCCTAGAATGAAGCGGGCCATGTTAAATCCACTCCATTCATCAATGGTGTGGCCCACCACATCTTAGGTGATATGATATATGTATATATACATATATATATATAATATTATATATATATATATATATATATATATATATATATATATATATATATATATATATATATGGGTATGGTGGGCCACGTACATGTGGGACCCACCATGATGATGTGTTCATCCATGTCGTCCAGCGTCCAGGGACGGGGGACTAGAGGCATGGGAGTGAAGAGGTTAACGTGGAGTGTGTGTACTGTCAGGGGTGTGTACTTACAAGCTTTTGAAAAAAAAAAAAAAAAGGAAGGGAAATGGTGGGCCCTCCAACATGGCCCCACCTTGATGTTTATATTTGATCCAAGCCATCCATTCTATTCTCGGGATCATTTTAGGCGTTGAACCGAAAAATGAGACCGATCCAATCATCTGGTAGACCGTGGTATTAAGAATGGTAGTATTTTTCGTTGAAACTTGGAAGAATGATTTCTGGGGTCCACCAGAAGCTTGGACCCACCTAAAACTTGTTTTAGACCCCTATTTTTGTGGGACACATGCAATGGACGGGATAGATCTAGTTAACGTGGGTCCCACCTAGGATAAAAAGAATATTTTTTTATTGGCATGACTTTATGCCATGACGTCCATATACGTCCACGTTAAGGAAGAGAAATAGTGGGCTGCTCCAACATGACCCCACCTTGATGTATGTTTTTGATCCAAGTCGTCCATTATCTTTCTCAGATTATTTTAGGCGTTGAGCCAAAATTTGGGATCAATCTGATTCTTAGGTGGGCCATACCATCTAAAAACATGTGGAGACATGCCTGAGCATATAAAAGCACTTGGTGGGGCCTACCTGAAATTTGGATGCACCCTAAAATTTTACTTGACGGTCCACCATGTGGGACTCACACAATAGATAGTTTGGATCATCTCATTGTGGGCCCCATATAAAAAAAATAAAAAAAAAATAAAGGAAAAAAAAAGGGACGCCAGCGTCCAGCGCTGGCAAGTGGCGGGTGGACGAGGTGGCTGGGGTTCACGGCCCTAGCAGTGGACCCCACGTTGTGCGATTCAAAAATCCACACTGTCCATTAGAAAGCCCCCTAGGGCAGTGGGGTCCCTGCCAAAAATCAGCCGTATACGAACTCAGGTGGGCCATACCATCTAAAATCATGTGAAGGCACGCCTGAAACATATAAAAGCACTTGGTGGGGCCTACCTGAGATTTGGACATGGCTGAAACTTGGTCTGGACCCTCAGTTAGATGGGACACATATAATGAGTGGGTTGGATTGGCAAACCACCCTGCGGTGGGCCCCCGACCGTGGCCTCATGAATTGGTTGAATGACAAATAAACATTATAGTGGGCCCATGCCGCTGGAACGTGCGAGCGCCCAGCGGTGGCGTGGCCGTGGGCCCCCCACTCAGATGTATGTATTGTGTCCATGCCGTCCATCACGTGAGCCCCTGGCCACGTGACATTATGAACAGGTTCGGATGGCAATGAACATTTCAGTGGGCTCCACGTACGTGTGACCCTATTAACAGTTTGGATGTCAAACAAATATCACAGTGGGTCCCCTGACTACATGACCTTGTGAATAGGTTGTATGGAAAATAAATATTTCCAGTGGACCCCAGCTTTCCCAGGTCCACACGATTTGTTTTAAATATATTGGATGTCAAATAAATATTACAGTGGGCCCTCCTTGTCCATGTGACCTTATGGACAAATTGTATGGCAAATAAACATTTCAGTGGGCCCATGGTCCACTTGACCTCATGAATAGTTTGGATGGTGAACTAACGTCACCATGAGCTCCAGGTCCACATGACCTTATGGACCGTTTGGGTGGTAAATAAACATCGCTGTGGGCTTGGACAGATTGGGTGTAAATAGACATTTTGGTGGGCCCCTATTCATATGACATTATCAACAGATTGGATAGGAAAATAAACATTTTGGCGGCCCTCACATGAGGCCCACTTTGGTATATATGGGCTGATGTATTTAGGCCCATCTTGACATGCGATTAAGCCCACCTTAATGCATTTATGGCCCGTTGTCGAGGCCCACTTTGTTATATATGGGCCCATGTGTGTAGGCCCATTTAATGTATTTGTGGCCCACTGTTGAGGCCCACCTTGGTATATATAAGGCCTATGTAAATAGGCCCATTTGATGCATACGAAGCTCATGTGATTGAGCTCATTTTAATGCATTCCAAGGCCCATGGGTGATGGCCCATTGCAAAGTACCTAAGGCCCATTGGTGAAGCTTATTGGGGTGGTCCACTTGCTGAATATAAGGCCCATGAGATACGGCCCATTTGATGTATTTGAGGCCCAATGGGATGTACCTAAGGCACATTGCAATGTGTGATTCCGCCATGATTTATTTAATGATATTTAAGGCGAGCCGAGCCTTGGGAGCAATGATGGTTAGATGCCCACATTGTCAGGATGATGTCGGTTAAATGTCCGCATTATCACTCTCCCTGAGGCCCATTGGTAGGCCCATACTTGTAGTGAATAGGCTGTCTAGGCCCATTTTTATTATATACAAGACCCATCTTTATATACATGTTTAGTGTAGATCCATGATTCATGATCATACGCATCATATGTATGACTGATATGTGGAGTGACTGATCATAGCATATACCTTCGGCGGAATGTTTATGGGCTCCCTGATAGGCGGAGTTGCCCTACATAAGTACATGGCACACGTAGGACTGTTGCATGACTGGTAGTATGACTCATGCACTTGCATTTGTATGATTGTGATTATCGTATGCCCTAACGACATTAGGGTCATAGCCTCCACAGATGCATCGTGGGTGGCTGGATTGGATATGGAAAATATTTGGTTCTAGCATACGGGCGCCATAGATGTCTCTGGGTGAAAATCTCTAAACCCAATGGTACTAGAGGATGACTCCAATGTCGAGACCGAGTGGATACATGAGTGCGCGATGGCCGTATACCAGTAGGCCGCGTCTCCCACTATGTCGTGGTCGGTTGGAAAGGGGTGTGACCTTACCCGCCTGAGTGAGGGGGAAACTTCTAGGTTGAGTTTGACCAGCTTGAGGAATCGGTTCGCTATTGACGAGCCGGGTCCGATATTGGTAGGCGGATAGTGAGGTCTCTTCTGCTCTCCCAGTTGTGCGTTCGGATAGGGACGGCAAGCTGGCGTAGAGTGTACTAGACCCTGGTGATTATCCAGAATGCGAACTGTACTGATATATGATGAGGATTGACATGCTTGAGTTGCATCTCGCATCACATGGTCTGGATATGGCCGATCGCATTCACATCTTGCACTGCATAGCCTTGGTACGACTGATTGTATTCATGTATTCATCAGCATGAATCTGCATTACTCTGACCTTACATTCTAAGCATGCTTATATTGCGCACACACTTACACCACCCTCTAAGATTTCTATAAGCTTATGCACAATTGATGCATGCAGGTGACGCCAGGACGCAGCCTTAGTCTCGCCGTCGTTGGAGCATGCAGCCGAGCTTTTGGAGTTTTCGTACTTGTATTATCTTGTATTTCCCTTCAGATGCATTGTACTCAAAAGTTTTTTATCATAGTGAATTTTGTGGTGGTGTTCTTGTGGTTATTGTTCGTGGGTTATACTTATGTTATGCTCATTACAAATCAAATAGTTATTAGAAATCCTCCTTGTAGCATCCCAGGATCGGAACCTGGTATATGGGTGCCGGGAGCGAGAATGGGGTACTACGGAGGCTGTCGGCGCTGGATTCGGCGATCGAAAATTTTGTGAGCCCGGTTTTCAAGTTTGGGGCGTGACACGACGTCTACATTAACTCGTTGCAATAAATACCAACTTAAGATTTTTGTGACGACTGTAGTTTTATTACGAAATGGTAGAGTATTTGCAAGAACATTGTAGGTCATCGCCAACATTTGACATTTTTACAATGAGTTGCAATTGTCAACGTAAAAACTTATCCCACAAGTTATTTAGCGAGAAATTACATGGTGGGAAATACTTTTGGCAATGTATTTTAATTGTCATCGCTAATGTCCACTTAATGCGACTAATTGAGTATCGTTGCAAAATGTTGGTTTTACAACGATGCAAAAGTCGTTACAAATAATTTGTTTTAGCGAAGAATACGTCAACTTGTTGCGAGAAATATCAAATTAAGCTTTTTGTGACAACTATAGTTTTATTGCGAAATGATAGAGTATTTGCAAGAACATTATAGGTTGTCGCCAAAATTTGACATTTTTGCAACGAGCTACAATTATCATTGTAAAGACTTATCGTACAAGTTATTTAGTAGGAAATTATATGACTGGAAATACTTTTCGTGACGCATTTTAATTATAACCGTTAATATCCACTTCAAGCGATGAATTGAGTGTCGTCGCAAAACGTTAAACGACACAAAATTCGTTGCAAATAGTTTATTTTAGCGACAACTACGTTAACTCGTTACAAGAAATACGAACTTAAGATTTTTGTGATGATTGTAGTTTTATTGCGAAATGGTAGAGTATTTGCAAAAATATTCTACTATATCGCCAACATTTGACATTTTTGCAACGAGCTGCATTTGTCAACGCAAAAACTTATCCCACAAGTTATTTAGTAAGAAATTACATGGTGGAAAATACTTTTGGCAACGTGTTTCAATTGTCATCGCTAATGTCCACTTGATGCGACGAATTGAGTGTCGTTGCAAAATGTTAGGTTTTACAACGACACAAAAGTTGTTACAAATAATTTGTTTTAGTGACGACTACGTCAACTTATTGTGAGAAATATCAAATTAAGTTTTTTGCGACAACTGTAGTTTTATTACGAAAGGATAAAGCATTTGCAAGAACATTGTAGGTTGTCGCCAATATTTGACATTTTTACGACGAGCTGCAATTATTATTGCAAAAACCTATCGTACAAGTTATTTAGCAGGAAATTACATTGTGGGAAATACTTTTCATGACGCATTTCAATTGTCGTCGGTAATGTCCACTTCATGCGACAAATTGAGTGTCGTCGCAAAACGTTAATTTTTGCAAACAGTTTGTTTTAACGACGACTAAGTCAACGTATTGCAAAAATACTAAATTAGACTTTTTGTGACAAATGTAGTTTTAATCAAACAGTGGAAATGATCGCTTGATTAACCTCACAATCACATGGAATCAACTATTAGTTTTTTTTAAAGAAAATACACTATAAGAAATTAGTGTGATTTTTTGACAACTTTTTCCGGTGGCTTAAGAAAAAATCATCGGATATGCTTAATTTTTTAATAAGCATCCTAAAATGAGATGTACAAACGGATGGATGATGTGGATATCTAACATATCATCAAGGTGGGCCCTATGGTATGGGTAACACCACCAAGGTGTTACTCAAGTATGTAGTAACTTATTCTCTCCCAACACCCATCTCTCTCTCTCTCTAAGTAGTTGTATGGGTAACACCTAATAACACCCACTAAGCTAAGAACACTAAGTAAACTCTATGTGGCCTACACATGATGTATGTGTCTAGATCATACTGTCCATACATTTTAGTAGCGCATTTTATGAAATGAACATAAAATTTAAACATATCCTAAGTCTAAGTGGATCATCCTAAGTAACTAGTGAGAATTGAACTTGTATTATTTAAAACTTCTTGGGGGCCACAGAAGTTTGAATAAATGTGATATTTGAGATTCCCTCCATTTGTCTGTGTGCTCATTTGTTTGTATGCTTATCAATTAAATGGTGAAAACCAATGTAAATTGTTTCATTAAGTTCCCGATTGATGATCGAACAGTGCGCATTACTGATGATCGCCCGATCGACCTCATAATCAATAATCAAATGACACGAAGTGCTGTTGACCATCTGTAAGAGTCATATCATAGTCTGTACCATTCCGTAGATTTCTGCGATCCTTCCTGTCGAATTTCGGCAACCCGCGACCTGTAACCGACATTTACCCACGACCTTGAGTCACACGCTGTCAACCCGAGTCGACTCAACCCAAGACTTGTACCCTAGTGACCACGCCGTCGTCGCGGTTCCAATGCCGCATCTCATGCATTGGTTTGATACCTAGGCCAGGAGATCTGGGCCCGCATTCAGTTCGAGGAAAAACATTATGTGTTGCAAAACCCAAGAGAATCTCTACCTAAATGTCATATCAATCCCATTAATCCCATCAATAGTTAAGTACATGTCAAGTACACATAACCTCACACCCCATCCCCAAGCAACCTCATAAGTCAACAATCCCTTACACAACCCATACCCCTCTTACACAAGCTACCCCAAAAGTCAACAAATCTCTTACACAGCCATCACTCACTTCACCCATCCCTCTTTCTCTCTCTCTCTCTCTCTCTCTCTCTCTCTCATTTCTTAAACCCATTTTCCAAGCAACCAAAAAAAATCCCACATCCAAGCTCTCTCAACCTCCATGAGAGAGTTTTGTGGGTGGCCCACTTCCTAATCCTCTCATCTCCCATCTCAACCCTTCATTTTTCATCATCTTCCATTGATATTGAAGCTAAGGAGACTACCTTTCCATCGGACCAAGAAAATTAACGGTGGGTGTTCTGTAGGATTAGATTTTTTTATGTATTTTTGATAAGGGGCCAAGTGGGGCCTACCAATTGATGGTATGGATCTCACTTTAGACCCTAAGTGTGGCCGATGGCCTACCATGATTCACTTAATCATTCCATGATGGGGCTAATCTCCATGGACCCCATCATGATGTTTAATTTTCTTGTATAAATAAGGGTCATCTAGACCTTGTTTTTGGTGGAGGAGGAATCTCCATCGTTGATTTTGATTTGGTGGGCCCACATGCAATGGGATGCACTCGATGTATGTTGTAATTCATAGAAGGGATGACCCATAGTGTCGAGGTCTCTCCATCATTCGCTCTTTCTCTCTCTCTTCCTTTCCCTGATTTTATGGCTCGTTTGTGATGTATGTATTTCATCCATATTGAGCACCAAGTGGACCTAACCAGGGCCCACGTTGCCACCACCTTGCTGCCACTTTTGGAAGGTCTGGATGATGGGAAATACAAATATTGGGTGGACCCAGCATGGCCAGATGGGCCAGCACAGAACTTGCTGGACGTCTGCTGTCTAGACCATCCATCAGGGTCTGGATGTTGGCTGTGAAGAAAACAGAAATATCAATTTGATTATAGGTTTTTGGGTGGGTCACTCATGCAGGCCCCACCTTAATGTATAGATTAATCCACGCCGTTCATCCTATCTCCCAGCTCATTTTAGGCGTTGAGCCAAAAAATGAAGCCAATCTAAATATCTGGTGAGCCATATCATAGAAAACTGTGATTTTTACCATTGAAATTTGTTAGGACCCACTTTGCTGTTTCTACACACCAAAACATGCTGAATATTGGGCTCATTTGGTTTGTCAGGAGCTATAGAATCCAACCAGTGGAGCAAATCCTCCTTATGCGGGCCCCACCTAGGAAAAACTATAGAAAAATAAAAGTAAAATAAAATAAAATTTTCATGCAGCAGGTGCTGCTGCTGATGACGTCTAGAGGACGTTGTAGCAGCGTCTTGCTATGTCGTTGGATGGAAAAGGCTGGGACCTTGGGTCCTAACCACGATGCATGTGTTTTATCTATGGCATCCAACCATTTTACTGGGCCATCCATCCACTGGACGGCCAGTAGACCCCACTCCTAATGGATTCCAAACCGTCCAACCATTTGATATATCATTTTATGGCATGAGTAAAAGAATGGGTCAGATCTAAAGTTCAAGCGGACCCCCACCATCGAAAATTAATAGGGACAGCGACATCCATCGTTCAAACTTCTTAGGAGCCATAGTAGTTTCCACTCAAGCTAATATTTGGTTTTCACTTCATTTATCTATATGTTAACTTATGAATAGGTCAGATCTTAAAAATACATAAGGGTGGGCCCAACTTGATGTGTTTGAGGCCCATTGGTGTGGCCCGTGATGCGGCCCACTCTTATATATGAGGCCCAGCGTCGAGGTCCCTAGACGAGGCCAATGTGATGTGTTTGAGGACCATGGGCGAGGCTCATTGTGACCTATTAGAGGCCCATGGGCGTGACCCATTGTGATACATTTGAGGCCCTTGTAGGAAACCCAACACGATATATGAGAGGCCTGTGAATGAGGTCCAATGTGATATATGTGTGGCCATAACGCTGTGTACGAATCCCTTATGTGGGCCACTCCTTGGGCGCAATGTTAGTTAGATGTCCACATTGATGGGCAATGATGGTTAAATGTCCTCATTGTGACCTTCCCTTGGGTCTTGTTAGGCCCATTCACACCATTCTCTAAGTGGGTTGACCCTAATTATTGGGCCCCATTTGCATGATCCATCTATTCTCATTGGGCTATCCCAAGATATTGGGCCTCCATTGGTTGTTAGTTAGATTACTTCTTTTAATTTTGGAGTCCATCTAGGACTCATTTGGGCCCCCTAGGGCATCTAGTGAGCCATGTAATAGTATGGTGAAGGAACCCTTTTCAGATTCTTAGGATTATGGGTGGGCCGCTTAGGCCCAACCTTATGTAAGGGGGAATACATGATCATCATAATATGCTTAGTATAGCTCCATGATCCATGCCTATATGCATCATATGTATGCTTGAATTGAGGAGTGATTGATCATAGAACATGCCATTGGGCAGATTATTTTGGTACTCCTTAATAAGGAGAGTTGCCTACACGAGCGCGCAATACACGCAGGATTGTTACATAACTGGATAGTGTGATTCATGCATTTCGTATTGTGTGACATGATTACTGAATGCCCCAGCGACATCAGGGTCATAGCCTCCATAGGCGTATCATGGTTGACAGGATTGGACACCGAAAATCTTATTCTACATGGGGTGCTATAGATATCCCTTGGTAAAATTTCCTAAACCCTTATGGTACCAGGAGGTTGCTCCAACGTCTAGACTGAGTGGATGCATGAGCGCCGAGTACCGATTACCAGAAGGTGGCGTTTTCCACTTTGTCGTGGTTGATTGGAAGGGGGTGCGGCCTTACTCACTCGAGAGGAGGGGGTAAAGCTAGGCTGAGTTTGACTAGCTCGAGGAATGAGTCCACTATCGACGAGTTGAGCTCGATATTGGCAGGCGGATAGGGAGGTCTCTTCCACTCACCTTATTACACGTAATGGGGCGACAATCTGGCTTGGGGTGTATTAGACCACGATGATATTTCAAAGTTGAGCTGTATTGATATGTGGACTTAGATGAGGATTGGTGTGCTTGAATTGCATCTCATATTGCATGACCTTTGTATGGTCGACATCATTCAAGCCTTGCATCGCATAGCCTTGATATGGCCGATCATGGATTCACCTATATATTCCGCATTGCTCTGATATTACATAATTGTATTACTACATTGCACACACACTTTCACCACCTTTAAGCTTTTCATAAGCTTATGCACGACCATTGCATGTAGGTGACGTTGGATCGCGGCAGCGCTGAGGCTTGAGCACGTGACAGATCATCTTGGAGTTTTTGTCTATCATCATTGTATTTCCCTTTATACACATTATACCTATAAGTTTTTTTATCATAGTGGAAATGTGATGGAGTTTTTGGTTATTGTTTGTGGGTTATGCCTTTAGTTATGCTTATTATGAATCAAACTGACGTTGAAAATCCTTCTTGTAGGATCTCAGGATCGAAACCTGATAAATGAGTGTCAGGAGCCGAGAATGGGGTACTACGGAGGCTATCAGTGTCGGATTTGGTGATCAGGAATTTTGTGAGCTACCTTTCGAGCTTGGGGTGTGACACCATCTGATCAACATTCAATCAATGATTGAATGCTACATGTCACCATAAATTGTGTCATCAATTTCCTTATCGACGATGGAATGGTGCACATCACCGACGATTGCTTGATCGACCTCCAATCAACAATCAAATGATACAAAATGTTATTCATCATCTCATCAACCTCCAATCCTCTATCGAATGGTGGAAATTATCGTACATCATTTCATCAAGTCTCTAATAGACGATTGAACATTGCACATCACCGACGATCACCTGATCAACCTCCCAATCAATGATCAATGGTAGATGTTTAATCCCCATTGTGTGGATCACTTATCCTTGGAACTAAGTCATGTTTGTTTTTTCTTTACATCCTAAAATGATTTGAAAAAATGGATGGACAACGTGGATAAAACTCATGCATCAATCTCCCACTATTTTTTTTTTCAGTGTGGTCTACTTGGTCTTTAAATCTGTCATATTTTTAGGCTCAAGCCTTATGGTGAGCTGTCCAAATGGATGGATGGTTTGGATATAACACATACCTTACGATGGGACCTACAAAACTTGGTGAGTCAACACACCAGCCAAATTTGTGGTGTGTGATACACCAGCCAAACCCCTTCCAATGCCCACTGCTTTATGTGGTGTGATTCACTTGAGCTTCGTATGTACATCATTTTTTGGCTCATGCTCTAGAATTACCTAAAACTTTTAAGGGAACTTCTAGATCTAACACAAAAATCATGGTGGGACCCAAAAAAGTTTCGTACATTAAAAGTTGCTTGGAAGCGGATTGCGTAGTAACTCACTACGCTTAGTGTATTGAGTACTCTGTGAGGTCCAGTATGATTTATTTACTTCATCCACTCTATCTATCCATTTTACCAGATAATTTTAGGGTTTGAACCTAAAAATGAAGCATATACAATGTTCAAATGGACCACACCACAAGAAACAGTTGAATTGAACGTCTACCTTTAAAAATTTATTAGGAGCGACAATAGTTTTGGATCAAGCATATATTTTTGTTTTCCCTTCATCCATGTCAGTATGATCTTATGAACAGCTTTGATGACAAATAAACATCATAGTGGGGCCTAGCAAGGTTTCAACAGTGGAAATCATTATCCCCACTGTCTCTTATGGTATGATTCACTTGATCTTTATATATGCTTCAATTTTGGGATCAACCCATTAAATTAGATGGAAAAATGGATGGACGGCGGGGATAGACCAACTAAGTTTACTCAGTACGGTAAGAATAAGAATGTACTAAGTTATTTAGAAATTTAAAGTTGTATTGCCTAGTTAGCAATTTTATTTAGAGAAATTTATGACTGTGGACCTCACCTTTTATCCAGTGGTTTTTATAAAGCAATACAAACTTAACATACGGTCTTAGACTTGCATGTACGGCCAGAGCATTTGAGGATGAAAATACCCCTGCCTTGTGGATTGGCTGGAGTGCAGAGACGAGCGCCGACGGACGTCCCTATGCTAGGAACTCAAGTGGGGCCCACTATGATGTTTGTGAGAAATGCTTCCCTTTTACTGGTCACAAAGACCTAGATGAAGAGGAAAAACAAATTTCATAATGATCCAAAACTTCTGTAACCCCTAAAAGAGTTTCAATGGTAGACGTTCCCCATTGCCTTTACAATGTGGTCCACTTGATAGTTAGATCTATCTTATTTTTCGTCTTAAGCCTTAATATGAGCTCGCTGAAAAAATGGATGGTTTAGATATAACACAGACCTTATGATGGGACCCACAAAAGCAACACAGTAAAAAAAAAAAAAACCACAGACTGCCACGGTACTACCGCTGGTACGACGGTAGTGCCGCGACAATCTGGCAGATTTTTTTTTTTACAAGGAGAACTTTTTCCCCCTTACATTTCTCTCCAATACATAATTATGTAAATATGTATATATAAGTATATAAAAATATTTTTTTATCTTTTAATTCTTTTCTTTGTCTATTAATTTAACAAGCATATCTTCTAAACTAGAATGATTTACTTAACGTACCACATTTGATTTTGGGGTAGGAGAAGCTAATTTATCCAACCAACCTAGTTATTTTCCAAGATTCCATCGGGTCAATTGTCGAAAATCCATTTCATTCACTTGGTGGTCAATTTCAATCACTTCGTGGTCAAACTAGAAATTGAGTGCGGCAAACATGAAATTGAGCAGGGCAAACTAGAAATTGAGCGGGGCAAATATGAAATTCAGCAGGGCAAACATTAAATTGAGCGGGGAAAACTAGAAATTCGGCGGGGCAAACATGAAATTGAGCGGGGCAAACTAGAAATTCAGTGGGGCAAACATGAAATTGAGCAGGGCAAACTAGAAATTCAGCAGGGCAAACATGAAATTTAGCAGAGTAAACATGGGCAAATTAGAAATTGAGTGGGGAAAACATGAAATTGAGCGGGGCAAACTAGAAATTGAGCAGGGAAAACTAGAAATATAGCGGGGAAAATATGAAATTGAGCAGAGAAAACTAGAAATTGAGTGGGGCAAACATGAAATTGAGCGAGGTGAACTAGAAATTTAGTGGGGAAAACATGAATTTCAGCAGGGCAAATATGAAATTCAACTGGGCAAACATGAAATTGAGAGGGGCAAACTATAAATTGAGTGGGGCAAACATGAAATTGAGTAGGGAAAACTAGATATTTAGCAGGGCGAACATGAGGTCTATGTTAGGGACCAAATACAATTTATATAGGGGAGTGGCTATGGGAGAGAGTCCACCCATTGTAGAACTCTTTCACTTACCTACGTCTTCTCAATCTCTCACGTACAAGGAGAGAAATCATTCTTCAATACAATTCTATCTTGAGTTGTCTATAGTACTTTATGCCTATAAAACTGTATATAGCCAATGTGAATAATTTAAACCAATCATTGCATTATCAAATAGAAACATGCCATACATGGCCAATGATTCTAACATTCTCTAACTTGGGATAATCATGATATTCTTCAATATGCAATGTATTATATGGTAATTCATTAACGATCGAGATTCTATTGGATATTTTAATGGATCCTATAAAGGATCTTGAATTATTTGGTTGATTGGAACTATCGACACTAGACCATGGTAATCATCACCTCATTTATCAAAGTGGGACTAGGCGTGATCACAATGTCAGCATTTTCAATGACATAAATACTGAAAACATTATTGTAAAACATGAAAATCTCATGTTAGGTGTAACTAGCATGCACACTTCTAAGTGGTCCAATCATCTCTAGAGATGCCTTAGCTTTAGCCATTCATAATTGTTCATTTCACCTTATGTATGCATAATTAGTATATCTTAATAAACAAAAATCGAAACTTGAATTAGTGGTTAAATCTTAATTTACTGAAATATGTATGCCAACTTAATATTTATACTCGCACTGAACATGAGCATCCTACGATACAATTTTTAGATAGGGTTTACAAATAATATTTGACGATTACAGATCACCTTTCTTTAAAAGAACCTTAGTGTATGCTCATTTGCATTGCATTACCAATTTGAAGACGGTTTAGCTTGTTAGTACAATCCACTATCAGTGCACACTCCACTATTAGCCACCCCCACTAGGGAATCGATACCAAGACCTCAATGTTGAAACAAGGTATCTTCATTTAGTTTACCACTTAAGATATGGTCCAGGGTGTAATCCTTTTAAACCCTTAAGCATGTCTAGCAGTAACCCTAATATCGATTACACCAGTATATATAATCGAAACTAAAAACAGAAATAAATTGCATAAAAACACTCAAAACCGTGTAACCTATCTATCCATCGAGTCAACCGGTTGAAACACTTTGATCGATCGGGTTGACATGTTAACTAAAGTTTTCGATATGTCAAAAACTCCAAAATTTATCTAAATTTTTTTGTCAAAAATTTAAATTTCTTTGATAACCTTCAACTTTCATGTTTGCCCAACTGAATTTCATGTTTTCCTTGCTCAATTTTCGGTTTGCCCCGCTGAATTTCTAGTTTGCCCTGCTGAATTTCAAGTTTGCCCTGCTCAAACTAGAAATTGAGTGGGGAAAACTAGAAATTGAGTGTGTGGGATCCAATTGTAATACCGCAGCTTTCAAGGTGACTTGAAAGAAGTATAATTGTGGTTTGAATGCTGGTTCCTCAGCATTACTTCTAGGAAACGTTATTATCTTGCGAATGTTTACAATTCAATTCATTTGTGCATTGATACAATGAGTCTTATGCATTTGAAGGTCTGATGACATTTGGGAAATTTGTTGCTGAAATATTGTTTTCTAATGACATCTTGTGTATTCAGGAACTCTAGATTCTCTAATGGTGAGTATTGTGTACTTTAAATGGCTCCTCTCATTGAAGAACCAAATTACTTACAACAATTATTGATGCTTAGTGTGGACATGATGCACAAAAAAATGCTACTAAGATGTTTGAGGAGGTTAGGAGATACGGATAAATATCAACCACATTTTGATACTTGTCTTTTTTGATACATCATATATTGAGCCATTTCAATCAAAGTGTTAGGATTCTCAAGGACAGAGGAATCTATATTTTGGTATGTGTCTTATTCTTTAATCGTTGGAGCTAAAGAACTGTTCTTCCTAAAAATAGTTCGAGTTAACACATAATCTATGTTTGGATGCAAAATGGAAATAGATTGAATTACAAGCATTAGTTTAATTAACAAGAAATAGTGAAACCAATGATGTTTTCCTTGTGTTTATAATGTAGTTCTCCAATTTTTAGTTTTTCCCGCTCAATTTTTAGTTTGCCCTGCTCAATTTTTAATTTGCCCCGCTCAATTTTTGATTTGCCCTGCTTAATTTCTAGTTTACATCGCTCAATTTCCTATTTTTCCTGCTCAATTTCTAGTTTTCCTCGCTTAATTTTCAGTTTGCCCCGCTTAATTTCTAGTTTACCCCGCTCAATTTTTGATTTGCCCCGCTCAATTCTAGTTTTCCTCGCTCAATTTCTGGTTTGCCCCACTCAATTTCTAGTTTGCTTCGCTCAATTTCTAGTTTGCGACACTCATTTTTAGTTTACCCCGCTCAATTTTCAGTTTATCCCGTTCAATTTCTAGTTTGACTTGCTCAATTTCTGGTTTGCCTCACTCAATTTTCAATTTGTCCTGCTCAATTTCTCATTTGCCCCACTCAATTTTTGGTTTGCCAGCTCAATTTCTAGTTTGGCCCGCTCGATTTTCAGTTTACCCCGCTCAATTTTTGGTTTGCCTCGCTTAATTTCCAGTTTGATCGCGAATTGATTGAAATTGACCGCAAAGAGAATGAAATGGATTTTCGACTATCGACCCAATGGAATCTTGAAAAATAACTATGTTGGTTGGTTAAATTAGCTTCTCTTATTTCAAAATCATATGTGGTATGTTAAGTAATTCATTCTAATTTAGGAGATATGCTTGTTACTTAAATAGACAAATAAATGAATTAAAAGATAGAAAAATATTTTTATATACTTATATATACATATTTACATAATTATGTATTAGAGAAAAATGTAAGGGGGAAAAATTTCTCCCTGTACAAAAAAATAATAAATAAATAAATAAAATCTGCCAGACTGCCACGACAGTACCGCCATTTTTTTTGTTGTTTTGCATTTATGGGTCCCATCATGAGGTTTGTGTTATAGCCAAACCGTCCATCTATTTGGACAGATCATATTAAGGCTTGAGATGAAAAATAAGATAGATCTAACTATCAAGTGGACCACACTCTAAAAGGCACAGGGAATTGAACGTCTACCATTGAAACCCTTTTAGGGGTTAAAGAAGTTTTGGATCATTATGAAATTTATTTTTCCCCTTCATCCAGATCTTTGTGACCCTATGTATAAAGCCCTAAAAATTGAGGGTCGAGCAGGAGCCCAACTCCTGAGTTTCAACACATCATTTATGCAACATAGATAATGATGATTAAATGTTGTCCATATTAGTGCATTAAACATGAGTGAGATTATACCAAATCAGCATATTATACTCTAGAGACAGTTAGAATATGCAAGTGGAAGACTCTGATAAATACATATAAGCATATAAGTGATTGTAAGTTCCCAGAGTATGAACGTCACCAGGTTAAATAATTACATGTATAATACCAAAATTCATAAAAAATAAAGTGTAATGTCATTTAGTCCATATCCTTGTAGCCCCGTGGGGCAACTCCAGGTCTATGTAGACCCGCCAGAGAGTTACAGATAAGAGAACTCCTCCTCATCATCATAAAAGGCAAGCTCCATTTCGTATGCCTCGCCGTCATCTGAAACTGTAATAGAGTCTGATTGGTGTTTTAAAACACTATCCCAGAGTGGGAGTGAGTGATCAACTCAGTGGAGCTATACGACAAAGGTTAATATGTTATCAATTTAGTTTAGTAATGATAAAACAATACATCAATTATGTCCTAAGTACTCTTGTTAATGTAGAATGAGATGTGATAATGATGTATACTCTCACCTGCATTTTCTCTATGACATTATCTCACGGTCGCGCATGCAACATTCCCGCTATGCTCAACACCAACGCCAAAGGCACATGCAATGCGATGTATGTGCGTGATTAGCTAAATTCTTAATTAGACTTATTCATATAGCAGGTTTGGAAAGCTAAGGTACCTCCCTTTATATCATTGACCCAAATATTGATCCATCTAGGGTCATCAATCCTAGTAAGTTGCATACGATGGAAGTTTTAGGTCGTAACGAAGAGGCTCGTCACCTTAACGCAGGCCTAGTTATAATCGAGGTCATTAGGGAAAGGCTTGTCACCTTAGCGTAGTCTTAGTGTATACTCGAAATCACTACAAGAGGCTCGTCACCTGATCGTAAGCCAATAGCTTAAACATAGTGTCCCATACCACCGTATTCTGGTCACGAGCTTGGTTTGCTCACTAGACACTATGGGGAGTCTCATCACCCCAGCGTAGGCTGATGCTCGACCACGGTGTCCCGTACTGTCATGTCTGACTCATGAGTCTTGGCGGATCGAGGTACTAAAGTTAAATAGGCATTTCACTGGTAAGTGGTACCTTAGATTCAAGCAATAGCGTTCATACATGTGAACATACAATGGGCCAATCGGGTTACTTAACAAGCTCGACTGGTAAGAGCACACATTGACTTAATTGACATGAAGCGCGTAAGCACTCCGCGTGGCCTAACCACTGTCGACAAGCAGCGTCGACTCGGATTCCTCGAATGTGTCCTGTGTGGCGAAATGACCTCGGCCACTAATTCGAAAGTCATTACCGATTTTCTGTACTACGCAGTAATCCCAATCATATTCAAACATGATAGACATTCATCTATGATAGTCAAACAGCATGTAAAAATAATTCAAATATAAATGTCATTTGAACATTTTAACAAACACATAATAGGCATTCGTCACATATATGTAATAAAGTAGTTATAACAGGTATTATAACAAATCCCTTCATAAAGGATTCACCATATGTACAACAATCATGTATTCTCAGTTAATAGACATGGCAAGCATAAATCATAATTTCATACTCATTCAAACATTTCAACAAACACATTGAATGCATTAAAAATTAACATAGTTTACATACATATGTAATATACAGAAAACATCAAAACTAAGCATATGTGAAAACAATCAAGTCTGTCATAAATCATTACTGACATTGAAAGCCTTGAAAACCATAATCTAAACATTTATAGTCTGCACCTTTCACCGGTAGACTCATATCGAGCTCAGTTTGAACAATACGTCTTTGTCTACGGCACAACGACTACCTATAGCATGAAATAAGTTACCTATTTCACCATTTACTTTATTTGGATCCCTAAAACAGATTAGGGTTAGGATTTCTTACCCAAGTATGGAGTCAAAATCACCGGTATAACGATACAGGTAGGATGATACGGCACGTGGAGCAGCGGGATCAAATCCTAGTAACTTTCTCTCACTCTTTCCTTCTATTTCTCTCTCTTCTCTCTCCTAGGGTTTGAAATTCGTATGAAATGAGAGAGGGATGGGTTTAGGTCCTTATATATGCCCAGAACTGATGTAAATGGCCCCACGGCCATGGTATACTTAGGTTATAGCCAAGGAGTGGCTGTTTCGGTCCAACGGAGCTCATCTAGAGGCCCATTTCCTACATACGGTCTGGAGAAAGTTTCTTAATAATGGATCTAGGTTAGGTTAAGACTTCAGTCTGATCGGATCGGTGGATCGACCGTGGAGGAATTGTTTCAGTTTAATGGTCACCGGTACTTAATCAAGGCTACAAGTACATTTACATGTGTTAAAATTTTTTCCTAATATGAGGGTGTAATTGGGTCAGAATCTGACGGTCTGAAACATTAAAATTTTCCTACAAGCGAACGACTCAATTCACTTAAGTTTCAGTTTATTTTCTAAAGATATTTACATTTTTCACACACTTAGCTCCGGCCTTAAGTTGTGCGTTTCGGGATACTAGTTGGACTTGATTTTCGAGATGGTTGTCAAGCCCAGCAAGGAGGTCATAATCGTATAGTTTCCTAGTAATCAGACTTTCGACGCGCGGTCCAAGTCCGATACGAAGTTTTATGATGCTCCCGAGAGCAATTGGGTTTGGAGATGGATCCTGGGGTTTTAAGTAATGTAGCATTAGCGATTCTACTAGTTTTGGGTCTTGCAGTTCGTATAAAAAGCAGTTCAAGCTAATCTACCAATTAATTTAGTTTAACACTTAATTAATTTTTATCTAATTTCTTCATAATTCGATCCTTAACGATTTCTGCCTGAGGTGGTACTTGAGTCTTTGTATGGATTTTTTTCGAGATGTTACAATTAACCCCCTTAAAGAAAAATTTCAACCTCGAAATTAGTACCTTTTCGTACTCCTCGAGATTCTGAGGGTAGTTTTTGCAGACCTCAACTTCTGTTTCCCAAGTAGCCTCCTCCTCAGTGTGATGTGTCCACAATACCTTCACAAGTGGAATCACCTTACTACGCAGCACCTGGTCTTTCCTATATAGAATACGCGTCGGTTGTAGTATGTAAGTAGCATCCTCACTCGACTATACCTACTCCCATTTGATATGTAAGAAGGGTCAGGAACATATTCCTTCAGTACGTTGTGCATGCCTGCGAGTGGTGTGGACAAAGCAAGGCGGTATGCTACTACACCCACTCGATCTAGTATATAGAATGGGCCAATGAATCTCGGCGTAAGTTTTCCTTTCTTACCAAACCAAAAGACTCCCTTTATGGGGAAAACCTTCAGAAATATATAGTCCCTAACCTCAAACTCTAGGGGTCGTCGCCTCGTATCGGCGTAACTCTTCTGCCTGCTTTGCGCTACCAGAAGTCGACGCTTGATAATGTCGATCTTCTCTGAGGTCGCCTACACTAAATATAGGCTAATCAAACTCTTCTCGCCAACCTCAACCCAGTAGTGCGGTGCTCGACACGGACGTCCATACAATGCCTCATAGGGAGCCATGCCAATACTTGCCTGAAAGCTATTGTTATATGCGAACTCTACATACGGAAGACAGTTGTCCCAACTGTCCTTGAAATTAAGCACATGAGCTTGCAATATATCTTCCAACACCTGATTTATCCGTTCCGTCTGGCCATCCATTTATGGTTGGAACGTGGTACTGAACTTCAGTTTCACACCCATTGCTTCCTGGATATGAGTCCAGAAGATAGATGTGAATCGAGTGTCTCGATCTGACATGATCTCTATAGGACTCCATGTAGACGTACTATCTCCTTGATGTACTGCCTAGCCAAATCATCTGCCGAGTTTGAAACTCTAATAGGGAGAAAATGAGTCAATTTCGTCAACCAGTCCACAATCATCCAAATGGATTCATGTCCCTTCCTTGTCTTTGGTAACCCTGAAATGAAGTTCATAGAGATGAAATCCTATTTCTATTTAGTTATGGGCATGGGTTGAAGCAGTCCACGAGGTCGGCGATGTTTGACCTTGACATGCTTGCATGTGAGACAATGAGACACATAATCTGTTATGTGGGCCTTCACGTTTCCCCAACAGTATGACCTCTTCATGTCTCGATACATCTTCGTACTACCAGGATGCATCACCATCTTCGAATTGTGAGCATCTTCAAGAACTTCCCTCCTCAAATCATGAAGATTCGGGATGCATAGGTAGCCACGATAACGTAAACTCCCATCCATACAAACTCTCCATTCTGAGTCTTCACTGTCGCTCACCTGCTCTCTCATCCTTGCCAATAGTTCATCGTCTTTCTGAGCCACAATAATCATGTCATCGATAAGTGGCTGTACACGAATATGTGCGATGCTCTATTACAGCTCCTCTACCATAAGCTTCTACTCAAAATGTCGCACAAACTCAACCATATTTCACTCCTCTATCATTAGCGGAGCCGTAAATGCTATCATCTTCTTGCGGCTCAATGCGTCTTCTAGAAGGTTAGCCTCTCCAGGATGGTAGGAGACCTCAAACTTGAAGTCCTTAAAGTTTTCCATCCAACGTCACTACCTCATATTCAAGTCCCTCTGCATGAATATGTACCTAAGGCTCTTGTGATTGCAAAAGAGCTCGAACTCCCCTCTATAGAGGTAATGTCTCCAGAGCTTCAATGCAAAGATGATGACTGCTAACTCCAGGTCATGCATAGGGTAATTTTCCTCGTATTTTCTCAACTGTCGTGATGCATAGGTGATCACTCTGTCCTTTTGCATAAGGACATAACCCAAACTAACACGAGATGTGTCGGTGTATATCGTATACTTGACCCCTTGCTCTGGCAATACTAGCATAGGGGCGGACGTCAGCTTGTCCTTCACTTCTTAAAAAGTTGCTTCTGCCTTCTCATTCCAGGCAAACTTGAGGTCCTTCTGAGTCAGCTGAGACAACGGTCTGACTATCTTGGAAAAATCCTTAATGAATCGACAGTAGTAACCTTCCAGTCGCAGAAAACTCCTCACCTCTGTAACTGAATTGGGCTGCTCCTAGTCCTGAACTGCTGCTACCTTTGTGAGGTCCACAGCTATTCCTTCCTTGGACACCACATGTCCTAGGAACTTGACCTCTTCCTTCCAGAAGTCACACTTCTTGTACCATGCAAACAACTGGTTCTTCCTAAGAGTATCAAAGACTGCTCATAGGTGTTCCTCGTGATCTGCCTGACTCTCAGAGTATATAAGGATGTCATCTATAAATACGATAACGAATCAGTACTGATATGACCGAAATACCTGGTTCATCAGGTCCATGAACACGACCGGTGCATTTGTGAGTCCAAACGACATCATAAGAAACTCGTAATGCCCAAAGCTGGTCCTGAAAGCTATCTTCTGCACGTCCTCATCCTTGACGCGCAAATGGTGATACCCTGACTGTAAGTCAATTTTAGTGAAGTACCGTGCCCCTTTCAACTGATCGAACAGATCATCTATCCTGGGGAAAGGATACTTGTTCATTACCGTTATTTGGTTCAACCTACGATAATCAATACACAATCGTAGTGATTCATCATTCTTCTTCAAAAACAACACGGGTGCTTCCTAAGGAGATACACTCGGTCATATGAAGCCTGCATCCAACAAATAATCGATCTATTTTCTTAGTTCCTCCATCTCTTATGGAGGCATGCAATAAGTCGGAAGAGATATAGGTATCGCACCAGGCACTAGATCCATGGTAAAATCGATCTCACGCTGAGGAGGCAACCCAGGTATCTTTTTAAACATGTCCGTGAAATCCTGAACTACTGGCGTGTTTCCAAGTGTCAGACCATTAACATTCTTCAATAAGGAAGCGTAACAACGCATGCGGTAGGGCAAACTAACCTAAATTGGAAAAGTAAAGGCCATTTTTTTAGGTCTGTGCGCCATCACCAGTCTGGTCTCACAATCAATCTCTGCTTTTATCTTGGTGAGCCAATCCATATCGAGGATAACATCGTAATGGTATAGTGGGGCAATGATCATGTCAACGAGCACTGTCCTTCTCCCTAAGTCTATTGAATAACCCTTATAAATTTTGGTAACATCTGAAAAGGTCCCTTTGGCGGTAAGGATTCTCACCCCCTTCGTAGGAGCTATTTCCAACACTAGTCGCTTGACTGCTGCGCATGATATGATAGAGATAGTGGACCCAGTGTCCACCAATAAGAAGACCAGTATACCTTGCATATGTGTTGTGACTTCGAAAGCCATTGGTGTTGTAATTGCTGTCTAGGATGCCTCAGCTGCAAGTGAGTGGACACGAGCCTGCTAAGAGCGGTTCAGTTGCGGTGCCATAGGTCGCTGAGGTAGCCTAAATAGGGGTGCAGGTGGCCTATAAAAAGGTTATGCGGGTAGAACAAAATGTAGAGGTGGAGCCGAGATAGGTGGTGGCATCTGACGATTAATCTTCTGAGGGGGCATGAAGCCATTGTCCCTCATCCTGGTGAAGTAGTAAGTGGTCTCAGAGGAGCATATCTGGCTAGCTCCGTGAACCTATTCTCTTATTCTGCCATTGTCATCCCTCCTTGGCAGAGGCAAAGAAACTCACCCACCTTCTCATTACGGTAGGTGAGAGGAAAATACTTCACGTGGAAGCGAGTCTCAAAGGCTTCCCATGTCCACACATATCCTATGGGAACTGTCTGCAGGATGCTATCCCACCACAGGTTGGCATCCTTCTCGAACATGTAGGTGACTAACTCTACCTACTCTTCTTCAGTGCAGTGCAGTGGCTTCAACATCTTAAAGATGCGGTCAAGCCAATACTGGGTCTCCTAGGGTCTTTGAGTACCCGTAAATGTAAGAGGTCGGAAGCGCCGAAATCGCTCAAACAAGCCACTAGCACTCATGTTTTCAGCAGGGTGCACGGGTGGTGCAGGTAGAGTCACGCTCATGTTCTCGGCAAGGGCCCCTGCGATGGTGGTCCATATCTGTTGCTGTTGCTGTATAAGGAGTATCATCTGCTCCAGCCTATTGGGAGAAGGAACCTGGTGCATTTGAGGCGTTGAGGTAGATGCACGGTTTTGCTCAGGAATCGGTGGTGCAAAAGGAGTAGGCCCATTTATGAGGCCAGTGGCTGACTAAGAATCGGCATAGTCTCGTGAGTCGGGCCCAAACTGGGGTCTGTATGGCTATCGCTTAGGGGAGGTGCCTCGTCAATCGAGTCGCCAAGTGTAAGACATGTTGTACTTCGTGTGGCCTTAGGTGGCATTCCCTATATACAACATAGGGTGCAACCCGTGTGATATTTAGCATACAACACTCAATTTCTCAAGTATTCTACACATTTCATAACAAAAGGAGCCACCTGCATTTCATTTAACCAAAATTTTCATAATACATGAGATGCAGTATTACATGGATCAGGACAGAAGATGCATGTGAGCTAATCTAAGAAAGGCTTCAAACACTAAAACATGCCAACCACTCTACTATACTACTAAGCCTATCAAGGCTATACATAGAAATAAGAAAATAAGCAACAAAAAAACTAAAAGATGACTACACATATGACTTGTCGTCCGAGTCTGGTGATGGAGGAGGGGCACCCTTGTCCTGCACATAGTACAGGATAGCCCTCAAAGTGCGAGACACCTTGTTAAATTTTTGCTTCACAAAGGCTTGATTCTCTTAAAGCTTGGCTCGGGTCTCTATGATCTCCTGTCTCAGTGCGACTTGGTCCTCCTTAATTTGAGCCAAGTGGGCTTCTATAGTAGCCTGATCACTGTCGTGCTCATGTGTAATAGGAGGAGAACCCTCATCAGTTTCTTGAGCCTCCTCTTCCTTCTCTTCCTTCCCTTCCTCTTTCTCACCTTCTTCCTCTATCTCATCCCTGCCTTCTTCATCACTCCCTTCCTCTTCACTTTCTGCCTCATCCTCACTCTCATCGAGTCGGGCTTGACGTTGTTGTGGCCCAATATTCATGTTGTTGAGAGTGGTGTCATTGATGAAATGGATCGACGCAGGAATTTCTGCTCCAAGTTTGTAGCCGAATTTACGAGTAAGCTTGCATATAAGTCGGCCGAATGGGAGTGAAATAATTATCCTAGGGGAGTCTGAACTATCTATAGTAGTACATACGTAGGCAGGCACAACTTGTCTCCTTGCCCAGCTTGGTATAGGAAGTCTACCATCAACCGCGTGCACTCGCTGCATTGCTCCACCTGGGATACACATTGTACGTAAAGATGTGGTGGAGCAGGTGAAAGTCTTGAGTCATCTTGGTCGCCGAGAGGCAGTTGCCTCAATTCCAGTGGACCAGTTAGCCATAAAGGAATCACGTATGTCGATCTCTTTCATACACATTCCTGAGACTCTTCTCACTAGCACGAACCTCCCCATGTGGCGTCCCCATGACTCGGGCTATCAAGTCCACATTGACAATGGCTTCCCACCTTCCCACGAGGATAGAGAACTACAGAGGCTCCAACAGTGGCTCTCGTATATGGGCGTAGAAAGCTCGGACAGTGCTCTCATTCACACGAGTTTGCCCTCAAATATGGGACCCCACCCGACATCCGTCAGGAGATCCATCACTGGATAAAGCCTAAAGAGCTTCTCGTTCATGTGTTCTTTAAAGAGGACCCTATGGCTTTGAAACCTTCCATGTGACATATCCACCAGTAGAGCTCTTTTGAGAGGGAGCTGGGGATCGAGATCCCGCTTCATCCTGATCTCCCGATAAACGCTTGAACTTGCTTTAGCACCTTTCTACCTCCTCGAATGGGTAGGGTGGCTAGGCCTGACTTCCTCCATAGAATCCCTCTTCTTCCCCATGAGAGAAAGAAGTGTGAAAAGGGAGAAAATTGCCGCTATGAGCCCGAAAAGAGCCATTTGAGTGAAACAAGGTGGAGGGATAGAATGGGTTGTTGGACTTTTGAGATTTTTGAGACATAAATGAGTGTTTATGCACTCAAATGGAAAGAAATGAGGGAGAAAGGAGATGGGTTTGAAAGAGATGATGGGAGGTGGGTATGTAATGTAGAAAATGGGAAGGATATGAGAATAGATGAAGGATTTGAGAGAGAAAAATAGGATTTTTGAGAGATTGGAAAGCTTGGAGATGTGTAAGAGAGGAAAATGAAGAAAATGGGGGTATTATAGGGGTCCTCACACATTTTTATGGGCCTCACTACCATGTACATGCATTGGCCCACCCGGCGCGCTGCGGCCCGAACAGACTGGACGGCAAGGCCTCACCGATGAGGCGATGACATCGTCGACCGCTGGATAAGGGGGCCATAGCTCACCCAAGGGGCAATGACATACCCCTCCTGGGGTGCCGAATATGCGTAGGGACCACCTCGGTTCCCCCCGTTTTGTATCGTTTAGGCCCTGATTCCGTTTGAGCCATTTTTGGTGTCCATCTCATGTATATTCATGCATTTCGGGTTGTTGGTGTGTGGAATGGGCTGAATCTTCATCTAAACCCATCGATTGACGGTCTAGAAAAGAATTGGGGCCATCTCGCATGATTGTATATGCCTACAGGTCCGATTTCAATGGTCAGTTTCACTTGTCGGTGAAACTGGTAATCCTACGACTATTTCTATGTTTTATCACTCCCTCCTAGATCAAAGTACATTAGTGTGCATCGTGTTACTGTAACTCAGGCCTATTTTAATCCAAATCATGCTCTGATACCAACTTATAATGCCCTAAAAATTAGGGGTCGAGCAGGAGCCCAACTCGCGAGTTCTAACACATCACTTATGCAACATAAATAACGATGATTAAATGTTGTCTGTATTAGTGTGTTAAACATGAGTGAGATTATACCAAATCAACGTATCATACTCTAGAGACAGTTAAATTACGCAAGCGGAAGACTGTGATAAATACATATAAGTATATAAGTGATTGTAAGTCCCCAGAGTATGAATGTCACCAGGTTAAATAATTACATGTATAATACTAAAATTCACAAAAGACAAAGTATAATGTCATCTAGTCCATATCCCCGTTATCCCGTGGCGCAACTCCAAGTCTACGTAGACTCACCAAAGAGTTCCAAATAGGAGAACTCCTCCTCATCATCATAGAAGGTAGGATCCATCTCATATGCCTCGCCATCATCTGAAACTATAACAGAGTTTGGTTAGTGTTTAAAAACACCATCTCAGTGTGGGAGTGAGTGATCAACTTAGTGGAGCTATAAGGTAAATGTTAACATGTTATCAATTCAGTCAAGTAGTAATGATAAAGCAGTACATTAATCATGTCTTATGTACTCTAGTTAATGTAGAATGAGATACGATAATGATATATGCCTTTGCCTGCACTCCCTTTGCGACATCATCTCACGGTCGCGCATACAACACTCCCGCTATGCTTAACACCAACGCCAAAGGCACATGCAATGAGATGTACGTGCGTGATTAGCCAAATTCTTAATTACGCTTATTCATACAACATGTTTGGGAAGCTAAGGTACCTCCCTTTATATCTTTGACCCAAACATTGATCCATCGAGGGTCGTCAATCCTAGTAAGTTGCATATGATGGCAGTTCTAGGTCATAATGGAGAGGCTCATCACCTCAGCGCAGGCTTAGTTATACTCGAGATCACTACGGAAAGGCTCATCACATTAGCATAGTCCTAGTGTATACTCGAGGTTACTATGAGAGGCTCGTCACCTGATCGTATGCCGACAGCTCGAATACAGTATTCCATACCACCGTATTCAACTCACGAGTTTGTTCGGTCACTAGACACTACGGGGAGGATTGTCACCCCAATGTGGGCTGACAGCTCGACCACGATATCTTATACCACCATGTTCAGCTCATGAGTCTTGTCGGATCGAGGTACCAAGGTTAAATGGGCAATTTACTGGTAAGTGGTACCTTAGATTCAAGTAGTAGCGTCCATGCATAGTGAACATACAATGGGCCAATTGGTTTACTTGACAAGCTCTACTAGTACAAGTGCATGTTGACTCAATCGATATGGAGCGCATAAGCACTCCGCATGGCCTAACCACTGTCGACAAGTAGCGTACGACTCGGATTCCTCGAATGTGTCCTGTGTGGCGAAACTACCTCGGCCACTAATTCGAAAGTCATTATCAATTTCCTGTACTATGTAGTAGTCCCAATCATATTCAAACACGATAGGCATTCATCCATGATAGTCAAACAACATGTGACAAACAAATCAAATATAAATGTCATTTGAGCATTTTAACAAACACATAACATATATATCGTCATACACAGGCATTTATCCATAAATCACGTAATAGTAAGATAGGGTACATGAAGGAAATTGTAACTATAGATAAGGTGATTGAGAATCATATCTCAACACCCTAATTAAATACATTTCAATGAGCATTTTTTCATTCAGGCATTTTATCAAACACTTAGATTACACATATCACATATATGTAATAAAGTAGTTATAACAGGTATTAGAGCAAATCCTTTCATAAAGGATTCACCATACGTACAACAATCATGTATTCTCAGTCAATAGACATGACAAGCATAAATCATGCTTCCATACTAATTCAAACATTTCAACAAACACATGGAATACATTAAAAATTAACATAGTTTACATATATATGTAATATACAGAAAATATTAAAACTAAGCACATGTGACAGTAATCAAGTCTGTCATAAATCATTACTGACATTGAAAGCCTTGAAAACTATAACCTAAACATTTATAGTCCGTACCTTTTTTCGGTAGACTCATATCGAGCTCAGTTTGAACAATACGTCTTTGTCTACGGCACAACGACTACATATAACATGAAATAGGTTAGCTATTTCACCATTTACTCTATTTGTATCCCTAAAATAGATTAGGGTTAGGATTTATTACCCAAGTATGGAGTTAAAATCACCGGTATAGTGATATAGGTAGGATGATTTAGCATGTAGAGCGGAGGGATCAAATCACAACAACTTTCTCTCACTCACTCTCTCTTCTCCTCACTCTTTCCTTTTATTTTTCTCTCTTCTCTCCCCTAGGGTTTGAAATTCTTATGGAATGAGAGAGGGTTGGGTTTAGGTCCTTATATAGGCCCAGAATCGATATAAATGGCCCCATGGCCATGGTATACTTAGGTTATAGCCAAGGAGTGGCTGTTTCAGTCTAACAGAGCTCATCTGGAGGCCCATTTCCTGCATACATTCTGGGAAAAGTTTCCTGACATTGAATCTAGGTTATGTTAAGACTTTGGTCTGATCAGATCAGTGGATTGACCATGGGGGACCTGTTTCACTTCAATGGTCACCTGTACTCGATCAAGGCTACAAGTAGACTGACATGTGTTGAAAATTTTTCCTGATCCGAGGGTGTAATTGGGTCAGAATGTGATGGTCTAAAACCTTAAAATTGGCCTACCAGTAAATGGCTCAATTCACTTAAGTTTCAGTTCATTTTATAAAGATATTCGTATTTCTCACACACTTTACTCCGGCCTCAAGTTGTGTGTTTTGGCATACTAGTTGGAATTGATTTCTGAGATGGTTGTCAAGCCCAACAGGGCGGTCAAAATTGTATAGTTTCGCAATAATCAGACTTTCGACATGCGGTCCAAGTCTGATACGGAGTTTCATGATGCTCCCGAGAGCAACTGAGTTTTGAGATGGATTCTAAGTTTTTAGGTAATGTAGCGTTAACGATTCTAATGGTTTTGGGTCTTGCAGTTTATATAGAAAGCGGTTCGAGTTAATATACTGATTAATTTAGTTTAGCACTTAATTAATTTTTGTCTAATTTCTACATAATTCGATCCGTAGTGATTTCTGCCTGAGGTGGTACTCGGGTCTTTATATAGATTTTTCCGAGACATTACACTATGAATGAACTTAGATGGGGTGGATTTCTCACAAACATCACAGTGGGCCCCACTTGAGTTCCCATCGCAGGACTGTCTGTTAACGCTCGTCTCTGCACGCCTGCTAGAGAAATTTATGACAAAGGAAATGGATTGGCTACTCCCCCTGCCACCAGCCAATGGTTGGTGGTCGGTGGTCTGTGAGCCCCACCATGATGTATGTGTTTCATCCATTCCATTCATCCATTTTTACAGTTCATTTTAGTGCTTGTTCCAAAAAATGTGAGGAATATAAATCTCACGTGGACCACACCACAGGGAAATAATATTGATTGGAATTGACAATTAAAATTCTCTTAAAGCCCAATGAACTGTTTATTTGACATCTAATCTGTTTATTAGGCCATACAGGACCAGATGAAGGGAAAAACCAAAAATCATCTTCATCCAAAACTTTTATGCCCCCCTAAAGGTTTCTAATTGTTGACGCTAATTCAACACTATTTCTTGTAATGTGGTACACTTGAAATTTGGATATACCTCATTTTTGGTCTCATACCATAAAATGATCTGGAAAAATATATGGACGGCATGGGTGAAAAGCATATATCATGGTGGGGCCCACAGACCACCGACCATCCGCCATTCGCTAGTGGCAGGGGAGTACCCAATCCATTTCCAAGAAATGAGGGGTATTTTCATCCTGGAATTCGGTGTCTGTACAAGGAGGTCTAAGTTCGCATGTTAAGTTTATATTGCATGGTAGAAACCACTGGATAAAAGATGGGGTCCATGGTGGTAAATTTCTCTTTTATTTATTTGGAAATGGGAATGTGTACTGAGTTACTCATTACCTTTTATCATACAGAGTAAACTTAGTTAGGCCTACTATGAATGTACGTGAGTTATCCATGCCGTCCATCCATTTTTCCTGATCATTTTAGTGGTTGAATCCAAAATATAAGTATGCCTAAAGCTCAAGTGGACCACACTAAAGGAAACAGTGGGAATAATGACTTCCACTGTTGAAACTTTGCTAGGGCCCAAAGTGATGCTTATTTGTCATCCAATCCGTTCATAAGATCACAATGACATGGATTAAGGGAAAACACAAATATTAGCTTGATCCAAAACTTATGTGGACCCCAAAAAATTTTGAATGGTAGAATTTCAATTCACACTGTTTCCGTGGTGAGGTCCACTTGAGATTTGTATATATTTCATTTTTGGGCTCCTGCCATCAAATTATCTGTTAAAATGGATGGATGAAGTAGATAAAATATATAAATCATGGTGGACCACACTGATTTTGAGTTACTCAGAATGCAATACACTTCCATTTATTTGGAGGTAAATCAGGTGTGACTGTTGGGCGCAGATTCGCTACTAACTTGGTTGAGTAGCCAGACTCTCTGCTGAAGTGACGTCACCAAGTTATATGGGTCCCACTATGATGTCTGTTTTCTATCCACATCGTCCATCCATTTGGAGAGACCATTCTAGGGCATGAGCCAAAGAATGATTCAGATCCAAAGCTCAACATAAAAAAGTGGAGAGAGTGACTCCCACCATTAAAAACTTCTATGGGCTATAAAAGATTTCAATGAAGCTGATATTTGTGTTTTACCTTATTTACTATCTTTGTTAACTTATGAATAGATTGGATCTCAAATAAAAATCACACTGGACCTTAGGAAGGTTTCAATGGTGAGCGTCACTCTCTCCACTATTTTTTGTAGTAGGGTCCATTATAGTTTTGGATATGCTCTTTCTTTGTCTCATGCCCTAAAATTATCTCTCCAAATGGATGAACTGTGTGGATACAAAACATATATCAAGACGGGATCCACATAACGTGGTGACATCACTATAGTAGCGAGTCACATGTCGGTAGCGAATCTCACCCGAGGAATTCGGCTATTGATGGACTCGGATTTCCTATGAAAGCCTTTCGCATGAAGATCCTCTACAACGATTCTGGGTGGACCCACTGTAATGTTTGTGAAATCCAACCTGTCCATCCATTTTTCAAGCTCATTTTAGGACAGGCAACCAAAAATTAGGAGGATCCAAAACTAAAGTGGGCCATACGAGATGAAACAGTGGGGAAAGGAATGCCTACCGTTGAAACCTTCCTCGGCTCCACCTTGATGTTTATATCCCATCCAAACTGTTTATAAGGTTATTTTCACTAAGATGAAGTGAAAACACTAAGAACTTAAATAGATACAAAATTTTGTGATCATATAAATGTTTTAATGATGGTCATTAAATCCCCATTATTTCCTCTTGTGTGGTCCATTTAAGTTTTGGATATACCTTACTTTTTATCACATGTCCTACAATGAGCTCGAAAAATGGATGACCGGATTTGCTTTTTCACAAACATCACAGTGGCGCCACGCAGAATCATCATACAGGAACTTCCTACTAAAGCCTCTCGTAGGAAAACCGTGTCTGCTATTGGCGCTGCCACAAAATTGGGTGATGTCAGTACACTAGTCTGGTGTTTTTGTTGATGTGGCAAGGTTCCGTGAGTGCCACCATGATGTATGTTTTATATCCACAGCGTGTATCTATCTTGGGAGATCATTTTAGAGAGATCTGAAAATGAGACAGATCCAAAATTTCAAGTGGACTAAACGTAGAAAAGAGTGGGGATAATGATGTCTAACCTGTTTAAAACGTCACACGGACCTAGATGAAGAGAGATCACTAATATTATCTTGATTAAAAACTTTTGTTACCAAGAAGTTTTCAATGGTAGGCATTCAATCTCCACTTCTTTTTGTGGTGTGGCATTATATTTTGTGTTTCAAAATAAATAAAATTTAATTTTAAAATGTTTTAAAAATTCCCTCCAAATTTTATTTTAAAAAATAATTTAGACTTTTGTCTTATACTGTTATGCATTTAGTCTCACATCAGATAGGTTGGAGAAAAACATGTGCTTATAAGAATGGGATTTTGCATAGGCAATAGGATCCTATAAGGGGCATGTGATTTTAGTTGTTGAGAGGCTATGCCAACAACTCTAATTTATACCATGAACCTCACACGTGCGCGCCAGGCTGTCTTCATACATCAAATGCATTGATGTGATGAGACAACAGTCAAGGGCATCCTGGAGATTGATTGTTCAGTGTTCCTGTTGCACTATGGACAACCTCAAAAGGACGGAAATCAACTTCAAACAGAGTGATGTTTATCACATCTTGACTCTAATAAGTCTTCCTTATTATTCTTGTTTGAATTTTCATTTTCCAATTTCATTTTTTTCTTTTACTTTTAATTATTCTGAATTTCGATAATTATGAATTTACAAATCCAAAAAGTCAAACAATATTGAAGTTGATTTACTGATTTGTACATCTATAACAATGAAAAACATCATGGTAAGCTCAACCACTGAATTATAAAAAAATTGATCAATTTTCTAGATTCCCTTTTAAAAGGTAGAAATAGAAACTCACATTTTCTTTCGATACATTGAAAGTATCATATGTATTGTTTGATATTTTTCAATATGAAGTCAATAAAGAATTTGTCATAAGGGATGACCACACTGTTAAAATTACATTTTAAACCTCCTTTCTAATTATTTGTATGATCTTTATGTAACATATGAAAGAGCTAAGGATATTTGGTCTGTATTGGCTAAGAAATATATTTTAGAAGAAGATGGTGTCAAAAGGCATGTTATTTCCTCTTTTCTAAACCTTTTTATGATAGATAATAAATCCATCTCTAATTAGATACTTGAGTATTAAAGTTTAGTGTATGGGCTTATATCTGGATGATTGAAGATAGATGATGCCTTTCTTAGAGTGCTTTGATTGAAAAACTATTTCTCACCAAGAAAGAATACAAAAATAAGATGAAATATAAGAAAAGTGAGATGTCCATGGCAAACATTATCCTACACATCTGGACATAAGAAGATAATCGTATATGAGATCGAAAGGAAAATACTACTATCACTACTTCAAATACAACTTGGTTGAAATGAATCAAGGGAACAAAAGGATCAAATGATCTTGTTCTCATTGTAGAAAGTCAGATTACCTTATTGATCAATGTTAATACTTGAAAGGGACTTGTTTTCATTATCGAAAATTAGGCCATCATGTTGAACAATGTAGGCTAAAAAAGAAGAAAGAAAAATTGATCAAAAAGAAAGGAAAATGCTTTCATTATTGTAAACTAAGGCATCATATCGGAGACTATAGACATAAAAAATAGGCTCAAGCCAATCTGATTGAACAATATGGACAAGATGAAATAATTATTATGTTTGTCACGCCCTGAAAATTGACATCCGAGTACAGATACCCCAGTCCCGAGTTCTCAGGTTGAACCAAATGAAATACATGTGTGACCTCGTTCATATTCACATTCATTTCACACACGAATAATTAGAGTAACATAATTTACTTAACAGAAACAAAGCGTGGTAGAAATAATAAAAAATTCAAAAATACAGGGCTAACAGTAAAAAAATACAATTCCAATAGTAGTGATTACCTAAAATGGGGATTATATAAGACACAATGAACATACAACAACATCAATATACAATGCACACCTAGTCGAGGACTCCAATATATACAAGCACAAAATTAAACAAAAGCAAAGACTTCCAGTTTCACCCGACGCTCCCAAGGCATTACGACGAAAGTGTAAGCCAACCCAATCCTACCCACCAGAAGCCTTAATATAACCTACATTAACAACAATGCCTGGTTGGTGTTTTAAACCATCACCCCAAGTGAGAGTGAGTAGCTAAATCAATGGTTCCTTTGGTTCTAAGTCATACATGTTATCCACCCAATCAACATAGGTAATGATAAAACAAGAAATCAAACAATTTCTAAATATTCTTGTTAAATGTGCATATGAAGATATGGCATGATGCATGCTCTTTCCAAATAAAATTCTCTCCCAAGCAACTTTAATGCCTATTTTTTATATGCCAACACTTCCTCATAGGTGGCCTAATGCCAAATCACACATCTTAGCTAATGCGAGGTGGTGAATGTGCATATTAGTTGAGTAGTTATTAGGTTCTATTCATCCAGCATATTGGGAAAGCTAAGATACCCTCATTTTATTATGGTCTCAACTAAATCACTAGGTTCGGGGCAGCTTAAGTATCTCCTTACCATTGTCCCTTAATCCATATTCGGGTTTACCACCTAGACAATAACTCCCCAATTAATGTGAGTCTAACACTGGCCCGACCGATCACTATGGACCCGGATGACACAATCCGGACATGAAAGGTTAGGCGACCCATCGACGGGTGGAGGGTGCCCATAAATGATACAAGAGTCTTCACCCAAATACAAATGTGTAGCGGTCATGGCATCATTACAGTTTGATGTTCTAGGCTCATATCTTTCTTAGTGGCTCATTAGTCATTATGTTGAGGTTCATCACCACAATGTAGGTCAAAAGCTCAGACTCGGTGTCCCATACAACCATGCATGACCCATGAGTCTGGTGGATTGTACCACTAATGGTTATAAGTAGACTCATTCAATGTGAATGGAGTATCTTAGATTCTGTTCGATGTTGTCATACATCGCAAACATAAGCAGCCAGTCAACTTTTGGGCTCGTTCGATGGACTTGGTTACTCTGGCTTAACCGACATTGGACGCAAGCATCCCTTGTAGTCCAACTACTATCGGTCGTATGTGTTCGACCTGGGTCGACCGAACAAGTCTCCGGTGGCTGACCTAACTCGAACCTCCCCTTAGTTTGGGCAGTTAGCCAATTGGCCCAACATTGTAAGTAATTTAAATATCACTATGGACTTAGTAACTCATCATGTGATCATTGCGAGGTTTCATAAGAATCATAGATTAAAAAATACAAACACTAGGGTATTTAATCAATCATGTGAGTCTCAATAGAATAATACACTCACTGGAGCATTTAGTCAAACATGTGAACATCAACAAATCAATACATTCAATCTATCATTCAATTAAACATATGAGAATCATTAGAATAATACATTTAATTACTTAGGCATTTTATCAAACATGTGAGCATGCTTAGAGAAGTAATGTC
Source organism: Magnolia kwangsiensis (assembly GCA_037074715.1). Taxonomy (NCBI): domain Eukaryota; kingdom Viridiplantae; phylum Streptophyta; class Magnoliopsida; order Magnoliales; family Magnoliaceae; genus Magnolia; species Magnolia kwangsiensis. The sequence continues at coordinate 105,466,160 of CM073573.1, read as the reverse complement.
ACATATTATAATCAAATACGAAATATGAATATACTAAATATTTACAACTCATTCACCATAAGAAATTATTAAGTAGGACCTTAATGGTTGATAAATGAAAGCCTAGGCATAATGATCCACACCTTAAGAGGAGATTTTCAATCTTTGAGCTCCTAAGGTTGGGATTTTGGAAAAAACCACCAATTCCTAATGTAAAGTAAGGAAGTATTGTTAATCGCAAGTAAGCTTAAGTTGCAAAATTAAAGGGTTGAATGTAGGTTTTACCTCTGATTGCAATGGCGGTTGATTTAATGAAGGATTTCATAAGTTAAAGGGTTTGATTGATAAGATACTAACCCCTAAGCACTAAGATCCTTCACTCCCTCTCACAATCTCTTTTCCCTTCTCTCTTTCTCTCATAAGGCATGAAAATTCATATGGGAGCAAAGGAGGCCCCCCAAATGCCCTATTTATAACACCACACCAAATTTGGGGTAAAAGTCCCCAAGGGCTAGGTTTTTACTATAAAAGCCTTAGGGGAGTGTGTCTCTATCCTTTGGGGGCCACTATGGGGTGTATGGGTTGACACACATCACAGTAGAGTTGGCCCTAGTGACGATCTACGCATATACACAATCGACCTGCCATTTGGATGCGTTTCAACAGTCGCCGACCATCAATCAAGCCCACGACTATATGGATTTATGTAAGACATTACTCAAGGTTGTTGCCTTAAATTTGGTCACAATATAATGGCCCAAAAGCCACAACTTCGGCAAAGACCGGACAAAGGCAATTAACTTAAGTTCTAGATTGATTTCAAGAATATTCATACATCTCATACACTTACTTTGTGAGTCCAAGTTAAGAGATTCGAGACACAATCTTAGATCAACATCTGTAATGGACGTCAAGCCCGGTAAGACGATCATTATTCTATAGTTTTGAGTCTAACGGACCACTAACGTGCGATCTAGATCTAATCTAGTGAATCTGGACATTTTAGTGATGACTTGGGCAATGAGATTTCTTGTGAGCAATGATTAGGATTTGAATTAGTTAAGTTCATAGTGTAGCCTAATCGTAACTAGAAAAAATGATGATTCAGTCCTAATCACCCTAATCAAGAACCCTGATTCAACTACACTAGAAACTACCCGAATTAATAAAATATATTAAAAATAGAAAACCAAATTTAACCATATAGGATAATTTTTAGAATGATTAGAAGTAATTCCTAAGAATACACTGAATATAAAAACTTGAAGATGAAAAAAGATATGCGCGGCCCATCAACAACTTGTAATTGTAGAAATTTTTAGTTTCAATAGGTCTATTTCATATAATATTTTCACACTTTCAGTCATTAGATTATTTTTATTATTTTTTTGGTAGTTCATCATCAAGTATAATTTATCCCCACCAAATTTCATTACATTTCATATGTATAAAAATTTTAAAAATTCTCGAAGTACCAGTTGCCTGAAACCAAGATTTTCGGTATAGTTCCCAAAATGCCCAAAACTTAAACTCCTTTAAATCTTATATTTATTTTATTTATTTATTTTTATATGAACCTAAGCTCATTAAGCTTCAATTTTACTTTTAAATCACTTTAATCAGACTAGTAAAATAAAAGATATGAATTTTTAAAGTTAGTGTACCGAAACTATCAAAATATGAAAATGTATAAAATTGCTGAATAGGGGGTGGCGGTGGTGTAAGTGCTATGGTTTTATGCTCCTTTGGTTGTCAAATTTTGTGGTGCTAAAATATCAACTTGTGTCTTATGTAGCATGAGGAGATATACATGTTCAAGACACCGCATTACAATGTTACAAGTTGAGAATGAAGCTTTACTTCAAGACATGCAAGGTTTGCAAGGTCATGTACGATGTTTATTCCTGTAAACGCCAATGATAAAACTCTTTCAAAAGACAAGTACACCTCAAGACTCAATAAAGTGTACAACTCAAGAAGAAGTTTGCAAGTTGTAGAAGATCTCAAGTTCAAGATACATCAAGCTTTGTAATCTACAAAGGTCAACCATCTTCTGAAGAAATGAAGTCTTAATGTTCATATCTCACTTATAAGGTATGATTGACCTTAGATTAACCTTAGGGTAGGTCATTTTGAATACATAATTCGATTTGAATCTTATTATATATTTTTGGTCTGTTCTAAGACTAGTCGTAGGCTCTGTTCGACTAGTCCTAGCACTACCTTGACCAAGCCAAGAAATTCTAAGACCAGTCCTAAGTTTGTTGTAAATTTTTAAAATTTTTGATTGTTCTACAACCAGTCCTAGAGTCTGTTCGACCAGTCATGTGAACAGTGTCAACTCGTCCTATGCTACGACCAGTCGTAGAGGGCCTATGACTAGTCGTGGAATGGTTTTATCCAATCGCGCTAAAAATTTCAAAAATTCATTCTCCTATGACCAGTTGTAGTGTCCACAGGACCAATCGTAGATGAATTTCTGTAAGTATAAATTGACGACGAATTTCAGAGTTTGATAACTCAAATTCAAGAAAAATCAAGGGACCACTTTGAGATAAGTCTGTATTTATTTTAAGCTACATTGTGCACATTTAATATTCTCTTTTGCTAGTTTTATAGATTGAATTTTGTTACTACATTCCAATCTTAATTGAAAAGAGGAATTGTGATATTCCTTCCTCTTGGAATCAAAATCAAATAGAGCTAAGCCCAACTGGTTTAATTTAAAATCAATTAGAACCTAGAACTATTTTAAAGTGAGTATTGGACATTGAACTTCTATTTAAACTTCTACTCCGATTGGTTCTTCCGGGCTGCTACAAAAGGAGAATTTCAGGTATTTTACATTTGTGTAAATTTCCTTTTATTTTGGTTTTGTTTGGGATTAAGCCAGAAAAATCTCAATCTGTTGGTTATCTAAGGATAGCCAAAAAAATTAGAAGTGAGATTTTTTTAATTGCATAAGCCCACTGAAAAATTCAATTGCGAAGGTTTTGGGTGAACCTATGAAACCTATTTTGATAGTGAACGCTAATATCCACTGTGTGAGGATGTTAGGAGTGGAGTAGCAAGTTGTGTGGCTGTTGTTTAATAGTTGGTGAACACACAGGCGAACCGCTATAACTCTTTTTGTTTTGTGGATGTGCGCTTTATTTTTCTATCTTTGATGATTTAGAATTGTGGGATGTATGTGTGGATGTGAATGTTGTATATTTACATTTCAAGCACTGTGAAAAATGTTGTAATAATTTAGATTTAAATTCCTGCAATTTATTTCAATTCCTTGCTATTCTTTTATTCCTCTTTAGTTTGAGTTTTTGATATAAAGACCTTTCTCGAAATAAGGTTTTCCTACCATAAACCCTTAGTTTTTGGTATAAGGTTGTCCTTAGAATAACATTTGTATTAATCTCTCAATGCTTGTTTATTGAGGTTGCTTTTCATTTCAACATTATGAATTCATTTTATTTATTTGGCTATCTCATTCTTTAATTCCGTTGTTATTATTTTAAATTTGGTAGTCTTATTCACCCGCCCCCCCCCCCCCCCTCTAGGACTTATATCTAGGCCTTTTTAAATGGTATCAGAGCTTAATAGCTCATTTTAATTCTTTTATTTAGATTTATTTCCTGAGCTAATCGATCTAAGCTATATTTAAGATGTCAAATTTTGATAGCCTTTCAGTCACTAGGCCTCCACCTTTTGATGACGCCACTTATGCCTATTGGAAAGTCAGGATGAGGATTTTCCTTAAATCCATGGATGAAAGTGTGTGGCTAGACACAGTGAATGAATGGAGCCCTCCTACCACTAAAGTAACTGGTATTGATGGATTAAAATTAATGAGAATAACACCTTATTTTTCTTAGACCACACTTCAGAAAAGTGAGAGTAGTGCAAATGCTAAAGCACTAAATGTAATCACTTGCGCACTATCACCGGATGAATTCAAAAGAAATATATCCTGTGATTTTACAAATCAAGCTTGGGATATTTTAGAAATGACACATGAGGGAACATCAATTGTCAAGAAATATATGATTCAAATCCTCACAACCAAATTTGAGGAAACACATATGGAAGAAAATGAAATGTTCATGGACTTCTATATAAGATTAAATGACATTGTGAACTCTATGTGGGGTCTTGGTGATAAAATCTCAGAAAATAAGATTTGTGCAAAAATACTGCGCTCACTTCTTGAACGGTTCAATTCTAAGGTTACTGCGATCCAGGAATTCTTGATACGGACAATATGAGTGTAGAAGAATTAGTTGGCTCTTTACAGACTTATGAGTTGACTTTGAAAGCTCCAAAAGCTAAATCTATTGCCTTAAAATCTTCTAAAAATAGTTTTCAAAAAAAAGATAACAATTTTGATTTGGAAAACTCTGAAGATGATATGACCCTTTTAGCAAAAATGTTTTACAAAATTTTTAAAAGTAAAAAGAGGGTTGATTTTCAAAAATCAAATGATAAGAAAAGATCTAAATCTAAATCTAAGACTTAGAAATCTTTAAAAAACAGTCAGCGTTACAACTGCTAAGAATATGGGTATTTAGCAAACAAGTGTCTTAAAAAGGACAAACCCAAAAAGAAGAGTATGTTGGCTACTTGGGATGAATCCTCTGATTCTGAAGCCTATTCTGATTCAGAAGATTCTAAAACCGAGTCGGGAAGTGAAGTTAAAGCCCTTATTACTCTAGCTAAAATCACATTTTCAGATAATGATTCAACAAGTGAAGAAAATCTGAATAGTGAATGTGAAAATGAAGATGATCTTTGAAATGCTTACAAAGCCCTATAGAAGGAAAGTTGTAAAATTGCTGTTAAATTAAAACTTCAAAAAGAAAAATTTTCAAAGCTTAAAGAAAATTTTGAATCCCTTGTTTTAGAAAAATCCCATATTTCAGATTTTTTTGAAAAAACTAAATGCGATTTAGAATTCAAAACCTCCCAGATTGAAAATGTGAAATCTGAAAATGAAAAACTTAAACTTGAAGTCTCCTCTCTTTTAAGTTTATAGGATACATGGAAGTATGACCAAGGAGATCCAAAGTTAGAAAAACTTTTATCTAGATCAAAGAAATGTGGTGACCGATCCGGTTTGGGCTACGATAAAAATGTTCCTCTTAAACAGAAGAATATGCCTCCTAAGTTTGTAAAAGGAGATATTTTAAACTCAAAAGGGAAAAGTACAAATCAAGATTTTTCAAAAAATACTAAAACTTTTCAAAAACCCAAAAGCAGTTACATCAACTATAAAAATCAGAACCGAAACCCCTTAGTTGAAAAAATAGTTGATTTGCTTAAGGAGCTTTTAAAATCTAACTTAGTAGATCATTCTTACAATAACTACAAACAAAAGAAGGACAATTATACACCTAAACCCAAAAAAGTTATGAAATGGGTTCCTAAGGTTACTTGCTTGGTTGCCCACACCGCTTTCAAAGCTATAAGCCATTCAAAGTGGTACCTAGACAGTAGATGCTCAAGGCATATGACTGGTGATAAAGGTTTATTCACTGATCTCAAAGACATGACTAGTGATAAAGGTCTATTCACTGATCTCAAAGACATGACTGATGGTTCAGTCACATTTGGCGATGGCAGCAACTGTAAGATTATAGGCCAAGGTACGGTTCAAACTCTATAACCTCCCTTTGTTTAAAAATGTTTTATATGTTGAAGGATTAAAAATAATCTGTTAAGCATATCTCAAATATGTGATAACAATCATAGCGTAAAATTTTCTAACCAAGATTGTAAAATTCTAAATAATGAGGGTTCAGTAATCTTAACTGGTCGTAGAACTTCTGAAAACTAATATATAGTTAGTGAATCTAGCTCATCTAGTCAAACGTGTTACATGGTCCATACCAATGAGACAGATTTGTGGCATAAACGCCTTGGACATGTACACTACCGTAATCTGTACAGATTGACCAAAAGAGAAATAATAAGAGGTCTACCCAAATTATAAAAATTACATAAAATATGTGGTGAATGTCAGATTGGCAAGCAATCAAGGAGCTCTCACAGAAAGGTGAACTCCAATACGACATTAAGACCACTCAAGCCTTTCCATATGGATCTTATAGGACCTACCAGGATGGAGAGTCGAGGTGGTAAAAAATTTATTTTTGTAATTGTGGATGATTTTAGCAGATTCACTTAGGTAGCCTTTTTAAAGGATAAATCAAAAACCCTTGATGAAGTGAAAAGAGTTCTTAAACGAATTCAAATGGAAAAAGGTTCTCAAGTCAGTAAGATCTGTAGTGATCATGGATCTGAATTTGAGAATAACATTTTTGAGAAATTTTGTAGCAATCAGGGGATATTACATGAATTTTCTGCACCTAAAACTCCACAACAAAATGAAATTGTAGAAAGAAAAAATAGAGTGCTTCAAGAAATGGCTAATGTAATGTTGAATAGTATGAAGCTTCCTAAAAATCTTTAGGCTGAAGCTGTGAATACTTCATGTTATATAATTAACAAGGTTTATACAAGTAAATTGAATAATAAAATGGCTTATGAAATGTGGTTCGATAAGAAGCCTACTGTTAAATACTTTCGAGTTTTTGACAGCAAGTGCTATATTTTACGTGACCGTAAAAATCTGGGTAAGTTCGACACTAAAAGTGATGAAGGAATCTTTTTAGAATATTCTTTAAACAGTCACGCATATCATGTACTGAATAAAAAGACCGGTGTTATTCAAGAATCTATAAATGTGGTCATAGACGATCACTTGAATACACCTGACCCAAGTTCAGATAATGATGAAGTTCTTTTAATTAACAAACCAGATACTTCATCAAATCAAACTGAAACTGAATTGAGGACTATTAAAGATCATCCAACCACTTAGATTCTTGGAAACCCTCTCACTGGTGTGCGCACTCGTAGATAACTTAAAGACATGTAATTACGTATGTTTCACATCCTAGATAGAACCAACAACTGTAAAAGAAGCTCTTACTGACGAAAACTGGATAGTTGTAATGTAAGAAGAACTTAACCAATTTATGAGAAATGATGTTTGGATCTTGTTCTTAGACCTAAAGATAAACATATTATCAAAACTAAGTGGATTTTCAAAAATAAGACCAATGAACCTGGAAATATAATTCGAAACAAGGCTAGACTGGTTGTTTAAGAATACACTCAAATTGAAGGAATTGATTATGATGAAACCTTTGCCCCAGTAGCTCATCTTGAATCAATCACACTATTCATATCCATTGCTTGTTTTAGAAAAATTAAAATTTATCAAATGGATGTAAAGAATGCCTTTTTAAATGACGATCTGCATGAAGAAGTGTATGTTGAACAACCAACGAGTTTTGAAGACCGTAAGAGTGCTGATCATGTCTATCACCTAAAAAAGGTTCTCTATGGTTTAAAACAAGCTCCCAGGGCATGATATGAAAAGTTGACCAAGTTTTTACTAAGTCATAACTTTCAAAAGGGAAGTGTTGATAAAACTTTATTTATTAAGAAACATAATGATCATATCTTAATAGTGCAGATCTATGTTGATGATATTATTTATGGATCCACCTGTACTAACATGACTGTTGAGTTTGCATATTTAATGAAATCTAAGTTTAAAATGAGCATGGTTAGGGAATTGAACTATTTTCTTGGGCTGTAAGTAAAACAGCAACCTAATGGTATTTTCATTTCTCAGACCAAATATGCTCTAAACTTGATCAAAAATTTCAGATTTGAGAATGATAAGAATTTTGATACTCCTATGAGTACAACCTTAAGACTCCCAAAGGATTCTATAGGTAAAAATGTTGATAGTAAATTATATCATAGTATGATTGGCAGTTTACTTTATTTAACTGTTAGCAGATCTGATATTGCTTTAAGTATTGGTATTTGCACTAGATATCAGTCTGATCCTAAAGAGTCACATTTAACTGCTGTTAAGAAGATTATACGACATGTCGCAAGTACTGTAAATATGGGTCTTTGGTATCCACATGAAACTAGTGTTCAATTGGCTAGGTACTCAGATGCTGATTGGGCTGGTAATATCGATGATAGGAAATTAACCAGTGGTGGTTGTTTTTATATTGAAAATTTTTTGGTTTCCTGGTTAAGCAAGAAGCAAAGTTCTATATCACTTTCAACTGCTGAGGTTGAATACATCGCAGCTAGAAATGCATGAACTCAGTTTGTTGTATGAAACACATGTTAAGCGATTATGGAATTGCACATGATACAATGGTTTTATATTGCGATAATTCCAGTGCTATAAATATTTTAAAAAATCCAATCCAGCATTCACGTACTAAGCACATTGACATTAGGTTTCATTATATTCATGAATTAGTGGAAGAAAAAACTATATCTTTGGAATATATTTCGACCAAGACTCAACTTGCTGACATTTTCACTAAACGCTCGACAAAAGCAAGTCTAATAAATTAAAATTTGATCTTGGTATATGTTGTTTTAAACAAGAAACAAATGCGTTTGATTTAGGGAATTTAATCAATGATAACAAAGAATTCAATGATAGAACATTCATCACATTTATTATGAGTTCATTTACATCCTCGGATTCCCTTGATTCTGAACACAAAGTAAAATTAATGTAATGGAATGGATGAAAGAGAAGACAGTCCAATGTAAATTTCGGCAGCCTTTCGACAGTTGATTCAGTCATCTCCTAAGACTTAGGAGGAATGTTGATTTGATCAACCAGTCTTCCAGGAAACGGGGATTGTGCAAGCTTGAATCCTTTGATCTGATCATCAAGATCAGTTCTGAGCATCATTCCAGTCATCTTTCCTTGAAATATAGAACGATTCCTCAAATTGTGGAGTAATCCCTTGAGTTGTGGAGTGACTCCTTAAAATGTGGAGTGATCCCTTGATTTGTGGACCAAACTTCCCTTCTCTTACACATGAGATGGTATAGGGAATATCTGTCTCAGGACATGAAAAGGTTCTTGTTTGGACATTGTTCCACATGGGGTGACACATGGGCTATCCATTAAGACAACAAAAGCCCTCCCTTAGGACAAGCTCCTCTTGATGTTGCGCATGGAACACCCCTTAAGTGTCTAGGACAACATTCCATAGGAAGTGGTGTTGGAAGCCAACCATCAAGACATGCTCCCTTCACAAGTGGCGTTTGAAGCCACGTGTCAAGACAACATTCCTTCACAAGTGGCACACCAAGGAGCTCCTCAAGACAAGCTCCTTTGAAAGTGGTGCAGGGATTATTAAAAAGTCTGTTGTTAGGACAACATTCCTTCAAAAGTTGCGCATGAGATTTCCTTTGTAAAAATGGTGGGAAAGACTTCTTTTGCAAAACATATGCGTTAGGACAACATAAGCCTGGCATCTAGACAATTTCCACACAAAGTGGCGGATGAGGTTTCCTTTGCAAAAGTGGTGGGAAAGACTTCTTTTGCAAAAAGGCATGTTGTACGGACAAAACTCCCACCATAAGTAGCGTTGTGCACATGTTGTGCTCTACTTTTTGTGCGCCACATGTTGTGCCCTACTTGTTGTGCACTCATCCTTTTGAAGGTGGTGTGCGGAGGTCCCTTAAAACATCGGTGTGTGGACATACATTGTGCGCAAGGATAATGGAGAGAAAGGTGGCATTGGGACAAAGTCCCTTTAAAAGAGGGTTGTGCGCAACTCCTTTGAGAGTGGCTAGATGTGCGGGACTTGCATTGTGCGCAACTCCTTTGAAAGTGGCGCACAGCGGAGATGTTAAGACAAGTGCACAATGAAAGTGGCACACAATGGAGGCGTTAAGACATGGGCTTTTAGAATGTGCCTTTAGGACAAAGGCCCTTTGAAATTTCTTTATGCGCAAATCCTATGGAGACCTTTGTGTGCTTCTCATGGAGACCTTTGTGCGCAAACTCTTTGAAGAGTGATTGTGCAGAGAAGCTTTGTGTGGAGAAGCTTTGTGTGGAGTAGCTTAGGACGAAGCTCCCATTGTGCGGACCACCTTTTTGTGTGGAGAAGCTTTATGTGGAGGAGCTTAGGGTGGAGCTCTCATTGTGCGGACCACCTCTTTGTGCGAAGGAGCTTAGGGCGGAGCTCCCATTGCACGGTCCACCTCTTTGTGCGGAGCTCCCGTTGCGCAGGGAATGTGTTGTCCGCCGCACAATACCCCCAATGCACAACGGGGTACGCACAATGCTCTCCCTCTCTTGTGTCCTTCTCTCTCATTTCCTAGCCCACCAACTGATCTCCCAACTGATCCACCCCATCAAATGAGGCAGGGGAGGGGTATTTATAGGCCCCACCACTCTTACAAAGTGGCAGTCACCACCACTTTTCCCTTCACATAATGATCATTTTCCATCCTTACACAATGGTGTCTACCAAGCTCTCCCTTAAAATGGCGATGTACAAATTTTTTGCATTATAATGACACCTGTGCACCCTTTATTACCAAAATACGATTTCCAATGTTTTTTACTGAAATACCTAAACTACCCCTGGACATAAAATTTTACCAAATACCTAAAATACCCTCGGATATGGAATTATACCAAAACACCTAAAATACCCCCGGACATGGAGTTTTACCAAAATACCTAAAATACCTTTGGACATGAAATTTTACCAAAAATACCTAAAATACCCCTGGACATGGAATTTTATAAAAATACCTAAAATACCCCCGGACATGGAATTTTACCAAAATACGGAGTGCATAACCCTTGAAAAGATCCGCACCATGGAATTCTCTGACCACTTCAATGGAATATTTTTTATGCCTCAACAAATGCCCCCTTGAACCTGCTTTGATTGATCCTGAAATCAAATGGTGGATTGATCTTCCTTCGCCTGAAGAATCTTAAATGAACTGCAACTGAAGGATGACTAAATGATCATGCTTGCATGGAAAACTGGATGATCATACTCGAATAGAAGATTTGAAGGATGATGTTCTATCGGAAGACTGAAATACTCATGCTCGAATGGAAGACTTGAACAATCAGTTCAAACGGAAGACTTGACTGATCACGTTCGAACAAAAGATTTGAACAATCGTGCTCAAACGAAAGGCTTGAATGATTGCACTCCAACGGAAGACTGGAATGATTGCATTTGAAAGAAAGGCTTGAATGCCCCCAGTTAGCAACGTCAAGCAGATATTTTACTAGAGAAGATGAAAGTGCCTTTTCATTGAAACTTGCCACTGCAATAGTTGTGGCAACTTCATCTTTGATCAACTTGATCAAAGAACTATCTTTTAACATTGTTGTTGCTGCAATAGTCTCTTTGATCAACTCCAACAACTTTTTCCTTCAATTTTGTGTCTAGAGAGTTGTTCTTTAATGCTACTCCTGTCGCAACAACTTTTTCAATTGCTTCCTGTATTCATGATCTGCATAACCCAACCTTTCAAATGATGATCTTTCCTACAAAATTAATTGGAATTAGTATCTCAATACATTATATTTTTTTAAATTTTATCTTCATGAAGCATTAATAAATTTTGATATATATTGAAGCTTCTTCTCTCTTTTAGGCTGACTGTGATATTCATAATATGATAATGATTTAATCATTTTATCTTTGAGCTTGTTATCGTGCTTCCTATTTCATTCTTTGTATTCTTTATATTTCACTCTTAGAGATTTCATCTTTATCTCTTAAGGTTTGACCACTGAGTCTTTTTACTGAGTCTTCTCTAGTTCGTGCTCCTTAGTATTTCTTCATAAACTTTTCTTTGGATCTTGGCCGATTTTGGAGTCTTGCGATACCATTACTAGAATAGCGAGAAGTTATGAATCGGCATATGAATTCCTTCGCCATGCATAAGTGATTATCAGAAAGACCAAGGCATAGATTACTTTGAAGACATTAAATCCTACCCCATTTCCAGGTCAGCTTTGCATAAATATTTCTTCAGAAGATAATATTTCTGAAGTGAATCCTGCTAATACCCTTGAAGGATAGATAATCTTTGCTGCTCCTTTAACAAATCCAAAGAATATATCTAGATCTTTATATTGTCCTGAAGAGAATCATAATTATTTGCTAGTCTATTCTCTGTCCCCTTTTGAGAATCTTGTGTGATAATATTTCTCTATTCATTAAGAAGACAAGAAACAAAAAGACCTTACGATGCTTTTGTCAATATACAAATTGACCTTAAAGACTTGAACCTTTGAGTAGATAATTGTCAATATCTTGAAGATATTTGCTATCTTTATAATTTGAACTCGATTCAAAAGAAATGTATTTTTGCATGTTGTCTAATCAATGTTGAAGATTTTATCAGGCAATTGCACATTTGAGTATATCCAGAGTAAAATAGGTATCTACAGCATTTTGAATGCTATGTATAGTTTATGCTTTGCATATTTGAGCATCTCTAAAGTGAAATATGTATCTGTGGCATTTTGAATGTTATGCATAGTTTATGCTTTTAAGCAATGGAAATAATATACTCTTGACTGATCATACTTAACTGAACATGACTTGTCTTAAACTAAACTTGACTTGACCAGACTCGACTGAACTGGACTGACACTACTAGACTGACACTACTGGACTGACACTACTGGACAGACATCTACACACACAGTTTAGGCTCTTGAGTAGTTGGAGCAACACGCAGTTTAAGCTCTTGAGTAGTTGGAGCAAGAAGTTTCTTAGACTCATGCAGGAGTTAGGTCTCACGTGATGGTCTCTGTAACTCTTAGGAGTTAGCTGGACTTCTCACTGCCGGGGATTTACGTACAGGGTTAGCCGTAGTAACTTTCTAGAGTTCACGGGACTCACAAGGCTATCTTTGGGGTACCAAACCTAGGGCCGCTAGTCCATCAATGAGTAGGTTTAAGCCTTTCCTTATGAGTTAGTATTGAAATCAAGCCGTAGATCTGGGGGGGTCTTACACATGGTGGGCCTATCTATGGACATGGTCCAAAGAGCTCACACTACGACCTACTTTTTTCTTCGCCTGCAAGGTCAGGCCCATTCACAGGAGGACATTTTTCTCCATTTCCCGTGACGCTGCCTGAAAGCTATACAGACGATATGGAGGTTACGCGTGACTAGCTGTTGAGGAATTTTTGGCCTTTTAGGCTTTTCGTTGCTGGCTTCATCTGCAGCCTGTATGGGTATGCGTACGATGGCCTTTACGAGCTTTTTAAGGCCACTGGCTTCTCGCTGCTGCCCGAATGGCCATCTTGATAGGTCTTATGCGTAGTTGGCCATATAGGCTTGGCTAGGCTGCCTTGAATGATAAGCAACCATTATTGTCATCAACTTCATGTGTGGTTAGCTATATAGTTTATTCCACTGCCAAATGATGATCAATGATTGATATTTCAGATCAATAATTAACATCTCAGATCAATAATTAATATTTTGTCACTGCTGATAATGTTTTGAGAATATTTATATTATATTTGAAATAGTGGATCATCTTAGCGATGATAGCAATTTTGATAAGCGATTGATGACGACAACAGTAGTTTCCAATCTGGGTGATAATCATTAGTACCTGACGATTCTGACGAAATTTTTTGGCATTGTTGATAATCGTCAATGCTTGACAGCAATCATCAATGCTTGGCAGTAATTGTCAGTGTTAGGCCACTTGACGGCAATCATCAACACTTAGTGGATCATCAATGCTTGGTGGCGATCATCAACGCTTAGTAGCGATCACCAACGCTTAGCGACGATCATCAACGCTTGGTGTTTGACAATGACTTGATATGCTTGAAAGCCTGTCTTTCATTCAAATACACAAAAGAAATACATTTTATGGTGAGAAACATATTTCACAGCTTTTACTCACCTCTCTTGTCCCCTTTTGATTAGGAAGCATTGCTCTAGGAATCTTTGTAATCAAAATCACAATGTTATAACCTAAGTCCGCATCCCTTCATACTTTTTTCCTAGGATTAGCTTTGCCCTTAGTCTCAAACTAGTCAAGCCTGTGTATTCTTATTTCTTTTTTTTTTCTTTTCTTTTATATTGTACATCTTAACAATTTCGCTTTTATCAATATTCTTCTGTAACTTGTTCTTCAAGCCATTCACTTTTCTTTCTTCTTCTATTGTATCTCCTGAATTTCTCTTGAAATTGAAGTCAATTGAAAATTGGTGCTTTAATTCATTTGCATAAGGGAGAGTGCATGACCTTTTCTTTCATAATCCTTTTGCTCCTCTACTTGTTAGCGACAATCGTCAATGCTTGATAGCAATCATCAATGTTTGCTATCTTAATGCTTTCTTTTACTCCAACTTTGACCTCATTTAGGATTCTAAGATTTTGCTAGCATTCTGAAACTCTGCTGGCATTCTGAGACTGCTTATCTTGCCCCCTGAATAATTGTGCCGTGAATCTTCTGAATCAAAATGCTGTGATTCTTCTTAGTCAAAAAGTTGTAATTCTTCCTGGTCAAAACACTGCAATTCTTCTATTAAGTGACTATTTTCCTTTAAGATCATATGTCATTACTTTCTCTCTTTCTTTTTTATTTTTTATTTTTTTTATGTCTTCTTATATGACAATTTTACTATTGTCAATCTTCTCTTGTAGAATATTCTTTTCTTCTTTGCTGCATTTCCTTTGAATACCGTAACCATGGTAGTTTGAATGCCTCTGCAGCTAGCGATTAATTCCTCATAAGCAATATATCTCCCTTCTTCGACTATATCTTTCCCTTAGTCCTTGAATTGTCCAGACTCTTTCTCTGCTATCTTATTTGTAAAATTGTCGATGTTCTCTTTAGCGAAATTTCAACTCTTTACCTTCGGCAATCCTTTGTTTTACTTTCTTTCTTCGGTAGTATCTGCTGCTACTTTTTTAACACTTTCAAGTAGATGATTCATATGAGAGTTGAGCAACTTCACTTTGACCCTTTTCAAATGGCAATTTTAACTCGCTCTTCTACTCTCGTAAGTTGTGACGATGCCCCCAGGGTTCTCTATTGACCAATGAATTCGTTAATTCATTAATTGATCTGTCTACTTGTTGACAAGCAATGCCTGATTTAGTCGATTTAACTTTTCATCTGAAAGCTTTCCTTCAAAGTTTACTGTTGTTCACGGTAATCATTGTTGAAAAGTTAGGAACTTTAACAACACGTTCATTTAGTGAAGGCTGATTAATATTTGCTGGAAAATTTTCTATTTTCTGCACACTTTAAATGTACTGTTATCCGTATTTAACACGATAATATTCCTTATAAAAGAAGATTAAACCTTTCATTTTTAGAAATCACTATGTTCCCCTTTTTTTTAGACGTCCGTATGTACGGACTCTTGATATACATGTCATGAGGCCATCTCTCACCAAATCTTAACCGTCTCTGTTAACTTGATCTAATCACCATTGTCCCTATACGCGTAGTACCCTATAACTTTTGCGCAGGTCTCATTCTTCTTTACATATCCTTTCTTTCTTCTTTTTTTCTTATCTCCAATATCCTCTCATCTCTCAAAACCAATGTATGATGGAAACTTCATATATTTTCGTGCACCACCACACTATCATCTGTTCTTCATTGTCTTATTGCACTACCGGTGAAACAAAAACTTCTTTGGACATTACCCTGAGAAATTTCCATGTTTGACTGGCCTTCTGTTGTACAATCAAGAAATGATATCTCTTCATGTGTGTATAATCGAGAAGCACATGCACATAATGGCCGATTGATACCTACTTCAATTTCATTCAGTTTCTTTACCGGACAGTCATTGATTGCACTTGAAGATAAAGGTATGAACCTTCCTGATTTGGAAACATCCCAGGCACGACCCATGCATGCCGATCCAGAGAAAAGTGTAACCAGTGCAGCATCAGATGCTGGAGCCACAAGTTCATATTTTGAAGAAAAAACCTTGCTTCTTCTTCACTAAGTAATTCTACCAGCCATGGCAAGACGCATTCTACCAATTTCAATGGCATCACACACAAGCTTTCATACAGAAGCTCTCACTATTTTATAGGAGCGAAATGCTCACGAGCAAGAGGAAGAACCTCAAATTCCTTGCCATAGAAGTGCTTCTGTATGATGCCCATTATTTGGTCAACATGTAAGCACAACTTTACATGAGAATCAATTGAATTTAAATTATCTCCAGCACTCTGAATGCTTTCTATCAAGCATCTAAAATTGTCGAATTGGCTTTCTTCTTCAGTATGCTCCTGAGTAAACGATAGTTCCCCATCTACTGCTGCGAATATAACCGTATCCTCAGCCATGCTGTGGAAGATGCATACTACGGCAATAAATTGTTACCTCTCATTAAAAGTTGATAGATTAGAGAAATCTTTTGAAAGTTGTATCTTCTTTGCCTAGTCAGCTATATCATTCAACTCTCTTTTTATGGCATTATGCCGATACAATATTTCATCAATTGGTTGTGCTATAATTGAATCAACTGCTGATTCCAAATGTTTCCTTTTTCCAATCTTGGAAGATTCACAAGCGCACCACCCATTCTCTGTTCGATTTATTAACTGGCCATGTGTGGGATCCACACAATACTTCAGTTAAGGATAATCTTCAGAACTTTTAATGATACTGGTAGTATTTTCCTTCCATCTGTTGAGGGTCAAATATTGCATATTAGACCCCAGATATTATCTGGATTTATGAATATAATGCTATCTAATGGCTTGTTTTCTCATTCTTGTGTTGCAAGGTGATGTTATGAGCATGGATGGAAAAAGGACGTTAAAAGTTGAGATTTAACGATCTGATGATGCCAAACGCAAGGGACACACTCCAGGGGACCAAGATTGACAAATATACATGGTCAGAAATTCGAGAAAAGTAAGAAATTGAAGCTTAAGTGGCCTGAAGGACGTCCAGAATGTAAGATCACGAGGTTTCCACCATCCGTTCGGCTCGAAACTTCATACGTCGCCTGAGGACCATAAATTAACCGTACATGTCAAATTTTAGCCGTTAGATTTCTCTAGAAGTTGCCCAACAGTCAAATCAGCCCATAAATTCTCAATTTTGGGGCCCACCTGATATCTGGATCTGCTTCACTTTTGGTCTCAACGTCTAAAAGGATATTACAGAGTGGATGGACGGACTGGATTTCACATATACATCAATATAAGGACCACCTTGCATGTCAGAGTGCACCACCGATCGTGCACACACGATGCACCAGAAACTAAAAAATGGGTCAGCGTCGCTGACCCGTCTGCTTTCACAATGGCAGCGGATGCACGGCCACTGGCCATTTTTGTGGACGGTTGTGGGCCCTACCCATTGCCTGTACGGAAGATCTGATCCGTCCATCGTGTAGAGGGGCCTGAAAACTACAAAACCTTGCTGAAAGTTCACTTCCATACGTGCACACGTGTGCATTACAGAGGCCACAAAAGGGCTGTCATGGGACGTTCAAAATTAATTTTATTGCGATTTATTCTCTGGGCCACGTCAATGGATGTTCAAAACCACCTATTCTTGACTGAAATTTCGTTCTGAATCCAATGGACGGGGTGGATTTTCCATAAAATGCTTCTATGGGGCCCTCCGATCACAAAAGCGAAATGGTGCGAAAGGTTTCGCACATCCGCGAAAACTGACTTTTTCAGGCAATTTTGGCCCACCATCTTTGATCATATGGAAGATCTGAACCGTCTATCATGTAGAGGACCCAATAAAATCCTAAGGGACAGTGTTTATTTAGAATTTGAGCGAGAAAAGTGGTGTGTTTCGAGGCATCAAACTTGGCTGCGAAAAAGCTTTCACTAGGCATGCATAGCTTTCCAAATCTGATTCAAATCTGATTTTTACCACTCCAGCAGCTATATAAGGAGATATTGGACGTGGGGAGCATTCATTCAGGTCTTGGGAGGAAGAACAGAGGGCTCGAGCTTGGACGTGGAGCAAAGAAGGAGAGAGAGAAATTCTTGATTTTTTTCACTTTTCTTTTCCTTTTCTTTTTCTCTTTATTTAGTTGGATTTAGCCTGACCATGTGTGGCTGAACCTCCTAGCTAGGGCTAGGAGGTGAAGCTTGTAGTGAGATGGGAGGTTTTAATTTATGTTTTTATTTATTTATTTATTCATGAATCGACGTTGATTTTAGTTGATTATTATGGGAATATTTTTAGTTCTTAATGGTCTGTTGTGATTGAAATTACAATGGGTCTGCGATGCTTTGAATATTTCTATTTCCTTTTCATGTTTATGACGTCAAGACGTCCTGTTGTTCACCATAGTCTTCTGGGCATGGTTGGATGACGGTACCCTTCCTAACTTTCATACATGTGATTGGGTGG
Source organism: Magnolia kwangsiensis (assembly GCA_037074715.1). Taxonomy (NCBI): domain Eukaryota; kingdom Viridiplantae; phylum Streptophyta; class Magnoliopsida; order Magnoliales; family Magnoliaceae; genus Magnolia; species Magnolia kwangsiensis. The sequence goes on along the minus strand of CM073573.1, from coordinate 105,447,917 downwards.
TAATTAGTTTGATTCTGTTGTTTACCATAGTCTTTGGGCATGATTTGGTGATGGAATCCATTCTAATTCATACACCTTTCATCTCTTTGAAAACTAGATCAACGGCAGTTCGGTAATTTTCATAATTTTTTATGCAAGCATAAGTTCTCCCTGATCTCTACAAGTGGATCCTCTGAATCCCTAGTTTCCTATCTCTGATTTGTTTCATAAGTTTTAGATTAATTATTCTATAAGTATTCCACCATTGCTAATTGATTTAGAATTCATCTTAGCCTAGTTCTAGTTCTAGATAATTTTAGATAACGTACAAGTTTCAGTCCCTTGGGATTCGACCTCGGTCTTACCGAGTTATTACTACATCACAACCCTGCACTTGGGGAGTGAACAAGTTTTTGGCGCCGTTGCCGAGGACCGTCGGCTAGGTTTTTCTAAAATTAATTAGTTTTAGGATTAGTTTAAGATTAGGTTTAGATTTTCTTAATTTTTAGAAATTAACTTGTCTTTCTTGTTTTATAGGCTTCTAAGATAGTTTCTAAATTAGTAAATTCTATCTTAGATTCTTTCTTTCTATTCTAGATTGAGATTAAGATTTATTTCTCCTTTTTAGTGGGATTCTAATTCTAATTCTTTTTAGGAATCCTAACCCTGTTTCTTGTTTTAGAATTTTTCTATAAGTTTTTGTTTAGGAACTAACCCAATTTTTCTGTTTTGTAGAAAGCTTCTAATTTAGTAAGCTCTTCCTAATTCTTCTCTCTTTGGAATTTCTTATTTTCTCTAGAAATTAGTTTATTTTTAATTAGGACTTTCTACTCTTAGAAACTAACTTATTTTGGTTTGTTTTGCAGGTTTTTTTTACTTAGGAAATCCGATTTGGTAACTTCTCTCCAACCCTCCCTTTTCCTAGATTTTTATTTTCTTTTTTAGGTTTAAGTTAGAATTTGAGGGCTGAGTGTGTTTTTTGCCCCATTGGGCACGCGACAACACTCGACGTCTCGTGACTGAAGAAGGATTAGTTGAGGGGTTGACTGTCCATTGCAGGACTAGACACCACTTGAATTCTCCTGAGTTAGAAGACGTTATGACTGAAAATCAACCTCAAGCACTACCCCAACCAAGGGTTGAGGAAGTACATGATGAGAATGAGGTGCATCAGGCACCCCCGCCTCGTACTTTATGAGATTATTTACAACCGGCGGGGGTGAATACGCCCTCATGCATGATTTTTCCTGAGAATATAGGACATATGGACATCAAGCCAGGGGTTATCCATCTCCTTCCTAAGTTCCATGGGCTTGAGTCTGAAGAACCATACTTGCATCTGAAAGAGTTCGATGAAATCATAGGCACCTTATACTTTCCTAATGTATCTGAGGATACTATTAGGCTGAAACTCTTTCCATTTTCCTTGAAAGAAAAAGCCAAGACGTGGTTACATTCACTGCGTCCTAGATCCATTGGCACATGGAATGATTTGCAGAGAGAATTTATAAAGAAATTTTTTTCACATCATAAGACAAATGACCCTCAGGAGAGCAATCATGAACTTTGCCCAAAAGGAAGATGAAACATTCTTCCAATGTTGGGAAAGGTTCAAGGATCTGGTTAATGCATGCCCACAACATGGCTTTGAAATATGGCGCATTACGAATTTTTTCTATGATGGGCTAACATCTTCCATGCGCTAAATGGTCGAGACAATGTGTAACGGAGATTTTATTAATAAAAATGTCGACGAGGTATGGGATTACCTCGATAGTCTCGCTGAAAAAACACAATCATGGGACTATTACCCAAGGACGAACACTACGTCTAGGCCGACTCATTCAAGGAAAAAAGGAGGAATATATCTCCTGAAAGAGGATAATGATCTTAATGCTAAGGTGGCCAATCTCACCAGAAAATTTGAGGCCATGGAAGGAAGGAAGGAAGGAAAATGTTAATGAAAGTGTTTGCGGCATCTGTGATTGCAACATTCATACTACTAAAAATTGTCCTTCAATACATGCCTTTCGAGAAGTATTGAATGAACAATCTAATGCCGTAAATAACTATCAAAGACCTTTTAATGGACCACCCTCTAATACGTACAATCATGGCTGGAAAAATTATCTGAATTTTAGTTGGAGGAACGGACAAACTGCTACCCCTCAAGGTTTCTTCAATCAAAATCCAAATCAGGGGAAACCTCAAGAAGAATCGGTTCAAATTTCCATACAAGAGCTGGCTCGGACAATGCAAGGAATTTCAGATTTTATGCAAAAAATAGATTCACGTATGACGGCTATGGAAAAAGGGATGCTTCCTGCACAACCAATCTCTAATCCGAAACCGCAATACGAGACAGGTGATCCCATCTCTTTAAATCAAATGGGACACGCTAAATCCATCACCACTCTTAGGAGTGGGAAGGTTATTGATAAAACCCCTCCGGTGAGGCCCAAAAAACCTCAAGAACCAGAAGAGGACAACAATGATGGATCTAGTGGCGCCCCACAAAAATTTGAACCAGAACCTCTAGAAAAGCCAGTTGCTCCGTTTCCCCAACGGTTGGTTGAACCAAAATGTCTATCTAACTCTCAGGATATCCTAGAGGTGTTGAAACAAGTGAAAGTCAACATTCCTCTGCTTGACGTTGTAAAACAGATACCTTCATATGCTAAATTTTTAAAGGACTTATGCACTACCAAACGACGAAAAAGTGTTCAAAAGAAGATCTCCTTGACTGAAAAAGTGAGTGCCATCCTGAAACAAGATGTGCCGTAAAAATTCAAAGATCCCGGTTGCCCAACCATATCATGTGTGATCGGGAACTATCGAATTGATCACGCACTTCTTGACTTAGGAGCAAGCGTCAATCTGATTCCTTACTCGGTATACCAACAGTTAGGTTTGGGTGAATTAAAACCCACTCGAACCACACTACAACTTGCTGATCGTTCTGTTGGTATACCAAGAGGGATCATCGAGGATGTGTTGGTCCAGGTGGATAGATTCTACTACCCTGTTGATTTTATCATCTTGGACACCGAACCCATCAATGACACGAGCACTCAGATTTCTGTCATTCTTGGTCGCCCATTCCTGTCCACTTCAAATGCAATTATCAATTGCAAGAATGGTGTCATGACTATGTCCTTTGGAAATTTGACATTGGAATCGAATATCTTTTTCAATAACGGCAGCAACTCAGAGGATGATGACGATTTCCACGATGTTAACATGATTGATTCTTTTGTGGAAGATAGAACGCCTCTCACCTTATCCTCTAATCTTCTAGAGACGTGTCTGGCCCACTCCCATGATCTTGATGATGATATAATTAGGGAGACGTGTGCCATGCTTGATACTGCACCGGTACTTGAAGTTAACTGGTGGAGGCCACACATTGAAGAATTGCCCCAAACTTATGTAGTGCCTCTACCGTCTAACCTCAAGCCACTGAAGCTTGACCTAAAACCTTTGCCCACTGATTTAAAATATGTCTATTTAAGTCGAGATGAGACATATCCGGTGGTGATCTCTGCCCAGCTGGAGAAAGAACAGGAGAGTATGCTGATATCTACTCTCATTGAGCATAAGGGAGCTTTTGGATGGACGATAGCGGACCTCAAGGGAATTAACCCATCGATTTGTACTCACCGTATATATCTTGAGGACAATGCAAAGGCTGTTCGGCAATCACAATGTAGACTAAATCCAAACATGAAGGAAGTGGTTAAGGCCGAGGTTCTCAAACTATTGGAAGTGAGGATCATTTACCCCATATTCGATAGTCAATGGGTGAGTCCAACTCAGGTGGTTCTTAAGAAGTCCGGGATCACCATCATAGCCAATGCCAATAATGAACTCATGCCAACCAGAGTTACTGCTGGTTGGAGAATGTGCATTGACTACAGAAAGCTGAATACCGTCACAAGGAAAGACCACTTTCCTTTGCCCTTCATTGATCAAATCTTGGAAAGGCTAGCTGGTCATTCCTATTATTGTTTCCTTGACGAGTATTCAGGTTATAATCAGATTGAAATCGCCCCTGAGGATCAGGAAAAGATCACATTTACATGTCCCTATGGCACCTTTGCTTACAGAAGGATGCCATTCGGGTTATGTAATGCCCCTGCCACCTTTCAGCGATGCATGACGAGTATCTTTTCTGACATGGTGGGAAAATATTTAGAGGTCTTCATGGACGATTTCTCTATTTTTGGTTCATCTTTCAGCGAATGCTTAGCAAGTCTTAAATGTGTGCTGAAAAGATGTGAAGAAAAGAATTTGGTACTTAACTGGGAGAAGTGCCATTTTATGGTTCAAAAGGAAATTTTCCTTGGGCATATCATCTCGTCCAAAGGAATCGAGGTAGATAAGGCAAAAATCGATCTTATCTCTAACCTACCTCCACCCAAGAACATCAGAGATGTGCGATCCTTCTTAGGACACGCAGGCTTTTACAGACCATTCATAAAGGACTTTAGTCTCCTCTCTCATCCTTTATGTAATCTTCTTCAAAAGGATACACCATACGAGTGGACTGAGCAGTGCCAAGAAGCTTTCACTAAGCTTAAGGGCATGTTAACCACTGCACCTATCATGCAGCCACCTGACTGGAGTCTTCCTTTTGAACTTATGTGCGACGCCTCTGATTATGCTCTTGGAGCGGTTCTAGGCCAGAGAAAAGATAAGCGGCCTTACGTTATTCACTACGCAAGTAGGACTCTACATCCTGCCCAAGTGAACTACTCGACTACGGAAAAGGAACTCTTAGCCGTAGTGTTCACTTTGGACAAATTTAGATCCTACCTGATCGGATCTAAGATCATCATTTACACAGACCATGCGGCCCTTAAGTATCTTCTTTTTAAGAATAATTCTAAGCCCCGCTTGATACGATGGATCCTTCTACTCCAAGAATTTGATTTGGAAATCAAAGATAAAAAGGGAGTAGAGAATGTGGTGGCCGATCATCTTTCTCGCCTTAATACCTCTGATTCCCTTGAGGCGACCCATATCAATGACATGTTCCCTAATGAACAACTGTTTAGAGTCTCCCATTCACCTTGGTTCGCTGATATTGCTAATTATCTTGCTACAGGTGCCATACCGACACACTGGACGTCATAAGATAAGAAGAAATTCTTTACCAAGGTATGTAACTTTTTCTAGGATGATCCATATTTGTTTAAATATTGTCCAGACCAAATCTTAAGGAGATGTATACCAGACGATGAGCATCAGAGTGTCATCTCCTTCTGTCACTCACAGGCTTGTGGTGGTCACTTTTCTGCTAAAAAGACCACGACCAAGATTTTACAGTGTGGCTTCTACTGGCCCACTATGTTCAGGGACACTCATGAGTTTTGCAAGGCTTGTGAGCGTTGTCAGAAATTGGGAGCATTGTCCCGTCGAAATATGATGCCCTTGAATCCCATCCTTATTATAGAAGCATTTGATTATTGGGGCATTGATTTCATGCGACCATTCCCCCAATCATTTGGAAATCTGTATATTTTGCTCACCGTAGACTATGTCACTAAATGGGTCGAAGCAATTCCATGCCGCAAAAATGACCATTGCACAGTCATTAAATTTTTGAAAGAAAATATCCTGTCGTGGTTCGGAACACCTCGAGCCATCATTAGTGACGGGGGTTCACACTTCTGCAATAGACCATTCAAGAGTTTAATGAAGAAATACGGTATCTCGCATAAGGTGAGCACCCCATACCGTCCACAAACAAGTGGACAAGCTAAGATTTTCAATAGAGAGATCAAACATATCCTAGAGAAAATGGTTAACCCTGATCGTAAGGACAGGTCAATCCGATTGACCGATGCCTTATGGGCGTACCGTTCTGCTTTCAAAACTCCTATTGGAACATCTCCCTTTAGACTTGTCTATGGGAAAGCCTGTCACTTGCCTGTGGAATTGGAACATAAAGCATACTGGGCGATCAAAAATCTGAATTTCAATCTGGACAACGCTGGCTCACTTCGCAAACTTCAGTTGAATGAACTTGAAGAAATTCGGAACGATGCATATGAGAACTCGAGAATTTACAAGGACAGGATGAAGGCGTTTCATGATCAACATATTCTATGAAAATCATTCACGCCTGGTCAGAAAGTCCTCTTGTATGACTCTCGACTACATCTCTTTCCGGGTAAGCTTCGATCTCGTTGGACCGGCCCTTACATTGTTGTCACTGCTTATCCTCATGGGGCCGTCGAGATAAGAGATCCCGACAATGGCAAGGAGTTTAAAGTAAATGGACATCGATTAAAGCCATTTGTTGAGACATTTGATTCAGAGGACATGTCCATGCCTCTGATTGCTCCTGTTTACCAGGACTGATCTCCTAGTCTGATGAAGGTATAGGTAGGTTTATCGCTTTCATAGGTTTAGGATAGTCGCTTTCATAGGTTAGTTAGTTCAATGTTTGTGGGTAACATTACTGCAAACCCTCACGAGACTACAACTCGTCCACTAGGGGTAACCTAGGGGTTTAAAGGCTTGTTGCATATGCTAAATACAATCGAGAGCACCTGCGAAAGTGGTATAGGTAGGATTTTATTTTTATTATTTTTGTTCTGCTTTCTCTCTCATGCAGACAAGCTTTCATGCCGTGATCTATTGGAAACTCTCTTGATTCGTTATTCAGGTACTATCTTCCCATCACTTCTCATTTACTTTCATTGTCCCATGTGCATTGCATGCTCATATCTTTTACATTGAGGATAATGTAGATTTTAGGTTGGGGGTGGGAGATTAGGTTTCCTAATCAGTATTTTCTTGGTCGTGAGCAAAAATTATGAATTTTTTTTTTTAAAAAAATTTCTGAAAATTTCTACAAATTCGAAGTGATTTTGACAGATATCCCTAATTTAGATTTTCAAGGTACATAATGGTGGATTTATGACTCTTGGATTCCGTATCTGTTAGATTTCATAGTTAAGTGAATTATTAATCCATGATTAGAAGTTGTAAATATTGATTGAATCATGATTTTAGGACACGTCTTGCTTACACATTAAGATTTCAGTTCCATATCGAAGGATTAACTTGGTAATCACTAAGCACGAAAGGAACCAGTCTGAAATATCTTGCCATCATGGTATAAAAATTGAAAAGGTTGGATAATTAATCTTCACCATAGGTTTACTCCCTATAGGTGTAGAGTTAATTCCCCATGAATGATATATGAAAAAGAGTCAGGTGTACGATCTTCACCATAGGTTTGCTCCCTATAGGTAAGGATTTGATTCTCCTTCCTTGGCATTACTTTGAATAGAAAAATCACAAGTTAATAGGTTAATCTATGAGGCAAGTTTTGGATTAGGTTTTGGTTGTCATGAATTTTCTTGTTGGTTACCAATGATTTCATGAAATTGACGATTGGATCTCTTAATGATGATAAGCCGAGATTAGACTATACATCCATGGATCTCAATGTTTAAAATTTTTCTAATTGATGGATTAATGCTTTACACTTGATTATGAAGTCTACCGTGCACTTGAGCTCAGGAGAAAACAATTTCTAACATTCATGGATATTAAATTTCTCGTATTTTGTTCAAAATCTCACTCGATTTCATAAAAAGTTCTCTTATAATTCTCAACTTATTTTTCGCATATTTTGCTCGGGACTAGCAAAATGTTGGTTGGGGGTTGTGTTGAGGGTCAAATATTGCATATTAGACCCCAGATATTATCTGGATTTACGAATATAATGCTATCTAATGGTTTGTTTTCTCATTCTTGTGTTGCAAGGTGATTTTATGAGCATGGATGGAAAAAGGACGTTAAAAGTTGAGATTTAACGATCTGATGACGCCAAAGGCAAGGGACACACTCCAGGGGACCAAGATTGACAAATATACATGGTCAAAAATCTGAGAAAAGTAAAAAATTGAAGCTCAAGTGGCCTGAAGGATGTCCAGAATGCAAGATCACGAGGTTCCCACCATCCGTTCGGCTCGAAACTTCATACGTCACCTGAGGACCATAAATTAACCGTACATATCAAATTTTAGCCATTAGATCTCTCTAGAAGTTGCCCAATAGTCAAATCAGCCCATAAATTCTCAATTTTGGGGCCCACCTGATATCTGGATCTGCTTCACTTTTGGTCTCAACGTCTAAAAGGATATTACAAAGTGGATGGACGGACTGGATTTCACATATACATCAATATAAGGACCACCTTGCATGTCAGAGTGCACCACCGATCGTGCACACGCGATGCACCAGAAACTAAAAAACGGGTCAGCGTCGCTGACCCGTCTCCTTTCGCAATGGCAGAGGACGCACGGCCGCTGGCCGTTTTTACGGACGGTTGTGGGCCCTACCCATTGCCTGTACGGAAGATCTGATCCGTCCATCGTGTAGAGGGGCCTGAAAACTACAAAACCTTGCTGAAAGTTCACTTCCATATGTGCACACGTGTGCGTTACAGAGGCCACAAAAGGGCTGTCATGGGACGTTCAAAATTAATTTTATTGCGATTAATTCCCTGGGCCACGTCAATGGACATTCAAAACCACCTATTCTTGACTGAAATTTCATTCTGAATCCAATGGACGGGGTGAATTTTTCATAAAATGCTTCTATGCGGCCCACCGATCACAAAAGTGAAATGGTGCGAAAGGTTTCGCACATCCGTGAAAACTGACCTTTTCAGGCAGTTTTGGCCCACCATCTTTGATCATATGGTAGATCTAAACCGTCTATCATGTAGAGGACCCAATAAAATCCTAAGGGACTGTTTATTTGGAATTTGAGCGAGAAAAGTGGCGTGTTTCGAGGCACCAAACTTGGCTGCGAAAAAGCTTTCACTAGGTATGCATAGCTTTCCAAATCCGATTCAAATCCAATTTTTACCACTTCAGCAGCTATATAAGGAGGTTTTGGACATGGGGAGCATTCATTCAGGTCTTGGGAGGAAGAACAGAGGGCTCGAGCTTGGACGTGGAGCAAAGAAGGAGAGAGAGAGAGAAATTCTTGGTTTTTTTCACTTTTCTTTTCTTTTTCTTTCTCTTTATTTAGTTGGATTTAGCCTGACCATGTGTGGCTGAACCTCCTAGCTAGGGCTAGGAGGTGAAGCTTGTAGTGATATGGGAGGTTTTAATTTATGTTTTTATTTATTTATTTATTAATGAATCGACGTTGATTTTAGTTGATTATTATGGGAATATTTTTAGTTCTTAATGGTCTGTTGTGACTGAAATTACAATGGGTCTGCGATGCTTTGAATATTTCTATTTCCTTTTCATGTTTATGACGTCAGGACGTCCTGTTGTTCACCATAGTCTCCTGGGCATGGTTGGATGACGGTACCCTTCCTAACTTTCATACATGTGATTGGGTGGTAATTAGTTTGATTCTGTTGTTTGCCATAGTCTTTGGGCATGGTTTGGTGATGGAATCCATTCTAATTCATACACCTTTCATCTCTTTGAAAACTAGATCAACGGCAGTTCGGTAATTTCTATAATTTTTTATGCAAGCATAAGTTCTCCCTGATCTCTACAAGTGGACCTCTGAATCCCTAGTTTCCTATCTCTGATTTGTTTCATAAGTTTTAGATTAATTATTCTACAAGTATTCCACCATTGCTAATTGATTTAGAATTCATCTTAGCCTAGTTCTAGTTCTAGATAATTTTAGATAACGTACAAGTTTCAGTCCCTTGGGATTCGACCTCGGTCTTACCGAGTTATTACTACATCACAACCCTGCACTTGGGGAGTGAACACCATCCAGGTGAATATAACCTTTTGAAGAAGATTTTCATCTAGGACTATCTTACACAAGTATTTCAACATATCTTAATGCTCATCAAGTGAAATAGAGGAAGAAATCCATGGAAGGAACTCTATGATCATATTTACAGGGATGCTATGAAAGAACTGCCAGACCATGGCAGCTTATTCTTTAAATGAAAACTTGTCTACAAGTAAAGAGAAGACTTGCTCCTCTTCCTTAGACATGTGCTAACTAACTGATGTTTGAATCGCTCTCGTACAAGAAGCTAGCTCTCTTCAGAAACTTTCACCATTCTGACATTATTTGTCTTTGATCAAAACTGATTTGATCGTCTTTGACATTTTTTTTGGTGGAAGTCTATGTGATGTGAAGTAAACAACTATATTAGTCGGAAGAAAGATCGCTATGATATATCTGTCTTTCAGAACAGAGTGTTAGTTAATTTATTAAATAAAATTGTACTTTATTTTTAGAGATGAAGGGGAGGATGTTCCAGTTGAGAGTCGCCATTTTGGCGTCTGTATGATAAATGTTCTCTAAATGTTTGCTAGGTTACCATCGAATAATAAGACCCCAACAGAGTCACCATTTTGTTTCAAACAAGAAACAAATGCGTTTGATTTAGGAAATTTAATCAATGATAACAAAGAATTCAATGATAGAACATTCATCACATTTATTATGAGTTCATTTACATCCTCGGATTTCCTTGATTCTGAACACAAAGTACAATTAATGTAACGGAATGGATGAAAGAGAAGACAGTCCAATGTAAATTTTGACAGCCTTTCGACAGTTGATTCAGTCATCTCCTAAGACTTAGGAGGAATGTTGATTTGATCAACCAGTCTTCCAGGAAACGGGACTTGTGCAAGCTTGAATCCTTTGATCTGATCGTCAAGATCAGTTCTGAGCATCATTCCAGTCATCTTTCCTTGAAATATAAAATAATTCCTCAAATTGTGGAGTAATCCCTTGAGTTGTGGAGTGACCCCTTAAAATGTGGAGTGATCCCTTGATTTGTGGACCACACTTCCCTTCTCTTACATGAGATGGTACAGGGAATATCTGTCTCAGGACATGAAAAGGTTCTTGTTTGGACATTGTTCCACATGGGGTGACACATGGGCTATCCATTAAGACAACAAAAGCCCTCCCTTAGGACAAGCTCCTCTTGATGTGGCGCATGGAACATCCCTTAAGACAACATAAAGCTTGTCTAGGATAACTTTCCATAGGAAGTGGTGTTGGAAGCTAACCATCAAGACATGCTCCCTTCACAAGTGGCGTTTGAAGCCAGGTGTCAAGACAACATTCCTTCACAAGTGGCACACCAAGGAGCTCCTCAAGACAAGCTCCTTTGAAAGTGGCACAGGGATTATTAAAAAGTCTGTTGTTAGGACAACATTCCTTCAAAAGTTGCGCATGAGGTTTCCTTTGTAAAAATGGTAGGAAAGACTTCTTTTGCAAAACATATGCGTTAGGACAACATAAGCCTGGCATCTAGACAATTTCCACACAAAGTGGTGGATGAGGTTTCCTTTGCAAAAGTGGTGGGAAAGACTTCTTTTGCAAAAAGGCTTGTTGTGTGGACAAAACTCCCACCATAAGTAGCATTGTGCACATGTTGTGCGCTACTTGTTATGCACTCATCCTTTTGAAGGTGGTGTGCGGAGGTCCCTTAAAACATGGGTGTGCGGACATACATTGTGCGCTAGGATAATGGAGAGAAAGGTGGCATTGGGACAAAGTCCCTTTGAAAGAGGGTTGTGCACAACTCCTTTGGGTGTGGCTAGATGTGCGGGACTTACATTGGGCGCAACTCCTTTAAAAGTGGCGCATAACGGAGATGTTAAGACAAGCGCACAATGAAAGTGGCACACAATGGAGGCGTTAAAACATGGGCTTTTAGAATATGGCATTAGGACAAAGGCCCTTTGAAATTACTTTGTGCGCAAATCCTATGGAGACCTTTGTGCGCTTCTCATGGAGACCTTTGTGTGCAAACTCTTTGAAGAGTGATTGTGAGGAGAAGCTCTTTGTGCGAAGAAGCTTTGTGCGGAGGAGCTTAGGGCGGAGCTCCCATTGTGCAGACCACCTCTTTGTGCGGAGCTCTCGTTGTGTGGGGAATGTGTTGTGCACCACACAACAGGGTACGCACAATGCTCTCCCTCTCTTGTGTCCTTCTTCTCTCTCATTTCCTGGCCCACCAACTGATCTCCCAAGTAATCCACCCCATCAAATGAGGCAGGGGAGGGATATTTATAGGTCCCACCACTTTTACAAAGTGGTAATCACCACCATTTTTCCCTTCACATAATGATCGTCTTCCTTCCTTAAACAATGGTGTCCACCAAGCTCTCCCTTAAATGGTGGTGTACAACCTTTTTCCATTAAAATGACACCTGTGCACCCTTTATTACCAAAATAGTTTTCCAATGCTTTTTACTGAAATACCTAAACTACCCTTGGACATGGAATTTTACTAAAATACCTAAAATATAGCCGGACATGAAATTTTACTAAAATACCTAAAATACCGCCGGACATGGAATTTTACCAAAATACCTAAAATACCCCTGGACATGGAATTTTACCAAAATACCTAAAATACCCTCGGACATGGAATTTTACCAAAATACCTAAAATACCCCCGGATAGGGAATTTTACCAAAATACAGAGTGCATAACCCTGAAAAAGATCCGCACTATGGAATTCTCTGACTACTTCAATGGAATATTTTTTATGCCTCAACATATGCACTGTAAATTGATTATTCATGCATATGTGTATCATAATGTATATATACTTGATATCTTGTTAATTTAAAATTTAAAGTTTTATGAAAATTGCATATTTTAGTCGGTACATGACTAGTCGTGGACGTACTCGACCAGTCAAAGTACGACTGGTCGAGGACAGCTCAAGACCGATCATGGTACGTGTTACGTCTTTTAAATTTTGGGAAAAATCTCATCTTCCTCATTACTTATTTCCTCTCCAATAAGCCGACGTTCGACCAGTCGAACCCACCAACCTGATCTTCAAGGTTAGTGCATTTTTTAGTCAATCTTGTAGATTTATGCTCTACTCTCTTCTTTTTTTGTCATTAGTATACTTGATTTCAAGCTTTGTTGAGATTTTGAGGTTTTTCTTCTCCATTTGCTGATCTAGAAAAACTCATCTCTAGTTCCTTTGTGATTTCTTGTTTCTTTGAGTTTCTTATTGGAAATGGATGCTAGAGGGAAAAAGAAAACTTCCCGTCGTCCATCTTCTTCTAGATCTACTCCAATAACTCGACGCCACCTTCGGTCACTCGAAGATGATCCCCCATATGTGCGGAATTTATGTTTGTGCAAAGTTATTGTTAAGCATCTTGTATTTCTTGATCACATTACTCCATTTGGTATCCTTCCACTCCTCTAAGCTGTAGGATGAGATAACATCTTACATTGGGGTGGGCCTGCATACCAATATATTACTCAATCCATGTTTGCATGTATCTCTGATTTTTCATTTGAGAACTTAACATTTAAAATTGATACTAAAGAAGGACAATTTGAAGTTGACTGTCATCTGATTGCAGGATTAATGGATATACCTATTAATGATGAGGGTATTCCTATTCATACTCTAGCTGAGAAACCCTTAGAATCTGAAAAATAAATGCTCACTAGAGATTTATGCAATATGAATGTGTAACGGACTCATAAAGGGAATGCACTCCCCTCAAAGTACTTGTTACCTAGATACAGAGTCCTCAAAAGAATCTTTACTTCAAATCTGTATCTGCATTCTGGTAAAAAAATAGAACTGACTTCCTTTATGGTTCATCTTTTTCATTCTGTTATCTCTGGTACTAAAGTTTACCTTCCATCTTTGATATGTCATTCGATCATTCAGTTTTATCTCCATCTAGGTCATAGTTATATTCCATTTACCTTTCTTATGACTATTTTACTTACTCATATGTTGGTCGCTATGCCTGTTGGAGAGGCTCCCATCCATCATCTTATCTTTAACAACTCGAATATAAACAAGTTGAAATTAGAATTGGCTCCTGGCCAAGTGGATGGTGGTGGTGGAGTTGAAGCAGGGAATGAAGAAGAAGCTGATGATCTTTCGCCAGATGATATAAATATGGATGATATTTTTGATAAAATTGAATCTGATTCTTCTAATGATCCTGACTATAGGCCATCTGAGTTTGATGCTTGTCTTCGTGTACTTGAGGAGAAGCTTGATAATATGAATGTTACTCATAATTTAGAGTTTAAATATATGCACAACTATCTTAGGTGCTTAAACAAGGGCATGTATCAACTTGATCCTTTCATACCTGCTCCTTCTTCAAGTTCAGATTAAGTAATTTACTCTTTGGTCTGTAATAACTTTAAGTTTACTTGTGTTGGTTTGTGAACTTTATCTAGTTGACTAAATTTTGTTTGAACTATTTAATGGTATGTGGACTTTATTTAATTATATCTTGACCAGTTAATCCTTTATTACTCCTGTTTATTATCTTTTTCCATTTTCTTTCTCTTTCTTCCTTTGTCATATTGTGACAAAAAGGGGGAGAATTGATATGGTTTGATTAATATGGATAGATTGTGAGTAGTAGCATTTTTTTATGTGCTTGTGGATATAGTGGATATATGTGCTACTTAGGGGGAGTATGTGAGGAGATGTTTTTATGATGTTTTGTGCTAGTTGATGATAACTGGTGCATGATTCTTTAACCAGGTTGTAACTGGTTTCCTCTTATAACTTATGCATGCTTCTTGTGTTATTTATTGTTCAGTGTGTTTTGTCACAAATTTGACAAAGGGGGAGATTGTAAGTTCTATGGTTTTATGCTCCTTTGGTTGTCAAATTTTGTGGTGCTAAAATATCAACTTGTGTCTTGTGTAGCATGAGGAGATATATATGTTCAAGACACTGCATCACAATGTTACAAGTTGAGAATGAAGCTCTACTTCAAGACATGCAAGGTTCGCAAGGTTATGTACGATGTTTATTCTTGTGAACGCCAATGATAAAAGTCTTTCAAAAGAGCTACAACAAAAGACAAGTACATCTCAAGACTCAAGAAAGTGTATAACTCATGAAGAAGTTTGTAAGTTGTAGAAGATCTCAATTTCAAGATACATCAAGCTTCGTAATCTACAAAGGTCAACCATCTTTTGAAGAAATGAAGTCTTAATGTTTATATCTCACTTACAAGGTATGATTGACCTAAGATTGACTTAAGGGTAGGTCATTTTGAATACATAATTTGATTTATTATATATTTTTGGTCTGTTCTAATACTAGTCATAGGCTCTGTTCGACTAGTCCTAGGACTGCCTCGACCAGTCCAAGAAATTTTAAGACCAATCCTAAGTTTGTTACAAATTTTCAAAATTTTTAGTTGTGCTACAACCAGTCATGGATTTTGTTCGACCAGTTGTGTGAACAGTGTCGACTCATCCTACGATCAGTCCTGGTTCTACGGCTCAAACTATAACAACCAATCTTTGGGTTCTATGACCAGTCGTGAGTATACTATGACCATTCGTAGAGGGCCTATGACCAGTCATAGACACCCTATGACGAGTCGTGGAACGGTTTTACCTGATCGTACTAAAAATTTAAACAATGCGTTCTCCTACAACTAGTCGTAGTGTCCACAGGACCAGTCGTAGAAGAATTTCTGTAACTATAAATAGACGACAAATTTCAGAGTTTGATAACTCAAATTCAAGAAAAATCAAGGGACCACTCTGAGATAAGTTTGTGTTTATTTTAAGCTACATTATGCACATTTAATATTCTCTTTTGTTATCTTTATAGATTTGATTTTGTTTCTACATTCCAATCTTAATTAAAAAGAGGAATTGTGATATTCCTTCTTATTAGAATCAAAATCAAATAGATCTAAGCCCGACTGGTTTAATTTAAAATCAATTAGAACCTAGAACCATTTTAAAGTGAGTATTGGACATTGAACTTATATTCGAACTTCTACTCCAATTGGTTCTTCCGGGCTGCTACAAAAGGAGAATTCCAGGTATTTTACATTTGTGTAAATTTCCTTTATTTTGATTTTTTTTTGGGATTAAGCCAAAAAAATCTCAATTGTTGGTTATCTGAGGAGATCCAGAAAAACTTAGAAGTGGGGTTTTTTGAATTGTGTAAGCTCACTGAAAAATACAATTGTGAAGGTTTTGGGTGAACCTATGAAACTTATTTTGATAGTGAATGCTAATATCTACTGTGTGAGGATATTAGGAGTGGAGTAGCAAGCTGTGTGGCTGTTGTTTAACAGTTGGTGAACACACAGGCGAGCCACTATAACTCTTTGTGTTTTGTGGATATGCGCTTTATTTTTTCTTTTTTATCTTTGATCATTCAGAATTGTGGAATGTATCTGTGGATGTGAATGTTGTATATTTACATTTCAAGCATTGTGGGGAATGTTGTAATAATTTAGATTTAAATTCCTGCATTTTATTTAAATTCCTTGTTATCCTTCTATTCCTCTTCAATTTGAGTTTTTGATACAAAGACCTTTCTAGAAATAAGGTTGTCCTACCATAAAGCCTTGGTTTTTAGTGTAAGGTTGTCCTTAGAACAACATTTATATCAATCTCTCAATACTTGTTTATTGAGGTTGCTTTTTATTTCAGCATTGTGGATTGATTTTATTTATTTGGCTATCTTATTCTTTAATTCTGCTATTATTATTTTAAATTTGTCATAGTCCTATTCATCCCCCCCCCGTCTAGGACTTATAGCTAGGCCTTTTCAGGTGACACTACTGTTACAATGGTGCCACTGTTGAGGACTATTTAAAAAGCCATTTTTTGGCCTTTGCATCACTGGATTGGCAATGACACCACTGGGTCGGTCCTCACTCTTTAAAGTTCAAACTTCTACTCTTTCGGGCGATTTTGGTGGACCCCACATCACTCATTTTGGTCTCGACCATATGCGAATACATGTACAAACATGCACTCAAATCGATAAATCAAAGGTAACTCCCAAGGACGTCTAACTCCAAGTTAGCAAAAATCTGAGATGTTACAATCTACCCCTCTTAAAAATAATTGTCCCTAAAATTGGCCAAGTCTTCTATTTGGTTCATGCTCAACGAGACCATTTGTGAATACACTAACCTCACCTATAGTGATTCAGCTCGTACCTATTGTTGGGCATATTCTTTAGTAATCTAATCTACTTACGTAACTTGGTCTAGTTATAAAATCCAAATTGTTTCCATTTGATGACTCCATTACTAACGTTTTGAGGATGAATCGGATCCTACTTAGTAATCTAACCATATGTATTACCTAAATTGACGATCCTAGTCCATGATCTATGGGCCCACCACGCTTTTGATCGACCACTCTGATCGACTGGATGCATATACCAACTTAACTAGATTGAGCTCATAATGTTCTACTCCCCTTAAAATTATTTTTACTCTCAAGGCTCGAGAATTTATGCCTCGCTTCGTACATCAGTATAGGTTAAAATTTAGGACTCAACTTTCTAACTATTTGATGCCCACTAGAAGAACTTCTTTATGCCTAAACTCCTATCGGCTATCTTTATTACTTCCCAAGAGTGAAGTAACAAATTTTCAGTTGTCAGTGGTATTAAGACTAAAATATTATATATTTAACCCTTCAATCACATAAGTTACCTTAGCATTTAATTGATAATTTGATTTAATTATATACGTTTTTATCATGAGAGGTGATTCAGAAGCCTATGATGAATATGTGCTTAAAAGGATGGATTTAGAGCTCAAAAGGAGATAATAAAGAATTGGAGATTTGGAAGTCATTAATGAAGATTTCACATGCTAAAAATCCAAGGAAACTTTTTTCGACAAGAAAATAAATGCGTTATTTTATTCTAATATAACAAGGAGATTTCATACAATAATCATGACGTTATTGATTATGAGTTCATATACATCCCTTCCAAATCCCTTGATTCCAAGATAGAATACTAAATAAATGGTAATTAATAGGGTTATATGTCAAATCTCAAATTCGGCAGCATTCCGGCGCTATTTCGGTTATCTCCTAGGTACTTAGGAGGAATGTTGAATTTAATCAACCAATTTCCCTTTTGAACTCATCCATTGTGCCAAGGAGAGGGCTTGATGCAACGAAGGTCGAACTCCAACGATTTCGATAGCATTTCGACCCCTTTTTGCCTTGGCCACATGGGGACCTGGTTGAACGACCAGTGCAACTGAATTACCGGTTGCACGGTCAGTGCAACATAGTGCTTGGGTGCACGATCCGCCCAGCTATTCTCCTACATTGCACGATCAGCGCAACTTAGTATCCCAGTTGTGCGACCCTCGCAATTGACTCCACTCCTCACCTTCAATCTATCTTCAGAGTTCCAACTTTCTCCAGAAAACCTTTGGTCCCAAATGAGGAGGGGAGTGGGGTATTTATAGGCCTCCACATGTGTCAACCCTCATTTCTTTTGCCATGGGCCCCACCTTGGATCAATTCTAGCCGTTTATCTTGATCTGTGTCTGTTTATGGTTGTACTACCTGCGCAAGGGTAAAGATAGCCACGCAATTCGCCCAATGGTTTTTTCTGGTGCGCGATTTGCGCAAGGAAAAAATGATCTTTTCCTCTCACGCAATGCCTGTTCTGGATGAGCAATGCCTAAGATTCTTTCCACTAATTACGTGAGCCGCGCAACAACTGGTCTGGTTGTGCGATCCGCGCAACATCATTTGCTCCCTTCTTCGTTTCTTCACTTTGTATGGTTTTTTCTCATCTTTGGATTTTCCTTCATGATGATTTTTATGCTCCAACAGATGCCCCCTTGATCCGTGATTTTGTTCCCTTGAATTAAAGAATACGGATCAATCTTCAAGAAAAAATCTTTCGTTCCTTAAGGTCGTTGCACAACCCACGCAACGAAAACCTGAGTTCCGTACTCAACCCTTTCCTTTATAAATAGTCCAGCACTCACCATTTCTTCACTTTCTCATCTCGTAGCCAGACTCTGTTTCTCTGAATTTTTACCACCGTGTAACTAGTTTTAGTTGGGCGACCCGCAGAACATTTTTTTGTCGTGCAAGGCCTTGAGCCGTTACGCTGTTCACACAACCGTCTCTTTGTTGCACGATTCGTGCAACATCTACTCCTTCCAGTCTTCCTGACTTAGTTAGCTTTCCATCTTCACTCAGTCATGGCTCATACAAAAAGAACCTTCGTCGCTATAAACCCTCCTTTTGAGCAACCTTCCCACCAAGAACTACCCAACATTGGAGCGTACTAAACTCCAACTCCTCAAGTAGCAGAATCACCATCCTCTCCTGTTCAACCCTCATGCAAGCGGTTCAAGACAACTCCTAGACACCCCATGTACATAAAAGAATCTGTACTCCTTACATTCGATTTCTCTTCACGCATTGAGATACTGCCGTCTCCTATTCGTAGGGCTATCATTATGGGTGATCTTGAGAGGCCTCCAAAGCATGACCGCGAGTATGACTGGGAGAATTGGTTGAAGATGATGGCTCATTATCACACGAGTAGTCAAAGGCCAGCTACTAGAGAGGACACCCTTCCTCCTTCTAAACCCAAGAAGCACCGTCGCAACAAAGCCCAAGAATTCTAGGAGAAGATAAAGGATCATAACAGGAAGAAGCTCAACAACTCCTGGGTGTCAGTTTGTGAGGTCCAAGGCACCATAAGATTCGACAATCCATATAGACAGGGCTTCGTCTCACTTCTGATTAGCATCCACTGTCATCATTCCATGCTGGTCTGTGAACCCAGAGATCACCTAACTGTAGAAAGACTGGCATACACGAAGTCTTGGTCATTTAAGGAGCCAAGGTTATTGGAGGGCATTTTGCAGCCGCCGAGACCAAGATAGAAAGTAGGCAAAATTCATCCTATGATCTTCCTTTTCCCTTCCTACGACATTCACAGCCTATATCCCACTTGCTTCTATGAAACACTTAAGCAGTGCTTCAGCCACCGTACCCTCATATGGAGCCTGGAAGAGTTCAGGACAAGGGGTCTTCTCACTCCTTGTAACTACTATTCCAAGTGGGCCGCTGCAATTTTAACGAAGTATGCTAGAACTTTATCGAAGATCAATATATTTCAAGCTATCGAAGCAACATCATTCCTGTTTTGCAAGGAAGCTTCCATTCTAAAAGCATTTCTCAACTATTAGTGCCCTTCCACCAATTCTTTCCATCTTCCAGAAGGAGAAATAAGCATCACTCTTTTGGATATCCATAAGATCATTGGCCTACCAATAATCGAGAAATTCTTTGATGAGTTTGTCCCTACCAATGAGGAACTTGCTTTAAGTCCTCGCTTGATCGCACCCCTTCTATTTCAAAGTCGACTACGAAACTTTTCAGGGAAATGTCTAAGTTCCCGAACATCCACAAAATCCATCCCATGCAATGGCTAGCCCATTTCAGCAGAGCTTTTAAGTAAGAATTCTCTTTTTCCACTTCTTCTTATTGTAACTTTACATATATATAACCTCACCTTCATCTACTCATCCTTTTAGGTTCAACGATGACCATTCACAGGAGCTTGAACGTCTCCGAAGGAATATAAAAAGTCATGCCGAATATTCTAACTATGGAGAGCTGGCAGCATTCATCACATACTGGCTAAGCATGGTGGTCTTCCCTAGCTCAAAATCAACAAACGTCATTCACCCATCTCTGTTTGTCATTGCAGGCACTATGACTGAAGGAATTAAGTTTTCTCTTGCTCCTCCTGTCCTGTGTTCGATTTACAGAGGCTTTGGAGAGATTGCATGTCATTTAAAGAGCCCATATGTCGGTTCTGCTTCAACATACATGCCATGGCATTATTTCCTTGGTTGGCTTGGTGTCTACTTTCCCTGGACCTTTAAAGCACCTGACACGGCCTATGTTCACCCTTCCTGGGTTCCTCTTTACTTCTTCCAAAAGAGATCTATGGCAAAAAGATCCTATGACTGGGCAAAGGATGTTATAGCCTCTGATGTAAAAATAGACTACTTCCATTTCGGTTTATCTCGTTATACCGTAGATACGGAGAAGGCGGACATAGAATCCCTCTCCCCGGAGGAAAGAGAATTTTTCATATCTATCAGATCATGCAGTCTCCCCTTGAGAGAAGGAACTGAATTCTGGCGAGAGCTGTATTACCCAAGCTGTTTCGCTTGCCAGTTCGGCTTTGATCAAGCAGTCCTAGAAGATTGCGGGTTAGTCACCAGAAGGATACGGAGTTACGGTACCGGCCCATTTAATTGGGCGATGATCTAGAAATAACTATTGGGCCATGCCAACTCTTCTTTTATCATTCCAGATTGCGGCTGTACCTCAAGAGCGTCATATAACCACATGAGATGGTGGGTACACCAATCTTACCTGATCAAAAAAAGTCAACCAGTGAATAAACCTATATGGCTTCCTCCTACGCTCAAGGGATGCACTTTTGAAATGGGGGTCAGTTTCATTGCTGAAACAAGTCATGCCCCCTCGGCTGGTTATCGCTGTGTATATATCTCCATGGATGAGCCCATTCATGAGATAAAGCCTGAAAACAATCTCAAAGGCTGGACAACATATGACGACACTCATGAATTTGAACAAATTCCTCTACAGCGTCTTCGAAGAGAAGTTGTAGAAGAGGTTATCCCTCAGTCAGAGAACATTGCTGATGCTCCAGACCAGCCCTCTCCTTCCACTCATCCTCAGCAATAGCCAATGTCTTCCCCTCTTTCCAGGACTCGCCTTTCTCCACAACAACTAACTTCTTCCCTAATGATCAGATCCCGAACACGCGCCCAATCTTCTCCTTAGATAGGGATTACAACTAGTGCCTCTCCAGTTGTAACAGCCACAGAGGTTGAACCAGCAGATCAACAATCTCTTCCCTCCAAAGGGTAACAAGTTGTTGTTGAGGAATCAAGTGAAGAAAGTTCCAGTGACGAAAGTTCATCTTCTTCATCTGAACGTATGCTTCTAATGAAAGCATAATGGAAGAAGAAGATCAAGATGCTGATTATGAAGAGGGAGAAGCTGATGTCGGTGAAAATAATGATACAGTTGTAGAGGAGGCTCCAGCTGATGGGGGGCATATACTCCCAACTTCTGAAGCCATACCTGTAGAAGTTTCGCCTATCGTAGAGGAAGAGGAAGGAGAACTCCTTGATTATGGAGAATACGGACATTCACCATGTAAGATAGTTTCACTATCATTATTTACTTTTGTTTTCCCTTTCTTACCTCCTTATCTTACACATTTTATTTCAGGTAATCAAGACACAAATACAGAGGTAGACAGTGCCTCTCCTTTGAATTTTCCCCCTGTTGTACCAAGAGCTTCACCAAGATTTTTAATTCCTCCATTATCAATTGTACGTGAGATTGCTTTCCCAACAGAGCCTGTTGATTTTCTTGCTCTGATCAGAGTTGCTTCAAGCACCAAACGTGAAATGGCTTCTCCAGTGGAGCCAACTGTGCTTATTGAGACATAAAAAATGGTAAAGGATTGAAGTAAGAAGAGATAAGGAGATAGAAAGAATTCCTAAAAAGAAGAAGAAAAAGATTTCTTTAAAAGGGGTGCAAAGGACCGCGTAACTGATCTCAGTTGTGTGGGACACCGCAATTGATATTCCATGCGCAGGACTGCACAATCGAAATATTAGTTGCACGGGATCTCGAAACGTGCTGTTGAAATGGCCCCTTGTAAAGTGATCTAAAGCACTGAAAATTAGTCCCACATTGCTAAGATAAGGATTTTCACACGTGCGAGGGTCTATAAATACCCCTTCCCCTCCTTCATTAGGGGTATTTGAAGATTTTTAAGAGGAGCAAAGTGGCGTAGAAGATTGAAGGTTTTGAAATTCGACGATGACTTGTTACTTATGGTGACTCCCGTAAGAAAAGTGAACTTCCGATTTACCTCGGCTGGATTCGTGATAGAATACACGCCAAATCGTGCAAGTGAAAGTAGCATGGTGCAGGTGTCAATTGGGGTAATTTTTGCTTCACCAAAATCATCAAAAGGTGACACGGGCTGGACTGTTGTAACATCTTGTAAGGAAAAAGCATGAAAAGTCAGAAATTCTAGGATGAATCAGCCTTCATTAAGAATCAGAGGGTCTGTAACATGTAATACAGTTAAAAGAAATCCTGAACTTTCTCCTCTGGTGATTGATCCTGTGCAAATAATTCCCCAATTGACAGTGCATGAATTCCCAACTTTAAATGCTCCAATGGCTGAAAGGACAAGAGAATAAAAAGCAAAAGCACTAGTGATCAGATCACCAGTGCTGTCTCATACAAATGCGTCAGTATCGACATCACCTCAGTCAATTGATGCCACAGGGGGCATGAAAAAGCCCAATGAAACTCCATTCCCTCCCTTTTCCATGAGTCCTGTTACGTCAGTCTATTATTGCTCGACTCCAGTTACTGTTTCATCCAAAAGTGGACAAGCTACAGTGCATATAGCAGGGACGAGTCAAGAACGTGAAGCAACTATAGAGAATCGCATCTATGAAATGGCAGAAGCTCAAAATGCATTAATAAAAGAATGCAGAAATCTCAAAGAGGCCTTGGCGACTTTCATATATAATGCAGCTCAAATAACAGTTGTTGAAAAAGTTGGCCGAATGGAAAGGGAACGAGAAAATACTGGACGTTATAGGTATCGTACGCCATATCCAAGAGAGGTGGATAATATTCCCTTCCCAGCCAGTTTCAAGTGTCCAGACTTTCAAAAGTTTGATGGGAAAGGATCCCTGGAGGAACATTTAACGCACTTCATTTCTAGTATGGGAGATCTCTCTGTAGTACCCCAGTACTGCTTGCGATTGTTCAGGACGTCACTAATGGGTACGGCATTCCGATGGTATTCCAGTTTGGCTCCAGGGTCAATCCACACTTGGGAGCAGATGCGATATGTTTTTACATCTCATTTTTTCTCCCCAAGTCACGACATTAGTACTGTTCAGTTAGCTTTTGTACGACAAGGCGAAAGCGAGTTAGTAAGAAGTTTTATAGACAGATGGAAGTCATTGGAAACTTTGTGCAAACGGCTGATAGGAGAAAGTGAACAAGTCAAGATGTGTATGAGCTCTATGAAAAGGGAATTTGTAATTGGACTAGCCAATGCTGACATCAAAACTTTTCATGATTTGACCGCTAGGGCTCATGCTTTGGAATTGGTAAATCGAAAAGTGCCAACATTCCACCATGGTGCAGCTCAGGAGGCTCCTAGCAGGACAATAGTAAGTGCTATTGATCATCATCAGTAGCATAAAAGTGTAAGAGGTTTAAAGGAAGAAAATGCGAGGTAAAAAGAGGAGCTGATTCAATTAAGAAGAAATAAAAAGGTCAGAATGCTCAATTCGCATGAAGGGTTTACATTCAATATGGAAGATATCATTCCAATGATAAACCAATTATTGAGAGTCGGCACGATAAAATTGCCAGAGACTAAAAGCCCTGAGGAGGCGACAAGGTGCGGGGAGCAAAATTTTTGTCTCTATCACTGTTTATTAGGACATCCAACAGAGAATTGTTATACAGTGAAGTGTATTATACAACAAATGATAGACATGAACGAGATAATCATCGAAAACAGAATAAGTAAGGAGGTCATGAAAAGTACGGGTTTCGACTGCAAGACTACATCGGCTTAAATTATGAGAAAGGAATTTCGATTGGGATCGGCCAGGAAAGGTGAAGAAAATTTAAAGACATGGAGACAAGGTCGTCAGTAAATATGGTTACGGTAAAAGAACCAGTGAAAGAAAGTGCTGAGGTAGTTGAACATCCTGAGGCAGCTTCAAAGCAAATGGAGGATGGGGGCAACCGACAACGGACAGTCTGTTAGAAATAAACTTAAGTACGAAAGAAGAACCCCAAAACACGTTTAGTAGAGCAAACCTCTCTGAACACGAGTCTACAGAATATGTTCGACTTCTTAGAGAAAGTAAAGACGTGTTTGCTTGGACATATGCAGAGATGCCCGGATTGGAGCCTTCTGTGGTGTTGCACCGATTGAATATTTCTAAGGAGAAAAGGTTGGTTAAACAAGCACAAAGGCGATTTCATCCAGACTTGGTTCCCCTTATTGAGGAAGAAGTCAATAAGTTGATAAAGATTGGGTTTTTTAGAGAGGTCAAATATCCTAATTGGATATCGAATATTGTCCCAGTGAGGAAGAAAAATGGACAGGTAAGGGTATGCGTTGATTTTAGAGACCTAAATGACGCCTGCCCTAAGGATGATTTTTTGCTCCCAATAACTGAATTACTAATTGACAGTACAACTCAGTATGTCGTTATGTTCTTTATGGATGATTATGCGGGATATAATCAGATTCGAATGGCCCCTGAAGACGAAGAGGCAACGAAATTTAGAACTTCACTAGGAATTTTCTGTTATAAGGTTATGCCGTTTGGACTTAAGAATGCTGGGGCAACATATCAGAGAGCGATGCAAAGCATCTTTCAAGATATGATGCATAAGCACGTTGAGTGTTATGTTGACGACTTGGTGGTCAGGTCAGAAAGCCATCAGGAACATCGTGAACACTTGACATCAGTTTTTCAGCATCTCAGAAAGAAACAATTAAAGATGAACCCGCTAAGTGCGCATTCGGAGTGTCCTCTGGAAAGTTTTTGGATTTTGTTGTTCGGCATAGGGGCATTGAGATTGACCTCGGGAAAGTCAAGGCTATTCAGGATATGCCACCGCCAAAAATATTAAAGGAGTTAAAGAGTTTGCAAGGAAAATTAGCATACATCTGTCGGTTCATTTCGAACATGGCAGGGAGATGTCAGCCATTTTCTTATTTGATGAAAAAGGATACAAAATTTGTATGGAGTCAAGCTTGTTAGAACGCATTCGACTCAATAAAGGAGTTGATGAAAAAATCACCAGTACTGGCAGCTCCGGTGAAAGGGAAACTGCTTATTTTGTATACATCCGCAGCTGAATATTCCTTAGGAGCTTTGTTGGCACAAAAGAATGAGTTTGGAAAAGAAACAGCTCTTTATTATTTGAGTCGGACCTTGATGGGTGCGGAATGTAATTATTCCCCGATTGAGAAGGAATGCTTAGCGTTAATATTCGTAGTATAGAAATTGAGGCATTACTGTCTGTCGCACGATATAACATTGGTTTCAAGGGCTGATCCGATAAAGTTTTTGATGATAAGGCCGATGTTGTCTAGAAGGTTGGCTAAATGGTTGTTGTTGCTTTCAGAGTGTGCTATTATGTACGAACCAGCAAAAGCAGTGAAAGGGCAGGCAGTGATAGATTTTTTATCAGCACACCCCGTGGCAGAATCTGAAGCCATCAATGATGACTTTTCGAATGAGCAAGTTATGCTGACTGAATTACAGAATTCATGGCAAATGTATTTTGATGGTGCTTCTCGAGTATCAGGAGTAGGGGCAGGAGTGATACTCATTACTCCCCAAGTGATTTATTACCTTACTCCTTTACATTAGGTACTGCATGTATGAACAATGAGGCTGAGTATAGAGCCCTGATTATTAGAATGGAGATGGCTAAAGAAATGGAGATAAGAGTATTGCATATTTTTGGAGATTCTAAATTGATTATAAATCAATTAATGACTGAATTCGAAATAAGAAAGCAAGAACTTTTGCCATACTATTAGAAGGCACAACAGTTGTTGGAACAATTTTCCTATGTTGAAATCAAGAATATTCCCTGGTCAGAGAATGAAAAAGATGATGCCTTAGCTAGTTTGGCGGTAGCTCTGTCTTGCCCTAATCGAAGCCCTCTTCAAGTAACTATAGAGGAAATAAGATTTTTACCATCAGCAGAGGTTGTTGAAGAAGTTACTGAAGCCCTTCCTGTATCATGCTTGGAGATTACAATAGATGATTGGCGTCAGCCTTTCATAGATTATCTCAAATTCAACATCCTACCAGAAGAGTACGCACAAAGATAGCAAATCAGACAACGGTCAAGTAGATTCATCATCTGCAGTGAAGTATTATATAAAAAATCTTACAACAGAGTGTTGTTACATTGTTTAAATGAGTAAGAAGTAGACCAGGTGTTGTGAGAAGCACACTCTGGAGAATGTGAGACACATCAAGCTGGTCCAAATTTATTTCATCGAGTACATAGAATGGGATATTATTGGCCCACCATGTTCAAAGATGTAATAGATTATGTGAAGCGATGTCATGAATGTCAGATTCATGAGGATGTTATACATGTTCCTCCAGAAGACTTACATCAGTCAGTTGCTTCTTGGCCTTTTTCAGCATGGGGGCTTGAAGTTATTGGTCCTATTAATCCACCTTCGTCCAAAGGGAAGCAGTATATATTGGCAGCAACGGATTATTTCTCCAAATGAACTGAAGCAATTGCGTTACGCAATGTTAAAGAAAATGACGTAATAAGTTTCATTCGACATGCAATAATATACCACCACGGTATTCCAAAGAAAATTGTTATGGACAATGACACCTCTTTCAAAAATAGAGGCATGGAAAAGCTGTGTCAGAAATTCAATATCCATCACTCATTCTCAATGCCTTACTATCCACCGGCTAACGGATTAGCAGAGGCATTTAATAAAACAATAGTCAAAATATTGAAGAAGACAGTAACAGGGAACAAACGTGATTGGGATGAAAGGTTACAAGAAGCGTTTTGGGCATACAGAACTACTCATCGAACAGCAACAAGGGAAACCCCATATTCGTTAGTCTATGGTGTGGAAGCAGTAATTCCAATTAAAATATAAGTAGCGTCACTAAGAGTGGTAGTGCACCAGTTTATAACTGATGATGATAATACAAAAATAAGATTGAAGGAACTGGATTTGCTTGACGAGAAACGTCTGGCTACGCAACAGCGTCTGCAAGCATATCAAGCGAGAATATCAGCCGCCTTTGACAAGTGAGTTAAATATCATTCTTTTAAGAAGGGGGACATGGTATTGATGTTGAAAAGACCAATTGTAGTCACCCGTCGAGTAGGAGGCAAGTTTGGACCCAAATGGGATGGTCCTTACATAATAAAAGAAGTATATTCCAATGGAGCGTATCGAGTTGTGGATCAAGATGGGCAAGGAATCAGTATATTAGTCAATGATCACTTCCTTAAGGGATATTGTCCATAGGTATATTTGTTGATTTTGCTCCAGAAAATTATCAGAATAATGATTCTGTATCAAAAGGGGGCAAGATGAATGGAATGAGCAAGGAAGAAGTTCGCAAGCATACCAAGATCATATGATAGAAAATATTATTAAAAAAAAGATGAGGAAGCTGAGCGCCATCAAGCGAGATCTACAAAATTTTTCCTGAAATTGATACCACCATCACCATTGGGCTGGTATATTGTGAACAATACAGACAAATAAGGCAGATAAACAGATGGGTATAATTAAAGACATTAGCGGAAGTCATGGTGTGTCAATTTCAGTCAGAAAACACCTATGATCGTCTTCGTCTTCCAAAGACATTTTAAGACAGCATATTAAGTCACCGCCGTATGAAAAAGTGTATGATCGTTGTCAAGCAATAACGATCGCTATCAAGCATTGATGATCATCGCCGATGCTAAAGATTTCCATCAAAATCACCAGGTATCAATGATTATAAAATAAAAAGAGAGCAACTATCGCTATTGTCGATCAATCGCTTATCAAAGTTGCCATCATC
Source organism: Magnolia kwangsiensis (assembly GCA_037074715.1). NCBI lineage: Eukaryota > Viridiplantae > Streptophyta > Magnoliopsida > Magnoliales > Magnoliaceae > Magnolia > Magnolia kwangsiensis. The sequence goes on along the minus strand of CM073573.1, from coordinate 105,419,448 downwards.
GCTAAGCTGATACATTATTTTAAACATGATACAAAAGTCCTTATGACATTATCAGCAGCAGTGAAATGTCAATTATTGATCAACCATCTGTTGACAGTAGAATAAATCATATAGCTAACTGTATATAAAGTTGGCGACAGCGATGGTTGCTTATCATAAAAAGGCAGTCTAGTCAAGTCCCGAAAAAAAAGAAGAGAAAAAGGCTAAGTTTCAAGTCCTAAAAGGACCAAGTCTCTAAGACCTAAAAAGGCCAAGTTCTAAAAGGACCTAATCTTAAAAGGGACTAGCTACGCATAAGACTTATGATTATAAAAGAAAGGTAGCCCAGTCAAGCCAATGGCCCGCTGTGCATGAGACCTATGAAGATCGCCATTCGGGCAGTGGTGAGAAGCCAGTGGCCCTAAAAAGCTGGTGAAGGCCATCATACGCATACCCATGCGGGCAGCTGATGAAGTCATTGACAAAAAGTCAGAAGGCCAAAAGTTGACCAAAAGCCAAAAGGCTAAAAGTTGACCAAAAGCCAAAGTGCCAAAAGTCCTCAAATGACCAGCCAGCGTAACCCCCATGCCATCTATATAGCTTTCTAGCAGCATCACGGGGAATGGAGGACAATGCCATCCCGTGAATGGGCCTGACCTTGCAGATGAAGAAAATGAGGGCTGCAGTGCGAGCTTTAGATAAGCCAACCATGCATAAGACCCCCCAGATTTATGGTTCGATTCCGGTACTAACTCATGAGGAAGGGCTTAAACCTACTCATCGATGGACTGACAATCATGAATTTGGTACCCCCAAAGGTAGCCTTACGAGCTCTATGAACTCTAGAGAGTTACCGTGGCCAACCCTATGCATAAAACCAACCGAGTTCACGGCCCTGGTAGCTTCACTGGGCCCCTCTGATGGATCACGGTTTGTGAACTCCCCAGGCAGTGAGAAGTCCAGTGAACTCTTAAAAGTTACAGAGGCCATCACGTGAGACCCGACTCTAGCTAGAGTCCAAATAAGTTTGCTCTGCTACTCATGAGCCTAAACTGTGTGTGCAACTGACTGAATTGAAACTTAACGCCGCCAATAAAATATAAATAAGATCATCATATAGGAAATTTTGTACTAACAAGCATAAAATATTGATGTTTTATAATTAGTTCTTTATTGAATATCATGATAAACTATGTGCAACATTATAGATACATATTTCATTTTATATGTTTGTTCAAGTATGCAAAGTATAAACTGTGCAATATTTAGAATGTAGTAAATTCATATTTCACTCTAGATATGCTTAATTGTGCAATCGCCTGATGAAAATTTTAAACATTGATTAGACAAAATGCAAAAATGCATTTTTTTGGAACCAGGTTCAAAATTTCATTGACAATAAATGCCTCCAAGATATTGGCAATTATATACTCAAGAGCTCAAATCTCCAAGAGTATAATATGAAGAATACAATGCGAAGCACGATGACAAGCGCAAAGATTGATTAAATCATATTGCGAATATCAAAATCAGCCGAAAATTCTCAATCTACTTAAAAAATTATCAATGCTTCATAAGACTACATTGAAAATTTATAATGAAGTAAGATACTAATTCTGATTAATTTGGAAGGAAAGATCATCATTTGAAAGCTTGTTTTATGCAGATCATGAATAAAGGAAGTAATAAAAAAAAGGGGTTGTGGTCGGAGCAGCATTAAAGAACAATCCCAGATACAGAGTTGGAGGAAGGAATTGCTAGAGTTAATCGAAGAGACCGTAACAGCAGCAATGGTGTTGAAAGAAAGTTCTTTAATCAGATCGCTCAGAAACAAAGTCGTCATAGTTGATGAAGAAGCGTGCTTCAATGAAAAGAGAATTTTATCCTCTCTAGTGGAACATCTACTCGACATCGTTGGTTGGGGGCATTTCAGTCTTCTGTTCAAGTTACATCATTTAAAGTCTTCTGGTTGAACGCAATCATTCAAGCCCTTCATTCGAGCACCGGCATTCAAGTCTTCTATTCAAGTGCCATCATTCAAGTCTTTTGGTTGGAGGCAATCATGTGAGTCTTCCCTTCAAATGCTATCATTCAGTCTTTCTTTTGAATGTGAGCATCCCAGTCTGCTGATCGAACATGATCATTCCATTTTCTGGTCAAGTATGATCATCTTGTCTGCCATGCGAGTGTGATCATCCAGTTATCCTTCAGTTGCAATGCAATCAAGTTTTTCAAGAGTAAGAAGATCGATCCTCCATTTGATTCCGTAAACTAATCAAAGAAGGATCTAGGGGGCATCTGTTGAGACACAAAAAATGGCAAAGGATTGAAGCAAGAAGAGATAAGGAGATAGAAAAAATTCCTAAAAAGAAGAAGAAAAAGATTGCTTTAAAAGGGGTGCGCAGGATAGCGCAATTGATCTTAGTTGCGTGGGACCGCGCAATTGATATTCCATGCACGGGACCGCGTAATCAAAATATTAGTTGCACTAGATCTCGAAACGTACTGCTGAAATGGCCCTTTGAAGAGTGAACTAAAGCACTGAAAATTAGTCCCACATCGCTAAGATTAGGATTTTCACACGTGCGAGGGTCTATAAATACCCCTTCCCCTCCTTCATTAGGGGTATTTGAAGATTTTCAAGAGGAGCAAAGTGGAACGGAAGATCGAAGGTAGGAGAGAAGTCTCCTGTCAGTTGCGCAGGACCGCGCAACCGATATCAGTTACGTGGGTCCGTGTAACCAGACTGCTCTGCAGTCTATGAAGTTCAAGGGTCATCATGCTGCCGAAATGCCTGTGCAATGCTTTTATCTTTCTAGCCCTCTCCTATTGACAAGTACAGAGGAAGAAGATTAGTTAATCGAATCGACGTTTCCCCTAAGTATTAAGGATGTTTGAAATAGACGCCGTCATGCTGCTGAAATCTTTGTTTCATTGAAGACTTATCGATCTAATCGACATTCCTCCTAAGTCCTAGGAGATGATTGAAACAGGCACCGAAAGGCTGTTGAAATGAACTTTTGATATTTAAAGCATATGGCATTTATTTCTAGATGATCTATCTTAGAATTAAGGGATGTAAAGAGGATGTAAATGAACCTGGTATCAATGAAATGTGATGAATGCTCTTAATACTCTTTCTTTGTTATGTTTGAATAAGACAATTTCCCAAATCACACGCATTTGTTTCTTTGTTGAAACAGTGCCGAAACAGTGCTGCTCCCCTCTACTACTGTTGTTTCGAGCACTAAAGCTATGGCTCCTTCTTTGGCTGAGATGGTAACACTTGAGCCTCCTTTTTCTAGGGAGACTTAATCGCTCGCTATTCAGACATTAATAGAAAGTATCCTCTTCTGTCCACATTTCTTTATATTGCCTCAAAGCGGCACAACAAGCTCTATCTCTATCGGAACTTCATCACACGTGTTATCTTTTGAGAAAATTCCTTCATATAAATTGGCATTGATCAAGAATTCGGTATTGGCGATCATCAAAATGTTCAAGGATCTTGATCAATGGTCTGATTTGATTGCTGCTTTGAATGTACTGGACAACACTACATGAATGGTCAAAGTTAAAGTATCTCTTATGCGTAATGCCATTTTAAGGTTTCGTAATTCAATAGCCGCTTTGTCCTCAGCTGAAACTTTGACTGTCCCACCTGAAACCTTAGAGTATAAGAAACAACTTGCATACTCCAAAGAGAAGGTTTCTCAGCTTACTCCTATCGTGTCTCGTCATGATCAAGAACAATCCTCTTTGCGAGAGCAACTGAGGGCCTTTGTTGATAATGAATCAGTTATCTAGAATCGCATTTCTCTTCTGAAGCAAGAGATTGCGCAATTGGAGAAATAAGGCTTAGAAGAGAGGCTGAATATTGAAAGAGTACAAGAGAAGATAAAGTGCATCTTTCATTCTGTTAACTTCAAAAGATCTGAACTGATTAAGAAAGAAGAACTGATAGCCTCGCTAGAAGAGAAATTGGTTAGTCTCCCTGATCCTGCAAGAATGATTTCAACTACTTGCCTGGAACATGCTGCTGCCCAAGTTAATTTTCAAGAGAATTTACAACAATGCTTAGCAACATTAGGCATTACAAGGGAATTGTAAGACTTTTGTTTTGTTACTGTAACTATTTTCAAGATCGTAAATGATACAAGTTTCTCATGATATTTTGATAATGATGCTTTTGTTTGCCATACTATTAATATATTATACTACTTTATTTATTATATTATATATTATTATATTTTTTCTTATATATCCTTTTATGAATTGTTAGCAAAGAATTTCCTAAATGATCCTTGTCTTAGTTGGCGGTACTAAATTTCAATTTAGTTAGTCACACACAGTTTAAGCTGTTGAGTAGTAGAGCACACATAGTTTAAGCTCTTGAGTAGTTGGAGCAATCAATTTCTTAGACTCTTGTGGGAGTCGAGTCTTACGTGATGGTCTCTGTAACTCTTATGAGTTCGCTGGAGTCCTCACTGCCTAGTGAGTTCACAAACCGCGATCCATCAAAGGGCCCCAGTGAAGCAGCCAGGGTCGTGAACTCGGGTTGGATTTATGCACAGGGTTGGCCGCGGTAACTCTCTAGAGTTCACAGAGCACACAAGGCTACCTTTGGGGTACCAAATCCAGGGCCGCCAGTCCATCAATGAGTAGGTTTAGACCCTTCCTCATGAGTTACTACTGGAATCGATTTCCTAAATCTAGGGGGTCTTACGCATGGTTGGCCTATCTATGGACATGGCTAAAAGAACTCATACTGTGGCCCACTTTTTCTTCTACTACAAGGTCGGGCCCATTCATGGGAGGGTATTTACCTCCGTTTCTCGTGACGCTTTTGGAAAGCTATACAGACGGCATTGGTCTGACACATGTGACTAGCCTTCACGGACTTTTATCCTTTTAGGCTTTTAGTCCTTAGCTTCATCAGTTACCCGCATGGGTATGCCTATGATGGCCTTCACGAGCTTTTTAGGGCCATTAGCTTCTCATTGCTGCCCAAATGGTGAAAATGATAGGTCTTGTGCGTAGCTGGTCCCTTTTAGGACTTGACTAGACTGCCTTAGATGATTGTAGGTCTTATGCGTAGCTGGCCATATAGGCTTGGCTAGGCTACCTTAAAATTCCTTTAAAGACAATAATGGGCATGATCGTTGTCGTTGCACTATGAGAATAATAAACTTCTCCGATTGGGAAAGAGTGATCATCATTGCGGTGCTGCGAAAACTCTAACTGAGATTGATATGTCACCACATTTACTAATATTTTCAGGAGAACCTGTCTTTGCTGTTTATAGTATATTGGCATGGTGACGATACCAATTCTGACAGGCTTTTTCAAAGCTTGTTTGATAATGGCGATAGTCACTTTCTCTTCTTACTGCTTGTTTGATATCCGATCTTAACATTCTTGCAAACTTCTTCTTTATTCATTCTCCGGATGACGTACAAACCATATAGACATGGTTTTACTCACCCTTACCCCCTTTTGATTCAGAATCATTATGCTGGTGATGTTCTGCATCAAAATTAATAACATCTTCAGTGATGGTAGCTCTTTAAGAAGCGAACATTGACCGGAATATTGATACCCTGTCCATTTTGATATACAACTCTATATGTGCCACTGGACTATACTTCTTTTATTATATAAGGCCCATCCCATTTAGGCTCAAACTTCCCCCCTGTCCGATGAGTGACCACTATAGGCCTTTTGAGCATCAGCACCATATCCCCCTTCTTGAAGGAATGATATCTAACATGTTTGTCGAAGGCGGCTGATATTCTGGCTTGATATGATTACAGTCGCTGTTGGGCTGTCAGCCATTTTTCATCAAGTAGATCCAACTCTTTCAGTCTCACCTTTGCATTTACGTCATCTATTATGGACTGGTGTATCACCACTCTGAGTGAAGCTACTTGTATTTCAATTGGGATCACGGTTTCCATGAAATATACCAGAGAATACGGCGTTACATTCGTCGATGTCCGGTGAGTTGTTCGATACACCCACAAAGCTTCTTGCAATCTTTCGTCTCAATCACGCTTATTTCTGATCATCGTCTTCTTCAGTATTTTGACTATCATTTTATTAAATGCCTCTGTTAATCCATTAGCCGGCAGATAGTAAAGTGTTAAGAACGAATGATGAATTCTGTATTTCTGACAGAGCTTTTTCATGCCTCTGTTCTTGAAAGGGGTGCCATTGTCTGTAACAATCTTCTTCGAGATACCATGGCGGTATATGAATGCGTGACATATGAAATTAACAACATCCCCTTCTTTAACATTGCGTAAAGAAATCGCTTCTATCCATTTGGAGAAATAATCCGTTGTTACCAATATATATTTCTTACCTTTAGACGAAGGTGGATTTATGGGACCAATGACATCTAGCCCCCAAGCTAAAAAGGGCCAAGAGGCGACTGACTGATGCAGGTCTTCTGGAGGGACGTGTATGACATCCCCATGAATCTGACATTCATGACACCACTTCACATAATTAATTGCATCTTTGAACATGAAAGGACAATAATATCCCATTCGATGTACTCTATGGAATAGATTTTGGCCGGCTTGATATGGCCAACATTTCCCAAAATGCGCTTCTCGTAATGTTTGATTCGCCTCCCGCTCATCTAAGCAACGTAACAACATTCCATTGTACGATCTTCTGTACAATACCTCTCTGCATATAATGAACCTTTTTGACTGTTGCTTGATCTATTGTTTCTCTGCTAGTTCTTCTGGAAAGATTTTATATTTGAGATAATCGATGAGAGGTTAGCGCCAATCACTTGTCATTGTCTCCAAACATGATACAGGAAGTGTTTCAACAGTCTCTTCGATGATTTTTGCAGAAGGTAAAAATCTTCTCTGATCTATGGTTACTTAAAGAGGACTTCGATTTGAGCAAGACATGGCTGCTACCAAGTTGGGTAAAGCATCTGCCTTTACATTTTCAGACCGCGACATGTGTGTAATTTAAACATGATAGAATTGTTCTAGTAACTGTTACACTTTTTGATAGTACTGCAAAAGTTCTTGCTTCCTCACTTCGAACTCAATTGTCAATTAGTTTATGATCAACTTAGAATCTCTGAAGATATGTAGCGTTTTTATCTTCATTTCCCAGGCCATTTCCATTCTAATAATGAAAGCTCTATACTCTACCTCATTATTCGTGCATGTAGTACCCAACGTAAAAGAGTAAGGCAACAAGTCACCTTAAGGAGTAATGAATATCACTCCTACCCCCGCTCCTGATGCTCGAGAGGCGCCATCAAAGTACATCTGCCACGGGTTTTACAACTCAGCCAACATTATTTGTTCATCTGGAAAGTCTTCATTGATAATTTCATTTTCTGCTACGAGATGCCCTGTGAGGAAGTCTGCCACTGCTTGTCCTTTTACTACCTTTGTCGGTTCATATGTAATGGTATATTCTGAAAGAAACAACATCCATTTGGCCAATCAACCGCTCAACATCGGCCTGGTCATTAAAAACTTGATAGGGTCTGCCCTTGAGATCAGAGTTATATCATGAGAGAGACAATAGTGTCTTAACTTCTGTACCACGAATATCAATGCTAGACACTCCTTCTCGATTGGCGTATAGTTACATTCTTCACCCATTAGCGTTCGACTCAAATAATAAAGAGCAGTTTCTTTTCCAGCTTCATTCACCTGAGATAACAAAGCCCCTAAAGATCTTTCAGCCACAGATATGTACAGAATTAGCGGTATCCCTTTTATTGGAGTAGTCAGTACTAGCGGCCGTTTCAGCAAATCTTTGATGGAGTCGAACGCGTTCTGGCAGGCTTGGTCCCACACAAATTCTGTACTTTCTTCATCAGATGGGAAAACGGTTGACACCTCCCTGCAAGATTCAAAATGAAATGGTGAATGTATGCTAGCTTTCCTTGCAAACTTTTTAATTCCTTCAATGTTTTCGGTGGTGGCATATTTTGAATGGCTTGGATTTTTTCCAGATCAATCTCAATGCCTCTATGCCGGATAACAAAATCGAGGAACTTCCTGAAGACACTCCAAATGCACACTTAGCTGGATTCATTTTTAACTGTTTCCTTCTAAGCCGACGAAAGACTGATGTCAAATGTTTGCGATGCTCTTGATAATCTCCTGATTTGACCACCAAGTCATCAACATAGCATTCAACATGCTTATGCATCATATCTTTGAAAATATTCTGCATTGCCCTTTGATACATTGCTCCGGCATTTTTAAGACCAAATGGCATGACTTTATAACAATGGATCCCTAATGACGTTCTGAATGTTGCCGCTTCTTCATCTTCAGGTGTCATCCTTATTTGATTATACCCTGTGTAACCATCCATGAAGGACATGATAGCGTACCGAGTGGTGTTATAAATCAATAGCTCCGTTATCGGGAGGGGAAAATCATCTTTCGGACAGGCCTCATTTAGATCTCTGAAGTCCACACACACTCTGACTTGCCCATTTTTCTTTTTCACTGGGACGATGTTTGATATCCATTTGGGATATTTGACTTCCCTGATAAACCCAACTTTTATTAACTTAGTCACTTCTTCTTCTATCAGGGGAACCAAGTCCGGATGAAATTGCCTTTGCACTTGTTTAACTGGTTTTTTCTCTTTGGAGATGTTTAATCGGTGCATTGCCACTAAAGGTTCTAAGCCCGACATTTTCGCATATGTCCAAGCGAAGACATCTTTATTTTCTTTGAGGAGTCGAACATATTCCTTAGACTCCTGTGTAGATAGACAGGCACTGATAAATGTATTTCTTGGTTCCTTTTCCGTGCCTAGATGCAGGCTATCTATCATTAGTTTCTCCCCGTCTTCTATCTATTTTGGTGCCATTTTAGGATGTTCAACTGTCTTGGGATCTTCTTCTGATGACTGGCCAACAGAAATTGTATTTACTGATGATTCCGCTCCTAACCCTTGGAACCTTCTTCACTTTTCTTGACCAATCCCGATAGGAATCTAGATTCCTTTCCCATGATTCAAGCCAGTGGGCTCTTCGCAATCAAAGCCCATGTTTTTCATAATTTCTTTGCTTTTTGGACTATATTTTTTGAGATCTTGCAGTGTTAGCCTGCCGTAATACACAGTATTCTCGGCCTCTTCCTCGACCCTTGACTCTATCGCAGTGTAAAATTCTATTGGTTCTTGATGCTTTGAGCTGGCCTTGACTTGAAATCTCCCTGGAGCAATTAGGAATGGTTTATTCCTTTCAATGTGAGGCAATGGCATCACGTAATTGGATTGTAAGATTTTTAACTGTTCTGGTGACAATAGGGTCAGTAGTAATTGCCCTGGTTGTCTCAGGTGTTTCGGTACAAAATAGAATTTCTTCTTTGTTTTAGCAGCCCTGGCTAGCCTTGCTTCATCTGCTTCTTCTTTTACTGTATTTATTTGAGAATTAGTTGGGACTTTGCTTTCATCGTTCTTTCTTTCATCCTTGGCGAACACTTTATAGTAGCTAGCGTCAGCAAAGAAGGATTCGGCTCTATATATGGCTTCGCATCAGCCATTACTTTATACTGTATTCCATCTTTACAGTACTTGAAGCATTGATGGAGAGTAGAAGGTACAATGCTGTACTAATGTATCCACGGCCTTCCCAAAAGGAGATTATATGTCGTCGTGGCATTTATAACATGGCATACAACGTCAGTAGTCAACTCTCCTATTTTCAGCATTACTATAATCTTGCCAAGCGCACACTGTCCATCTTGGTTGAAACCTTGTATCATCATGCCACTAGGACGCAGATCTGTTCAACGGTAACCCAACTTACTCAATATCGAGAGTGGCAGGAGATTCACTGCGAACCCATTATCTATCATAATCCGCTTAACTTTCTTCCCTCGGATATGACCTTCTATTATTAACGGCCTGTTATGCTCTTCTTCACAAATCAAATCGTCATCAGAAAAGGAAACAATTGGTAAACAATCCTTCCCTTCATTATCCTCTGCGTGCTCCATCTCTGCTAACAAAGTTTCTTTGACATCATGGTCAGACCGCGCTTGGTCTAAGCTTCCTCAAAATTCTTCTGACAATTTAAGCGCATCGTAAACACTAAGTCGAGCTGGGATCCCTTTCAAATGACTCACCACGTCATAAGTAAGCTTCATCATCTCATCCGTCTTTTCATTTTGATCATTTTCGTCTTGTCTTTCAGTAGCTTCTTTTCTTATGCCCCCTACCTTCTATTTTGCAGGACTTATTATCTTCTTTCCTGATCTCAGGGTGATCATTGATGCCTTCTTTACAGCCTTGTAATCTTTTTCCTCTTTTTCATCTTGAGACCTTTCCCTGATTGTGAGCGTATTCATCGTTGCCATGGTACTCTTTTCTTTTTCTTCACCGATTACTATTTCACCCTTGTTTATCATTCGTTGTATTATACACTTCAGCGTATTACAATTTTCCGTCGGATGCCCTATCAGATGATGATTATGACAGAAATCCTTTTCCCTGGTCCTTGTCACATCTTCAGGATGTTTGGGTTCCGATAATGATATTGTGCCGGTTTCAGTAGCTGATTCATCATAGGAATAACATCTTCTTTGTCGAAAGCTGATCCTTTGTGAGAATTAAGCACTCTAACCCTCTTCCTGTCATATCTGTTTCTTCACTGTTGCCACCCTTCTTTATGTTCGTGTGTCTTTTCTTTTAAATCCCTTGTGCCCTTACTTCGTTTATCCTACTTGACAGTGTTTGCGGCCATCCTGCTGGGTATTTTCCTACCTGGTTCATGGTGAAAGGCTAGCATCTTACTAGTCATTAATTCTAAAGCATGAGCCTTGGTGGCTAGGTCGCAGAAAGTTTGGATATCGGTGCTAGTGAGTCCAAATGTGATTCCTGTTTCCATAGTGTTCAAGCACATCTTGACTTGTTCTTTTTCTTCTGACAATTTCCTGCACGAAGCTCCTAATGTCTTCCACCTATCTATGAACTTTTCAACTAGTTCTCCTTCTCTTTGTCATACAGAAGCCAATTCTGTGATGCTCACGTCACGTTCTAAAGAGAAGAAGTTTGACATTAATGTGTCTTGCATCTCCTCCCACGTACATATAGACCCTGGAGCTAAACTGGAATATCATTAGAATGCTTTGCTTGTTAGTGATGACCCAATTAACCGAAAGCAATACTAAGATATTGTAGAGAAATTTTCCATGCTTGTGATGAAATGCATTAAGTGCTCTTTTGGCGATCCTTCCTCGTTAAACTTCTAAAAGTCCGGATGCTTGAAGTTGGCTGAAAAGGGGATATCTTCTACTTCCCTTGAGTACGACGTCCGGTACCTGAAACGGCCAGTATTTGCGCACTCTCTTTCCATTCTGACAGCTTCTTCAACGACTTATCTTACGTCGTCTTGTGTTACAGTCCTCACAAAAGGAACAGATCCTCTTGACCCTGTCCCTTGTGGGTGAGAGCATTCAGGATGGCTTTCATGTCCATTTACTACACCAGTTATTGGTGGAGCCACAATTTGGGCCACATTATGTGCAAGAGTTGCTTGTGCTTCCTTGAGGTTTCTGCATTCGTCCATTAGCGCTCTTTGTGCTTCTGCCATTTCATTAATACGATCTTCAGTAGATGACCTATCTTCCCAGTTTATCTCGGCCATGTGTACTGTGGTTTCTCTACTTTTTGATGAAGACGTAGTTGGAGTAGAGCAAGAGGACTTTGACGTCACGGGGCTTACAAAGAGGGGAGAAAGTGGAGTATCGTGTGACTCTTGTGTACTTCCTGTGCTATTGATCGATTGGGGTGATACGGACATCGGCGAGCTTGCCTGGGGTGACACGAGCATTGGTGATCCCATCATTAGTGCTTTACCCTTTTGCTCTTTCATCCATCTGCCCCTTGGGGTGATTAAAGCCGGAAACTCAGGAGATGTTAACCACGGAACTGCTCGTTTGGGATAAATTGCAGGGGGAGCGAGTTCAGGATTTCTTCTGGCTGCGTTGCGCGTCACAGGGCCCTTAGCTCTCAACGAAGGCAGGTTTGTTCGAAGATTCCTTGCATTCCATGTTCTTGTCCTACGAGTCATTACTAGGGTCCAGTCTTTGTCTCCTTCCGATGGCGGAGGTGAAGCAGATACGACCCCAGCTGTAACTTGCGCCAAGCTATTCTTGTTTGTAAGCAGTTGAGTCCTATATTTCTGAGGCGAGTCCGGCACGCATTCTATCATGAACCCAGTCAGAGTGAAACAGAACCTCACTTTCATCACAATAGTTATGATTGATTATGATTTGTAGTTTGATTCAAAAGCCTTCAATGACAAAGCATAATTATAATTAGAATTCTAGAGTAAATATTCTATCTTAGAGATGAGGGGGGGATGTTCCCTCTGAGAGTCGCCATTTTGGCATCAAAAGACGCCAAAAGAAATGCCATGAAAATTCCATGATACCCTTAATGTTGTTATTGGAATAATAAAAAAAAAAGATCCCCAGCAGAGTCGCCATTTTGTTTCGACAAGAAAACAAATGCGTTTGATTTGGGGGATTTATTTTATTTAAATATAATAAAGAGATTTCATGCAATAATCATGGTGTTATTGATTTTGAGTTCATATACATCCCTTCCAAATCCCTTGATTCCAAGATAGAATACTAAATAAATGGTAATTAATAAGGTTATATGTCAAATCTCAAATTCGACAGCATTCCGGCGCTATTTCGATCATCTCCTAGGTACTTTAGAGGAATGTTGAATTTAATCAGCTAATTTCCCTTTTGAACTCATCCGTTGTGCCAAGGAGAGGGCTTGAAGCAATAAAGGTCGAACTCCAACGATTTCGGCAGCATTTCGACCCCTTTTTGCCTTGGCCACAGGTGACCTAGTTGCATGACCAGCATAACTGAATTACTGGTTACGCGATCAGCGCAACATAGTTCTTGGGTGAGCGATCCATGTAGCTTCTCTCCTGCGTTGCGCGATCAGTGCAACTTAGTATCCCAGTTGGGTGACCCGCGCAACTGACTCTGCTCCTCACCTTTAATCTATCTTTAAAGCTCCAACTTTCTCCAGAAAACCTTCCGTCCCAAATGAGGAGGGTAATGGGGTATTTATAGGCCTCCACACATACCAACCCTTGTTTCTTATGCCATAGGCCCCACCTTGGATCAATTCTAGTCGTTTATCTCGATCTGTGTCTATTGAAGGTTACGTTACCCACGTAAGGGTAAAGATAGCCTCGTGATCCACCCAACGGTTGTTTCTGGTGCGCGATCCGTGTAAGGATAAAATGATTTTTTCCTCTCACGCAATGCCTATTCTGGATGCACGATGCCTAAGATTCTTTCTACCGATTATGCGAGCCGTGCAACGACTGGTCTGGTTGCTCGATTTTCGCAACACCATTTGTTCCCTTCTTCATTTCTTCACTTTGTATAGTTTTTTCTCATCTTTGGATTTTCCTTCATGATGATTTTTATGCTCCAACAAAAGTAAGTGAGGAATGAAAAGAATTGAAGATTTGAAGTGAAGAAAAGGAATCTTAAAAATTAGATAAAAAAATCATATTTTGAAATTACTAGTCTAAAAATAGAAAGTCTTGAAATAATACTAAAACAGACTTTGATCCCACTGAACTTCGATTCGGTCCAACCGAAATCGCATAAAACAGTCCAATAAAAAGTGAAAATTTCAGCCTTAGTTCGATCTAATCGAAGCATAACATTTTGCATAAGATTGTGATTTCAAAGTTGGTCCGAGCAAAGCTTATAAATATTGGTCTTTTAAGAGTTTCTAAGCATGAATTAGGGTACGAAGAGTGGAGTAAAGGGTGGAACTTCCTTCCAAGAGTTCACTCTTTTTTTCTTAGTTTATTTTATATTTTACCTAAGAGTTTTTAGTTTAATCATGTCAATGGGTGACTAATCTCTCAGCTAGATCTAAGAGGTGAAGCTTGTAGTTTAGTTTAATGTTGTTCTTACTTTGATTACATTTATGAAGTTCATGTTGAATATTTCATAGTTATGGTTTAAATTTAAGAAGTATTTTTTTTAATTATTAGTTTAATTTATAGTTGACTCTGAGCACGATGGATGCTTAAGAATTTCATGAATGCTTTCTGTTCTTTTCATGGTTGTTTGATATGTGAAATCCTTTGATCTACCATTGACTATGGGCATGGTAGATGCTTAGAACTATCCAAAATTAGTTCAACAAGCATCTTATATGTGGATCAATCGTATGGATGTTCAAATCTATTTTGGAATAGTCTATGATATTTTAACCGCTCTATCATCTAACTAGATAGATTAAGACTTTGATTCCAATTGTAGTTTTGTTGAATCAAGTAGGGATGCATTAGAATGACTATGAGTAGATCCTTCGTAATCTAGTTCTCTTATTCTCATAGTTTTAATTCACAAACAATTGCTTTCAATCATTGCTTCAAGTTTAATTATAGTTCTTATTCCTTGATCAGTTTAGAAAAGTTACATCCTTCAATCCCTGTGGGTACGACCTCAGTCTTACTGAGATTATTACTACATTGCAACCCTGCACTTGGGGTATAAGAAAACAAGCTTTTGGCGCCGTTGCCAAGGATTGCAATGTTCTCTAGTTTTCTGAATTAATTAAGTTTTAGAACTATTTATGATTAGGACTAGCTTTTATCTATTTTTCTTAGATTTTATAGATTTAATTTTAGTGCTAACCTAGTTTTTTTTATTTTGTAGCTTCCATCTTTGCAGTTCTTCTTTGGTAACATCCTTCCATTCTCTCTTCTCATTCTTTGCCTTTTGAATTTAAATACCTAGATTTATGTACTTTTTAGATCTGTGAGGTTTTGAGTATTTCATGCCTCGAGCATTCATCGTCTCTTGAGCTAACGAGAAGAGTGGATTCATGACAACATTCATCGTCTCTGGAGCAAAGGGGGATTAGTCGAAGGATTGCCTATCTATCGCAGGATTAGACACCACTTAAGATATTGTGAGTTAACTAAAGTTATGGCTAAAAGTCAACCTCGACACATAATTGAGGAGGATGAGGATGAAAACGAGGTGCATCACACTCCCCCGCCTCATACTTTATGAGACTACTTACAACCGGTGGGAGTGAGTACACCTTCCTGCATGATATTTTCATTTAATGTAGGAAATGTAGATTTTAAATTGGGAGTCATACAACTCCTTCCTAAATTTCATGGACTAGACTCTGAAAGTCTATACTTGCACATCAAAGAGTTCAATGAGATAGTCCCCACTTTGCACTTTCCAAACGTGTCTAATGACACTGAAAGACTGAAGTTGGTCCCCTTCTCATTAAAGGGAAAGGCTAAGTCATGGCTGCATTCCTTAAAGCCATGATCTATTAACACATGGGTCGAGATGATTTTGGAGTTCCTTAAAAAGTTCTTTCCATTTTACAAAACAAATACGTTAAGGATAACAATCATGAATTTTTCCCAAAAAGATGAAGAGACCTTCTTTCGATGTTGGGAGCGATACAAGGATCTCATCAATTTTTATCCACATCATGGTTACGAAAAATGGCAAGTAATAAGCTTTTTCTATAATGGATTGACTTTACCCATGCACCAATTTGTAAAGATGATGTATAACAGAAAATTCATGAACAAGGAGGATGATGATGCGTGGGATTATTTTGATTAACTCGTTAAAAATGCACAATCATGGGACACCTCCCCAAGACCTACCACTTTTAAGCCCACTCAATCAAGAGAGAAGGGATGCATCTACGTCTTAAAGGAAGAAGATGACATAAGTGATAGAGTGGCCAATTTCATGAGAAAAGTCGAAGCCATGAGACTTAAGGTGGAACATGCTAGACCCGAGGAGGTTGTTCTAGCAACATATATATAACTGAGAATTGGTAATGCATCCAAAACAGTCTAGTGAGTTTGTCGAAAATCTTCAAGGAATCAATAATGCGTCCAAAACTGTCTAGTGAATTTTGCCGAACATCCACAAAAAATTCGATGTCATCGAACTGGCTTCGATGTCATCGAGCAACGCTTCGAGTCATCGAACAAGTCTCGAGTCATCAAAAAATGTCTTTAATTTTTTCAATAACCAACTTAATTTTTTTTTCATAAATTCAATGTCATCGACTCATGTTTAATGTCATCGAATGCATCTTCGATGTCATCGAATTGTGATTGATGACACAGTCAATGTGAATTCTGCACTTATTCTTTCGACTTCGTTCCTTCTCTACTTGGTTTTCTTGAATCTTGGAACTTTGAAATCTTCAATCTTTGTCTTTTAAGATCCATTCTTTGCCTTGGTGATCTTTGAGCGTCAAGTCATGCTTTTAACAACTTTTTCAATCCAAGCTCTTAAATTCACCTTACAACACAAACATGAGTAAAATAGGGCATTAAGCAGCATCATATTCATAAAACCAAGATATAAGTGGGAGATAATATGCAATATTTGATCCTCAACACAATCCCCAACTAGCATTTTACTAGTCCCAAGCAAAGTATGCATGAAATAAACCTTAATGCTTAAAGTTCAAAACCTCTCTAGGAAAACAATCTTTTGTTCACTCAAGTATGAATGGGTAGAAATAAGATACGAAAGTAAAATTTTGAAAACCTAGAACCCAATCACATAAGCAACCAATCAAGTAACTTCTTTGTCCATTAAATTGAAGCAAAATTTTCATATCAAGTTTTTCAATATACTCAGTGAAGATCAACTTACTTCTCGTACAAATACTATACATTCATCATGTTAACCATGCTCATCACTTCAAGATCAGTTTGAAACTCTAGTACTGATTCCAAACTTATCCCCTTCTCCTTCTTTTTCTAGTTTTTGATTTTTTTATCGACGATCAATTTTTTATTCATTCTTTTTATTTTTGCATTCTTTTCCAGATTTTTCATTCTTTTCATTCTTTTTCATGTTATGTGACCTTTTTGTCGATCTCTTATTTTTTTAACTAGTTCTTTTCTTCTTTTAAGGTGGATTAAATTATCCAGACCTGATTCTCACCATCTATCAATGATTCACATACTAATAATCAGAACTTCTAGTATATCTTATAGATAACAAATAAAATGTCTCTTGTGACTCAGATTAACATGATATTCAAACTTCCTCTTAATCAATTGAGCGCAAGCACTTAGGTGATAAATTACTTAGATGATTAGATTCCAACAATCCAAAATTCAATCTCTATATTCTCATACTCAAAACATTCTTAAGTAGACAATTCATCGCTTCCCAAATAGATTTCAACTTGAAATAATGAAAATTTTAAAATTTTTTGCTCAAACTAAAAAAACACTGATTAGTATACCTAATCCCTCATCCCCAACCGAAAAATCTACATTTTCCTCAATGTAAAAGAAATAAGCATGTAATGTAAAAAGGGCAATGAAAAGAAAAAGGAAGTGATGGAAAGGGAATACCTGGAGAAGGAATTTTAAGGCTTTTCCAATGGTCTCAGTGTGAAGATAAGTTAGCACAAGAATTAAACCAATAGCAAGCAAGCTATCCTAAAACAGCGGAAAGCAAACTATCTTAAACATCTATACGAAAGAAATAAACCTAACTATACCTCTATTAGACTAGGAGGTCAATCCTAATAAACAGAATCAATCAAAGGTATGGACATGTCCTCTGAATCAAATTTCTCAATAAATGGCTTTAATCGATGTCCATTCGCTTTGAAAATATTACCATTATTTGGATTTTAAATCTCGACATCCTTATGAGAATAAACATTAGTAATAATGAAAGGGCCGGTCCAATGAGATCGGAGTTTTCTCAGAAAAAAGATGTAACTGAGAATTGTACAAAAGGACCTGGTGTGAATGATTTCTGAAGAATGTGTTGGTTATGAAATACCTTCATCTTGTCCTTATAAATTCTTGCGTTCTCACATGCATCATTCCAGATCTCTTCAAGTTCATTTAACTGGAGTTTACGTAATGAGCCAGCATTGTTCAAATTGAAGTTCAGATTTTTAATATCCCAGTAGGCCCTATGTTCCAACTCCACAGGCAAGTGGCAAGTCTTCTCATAGACAAGTCTAAAGGGAGACATTTTAATATGGGTCTTAAATGCAGTACAGTAAGTTCATAAAGTATTGGTCAAGCAAATCGACCAATCCTTACGGTCAGGATTAACCGTTTTCTTTAAAATATGTTTAATTTTCCTATTGAAAATCTCAATTTTTCCACTTGTTTGTGGGTGGTATGGAGTGCTCATTTTATGGGAGATGTCATATTTTTTTATTGAATTTACAAATGGCCTATTACAAAAATGTGAACCTCCATAACTAATGATGGCAAACAATAGGATATGCTAATTTCACAATCAAATATAGGAGATTTATGAAGATTAGAAGGGATTTTATCATCCTACCATGCTCATGAGACAATGGTGAACAATAGGATTTCATAATTTCACAACCTCAAGCATAAAAACAAGATACTTAAAGCTATTACAGATCTACTGTAATTTGAGTCACAATAAATCATTAAAAACTAAAAATATTCGTTAAATATCAAACTAGAATCAAAGAGAGTTCAACATAAACATGAATTAAAGTAATAGAAATATCCCATCACGCTACAAGCTTCACCTCTTAGCCTTAGCTAAGAGGTTTAGCCAACCATAGACATGATTAGACCTAAAACCTTAGAAGAAAATATGAGAAACTAAGAAAGAAAGAAGAAAAATGCTTAGCAACGGCTCTCCACCCTTGTGCTTCACTCCTCCAAACCCAAGATAGATGCCCAGGGATGCCCTAGGAACTCCTATTTATAGTTGTGTAACACCTCCTTGGAAAAAATTGGAAACTACCTCAAATTTATGCACTCTGCATAATTCTACGTAACTCTATGTAAATGGTTCGATGCAATTGAACCGCCTTTAATGTCATCAAAGGTGACCTTTATACATGCTTTTTCTACGCTACGTAACTTTGGCTAGATTTCTTAATCTTCTATGTCATCGAACCTACCTTTGATGTCATCGAGCGTTATTCGAGGAATCGATAATGCGTCTAAAATAATCCAGCGAGTTTAGCTGAAAATCCACAGAAAATTAGATGTCATCGAACTGGCTTCGATCCCATCGAGAAAAGTTTTGAGTCATCGAACAAGTCCTCGAGTCATTGAAACATGTCTTCAATTTGTCCAACGACCAAGTTAATTTTCATTCATAAATTCAATGTCATCGACCCATGTTCGATGTCATTGAATGGTATCTTCGATGTCATCGAACGGTGCTCGATGATATAGTCAATGTGAATTCTGCACTTATTCTTTCGACTTATTTTCCTCTATACTTAGTTTTCTTGAATCTTGGGACCTTGAAATGTTCAATCTTTATCTCCTAAGATCCATTTTTTGCCTTGGTGATCTTTGAGCACATCCATGCTTTTAACACCTTTTTCAATCCCCTTCTCCTTCTTTTTTTTTCAGTTTTTTATTTTATATCAACGGTCAATTTTTATTCATTCTTTTTCATATTTTTCATTATTTTTCATAATACATAACCTTTCTATCGATCTCCTATTTTTAAACGGGTTCTTTACTTATTTTAAGGTGGATAAAATTCTCCAGACTCGATTCTCACCATCTATCAATGATTCACATACTAACAATAAAAAATTCTAGTATGTCTTACAGAAGACAAATTGAATGTGTCTTGTGATTTACATTAACATGATATTTAAACTTCCTCTTAATCAATTGAGCGTAAGAACTTAGGTGAAAGTCTACTCATGTGATCAAACTCTAACAATCAAAAACTCAATTTCACCTAATCATACTCAAAGTATTCTTAAAAAAACAATTCATCACATCCCAAATAGATTTCAACTTGAAACATTGAAAATTTTCAAAAATTTTGCTCAAAACTGAGAAGACACTGATTAGTTTACCTAATTCCCCATCCCTAACCAATACATTGTCCTCAATGTAAAAGAATTAAACATATAATGCAAAAGAGGCAATGAAAAAAAAAGGGAAGTGATGGAAAGGTAATACCTGAAGAAAGAATTCTAAGGCTTTTTCAATGATCTCAGTGTGAAGATGGGTTAGCACAAGAATTAAACTAATAGAAAACAAACTATCCTAAAAAGTGGAAAGAAAACTATCCTAAGTAGTGGAAAACAAACCATCCTAGTCCTACATCATATAAAAGAAATAAACCTAGACTAAGAAAACAAGGGAAAGCTACTTAGTTATGCAGCGAGGTTCCTCATCCGGCTAGTATCTTGATAAATTATTCAGTAGGTTTCTCAACAAGATCATCCAAAAGCCCATTTTATAATAGGCTTGGATGTCGGGCCTATGTCCTAGCATCTCCTCATTTTGTAGGATTCCACGGTCCTCTCAGTTGAATTTCGGTGACCCGCGACCTGTAGATATCATTTATGAGTGACCTTAAGTCATATCTTATAACCCCGAGTTGACTCAACTCGAGACCTATGCCATTACGAACGCATCATCGCCGCAGTTCCAATGCCGTTTCTCGTGCGTCAATGTAACACATATAATAAGATATGACCCGCTCATTATTATGGTCATGGGCTGATGTCATCACTCCATGCTTGCTAGGTAATGATGGCCTCTCTTCCCCATGTTCTTACAAATCCATCATTTTCTTACAAGTCATAATCACCTTACATCAAGTCATTGCCTAGCTAAGAGAGCTAGCTATCTCTCTCTTATCTCTCTCCCTCCCTCTTTCTTCGTCATTTTCTCACCCTCCATTGCAACTAGAGAGCTTGGGACATCCTAACCCATCTCCATATCCAACCCTCTTTCACCTATTTTTCCCACCATTCTAACCATCAAAAGCCCATCTCCACCATTAAAAGAGCTTCATAAGAGCATTGAAGCATAAGGGAAGGAGAAGAAGTTGAAGACCCATCTTGATGAATGTATGATGTATGTTGTAGATCCTAGAGGGACCCATAATGGCGGGGCCCCTCCATCACACTTTTTTCCTTCTCTCTCTTTCCCCCTCTCTCTCTTGATCCTTTGCATAATGGCCCACTTGATGCATGTTGTTGTCCAAACATGGGATGCCCACACATCTAGATTTTTTAGGTCACCTTGCTGCCCATTTTCGGGCCAATTTGGATGAGGAAAGACACAAGGATCAACCTGATTTTTTGGATGGGTGGCCCACCCATGTGGACTCCTTGCATGATGTATGTATTTTTATCCATGACGATCACCCGTGGGGCCCACCTTGTTGATGTCTAGTAGTTGGCTGGACAGTCCAGCATTGTTGGTACCGTCCAGCGCCCCTAGACAAAGGAGAACACATATATCAACTTTATTCAAAGATGGTGGGCCACACGTGTGGACCCACCTATGATGCATGTGTTTCATCCATCCCATTCACCATCCAGATAGGATGGATGGTGGGGTCAACCTTGATGTGTATGTGTATATCCACACCATCCAGCATACTTGACGGTGGGGACCCACCCTCAATGTATGTGTTTTGCATCCACGTTGTCCATCCATTTTCTAGACATGGGGCCCACCTTGCACGTGTTGAACATGTGGAGTAGGGCCTACCTTGATATTTGTGTTGTATCTCCACCATCTATCCCTGGACAGTGGAGCCCACATCATGTATGTGTTGTATATCTATACCGTACAGATGGGTAAGATAGTGGGGTCCACCATGATGTGTATAATGTATCCATGCCATCCAGTTAAGGCCCATTATATAGGGCCACTTTGATGTATTTGCATTGCAACCCATCTATTTTGGTTGGACCATGGGCTGCCTCATGAGGCCCATTTTTGTGATGCATAAGGCCCACCTTAATGTGTGTATTGTAAGCACACTATCCATCTATTTTTTTGGACCATAGGGCTGACCTATGAGGCCCACCTTGATGTGTTTCTTACACATGTTGATCATTTATTTTTATAACTCATGGGCTACCCCTTAAGGCCCACTATGATGTATATGAGGCCCATATGATGAGGCCTAATATGATGTATATAAGGCCCATATGATGAGACCCAATGTGATGTATATAAGGCCTATATGATGAGGCCCAATGTGATGTATATAAGGCCCATGTGATGAGGCCCAATGTGATGCATGTAAGGCCCATGTGACGGGGCCCAATGTGATGCATGTAAGGCCCATGTGATGAGGTCCAATGTGATACATGTAAGGCCCTTGTATGAGGCCCATGTGGTGAGGCCCGATGTGATGTATATGTGGCCCTTGTGTGAGGCCCATTATGATGTGATAAAGCTTATGTGATGAGGCCCAATTGTGAATTGTGATTCCACTATGATGTATATGATAATGATTATGATGCCCATCCATCTCCTAGCTAGAATAAGGCCTAAGGGCCCCATTATAGGATAAGTTTTAAATGGGCGTAGCCTTGGGTACAATAATGGTTAAATGTCCACATTGTAGGAGCAATGGTGGTTAGATGTCCACATTGTGATCCTCCCTATCACCCATTATTAGGCCCATTCTCATCTCTCCCTAGTGGGCTAACCCATATTGATGGGCCTCCACTATTATTAGCATGATCTATCTCACCTTAGTGGGCTATCCCAATTCATTGGGCCCCCATTAATATTAACATGACCCACCTCATTGGGCTTACCCCAAACCGTTGGGCCCTCATTATTGTTGGTGTTTCCATCATGCCTTGTAGATTTGTCCAAGGTCATAAAGCCCACCTTATGCCTATTAGGCCCATTGGCGGTGAGTATAAATCAAAGGGTCAATTCCGTTGAGGTCCATAATCGACCATCTAATGGATCCTTTGTGCTCAATGAGAGTAGAGATGAGCATACTCTCTTATTCTTGCTCAAAGTGGGAAGAAATCACCAACGGGTATATCTCACCTTGACCTAAATAGACATATTTCAAATTAGAGGGCAAAGGTTTTAGGTCAAGCTTCGGTGCCTTGGGGTTAGACAGTAGAGGCAGTACATCAGTTTGGGGCAATTCTTCAAATTGTGGTCTCCACCGATTAACTTCAAGTACCGACACGGTATCTAGCATGGTACCTATCGCCCTAATCATGTCATCATCAAAATCATGGGAGTGGGCCAGGCACATCTATAGAGGGTCAGAGGATAAGGTCAGAAGTGTTCTATCTTCCATAAAATAATCAATCATGTTAATGTCGTGAAAATCGTCATCATCCTTTAACTGTTTGCCTATGTTGAAAAAGATATCCAACTCTAATGTCATATTCCCGAAAGTCATACTCATGACTCCATTCTTACAATTAATGATTGCATTTGAAGTGGTGAGGAATGGGCAACAAAGAATCATGAGAAATTGAGTGCTCATGTTACTAATGGGTTGCCTATCTAGGACAATAAAATCTACCAGGTAGAAGAATTTTTCAACCTGGACAACACATCCTCAATTACCCCTCTCTGTACACGAACTGAGTGATCAACAAGTTATAGTATGGTTAGGGTAGGTTTCAATTCACCTAAACCTAACTATTTGTAGACTGAGTAAGGAATCCGATTTACGCTCGCTCCTAAGTCATGAAGTGCATGCTCAATTCGGTAGTTCCCAATTACATAAGATATGGTTGGGCTACTAGGATCTTTATATTTAGGTGGCACATCTTCCTTTAAGATGACACTTTTTTAGTTAAAAATATTTTCTTTAAAATATTTTCTTGTCTTTTGGTCGTACACAAGTCTTTCAGAAATTTGGCATATGAAGGTGTTTGTTTAACCGTATCCGGTAAAGGAATATTGATCTTCACTTATTTCAACACCTCTAGAATGTCCTAAGAGTTAGAGAGAGATTTTAGTGCAATCAACTGTTGGGGCAATGGGGCAATCGACTTTCCTTGAAGTTTCGGTTCCAATTCTTGTGGAGTAGTACTAGGTCTATCATCGTTGTTCTCTTCCAAGTCTTTAAGATATTCAGCCCTCACCAGAATGGTTTTGTTAATGGTCTTCCCACTCCTAAGAGTGGTGATAGATTTAGCTTGCTCCATCTGATTTGAAGAGCTTGGCTCACTTATCTCATATTGCGGCTTAGGATTGAGGAAAGGTTAAGCAAGAAGCATCCCCCTTTCTATAACCATAACACGTGAATCCATCTTTTGCATAAATTTTATAAGTTCTCGTATTGCCTGAGTAAGCTCCTGAGTTTGTGTGGAATTTTGAACAAGTTCTTCTTGAGGTTTCCCTTGATTTGGAATTTGATTGAAGAAACCTTAATTGGTAGTAGTTTGTCCATTCCTCCAACTGAAGTTTGGATGATTTCTCCAACTAGGATTATATGTATTTGAGATAGGTCCAGTGAAAGGTCTTTGGTAATTGTTCACGACATTTAATTCCTCATTTAGCACATCTTGAAAGATAGGTATTGTTGACTAATTTTCAGTTGTGTGAATGTTGCAATCACAAATACCGCAAACAGTTTCCTTAACCTTATCCTTCTTTAGTTCCATGGCCTCAAATTTCCTTATGAGATTAGCCACTTTAGTGTTGATATCATTAGCCTCTTTCAGAAGGTATATTTCACCCCTTTCCTTTGATTGAGTGGGCCTAGAAGTGGTGCTTGATTTTGGGTAGGTGTCCCATGATTGTGCATTTTCAGCAAGTCTGTCCAAGTAGTCCCACATATCATTGACATTTTTATTCATGAATTCCCCTTCGCACATTGTCTCGACCAATTGGCACATGGAAGATGTCAGAGCATCATAGAAAAAGTGTGTAATGCATCATGTTTTAAAATCGTGTTAT
Source organism: Magnolia kwangsiensis (assembly GCA_037074715.1). Classification (NCBI taxonomy): domain Eukaryota; kingdom Viridiplantae; phylum Streptophyta; class Magnoliopsida; order Magnoliales; family Magnoliaceae; genus Magnolia; species Magnolia kwangsiensis. Next base: position 105,394,715 of record CM073573.1, on the reverse strand, counting down.
GGGTATGAACTGATAAGATCTTTGAACCGCTCTCAACATTAGAAGAATGTATCATCCCCCTTTTGGGCAAAGTTCATGATTGACTTCCTAAGGGTGTTCGTTTTATGATGTGGAAAAAATTTCTTTATGAACTCCCTTATCATGTCATTTCATATGCCAATAGATCGGGGACGTAGTGAATGCAACCACATCTTAGCTTTCTCTTTCAAAGAAAAGGGAAAGAAGTTTGACCATATCCTTAGACACGTTAGGAAAATATAAAGTGGCTATAATCTCGTTAAACTCTTTTAGGTGCAAATATGGAGTTTCAAATTCAAGTCCATGAAATTTTAAGAGGAGTTGGATCACGCCTGGCTTAATATCTACGTCTCGAATTTTGTAGAAAAACCATGCATGAGGGTGTGCTCACCCTCGCCAGTTGTAAATAGTCTTGTAAAGTATGAGGCGGGAGTGATTGATGCACCTTGTTCTGATCCTGAATTTCTTTCACCCTAAGTTGGGGTGGATTTGGAGGTTGATTGGGCATTTGATTTGCAGTCATAACTTTGATTAACTCTATGGATGTTGAGTGGTGTCTAATTCTGTGATGGATAACCAATCCTCCTTCACTCAAAAGACGTCGAGTGTTGTCACGAACCCACTTGGGCATGAAACACTCTCAGTCCTCAATTTTAGAATCTATCCTAAACCTAAAAAGTAAAAGGAAAATAGAAATCTAGAAATAAAAAGAGAGAGAATTAGAAAAAAGTTACCAAATTAGAGGTTTCTATGTTAGGATCCTTCAAAAGAAAAAGGAAAGTGAAGTAGTTTTAAAGAAAAGCAACCTAATTTCTAAAAATGAAAAAGTAAAGTTTCTAAAAATAAATTAAGAAAGTTTTTAAATCTAATAATAGAAAGAATAGTTAGTTTCTAAAAATAAATTAGAAATTAACCCTAATCTTATCTTATCTAATTTTATCTTATCTTATCTAATTTTATCTTATCTTATCTAATCTTATCTTATCTTATCTTATCTTATCCTATCCTATCTTATCTTTTCTTATCTTATCCTATCATATCTTATCTTATCTAATTCTATCATATCCTATCTTATCTTATCTTATCTTAGAATTATAAAGTAAATTAGTTTCTAAAAATAGAAAAGGAAAGTTTCTAAAAAAAAAATAAAATCGATTAGGAAAGTTCTAAACCTATAATTAGAAAGCTTCTAAAAAAACAAACCCTAAAAATAGAAAATAGAAAAATCCTAATCTTAATCTAATTCTAAAACTAGTTAATCTTATAAAAATGCAACTGTTAATCCCCGGCAATGGCACCAAAAACTTGTTCACAACCCCAAGTGTAGGGCTATGACGTAGTAATAATCTCGGTGAGACCGAGGTCGAATCCACACGGACTGATCTCGTGTGTTTTCTGAAAGCAACTAGAACTAGAACTAGAAGAAGATGAAAACCTAAGTTTGGAAGAATAGAGAGTAATTGTGTGACATTTAATGAAAAACTTAAGAAATTCAAAGGTGGTAAACTAGTGTTTCCAAGGATCCACTTGTAGAGATCAGGGAAATCTGTGGTTGATTCAATGACGCGACTGGAATCAGAGTCCCATCTTATCTAATTGGAAGATATCTCAATAAAATCAAATTTAAACTTCTTTTGACCTAATTCTCAGTGGATGAGAGGTGTGAGAACTGAAAGTGATTCCATCACAAAACCATGCTCATGAGACAAGGCAAACAATAGGATTTACCAATCCCATAACCAATCATAAGAGAATCATGAAGATTAGAAGGATTCCATCACCCAACCATGTCCATGGGATGATGGTGAACAATGAGATTTCCTAATTTCACAATCTGAATACATGAAAAGAACATATTCAAAGATATCACAGATCTATTGTAATTTAAGTCACAACAAACCAATAAAAATTGTAAGTATTTCTTATAATCAAACTAGAATCAAAGATAATTCAACTTATACATGAATCAAAGTAATAGAAAACATCTCATTATATTACAAGCTTCACCTCTTAGCCCTACCTAAGAGGTTTAGCTAACTAAAGACATGATTAAACCAGAATCTCTTAAGAAAAGCATAAAAACAACTAAGGAAGGGGAAGAAAAACTCTTGGCGATAGCTTCTCTACACTTTTTCTCTACTTCACAAACCCTAGAAGATGCCTATTTATAATTTTGGAACTCTAACTTTCGTACCTAGTTGGAAAATTCTAAAAATCGACTCAAATTTACGCAGTTTTCCAAAATAGGTTTTACTATGTGTAATTTCACAGAATGACCCAGATTTTAGTATATGCTTCTTCAGGACACTTTAAGGAATATGTTTGCTTTCAGGACAATTTCAGTATTCCTTTTAATTACTTCAAATATTTGATTCTTTTCATTCCTCACTTAGTTTTCTTAGATTTTTAACATTTGAATTCTTCAATCTTAGCCTTCTACGATCTATCCCTTGCCTTGGTGATTCTTAGCATCAAATCCATGCTTTTAGTAGCCTTTTCAGTCCAAGCTCTTATATTCACCTTATAACACAAAACATGAGTAAAATAGAACATTAAACATTATCATGTTCATAAAACCAAGTAATAAATGGGGTCCCATATGCAATATTTGACCCTCAACAGCCCGCTTTGACTGGGCTCCCCAGACTGGTGCACAGCGAGTGCACCACCCCTTGTGCATGTGCGATGTTTGTGTGGGGTACACCATGATGTTTGTGGGAAATCCACTCTGTCCATCTTCTTCCACAGGTCTTTTTAACAACCTTGACCCATTTTGAGGCAGGTCCTATACTCAGATGGCCCATACCAATCGAAATTTATGGGTTAGGTGTCTATTAGTATAACTCTAATGGTCAAATCATCTTAGTAATTTAATAATTAAGATTCCTAAGCCCAGGGCCTTATTTTAAGGTGGTCATGTAGATAAGTTGGCCACAAAATGATTTAATTAAAATCCTTAGTAGTTTATTATAGGTTTTTTGAAATTCGATGGTCAAATTTAGGTTCGAATGGTTGATCCATATCAATCCAATGATTTAACAGCTTCCATTACTAGTTACGAATTAATTGATTAGTGGATCTACGAGTTTTATCCCAATTCTGGTGAATTGTAATTCAGCTTCGATATGGCATGATGTTCCACCCTAAGAGTCAATGGTTGGATAGCCTAACTACGGATGGAGAGTGTGGATTGATCTAGAGGTTGATCAAACGAGTTGCCTAACCCCCGGTTGAATTGAAAGATTATATGCATTTATTTAGGATAAAAATTGAGGTTTGATTGATCTTTGCGATCAAATGAATATGATACTGAAAACTTTAACTTTCGTCTCAGATCACAGGTTGATCGTTCGTGACGCAACCTTACCATGAGAAATCAAGAGTTAATTTAAGGTGGATTGACCTCAAACCTTACAATTGTGTTGTAGGTCATCCTAACCCAATTTTAAATGGTTAAGATGGTCAAATTGTGACTAATTGGGAGGTCGTTAGTGGTGTGGGTTATATGTGTTCCCACACGTGCTTGCTAATTAGGTTCCAATGGTAATGCTCGAGTACTGTAAAGTACGGGGTGTTATAATCTACCCCCCTTAAAGAGAATTTTGTCCCCGAAATTCACCACTTCTATTATGAATAGGAATGACCATTTAATTCATGGTGCCTTGTCATATTCACTAATTCTCCCACTAGGGTTATCTGTATGTGTAAGTGATCATGACTGACTACAAGGACGGGGTCATCGCAATCTATCCCCCTTAAATGAAAATTCTCACCTTGTTGACTCGGTTCAAACTGAGTTGACTCGGCTCAATGTAACCACCTATCTACTCTCTTTCTCTCTCCCTCCTTCTCTCTTTCTTTCTTCTTTTCCTTTTCTTCTTCTTTTCTCCTCACTCAAGACCCCACATCCAGCAAAGTTTGCTGGACTTAACCAGCCAATGGGCCAATGGTCTAACTCGGTCCCAAACCGAGTTGACTCAGTTTATCTAAGATAGCCCCTGACCTCTCTCTCTCTATATATATCTCTCTTTCTTCCTATCTCTCTTTCTCCTTGAGTTCCTACTCCTCTTCCCTGGACGAACAAAGACCCTGTAATGGTTACCTGGACAACATGGGACCAGACAGACTCATTTTAGTCTAATAACGGAGGATGATGGATCATCAGAGTCCAGCTATTCTTCCCTCCATACCCCCTCTTGATGGTGCACCGGGATGAGACTGAAGTGGTGTTGTTGATTGTAGCTGCAGTCGTGATGAGGTGAGTTGGCTAGCTAGGTTTGGTCAGGGACGTTAATTCAGTTGAATGGCAGTGAGAGACAGCATGGGGTTTTGGACTCGACTTGGATGATACTAAGAAATCCAACCTTTAAGGTAGGATGGTGGAACCAACCCAAATGGCCTCACCTACATGGGTAGCGATTCTAGAATTGACCCGATTCGAGCTACAGGATGTGCTAGGTGCAGGAAGACTGCGCTGACTCGGCACAGTCGACTTCTCGCGGTGGAGAAGAAGGGTGTCGTTAATGGTAAACTCTCTCCAGCTACTTCTTTCTTCATTCTATCAGAGTGGGAGGGTTTCTAGGACTATAATGGAGCTAGGTGAATGGATGGAATGTGAAAGTGCCTTGGTTTGTGTAAGCCCCGTATCCCAAACCGTACCGTTTCATAGACTTCCGCGGTCTTTCCGGTCGAATTTCGGCAACCTTTGACCCTTAATCGATATTTGCGTGGGACCTTGATTCACACGTCGTTAACCCGAATCGACTCAACCTAAGACCTTTACCATAGAAACCACACCGTCGCCGCGGTCCTGATGACGGGACTCACGCGCTGAGGCGATACCCTGGTCAGGAGATGTGGGCTAACGTTCAGTGCAAGGAAAATGTCGCGCGTTGTGAAACCCAAGAGAATCTCTATGAGTTGTCACATCAATCCATCAATCCATCAATCTCAACATGTCAAGTACACATCAACTTTCACCCATTCCCAAGCAAGTTTCTAAGTAAAAAAGTTCTTACAAAGCCCATGCCTTTCTTACACAAATGGCCACAAAAGTCAAAGAGGTTCTTACACCCATCACTCACCACATCAACACATTCATCACCCATCACTCTCCCTCTCTCTCCCTTTACAAGTCTCTCTCTCTCATTTTCAAATTCATTCCCAAGCAAGAGAGAATACTCCATACGTATGAGCCTCTCCCTCTCTTTCAAGCTCCAAGTGTGGCCCACCTTTCCATCCTAAAATCTCCTATCTCAACCATCCAAACCTCATCTCCTCTGTTGGAATCAAAGCTAAGGAGTTGAGGAACCCATAGGAGCAAGAAGATCGAACGATGGGTGCTTAATAAGAGTATTTTTTTTCATATTTTAAAGATAGGCCAAGTGAGGCCAACCGATCAATGGTTTGGATCTTATTTGGGACCCTAAGATGTGGCCGATGGCCCACTAGGATCATCATGATCATTCCATGATGGGGCCATTCTCCATGGACCCTATCATGATGTTTATTTCCTTGCTTTAAAAAGGTCATCTAGACTGTCCATATTGGTGGGGAAAGGATCTCCACCGTTGATTTTCTATTTCGGTGGACCCATGTGTAAAGGGATCCATTTGATGTATGATTTCTTAGAAGGGAGGGCTCATAGTGGCGGAGCCCTCCATCACAAGCATGTCCCACTCTCTATCTTTCTCTCTCCCTTTCTATTTCATTTTCTTTTATGAGATTATAATATGGTTGTGTGGCCTACTTGAATGGACCCCACCATGAGGCATATATTCTATCAAACCATCTACAAATGTGGCCCACTTTGTGTGTGTTGTATCCATACCATCCTCTATGAGGTGGCCCACCTAAGCAGGGCCCACGTTAATGTATATTTTGTGTTCAACTGTCCAGCATCAGGGACGCTGGACGTGAACTGGGAAAGCATGAATATTAGCTTGTTTTCAAGCTTTTGGGGTGGTCCACTCACATTGGCCCCACCTTGATGTATGTATTCAATCCATGCCGTCCACCTCATTCCCTGGATCATTTTAGGTGTTGAGCCAAAGAATGAGGCTGATCTGAGCACCTGGTGGGCCATAGCATAGGATACTTGGTGGTTACCGTTGAAAATCACCTGATGTTTTCTATACACTCATAAATCTTGAACTTTAGACTCATTTTGTCTGTTACGAATTGTAGAATCCCATGGTTGGCATGGATTTTTTGAATGTGGGTCCCACCTATGAAAAACTACAGGAAATAAAAAAAAGAAGAAAAAGAAAGCATCCATGCAGCTGACGCTGCTGGTGTCAGACAACGCCTGCTGCACGGGGGGGCGAGTGGATGAGTAGCCTTGCGACCCAGCCGTGGGCCCTACCCTGATATATGTTTTATATATCCGCACCGTCCATTTTGTGGGCCTTTAAGGCGGTAGGCTGCCCTCCAAAAATCAGCCTCATCCAAGGCTCTGGTGACCCACATCACAGGAAACAGTGTGGATGAACATCTGCCATTGAAACCTAGTTTTGGGTCCACAAAAATTTTAGATTAATATGAAATTTATTTTTCCTCTTCATCCAGGTCTATACGACCTTCCCAACAGAGTGGATGGAAAACAAACATTATGGTGGGCCCCACGTGGAGCCCACAGTGATGTATGTATTTTAAGCACTGTCCACGACTGTGGATGGTGACAGCCACCGTGATGTATATGTTTGTAACGCCTTGGAAAAATTCGTACTGAGGCTCGAGTACTAACTCGACCAGAAATCACTTAGGATTAATTCCTTTAGAAAATAAGCGTAAGTTAGCTAGCGTAACGCTAGAGTAGCTGTGAAATTGTCCCTAAACACTTTAAATACATTCTACAAGACCCAAAACTTGAAGAATCAATGACACTATAATATCCTGAAACCTTGGATCAAACTCTAAACCCGTTTGCTATCAGGAACTTTCTGAAACTTTGTATTGGATCTAGACTGCGCGTCGAAAGTCTGATACCTACAATCTTAGACCGTTATGACCGGTTAGCTGGACTTGATAATCATTTAGAAAATCAAGCCTAACCGACGTTCAGAGGCTATTTCATTGAGCCTGGAGTGAAGAGAGTGAGAAAAGGGTTAGATTTGGAAATTTTAATCCAAATCTGGCATGTGACTTGGCGCGTTATTATTAAGCGTTCTGACCGTCAGAATTTATCCAAATTACACCCTCGGATTAGGAAAATTTTTTCTTTCATATCATGAGATTGGTAGACCTGATCTAGGTATAATGACCGCTGAACTGAAACCGGACCGCCACGTGCGATCTACAAACTCTACCGGACTGAAAACTGGGTGTGAGCAATATCCAGTGACCATGAGCTTAAGTCCGATCGCGTTCGACCAGGGGACCTCCCGAAACACTCCTTTGGATCGGAACAGCCCCATTTTGGTTATAACTTAAGTGTACCTTGTTCCCAAGCCTAATTTGGAAAGGTTTTGGCCTATATAAGGGCTTTAAACCCTCACATATCTCACCCATCCGAATTTGCTAGAAACCCTAGCTAGAGAGAGAGAGAGAAAGTGAGAGATTGTGAGTGAGTGTGGGAGAGATCTTCCTGCCACTTGTACTAGTTCTTGCACGTGCTAAAGCAAGGCATTCAAATCACTTTCCTGGTGATTCCAACGCACTTCTAGGTAAGAAAAATCCTAACCACTTGCTGATTTGGGAATTTCTTTGATTCAAATAGCAAAGTAGCTTATGTACTTGTGCATTAGGTCGTATTGACGTTGTTGACGAAGCATATTCGTTCCGTTCGATACGATACACATATAAAGCGAAAGGTGTGAATTTTAGACGCTTTGATTGACTAATTTCAAAGCTTTCAATGTCATTTAATAGTAGATTATCGACGGCAACGCCGTTTGACATGTAGAACATGCTGTCCATTTTCTGTTTCGTAAACGTACGGGAAATATGAGATTTAGGACATTTTAGTCATTTGTAGGAAATACTGTTTACATCCATATTTTTCTGAAATGTTTGCCATAGCTTCTTGTCATGTTAGTATATTAGGAATGCGTGCATGATTGGTTTGGCGAAGAGATTTGCCCTAATGCGCACTTTGGGTCGACATACGCTATGTAGACTTAAGTGTGTAGACTAAGTGTTTGTATAAATGTTTGTATTAGTACGTATTGAGTAAATGGTGTTGTGTATTGGTTTTGAGATTGAATTCTCAATCAACATGCTAATGTATATGATTTTTACCATGTTGGCTATATGTATGGATTTCATTATATGTATGAAATGCATGTGTTGGATGATTTGTTTAAGTGGTATGTTATAACATGTTTCAACATGCTTCTATTGTTGTATCAATTCCATTACTCACATATGATTACTGATGCTGATTTACAAATGCTTAGGGCTATGACCTAGTCTAGGCAGTCGGTAATGGATCAAATTCGTGGTTGGCTTCTATTTGCTATGAAGTACGCGTCGATGAACGTGAGTCGTGTTTTGGGTTGGCGGCAGTGGTTAGGCCACACGAAGTGTTTCATGCACTTCATGTTATTCAGCTTGAGATGCACTCGTACTAGTCGAGCCCGTCAAGTAACCCAACTGGCCATTGTATGTTCACCTTATATGAGTCATAACTGCTTGAACCTAGGGTACTGAACTTACCATTGAAAACCCTGTCAACCATGGTACCTTGATCCATAAAGACTCATGAGCCGGGCATGGTGGTATGGGACACCGTGGTCGAGCTGTCGGCCTACGCTGGGGCCACAAACCTCCCCGTAGTGACCAGTGAGCACCTATGACTCGTGAACAGATTATGGTGGTATGGGACACTATATTCTTGCTGTCGGCCTACACTGATCAGGTGACGAGCCCTTTGTAGTGACCGCGAGTGTATTCTGAGTCTACGGGAGGCGACGACCCTTTCATAGCAATGAGAGTACATTAAGCCTGTATTAATAAGGTGATGGGGGAGCGGTGCAACGAGTGCGAGCAACAACCCTGACAGCCCTTACAGCGACCTACAAATATAACATCGTATGAGATTCTAAGAGTGACGACCCTTGACAGGATCTGTGTTGGGATTGATATAAGGGAAGTACCTTAGATTCCCAATCCTGGTATATGAAAAGGACTAATAATGACCCGGTAATCATTATTCATATCGCATTGCATGTGCCTGGAAGATGTGGAGCACTGTGGGAAGAAAGCATGCCACGGGCGTGCGATGGTGCCGTATGAGGGAGTATGTCGGTGAGGGCATCCATCATGTCATTTCATGCATACATTAATAACAGTATCTCGGAATGTTTGATTTATTGCTTTACTATTATCGCGTGATTGATTTGAGAACATGCTAATCTTTTCTCTATTATCCCATTGAGTTGATCACTCACTCCCACGTTACGGGATGGTGTTTGCAACACCCACCAGACCCTATCTTAGATGCAGGTGATGCGGAGATTCAGGATGTAGAGCCAGACTACGACGAGGACCAGGATGAGTTCTCGTATATGCAGTTCGTTGATGGCTTTGCATAGGTGGCCTGGATTGGCGGGACTTCATAGTTGGACCTTATGACATTTTAATTTTTGTTTTATTACATGTATATGAGACTCAGAGATGTATTCATACTTTGGAAAAAGTTCGAGATTATTTTATTTTTATATGGTGATATATATATATATATTTTTCAATCTTCCACTTACGTTTTATCACTGGATCTGGAGTATGAATTGCATTTTTGGTATAATCTTACTCATGTGAATGCTCTAACTCAGTCAACATTGAATCATAATCATATTTGTTGCATAAGTGATGGTCTGGAACTCGGGAATCGGGTTTCTACACGACCCCCAATTTTCAGGGTGTTACAATGTTTTAAGGCCGTCCAGTTGCTGGATGGCCAGTAGGGCCCCACCCTTGGTGTCTGTGGTGGGCCATGTGTGTGGGCACCACCATGATACATGTGTTGCATCCAAACTGTCCATCCACTTTGTAAGCTCATTTTATGGCTTGAGACAAAAAAATGAGCTAGATCCATAGTCCAAGTGGACCCCACCTTAACATGTTTTGAGGTCCATCTTAATGTATTTGTGGTAGTTCATTGGGGCCCACTTTGATGTGGATGTAAGGCCCATGTCATGGGGCCATTCGATGTATTTACAGCCCATGGTTGAGACCCACTTTGATATATATGTAAGGCCTATGGGTCGAGGCCCATTTGATGTATTCTAAGGCCCATGGGATTAGGCCCATTGAGATGTACTAGGGCCTATGGGTTGAGGCCCATTTGATGTACATATGGGGCCCAATTGGTGTGGCCCATTTGTTACATATAAGGCCCATGTCATTAAGCCATTTAATACAATCTAAGGCCCACGGGTTATGACCCATTGCAATGTGCATAAGGCCCATCAGTGCGGCCCATTGATGTGGCCCACTTGACGAATGAAAGGCCCATATGATATGACCCATTTGATGTATTTAAGGCCCAATGGGATGTACCTAAGGCCCATTGCAATGTGTGATCCCAACCTGGTTCATGTAATGATATTCACTACGGGCTACGCCTTGGGGCAATGTTGGTTTGACGTCCACATTGCAAGTTTAATGTTGGTTAAATGTCCACATTATGACACTCCCTAGGGCCCATTAATAGGCCCATACTTGTTGCATGTAGGATGTCTAGACCCATCTACGTTGTAAGGATAGTTCGTTACTTTATTACATGTTTAATATAGTTCCATGACTCATGATCATACGCATCATATGTATGCTTGATATGAGAGGTGACTGATCATAGCATATGCCTTTGGACAGGTTGTTTATGGGCTCTTGGTTAAGCAATGTTTCCCTATATGAGCGCACGATACTCGCAGGATTGCTGTATGACTGGATAGTGTGATTCATGCATTCGCATTGTGTGGCATGTTTACTGTATGCCCTAGCGACATCAAGGACATATCCTCCACAGGTGTATCATGGTTAGCAGGATTGGATACCAGAAATCTTATTCTATATGGGGTGCTATAGATATCCTTGGGTGAAAGTCCTTAAACCCTTATGGTACCAAGAGGTTACTCCAACGTCTAAACTGAGTGGGCACAGGAGTGCCGAGTCTCGATTACTAGACGGTCTCGATTTTCACTGTGTCGTGGTCAGTTGGAAGGGGGTGCGGCCTTACTTACTCGAGAGTAGGGGACAAAGTGTAACACCCTGAAAATCGGGGGTCGTATATAAACTCAACTCCCGAGTTCCAGACCGTCACTTATGCAACAAAATTGATTATGATTCAATGTTGTCTGATTTAAAGCATTCACATGAGTAAAAGTATACCAAAACTGCAATTCATACTTCAGATCCAGTGATAAAAGCAAGCGGAAGACTAAACAATATATATATCACTGTATGGAAAAACAAGTAAATCTCATCTGTCTCCAAAGTATGACTACATCTCTGAGTCTCATATAATATACATGAACAAAATAAATATCCAAAATGGTCCCACTGAAATCCCATCGATCCAGGTCACCTACGCGAAGCCATCGTGATACTGCATGCACGAGAACTCGTCCTGGTCCTCGTCGATGTCTGGCTCCACCTCCTGGATCTCATCCTCACCTGCATCTACAACAGGGTCTAGTGGGTGTTGCAAACACTATCCCGTAACGTGGGAGTGAGTGATCAACTCAGTGAAATCATAGAGCAAAGATTAGCATGTTCACAATTCAATCATGTGATAATAGTAAAGCAGTAAATCAGACAATCCTAATACTATTGTTAATGCAAGATGACATGACGTGATGTATGCCCTCACCGACGATCTCCCTCATACGGCAACATCTTACGACCGCGGCATGCCACACTCCCTAGAGTGCTCCACATCTTCCAGGCACATGCAATGCTATGGTGATATGATTTCCAAGTTGTTATTAGTCCATTCAAACAGCAGGATTGGGAAACTAAGGTACTTCCCTTGTATCAATCCCAACACAGATCCTGTCTAGGGTCGTCACTCCTAGTAATCTCATACGATGTATATTTCGTAGGTCACTGCAAGGGCTGCCAGGGCTGTTGCTCGCACTCGTTGCACCGATCCCCCATCACCTTATCAATACAGGCCTACTGTACTCTACTGCAACGGAAGGGTCGTCGCCTCCCGTGGACTCAGAATACGCTCGCGGTCAATACAAAGGACTCGTCGCCTGATCAGTGTAGGCCGACAGCTAGAATATAGTGTCCCATACTACCATAATCTGCTTACGAGTCTAGGTGCTCACTGGTCACTACGGGGAGGTTTGTGGCCCCAGCGTAGGCCGACAGCTCGACCACGGTGTCCCATACCACCATGCCCGGCTCATGAGTCTTCGTGGATCAAGGTACCATGGTTAACAGGGTTTACAATGGTAAGTTCAGTACCCTAGGTTCAAGCAGTTATGACACATACAAGGTGAACATACATCGGCCAGTCGGGTTACTTGACAGGCTCGACTAGCGCGATCGCATCTCAAGTCGAACGACATGAAGTGCGTAAAACACTTCGCATGGCCTAACCACTGCCGCCAACTCTAAACACGAATCACATTCATCGACGCGTCGTTCGTGGCTGTGACCAGTCAGCCACGAATTCGCTCGGTTACCGACTGCCTGGACTAAGTCTAGTCCCAAACACTTATGGAATTACATCAGCAATATATGTAAAGGTATTGGAATTGAAATACAATCATGTGAGCATGTTAACACATGTTATAACATTCAACTTAAGCAAATCTTCAAGCACATATATTCCATGCATGTAATGAAATTATGCATTTAGTCAACATGTAGAAAATTATTTAGGTCAGCATATTAGTTGACAAATCAATCACAAACTATCACATAACATCATTTAATTCAATATATACTAATACAAGCATTTATACAAACACATACACTACACTAAGTCTACATATAGTATGTCGACCCAAAGTGCGCAACTAGGCGAATCTCTTCGCCAAACTAATTATGCACGCATTCCTAACTTCCTAATGCGACAACAAACCATGTCAATCACATCAGCAAAATATGAATGAAAACAGTACTTCCTACAAATGACTAAAATGCCCTAAATCTCATATTCTTCGTTAATTTACGAAACGGGAAACGGAGAGAATTTTGTACATGTCAAACGGCGATGCCGTCAAGAATCTACTATTAAATGACATTGAAAGCGTTGGGAACCGTCAATCAAAGCGTCTAAAATCCTCACCTTATGTCTTGTAGACTCGGGAATTGAAACGGAGCGTATACGCTTCATCTACGGCGAATAAGGAACCTAATACACGAGATCCATAAGCTACATCGCTATGGAAACAAGGGAAACTCAAATCAACAACTATTTAGGGTATTTACTTACCTAGAATCGCGGTGAAATCGCCGGGAGAGCGGTAGAGGTGTATTGCTTAAGCACGTGCAACGCGTAGTACAAGTGGCAGGAAGAACTCTCCCACTCTCTCACAATCTCTCACCTTTTTCTCTCTCCCAAGCTAAGGTTTCTCTCAAATTCGGATGGGAGAGAGGAGTGAGGGTTTCAACCCCTTTTATAGCCTAAAACATGCCCAAAATAGGCTTGGGAACAATGTTTACTTGGTGCCTAACCAAATCGGGGCCGTTTCGGTCCAAAAGGGCATTTCTGAAGGTCCCCTGGCCAAATGCGGTCGGACTTAAGCTCATGCATACTGGATCTAGTACACATCCAGTTTTCAGACCGGTTGGGTTCCCAGATCGCACGTGGCGGTCCAGTTTCAGTTTAACGGTCATCGCACCAAGATCAGGCCTATAAGTCTCGTGATATGTAATAGATATTTTTCCTGATCCAAGGGTGTAATTTGGCTGTATTCTGACGGTCAGAATGCTTAATACTGATGCGTCAAATCGTGTGCCAGATTTGAATTTCAAATTTCAATTCTAACCCTATTCTCACTCTCTTCGGTCCGGGCTCAATGAAATAGCCTGTGATTATCGGTTTGACTTGATTTTCGGAATGAGTGTCAAGTCCAGCTAGGCGGTTCTAACGGTCTAAGATAGGAGGTATCGGACTTTCGACGTGCGGTCTAGATCCAATACAAAGATTCAAAGTGGTCCAGAGAACAAACCTTCTTAGAGTTTGGTTCGAGGTTTTAGAGCATTATAGCACCATTAGTTCCACTCGCTTTGGGCCTTGTAGAACGTATTTAAAGTGATCAGGGACCATTTCCTAGCTATTCTAACGTTGCACTAGCTAACCTAGTCATATTTTCTAAAGGAATGAATCCTACGCAATTTCGGGTCGAGTTGGTACTCGAGCCCAGGTATGGATTTTTCACGGGCGTTACACAAAGCTAGGCTGAGTCTGACCAGCTCGAGGAATGGGTCTGTTATCGACGAGTCGAGCCCGATATTGGCAGGCAAATAGTGAGGTCTCTTCCACTTCCCTTATTGCGCGCGATGGGGTGAAAATCTGGTTTAGAGTGTACTAGACCCTGGTGATATTCCAGAGATGAGTTGTATTGATATGTGGACTTAGATGAGAATTGTATGTTTGACTTGCATCTTGCATCGCATAGCCCTGGTATGGCCGACATCATTCATGCCATGCATCACATAGCCTTGGTACGGCTAACGGTATGCATGAATCCATCAGTATATTCCACATTACTCTGATATTAGATGATCATATTACTACCTTGTACACACACTTTCACCACCCTCTAAGCTTTCTATAAGCTTATGCACGACCATTGCGTGTAGGTGACGTTGGATCGCAACAGCGCTGAGGCTTGAGCACATGGCAGATTATTTTGAAGCTTTTGGTCTATCATCATTGTATTTCCCTTTATGCTTATTGTACTTATAAAGTTTTTGATCATAATGAAAATGTAATAGAGTTTTTGATTGTTGTTTGTGGGTTATGCCTTTGGTTATGCTTATTACAAATCAAACTATCGTTGGAAATCCTCCTCGTAGCATCCCAGGATCGGAACCTGGCGAATGGGCACTGGGAGCCGAAAATGGAGTTCTAAGGAGGCTGTTGGCACCAGATTCTGTGATCGAGAATTTTATGAGCCCGGTTTTCGTGTTTGGGGCATGACAATTTGTCAATTAGCGTGAGTGTTGAGTCAGCAAACCAAGTGAGCCCCATAAGAAGATTGTTCAAGAGTCTGCCTCAACTGGATGTGTGCTTGGACTTGTCAAAGGTAAATCTTAGCCTCACATCTCATGTCCCAAAATACCAGTTAAATAAAACCCTTAAAGATGGATAGAACATCTTAGGGTTTAAGGTGAGAAAACTACTTTGCAAAATTAGGAAAATCTTTAAGTTTTTAGCCCTTGTCGATTTATCGATACGTGGTTCGATGAATCGAACACTGTTATCGACGTCCTCGAAACTCACTCGATCTTATCGAATTGAGGACTTAAGATGTCCAACAACTTAAAAAAATAAAAACTGAATTATCAATGAATCGATGGACTGTTCGATATCATCGAATTTTGAATCTCGAGTTCATCAACACGACTCAATAAAATCGACATCTAGTCTGTTGTATCCAATATGCTATTAACGTAAAACATGTGATTCTCAATATATCGAAGAGAGCTTTCGATATCCTCAAAATTCAAACCTCGATGATATCAATAGTCCTTCAATGATATTGGATTGGGATACAAGACTATCCAGCAAGTTTTTTAGTAAAATCTTTCAAGTATTGAGGATCACTTGATAAAATCAATATTCAAATATCGATGATATCGAGACCGGGTCGATGTCATCGAAATAGGACAGAAACTGTCCAACAAGCTTATAGGAAAATTCCTTAAAAATATCGATGAATGGACACAGTCATCGATATTCAAATTGTAATGATATCAAGGGATGCTTGATCATATTAAATACCTATTATGTTTCAAAGGAAACTGCTCTTTTATTTTCAAATGTCGAGGAATCGAATCCTTCCTCGATGAAATCAGAGTTTGAAATCCGATGACATCGAAGAGTGTTCGATTTCGTTGACTAGTTGGCAAAAAGGTTCAAAAGCATTTGACAGATTGAGTTCATGTCATCGAGTGGCCATTCAATGCTATCGAGAGCATACGCTTAATAATATCGAACCCTGCTCGATGATATCGAATTCTGTAAGAAATATGACTGTTTTATATCTATTGGAACTTTTTATCTATTTAATGAGAGCTTGCCTTTGGTTGTTATAGAGAAAATAGATAGAGCTTTAGAGTGTTTAAATCCAGATCATATACCCTAAATCTTTTTCTCTCATGGGAGTTCATCCTCCAATCCACCCTCATCATTAATATTCAATAGAGTGGATTAGGGAATGAACTTTCATATTCAAGGATCCTCCAACTACCATTTTAATGGTAAATCATTGAGCTGGGATACCTTGAATGCGTAGATGATTGGAATCACTCTGTTTCATAAAAGGAAAACATATAATAGAGTAGGATTCCAATATAACCTTAACCTAACCTGTCGCCTTACATTAGAGCATCATCTGCGTTGCGATTCAAGGGAGCTGAAGATTCTTCGTCATCAAAGGAGGAGATATTCATCAACGTGCTAAATGGGACTCATCTACTTATCTATAAGTCAATAAAGTCCACAGAAACCTTTTGATCATTCCTTTTTTAGGATTGGGTCAAAGGTGCTTCTCACTCCTTTCAAGTCCTCATAGGAGGCCATCAACGGGAGTGTATGTAGGGGTGTTGTGTGTTGACCCTTGCTCTGTTAAGAGCTTAAATTTAGGTCCTTAACCTATGTGGTCTAAAACTTAGGTGTTATGTGTTGACCCTTGCTCATGGGAGCATAAAGTGTCAGGTTTCTTGTGTGGATCCTTAGCCTATATGGCCTAAAATCTAGGTGATGTGTGTTAACCCTTGCTCTTGTGTAGGGCATAAACTTATGTCATGGAGACATGTTAGAGTCAGCTTAGTGTAAGTTGTACTAGTTTGAGGTGAACCTGATTTCAAACCTCCGTTAGTGAGATTCGGTACACTTAAGGGTTGAGTGCGTCCGCCAGATGTGGAGTAGACACGTAGTCAAACCACTATAAAGATGACTATGTTTGTGATTGCCATTTACTTGTACTGATTATGTGATTTCTCTGAATGTTCTCATATTCCATGTGTACATGATTACCTAAAACTAAGTAGAATCACACCTCACACACAATCACATCCATCATGAACTATGCTTCTTATCTTGTTTGTGTTTGGAATAGTTTTGTAATTATATCCTCTATTTGGGTTGAAAGCCATTAGAGTTACATTGAAGAAATTTTGATGCTAGAATATTTATTCAAGATATGGTGATGGGCTTTTAAATCATCATAAAATATTAAAAATTCCTATTCACCCCCCTCTAGGACATCTTTGCATATTTTCACTTCCACTAAAGCTGTCATTACCGCAATTTCAATTAGTATCAGAGATGGTCTCTCTTAAGGGCTTCACCACCTAGAGAGTGATCTTGACTGAAGTTAGTAATATGGCTAAAGGAGAGGGCTCATTTGTAATTAGACCTCCAGTATTTGATGTATCAAATTATGCATACTGGAAGGCTAAGATGCATTACTTTATGAGATCTTTGGATCATGATGTTTGGGATATTGTTGAAAAAGGATATGTGCCACCAACCGAACAAATAGTACTTGAAAATGGTACAACTATCACCAAACCAAAATTCAAAGAAATGTGGACAACATTTGATAAAGAAAAACAAATGTCTGAAGCTAAAGCAATGGATGCTATCTATTGTGTTGTATCCCAAGAAGTCTTCAATCGAATTAGTATGTGTGGAACTATTAAAGAGGCAAAGGGACTTGTTGGAAACAACCCATGAGGGAACCAGCACAGTGAAAAGATCCAAACTGCAACTCCTAACATCACAATTTGAAAAGTCTCAAAATGGAAGAACATGAGACATTCATGGAGCTTTTCACAAAATTGAACATTATTTGTAACTCCATGGGTGGATTAGGAGAGAAAGTTCCGGTTCTAAAAATATGTAGGAAAATTCTGAGATCCTTACCAAAACGGTTTAATTCGAAAGTTACAACCACTGAAGAATGTAGAAACATGGATGAAATGAAAGTAGAAGAACTTGTAGGTTCCTTACAAACATTTGAACTACACTTCAAGCAAACTCCCAAACCCAAAAACACTATCCTCAAAACTTCAAAGAACACTACAAATGAGGAAGATGAAAGTGAGAGGGAGAGTAAAGATGAGGAAGTGGCTCTGTTGGCTCAACGGTTCAAAAAATTCTTCTATAAAAATCATGGCTGACCATTTAAAGGAAGACAGTTGGACAACAAACATTTTATAGGTAAATCTGTTAAAAATTCGAAAGAACCAGTGCTACACTTGCTAAAATTTTAGACATTTGTCCACTGAATACCCAAATAGGAAAACCAAAGGAAAGGCAATGGCAGCCACATGGGATGATACTGAAGAGTCAAATTTAGAATGTAGTGACTTAGATAGTGATGGAGATCGAAAATCCCTGAAAATTCTTATGGTCTCTACAGCCTCCAATATTCCCATAGAAACTGATAACATCAAAGAACCTTAAGTCACTGAATCATTTCCATCCGATGATGAGGAAACAGAGAAAGAAGAAGAAGAAAAGGATAAACTGCACGATGCCTATAGTTAACTTTATATCCATAACATCAATATCCTTAAAAGACTTGGGATAAATGAAAATAAAAATAAATTGCTGCAAAAAGATCTAGATAAAAAATTGGAAATCAATACACACTTGATTAATGATCTACAACAATACCACTCTGAAAATGATAGGCTGGAAAGAATCAATTTGTCTCTAAAATCTGAATCATCAAAACTTACTAAACAGATTGATCTATTGAAAGAAGAAAATGAGCATCTAAAGAATGAAAATCACACACTTAGGTTTGATACAGAACAATCCAGGAAGTCAATTTAAGTAAATTACAAATTCTCCCAGAATAGTGAAAAATTAGAAAAACTCTTAGGGATGGGAAGCCTTGGGAAAGACAAGAGTGGATTGAGATATGATAAATTCAAATCAGGTCCCAAAAATACAATAACAATGTTTGTGAAATCAACTGCATCAGGGAGTAAAACAAAGACTACTCCTGTTTGTCATTCATGTGGAGATTCTGGCCATTATAAATTTGAAAGCATGTCTCCTAAGAGGACTCAACTCAATTCTGGTTAAAATCAAATTGGTAAATACAGACCAATCAGAAGAACAATACATAATGTCAAGAATCTACCTAGGAATATGGCTAGAGGTAATACATCCATCACCACCCAGAATGACTGAGAGAATGAATGAGTTATTGGATCAAGTGGCTGAATTAAATAAGAAACAAGGAAACATGATTCAGTTACACAACTTGATTACCGAAGTAAAAGAACCATAGTAAGAAATCCTGTCACACAATGGATAATGAAAGAGAATAAAAATTACCTTGTTATTGACTCAAATCATATAACAGGCAATAATGTTAAGTGGTATCTGGATAGAGGATGTTCTAGACATTTCACGGGTGACAAATCTCTCCTCACAAATTATTCAGATCTTAGTGATGACATAGTCACCTATGGAGATGGAAACACTACTAAGGTAATAGGACAGGGAACTATCAAAGGAATGAATATGCTAAAAAATGAGAATACCTTTTGCATAAAAGGATTAACACAATCTTTTAAGCATTTGTCAAATATGTGACAATGAGCAAGTGGTTACATTCAACAAGGAAGAATGCGAGATCCTGGACCTATCAGGTAAACCAGTGATAAAGGATTGTCTCACAAGTGACCACTGTTATCTCATTAAAGGCAATGGGAAGGACGATCTATATGCTTAGTAACAACTGAGAATGGAAAACATGCCCAGGCTGTAGCATCTAAGTCTGGATGAATGCATGCACATGATGCATAGTTTTTTCTTTTTATGATTATCATGATATATTCGAGGTTTTTATACCTCAGGAACTTCTTTTGTGCATAAACATTGCTGATGTTTATAATTTTAGATGGTACAATTTTTGTACAAATTTTAATGTGTATACTGACTGATATGAAAATATACCAAGCTATACATATACGAAAGAACATCGAAATGCTGAAATGAATGATATACACCTTCTCTTCAATAAGTTTGTTGATGAATCGTATGGATCCTCGATTAAATCGAACAAATATCGATATCATCGACGCCCCTTCGGAATCAGTAGCATCACAAGTTCTAGAATGTTAGTGTAACACCCTAAAAATTGGGGGTCGTGTAGAAACCCGACTCCTGAGTTCTAGACCATCACTTATGTAACAAATATGCTGATGATTCAATGTTGTTTGAGTTAGTGCATTAACATGAGTGAGATTACACCAAAACTGTAATTCATACTCCAGATCCAGTGATAAATGTAAGCGAAAGACTGAAGAATACATATATCACTGTATGAAAAACAAAACAATCTCGAACTGTCTCCAAAGTACGAATACATCTCTGAGTCACATATACATATATCAAACCAAAATCAAAATGTCGTATAATAGTCCAACTAGCAAAATCCCACCGATCCAGGCCACCTACGCGAAGCCGTTGGAAAACTGCATGTACGAGAACTCGTCCTGGTCCTCGTAGAAGTCCGGCTCCAGCTCCTGAATCGCCTCACAACCTACATCTAAGATAGAGTCTGATAGGTGTTGCAAACACCGTCCCGTAACGTGGGAGTGAGTAATCAACTCAGTGGAATCATAGAGAAAAGATTAGCATGTTATCAAATCAATCACGCGATAATAGTAAAATAAACAATCAGACATTCCTAGATACTGTTGTTAATGCAAGAATGAAATGACATGATGGATGCCCTCACCGACATGCTCCCTCATGCGACACCATCTTACGTCCTCGGCATGCTTTCTTCCCTCAGTGCTCCACATCTTTCAGGCACATGCAGTGCGATATGGATATGATTATCAAGTTGTTATTAGTCCTTTCATATAGCAGTATTGGGAAACTAAGGTACCTTCCTTATATCAATCCCAACACAGATCCTGTCTAGGGTCGTCACTCCTAGTAATCTCATACGATGGTATATTTCTAGGTCGCTGCAAGGGCTGCCAGGGCTGTTGCTCGCACTCGTTGCACCGCTCCCCCATCACCTTATCAATACAGGCCTAGTTGTACTCTTGTTGCTACGGAAGGGTCGTCGCCTCACGCAGACTCAGAATACGCTCGAGGTCACTACAAAGGGCTCGTCACCAATCAGAGTAGGCCGACAGCTCGAATGTAGTGTCCCATACCACCACAATTGGTTCACGAGTCTAAGGTGCTCACTGGTCACTACAGGGAGGTTTGTGGCCCCAGCGTAGGCCGACAGCTCGACCACGGTGTCCCATACCACCATGCCTGACTCATGAGTCTTAATGGATCAAGGTACCATGGTTATCAGGGTTATCTCTGGAAAGTTCAGTACCCTAGGTTCAAGCAGTTATGACCAATAAGGTGAACATACAACGGTCAGTCGGGTCGCTTGACGAGCTCGACTAGTACGAGCACACCTCAAGATGAACGACAAGAAGTGCATAAAACACTTCATGTGGCCTAACCACTGCCGCCAACCAAAGCACGACTCGCGTTTGTCGACGCGTCCATCGTGGATATCAGAATTTCAACGCGTGATCTAGATCCAATACAAAGTTTCAACGGGTTCCTGAGAGCAAACGGGTTTAGAGTTTGATCCTAGGTTTCAGGATGTTATAGCATCATTGATTCTACAAGTTTTTGATCTTGCAGAATGTATTTAAAGTGAACAGTGCTAATTTCACAGCTAATCTAACATAACGCTAGTTAGCTTACGCTTAATTTCTAAAGGAATTAATGCTAAGTGATTTCTGATCGAGGTGGTACTCGGGTCTCTGTACGGATTTTTTTGAGACATTACAGTTATCGAGGACATCTTCGATAACATCAAATGGGGTATATCGATGTCATCGAAAAAAATGTCGATGATATCGAAGTTCACTGCCCCGATAAATAGCTTATGAGAGGGAAAAATCATTTTTGTTTCCCTGCTTGATTTCTCTGAGAGTTTCTTTAGTGGCTCTCATCATTTGTCAATCGTATTCCATCTAGGGTGTCTTGAATTAGGTAATCTCTTGCACATTTTCTTGATTCTCAATAAATACTTCATTATGATAGGGCCTCTCTAGATTGATTGACATCCTTCAGTTAGAAATTTTGGGTTTATTCTCATAGTCCTTAGATATTTTTTCTTTGACATTTCCTTATGACTTATTCTAATAAGTAAGGAGAAAGGCAAGTGTCCTGCCATCGGTGAGTTATCCAGGCCAACCAGAAAGAAATCTGTGGCCTCAAGAGAAAGAGGAAGGGCTCAGTCTCAACGATCCCCTGTAAGCCCATGAAGCTCCTCTACTCGGCAGTCGTCTCATAGAGAAGCTTCGGCTAAAGTACCAGCACCGCCACATACTGTTGTGAGTCCTCCTTTACACTTACTTGAAAAGTACTCAGGGAGGCGCTTGGTGTATGAGCGTAGGGTTGACAGGGAATGCATAAAACCCTACAATGTGAAAACTCTATTAGAGGCAATCGACTGACTGCCTCTTCTTGATTTCAGGGGTCTGTGTCATGATGAGCGGACCTACTTCTTCCTTGCATACTGTCATTCTCCAACACTAGAACCACTGTCCATTACTGTCACAGTTGGGGATGATAGTGTTGACATTACTACAGAATCCATCGCTGGCATTCTTGGTCTAACTTTGTGTAACGCCCGTGAAAAATCCATCCTTGGGCTCGAGTACCAACTCGACCCGAATTTGCGTAGAATTCATTCCTTTGGAAAATTTGACTAGGTTAGCTAGTGCAACGTTAGAATAGCTGGGAAATGGTCCCTGATCACTTTAAATACGTTCTACAAGGCCCGAAGCGAGTGGAACTAAGGGTGCTATAATGCTCTAAAGCCTCGGATCAAACTCTAAGCCGGTTTGTTCTCTGGACCACTTTGAATCTTTGTATTGGATCTAGACCGCACGTTGAAAGTCCGATACCTCCTATCTTAGACCGTTAGGACCGTCTAGCTGGGCTTGACACTCATTCCAAAAATCAAGTCAAACCGATTATCACAGGCTATTTCATTGAGCCCGGACCGAAGAGAGTGTGAATAGGGACATAGTTGGAATTTCAAATTCAAATCTGGCACACAAATTTGACGCATCAGTATTAAGCATTCTGACCGTCAGAATACAGCCAAATTACACCCTTGGATCAGGAAAAATATCTATTATATATCACGGGACTTATAGGCCTGATCTTGGTGCGGTGACCGTTAAACTGAAACTGGGCCGCCACGTGCGATCTGGGAACCCAACCGGTCTGAAAACTGGATGTATGCTAGATCTAGTATGCATGAGCTTAAGTCCGACCGCATCTGGCCTGGGGACCTCCAGAAATGCCCTTTTGGACCGAAACGGCTCCGATTTGGTTAGGCACCAAGTAAACATTGTTCCCAAGCCTATTTTGGGAATGTTTTAGGCTATAAAAGGGGTTGAAACCCTCACTCCTCTCTCCCATCCGAATTTGAGAGAAGCCCTAGCTTAGGAGAGAGAAAAAGAGTGAGAGATTGTGAGAGAGTGGGAGAGTTCTTCCCGCCACTTGTGCTACGTGTTGCACATGCTTAAGCGACACTCCTCTACCGCTTTCCCGGCGATTCCACCGCAATCCTAGGTAAGTAAAAACCCTAAATAGTTGGTGATTTGAGTTTTTTCTTGTTTCCATAGCGATGTAGCTTATGGATCTTATGTATTAGGCTCCTTACTCGCCGTAGACGAAGCATATACACTCCGCTTCAATTCCCGAGTCTACAAGACACTAGGTGAGGATTTTAGACGCTTGGATTGACGGTTCCCAATGCTTTCAATGTCGTTTAATAGTAGATTCTTGACGGCATCGCCGTTTGACATGTACAAAATGCTCTCCGTTTCCCCTTTCGTAAGCTAACGAAGAATATGAGATTTAGGGCATTTTAGTCATTTGTAGGAAGTACTGTTTGCATTCATACTTTGCTGATGTGATTGACATGGTTTGTTGTCGCATTAGGAAGTTAGGAATGCGTGCATAATTAGTTTGGCGAAGAGATTCGCCTAGTGCACACTTTGGGTCGACATGCTATATGTAGACCTAAGTGTGTAGTGCATGTGTTTGTATAAATGCTTGTATTAGTATGTATTGAACTAAATGATGTTATTTGATACTTTGTGATTGATTTTTCAATTATTATGCCGACCTAAATGATTTTCTACATGTTGACAAAATGCATGATTTCATTATATGCATGGAATGTATGTGCTTGAGGATTTGCTTAAGTTGAATATGCATGGGAAGTATGCCTTGAAGATTTGCTTAAGTTGAAAGTTATAACATGTGTTAACATGCTCACATGATGTATTTCAATTCTAATACCTTGTATAGTAATTCCATAGATGTGTGGGACTTGACTCAGTCCAGGCAGTCGGTAACCGAGCGATTTCGTGGCTGACTGGTCATAGCCACGAACGACGCGTAGATGAATGTGATTCGTGTTGAGAGTTGGCGGCAGTGGTTTGGCCACGCGAAGTGTTTTACGCACTTCATGTCGTTCAATTCGATATGCGATCGCGCTAGTCGAGCCCGTCAAGTAACCCGACTGGCCGATGTTTGTTCACCTTGTATGTAACATAACTGCTTGAACCTAGGGTACTGAACTTACCATTGTAAACCCTATTAACCGTGGTACCTTGATCCACGAAGACTCATGAGCCGGGCATGGTGGTATAGGACACCGTGGTCGAGCTGTCGGCCTACGCTGGGGCCACAAACCTCCCCGTAGTGACCAGTGAGCACCTTGACTCGTGAGCAGATTATGGTGGTATGGGACACTATATTCTAGCTGTCGGCCTACACTGATCAGGCGACGAGCCCTTTGTAGTGACCGCGAGCGTATTCTGAGTTCACGGGAGGCAACGACCCTTCCGTGCAGTAGAGTACAGTAGGCCTGTATTGATAAGGTGATGGGGGAGCGGTGCAACGAGTGCGAGCAACAGCCCTGGCAGCCCTTGCAGTGACCTACGAAATGTACATCGTATGAGATTACTAGGAGTGACGACCCTAGACAGGATCCGTGTTGGGATTGATACAAGGGAGGTACCTTAGTTTCCCAATCCTGCTGTTTGAATGGACTAATAATAACTTGGTAATCATATCACCATAGCATTGCATGTGCCTGGAAGATGTGGAGCACTCTAGGGAGTGTGGCATGCCGCGGTCGTAAGATGTTGCCGTATGAGGGTGATCGTCGGTGAGGGCATACATCACGTCATATCATCTTGCATTAACAACAGTTTTAGGACTTGTCTGATTTACTGCGTTACTATTATCGCGTGATTGAATTGTGAACATGTTAATCTTTGCTCTATGATTCCACTGAGTTGATCACTCATTCCCACGTTACGGGATGGTGTTTGCAACACCCACCAGACCCTGTTGTAGTTGCAGGTGACGATGAGATCCAGGAGGTGGAGCTAGATGATGACGAGGACCAGGATGAGTTCTCGTATATGCAGTATCATGACGGCTTCCCGTAGGTGACCTGGATCGAGGGGACATCAGTGGGACTTTTCTTTTTTGAACATTATTCTTTTGTTATGTACATGTATATGAGACTCAGAGATGTAGTCATACTTTGGAGACAGTTGAGATTACTTTGTTTTTCCATACAGTGATATATATCTTGTTTAGTCTTCCGCTTGCTTTTATCACTGGATCTGAAGTATGAATTGCAGTTTTGGTATACTTTTACTCATGTGAATGCTTTAAATCAGACAACATTGAATCATAACCATTTTTGTTGCATAAGTGACGGTCTGGAACTCGGGAGTTGAGTTTATACACGACCCCCGATTTTCAGGGTGTTACACTTTGTCTCCAGTAGGATTGTCTGACCTTGATCCTGGAAATCCCATCACTCAGTCTACAATTATAAAATTCCTGTGTCAGGATCGAGATATCCCATGGTACCAAGGGAATGCATTAAAGGCAAAATATATGTATCCTCGATACCAAGTCTTGCACGGGATATTCTGCTCAAATGGCTATCCTCGTGGACCCATTCGCGCTAATCTTACTGTGTTCATGGTCATGATTATGTATTGTGTTGCCACTAGAGTCAAACTTTGTCTGCCTACCTAGATCCTTCACCAAATTTTAAGTGTCATCCACCATTCCAGAGTAGTATATTTTTCCTTTCCTCACATATCATTCATGTGATACGAGATACAATCGGTATTCCTCTGATAAAAAATCCTGAGTGTCCTCTCAAGCATTTTAACAAGATCAATATTCAAAAACTGGACCTTATATTTCATGTTTATGTGGAAGAACAATCTGAGGAGACTATTTATGAAGGTGGTGAAATGGGAGAAGACACAATACCAACTAGTGGAGATCCTCTAGAGTCAC
The DNA here is from genome assembly GCA_037074715.1 of Magnolia kwangsiensis. Taxonomy (NCBI): domain Eukaryota; kingdom Viridiplantae; phylum Streptophyta; class Magnoliopsida; order Magnoliales; family Magnoliaceae; genus Magnolia; species Magnolia kwangsiensis. The sequence goes on along the minus strand of CM073573.1, from coordinate 105,368,161 downwards.
AACAATTTCCAGATCCAAGTGGTTCAACTCAAACCTAACGCTTCAAGTTTCACCAAGATAGGGTTGGGGCAACGCAGCAGGGATTAGCTCGAATAGAGGATAAGCTGGGGAGACACGATGTGCGGTTCTCGACATTGGAGAAGATGATGTCCATCGTACAGCAGTCGGTGCAACAATTGGTCGATCTAATAACTTTCCAACGAGACGATACAACACTGTCTTCATCAGCTCCTCCACCATAATATCGATAGTCTTCGTGCCGTCACATACACCAGATACTCATCTCGACATATGGGCATGAATATCTTTTTGAATGCCTTGCGATCTTATGAGTGTATGTGATGGCTATCCAACATGACAGGTCTAACGATTTTTTTATTTTTACTTTTTTTTAAAAAATGGTTTATGGATATCCTCTTCATGAGGAACATACTTTTATGTCCATGGTTGGGCTAGATGTTTGGTTTGTTGGTTTGAGATGGATGATGAAATACTACCATGCTTAGGAAGTTTTTATTTTAGATATTTCTGTTGGTGGCTGATTTATAATTCATATATCTTTGCTGCCATATCTCTCTGTTCTTAATTATAAGCTAAAGTTTGTGAAATGCTGGTATAAATTCTGAATGTCTTCTCCTGCATATTCCTTAATGGTTGCCAATTGGATTGTGATTTCTTATCCTTTAAAGTTATACTGTTAACATCACAATTCTCCTTTCTAACCTGGTATGCATAAAAGGTTTTTATGCAAATAAGAGATGTCATTATCTGTTATACATCTGTCTCTTACTGATTTTACATTTTAGAGATGTGTCTGTTATGCATTGAACTATCTTAGTCTCTATTGGTTCTCCCATATCTTTATGCTTCAACTTCAATCAACTAGTCTTGTTATATTGCCCTTTGCCAATGACTGGCAAAAAGGGGGAGAACAAATCCCACCATAGAGGAAAATTTTGTGTATCTATTTGTTAATGGTGGTACTGGTGTTAGGGGGAGCAGTTGCAACACGACATGGGGGAGCAACTACTGCTTAATAATACAGTCGTGTGTGTGAACTCAATAGCACTGTAAAATTGTGTAAAGTTCGTGTACACACAATTTAGGGTGTTGGTCTAGATGTTGTTCTAGGACTTCACGTATTTTGTCACGTAATTGACAATGGGAGAGATTGAAAGTGCCCTGGTTTGTCAATTAGCGTGAGTGTTGAGTTAGCAAACCAAATGAACCCCATAAGAAGACTGTTCAAGTGTCTGCCTCAACTGGATGTGTGCCCGGACTTGTCAAAGGTAAATCTTAGCCTCACATCCCATGTCCCCAAACACCAGGTAAATAAAATCCTTAAAAATGGATAGAACATCTTAGGGTTTAAGGTGAGAAAACTGTTTTGCAAAATCAGAAAAATCTCTAAGTTTTTTGCCCTTAACGATTTATCGATACGTGGTTCGATGAAATCGAACCCTGTTATCAATGTCCTTGAAACTCACTCAATCTTATCGAATCGAGGACTTAAGATGTCCAACAACTTAAAAAAAATAAAATCTGAACTGAATTATTAATGAATCGATGAACTATTCGATATCATCAAATTTTAAATCTCAAGTTCATTAACATGATGTGATAAAATCGACATCTAGTCTGTTGTGTCCAATATGCTGTTAAGGAAAAATATATGATTATCGATATATTGAAGAGAGCCTTGATATTTTCAAAATTCAAACCTCGATGATATCGACAGACCTTTGATAATATCGGATTGGGATATAAAACTATCCAGCAAGTTTTCAGGTAAAATCTTTCAAGTATCGAGGATCATTTGATAAAATCAATATTTAAATATCGATGATATCAAGATCGTGTCGATGTCATCGAAATAGGACACAAACTGTCCAGCAAGCTTATATGAAAGTTTCTTAAAAATATCGATGAATCGACACGGTCATTGATATCATCGATATTCAAATTCTGATGATATCGAGGGATGCTCTATCATATCAAATACCTGTTATGTTTCAAAGGTAACTACTCTCTTATTTTCAAATGTCGAGGAATCAAACCTTTCCTCGATGAAATCGAAGTTTGAAATCTGATGACATTGAAGAGTGATCGATTTCCTCTACTAGTTGGCAAAAAGGTTTAAAAGCATTTAATAGATTGAGTTCATGTCATCGAGCGGCCATTCGATACTATCTAGAGTATACACTCGATAATATCGAACATTGCTCGATGATATCGAACTCTGTAAAAAATATGACTGTTTTATTTCTGTTGAAACTTTTTTCCTATTTAATGAGAGCTTGCCTTTATTGTTACTGAGAAAATAGATAGAGCTTTAGAGTGTTTAAATCTAGATCATATACCCTAATCCTTTTTCTCTCATGGGAGTTCATCCTCCAATACACCCTCATCATTGATATTTAATAGAGTGGATTGGGGAATGAACTTCCTCATTCAAAGATCCTTTAGCTACCATTTTAATAGAAATTCATTAAGCTGGGATACCTTAAATGTATAGATGATTAGAATCACTCTGTTTCTCAAATAGGAAAACATTTAATAGAGTAGGATTCTAACATAACCTTAACCCAATCTGTCGCCTTACATTGGAGCATCATCCATGTTGTGGTTCAAGGGAGTTAAAGATTCTTCATATTCAAAGGAGGAGATCTTCATCAACATGCTAAATGGGGCTCATCTACTTATCTGTAAGTCAATAGTGCCTAGAGAAACCTTTTGATCATTCCTTTTGCAGGATTGGGTCAAAGGTTCTTCTCACCCCTTTCAAGTCCTCATAAGAGGCCTCTAACGGTAGTGTACGTGGGGGTGTTGTGTGTTGACCCTTACTCTGTGGAGAGCATAAACTTAGGTCCTTATGTAGTTCCTTGACCTGTGTGGTCTAAAACCTAGGTACTGTGTGTTGACCCTTGCTCAGGTTCCTTGTGTGGATCCTTAGCCTGTGTGGCCTAAAATCTGGGTGCTGTGTGTTGACCCTTGCTCCTGTGTGATGCATAAAATTATGTCGTGGAGACACGTTAGAGTCAGCTTAGTGTAGGTTGTACTAGTTTGAGGTGAACTTGATTTGAAACTTTCGTTAGTGAGATCCGGTACACTCAAGGGTTGAGTGCATCCACCAGAAGTGGAGTAGACATGTAGTCAAACCACTATAAAAATGATTGTGTTTGTGATTGCCATTTACTTATACTGCTTTTGTGATTTCTTTGAATGTTCTCATATTCCATGTGTACATGATTATCTAAAAATAAGTAGAATCACACCTCACACACAATCACATCCATCATGAACTATGCTTCTTATCTTGTTTATATTTTGAATAGTTTTGTGATTGGATCCTCTATTTGTTTTGGAAGCCAATAGAGTTACATTGAAGAAATCCTGATACTACCATATTTATTCAGGATAAGGTGATAGGCTTTTAAATCATCATAAAATATTAAAAAGTCCTATTCACCCCCCTCTAGGAGATCTTGGCATATTCTCACTTTCACTAAAGTTGTCATTACCGCAATTTCAGAATAAAGCTTAGACACCGTTTGGTTGGTGGGTTCGAAGGAACGAAGAACGGACGGTTTAGTTTTGTTGTGGAAGAAAACCTTAAACCACTACTAGAATGGACGGCTGAGATAGGCCACGACGGAGGGCTGGGTTTGGAGGATTTCTCCTCACGTGGATCACCCTGTTGGCAGCCGCAGGTTTCCATTTTTGGAATGTTGTGTTTGTAGGACTCACTTGCAGTAAGGATCGTGTGCATGCACATGTTAAACTATGCGAAACTCCGTTAGTTTTGGTCAGAGGGATCGTCTGAACCAGATGGACGGTTTGAATTATCTAGATGGCCGGTGTAGGTTGGTCACCGATCAATGAAATGGATGTCAGTCCATTCACTGACAAAAATAAAGAGAGAGAGAGAGAGAGAGAGAGTAAGATTCTCTCTTTTAAAGAAGTTACGGGTCAGTCCGCTTTGACTGGGCTCCCTGGACTGGTGTATAGTGAGTGCACCACCCCTGGTGCACATGCACCATTTGTGTGGGGTCCACTATGACGTTTGTGGGAAATCCACTACGTCCATTTTCTTCCACCGGTTTTTTTAACAACCTTGACCCAATTTGAGACAGGTCCTATATTAAGATGGCCCATACCAATCAAAATTTATGGGTTAGGTGCCTATTAGTACAACTCAAATGGTCAGATCATCATCATAATTTAATAATTAAGATTCTTAAGCTTAGGGCCTTATTTTAAGGTGGTCATGTAGATAAGTGAGCCACAAAAATGATTTAATTAAAATCCTTAGTAGTTTATTAGAGGTTTTTTAAAATTCGATGGCTAGATTTAATTTCGAATTGTTGATTCATATCAATCCAGTGATTTGATAGCTTCCATTACTAGTTACAAATTAATTGATTAGTGGATCTACAAGTTTGGTCCCAATTATGGTGAATTACAATTCAGCTTCGATATGGCATGATGGTCCACTGTAAGAGTCAATGGTTGGATAGGATTACTCTTTGTGGATTGATCTAGAGGTTGATCAAATGAGTTGCCTTACCCACGGTTGGATTGAAAGATTATACGCATTTATTTAGGATAAAAATTGAGGTTTGATTAATCTTTGTGATTAAATGAATATGATACTGAAAACTTCAACTCTTGGCTCAGATCACAGGTCGATCGTTCGTGACGCAACACTACCATGAGCAATCAAGAGTTATTTTAAGGTGGATTGAACACAGACCTTACAATTTTGTTATAGGTCATCCTAACCCAAATTCGGACTGTCAAGATGGTCAAATTATGACTAATCGAGAGGTGGTTAGCGATGTGGGTTATATGTGTTCCCACACGTGCTTACTAATTAGGTTCCTAAGGTAACACCCGAGTACTAAAAAGTAAGAGGCATTATAAAAAACCATGCATGATGGTTTACTCACCCCCGTCGGTTGTAAATAGTCTCATAAAGTACGATGTAGGGGTGCTTGATTGACCTCATTCTCATCCTAGACTTCCTCAACCTGACGTTGAGGTTGTCTTCCCGGTAGATTAACCGATTGATTGACAACCATTACTTCAATTAAATCTGAGGATCTCAAGTGCTGTCGAATCCTATGATGAATAGATAACCCCTCAACTAATCCTCCTTCACTCGAAAAACATTGAGTGTTTTCACGGACCCACTTGGGCATGCAATACTTTCAGCCCTTAATTTCAGATTCTATCATAAACCTAAAAAGGAAAGAAGGATATAAGAATTCTGGAAAAAGAAAGGAAGAGAATTAGAAAGAAGTTACCAAATTGGAAGATCTTGTAAAACAAAAAAAAAAGAAATCAGAAGTTTCTAAAAACAGCAAACAAACCCTAATATAGAAGAAGAAAGAAAGAAAGAAAAATTAGAAAGATATTAAAAAATTAGAAGTTTCTATATTAAGATCCTATAAAACAGGAAAGTTAAGTTAGTTTCTAAAAAAAATATATGGAAAGTATCTGAAAATAGAAAATAGAAAGTTTCTAAAAATGAAAAAAGGAAAGTTTCTAAAAAAAAAAAATAGAAAAATTTCTATCCTAGAATTAGAAAGTGAATTAGTTTCTAAAAACAGAAAAGGAAAGTTCCTAAACCTAGAAATTGAAAGCTAAGTCAGTTTCTAAAATAATTCAAAAAAATCCTAATCCTAAAAATAGAAAATGGAAAAAAATTGTAATCTTAAGCCAATTCTAAAACTAGCTAATCTCAGAAAAACGTAACAGTTAGTTCCTGGCAATGGCGCCAAAAACTTGTTCACAACCCCAAGTGTAGGGTCGCGATGTAGTAATAATCTCGGTAAGACCGAGGTCGAATCCACAAGGACTAATCTTTTATGTCTATTATGAGAGTAATTAGAATCAAAACTAGGTGAAGATCTAACCTAAATCAGAAAAGTAGGGAGTAATTGTGAGATGATGAATTTAGAAACTTAAGAATTTAAAGGTGGGAACTAGGGTTTCCAAGGATCCACTTGCAACTATTAGAATTTTTCTTTATTCGATTCAAGGCAATCAATTGGAATTGGAGTCCTATCCTATCCAATTGGAAAATATTCAAAAAGATAAGATCTGAACTTCCATTGACTTAATTCTCAATGGCTAAAAGTTATAAAGATTAGAAGTGATTCCATCACCTAACCATGCCCATGAGACAATGGTAGACAACAGGATATGCTGATCTAACAACCAACATAGGAGATTTTTGAAGAATAGAAGAGAGTCCATCACTCAGCCATGCCTAAGGGATGATGGAAAACAACAAAATTTCTTATTTTCACAAACTTCAAATAGAAAAAAAAAGATACTTCAAGCTATTACAGATCTATTGTAATTTTAGTCACAACAAACCATTAAATACTAAAAGTATTCCTTATATATCAAACTAAAATAAAAGGAGTTTAACAATAAGAAGGATCAAACAAGAAAAACATCCCAACCATGCTACAAGCTTCACCCCATAGCCGTAGGTAAGGGATCTAGCCAACCATAGACATGATTGGATTAAAAACCCTAGAAGAAAGCATTAAAAACTAAAGAGAAGGGAAGAAGAACTCTTGGGAAGTGACTCCGCCCTTTTTCTCTACTTCTCTAAACCCTAGGTATCCCAAAAAGTCCATAGGGAACCCATATTTAAAGCCTTGTATGCATAAATTCACAAAACTGCATCAAATTTACGTATTTCGCAATAGTTCTGCATAAGTCTTCAATGTCATCGAACAACCTTCGATGTCATCGAAGAATGTATCCAATTTGTCCAACAACAAAACCTGATTTTCCTGTAATTCTTCGATGTCATTGACTAGCCTTCGATGTCATCAAAGACTGGCTTCGATGTCATTTAAGACCTTCGATGACATCTAAGCTCAAATCCTATGAATTTCTATACTAATTTCTGCACCAATTTCTGTACTAATTTCTACACTTACTTCCTTTTCCACTTAATTTTCTTGAATCTTGGGGTCTTGAAATGTTCAATCTTGGTCTTCAAAGATCCATTCTTTTCTTAATGATTATTGAGCATTAAATTTATGCTTTTAACATTCTTTTCAATCCAAGCTTTGAGATTCACCTTGCAATAGAAACATGTATAAAATATACCATTAGGCATTATCATGTTCATAAAACCAAGATATAAATGGGGAATAATATGCAATATTTGACCCTCAACAAATTTCCAAAGAAATTTATGGACCTCAGCACAAGGTTTCCTTTTAATCTCTTAAGGTGTCCAAAGTATACATGATTCACCTATGACAGCGAAAGTTTCAATGTTAATACACCATGGTGAATTAGAGACTACGAGTAGATGAAATTTAGAAAAATTCTCATTAAGAGGTGTACTCTCAACACATTCCGAAGTTTTGTACATTGTATCAATTTCTAGCTCCTCCACTTCTAATTATAAATATTCAGGATTTGTGGAAGGAGGCTTTTTAAAAAATCTGTTCACTCGGTTAATATCAATAACCGAGGTATTGTCTTACAAGGCATTCACTAAGTTTTGTATTATGGGATCATTTGAATCTGCAAAGTATGCCAAGCAATCTTCCATTGAGTTGAGAGATTCAGATGAGAGCGAATCATTCTCCATATTGACATGTGTGATGATCTGCTTAAGAATTTCATCGTCTTTGAAAGTAAATGAAAACATGTTCTCTTGCTCTTTCCCTCCACAGACAGATCGAGGATCAGTAGGTGAAGCATTGATTTGAAGACTTTGTTCATTGATACTACTCAATGGAAGCATTGGATCGTCAAAAGAGTACAACTTAGATGGTGGTCTCAACTTGGTGGTTTCACATTCCAGAATCATATCGGGTAAATCATCCATCTCCCTAATCAAATCATCATTTAATTCAGGAGAGTTTTCTAAATGTGCCTCACAAGAGTTGGAAGGGTCGGTTGAAAGGGGTTCATCCTCTGTATTTAAATTAGACATGTCAGATGGGTGGAGTAAATCCTTGTGGCTGACCACTTCTTGATCGTTGACATGGGCTAATCCTGAGATCAATTGCAGGGGGATTTGGGCTATACATTCATGATTGTTATCCCAATACTCATCATTTTCCTATTCAGTGCAATAAACAAGTGGAATGGGATCACTTTCCTCACATTCTGTTTCTAGATTGGGTTGAGGTTCAAATAAACTAGCCTCTTCCTCATTGAAACCAAGTGTGTCGGTATCATTATATTTGAAAACTAACAATGTCGCTTGATCATTCCTTTGTATAGTCATCGAGATCGACTCTTCGAAAAATTAAAAAATATGCTCATTAACACAATCCAACTCTTGATTCTCAATTTCAGTACCCTCCACAAGTGAGTTAGGATCACTTTCCTCGCATTGTTTTTCTCAATTGGATTGAGGCTGTGATAACTTAGCTTCTTCCACCTGATTGAGGTGTGATTTAATCACTTATAATGATTTCGTAATGCCTGCGATGAGTTGGTTGAATTGTTCTTGATAGTTAGTGAAATTTAGATTGGATCGTTTCTGATTATATTTCAAAGGTAGAGGATCTAAAAGAATTTTCACTCTGATTTATTGCTGGTTCATCTTCCCATTATTGTTGTTTCCACTCATCATAGTCATACAGGTCATAGGTGGGAGAGTTTGGTGGTTGTTGGTACATATTATTGTCCAAAATACAATCACGCATAGTTTTCTTCTCACTGGATGGTTAATAATTATCCTCACTCCAATAATTACGATGACCCTAATAATCACGTACTGTTCTCTTAATTCGTGGAGCATAATTATTCTCCTGCCTATAATCACCAAAGGACTTCTTAACCGGTGGAGTATTATATTCTAGCCGGTTCTCGATGATGGTTTCAGAAAAATTTTGAGACATAAGTTGTTTCCTAACATAAGTATCTGACAACCCTTCACAGTATCTCACATTCTCTAGAACTAGCTTAATGTACTGGCGTTCCCACTCTTGTATATACATGGTACAACCCTAATTCTAAATCTAATCCTAAAATAGAAAGAAAAATCCTACGAGAATATGAAAAGTAAATAGAGGAGAAGTTAGAAGGAAGTTATCGGATTGGAGAGTTCTATGTTAGGATCCTACAAAATAGAAAACAAGATTAGTTCCTTAAAATAATTTTTTTTTTTTTTTAAAAAAAAAAAAAAGAAGAAGAAGGAAGAATCCTAAAAAAAAATTATAAAGTTCTAAAACCCCAAGATTAGAAAAAATTCAGAAAATAAGAAAAATCTAGCCTAATCCTCAAAAGAAATAGGGAAATAGAATCTATAAATAGAAAGAGAGAGAATAGAAAGAAGTTACCAAATTAGAAGTTTCTATAGTAGGATCCTGCAAAGGAAAAAGAAAACAAATTAGTTTCTAAAAATGAAAAAAGAAAGCAACCTAGTTTCTAAAAATACAAAAAGGAAAGTTTTTAAAAATAGAAAGCAAATTAGTTTTTAAAAACATATTAAGAAAGTTTCTAAACAAAAATAAAAAGTTAGTTTCTAAAAATAAATTAGAAAGTTTCTATCCTAGAATTAGAAAGTAAATTAGTTTCTAAACACAGAAAAGGAAAGTTTCTAAACCTAGAAATACAAAGCTAAGTTAGTTTCTAAAATAATTTTAAAAAAAATCCATATCTAAAAATAGAAAGTAGAAAAACCCTAATCTTAAACTAATTTCAAAACTAGTTAATCTCAGAAAAATGCAATTGTTAGTCCCCGACAAGGACACTAAAAACTTGTTCACAACCACAAGTGTAGGGTCATAATGTAGTAATAATCTCGGTGAGACCGAGGTCGAATCCACAGGGACTAATCTCGTGTGTATTCTAAAAGTAACTAGAAGTAGAACTAGAAAAAGATGTAAATCTAAATTGGGAATAAAAAGGAGTATTTGTAGAGTGTGTAATTAGAAACTTAAGAATTCAAAGGTGGGAACTAGGGGTTCCAAGGGTCCACTTATATCAATTAGAGAGATCTATTACCTGATTTAAGGGCACAATTGCAATCGGAGTCCTACCCTATCTAGTTAGAAGATATCTCAATAAAACCAAATATGAACTTCCTTTGATCTAATTCTCAATGGATGACAGTTGTGAGAACTAAAAGTGATTCCATCACCTAGCCATGCCTAGGAGACAATGGTAAATAATAGGATATGTCATTTCCACAATCAAACATGGGAGAATTATGAAGATTAAAAAGGATTCCATCATCCAACCATGCTCATGAGACAATGGTAAACAACAAGATTTCCTAATTTCACAACCTCAAACATGGAAAGAAGATACTCAAAGCTATTACAAATCTACTATCATTTAAGTCACAATAAACCATTAAAAACTGAAAGTATTCCTTAAATATCAAAGTAGAATTAAAGAGAGTTTAACATAAACATGAATTTAAGCAATAAAAACATCCCATCACGCTACAAGCTTCACCTCTTAGTTCTAGTTAAGAGGTTTACCTAACCATAGACATGATTGGATCTAAAACCCTATAAGAAAACATGAGAAACTAAGGAAGAAAGAAGAAAAATTCTTGGCAACGGCTCTCCGCCCTTGTGCTTCACTTCTCTAAACCCAAGATAGATGCCCATGGATGCCCTAGGGACTCCTATTTATAGTTGTGCAACACTTTCTTGGAAAAATTTGGAAACCGCGTCAAATTTATGCACTCTAGGTAATTTTATGCAACTCTGCATAAGTGGTTAGATGACATCGAACTGTCTTCAATGTCATCAAAGGTGACCTTTATATGTTCTTTTTCACACTGTGTAACTTCATCCAGACTGCATAATCTTCTATGTTATTGAACCTACCTTCGATGTCATCGAAGGTGTCTTCGATGTCATCGAGTGTTATTCGAGGAATTGATAATGCGTCCAAAATGGTCCAGCGAGTTTTGCTGAAAATCCACAAAAAATTCGATGTCATTGAACTAACTTCGATGCCATCAAGTAAAGCTTTGAGTCATCAAAAAATGTTTTCAATTTGTCCAGCAACCAACTTGATTTTCATTCATAAATTTGATGTCATCGACCCGTGTTCGATGTCATCGAATGGTACTCAATGACACAATCAATGTGAATTCTACACTTATTCTTTCAACTTCTTTCCTTATCCACTTGGTTTTCTTGAATCTTAGGACCTTAAAATCTTCAATTTTTCTCCTAAGATCCATTCTTTGCCTTGGTGATCTTTGAGCGTCACATCCATGCTTTTAGCACATTTTTCAATCCAAGCTCTTAAATTCACCTTACAACATAAACATGAGTAAAATAGGACGTTAAGCAGTATCATGTTCCTAAAACCACGATATAAATGGGGGATAATATGCAATATTTGACCCTCAATAAATTGTCCCACAATTCCTTTTCAAGGGTTGTTGAATGAGTAATCAAATGTTGTAAACAACTACCAACACCCATTCAGCAAACCCACCTCAAATACATTTATTTCCAATTGGAGGAATGGAAAAACGATTACCCCTCAAGAGGTCCTTTCCCAACTTCTTAATCAAAGGAAACCTCGAGAGGATTTGTTTTAAAAATTCATGTAAAACCAAAAGCTCTTCAACAAGGCACACTTTAAGCATTACAAGATCTTACAAAAGTCGTGCAAAGGATTGAGTCACACTTAGCAATTGGGGAGAAAGTGACTTTTCCACCAAACCTCTACCCAATTCCAAAGTGTAATGTGAAACAAGTGACCCGAGCTCTTCTCAGTACATAGAGCAAGCTAAATCCATAACCAACATGAGAAGTGGGAAAATAATTGATAAGAGTTTCCCAATGAAGGCTGTTGAGCCTAAAGACATGAAAAAAGATGAGAGAGATGATGGACCTAGTATTGCTCTACAAGAGAAAGAACCGAAAAGAGAATACAAGCCAGTTGTGTCATTCCCCTAGCAGTTGATTACACCAAAACCTTTGTCGAACTCTCATGTGAAGCTTAACATTCCTCTCTTGGATGCCATAAAATAAATACCATCATATGTTAAGTTCCTGAAAGACCTTTGTACGACCAAAAGATGGTAAAACATATAAAAGAAAATTTTGTTAATTGAAAAGGTAAGTGCCGTCCTAACACAAGATGTGCCACAAAAGCACAAAGATCTAAGTAGTCCAACCGTCTCATGTGTAATTGGAGACCATTGGATCGAGCATGCAATTCTTGACATTGGAGCGAGTGTAAATCTAATTCAATACTTGGTATATGAACAACTTGGTCTCGGTGAATTGAAACCCACAAAGACCACACTTTAACTAGCTGATCGATCAGTTCGAATACCGAGAGAAAAGATAGAGGATGTTCTTATCCAGGTTGACAAATTCTTCTATCAAATAGACTTTATCATTTTGGATACACAACCCACTATAGATATGAGCACTCAAATTCCAGTCATCTTAGGTTTCCCCTTCATTGCCACATCAAACACAATCATCAATTGCAAGAATTGGGTAATGAAATTGACTTTCGAGAACATGATGTTAGAGCTAAACATATTCAATATGTGAAAAAAACCTGAGGAGTTTGATGATATCTACAAAATTAATCTAATTAAATCATTCATGGAAGACAGAGCCACCTTGAATCTATACTCTGATGCTCTAGAGATGTGCTTGGCCCACTCCTGTGATTTAAATGATGATATGATGTTCACAACCCCAAGTGTAGAGTCATGATGCAGTAATAATCTCGGTGAGACTGAGGTCGAATCCATAGGGACTGAACTTATGTATCTTCTGAAAGTAATTAGAACTAAAACTAAAAGAAGGTGTAAATATAATTCTAAAGTATTTGAGAGATTTATTATGATTAAAGTAAGTAAAACTAGTGAAATTAAAGGTGGGAACTAGGGTGCCAAGGAACCACTTGTAGCAATTGGGAAGCTACCTTGCATGATTCAATGACACAGCTGGAATTAAAGTCTTATCCTATCCAATTGTTAAGAAGAGATTTGTCAAATCTCTAAACTTCTCATGGATATATTCATCAATGGATGCGAGTGGTGAAGATTTGAAAGTGATTTCGTCACCTAACCATGCCAAAGAGACAAGGCAAATAACAGGATTTTCCAATTCCACAACCAATCATAAGAGAATTGTGAAAGTTAGGAAGGATTCCACATCCTACCATGCCTAAGGGATGATGGTGAAAAACAGAATTTCCTAATTTCACAATCTCAATTTAGGAAAAGAAGATATCTCAAGCTATCGCAGATCTATTGTAATTTATTATAACAAACCATTAAAAACTAAAAATATTCCTTCATAATCAAACTAGAATCCAAGAGAGTTTAAAAAAACATGAATCAAAACAAAGCAAAAAATCACAATCATGCTACAAGCTTCACCTCTTAGCTCTACATAAGAGGTTTAACCAACCATATACATGATTGAGCTAAAATCTCTTAAGAAAAACATAAAATAACTAGGAAAAGGTAGAAAAACTCTTGGCAACAACTTCTCCACGCTTTTAGTCCACTCCTCAAACCCTAGAAGATGCCTAGGAACATATTAGGGACTCCTATTTATAGTTTTGCAACTCTAACATTCACACCGAGTTGGAAAAATCTGGAAACCGCCTCAAATTTACACAGTCCGTGTCCTATCTATGTAACCTTGTACTGTCGAGGAAATCCTTCGATTGGTTGAGGGTACCCTTGAATAGTCGAGGATGACGTGATTTTAGAGGATTTTGTCACTGGAATTCGAGTCGAGGAATCTTCGACTAGTCAAGGGCCTAGTCGAAGGAGGTAGATTTTTAAGGTTCCTTTTCTTCACTTCAAGTCTTCAATGCTCTTCATTCCTCGCTTTGGTTATCTTGAATCTTTGACATGTAAATTCTTCGTTCTTAGTCTCATAAGATTTATCCTTGGCCTTGGTGATTCTTGAGCATTAAATTCATGTTTTTAACATCCTTTTTAATCCGAGCTCTTAAATTCACCTTGCAACACAAACATGATTAAAATAGGATATTAAACATTATCATGTTCATAAAACCAAGTATTAAATGGGGGATAATATGCAATATTTAACCCTCAACACAATCCCCAACTAACATTTTTCTAGTCCCGAGCAAAGTATGCAAAAATTATTTCGAGAACCACAGGAAAATTTCTATAAGCTTAAGTGGTTTTTAAAAACAATCCAAATAGTAGACTTCTAAGACACATCAATATTAAGCATCACCTTCTCATCAATTCTAGCACTCAGTGAATTTCACAATATAGTTCAAAGTATTAATCCTCCAATTAGAACAATTCTAAACATTGAGTTTTATGAGTGTATAATGAAGCTTAGACTTTTCACAATAAAAGGTTCAATTCTTCATTTTCATGATAACATTGATAATTAAAATGACATTCAGGACAACCAAAACCTAAACCAAAACTTGTCTTACAGTTCATCTTTTCATCCTTCCAACTTTTAATTTTTCCATCGATGGCTTTCACGCTATGTCAACCTTTTTAAAGATCTTAAATAGGTAGTTATTTTCGACGACTAATGTTTTTTAGCTGGGTAGTTATTTATTTTTCTTTCTTTTCAATTCTTCTCATTAAACATGATGAAAAAATTCCCCAGGTTGGTTCCTTACATGCTTAATAATTATCAAGTTAACAATTCAATGTTGACTGAAGCTAAATGTGATATGTGAAATCATAACTCAATCAGTGTTTAAAACTTTGAACTAAGAGTCAATAACTCAATCTTAATTTTGAAGTCTATCAAGTGACTAAAATCCAAGAGGCGTAAATCATCAACATTAGGTATCTTAAATTCTAATACACAAATTAACTTTAAAATTACTCGAATTTATAAAAATTTTAGAAAACAATTCACAAATTTTGCTCAAAGACTAAGAAAACACTGATTAGCTTGCCTAATCCACACCCCCCAACCTAAAATCAACATTATCCTCAATGTAAAAGATATAAGCATGTAATGCACATGAGACAACGAAAGTAAAGGAGCAGTTATAAAAAGTTAGTACTTGAAGAAGGAATCTAGAGGTTTTTCCAAGGGTCTTAAAGTGAAGATGGGTTAGCAGGATGACTCAATAGACGATAAACAAACTATCCTAAAATAGAAGAAGCAAACTACCCTAGTCTTATGAAAGCAATAAAATAATCTTAAACTAAGAAAGAAATGAAAAAGCTACTCAGTCATACCACAAGGTTCCTCCTCTGGCCATTATCTTGATAAATTTCTTAGTAGGTTTTTCAACAAGATCATCCAAAAGCCCTTTTTGCAATAGACTTGGATGTCGTAGAGCATGAATTTTCAGAGAGATTTATAAACCTTAGAATAAGGTTTCTTTTTAATCTTCTGAGGTGATGATTCACCTGTGATAGAAAATGTTTCAATGTCAGCATAAGATAGTTACTCAGAGACTACACATAAATGAAATTTAGAAACATTCTTAGAAAGTGATGTAGTCTCGATACATTCTGAAGTTTCAAACTCTTATTCAATTTTCAACTCCTCCTCCCTTAATGGTAAACATTTAAGATTCGGGGAAGGAGGGGCTTCAGAATAAAGGTTCTCTAGGTCAGTGAAAACTACCGAGGAATTATCTTGTGAGGCATCTACTATTTCTTTTACTATCGTATCATTTGAATCTGCAGAGTATGCCAAGTAATCTTTCGAAGAATTGAGAAATTCAATTGTATCAAGGCATTCACTGCTCTCTTGCTCTTGCCCTGCAGAGACAGATTGAAGATCAATAGGCAAAGCATTGATGTGAAGACTTTTTTCATTGAAGCTTCTTAATAGAGGTATTGAATCGTCCAAAGTGTATAACTTAAATGGTAGCTTCAACTAGATGGCTTCAAATTCCAGAGTCATATTAGGCAACTCGTCCATTTCCCTAACCATCTTATAAGTTAAATTAGGGGAGTGGTCTAAACATACCTCACAAAAGTTAAAAGGGCTAGTTGAAAGTGGTTTATCCTCCACATTTAAATTGGTCAAGTCAGATAGGTGGAGTAGATCACTATGGTCAACATCTTCCTGAACCTCTTAATCATTGATATAGGCCAAACTTGAGATTGAATGTAGGGGGATTTGAGCTGTACATTCATGATTATCATCCCAATACTCATTATCCTCCAATTCAGTGCAATACACACTTGAATACACACTTGAAATGGGATTGCTTTCCTCACATTCTATTCATAGATTGGGTTGAGGTTCGAATAAACTAACCTCTCCCTCATCATTAAAACCAAGTGTGTTATATGATTATATAATTGAAGTGTGTCAGTATCATTATATTTGAAAGACACCCACATCTCTTGATCATTCCTTTGGACCATCATCGAGATCGACTCTTCAGGAAACTGAACCTCTTAATCATTGATATGGGCCAAACTTGAGATTGAATGAGGGTGTAATTATTCTCCCTCATATGATCGTGTAAGGACTTATTAACCAGTGGAGCATTGTATTTCGTTTGATTCTCGATGATATTTCTAGAAAAATTTTGAGACATAGGCTGTTTCCTATCATAATCATCATACGTCCCTTCCCAATATCTCTTAACTATCTCAGCATACTGACGTTCCCACTCTTGCATGGTGAAACCCTAACTTTGAATTTAATCCTTAAAAAAGAATAAAAAAAAAATTCTACAACAATATGGAAAGTAAGTAGACGAGAAGTTAAATGGAAGTTACCAGATTGGAGGAGATCAACTTGTGCCAACTAGAGTCACTACTGGTTGAAGAATCTGCATTGACTACAAGAAGTTGAATACCATCACAATAAACGACCACTTTCCTTTGCCCTTCATTGATCAAATTTTAGAAAGGTTAGCTAGTCACTCATAATATTGGTTCCTTGATGGGTATTCGAGCTGCAACCAGATAGAGATAGCCCTTGAAGATTAGAAAAATACCACATTTATGTCCCTTTGGTACCTTTACTTACCGAAGGATGTCATTTGATCTATGTAATGCTCCTGCCACTTTTCAGGGATGCATGATGAGTATTTTCTCTGACATGGTGGGGCAATATTTAGAGGTCTTCACGGATGACTTATATGCTTTTAGTTTATCCTTCAGCGATTGTTTGAAGGATCTTAGATGTGTGCTGAAGCGATGTAAGGAAAAAAAATTTGTACTAAATTAGGAGAAGTGTCATTTCATGGTTCGTAAGGAAATTATTCTTGGATATATTATCTCGTCCAAAGGAATTGAGGTAGATAAGGATAATATTGATCTTATCTCTAACTTACCTCCACCCAAGAACATACGAGACATGTGATCCTTTTTAGAACACGCCGGATTTTATAAATAATTCATAAAGGACTTTAGTCAACTCTCTCATCCTTTATGCAATCTACTTGAAAAGGATGTACTATACAAGTGGACTGAGTAATACTAGGAAGCTTTTTCTAAGCTCAAGAGTATGTTAACCTCTACACCTATCATGGAGTCTCCCGACTGGAACCTTCCTTTTAAAATTATGTGTGATGTATCTGACTATGCTCTTGGGGCGATTTTAGGCCAGAGAAAAGAAAAGAAGCCCTTCATTATTTATTACGCAAGTAGAACTCTAAATCTTATACAAGTGAACTACTCTACTACAGAAAAAGAAATCTTAGCCGTAGTGTTCGCTTTGGACAAATTTAGGTACTACTTGATTGGATTCAAGATCATCATCTACGTAGATCATGCGGTGCTCAAGTATTTTCTTTCTAAGAATGATGTTAAGCTCCACTTGATAAGATGGATCCTCATACTCCAAGAATTTGATTTGAAAATAAAAGATAAAAAGGGAGTAGAGAATGTAGTGGCTAACCATCTTTTCCACCTTGATCTCTTTGATTCCCTTAAGATAACACATATAAATGATATGTTCCCTTATGAAGAATTGTTTAAAGTCTCCCATTCACCTTAGTTTGCGAATATTGCTACTTATCTTGCTACAAGTTTCACGCCGACACATTAGACTGTGCAAGATAGGAAGAAATTCTTCATCAAGGTACGCAAATTCTTCTAGGATGATCCATATTTGTTTAAATATTACATAGATCAAATCTTAAGGAGATTCGTGCCAGACAATGAACACCAAAGTGTCATCTCCTTCTATCATTCTCAGGCCTGTGGTGGTCACTTTTCTATTAAAAGGACCATGGCCAAAATTCTACATTGTGCCTTTTATTGGCCCACTATGTTCAAGGACATTTATGAGTTTTGGAAAGCTTATGAGTGTTGTGAGAAATGAAGAGCATTGTCCCATCGAAATATGATGCCTTTGAACCCCATTCTGATCATTGAAGCATTTGATTGATGGGGCATCGATTTCATGGGACCATTCTTCTAATCTTTTAGAAATTTATATATTTTTTCCTCATTAAACTGTGAGACCCAACCTGAGTTCGCATGTGTGCATGTGTGTGTGCGCGTATGCATTTCGTATATTTTGGTCTCGTGGTCCTACCGGTCAAATTCTGGTGACCCGCGACCTTTGGATAGTGTTTGTAGTCATCCTTGAGTTTAGTCACATAGACCCAACTCGGATTGACCCAGGACCTATGCCATTGCGACCGCATTGTCCGCGCGCTTCCAACGCCACGTCTCGTGCATAAATCCGACATGTCCATCAAAAGATGTAGGCCGAACAATTTTTCAACCCTTTATCATGATGTGAGCCCCACCTTATCCTTGTTGCACATTCTCCCATGTGGGCCCACTCTAGTATTCCTCATTCCCCATGTGAGCTACAAGCTAGCCTATAGCCACCCTAGTCTAGCATGATGTCATCCTTACCTAACCTAGAGCATGTCTTGCTTATCATGATTGCTAGCATGCTCCCATCCTCCCAAAAACTAATCATTCCATTCCTAGCTACCATTTCTCCCTCTTCTCTCTCTTTTCTCTCATTCTCTTCTCTAAGCCCCTTGGACTTTCATGAGAGAGTGCTTTCTCTCCAACCCTCTTTCATCTCTTTCCCCCTAAATCTAGCCATCAAAGATCCATCATCACCATTGAACCTCCTTCCTTGAAGCTCGAGGAGTATGGTGGTTGAAGAATCTTGAAGATCTAAGAAGTGGGTGACTATTAATCTTTCTGATTTATTTTTCACTTTTAACCTTCATATTTCTTCTTGTGTGGATCATATGGGACCCACCAATCCATGGTGGGGATCCCATTTGACCCCATGGATGTGGCCCTTGGACCCATCCTACATGCATGTCATGATACATGATGAGGTCATTCTCCATGGACCCCATAATGATGTATTTCATTATCATATCCATCTCAAGGTCATCTAGACCTTAGAGATCATGTTGGGATGGCATCTCAACCATCTATTGTAGATATAAACCATGCATGTGATAGTTTTATGGTTGCATGTGTAATCAAGGAAGTTGTATGGGTGTGATTGAATCTTAGGAGGGCCCATTAGTGGCGGGGCCCTACCCCCATGGGTGATCCTTCATTTTTCTGATGTTAGAATTCTGATCATATAGGTGTGGCCCACCTTGTGGACCAACCAAAAATCCAGACCATCCATGGAGGTTGGACGTCCATAGTGGTCTATCCTTAGACATGTGGCCCCAAATCTTCCTAAATGGGGTACATGCAAGGGGTTTTTGATGATGATGAAGGTATAGATATTTGTGGAGTCCACTGGAGTGGTCCATAACATGATTTTTGGGGATTAAATCCCTTCTTATATGATGTTCATATTCAATTTCTTTCAAGTACAAGTTGTTATCCAAATCTGTCTGAATAGATTTTGGGTCAACTTGGGGCTAGGATTTGGGGCTTTTGGTGAGGAATTGTATATCAAGTGAAATATGATTTTTCAATATGGGAATCTCACCTATAAGCATGCCAAATTTCATCCCTAATTGACCTCATTTGGGTCCCCAAAAGGGTGGACCAATATGGGTACTTGCTGAAATGTTTGTTGTAATTCCAGCAAGGTTGTAATTTGGAAATGTAAAATTATAAAATTGTTTCTGATCAGGTGGGCCACTTTGGTGGATTCCACCTTGTATTGCATATATGAGATAATGTTTAAATTTAATTTTCCCAATTTTTGGACATCCAGGGCCCACCCCATTGGGTGCTCAATCATGGTCTATCTAAAATTCTGCACTTAGCAAAATTTGTGGATAGTCTGTAATTCTGAATTTAATTAAAATAGTTTTGGTTATCTAAAAATTATAAAAATTTATAGGTATATGGTTCACCTATGTTAGGACCTATTTATATAATTTTTGGGGCAACAGATCCCATCTGCATATCCAAAAGGGTGGTCCAACATAGTGGACTATCAGAAATTTCTGTTGTGCAGTCCAACAACATAGTCCCATAAAAATAATATTTTAAAAATACTTTTGCAGAAGGTGGGATGTATTTATGGGTCATACCATATTTTAGGCTTGATGAGGGACTTGGGTCCAAATTTCAAGAATTTTGAACGGCCAGAACCCACCCATTGGATGGCCCAAATTCAGGACAATTATATTCCAGCAATATTTCACGCTGGACAGATTGTATTATTTAAATTAATTAAAATACTTCTGAGTATCCTAAAATCATGAAAATTTATAGAGAAATGTTTCACTCATGGTAGGACCCACCTACAAATTTTTTGGAGTAAATGGACCCTGTGCACACCATAGAAAGGGCCTGACTGGCCCACTATGTACAGACATCCAGATTAACCAGATTTTCTGGATAATCTGTTTTATTTAAATTAATTAAAATACTTATGACCATCCAAAAATTACTAAATTTTGTAGATTTGTTTCTAACATATAGAATGACCATTTTGTAAATTTTTAGAGTCATCCTGCAAATTTTTAGAGCCATCTGGCCACTGTACACACATGAAATGGGATTGCTTTCCCCACATTCTATTCCTAGATTGGGTTGAGGTTCAAATAAACTAACCTCTCCTTCATCAGTAAAACCAAGTGTGTCATATGATTGAAGTGTATCAGTATCATTATATTTAAAATACACCCATGTCTCTTGATCATTCCTTTGGACCATCATCGAGATCGACTCTTCAGGAAATTGAACCGTATGCTTATTAACACAATCTAACTCTTCATTCTAAATTCTATATTTCTCCAAAAGCGAGTTGGATCACTTTCCTCGCATTGTATTTCTAGACTGGGTTGAGGTTGTGATAACTTAACCTCTTCCACCTTTTCGAGGTACGATTCAATTGCTTTCGATGATTTCATCATGCCCGCAACAAGTTGGTTGAGTTGCACTTGATAGTCTATGAAATTCAAACGTGAATCCTCTTCGATCATTTTTAGTTGGATCTCAAAGGTAGGGAATCTAAGAGAATAATCACTATAACATGGTGTTATTTCATCTTTCTAATTTTGATGTTTCTAGTGATCATAGTTATACGGGTCATAAGTGGGACAGTTTAATGGTTGTTGGTTGTGCACATTATCACCCATAATATAATCACGCATTGTTTTCATCTTGTCTGATGGGTGATAATAGTTCTCACTCCCATAGTTATGATAACCCCAGCACTCACGTACTGTTTTCTTAATTCATGGGGTGTAATTATTCTCCCTCATATGATCATGTAAGGACTTATTAACTAGTGGAGCATTGTATTCCGTTTGGTTCTTGATGATATTTTTAGAAAAATTTTGAGACATAGGCTATTTACTATCATAATCATCATACATCCCTTCCCAATATTTCTTAACTATCTCAGCATACTAACATTCCCACTCTTGCATGGTGAAACCCTAACTTTGAATCTAATCTTAAAAAAAGAATAAAAGAACAATCCAACAACAATATGGAAAGTAAGTAGACGAGAAGTTAAATGGAAGTTACCAGATTGGAGGAGATCTATGTTAAGTGGGCCACACACTAAGCTTTCTCTCCTTAGTTGCTTGAAAAATGGAGGAGAATGAGCGAAAGATGGGAGATGTAAGGAGAGAGGGATGGGTGTGTAAGAGGGATGGGATGAAAGATATGGTGTTTTAAGGAGAGATGACATAAGGGTTAACTTATGGGGGTGAGGTGGCATGGGATATGGGTTGCTTGTCTTTATTGGTAAGAAAGGGATGGAAGAGACATAGGTTTGTACTTGACTTGTCATTGATTGATTGATGTGATGAGTTGTAGAGATTCTCTCGGAATTCGCAATGCACAGCATTTCTTCAGAATATATGCGACCCCACAACTCCTGGCATGGGTATCGCATTGGTGCGTGAGATGCGGCATTAGAACCATGGCGACGGTGCAATCGCAATGATACACGTTTGGGTCAAGCCAACTCAGATCTTCAGGATGCGACTTAGGGTCATGCGCAAACACTGATTATAGGTCGTGGGTTATAAAAATTTGACTGGGAGGACCATGGAAGCCTATGGAATGGTACGAGTCTTACAAATTGTGCTTGGACATATCGTATTGTCCAATGGAATAGAGGTAGATAAAGCCAAAATTGACCTTATCTCTAACCCACTTCTTCCCAAAATCATTCGGGATGTGCGTTCCTTCTTGCGACACGTAGGTTTTTATAGAAGATTCATAAGAGACTTTAGTAAGATATCTCATCCCTTATGTAATCTACTTCAAAAGGACATTCCATTTGAGTAGTCTAAAGAATGCCAAAAAGCTTTCTAAAGCTTAAGGTCATGTTGACTAGTACTCCAATCATGCAACCACCTAACTGGAACCTTCCTTTTGAGATAATGTGTGATTCATCCAATTATGCAATTGGGGCAGTGTTAGGTCAAAGGAAGGGGAAAAAAGTCCTACATGATCTACTATGCAAGTAGAACTCTAAACTCTGCTCAGATGAATTACTCAACTGTGGAGAAGGGACTCTTAGCTGTAGTCTTTGCACTGGACAAGTTTAGATCCTACTTGATCAGATCCAAGATCATAGTATTCAAAGATCACTTGGTGCTGAAGTACCCTCTTTTCTAAGAAGGATGTTAAGTCTCGATCATTGTGTTGGATACTACTACTCTATGAATTTAATATAGAAATCTGTGAAAAGAAAGGAGTAGAAAACATTATGGCCGATCATCTTTCTAGGCTTATTCTCCCGGATTCCATTGAGATGACCCACATTAATGACACATTCCCTGATGAGCAACTTTTTATGGTTTCTCAATCACCATGGTTATCTAATATTACCAATTATCTTGTTGAAGGTATCACGCCAACACATTGGACCAAGCAAGATAAAAAGAATTTTTTTGCTGAAATAAGCAAGTATATCTGGGATGACACGAACTTATTCAAATACTGCCCAGATTAAATCATAAGGAGATATGTGTCAAATGAGGAACATTAAAGTGTAATCTCCTTCTGTCATTCTCATGCTTGTGGGGGCCACTTTTTCGTCAAGAAAATCACAATGAAAATTCTATAGTGTGGCTTTTATTGGCTCACAATGTTCAAGGATATAAATGAATTCTGCAAAACATGTGAGCACTGTAAAAATTAGGTGGATTGTCCCATCAGAATATGATGTCTCTAAACTCCATTCTAACCATTGAAGCATTTAATTACTGGAGAATTGATTTCATGGGACCATTCCCCCAATCCTTTGGAAATATGTACATCTTGCTCGTAGTAGACTATCATTAAATGGGTCGAAGCGATTCTGTGCCGAAATAATGACCATCACATGATTATTAAGTTTTTAAAAGAAAATATCCTTTCTCGGTTCAATACACCTCGAGTCATGATTAGTGATGGTGGGTCCCACTTCTTTAATAGGCCATTTGAAACAATAACGAAGAAAGATGGCATTACGCACAAAGTAAGTACCCCCTATCAACCACAAACAAGTGGTTAGGCAGAGATATCCAATATGGAAGTCAAACAGATTCTGGAGAAAATGGTGAACTTCAACCATAAAGATTGGTCAATCTGATTGACTGACGCTTTATGGGCTTACTATACTACATACAAGACACTTATTGGAATGTCTCTATTCAAACTTTTCTATGGGAAAGCCTGTCACTTGCTTGTGGAGCTAGAACACAAGGCCTATTAGGCGATCAAAAAATTGAATCTTAATCTGGAAAACACCGATATGCTATGTAAATTACAAATTAATGAACTATAGGAAATTTCGAACGACGCATACGAGAGCTCGAGAATTTATAAGGACAGAATGAAGAAGTTCTGTGATAAGAATATTCTTTGAAAAATGTTCGAGTAACAACAGAAGGTCCTACTGTATAATTCTCGTCTCCATCTATTTTTGGGAAAATTGAGATCTCGATAGACGGGCCATTTCATTGTAAAAACTTTTTTATCCTTATGGGGTTATCAAAATTGAGAACCCAACAAATCGTAATGTTTTTAAAGTTAATGGTCATTAATTAAAACCATTTGTTGAGAAATTTGACTCAGAGGATACGTCCATTCTTCTGATTGATCCTGTATACTAGGATTGACATCCTAGTCTGATGGAGGTATAAATAAGTTTATTCCTTTCATAGGATTTAATATTAGATTATTTGCATAGTTGCTTAGTTGAGATATTTTGAAACAAGCCTTATTTCTCCTTCTTCAGGTAATATCTTCCTATCAATTCCCTTTATTTTCATTGTTTCAATTACATTGAATGTTAGCACCTTTTACATTGATGACAATGTTGAATTTAGGTTGGGGGTGTGGGAATAGGTAGTCTAATTAGTGTTTTCTTAGTTTTTAAGAAAAATTTTTGAGAATTTTCAATTTTTCAAGTTAAAAACTTATTTAGAAAGTTATATTTTATGCAATTAAGAATGTTTTGAGTATTATGATGTGATTAAGAGTTAAATTATGAATTGATGGAGTTTGATCAACTGAGTAGATTATTGTTAAGTTCTTCCGATTGATTGGTTAATGGATAGTTTACATATCAACTTGTTTTAACTCACAAATTCACACTTGATTTATTTTCTTTGGAGGATACTAGAATTTCTAATTTTTAATATGTATATCACTGATAGGCATTGAAAACCAAATATGGAGAACTCCATCCACCTTAAAAGAAGAAATAACTAGTTAAAAATCAGTTAAATCAACAAAAAGGCCTTGTATTTAAATGAAAATTTCTCTAAAAAAGAATGAGAAGACTGAAAATAATATAAAAAAGGTCCGTTAATATAGAATCTAAAACTGGGAAAAGAAGGAAAAGAGTATAAGTTCAGAATCATCTTATGCTAATGTATTTTCCTTGAAATAATGTGCACAACTAACATTATCAAATAGTAGTTCTTCTCTATTAAAAGTAAGTTTTCACTAAGCACGTTAGATATTAGAAATGTGAATTGATGCACTTGGTTAATTGAAGTAGTAAGACTTAATTCAATTATTTACTCATGAGGTTTGCCTCTATGTTTTCAAATTTTCACTCTCTCATCTTTGATTTCTACTCATTCATACTTGATTGTGCTAAGGATCATTTTTCGAAAGAGGTTTTGAAACTTGAGAGATGAGGATTGCTTCACTTATGTTTTGATCAGGGACTAGCAAAATGTTGGTTAGGGGTGTGTTAAGACTCGAATATTTCATATTTAACCCTTCAATCACATTAGTTATGTTGGAATTTAATTGACAATTTGAATTAATTATATACATTTTTGTTAAGCAAGGTGATTCGTAAGCCTATGATGAATGCTTAAAATCATGGATTTAGATCTCAAAAGAAGATAATGAAAAATTGGAGATTTGGAAGTCATTAATGAAGAATTCTCATACCGAAGATCAAAGGAAACCAAGTAAGGAATGAAGAGAATCGAAGATTTGAAGTGAAGAAGAGGAATCCTGAAAATTGGTTAGAAAAATCATATCCTGATATTCCGAGTCCAAAATGAGAAAGTCCTTAAATAATTCTAAAAACAGACTTCGGTCCCACCGAAATTTGATTCGGTTCAACCTAAATCGTGCAAAATAGTTCAACAAGGAAGTGAAATTTTCAACCTTAATTCGGTCCGACCAAAGCGTATCTTTTTGCGTGAGATTGAGGCGGTTTCAAAGTCAGTCTAAGAAAAACTTATAAATATGGGTCCTTCAGGAGTTTCTAAGAATGAATTAGGGTTCAAGGAGTGGAGCAAAGGGTGGAGCAGCCTTCCAAGAGTTTTCTTCTTTTCTTAGTTCATTTTTATATTTTACTAAAGAGTTTTTAGTTTAATCATGTCGATGGTTAACTAATCTCTTAGCTTGATATAAGATGTGAAGCTTGTAGTTTATTTTAATGCCTTTCTTACTTTGATTCACGATTACAAAGTTCATGGTGAATATTTCATAGATATGGTTTGAATTTAAGAAGTATTTTTTTTACTATTACTTTGATATATCGTCGACTCCAGGCATAGTGGATGCTTAGGAACTTCATTAATGCTTTTTATTCTCTTTATGGTTGTTTCATCTATAGAATCCTTTAATCTACTAATGAATACGGGCATGGTAGATGCTTAGAACTATCCACAATCAGTTTAACAAGACTCTTATATGTGGATCAATACTATGGATGTTTATATCTACTTTGGAATATTCTATGATATTTTAATTGCTCTATCATCCAACTGGATAAATTAGGACTTCGATTCCAATTATATTTTCATTAAATCAAGTAAATATGCATTAGAATAACTACAAATAGATCCTTGGTGCTCTGGTTCTCATATTCTCATAGTTTAATTCACAAACAATTGCTTTCAATCAATACTTCAAGTTCAATTCTAGTTCTAATTCTTTAATCAGTTCAGAAAATTTACATCCTTCAATCCCTATGGGTACGACCTCGGTCTCACCGAGATTATTACTCTATTGCAACCCTGCATTTGGGTTATAAGAAAACAAGTGGTCGGGCCAACATGGAAGGAAGGTTATGTCGTAGGTTTGAGACAGTTACATTGACCTTCTTCCTGGCCATGGAAGAAAGTTTGTTGTATCATTTCCTAATCCTAGTGGATCCAAATCTTTTACCTCATCAGGGCATTGTGTTCATTCGTAACTGTTGATGCAAAAATCTGGTGCACCCTTTTTAGACTTTAGAGTACCTGCACAAGAAGAAGACAAAGGAGACCCTAACTAGAGCAGGGGACCCTCTGATGCCAAAGTCAGGCTAGGAATCTGGGTTTGATAGTATCGAGCGGTTTTGGATGAGAGATTTTACATACCTTTCACCATTAGAGATGATCCAATTTATAATTAAGGAGAGGCTGTGGTGTAGAGGAGATCTTCCTATTGTAGAGGGAGTCGAGTCCTGAATATATCAGGATGATCTCTCGAGATCCTTGGCAAAGATATGGGGAGATCCGTGTTCTGAGCGTATCATAGTTGTTCTCAAGATCTTTGGCAAAGATCTCGGGTTGGTCTTTCGGATAAGATATGATTAATAGGAATCGGGGGCGGCACACAATAGGAGGCCAAGGGGGACCTGAACACGGGGTAGTCCACCGACTTGACTAGGGGGGTAGTATCCCGACCTGGATTCTCTGGTAAGCTGTAATGCCCTAAACTTTTCAATACTCAAGTGTTTCTATGAAATTAAATTTAATATATACATGTGTATGTCACCAATTAAACCTATTCTAACCTTACATCTATTCTCTAACCTGAATATAATCGTTGGGAATAATCTTCATCTATAGATCAACTCATCCGATCGTTGATTCTTAAGACAAGATTATCATATGTACCTAATATTCTCACTTGTCCATCATAACCAACTGTATAGTCAACTATTCACCACTAGTTAAAGATATCTAACCATCCACTTTGAGTTTAGACCACCTGATCATAGTAAATTGACTACTTGATATCTACATCCACTTGTACACATATTAAATTGAGATTCTGATCCATTCATCTTGTTCACCACCTATGAATGTGCTTAACTCGCCATCAGAACTACAATATAATGAACTTATACATGTAAATAAGTCACTTAAATCTAATGGTATACATGTTCTACCTCTTGATCACTCCAAAAATTCACTTGTATTCATCCATTTACAAAACTGACTGTTCACTCACCTACATACACTATCAAAGTACTAACCATCAAGTTTACTATTTTTAACATGTTATATGACCATCTATTATGTTGTTTGATATATGTACATTCCCTTAATTAATTTGGAGAATTACTCTTTATTCATAATGATTTAGATATGAGTTATTTTATAAGAATTGCTTAGAAATGTGCCTATAACTATGCATAACCATTATATTTTTTAAAACTCTTAGATAAGCAATAATTATAAAAATTAACATTGACCTAGACCCTTGAATTTTAGATCACATGGTTCTCATGATCTGTTTGATGTAAAATTTTATACCATGTCTATATATCATAAATTAACCATACACATCGAATTTAAGTCCTTAGATCACAGGCCATGTAGTAGGCCTTCAAGTGAGGTTTGGGCCCAAGCATAAGGATCATGGGTTCAATCATTGTGGTGGGCCCAATGGGCAGCCCATTATCCTAACATATGGAAAATCCTTATAACACAATTAGGTTGGGCCTCACATCTCAGCCTAAGTATGGATTTACTATAGTGGGCAAACAAGGGCCCAACTACTTAAGTATTTATCCCATAAGACCCATCACAATGACATGGTAAATATAGGACCCAAGGGCCCAATGGGCCTATCATAAAATCCATCCCAACTAAGGATATAAGGCCCATTGACTAGAAGACTAGCCCGAGAAGAATCCAATTGGAATGAGCCTTTAATCATGCACTAATTAAGTCCAAAAATAAATTAAAATGGTAAGATATCTAACTTAAATCTTTCCCAAATATATTGGGCCATACTGCCCGAAAACACACATTTATGGGGCGGCAACATTGGGCTCATTGCTGGATTTTCAGCCCACCCGTTTTCGAGGTTTGTTGTAGTCCATCAAATAAATTATAGTATTTATTTTTTGATGACTGTCACGCCCCAAACTCGAAAACCGGGCTCACAAAATTCTCAATCATCGAATCCGGCGCCGACAGCCTCCGTAGAACCCTATTCTCGGCTCATAGCTCCCATTCGTCAGGTTCCGATCCTGGGATGTTACGAGGAGGATTTTCAATGTCAGTCTGATTCGTAATAAGCATAACTAATGGCATAACCCACAAACAACAATCAAGAAATCCATTACATTTCCACTATGATAAAAAACTTTACAAATACAATGAGCATAAAGGGAAATACAATGGTAAAGAACAAAAACTCTAAAACGATCTGCAACGTGCTCCTGCCTCAGCGCTGCTGCGAACCAATGTCACCTGCACGCAACGGTCGTGCATAAGCTTATAGAAAGCTTAGAGGGTGGTGAAAGTGTGTGCGCAAGGTAGTAATATGAACATGCAATATCAGAGTAATACGGAATATGTAGATGAATCCATAATATCATGAGCCATACCAAGGCTTATGCGATGCAAGACATGAATGGTATCGGCCACCCCAAGGCCATGCGATGTGTAATACAACTCAAGCATACAGATCCTCATCTATGTCCACACATTAATACAGCTCAAATATGGAATATCACCGGGGTCTAGTACACTCTAAATCAGATTGCCGCCACATCACACGCAATAAGGTAAGTGGAGGAGACCTCATTATCCGTCTACCAATATCGGGCGCGACTCGTCGATAGCGGAACCATTCCTTGAGCTGGTCAGACTCAGCCTAGCATTGCCCCCTACTCTCGGGCGGGTAAGGCCGCACCCCCTTCCAACCGACCACGACACAGTAGAGAGCGCAACCGTCTGGTAGTCGGCACTCAACGCTCATCTACCCACTCGGTTTAGACATTGGAGCAACCTCTTGGTACCATAAGGGTTTAGGGACTTTCACCCAGGGATATCTATAGCACCCCATGTAGAACAAGATTTTCGGTATCCAATCCTGCCAACCACGATGCGTCTGTGGAGGCTACGGCCCCGATGTTGCTAGGGCGTATAATAACCATGTCACACAAATATAAAATGCATGATTCCCACTGTCCAGTCATGCAACAAATCCTGCGCATATCGTGCGCTCATGTAGGGTAATACCGCCTAACCAGGAGCCTATAAACAACCTGCCCGAAGGCATATGCTACGATCAGTCAATCCTCATATCAAGCATACGTATGATGCGTATGATCATGAGTCGTGAAACTATACTAAACATGTAAATGAGTGATGAACCATTCTTACAACGCAGATAGGCCTAGACGGCCTATACACGGCAAGTACGGCCCAATAATGGGCCTCAAAGAGAGTCGTAATGTGGACATCCAACCAACACTACAGTCGCAATGTGGACGTCAAACCAACATTGCTCCCAAGGCACGATCTTCTTAAACATTGCTACATAATCTGTATTGGGATTACACATTGCAATGAACCTTAGGTTCATCCCATTGGGCCTTACATATATATCAAATGGGCCATATCTTATGGGCCTTTTATTCATCAGATGGGCCATATAAATGGGCCACACCAATGGGTCTTAAGTGCGTTGCAATGGGTCAAAACCCATGGGCCTTGAATTGTATCAATTGGGCCTAGTCTCATGAGTCTAATGTGTGACCAGTGGGCCATACCAATCGGGCCCTATATGTAGATCAAATGGGCCTCAACCCATAGACCTTACATGAGTCAAATGGGCCTAAACCCCTAGGCCTTATTCAAATCAAATGGGCCTAACCCATGGGTCTTAAATAAATCGAATGGGTCTAATCCCATGGGCCCTTTAAAATATATCAAATGGCCTAGTCTCATGGCCTTGGAACATATCAATTGGGCCCAATCCCATGGCCTAGAGGCCCACTGTATTATTTATTTGCCACCCAAATTATTGAAAGGGTCATTAAGGCTTGGCCCAAGACTTTCGTGGGTCCCAAGAAATTTTCAACGGCGGAAATCAATTCAGGCTATTGCCTAGGCTGAGGTCCATAAGAAATTTGGATATATATCTCATTTTTTTTTGGGTCAAGAGGGATGGGTGGACCCCACAGAGTTTACTCAGCACACTAGCGCGCTCCACCATCCACTGGACGGTAGAGGCAGACACAAGTGTCACGGTGGTACCACCGTCCGCCTGGACGGTGGATGCATGGCACATGCAACACTGTGGGTTCCATGTGGGGCCCACCAAAATTGTTCAGATGCCATCCAACCCATTGGTAAGGTCCCACGGACCTGAATGAGGAAGAAAAACAATTTTCATTTTTGATCCAAAACTTCTGTGGACCCCAGAGTAGGTTCCAATGGTAGATGTTCATTCATTGTTTTCTATGGTGTGGGCCACCAGAGAGTCGGATTGGCCTCATTTTTTAAGGGGGCCCACCTCAGGGGGTGGCCCTCCATCTGAACGGTATAGATAAAACATATACATCATGGTGGGGCCCACGGTAGCAGCCGTGGGGGGGCTGGCTGACCGCTTGCCCGCCTGGCGCTGCACGCTGCAGCGTGCAGCCGCTGCTCCTGTCAGAGGCAGAGGCTCCGCCTCTAGCAAAAATTGGGAAAAATTCATTTTTTTGGGGTTTTTCCAGTGTGGGGTCCGCTTTACGAAGATCTACCCCAGCCATTGCGTTCAGTGGCACGTAACAGGCGAAATGAGTCCGAAGTTTGAATTTTTTTGTGATTAGAAAATGAAATAAAAATAGAAAAGGATCCTTGAATGGTAATGATGCATTCTTCGATGTTATGGCCCACCAGGTCTTCCAATCAGCCCCAAACTTCTACCCAACGGCTAAAATGCTGTAGGTAAGAGGATGAACAGCTTGGATTGTTTAAATACATCACGGTGGGGCCTAAGCAAGTGGACCACCCAAAGGCCCTTCTTTTCTTCTTTCCCTTTCTTCTTTTTTTTTTTTTTTTTTTAAGACGTCCAGCGTCCTAGACGCTGGACGGTTTTGTTCCATAAAAAAATACATTGTGGTGGGCCCTGATGAAGTGGGCCACCACTGATGGGTGACGTGGGTACAACGTAAATGGTGGGCCCCACTTGAATAAATCTTGAACAAAATAATATCTCAAGGTGGGGTCCATTCAAGTGGGCCACACAACCCTATTGCATAAAATAAGATAAAATAAAATAAAAAGAAATAAAAGAGAGAGAGAGACATGGAGAGTGGGACACGCCTTGTGATGGAGGGCTCCACCACTATGAGCCCTCCCTTGAATGAAATCATACATCACTAGATTCCTCTATGCATGGAATCACCGAAATTGACAATCAACAGTGGAGATCCGTTCCCCACCGATACGATCGGTCTAGATGACCTTTAAATATAATGAAACAAACATCATGGTGGGGTCCATGGAGAATGGCCCCACCATGGATGATCATGATGATCAAAGTGGTCCATCGGCCACAACTTAGGGTCCTAAGTGAGATCCACACCATTGATCGGTGGGCCTCACTTGGCCCATCATAAAAGCAAGAAAAACTAGTATGATGTAGCACTCACCATCCGATCTTCTTGCTCCTATGGGCTTCTTAGCACCTTAGCTTCAATCCTAATGGATGAGATGAGGAATGGAGGGTTGAGATGGGAGATGATGGGGTAGGAAGGTGGGCCACCTTTGGAGCTTAGGAAGAGAGGGAGAGGCTCATACATAGGAGTGGTTTGTTGCTTGGAATTGAGATGAGAAAATGAGAAAGAGAGAGAGTGTTGTAGAGAGAGATGGATGGATGGATGAATGATGGTTGTGTAAGAAAGTCTTGACTTTTGTGGCCTTTTGTGTAAGAGAGGTATGGGAGGTGTAAGAAAAGCTTGACTTTTATGACTTTTTGTGTAAGAGAGGTATGGGTTTGGGAGACTTTTGTAGTTGCTTGGGAAAAGGGGTGAAAGTGATGTGTACTTGACATGTGATGGATTGATGGATTGATTGATTGATGGGATTGATGTGATTGATGTGACACATCGTAGAGATTCTCTTGGGTTTTGCAACGCGCGGCGTTTCCTCGCACCGAACGTTGGCCCACATCTCTTGACCAGGGTATCGCCTCGGGGCGCGATTTGCGGCATTGGAACCGCAGCGACAATGCAGTCGCTATGGTAGTGGTCTTGGGTTGAATCGACTCAGGTTTTCGACATATGAATTAGGGTCACGCGTCGATATCGGTTAAGGGTCGAAGGTTACCGGAATTCAACCGGTATGACCGCGGAAGTCTACGGAAAGGTACGGACCAAGAAACGGGTCTTACAATGACCCACACACATCACTGTGGGTCCCACTAGATGAGAGGGGAATGCACAACACACACTAGAAGTGGGCCATGCTGTTGGAATACAAGCCCAACAATAGCCCAAGGTAGGGGCATCCCATAGTGGGTAGTCCTACGGGCCTAGGTATTTGACGCAAAACTGACCCAAATTTGCAGGACACACCACAGTCAATACAGGGGCCATATGGCTCTAAATATTTGCAGGACGGTCATTCTATATGTGGGACACAACTCTACAAAATTTAGTAATTTTTGGATAGTCATAAGTATTTTAATTAATTTAAATAAAACAGATTATCTATAAAATCTGGTTAATCTGGACCTCTGGATGTAGTGGGCCAGTTAGGCCCTTTCTACAGTGTGCACATGATCCATTTACTCTAAAAATTTGTAGGTGGGTCATACCATGAGTGGAACATTTCTCTATAAATTTTTATGATTTTAGGATACTCAAAAGTATTTTAATTAATTTAAAGAATACAATCTGTCCAGGGTGAAATATTGCTGGAATATAATTGTCCTGAATTTGGGCCATCCAATGGGTGGGTTCGGGGCATCCAAAATTCCTGAAATTTGGACCCAAGTCCCTCATCAAGCATAAAACAAGGTGGGACCCATAAATACATCCCACCTTCTGAGAAAGTATTTTTAAAATATTATTTTTATGTGACTATGTTGTTGGACTGCACAACAGAAATTTTTGGTAGTCCACTATGTTGGACCACCCTTTTGGATACACAGATGGGATCCGTTGCCCCTAAAATTATAAAAATAGGTCCTAAATTATGTGTACCACCTAACTATAAATTTTCATAATTTTTAGATACACAAAACTATTTTAATTAAATTCTGAATTGCAGACTATCCACAAATTCTGCTAAGTGCAGAATTTTGGATAGACCATGATTGAGCACCCAATGGGGTAGGCCCTAGATGTCTAAAAATTGGGAAAATTAAATTTAAACCTTATCTCATATACTCAGTATAAGGTGGAATCCACCAAAGTGGCCCACCTGATTAGAAACAATTTTATAATTTTACATTTCCAAATTGTAACCTTGCTGGAATTACAACAAAAATTTCAGCAAGTACCCATATTGGCCCACCCTTTTGGGGACAAATGAGGTCAATTAGGGCTGGAATTTGGCATGCTTATAGGTAAGGTGCCTATCTTGAAAAATCATGTTTCACTTGATATACAATCTCCCACCAAAAGCCCCAAATCCTAGCCCCAAGTTGGCCCAAAATCTGTTCAGACATATTTGGATAACAAGTTGTACTTGAAAGAAATTGAATATAAACATCATATAAGAAGGGATTTAATCCCAAAAAATAATGTTATGGACCACTCCAGTGGACTCCACAAATATCTAGACCTTCCTCCTCATCAAAAACCCCTTGTATGTGCCCCATTTACGCACGAGACGCGGCGTTGGAAGCGCAGGGACAATGCGGTCGCAATGGCATAGGTCCTGGGTCAATCCGAGTTGGGTCTATGTGACTAAATTCAAGGATAACTACAAACACTATCCGAAGGTCACGGGTCACCGAAATTTGACTAGTAGGACCCTGAGACCAAAATGTACCAAATGCATACATGCACACACACATGCACACATGCGAACTCAGGTCGGGTCTCACAGTCTACTGTGGGAAAAATATATAAATTTTCAAAAGATTAGGGAAATGGTCCCATGAAATCGATGCCCCATCAATCAAATGCTTCAATGATCAGAATGGGGTTCAAAGGCATCATATTTCGATGGGATAATGCTCTTCATTTCTGACAACGCTCATAAGCTTTGCAAAACTCATGAATGTCCTTGAACATAGTGGGCCAATAAAAGGCACAATGTAGAATTTTGGCCATGGTCCTTTTAACAAAAAAGTGACCACCACAGGCCTGAGAATGATAGAAGGATATGATACTTTGGTGTTCATTGTCTGGCACAAATCTCCTTAAGATTTGATCTGTGCAATATTTAAACAAATATGGATAATCCCAGAAAAATTTGTGTACCTCGATGAAGAATTTCTTCCTATCTTGCGTAGTCTAATGTGTCGACGTGAAACTTGTAGAAAGATAAGTAGAAATATTCGCAAACCAAGGTGAATGGGAGACTTTAAACAATTCTTCGTAAGGGAACATATGTGTTGTCTCAAGGGAATCAGAGAGATCAAGGTAAAAAAGATGGTCAGCCACTACATTCTCTAATCCCTTTTTATCTTTTATTTTCAAATCAAATTCTTAGAGTAGGAAGATCCATTTTATTAAGAGGGGCTTAGCATTATTCTTAGAAAGAAAATACTTGAGCACCCCATGATCTATGTAGATGATGATCTTGGATCCAATCAAGTAGCACCTAAATTTGTCCAAAGCGAACACTATGGCTAAGATTTCTTTTTCTGTAGTAGAGTAGTTCACTTGTGTAGGATTTAGAGTTCTACTTGCGTAATGAATAATGAAGGGCTCATTTTCTTTTCTCTGGCTAAAATCACCCCAAGAGCATAATCAGATGCATCACACATAATTTTAAAAGGAAGGTTCCAGTCGAGTGACTACATGATAGTTATAGTGGTTAACATACTCTTGAGCTTAGAAAAAGCTTCCTAGTATTACTCAGTCCACTCGTATAGTACATCCTTTTCAAGTAGATTGCATAAAGGATGAGAGAGTTGACTAAAGTCCTTTATGAAAAAGGATAGCATGTCTCGTATGCTCTTGGGTGGAGGTAAGTTAGAGATAAGATTAATCTTATCATTATCTACCTCAATTCCTTTGGACAAGATGATATATCTAAGGATAATTTCCTTACGAACCATGAAATGACACTTCTCCCAATTTAGTACAAAATTTTTTTCCTTATATCTCTTCAGCACACATCTAAGATCCTTCAAAAAATCACTGAAGGATGAACTAAAGGCATAAAATTCATCCATGAAGAGCTCTAAATATTGCCCCACCATGTCAGAAAAAATACTCATCATGCATCGCTAAAAAGTGGTAGGAGCATTACATAGATTAAATGACATCCTTCGGTAAGTAAAGGTGCCAAAGGGACATGTGAATGTGGTATTTTTCTAATCTTCAGGGGCTATCTCTATCTGGTTGCAGCTTGAATACCCATCAAGGAAGTAATATTATGAGTGACCAGCTAACCTTTCTAAAATTTGATCAATGAAGAGCAAAGGAAAGTGGTCATTTCTTGTGATGGTATTCAACTTCCTGTAGTCAATGCAGATTCTTCAACCAATAGGGACTCCAAGGATAATTTCCTTATGAATTAAAGATTTGACTACTTGTCTACTCGACTCCCAGTAACCGCACTCAACCCTTGAGTGTATCGAATTTCACTAAGGAGGTTTCACATGGTTCACCTCTAACCTAAGGTTTTAAATTAGGTTCACCTTCAACCTTTACAACCTACACTGAGGCTGACTGTTTATGCTCTCATAAGCAAGGGTCAATACATTGAACCCACATTTAGGCACACTGGCCAAGGATCTTACCTGGTTCACCTCAAACTGAAGGTTTTACCCGGTTCACCTCAAACTGAAGGTTTTACCCGGTTCACCTCAAACTGAAGGTTTTACCCGATTCACCTCAAACCGAAGGTTTTACCCGGCTCACCTCAAACTGAAGGTTTTACCTGGTTCACCTCAAACCAAAGGTTTTACTGGTTCACCCCTAACCAGATGTTTATGCTCTCCACAGAGTAAGGGTCTACACAACGCACCCACTACATACACTCCCGCCGGAGGCCTCCTTGAGGACTTCAAGGGTGAGAAATACCTTAGACCCAATCCTATAAAAGAATGATCAAAGGGTCCTCTAGACTCTAGATACTTACAGATAAGTTAATGAGTCTCATTTAGCATAATGGTGAAGATCTCCTCCTTATTGAGGAAGAGTCTTCAGCTCCCTTGATCCGCAACAAATGATACCAATATAAGACAACGGGTTGGGTCAAGGTTATGATGGAATCCTACTCTCTATTTTTTTCCTATTAGGAAGATACAGTAATTCTAATCATCTAAGCATTCAAGGCATCCCAGCTTAATGATTTGCCATTAAGGTAGTAGCTAGAGGATCCTTAAATGTAGAAGTTCATTCTCCAATACACTCTATTAAATAGTAATGATGAGGGTGGATTGGAGGATGAACTCCCTTGAGAGAAAGGGCTTTGAGTAAATGATCTAAATTTAAACACACAAAAGAACTCTCTTCTTTCTCTCCCATCAACTAGAGATATGTTCTCTTTAAATAGGCAAAAGGTTCCAACGGATATAAAACGGTCACATTTATGACAGAGTTCGATATCATCGAGTAGGTTCGATATCATCAAGCGTATACTCTTGATCGTATCGATGGTCTGCTCGATGACACAAACTCAATGTCATGTGCTTTTGAAAAACCTTCTACCAACTAATCGAGGGAATCGAGACTCGTGTCGATGCCATCGGATTTCAAACTCCAATAATATCGATATAAGGATCAATTACTCGACATTTGAAAAATGAGAGAAACTTGCATGAAATTTTCAGGACTTTAGATATGATTGGGGGATACTCGATATCATTTGAATTTGAATATCGATGATATCGGCGGTCATGTCGATGAATTGACAAATCCAAGGATTTTATCAATGAGCTCGTTGGACAGATTTGTCCGTTCTCGATACATTCGATCCGGCCCAGATATTATCGATATTAGAATATCGATTCTATTAAGTGACCCCCGATTAGAGATAAAAACCACCTAAAAATGTTGTTGGAGAACTTCGCGCCCATGACCGATAATATCGAGAGTCTTCCGATATCTCCGAGTTTTGAACTCCGATGATATCGAGGTGGACTCCGATATATCGAAGCATATATGATTTTTCCTAGTAAAAACAAGGGCGCCGGAACTGCCTGTCGATATTATCGAGCCACCTTTGATGGGCTCGAGAGTCAAATATCGATGATATCGATAAGTGTGTCGATACATCGATAATTCTGTCCATATATGTATTTGGTTGCTAGACACATTAATTCCTCATTTGATTTGATCGATTGGTCTTCCGAGGACATCAACAGCGCAGGTCGATTATATTGAGATGTGTATCAATACAATCAACAGGGTAAGAAAACTTAGAGTTTTTTTTATGTTTGAAAAAGTTCTCTTACCCAAAAATCCTAATATGTTCTAACTTATTTTTTTAAGGGTTTTAATCACCTGATGTTTTGGGACATGAGATGTGAGGCTTTGATTTTACCTATGGTGAGCTTCCACACATCCGGTTGAGCCAGACACTTGAATAGATCTTCCTATGAGGCTCTGCAGTCTGACTGACTTAATGTACATGCTAATTGATAAACCAGGGCACTAATAAGGGCACTTTCAATCTTTCCCTTTGTCAATTACGTGACAAAATACCCAAAACACCTTAGGATAATATCTAGACAAACAGACACATCCTAAATTATGTGTACATGAAATTTACACAATTTTACAAATTCTAATGAACCCCTGTACACAACCAACATTTCCTCCCCCTTACTGTAAAACTCCCCCATTCTTGGTGCAGCTGCTCCCTCTAACACCTGCAACACCACACAAGAATATACAATTTCTATCTGGGGTGTTTTACCTTTTCTCCCCCATTTTGTCAGTCATTGACAAAGATATAGCAGTTGATATTGACTGAAATTTTAAAGAAGCATATGGGAGAAGCACAGACATAGATGCATAAGGTTAAACCAGTGCTAAGCAAACATCAATGAAGGCAAGTAGCAAATAGATAAACCAATCTGCAACACATACATTCCATAAGCAAGGAGGTAGGGAAAATAAGGAATCATTTATATTAGGATGGCAAAGAAATGAGAATTAGATTCAACCATATCATCAAAAGAAATATACTGCCCCAGACAGCAGTAAACTATCAACCATCAGACATAAATATCAAGCCCATGTAGGGGTACCCAAAACTAATAAACAGGAATGGGTGCAAAGACAATGTTCATAACTAGACACACTTCGCCTCCAAAGTTATCTTCTTCTAACACATAGAAGGCCCGCCAGTTGTCAGTAGCTCAAGAATCTGTTGCAAAGAATGTTGGAGAGCTTCCATCTTATTTTCTATTCCTGACAGTCGTTGCTCGTAGTGATGGAGCCGCTCGTCAATTCCAGTGAGGTTGTTTAAAAATTAGCGCTCAAGCACATGACATCGACGATTAGTGATAGAAGCAGGACTATATGCAGGAGTTCGTTTAGATCCCTAGAGAGTTTCTTCATTAGACACCAGACCACTCTTTCCAACGGGTGGAGGATTCTTAGTATGAGATGAGACAGAGGCATACACCTTTTGGGTTGCATCATGGTCGAACCATACTTCAAGGTATACCTTATCTGTTGTTTTCGGCAGTCTTGCCCAGTGTGCGAGCTTGCAGACAAGGGATGGAAAAGGCAGTATTTCAAGATGGTTACTTTTGACTACCTTAATTAGCTGATCTAGAATGAGAGTTGGTAAACATACAGGGACCTCTTGATAAACATCATACAGGACATTGAGCACAAAGGGACTCATGTATGTGTCATTGGCGTCACATGGGTACACATTCGTACTAAAGATACTGTGAAGGAGTCTAAACATGGTTCCTAGATGTTTAACCTGAAGGATATTGTCATCATTTCTAAGAATAGTCATACCCTGGCACAGTGCTCGAGTAATTTCCCCCCATCTACCCAATTCGTTTAGATTTCTACTAGTGATAGGGATTTGTGTCACCTCAATGTTTGACCAAGGACTGTTGGAGTAATTTGCTTGGTGTGTTGCATGAATTACAGACGCATACATGGTGGATAAACTTGGTCAACATGACAACAGTTGAAGAACTGTTGGATCATTTCAAACTGATATGGACCACCCATATTAAGCATATTCCTCCACCCAATAGTCTCCATCATGAGATCCACCCCATAGGGCTTGACAGTACTAGTGAGAATAGTGTTGTCGACGATCGTAACTTGTTCCCAATCAGACTGGTTTTGAGGTGGTCTAGTATTTTTTCCTTTCTTAATCTTGAAAGATTTTGCAGATGAGAGAGCCTTACCTTTTCCTTTAACCATCTTCCTTGCTTCATTTGGATGCTGAGATTTTCTCACAAAGACTCCAAGCTGATAAACTAAAAGAAATAATCAGGGCTGTGAGACAGGACTGGCTACTATAAAAAGTAAAATTTTTGCTCAATAGCCTTTTTATGGGCGGTAAATTTTGATATCATCTACCAGTTTTTGATGATATCAAGAAATCCTGTCCGATGTTATTGACGATGTCTTCGATAATCTTTTTTTAAATTCATGACTTTTCGAATTCTGAAAAGATGACGATAATATCGACTTTAATCAATGTAATCGAGAATCCATGTAATCTGATGAACATATCGAAAGTGAATATTTTTTATATATTTTTTGTACTCTGACAGACTTTTTTGTATAGAATAGTACAATTTCAACATATGAGTATTCTCGGCCAAAAATTCTGTACAAGCTTTGTACGGAGCAAAATGTATAAACATTGAGATGTTTATGTACAAAAGGATAAGACAAGGGACCTCAAATTAAATCTGTTGAAGTGCAACAATATTGCATCATTTCAGCCATTATTTAGATCTAAATGCGCGATCTAGACAAATTTTTCTATGCCCAGTCCTTCTAGGCATTAGTCTGTTCTTTGCCCCTGATAATGTAGCAGTGGTTGTTTGTGCGATGACCCTTCATTACTGGTTTTCCTGATTGATTTAGGATTTCACATTCTCATTTGCTAAATCTGACCACATGCCCATTATCACAGATCTGAGATATGCTTAGGAGATTATGTGCCAGACCTTTTATGCAGAAAGCATTCTCATTTATAAGTAGATTATTCATTTTATGATATCCTGTCCAATTACTTTAGCAGTGGTTTCGTCTCCGTAGGTGA
The DNA here is from genome assembly GCA_037074715.1 of Magnolia kwangsiensis. Lineage (NCBI taxonomy): Eukaryota > Viridiplantae > Streptophyta > Magnoliopsida > Magnoliales > Magnoliaceae > Magnolia > Magnolia kwangsiensis. The sequence continues at coordinate 105,326,986 of CM073573.1, read as the reverse complement.
CTATCCCATTGTACAAATTCTGATAGTTTGACAGAAGGAATTTATCACCTGTGACATGTCTTGAGCAACCACTATCTAGGTACCACTTAGTGTCATTGCTGTTAAATGATTTGAGTGAGCAACAAGATAATTTTTCTTTTCTTAACTACCCACCTTGTGACAGGATTCTTACTTTTAGTTTTATTTAATTTAACTCTTGGATTAGTTTCTGTGTTGCTACTAGAGGTATCATATGTTTCAAATATTTGTATTCTACTCCTAGCTCTAACTTTCTCATCTCCTACGCTATTCTTGTCATTTCCAAATTTTCTCATACCTAAAAGTTTTTCTAACTTCTCACCACCTTGGGAAAACTTACAGTTTAGCTTGGCAATTTTTCTAGACTCCTCTAAATCAAACAGGAGTGTATGATTTTCATTTTGAAGGAGCATATTTTTATCTTTTAACTACTCAACCTGTTTGTTTAGTTTTTCGGATTTGAATTTAAGGAAGGAGTTAACTCTCTTAAGTCTATCATTATCTGAGTGATGTTATTGCAAATCAATGATTAGATGTGTATTAATTTCTAGAGTTTTATCCAAATCTATTTGCAGTAATTCCTTTTTGTTTTCAGATATTCCAAGTCTTTTAACCACTTTAATGATATGGATGTAAAGTTGATTATAAGCATCTTGCAGTTTATCCTTTTCAATCTCTTCTTCTTCTTCTGTTTTCTCATTATCATATGGAAATGATTCGGCGGCTTACAGTTCGTTTACGTTCTCAAATTCACTGGGAATGATTGGAGTAGTGGAGACCATAAGGATTTTCAATGATTTCTGATCTCTATCACTCTCTAAGTCACTAGATTCTAAGTTTGACTCATCTGTGTCATCCCACGTGGTAGCCATTGCCTTGCCCTTGGTTTTTCTATTTGGGCATTCAGTAGATAGGTGTTCATACTCATGATAGGCATAGCATTGTGGTTCTTTGGTCTATTTACCAAATTTGCCTGTCGAGGGTTTGTTGTTCATCTTTCTTCCTCTAAAAGGACGGCCACGATTCTTCTGAAAGAATCTTCTGAATCTTTGTGCCAACAAAGCCACTTCTTCATCTTCATTTTCCTTTTCGCTTCCGCTGTCTTCATGTATTATTTTCTTAGAAGTTTTTAAGACAGTATTTTTGGATTTTTTGGATTCCGTGAAGTGTAGTTCAAAGGTTTGTAGGGAACATACCAGTTCTTCTACTTTCATCTCATCAATATTCCTACACTCCTCAATTGTTGTTGCATTGGGATTAAATCGTTCCAAAAGGGATCTTAGAATTTTTCTACAAATTTTTAGAATCAGAACTTTCTCTCCCATCCACCCATGAAGTTGCAAATGATATTCAATTTTGTGAAAAACTCTATAAATGTCTCATGCTCTTCCATTCTGAGATTCTCGAACTGTGAAGTCAAGAGTTGGAGTTTGGACCTCTTCACAGTGCTTGTGCCTTCATGGGTTGTTTCCAATAGATCCCATGCTTCCTTAGATGTCCCACACATGCTTATTTGATTGAAAATATCCTGGGACATGGCACAGTAGATGGCATTCATAGCTTTTGCTTCAGCAGTTTGTTTTTCTTTGTCGAATGTCGTCTACTTTTCTTTGGGTTTGGATTTTGTGATGGTTGTGCCACTTTCAAGTGTGATTTGTTCGGTTGGTGGCACATATCCTCTTTTAACTATATCCTAAACATCATGGTCCAGAGATCTCAGAAAGTAGTGCATTCTAGCCTTCCAGTATGCATAATTTGAACCATCAAATATTGGAGGTATAGTGACTGATGAGCACTCTCCTTTGGACATATTCCTAAACTTCAGTCAAGATCACTCTCTAGGCGGTGAAGCCCTTAAAGAGAGACCCGCTCTGATACCAAATGAAATAGCGGTGAAGACCGCTTGAGTTGAAGTCGGAATATGCCAATATATCCTGGAGGAGGGTGAATAGGACTTTTTAAAGTTTTTACAATGCATTTAAAAATTCTATTACACTAATCCTTTCAGATAAGCAATTATTAGGATTACTCAAATGTAACTCTACCGGCTTCCAAGCTTGGTAGAAGATCTAATCACAAACTATTTAAGAAGTGAACAATATACAAATTAGTTTATGATAGATATGACTGTGTATGTGTGTGAGGTGTGATCTCAGATATCCAGCTATTAAAATATTAAAGAAAATCACACAGAAAAAATTATAGCAATCTCAAACATAGTCATTTTAATAATGGTTTGACTACTTATCTACTCCACTCTCGGTAACCGCATTGAACCCTTGAGTGTACCGGATTTCACTAAGGAGGTTTCACATGGTTCACTTCTAACCTAAGGTTTTAAATCAGGTTCACCTTCAACCTTTACAACCTACACTGAGGCTGACTGTTATTCTCTCATGAGCAAGGATAAACACATCGCACCCATATTTAGGCACACTGGCCAACGATCTTCCCTAAGACCCTAACGGAGGTTTCACTCAGTTCACCTCAAACCAAAGGTTTTACCCGGTTCACCTCAAACCGAAGGTTTTATCCAGTTCACCTCAAACTGAAGGTTTTACCCGGTTCACCTCAAACCAAAGGTTTTACTTGGCTCACCTCAAATAGAAGGTTTTACTAGTTCACCCCTAACTAGATGTTTATGCTCTCCACAGAGCAAGGGTCCACACAATGCATCCACTATGTACACTCCCGCCGGAGGGCTCCTTGAGGACTTCAAGGGTGAGAAACACCTTAGACCCAATCCTACAAAGGAATGATCAAAGGGTCCTCTAGACTCTAGATACTTACAAATAAGTTGATGAGTCCCACTTACCACAGTGGCAAAGATCTCCTTCTTGTTGATGAAGAGTCTTCAGCTCCCTTGATCCGTAACAATTGATATACCAATATAAGGCAATGGGTTGGGTCAAGGTTATGATGGAATCCTACTCTTTAAATATTTTCCTATTAGGAAGGTAGAGTAATTCCAATCATCTAAGCATTCAAGGCATCCCAGCTTAATGATTTGTCATTAAGGTAGTAGCTAGAGGAACCTTGAATGTGGAAGTTCATTCTCCAATCCACTCTATTAATTATCAATGATGAGGGTGGATTGGAGGATGAACTCCCTTGAGAGAAAGGGCTTTGGGTAAATGATCTGAGTTTAAACACACAAAAGCACTCTCTTCTTTCTCTCCTAGCAACTAGAGACAAGTTCTCTTTAAATATGAAAAAGGTTCCAACGGATATAAAATGGTCACATTTATGATAGAGTTCGATATCATCAAGCAAGTTCGATATCATCGAGAGTATACTCTCGATCGTATCGATGGTCTGCTCGATGACACAAACTCAATGTCATACACTTTTAAAAAACCTTCTGCTAACTGATTGAGGGAATTGAGACTCGTGTCGATGCCATCGAATTTTAAAATCCAATAATATCAATACAAGGATCGAGTCCTTAACATTTGAAAATTGAGAGAAACTTGCATGAATTTTTCAGGACTTTAAATATGATCGAAGGATACTCTATATCATTAGAATTTGAATGTCGATGATATCAGTGGTCATGTCGATGTATCGATAAATCCAAGGATTTTATCATTAAGCTCGCTAGACAGATTTGTCCATTCTCGATACACTCGATTCGGCCCCGATATTATCAATATTTGAATATTAATTCTATCGAGTGACCCCCGATTAGAGATAAAAACCAACTGAAAAATGTTACTGGAGAACTTTACGCCCATAACCAATAATATCGAGAGCCTTCCGATATCATCGAGATTTGAACTCCAATAATATTGAGGAGGACTCTGATATATTGAAGCATATATGATTTTTCTTAAAAATAAGGGTGCCGGAACTGCCTGTTGATATTATCGAGCCACCATCGATGGACTCGAGAGTCAAATATCGATGAAATCGATAAGTGTGTCATACATCGATAATCCTGTCATATATGTATTTGGTTGCTGGACACATTAAGTCCTCATTTAATTTGACTAATTGGTCTTCCGAGGACATCGACAGCGCAAGTCGATTATATCGAGATGTGTATCAATACAATCGACAGGGCAAGAAAACTTAGAGTTTTTCTGATGTTTGAAAAAGTTTTCTTACCCAAAAACCCTAATATGTTCTAACTTGTTTTTAAGAGTTTTAATCACTTGGTGTTTTGGGACATGGGATGTGAGGCTTTGATTTTACCTATGACGAGCTTCCACACATCCGGTTGAGGCAGACAGGTGAATAGATCTTCCTGTGAGGCTCTGCAATCCGACTGACTCAATGTACACGCTAATTGACAAACCAGGGCACTAGCAACGGCACTTTCAATAAGTTGTTGAGGAGGCTGTCAGAATAGAAAGAGAAAGTGAAAGTACTAGCTGCTTTAGGTACCGAATGCCATACCCAAGAGAAGTAGAAGATGTCTCATTCCCGGTCAACTTTAAGCATCCAGATTTCCAAAAGTTGCATGGGAAGGATTGCTAGAAGAACATTTGAAGCACTTTATTACTAGTATGGGGAATTTTTCTACAGTCCCACAATATTATTTGCAGTTGTTTGGGTCATCATTAACACATAAGGCATTTCACTGGTACTCTAACTTGGCTCTAGGGTCGATACGTACTTAGGAGCAAATGCAAGATGCTTTTATGTCAAACTTCTTTTCTTTAGAGCGTGATGTTAGCATTACAGAATTGGCCTTTGTGCGGAAAAAAAAAGGAGAACTGGTAGAAAAATTTATAAACAAATGGAAAACACTGGGAGCCTCATGTAGATAGTTGTCGGAAGAAAAAGAACAAGTCAGAATGTGTTTGAATTCCATGGAGACAAGGATCGCGTTTGGACTCACCAGTGCCGACATCAGAACTTTTCATGACCTGTCTACTAAAGCTCATGCTTTGGAATTAATGACTCGCAAAATGCCAGCATTTCACCATGACACAGCTAGGAGAGCGCCCAACAGAATGGCCATAAATGCTATCGATCGAGATAAGAGGAGTAGAACTATAAGAGACTCAAAGGGAAACAGGCCCGAGAAGAAAGAAGAATGGAATCAATTAAGATACAGATACAGTAGAAAGAGATCTAGGATGCTCGATTCTCATGAGAGATTTGCATTTAACAAGGAAGATGTTGTAACTATGATGAACCAATTGTTAAAGGCTAGTACAATTGAGTTACCGGAGCCCAAGCGTCCCGAAGATGTAACAAAAACTAGAGAAAGAGATTTTTGTTGCTATCATCGCCTGGTGGGACATCCAACAGAAAATTATTATACATTGAAGCACATAATACAATGGATGATAGATAGGGGCGATATAGTGGTTGGAAAGGAAAAGGAAAGGGATGCGATAGCAACAGTGAATGTGCTTACAATTCGAGAAAAGGGCCATGAAATGAGAAAGGAAGGGAACTATAATACGACAAAGGAGGCGGCGGTAATTACATTGTAGTCTGGAAGGAACCTAACAAGTCCCGTAAAGCAAAAAGACAAGGTAGTGAGGAGAGAAGCCATTGGGAAGAAAAATGATAATGGCAGGAAAGAAAAGGACAATGAAATGGTGAAAGTAGCTTATGATGTAGTAAGTCATCTGAAGGGTATACCGGCCCGATTGAGCGTTTATGATGCATTGAAATTGTTCGAAGAGTTCCGACAAAGTTTGGTCCAGGCATTGTCTAACTGTGACGTGAGAGAAACCCTATTGGTAGAATTTGAACGAGAAAAGTAAGATGAGCAAGAAAATTGCTTCCGGGTAATTTATTTTTCTGATGACGATTTGATTTGCGAGGAAGAGAATAACAGACCACTAATGATGGAAGGCCATATTTAGGGAAAGAAGATCAAATGGGTTATGATCGATAATGGGTCTGCAGTGAACCTCTTACCACTCTCGATGCAGAGTAAATTAGGTTACCGTCGCTCTAATCTATGCCCTAGTAGAATGATGATACAAGGCTTCAATCAAGATGGGCAGCATGCACTCGGTAAAATCACAGTGACACTAAAAATAGGAGAATTGATTACCGATGTCATGTGCCATGTTATAAATGTTATGACAGCTCACAATCTTCTCCTAGGTAGGCCATGGATCTATCAATACAATATTATACCCTCTACATTACATCAATGCTTCAAATATTGTAAAGATAGAATACAGTATAAGGTAATGGCTTATGCGAAGCCATATACAAAAGCCGAGTCATTTTTTGAAGATGAAAATTATTATAGAGGGTTCACTAAAGATGACAGAAATTATGAGGGTGGAATCTTAAAGGACCACCAGATAAGTATGATTAAGGGGAAGATAGAAGAAGCAGAGTCGTCCAAGACTATAGTTACAAAGAAGAAATTTTATTTCGTACCGAAACATGTGAGGCAACCAAGGCAGCCACCATTAACTCTGTTATCACCAAAAGAGTTGCGAGTTTTACAGTCTAATTATACAGTGTCATTGTTGTATGTTAAAAGAAACAAGCCGTTTTCAGCCACTCCAGGAAGATTTCAAGTCCAGGCCAGTGCAAAACATCCAAAGCCCATAGAATTTTATGCATCAGTGGAAGTAAAAACGGAAGAAGAGATGAAAGGTAATGCATATGTTGGAAGGTTGACACCGCGAGATTTCAAAAACTATAGTCCGGCAAGCAAGCGAATCATGGGAAACATGGGATTTGATTATACAAAACCCACCAGCCTGAATCAGGAGAAAGGAATTCAAATTCCTATTGGGGTTGACCAGGAAAAGCGAAGAAAATTTTAAGGACTGGGGTCGGAATCATCAGTGAATATGATTACAATCAGAGAACTAGTAGAAAAGGATCTTCAAATGGTCGAACATCCTAAAATGGCTCCAATGCAAATTGAAGATGGGGGGCAGCCGACAATAGACAGTTTGCGCGAGATAAATTTGGTACTGAAGAAGAACCACGACAAACATTCATTAGTGTCGGCCTTTCTGAGCAAGAATCTGGAAAGTATGTTCAGCTTCTCAAGGAAAATAGAGACGTCTTCACTTAGATCTATGCGGAAATTCCAGGTTTAGTGTAACGCCTCGGAAAAATCCATACAGACTCGAGTACCAACTCGATCAGAAATCACGTGGAATTAATTCCTTTAGAAATTAAGCGCAAGTTAGCTAGCGCTATGTTAGATTAGCTGTGAAATTAGCACTGATCGCTTTAAATACGTTCTGCAAGACCCAAAACTTGTAGAACCAATGACGCTATAATACCATGAAATCTAGGATCAAACTCTAAACCCGTTTGCTCTAAGGAACCCTTTGAAACTTCGTATTAGATTTAGACCGCACGTCAAAAGTTCGATATCCACAATCTTAGACCGTTATGACCGCTTAGCTGGACTTGACAATCATTTTGAAAATCAAGCCCAACTGATGTTCTGGGGCTATTTCATTGAGCCTGGAGCAGGGAGTGTGAGAAAGAGTGTAATTCATAAAAATTTAAATGAGATTTAAATGAATCTGGCACGTTTCATTTGCGGGATCAGTATAAGCATTCAGACTGTAGGAATCTGACCCAAATACACCCTCGAGTCAGGAAACATTTCTCACTCAGGTCAGTGTACTTGGAATCTTCGATCGAGTCTCCGTGATCGCTGAACTAAAACTGGTCCGCCACGTGCAATCTGGGAACTCTACCGGATAAAAAAACTTCATGTGAGCAGGATCCGATATGCATGAGCTTAAGTCTGATCGCGTTCGGCCAGGGGACCTCCCGAAATGCTCTTTTGGATCGAAAAAGTTCTGATTTGGTTATAACTTAAGTATACCTTTGTCTCAAGTCTAATTAGGTTAGATTTTAGCCTATGTAAGGGCTTTAAACCCTCTCATATCACTCCCATCCGAATTTGCTACAAACCCTATAAAGAGAGAGAGAGAAAGAGAGAGATTGTGAGAGAGTTGTGGGAGAGATTTCCTGCCACTTGCACCAGCTATTGCACGTACCGAAGCACCGCATTCAAATCACTTTCCCGGTGATTTCCAACTCACTTATAGGTAAGAAAACCCTACCCTCTTACTGTTTTAGGGATTCCGTTGATGCGAGTAGCGGTGTAGCTTATGTAACTTGTGATATAGGTCGCCTTAATGCCGTTGACGAAGCGTAGACGTTCTATTCGAATCGATACACGTCTAAGGCGAAAGGTGAGGATTTTAGACACTTTGATTGACTAATTTTAAAGCTTTCAATGTCGTTTAATAGTAGATTATCGAAGAGAATGCCGTTTGACATGTAGAACATGTTGTCTGTTTTCCATTTCGACTACGTACGGGAAATATGAGATTTAGGGCATTTTAGGTATTTGTAGGAAATATAGTATACGTCCGTATTTTACTGAAATGATTTCCATGGCTATTTGTCGTGTTGTGATATTAGGAATGCGTGTATGATCTGTTTGGCAAAGAGATTCGCCCAAATGCGCACTTAGAGTCGACATACGCTATGTAGGCTAAAGTGTGTAGACTAAGTGTTTGTATAAATGTTTATATTAGTATGTATTGAGTAAATGGTGTTGTGATTTAGTTTTAAGATTGAATTCTCAATCAATATGCTGACGTATATGATTTCCACCATGTTGGTCACATGAATTGATTTCATTACATATATGGAATGCATGTGTTGGTTGATTTGCTTACGTAGTATGATATAACATGTGTCAACATGCTTGTATTATTTATATTCATTCCTGTTACTCACATATGCTTACTGATGTTGATATACAAATGCTTGGGGCTATGACCTAGTCCAGGCAGTCGGTAATGGATTGAATTCGTGGTTGGCTTCCATGTACCACGAAGGACGCGTCGATGAACGCGAGTCGTGTTTTGGGTTGGTGGCAGTGGTTAGGACACACGAAGTGTTTTATGCACTTCATGTCACTCAGCTTGAGATGCGCTCTTACTCGTTGAGCCCGTCAAGTAACCCGACTGGCCATTGTATGTTCACCTTGTATGAGTCATAACTGCTTGAACCTAGGGTACTGAACTTACCATTGGAAACTGTGTTAACCATGGTACCTTGATCCATAAAGACTCATGAGCCGGGCATGGTGGTATGGGACACCGTGGTCGAGCTGTCGGCCTACGCTGGGGCCACAAACCTCCCCGTAGTGACCAGTGAGCACATTTGACTCGTGAGCCGATTGTGGTGGTATGGGACACTACATTCGAGCTGTTGGCCTACACTGATTGGTGACGAGCCCTTTGTAGTGACTTTGAGCGTATTCTGAGTCTACGGGAGGCGACGACCCTTCCGTAGTAACGAGAGTACATTAGGCCTGTATTGATAAGGTGATGGGAGAGCGATGCAACGAGTGCGAGCAACAGCCCTGACAGCCCTTACAGCGACCTATAAACATAACATCGTATGAGAATACTAGGAGTGACGACCTTAGACAGGATCTGTGTTGGGATTGATACAAGGAAGGTACCTTAGTTTTCTAATACTGTTGTATGAAAGGACAAATAACAACCCAGTAATCATATCCACATCGTACTGCATGTGCCTGAAAGATGTGGAGCACTGTGGGAAGAAAGTATACCGCGAACGCAAATGGTGCCGCATGGGAGAGTATGTCGGTGAGGACATCCATGATGTCATTTCATGCTTGCATTAACAACAGTATCTAGGAATGTTTGATTGTCTGCTTTACTATTATCGCGTGATTGATTTGATAACATGCTAATCTTTGCTCTATGATTCCACTGAGTTGATCACTCACTCCCACGTTACGGGACGGTGTTTGCAACACCTACCAGACTCTGTCTTAGATGCAAGTGACGAGGCGATTCAGGACGTGGGTCAGATTATTACGAGGATCAGGATGAGTTCTCGTATATGCAGTTCGCTGACAGCTTTGCGTAGGTGACCTGGATCGGCGGGACTTGCTAGTTGGACAGTTATATGACATTTTATTTTTGGTTTGATTTATGTATATGTGACTCAGAGATGTATTCATACTTTGGAGACAGTTTGAGATTATTTTGTTTTCATACAGTGATATATATATCTTTCAGTCTTTCGCTTGCGTTTTATCACTGGATCTAGAGTATGAATTGCAGTTTTGGTATAATCTTACTCATGTGAATGCTCTAACTCAGATAATATTAAATCATAATCATATTTGTTGCATAAGTGATGGTCTGGAACTCGGGAGTCAGGTTTTTACACGACCCCCAATTTTTAGGGTGTTACAAGTTGGTATCAAAGCATGATTTGGATTAAACCGGACCTGGGTTATGGCCATGCGATGTATGCTGTCACCCTTTGATTTAGGTGGGTGCAAGAAATATCTAGAAACACTTATAGGATAGCAATTTCGCCAATCGGCGAAGTCCACTCATTTCGATCATTTTGATCAAGTTCGTGTGCATCCGTGGTAGCATGAAACGACCCCGGACCACTTCTAGATCGCGTGTGGATGGGTCTAGACCTCTCTGGACTCAATTCCAGCCGTCGAAAATTATTAAATGCAAATATGCATCAAGTAGTGTCAGAAATGACCCGAAATGGATTGAAACGGGGTCATGGGCCCACCCAAGCTAATCTGACATGATCCAGGGGGGAACCACACATTTTTGGGGCCCACAGGACAGGGGGACCATGCCCCATAGGCCAGGCCTTGCCGAAATTGAGTTTGTCCGGCGAGGACCTCGCCGGTTCGGTAAGGCCTCGCCGTACGGTGGGCCCCACTCGGGCTGGGCTTCGGGCTGACATCATTTGAGGGCTAGGGTACCCCCCCACACATGGAACGTCCCTCAAAACAGCCCCAATCTACCACCTCCTTCACAAAAATGTCCCCCAAGCTCTCCTTTCTTCAAGTTTCTGCTGCCTCCTCCTTCAAAACCCATTTCAAATTGCACTCCCTTTCCTCTCCATTTTCATCGTTTGAAGCTCTCACAACCTCCATTGAAGGCTGAAATTCGTGTGAGCCTCCATTCTTAGCTATTTTGCTCCTTTCCTTTTGAAATCCTAGCCTTTGAGGGCTTGATTCACCCCTCTATAGGACCTAAATTCATTTGATCCCTTTAGGGAAGCCTTTTCTTCCCATTTCCTCCATTTTTTATGAATTTTGTAGAGGCTATTTTAGCCTTTTTCTCCCTTTCCACCATCCTCTCTCTCATGGGAAAGAGGAAGACCACCGCAGATGAAGCTGGGCCTAGTCGCCCTTCACAATCAAGGAAGCCGAGAGGTGGTGCCGCTAGCTCAAGTGTCGCCGTTAGTCCAAGTGTTGGGAGAGAGCTACACACGAAGCGAGATTTGGATCCCCGTGCTCACATAGGGCGAGCACTGTTAAGAGACTTGGCTCACGGTGCGTATGCTGACCACAAGGTTCTGTTTGAGGTGCATGTGGATGGGCGACTCTTTGGTGAGTTTCTGTTATTTAAGCACATCAAAGCTGTCAGTTGGGGTCTGCTCTTTGAAGCCCAGTCTAATACGAACGTAAGCACTATTCGTGCCTTCTATGCTCATATTTGGCCTCCTACCTTGGAGCCATTGCAGTTCAGGATTCCCTTTGACAGCGATCGAGAAGCCACGATCGATGTTCGGTTGATAGCTCGCCTTTTGAACGTGCCTCTTAGTGAGGTACATCCAAGTGCTAAGAATCTGAAGAGTGTTCGTGAGCAAAATCACCGCACCAGGTTCCTATGTGGTGATTTGGTTCTGTGGCAACGAAACAAGAGCCTCTTAGCGTCTTATATGTCGGATGATTTTTGCCTGTTGCACCACATTTGCACGTTTAATGTGTATCCTAGGTCGACCAACCGCAGTAAATGTACGCATCTCATGGTCAATTTTCTGTATCAAGTGGGCCAGGGAGAATGTGTGCATGGCCACTTTTGTGTTACGACAGATCGTCCTCATAGAGAAATCGAGAAGGACGTCTGAGTCACTTCCTTTTGGCTGGCTCATATGCAAGATCGCGCTTGAGTTTTCTTACAGACTTGGGCCGGAGATGCCTGTGCCGATTCACTTCATTGATGAGGCTACCATGAATCAGATGAAGATAGGGCCTCGACAGCATGAGGCTCATCTAGATGATGACAGTGAGGGCGATTATGATAGTGAGGAGGATGCAAGTGAAGAAGAAGCTAGGGCAAAAATAAAGGAAGAGAACCAGGAAGAAGAAGAAGAGGAGGCTCAAGATACTGATGAGAGTCCTCCTACTACGACTCGGGCCGCTAGGGATGCTCATATAGCCCGAATTGATGAGAGTCAGGTTTCTTTGTGATGGAAAGTCCAAGAACTTTGGGTTGAGGTGAAACAAGATCTTGAAGATACCAAGGCCATCATGAAGCAGAAGTTTGGTAAGGTGACTCGCACCTTGAAGGCCATCTTGTGTTGTCTGTAGGATAAGGGTGCCCCTCCTCCATCGCCAAACTCGGATTAGTGATTAGATTTTAGACATTGTTGCTCGTAGTTAGTTGTTTCCTGCTTTCTGTGTGTAAGCCTGAGAAGGCTAGTAGTTAGCTTATGTTGCAGTTGTAGATTTGACTAGCTTAGTTTCCCATGTGTTTCTTGTCATGATGCATGTAAGGATATATCTCTTGTATTGTGACAAATTTTGAATTTAATGAAATGCATGAAGTTTCTTCGGCTTGTTAAGTGAATGATTGTGTGGTGGTGTATTTGTGCTATTGCTGAAACTGACGAGGTTACGCCCTATTTTGAATATAGGGAATGCCGCCTAAGGCTACGCGGAGCACGGCGCGACTTACACTGGGAGAGCCTATGGATCGGGTTCCTCTTCAGAGTAATGTTCATACGGACCCTGCTGTGTGCCCGATTCCTGAGACTGCACCTGAGTCTCAGCCTTCTACGGGTCCTACAGTCGGACCACCACCGTTCACACCGCCAGTCAGAGAGCAGTATCGTGCGTCTTCCTCGACGCAGCATGTGCCTCCGTCTGCTCCACCTCCTGATAGGTTTGAGCAGTTGATGATCATGATGCACGAGCAGCATCAGCAGCTATTGACTACCATAGCAGGGGCCTTAGCCCAGGGTGGGAGTTCGACTCCACCTACACCACCTGTGCATCCAGCTGAGGATGCTGGGACTTCGGCTCAGGATGAGGAGATGGCTTATCCTATACCATCTGCTTACCCTACGGGGCATACTGTTGATTCACGGGGCCTACTCGAGCGATTCTAGCGCTTGTGGCATCCTACTTTTATGGGTTCTCACAGACCCGAGGAGGCCGAGTATTGGCTCGACCGTGTGTCGAAGATACTGAGGATGCTACACTGCTCGGAGTCTGAGCAGGTTGAGTTGGCCACCTTTATGTTCGAGCGAGAGGCCAGCTTATGGTGGGATAGTGTATTGCGGACAGTTGCTGCTGATTATGCCTGGACTTGAGGCAGCATAAGTTGTTCGCACAGTATAAGAAGTGCGACTTCTGGAAGTAGTAAGTAAAGTTCCTAGGACATGTGGTGTCCAAGGATGGGATGGCAGTCGACCTGGCGAAGGTAGCTGCAGTTCAGGACTGGGAGCAGCCTAGTTCTGTCACTGAGGTGAGGAGTTTCTTAGGTTTGGCAGGCTACTATAGACATTTCATTCAAGATTTCTCGAAGGATGTGAAGTTCACCTGGAATGACAAGGAGGAGACGCTTTTCAGGAGCTGAAAGACAGATTGATGTCCGCCCCTATGCTAGTATTGCCAGAACAAGGGGTTAGATACACGATATACAATGACGCATCTAGCATTGGTCTGAGTTGTGTCCTTATGCAGAAGGATAGGATAATTTCGTATGCCTCGAGACAATTAGGGAAGCACGAGGAGAATTACCCTACACACGACCTTGAGTTGGCAGCCGTCATTTTCACATTGAAGCTCTGGAGACATTACCTCTACGGAGAGGAGTTTGAGCTCTTTTGCGACCACAAGAGCCTCAAATACATATTCACGCAGCGGGATCTGAATATGAGGTAGCGGTGATGGATGGAGACTTTGAAGGACTTTAAGTTTGAAGTCTCCTACCATCCAGGCAAGGCAAACCTTGTGGCTGACGCGTTGAGCCGCAAGAAGGCGATAGAGTTTGCTGCTCCGCTGATGGTTGCCGAGTGAGACATGGTTGAGTTTTTGTGAAACTTTGAGCAGAAACTCACTGTGGAGGAGCCATTCGAGGTTATCACACACGTTCGGGTGCGACCTCTTATCGATGACAGGGTCATCGCGGCGCAGAGGGATGATGCGCGTCTGACTGAGCTTCGAGAGCAGGCCAGCGATGATGCAGACGCCGAGTGGCGAGTTGGAATGGATGGGAGCTTACGTTATCGTGGCCGCCTATGTGTCCCAGATATCCCCGACTTGAGACGAGAGATTCTCGAGGCTGCACACAGTTCTCAACTTACGATGCATCTGGGCAGCACAAAGATGTATCGCGACGTGAGGAGGACGTATTGGATGGTATGAAGACCCACATCGCAGAGTTCGTGTCCCGTTGTCTCACTTGCCAGCAGGTGAAGGCAGAGCATCGTCGACCTCCTGGACTCCTTCAGCCTATGCCTATAACTGAGTGGAAGTGGGACTTCATTTTCATGGATTTCATCTCAGGACTGCCGAAGACGAGGAAGGGACATGATTCTATTTGGGTGATCGTCGACCGTCTGATGAAGTCGGCGCACTTCCTACTAATCAGAGTTACGAACTCTGCAGACGAGTTAGCCAGGCTATATATCAGAGAGATCGTGCGTCTGCATGGAGTTCCCTTGGAGATCGTGTCGGATAGAGACACGTGCTTTACTTCTATTTTCTGGACTCACATTCAGGAGGCTATGGGTGTGAAGTTAAAGTTTAGTACGACCTACTACCCACAGACAGACGGACAGATAGAGCGGGTGAACTAGATTCTATAAGACATGTTGTGGGCTTGCGTATTGGACTTCAAGGACAGTTAGGATGACTGTCTTGCATATGCAGAGTTCACGTACAACAACAGTTTCCAGGCAAGTATCGGTATGGCACCTTATGAGGCCTTGTATGGGCGACCTTGTCGAGCACCACATTGCTGTGCAGAAGTCGGTGAGCGCAGATTGATTGGCTCAGATTTAGTGCAGGCGACGTCCGAGAAGATCGATATCATTAGACGCCGATTTCTTACAGCGCAGAGCAGACAGAAAAGTTATGCCGATACGAGACGACGCCCGCTAGAGTTCACCTTGATCCATAAAGACTCATGAGCCGGGCATGGTGGTATGGGACACCGTGGTCGAGTTGTCAGCCTACGCTGGGGCCACAAACCTCCCCATAGTGACCAGTGAGCACATTTGACTCGTGAGCCGATTGTGGTGGTATGGGACACTACGTTCGAGCTTTCGGCCTACACTGATTGGTGACGAGCCCTTTGTAGTGACCTCGAGCGTATTCTGAGTCTACGGGTGTAACACCCTGAAATTCGGGGGTCGTGTATAAACTCAACTCCCGAGTTCCAGACCGTCACTTATGCAACAAAAATGGTTATGATTCGATGTTGTCTGATTTAAAGCATTCACATGAGTAAAAGTATACCAAAACTGCAATTCATACTTCAGATCCAGTGATAAAAGCAAGCGGAAGACTAAACAAGATATATATCACTGTATGGAAAAATAAAGTAATCTCAACTGTCTCCAAAGTATGACTACATCTCTGAGTCTCATATACATGTACATAACAAAAGAATAATGTTCAAAAAGAAAAGTCCCACTGATGTCCCCTCGATCCAGGTCACCTACGGGAAGCCGTCATGATACTGCATATACGAGAACTCATCCTGGTCCTCGTCATCATCTAGCTCCACCTCCTGGATCTCGTCGTCACCTGCAACTACAACAGGGTCTGGTGGGTGTTGCAAACACCATCCCGTAACGTGGGAATGAGTGATCAACTCAGTGGAATCATAGAGCAAAGATTAGCATGTTCACAATTCAGTCACGCGATAATAGTAAAGCAGTAAATCAGACAAGTCCTAATACTGTTGTTAATGCAAGATGATATGACGTGATGTATGCCCTCACCGACGATCACCCTCATACGGCAACATCTTACGACCGCGGCATGCCACACTCCCTAGAGTGCTCCACATCTTCCAGGCACATGCAATGCTATGGTGATATGATTACCAAGTTGTTATTAGTCCATTCAAACAGCAGGATTGGGAAACTAAGGTACCTCCCTTGTATCAATCCCAACACGGATCCTGTCTAGGGTCGTCACTCCTAGTAATCTCATACGATGTACATTTCGTAGGTCACTGCAAGGGCTGCCAGGGCTGTTGCTCGCACTCGTTGCACCGCTCCCCCATCACCTTATCAATACAGGCCTACTGTACTCTACTGCACGGAAGGGTCGTCGCCTCCCGTGAACTCAGAATACGCTCGCGGTCACTACAAAGGGCTCGTCGCCTGATCAGTGTAGGCCGACAGCTAGAATATAGTGTCCCATACCACCATAATCTGCTCACGAGTCTAGGTGCTCACTGGTCACTACGGGGAGGTTTGTGGCCCCAGCGTAGGCCGACAGCTCGACCACGGTGTCCCATACCACCATGCCCGGCTCATGAGTCTTCGTGGATCAAGGTACCACGGTTAATAGGGTTTACAATGGTAAGTTCAGTACCCTAGGTTCAAGCAGTTATGTTACATACAAGGTGAACAAACATCGGCCAGTCGGGTTACTTGACGGGCTCGACTAGCGCGATCGCATATCGAATTGAACGACATGAAGTGCGTAAAACACTTCGTGTGGCCTAACCACTGCCGCCAACTCTCAACACGAATCACATTCATCGACGCGTCGTTCGTGGCTATGACCAGTCAGCCACGAAATCACTCGGTTACCGACTGCCTGGACTAAGTCAAGTCCCACACATCTATGGAATTACTATACAAGGTATTGGAATTGAAATACATCATGTGAGCATGTTAGCACATGTTATAACTTTCAACTTAAGCAAATCTTCAAGGCATACTTCCCATGCATATTCAACTTAAACAAATCCTCAAGCACATACATTCCATGCATGTAATGAAATCATGCATTTTGTCAACATGTAGAAAATCATTTAGGTCGGCATAATAATTGAAAAATCAATCACAGAGTATCAAATAACATCATTTAATTCAATACATACTAATACAAGCATTTATACAAACACATGCACTACACACTTAGGTCTATATATAGCATATCGACCCAAAGTGTGCAACTAGGCGAATCTCTTCGCCAAACTAATTATGCACGCATTCCTAACTTCCTAATGCGACAACAAACCATGTCAATCACATCAGCAAAATATGAATGCAAACAGTACTTCCTACAAATGACTAAAATGCCCTAAATCTCATATTCTTCGTTAGCTTACGAAACGGGAAACGGAGAGCATTTTGTACATGTCAAACGGCGATGCCGTCAAGAATCTACTATTAAACGACATTGAAAGCATTGGGAACCGTCAATCCAAGCGTCTAAAATCCTCACCTAGTGTCTTGTAGACTCGGGAATTGAAGCGGAGTGTATATGGTTCGTCTACGGCGAGTAAGGAGCCTAATACATAAGATCCATAAGCTACATCGCTATGAAAACAAGAAAAACTCAAATCACCAACTATTTAGGGTTTTTACTTACCTAGGATTGCGGTGGAATCGCCGGGAAAGCAGTAGAGTGTTGCTTAAGCATGTGCAACACGTAGCACAAGTGGCGGGAAGAACTCTCCCACTCTCTCACAATCTCTCACTCTTTTTCTCTCTCCCAAGCTAGGGCTTCTCTCAAATTCGGATGGGAGAGAGGAGTGAGGGTTTCAACCCCTTTTATAGCCTAAAACATTCCCAAAATAGGCTTGGGAACAATGTTTACGTGGTGCCTAACCAAATCGGGGCCATTTCGGTCCAAAAGGGCATTTCTGGAGGTCCCCAGGCCAAATGCGGTCGGACTTAAGCTCATGCATACTGGATCTAGCACACATCCAGTTTTCAGACCGGTTGGGTTCCCAGATCGCACGTGGCGGCCCAGTTTCAGTTTAACGGTCACCGCACCAAGATCAGGCCTATAAGTCTCGTGATATGTAATAGATATTTTTCCTGATCCAAGGGTGTAATTTGGCTGTATTCTGACGGTCAGAATGCTTAATACTGATGCGTCAAATTTGTGTGCCAGATTTGAATTTGAAATTCCAACTATGTCCCTATTCACACTCTCTTCGGTCCGGGCTCAATGAAATAGCCTGTGATAATCGGTTTGACTTGATTTTTGGAATGAGTGTCAAGCCCAGCTAGACGGTCCTAACGGTCTAAGATAGGGGGTATCGGACTTTCAACGTGCGGTCTAGATCCAATACAAAGATTCAAAGTGGTCCAGAGAACAAACCGGCTTAGAGTTTGATCCGAGGCTTTAGAGCATTATAGCACCCTTAGTTCCACTCGCTTCGGGCCTTGTAGAACGTATTTAAAGTGATCAGGGACCATTTCCCAGCTATTCTAACGTTGCACTAGCTAACCTAGTCAAATTTTCCAAAGGAATGAATTCTACGCAAATTCGGGTCGAGTTGGTACTCGAGCCCAAGTATGGATTTTTCACGGGCGTTACAATCTACCCCCCTTAACAAATAATTTCGTCCTCGAAATTTTGTACCTTTTCGTACTCCTCGAGAAGCTGTGGGTAGTTCTTTCTGATCTCGGCTTCTGTCTCCCAAGTAGCCTCCTCCTCAGTATGATGCGTCCATAGTACCTTCACAAGGGGAATCACCTTGCTACGTAGTACCTGCTCCTTCCGGTCTAAGATGCGTGTCGGTCGCAGGATATAAGTAACATCCTCTCCTAACTGCACCTGCTCCCATCTGATGATATGAGAAGGATCAGCAACGTACTTCTTCAGCATAGAAACATGAAATACGTTGTGGACGCTCGCGAGGGGCGTGGGTAAAGCCAATCGGTAAGCCACTGCTCCCACACGATCGAGGATCTGAAATGGACCAATGAATCGCGGTGCCAGCTTTCCCTTCTTCCCGAACCGAAGGACTCCCTTCATAGGGGAAACTCGCAAAAACACATGATCCCCGACTGTGAACTCTAGTGGTCTCCGTCTCGTATCGGCGTAGCTCTTCTGTCTGCTCTGCGCTGTAAGTAGCCGACGTCGAATAATATCAATCTTCTCTGACGTCGCCTGCACCAACTCTGGGCCAATCAAGCTGCGCTCACCGACCTCTAACCAGCAATGCGGTGCGCGACAAGGTCGCCCATACAGCGCCTCATAAGGTGCCATGCCGATACTCGCCTGGAAGCTATTGTTGTACGCAAACTCCGCATATGCAAGACAGTCATCCCAACTGTCCTTGAAGTCCAATGCGCAAGCTCGCAACATGTCCTCCAGGATCTGGTTCACTCGCTCTGTCTGTCCGTCCGTCTGTGGGTGGAAGGCAGTACTGAACTTCAACTTCACACCCATAGCCTCCTGAATGCGAGTCCAGAAAATAGAAGTGAACCGCGTGTCTCTGTCCGACACGATCTCCAACGGAACTCCATGCAGACGCACGATCTCCCTAATATACAATCTAGCCAGCTCGTCTGCAGAGTTCGTAACTCTGATCGGTAGGAAGTGCGCCGACTTCGTCAATCGGTCGACGATCACCCAAATGGAATCATGCCCCTTCCTCGTCTTCGGCAACCCAGAAATGAAGTCCATGGAAATGAAATCCCACTTCCACTCTGCAATAGGCATAGGCTGCAAAAGTCCAGGTGGTCGGCGATGCTCTGCCTTCACCTGCTGACAAGTGAGACAACGGGACACGAACTCAGCTATGTGGGTCTTCATACCTTCCCACTAGTACGTCCTCTTCACGTCACGATACATCTTCGTGCTGCCAGGATGCATCGCGAGTCTAGTAGAATGCGCAGCCTCGAGAATCTCTCGTCTCAAGTCAGGGACATCAGGAACGCATAGGCGGCCACGGTAACGTAAGCCCCCATCCATGCCAACTCGCCAGTCGGCGTCAGCATCATCACTGGCCTGCTCTCGAAGCTCAGTAAGATGCGCGTCGTCCCTCTGCGCCTCGATGACACGGTCATCGATCGGGGATCGCACCTGAACATGTGCGATGAACTCAAATGGCTCCTCTACGGTGAGTTTCTGCTCAAAGTCTCGCAAAAACTCAACCATATCCCACTCGGCAACCATCAGCGGAGCAGCAAACTCTATCGCCTTCTTGCGGCTCAACGCATCAGCCACAAGGTTCGCCTTCCCAGGATGGTAAGAGACTTCAAACTTGAAGTCCTTCAGCGTCTCCATCCATCGCCGCTGCCTCATATTCAAGTCCCGCTGTGTGAATATGTACTTGAGGCTCTTGTGGTCGCAAAAGAGCTCGAACTCCTCTCCGTAGAGGTAATGTCTCCAGAGTCTCAGTGCGAATATCACGGCTGCCAACTCCAGGTCGTGTGTAGGGTAATTCTCCTCGTGCTTCCTTAATTGTCTCGAGGCATACGAAATTACCCTGTCCCTCTGCATAAGGACACAACCCAAACCAACGCTAGACGCGTCAGTGTATATAGTGTATTTAACCCCTTGCTCTGGCAATACTAGCACAGGGGCGGACGTAAGTCTGTCCTTCAGCTCCTGAAAAGCTGACTCCGCCTTATCATTCCAGGCGAACTTCACGTCCTTCCGTGTCAACTGAGATAAGGGTCTCGCGATCTTCGAGAAGTCCTGAATGAAGCGCCGATAGTAGCCAGCGAGACCCAAGAAACTCCTCACCTCAGTGACAGAACCAGGCTGCTCCCAGTCCTGCACCGCAACTACCTTAGACAGGTCAAATGCCATGCCATCCTTGGACACCACGTGTCCCAGAAACTTCACCTCCTGCTTCCAGAAGTCGCACTTCTTATACTGTGCGAACAACTGATGCTGTCTGAGCGTATCAAGGACCAAACGCAAGTGCTCCTCATGCTCCTCTCGACTCCTAGAGTATACCAAAATGTCGTCGATGAAGACAACGACGAATCGATAGAGGAAAGGCCGCAATACCCGGTTCATCAGATCCATGAACACGGCCGGTGCGTTCGTGAGACCGAACGACATCACAAGGAACTCGTAATGACCAAAACTGGTCCTGAACGCTGTCTTCTGCACGTCCTCATCTCTGACGCGCAGCTGATGATATCCTGACTGAAGATCAATCTTCGAGAAGTACTACGCTCCTCTCAACTGATCAAACAAGTCGTCGATCCTGGGCAAAGGGTACTTGTTCTTCACTGTGAGTTGGTTCAACCTGCGATAATCAATACACAATCGCAGCGAACCATCCTTCTTCTTCACGAACAAGACCGGTGCTCCCCAAGGAGACACGCTAGGCCGTATAAAGCCAAGCTCTAGCAGACCATCAATCTGCGTCCGCAACTCCTCCATCTCACAAGGTGCCATGCGATACGTCGGCAGTGAGACGGGTGTAGAACCAGGAATCAGATCGATAGTGAAATCGATCTCACGTCGGGGCGGCAAACCAGGGATCTTCCTGAACAGATCCCCGAACTCAGAAACAACTGGCGTCTGCTCAAGTACCTTGGCACCAGCGTCGCGCAATAGAGTGGCGTAGCTAAGAATGCGGAAAGGAAGATTTACCCGCACTGAAAATGTGAAAGGCGTGCCCTCAGGCTCGTACACCGTCACCACACGAGCCTCGCAGTCAATCTCGGCTCTCGCTGCAGTCAACCAGTCCATGCCAAGAATGACGTCGAGATATACGAGCGAGGGATCGACGACCAGATCAAGAGTCATCGTCCTGCCTCCCAGATCAACTAAACAACCCTCACACATCTGGGTGACATCCGAATAATCTCCATGAGCTGCAAGGACTCGCACGCTATCCATAGTGATAGTCTGCAACCCAAGACGTCTGACTACGGCACGCGATATCAAGGAAATCGTGGAACCAGTGTCCACCATGATAAGAACGGGAGTACCTCCGATATGGCCCGTGACCTCGAAGGCTGAATGCTGGAAAGTCGGCGTCGTAGCTGCCTCAGCGGTCAGTGCATGAACTCGAGCCTGCTGTGGCCGGTTCGGCCTCTGTGTCAAGGGCCGTGGGGGCTGTCGAATCTGCGATACTGTGGGTCTGAAAGAGGACTGCGCAGGAGCTGACCGTATAGGCGGTGCTGATATCGCCTGTGGACGTACACGATCAATCTTCTGCGGCGGCGAGAACCCACTGTCCCGCATCCTCGAAAAGCAACTCGGCGCTAGGTGGCCCGTCCTCCCACAGTATGTGCATGATAGATCAGGGCGCCGAAACGGTCCCACTGGCGCCGTGGTCCTGGTAGGAGGATCAATGCGAGGCCTCTTGCCCGCGAAGGGCCTATCTGGCAACTCCGGTCGCGGCCTGGAAGTAGTCGGGCCTCGTGATCGCGCAAGTCGATCCACGTCCTGCTCTGCCCGCATGGACATGTGAACCAACTCCGCATAGGAGGAGAAACTGATACAGCACATCTTCGACCGAATATCCGGTCGCAAGCCCTCCAAAAAGCGCCGTATGCGCATCTGCTCATCAGCTAGAATCGTCGGGACGTACCTGCCCAACTCTGTGAACCGATGCTCATACTCGGTAACCGTCATCGCTGCCTGCCTGAGACGGAGAAACTCATTCTCCCTCTCGTGTCTGTAGGTCTGAGGATAATACTTCTCATGGAAGTGAAACTCGAATGCTGCCCATGTCCATACGAAGTCTGCGGTAACAGTCCGCAATACACTATCCCACCACATACTGGCCTCTCTCTCAAACTGGAAGGTAGCCAGCTCTACCTGCTCTGCCTCAGTACAGTGCAACATGCGCAGAATCTTCGACACTCGGTCGAGCCAAAACTCAGCCTCCTCGGGTCTGTGAGAACCAGTGAAAGTAGGAGGCCGCAAGCGCTGAAATCGCTCCAGAAGGCCTCGTGTGTCGGCAGGGTTCCCCGCAGGGAAAGCAGGCTGCGCAGGAAGTGCTACGCCCTCATCCTGGGCGTAAGCATAGGCATCCTCAGCTGGATGCGCAGGTGGT
Organism: Magnolia kwangsiensis; assembly: GCA_037074715.1. Lineage (NCBI taxonomy): Eukaryota > Viridiplantae > Streptophyta > Magnoliopsida > Magnoliales > Magnoliaceae > Magnolia > Magnolia kwangsiensis. The sequence continues at coordinate 105,303,959 of CM073573.1, read as the reverse complement.
GCAGGCGGAGTAGATGCAGTCGCACCCCCACCCTGGGCTAACGTCCCGACTATGGTAGTCAATAACTGCTGCTGCTGTAGCATCATAGCCATCATCTGCTCGAATCTATCAGGTGGCGGAGCAGGCTGTGGCGGATGAGGTGCGGAAGTAGATGCGCGCTGTGGCTCTCTAACTGATGGTGTAAATGGCGGTGGTCCATCTGTAGGACCAGTAGCAGGCTGAGACGATCGAACAGTCTCAGGAATCGGGCCCACAGCAGGGTCCGGACGAGTGTCAGACTGAGAGGGAGTCTGATCCATCTGCTCAGACAACGAAAGCCGAACCGTGCTCCTCGTAGTCTTAGGTGGCATTCCCTATATTCAAAATAGGGCGCAATCTTGTCAGTCTCAATTACTCAAATACACCACAATCATTCACTAAAGAGTCAAAGGCATTCCATGCATTTCAATTAATCAAAATTGTCACAGTACAAGGGATATATCCTTACAAGCATCATGACTAGAATGACATGGAAATTAAGACAGTTAAGCAACAGCGACAAAAGCAAAGCACTAGCCCTAATAGGCTTTACACACATGAAACAGAAAATAGCTAACTACTCATAACAACATCGAAGATCGCGTCGCTAGTCGGAATCTGGTGACGGAGGAGGAGCACCCTTATCCTGTAAACAACACAGGATTGCCTTCAAGGTGCGAGTCACCTTGCCAAACTTCTTCTTCGTAACGGCCTTGGCATCAGCGACCTCTGCTCGAAGTTCTTGGACTTCCCTTCGCAAAGCGGTCTGACTCTCCTCCATCCGAGCAATGCGATCGTCAATAGTAGTCTGCGCAGAAGGAGGAGGGCTCTCGTCAGTATCCTGAGCCTCCTCTTCTGCTTCTTCCTGAGTCTCTTCCTGAACCTCTGCACTAGGTTCTCCTTCGCTTTGATCTTCCTCTTCATCAAAGTCGTCCCCACTATCCCTTTCAAGTTGATTTTCACGATATTGCGACCCAATCTTCATCTTAACCATCGTCGACTCATCGATGGTGTGAATCGATACCGGCAACTCGGGTCCAAGTCTATAGGCAAACTCAAGCGCAATCTTGCAAATGAGTCGGCCAAAGGGAAGGGATTCGGATGTTCTCCTCGACCTGGCTATGAGAACTATCTGCCGTAAGATGAAAGTGGCCATACATACGTTCTCTCCCTGGGCCACCAGAAATAAGAAATCGACCATAAGGCGTGTACATTCAATGCGGTTCATCGACCTAGGATAAACATTGAACGTGCAGATATGATGCAGCAGACGCAAATCCTCAGACATGTACGTCGCCTTGAGGCTATTATTAGGCTGCCATGGAACCAACTTACCGCACAGAAACCTGGTGCGGCGATCTCGTTCACGTCTAGTCCTCAAATTCTTCTCACTTGGATGTACATCACCTAGAGGCACGTTGAGAAGTCGCGCAACCAACCGGACGTCGATCGTAGCCATCCGATCTCTACCAAAAGGGATTTTGAACTGCAAGGGCTCCAAGGTAGGACTCTGGATGCTAGCATAGAAGGCACTAACAGTGCTCACATTAGCACGAGCGCGAGCTTCAAAGATCGGTCCCCAGTGCGCAGCTTCAATGCGTTCGAACAACAGATACTCGCCGAACAATCGCCCATCTACGTCCGCCTCAAATAACACTCTACGATCAGTGTATTCACCATGAGGCATCTCTGATAGAATGGTTCGTCCAAGATGTGCATGGGGATCCAAATCCCGCTTTGTACGGCACTCCAGGACTGCAGCTGGACCTGCGGCGGCGCTTGAACTTGCGGCACCACCCCGCTGTCTTCTCAATCGAGCAGGGCGGCTCGGCCCAGCCTCGTCTGTTGCAGTTTTCCTCTTACCCATCAAAGATAGGATGGATGAGAGCGACAAAAGACCCAAAATAGCTTCCACGAAAGCCATGGAAAACGCTGAAAATGCGGAGAAATGGCTGCCCAATCTGACAAAAGGAAATCTAGGCGTCGTAGAGGGATGCTTCAAGCTTCCCAAGGCTGTAGTTTCAGGGAAAAATAAGAACAAAAAGATGGAATGGAGCTGCTCACGATTTCAGCACTATTTGGGGGATTTTGGAGCTCCAAATGGGAAAATCTTCAAGGAAAGGGGCTGCCAACACCCAATAATCGATGGGTGGTGGTCGGTTTTGGCCAAGGAAGGGATTAGGAGGGGTTTGGGTCGCCGGGGTTTGGAATGGAGCGCTGAAAATCAAATCTAGGGCATGCAAGGGGGCTGTTTGTGAAGGAGAGGGGTGTTTTAGGGGTTTTCGTGGGATGGGAGGTAGCTAGGAGTGATGGGGGAGGTATTTAAGTGGGTGCGCCCAAAGGGCAGCACCATCGGAGGTGGCCGGCCGGCGATGCATCGCCCGGCCGGCGATGGCATCGCCGGCCAACCTTCAGGTTGGCCAGCGGGACCCCATGGGTCTGGTCCCCCATGGTCCCAGGGCCCCAAAAAAGTTGGTCCCACCCCTTGGTTCATTATATTTTGGTCCCTATGAGCCCAAACATGTGTTCGGGGCTTTCCGGGTCCACATCGCAATCCCGAATACCAAACCATATGATGCAGCATATGAATTTGGGGTAGAAGGATCCAGTACATCTTTCTAGCTCCTTATTTGCTAAAGAAAGTGATGTTAGAATGGCCTTATGGCCATTTGTCATGAAATTTTACTATTCACTGTAAAATTTGGTGAATGTACTAATTTGTGTTATTTTCACATTAGGTTTGATGCCTAACATGAAATGGATAAGAAGGAACTGAAGGTTGAAGTGTTTAGAGAAGGAATTTTGAGAATTTTTGGCAAAACGGGGTTTTTAAGCCCTGGCGATTGATTACTGGAGTCGTGGTCATTCCACGGCCCAAAGGTTCACTTTTGCGGTTTAAAATCGCTCATAGGACGTCTCCACCCGACTTCCTACAGCTTAGAAGTGATTCGGGTCGCTTTACGCGACCCGAGATACGTTACAGACTCGATCTTGTGATCGATCCTCGTAGACTTCGCCTATCGGCGAATCTGTGATCCTAGGAGTGTTTCTAGACTCTTCCCGCACCCACCTAAGTCAAAGGAAGCGACAGCGTACGTCGCAAGACCATAACCCAGGCCCAGTATACTCTCATTCATGCTCTGATACCAACTTGTAACACCCTGAAATTCGGGGGTCGTGTATAAACTCAACTCCCGAGTTCCAGACCGTCACTTATGCAACAAAAATGGTTATGATTCGATGTTGTCTGATTTAAAGCATTCACATGAGTAAAAGTATACCAAAACTGCAATTCATACTTCAGATCCAGTGATAAAAGCAAGCGAAAGACTAAACAAGATATATATCACTGTATGGAAAAACAAAGTAATCTCAACTGTCTCCAAAGTATGACTACATCTCTGAGTCTCATATACATGTACATAACAAAAGAATAATGTTCAAAAAGAAAAGTCCCACTGATGTCCCCTCGATCCAGGTCACCTACGGGAAGCCGTCATGATACTGCATATACGAGAACTCATCCTGGTCCTCGTCATCATCTAGCTCCACCTCCTGGATCTCGTCGTCACCTGCAACTACAACAGGGTCTGGTGGGTGTTGCAAACACCATCCCGTAACGTGGGAATGAGTGATCAACTCAGTGGAATCCTAGAGCAAAGATTAGCATGTTCACAATTCAGTCACGCGATAATAGTAAAGCAGTAAATCAGACAAGTCCTAATACTGTTGTTAATGCAAGATGATATGACGTGATGTATGCCCTCACCGACGATCACCCTCATACGGCAACATCTTACGACCGCGGCATGCCACACTCCCTAGAGTGCTCCACATCTTCCAGGCACATGCAATGCTATGGTGATATGATTACCAAGTTGTTATTAGTCCATTCAAACAGCAGGATTGGGAAACTAAGGTACCTCCCTTGTATCAATCCCAACACGGATCCTGTCTAGGGTCGTCACTCCTAGTAATCTCATACGATGTACATTTCGTAGGTCACTGCAAGGGCTGTCAGGGCTGTTGCTCGCACTCGTTGCACCGCTCCCCCATCACCTTATCAATACAGGCCTACTGTACTCTACTGCACGGAAGGGTCGTCGCCTCCCGTGAACTCAGAATACGCTCGCGGTCACTACAAAGGGCTCGTCGCCTGATCAGTGTAGGCCGACAGCTAGAATATAGTGTCCCATACCACCATAATCTGCTCACGAGTCTAGGTGCTCACTGGTCACTACGGGGAGGTTTGTGGCCCCAGCGTAGGCCGACAGCTCGACCACGGTGTCCCATACCACCATGCCCGGCTCATGAGTCTTCGTGGATCAAGGTACCACGGTTAATAGGGTTTACAATGGTAAGTTCAGTACCCTAGGTTCAAGCAGTTATGTTACATACAAGGTGAACAAACATCGGTCAGTCGGGTTACTTGACGGGCTCGACTAGCGCGATCGCATATCGAATTGAACGACATGAAGTGCGTAAAACACTTCGCGTGGCCTAACCACTGCCGCCAACTCTCAACACGAATCACATTCATCGACGCGTCGTTCGTGGCTATGACCAGTCAGCCACGAAATCACTCGGTTACCGACTGCCTGGACTAAGTCAAGTCCCACACATCTATGGAATTACTATACAAGGTATTGGAATTGAAATACATCATGTGAGCATGTTAGCACATGTTATAACTTTCAACTTAAGCAAATCTTCAAGGCATACTTCCCATGCATATTCAACTTAAACAAATCCTCAAGCACATACATTCCATGCATGTAATGAAATCATGCATTTTGTCAACATGTAGAAAATCATTTAGGTCGGCATAATAATTGAAAAATCAATCACAGAGTATCAAATAACATCATTTAATTCAATACATACTAATACAAGCATTTATACAAACACATGCACTACACACTTAGGTCTACATATAGCATATCGACCCAAAGTGTGCAACTAGGCGAATCTCTTCGCCAAACTAATTATGCACGCATTCCTAACTTCCTAATGCGACAACAAACCATGTCAATCACATCAGCAAAATATGAATGCAAACAGTACTTCCTACAAATGACTAAAATGCCCTAAATCTCATATTCTTCGTTAGCTTACGAAACGGGAAACGGAGAGCATTTTGTACATGTCAAACGGCGATGCCGTCAAGAATCTACTATTAAACGACATTGAAAGCATTGGGAACCGTCAATCCAAGCGTCTAAAATCCTCACCTAGTGTCTTGTAGACTCGGGAATTGAAGCGGAGTGTATATGGTTCGTCTACGGCGAGTAAGGAGCCTAATACATAAGATCCATAAGCTACATCGCTATGGAAACAAGAAAAACTCAAATCACCAACTATTTAGGGTTTTTACTTACCTAGGATTGCGGTGGAATCGTCGAGAAAGCGGTAGAGGAGTGTTGCTTAAGCATGTGCAACACGTAGCACAAGTGGCGGGAAGAACTCTCCCACTCTCTCACAATCTCTCACTCTTTTTCTCTCTCCCAAGCTAGGGCTTCTCTCAAATTCGGATGGGAGAGAGGAGTGAGGGTTTCAACCCCTTTTATAGCCTAAAACATTCCCAAAATAGGCTTGGGAACAATGTTTACTTGGTGCCTAACCAAATCGGGGCCGTTTCGGTCCAAAAGGGCATTTCTGGAGGTCCCCAGGCCAAATGCGGTCGGACTTAAGCTCATGCATACTGGATCTAGCACACATCCAGTTTTCAGACCGGTTGGGTTCCCAGATCGCACGTGGCGGCCCAGTTTCAGTTTAACGGTCACCGCACCAAGATCAGGCCTATAAGTCTCGTGATATGTAATAGATATTTTTCCTGATCCAAGGGTGTAATTTGGCTGTATTCTGACGGTCAGAATGCTTAATACTGATGCGTCAAATTTGTGTGCCAGATTTGAATTTGAAATTCCAACTATGTCCCTATTCACACTCTCTTCGGTCCGGGCTCAATGAAATAGCCTGTGATAATCGGTTTGACTTGATTTTTGGAATGAGTGTCAAGCCCAGCTAGACGGTCCTAACGGTCTAAGATAGGGGGTATCGGACTTTCAACGTGCGGTCTAGATCCAATACAAAGATTCAATGTGGTCCAGAGAACAAACCGGCTTAGAGTTTGATCCGAGGCTTTAGAGCATTATAGCACCCTTAGTTCCACTCGCTTCGGGCCTTGTAGAACGTATTTAAAGTGATCAGGGACCATTTCCCAGCTATTCTAACGTTGCACTAGCTAACCTAGTCAAATTTTCCAAAGGAATGAATTCTACGCAAATTCGGGTCGAGTTGGTACTCGAGCCCAAGTATGGATTTTTCACGGGCGTTACAACGGGAGGCGACGACCCTTCCGTAACAACGAGAGTATATTAGGCCTGTATTGATAAGGTGATGGGGGAGCGGTGCAACGAGTGCGAACAACAACCCTGACAGCCCTTGCAGCGACCTATAAATATAACATCGTATGAGAATACTAGGAGTGACGACCTTAGACAGGATCTGTGTTGGGATTGATACAAGGAAGGTACCTTAGTTTTCCAATACTATTGTATGAAAGGACAAATAATAACCCGGTAATCATATCCACATCGTACTGCATGTGCCTGAAAGATGTGGAGCACTGTGGGAAGAAAGCATACCGCGGACGCAGATGGTGCCGCATGGGGGAGTATGTCGGTGAGGGCATCCATGATGTCATTTCATTCTTGCATTAACAACAGTATCTAGGAATGTTTAATTGTCTGCTTTACTATTATCGCGTGATTGATTTGATAACATGCTAATCTTTGCTCTATGATTCCACTGAGTTAATCACTCACTCCCACGTTACGGGACGGTGTTTGCAACACCTACCAGACTCTGTCTTACATGCAAGTGACGAGGTGATTAAGGACACGGAGCCAGATTATTATGAGGATCAGGATGAGTTCTTGTATATGCAGTTCGCTGACAGCTTTGCGTAGGTGACCTGGATCGGCGGGACTTGCTAGTTGGACAGTTATATGACATTTTGTTTTTAGTTTGATTTATGTATATGTGACTCAGAGATGTATTCATACTTTGGAGACAGTTTGAGATTATTTTGTTTCCATACAGTGATATATATATCTTTCAGTCTTCCACTTGCATTTTATCACTGGATCTGGAGTATGAATTGCAGTTTTGGTATAATCTTACTCATGTGAATGCTCTGACTCAGACAACATTAAATCATAATCATATTTGTTGCATAAGTGATGGTCTGGAACTCAGGAGTCGGGTTTCTACACGACCCCCGATTTTCAGGGTGTTACATTTAGAACCTTCCGTAGCATTGCATCGATTAAATATCTCTAGGGAGAAAAGGTCAGTCAAGCAAGCGCAAAGACGATTTCACCCAGATCTGGTTCCCTTGATAGAAGAAGAGGTCAGTAAATTGATTAAAGTTGGGTTTATCAGAGAGGTCAAATATCTCAAGTGGATATCAAATATTGTTCCTGTGAAGAAGAAAAATGGACAAGTCAGGGTGTGTGTTGACTTCAGGGATTTGAATGAGGCTTGTCCGAAAGATGATTTCCCTCTTCTGATTATCGAGCTACTTATTAACAATACGACTCAATATGTCATTATGTCCTTCATGAATGGATATGCAGGGTATAATCAGATTAGAATGACACCTGAAGATGAGGAAGCCATGACATTTAGAACATCACTGGGGATTTTTTGTTACAAAGTTATGTCATTTGGTCTCAAGAATGTTGGGGTGACATATCAAAGAGCGATACAGAATATCTTCCAAGACATGATGCATAAACACGTTGAGTGTTATGTTGATGATTTGGTAGTTCAGTCAGGAAATCATCAGGAACATTATGAGCATTTGGCATTGGTTTTCCGTTGGCTCAGAAAGAAGTAGTTAAAGATGAATCCTGCCAAATGTGCATTTGGACTATCTTCAAGTAGATTCCTCAGTTTTGTGGTCTGGCATAGGGGTATTGAAATTGATCCAGAGAATGTCCAAGCTATCCAGAATATGCCGCCGCCAAAAACACTAAAAGAATTAAAATTTTTACAAGGACGGTTGACATATATCCACCACTTTATTTCAAATTTAGCAAGAAGATGCCAGCCATTTTCCCATTTTATGAAAAAGGGGACAGAATTCGTTTGGGATCAAGCTTGTCAGAAGGTGTTTGACTCAATAAAAGAATTATTGAAACAGCCGGTAGTACTAATAGCTCCGATAAAAGGGAAACCATTAATTTTGTATATATCCGCAACTAAAATTCTTTAGGAGCTTTGTTGGCACAGGTGAATGAGTTTGGGAAAGAGACTGCTCTATATTATCTAAGCGGCACTCTGATGGGTGCGAAGTGTAATTACTCTCCAATTGAGAAGGAATTTTTGGCGTTGATATTTATGGTCCAAAAGTTAAGACATTATTGTCTCTCGCATGATATAACACTGATCTTAAGAGCAGATCCAATTAAATTTTTGATGATAAGGCCGATGTTATCTAGGAGATTGGCCAAATGGATGTTGATACTTTCAAAATATACTATCACGTATAAACCGGCAAAACCAGTAAAAGGAACGGCAGTAGCGAACTTTCTCACAGCACACCCTGTAACCGAATGCGAAATTGTTAGTGATGACTTTCCAGATGAGCACGTTATGAAAGCTAAGTCACCAAGCCCATGGCAGATGTATTTTGATGGTGCTACTCGAACAGTGGGAGTGGGGGCAGGAGTGATATTTATTACTCCTCAAGGTGATTTATTGCCTTACTCATTCACGTTGGGTGTTGTGTGTACAAATAATGAGGCCAAGTACAGAGCCCTCATCATCGGAATGGAGATACCTCAAGAAATGGGGATTAAAATGCTGTATATCTTCGGAGACTCTAAATTGATTATTAATCAATTAACGACTGATTTTGAAGTGAGGAAACAAGAACTTTTACCATATTGTCGGAAAGCGCAGCAGTTGCTGGAACAGTTCTATCATGTTGAGATCAAGCACATACTAGGATCTGAGAATGCAAAAGCAGACGCCTTGGCTAGCGTGGCGGCTGCTTTGTCCTGTCCAAATCGATGCCCTTTACATGTAACTATAGAAGAAAGACAATTTTTGCCCTCTCCAGAAGTTATTGTAGAACGTGTCGAAACACTCCCTGTATCATGTTTGGAGGTGTCAACGGATGATTGGCGTCAACCCTTTATTGATTGTCTCAAATGATCCAGTGCAAAAAAAATAAATTAAGTAACAAACAAGCAGATTTATCAAATGCAGTGAGGTATTGTATAAAAAATCTTACAATGGAATGTTGCTGCGTTGTTTAGACAAGCAAGAAACAAGACAAACATTGCAAGAAGAACACTCTGGAGAATGTGGAGCACATCAAGTTGGCCGAAATTTATTTCATAGAGTCCATCGAATGGGGTATTATTGGCCCAGTATGTTTAAAGACACGATAGAATATGCAAAGTGATGTCATGAGTGTCAAATTCACGGAAATATTATACACGTTCCCCCAGAAGATTTACACCAGACAGTCACTTCTTGGCCTTTTTCTACTTGGGGACTTGATGTCATTGGTCTTATAAATCGGTCTTCGTCCAAAGGAAAGCAGTATATCTTAGTAGCAACGGATTATTTCTCCAAGTGGACAGAAGCAATTGCATTACATAGTGTTAGGGAGAATAATGTGGTTAATTTTATCCGTCATGCCATAATATACCGTCATGGTATCCCGAAGAAAATTATCACCGACAATGGCACTCCCTTCAAGAATAGAGGTATGGAAAAGTTGTGCCAGAAATTCAGCATCAATCATTCATTTTCGACTCCTTACTATCCACTGGCCAATGGATTAGCAGAGGCGTTTAACAAAATGTTAGTCAAAATATAGAAGAAGACAGTAATGGGAAACAAGCGTGATTGGGATGATAGGTTGCAAGAAGCACTGTGGGCATATAGAACTACTCATCAGACGACAACAGGGGCAACAACGTATTCGCTAGTCTATGGTGTCGAAGCAGTGATCCCAATGGAGATACAAGTGGCGTCACTAAGAGTGGCGGTACATCAGACCGTTACAAATGATGAAAATGTAAAAATATGGCTAAGAGAATTGGATTTGGTTGATGAGAAACAACTGGCAGCCCAACAGCGATTGTAATCGTACCAAGCCAAAATATCGACTGCCTTTGAGAAGTGGGTCAAATATCACTCTTTCTAAAAGGGGGATCTGGTGTTGATGCTGAAAAGACCCATAGTGGTTACCCATCGTACAAGGGGAAAATTCAAGCCTAAATGGGATGGGTCGTATGTAATACAAGAAGTATACTCCAATGATGCATACAGAGTGGTGAATCAAGATGGACAAGGTATCAGTATATCGGTCAATGCTCACTTCATTAAAAGATATCGTCCTTGAAGACATTGCTGATTTTGACCCAAAGTTTTATCAGAATAATACTTCTGTATCAAAAGGGGGTAAGAATGATTAAGATCGCGGCTATGTAAATGATCAGATAAATGAATGAAGAAGAAATTTGTAAGTATATCTGGACAATGAGCTAATATTGGTATCAAAAGTATTACAAAAAGTATTGCAAAAAGAAAGTGATCATCGCCAAGCGAGCTCTGCAAAATTGATATCGTCACCAAGCCGATATATTACAAATAACTCATATGATTGGTTTATCAGGCAGATTGGTTTATCGATGGTCACTTACTTTTATTTCTCAAAGGAAGCCTAGCCAAGCCTGTATAACCAACTATGCATAAGACCTATCAAGATCGCCATTCGGGCAGCGGCGAGAAGCCAGTGGCCTTAAAACACCTGTGAAGGCCATCGTATGCATACCCATGCGGGCTACAGATGAAGCCAGTGACCAAAAGCCTAAAAGGCCAAAAAGTCCTCAACGGCTAGTCATGCGTAACCCCCATGTCGTCTATATAGTTTTCAAGCAGCGTCACGAGGCGCGGAGGAAAATGTCGTCTCATGAATGGGTCTGACCTTGTAGGTGAAGGAAAAGCGGGCTGCAGTGTGAGCTCTTTGGACCATGTCCATAGATGGGCCAACCATGCATAAGACCCCCCCAGATCTACGGCTTGATTTCAATACTAATTCGTGAGGAAAGGATTAAACATACTCATTGACGGACTGGTAGCTCTGGATTTGCTACCCCAAAGGTAGCCTTATGAGCCCCGTGAACTCTAGAGAGTTATTACGGCTAACCCTGTGCGTAAATCCCCGAAAATGAAAAGTCCAGTGAACTCCTAAGAGTTATAAAGACCAGTACGTAAGGCCAGACTCCTGCATAAGTCTAAGAAATTGCTTGCTCCACTACTTAAGAGCTTAAACTGTGTGTGAACTAACTCTTCTAACTTCAAAAAAAAATAGTTCCGTCCATTAAAGAAAACACCACATAGGGCTACCATTTAATAAAAAAGAAAAGAGAAGAAGAGAAAGGAGAGAAAAAAAAAGGGAGAAAGATGCAGATTCATTACAAATATGATAGTTTGTTCATATTACATTATCAAAAGGAATAAAAGAAACACATGTATTATAACGTAATGTGAAGTTTCTTGCAGATCTTCATTTATATTCAATGTTGTCATTTAATGCTGCAATTCCTCTTTTAACCGAAGTTGCAATGTAGAAGTAGTTTACTCAGCCTCCATAATGACTTTATCCTGATCAGGAACGTCAGCCAGTTTCAATTCTAAAAGAGTGAAAATTTCTTGAATTTTCATTTGTTCGGTCTTTACAAGGTTAATGGTTTGGATATTGGTTTCAAGTTCTTCTTTAGCCTGATGAATAATCACATCTTTCGTTTCTTTTTTTTTTCTTTAGTAGTAATATCTCCTTTTCAAGAAGAGTGATTTGATCATCAATAACTGCTTTATTCTTATCAAAAATTTTGATCTTTTCATGAAGAGACTGGCTAGTAACCTCATGGGTAGCAAGAATGTCAGCTGAATGGGAAAGTTGTTCCTTAAGTGATGTTAATTCCTTTTAATGATTAAGGATCTTTGGAGCGATGATGACATTTCAAGCAACCTCTAAATTTTTAGTTGAGCCATAAAATTCTGATAAACAGTTATAAAGGGACTGAACATTGACATGTGCAAGGCGAGCAGAGTGATCAAGAACTACCAAAGCACTATCCAAGAAAGGCCATTGAGCCAGATCTTTGAAAGCATTAATAATGAACAAAAGTGCATTCTTAAATAATCCTAACGTGAAAGGTGATACTTTCTCCAAAGAAAGACCATCAAAGACCGAGGCCACTGAGTTAGAGCCCTCGGAACCACTTGGGGTTGTCATGATTGTGGCTGTAATTGAAGAAAATTTATATATAAGTTTAGAAAGAAAGGATATTTCAAATAAAGGAATATTCATGTTTATATGTGTAACACCCCGGATTTTGGCCAATCTGGGATTTGATGTCCTTAGGTAGTGGGTCAATTAAAACCCCTGGAAAATCATTCAGAACCCAATTCCATAGCCAAAGAAACCACTTAGGATTAATTCCTTTAGAAATTAAGCGTAAGTTAGCTAGCGCAACGTTAGAGTAGCTGGGAAACAGTCCCTGATCACTTTAAATATGTTCTATAAGACCCAAATCGAGTAGAACGTATGACTCTATAATACTCTATAACCTCGGATCAAACTCTAAGCAGGTTTGTTCTCTGGACCACTTTGAAATTTTGTATTGGATCTAGACTGTGCGTCGAAAGTCCGATGCCTCCTATCTTAGACCATTAGAACCGCCTAGCTGGACTTGACACTCATTTCGAAAATCAAGTCAAACCGATAATCACAGGCCATTTCATTGAGCCCGGACCGAAGAGAGTGCGAATAGGGACATAATTGGAATTTCAAATTCAAATCTGGTACACGACTTAACGCGTCAGTATTGAGTGTTCTGGCCGTCAGAATTCAGCCAGATTACACCCTCGGATTAGGAAAAATTTCTATTTTATATCATGAGACTTTCAGCCCTGATCTACGTGCGGTGACCGCTGAACTGAAACTGGTCCGCCACGTGCGATCTGCTGACCCAACCGGACTGAAAACTTAATATGTGCTAGATCTGGTATGCATGAGCTTAAGTCCGATCGCATTTGGCCAGAGGACCACCAGAAAGCATCTTTTGGACCGAAACAGCCCCGAATTGGATATGCACTAAGTAAACTTCGTTCCCCAGCCTATTTCGGGCATTTTTAAGCTTATAAAAGGGGTTGAAACCCTCACTCCTCTCTCCCATCTGAAATTGTAAAAAGCCCTAGATTGGGAGAGAGAAAAGGTGAGAGTTTGTGAGAGAGAGTGGGAGTGATTTTCCTACCACCTGCTGCTGCTGCTGCACGTGCTTAGGCGACGCACTCCGATCACTTTCCCGGTGATTCCAACGTACTTCTAGGTAAGGAAAACCCTAACCACTTGCTGATTTGGGGATTTCTTCGATTCAAATAGAATAGTAGTTGATGTACATGTGTATCAGGTTGTCTGATCGCCGTAGACGAAGCGTATACGCTCCATTCGAATCACTTCACCTATAAGGGAAAAGGTGCGGATTTTAGACGCTTTGATTGACTGTTTCCAAAGCTTTCAATGATGTTTAATAGTAGATTATCGACGGCAACGCCGTTTGACATGTACAACATGCTGTCCGTTTCCTGTTTCGTAAACCGGCGAAGAATATGAGATTTAGGGCATTTTAGTCATTTGTAGGAAGTACTGATTTCATTCATATTTTGCGGATGTGATTGACATGATTTGTTGTCACATTAGAATGTTAGGAATACGTGCATAATTAGTTTGGCGAAGAGATTCGCCTAAATGCGCACTTCGGGTCGACATAATATATGTAGACTTAAGTGTGTACTGTAAGTGTTTGTATAAATGCTTGTATTAGTATGTATTGAATTAAATGGTGTTATGAATTAGTTTGAGATTAATTTCTTAATTAATATGTTGGTGTAAATGGTTTCCTACATGTTAGCCATATGCATGATTTCATACTATGAATGAAATGCATGTGCTTGACGATTCGCTTAAGCTGTATGTTATAACATGTGCTTGATGATTTCATTATGATTTAATTTGAGATTGAATTCTCAATTAATATGCTGATGGAAATGATTTCCTATATGTTGGCGATATGCATAATTTCATTATATGTATGAAAGGCATGTGTCAGATGATTTACTTAAGTTGTACGATATAACATGTGTTAACATGCTCACATGGTTGTGTTTCATTTCCAATACTCTCACATGATTGTTGATGTGGATTCATATGTGTTTGGGACTATACTTAGTCCAGGCAGTCGGTAACTGAGCGAATTCGTGGTTGGCTTATCTTTGCCACGAACGACGCGTCGATGAACGCGAGTCATGTTTTGGAGTTGGCGGCAATGGTTAGGCTACATGAAGTGTTTTACGCACTTTATGTCGTTCAACTTGAGATGCGATCGTGCTAGTCGAGCCCGTCAAGTAACCCGACTAGCCATTGTATGTTCACCCTACATGAGTCATAACTGCTTGAACCTAGGGTACTGAACTTACCATTGTAAACCCTATTAACCATGGTACCTTGATCCACGAAGACTCATGAGCCGGGCATGGTGGTATGGGACACCGTGGTCGCGCTGTCGGCCTACGCTGGGGCCACAAACCTCCCCATAGTGACCAGTGAGCACCTAGTCTCGTGAGCAGATTATGGTGGTATGGGACACTATATTCTTGCTGTCGGCCTACACTGATCAGGCGACGAGTCCTTTGTAGTGACCGCGAGCGTATTCTGAGTCTACGGGAGGCGACGACCCTTCAGTAGCAGTAGAGTACAGTAGGCCTGTATTGATAAGGTGATGGGGGAGCGATGCAACGAGTGCGAGCAACAGCCCTGATAGCCCTTGCAGCAACCTACAAAATATACATCGTATGAGTTTACTAGGAGTGACGACCTTAGACAGGATCTGTGTTGGGATTGATATAAGGGAGGTACCTTAGTTTCCCAATCCTACTGTTTGAATGGACTAATAATAACTCAGAAATCATATCACCATACCATTGCATGTGCCTGGAAGATGTGGAGCACTTGAGGGTCGATTGCATGCCGCGGTCGTAAGATGGTGCTGTATGAGGGAGATCGTCGGTGAGGGCATACATCACGTCATGTCATAATTGCATTAACAACAGTATTAGGAATGTTTGAATTACTGCTTTACTATTATCGCATGATTGATTTGAGAACATGTTAATCCTTGCTCTATTATTCCACTGAGTTAGCTACTCACTCCCACGTTACGGGACGGTGTTCCTAGACACCCACCAGACCTTTTTGTGATTGCAGATGATGGCGCGGCTTGCGAGGCGGGGCCGGACTTGATGATGATGAGGAGGAGGAGGATCTCTCCTTTATGCGTGTTCTGATTGACGGGATTATAGGGAGGTTGATTAGATGTCTTAACACTTGTCATTTTATATTTTCAGAGAACTCATGTATATACTTTCTTTCTATTTTGAGGTATACATGTATATGTTTAACCTGGTAACATGTTCACACTCAAGAGACACACAACAGTTTATATATGTTATACATAATATCACAGACTTCCGCTGGTAAATTTAACTGTCTCTGGAGTATGATATGCCGTTCAGGATTAATCTCACTCATGTTTAATACATTATCACAGACAACATTCAATCATACATATCTATGTTGCATAAATAACATTTTAGAACTCGGGAGTTGGGTTTTTGCTCGACCCCCCGATTTTCGGGATGTTACAATATGTGCCTTGTTCGGGAAGAGCAACGGGGGTAGATCGAGTAGACTGAGTTGAAGGAACTACAGATCCCGGTGTATCTGCGGCTGCAGCAACATCGAAGGAGAGTTCTTGAGCCCCTCTTATACCAGAATCAATAGTTGTTGGAACATCAACAGGGTCTGAAGTGAATTCCAAATTCCTGGCCACTGGTTGGGTAGAAGAGAGATGTGCTGCGAAGGATTTATCTGCATGGAGAGAACCATGCAGGGAAACTGGGGCCAACAAAGTTTCATCTGTGCTGTGGTAAAGAAGAACATCTCTTATTTCTGTTGGAGGTTTTGACGATTGAGCTTCTATTCCTGCTAACAATGGTTCTTCATGAACATTTGCGCCAGTAGTCTCTATAATCTGTGAAGAATATTCAGGATTAAAAGAGAAGAAGATATTCGCTCTAGGAGAACATTCATATTCTCCATAATCTAGTTGCTCCTCTTCTAAAGAATCCATGGCAGTTGGAAGAGGAATGTGTAAATTAGGTGGGATGTCGACATTTTCTTCCTCCCCGACATCTACTTCAGCACCAGTGTTGGCATCTAGTAAGGCTTCATCATCCTCATCAACCAAGCTTGTAGAAGAGGAGAGGTTATCACTGTCAGTTTTAGAAAAATATTCTGAAGAACTATCATCTACAGATACTATTTATTTCTCCTTATATACGGTCTATACTGGAAGAAGACGTGTACTTCTAACAGGAGAAGAAGCTGGTTGGGCCAGAATGACGGGAGACAATGATTTAGCATGAGACCGGGTCATCGGAGATGAAATAACTTGACTTGCAACAGGGGGAGTTAAGGTTGCAATACGATGAGTTGATGGAGAAGAAGAAGTTGAAACTGTTGAGGGGCTCATGGTAATGCGAATAATATTAGGAATGGCAATGGTCATAGGATTTGTGGTAGTAGAGGTACTAGGAATAGGCTAATCTCTTCTTTCAGGAATGGGAAGAGGCAAAGTACCTTCACGAGGGGTAGGGGGCGGCATTCTTTGCTTCAGTAAATCTAAACAAGAACCAAACGTAATCCAGCCTTCAAAGGTGTTTGACAGTTTAATCTCTCTAATAGGCTCTTCTAGAGAAATTTTGTGACAAATATCTTCTGAAACGACAGCATGATCTTTCTCATAGAAATAACCTATTCCTTGTTTTGGCCTGTAATTTCTCAAACGTGGAGGGGGAATCCAAATAGGATGATTCACTAGAAAATGGTTATGTACCAAATAGTATTGGTGTGTCCACTATCGCGTCCAAGCGTATGAGGCTGTTACTTGATGGTTGTATCCTGGTAGAATGAATCGGGAACCAAAATTCCTTACCAGTAGTTATTTCCATATCAATGCCCAGTTATAAGGGCTAACTCCATAACTTTGTATGGTTCGAGTAATATCTTCTCCTATTTGTGGTACGGTGTGATCATATCCAAATTGCCTGGTAAAATGATTGGAGTAATATGGTTCTCTTCAAAATTCAACCCCTTCTTGTAAAGGAAGACTACCAGAACGAATGCATAAGAAAAAGGTTCGCTCGATGGAGTCCAGATTGTTATTATCCTCGACATCTTTGTCTTCGGCTTGATGATCTGGATGGAAGGAAAAGAAATCAATAGATTCCAAATTGTCAATCTTGTCCACTATCCAGTCATATGTCTTCTTTATCATCTTTCACTGCTGGAAATGCCATAAAGGTAGATGCTCGGGATGAACATAAGTTTTTTCTGAGTCATTATAGGTCCAAGGAAAGTAAACGCCCAGCCAACCAGAGAAATAATGCCAAAGAGTGAAAGCAGCTGAGACTCCTAGCGCAGGGCTTGTACAGTGTGTTGCGGCATGACCAAAAGCTCGATACAATGAACATAATACGGGGGGAGCTAAAGAATATCTTCTTCTACCTTCTGCCATTGCGCCTATTACTACAATAGAGTAGGTCGAATGGAGACCAAGCTTTTTGAACTTGGCAAAACAACCAAGCTTAGCCAGTAGGCTAGGAAAGCAGCCAATTCAGTCTCAGCAGTGAATGTGGTAGGGCCTCTTATTTTTCTTCGAGTAGCTTCCAATTCTAGGCCGTGACTACCAAGAAATCTAAAAAAAGGGAGGGAAACAAGAAAGGTTATTTGAGTATTATGGAGAAATGAAAAGGATGACAAGGATACTGACACTAAGTATCGTGAAAAATGTGCAAGCCATGCAAGTGGTGATATCTTATGAACATCTGGAAAATAAGACATTTCTTGAAAGAGTGTAATTGTTGAGGAAGTGATCTTGGGGGTCCTGCTTGGGTCTACATAAGAGAATTCTTCATTTGTGGGAATATATTCATCCAGGAAAGATCCAGTAATGGGTAGACCAGCCATTCTGAATAGATCCCATAAACTGATGCTTGCTTCTCCAAACGAGAGATGGAATTCATGGCAGAAGACCAATATTTTATGAAGCCTTTGTAAATCATTGTGTCCTTATGGAAGAATTCGGATGTGGCTTCTATAGCATGGTAGACTCTAGCAGCAATAAGAGGCTTCTCATATTTCTTCAGGATTGCTTTTGTCCACATACTGTAGTATGGGCGATCTATCCAAAGACCCCAGGTTTTGAATTCTTCTTTACCCCATAAAGAGTCACGATGTCGTAAGCGTTGTTGTATGGTTTTGAAAAAATGGGTAGGGTACAAGTCATGAGGATCAAAGCATGGCACGAGGAAGCGCATGTATACTACCTGACTGGTTTTCTGGACCATTCCTTTCTCTGTCAGGTAACCTTCAAGAAGTTTTGGTTCCTTTATTACCCAGTTTGACACATACAGAAGTTTATTTTGTGTCATGAAGTTAGTCGGTTCACTCTCTATTATGGAATGATGACAATGAAGGAGCAAAGGTATAGTGATAGTTTTGTCCTTATAAGTATTGCGGAATTTGATTGTATCCGGGTATGATATGATCGAATCCCAAGCGTTTTGAAAACGCCTCTGTTATGTTCTCGAATTTTCTCTTATAAGATTTCATCTTTGCTCTTTCCCTTCTTCATCCTAGTAAAGGTTGCATCAAGCGAAGTCTCGGTGACAAATAATTAAGTGGCATCTGTCCGAAGATTAGCTGTGGATTTTAACCAATTCTCCCAATTTGATTCTTGTCCTTCTATTGGAGGAGCCTCTATCTCTCGCATCAAAACAGATATTCGAATATGATTGGATAAACGCTGAATGTGATCACTGAAATTGATGATGACAGGAGCTGGTTCTTTGAAAAAAGCAGAATATTCTTCTGACCTGGGTCTTTTATGAGTTTGGGATTTAGTTGGTTGTGAGTCAGAAGGTTCTGCAGCATTTATAGAGACATGAGGTCTCTTTGATGAACTAGCCATTATAATCTGCAAGGAAAATTAGTTGAAATTCAGAGTTAAGGAGGAGATTTATTGGAGATAGAAAAAGTTAGGAGTAAAAAACAAGGGGTTGTTGTGCGCCTGGCTTTGTGCGCAGCTAAAAGGAGGCTTTGTGCATTAAGCCTTAGGTGCAGGAATTACTAGTTTTGGTCCCAAATGCTCGTCGTGCGAAAAGCGCAGTCGTACGAAAAGGGTACTGTGCAGTGCAAAATGGGGTTAGTACGGGACAGTCTAGCTGAGAAAGCAATTTAATGCAATGGGCAACAACAGAGAATGGTTTGAAAGAGGTTAAGTCCTATATTTGTAGGAGAAAATTGGCCGTTATGCGCTATCGGTGGTGCGTTGGGCTTGGTGTGCTGAACATGGTGTGCATGACGAAGTGCGTGAATGAATTTAAGAATAACCATATTATGAGGATTGTGCACTATGAGATTAATCTTCTTAGTACTTAATCCTACATTATTTTAAAGGTATAAAAGAATGCGGGATCAAGGGGGCATCTGTTGAGGCATAAAAAAAGAAGATAGACAGGAGTCTTTATGTGAAAATTAATACAGGAAAGCAGTCTATCCACAGAGAGGAATTTTGCACAAAGCAGTCCGTAGGAAGCTATCCATAAAAAATAGTCCGTAGAAAGTAGTTCACAGAAAGTTATTTGTAGAGAATTATCCACAGGGAGGTAACTGCATTAAGAAGTCCGCAAGAAGAAATTCGCAGATAGTTGATGTGGCACAATCATACATGTGAGGGGGGCTATAAATACCCCTTGACCCTTCTGCAGAAGATATACGATACAACATTCAAAGAGGAACAGACCAAAGAGAGAAGGTGGAATGGAATTTTAGTTCGTCGGTCGTTGTGCGGAGCAGCTATTGTGCGGCGCACAGTACTGTTAGCGCACATAGGTTTCTACGCACTAAGTCTTTCTGCGCAGGAAGGCATCTGTGCACAAAGGTTCTGCGCATAAAGATCCATTGTATACAAAGATTTACCATATACAAGACTTCATGAGTTAAAGTGTTTGTGTGCAAAGACTACCAGCGCAAAGGGATCTTTTGCGTATGAAGACTACCTGTGCAAAGGGATCATTTGCGTACGAAGACTACTTGCGTAAAGACTGTCTGCGCAAAGAGACTATCTGCACACATAGAGTATCTGCGCATGAAGACAGTCTACGCACCAAGGACTTTTACATGCAATGAATTCTTTTAATTTGATAGTTGGCTTTATCTAATGACATAATTATTTTGTTTTAATGCAAATTTTGAATGCTCTATTTTGGAATCAAAAGAGAATGGGATGTGAAAGAACCCAAAAGAAATGAATTAACATTAATGTTGTGATTATCCTTCTTGCTCTCTTTTATTGATTATGAAGTATATAAAATTTTCAAAACAAAATACATTTTATTTCTTGTTCGAAACAGGCAACCCATGAAGTAAAGTGGCATCGAGTCATATCCAGCCCGGGATCCCAGCATTCATGGTTATCCATGACATTCGAGATGAAAGATCCAGGGATGCAAAAAGGATTCTTGATATTGATATTAAGTGTGAAATATTGTATATTTCCTCCTATTTATTCTTTGGTTTTATGGACATGATAGTGTTTAATCGATCTATTTATGCATATTCGTATTGCGAGGTGATTTTAAGAGCTTAAGGTGAAAAGGATGTTAAAATCATGGAATTTAATGCTCAAGAATTACCAAGGCAAGGATAGATCTTTGGTGACCAAGATTGAAGATTTCAAGAGTCTAAGATCCAAAAAAACTAAGTAAAGAACGAAGAAAATCGAGTTTGCAAAGTGCATAATTTAAGAGTTGCTGAACTTGACAATTTAATGACATCAAACACACTTCGATGCCATCGAAGGAGGCTTGATATCATTCAAATTTTAAAGGAAATTCAATTTTGGTTGTTGGACATAAAGGATCAATTCTCGATTTCATTGAAGACCCTTTGATTCCTTCGAAGAGTAGTTCGATGGCATCGAGATTTTTAGGAATTCTATACTTAACTCACTAGACAATTTTGGGCAATTTACAATGACATCGAAGAGTCCTTCAATGACATCAAAGACAGTTTAATGACATCAAAGGTCAGACAATGACATAGAAGACTTATGTAATACAAAAGGGTGCGCAGTTTCTAAATTCAAGTCCCATTGAAGGTGACATCGAAGCTATGCAAAATGCGTAAATTTGAGGCGATTTTCAAAGTCGGTCAAATAAAGCCTATTTAAAGGGATTCTTTGAAGCATTCTAAACACGAATTAGGATTAGAGGTGTAGAGCAAAGGGTGTACCAACTTTTAAGGAGATCTTTCTTCTTGTCTAGTTAGTTTTTCATGTTTTTCTTTAAGAGAGTTTTAGCTTAATCATGTCTTTGGTTGGCTAATCTCTTAGCTAAATCTAAAAGGTAAAACTTATAGTTTATTTTAATGTCTTTCTTACTTTTATTCATATTCATGAACTTCATATTAGATATTTCATAGTTTATGGTTAAAATTTAAATAGTATTTTGGTTATTACTTTGATCTATCTTCGACTCTTGACACGTTAGATGCTTTGGAACTTCATGAATGTTTTCTCTTCTATTTGTGATTGTTTGATCTAGGAATTTTTTGATCTACCATTGACTACGGGCATGATAGATGCTTTGAACCCTCTACGATCAGTACAATAAAACGATTATATTTGGAACCAATGCTATGAGTATTTAAAATCTTTTTTAAAATTGTTTATGATGTTTTAACTACTCTATCATCCAACTGGATAGATTAGGACTTCGATTTTAGTTGAAGTATTAATTGAGTCAAGTAATGATGCAATAAGATGGCTATAAGTGGATCATTGGTGCTTAGTGTTTCTTTTATTGATAATTTCACTCTACAATAATTACTTTGATTTTTCAAATTTTAGTTTAGCTTCTAATTCTAATTATTAATGAATTCAAAAATTTACACATATCTAGTCCTTGTGGGTTCAACATCAGTCTCACAGAGATTATTAATACATCGCAACCCTACACTTGAGGTACAAGCAAACAATCAACTTATATAGAGACAGAGAAATGAACAAGCTATGGTTGTCTCAAGAGGAGTATCTTGAGAAGGTCTTAGTCAAGTTAGGACTTGATAACGCTAAACCAATTAACACACCTCACACTACTAACTTTAAACTTTTTCCGAGTAATGGTCTAAGTTAGATGAAGAAAAGTAGTATATGTCTTGTGTGCCCTACTTGAGCACAGTTGGCAGTCTTATGTATGCCATCATATGTACGAGACCAGATATTTCACATGCAATGGGTGTTGTGATCAAAGACATGTCAAACCCCAACAAAAAACACTAGGAGGTAGTGAAATAGTTACTTTATTACATAAGAGGTACGACAAGCTGTGTCTTGACATTTGAAAATTTTGATGAGAGACTAATAGGATAGATTCAGATTATGCTGGTAATGTGGACAATAAAAGGTTAACTTTTGGTTACTTGTTTGTGTTAGTGGGTGAAGCGATCGACTAGATGTCGAAGCTTTAATCTATGGTTGCTCTTTTTACAACCGAAGCGAAATATATAACGATGACGAAAGCATGCCGGGAAGCTGTGTGGTTGAAATGAACGATGAATGAGTTAGGGCTTTAGTAGGAAGCCAAGCTTGTGCATTGTGGTAGCGAAAGCACAATTAAATTGGCGAAGAACTCGATATACCATTCCCAAACTAAACACATTGATGTGCGTCATCATTTTATTTAACAAATGCTAGAGGAAGGCGATTTTACTCTCGAGAAGATTCACACCAGTGAAAATCCGATAAACATCCTTACGAAAGTGGTTCTTTCAAAGAAGTTCAGGTATTACTCGACTTCTCTGGGCTTGGCGAAGGATGAATGAAGATGGAGTATGCACATGAAGCAATGATGGATTTATGATGAAATTTAGAGATGGTGATAGTAGCTTGGAATAGTGGAGATTCGAGATTGAAGCGACAGTAGATATCGTTAATTGGATGCCTTCAATCTGATGTAGAAATAGAGATTCAATCAAATCGAATAGACTATTAATCGATTGAGAAAATTCCAAAAATATGAGTTTACTCTCTATAAACTTTTACGCATGTTCGATTCAATCGAACATAGGGTGTCGATTGATCGAAGACCATCGATCGATCAACGGTTCATTCGACAATTAGCGCAACTGTTGCGTTAGTGTGCGGTTTTGTCTCTTCTTCTTTATGGGGGTTATATAAATTCTGTTATTAGTGGATTAGGGTAATCCTATGGTGAATGTGAGAGAACGAAACATGAGTAAAGAGTTTTGAAGGGAAAAGCTAGGGTTTTCGGATCAATAAGTTGTTTCATCTCTTGTATTTTTCTATTCGTAGTGGATTATTTGTCACTTGGTGCCATTTTTTTTTCCACTAGGGTTTTTCCACATAAATTGTGTTCTCTTTAATTGCTTAATATTTTTATTTTTCTATTAAGTGTTTGATTCATTCTAAGGTTGCTTTTTCACCTACATGTAGTATCTACTCAAAATAAATCTGCCATGTAGCTAACAGTAAATGAAAGTACATGAAACTAGCTTCTTGTGTATCTATATAGTCCAATTCATCTATAAGTGGCCACCTACCATGAAAGTGGGATTGCCCAAAAATTTATGACCATCCAAGAATCATTGGGCTAAAAGTAAAAAAATTTTAAAATATGAGTTTACTCTCTAGACACTTTTAATCATGTTAGATTCAATCAAACATAGTGTCAATTGATCGAAGACCATCTATCCATTGACGGTTTAATCGACATAAAAATAACTTCCAAATTCACATGGCAGCGTTGCAGTTGATGGTTGAATCACTATGATTTTCAATCATCCTATTGTCTTTGTGGGTCATTAATGTCTTTGTGGGTCATTATTTACAATGGGTTTCTTGTGAACGGAACCCCCTGTGGAAAGCGGAGTGTCACCGTGGCACTACGTGACCCAAGTCCTATGGGGTCCATCCTGATGTATGTGTTTTATCCACGCCATCCATCTGTTCTGACAACTCAATTCAGGGCATCGGCCCAAATATTTCAAAGCTCAAGTGGATTACACTTCGGTAAAAGTGGGGATTGAAGGCCAACCACTGAAACTTCTTGGTGCCATAGGAGTTTTGGATCAAGCTTATATTTGTTTTTCCCCCGTCTCCGGAACTTTCTGAATAGATTGTATGCCAAATAAAACAATGCAGGGGGCCTAGGAAGTTTACAATGATGGGCATTTAATCTCCACTGTTTTCTATGGTGCTGTACATTTGAGCTTTGGAACCGCAACGTTTTTGGGCTCGTGCCTTAAAATGAGCAAGCAAAATGGATGGACGGCTTGGACAAAACACATACATCCAGCGGCCCCTACAGAGCTTGGGCAACGTCGTGCCACAGGGTCTACTTCCTCATCCATTAACTGTCTTCTGGACTCCCAGAGAGGATTCGGTGAGACCGCAACCTCACCTAAGATGGTGCGGCCCTTGCCGTGAGGTTAGCAATGGGGCCACGTTGATGTATGTATTATGTATCCACGCCGTCTAACCATTTTTCCATAACATTTTATAGCATTATGACATAAATGAAGCAGATCGAATTATCAGGTGGACCAAGCTGATATTTGTTTAAGGTCACAAAAGTTTTGAATTTGCTTCATTTTTTGGATCCAATTATCAGATCTACCGTTAAGGATTAAGGTGCGGAAGTTTTTATTGGTAGGACGGCCAATCACTCTTGTTTTTTATAGCATGGTCTACCTAATCATAAGATCTACTTCATTTTTTTAGATAATACCCTAAATGATACGAAAAATGTATTGATGGCATGTATACATAATATATACATCAAGATATTGGCCCCACGGTAACCACATGATAAGGGCCCCACCGTCTTGGGTGAGGCCGGGGTCTCACCTAATCCGCACCCCTGGACTCTTCACATGTACGCAATCTTGTACTCGTAGGGCATATACAACATATGCATAATCATAGTCCCATGGACCTCAAATGACACTCATTAGCTTAAACTAAACCATCCAGACACGGTACGGTATTATCCTCAAATCACCGTACATGTTACTGGATATCATGGGTTAAGATTGAATTTCGTTCTGGGGTGGTTGGATTGAGGACCACCCAATTACTCAACTGCATCAGCTCAGTCACACGCCTTCTCAAAATAGGATATAATAAAATTACCTCAGCAAGATAAGAAAGGCCCTCAACCACTAGACTACCCTACTAAATCTCTTGTACTTATTATGTACTTATTCTAATTTTATTTAAATATTAAAAATATTTTAATTTACAGTTTATTGAATATCCTATTGAAGTTAGCTTGAGTCATAGGGATCAAGTTGGCACCGTAGATTTAGGGGGATTCGAGGGGACATGAGGATATTCCAAATGTTGAGGATTTGACCTGCAGAATCACACATATCTAGATCTATGATAGCAATTCAATGACACCAAGCACATACAAGAGAACAAACAGATTTAACGTGAAAAACCCTTGCGAGAAAAAAACCACGGTACAAAGCGACAAATCTCCACTATGAAAATAGAAATTACAAATAGAGAGGACTTATCCGATTCGAACAACCTCAAATCTCACCCTTACTATATCCTTTAATTTCCCTATAACCCCTTTAGAAAGCCTTAGAATTATTTCTCATACCCTAGAAAAACTCTAGGAACCCCTATTTATAGTTTTAAGAAACTCATTTTCGCATCCCTGTTGTGAAAGGACTCAAAATCCGTAACCCGTACAAAATCACAGAACGAATTTGCGTAACCACGACCGATCGAGCGGACTGCACGATTGGTCGAGCGTCACCCACGACCAGTCGAGCACCTCGGACCCCAAAAATTGATGCTCGCTGGACTTTGAGTCGAGCGAGCTACCACTAGTCGAGCCGCTCCCACGACCGGTCAAACCTGACCCACGACCGGTTGTGCACATTCAAATTTAAGACACATGACAACAATCTCCACTATGTCTTCAATCTTAAACTGTGTAGCTTCTTAACTTCTTCTCTTATTTCTGTATCACATCATAGCTTCTTGTGCACACTCCGTCTTTCTTTTACGCCATTGCCAAGCCCAGAGAAGTTACACAGAACTTGAACTTCTCTGCAAGAACGATCTAAGTGAGCCTGTCTGCCGGATCAAAATCCACAAGCTCAACCACCTTTGCTCTTGTCTTCTCAAAAGAAAGACATAGTCTTCTTACCATCTCTCCGCTACCCAATATTTCTTGTCGGGGTACTTGCTCACAATACTAATAGCCTGTGAAATAACCGGTCTAATCTAGACCGTGGCATACACTGCCAACCGCATTCGAATAAGGCTCATGAGATATCCTGCTTTTTCTCATCTGTTTTAGAACATGTCATGAGGAAAACTTGAGGAGAGACGCGTAGGGAACGCTATCTAGCTTTACCTGGCTCATCACATCCTAGATCAATATCTACACACAAGGTATTCCTCCTATAATTACTAAAGCCTACTCCTTTTTCAGTCTCAATGCCAAGAACCATCTTTGCTGCCCCTGATCCTTCATCCATGAAGGAATTAAACCACTGCCTAGGGGACAGGTCGAACCACGACCTCCTGCAAAGTCTTTTCTCAGCCCCTTTAACTCCAAACCGATCTGGTTGCTTCATGTACATTTGCTCTCTACTTTCCCTTACAGAAGTGCAGACTCCACATTCATCTTTCCAGCTCAAGATCACATTGGTCAACCAGCGTCAATTATAGATCTAATAGACACATGTTATACCGTTGGTGCTAATATCTCTGAGAATTCGATCTTTCTCTCTAAGAATACACTACCAGAAAATAGGCCAAAGGCTACGACTAAAAACTGTAGCTAAAATCCTATGGCTACGGTTAAGATCCGTAGCACGACCATAACCATTGGTGTCGTAGCCATATGTCTAAAAGCTATGGCTACAGATACAATCCGTAGCTATATAGATAATGGATACGGATTAAATCCGTAGCTGTTTCTTCTATAGCGCTAAAGTATTTACAGCTACGGATTATATCTGTAGCTAAAAGTTGAGAACGAACCATAGAAATAGGCTTAAATTAGCAATAGCTACGGTTTGTAGAAACAAGCTACGGTTAATAGCCGTAGCTAATTAAACTATAAGTACCGATTAAATCTGTAGCAATATTGTCCATAGGTTAAAATGATATACAGCTACAGATTTTATTTATAGCTAAAAGTAAAATGAGAACTGTAGCAAAAAGCTAAATTTAGCAAGTGCCACGGTTTTCAACAAAGTGCTACATTTAATAGCCGTAGCTAATGCCTGTTGTTAATAAAAAAAATTAATCTGTATTGGCAGCTCTTACCATTGTAGTACACCATGATAACTCATATAAGAAAGATCCAATACATGGTTAAATCATTCATTCATTCAATCAAACACAATCATTCATTTCCATTCACAAAAGTACAATGCCAACATAATAGTTATATGTCTATTTGTAACGCCCCAAAAATCGGGGGTTGGGTAGAAACTCAACTCCCTAGTTCTAGAACATCACTTATGCAATATATATGATGATAATGATTGAATGTTGTCTGTTAGTACAGTAAACGTGAGTGAGATTAAGCCAAACAGCAAATCATACTCCAGAGGCAATTAAATTATGCAAGTAGAAGACTGTGGTATGTATATAAATTATATAAAAATGATTGTAAGCTCTCAGAGTATGATTATCACCAGGTTAAATAATTACATGAAATGTGCAATAAGGAAAAGTAGTGTTTTCTATCCAAACCCTATAGTCCCGCCAGCGTAACTCTAGGTCTGCTTAGACCCGCTAGAGAGTTGGACATAGGAGAGCTCCTCCTCGTCATCGAATAATCTAGCTCTGCCTCAAAGCATCGCCAACACCTGAAGCTAAGACAGAGTCTGGTTGGTGTGTACAACACCGTCCCGTACCGTGGGAGTGAGTGATCAACTCAGTGGAATCATAGAGCAAAGGTTAACATGTTATCAAATCAATCAAGCGATAATGGTAAAGCAATCAATCAAACATTCCAAAACACTGTGATTAATACAAGAATGAAATGACATGATGGATGCCCTCACTGACATACTCCTTCATGCGACACCATCTTACGTCCGAGGCATGCTTTCTTCCCTCAGTGCTCCACAACTTCCAGGCACATGCAGTGCGATATGAATATGATTACCGAGTTGTTATTAGTCCTTTTCATACAGCAGGATTGGGAAACTAGGGTACCTCCCTTATATCATTTCCAAACAAGGATCCTGTCTAGGGTCGTCACTCCTAGTAGTCTCATACGATGATATATTTATAGGTCGCTGCAAGGGCTGTCAAGGCTGTTGCACGCACTCGTTGCACCGCTCGCACATCACTTTATCAATACAGGCCTAGTTTGTACTCTTGTTGCTACGGAAGGGTCGTCGCAGCACGTAGACTCAGAGTACGCTCGAGGTCACTACAAATGGCGATCAGGGATGTTGCACGCACTCGTTGCACCGCTCCCTGTAACACCCTAAAAATCGGGGGTCGTGTAGAAACCCGACTCCCGAGTTTCAGACTATCACTTATGCAACAAATATGCTTATGATTTAATGTTGACTGAATTAGAGCATTAACATGAGTAAGATTATACTAACACTGTAATTCATACTCCAAATCCAGCGATAAAATACAAGCGGAAGACTGAAAGATACATATATCACTGTATGAAAATAAAATAATCTCAAACTGTTTCCAAAGTATGAATACATCTCTGAGTCTCAAATACATGTCATAAAGCAAAAATAAATATCAGGTGATAGTCCAACTAGCACAAGTCCCACTGATCCAGTCCATCTATGCGAAGCCATCGGAGAACTGCATATACGAGAACTCGTCCTAATCCTCATAGTAATCCGACTCCGCATCCTGAATCGCCTCGACACCTGCATCTAAGACAAAGTCTGGTAGGTGTTGCAAACACCGTCCCATAACGTGAGAGTGAGTGATCAACTCAGTGGAATCATAGAGCAAAGATTAGCATGTTATCAAATCAATCACGCGATAATAGTAAAGCAGACAATCAAACATTCCTAGATACTGTTGTTAATGCAAGCATGAACTGACATGATGGATGCCCTCACCGACATACTCCCTCATGCGGCACCATCTGTGTCCGTGGCATGCTTTCTTCCCACAGTGCTGCACATCTTCCAGGCACATGCAGTGTGATGTGGGTATGATTATCAAGTTGTAATTAATCCATTCATACAGCAGTATTGGAAAACTAAGGTACCTTCCTTATATCAATCCCAACACAGATCCTGTCTAGGGTCATCACTCCTAGTAATCTCATACGATGTTATATTTACAGGTCGCTGCAAGGGCTGTCAGGGCTGTTGCTCGCACTCGTTGCACCACTCCCCCATCACCTTATCAATACAGGCCTAATGTACTCTTGTCGCTATGGAAGGGTCGTCGCCTCCCATAGACTCAGAATATGCTCGAGGTTACTACAAATGGCTCGTCACCAATCAGTGTAGGCCGACAGCTCGAATGTAGTGTCCCATACCACCACAATCGGCTCACGAGTCAAAGGTGCTCACTGGTCACTGCGGGGAGGTTTGTGGCCCCAGCGTAGGCCGACAGCTCGACCACGGTGTCCCATACCACCATGCCTGGCTCATGAGTCTTTATGGATCAAGGTACCATGGTTACCAGGGTTTTCAATGGTAAGTTCAGTACCCTAGGTTCAAGCAGTCATGACTCATACAAGGTGAACATACAATGGCCAGTCGGGTTACTTGATGGGCTCGACTAGTATGATCGCATCTCAAGCTGAGCGACATGAAGTGCATGAAACACTTCGTGTGGCCTAACCACTGTCGCCTACCCAAAACACGACTCGCGTTCATCGACGCGTCCTTCGTGGCAAATAGAAGCCAACCACGAATTTGATCCATTACCGACTGCCTGGACTAGGTCATAGCCCCAAGCATTTGTATATCAACATCAATAAGCATATGTGAGTAACAATAATGAATATAAATAATACAAGCATGTTGACACATGTTATATCATACTACGTTAGCAAATCAACGAACACATGCATTCCATATATGTAATGAAATCAATTAATGTGACCAACATGGTGGAAATCATATACGTCAGCATATTAATTGAGAATTCAATCTCAAAACTAATTCACAACACCATTTACTCAATACATACTAATACAAACATTTATACAAACACTTAGTCTACACACTTTAGTCTACATAGCGTATGTCGACTCAAAGTACGCATTAGGGCGAATCTCTTCGCCAAACAGATCATACGCATATTTCTAATATCATAACACGACAAATACCCATGAAAATCATTTCAGTTAAATATGGACATATACAGTATTTCCTATAAATGACTAAAATACCCTAAATCTCATATTCACTGTACGTAGACGAAATGGAAAACAGACAACATGTTCTACATGTCAAACGGTGCTCTCATCAATAATCTACTATTAAACGACATTGAAAACTTTGAAATCAGTCAATCAAAGCGTCTAAAATCCTCACCTTTCGCCTTAGACGTGTATCAATTCAAACAGAAATTCTACACTTCGTCAACGGCGTTAAGGCGACCTATATCACAAGGTACATAAGCTACTTCCCTATTTGGATTAAAGGAATCCATAAAACAGCAAGAGGGTAAGGTTTTCTTACCTATAAGTGAGTTGGAAATCACCGAAAAAGTGATTTGAATGCAGTGCTTCGGTACATGCAATAGTTGGTGCAAGTGGCAGGAAATCTCTCCCACAACTCTCTCACAATCTCTCTCTTTCTCTCTCTTTCTTTCTTGGGTTTGTAACAAATTCAGATGGGAGAGATATGAGAGGGTTTAAAGCCCTTATATAGGCTAAAATCTAACCTAATTAGACTTGGGACACAGGTATACATAAGTTATAACCAAATCAGAACTTTTCCGATCCAAAAGAGCATTTCGGGAGGTCCCCTGGCCGAACACGGTCGGACTTAAGCTCAAGCATATCGGATCCTGCTCACATGAAGTTTTCAGACCGGTAGAGTTCCCAGATCGCACGTGGTGGTCCAGTTTCAGTTCAGTGGTCATGGAGACTCAATCGAGGATTTCAAGTACACTAACCTGGGTGAGAAATGTTTCCTAATCCGAGGGGGTATTAAGGTCAGATTTCGACGGTCTGAATGCTTATACTGACCCCACAAACGAAACGTGCCAGATTCATTTAAATCCCATTTAAATTTTTATGAATTTCACTTTCTCACACTCCCTGCTCCAGGCTCAATGAAATAGCCTCAGAACATCATTTGGGCTTGATTTTTGAAATGATTGTCAAGTCCAGCTAAGCGGTCATAACGGTCTAAGATTATAGATTTCGGACTTTCGACACGCGGTCTAAATCCAATACAAAATTTCAAAGGGTTTCTGATAGCAAACGGGTTTAGAGTTTGAACCTAAGTTTTAGGGTATTGTAGCGTCATTGGTTCTACAAGTTTTGGGTCTTGCAGAACGTATTTAAAGCGATCAGGGCTAATTTCACAGCTAATCTAGCATAGCGCTAGCTAACTTGTGCTTAATTTCTAAAGGAATTAATCCTACGTGATTTCTGATCGAGTTGGTACTCGAGTCTCTGTACGGATTTTTATGAGGCGTTACACTCCCCCATCACCTTATCAGTGTAGGCCGACAACAAGAATATATTGTCCCATACCACCATAAATTGCTTATGAGTTTGGGTTGCTCACTGGTCACTACGGGGAGGTTTGTGGCCCCAGCGTAGGCCGACAGCTCGACCACGGTGTCCCATACCACCATGCCCGACTCATGAGTCTTAGTGGATCAAGATACCATGGTTATCAGGGTTATCACTGGTAAGTTCAGTACCCTAGGTTCAAACAGTTATGACGAATACAAGGTGAACATACAACAGTCAATCAGGTTACTTGATGAGTCCGACTAGCACGAGCGCACGTTGAATCGACCGACATGAAGTGCACAAGCACTTCGAGTGGCCTAACCACTGCCGACGACTCTAGTACGACTCGGGTTCGTCATACATATCTTTCGTGGCGAATAGAATCCAACCACGAAGTCTAAGCTGTTACCGACTTCCTGGACTAGAATATAGCCCCAAGCACTTGTAATCTAAATCAATGATCATATGTGAATGACATAAATGAAATACAATTAATACAAGCATGTTAACAACATGTTATAACATACAACATAAGCAATTCATCCAAACACAAGCATTTTATATATATAAGGAAATCAATTCAATATAACAAACATGGAGGAAATCATGTACATCGTCATATTAGTTGAGAATCTAATCTCAACGCTAAACTACAGCAACATTTACTCAATACTTATACAAAACTTTATACAAACAGTTAATCTACACACAATAGCCTACATAGCGTATGTCGGCCAATAATGTGCATTAGGGCGAATTTCTTCTCCGAACAGATCATACACGCATAACTAACATAGGTACACGACAAATACACATGGTAATCATATTAGTAAAATACGTACATATACAGTATTTCCTACAAATACCTAAAATACCTTAAATCTTATATTCTTCGTACGTATTCGGAATGAAAAATAGAAAACATGTTCTACATGTCAAACAACATTCTTGTCAACAATCTACCATTAAACGGCATTGAAAGCTTTGAAAACAAGTAATCTAAGTGTCTAAAATCCGTACCTTAAACCAGAAATTACGAAACGGAGTTGATTCAGACGATAAGTCTTCGTCAACGGCTCAACGACAACCTATACCATGAAATAGGTTAGCTATATTAACACTACAGCTACATGGATTACCTAAACAGGTTAGGGGTAGGATTTCTTACCTAAAAATGATGTTGAAAGCGCTGAAAGAGCAACACAGATGGACGGCTTGGCACATGGAGCAGCAGAGAAGAATCCCAGGAGAAAAGCTCCAAATCTCTCTCTTTCTCTCCCTTTTCTCTCTCTCTCTCTTCTCTCTTTTCTCTCATAGGGCTTAGGAAATTCCTATGGAATGAGAGAGAGGGGTTTTAAGGTCCTTATATAGGCCCAGAATTGCCAGAAATAGGCTTGGGGCCAAGGTATACTTATTTTATAACCAAAGTGGGTTTGTTCTGATCCAATGGAGCACTTTTGGCAGCCCCTTTTCTACGTGCGGTCGGACTTAAGCTCTCTGACATTGGATCTAGGTCCGGCTGAGCTTTCAGTCCGATCAAATTTATAGATCGCCCGTGGCGGACCAGTTTCAGTTCAACGATCACCGACACTCGATCAGGGCCACAAGTGCGTTGACATTAGTGGGCCATCATCCCTGATCCAAGGGTGAATTTGGATCAGATTCTGATGGTCAGAATGATTAAAAAAATCACGCAAGTGACACGTGCCATATTTCATAATTTATATTTAATTTCTAACATTTCTCACACTTTTCACTCTGGACTCAAGGAAATCGTCGTGGGACATCATCCGGACTTAATTTTTGAGGTGATTGTCAAGTCCAACTAGGCGATCAGGATTGTCTAAATTTGGGATAATCGGACTTCCGATGTGCGGTCCAGGTCCGATACAAAGTTTCTTAATGCTCCCGTGAGCAACTGGGTTTAGAGTTTGATCCTAGGTTTTAGGGTATTGTAGCGTCAACTATTCTACACATTTTGGCTCTAGCAGATCGTATTTAAAGTGATTGGTGACAATTTCATAAGTCGTCTAGTTTAGCGCTAGTTAACCCATTCCCTAAGGACGTCTAATTCCAGGTTGGCAAAAATTCAGGGTGTTACACTATTTAAAGTTCTCATTAACAGCAAAGCCTTCTCGTAGCCAAATAACTTCCCAACAAGCGCAAGCGAAAACTCCATGGATTTGCATCTACTTGTAGGGCTTTGGGGTGTTTTTAAGGGACTACCCACATATAGGAGGGGTGTCCTACCCATCAGAGGGTGTCGGCCGGAAGTACTGCCCGAGTGGGGCCCACCGGACAGTGAGGCCTCGCCGAACCGGTGAGGACCTCACCAGTGAAAGTCATTTCCGCCGAGGCTAACCATATGGGATGGGTCCCCCTACCCTAGGGGTCCCAAATATATGTGGGTCGTACCCTGGTTCATTGTATTTTAGCCTGGATAGGCCCATGACCCCATTTCGATCCATTTCGGGTCATTTCGGGTACTACCTGATCTACATTCCCATTTAGCGATTTCTGATAGCTGGGATTGGGTCCAGAGAGGTTTAGACCCGTCTACACACGATCTAGAAGTGGTCCGGGGTCCTTTCATGTGACCACGGATGCACACGAACTCCATCAAAGTGATCGATTTAAGTAAACTTCACCGATTAGCGAAACTGCGATCATATAAGTGTTTCTAGATTTTTCTCGCACCCACCTAAGTCAAAGGGCGACAGCGTACGTCGTGTGGCAATAACCCAGGTCCGGTTTAATCCAAATCATGCTCTGATACCAACTTGTAACACCCTAAAAATTAGGGGTCGTGTAGAAACCCGACTCCCGAGTTCCAAACCATCACTTATGCAACAAATATACTTATGATTTAATGTTGACTGAGTTAGAGCATTAACATGAGTAAGATTATACCAACACTGTAATTCATACTCCAAATCCAGTGATAAAATGCAAGTGGAAGACTGAAAGATATATATATCACTGTATAAAAAGAAAATAATCTCAAACTGTCTCCAAAGTATGAATACATCTCTGAGTCTCAAATACATGTCATAAAGTAAACATAAATGTCAGGTGATAGTCTTTCAACTCCTGAAAAGCTGCTTTCGCCTTTTCATTCCAGGCGAACTTCACATCCTTCCGTGTCAGCTGAGATAGAGGTCTGGCGACCTTCGAGAAATCTCGAATGAAACGTCGATAATAGCCTGCCAAACCTAAGAAACTCCTCACCTCAGTGACAGGACTAGGGTGCTCCCAGTCCTGAACTGCAGCTACCTTAGCCAGGTCAACTGCCATCCCATCCTTGGACACCACATGTCCCAGGAACTTAACTTCCTGCTTCTAGAAGTCGCATTTCTTATATTGTGTGAACAACTGATGTTGTCTCAGTGTATCTAGGACCAATCGCAAGTGCTCCTCATGCTCCTCTCGACTCCTGGAGTATACCAAAATGTCGTTTATGAACACAATGACGAATCGATAGAGGAAAGGCCGAAATACTCTGTTCATTAGATCCATGAACACGGCTGGTGCGTTCGTAAGACCGAACGACATCACGAGGAACTCATATTGGCCAAAGATGGTCCTGAAGGCTGTCTTCTGCACGTCCTCATCCCTGACGCGCAACTGGTGATACCCTGACTGAAGATCAATCTTCGAGAAGTACTGTGCCCCTCTCAACTGATCAAACAAGTCATCTATCCTGGGCAAGGGATATCTATTCTTCACAGTAATCTAGTTCAGCCTGCGATAGTCAATACATAATCGCAGTGAACCATCCTTCTTCGTCACAAACAGTACTGGTGCTCCCCAAGGAGACACACTCGGTTGAATGAATCCAACCTCCAATAGATCATCGATCTGTTTTCTTAACTCTTCCATCTCACACGGAGCCATGCGATACGTCGGCAGTGAGACGGGCGTGGAACCAGGTACCAGAACGATAGTAAAATCAATCTCACGCTGAGGTGGCAAACTAGGAATCTTCCTGAACAGATCCTTAAAATCACGGACTACTGGCGTGTGCTCAAGTGTCGAGGCATCAACGTCCTGCAATAAGGAAGCGTAACTAAGTATGCGGAAGGGGAGATTTACCCGCACTGAAAATGAAAAGGGCGTGCCCTCTGGCTCGTAGACTGTCACTATACGGGTCTCACAGTCAATCTCGGCCCTCCCTGTAGTCAACCAATCCATGCCAAGAATGACGTCGAGATAATAGAGAGAGGGGTCGACGACAAGATCAATAGCCATCGTCCTGCCCCCAAGATCCACCAAACAACCCTCACACATCATGGTGGCATCAGAAAAAGTCCCGTGCGCTGTAAGAACTCGTACCCCATCCATCCGAATAGTCGGTAGCCTAAGGCGCCTGACTATGAAATGCGATATCAAGGAAATCGTGGATCCTGTATCCACCATCACAAGTATAGGAGTACCTCCAATATGGGTGGTGACCTCAAAGGCCAAGGGCTAGACAGCCTCTGTCTCGGATGCCTCTGCTGTCAATGCATGTACCTGAGCCTGCTGTGGATGGTTCGGTCACAATACCATGGACCGTTGAGGCGGCCGGAACTGAGGTGCGGGAGGTCTGAAGGAAGGATGCGGAGGAGCCGACCGTAACGGCGGAGTAGATAAAGCTGGTGAGCGAGGACGGTCGATCTTCTGCGGCAGTGAAAACCCGCTGTCTCTCATCCGAGTGAAGCAGCTCCCCACAGTGTGGCCCGGTCTGCCACAATAAGTACATGACACATCAAGGCACCGCATCGGAAGTATTGGCGTTGTAGCTCTAGGAGGAGGGTCGATGCGAGGCCTCTTGCCAAAAAATAGCCTATCCTACATATCCGGTCGTGGCCTAGCAACCACAGGGGCACGAGATCGCGCAAGTCGATCAACATCCTGCTCTGCCCTTATGGACATATGTATCAACTCTGCACAAGAAGGTATGCTGACGTAGCACATCTTCGACCGAATGTCCGGTCGCAAGCCCTTAGAAAATCGTCATATGCGCATCTGCTCGTCAGCAAGTATCGTCGGGACGTATCTGCCCAACTCAGTAAACCGATGCTCATACTCTATGATTGACATGCCTCCCTGTCTGAGGCATAAAAACTCATTCTCCCTCTCGTGCCTGTAAGTCTGGGGATAATATTTCTCGTGAAAACGGAACTCGAATGCTGCCCAAGTCCAGACGTAATTAGCAGCAACTGTCCGTAATACACTATCCCACCATAAGCTGGCCTCTCGCTCGAACATAAAGGTGGCCAACTCAACCTGCTTAGAATCTGAGCAGTGTAGCATCCTCAAAATCTTCGACACACGGTCGAGCCAATACTCGGCCACCTTGGGTCTGTGAGAACCCGTAAAGGTAGGAGGCCGCAAGCGCTGGAATCGCTCGAGTAGGCCCCGTGAATCAGCAGTAGGCCCTGTGAATTAGCAGTATACCCCATAGGGTAAGCAGATGGTATAGGATGAGCCATCTCCTCATTCTGAGCTGAAGTACCGGCATCCTCAGCTGGATGCTCAGGTGGTGCAGGTGGAGCCGCACTGCCACCCTGGGCTAAGGCCCCTCCTATCGTAGTCAAAAGCTGCTGATGACGCTGGTGCATCATGACCATCAACTACTCAAACCTATCAGGAGGTGGAGCATGCTGAGGCACATACTGCGTCGAGGAAGACGCACGATACTGCTCTTTGACAGGCGGTGTGAACGGTGGTGGTCTGACTGTAGGCCCCGCAGAAGGCTGAGACTCAGGTGCAGTCTCAAGAATCGGGCCCACAGCAGGGTCCGTATGAACATCACTCTGGAGAGGAACCCGATCTATAGGCTCTCCCAGTGTAAGTCGCGTCGTGCTCTGCGTAGCCTTAGGTGGCATTCTCTATATTCAAAATAGGGCGCAACCTCGTCAGTTTCAGCAATAGTACAAATACACCACTATACAATCATTCACTTAACAAGCCGAAGAAATTTCATGCATTTCATTAAATTCAAAATTCATCATAATACAAGAGATATATCCTTACATGCATCATGACAAGAAACACATGGGAAACTAAGCTAGCCAAAGCTACAACTGCAACAAAAACTAACTACTAGCCTTCTCAGGCTTATACACAGAAAGCAGGAAACAATCCAACTACAACCATCAAACATCAGGAATCTAATCGCTAATCCGAGTCTGGTGATGGAGGAGGGGCACCCTTATCCTGCAGACAACACAGAATGGCCTTCAAGGTGCGAGTCACCTTGCCAAATCTTCGCTTCATGACGGCCTTGGTATCTTCAAGATCTTGTTTCACCTCATCCTGAAGTTTTTGGACTTCCCGTCGCAAAGAAACCTGACTCTCCTCAAGTCAGGCTATGTGAGCATCCCTAGCAGCCCGAGTCGCAGTAGGAGGACTCTCATCAGTATCTTGAGCCTCCTCTTCTTCTTCTTCCTGGTTTTCTTCCTCTATTTCTGCCCCAGCTTCTTCTTCACCTGCATCCTCCTCACTATCATAATCTCCCTCACTATCATCATCTAGCTGAGCCTCACGCTGCCGATGCCCTATCTTCATCTGGTTCATGGTAGCCTCATCAATGAAGTGAATCGGCACAGGCATCTCCGGCCCAAGTCTGTAAGCAAACTCAAGTGCGATCTTGCATATGAGCCGGCCAAAAGGAAGTGACTTAGACATCCTTCTCAATTTTGCTATGAGGACGATCTGTCCCAACACAAAGGTGGCCATGCACACATTCTCTCCCTGGCCCACTTGATACAGGAAATCGACCATGAGACGCGAACATTCACTGCGGTTGGTCGACCTAGGATACACATTAAACGTACAAATGTGGTGCAACAGGCAAAAATCATGCGACATGTGGGAAGCTAAGAGGCTCTTGTTACACTGCCACTGAACCAAACCACCACATAGGAATCTGGTGCGGCGATTTCGCTCACGAACACTCTTCAGATTCTTAGCACTTGGATGTACCTCGCCAAGAGGCACATTCAGAAGTCGAGCTATCAACCGAACATCGATCGTGGCTTCCTGGTCTCTATCAAAGGGAATCCTAAACTGCAATGGCTCCAACGTAGGAGCCCAAATATGAGCATAGAAGGCACGAACAGTGCTTACGTTCGCACGAGACTGGGCTTCAAAGAGCAAACCTCAGTTGGCAGCTTCAATGCGCTCAAATAACAGAAACTCACCAAAGAGTCACCCGTCCACATGCACCTCAAATAGAACCTTACGGTCAGCATACGCACCACGAGCTAAGTCTGCCAACAGTGCTCGCCCTATGTAAGCACAGGGATCCAAATCCCGCTTCGTATGTAGCTCTCTCCCAACACTTGGACTATCGACGGCACTTGAGCTAGCGGCGCCACCTCTCGGCTTCATCGATCGTGAAGGGCGACTAGGCCCAGCTTCATCTGCGCCGGTCTTCCTCTTTTCCATGAGAGAGAAGATGGTGGAAAGAGAGAAAAAGGCCAAAATAGCCTCAAAAATAGCCATGGAAAATGGAAGAAAGGGGAAGAAATGGCTACCTTAATGGACTAAAATGAATCTAGGCTCTATAGAGGGGTGAATCAGGCCCTCAAAGACTGGATTTTCAAAGAGAAAAAAGCAAGATAAGTTGGAATGGAGGCTCACCTGATTTTCAGCCTTCTATGGAGGTTGGGAGAGCTCCAAATGATGAAAATAGAGAGGAAAGGGAGTGCCAAAAGCTGCGGATGATGGGTTGGCGTCGGTTGTGACTGAAAATGGGATTGGGGGTGTCTTGAAGTGGGTTTTGAGAGGGAGGACAACAACAAGAAGGGAAAAGGAGAGCTTGGGGGCTTAGATTGTGAAGGAGGTAGGGCTTTGGGGTATTTTTAAGGGACGACCCACATATAGGAGGGGTGCCCTACCCATCAGAGGGCGTCGGTCCGAAGTACGACCCGAGTGGGGCCAACCGGACGGTGAGGCCTCGCAGAACCGGTGAGGTCCTCGCCGGTGAAAGTCATTTTCGGCGAGGCCGACCATATGGGCTGGGTCCCCCCTACCCTAGGAGTCCCAAATATATGTGGGTCCCACCCTAGTTCATTGTATTTTAGCCTGGATAGGCCCATGACCCCATTTCGATCCATTTCGGGTCATTTCAGGTACTACCTGATACACATTCACATTTAGTGATTTTTGATAGCTGGGATTGGGTCCAGAGAGGTCTAGACCCATCCACACACGATCTAGAAGTGGTCTGGGGTCCTTTCATATGACCACGGATGCACACGAACTCTATCAAAGTGATCGATTTGAGTAAACTTCGTCGATTGGCGAAACTGCGATCCTATAAGTGTTTCTAAATTTTTCTCGCACCCACCTAAGTCAAAGGATGACAGCGTAAGTCACTTGGCCATAAACCAGGTCCGATTTAATCCAAATCATGCTCTGATACCAACTTGTAACACCCTGAAAATCGGGGGTCGTGTAGAAACCCGACTCCCGAGTTCCAGACCATCACTTATGCAATAAATATGCTTATGATTTAATGTTGACTGAGTTAGAGCATTAACATGAGTAAGATTATACCAACACTGTAATTCATACTCCAAATCCAGTGATAAAAAGTAAGTGGAAGACTGAAAGATATATATATCACTGTATGAAAACAAAATAATCTCAAACTGTCTCCAAAGTATGAATACATCTCTGAGTCTCAAATACATGTCATAAAGTAAAAATAAATGTCAGGTGATAGTCTAACTAGCACAAGTCCCACTGATCCAGTCCGTCTATACGAAGCCATCGGAGAACTGCATATACGAGAACTCATCCTGATCCTCGTAGTAATCCTACTCCGCGTCCTGAATCGCCTCAACACTTGCATCTAAGACAGAGTCTGGTAGGTGTTGCAAACACCGTCCCATAACGTGGGATTGAGTGATTAACTCAGAGGAATCATAGAGTAAAGATTAGCATGTTATCAAATCAATCACGTGATAATAGTAAAGCAGACAATCAAACATTCCTAGATACTGTTGTTAATGCAAGCATGAAATGACATGACGGATGCCCTCATCGACATACTCCCTCATACAGCACCATCTACGTCCGCGACATGCTTTCTTCCCATAGTACTCCACATCTTCCAGGCACATGCAGTGCGATGTGGGTATGATTACCAAGTTGTTATTAATCCATTCATACAGCAGTATTGGGAAACTAAGGTACCTTCCTTATTTCAATCCCAACACAGATCCTGTCTAGGGTTGTCACTCCTAGTAATCTCATACGATGTTATATTTATAAGTCGCTGCAAGGGCTGTCAGGGCTGTTGCTCGCACTCGTTGCACCACTCCCCCATCACCTTATCAATACAAGCCTAATGTACTCTTGTCACTATGGAAGGGTCGTCGCCTCCCGTAGACTCAGAATACGCTCGAGGTCACTACAAAGGGCTCATCACCAATCAGTGTAGGCCGACAGCTTGAATGTAGTGTCCCATACCACCACAATCAGCTCATGAGTCAAAGGTGTTCACTGGTCACTACGGGGAGGTTTATGGCACTAGCGTAGGTCGACAGCTCGACCATGGTGTCCCATACCACTATGCCCGGCTCATGAGTCTTAGTGGATCAAGGTACCACGGTTATCAGGGTTATCACTGGTAAGTTCAGTACCTTAGGTTCAAGCAGTTATGACAAATACAAGGTGAACATACAACGGTCAATCGGGTTACTTGATGAATCCGACTAGCACGAGCGCACGTTGAATCGACCGACATGAAGTGCACAAGAACTTCATGTGGCCTAACCACTGTCGACGACTCTAGTACGACTCTGGTTCGTCATACACATCCTTCGTGGCGAATAGAATTCAACCACGAATTCTAAGCTGTTACCGACTGCCTGGACTAGAATATAGCCCCAAACACTTATAATCTAAATCAATGATCAGATATAAGTGACAGAAATGAAACACAATTAATCCAAGCATGTTAACAACATGTTATAACATATAACATAAGCAATTCATCCAAACACAAGCATTTTATTTATATAAGAAAATCAATTCAATATAACAAACATGGAGGAAATCATGTACATTGTCATATTAGTTAAGAATCCAATCTCAACGCTAAACTACAGCAACATGTACTCAATACTTATACAAAACTTTATACAAGCAGTTAATCTACACACATTAGCCTACATAGCGCATGTCGGCCAATAATGTGCATTAGGGCGAATTTCTTCGCCGAACAGATCATACACGCATAACTAACATAGGTACATGACAAATACACATGGCAATCATATTAGCAAAATACGTACGTATACAGTATTTCCTATAAATACCTAAAATACCCTAAATCTCATATTCTTCGTACGTATTCGGAATGAAAAATAGACAACATGTTCTACATGTCAAACAACATTCTTGTCAACAATCTACCATTAAACGACATTGAAAGCTTTGAAAACAGGTAATCTATGTGTCTAAAATCCACACCTTAAACCAGAAATTATGAAACGGAGTTGATTCAGAAGATAAGTCTTCATCAATGGCTCAACGACAACCTATACCATGAAATATGTTATCTATATTAACACTACAGCTACATGGATTACCTAAACAGGTTAGGGGTAGGATTTCTTACCTAAAATGATGTTGGAAGCGCTGAAAGAGCAACACAGATGGACGGCTTGGCACATGGAGAAGCAGAGAAGAATCCCAGGAGAAAAGCTCCAAATCTCTCTCTTTCTCTCCCTTTTCTCTCTCTCTTCTCTCTTTTCTCTCCTAGGGCTTAGGAAATTCCTATGGAATGAGAGAGAGGGTTTTAAGGTCCTTATATAGGCTCAGAATTGTCAGAAATAGGCTTGGGGCCAAGGTATACTTATTTTATAACCAAAGTGGGTTTGTTCTGATCCAACGGAGCACTTCTGGCAGCCCCTTTTCTACGTGCGGTCGGACTTAAGCTCTCTGACATTGGAGCTAGGTCCGGCTGAGCTTTCAGTCCGATCGTATTTATAGATCACCCGTGGCGGACCAGTTTTAGTTCAACGGTCACAGGTACTCGATCAGGGCCACAAGTGTGTTGACATGAGTGGGTCATCATCCTTGATCCAAGGGTGAATTTGGATCAGATTCTGACGGTTAGAACGATTAGAAAAAGCGCGCAAGCGACACGTGCCAGATTTCATAATTTATATTTAATTTCTAACATTTCTCACACTTTTCACTCTGGACTCAAGGAAATCGTCGTGGGACATCATCCCGACTTAATTTTTGAGGTGATTGTCAAGTCCAACTAGGCGGTCAGGATTGTCTAAATTTGAGATAATCGGACTTCCGATGTGCGGTCCAGGTCCGATACAAAGTTTCTTAATGCTCCCGTGAGCAACTGGGTTTAGAGTTTGATCCTAGGTTTTAGGGTATTGTAGCGTCAACTATTCTACACATTTTGGCTCTAGCAGATCGTATTTAAAGTGATTGGTGACAATTTCACGGGTCGTCTAGTTTAGCGCTAGTTAATTTCATCTAATTTCTAAAGGAAGTAGCCCCTAATGATTTTTGTTTGAGGCGGGATTTGAAGGGTGGAGTGAGTGGTATACGA
This sequence comes from Magnolia kwangsiensis, assembly GCA_037074715.1. NCBI lineage: Eukaryota > Viridiplantae > Streptophyta > Magnoliopsida > Magnoliales > Magnoliaceae > Magnolia > Magnolia kwangsiensis. Next base: position 105,260,401 of record CM073573.1, on the reverse strand, counting down.
AAATGAACCAGGAAGTGTTTGGAGAAGGATTTTGGGGGAGATTCGAAAGATTTTTCAAGAAACAGAAAGCTTGGAGGGGTGGTTTATAAAGGAAGTACCAAAATGGAAAAGAAATAAGGGTCGAACCCTACACCATAGGGTCTCACTAGGCCCCACATGCAATCGGCCCGAACAGCCCGCCCGGCCTAGCCCGTTTACCGGCGAGGTCCTCGCTGACTTTTGGTCAAACTGGTGAGGGGTCTCCATTTGGGCGAGGTCCTCCTGCCCCCTAGGCCCCAACAAAGTCCGGGTCCCACCCTGGAACCCCCTGGAAGTTGATCATTTAGGCCCCCTCTCCATTTGAGGCATTTTTGGAGTAAATTTATAAACCAAAATGAGTTTATATGACATGTAGCATATGATTTAGGGGTAGGAGATGCTAAGCTACCCAAATAACTTATTTATTTTATTAGATTCCAAAAGGTTAAGGGTCAAAACCCATTTTATCTATTTATTTACTATTTATGGTAAGTTTTAGTTTCGGTATTGTTCTTCCTCATTTATACCCTAGGATTGGTGTGTATTATGAATGTGCTTAAAAAAATAGAGAATAAAGTGGTGGAGGGTGAGATTTTGAAGGAATTGGATAAAAAGAGGTTTTAGGCTTGGAGATTGAGTGTAAGATGTTGGGGTTGACATACCACCTAAGGACATTCATTTCTACGTTTGGAATGAAATGAAACATATTCTAAACCATTCGATTGATGGTCTAGAAGTGATTTAGGGTCGTTGTGTGTGATCAGGAGTGTGCATGGACTCAATCTCGGCGACCGTTTTCAGTGAGTTTTAGTTTAAGTATAGTTCTTCACTATTTAAACTCGAGGATTCGTGTCTAATATAAAAGCACTTGGAGAAGTTTGAAAAATGAGGTGGTGAAAGATGAGATTTGAAGGAAATGGGTTGAAAAGAAATTTCTTTGGCTTTGGGATTAAGCCTTGAGAGTGTTATGGTTGACCCATTGCCTAAGGACGTCTAATTCCAGGTTGGCAAAAATCCAGGGTGTTACACTATTTAGAGTTCTCATTAACTGCAAAGCCTACTCGCAACCAAATAACTTCTCAACAAGCGCAAGTGAAAACTCCATGGATTTGCATCTACTGGTTATCAATTTGCAATCAACTAACACCCTATTCTCAGCTTCACTTTGATCCAAAAGCTTACTACACATGGATGATCACATACCTATTTGATCTGAAGGAGAATCAATGTTATACGTTGCCAGTCATTCTTTCAGCTCGAGCACCTTATCATCTTCCTCTTCACTATCAACAGCAGTCGACATTTTCTGTTGAAAGACCCAAACCAAAAAGGCAATGAGAAGTCCACAAAAATTGGGAGATACTTGGGAAATAAGAAGTTTCAAGATTTGCAAACACACCTTTCTAGTAGGAGCCTTCTTCGGAGCTCCCCTGCCTTTGGGTTTTACCCCCTCAGAAACATGTCGTATGAAGAGAAAAAGATAACATGCATTGAGATGAATGAAATCTTTAAGATGGGAAATAAAATAGTAATTGACAATCTTCCTGTACCGAGTTCTGTTCCCAGCAAGGTTCATAAAATTCAGGCTGACAGTGAAACCATGTGATCCTCCATTGATGGCGTTAAATGCAGGCACAGGCAGAACTGGAGTTTTGTTCCCAGTAAGGTTCACAATGTGCTGCATGACAAAGAGTGCAACTTAACAAACATATGCTTCAGCAGTGAGTGAAGGGCCAGTGAATAATCATACATTTTGAACTGTGTTTGGACAAGAGATGCTAAAAAAGATTATTTTCTGTTGATCTGAAGAGGCCAGTGAATGATTAGATATGATGCATCATGTGTTGATGAATTTGTACCTCCACCATTTTGCAATCTTGGATTAGCATGCACAGATGATGCCTGCAACCTTCTCAATTCCTCAAAAAGTTGGTGGGAGATGAGCTGGCCAGAATGGGCTTGAAGGACCCATCTTAATATATTCATGTAAACTACAATATGCATAATAGTTCTCTATGACGCTATGTATAGTAATAGAAAAAGAAATTTTGGAAGCAAAAACCTTCAAAAGAGTAGAAATTGTCTCTAGATAAAGATTCATGATAGAGCTGGAATGTTGGAAAGGATTGGCAGATGCATCATTTGTTGCTGCAGAAGGTATTTCTTTTAAGAACTTGAGGCAATCCTAGGAAAAAAGAAAGAAAGGCATGTCCATGAGTGGACTCTAAACATTTTCATGTTCAAGAATCTTTAAGAGGAAAAAAAATGCAGCATATATTGAGGACAAGTTCATTCATACAATGGCAATGAAATAAAGCATGTGAATCACCTCGAAAAAAGTATCCTTGTATGTGCTCAGATTTTCGCTCAGCCATTGTTCCAGATTTTTGTGTTCCTTACGAGAAGCAACTGCAACCAGTTTGATGCTGAATGTAAATGGAGTCATGTCCAATTAATACTGATAGTCTGATTGTAAGATCTATGAGATGACATGTACATGAGTACAGAAAGCAGCAAATGCAGACATGGAAGATAGTTGTAATACTTGTAAACTTCTTGTGCTACAACCTTCAACTGTGACAGTGCCACCGGTGACTACTGTGCCATGTCAGGTGAAATGATTTTAAGTGGCAGCCAAAAATAGGGCCTAAAGATCTTCAGGATGCAAATCATTACGAAAACCCTACAAATCAATAATCTAATTATTCTTTGACATTTTGAAGAAAAGTGCAAATTAGATATTTGTTTTGAAACACACCTAGAGCAAACTAACCATGAGTGCCAGCAAAATAGCTTGACTCTGATCCTGCTGAAGAATCTTCAGCGATCTTTACTATTCCAAAATTAGCAATCTTTGCCTCATAATCCTCATCAAGTAAAATGTTGGTAAATTTTATATCTCGGTGGATAATAGCTGGTGAACAATCGTGGTGAAGATATGCAATACCCTTCGCAGCTCCCAAGGCAATTCTATACTGTTGGATCCAGTCTAGCTCTCGTCTTCCACCTTTGATTTCCCGGTTAAGAGCTTGAAACAGATTGCCATTTGGCATGTACTCGAAAATAAGAAAATTCGAGCCCCCACTTGTCAAACATGCATAAAGCTTCAGAATATTTCTATGCCGGATCTTTCCCAAAATCTCCATTTCTGCCACCATAACTTTCACTTCATTTCCCCTCCACAGTTGCTTCACGGTGACTATTCCTCCATTCTTCTTCAAATCTAATCCATAAACTTTCCCAACGCCCCCACTTCCAATAAGATTCTCTTCTTCCAGATTAAAAATTTCTTCTGCGTCGAATTCCTTTTGATGGAAAGATTCAAGTTTCCAAATTGGATCTTTTCCAAACCCTTCTTCTCGGTCATTTTCTTTACAAGATTCATTATGCTTGAAGCTCTTGTAACTCACAAAACCCAGTCCAGCTAAAATAACTATCGGAGACAATAATATAATACAAGCCAAAACTAGTTTCTTTCATGCAATTTCCTTGTGGGAATGGCTTGGTTTGCAAATATCCATTTCAGAATTTCGCTGATTTCCAGTTTTTCTGTCAACATAGAGCTGTGTGTTGCCAAAAAACCCTTAGTCTCCAGCCATTATCAGAACTTCAGGGGGAACACTTCCATAGAATTTCGAGTTTATAGGCTATGACAGATTCATTTACAAACACTGATGCAAAGATTGGTGCCATGTATTTTTCTTTTCTTTTCTTTTTTATTTTTTTGCCATTTTTGGTTTCATGAAACCGGAACCCAGATTCAGATAGCAATGAACTGAACACAACATTATTCATGCAGTGCTCATACCTAAATGGCAATGATACGATGATATTAATGCCTTGAGAATATTACTAATATCCGTGGCAATAATTACATAAAAGAAAAAAGAAAAAGGAAAAAAACTCATTCCATCTATATGTATATGTGTGTCATCATCATAGCTTTGTCTCAGCTATTTTGGGTCAGCTACTCAAGAATGTTAAGTTGCCCATCTAACACCAACCGTCCAAATTTACCTGGGCTTGGGACCTGTTAATGTGTGTCACAAAGAACACACACACACACAGAGGGGAGAGAGAGAGAGAGAGAGAGAGAGAGAGAGAGAGAGAGAGAGAGAGGACTCTTGCGGGAGTTCAAATCTAGTATTTACATGATCATGAATGTGATATTTACACTAGCCACAGCAAATGGATACTCCCAAGTAGCTCACTTTCCACCTTGCTTTTTCAATAGCCTCTGAAAAGTTGGGATGGATAGAATCATCTGATCTGCAAGAAAATTTGGGCCATACTCCATCAATGCCGGGGCACATCATGTCCTTGGTGCGAATCAATGAAACATAGGGACCACTTGTACAAAAATAGATGCATCAGAATAGTACTCACCCTCATGAACTGATCTACTTCAACTTTCTAATTATGGAAGCTGCTAGTGATAGAGAAGCCGTTAACTCAGCTATTGTCTCTATAAGAACACCCTGCCAATACAATTCATATAAGAATTCAATCGATTTCTATGTTAAGAAAACAAAAAAAATCCTGATAGATGGCTCACAGCTGATCTCTACTACCGCCTGGATCATGAAAAAAGAAAAAAGAAAAAGAAGACGAATATGCTAAATGGGTAGTAGTCGAAATCACCATTTCGTTTCATTTAGGTGGGAAGCAGGCCCTTAATTTCATTGAAATTCAAAAAAGCATTCACTTTGACAAAAAATGAGTAGAAATCACACTGCTAGAGGGGAAAAGGCCGAAACTGCAAATTCAGATGATTTTGAGTCTGAATTAAAATACATGATATGTAATGCCAACCTCATTCAAATTAGAATAATGATACCTGATTCAAGATTGTTTTTTTCCATTTTTCTTTGTTTCCTTTAGTTCAATTCAACTGAGCATGCCTTACATCCAAACACGCCTTACGTTTAATATAACAAGCTCGCCAAAATCTGTGGCCCATCGGCATTAAGATCCATAAATTGAGTTTGGAATCTTGAATTTGAATCCTGTTAAATCCATAAATTGAGTTTGGTAAACTACATTATAACATTAGAATTATTCAAAAGAACTTTTGTTTTCCAAACAAACACAAACCCATGTAACTTAAGTATATAATCAAATCTAATCAGCCATGTTTAGAAAACCAATAACTAGGCACTGAACATGTCCCACAAGTGTTATATGATTTTTAAATTGGTAGGGAAATGATAGTTGGGTCATTTGGTAAGATTTCACTGTTCTCACCTTTTGCACTTCATCCTTAGTCTCAATGTTGAAATAGATTCTGTATCTGCTTCATTTGAATAGTTAAGGGTGTAAACAGGCCATCCTCTAAAAGCTGGGCTGAGCAAATTTAAATTTTGAATAGTAATGGCCTAACAAGCTAGCCCCAAATAGTTCAAAATCCAGTCCCAAATCCTACATGTGGTGCTTTTGAGGATAAACAAACGAAGTGATCAATAAAGCATTAGATTAAAGCCTGAAGGCAAGAAGAATGAAGCATGTATCGATCTATAAATACTGTTAATTACATATATTGAAAATGTACAAGTAAAACATACCATTCAGAAGAAAAACATCATTGTAAGTGCTGCTAAAATGGATATTGTTGCACCTGATAATGATGCGTCGGTCAAATCTAGGAATTTTCATGTCAATGCGTGTGTACACACACACACACACACACACACACATAGATGAAAGATATACATACAATCAGGGTAACCACGAAACAGTGAAATACATAAAGATTACATGTCAGCCAAGAAACTTAGTCAGGGTGCATTGGAATACGCTACTGCAATGAATCATAATTATAATCTAATACACATTTTGGAGGATTCTGATTAAAGGTTGCCAAATACGACAGATAATTCAATTCTTGAATTCTTCAATCTTGAACCCTAAGACTCAAAAATCCTTTTCAATTGGTCAGCAAATATAATTGAATTAAAGAGGAGAAAATAAAACATTTGTTGGCTGCTTTTAATGACCCACAAAAAAAAATGGATGGAAGGAGTGGATAAACTGATACATCTCAGTAGCCCTCATGGGCTTTTTGTTTTCAGAAACAAGTGGGGGCATCGAGGGTGTAATTAGCATTCTCATCGTCAGTATTTTGACAAATCTGAGGTTATTGATCTGATGTCTATTGCAACAAGTTCCGTTTGACTGATCCAAACCACCACCCCCGCTGCAATCTGTTAGATTTTTTGTGGAAATGGCATATTTTCATTTTCAGACCTAGCAGGGATACAAAGCTAACCAGTAAATAACCTTTCATGTGATTCCATAACCTTTCATGCAACGAAACTGGGCTTAGTCTACAGTAAACCTGCCATTAGAAGCTTATAAACAGGTTGGATGGAAAATAAACATCATAGTTAGCTTTAGGAAGATTTCAACAATGAGTATATTGTCCCATTGCTTTCTATGGTGCAATCCACTTGAACTTTGGATCTACCTCATTTTTGCACCCATGCCTTAAAATGTGTGGAAAAATGGATGGACAGTGTAGATATATCACATACATCATGGTGGGCCCAACAGAACTTGGGGACTCAACACCCCACCCACACAATAATGAATCCTTTGCACTTGTTTGATGTCCTGTACAGTAGAATACGGAAGCGACTTGGCTGGTGTACCACACACTATGGCCAGCTATATAGCTGGTGTGCGATACATCAGTGATATACACCAGCTATCACCGATGTGTTTGGCACATCGGTAATATACATTTCCCAATTTTTTTCTTTTTACTGTTAGCCATCTAACTAGTCTCCAAGCACTCTACAGATGCCTGATATACATTAACCAATGTGATGTAGTCTCCCTTTAGGCTAGAAAAAATGCTTCCTCCCAGCTCTTGCTTGATCTCAAGGGAAAGTGGTTATCACCAATTAAAAACTATCTACTTGTAGTAAACTCAAAAGCTATAACAGTTTTAAAAAATGGAAGAAAAGGACACGACTCACCATACACGAGCAAATCTGCCAGCCTGCAAATCTGCTAGCCCGAATGTACCTCTGAGAAGTCAAAGCTTGAATGTACCTCTAAGAATTGTAAGGCCATACGCCAACATATGCGAGCAAATCTGCCAGCCTGCAAGCAAAAATAAACTTAAAAATTATAACAGTTACAAGAACTCCAATGACATGCAGACTAGCAATATGTTGAACCATAGAGTACCAAATTAGTTCAGGATTAGAAAAGGAACAAGCCAAATATCATGACATTTCTTGATTGTGTAAGATCTCATGTGCATTTGTTGCACCAAATATCATGACGTTTCTGAAATAGCGGTGAAGACCGCTTAAGTTGAAGTAGGAATATGTCAATATGTCCTAGAGGGGGGTGAATAGGACTTTTTAAATATTTATATGTTATTTTTCAATCCTATCACACTAATCCTATCGCAAAGTACAGATTAGGATTACTCAAAAATTAACTCTACTTGCTTCCAAGCCTGATAGAGGATCCAATCACAACTACTTGTAAGATTAACAAATTTATGAATTAGATTGTGATGGATATGACTGTGTGTGCATAAGATGTGATTTCAGATAATCATATATAAAGGCATGTAAGGTAATCACATAAATGAAAGACAATATCAATCTCAAATATAGTCATTTTATAGTGGTTCGACTACTTGTCTACTCCACTCCCAGCTTTCACACTCAACCCTTGAGTGACCGGATTTCACTAAGGAGGTTTGCCATGGTTCACCTCCAACAGGTTCACCTTCAACCTTTACAGAGGTTTTTACTCGGTTCACCTCAAACCCTGTAGTTTTACTGGCGTACTCCTAACCAGATGTTTATGCCCACATAGGGCAAGGGTCCAAACAACGCACCTGGAGGTTTTTACTCGGTTCACCTCTAACCCTGGAGTTTTGCTGGCGTACTCCTAACCAGATGTTTATGCTCTCCATAGAGCAAGGGTCTACACAATGCACCCCGCACGTATACTCCCGTCGGAAGCCTCCTTCGAGGACTTCAAAGGGTGAGCAACACTTAAAACCCAATCCTAGAAAGGAATGATCATAAATGTCCTCTGGACTCTAGATACTTACAAATAAGTTGATGAGTCCCATTCAGCGCAATGATGAAGATCTCCTTCTTGTTGATGAAGAGTCTTCAGCTCCCTTGATCCGCAACACAAAGGTGTACCTATACTAGGCTTTAGGTTGGGTCAAGGTTATGATGGAATACCACTCTCTAAAGATTTTCTTATAAGGAATATAGAGTGGTTCCAATCATCTATGCATTCAAGGCATCCCAGCTTAATGATTTGCCATTATGATAGTAGCTGGAGGATCCTTGAATGTGAAAGTTCATTCCCTAATCCACTCTATGAGATATCAATGATGAGGGTGGATTGGAGGATAAACTTCCTGAGAGAAAGGGCTTAGGTAAATGATAGAAAGGTTAAAACTCTCAGAAATACTCTCTTCTTTCTCTACTAGCAATAAAGACTAATCTCTCTATATATAGACAAAAGGTTCCAACGGATATAAACGGTCATATTTATGACAGAGTTCGATATCATCGAGCAGTTGTCGATATGATCGAGCGTATACTCTCAATTGTATCGGCAGACCTCTCGATGATACAAACTTAATTGTCATTTCACTTTTGGAAACCTTTCGCCAACTGATCGATGGGATCGAGACACACATCGATGTTATTGAATTTTAAACTCTGATTCTATCGAGCGATGGATCGATCTATCGACAGGTGAAAACAAGAGAGAAGCCTTGAAGAATTTCAGGTTCTATAGATATGATCGGGGAACAGTCGATGTCATCAGAATTTGTACATCGATCATATCAGAGACCTTGTTGATGGGATCGATAAATCGTATAGATTTACCTATAAGCTTGCTGGATATTTTATGTCTGGACTCGATCCAATCGACAAGGTATCGATATGATCGATATATGAATATCGATTTATCGACTGGCACCCCGATCAACATTAAAAAATAACCTAAAATTCATGCTGGTGAAAACATGCGCCCACAATCGATATGATCGACTGACTTCCGATATGATCGATATTTGAGTTCAGATTGAATCGGACAGTCATCGATATATCAACGCTTACGTTAGTTTTCTTTAGAAAAACAGGGGCGGCGAAAAATAATCTGTCGATAGTATCGATCTTCTTCCGATAGGATCGATATTCAAATATCGATGATATCGACTCACCAGTCGATATATCGATAAATCGTCCAGGTGATTGTTTGATTACTGGACGCTTTTTATCCTCACTCGATTGTATCGATTTAAGATGCCGAGGACATCGACAGAGCTGGTCGATCATATCGATAGGGGAATCGATATAATCGACAGTGTAAGAAAAACTTTAAAGATTTTCCTTTTTGATAAAAAATTTTCTTACACAGAAACCCTAAGATGTTCTAGTTCTTTTTAAGGGTTTTAATCACCTGGTGTTTTGGGACATGGGATGTGAGGCTATGATTTACCTATGGCGAGCTTCCGCACATCCAGTTGAGGCAGACGCTTGACTTGATCTTCCTCTTAGGCGCTGTTGTCCGACTGTCTCAACTTACAACGTAATTGACAAACCAGGGCACGTAGTAGGTGCACTTTCAATCTCTCCCTTTGTCAATTACGTGACAAAATACCCAAAACACCCAGGAGCATATCTAGACAGATACATCCTAAATTGTGTGTACATGTATTAACATAATTTTACAAATTCTAAACCCTCATGTACACACCCAGTAAGTTTTTCCCCTTACTTCAAAAACTCCCCCTTTCGTGTTGCGGCTGCTCCCCCTAACACCTGCAACACAGATATACAATTTTCGCTCGGGGTGTTTGAATTGTTCTCCCCCTTTTTGTCAGTCATTGGCAAAGGCATAAGACGTGATATTGACTGAAGATTGAAGCTTATGGGAGAACTATAGATAGATAGATGTATATAAATGAGAACAGTGTAAAGAATACATCAATGAAGACCAGAAGTAATTAGATGAAACAAGCAGCATAGTCATTTCAATAGCAGCAAGAATGACAATGAAATATGAATTAAATTCAGCCATATCAATCAGTATTAAAAAATATATATATACTGCCACAGACAGTAGTGCCACTATTTGTCTAAGAAGAAATACATAAGAAAGCAGCAGATGTATATGATAGTCAAAGGCCAACTGGACGGACTCTTAATGGTGTCGAGAAAAATCATTCGTGATCAAGTTTACCAGGTGCTGAGTAGTTCCCTGGAGGACATCAAGCTTTTCTTCAATAAGAATGAAACACCTTTCACAATTGTTCAGCCAGTCCTCTATACCAACCATCCCATTGAGTAGGTGACGTTCGAGATGATGAGCTGGGCGATTAGTAATCGACTCGGGACTGACCATTGGTGGGCGATTTGATCCTCCATGTGTAAGCCTCATTGTGGGTGGATGATCGGATCTGGATATAGAAGGGTTGTGCCTTGAGGGAGACAAAGGAAGATAAAATCGTTGTGCTGCTAGTGACGCATCATTATCAAACCAGGCTTCCGGATGCACTTCATCGCGTGTGGCAGGAAATCCATCATGGTGGGTGAGCTTACATATGAGCACGGGAAAGGGAAGTGTCTCCGTATGATATCCTTGGAGGACACGAATGACCTGCGTAAGGAGAAGAGTTGGCAAGCACACATGATTTTCTTGATATACATCATAGAGAATATTGTTCACAAATGGAGAAAGATGTTCACCAAGGATATCACATGGATACACATTCGAGCAGAAAATGCTGTGAAGAATCTTGAAGGTGGGTCCAAGATGATTGATATGCAGTAAATTTTCATCAGTTCGCAGAACTGTAGTCCCTTGGCACAATGCGCGGGTAATTTCTCCCCATACTCCCAATCCATTGAGATTTCGATTGGTTACTAGAATTTTAGTGACCTCAAGATCAAGAAGTTTTTCCACAGTCACTGGGGTGATAAGCTTTGAGTAGTGTGCAAGAACAATCCGAATGCTAGGGGGATCTTCACAAACGATATGGCAATGTTTGAAGAATTCATGTATCACACCCAGTTGGTATGATCCTCCAAGATGTAGAATATTTTGCCACCCAATTACTTCGAGAAGAATATCAACTCCAAAAGGCTCAACTGCACTATGGAGCACTAGTCGTTCACTGATGACAGATGGACTATTTTTCTTTGGAGTAGGATGATACCTACGGAAATTTGATTGGATGCTTGTCTCTTCTAAAGATTGGAAGTGAGCCTTACCTTTCCTTGGGTTCATGTTTGAGGAGGTGAAATGCTGATAAAGACTGGAAGAAAAAAAAAAGAAGAAATGAGTTCGAGTGCGCCTTTCTCTTTATATAGCAGACTTATCGATTATATCGATCAATTATCGATTGCATCGTATGTTATCCCAAAAAAAAAATTGCTCTGACGGTTGTTTAAAAGCAGCAAAATAACCGTCGATTAAATCGATGAACAGTTTCAATGGAATCGATTATAAAATCGATACTGTACAGGTAACATCAAGACTGTAAGGATTTTGACTTATATTCACCATTAACCATGAACAACTCAGCCCCTAAGATTTTCAATGAGTACCATAAGTCCAGACACATTATCAATGCGAACAAATGCCAATTGACTTTTGAAGGTCACAGAACCTGTTTGTGTCAAGAGGCTTTGTAAGGATATCAGCAAGTTACTTTTCAGTAGTAACATATTCTAACACAATGGTCTTTTCTTCGACTAGTTCTCGGATAAAATGATGATGAATGTCAATATGCTTGGTCCGAGAGTGCTGAACTGGGTTTTTGAGATGTTTATAGCACTGGTATTGTCACAAAAGAGATGCATTGTGGATTGTGCAATCCCGTAGTCAAACAGAATCTATTTCATCTAGAGAAGTTGAGCACAACAGTTACCTGCAGCTATATATTCATCTTCCGCAGTGGATAATGAGATTGAGTTTTGTTTCTTGCTCTGCCAGGAAACTAAATAATTTTCAACATTAAAGCATCCACCACTTGTTGATTTTCGATCATCCAAATTTCCAGCCCAATCCGCATCTGAATATCCTGTAATAATGGTGGAGGTTTCATGTGGATACCATAGTCCAAAGGTGGTTGTCCCTCCAACATACTTAATAATCCTTTTAACTGTTGTTAGGTGAGATTTCTTAGGATCTGCCTGATAACGAGCACACATCCCAACACTAAAGGATATATCTGAACGACTGGCAGTTAGATATAGCCAACTTCCGATCATGCTTCAATAAAGATGCTGGTCCACACTTTTGCCATTAGTATCTTTTGAGAGTTTTAGAGTAGTACTCATAGGCGTGTGATAAGTGAGACCAGATTCAAGCCCAAATTTTTTTCACTAGGTCTTTTGCATACTTGATTTGATTTATGAAAAGTCCATCATCCAGCTGTTTGACCTGTAACCCTAAGAAAAAATTCAATTCACCAACCATGCTCATTTCAAATTCTGATTTCATGAGGTTGGCGAATTTGAATGCATCATCTCCGCATGTTGATCCAAACACAATATCATCCATATAAATTTGCGCAATAAGTAATGAGTCCTTTGTTCCATGGGTAAACAGTGTTTTGTCTACACTTCCTCTGCGAAATTCATGGTCTAGGAGAAACTTCGTTAATCGTTCATACCAAGCACGTGGTGCTTTTTTGAGACCATACAGAGCTTTATTCAAACGATAAACATAATGGGGATGCTTAGGGTTCGAAAATCCTTTTGGTTGTTCCACATATACTTCTTCAGTAAGATCCCCATTAAGAAAGACACTCTTAACATCCATTTAAAATAATTTAAATTTTAGTGCGCATGCAACAGACATAAGAATTCTAATGGATTCTAGACGTGCAACAGGGGCAAATGTTTCATCAAAATTAATTCCTTCAATCTGTGAGTATCCCTGAGCAACCAATCTTGCTTTGTTTCTAATTACATTCCCTGATTCGTCAGATTTATTTTTGAAGACCCATTTTGTTCCAATGACATTAGTATCTGTTGGTCTAGGAACTAGTTTCCACACCTCATTTCTGTAGAATTGTTAAAGTTCTTCTTGCATGACATTTATCCAGTATTCATCTTGAAGAGCTTCTACAATATTTTTGGGTTCAATCTTTGAGGTAAAACAGAAGTGACTATAAACATTGTCTATTTGTCATCTAGTTCTTACACCGACATTAGGTTCTCCAATAATTTGCTCTCGAGGGTGATCTTTGATGACGGGTTTGTTAGATGATTGATGAGGTTCATCCAATAATGAAGATTTTTCATCTAATTTTTCGAGTATGCATGAATCTACGTCATCTTCTATATCATTCACAAGAGAATTCATATCTTGAGGATGATCATCAATTACCACATTCGCCGATTCTTGAATAGTAAGAGTTCTTAAGTTGTACACTCTATAAGCACGACTATTCATGGTGTATCCAAGAAAAATGTCTTCATCACTTTTAGATTCAAGCTTCCCTAGGTGATCCCTATCCTTTTAAATGTAGCATTTACTACCAAAGACCCGAAAGTATTTCACATTTGGCAGCTTCCCATACCATAGTTCATATGGAGTTTTGTTCAGACCTGCTCTAAGATATACTCAGTTTATGATGTAGCAGGCGGTATTGACAGCTTCTGCCCAAAAGCTGTTTGCCATGTCCTTTCCATTTAGCATGACTGACCCCATTTTCTACAATACTCGATTTTTCCTTTCAGCAACCCCATTTTGTTGAGGGATTTTTGGGGCTAAAAATTCATGATGAATTCCTTTATCATTGCAGTATTTTTCAAATTCATAATTTTTGAATTCACCACCATGACCACTTCTGATGCGTTTTATGTCATATCCTTTTTCATTTTGAATTTGTCATGCCAAGTGTTGAGGGTCAAATATTTTATATCAGACCCCATTTATTTCCTGAATTTACGAGCATAATACTGTTTAATGGCACGTTTTATCGTGTTTATATTGCAAGGTGATTTTACGAGCATGAACAGCAAAAAGGTATTAAAAGCATGGATTTAACGCTCAAGATTCACCAGAGCAAGGGACGGACCCCAGGGGACTGAGATTGATGGAATTACACGCCAGAAATCCACAAAAATGGAGAAACTGAAACTCAAGTGGCCTGAAGGACGTCCAAAATGCAAGATCACAGGGTTCTCGCCATCCGATTGTCTCGAAACTTCATACATGAGATGGGGGCCATAAATTAACCATACATATTAAATTTAAGCCATTGAAGATCTTGGAAAGTGGGCCAATGGATAGATCAGCCCATTAATATTCAATTTGGGGCCCACCTGATGTCTGAAACTGCCTCAATTTTAGTCCCAACGGTTTAAATAATATGAGAGACAGGATGGACGGATTAGATTTCTCAAAATCATCAAAATGGGCCCTGTACATGCAGCGTGTACATCATATACATGCACGTCCGCAGTGCACAAGAGCCACTGACCAGCGACCGCCCGACCGACTTAAGAAAAAATGAAAATTTCTGTTTTTCACTGCAGCGAACGGACGGCTCTGGTCCATTTTTCGGACGATTATGGGCCCCACACATGCCCTTTACGTCTGATCCACACCGTCCATCTTGTAGAGAGCATCAAATACTACAAAACCATGCTGATATTTCACATCCATGCATGCACATGTGTGCGGTACAGAGATCACAAAAGGACTGCCTTGAGACGCTTAAAATTGATTTTATTATAATTTCTTCTATGGGCCACATCAATGGACGTTCAAAACCACCCATTTTTTACTGAAATTTTGTCCTGAATCCAATGGACGGGGTGGATTTCTCTGAAAATGCTTCTGTGGGGCCCAACGTCACAAAAGCGAAATGGTGCGAAAGGTTTCGCACATCTGCGAAAACCGGCTTTTCCAGGCGGTTGTGGCCCACCATCTTTGATCATATGGCAGATCTGAACCGTCTATCATATATAGGACCCAAGAAAGTCCTAAGGGACAGTGTTTCTTTGGAATTTAAGCGAGGAAAGTGGTGATTTTTGAAGCCTCAAACTTGGCTGCGAAAAAGCTTTCGTTGGGCGTGCGATAGCTTTCCAAATCCGATTCAAATCCGATTTTCACCACTCTAGCAGCTATATAAGGAGGTTTTGGACGTGGAGAGCATTCATTCAGACCTGGGGAGGAAGATCCAGATCTTGACTGGGTTGGAACGTTAGGAGAAAGAGAGAGAGAGGAGCTTTGGTTTTTTTCTTTCCCTTTTCTTTTCCTTTTCTTTTTCTCTTTATTTATTTGGATCTAGCCCACATCAT
Source organism: Magnolia kwangsiensis (assembly GCA_037074715.1). Lineage (NCBI taxonomy): Eukaryota > Viridiplantae > Streptophyta > Magnoliopsida > Magnoliales > Magnoliaceae > Magnolia > Magnolia kwangsiensis. Next base: position 105,245,069 of record CM073573.1, on the reverse strand, counting down.
GTCTGGCTAAACCTCTTAGATAGGGCTAAGAGGTGAAGCTTGTAGTGAGATGGGAGATTTTTATGTATGTTTTCAATTTAATTTTAATTCATGAATTGATTTGATTTTAGTTGATTATTATGGGAATATTTTTAGCTCTTAATGGTCTGTTGTGACTGAAATTACAATGGGTCTACAATGGCTTTGAGCATATCTCTTCTCTTTTATGTTTATGATGTTAGAGAGCCCTGTTGTTCACCATAGTCTCCTGGGCATGGTCGGATGACGGTACTCTTCCTAACCTCCATACATGTGATTGGTTGGTAATTAGTTTAATTCTGTTATTTGCCATAGTCTCTTGGGCATGGTTTGGTGATGGAATCCATTCTAATTCATATACCTTTTATCTCTTTGAAAACTAGATCAACGGCAGTTCAGTAAATTTCATAATTCTTGAAGCAGGCATAAGATCTCCCTGATCTCTACAAGTGGACCCTCTGAATCCCTAGTTAGCCTTCTCTGATATCTCCTTAGTTTTAGATTAATTATTCTACAAGTATTCCACCATTGCTAATTGATTTTGAATTCATCTTAGCCTAGTTCTAGTTCTAGTTATTTTTAGATAACGTACAAGTTTCAGTCCCTTGGGATTCGACCTCGGTCTTACCGAGTTATTACTACATCACAACCCTGCACTTGGGGAGTGAACACCAAGACAACAAATTTTCCAAAAGCATCTGATTTTTCTCAAAGAAATGCAACCCAAGTACATCTACTGTAGTCATCTACTATCACCAAAAAATATCTTTTCTTTCCATGACTTTCCACTTTAGTAGGACCCACTAGATCCATATGCAGTAGATCAAAGGGCTTTGTTGTAGCTATGGTGGTTGTCTTTTTATGTCCAACTTTTATCTGTTTTCCTTTTAGACATTCCACACATACTAATTTTTCTTCTTTTCTAATTTTGAGAAGACATCTAACCAAGTTTTTTGAGCTAAGTTTAGCTAAATTTCGGTAATGGACATCTCCCAACCTTTGATGCCATAATCTTGATTCATTCTTTACAGCCATGTTACATTTTGTGGACAATCCCTTATCGTTGGTACTCTCAATAATATAATAGTTATCACTAGTGTGTGTACCTTTTATGAGGGATTTTCCTGTATGATCTATTATTCTACACACATCTTTTGAGAAAGTGACCAAATGTTCCTTGTCACAGATTTGAGAGATGTTAAGGAGATTATGTTTCAGACCTTCAACGTAGAGAACATTTTAAATTTTTGGAAGACCTGGTACTCCTATTGTTCCTTGTCCGACAATTCTGGCTGAGCTACCATCTCCAAATGTGACTGATCCACCATCGAAGTTTGAGTACGAACAAAAATGAGTACGATTAGCAATCATGTGTCTGGAACATCCACTATCAAGATACCACTTCGAACAATTACCAGCTTTCAAAGTGGTGTGGATTATAAGGCAATTTTGATCTGTCACATCCTCTGGAACTTTCTTGATCATGATTCCTACTTCAGTCAAGATGACTCTCTAGGCGGTGAAGCCCTTAAGAGAGACCTGCTCTGATACCAATTGAAATAGCGGTGAAGACCGCTTAAGTTGAAGTAGGAATATGTCAATATGTCCTAGAGGGGGGTGAATAGGACTTTTTAAATATTTATAGGTTATTTTTTCAATCCTATCACACTAATCTTATCACAAAGTACAAATTACGATTACTCAAAAATTAACTCTACTGGCTTACAAGCCTGATAGAGGATCCAATCACAACTACTTGTAAGATTAACAAATTTATGAATTAGATTGTGATGGATATAACTGTGTGTGTATAAGATGTGATTTCAGATAATCATATATAAAGGCATGTAAGGTAATCACATAAATGAAAGACAATATCAATCTCAAACACAGTCATTTTATAGTGGTTCGACTACTTGTCTACTCCACTCCCGACTTTCACACTCAACCCTTGAGTGACCGGATTTCACTAACGAGGTTTCCTATGGTTCACCTCAAACCTAAGGTTTTAAATCAGGTTCACCTTCAACCTTTACAGAAGTTTTTACTCGGTTCACCTCAAACCCTGTAGTTTTACTGGCGTACTCTTAACCAGATGTTTATGCCCACATAGGGCAAGGGTCTAAACAACGCACCCGGAGGTTTCTACTCGGTTCACCTCTAACCCTGGAGTTTTGCTGGCGTACTCCTAACCAGATGTTTATGCTCTCCACAGAGCAAGGGTCTACACAACGCACCCCGCACGTACACTCCCGTCGAAGGCCTCCTTCGAGGACTTCAAAGGGTGAGCAACACTTAAAACCCAATCCTAGAAAGGAATGATCATAAATGTCCTCTGGACTCTAGATACTTACAAATAAGTTGATGAGTCCCATTCAGCGCAATGATGAAGATCTCCTTCTTGTTGATGAAGAGTCTTCAGCTCCCTTGATCCGCAACACAAAGGTGTACCTATACTAGGCTTTAGGTTGGGTCAAGGTTATGATGGAATACCACTCTCTAAAGATTTTCTTATAAGGAATATAGAGTGGTTCCAATCATCTATGCATTCAAGGCATCCCAGCTTAATGATTTGCCATTAAGATAGTAGCTGGAGGATCCTTGAAGGCGAAAGTTTATTCCCTAATCCACTCTATGAGATATCACTGATGAGGGTGGATTGGAGGATGAACTTCCTGAGAGAAAGGGCTTAGGTAAATGATAGAAAGGTTAAAACTCTCAGAAACACTCTCTTCTTTCTCTACTAGCAATAAAGACTAATCTCTCTATATATAGACAAAAGGTTCCAACGGATATAAACGGTCATATTTATGACAGAGTTCGATATCATCGAGCAGTTGTCGAGATGATCGAGCGTATACTCTCAATTGTATCGGCAGACCTCTCGATGATACAAACTTAATTGTCATTTCACTTTTGGAAACCTTTCGCCAACTGGTCGATGGGATCGAGACACACATCGATGTTATCGAATTTTGAACTCTGATTCTATCGAGCGATGGATCGATCTATCGATAGGTGAAAATAAGAAAGAAGCCTTGAAGAATTTCAGGTTCTATAGATATGATCGGGGAATAGTCGATGTCATCAGAATTTGTACATCGATCATATCAGAGACCTTGTTGATGGGATCGATAAATCGTATAGATTTACCATAAGCTTGCTGGACATTTTATGTCTGGACTCGATCCAATCGACGAGGCATCGATATGATCGATATATGAATATCGATTTATCGACTGGCACCCCGATCAACATTAAAAAATAACCTGAAATTCATGCTGGTGAAAACATGCGCCTACAATCGATATGATCGAATGACTTCCGATATGATCGATATTTGAGTTCAGATTGAATCGGACAGTCATCGATATATCAACGCTTATGTTAGTTTTCTTTAGAAAAATAAGGGCGCCGAAAAACAGTCTGTCGATAGTATCAATCTTCTTCCGATAGGATCGATATTCAAATATCGATGATATCGACTCACCAGTCGATATATCGATAAATCGTCCAGATGATTGTTTGATTGCTGGACACTTTTTATCCTCACTCGATTGTATCGATTTAAGATGCCGAGGACATCGACAGAGCTGGTCGATCATATCGATAGGGGAATCAATATAATCGACAGTGTAAGAAAAACTTTAAAGATTTTCCTTTTTGATAAAAATTTTTCTTACACAGAAACCCTAAGATGTTCTAGTTCTTTTAAGGGTTTTAATCACCTGGTGTTTTGGGACATGGGATGTGAGGCTATGATTTACCTATGGTGAGCTTCCGCACATCCAGTTGAGGTAGACGCTTGGCTTGATCTTCCTCTTAGGCGCTGTTGTCCGACTGTCTCAATTTACAACGTAATTAACAAACCAGGGCACGTAGTAGGTGCACTTTCAATTTCTTGATTGTACAAGATCTCATGGAATTTTTCAACATTTGGGTGTCAGCAAATTGCTGATTGCGGAGGACTGGACACAATGGTTGCCTTGATCATTGGTCACTTCCCATTGTTTGACGCGTGTCTATCTACAAATAATCAAATGAAAGAGAGCAACTCATTCTCCAAACTAGCAAAAACTGACACAATTACAACAACCCCTGCTCCTCCCTTCGATGATATTGCAAGCTGCCACCACGCAGATAGTCGAGACGACTCCTTACCGTGATATGCAAAAGCGACTTTGAGAATGAGTAATGTTTTCAACCAAACAGCTTTCGCACAGAAAATAAGATTTGAGTGATCTGCTACTGTCGCCATAAATGAGAGTCAGGACAGACTGCAGGAACTCACGAAACTCAATTTACATTAATAAACTGATAGTTATACGCATATGGCATTCTGGTTAGAATTTTGCTGATGGAACAAGCTTTTGAAACATAATCCCAACAAATTCAACTAAGACCATTTACCTACAAGTAATGGTTCACAGGAAAAAGGAAAACTGACAATTTACAACTATAAAAGACAGAAAGGCAGTGATTTACTTACAAGAATGTAAGACCCGTGTCCTAGTCCGTACCGTTCTGTTAGCCTCCATGGTCCTTCCGGTCAAAATTCAGCAATCCTCGACCCGTTTCTGATGTTTGCGCGCGATCCTAAGCTGAGACCTATATGCCAAAGTTGGCTAAAATTGAAACCTATACCTTAGCAACCGCGCCGTCGCCGCAGTTCTGATGCCGTGACCCGATACCCAAGGTAAAAGATATAGGCCCGTGTTCAATTTGAAGAAAACACCACGCGTTGCGAATTACGAGGGAATCTCTACGAGATGTCCCAGCAGTCAATCAATCACTCATGTCAAGTAGAAGCCATACCCAAGTACAACAACTCATCCCTTTCCTTTTCAAAAGTCAACTCTCTCTCACCTCTCACCATCCCTCTTTTACCTCATTTTCAACCCAACCCATACCTCTTCTTACAACACATCACTCCATTCATCACCCATCACACCTCACCCATCCTTATCATCCCATCACTTCTCTCTCCCCCTCATTTCTCAAAAATCTCTGCCAAGCAACATCCCACGTCCAAGCATTTCCAAGTTTTCCCAAAAACCACAAGTGTGGCCCACCCTCTCATCTCTCATCTCCACCATCAAAAGTTCATCATCCACAGTTAAAAGAGAAGGCAAGGAGCTTACAAGCCTAAGGGAGCAAAAAGAAGGCCTAGAGGTGGGTGATCCAACGTTTATTTTCATTTTAAAGGTCCACTTGTTGTGGGACCCACTTGATGTATGTGTTGTATCAATGGAGGGCCCATAGTGGCGGGGTCCCTCCTCTCTCTCACTGTATCTCTCTCTCTCTCTCTCTCTCTCTCTCTCTCTCTCTCTCTCTCTCTCTCTCTCTCTCCCTCTCTCTCTCTCTCTTTATCCTTCCCTTGGAATGAAGTGGGCCCCACCAAAACGTGTTAAATCTAATCCATCCATCAAACGATGTGGCCCACCGCATTTCAGGTAAAATCCATCGTCCATTCTTGGGATGGTGAGAAGTCCCACATGCCATATAATATATATAAACATATATATGCAGATGGTGGGTCACGTACATGTGGGACCCACCATGATGTAATGTTTATCCACGCTGTCCAGAGTCCCTGGACGTTGGACGGGCGTGGTGGCTAATATAGAGTGCGTGTACTGACGTGGTGTGTACTAACGTGAAGGAGAAATGTGCTTTGGGGTGGGCCACCTATACAGGCCCCACCTTAATGTATCGAACTAATCTATGTCATCCATCTTATTCCCTGGATAATGTTAGATGTTGAGCCCAAATATTAGGCCAATCCGATTATTAAACAGGCCATACGATAGGAAATAGTGGTGTTGGCCATAAAAATCCATTTTTACGTTTTCACTCGCCAAAAATATATGGCATATTGGACTCATTAGGACGGTCTTGAGTCGTGGAAGCCAATGGACGGAATGGATTCCTCTTATGTGGGCCCCACCTATCAAAAACCATAGATTTTTTTGCCTTTCAAAAAAAAAAAGAAGAAAACAGCAACAGCTGACTCTGCCAATATCAGAGCACACGCAGGACGAACGGCCAGGCCTCATGGCCCAGCTGTGGGCCCCATCGTGATGCGTTTCGAACATCAACACCTTGTATTTGATGGGTCCCCTTTGTCTATGGTGTGTCCCCAAAAATCAGCCGTATACGGAACTCAGGTGGGCCATACCATCTAAAATCATGTGAAGACATGCCTAAAATGTATAACATCACTTGGTGGGGCCTACCTGAAATTTGAATGTGGCTGATACTAGGTCTGAACCCCCAGCCAGGTGGGACTCACATAATGGGCGGTCTGGATTTGTGAACCACATCACTGTGGACCCCCTAACCGTGTGGCCTTATAAATAGGTTGGGTGGCGAACGAACATTACAGAGGGCTCCATGGCCCTGTGACCCTATCAACGGGTTGTATGGAAAATAAGCATCACCGTGGGCCCCTAGCCCACGTAACCTTATGAACAGATTGGATGAAAATAAACATTGTGGTGGGCCCCTGGTTCACGTGCCCTCACCAACAGGTTGGTTGATAAATAAATATTACAGTGGGCCTTAAGCCCATGTGACCTTATGTACAGGTTGAAAAATAAACATTACAGTGGGCCCCTTAGTCCATGTGATCATATCAATAGGTTGGCTGGAAAATAGACATTTTGGTGGGCCCCCTATTCATGTGACCTTATCAACAGATTGGATAGGAAAATGAACATTATGGCGGGCCTCACATGAGGCTCACTTTGGTGAATATGGGCCCATGTATTTATGCCCATCTTGAGGCATTTTTAGGCCCATTATTGAGGCCCGCTTGGATGCATATGGACTCATCTATTTAGGCCCATCTTGGCATGTATATAGGCCTAATGTTGAGGCCCACTTTGTTATATATGGGCCCATGTGTATAGGCCCATTTGATGTACTTGTGGCCCATTGTTGAGGCCCACTTTGGTATATATAAGGCCTATGTGATTAGGCCCATTTGATGCACATAAAGCTCATGTGATTGGGCTCATTTTAATGCATTGTAAGGCCTATGGGTGATGGCCCATTGTAAAGTACTTAAGGCCCATTGGTGAGGCTCATTAAGGTGGCCCACTTGATGAATATAAGGCCCATGAGATACGGCCCATTTGATGTATTTAAGGCCCAATGGGATGTACGTAAGGCACATTACAATGTGTGATTCCGCCATGATTTATTTAATGATATTTAAGGTGAGCCGAGCCTTGGGAACAATGATGGTTAGATGCCCAAATTGTCAGGATGATGTCGGTTAAATGTCCGCATTGTCACTCTCCCTAAGGCCCATTGGTAAGCCCATACTTGTAGTGAGTAGGCCATTTAGGCCCATCTTTGTTATACACAAAGCCCATCTTTATATACATGTTTAGTATAGATCCATGATTCATGATCATATGCATAATATGTATGACTGATATGTGGAGTGACTGATGATAGCATATGCCTTCGGCGGAATGTTTATGGGCTCCCTGATAGGCAAAGTTTCCCTACATGAGTGCATGGTACACGTATGACTATTGCATGACTGACAGTGTGACTCATGCACTTGCATTTGTATGATTGTGATTATTGTATGCCCTAGCGACATCAGGGCCATAGCCTCCACAGATGCATCGTGGGTGGCTGAATTGAATATCAAAAATATTTAGTTCTAGCATACGGGCGCCATAGATATCCTTGGGTGAAAATTTCTAAACCCGATGGTACTAGAGGATGACTCCAACGTCGAGACCGAGTGGATACACGAGCGCGCGAGGGCCGTATACCAGTAGGCCACATTTCCCACTATGTCGTGATTGGTTGGAAAGGGGTGTGACCTTACCCGCCTGAGTGAGGGGGCAACTTCTAGGTTGAGTTTGACTAGCTTGAGGAATCGGTCCGCTATCGACGAACCGGGCCCGATATTAGTAGGTGGATAGTGAGGTCTCTTTTGCTCTCCCAGTTGTGTGTTCGAATAGGGATGGTAAGCTTGCGTAGAGTGTACTAGACACCGGTGATTATCCAGACTAAGAACCATACTGACTTGATGCTCTAGTGAGGAGTTGTATTGATATATGGATGAGGATTGACATGCTTGACTTGAATTTTGCACGGCATAGCCTTGGTACGGCTGATTACATTCATGTATTCATCAGCATAATTTCGCATTACTCTGACCTTACATACTGAGCACGCTTATATTACGCACACACTTATACCACCCTCTAAGCTTTCTATAAGCTTATGCTTATATTACGCACACACTTATACCACCCTATAAGCTTTTTATAAGCTTATGCACGATTGATGTGTGCAGGTGATGCCAGGACGCAGCCTTAGTCTCGCCACCATTAGAGCGTGCAACCGAGCTTCTGAAGTTTTTGTTATTGTCACTATCTTGTATTTTCCTTTCCTACGCATTGTACCTAAAGTTTTTTATCATAATGGATTTTGTGATGGTGTTCTTGTGGTTATTGTTCGTCGGTTATGCTTATGTTATGCTCATTACGAATCAAATGGATATTAGAAATCCTCCATGTAGCATCCCAGGATCGGAACCTAGTATATGGGTGTCGGGAGCCGAGAATGGGGTATTACGGAGGCTGTCGGCGCCGGATTCGATGATCGAAAATTTTATGAGCCTGGTTTTCAAGTTTGGGGAGTGACAAAGAATCCAACAGCAATTTGGTTCTCATAGTTCAAACCATCAGATATTCCTAGATCTCTAAGGCGATCACCAAGAAGTAACACATTACTTCTCTTCCTCACTGAGGCATTACCGTCATTTGGCTCGTCAGTATCTCCTAATTAGTGATGAACTGTCAAAATGATGAATTTAGCAAGTATATAGCTACTCTCCATCAGGGTACTTCTCCTTGACATAGTTCTCCAGGCATTTGAGGTAAGAGAAATCTGCTCTAAAACCATTTGTGGAGATAACAAAAAAAGCACCTGGTACCTTAGTATTTTTCGTGCTTACCAACCGTGACATAATCAATCTTTTTACCCATTTTTGTCACTTTGTCAAGAAGGTGTTGAAAAACATTATCGAGTACCCAGGACTGATCTTCATCCGATAGCCGAACACCGTCATTGTAGCTAGAATTATGCAGAATTCATTTTGTCGACAACGAAATTGGTTCAACATCATTAAGAATTTTTCTCTTCGTCACATTGAATAGATCCAAGCGTCTTCTAGTGGTAGTGAGAATCCCATTAGCATTCCGACCATCAGGCCCCACAGGTGTAGGTGACTAGGTAGAAAGGCTTCTCTGGTTTCTTCGGTCACCCGCACTCGAAGAACCCCATCCAGGAGCTCTAGTTGGTCGATTTGACCAATCATGTGCTGTATTTTCTTTCCAACTACTGTCATCTGAAGACTTCTCAATAGGGGAAGAACTTCAAATAGGAGATCTTGTTGGTTGATTCAACTCATCTTGTCCTCTGTCTTCATTCCAACCACTAATGTCTGAAGATCTCTTCGTATGGGTATCCTTTGGGCTCTGACTACCCCAGACAGAATTAGATTGACCATGCATCTTGTCCTTATCCCAAACATGTGGTTTGGCAGATGAATCATTTGGTTGGTTCCAACAATTTACATCTTGGGATTTAGCATCTTCAACTCTCTTATTTCCTGCATCATTTGATTTCCAACCTCCCCAGGGAGTAGATTAATCAGATTGAATGGGCTACTTCTTTTTCACTTCCGTTCCATTCCAAGAATTAAATTTAGGACACTCCTCTACTATTGGTCTTTTAGATTCACTTGCCTGTGTTTCCTTTTAATTACTATTCCAGCCACTCCATGCATTAGACTGATCTGACTGTGTCTGGTGCTTTGTCGCATCTCCCATACTATTACTGTCCTAGCCACCACCATATGGGTAAGCTAAATTCCTTTCATTTTTCTTGAATTCTATTTTTGGTGGGTTGAATATTATATATCTCACCAATTGAGAATGCAAGAATTACAGTTACCCTTAAATGAAGATTTAAGGATAACAAAATCCAAACTTGAAAAAGATTGAGAAACATGTGACCATATAACTCAGCTATTAACACAACAATTGTCATATGTCACTAGTGTGCTAGAATATCCATTAGATGATGGATATGAAATACCTAGCATTGAAGATTCAATTGAATCAATTGAAGCTGAACTACCAGTTCCCAGTCAAAAAACTGAAGAAAAAATGGTTGAAGCAATAACATATCATGGTCGACACCCTCCAAGAAAGAAGAATGAAATCTTATCAAGATCATGAGCCCAACATAGGCAATATTGATCAAGAGATAAGACTAAATTTAGTTCAAACTAAAACAGTCAATGACAAAGGAGTCTATCTTACATGCAACAAGCTAGCCACTGCAGCAGCAGAAATTTCTGCTTGGGAAAATGCAATGGACATAGCAATTGGTTTGCATTACAATGAATGGGATAGCGATAGAAAACTATCTTATCTTGAAAGCAGCTTATTAGGGAATGCCAAAGTAGGATTCAGTTTATCAAAGAAAAACTTGAAACTTTTTGCCTCGACAAAAAGACGTCAATAAATGCTAGAGCAATGAAATTTCATATCATGTGTCACTATGTTACAAGGACACACCATGTAGTAAAGAACTCCCCTACCAAAATTTAAGTTTATTTATGTTTGTAAAAAATAAAAAATAAAAATTTAGAGATCTAATGTCTATAACTTGCAGTATGTCTGTAACAAGCTTATATTTCTTACTAATTGTGACAAGAAGGATGATACGAGTTAGAAATGCTAAAAACATTTTTCTAATCGGCATTGCAAAATAGTCAAAGTAGCAAAACATAAATCTAATTGACTTTATTACTTCTAACAATAAACTGTTGCTGCTTTAAGAAGTGATGGTTTTTCAACATTTAGTTTCTAAAATTTCTGCACATGGATATTTTACCCTCTCCTGCTCCTACATCCAAGTAATGAGTTACATGCATACACACACACAGAGCAAGATTTGGATTCAGATTCCCAAGGAAATTTAATAAACACCAAGAACAAGAGTAGAAACCACTGCAAGGCATGGAATGAATAAGTTCCTGAATTGAAGTAGGGGAAAAAAAGGATCACAACTGCGAAAGGATTTTAGCCATGATAGGAAACATGCATGGTCAAAGGCAGGGAAAATATAATCTGCAAACTGAATTTCCACAATCACTTGATTCCCCTATTGTGAAAAAAATAAAAACTAGAGACAAGCCATGAGACAAAAATCACACCAACCAATTGAACATAAGCTTCCAATCGCATGAAAAATAGATATTTAAGATTGAGTGGATAAATGAAATAGATCCAATAAAAAATTTGAACAATCTATCAGAAAGATCCCACTTTGCATTGCTTATGATTCCAAAGAAGCACTCTGGTTTGATGATTCAAACCATGCAATTTACAGAATTAGATCTCTCCGTATGGGAACACTCAAACACTCGGTGTTTGAGACCTTCATACTGCAAGTTATAGACATTAAAATAAACGTGAGGCTTGTGGCTTTAAACAGACATTAAAAATACTGTAATAATGTCTTCATACTACACTTCTAACAGCAAATATTCAGCAATTAGATTTTAGTTAGGGAGTTCTCCATTGTCCTTGCAATTAGATTTCATATTTATTCTATTTACTAGGTTTCGATTTCTCAAAACCATTAAAATGAACAAATAGAATTTTCAAAAACAGAGTGTCTCCATAAACACATGCATACCTCTGAGAATTGTAAGGCCATAAGCCAATATATGCAAGCAAATCTGCCAGCCTCCAAGCAAAAATAAACTCAAAAATTATAACAGCTTCAAAAAATGAAAAAAAATTGATAAAACTCACCTTGAAGCCCTTCTCCCTCCTCCTTTACCCAGGCTTGGGACCGGTAATGTAAGGAGTTGCATTGGCGGAATTAAAAAAGGGCTTAAGCTCCATTTGGTTTGAGATAAATTTACATTCATAAACACCAATGTGATGACCAAATGGAGCCTGAGACTATAAATATATTCATATATTTAGTACAAAATTCACGCAGACTATAAATATCGATGAACTATAGAGTACCAAAAAAAAAAAAAAACCAGCCAAACATCATATAGAGTAACTACTTAGGCCAAACGTCATTTAGAGTAACTACTTAAGCCAAAAAAAAGCATCATGTAAGCCCTAACCAAAACACACTTAAGCCAAATTACTATATGTTCAATTATATAGTACTATATTTGTTCAAATTATAGGAATCTCATTGATTGCTTCCCCCATTGCACAAGTGATCCTGGACCGGCCTCTCCAAGTGTAGATGCGAATCCATTTTTTTCCACAAAGGAGCATCAGGGTATATAATCTCAGTCAGGATAACAACAAAAGCTCCCTCTACTAATGGCTCACAATGGACAACTGCATTTGGGCTAACTTTGTGTACTTGACCATGAGCAATAGCACCACGTAAGCCCCAACCAAGCAACTCGCATTTCTTACCGATATATATAGTATCCGGCTACATGTACACATATAAAATGGCATTAGTATTGTTAGCATTTATAATATAATTGTAAGCTTATTACATTAGCGAAATTATAATTGCACACCGATGATCCCTGAGTAGATTTAGCCACTGGTGATGATGGGAGGTTTTGACTAGATTGTCCCTTTTGATGCATACCCACCCAGGACTTTATATCAACCAATGATTTCTTTATCTCTAATATCTCCTGCGTTAGGCCTTCTTTTTCTTTTTCCATATTATGTAGCTTTGAACGGGCAAGGGTTGACTTCTTCAGTCCTGTTTTACTTATCGAGCAACCCAGACCATGCATTCGTTCTCTACTATCAGAACCAACCACTTGTAAGACATTGCAAATCAAGTTATTAGGAAATTCATAATCACCGTGAAGCTCAAATAATTTTAAAAGTTTATTAGTACTTGTGTAAGGGCATCGTCAATGTCGGTCATCGTAGAAGAAGGATTGCTACTATAAAGCTCATCTAGTTTTTGCTATGACAAAATTAATACAAATGAATGTAAAATAATTTAAAGTTATATAATGATATTTCATAATGGTAATAGTTAGTGGTAAGAGGGGTGCACTTACAACAAGGTCAGGCTACTGGACGACTTTGTCCTTGCTCGTATGGGCTCTTAAGTAGATATCACCTCTACCTATCTCGGCATCAGAGGTAAGATTCCTCTCCATCACCTTTGACACATAACATATCATTCAAATACACATCATTAATAAAGTTAATTAGATCAAAATTAAATTTAATTTTAAACTATAATACCTATCTTTATATACATACCATCTGATGGTGAGTAACAGCCATGTTGCGCCTCCCAAGACATGCGGGTCCTTTTAGCTTTGCCCGATTGACTTATTCCTTGCACTTACTCTCTTAAATTGCTCGGTGTTGTGTTGATCGACAAAGATCCTCCAATCATCCATAAGGACACCTGGGGGGGAGCAGGACTATCTCTAACAATTATAGGATCGTTGTTTTTTTATATATTTTTTAGTCAACCTTTTCTTATAATTTCTCCATGTTTCATTGATGTGTTGTGTTATGTACCAAACACCTGCATCCCAACTTTGACCTTCAAACTCATAAAACAGTGACAATGTTTTTATGATCTTTTGAATGTGTGCATAAGGCACCTGGCGAAAGTCCTCGTATGTGATCGGGATATGAGCACGAGGTAGGACACTGATATGCGATGCAAAGTCTTTATGATTGAGATTGTCCTCATTCGGTTGCCCAAATTCATTTGTCTTAAGGAATTTTTTCCTATCAGGTTGCACATGTAAAGAAGCACCCTTAGTAGGGCCTCTCTTTCTAGATGAAGAAGAAGCTGACACATCTACATAGAAAAGAATAATAATTATATATAAACATCGTTGATTACCGTCAATATATAAGAAAAATGAAATCTACATATCTAATTAATGAGAACTATCTTATTACTTTTGGTGTTGCTCACATTTGCACCCAATGCCTCTGGCTGTGAGTCCATGTGCTTATTTATTTTCTAATAGAAAAAAAATTCTAATGGTTAAGAAACAATTTAGATAACAGATAGAGCACAAACAATTCACTATATTATCCATACCTTCATTATATTTCCTTCGATATATATCATTTTGTTACATTGATTAAAAATATAAAGAATTCAATAGATTCTCCTTGATTGCTTTCTTTTCTTTGTTTTCTCAACTACAACACTGACTTCTTCAGGTTCATTGAATATCAACTCATCGGCATTTGCTAAGGTGGTGAGATCAGGTCCTGCATTGGCATCAGTTATAGCCTTCAATCGTTCTGATAAAAGGCATATCTCCTCTTCGACAAAAATCTTTTTTGGAACCTCCAATACCACGTGCCATTTAAGATTTTTATGATCTTTAGAGTAGAAAACTTGTACGACATGCTCCGCCAGAATGAACGGCTTGTCACCCACTTAGTCTAAACTATAAAGACTGGAAAATTTTACTAATCTCAAATTCGCTTCAACATCAAAAGCAACACCATGATGTGTCACCTTCACCCAATCACACTTAAATAGGATGGGCTTATACCCTGTACGGTACTCCAATTGGATAATTCTATGAGGACTCCATAGTAAGGTTGATTTTCATCCACTGTATTTATATCCTTAGCACTAGATCGGAAGGTGGTCATACCCTCTGTCATAACCCCAGAATTTTGGTTCGTTTTATTCTCCTCATATTCCTTAGTGACGAAAAGGAAACCATTAATACAATACTTATTGTATTGCGTAGCAACAGCTAGAGGTCCTCTCACTATATCTTTGAATTCTTCTTCGTTAGATTTGTTGAACTCTGTTTGTCTCTTCAACCAAGGTATGAATTCATCCTCGTTAGGCACCTTGTTAGTCCTCCTGTAGCATCTCTGCAAGAAATCTTTGTACTTCTTGTGGGTTATTCGATACCAATGTTATATTGAAATTGCATAAAGTAAAGAAGATATATCCATATGAGCTAAAAGTACATACCCTTCCCACGCATCATAGCTGGGATGACTCTTAATGACCCCGGTACGAGCTTGTTCATATTCGATACCCATTAGGATGACACTTTGACTCGAACCTACTGGACTAACATTGTCATCATTAGAATCATCGTCAACAATTTCTTGTAACTTCTGTGGCTTTGGAATGACTCCATCAAAACATTTTTCCAACTTTTCCAAGAGGCTTATTTTACGTTTTCCTCTGTATTGGTTGCAGTATATAATCGTCTCCTCTTGGATGTATTATTCTGCAATGCAACCCTCAGGTCGCATCTTGTTACGGACATAAGCCTTGAATGTCTTCATGAACCTGATAAAAATATTGATACATTACATATACATGCATTTTTAGATGTTTCACCTATTTATTCTTACTAAGCTCATAGCGTACCTTTCGAATGGATACATCCATCGGTAATATACAAGACCACATATGCGAGCCTCGTAGGCGAAGTGGATGGTAAGATGCATCATCATGAAAAATATTGATGGAGGGCATATAATCTCAAGCTGATATAACGTCCTAGCCATGCCCCTCTTGAGAGTAATGAGCATTTGAAGGTCTATGGTTGACGAGCACAAAGCATTAAAGAAGGTGCAAAAGCTTATAATTATAGGATGAATGGCCTTCCTATCCTTGAATGCATGGTGGATAAGAACCGGGAGTAGATGTTGCATCAACACATGATAAGAATGAGACTTCACTCCCTTTAAATCCATGCAATCTTCCATTACAATGGTCTTCTAGTTCACACTAAAACCAATAGGAACATGCAGATTATGCAAAGTCCGAATGAAAAGCTTTTTCTCTTCTTTTCTTAGACAGAAAGGACCTTGTTTCTGAATCGTCTTTCCATTGCTCTTTTTCAGCCATAGACACTTCTTAATTCCCAACCGTTTCAGGTCCTTGCGCACATTAACATCATCCTTGGTTTTGTCAGGCGTGTTTAACATCAAAGCGACAAGGATTTCACATATATTTTTCTCGACATACATAACATCAAGGTTGTGGCACATGGGAATATCTTTCCAATACTCTAGATCAAATAATATGACCGTTTGAAGAACCACGGTGATTCAACGTCATTAGTTGGCTCTTGTCAGCCTCCATCAATACCCCTTATATTCTTCTTTCCAGACTTCCCCCACCGCATATTAAGGTTCGCAGTTTATCTTTTGACCTCATTCCCATCCAGATAGATCAGTTGTCGTCATATCTCCACTTTCTTATTATAAGTGCCAGCACTTGTGTCCTTTCTAGCCTGGTCCAGCATTGGCAACCACCGTCTAGGGCCCATATAAACATGTTTCTTTTCATACTTGAGTTGCAAGGAATCTGTGTTGGGACCACATATAGGACAACCATATTTACCCTTGGTTCTACAACCGGAAACATTGTCATATGCTGGAAAGTCATGGATTGTCTAGAGCAGAACTGCACGCATATTGAAATTGCTTTCATAGTATGCATCGAACGTCATGACCCCTTTCTGCCATAAGTCTTGAAGTTCATCAATCAATGGTTGTAAGTAAACATCAATATCCTTTCTCGGTTGTCACGGTCCCTTAATGGGCAAAGTCAATATAGTAAATTGAGGTTTCATACAAAGCTTTAGTGGAAGGTTGTACGTCACACACATAACTAGCCATGAACTATATGAAGCGCTATAAGTGTCGTATGGGTTAAACCCATCTGTAGCCAAACCCAATCGAACATTGCGAGGCTCAGCTGAAAAATCCGTATACTTGTCATCGAGATTCCTCCATGCAATAGAATCAGCTGGATGCTCCATCTTTTCATGTTGCAATTTCCTGGTTGAGTGTCAGGACATTTCTTTCGCCAACCATGGCACACTGAACATTCTTTGTAGCCTTGGTGTTAATGGAAAATACCTTAACACCTTGGTAGGTACTTGAAATTATTTTCTGTCATCATCCATTTTTGTCTTGAACCTAGAAGCATTATAAGTTGGACAACAAGTTTTCATCTCGTGCTCTCTCCAGTACAAGATGCAGTCATTTGGACAAGCATGGATCTTCACATAATCAAGACCCAACTTTGAAATGATCTTCTTCACTTGGTAGGTATTAGTTGGGGCCTTATTACCAGAAGGCAACACCTTCTTTAGTAGTTGAACGATCTCTGTAAAGCTTTTTTCACTCCATCCATGGTTCACGTTTAATTTAAAAAGTTGTACAATGAAAGTCAGCACGGTGAAATCTTCTGCCCCAGGGTATAGCTCAGTCATTGCTTCTTGTAGATTTTCTTTAAAATCATTACTTTCATTTTTCCCAAATTCGCTTTTGACTACAGGGGTCACGTTCGGCTCATCCTGGACAACTTTATCTAGGTTATTACCACCGAGTTCTTGAACGATCATTTTGTGAACGTCATTTAAGTTTGGGACACTATGGCATTGTTGGGAACTTGATGCACATTTAGTGCACTCAAGTGATACATGCTCACTATGCATGTTCCAAACCCTATATCTTGGATCGAATCCATTTTTCATTAGATGTATTTCCAAATCACCATAAGAAATCGGTAAACGTGCACATCTACAAGTGGTGCATGGACAAAAAATGGTTTCTCTACTAAGAAGGTGATCTCGTGCAAACTTTAAAAAACTTCTCATTCCAAAAATAAAACATGGGTCTGGAAAACTTATTGTTATCCACTCCATATCCATTACAGGCGAAACTCGATTAACCTAAGAGTCCTTTTTGAACCTGCACCTTACCAAAAAAATAATTAATAAGTATTTTTCACTCATTCATGAATATAATTCTAAACACATGCATTTATGATCTTGATTTAAAACCAACTAAAACACCAAAGAGTTTTTAAATACTTAGCTAAAATGCTAGTCAGAAATGGTTCATCGTTGTTATCAATCAGCAGAAAAAAGATCATCTATTAGCATCCATACAAGCACAACAAGTTACCCAAAGCAAAATTTCCTTCATTGCCATGAAAAGAGATCTTTGAAGACTTAAAACCCAAATGATGCACCCAAAACATTATTTTAATAGTACAAGATATTAAAAGCTATTAGATATGCATTTTTGGATAGGTAACAAATATGCCAGTTTATCAATGGGATAAGATGTTGACACTGATAACTATGCTTAGTTCCTACCATAGTTCCTACCATAAACAAACAAGTTATCTATCACCTTTCACCATCTGTTAAAGTAAAAGGTTCTACATGTCTTGGAAAACTGCTAGCAACTATAAAGCCCTTTTCATACCTAAAATGCAATTTATCAACATGGATCATTAGATCTGATGACATTCAAACACCTAATTAGGGTCATCATGCACATGAATTGGTAGTTGACGCCATAAATTCCTACATCTCATATTCTCTTAATGTAAACAAACAAGTTTTGATATTTTCTCATACTTACAAATGACAAGACCCAAGTTGTGATTTTCTTGACCTGTGTGGGAGAATTTCCCACGAGTGCACAAACCATGGAATAAGGCTGGGCTGGGGCCTAACAAAATCAAATTCTTGAATAGAGTTGGCCTGAGGGGCTAGTTCAAAACTCTAGCAAAGGCCTGGCCCGTTACTAGACTTACTGTGGTGATAAATTTTGAATTGAATGGAATAAAAAACTACTAATTTGATTGTAATGGAAAAGGAAACTATCCAATGCAATGCGTATACACCAAACCGGATGATGTCCTTTGCTTAGAGGATCACCTAATGATCATAATGGAATACTGATTTAGGAAGGATAAATGGACCCACCATGATCTATGATCATGACAGATAATGCTCAGGCACTGAGAAATTACTTAGAAATTGCATACATGACATATAAATATGTCAAGTAAACTTTCCAAATCATGGCTAAAAGACTTGGCAACTTGATTTGACTTACCCAGCCCAGAGTCGAGTCATAACTTACTCAAGTCAACGATGGCTCAGAGTATGAAACTAGATTAGGTCCATCTGAGTCCAAGTCAACTCAGACAAGTCACATTAATCTCGTTTTGAGTCTTAAAACCATGGTCCAAATTATGATTCTGAATTTAGTTAAATGGTGAGAAAAAATTATTGCTCGTTTGATTATCTGACTATCAGATTGGTGGACATTTATTGGATAGTTAAGAATGAAAAAACTAAATAAATAAATAATCCAATAATCCTATTTCAACAAATAAGTATCCATGAATTAGAGGTTTGGGCTTTTAAACAATATGATTTTGGGACTGTGACTTGGCCCCTATGAGACAATTTAGATGGTTTTAACTTATGTACTTCACAGGTACAAGTTCTGAGTACTTATGTATCAAGAGTCATATGCTCTACCTGAGCATCAATATACCAAAAGCTTTTAAATAACACACAGGATAGTCCATCATCTATTAGGACACTCCATTGATTTTTCATATGACTAGCGGAAGGCCATGAAGCATGAACTAGGACCCCCAGTTTCATTCCTAAATGCTTATTTCCTGGCCACCAATCGAAAATGTTATATTTCCCCATGCGGGCCACCACCATTGTTGTATTATTAGTCGAGGCTCCAAGTAAAATGACGGAAATGGTTAGACTAGAAGGTTTTATAAGGGATTTCAAGGAAAGGTTCTGAATATCCCTTTTATGTGTTTTCTATCAAGAATTCAACGGTGCATCAAACAATTCATTGATAAGAATGTTGTTTGTCAGCTTGGCCAGATGAACATCAACCAAAAAGACCTTAATCTACTAGTAGGTCGTGCTAATTAAGAAATCTCTCAAGGCCAATGGATGGTACAACTTGAAGACCTACAGCACAATTAATTGGTTATGGCCGAAACAATTCTAGCAAGAAAGAATGCAGAAAAGATTCCAAAGATGTTCGACTCAAAATAAACTCAAAATGTTGCACTGTTGCGTTTTTCCTTCGTTGTAGGATCCTTTTAACTCTCTCTCTCTCTCTCTCTCTCTCTCTCTCTCTCTCTCTCTCTCTCTTTGGACACAGTCACACAGCATGCTGCTCCTGCTTCCTAGCTGTTTATACTTGACAACATTTTGAAACAGATGGGCTCCTATTTCCTTGTTGTTTATACTTACAACATTTTGAAACAGATAGTTCCCCGCTCCCTCACCTACTTTGCTTCTTTGGTTCCTTGTTTTTGTTTTAAAGAAACTTAAAATCGTAGTTTCCTTTTCGTAGTTCCCTATTCAAGCTATCTGTTCTAATTGTGTAACTACTATATTGATGTAGCAAAGTTCTTTAAGTTGAATATATGTGACTTAATTACCAGAAATGAAAGAAAGCAGGAATTGCAACAAGTGGTAGTGGGACCATGAGTGGTTGAAGTGGGCTAGCGCCTTAAAAGTAGGGATTCATGCGGCTACTATAAATTTATGGCATTCCTTTTGAGTTGAAAGAAAGCAATCAATTGTAGGTTATTAGATTAACAAGGGGAGTCGCTATTAACCCCTGCTCCAATTGATTTAGATGCACCCTATTTTTAATTTTGGGTCTTAAAATATTACCAAAAATGTACTATTTAAAATGCCCAAAATGGAAAATGGAGGGTAAGCAAATCAATCAGGTTGGGTGTTGACATCAATACCTTTTATTAATATTCCAGCATCATCAAACAAAA
Organism: Magnolia kwangsiensis; assembly: GCA_037074715.1. Taxonomy (NCBI): domain Eukaryota; kingdom Viridiplantae; phylum Streptophyta; class Magnoliopsida; order Magnoliales; family Magnoliaceae; genus Magnolia; species Magnolia kwangsiensis. Next base: position 105,224,396 of record CM073573.1, on the reverse strand, counting down.
TAGTAGTCTGTTGTGAGTATCAAACAACAATATACCCTGAAAGTATATTCCATCAACGGATAGAGAGAGAATACAATCAAACTGAAAATATATTACTCCACAAAATCACATCTCTTTGACATTTTAACAACCAACTCCCTTGCATCTTTTAACAACCAACTCCACAAACATTTCATATTCATTGAAATCAAGTGATTGAAAACATTGATCTAGTAATTGAAATAAAGAGAAATGCTACATAGAACACTTCATATGAGTTCTAGTGATTGAAATCATTGATCTGGTGTGCCACCACATGAGTGTATATGGAAAAAAATTTGAAAAACCCATCTGTGCAATTAAGATTCAGAAACAAAGGCTCCAAAGGCAATAGGTAATCATACAAAGAACTTTCTATCCTTACATGGCATTTGCTATGATTGAGGTTTGATTTTTTAACCCATCCCACTTTGAAATCCCACCATTGGATTTTTGATCATCCCATGACCACTCCCTAGGATCTGTCTTCAATAGCCCATCAACCAATGCTTCTTGTTTGAGTGAACAGTTCCTTTCTCATGTCATTGGTTGGATGACTACTACAGTCCAATGACTTATTGTAGCATTCCTCATCATCATCCAAGGATCATCATTCAATTAATTGGGATGAGGCTTGATTTGAAATTAATCAAGGTGTCGGAGATCGAGAGAGAGAGAGAAGAAAGCATACCAAAATCCTCTCTGACGATGCAATCAAAGGAATGCTGATGATGATTTTTCTCTTTCGAACAATGGTGTGGGAGATCGAGAGAGAGAGATAGAGAGAGAGAGAGAGAGAGAGAGAGAGGGCAGGAACAATGGTGTCGGAGATCGAGAGAGACAGAGAAATGAGAAGTGGGAGATTGAGAGTGAGAGAGGACGTGAGAGTGAGAGAGAAAGGGAGAGAAAGGGACGGACATGAGAGTGAGAGCGAAAGGGAGAGAAAGGGATGGACGTGAGAGTGAGAGAGAAAGGGACGGACGTGAGAGTGAGAGAGAAAGGGAGAGAGGGATGGACGTGAATGCGAAATAAAAAAATTTCGGGAGAGGGGGAAAAGAAAAATGAGCGCGATTTTCCGCATTTTGTACCTGCTACGGTCCTACTACAGTCTAAAACCGTAGCCAAAAGTCCATTAGGCCGTAGCTATTGTTCCGTCCGTAGCAACCCCTCCGCGCTCACACATTCGGTGGGATCTAGACGAATGGATTTTTCATTCTATTTGTGGGGTCCATCTTGATGCATTTGAAAAATCCACTCCGTTCATTAATTTTGTAATTTTTTATAGGAAATGACCCCAACAAATCTACAAATATTATGTCCAATTGAACAACACCAAGTTTCAATGGTAGGTATTAATCTCCACTGTTTCCTAACGTGTGGTCCACTTGATCGTTCGATCTACTTCATTTTTCACATCTTGCCCTAACATTATTTTTCAAAACGGATAGACGTAATAAATGGAGAGCATGAATTTTAATGGGCCTCGTAGAGTCCCTCAAGGGGCTATGCAGGTTGGACAGACATGGGAAGGTTGTGGCTTTTAACTATGGTTTGGGGCATTTTAGCTATGGGTTTAAGCCGTAGCAATAGAGCTACGGCTTATAGTCGTAGCCAAAAGAAAGCATAATCCGTAGCCTTTGGTCATTTTTTTAGTAGTGATAACCCTTCGCTACCAACCTCACCCTGTATCTATGTTGTATCCTCTTGAAGATCCACCTACATCCAACCGCTTTCCGGCCCACTGAAAACTCCACCCGCTCCCATATGTCGGTCTGGTACAATGAATCTATCACATCGCCCATAGTCACCTTTCACTTCTCAGCACCAGACTTACTTAGAGCCATCTGAATAGAAGATGAATCCCTTGCGATATTGGTGTCGTCCATGTACCTCGCTGGTATCCTGCGATCATGTCGTGTGATTCTTCTCATAGGTGATTGCTACACTTGCTCTGTATCCCTGTTCGCACGTCTTAACCTTCCTGCCCTACTCGCTCATGTGACCATGCCAATATGCCACACACGTACAGAGGTGGAATCCGTTACATCCACTGCAGCTCCACCTTTTGAAGTGCTCCGATCAACCTGTACATGTTACCGAGTCATTGCGCTTTCATGATTACCCATGCCCCCTTAGATACTTTAAGAGCACCATCAATACCTGTGTACTTGCATCCTTTTGCCTCAAACACACCAAGAGAAATCAGATTCTGCTTCAAATCAGGAACGTGCCTCACATCTGTCAAGGTATGCTCCACCCCATTAAACATCCTGATGAGGACCGAGCTAACAGCCACAACATTACAGGCAATGTCGTTACCCATAAATACCTATCTACCATCGCACTCCTTGTAACTAGTGAACCAACTCCGATGAGGAGTCATGTAAAAAGATGCTCCTGTGTCTAGCATCCACTTGTCCTTACGATAATCATATGGTTGTTTGAGCAAAGACATAGATAAAACATCACCATCACATCCATCTGACATGGCAGCGCTGACCTTCCTGCATGAAGCCTCGAAATCTTCCCTCTTCGATTTAGAATTTTCACAATCTTTCTTCATATGTCCTTCCTTCCCACAATTCAAGCACTTTACCTTTCCTTTGTCCTTGCCCTTGGATTTGGATCTAAAACCTATACCTTGTCCAGAATTTCTACCCACTGTAAACAGTGCATTAGAAGATGTCCCCCTGTCGCTATTTAGCTGTCTCATAGCCTTCCCTTGAAGGGCTGAGATAATGGTGTCGACACTTAGGGTTTTATTCATGCTACACGTGTCCTTGAATGACTCATACGACGCCGGAAGAGAATTCAACAACATACATGCTTGTTCTTCATCTTTCATTACTTCTTCCATATCCAGCAATTTACAAACTAATTTATTAAAGTTGCTGATGTGAGCCTCCAGATCTCCACCCTCTGTCATCTTAAAGTTATACCACTACCGCTTCAAGTGCATGCAATTTTCAGAAGATTTTTTCATATAGACATCCTCTAACTTCGCCCATAACTTAGCCGCAGTTTTCTCCCTCATAACGTTATAGAGAACCTCATCCGTGAGACATAAACGGATCGATGATAAAGCCTTCTTATCAAGAGCATTCCACTCGTCATTAGTCATAATAGATTTCCGCTCTTCAAGAGCACCATCTACGCCTTACTTGATTAAGGAAATCATCATCTTAATTTTTCATAACTCAAAATTATTTTTTCCTGAGTACTTCTTAATCTCATACCTAGTGCTTGTCATTATTACTAATCCCTCATATTCAGATCTGTGCCCCAACGATAGCTCTAATACCACTTGTTGGGGATTTGAATTGCGGAATCACACAGATCTAGATCTAGGATAGCAATTCAATGACACCAAGAACATACAAGAGAACACAGATTTAACGTGGAAAATCCTTGCGGAAAAAAATCACGGCACAAAACGACAGATCTCGACTATAAAAATAGAAATTACAAAGAGAGGACTTACCCGATTCGAACAACCTTAAATCTCACCCTTGCTACACCCTTTAATTTTTCTAGAACCCCTTTAGAAAACCTTAGAATTATTTCCTATACCCTAAAAAAACCCTAGGAACCCGTATTTATAGTTTTAGGAAACTCCTTTCCGCATCCTTGTTGTGAAAGGACTCAAAATCCACAATCCACACAAAATCGCGGAACGAATCTGCGTAAACACAACCGGTCAAGCGGACTGCACGACCGATCGAGCGGCACCCAGGACTGATCGAGCATGGCCCAAGACCGGTCGAGCACCTCAGACCCCAAAAATTGATGCTTGCTGGATTTTGAGTCGAGCGGGATACAACTAGTCGAGCCGCTCCTACGACCGGTAGTGCACGTTCAGATTTAAGAGATATGACAACACTAAATCCATCCATTATTTGGCAAGGTGTATTAGAGAGGTTTTGAGGGTATTCCAAATCCATCAGTTTTGGGGGGCAGGGTACATTAGATGCTATTCTAAATAAAGGAAATTTCAAATCTTCACTTTTGATGAGTTTTATATTCCATCCTTGGGAGGAGAGGATTTTCAATCCTCTCCTTTGGCTCATTTTTAAAGGTAAGAGAGTCACATGTGTAACATATGTGTCTCTAGGCAACTAATATATCATGCACATGGTCCACTGATGATATATCAAAGCATTCATATTATAGAGTGCGTCACTAAAATTACTTGAATAAAATGATCCGAGTGGTTCAAACATTGTCCCTATAAATCAATGGTTAAAAATTATTGATTAGTTGCTCAGTTGTGATTATATGCATGTGGCCTATTGGAGGCTTGGAATTTCATTATTTTTTATCAATTTATATATTTCAAAAGGCTTATTACAACCATTATATCAAACATAACGTACATACACTAATTAGGGATTTTAAAGTTGATCTAGCAATGCAATTAAAACTCCCATAAATATACTACATAATTTAAGTGCATGTCTACTTATGAATCATGAAAGATTTCAAATGAAAGAGAGTGCCAAACATAGCTTGAGATTTCTAAATCCAGGGTATTCTGAATCCAAGGGATTTTTAATTCCGGTATTGAATCCACGGTGACAAAACAAGGCCCTTGTTAGGGCAACTGGTCCTGATAGGGACTCTATAGGGCCCAATGTGATGTATGTGTCTTATCTACACGCTGTCTTTTCTTTTTTAAGAAATGATTTTAAGGCATGAGTCAAAAAAGAGGCCATTCCAAGGCTCAAGTGAGCCATACCAAAGGAAGCAGTGGTGATAATGATGCTACCATTAAAACCATCCTAGGACTGCCATTATGTTTATTTGCCATCCAACCTGTTTATAAGGTCACATAAACCTTGGTGAAGGGAAATTACAAATACCGGTTTGATCCAAAACTTCATTGCCTCCAATAAGTTTTCAACATAGACGCTCAATCCCCACCATTTCCTGTTGTGTGGTCATTTGAGTCTTCAATCTGCCTTGTATTTGTCTTCTTGCATTAAAATGATATGGAAAAATGGATAAACGGGGTGGATAAAGCACGTGCAATAGGGTGGGTCCACAGAGCTCCTGCCAGGACCGAGTCCATCCTACCATAGTAGGACGCAATCTCTGTCCGAGACTTACAGTCAGTCGACACAACCCGAATGACCTTTCAGTCGAGTTTTCCGATTTCATACTATACTTTCACCAACTGCACTCATGCCACTTAGACCAGCACATTTTTTATGTGACCATTTATACCGTAGCTGGTACTCTTTCCACAACTAAGATGTCTTACATGCTTGACAGGTGGCACACGTGCCGTTTGTGGAACCGGTGGAATTGAATAAGTAGACTGCTTGATATATGGAAGAACCCCAGTGCACGGGACTGGTATCTCTCTGAAGCAAAGCAATAATTCAGCAGGGAGCCTCTCTTCGACCAGGAGTGCTACTGGCAACAGCCAAAGTGCAACTCCATTACACAGGCTGCAGGCACGTGCCAACTAGCACACGTCTGATATACAAGCTGTTCATTAATCAGGTCATACATAAAGACTCCCCAGTCTTAAGTTCTGACAAATCCACTCTTTTACGTGGTCCATATTCAGCGCGTATATGTGTGGCTGAGAAGTGATCACCCTCAGCTTGTAGTTGGTTAAATTGCAACTTTTTCACCGGGATGAAAAGCACGTGAAAGCAGCTGCCTGTGTATCCATGTCATCCAATTCATCCATCGGGGTCGACTCACCGTGAAAATGGTATGACTCAAAGATGATGCAATCCCATCTTGTCAAACTAACCCTGAAGATGGTACGACTCACCGGTGAAGACAATCTGATCATCTTACACCCACGGTGAAAATGGGATGACTTAAAAATGATAACAATCCCATCAGGTTAACCCACTGTGGAAATGGGACAACTCAGAAATTATGATAATAAATGAGACAAGACTTAGAAATGATGATAATCCGATCCGGTTAGACCCACTATGAAAATGGGATGACTCAAAATATAACAATCCGATCACCGGAAAAATGGTAAAAACGATGACAATCCCAACAGGTTAGACACACCCTGGAATTGCGACAGCTTAGCAATGATGGCAATCCCTTCAAGTCAGACACTGAAAATGAGATGACCCAAAAATGATAACAACCCAGTCAGGCTAGATCTTCCACGGAAACGGAACGACTCAGAAACGAAGACAATCCAATCAGGTCAAACTCACCGTGAAAATGAGATGACTCAGAAATGATGACAATCTGATCCCGTTAGACCCACTGTGAAAATGGAATGACTCAAAAATGATGACAATCTGATCGGGTTAGACCTGTCGGGAAAATGGGATGACTAAAAAATGATAACAATCCAATTAGGTTAGAAATACCATGGAAGTGGACGAGTCGGAAATTATGACAATCTGATGAGGGCAGGCCTACTTTAAAAAGAGGATGACCCAAAAATGATAACAATCCGGTCAAGTTGGACCGGCCATAAAAATGGGACAACTCAACATGATCCTGACAATCCAATCGGGTTAGGGCCACTTGAAAATGGAATGACTCATAAACAATGACATTATGATCCAGTTAGACCTATGGCGTAAATAGGATGACTCAAAAATGATGACAATCAGATCAGATTAGACCTACTGAGAAAATGAAATGACTGAAAAAGGAAAACAATGCGTACCACGGAAATGGGACGACTGAAAAATGATGACGATCCGAACAGGTCGGACGCACCATGAAAATGAGATGACTGGAAAATGATGACAATTCAGCCCGGTTAGATTAGTAAACGGATTGGCTACTCCCCCGGCCATCATCCAATAGGTGGTGGTTGGTGCTATCTGAGCCGCACCATGATGTATGTGTTTCATCCATACCGTCCATCTATTTATTTATTTTTTTAGATCATTTTATGATATAAACATGAGGTATATTCAAATCTCAAGTGCACCACATTATAGGAAACAATGTTGAATGATCGCCAACCATTAAAAACATTTTCAGGCCATAAAAGTTTTGGATTAAACTGATCTTTGTTTTACCTTCATTTGGGTGAGTATGACCTAATAAACAGATGGGATGTCAAATAAACAGTACGGTGCACCTTAGGAGGATTTTAACGGTGGATATCCAATCACTATTGTTTTCCTGTGGTGTGGTCCACCTGAGATTTATATCTCTCTCATTTTGGGGATCAAGCTATAGAATGATCCGTAAAAATGGATGAAAAACATACATCTCGGTGGGCCCACAGAGCACCCACAGCTAGCCACCCGGCTGGTGGCAGGAGAGTAGCCAATCCGTTTCCAATTGACAATCCAATCAGGTCAAAACAACCCGAAAAATGGGATGACTCAAAAATAATGGCAATCCATTGGTCCAGACTCACCATGAAATTGGAATCACTCAAAATTGATGAAAAGATCAGCTCAGACTCGCCGTTAAAATGTGATGACTTAGAAATTACGAAAATCTGATGGGATCACGCTGAAAAGAGTTAACAACCACCAGGAAAAAAAAAACAAAAACTCCAAATTCAAATGGTCGCCCATTTACGATTGGATTTTCAGGCATCTTACTCTAATCATGAGGTAACCCTTGTTAGTCCGATTGGATGCCATACATACATCATGGTGGGCCAAGAAAACGATTAATTTAAGATGTTTGTCCATGCAAAAGGGAAAGTTTCAAAACGGTATTACCGGCCCGTACGACAGTTTGTAGATGATGAATCCTCTCTATGTAGGTTGGCAAATTAGTGGACCGGCCTGAAGTTGGGGATGGAGTACATTTCATTACACGGCCTAGATATTGCATTATAATACACATAATCATCATTTGAAAATCTAAAATATAGTTTATTTGGTATCACCCGCATAACACCAACAGCCGCTTGCAATTACAAGTAAAAAGAAACTATAGACCCTATCTTCCCTTTCCCCCAAAGCATATAACATCTAAAAGCAGAAGAAACCCCATACAGAAAATTCATACCAACCTCCCAAGAGGAAGCCTGGAAGGCACACCATGATAATGGTGGTGACCCATAAAAGATTTGTCCAAGCATACCAAAGGAGATGGGGTTACCTGCATGAACATGTAATTTCCAGCAAACAGATCTCCTATATGATTTCTACTCTCCTTCAACCTCTTCCACATCTTGGTCCATGTTGCAGAAACCAGCCTAGCCTTTCTCCTCAACAATCTCCTCAAGCCTGGGATCCTTAGCCTCGGTCTCTTCCTACTAGATGCCCTTTTAAGCCTCCTCCAACTCCTTGTCCTATTCAACCCTTTATCTTCCTCTTCTTCTCCTTCGAACTCGCCAACGTTTCTAAGTCTCTGGAAATAGATCTTGGTAGAAACCATTTCAACAGACATTGTCTCTCCCTTTCTCTGGAATCGGATGGATGGAGTTGTGAAGGGGGAATAGGTAGATGTGTAAATGGTTATCTTATTTAAAGAGGAAGTCTGGCGGATACAGTAGCTGTTAGGAGAATTTAATGCACGACTACGAGCTGGAAATTCTGTTGGTTAGGGAATGGACTGTTCAAAGGAAAACCTTTGATACTCTGAGTGTGATGGATGATAGACATGAAAGTAAGTCGATTGAAACGGTGGCAATTAAGGCTCCCGGTTTAGATGTGTCATGAACAAAAGGTCACACTTAATTAATTATCTGGCTATCGGATAAGTCGACGTTTATTTGGACGGTTAAAAATGAAAGATATCTAGTGGTCGTATTTCAACTACCAAGCACCCAGAAATCTTCGACTCTGGGACTGTGACTTTGCAGTTCTGCTGAGTTAATGCGAGAGACGTGTACAATTTATGATTGCCTGTGGATATCATTTAACTCACTGTTGATAATTTGTTGTTGTCATCGTCACCATTATCATCGGACGCCGATTGCCTACCTACGCTGCCAATAGCCAGGTAGCTACTGGACCATGTTTCGTGGGTCACGATGATATACGTGTTTTATTCACACTGTCTGCCTATTTTTATTTTCATGTCATTTTAGAAAATGAGCTCAAAAATGAAATAAATCCATATCTCAAGTGAGCCACAACCCAAGAAAAAAAGCTCTCATTGAATGTCTACTATTAAAAACTTTCTAAAGAACACGGTAATGCTCAATTGTCATCCAACCGGTCGATTAGATCACACAGACCTAGGTAAAGGGAAGACACAAACGTCATCTTCATCCAAAAATTTTGTGGCCCCACGGAGTTTTGGTCCCCGTCCAATAACCACTGGTTCCTGCAGTGTGGTCGCTGTGAGTTTTGGATCTACTCATTTTTGGGCTCATGATGTCCTAAAATGAAAAAAAAATATGGATGTAAGGTGTCAATATGACACGTACATCATGGTGGGATCCACAGAGCACGTCCAGTAGCTACTGGCCACTGACGGGCGTCAGTAGGCAATAATCCACGTCAATTTTCATGTCATTTTCCAACTAATTGTTTCGGCCGAGGCGAGAATTTTAGGTGTACATATAATTTCTTAAAGAGTAAGTTTACCGGGATACACACATCAAACAACACAAAGCAGTGAGGAAGCGGATTGGGCAGTAACTCACTACCCTTAGTGTACGGAGTAAACTCTGTGAAGTCCACCATGGTTTATGTATTTTTTCTGCTCCGTCCATCCATTTTAAGACTAAACATGAAGCATATACAATGTTCAAATGGACCACACCACAAGAAACATTTGAATTGAACGTCTACTATTGAAAATTTCTTGGGGTCCACAGGAGTTCTGGATCAAGCTTATATTTATTTTTGGTCCTTTCATCATGTTTTTATGATCTTATGAACAGGTTGGATAACAAATAAACATGACTGCTGGGCCTAGAAAGGTTTCAACTATGGAAATCATTATCCCCAGGTATGATCCACTTGATCTTTGAATATGCTTCGATTTTGAGATCAACCCCTTAAATTAGATGAAAAAATAGATGGACAGCATGAATGGACTACATATATTCAAAGTGAGTCCAACTGAGTTTAGTACGTTGGGAGCATACTGAGTAACTCACTGCACAATCTGATTTCAAGCAGGGATGCCACCGACTATGCGTCATAAATGAAGAAAATCTGCTCATTAAGTGGCCCGCGCTTATGTAAATTAAGTGGCTGGATGAAAAGAAAACAACCAATTTTTTGTATTCTAATAAATCATAAATGCTTCCTGATGGGTGCAATAGACTAGATTTTAGGATGAAGAAATCTTATGTTAAGCTCTATTGCAACGATATTATGGACCCGCATGCCGTGATGTTCCCCTCTTCAATCTCTCCTCGCTGCAGTGAATTTAGCATTTCTCTTAACAAATAGATATTAAACCCGAGAAAAACTTTGATCCACACGCTTGATATGCGGGCAAATAGAAATTGAATAGGTGGCACGTTTTCAAATTATGGGCTCCAATTTAGACCAATTGTGTGTGGGTTGAGGGTGCGGGCGTTAAAAAAATTTACGGGCTCTAATTTAAATGCGTCTTTGGGCAACCATTGTTTACTGGTAAGCCTACTGCCACTGGCTTTTTGCTAAAATTTTATATGGAAGTTTGAGTGGATTCATGACCCAGGGATGAACGTGATGAGGTCGATCACCGTCTTCCTCAAGGATAACTACTCTGAATCCGCGGAGTTTCCTTGGACTCCTCACAGATATTTCTCAAATCCACAAGAAAAAAAAGTAAGGAAAATAGAAATAAATTCTATGAAATTCATAATTTGATTGATGAATGAAATAAGTGAGTTCAGGGTCCTTTAAATAGGGATACTATGCAATGGAAGAAATTTCAAAATCAAACTACAATTGAAACTCCTAAAATTCGCAACTTACTATAAATAGTAAACTTTCTATTTTTAGTGTCTCATGTGTCTTAACCACTTTATTCTCTTAATTTTTCTAAACACTTTTTATGTTAGACACAACTCCTAAATCCCAACGGATGAAGTGTCATAATCAAATTAAGACTTACTAAAAATAGTAAAAATGAAAATAAATATGGAATATGGAATTCGACCGTCGATATGATGGAATATTACAAATCTGGCGTGGACAACCTAGCTTTGCCCGGTTGGTTAGCTAAAGTAGCTCGTACTACCCCCAAAATCATATATGATACATCGAGTAACTCATTCTGATTTGCGAGATATGCTTGTTTTAAGGTTCTAACGGTCTTGACGACTTCCGCCTCCGATCGGGTCTTCTCTAGTTCATCTTGGACATGAAAGTGTCCGCGACCCGCTTTACAACAGTCCCCTCCACTTCAAAATAACTCGTCCTTGAGTTCTCGTACTGCTTCGATTCTTGATATTCAGTTCGGTGCGCCGTAATGATACTCGAATCAAAAGTTATGGTCAATTTATGGTTCACCTTCTTTTGGTCCAATCATGCTAAAAATGTATCTGTCATGCCCCAAACTCAAAAACTGGGCATATAAAATTTTCGATTATGGAATCCAATGTCAACAGCCTCCGTAGTACCTCATTCTCCGCTCTCATCGCCCATACACTAGGTTCTGATCATAGGATCATACAAGGAGGATTTTTCAACTTACATTTATCTCGTAAGAAGCATAACCACAAGTTTACCCAAATTACAAAGACAACATCATCATCACATATCCACTAATATAAACAGTTGAATACAGTGCTGAAAGGGAAATACATATATCAAAAATCGAAGCTCCAGAAGACAGCTATATGCTTCAAGCTCAACGTTGTTGCAACCTAACACCATCTTCATGCATCTATCATGCATAAGCTTATACAAAGCTTAGAGGGTGGTGTAAGTATGTGCGCAAGGTAAGTATCAAGTATGCAATATCAGAGCAATGTGAAAACATACCGGTAGGTCCATAAATATCATCAGCCTTATCCAGGCTATACGATATAAAAACATAATAAGCCAATATCATATACTGAGGAAGCAATATAGATCAGCTAAGCAATGTAGAGACATAATAAACCAAATGATATGCGCTGAGAATGCAATGCAATATGCGGTGTGAATGAAATGACTAAGCTGGAGTGTGAAGTCGGAATGATAGTACGTAGTATTACAAGCTATGGGATCCATCACAAGAGACTTCTATCCAAACTAGTCTCATACCTAAATTTGAATAGCCAGACTCAATGTGGTAAACTCCTAATCTCAGGTTGGTTGCGCGCCCCAACCAAAATCATGGCCATTGTGAAAGTACGCATAACAAATCAATTGCACACCACCAGCCCTAGTGGATAGTGAATGAACGAATGAATAAGTAACATGTTAAGTATGCAACTCCTGTTCAATAAGTCCACATATCAGTACTATACATCTCTGGGATCATCATCAGGGTTTAGTACACTCTACACTAGCTTGTCGCCCCTATCCGAGCGCACAACTAGGTAAGTGGAAGAGACCTCATTATCTGCTTGCCAATATCGGACTCGGCTTATCGACAGCAAACCCATTCCTCAAGCTGGTCAAACTCAACATAGATATTGCCTCCTCACTCAGGTAAATAAGGTCACACCCCCTCCCAACCGAGTACAACACAGTGGGAAATGCGGCCTACTAGTATACAGCTCTTGTGACATCCCGAAAATCGGGGGATCGAGCAAAAACCCAACTCCCGAGTTCCAGCATGTTATTTATGCAACATAGATATGTATGATTGAATGTTGTCGGTGATAATGTATTAAACATGAGTGAGATTAAGCCAGAACAGCATATCATACTCCAGAGACAGTTAAATTAACCAGCGGAAGTCTATAATAGTAGGTATAACATATATAAACTGTTGTATGTCTCCAGAGTATGGATATGTTACCAGGTTATATACATACATGTATACTCCAAAAGTAGACAAAACGAATATACATGAGTGCGCTAAAAATATAAAATGACAAGTGTCAAAGTATCTAATCAACCTCCCTGTAATCCCGTCAATCAGAACACGCATAAAGGAGGGATCCTCCTCATCATCATCAAGTCTAGCTCCACCTCGCAGGCCGCGCCATCATCTGCAATCACAAAAGGTCTGGTGGGTGTCCAGGAACACCGTCCTGTAACGTGGGAGTGAGTAGCTAACTCAGTGGAATAATAGAGTAAAGATTAACATGTTATCAAATCAATCATGCGATAATAGTAAAGCAGTAAATCAACCAATCCTAATACTGTTGTTAATGCATTTATGACATGACGTGATGTATGCCCTCACCGACGATCACCCTCATGCGGCAACATCTTACGACCGCGGCATGCCACACTCCCTAGAGTGCTCCACATCTTCCAGGCACATGCAATGCTATGGTGATATGAATTCCAAGTTGTTATTAGTCCATTCAAACAGCAGGATTGGGAAACTAAGGTACTTCCCTTGTATCAATCCCAACACAGATCCTGTCTAGGGTCGTCACTCCTAGTAATCTCATACGATGTATATTTCGTAGGTCACTGCAAGGGCTGCCAGGGCTGTTGCTCGCACTCGTTGCACCGCTCCCCCATCACCTTATCAATACAGGCCTACTGTACTCTACTGCTACTGAAGGGTCGTCGCCTCCTGTAGACTCAGAATACGCTCGCGATCACTACAAAGGACTCGTCGCCTGATCAGTGTAGGCCGACAGCTAGAATATAGTGTCCCATACCACCATAATCTGCTCACGAGTCTAGGTGCTCACTGGTCACTACGGGGAGGTTTGTGGCCCCAGCGTAGGCCGACAGCTCGACCATGGTGTCCCATACCACCATGCCCGGCTCATGAGTCTTTATGGATCAAGGTACCATGGTTAACAGGGTTTACAATGGTAAGTTCAGTACCCTAAGTTCAAGCAGTTATGACTCATGCAGGGTGAACATACAATGGCCAGTCGGGTTACTTGACGGCTCGACTAGCGCGATCGCATCTCAAGTTGACGACATGAAGTGCGTAAAACACTTCGTGTGGCCTAACCACTGCCGCCAACTCCAGAACACGGCTCGCGTTCATCGACGCGTCGTTCGTGGCGAAGATAAACTAACCACGAATTCGCTCTGTTACCGACTGCCTGGACTAAGTATAGTCCCAAACAATCATGGAATCATGTCAGCATTCATGTAAGAGTAATGGAAATGAAATACAATCATGTGAGCATGTTAACACCTGTTATAACGTACAGCTTAAGTAAATCATCCTACACATGTCTTTCACACATATAATGAAATTATGCATATCGCCAAGATATAGGAAATCCTCTCCATTAGCCTATTAATTGAGAATTCAATCTCAACTAAACCATAATGAAATCATCAGTACATGTTATAGCATACCACTTAAGTGCAACATCCAACATATGCATTTCATACATATAATGAAATCGTACATACGCCTAACATGTAGGAAATCATTTACATCAGCATATTAATTGAGAAATCAATCTCAAATTAATTCATAACACCATTTAATTCAATACATACTAATACAAGCATTTATACAAACACTTACACTACACACTTGAGTCTACATATAGTATGTCGACCCGAAATGCGCATTTAGGCGAATCTCTTCGCCAAACTAATTATGCACGCATTCCTAACATTCTAATGCGACAACAAACCATGTCAATCACGTCAGCAAAATATGAATGTAGACCGTACTTCCTACAAATGACTAAAATGCCCTAAATCTCATATTCTTCGTTAATTTACGAAACAGGAAACGGAGAGCATGTTGTACATGTCAAACGGCGATGCCGTCGAGAATCTACTATTAAACGACATTGAAAGCTTTGGAAACAGTCAATCAAAGCGTCTAAAATCTGCACCTTTTCCCTTTTAGGGGTGAGAATTCGAACGGAGCGTATATGCTTCGTCTACGGCTACTAGAGGACTTGTTTTACAAGATCTTTTAACTACCGAGCTATGGAACGGAGGAAACATCAAATCAGCGACTTTCTAGGGTTATTCCTTACCTGAAAACGTGGAGAAATCGCCGGCTGAACGATGGAAGTGTGTTGCTACAGCACGTGCAACAGGCGGCACGAAAGCTGGAAAATTCTCCTCCAATCTCTCTCACAAACTCTCACCTTTTCTCTCTCCCAATCTAGGGTTTTTCCCAAATTCGGATGGGAGAGAGGAGTGAGGGTTTCAAGCCCTTTTATAAACTAAATCTTGCCCGAAATAGGCTCAGGAACAACGTTTACTTGATGTTTGTCCAAAGCGGGGCTGTTTCGGTTCAAAAGATGATTTCTGGTGGTCCCTTGGTCGAATGCGATCGGACTTAAGCTCATGCGTACCAGATCTAGCTCACATTAAGTTTTCAGTGCGGCAGGGTTCGCAGATCGCACGTGGAGAACCAGTTTCAGTTCAGCGGTCACCGCACGTAGATCAGGGCTGGAAGTCTCATAATATAAAATAGAAATTTTTCCTGATCCGAGGGTGTAATCTGGATGAATTCTGACGGTCAGAACGCCTAATACTGACGCGTCAAGTCGTATGCCAGATTTGAATTTGAAATTCCAAATCTGTCCCTATTCGCACTCTCTTCGGTCCGGGCTCAATGAAATAGTCTGTGATTATCGGTTTGACTTGATTTTTGAAACGATTGTCAAGTCCAGCTAGGCGGTTCTAACGGTCTAAGATAAGAGGTATCGGACTTTCGACGCGCGGTCTAGATCCAATACAAAATTTCAAAGTGGTCCAGAGAACAAACCTGTTTAGAGTTTGATCCAAGGTTATAGAGTATTATGGAGTCATACGTTCTACTCGATTTGGGTCTTGTAGAACGTATTTAAAGTGATCAGGGACTATTTCCCAGCTACTCCAGCGTTGCGCTAGCTAACTTACGCTAAATTTCCATAGGAATTAATCCTAAGTGGTTTCTTTGGCTATGAAATTGGGTTCTGAGCGATTTTCCAGGTGTTTTAGTTGACCCATTGCCTAAGGACGTCAAATCCCAGATTGGCCAAAATCCAGGGTGTTACAGCTCTCATGCCCTCATATATATCCACTTGGTTTAGACGTTAGGGCGTCTCCTAGCCATGGAGGTTTAGAAACTTTCACTCAAGGACATCTATAGCACCCCATGTAAAAAAAAAAAAAAGATTTTCGGTGTCTCATCTGGTCATCCATGATATGCCTGTGGAGGCTACGACCTTGATATCACTAGGGCGTACAGTAGTCATATCCCAAAATGCGAGATGCATGAGTCATACTGTTCAATCATGCATCAAACCTGCGTGTACCGCGTGCTCATGTGAGGCAACTCTGTCTCTCAAGGAGTCTCATAATAATTTACTCAATGGCATGTGCTATGATCAATTGCTCCTCATATCAAGCATATATATGATGTGCATAGGCATATATCATGAAGCTATACTAAGCATGTTATATGATGATGATGTACTCTCCTCATATTAAGGATGGGCCTAGACGGCCTACTTATATCAAGAATAGGCCTAACGAGGCTTAAGGGGAGGTCACAATCTGGACATTTAACCTTCATTGCCCATCAATGTGGACATTCAACCAACATTGCTCCCAAGGATTGGCCCTCATAGGGCCAAACATAAAGTGGGGCCCATGGCCTCACATAAGGGCCTCACATACAACGTAATGGGCCTCACACAAGAGCCCAATATACATCACAAAGGGCTTAATATACTTCTCAACAGGTTTCATCATACGGGCCTCATAGATATCATAATGGCAACAGGTTTCATCATACGGGCCTCGTATACATCATAATGGGCTACATCACATGGGCCTAATACACATTACAATGGGCCACATCACATGGGCCTCAAATACATCACAATGGGCCGCATCTCATGGTCCTAATACATATCACAATGGGCCTCATACAAGGACCTCATATACATCGCTTTGGGCCACATCCCATGGGCCTTGAATACATCACATTGGGCCTCATTACATGTGACGCATATACATCACAGTGGGCCTCAAATACCGGCCGCATATACATCACAATGGGACTCATATCTAAGCCTCAAATACATCACAATGGGCCTCATATATGGGCCTGAAATACATCACAATGGACCTCATCCCATAGGCCTCAAGTACATCACATTGGGCCGCATCACATGGGCCTTACACATCGAAATGGGTCGCATCTCATGAGCCTACATTACATACATCTAGGTGGGCCTAATACACCACAAAATGGGCCTAATGGGCAGCCCATAATTCAGGAAAAAAGGATGGGCAGCCTGGATGTACAACCCATTCATTAGGGTGGGCTGCTGCCCGGGACGGTGTGAATGTACAACACATATATCACGGTGGCCCCACGTCCCACATGGACGGCTTGGATCAAACACATACATCATGATGGGGCCACGTCCAGCTCATCTGGATGGACAGGATGGATAAAACCCATATATTGAGGGGGTCCCATGGAGGGACGGTGTGTGTACAACACATACATATAAAATGGGACACACGTCCAACCTGATGGACGGTGTGAATACAACATTTACATCCTAATGTATCCAGCACCATCCCAAATAACTAGACAGTGTGGATGTACAACACTTATATCACGTGGCCCCACTGCCGTTGGATGGCGTGGGTGCAACACATACATCAGGTGGGTCCACACGTATGGCCCACCAATCCAACAACATGGTTGAACGGCGTGAATACAATGCTCATATCAAGTGGGTCCCACAGCGTTAGAGAGTACGCTGGACAGTGAGATGTCCAGCAGTACACCCCACCTGAGATTTGAATCTAACTCAAATGGATGGATGTGTGGATTCACACCTTTTGGATGGATGATGTGGATACATACATGTGCAGTGAGATGGGTCCACATCCCAAACAATTGTATGGACGGTTGGGATGTAACATATACCACATGATGGGGCCCACAACACTTGCTGATGTCAATACAACGGCCATATAGCTGCAGTAGGTATACCAGCCAATCTGCTTTCCATACCAGGTGGGTCCCACATGGGGCCCACCATAATATTTATATATATTATTGTTATATATATATATTTTTTGAGAAGGGGTGCTCCAGCGTCCAACGTCCAGGCCAGGACGAATGGCTCGATGCAAAACACATATATCATGGTGGTCCCCACCGTCCAAACCACTGGACAATGTGGATATAAGACATAGGCATCACGTGTGGGTCCCACATGGATGGATGGTTTGGATTTAAAACATACCCCAAGATTAGGGGCCACGAAACTTGTTAACTTCACTACAACAACTGTCCAGCTACTGGATTGCTGGATTGCTGGCCTAGCATCTAGCAGATGGATGGCTTAAATATCACACAAATCACATGATAGGGTGTAACTTTCTGAAAAAATCCGTACAAAGACCCGAGGACCACCTCAGGCAGAAATTTCTAAGGACTAAATCCTTTAGAAATTTAACGCGAATTACCTAATGCTAAACTAGATTACCTGTGAAACTAGCACTAATCGCTTTTAATACGATCTGCAAGACCCAAAACTTGTGAAATCGTAAACACTACATTACCCTAAAACCTATGATCAATCTCTAAACCCAGTTGCTCTCAGGAGCATCTGGAAACTTCGTATCGGACCTGTACCACACGTCGAAAGTCCGATAGCTACGAAACTATATAATTATAACTGCCTAGTTGGACTTGAAAATCACCTCCAAAATTAAGTCCAGATGATGTCACGGGACTATTTACTTGAGTCCGGAGCGAAGTGTGTGAGAAACGTAAATATGTTTAGGAAATAAATCTGAATTTAAGTAATCTGAGTCGTGTATCTTGTGGGCCAAATATAAGGATTCAAACCGTTAGAATCTGACCCAAATACATCCATGGATCAGGAGAAATGTCTCACACATGGCAATGTACTTGTGGCCCTGATCGAAAATCGGTGACCATTGAACTGAAACTGGTCCATCAAGGGCAATCTGTAAATCCGATCGGACTGAAAACTTAGCTTGACCTGGATCCAATATCAAGGAGCTTAAGTCTGACCACATTTAGCATAGGGACCTCCAGAAATGCTCTATTGGATCGGAACAGACCCGATTTGGCTATAACCTAAGTATACCTTGGCCTTGGGGCCATTCTCGTCAGTTCTGGGCCTATATAAGGGCTTTAAACCCCCTCTCACATATTCCATATGAATTCTAAAACCCTAACAAAGAAAGGAGAAGAAAAAGAAAGGAAAGAGAGAGAGTGAGTTGGTGAAGATTCCTGGAATTCTTCCCTGCTAATCCACCTGCTGATACACTGTAACACCCCGAATTTTTGGCGACCTGGGATTAGACGTCCTTAGGCAATGGGTCAACCAAAACACCTTGGTAACTGCTCAGAACCCAATTCCATAGCCAAAGAAATCACTTAGGATTAATTTCTTTAGAAATTAAGCGTAAGTTAGCTAGCGCTACTCTGGAGTAGCTATGAAATTGTCCCTGATCGCTTTAAATATGTTCTACAAGACCCAAAACTTGTAGAACCAATGATGCTATAATATCCTAAAATCTTGGATCAAACTCTAAGCCCGTTTGCTCTCAGAAACTCTTTGAAACTTTGTATTGGATCTAGACCGCACGTCGAAAGTCCGATACCTACAATCTTAGACCGTTATGACCGCTTAGCTGGACTTGACAACCGTTTCAAAAATCAAGGCCAACCGACGTTCAGAGGCTATTTCATTGAGCCTGGAGTGAAGAGAGTGAGAATAGGGTTAGATTTGAAAATTTTAATTCAAATCTGGCACGTGACTTGGCCCGTTATTATTAAGCATTCTGATCAGAATTCAGCCAAATTACACCCTCGGATCAAGAAAAATTTCTCTTTCATATCATGAGACTTGTAAACCTGATCCAGGTGCGATGACCGCTGAATTGAAATTGGACCGCCACGTGCGATCTGTGAACTCTTTCAGTCTGAAAACTTGATGTGTGCTAGATCCAGTATGCATGAGCTTAAGTCCGACCACGTTTGGCCAGGGGACCTCCAAAAATGCTCTTTTGGACCAGAACAGCCCTGATTTGGTTATAACTCAAGTAAACCTTGTTCCCAAGTCTATTTTGGGAAGGTTTTGGGCTATATAAGGGCCTTAAACCCTCTCATTTCTCTCCCATCCGAAATTGGTTAAAACCCTAGATTGAGAGAGAGAAAAAGTGAGAGATTGTGAGAGAGTGTGGGAGAGATTCTCCTGCCACTTGCTGCAGCTTTTGCACGTACCGAAGCACCGCATTCGGATCTCTTTTTCGGCGATTCCAACGCACCTTTAGGTAAGGAAAACCTTCAACACTTGCTGATTTAAGCTTCCGTCGATTCCAATAGCTAAGTAGCTTATACATCTTGTGTATTAGGTCGCCTGATCACCGTAAACGAAGCGTATATGCTCTGTTCTGAATGATACACATCTAGAGTGAAAGGTGCAGATTTTAGACGCTTTGATTGACTATTTTCAATGCTTTCAATGTCGTTTAATAGTAGATCATCGATGATAACGCCGTTTGACATGTACAAAATGCTGTCCGTTTCCTGTTTCGTAAGCAGACGAAAAATATGAGATTTAGGGCATTTTAGTCATTTGTAGAAAATACTGTTTGCATCCATATTTTACTGAAATGGTTGATATGGCTTTTTGTCACATTAGGATATTAGGAATGCGTGCATAATTGGTTTGGCAGAGAGATTCGCCCAAATATACACTTTGAGTCGACATACACTATGTAGACTTAAGTGTGTAGACTATGTGTTTGTATAAATATTTGTATTAGTATGTATTGAATTAAATGGTGTTGTGAATTAGTTTGAGATTGAATTCTCATATAATATGCTGATGTAAATGAGTTCCTTCATGTTGGTGATGTGCATGATTTCATTATCTGTATGAAATGCATGTGATAGATGATTCACTTAAGTTGTATGTTATAACATGTTTCAACATGCTTATATTGTTGTAATTCATTTCCATCACTCTTATATGATTGATGTTGTGGATTCACAAATGTTTGGGGCTATACTTAGTCCAGGCAGTCGGTAACAGAGAAAATTCGTGGCTGGCTTCCATTTACCACGAAGGATGCGTCGATGAACGCGAGTCGTGTTTTGAGTTGGCGGCAGTGGTTAGGCCACACGAAGTGTTTTACGCACTTCATGTCGTTCGACTTACGATGCGCTCGTACTAGTCGAGCCCGTCAAGTAACCCGACTGGCCATTGTATGTTCACCATGTATGAGTCATAACTGCTTGAACCTAGGGTACTGAACTTACCATTGAAAACCCTGTTAACCATGGTACCTTGATCCACAAAGACTCATGAGCCGAGCATGGTGGTATGGGACACCGTGGTCAAGCTGTCGGCTTACGCTGGGGCCACAAACCTCCCCGTAGTGACCAGTGAACACCCTACTCTGAGCAGATTATGGTGGTATGGGACACTATATTCTTGCTGTCGGCCTACACTGATCAGGTGACGAGCCCTTTGTAGTAACCGTGAGTTTATCCTGACACCGCATGGGGGCGACGAGTCCTGATGCAGTCTTAAGGATAATTAGGCCTGTATTAATAAAGTGATGGGGGAGCGGTGCAACGAGTGCGAGCAACAGCCCTGACAGCCCTTGCAGTGACCTACAAATTTAACATCGTATGAGATTACTAGGAGTGATGACCCTAAACAGGATCTATGTTGGGATTGATATAAGTAAGGTACCTTAGTTTCCCAATACTGCTGTATGAATGGACTAATAATAACTTGGTAATCATATCACCATCACATTGCATGTGCCTGAAAGATGTGGAGCACTGTGGGAAAAAAGCATGCCGCGGGCGTAAGATGGTGCCGTATGAGGGAGATCGTCGGTGAGGGCATCCATCATGTCACGTCATATTGCATTAACAACAGTATTTAGGAATGTTTGAGTTATTGCTTTACTATTATCGCGTGATTGATTTGAGAATATGCTAATCTTTGCTCTCTTATCCCACTGAGTTGATCACTCACTCCCACGTTACGTGACGGTGTTTCCGGACACTCACCAGTCCCTATTGTGATTGCAGATCATGGCACGGCCTGCGAGGCGGAGCCGGACTTGATGATGATGAGGAGGATCCCTCCTTTATAAGCATTCTGATCGACGGGATTACAGGGAAGTTGATTAGATGCCATGACACTTGTCATTTTATATTTTTAGAGCACTCATGTATATTCTTTCTTTCTATTTTGAGGTATACATGTATATGTTTAACCTGGTAACATATTCACACTCTGGAGACTTACAATCAATTATATATTATATGTATGTATCACAGTCTTCCACTTGTTAATTTAACTGTCTTTGGAGTATGATATGTTGTTCTGGCTTAATCCCACTCATGTTTAATGCATTAACATAGACAACATTCAATCATATAAATTTATGTTGCATAAGTGATGTTCTGGAACTCGGGAGTGAAGTTTTTACTCGACCCCCGATTTTTGAGATGTTACATACACCAATCCTATGTAGTTCTTCCGGTATTTCCAACAACGTACTTGGGTAAGAAAACCTAATCTTAATTCGTTCTAGGGTTTCAAATAGTCTAAGTGATGATATAGCTAACCTAATTCATGCTCTAGATTGTTAATCCGTCGTTGACGAA
This sequence comes from Magnolia kwangsiensis, assembly GCA_037074715.1. NCBI lineage: Eukaryota > Viridiplantae > Streptophyta > Magnoliopsida > Magnoliales > Magnoliaceae > Magnolia > Magnolia kwangsiensis. The sequence continues at coordinate 105,201,797 of CM073573.1, read as the reverse complement.
GACTAAACGTCTAAAACAAATCTGTTACGCATTTTCCGGCGTAAGGTGCGAACTATATACGTATAGGTTATGGTTTTCAAGGCTTTCAATGTCAGTTAATGATTTATTACTGACGTGGGTGCTATTTCACATGCCAAATGCAATGTTTGTTTCGTGTTTCAGTTATATATGAACTATGTTGAGTTTAGTGTATTCCATATATTTGTACAAAGGATCGTATATGTATAGAATTTGAAAGCATATTTTCCATGATTAATTGTTGTATCTTTATACTTATTGCATACGTGACAACTCCTCAGTGAAAGGATTTGTCCTAATGCGTAATATAACCAATATCCATCATATATGTTGGAATGTGTAGTCGAAGTATTTGTAAAAATGTCTGAATGAGCTAGTATTAAGTAAATTGTACTTTGTGTGCATGTTAAGATATGATTCTCAACTACCTTAACTATGTGTATGATTTCCTCCATGTACTGTATAGTCTGTTTATTCATGTTTAACTGTGTATGATTTCCTCCATGAACTGTATATTCATGTTTAAGAAATATTCCATGGCATGCTCAAATGATTGTAGGATTTGACTTAAGTATTCAGTACTGCTTGATCATCTCATATGCTTATTGTTGTGGTTGCACGCGGTTGAGACTATATCATAGTCCAGGCAATCGGTAATAGGCTCTGTTGTGCTGGCTGAGGTTGTTTTCGCCACACAGGATGTGTTCGATGATTCTGAGCCTTACTTAGGATGTCGACAGTGGTTAGGCCACACGAAGTGCTTATGCACTTCATGTTGATCAACTTAACGTGAACTCATGCTGGTCAAGCTCGTCAAGTAACCCGATTGGCCTGATGTATGTTCATCATGTTTGAATGTTACTATTTGAATTTAAGGTACCAAACTCACCAGTGAAAACCCTTTAACCTTGGTACCTCAATCCGCTAAGACTCATGAGCCGGACATGGTTTGATGGGACACCGTGGTTGAGCTGTTGGCCTACGCTGGGGCTACGAGTCTCCCTGTAGTGACTAGTGAGCAACCCAGACTCGTGAGCCGAATATGGTGGTATGAGCCACTGTATTCGAGTTGTCGGCCTACATTGATCAGGTGACGAGCCTTTTGTAGTGACCTCGAGCATATCCTGAAATTACATTAAGGCGACGAGCTTTTTCATAGTAACTAGGGTATAACTAGGCCTACATTGATAAGGTGACGAGCCCTTTGCAGCTACCTAGAACCGTAACATCGTATGAGATTGACTAGGATTGACGACCCTAGAATGGATCATTGTTGGGAAATTGATATAAGGAAGGTACCTTAGCTTTCCAATCCTACTATATGAAAAAGGACTAATAAGAACTTCGTAATCACGTTCATGCACCGTATTGCATGTGCCATTTGGCATTGGACAGGGCACTGTGGAAGTGACTGACATGCGCGACTATGAGATGAAGATCGCAGAGGGAGTGCAGGCGAGGGCATGCATCATGACTACATCCCATCCTTGCATTAATCAGAGTACTTAGGACTTGTTTGTTGTACTGCTTTATCATTACTGCTTAATTGAATTGATAACATGTTAACCTTTGTTGTATAGTTTCACTAAGTTGATTACTCACTCCCATATTCTGAAACGGTGTTTAAAAACCAACCAAACTCTATCTTAGTTATAGATGATGATGCGACCCACGAGGCAGTGCCAGATTTCGAGGATGATGAGGAGGCATTCTCCTACATGCAGCATTCAGGCAGGTTCATGTGAGCCATGTCCTGATTGGCGGGGATTCAGGGTTATACTTGTAATGGACTATCACATTTTGACATTTGTATTTTGAAACAATACTTGTAACTATTGACCTAGCAGTGCATACATACTTTGGGGACTTATACTAGTTTATATATTTGTTTCAGTCTTTCGCTTGTGTATTACAACTGTCCCTGGATTATGTTTTACAGATTTGGCTTAATCTAATTCATGTTTTATGCACTAATACCGACAACATATATCCATCATTAAAAATATTGCATAAGTGATGTTTTGGAACTCGAGAGCTGAGTTTTGCTCGACCCCCAATTTTTAGGGTGTTACATAGGGCCCCACCATCATGGATGAAATGCATGCATCATTGTTGGGTCCACACATGTGGCCCACCATAGCTTTGGGATAAGGTTGATATTTGTGTTTTCCCTCATATGAGCTGGCCCAAAAACAGGCAGCAAGTGGGCTCCATTTGCTGGATGTCCAAAAAATCTAGACAGTCCAGATTTGATCACATCGAGTGGGCCAACACATATATCATCAAAAGAAAAGGAGAGAGAGAAAGAGAGAGAGAGAGAGAGAGAGAGAGAGAGAGAGAGAGAGAGAGAGAGAGAGAGAGAGTGGTGAGATGGAGGGACCCCACCACTATGGGCCCCTCTAGCTTACAATCACATACATGAAAATGGGTCCCATCACAGATGGGCCTTACATCAAATTCAAGATCTAATGGTACGAACATCCACCGATTTCGCTTCTTCTTGGCTCCTTGGACTCCTTAGCTCCTAGGCTTTTCCTTTGATGGTGGAAGATGAGGAGGGGGGAGGGGGCACACCTAGCTTCTCCTCTTAGAAAGCTTGGACGTCCACCCTTGTTGCTTGGAAAGAATGGTGGAGAGAATGAGAGAGAGAGAGAGAGAGAGAGAGAGAGAGAGAGAGAGAGAGGAGATGTAAGGAGAGAGGGATAGGTGATGGATGGAGTGATAGGTGATGGTTGATGGGTGGTATGGGCTGTGTAAGAGAGTGACATGAGAGACATGGGTTGTGTTAACTTTTGGGTGAGAGAGGAATGAGTGTTGTACTTGATTGATTGATGAGATTAATTTGATAGATTGTAAAGATTCTCTTCTCGAGATTTGCAATGCGTGACGTTTTCTCAAAATAACGAGGACCCACAACTCCTGGCCTGGGTATCGCATCAGTATGCGAGATGTGGTATTAGAATCGAGGCGACGGTGTAGTCGCAAGGGTACAAGTCTCAGGTCGAGACGACTTAGATCTACGGGATATGACTTAAGGTCACGCACAAATACCGATTACAGGTCATGGGTTGTTGAAATTCGATGGGGAGGATTGCGAGAGTTTACGGAATGGTACAGACTATGATACGGGCTTGACAATATCGATGCCACATTCTACATAAAACCGCTCCACTTGGAAAAAACTCATCCTCGAGTTACTCAGGCGACTTGGTTCATAATTCTGAGATAACTTATGATACCGATATTTATTGGCCCCTTTCCTATACTTAGAATTAGGCTCTTGAGCTGACACAATACATGTACTCATGCTTTCATTGATGTAACGCTCTGAAAATTGGGGGTCGTGTAGAAACCCAACTCCCAAGCTCCAAAACATCACTTATGCAACAAATATGCTTATGATTAAATGTTTTCTGAGTTAGTGCATTAACATGAGTGAGATTATACCAAAACTGCAATTTATACTCCAGATCCAGTGATAAAATACAAGTGGAAGACTGGAAGATATATATATATATATATATATATCGCTATCTGTAAAACAAAACAATTTCGATCTGTCTCTAAAGTATGAATACATCTCTGAGTCACATATACATATATCAAACCAAAATCAAAATTTCATATGATAGTCCAACTAGAAAAATCTCGCCGATCCAGGCCACCTATGCGACACCGTCAGAGAACTGCATGTACGAGAACTCGTCCTGGTCCTCGTAGTAGTTCGGCTCCAACTCCTGAATCGCCTCGCTATCTGCATCTAAGACAGAGTCTGATAGGTGTTGCAAACACCGTCCCGCAACGTGGGAGTGAGTGATCAACTCAGTGGAATCATAGAGTAAAGATTACCATGTTATCAAATCAATTACGCGATAATGGTAAAGCAAGCAATCAAACATTCTTAAATACTGTTGTTAATGCGAGGATGAGATGCAATAATGATGTATGCCCTCACCAATATACTCCCTCATACGACACCATCTTACGTCCGAGGCATGCTTTCTTCCCTCAGTGCTCCACATCTTCTAGGCACATGCAGTGCGATATGAATATGATTACCATGTTGTTATTAGTCCTTTCATACAACAGTAATGGGAAACTAAGGTACTTCCCTTATATCATTCCCAACAAAGATCCTGTCTAGAGTCGTCACTCCTAGTAGTCTCATACGATGATATATTTCTATGTCACTGCAAGGGCTGTCAGGGCTGTTGCACGCACTCGTTGCACCGCTCCCCCATCACCTTATCAATACAGGCCTAGTCTGTACTCATATTGTTACGGAAGGGTCATCGCGTCACGTAGACTCAGAATAAGCTCGAGGTCACTACAAAGGCCTCGTCACTAATCAGAGTAGGCCGACAGCTCGAATGTAGTGTCCCATACCACCACAATTGGCTCACGAGTCTGAGGTGCTCACTGGTCACTACAGGGAGGCTCGTTGCCACAGCGTAGGCTGACAACTCGACCACGGTGTCCCATACCACCATGCCCGGCTCATGAGTCTTAGTGGGTCAAATTACCACGGTTATCAGGGTTATCACTGGTAAGTTCAGTACCCTAGGTTCAAGCAGTTATGACCAATACAAGGTGAACATACAGTGGTCAGTCGGGTTGCTTGATGAGCTCGATAGTGAGAGCGCACCTCAAGCTGAATGACATGAAGTGCATAAACACCTCGTGTGGCCTAACCACTACCGTCAACCCAAGCACTACTTGGGTTCGTCGAAGCGTCCTTCGTAACGAATAGAATCCAACCACGAATTCAGTTTTGTTACCAACTGCCTGGACTAGAGTATAGCCCCAAACACTTGTAATCTAAGTCAATAATCATATGAGAGAGACAAAATTAAATACACGTAATTCCAGCATGTTATAACATACATCATAAGCAGTTAACCATACATGAGTGTTTCACACATAAGGTAATCAATTCAAATACAACAAGCATGGAGGATATCATGTACATCATCAAATTAGTTGAGAATCCAATCTCAACGCTAAACTACAACACCATTTACTCAATACTTACTAATACATATATTTATACAAATACTTAGCCTACACACATTAGTCTACATAGCGTATGTCGGCCAAAAGTGTGCATTAGGGCGAATCTCTTCGCCAAACAGATCATACACACATAACTAGCATAGGTACATGACAAATACTCATGGTAATCATATTAGAAAAATATGTACGTATACAGTATTTCCTACAAATACCAAAAATATCCTAAATCTCATATTCTTCGTACGTATTTGAAATGAAAAACAGACAGCATGTTTTACATGTCAAACAGCACCCTTGTCAATAATCTACCATTAAACGGCATTGAAAGCTTTGAAAGCAGGTAACCTAAGAATCTAAAATTCACACCTTACGCCGTAGGAGCGTAATGAATCAAATAGGAACTCTACGCCTTCGCTAACGACGATATGACAACCTAATACATAAAGTAAGTCAGCTACTTCGCTACTTGTATCGATAGAATTCTTAAAATAAGTTGAGGTTAGGATTTTCTTACCTAGAATGAAGTCAGAATCACCAGAAAAGTGATTAGATCGCGATGGCTAAGTACGTGTAGTAGCAGGATCGAGCGACGGGAACTTTCTCCCACAACTCTCACACAATCTCTCTCTTTTCTCTCTTCTTTTTCCTAGGCTTTTTCTCAAATTCGTAGGTGAGGGATGTGAGAGGGTTTAAGACCCTTATATAGGCTAAAAACTTACCTATTTAGACTTTAGACCAAGGTATACTTGGGTTATAACCAAATCGAGTCTTTTTTTATCCAAAAGAACACTTCTGGAGGTCCTCTGACTGAATGTGATCGGACTTAAGCTCATGGATGCTGGATCTTGATCACATTTAGTTTTCAGTTCGATCGGGTTTCCAGATCGCGCGTAGCGGACCAGTTTTAGTTCAGCGGTCACTGAGACTTGATCAGAGATTCCAAGTACACTGACATGAGTGGAAAATGTTCCCTGATCCGAGGGTGTATTTGGGTAGATTCCAACGGTCTGAATGTTTATAATTAACCCACAAGCGACATGTGCCAGATTTACTTAAATCACATTTAATTTATAAAGAATTCTATCCTTTGTCACACTCCTTGCTCTAGGCTTAATGAAAGTCCCATGACATCATTTGAACTTGATTTCCGGGGTGGTAGTCAAGTCCAACTACGCGGTCATAATGGTCTAAGTTCATTGCTTCCGGACTCACGACGCGCGGTCTAAGTCCATTACAAAGTTTCAAAGGATTCCTGAGAACAAACGGGTTTAGAGTTTGATACTAGGTTTCAAGATGCTATAGCATCAACAATTCCACAAGTTTTGGGTCTTACAGAATGTATTTAAAGCGAACAGTGCTAATTTCATAGCTAATATGGCTTATCGCTAGTTAACTTACGCTTAATTTCTAAAGGAATTAATCCTAAGTGATTTCTGCCTGAGGTGGTGCTCGGGTCTCTATACGGATTTTTCCATGATGTTACAATTGACTTGACTAGTATCGATCAGTTCCTTCACTTCTTCCTTCAAGATCTCACATTCTTTCTGATAATGTGAGCAATTAGGTGGACTTGCCCTAAGATAAGATTAATGTGATTTTCTATATCTCATATGGGAGGCAATTTATTAGGGAGTTCATCAAGTACAGTTACCTTGAACACCTCTCACACTGGTTTCAAATCCCCTGTGATGTTCATAGGCTCCATATATTCTTTCTTTTCAACTAATGAATATATATCTCATGTTTCTTCAGATTGTTTAACAAAATTCCATTCAGTTATGAGAGATTGTCCATCCACTTTAAAAGTCTTAGGTTAGTTCTCCCTTCCCATAGGGGTGAGGATAATTTTTTTACCATCTTTAATAAATATAATACGTTATCTTAATCTCTATGTGTAGTATCAATATTATTTTTATAGGGTTGACCAAGTAACATGTGATAAGCTTACATGTCGGCCACGTCACATATTACTTCATCCTTATAATATTTATCAATGAAAAAGGGTATACGACATTGTTTAGTTACCTTGCATGGTCAACTGACTCTCCCAGTGAAAAACTTCTATTCTTTTCGAAAGATAACAAATCCCTGGATCACCATCCATGAAAATTTGGTTCATACCTTTATTGTTTGTTATCGACCTGAGGGGATTCCTCGCTCTGATACCAATTGACGCAATAATGAACGTGATGAGGTCGATCACCATCTTCCTCAAGGATAACTACTCTGAATCCACAAAGCATCTCTGGACTCCTCATAGAGACTTCTTGAATCCATAAGGAAAAAAATCAAGAAAAATAGAAATAAATTCTATAAAATTTGTAATTTGATTGATGACTGAAATAAATAACTTCACAACCCTTTAAATAAGGATACTAAGCAATAGAAGAAATTTCAGAATCAAACTGCAACTAAAATTCCTAGAATTTGTAACTTACTATAAATAGTAAATTTTTTTATTTATAGTAAGTGTCCTATGTGGCTTAACCACGTTATTCTCCTAATTTTTCTAAACACTTTTCATGTTAGACACAACTCCTAAATCACAGCGGATAAAGAATTATAATCAAACTAAAACTTACTAAAAATAGTAAAGATGGAAATAAACATGGAATATGGAAATTGACAGTCGATATGGTGGAATCTCGCAAATTCTCTGGGTGTGGGCAACCCGGCTATTTGGGGTTGGTTGGCTAAAGTAGCTCCTCCTACCCCAAAATCATATGGTACATCGAAAAACTCATTTCAGTTTGCGAGATATGCCTGTTTTAAGGTTCTGACGGTCTTGATGACTTCTGACTCTAATCGAGTCTTCTCTAGTTCATCTTAGACATGAAAGTGTTCACGACCCGTTCTACATCAATTCACCAATACCCCCATGTCACGCCCCAAATTCAAAAAACGGGCTCAGAATTCCCGATCATCGAATTCGGTGTCGACAGCCTTCGTAGTACCCCATTCTCGACTCCCAGCGCCCATACACCAGGTTCCGATCCTGGGATCCTACAAGGAGAATTTTCCAATGTACATTTATCTCGTAAGAAGCATAACTACAAGTATACCGAAATCACAAAGGCAACATCATCATTACATATCCACTATTATGAACAGTTAAATGCAGTACATGAAGGGAAAATATATATATCAAAAATCAAAGCTCTATAAGACAGCTGCATGCTCCAAGCTCAATGTTGCTACGACCTAACGCCACTTCCATGCATCTATCGTGCATAAGCTTATAGAAAGCTTAGAGGGTGGTGAAAGTGTGTACGATGCATGTGCCAAGCATATAAATATTAGAGTAAAGGGAAATACAGGCAATCTATAAATATCATCAGCCTCATCCAGGGTATACGATGCAAAAACATAAACCAATATCATATACGAAGGAAGCAATGTAGATCAACTATGTAATATGGAGACATAGTAAGCCAAATATCAGATACCTAGGATATAATGTAATATGCAACTCCTGACGAGCCTTTAAATATCGTCAACCTCATTCAGGCCATATAAGTGCAGAAACATAGCAACCCAAAATGCCATATGTCGTGGATATAATGCAATATATGGTGCGAATGACATGACCAAGATGGAGTGTGAAGTCGGGACGATAGTATGTGGTATCGCAGGCTATAGGGTCCATCACAAGGGACTTCTATCCAAACCAGTCCCATACCTAAATTTGGATAGTCAGACTCAATGTGGCAGACTCCTGATCTTAGGTTAGTTGCACACCCCATCCAAAATCCTAACCATTGCGAAGGTACACATAACAAAGAGTTACGCACCACCAACCCAGTGGATAGTGAATGAATGAATGAATGAGTATGCAATTCCTGCTCAATAAGTCCACATATCAGTACTATACATCTCTGAGATCATCATCGGGATCTATTACACTCTACGCCAGTTTGCCGCCCCTATTCGAGCGCACGACTGGGTAAGCGGAAGAGACCTCACTATCTGCCCGGCATGTCGATAGTGGACCCATTTCTCAAGCTAGTCAAACTTAACTTAGATATTACCCCCTCACTTAGGCGAGTAAGGTCACACCCCTCCCAACCGACCACGACACAGTGGGAGACGCGGCCTACTGGTATACGACCCTAATGTACTCATATATATATATCCACTCGATCTCGACGTTGGGGCATCTCCTGGCCACGGAAGTTTAGAAATTTTCACCCAGGGACATCTATGACGCCCGTATGATAAAACCAAGCATTTTTGGTATCTCATCTGGCCATCCACGACATGCTTGTGGAGGCCACGACTCTAATGTCCCTAGGGGATACAGTGGTCGTATCACAAACTGCAAGATACATGAATCACATAATTCAATCATGAATCAATCCTACGCATACCATGCGCTGTAGTGGGGCAACTCCATCTCTCGGGGAGTCCCATAAATAACCTGCCCTATGGCATATGTAATGGTCAATCACATCTCATAACAAATATGTAGGTGATGCATATGAACATGTATCATGATGCTATGCTGTCACATACTCATAATTAGTATCAACAACCAGCACCGATAGTCAGCTTATACAACTGGCACCGATAATCAGCAATGATAATCGGCCTATATAATCGGCCTCGATAATCAACCTCAACAATCGGCCTTGTCAATCGAAATCGGTCTTTATAATCAGCCTCGACAAGAGAAATCAACCTCGATATTCAGCCTTGATAATTGGCCTCAACAATCGAAATCAGACTTGACAATTGGCTTCGACAATCGAAATTGGCCTCGACAATCGAAATTGACCTCAATATTCAGCCTTGACAATAGGCCTCGACAATCGGAATCAGCCTCGACAATCGAAATTTCCCTCGACAGTCGGAATCGGCCTCGATAATCAGTCTCGACAATCAGAATCGGTAATCAGCCTAACAAAGGTTCAAAGGGAAGGTCACAATGTGAAAATTTAACCATCATCGCCCATCAATGTAGACATTTAACTATCATCGCTCCCAGGGACTGGTCCACATAGAGTTAAACGTATAGTGGGGCCCATGGCCCCATCAGAGGCCTAATATACACAACATAATGGGCTACATACAATCTCAATGAGCCCTATACAATCATAATGGGCCTTACCATATGGGCCTCACATATCACAATGGGCCGCATCACATGGACTTCATATATAACACATCAGGCCTCATCATATGGGTCTCATATACATCAAGTGGGCTGCATCAACGGGCCTCATAAATGTCAAGTGGACCGCATCAATGGGCAGCACCAATGGGCCTCATAAACGTCAAGTGGGCCACATCAACAGGCCGCACCAATGGGCCTTATAAACGTCAAGTGGGCCTCATCAATGGGTCGCACCAATGAGCCTCATATACATCAAGTAGGCCTAATGGGACAGTCCACAACCCAAGAAAAATGGGTGGGCAACCTGAATCATATATCACGGCGGGATGCACAAATGGTCGGCATAGATATTCAAAACGTACATCACAGCGGGCCACACAAATAGATGGTGTAGATATACAATATATACATCATGGTGCATCCCACGGCACGTCCATATGGACGGTGCTGATGTACAATGCATACAATAAGGTGGATCTCATCCAAGAAAATAAACGGACGATGTGGTTGAAACACATTCATCATGGTGTGCCCCACACGCTGATGGACGGTGTGTATAAAACACATACATAATAGGGGTCCCACCGTCCAAGGGCAGATGGATGGTGTGCATATAAATTACATGCATCAAGGTGGGTTTCCACCATCCGAATCACTAGATGATGCGGATGCAAGGCATATACATCACGGTCGGCCCCACAAGCTCGTCCATATGGACGGTGCTGATAAAATTCATACACCCACATCGCGGTCGGCCCCACAAGCTCGTCCATATGGACGGTGCAGATAAAATTCATACACTAGGGTGGGGATATACCCATACATCATGGTGCAGCCTATACATCACCATCCAAAAGTGGACTGTGTGGATACATAATACAGGCAGCAAGGTGGGTTCCACGCACATGGCCCACCAGCGGGTTGCATCTGCCTTGGTTTGGAATGGTGTGGATGCACCACACGTGCCCAACAGGTGTGGTCCAGATCTGGACGGTGTAGGCTAGAGCACGCATCATGCATGGGACCACAGAACTTACAGATGTCAACTACAACAGCTTATCACTGTGTGAGGTATCCCATCCAATCCGCATCCATCGTTCATGGATTGGGCGGTGTGGATGCAGCACATGATATCAAGGTGGACCCACATGCCCCGAAATCAGATGGACGGATGGCTGGATTTTCAACACATACATCAAGGAAGGCCCCACCCAGCAAAATGCCCTGATGGACGACTGGATGGAATAGATGAACGGCGTGGATGTACAATACATACACCATGGTAGGCCGCATGGGTGGGTGGTGTAGACAAAACACTTACATTATGGTGGGCCATGTGCTACCAGCACATGCATCTGGTGTGGCCCACGTCCTCAAATGGATGGATGGTGGGAATTAAACCCATACATCACGGCGCACCAAACACTCGCACTGTCCAGATGGACAGTGTAGGGACTAAATACATGCATCAAGGTGGGTCCCACCTCCACACGTGCAATACACGTGGAGTAGGTCTCACGTCCTGGGCGGATGGTGGAGTATAACAAATACCTCATGATTTACCCAGAACTGGCTGACGTTAAAGCAGCAGTGGCTGCATGCTGCGTGGACCACCGTCCTTGCTTGGACGAACAGTTTGGATGAAAAGACATCAAGGTGGGTTCACACATGTGGGACCCTCTAGATATACATGTATGTGTATTATATATATATATGGGAAATGGTATTAGACGGTCGAGCGTATAAAACCCTAACATACGATCGAGTTGTGTCCCATTTTCCATTATTGGATGATAAATTTGAAAAATATACTGCCTAGATAACAGCTTCTAATGAAAAGGAAACCGGCGAAACCAGTGGAGCATTTTACTTGCCCGCGAGGAAAGACATCAAGCATTGGATTGCATGGTGCGACCTTAGTGGTGTGTTGCCATTAAACCCACCATGATGAATGTATTATATCCAGACCATCCATCCATTTGCCAAGTTTATTTTAGGGCACATTCATGAAAATGAGGCAATTCGAATGCTCAAGCGGACCACATCACAGGAAGCATTGGGGATTGAATGCTTATCATTGAAAATTGTTAGGCCCATAAAAGTTTCGGATCAGGCTGATTTTTGTTTTTTTTTTTGTTTTTTTTCTCGTCATCTATGTTTGGGTGACCCTATAGACAGGTAGGATTGCAAATAAACATCATGGTAGGCCTTAGGAAGGTTTTAAAGGTGGGCGTCATGGTGCCCCACTGCTTTCTGTGGTGAGATCCACTTGAGCTTTATATCTTCATAATTTTCTGGCTCATGATCTAAATTGACCTCACCAAATAAATGGACGGTGTGGATATAGCACATACATTATGGTGGAACCTACATAATTGGTCACATCGTCGCAACAACTAAGTTAGTGGTGCGTTGCACACCGCGCAAGCTGCTTACAGAAAGTACAGGAGCGAATTAGGTGTTATTGGGTAACACCTTTGTTACACTTGTTGTGTGGGGCCTACTTTGATGATTTTTTTTATATCTATTCCCTCCATCCTTTTTATTATATATTCTTAGGACGTAATCCTGAAACTTAAGCAGATTCAAATGTCAAGTGGATGACACCACTAGAAACAATGATGAATGACTATTAAAAGCTTTTTATGGATAACAAAAGTTTTGGATTAATCTTGTCTTTACATTTTCCCTTCATCCATGTTTGGTTGACCTTATCAACAGGTTTGATGGAAACATAGTGTTACAATAGACATTACTATGGACCTTAGGAAGTTTTAATGGTAGGCATTCAATCACCATTGTTTCTGATAATATGGTCCATCTAAGATTTAAGTCTTCTTTATTTTGGACTCATGCCATAAGATGATCGTGATAAACAAATGAACGTCATGGATATAAAATAAATGGATTAATTTGGCCTGACAGCTAGGGCCGCACTGTCAATGGTGAGGCCATGTTTGCATATAATATGCTCCCATTATGTCGAAGAAGAAAACCTCGTGTGTCAGGGCATGAATTTCTCGTGAAAGGGTAGGAAGTTCTTGTGAACTTAGGTGCGGCCATCGTGATGGTTGTGAGAAATCCACTTATTCATCCATTTTATGAGCTTGTTCCAAGACAAAATCAAAATTAATCCTTATCCAACACTCAAGTGGACCACACGAGAGGGAAAACCTGGGGAAAAATACCTGTCGTTGAAACCTTCCTGTGTTCGAACTTGATGTTTACATCAGATCCAAATTGTTTATGAGGTCATTTCCATTGGGAAGAATTGAAAACACAAAGAACTGATCCTGATACAAATTTTTTGTGGACATATGAATATTTCAACTGTGACTGTTCAATCCCCGTTGTTTCCTATTGTATGGCCCACTTAAGACTTGGATCCGGCTCATTTTTTGTTACAAAAACTAAAGCAAGGTCGCAAAAAGGATCGATAGGGTGGATTTATCACAAACACACGGCGGTCACACCTACTTCCCAACACAAGAACTTAGGGCCAAAGGCTTTTCACGAAATCTACGCTCGTTTGCCACGTGCAATGACCTCTGTGTTGTTGTGTTGCCGTCGTGGCCCAACCATGATGTAAGTGTTATATTCACACCTTCCATTCATTTGGTGAGATAATTTTATGGCATTAGCCCAAACATAAGGTAGATTCAAATCTCAAGTGGACCACAACACAGAAAACAATGGAGATTGAGTGTTTACTATTGAAAATATTGAAAACTTCTTAGGAGCACAAAAGTCTTGGATCAAGCTAGTATTTGTTATATCCTTTCATCTAGGTTTGTGTGAGAGTATGAATAGGTTGGATAACAAATAATCATCATGGTGTGTCCTAGGAAGTTTTCAATGGTGGTCATCATTGTCCCACTACCCTCTATGGTGTGATTAAGAGTTGGATCTGCCTAATTTTTTATTTCATGATTTAAAATGATATCTCTAAAATGACAAGCGGTGTGGATATCACACTGACCTGAGAACTTTCCTAATAAGTAGTACATGGGTAATGTCGGTTCCGCCAGTTTCACCTTTGTTTGTGTAGCTGGCATGCATACAGTATATTTTTCAAATTTATCATCCAACGAGGGAAAACGAGACATGACTCGACCGTATGTTAGGGTTTCATACGCTCGACCATATAGTACCATTTCCCTATATATATGTATATGTGTGTGTGTGTGTGTGTGTGTGTGTGTGTACACACACAAGAGGAACGCTCAGCTACTCACCAGTTCGCACGTCATTAAGTGCGAACCTTGCTATCAACCGTGGGATAAGGTCGATGGTCTGGATGAAAACACTCTTAGCGCGAGTTTGAAAGAGCGAGTTTCCTTCTCTCGCATGCCTCTTCGCCATATTCTCTACTTCTCTGAAGAATGCGGCAAAAGCCTTTTCACGTGAAATTCTTCGGCTGGGATGCCAGTTGGGTTCCACCAAGATGTTAATGATAAATCCATATTGTCCATACATTTTTAAAAATAATTTTATGGTATGAACCCAAAACTGAGGTAGATCAAAATCTCAAGTGGGGCCACATAGTGTTGATTGAACTCTCACCATTAAAAACTTCCTGGGGCTAACAAATTTTTGGATCAAGCTAATATTTATTTTTTTCCATCATTCAGGTCTATATGACCTAATCTATAGTTGAATGTCAAATAAATATCACAGTGGGCTCTAAAAAATATTTAACGATGAGAATCATTAACACCGTTGCTTCATGTGGTGTGGTCCACTTGAGATTTGGATCTGCCTCAGCTTTGGGATAATGCCCTGGAATGATAAGAAAAAATGGATGGATGGGGTAGATTTCTCAAAAAATATCATGGTGGGCCCCACATGATTTCAAGCACGCGAAAGGCTTTTCAAGGAAATCCAAGTTCTAAAAAACCGCGCTACGTATTTACTATGAAAGCCTTTCGTGCGCTGGAAACCTAAGTGGGACTCACGGTGATGTTTTTGAGAAATCCAATTCGTCCATCCATTTTATGAGATCATTTTAGGACATCTGTACAAAAATGAGCCGAATCTAATACTCAAGTGGGCTGAAAACGTGAAGATTAAACTTACACAGTTGAAATATTCGTATGTCGCAAAAGTTTCGAATCAGGATAATATTTGTGTTCTCAGCTAATACTAGTAGGAATGATGTTATGAATGGTATAGATGACAGGTAAACATCCATGTCGACCCCAAAGAGGTTTCAACGGTAGGAATTTCCCTACCCCCTTTTCGTTCAGTATGGTTCAATTGAATACTATATCCTGCTCACTTTTGGTCTACTATCCTAAAATGAGCTCAAAAAATGGATGGATGAGATAGATTTCTCACAAACATCATGGTAGGCCCTACCTTGATTTTCAGCCAACTTAGCAAGAATGGCTACTCCCCGCTACCATTCCCTTGGCTAGTGGTCGGTGTTCTGTGGGCCCCACCATGATATATGTGCTTCATCCATTCCATTCATCCATTTTTACAGATCATTTTAAGGCTTGATCTAAAAAATGATAGGAATATAAATCGCAGGTGGAACACACCATCGGAAAATAATAGTAATTGGATATCCACCATTAAAATCCTCCTAAGGCCCACTGTACCATTTATTTGACATTCAATTTGTTGATTAGGTCATAAATACCCAGATGAAGGGGAAAAAAATAGCGATCAACTTGATCTAAAACTTTTATGACTACCAAAAAGTTTTGAATGGTCAATGTTCATTCAACACCGTTTCCTGTAATGTGGCCCACTTGAAATTGGGATATACCTAAGTTTCGGTCTCATACCATAAAATGATATATAAAAATAGATGAATGGAATGGATGAAACACATACATCATGATGGGCCCACAGAGCACCGACCATCAACCATCGGTTGGTGGCAGGGGAGTAGTCAGTCCGTTTCTGTCTCGAAGGCAATCCCGTGCATCATCAGGGGATGCGAATTGGATACTGACAGGTTGAGTGGCGAGACTCGCTACTGAAATGCCGTCACCAAGTTCTATGGCCTGACCATGATGTATACATTGTATCCCCACCGTCCATATATTTGGAGAGATCATTTCAGGATATGGCCCAAAGAACGAGGTAGATCCAAGGCTGGGGTGGACCCCACCACAGAAAATAGTGGTGAGAGTGACGCCCACCGTTGAAACCTTCAAAAGGTCCACCATGATTTTTATTTGAGATCCAGTCTATTCATGTGTTAATGCAGACGTGCAAGAAGTGAAAACATAAATTTTAGCTTGATTGAAAACTTTTGTGGCCCTTAGAACTTTTTAATGGTGGGCGTCACTCTCCCCACTATTTTCTGTGGTGGGGTCCTCTAGTCTTTGAATTTGACTCATTCTTTGGACCATTCCTTAATATGATCTCTCCAAATGGATGGGCGGTGTAGATACAAAACATACATAATGGGTGTGGCCCACAGAACTTGGTGACGTCACTTCGTTAGGGAGTCTCTGCTACTCAACCTGTTAGTAGCTAAACCGCGCATGTCGTCAGGGAGGCAAGGGACACACATTACATCCTACTTCCCCCCGTCTCTGGGAACAGGTAGGAGCTTTGAGGGGCCACCATGATATAAGTGTCTTATCCACACTGTCCATCCTTTTTTTTCGTCATTTTAAGCTATAAGCCCAAAAATATGGAAGATACAAGATAGATGTAGGCTACACAGTGGGGATTTAAGCCTTACCATTAAAAAATTTATGAGGCCAAAGAAGTTTTGGATGGAGCTGATATTTGTGTTTTCTCTTCATCTAGATCTATGTAACTTTATGTAACACCCTGAAAATCGGGGGTCGTGTATAAACTCAACTCCCGAGTTCTAGACCGTCACTTATGCAACAAAAATGATTATGATTCAATGTTGTCTGGTTTAAAGCATTCACATGAGTAAAAGTATACCAAAAATGCAATTCATACTTCAGATCCAGTGATAAAAGCAAGCGGAAGACTAAATAATATATATATCACTGTATGGAAAAACAAAGTAGATCTCATCTGTCTCTAACGTATGAATACATCTCTGAGTCTCATATACATATACATGAACAAAATCAAATGTTCAAAATAGTCCCACTGAAGTCCCGTCAACCTAGGTCGCCTAAGCAAAGCCATCATGATACTGCATGTACGAGAACTCGTCCTGGTCCTCGTCGAAGTCTGGCTCTGCCTCCTGGATCTCAGCATCACCTGCATCTACAACAGGGTCTGGTGGGTGTTGCAAACACCATCCCGTAATGTGGGAGTGAGTGATCAACTCAGTGGAATCATAGAGCAAAGATTAGCATGTTCACAAATCAATCATGCGATAATAGTAAAGCAGTAAATCAGATAATCCTAATACTGTTGTTAATGCAAGATGACATGACGTGATGTATGCCCTCACCGACGATCTCCCTCATAAGGCACCATCTTACGACCGCGGCATGCAATCGACCCTCAAGTGCTCCACATCTTCCAGGCACATGCAATGGCATGGTGATATGATTTTCAAGTTGTTATTAGTCCATTCAAACAGCAGGATTGGGAAACTAAGGTACTTCCCTTGTATCAATCCCAACACAGATCCTGTCTAGGGTCGTCACTCCTAGCAATCTCATACGATGTATATTTTGTAGGTCGCTGCAAGGGCTTCTAGGGCTGTTGCTAGCACTCGTTGCACTGCTCCCCCATCACCTTATCAATACAGGCCTACTGTACTCTACTGCTACTGAAGGGTCGTCGCCTCCCGTAGACTCAGAATACGCTCATGGTCATTACAAAGGACTCGTCGCCTGATCAGTGTCGGCCGACAGCTAGAATATAGTGTCCCATACCACCATAATCTTCTCACGAGACTAGGTGCTCACTGGTCACTACGGGGAGGTTTGTGGACCCAGCGTAGGCCGACAGCTCGACCACGGTGTCCCATACCACCATGCCTGGCTCATGAGTCTTCGTGGATCAAGGTACCATGGTTAACAGGGTTTACAATGGTAAGTTCAGTACCCTAGGTTCAAGCAGTTATAACTCATACAGGGTGAACATACATCGGCCAGTCGGGTTACTTGACGGGCTCGACTAGCGCGATCGCATCTCAAGTCGAACGACATGAAGTGCGTAAAACACTTCTCGTGGCCTAACCACTGCCGCCAACTCCAAACACGACTCGCGTTCATCGACGTGTCGTTCGTGGCCAAGACCAGCCAACCACGAATTCGCTCGGTTACCGACTGCCTGGACTAAGTATAGTCCCAAACACATATGAATTCAAATCAGCAATTTATGTAGGAGTATTGGAATTGAAATACAATCATGTGAGCATGTTAACACATGTTATAACATACAACTTAGGCAAATCTCCAAGCACGTACATTTTATGCATATAATGGAATCATGTACATAGTCAACATGTAGGAAATCATTTACGTCAGCATATTAATTGAGAAATCAGTCTCAAACTAATTCATAACATCATTTAATTCAATACATACTAATACAAGCATTTATACAAACATATACACTACACACTTAAGTCTACATATAGTATGTCGACCCGAAGTGCGCAATTTGGTGAATCTCTTCGTCAAATTAATTATGCACGTATTCCTAACTTTCTAATGTGACAACAAACCATGTGAATCACATCAACAAAATATGTGCGTAATCAGTACTTCCTACAAATGACTAAAATACCCTAAATCTCATATTCTTCGTTGATTTACGAAACGGGAAACGGATAGCATGTTGTACATGTCAAACAGCGATGCCGTCGATAATCTACTATTAAACGACATTGAAAGCGTTGAAAACCATCAATCAAAGCATCTAAAATCCTCACCTTATCTCTTATGGATGTGTCGTTTCAAACGGAGCGTATACGCTTCGTCTACGGCGATAAGAGAACCTGTTTTACGAGTTACGTTAGCTAACATGCTACGAATCCTAGTAAACCTTAAATCAGCAACTTATAGGGTTGTTTAATACCTGAAAACGTGAAAGAATCACCGGCTTGGTGATCAGGAAGTGTTGCTACAGCACGTGCAACAGGTGGCACGAAGATGGGAAAATCTCTCCTACACTCTCTCTCAAACTCTCACCTTTTCTCCCTCCAAATCTAGGGTTTCTCTCAAATTCGTATGGGAGAGAGGAGTGAGGGTTTCAACCCCTTTTATAAGCCCAAAAATGTCGAAAATAGGCTCCGGTACAAGGTTCACTTAGTGCATATCCAATTCGGGGCTGTTTCGGTCTAAAAGATGCTTTCTAGTGGTCCCCTGGCTGAATGCGATCGGACTTAAGCCCATGCATACCAGATCTAGCACGTATTAAGTTTTCAGTCCGGTAGGATTCACAGATCGCACGTGGCGGACCAGTTTCAGTTCAGCGGTCACCGCACGTAGATCAGGGCTGCAAGTCTCATGATATGAAATAAAAATTTTTCCTGATCTGAGGGTGTAATCTAGCTGAATTCTGATGGTCAGAACGCTTAATACTGACGCGTCAAGTCATGTGCCAGATTTGAATTTAAAATTCCAATTCTATCCCTATTCGCACTCTCTTCAGTCCGAGCTCAATGAAATAGCCTGTGATTATCAGTTGGACTTGATTTTCGAAATGATTGTCAAGTCCAGCAAGGCGGTTCTAACGGTCTAAGATAGGAGGTATCGGACTTTCGACGCGCGGTCTAGATCCAATACAGATTTTTAAAATGGTCCAGAGAACAAACCTGCTTAGAGTTTAATCCGAGGTTATAGAGTATTATAGAGTCATTGGTTCTACTCGATTTGGGTCTTGTAGAACGTATTTAAAGTGATCAGGGACTATTTCCCAGCTACTCTAGCGTTGCACTATCTAACTTAGTCATATTTTCTAAAGGAATTAATTCTACGCAATTTCGGGTCCAGTTGGTACTCAAGCCCAAGTATGGATTTTTCACGGGCGTTACACTTTATGAATAGGTTGGATGACAAATATAAATCACGGTGGGCCTTAGAAAATTTTCAACGGTGAGAATTATTATCAGTGCCGTTTTTTTTTAACGTGAATTTCCTTTTAAAGCCTTTTGTGTGCTGAAAACCTAGGTGGTGCCTACCATAATATTTTTTGAGAAATCTACTCCATCCATCTATTTTTTTCTTATCATTCCAAGGCATTATCCCAAAACTGAGGCAGATCCAAATCTCAAGTGGACCACACCACATGAAGCAGCGGTGGTTATGATTCTCATCGTTAAATATCTTTTAGAGCCCATCGTGATATTTATTTGACATCTAACCTATAGATTTGGTCATACAGATCTGGATGATGGAAAAAAAAATTAGCTTGATCCAAAAATTTGATAGCCCCATGAAGTTTTTAATGGTGAGATTTCAATCAACACTGTGTGGCCCACTTGAGATTTTGATCTACCTTAGCTTTGGGTTCATACCATAAAATTATTTTTAAAAATGTATGGATGACGTGGATTTATCATTAACATCTTGGTGGGACTCAACTGGCATCCCAGCGGAAGAATTTCACGTGAAAAGGCTTCTGTCGCATTCTTTAGAGAGGTAGAGAATATGGAGAAGAGGCGTACGCGAGAAGGAAACTTGCTCTTTCAAACTCTCACTAAGAGCACTTTCATCCTAACCATTGGCCTTATCCAACGGTTGATAGCAAGGTTCGCACGTAATGACGTGCGAACTGGTGTGTAGCTAATTGTTCCTCTATATTATATTATCTATTAATATATTTCCTTTTTCCTTTTTTTTAAAAAAATAGGAACGTCCAGCCCTAGACGTCTTGAATGATACATCACAGTGGGGTCTACTGTTATATGGACAGGCGTATGGACAGTGTGGATAATGCATATGCCAGGTGGCCATACCGTCCTACATACTTCATGGTAGGTCCCACAGCTACTGGACTTCAATCCAGCAACGTCCATTGATGGACAGTGGGGGATAAAATACATAGATCAAAGTGGGTCCATGCAGGTGGGCCACCCACTGCCGAGATGAAGCTGATATTTGTGTTTTCCTTTTAGTCCAAGCTGGTCCAAAACGGATAGTAAGGGTGGGCCCCGGACATGGCAGTGAGTGCATCCCACTTGGTGGATGACATAAATCATACATCAAGGTGGGCCATCATTCATGGCAAAAAAAGAAAGAGCGATCGGTGAGATGGAGGGACCCCACCACTATGGGCCCTCCTTTTAATTACACACATACATCAAAATAGGTCTCATTACAATTGGGCCCTCAAATGAAAATGAACAGCGGATCACCCATCAATTTCGCTCCTTCTTGGCTCTTAGGCTCCTTATTTTGCTCCTTGATGGTGGATGATGAAGATTGGAGGGTGGAGATGAGAGATGAGAGTGGTAAGAAGTGGGCCACACCTAGCTTCTCTCCCTTGGACGTTTCCTCCCTTGGTGGTTGGAATAGAGTGAGAAATGAGAGACAAAAGAGTGGTGATGGATGGAGTGATGGGATGAGAGGTATGGGTGGAGTGATGGAGTTGTAAGAAAGGGATGGGTGGAGAGAGAGAGTTGACTTTGGGAATATGAGAGGGATGGGCTAGGTAAGGTTGTGTACTTGACATTGATTAATGGATTGATGTGATATGTTGTAGAGATTTCCTCGGTATTCACAACGTACAACATTTTTCATGAGATAAACGCGGGCCCACAACTCTTGGCCTGGGTATTGGATTGGAGAGTGAGACGCGGCGTTAGAACCACGGCGACAACGTGGTCGCAAGGGTACAAGTCTCGGGTCAAGTCGACTCAGATTAACAGGACGCGACTCAGGGTCACGTGCAAATGCTATTTACACGTCATGGGTCACCGAAATTCGGTCGAAAGGATCGCGGGAGTCTATGGAATGGTACGGTATAGGACATGGGCCTGACACTCGATCCGTTGAAATTAAATATAGCGGCATGGCTATAAACTAAAAAGTTTTCTTCTCTTAGTTTTTTTCCTCGAAAAATCTGCATAAATATCATTATGTCTAAAAGGACCAATGGGCCAAAAATTAAGGTAAGTAAAGATTAAAGAAAAGAAAAGTACCAACCTAAGTTAGGAGAGAAAAGAAAAAAAGGCTTACATCTCAAGCTAGAGAAAAATAAACAAGCCCACTGTAAAGCCATGAAAATCGGGGGTCGAGCATAACTCAGCTCCCGAGTTCCAGAACATCACTTATGCAACATTTTTAATGCTGAATGAATGTTGTCTGTCTTAGTTCATAAAAACATGAATTAGATTAAGCTAAATCAGCAAACATAATCTAGGGACAATTGTAATACACGAGTAGAAGACTGAAATGAATATATAAACCAATATAAGTCCCCAAAGTATGTATGCAGTGCCAAGTCAATATTTACAAGTGTTGCGTCAAAATACAAAATGTCAAAAGGAATGTAATAGTCCTCTATAAGTATAATCCCTGAAGCCCCGTCGATCCGAACTCAACTCACGTGAATCCACCTGAAAACTACATGTAGGAGAATTCCTCCTCATCATCCTCGAACTCCGACTCCACTTCGTAAGCATCGCCATCATCTGAAATAAAAACAGGGTCTGGTGGGTGTTTAAAACACTAACCCGTAACGTAGGAGTGAGTAATCAACTCAATGGAGCTATACAGCAGAGGTTAACATGTTATCAATTCAATCAAGTAGTAAAGATAAAGCAGTACAATCAAACATGCCCTAATTACTCTTGTTAATGTAAGGATGCATGTAGAAATGATGTATGCCCTCGCCTGCACTCTCTCTGTGATCTTCATCTCATGGTCACGCATGTCAGTCACTTCCTTAGTGCACTGCCCAACTCCAAACGGTACATGCAATGCGGTGTATGAATGTGATTACCAAATTCTTATTAGTCTTTTTCATACAGCAGGATTGGGAAGCTAAGGTACCACCATTTACATCATTTGCCCAACATTGATCCATTTAGGGTCGTCAATCCTAGTTAACCACATACGATAGGCGAGTTCAGGTCACTAACACTAACACCCTACCAATTGGCAGTCTATTTTTGAAGGCTCGTCACCAACCCGACTGGGGACCATAGCCAGGCTGCGGTAAGGTAGGCCTGTTCATACTGGAGGTCACTCCACTAATGCCCTACCAACTGGCAGTCTATTTTTAAAGGCTCATCACCAACCCGATTGGGGACCACAGCTAGGCTGCACCAGTGTAGGCCGACAACTCGAATATAGTGTCCCATACCACCATATTCGGCTCACGAGTCTGGGTTGTTCCCTGGTCACTACGGGGAGGCTCGTCGCCCCAGCGTAAGCTGACAGCTCGACCACGGTGCCCATACCACCATGTCCGGCTCATGAGTCTTAGCGGATCGTGGTACTAAGGTTAAACGGGCATTTCACTAGTAAGTTTGGTATCTTAGGTTCAAGCAGTAGCGTCCATACATTGTGAACATGCATTGGGTCAATCGGGTTACTTGATGAGCTCGACTGGTATGAGAGTACATCGAGATGATCGACATGAAGTGCATAAGCACTCCGTGTGGCCTAACCACTGCTGACATCCCAAGTACGGCTCGGATTCATCGAACACATCCTGCATGGTGAAAAATAATCTCAGTCACCAGAACAAGGCCTGTTACTGATTTCCTGACTACGTTATAGTCCCAACCACGTGCAATCACAACAAATAAGCATATGAGGTAAGTAAGCAGTAAGAAATACTTAAATCAAATCCTACAATCATGTGATCATGTTATGAAATATAACTTAAATATGATTATATAATACATGGAGGAAAATCATACACACTATTAAGGTAGTTCGGATTCATATCTCAACTCCCTTATAAATCACACTTTAGTAACTACTAACTCATTCAGACGTTTTTACAAATACTTAGACTACAGCTTCCAACGTATATAACATACGTTGGTTATAATACGTATTAGGGAAAATCCTTTTGTCAAGGAATTGTCGTCTACACAACAATCATATACCCACAATAGTTAAGTATGGCGAGCACGAATATAACATACGTTGGTTAGAATATGTATTAGGGCGAATCCTTTCTACAAATATGTAAAATACACTAAACGCAACATAGTTCAAATATAACTGAAACGTGAAACAAACATCACATTTGGCATGTGAAATAGTATCCACATCAATATTAAATCATTAACTGACATTGAAAGCCTTGAAAACCATAACCTATACGTATATAGTCCGCACCTTATGCCGGTATACGCGTATCGAACTCAGTTTGTATGTCAAGTCACTGCCTACGATGTGAGGGCCACCTATGGCACACAATAAGTTAGTTATTTCAGCACTTAAGCTATTTTAAACCCTGAAATGGATTAGGGTTAGGTTTACTTACTCAAGTACGACGTTGGAGCTACCAGAAGCACAATATGGGATTGGCGTTGCAGTAGGTGGATTAGCAGGGAAGAATCCCAAGAATCCACACTAACTTCTCTCTCACTTTCTCTCTCTTTACTCTCTTCTCTCTCCTAGAGTTTTTTCCAAATTCGTATGGAATATGTGAGAGAGATTTTAAATCCCTTATATAGGCTCAGAACTGATGGGAATGGCCCCAGGGCCAAGGTATATTAGGTTATGTCCAAATCAAGTTTATTTCGATCCAACAGAGCATTTCTGGAGGTTCCTTTACTGAATGCGGTCAGACTTAAGCTCTATGATATTGGATCTTGGTCAAGCTAAGTTTTCAGTCCGATCGGGTTTACGGATCGACCGTGGCGGTCCAGTTTCAGTTCAACGGTCACTGAAACTCGATCAGGGCCACAAGTACATTGGCATGTGAGGGCCATCTTCCTTGATCTGAGGGTGTATTTGGGTCAGATTCTGATGGTTAGAACGCTTATAAATGGCTCGCAACCAACACGACTCAGATTACTTAAATTCATATTTAATTTCTCAAAATATTCATTTTTCTCACACTTTTCTCTCCGGACTCAAGTAAATCATCTCAGGACATCATCTGGACTTGATTTTTGAGGTGATTGTTAAGTCAAACAAGGCGGTCATATTTTTCTAAGTTCGTCACTATCAGACTTTCAATGTGTGGTCCCGGTCCAATACGGAGTTTCAATGTGCTCCCGAGAGTAACTGAGTTTAGAGATGGATCCTTGGTTTTAGGGTAATATAGTGTTAACAATTCTATAAGTTTTGGGCCTTGCAGATCGTATTTAAAGTGATTGGTGCTAATTCCACAAGTAATCTAGTTTAGCACTAGTTAATTCTCATTTCATTTCTAAAGGATTTAGCCCTTAGTGATTTCTACTTGAGGTGGTACTCGGGTCTTTGTACGGATTTTTCTGGGACGTTACAATTTACCCCCCTTAAAGAACAATTTCATCCCCGAAATTGCCTATGACTAATAACTACATCAGCCTAGCTCATATTGGTCTACCCCCCTTAAAAGTTTCTACCTTTGAAGTTTAAAGAAAAATGTCTATTTCATTATTCTCGTGCCAAGTGTTTGATGATAAAGACTACTTAAGGGTGGTATAATTTACTCTTTATGATTGAGCTAATACGGAAAGACAGTTGTGGTAGGCTCAAATCTGATACGTCGATTGTCTACCTGACTAGGGTAGATAACGTTGTATCCTTTCCTAATCTTAATGGATCTTGGTCTTCTGCTCGGTCAAAGCAGTGAGTCCTTTGGTAATCACCCGGGATTAAGAATTGAGTTAAGCCGCGAATGCCGGGATACGGTTCTGAAATTTTAAATTCTGCTCATCCTAAATATTCAAGGCGTATTATAATTTATTAGGAGGTTCAAGCCTTATGTTTATAAGGTTGTCCTTCGGGTCTTGTTCAATGAGTGTTCTTATTCAACCTATGTTTAACTTGGTGGATAATAAGTTCTTCCATGGTGCTCATAGTTAGAAAGCTATGCTAGAAGGGTTTTCAACCTCCTAAAATTATATTTGCATGTCCCCATTTTGATCATACGGCTAGGGGGTTAAGGGCAGATTGCACTTTGGTTTTCTTAACTTTGGAAGGGAAGGAAGAGTCGAGAGTTCTAAAATTATTTTAGAAGTTTGAAATGTTAGCGACATAAGGCCGCGGGACAGGAAATAAGAGGGACATGTCATCGATGCAGTATGAACCTTGAATCTACAAGGGAATAAGAAACTTATAATCTTTTCATATGGTACACCTCCAAAATGAGCTTATGGAGTATTAAATTATAAAACCCAATCCTACCTGAGGGTCCTAATTTAATTGTACCAATAATGACTAAAAACATATACATCTTTGCGTATAATCAAATTTAATCACAGGATAATTCATAGTATGGCTATAAATAATTCCTAAATAGACATCAAATAATAAACTTTAATATGAAATGGTATGACCAGTCTATTGGTAACTCAAAGTTGTAGATTTTGTTTATATATAAATATTAGTCAACCCTTCCCTTATTTGTTACCTCTAGTTACCATATTATTTTTAATCAATCATTAGGCCTATTCTTTCATATGAGTTGGTTTAACACTTGGATCTTCATTGCTTTCCTTTGACGACTTCGTTATTGACCTACCAAAGAAGATCCAGCTCCTATCTAGTGACCTAACTTTAAGTAAAACCTAGATTAGTTTCCTTCGACCCCGTGCCAGTGGCTATTAGCCCACCAAGCACCCATCGCGCTTATGAGCGGGTAGATTATTAGGTTAATTCGCACCTTTCTGTTTCTTAAGTTTATCGGAAAATCCTTACAGAGTTTGGTAGTGTCAGAGAAAATTCATGTCACAGTAAGGACTCTTAACACACCCATAGGGGTAGTGTTCAACCCCCAAACTCTTGAATATAGAGCATGACACTCTCAAAATAATGGACCTAGTGTCTACCAACAGGAAAACAGGTGTACCTTGAATGTGGGCAGTGACCCCAAAGGTCCAAGGTGTTGCGGTTCCTAACTCAGATCTTCAGCTACAAGTGCATGCACATGAGCTTCTTGAGGATGATTTGGTTATGTTGCCACAAGTCGTTGAGGTGGCCTATTTTGAGGTACAGATGATTGGTAATATGGCTATGCTGGTAGTACAGATCGCAGAGGTGGAGTCGTTATAATATGTGGTGGCTGACGGGCGATCTTCTGAGGTGGCGTGATACCATTATCTTTCATCTTGGTAAAATAGAAGGGGTCAGTATGCCCCCCTTTGTTGCAATATGTACACCAATGTTTCATTCACCTTTGCTAGGTTGGCGAAGACACGAGCCTGGGAGGTGAGTCTACATGCAGCCTCTTACCTAGGACTGGTCAGTGCTGCAATTCAGAATGAGGCCTTGGGCCCATTGAGTTGCTTGTCCGGGAAACTCCGTCACTATGTTGTTCAGTTCGTAGAGAAAGTTGACTAGCTTGACGTAATTGGGAATGTTAATGCAACTCATTCGAGCACGGATATCGGACCGCAGCCCATCTGAAAAATGTCGCATTTTCATTGGTTCGTCAGCTGGGATCAAAGGAGCGTGTTTGGCTAGCTCCATGAATCTGTTCTCATATTCTGATATGGTCATCCCTCCCTGTCAAAGGCGAAGAAACTCACCCTCCTTTTCATCATGGTATGTGAGAGGAAAGTACTTCTCATGGAAGCATATCTCAAATGCATCTCAGGTCCACACATGTCCTGGAGAAATTGTTCGTAGGATACTGTCCCACCATAAACCAGCTTCCTTCTCGAACATATAGGTGGTTAGCTCGACTTGCTCTGCCTCATTGCAGTGTAACGGCTTCAACATCTTAGATATGCGATCTAGCCAGTAATCAACCTCCTCAGGTCCATGAGTACCCGTGAATGTGGGAGGCCATAAGCGCTGGAATCGCTCAAATGTGCCGCTAGCACTAGCGTTCCCAGCTGGGTACATAGGTGAAGCAAGTGGAGTCATCCCCATCGACTGAGCAAAGATACCAGCCATGGAGGTCAAGAACTGCTTTGCTGCTGTATCTGGTGTTGCTGTATCTGTATCTACTGCTCTACATCAACAATATCATCTTCTTTAGTTTATTAGGAGGCGGAGCGGACTGTGATGCATGAGGCGTCGACGTAGACACATGGTTCTATTTAGGAACCGAAGGTGTGACAGGTGGTACTACAGATGGTGTCACAGGAGTTGGCCCAGCAGCAGGGCCAAAATCCGGCTGAAAATCTGGCATAGAATCAGGATGAGACGGGCCCGAACGGGGGTCCATATAGCTATCACTCAGGGGAGAGGCCCCGTCAAGCGACTCACCCAAAGAGAGACGGGTCGAAGTCCTCGATCCCTTAAGTGACATACCCTACATTTAACAGAGGGTGCAACTAGTGAGATTAAGCATACTCATAATTCATCCACACAGCATTCACATCACAACTCAAAGAAACAACATGCATTTCATTTAACAAAATTTTCTTAATACATGAAGTGCAGCATTACATGGATCGCAACATAAAATGCATGTGAGTAAATATATCTAAGCTTCAGATACTAAAAAAACTATCACACTACTACGCCTATAAGGCTACATACAAGAATAAGTAACAAAGAAAAATAACGACGACTACATATAGAGCTATTCGTTGGAATCTGGCAATGGAGGAGGGGCACCCTTATCCTGCAGACATCACAGGATAGACTTTAAAGTGCGAGTTACTTTCTTGAACTTGTGTTTCACGAGGTCTCGCAGATTGATAATATCCTGTCGTAGGGTGGCCTAGCCCTCCTCAAGTCTAACTAAACGGGCTTCCCTATCAGCCCGATCAGCGTCATGCTCTCGAGTCGCTGAAGGAGGGCTCTCATCCTTATCCTGGGCTTCCTCTTCTTCTTCGCTCTGCTCTTCTTTTATCTCAGCTCCACCTTCTTCATCTCTCTCTTCCTCATCGCTCTCGGTCTCATCCTCACTCTCCTCGAGTAGGACTTGTCATTGCCGTGGCCTGATATCCATCTGATTCAGAGTAGTCTCGGTGATGTAATGGATTAGCACCGGTAATTCTGCCCTAAGTCTGTAGCCAAACTCGAGTGCAATCCTTCATATGAGTTGGCTGAATGGGAGCGATTCAATCCTTCTATTCAAACGTGCAATAAGGACTATCTATCGCAAGACATACGTAGGCACACACAACTTCTCTCCCTGCCCCACCTGATACAGGAAGTCTACCATTAGGGGCGTGCACTCACTACGGTTGCTCCACCTAGGATAGACGTTGAACGTGCAGATGTGGTAAAGCAGGCGAAAGTCGTCTGTCATATTGGTTGCTAAGAGGCTTTTGTTAGGCTACCATTCAACCAGACGACTATAAAGGAACCGTGTGCAGCGATCCCTTTCACATGCACCACTCAGATTCTTCTCACTTGCATGTACCTCGCCAAGTGGCACATTCATAAGGCGAGATATGAAAGCAACGTTGATTATGGCCTGCTGATCTCTTCCAAATGGAATCTTAAACTGCAAGGGCTCCTATGTTGGCTCTCGAATGTGGGCATAGAAAGCTCAGACTGTACCCACTTTTACACGATGCTCACCCTCAAATAGTGGACCCCACTTGGCTTCTACTAGGCGCTCGAACAACAAAAATTCTCCAAATAGCGGCGCATCTACATGAGCTTCAAAAAGGACCCTACGACCCTCATAAACTCCATGAGACAACTCCGCCAACAAAGCACTTCCTATGGGAGCATAGGGATCTAGATCCCGCTTTGTCTGCAACTCTCGAGTGGCACTTGAACTCGCGGGGGCACCTCTCGACCTTCTTGAACGGGTTGGGCGACTAGGCCCGACTTTATCTACGGGAGCTCTCTTCTTTCCCATGAAAGAGAGAATGGTGGAAATGGAAAATATGGCCGTGACTAGCTCGAATAGGGCCATGGAAAATGAAAGAAATAAGAAGAATGAGATGAGATAGAGGGTTCCCACAAATTTGAAACTCAAAGTAGGAATTTGAGTACTCAAATGGAAAGAAAAGAAAGAGAAATTAGCAATGGAGGTGTGTTTTGAAATGGGTAGAGAGAGGGTGCACGAAAATGGAAGAAGAAAGGGTTTAGAGAGGGATTTTTGTAAAATTTTTAAGGGTTTATTTAGAAAAGAAAAGCTAGGGAAGGTGATTTGTGAAGGAAGGACACTGTAGAAGGGGTTTTAATTAACCATCCATGCACTAGTGGGCCACACTAAGCCCTAGAACAATTAGCCCAAGCCATCCCGCTAGGCGGCGAGGCCTCGCCAGTCTCTCGACTATCCGGCGATGGATTACCAGTGGGGCAAGGTCCTCCCCCCCCCCAAAGTCCAAAAACATGTGGGTCCCACCCTGGGTCCCCATGGAAGTGCCCCGATTGGGCCCCAACTCCGTTTTGACTCGTTTCTGGTCATTTCAAATAGAATCTGATGCATATATAAGTTTATCAATTTTAAATGGCTGGGATGGGATAAAACACGGTCTAAACCTGTCGATTGACGATCTAGAAGTGGATTGGGATCATTTTTCATGATCACGAGTGTGTACGGACCCGATCTTGGCGATTGTTTACAGTAATCCTTCGCCAATTGGTGAAAATGGGAAAGCTAAACTTGTTTTTAGATTTTTCTTACACCCTCCTATATTATATTTGTGTCAGCGTACATCGTGTGACCATAACCCAGGTCCGGTTTTATCCAAATCATGCTCTGATACTAACTTGTAACGCCCTAAAAATTGAGGGTCGAGCATAACTCAGCTCCCGAGTTCCAAAACATCACTTATGAAACATTTTTAATGTTGAATGAATGTTGTCTGTATTAGTACATAAAAACATGAATTAGATCAAGCCAAATGCGCAAACATAATCTAGGGACAATTGTAATACGCAAGTGGAAGACTGAAATGAATATATAAACCAATATAAGTCCCCAAAGTATGTATGTAGTGCCAGGTCAATATTTACAAGTGTTGCATCAAAATATAAAATGTCAAAATGAATGTAATAGTCCTCTACAAGTATAATCCCTGAAGCTCAGTCGATCCAGACTCGACTCAAGCAAATTCGCCCAAAAACTGCATGTAAGAGAACGCATCCTCATCATCCTCGAACTCCAGCTCTGCTTTGCAAGCATTTCCATCATCTAAAATGAAAATAGTTTCTAATGGGTGTTTAAAACACCGTCCCATAACATGGGAGTGAGTGAGCGAGCAACTTAGTGGAGCTATAAAGCAGAGGTTAACATGTTATCAATTCAATCAAGCAGTAATGATAAAGTAGTACAATCAAACATGTTCTAATTACTCTTGTTAATGTAAGGATGCATGTGGAAATGATGCATGCCCTTGCCTGCACTCCCTCTGTGATCTTCATCTCACGGTCGTGCATGTCAGTCACTTCCTCAGTGCACTGCCCAACGCCAAATGGCACATGCAATGCGGTGCATGAATGTGATTACCAAATTCTCGTTAGTCCTTTTCATACAGTAGGATTGAGAAGCTAAGGTACCACCCTTTATATCATTTGCCCAATATTGATCCATCTAGGGTCGTCAATCCTAGTTAACCACATATGATAGGCGAGTTCAGGTTACTACCACCAACGCCCTACGAACTGGTAGACTATTTTTGAAGGCTCGTCACCAACCCGACTGGGGACCACAACCAGTCTACGTCGAGGTAGGCCTATTCATACTTAAGGTCACTCCACTAACACTCTACTAACTGGCAGTCTATTTTCAAAGGCTCATCACCAACTCGACTGGGGACCACAACTAGGCTGCGGCAGTATAGGCCGACAACTCGAATATAGTGTCCCATACCACCATATTTGGTTCACGAGTCTGGGTTGCTCAATGGTCACTACGGGGAGGCTCGTCGCCCCAGTGTACGCTGACAGATCGACCACGGTATCCCATACCACCATACCCGGCTCATGAGTCTTAGCAGATCATGGTACCAAGGTTAAACAGGCATTTCACTGGTAAGTTTGGTATCTTAGGTTCAAGCAGTAGCGTCCATACATGGTGAACATACATTGGGTTAATCGGGTTTCTTGATGAGCTCGACTAGTACGAGCGCACAACGAGATGATCGACACGAAGTGCCTAAGAACTCCATGTGGCCTAACCACTGTCGACATCCCAAGTACGGCTCAAATTCATCGAACACATCCTGCATGGCGAAAAGCAATCTAGCCACTAGAACAAGGCCTGTTACCAATTGTCTGACTACGTTATAGTCTCAACCACATGCAATCATAACAAATAAGCAGATGAGGTAAGCAAGCAGTAAGGAATACTTAAATCAAATCCTACAATCATGTGAGCATATTATGAAATATAACATAAACATGATTATACAATACATGGAGGAAAATCATATACACTATTAAGGTAGTTGGGATTCATATCTCAACTCCCTTATAAATCACACTTTACTAACTATTAACTCATTCAGACGTTTTTACAAATACTTAGACTACACCTTCCAACGTATATAACATACGTTGGTTATAATACGTGTTAGGGCAAATCCTTTTGTCAAGGAATTGTCATCTACACAAAAATCATATACCCACAATAGTTAAGTATGGCAAGCACGAATACACATTCTATACTCATTCAGACATTTTCACAAACACCTAGGCTTCACAATATAACATACACAACGTATGTTGGCATAACATGTATTAGGGGGAATCCTTTCACCAAGAAATTGTTACACATACAACTAGCATATATACATGACAATTAATCATGGCAAACGCAATTACAAATTTTATACGTATACGATCCTTTCTACAAATACATGAAATACACTAAATGCAACATAGTTCATATATAACTGAAACGCGAAACAAACATCGCATTTGGCATGTGAAATAACATCCATGTAAGTAATAAATCATTAAATGATATTGAAAGCCATGAAAACCATAACCTATACATATATAGTCTGCACCTTACACCGGTAAACGTGCATCGAACTAAGTTTGTATGTCAAGTCACTGCCTACGATGCGAGGGCCACCTATGGCACACAATAGGTTTGCTATTTCAGCACTTAGGATATTTTAAACCTTAGAACAGATTAGGGTTAGGTTTACTTACTCAAGTACGGCGTTGGAGCTACTAAAAGAACTATACAGGATTGGCTTTGTAGCAGGTGGATTAGCAGGGAAGAATCCTAGGAATCTACACTAACTTCTCTCTCACTTTCTCTCTCTTTACTCTCTTCTCTCTCCTAGGATTTTTTCCAAATTCGTATGGAATATGTGAGAGGGGTTTTAAAGCCCTTATATAGGCTCAAAACTAATGGGAATGTCCCAAGGGCCAAGGTATACTTAGGTTATATCCAAATCGGGTCTATTTTAATCAACAGAGCATTTCTGGAGGTCCTTTTACTAAATGTGGTTGGACTTAAGCTCTCTGATATTGGATCTTGGTCAAGCTAAGTTTTCAGTCAGATCGGGTTTATAGATCGACCGTGGCGGACCAGTTTCAGTTCAACGATCACCTAAACTCGATCAGGGCCACAAGTACATTGGCATGTGAGGACCATCTTCCCTGATCCGAGGGTGTATTTGGGTCAGATTCTGATAGTCAGAACGCTTATAAACGGCCCAGAAGCGACACAACTCAGATTACTTAAATTCATATTTAATTTCTCAAAATATTCACTTTTCTCACACTCTTCACTCCTGTAATGCCCGTGAAAAATCCGTACTTGGGCTCGAGTACCAACTCGACCCGAAGTCGCGTAAAATTAATTTCCATGGAAATTAAGCGTAAGTTAGCTAGCGCAACGCTAGAGTAGCGGGGAAATAGTCTCTGATCACTTTAAATACGTTCTGCAAGACCCAAATCGAGTAGAACAAACAACTCTACAATACTCTATAACCTCGGATCAAACTCTAAGCAGGTTTGTTCTCTGGACCACTTTGAATTTTTGTATTGGATTTAGACCGCGCGTCGAAGGTCCGATACCTCCTATCTTAGACCGTTAGAACCGCCCAGCTGGACTTGACAATCGTCTCGAAAATCAAGTCAAACCGATAATCACAGACTATTTCGTTGAACCCGGACTGAAGAGACAGCGAATAAGGACAGATTTGGAATTTCAAATTCAAATCTGGCACACGACTTGACGCGTCAGTATTAAGCGTTCTGACTGTCAGAATTCATCCAAATTACACCCTCGGATCAGGAAAAAATTTCTATTTATTATCATGAGACTTTCAGCCCTGATCTACGTGCGGTGACCGCTAAACTGAAACTGGTCCGCCACGTGCGATCTGCGAACCCTGCCAGACTGAAAACTTAATACATGCTACATTTAGTACGCATGAGCTTAAGTCCGATCGCAATCGACCAGGGGACCACCAGAAAGCAGCTTTTGGACCGAAACAGCCCCGAAATGGATAGGCACCAAGTAAACTTCGTTCCGGAGCCTATTTCCGGCATTTTTAAGCTTATAAAAGGGGTTGAAACCCTCATTTCCCTCTCCCATCCGAAAATTACAAACCCTAGGAGAAAAGGAGAGAGAGTTTGAGAGAGAGATTGGAAGGGATTTTTCCCGCTTCCGAGCCACCGATTGCTGCTGCTTCAGCAACTCTTCCCAATCACCTGGCTGGTGATTTCTCCATTCTTTCAGGTACAAAACAACCCTAGAACTTGCTGATTTAGGGTTTATCCAGATTTAGGGCGTGTTAGCTAACGTATTTCGTAAATCAGGTTGTCCTACTACCGTAGACGAAGCGTACACGCTCCTTTCAAAATCACGCTTCCGTAAGAGACTAGGTGAGGATTTTAGACGCTTTGATTGACGGTTTACAACGCTTTCAAAGTCGTTTAATAGTAGATTATCGACGGCATCGCCGTTTGACATGTACAACATGCTCTCCGTTTCCTGTTTCGTAAATTAACGAAGAATATGAGATTTAGGGCATTTTAGTCATTTGTAGGAAGTACGGTCTACATGCATATTTTGCTGACGTGATTGACATGGTTTGTTGTCGCATTAGGGAGTTAGGAATGCTTGCATAATCAGTTTGGCGAAGAGATTCGCCTAGTTGCGCACTTTGGGTCGACATACTATATGTAGACTTAAGTGTGTAGTGAATGTGTTTGTATAAATGTTTGTATTAGTATGTATTGAATTGAATGATGTTATGAGATAGTTTTTGATTGATTCTTCAATTAATATGCTGACCTAAATGATTTTCTACATGTTGATTATATGCATGATTTCATTACATGCATGGAATATGTGTGTTGGAAGATTTGCTTAAGTTTAATGTTATAACATGTGTTAACATGCTCACATGATTGTATTTCAATTTCAATACTCTCACTTAGATTGCTGATGTGATTCCATAAATGTTTGGGACTAGACTCAGTCCTGACAGTCGGTAATCGAGCGAATTCGTGGCTGACTGGTCATAGCCACGAACGACGCGTCGATGAACGTGATTCGTGTTTAGAGTTGGCGGCAGTGGTTAGGCCACGTGAAGTGTTTTACGTACTTCATGTCGTTTGACTTGAGATGCGATCGTGCTAGTCGAGCCCGTCAAGTAACCCGACTGGCCGATGTATGTTCACCTTGTATGTGTCATAACTGCTTGAACCTAGGGTACTAAACTTACCATTGTAAACCCTGTTAACCATGGTACCTTGATCCACGAAGACTCATGATCCGGGCATGGTGGTATGGGACACCGTGGTCGAGCTGTCGGCCTACGCTGGGGCCACAAACCTCCCCGTAGTGACCAGTGAGCACCTAGACTCGTGAGCAGATTATGGTGGTATGGGACACTATATTCTAGCTGTCGGCCTACACTGATCAGGCGACGAGCCCTTTGTAGTGACCGCGAGCGTATTCTGAGTCCACGGGAGGCGACGACCCTTCCGTTGCAGTAGAGTACGGTAGGCCTGTATTGATAAGGTGATGGGGGAGCGGTGCAACGAGTGCGAGCAACAGCCCTGGCAGCCCTTGCAATGACCTACGAAATATACTTCGTATGAGATTACTAGGAGTGACGACCCTAGACAGGATCTGTATTGGGATTGATACGAGGGAAGTACCTTAGTTTCCCAATCCTGCTGTTTGAATGGACTAATAACAACTTGGAAATCATATCACCATAGCATTGCATGTGCCTGGAAGATGTGGAGCACTCTAGGGAGTGTGGCATGCCGCGGTCGTAAGATGTTGCCGCATGAGGGTGATCGTCGGTGAGGGCATACATCACGTCATGTCATCTTGCATTAACAACAGTATTAGGATTGTCTGATTTACTGCTTTACTATTATCGCGTGATTGAATTGTGAATATGCTAATCTTTGCTCTATGATTCCACTGAGTTGATCACTCATTCCCACGTTACGGGATGGTGTTTGCAACACCCACCAGACCCTATTGTAGATGCAGGTGAGGTCGAGATCCAGGAGGTGGAGCCAGAGATCGACGAGGACCAGGACGAGTTCTCGTATATGCAGTATCACGACGGCTTCCCGTAGGCGACCTGGATCGAGGGGACATCAGTGGGACTATTTTGAACATTATTTTTTTTGTTTATGTATATGTATATGAGACTCAGAGATGTAGTCATACTTTGGAGACAGATGAGATTTACTTTGTTTTTCCATACAGTGATATATACATTGTTTAGTCTTCCACTTGCTTTTATCACTGGATCTGAAGTATGAATTGCAGTTTTGGTATACTTTTACTCATGTGAATGCTTTAAATCAGACAACATTGAATCATAACCATTTTTGTTGCATAAGTGACGGTCTGGAACTCGGGAGTTGAGTTTATACACGACCCCTGATTTTCAGGGTGTTACAACTCCGGACTCAAGTAAATCGTCTCAGGACATCATCTGGACTTAATTTTTAAGGTGATTGTCAAGTCTAACAAGGTAGTCATATTTGTCTAAGTTCGTCGCTATCGGACTTTCGATGTGCGGTCCAGGTCCGATATGGAGTTTCAATGTGCTCCTGAGATCAACCGCATTTAGAGATGGATCCTAGGTTTTAGGGTAATGTAGCATTAACAATTCTACAAGTTTTGGGCCTTGCAGATCATATTTAAAGTGATTGGTACTAATTCCATAGGTAATCTAGTTTAGCGCTAGTTAATTCTTGTTTCATTTCTAAAGGATTTAGCCCTTAGTGATTTCTGCTTAAGGTGGTACTTTGGTCTTTGTATGGATTTTTCCGGGTCGTTACACTCACATCATGGGCCAAGAAGCAAAGGAAAGATGTTAATCACCCGAGAAAGGAGTTAGGACGGACAAGCCTACTTAACAATTATCAAATTAATCTCCATAGTAAAAAAAGTTGGACATCAAAGGAGGGCAGACATCAAATGAGGGCAGAAGAAAGTAAATGAGCTTAGAGATCAACCATCAATGCCTAACTAAGATAATAGTGACATGACATTGATGTGGGAGACCATGACATAAATATATTTGGTGTAAAGATGTTGAAATTGCGGTTTGCATCACATTAGTAGAAGTATGGAGCCATTCTTATTGTCCTAAAAGGGCGGTGAATAAGACTTTTCAAGTGATTGTACTAAATAAAAACTTCTATTGCCTAACTTAAATGATTTATAGAGAAACTTAGCAAGGCAATGTAACTCGAATGGCTTCCAAGCCAGTTAGAGGGTCTAATCACATAAGCAGCTTAAGATATTTCAATAAAGCAACTAGCCTATATCATAGTGAGCTTGTGTGTGGGAAGTACTTCCTATCAATCAAATAACATTCATTCAATCATGTATAAGAATTTAAACATTCAAGCATATATAAGTATGCTTAAACAGATGCACAAATGACAATCCCAAACACAAGCATGTATGGTGGTTCGGTTACGTGCCTACTCAACTCTCGGCATCCACACTCAATCCCAAAATGCACCAGATTTCACTATCAATGGTTTTAAATAGGTTCACCAATAATGTCACACCCCAAACTCGAAAATCGGGCTCACAAAATTTCCGATCGTCGAATCCGGCACCGACAGCCTCCGTAGAACCCCATTCTCGGCTCTTAGCTCCCATTCGCCAGGTTCCGATCCTGGGATGCTACAAGGAGGATTTTCAACATCAGTTTGATTCGTAATAAGCATAACCAAAGGCATAACCCACAAACAACAACCAAGAACTCCATTACATTTCCACTATGATAAAAAACTTTACAAGTACAATGAGCATAAAGGGAAATACAGTGGTGTAGAACAAAAACTCCAAAACACTCTGCAACGTGCTCCTTCCTCAGCGCTGTTGCGATCCAACGTCACCTGCACGCAACGGTCGTGCATAAGCTTACAGAAAGCTTAGAGGGTGGTGAAAGTGTGTGCGCAAGGTAGTAATATGAACATGCAATGTCAGAGTAAAGCGGAATATGCAGATGGATCTATAATATCATGAGTCGTAACAAGGCTATGCGATACAAGACATGAATGGTATCGGCCATCCCAAGGCCATGAGATGTGCAATGCAGCTCAAGCATACAAGTCCTC
This sequence comes from Magnolia kwangsiensis, assembly GCA_037074715.1. Taxonomy (NCBI): domain Eukaryota; kingdom Viridiplantae; phylum Streptophyta; class Magnoliopsida; order Magnoliales; family Magnoliaceae; genus Magnolia; species Magnolia kwangsiensis. Next base: position 105,163,196 of record CM073573.1, on the reverse strand, counting down.
ATCTATGTCCACACATCAATACAACTCAAAATATGGGATATCACTGGGGTCGAGTACACTCTAAACCAGATTGCCGCAACATCGCGTGCAATAAGGTAAGTGGAAGAGACCTCACTATCAGTCTGCCAATATCGGGCGCGACTCGTCGATAGCGAACCCATTCCTCGAGCTGGTCAGACTCACCCTAGCATTGCCCCCTACACTCGGGCGGGTAAGGCCGCACCCCCTTCTAACCGACCACGACACAGTGGAGAGCACAGTAAAATGGTATTCGGCACTCAGTGCTCATCTACCTACTCGGTCTAGACGTTGGAGCAACCTCTTGGTACCATAAGGGTTTAGGGACTTTCACCTAGGGATATCTATAGTACCCCATGTAGAATAAGATTTTCGATATCCAATCCTGTCAACCACGATGCGTCTGTGGAGGCTACGGCCCTGATGTCGCTAGGGCGTACAATAACCATGTCACACAAATGCGAAATGCATGATTCACGCTATCCAATCATGCAACAAATCCTGCGCATATCGTGCGCTCATGTAGGGAAACACTGCCTAACCAGAAGCCCATAGACAACCTGCCCGATGGCATATGCTATGATCAGTAAATCCTCATATCAAGCATGCATATGATGCGTATGATCATGAGTCATGAGACTATATTAAACATGTATATGAGATGAACTATCCTGACAATGCAGATGGGCCTGGACAATAAGTACGGGCCTAACAATGGGCCCTAAGGAGAGTTGTAATGTGGACATCCAACCAGCATTACACTCGCAATGTGGACGTCAAACCAACATTGCTCCCCAGACACGATCTTCTTAAACGTCGCTACATAACCTGAATTGGGATTACACATTGCAATGAACCTTAGGTTCATCCCATTGGGCCTTACATATATATCAAATGGGCCATATCTTATGGGCCTTTTATTCATCAGATGGACCATATAAATGGGCCACACCAATGGGTCTTATGTGCATTGCAATGGGTCAAAACCCGTGGGCCTAGCATTGTATCAAATGAGTTTAGCCTCATGAGTCTAATATGTGATCAATGGGTCACACCGATGGGTCCCACATGTAGGTCAAGTGGGCCTCAACCCACAGACCTAACATGAGTTCAATAGGCCTAAACCCCTAGGCCTTATGGTACATTAAATGGGTCTAAACCCGTAGGCCTTGAAGCACATCAAATGGGTCTAGTCCCATGGACTTGCAACAAATCACATGGGCCTAAGTCCATAGGCCTTATATGAATCAAATGGGCCTAGCCCATAGGCTTTTTATAAATCAAATGGGCCTAGCCCATGCCCTTTTGAAATTCAAATGGGCCTAGCCCATAGGCCTTAAATATCAAGTGAGCCTAAGCTCATAGGCTTTACATTTCAAGTGGGCCCAAATTCTTAGGTCTTAAATGAATCAAATGGGCCCAGCCCATAAGCATTTCATAAATCAAATGAGCCTAGCCCATAGGCCTTTTACAATTCAGATGGGCCTAATCCATGTGTGAATGGCCCACCAAATCAGTAACATCAAGCTTTAAAATGATCTCACTAGGTGGATGGACGGTCCAGATGCACCACATGCATCATGGTGGGTCCCCACTGTCCAGTGGACAGTGCGGATATAGTACATACATCACACAGGGGCCCCACCATCCGCTGGACGGTGGAGGCCATACAAACATCAAGTGGGTGCCACCGTGGTGAGTGCCACCGTCCGCTGGACGGTGGACTTAATGCATACATCATTGTGGGTCCCATGTGGGGCCCACCCTGTAATGTTTATTCGGCATCCAACCCATTGATAAGGTCACTCGGGCCTGGTTGAAGGGAAAACATAAATTTCAGCTTGATCCAATTCTTCTGTGGGCCCCAAAAACTGATCAATGGCAGAATTCAACTCACACTGTTTCAAGTGGTGTGGGCCACCTGAGTCTTGGATCTGTCTCATTTTTGGAGGGGGGCCCACCACTGGGGTGGCCCACCTAATGGGCGGGTTGGATGTTAGATAAACATTATAGTGGGGCCCACACGTAGGGCCGTGGGCCACCACCCCACGCCCATCTGCCTGCCATTACAAGGCTGCATGCGCCTGCGTGCAGCCGCTGGACGTTGTCAGAGGCAGAGGCTTGCCTCTGCCAATGCATTTTTACAAAAAATAGAAAAAATGCATTTTCCAGGGTTTTTCGCACGCGGGGCCCGTTAAAGTGAAATCCGCCCCGGCTATTACGATCAGTGGCCCGAGGCCGTCCAAATGAGTCCAGAGTTCAAATTTTTTTGACGATAGAAAATGAATAAAATGAGAAAATGGATCCTTGAATAGTCGAGGTGCATTATTTGAAGCTATGGCCCACCAGGTCTTCCAATCAACCCCAAACTTCTACCCAACGGTTAAAACTCTGTAAGTAAGAGGGTAGACGGCTTGGATTGTCTGGGTACAACACGGTGGGGCCTAAACAAGTGGACCACCCAAGTCCACCTTCTTTCCTTCTTTCCTTTCCTTTCTTACATTGAAACGTCTAGCGTCACAGACGCTGGACGGTTTTGGTGTTCTTTTTTTTTTTTTTTTTTTTGCACGTATGTGGTGGGCCCTGATGAAGTGGGCCACCACTGATGGGTGAAGGGGTTCAATGTCTAAGGTGGGCCCCACTTGAATAAAACTAATTACATCAAGGTGGGATCCATTCAAGTGGGCCACACAATCCTATAGCATGAAATAGAATGAAATAAAATAAAATAAAATAAAAGAAATAAAAGCGAGAGAGAGAGAGAGAGATGGAGAGTAAGACACAGCTTGTGATGGAGGGACCCCGTCATTATGGGCTCTCCCTTACATGAAATCATACATCAACGGACCCCTTTGAACAAGGGATCATAAAAAATGTAAATCAACGGTGGAGATCCATTCCCCACCGATATGGACGGTCTAGATGAGCTTTTGCAATGAAATAAACATCATGATGGCGTCCATGGAGAATGGCCCCATCATGGAACGATCATGATGATCCAAGTGGTCTATCGGCCACATTTTAGGGTCCCAAGTGAGATCCACACCATTGATCGGTGGGCCTCACTTGGTTCACCATAAAAATAAGAAAATCTACCCTATAGAAGCACCCACCGTCCGATCTTCTCGCTCCTAGAGGTTCCTTGGCACCTTAGCTTCAACTTCAATGGTTAAGATGAAGAATGGAGGGTTGAGATGAGAGATTTTGGGGTAGGAAGGTGGGCCACTTGGAGCTTAGGAATTTGGAGAAATTCCATACGTGGGGGCTCTTGTTGCTTGGGATTTTTTGAAATGAGAAAGAGAGAAAGAGAGAGAGTGATGTAAAGGGAGAGAGAGAGAGAGTGATGGATGGATGGGTGAGTGATGGTTGTGTAAGAAAAACTTGACTTTTGTGGCTTTTGTGTAAGAGAGGTATGGGTGGTGAAGACTTTTGTGGCTTTTTGTGTAAGAGAGGTATGGGTGGTGAAGACTTTTGTGGTTGCTTGGGAAAAAGGGATGGAAGTGATGTGTACTTGACATGTGATGGATTGATGGGTGATTGATTGATGGGATTGATGTGATTGATGTGACACATCGTAGAGATTTCCTTGGGTTTCGCAACGCGCGGCGTTTTCTCGCACTGAACGTTGGCCCATATCTCTTGATCAGGGTATCGCCTTGGTGCGCGAGTCGCGGCATCGGAACCGCAACTACGGCGCGGTCGCTATGGTATTGGTCTCGGATTGAGTTGACTCGGGTTGTCGGCATATGAATCAGGGTCGCGCGTCGATATCATTTAAGGGTCGAAGGTCGCCGGAATTCGACCGGTAAGACCACGGAAGTCTACAAAATGGTACGGACCAAGATACGGGTCATACAAATAACCTTTACAGTCATACAATAAGGACACAATTTATGCTCTTTACAGAGCAAAGGTTCTATACCTAGAACCCATGTTTAGGCCCACTGTCCAAGGTCCCACACACGACACCTACCGTTTAGGCCCACTGACCAAGGTCCCATACAAGGCACCTACAGTTTAGGCCCACCGACCAAGGTCCCACACAAGGCACTTACCTTTAAGTCCACCGGCAAAGGTCTCACACTCGAAACCTAATTGAGTTTATTGATAGAAAACTCTTAATCTCAATCCTACACGAGGAAGGAGACTAAACTTTTGAACTCTTAAAATGACACTTGTCAAATTGAGTTCTCTCTTTTAGCTTGTCTCGGGTTGATAGATCTTTGCATTCTCGAACTTGAATTAACTTCCTGGTGCTCCCCTGATTATGTAGCTTGGATTTGCGTATTGTCTCATCTTCATGATCAAGAACCATGCATAAGATGTACCTAAAAGGTGACCAAGGTTACAGGAGTTGGTTGAATCTCCTATTTAGGATAATGAGTGGATTTCACAGGAGATTCAACCTATGAACACTATATAGTATCAAAGAACCAAGGATATTCCTATTGGTTTGGTCTTTATACTCTAGAAAATGCATGAATTCATGTTCTTCATTAATTCGGAGCTTTGAATGTGAGTAAAGGATCACAATGAAGAGAACATGAACTCGTATGGATAGAGTCTAGGTAGGTTAGGATAAGCTTGGGATACACTAGAGATTCTATGGTGCTTATTTTCACTAATTTTCCAAGTTCCTACAAGCCATTTTTATAGATAAAAGCTTCCAACGGATAAAAAATGACTATAAAATGGATAGATGATGGTGCTACCGAAGTGACCTTCGGTACCACCGAACTTGCTTTGGTAGTACCGAATTAAATTCTTCAAGTTGTTGTTCTAAATATGTCCATTTCAGTGGCACCTAACATTATTCGTCGGTAGCAGTCGATGTCACCGAATTATCCAGTGGGTGATATTGAATTATAGTTGTGAGGTTGTTGGATAGTTTTGAGTACTTTCAGTAACACTAAAGGTATCTTTGGTGATACTAAAGGTGACATTCGGTGACACCTTCTTCCTACCGAAGATGGACAAATTTTTTTATTTTTGTCCTTTTAATCTTTCAACAACTTGGGATATGCAAAAGCCAACACTATAGGATATGAAATATGGACTTGGGATTGACTTATAATAGATGACCTAAGTAAGTATTCCTATTTGGGTTGGGATCATTTATTTGCAAGGTCACCATCACAAAAGCATTTCTTCGTCTTTAATGTGGCTTCAATACTTCTGATCCAGTAGCGTTGCCGATCTTCATTTGTTAAGAACTCATTCAATATCAAGACACAACTAGTCACGTAATTGATAAACATGAGTGCAAATAAGTGCACTAATAATCTCTCCATTTGTCAATTATGTTACAAAAACAACCTATCCTACAACCATGTCATGGTCCATACTAATGACATACCAAAAAAATAAAGATTACATCTTAAAAATAAAATTTAAACTCTAGACTTGATATGTAATACAAAATCATGCTGCTCCCCTTTAGTGTTTATCAAGAATAACCTGCAATAAGGGAAACAAACAATTTCTGCAAGAAATAACATTGTTTCAGTGAGTAGGTTTCTTCTCCCCCTTTTTGTCGGTTATTAGCAAAGAGTTAAATAGGAAATATTCCAATAACATTTGAGAATGGATAAAATAGAGGGTAAGACAATTGAACAATTATCACACCCCAAACTCGAAAACTGAGCTCACAAATTTTCCGATCGCTGACTCGAGTGTTGACAGCCTCTTAGTACCCCATTTTCGGCTCCCAGCACCCATACGCTAGATTTCGATCCTGGGATTCTACAAGGAGGATTCAATATGATTTTTTTGTAAAGGAACAACCACAGTACCCAAATAATATCCAAATAATAAGAACAACATCAACACCATATATTCACTAATATAAATATTCGAGTACAATGCTGAAAGAAAAATACATAAATAAAAAAAACTCCAAAGTGAACTGCCACAAGCTCCTGCCTCAATGCTGCTGCAACCAAATGTCACCTGCATGCAATGGTCATGCATAAGCTTATAGAAAGCTTAGAGGATGGTGTAAGTGTGTGCACAAGATAAGTGCCAAGTACACAAATATCAGAGTAAGCAAAAATACTGGCAAGTGTATAAGTCATTCAATGTTAGAGTATGCAACACAGATTGTCTATGCAATACGGAGTCATAGTGAGCCAAATATCAGATGTCGAAGATGCAATACAATGGGCAATTCTTGACGAGCCATGAAAACCATCAGTGTAACGTCTTAGAAAAATCCGTACAACTCGATCAGAAATCACTTAGGATTAATTCCTTTAGAAAATAAGTGTAAGTTAAGTAGTGCCATGTTAGATTAGCTGTGAAATTAGTACTGTTCACTTTAAATACGTTCTACAAGACTTAAAACTTATGAAACTGTTAACGCTATAACGTCCTGAAACCTAGGATCAAACTCTAAACCCGTTTGCTCACAAGAACCCTTTGAAACTTTACATTGGATCTAGACCGCGCGTCAAGAGTCCGATATCTACAATCTTAGACCATTATGACCGCTTGGTTGGACTTGACAATCATTTTGAAAATCAAGTCCAACTGATGTTCTGAGGCTATTTCATTAAGCCTGGAACAAGGAGTGTGAGAAAGAGTGAAATTCATAAAAATTTAAATTCATTTAAATAAATCTGGTACGTTTCGCTTGTGGGTTCAGTATAAGCATTCAGACCGTCAGAATCTGACCCAAATACACCCTCGGATCAGGGAACATTTCTCACTCAGGTCAGTGTACTTGGAATCCTCGATCGAATCTCCGTGACCGCTGAACTGAAACTGGTCCGCAACGTACGATCTGGGAACACTACCGGACTGAAAACTTAATGTGATCAACATCCGGCATCCATGAGCTTAAGTCCAACCGTTTTCGGCTAGGGGACCTCCAGAAATGCTCTTTTGGATCGGGAAAGACCCGATTTGGTTATAACCCAAGTATACCTTGGTTTAGAGTCTATGTAGGTGAGGTTTTAGCCTATATAAGGGCTTTAAACCCTCTCATATCTCTCCCATCCGAATTTGCAAGAAACCCTGGAAAGAGAAGAGAGAGAAAGAGAAAGATTGTGAGAGAGTTGTGAGAGAAACTTCCTGTCTCTTGATCCAGCTTCTACATGTGTTTAATCACCGTATTCCAAACACTCTTCCGGTGATTCGAACTCATTTCTAGGTAAGAAAACCCTAACCTCAACCTGTTTTAGGGATTCCTTCGATACAAGTAGCGAAGTAGCTGATGTATCTTGTGAATTAGGTCGTCATACAGGCGTTGACGAAGCGTAGAGTTTCTGTTCGATTCGTTACGCTTCTACGTCAAAAGGTGAGGATTTTAGATGCTTAAATTGACTGATTTCAAAGCTTTCAATGTCGTTTAATAGTAGATTATCGACGAGAACGCCGTTTGACATGTAGAACATGCTGTCTGTTTTCCATTTCGACTGCGTATGGAGAATATGAGATTTAGGGTATTTTAGGTATTTGTAGGAAATACTGTATATGTCCATATTTTGCTGAAATGATTGCGATGGGTATTTGTCATGTTATGATATTAGATATGCGTGTATGATCTGTTTGGCGAAGAGATTCGCCCTAATGCGCACTTTGGGTCGACATACGCTATGTGGACAAAAGTGTGTAGACTAAGTGTTTGTATAAATGATTGTATTAGTATGTATTGAGCTAATGTTGTTGTAGGTTAGCTTTGAGAATGAATTCTCAATTAATATGATCATGTACACGATTTCCTCCATGTTATTATATGAATTGATTTCCTCATATATGTGAAATGCCTGTGTTTGATTGAATTGCTTATGTTGTATGTTATAACATGTTGCTATCATGCTTGGATTACATGTATTTCACTTCTGTCATTCTCACATGATCTCGGTGGTAGAATTACACGTGCTTGGGGCTATATCCTAGTCCAGGCAGTCAATAATAGATTGAATTCGTGGTTGGCTTCTATTTGCCACGAAGGACGCGTCAATGAACGTGAGTCGTGTTTTGGGTTGGCGGCAGTGGTTAGGCCACACGAAGTGTTTTATGCACTTCATTTCGCTCAGCTTGAGATGCGCTCGTACTAGTCAAGCTCGTCAAGCAACCCGACTGACCGTTGATTGTTCACCTTGTACTGGTCATAACTGTTTGAACCTAGGGTACTGAACTTACCAGTGGAACCCCTGATAACCATAGTACCTTGATCCGTAAAGACTCATGAGTCGGGCATGATGGTATGGGACACCATTGTCGAGCTGTTGGCCTACACTAGGGCCACAAACCTCCCCGTAGTGACCAGTGAGCACCTTAGACTCGTGAGCAGATTGTGGTGGTATGGAACACTACATTTGTGCTGTCGGCCTACTCTGATTGGTGACGAGCTCTTTGTAGTGACCTTGAGCGTATTCTGAGTCTACGGGAGGCGATGACCCTTCTGTAGCAATAAGAGTACACTTGGCCTATATTGATAAGGTGATGGGGGAGCAGTGCTACGAGTGCGAGCAACAGCCCTTGCAGCGACCTATAAATATAACATCGTATGAGACTACTAGGAGTGACGACCCTAGACAGGATCTATATTGGGATTGATATAAGGGAAGTACCTTAGTTTCCCAATACTGTTGTATGAAAGGACTAATAACAACTCGGTAATCATTTTCCCATCGCACTGCATGTGTGGAGCACTGAGGGAAGAAAGCATGCCGCGGACGTAAGATGGTGTCGCACGAGGGAGTATGTCGGTGAGGGTATCCATCATCTCATTTCATGCTTGCATTAACAACAGTATCTAAGAATGTTTGATTGATTATTTTACTATTATCGCGTGATTGATTTGATAACATGCTAATCTTTGCTCTATGATTCCACTGAGTTGATCACTCACTTCCACGTTACGGGATGGTGTTTGCAACACCTACCAGACTCTGTCTTAGATGCAGGTTGTGAGGAGATCCGGGAGCTGGAGCCAGACTTTTACGAGGACCAGGATGAGTTCTCGTATATGCAGTTCTCCGACTGCTTTGCGTAGGTGGCCTGGATCGGCGGGACTTGCTAGTTGGACCATATGACATTATAATTTTTGGTTTATTATATATATTTGTGACTCAGAGATGTATTCATACTTTGGAGACAATTCGAGATTATTTTATTTTTCATACACTGATATATATTCTTCAGTCTTCCGCTTACGTTTTATCACTGGATCTGGAGTATGAATTGCAGTTTTGGTATAATCTTACTCATTTTAATGCTCTAACTTAGACAACATTGAATCGTAAGCATATTTGTTGCATAAGTGGTAGTCTGGAATTCAGGAGTCGGGTTTCTACACGACTCCCGATTATTAAGTTGGTATCAGAGCATGATTTGGATTAAACCAGACCTGGATTATGGACACGCGATGAACAGTGTCGCCCCTTTGACTTAGGTGGGTGCGAGAGAAATTAGAAACACTCATAGGGCCCCAGTTTCACTAATTGGTGAAGTTCACTCAAATTAATCGTTTTGATCGAGTCCGTGTGCGTCCGTGGTCACATGAAACGACCCCGGACCACTTCTAGTTTGTGTGTGGACGGGTCTAGACCTCTCTGGACCCAATCCCAACTGTTAGAAGTCGCTAAATGCGAATATGCAGCTGTTAACACCCAAAATGACCCGAAATGGATCGAAATGGAGTCGTGGGCCTACCCACGCTGATCTAGCATGATCTAAGGTGGGACCCACATACATTTGGGACCCTTAGGACAGGGGGACCTTGCCCAAGTGGTCAGGCATCGTCGAAAACCAAGATGGTCGGCAAGGACCTCGCCGGTCCGGTGAGGCCTCACCATACAATGGGCCCAAATCGGGTGGGCCTTCGGGCCGACGCTGTTTGGAGGCTAGTGTAGCCCCTGTGCATAGGGGCCGTCCATTAAAAGTGCCCCAAACACCCACTTCCTTCACAAAAAACCCTCTCAAGCTCTCCCTTCTCCACGTTTTTGCTGCCTCCCCTCTCAAATTCCATTTTAAATCACCCCCAATCCCATTTTCTGCTACAATCGATGTCCCTCCATCGTCCACATCTGTACGCACCTCCTTCTCTCTCCATTTTCATCCGTTGGAGCTCTCTCATCCCCCATTGGAGGCTAGAAATCGGGTGAGCCTCCATCCCAACCCATTTCACTCTTTTTCCTTTGAAATCCTAGCCTTTGGGGGCCTGTTTCACTCCTCTATAGGGCTTAGATTCGTGCCAGCCCACTAGGTCAGCCATTTCTCCCCATTTCCTCCATTTTCCATGGCTTTTTTAGAGGCTATTTTAGCCATTTTCTCCCTTTCCACCATCCTCTCTCTCATTAGAAAGAGGAAGACCACCACAGATGAAGCTGGGCCTAGTCTCTCTTCACGATCAAGGAAGTCGAGAGGTGGCACCGCTAGTTCAAGTGTCGCCGCTAGTCCAAGTGTTAGGAGAGAGCTACATACTAAGCGGAATTTGGATCCCCGTGCTCACATAGGGAGAGCACTGTTGGCAAACTTAGCCCACGGTGCGTATACTAATCGCAAGGTTCTGTTTGAGGTCCATGTGGATGGGAGGCTCTTTGGTGAGTTTTTGTTGTTTGAGCACATCGAAGCTGCTAGGTGGGGTCCGCTCTTTGAAGGCCAGTCTCGTGCGAACGTGAGCACTGTTCGTACCTTTTATGCTCATATTCGGAATCCTACATTGGAGCCATTGCAGTTCAGGATTCCCTTTGATAGAGATCGGGAAGCCACGATCGATGTTCGGCTGATAGCTCGACTTCTGAACATGCCTCTTGGCGAGGTACATCCCAGTGCTAAGAATCTGAAGAGTGTTCGTGAGCGAGATCGCCGCATCAAGTTTCTATGTGGTGGTTTGGTTACATGGCAATGTAACAAGAGCCTCCTAGCGACTCACATGTCTGATGATTTTCTCCTGTTACACCACATTTGCACGTTCAATGTGTATCCCAGGTCGACCAACCGTAGTGAATGTACACGTCTCATGGTTGATTTCCTGTATCAGGTGGGCCAGGGAGAGAACGTGTGCATGCCCACATTTGTACTGCGAAAGATCATCCTCGTAGCGAAGTCGAGAAGGACGTCTGAATCACTTCCCTTTGGCCGGCTCATATGTAGGATTGCGCTTGAGTTGCTTACAGACTTGGGCCGGAGTTGCCTATGCTGATTCATTTCATCGATGAGACTACCATGAACCAGATGAGGATAGGGCCTCGGCAGCGTGAGCCTCAGCTTGATGATGACAGTGAGGGAGAATATGATAGCGATGAGGATGAAAGTGAAGAAGAAGGTGGGGCAAAAATAGAGGAAGAAAGCCAAGAAGAAAAAGAAGAGGAGGCTCAGGATACTGATGAGAGTCCTCCTGTGACTCAGGCTGCTAAGGATGCTCATGTAGCCCGACTTGAGGAGAGTCAGGTTGCCTTACGACGGGAAGTCCAAGAACTCCGGGCCGAGGTAAAATAAGATCTTGAGGATACCAAGGCCTTCATGAAGCAGAAATTTGGCAAGGTGACTTGCACCTTGAAGGCTATCCTGTGCTGTCTGCAGGATAAGGGTTCCCCTCCTCCATCGCCAGACTCGGACGACTGATTAGATTTCGGATGTTTGTAGGCCATATTTAGGTTGTTTTCTATTTTCTGTGTGTGAGCCTGAGAAGGCTTAGTAGTTAGTTTGTGTTGTAGTTGTAGTTTGACTAGTTTAGTTTTTCATGTGTTTCTTGTCATGATGCATGTAAGGATATATCTCTTGTATTGTGACAAATTTTGATTTAATGAAATGCATGGAGTTTCTTCAGTTTGTTATGTGAATGATTGTGGTGTGATTGCTGAAGCTGACGGGGTTGTACCCTATTTTGAATATAAGGAATGCCGCCTAAGGCTACTCGGAGCACGACACGACTTACACTGGGTGAGCCGATGGATCGGGTTCCTCCCCAGAGTGATGATCATACGGACCTTGCTGTGGGCCCGATTCGTGAGACTGCACCTGAGTCTCAGCCTTCTGCAGGTTCTACAGTTGGACCACCACCTTTCACACTGTCAGTTAGAGAGCAGTATCGTGCGTCTTCCTCGACGCAGTATGTGCCTCAGCCTGCTCCACCTCCTGATAGGTTTGAGCAGTTGATGATCATGATGCACCAGCAGCATCAGCAGATTTTGACTACTATTGCAGGGGCCTTAGCCCAGGGTGGCAGTGCGGCTCCACCTGTACCACCTGTGCATCCAGCTGAGGATGCTGGGACTTTGACTAAGGATGAGGATATGACTCATCCTGCACCGCCTGCTTACCCTACGGGGAACACTGCCGATACTCGGGGCCTACTTGAGCGATTCCAGCACTTGCGGCCTCCTACTTTTACGGGTTCTCACAGACCTGAGGAGGCCGAGTATTAGCTCGACCGTGTCTCGAAGATACTGAGGATGTTGCACTGCTCTGAGTCTGAGCAGGTTGAGTTGGCCACGTTCATGTTCGAGCGAGAGGCCAGTTTATGGTGGGATAGCGTATTACGGACGGTTGTTGTCAGCTATATCTGGACTTGGGCAGCGTTCGAGTTCCGATTCCATGAGAAATACTATCCCCAGACCTACAGGCACGAGAGGGAGAACGAGTTTCTACGCCTCAGGTAGGGAGGCATGTCAGTTACAGAGTCTGAGCATCGGTTTACAGAGTTGGAAAGATACGTCCCGACGATACTTGCTGACGAGAAGATGCGCATACGATGATTTTCTGAGGGCTTGCGACCTGACATTCGGTCGAAGATGTGTTGTGTCAGCATACCCTCTTATGCTGAGCTGATACACATGTCTATTCGGGCAGAGCAGGATGTGGATTGCTTGACACGTTCTCGTGGCCCTGTGGTTACTAGGCCACGACCAGATACGCAGGACAGGCCATTTCTTGGCAAGAGGCCTCGCATCGAGCCTCCTCCTAGGGCTACAACGCTAGTACTTCCGATGAGGCTCCCCGGTGTGACATGTGCTTACTGTGGGAGACCGGGCCACACTGCAAAGAGCTTCTTTGCTCGGATGAGGGATAGCGGGTTTTCGCCACTGCAGAAGATCGACCGTCCTCGCCCACAGGCTTTATCTGCTCTGTCGTTACTATCGGCTCCTGCGCATCCTTCTTTCAGGCCTCCAGTGCCTCAGTTTCGGCCACCTGGTACCGCGGCCAAACCGTCCATAGTAGGCATGGGTACATGCATTAACAGTAGAGGCATCCGGGACGGAGACTACTTAGCCCTTGGCCTTTGAAGTCACAGCCCACATTGGAGGTACTCCTATATTTATGATGCTGGATTCAGGATCCACGATTTCATTGATATCGCATTCAGTAGTCAAGCGCCTTGGGCTATCGACTACTCGGATGGATGGGGTGCGAGTTCTTACAGCGCACAGAACTTTTTCTGATGCCACTATGATGTGTGAGGGTTGTTTGGTGGATCTAGGGGGCAGGACAGTGGCTCTTGACCTTTTCATCGACCCCTCTCTCTATTATCTCGACGTCATTCTTGGCATGGATTGGCTGACTGCAGCGAGGACCGAGATTGACTGCGAGACCCGTATAGTGACAGTCTACGAGCCGGAGGGCACGCCCTTTTCATTTCCAGTGCAGGTTAATCTCCCTTTCCAAGTGCTGTGTTATGATTCCTTACTGAGGGATGTTGATGCCCCGACACTTGAGCGCACGCCAGTAGTGCGTGATTATGAGGATCTGTTCAGGAAGATTCCTGAGTTGCCACCTCAGCGTGAGATTGATTTTACTATCGATCTGGTACCTAGTTCGACGCCCGTCTCACTGTCGACGTATCGCATGGCACTGTATGAGATGGAGGAGTTGAGAAAATAGATTGATGATCTGTTAGAAGTTGGCTTCATACGACTGAGTGTGTCTCCTTGGGGAACACCGGTGTTATTTGTGACGAAAAATGATGGTTCACTGCGATTGTGTATTGATTATCGTAGGTTGAATCAGATTATGGTGAAGAATAGGTACCCTTTATCCAGGATAGATGACCTGTTTGATCAGCTGAGAGGAGCACAGTACTTCTCAAAGATTGATCTGCAGTTAGGGTATCACCAGTTGCACGTCAGGGATGAGGACATGCAGAAGACAGCTTTCAGGACCAGCTTTGGCCACTATGAGTTCCTCGTGATGTCGTTCGGTCATACGAACGCACCAGCTGTATTCATGGATCTGATGAACAAAGTATTTTGGCCTTTCCTCTATCGATTCGTCATTATGTTTATAGATGACATTTTGGTATACTCCAGGAGTCGAGAGGAGCATGAGGAGCACTTGCGATTGGTCCTGGATACACCGAGGCAGCATCAGTTGTTTGCACAGTATAAGAAGTGCGACTTCTGGAAGGAGGAAGTCAAGTTCCTGGGACATATGGTGTCCAGGGATGGGATGGCGGTGGACCTTGCTAAGGTAGCTGCAGTGCAGGACTGGAAGCAGCCTGGCTCTGTCACTGAGGTGAGGAGTTTTCTGGGATTGACAGGCTACTATCGACGATTCATTCAGGACTTCTCCAAGATAGCCAGACCCTTGACTCAGTTGACACGGAAGGATTTGAAGTTCGCCTGAAATGAAAAGGCGGAGGCAGCTTTTCAGGAGCTGAAGGACAGGCTTACGTCCGCCCCTATGCTAGTATTGCCAAAGCAAGGGGTTAAATACATGATATACACTGACGTGTCTAGCGTTGGTCTAGGTTGTGTCCTTATGCAGAAGGACAGGGTAATTTCATATGCCTCAAGACAATTAAGGAAGCACGAGGAGAATTACCCTACACACGACCTTGAGTTGGCAGCCGTCATTTTCGCATTGAAGCTCTGTAGACATTACCTCTACGGAGAGGAGTTCGAGCTCTTTTGAGACCATAAGAGCCTCAAGTACATATTCACGCAGCGAAACCTGAATACGAGGCAACGACGATGGATGGAGAACTTGAAAGACTTTAAGTTCGAGGTTTCCTACCATCCTGGCAAGGCGAACCTTGTGGCTGACGCATTGAGCCGCAAGAAGGCGATAGAGTTTGTGGCTCTGCTGATGGTTGCCAAGTGGGACATGGTTGAGTTTTTACGAGACTTTGAGAAGAAACTCACCGAGGAGGAACCATTTGAGTTTATCGCACATGTTCAGGTGCGACCTCTTATCAATGACAGAGTCATCGCGGCGCAGAGGGATGATGCGCGTCTGACTGAGCTTCGAGAGCAGGCCAGTGATGATGCAGACGTCGAGTGGAGAGTTGGAACGGATGGGGGCTTACGTTATTGTGGCCGCCTATGCGTCCCAGATATTCCTGACTTGGGATGAGAGATTCTCAAGGCTGCGCACAGTTCCAGACTTGTGATGCATCCGGGCAGCACAAAGACGTATCACGACATGAAGAGGACCTATTGGTGGGAGGGCATGAAGACCCACATCGTAGAGTTCGTGTCCCGTTGTCTCACTTGCCAGCAGGTGAAGGCAGAGCATCGCCGACCTCCTGAACTCCTTCAGTCTATGCCTATAGCTGAGTGAAAGTGGGACTTTATTTCTATGAATTTCATTTCGGGATTACTGAAGACGAGGAAGGGACATGATTCTATTTGGGTGATTGTCGACCATTTGATGAAGTGAGCGCACTTCCTACCGATCAAAATTACGAACTCTGCAGATGAGTTGGCCAGGCTATATATCAGAGAGATAGTGCGTCTGCATGGAGTTCCCTTAGAGATCGTGTCGGACAGAGACACGCATTTTACTTCTATATTCTGGACTCGCATCCAGGAAGCTATGGGTGTGAAGTTGAAGTTCAGTACTTCTTTTCACCCACAGACGAACAGACAGACAAAGCGGGTGAACCAGATTCTAGAGGACATACTGCGGGCTTGCGTATTGGATTTTAAAAAAAGTTGGGATGATTGTCTTGCATATGCAGAGTTCGCATACAACAACAGTTTCCAGGAGAGTATTGGTATGGCACCTTATGAGGCCTTGTATGGGCATCCTTGCCGAGCACCTCATTGCTGGACAGTGGTCGGTCAGCGTAGATTGATTGGCCCAGAGATAGTGCAGGCAACCTCAGAGAAGATTGACATCATCAGACGCCGGCTTCTTACAGCGCAGAGTAGACAGAAGAGTTATGCCGATACGAGACGGCACCCGCTAGAGTTCGCAGTTGGGGATCACTTGTTTTTGAGAGTTTCCCCTATGAAGGGAGTCCTTTAGTTCGGGAAGAAGGGAAAACTAGCGCCACGATTCATTGATCCATTCCAGATTCTTGACCGTGTGGGTGCAGTGACTTATTGTCTGGCTTTGCTACACCTCTCGTGAGCGTACACAACGTATTTCATATTTCTATGCCGAAGAAATACATTCCTGATCCTTTCCATATCATCAGATGAGAGCAGGTGCAGTTAGGTGAGGATGTTACATATATACTGCGACCGACGCGTATATTAGACAGGAAGGAGTAGGTATTGCGTAGCAAGGTCATCCCCCTTGTGAAGGTGTTGTGGACGCATCACACTGAAGAAGAGGCTACTTGGGAGACAGAAGCCGAGATCAAAAAGAACTACCTACAGCTTCTCGAGGAGTACAAAAAGGTATAAATTTCAAGGATGAAATTTATTATTTAAGGGGGGTAGATTGTAATGTCTCGAAAAAATCCATACAGAGACCCGAGTACCAACTTGATCAGAAATCACTTAAGATTAATTCCTTTAGAAAATAAGCGTAGGTTAACTAACGCCATGTTAGATTAGCTGTGAAATTAGTACTGTTCGCTTTAAATATGTTCTACAAGACCCAAAACTTGTGGAACTGTTAATGCTATAACGTCCTGAACCTAGGATCAAACTCTAAACCCGTTTATTCTCAGGAACCCTTTGAAACTTTATATTGGATCTAGACCGCACGTCGAGAGTCTGATATCTACAATCTTAGACCATTATGACTGCTTGGCTGGACTTGACAATCGTTTCGAAAATCAAGCCCAACTGATGTTCTGAGGCTATTTCATTGAGCCTGGAGCAAGGAGTGTGAGAAAGAGTGAAATTCATAAAAATTAAAATGTCATTTAAATAAATCTGGCACGTTTCGCTTGCGGGTTCAGTATAAGTATTCAGCCCCTCGGAATCTGACCCAAATACACCCTCGGATCAGGGAACATTTCTCACTTAGGTCAGTGTACTTGGAATCCTCGATCGAATCTCCATGACCGCTGAACTGAAACTGGTCCGCAACGTGCGATCTGGGAACACTACCCGACTGAAAACTTAATGTGATCAACATCCGGCATCCATGAGCTTAGGTCCGACCGCATTCGGCCAGGGGACCTCCAGAAATGCTCTTTTGGATCGGAAAAGATTCAATTTGGTTATAACACAAGTATACCTTGGTTTAGAGTCTATGTAGGTGAGGTTTTAGCCTATATAAGGGCTTTAAACCCTCTCATATCTCTCCCATCTGAATTTGCAAGAAACCCTAGAAAGAGAAGAGAGAGAGAGAAAGATTGTGAGAGAGTTGTGAGAGAAACTTCCTGTCTCTTGATCCAGCTTCTACACGTGTTTCATTACCGTATTCCAAACACTCTTCCGGTGATTCCAACTCATTTCTAGGTAAGAAAACCCTAACCTCAACCTATTTTAGGGATTCCTTCGATACAAGTAGCGAAGTAGCTGATGTATCTTGTGAATTAGGTCGTCATACAGGCGTTGACGAATCGTAGAGTTCCTGTTCGATTCGTTACGCTTCTACGTCGAAAGGTGAGGATTTTAGACACTTAGATTGACTAATTTCAAAGCTTTCAATGTCGTTTAATAGTAGATTATCGACGAGAACGCCGTTTGACATGTAGAACGTGCTGTCTGTTTTCCATTTCGACTACGTATGGAGAATATGAGATTTAGGGTATTTTAGGTATTTGTAGGAAATACTGTATACGTCCGTATTTTGCTGAAATGATTGCCATGGATATTTGTCATGTTATGATATTAGATATGCATGTATGAGCTGTTTGGCGAAGAGATTTTCCCTAATGTGCACTTTGGGTCGACATACACTATGTGGACAAAAGTGTGTAGACTAAGTTTTTGTATAAATGATTGTATTAGTATGTATTGAGCTAATGTTGTTGTAGGTTAGCTTTGAGAATGAATTCTCAATTAATATGATCATGTATACGATTTCCTCCATGTTGTTATATGAATTGATTTCCTCATATATGTGAAATGCCTGTGTTTGATTTGATAACATGCTAATCTTTGCTCTATGATTCCACTGAGTTGATCACTCACTCCCACGTTACGGGACGGTGTTTACAACACCTACCAGACTCTGTCTTAGATGCAGGTTGTGAGGAGATCCAGGAGCTGGAGCCAGAATTTTACGAGGACCAGGACGAGTTCTCGTATATGCAGTTCTCCGACGGCTTTGCGTAGGTGGCCTGGATCGGCGGGACTTGCTAGTTGGACCATATGACATTATGATTTTTGGTTTATTATATGTATTCGTGACTTAAAGATGTATTCATACTTTGGAGACAGTTCGAGATTATTTTGTTTTCCATATAGTGATATATATTCTTCAGTCTTCCGCTTGCGTTTTATCACTGGATTTGGAGTATGAATTGCAGTTTTGGTATAATCTTACTCATGTTAATGCTCTAACTTAGACAACATTGAATCATGAGCATATTTGTTGCATAAGTGATAGTCTGGAACTCGGGAGTCCGGTTTCTTTACGACCCCCAATTTTCAGGGTGTTACAATCAGCCTCACCTAGGCCATATAATGTAGAAACAACCTAAACTATCATATGCTGCGGATGTAATGAAACAACCTAAATCCTGACGAGTCCATAATAGCATTAACCTTATTTAGGCTAGCTAATACAGAAGTATAGTAACCCAAATGTGATGTGCTGATGATGCAATGCAATACGTGTGCGAAAGAAAATGACTAAGCTAGAGTGTGATGTCGGGATGATAGTACGTAATATCGCAAGCTATGGGGTCCATCATAAGAGACTTCTATCCAAACCAGTCCCATTCTTAAATTTGGATAGCCAGACTCAATTTGGTAAACTCCTGATCTTAGGTTGGTCGTGCGCCCCAACTGAAATCCTGGTCATTACGAAGGTGCACATAATGATCTAGTTGTGCACCATCAGCCCAAGTGAATAGTGAAGGAATGATTGAGTCAAATGCTGAGTACGCAATTCTTACTTAGTAAGTCCACATATCAGTATCGTACATCTCTGGGATCATCACCAGGGTCTGATACACTCTACGCTACCTGCCGCCCCATCAAGTGCACAACTGGATAAGTGGAAGAGACCTCACTATCCACCTACCAATATCCGCCCGGATCATTGATAGCAGACCCATTTATGAGCTGGCCAAACTCAACCTAACATTGCCTACTCCCTTAGGTGGGTAAGGCTACACCCCCTCCTAACCGACCACGACACAGTGGGAGATGTGACATACTGGTATACGACCCTCATGTGCTCATGTATTTTCACTCAGTCTAGACATTGGAGCATCCTCTGGTACCAAGAGAGTTTATGAAATTTCACCCAAGGACATCTATAAAACCCCATGTAGAAAAAGATTTCTAGTGTTCCATCTGACCGTCCAAGATGTGCCTGTGGAGGCCACAACCTTGATATCGCTAGGGTGCCAAGTGATCATGTCACACATTATGAGATGCATGAGTCATACCATCCAGTCATGTATCAAACCTACGTGTACCGCGTGATCATGAGGGGCAACTTCATCTATCAGGGAGTCCCATAAACAATCTTCCCAATGGCGTATGCTATGATCAGTCACTCCTCATATCAAGCATACACATGATGCGTATGGGAAATATCATGATGCTATGCTATCACAAACTCAGTGTGTCCTACTAGACTAAGTACACTAGCATGATTATCAAATATTACAGGTGATGATCGGCCTTAATCAGTATGTCACTTATAAGAGTATGGGCTGAACGATACACCCCATTAGACATACAAAAATTTATATGGAATGTTCCATGTTAGACTATCATAACCCACTCTAGGTACTAACATATGGTATATCCTAAGGCGGGGTCCACTGAAAAGACGGTGGGTCTAACCCATGCATTAAGGTAGTTTCTGCACAGTGGATATACCAAATATGATACCACATATTCTACTATCCAAACAAGGGATGATGATGCACTAATGTCAAGGATGGATCTCACACTTGTCTTAATGGGTAGATGGACAGTGCGGATGATATGTACATGTCAAGAGGTCCTAACAAATGGGGTACAAGGGTAGGATACATCTCTCGTGGGAGTGAAGTGGGTATACAACAAGGTGAGTTCACAAGGTGAGCTAACTGGGTGAACAATTGGGCTTTCTCAATCTCTTATCATCAATAAACTGGGCTTCCTTTTGGGGCTTGATACATACACAAAGTGGGCTTGGTGGAGTTCATACATTTAGGACTATGAGTCCTTCCGACAGATTGGGTAGCCCGCTCAACTCCTAAGTGGGCCTTGGGTATGGTCACTAAACTTTGGGTAATTACATGTATCTAGGTGGGCCACATCCCCTATGGAAGCCCTGGTATGAATATAAGGTGGGCTCCAAGGTTTGGATAATCTTACAAGGTACGTGGAAAACACCATCATCAAATGGGGACTAAACGGATTGGGGTAAGCCCAAATCAAGGGAGAGATGAGTATCACTAGCATCAATGGGGGCCCAACGGTTTAGGGTAAGCCTAATAAGAGGAGATGAGAATGGACCTAACAGTGGGCCTTAACGAGATTACAACATGGACGTTTAACCATCATTGCTCCCAATGTAATGGGCTTATCAATGGGCCCTAGGGGGATTTCAATGGTAGACATTTAACCACTATTGTCTCTTAGTATGCGTCCACTTGGGATTTGAATCTAACCCTCTATGGGGCCCACGACCCTTATACAAATCGGGGAAATAAGTGGATATCGTGTATGTAACACATACGTCATGATGGGCCTTAGAAGGCAGCCCCATGGTGGGCATATAGCCCATAAATTAGGGTGAGCCTGTCAAGGAAATAGCGCCCATAGCCTTAGAGAAATGGATGAACGGGGTGAATATAACACATACATCATGGTGGAATCACTCATCACAATTGGGCCTCATATAAGGGCGTCGTATACATTATATCGAGCTTCACACAAGGGACACATATACATCACCTGGGCCTCTTATAAGGGCCACATATACATCACTTAGGCCTCATACGTGGGCTACATATACATCATAATGGGCCACATCCATGGGCTCAAATACATCACAATGGGCCGCAACAATGGGCCTCATATATATCAAGTGGGACCCGCCGTCCTAGCTGGACGGTGTGGATAAAACATTATTATTATTATTATTATTATTATTATTATTATTATTATTTTATATCTACACCATTCATCTATTTTTAGAGATCATTTTAGAGAATTTCCCAAAAAATTAATCATATAGAAAGATCATATGGACCATACCATAAATAGCAGTGAATATAATGATTTTCACCATTAACAATTCACAGGGCCCACCATAACATTTATTTTCCATCCAATCTATTCATAAGTTCACAAAGACTTGAATTAAAAGGAAGAACAAATTTCATATTGATCAAGAACTTCTGTGACCCCAGACGGTTTCAATGGTAGATGTTCAATCCTCCACTGATTTTTGTAGTGTGGTCCACCTGATAGATAAATCTGTCTTATTTACAATCTCATGCCTTAAGACAAGATCGTAAGGTGGATGAATGGTTTGGATATAACACATAACCATGATCAGACCCACAGAGTTGCTAATAGCAAATAACAACTATATTGCTGGTGGGGTCCACATAGATGTACAATCTAGATATAATACATACATCATGCGGGACCCACAAAACTTTCTGATGTCAGTACAATAGTTATATAGCTGGTGGGGCCCTCAGATGGATGGTTTAGATGTAACACATAAGTCATGTGGACCCCACAGCTTGCTGACGTCGATACAACAGCCATATAGCTCATGTGGCCTACTAGCCCACCGTTTAGATGGACGGTTTACATATACATAAACCTCATGATCAGGCTTACTGAACTTGTTGACGTGAATACAACAGCTATATAGTTGATGTAAATACACCATCCAATCCGCTCCCACAAAGGTGGGTACCACGTGGGGCTCGCAGACACACACACACATATATATATAATTATATGGACATATATATATATATATATATATATATATATATATATATATATATATATATATATATATTATATTTATTATAGCTCCAACGTCTAGGCCTTGGATGGGGGGCCTGGATATGAAACATATACATCTTAGTGGGCCACACCATCTAGGTGGACGGTGTAGATAAAACACATATATCAAGGAGGGTCCCACGTGCTAGATGTAAAAAGTCATCAAGGTGGGCCCCACATTGCATCAAGCTGATATTTATTATCTCCTTCATCCAAGGTTTGCCCAAATGGGTAGTAAGTTGGCTGCAACGTGGGCCTCGGTTTGGTCCACTTGGTTGGACGGTATGGATCATACATCAAGGTGGGCCATCATACACAAAAAGGAGAGGAAAAGAGAGAGAGAGAGTAAGACCCGTATCATAAACCGTACCGTTCCTTAGACTTCCACGATTCTCTCTATCGAATTCCAGCAAACTGTGACCTGTAACCGTCGTTTACACGTGACCCTAAGTCACATCCCGTATATATGAGTCGACTTGACCCGAGACTTGTACTCTTACGATCGCGCCGTCTCCTCAGTTCCAACACCGCGTCTTGCGCGTCGATGCGATACCCAATGTAGGAGTTGTGGGCCTGTGTTTATTTCAAGGAAAATGCTGCGCATTGTGAATTTTGAGAGAATCTCTACAGCCCATCACATCAATCAATCAAAGTACAACCCCTCCCTCTATCCCATCCCCAAGTACACAAGCCATTCTCCAAGTCAATTCTCTCTTACACAACCCATAGCACCCATCACTCATCATCCATCACTCTTACATCACCTCTCTCTCTCTCTTTCTCAAGTCCATCTCCCAAGAAACTCCCAAGGAGAGGACATCCAAGCTTCCCATGGAGAAGCTATGGTGTGGCTCACTTCCTACCCCACTAATCTCCCATCTCCACCCTTCAATCTCCATCATCCTCCGTCAAAATCAAAGCCTAGGAGCTAAGGAGTCCATAAAGCCTAGAAGAAGCGGAATCAGTGGGTGTTCATAGCTCTAGATAGTGATTTTGATTTAGGGCCTAGTTATGATGGGACCCACCTTAATGTATGTGTTGTGATATAAGAGAGGCCCATAGTGGCGGGGTCCCTCAACTACACCGTCTCTCTCTCTCTCTCTCTCTCTCTCTCTATCTCTCTCTCTCTTTTCCTTTGTATGGTGATGATGATGAAGCAGTGTGTGGTTCACCTGGTGTGTGTGTGTGTGTGGCCCACCAGGAAGTATGTATTATATCCATGCCATCCATATGATTGGGCCCACCTTGTTGGACCGTCCAGTGGCAGGCCTGTTGGCCTTCCTGTTTGGATTGGCCCAGGAGATAACACAGTTATCATCAAAACCTAAAATAGTGGGCCACACGTGTGACCCACCTTGATGATGTGATTATCCACATCGTCCGTCCAGGAAGGACTGTGGGTCCCAGCAGCACCAAGCTGCTGAATTGGCGCAACAAGTTCGGTGGTCCCTCAATGATGTATGATTATATCCATGACTGTCCTTCCGATTGGGGATGTGGATCCCACTGTAATATCCCCACACGTGTGACACGTGTGGGGGTGGGACGCACCTTGATGTAAGTGTTTTATATCCCCACTGTTCGTATTTGGACGATGGTAGGTGCAGCCCACCGTGATGTTTTTTTTTTAAAAAAAAAAATCAGCCGTCCAAGTGTCCAGGTGGGGGGCCCACCCACACGTGCCACATGTGTGGGGTGGGACCCACCTTGATGTATATATTCTGTATTCACATCGTCCATCTAGAAGGTGTGATATGTGGGCCATACCATGATGTATGTGTTTTATTCCAACCGTCCAGATGACTAGACGGTGGACCACCGTGATATATATGTTTCATCAACGTTGTCCATCTATTTTATATCAACGTTGTCCATCTATTTTATATCAACACCATCCATCTGTTTTATAATCCACGTTGTGCATCTATTTTATACCCACACCATCCATCCATTTTTCATCTGGACCATCTATATATGTGGGCCCTACCGTGGTGTATGTATTTTATCGGCATCGTCCAGCTAGGACAAGACCCATCTGAGGTATGTTTTGTATGCACGCCATTCATGGGCTGCGGTTCACCATGATGTATTTTATTAATGCCGTCCAAGGCAGGCAACCCATTGTGATGTATGCATTGTATATCCATGCTGTCCATTTGGTGGGGTCCATCTGACTCATGCAGGCCCACTTGCTCTATGTGTAAGGCCCACCTGTTGTACATGAGGCCATGTGTGAGGCCCAATGTGATGTACATGAGGCCCATAGGACGAGGCCCACTATGATTCATTTGAGGCCCATTTTTGTGGCTCATTGCGATGTATAGGAGGCCCTGAGATATGGCCCACTGTGATGTATATGAGGCCCGTATTTAGGCTCATTAGGCCCATGTGATACGGCCTATGTGCCATATATTAGGCCCATGTGATGCATTTGAGGTCCATGTGATGTGGCCTATTGTGATTCATTTGAGGCCCATGGATGTGGCCCATTGTAATGTATATGAGGTCCTTATGTTGAGGCCGAATATGATGTATGTATGGCCCATACAATGAGGCTCATTATGTTGTATGAGAGGCCCTTGTATAAGGCCCATTATGCTGTATGTGAGGCCTTGTGTGAGGCCATGAGCCCCACTATATGTTAGGCTCTATGTGGGCCACTCCTTGGGAGCAATGCTAGTTAAATGTCCACATTGATGGGTAATAATGGTTAAATGTCCACATTGTGACCTTTTCTTAGGCATTGTTAGGTCCATTCTCATCGATGTCGATTATCGAGGCTAATTATTGAGGCGATTGTCGAGGCCATTATCGTTGCTAATTATCAGTGCCGATTATTGAGGCTAATTATTGATGCAGATTATCGATGCAGATTATCGATGCCGATTATCGATGTTGTATAGGTGCCGATTATCGAGGCCAATTATCGGTGCTGATTATCAAGACCGATGCTGATCATCGATGCTGATTATCGAAGCTGATTATTGAAATTGTGGTAATGACCGCTTTAGTTGAAGTATAAATATGCCAATATGTTCTATAAGGCGGTGAATAGGTCTTTTTAATAATTTATAACAATTTAAAATCCTATCACTCTAATCCTAATAGCAAGAATACATTAGGATTACTCAAGAGTAACTCTACTAGCTTCCAAGCCTGGTAGAGGATCCAATCACAAACTATTTGAGAGATGAACATTATACAAATTAGTTTATGATGGATAAGACTATGTGTGTATGACGTGTGATCTCAGATAATCAAATATGAAAATAGTTAAGGAAATCACATAAGTAATGGAAGACAATAACAATCTTAAAAACAATCATTTTTATAGTGGTTTGACTACTTGTTTACTCTACTCCTGGCAATAGCACTCAACCCTTGAGTGTACTAGATTTCACTAAGGAGGTTTTACAATAGGTTCACCTCAAACCAGAGGTTTTAAATCAGTTTCACCTCTAATCAGTACAACCTACACCCAAGCTGACAGTTTATGCTCCCACGAGCAAGGGTCAACACATAACACCCAATTTTAGGTACACTGACCAAGGATCCACACAAGGAACCTCTCACGTTTATGCTCTCACGAGCAAGGGTCAACACAAAGCACCCACTTTTAGGCACACTGGCCAAGGACCTTCTATAAGGCCCTAACAGTTTATGCTCTCCACAGAGCAAGGGTTAACACAAAGAACCCACCATGTACTCTCCCATCGAAGGCCTCCTAGAGGACTTGCAAGGGGTGAGAAAAACCTTAGACCCAATCCTATAAAGGAATGATCAAAAGGGTCCTCTGGACTCTAATGACTTACAGATAAGTAGATGAGTCCCATTTAACGTGTTGTCGAAGATCTCCTCCTTTGATGAAGAAGAATCTTCTACTTCCTTGAACCGTAATTCAGAAGATGTACCAATACATGGTGACGGGTTGGGTCAAGGTTGTAATGGAATCCTACTTTATTGAAAGTTTTCCTAGTGACTTCTCCCCATACACCAAGACCATTCATATTTCTTTCTGGTACAGGTATCCTAGTGACTTCTACACTAACCAGATGACTTATCAGTCTAGGGGTGATGTGCTCGGTCTGATTTATGACAGCGACTGAAATGATTGGAGGATTATTTTCAACATTGTAGATTAAGTTCAGAAACTCATGCACAAGATTATGCTGAAATCCTCCACCAAAATTTATGATATTTTCCCACCCAATCATTTCTAAGATATCAATGATCCTAAAGGGTTTAATGCACTTCTTATGAACTGTTCGTTCTACCATAAATTTTAAGTTGAAAAATAGAGATGAGGCGGTTGCATTCTTCGTACCTTTCTTGCTCCTATTTGAGGAACATTGTGGAAGAACTAGATGAAAGAGTCTAACAAAAGCAACAAACCAAAACTGTTTGGAGAGAAGCAATGCTAAATAAGTGAGCTTCTTTTTCCGTCTTCCGACTTTAATTGAGCAGTAACCTTTGATATCATCGAGCATAGGTTCGATGATATCGATATACCCGATTTGATATTTTCAATGAAGATTAGAGGGAAGACTAACCGACCCGGCGATTTAACTGCTCGAGAGTTCGTCGATGGGATTGATTTTTGGTCGATGTAATTGAACCGTTCACTTGATGTATCGGCAGGCATATTAAATGTGAATTTTTTCAATTTTCAGCATTCAGACAACCCTTCATGTATACTTTAGTATATCTATGAGTTAAACAGTATACATAGCAAAATTTTTATACAAGCATTGTATAAATTAAAATTATAAACATTAGAATGTTTATATACAAAAATATTGAGGTGAGAGACCTCAAATGTATCATTAGAAGCTCAGTAAAAATTGCATCATTTCAGCAAATATCTAGATCTCAATACATGATCTAGATTTGTTTTTCTATGCTCAGTATTTCTAGGTATAGGGATAATCCTTTCCTTTACCTTTGATGACATAAAATTGGTTATTTGTGTGAGAAACCTTTATCACTGATTTTCCTGAGTGGTCTAGGATTTCGCATTTTTCCTTGTTGAATGTAAACACATTCTCATTGTCACATATTTGAGAAATGCTTAGAAGACTGTGTGTTAATCCTTTTATGCAAAAAACATTCTCATTTTTCAGTAAATTTATTCCTTTAATAATTCCCTGTCCAATTGCCTTAGTGGTGCTTCCGTCTCACAGTTGGCTATCCCATTATTAAGATCTAAATAATTTGTAAGGAGAGATTTGTCACCTGTGACATGTCTTGAGCATCCGCTATCCAGGTACCACTTAGTTTCATTGCCTGATATATGGTTTGAATGAGTAAAAAGACAAATCTTCTTTTCTTTTGGAACCCATTTTGTGACAGGAGTTTTTACTGTGGTAGATTCAGCCACTTGATTCAGTATTTCCTTCACTCTACCATTCATTCTAGATGGTAATGGGTGTGTATTTCTCATATTCCTAGGTCGACTCTTGACATTTTGTATTTCTCTGGTTGGTTTAAATTTACCAATATGATTTTGACCAAAGTTATGTTGATTCCTCGTAGGTGTCAAGCATTCAAACTTATAATGACCCGAATCACCACATAAATGACAAAATGGAGTAGTTCTTATATTACTACCTGAAGCAGCAGATTTTTCAGTTATTGGTGCTGCATTTCCAGTCTTTGTTTTAAATTTATCATATCCTAAGCCGCTCTTGTCCTTTTCAGGTCTTCACATACCTAAGAGGTTTTTTAACTTTTCACCACTTTGGGAAAACTTATAGTTTGGCTTAGCAATTTTTCTGGATTCTTCTAAATCAAATAGGAGTATATGATTTTCATTTTGAAGAAGCATGTTTTTATCTTTTAATTGCTTAACCTGTTTGTTTAGTTTTTCAGACTCGGATTTAAGGAAGGTGTTAATTCTTTCAAGTCTATCATTATTTGAATGATATTGCTGTAAATCATTGATTAGATGTTTATTAATTTCCAGAGTTTGATCCAGATCTCTTTGCAGAAATTCCTTTTTGTTTTCATACATTCCAAGTCTTTTAAGGATGTTGATGCTATGAATATAGAGTTGATTGTAAGCATCCTATAGTTTATCTTATTCCTATTCTTCTTCCTTTTTAGTTTCCTCATTATCAAATAGAAATGATTTAGTGGCTTGTGGATCTTCCTCGTTCTCAGTTTCAATGGGAATGATTGGAGTAGTGGAGACCATAAGAATTTTCAAAGATTTCTGATCTCCATTGCTCTCTGAGTCGTTAGATTCTGAGTTTGAGTCTTCTATATCATCCCATGTGGCAGCCATTGCTTTACCCTTACTTTTCCTCTTTGGGCATTTAGTGGACAGGTGTCCAAACTTCTAACAGGCATAACATTATGGTTCTTTGGTCTTTTTACCAAATTTACCTGTAGAATATTTGTTGTCCACCTTTCTTCCTTTAAATGGACAACCACGATTTTTCTGAAAGAATTTTTTGAATCGTTGTGCCAATAGAGCCACTTCTTCATCTTTATTTTCTCTTTCACTTTCACTATCCTCATTTAGTTGTTCTTTGATGTTTTGAGGACAGTAGTTTTGGATTTAGGGGTTGTTTTGAAGTGAAGTTCAAATGTTTGTAGGGAGCCTACAAGTTCTTCTACTTTCATTTCATCTATGTTTCTACATTCTTCAATGGTTGTTACTTTAGGATTGAACCGTTTCGGTAATGATCTTAGTATTTTCCTACATATTTTTGAGACCAGAACCTTCTCACCTAATCCACTCATGGAGTTGCAAATGATATTCAGTTTTGTGAAAAACTCCATGAAGGTCTCATGCTCTTCCATTCTGAGACTTTTGAACTGTGATGTTAGGAGTTGTAGTTTAGATCTCTTCACAATGCTTGTTCATTCATGGGTTATTTCCAACAAATCCTATGCTTCTTTGGCTGTCCCACACATACTAATTTGACTGAAAATATCTTGGGACACAGCACAGTAAATAACATTCATAGCTTTAGCTTCAGATGTTTGTTTTTCTTCATCGAATGTTGTCCACATTTCTTTGGATTTTGGTTTGGTGATAGCCGTGCCATTTTCAAGTACTACTTGTTCAGTAGGTGGCACATATCCTCTTTCAACAATACGCCAAACATCGTGATCCAAAGATCTCAGAAAGTAGTGCATCTTAGCCTTCGAGTATGCATAATTTAATCCATTAAATACTGGAGGTCTAGTGACCTCTTCTTTGGCCATATTCTCAACTTTAGTCAAGATCACTCTCTAGGCGGTGAAGCCCTTTAAGAGAGACATGCTCTGATACCAATTGAAATTGCAGTAATGACTACTTTAGTTGAAGTAGAAATATGCCAATATATCCTAGAGGGGGTGAATAGGACTTTTAATAATCTTATAACAATTTAAAATCCTATCACTCTAATCCTAACAACAAGCATACATTAGGATTACTCAAGAGTAACTCTACTGGCTTCCAAGACTAGTAGAGGATCCAATCACAAACTATTTGAGAGATAAACAATATGCAAATTAGTTTATGATGGATTTGACTGTGTGTGTATGAGGTGTGATCTCAGATAATCAAATATGAAAATAGTTAAGAAAATCACATAAGTAATGGAAGACAATAGCAATCTCAAACACAATCATTTTTATAGTGGTTTGACTACTTGTTTACTCCACTCCTGGCAACCGCACTCAACTCTTGAGTGTACCAGATTTTACCAAGGAGGTTTCATAACAAGTTCACCTCAAAGAGGTTTTAAATTGGGTTCACCTCTAACCAGTACAACCTATACCTAGGCTGATAGTTTATGCTCCCACGAGCAAGGGTCAACAAATAACACCCGATTTTAGGCACACTGACCAAGGATCCACACAAGGAACCTCTCACGTTTATGCTTTCACGAGCAAGGGTCAACACAAAGAACCCACTTTTAGGCACACTGGCCAAGGACCTTCTACAAGGCCCTAACAGTTTATGCTCTCCACAGAGCAAGGGTCAACACAAAGCACCCACCACGTACACTCCCTCCGGAGGCCTCCTAGAGGACTTGCAAGGGGTGAGAAACACCTTAGACCTAATCTTACAAAGGAATGATCACAAGGGTCCTCTGGACTCTAATGACTTACAGATAAGTAGATGAGCCCTATTTAGCGTGTTGTCGAAGATCTCCTTCTTTGATAACAAAGAATCTTTTGCTTCTTTGAACCGTAACTTAAAAGATGTACCAATACATGACAATAGGTTGGGTCAAGGTTATAATGGAATCCTACTCTATTGAAAGTTTTCCTATAAGGGAAATAAAGTGATTCTAATCATTTATGCATTTAAGGCATCCCAGCTTAATGATTTGTCATCCCACCTAGGTTGACTACTAAGTGTTTGTTGAAATGCCTAAATCAATATGATTTATGCCTGCCATATGTATTGAATGTAAGAACATGATTGTTGTGTATTAGACATCTCCTTGATATAAGGATTTGTTATATTATATGTTGAAATCAACACACGTCAAGTACTTTGGAGTTTTGTAGTCTAAGTGTTTGTATAAATGTATGTATTAGTAAGTATTGAGTAAGTGGTGTTGTAGATTAGCATTGAGATTGGATTCTCACTAATTTATTGATGTACATGAATTCCTCCATGTTTGTTGTATTGAATTGATTATCTTATGTGTGAAATACTCGTGTATGGTTAACTGCTTTTGATGTATGTTATTACATGTTGATAACATGCTGGAATTACTTGCATTTCAATTCTGTCTCTCTTATATGATTATTGATTTAGATTACAAGTGTTTAGGGCTATACTCTAGTCCAGGCAGTCGGTAAAAATTTAGAATTCGTGGTTGGATTCTATTCGCCACGAAGGATGGGTATGACGAACCCGAGTCGTACTAGAGTCGTCGGCAGTAGTTAGGCCACATGAAGTGCTTGTGCACTTCATGCCGGTCGATTCAACGTGCGCCCATGCTAGTCGGACTCATCAAGTAACCCGACTGACCATTATATGTTCACCTTGTATTCGTCATAACTGCTTGAACCTAGGGTACTGAACTTACTAGTAATAACCCTGATAACCATGGTACCTTGATCCACTAAGACTCATGAGCCGGGCATAGTGGTATAGGACATCGTGGTTGAGCTGTCGGCCTACGCTAGGGCCACAAACCTCCTCGTAGTTCCCAGTGAGCAACCCAGACTCGTGAGCAGATTATGGTGGTATGGGACACTATATTCTTGCTGTCGGCCTACACTGATAAGGTGATGGGGGAGTGGTGCAACGAGTGCGAGCAACAGCCCTGACAGCCTTTTGTAGTGACCTCGAGCATACTCTGAGTCTACGTGAGGCGACGACTGTAAGCCCCGTATCCTAGATCGTACCATTCCATTGACTTCTGAGGTCTTACCGATCGAATTTCGGCAACCTTTGACCCTTAACTAATATTTGCGTGTGACCCTGATTCGTATGCCGTCAACCCGTATCGACTCAACCCAAGACCTTTACCATAGCGACCATGCCGTCGCTGCGGTTCCAATGCCGTGACTTGCACACAAAGGAGATACCCTGGTCAAGAGATGTGGGCCAACGTTCGGTGCGAAGAAAATGCCGTGCATTGCAAAACTGAAGAGAATCTCTACGAGGTGTCACATCAATCCATCAATCCATCACATGTCAAATACATGTCAAGTATATGTTAAGTACACATCACCTTTCACCCATTCCCAAGTAACTACAAAAGTCAAGAATCTCTTACAAGCCCATACCTCTCTTACACCAAAAGCCCTCAAAGTTAAAAAGTTCTTACACCACCCATGCTTTTCTTACACAAATGGCTACAAAGATTTTCTCACACCCATCACTCACCACATCCATCACCCATCTCTCTCTCCCTTTACAACTCTCTCTCTCTCTTTCTCATTTTCAAACTCAAAAAAAATCTAAGGAGAGAAATCCTATACGTATGAGAATTCTCCAAGCCTCTCCCTCTCTTTCAAAACTTCAAGTGTGGCCTACTTTCCTATCCCATGATCTCCCATCCTAACCATCTATTCCTCATCTCCTCCATTGGAATCAAATCTAAGGTGCTAAGGAACTCATAGAAGCAAGAAGATCGAACGGTGGGTGCTCCTCTAGATGTAAAAAAAATCTGATTTGTATAACCTAGATATTTTATTTCTTTCATGAGGGAAGTGTAGGACCCACCAATCAATGGTGGAGATCCCACACAATCCTATGGTTGTGGCCTAATGGCTTACCTTATACATGCATGATCCATGCATGGGGCCTTTCTCTATGGGCCCCATCATGGTAGTTTTATTTCATATCATATTATGTTTGGGTCATCTAGACCTTATAACCATGGTGGGGATGTCATCCTCACCATGCATTTTAATTATAGGCCATATATGTGTAAGATCCATGTTGTAAATGTAAATCTAGGTATGATGTATGGGTGTGATTGATCTTAGGAGGGCTCAATAGTGGCGGAGCCCCTTTCCCTATGGCCGGATTGTCCTTCTATCTCTATTTTCCATCATTTTATTTCCTTATGTGTGTGGCCTATTAATGTATTTCCCTTTTTATTTAACTTATATAATAAATTTTATCTAAGTACATGTTGCTGTCCAGAATTTTCTGGACAGTTTCTGGTTATTATTGGACCAGATTTTAGGACTATTTGGGGAACTATTCATACCTATTAAATATACTTTTCTGAAAGGTGGGGATCTCAACTTGATGTCCCCCAAATTTCAGCCCCAACTAACCTTCATTGGGGTCCCAAAGGTGTGGTCCAAGTGAGGTGGACAGTCTGGATTTTCTGCACTGTTCCAGCAACATTCCACCATGGACAGTTGGATTTTTAAAATTTATTAAAATACCTATGGGTGTTTAAAAATTATAAAAATTTTCAGGGGACCTACTTATGGTAGGACCCACCTACAAAATTTTGGGGCCAATGGACACCTGTACACACCATAGTGATGGCGGGACCGGCCTATTATAATATGGTGTCCAGATCAGTCCGATTTTCAAGACAGATTGATTTATGTAAATGAATTAAAATATTTATAGATGTTTAAAAATTTTAATTTTTTTTAAGAGGATGGTCCACTTATGTTAGAACCCACCTACCAAATTTCAGGGCCAATTGACCCCTGTACACACCGTGGTGAGGGCCGGGCTGGCCCACCACGTTGGGACGTCCAGGTCTGTCCAATTTTTCTGGACAGTCTGTTTTGTTTAAATTAATTAAAATACTTAGAGATATATAAAAATTATGAAATTTTGTGGGGGTGTGGCCCACCTATGGAAGTATCACTCTGTATAATTTCAACCTCAAGTGACCCCGTTTGGGTATCCAAAAGAATGGGCCAAGATAGTTGTACTCCCAAATTTTTTCTGCTGTGCAGTCCAGCAATATGCCTTGAAAAAAACCATAATTCAAAAATATTTCTTCTGATGGTGGGCCACCTTTTTGGGTTTCCTCTCATTGTATGCATGATGAGGGACCTTGGCCCTCAATTTTTAGAGTTTTAGAGGCCTTGGACCCACTCCAATGGAGTGCCCAAATTTAGGACAGCAACATGTTATAATTATGCTGGCCTTGGGCTGAAATTTTAAGGAGTGGGGCCCACCATATTATAAAGATCTTAGATGAAATGATTTATACATTTAGTTTCTTAAATGTTGGGCTTAATGAATGCACTTTTGAGGCCCACCACAGTTGAATTTAATTGGGTCCATGAATGTAGCTAGTTGTTGAACTATTTAAGGCCCATAGAGTGGACCCATTTGATGTGTTCCAAGGCCCATGGGATTAGGCCCATTTGATGTAATTTAAGGCCCATAGAGTGGACCCATTTAATATGTTCCAAGGTCCATGGGATTGTATCCATTTGATGTATTTTAAAGCCCATGGGATTAGGCCCATTTGATATGTATAAGGCCCATGGGTCGAGAACCATTTGATGCAATCTAAGGCCTACGGGTTATGACCCATTGCAATGCACATAAGGCCCATTGGTGCGGCCCATTGATGTGGCCGATTTGATGAGTAAAAGGCCCATATAACATGGCCCATTTGATGTATTTAAGGCCCAATGGGGTGTACCTAAGGTTCATTGCAATTTGTGATCCCAACCTGGTTTACGTAATGTTATTCACTACGGGCTACACCTTGGGAGCAATGTTGGTTTGACGTCCACATTGTGAGTATAATGTTGGTTAAATGTCTGCATTGCGACTCTCCCTAGGGCCCATTGGTAGGCCCGTACTTGTTGTATGCAAGCCGTCTAGGCCAGCTGCATTGTAAGGATAGGGCATTACTTTATAACATGCTTAGTATAACTCCATGACGCACAACCCATTTGTATCGATCCATTTGATCGGCCTGCTCGTATCGGCCATTTGATTGATTTAGCCCATATGATTGATTAGGCCCATCTTGATATATTTGTGGCCTGTTGCTAAGGCCATAAATGAGGCCCGTTGTTGAGGCCCACCTTGACGTGTATGAGGCCCGTTGTTGAGGCCCACCTTGATATGTATGAGGCTCGTTGTTGAGGCCCACCTTAATGCGTATGAGGCTCGTTGTTAAGGCCCACCTTAATGCTTATGAGGCCCGTTGTTGAGCCCCACCTTGATGTGTATGAGGCCCGTTGTTGAGGCCCACCTTGATGTGTATGAGGCCCGTTGTTGAGGCCCACCTTGATGTGTATGAGGCCCGTTGTTGAGGCCCACCTTGATGTGTATGAGGCCCATTGTTGAGGCCCACCTTGATGTGTATGAGGCCTGTTGTTGAGGCCCACCTTGATGTGTATGAGGCCCGTTGTTGAGACCCACCTTGATGTGTATGAGGCCCGTTATTGAGTCCCACCTTAAATATATATGAGGCCCATGTTGTAAGGCCCATTGTGATGTATGCAAGGCCCATGGGTCATGGCCCATTGCAATGTATGTAAGGCTCAATTGGTGCGGCCTATTCGATATATTTATGGGGTTCATGTCATTAGGCCCATCCTGTTGTATTAGTGACCCGTCCATTGAGGCTCACCCGTGGTATATATTTGAGGCCCATGTGTAGGGCCCACCTATTGTGTATTTAAAGCCCATGGGTTGTGGCCATAGTGATGTATATTAGGCCTATGTAATGTAGCCCATACTGATGTGTATTAGACCCAGGTATGCGACTCACCTGTGAAGTATATTTGAGGCCCATTGTGATATATCTAAGGCCCATGGGTGCGACCCATCCAGATGTATTTGAGGCCTATGGGCAAAGCCCATTGTGATATGTGTTAAGTCCATGACCAGGGCCTACCTGTTTCGTATATTTGGCCCTTGTGTGAGGCCATGTGCCCATTATATATTTGATTCTATGTGGGCCATTCCTTGGGGAAAATGTTGGTTAAAAGTTCACATTGTCGACATCGGTTATTGATACCGTTTATGAGTATGTGACATCATAACATCATGATACATGCTCATTCGCACCATCTGCATGTTTGTTATGAGATGTGATTGACCATTGCATATGTCATTGGGCAGGATGATGTGAGATTCCCTGATAGGTGGAGATTATCTCACATGAGCGCGTGACATGCGCAGGATTGATGCATGATTGGATTGTATGACTCATGCATCTTTCATTGTGTTTTGATTACTATATGCCCTAGTGAAATCAGGGTCGTAGCCTCCACAGGCATATCGTGGATGGCCAGATGGGACACCGAAAATCTGTTCGAGCATCGGGCCACCATAGATGGCCTTGGGTCAAAATTCCTAAACACCCTCTTGGTTCCAAAGGATGCTCCAACGTCTAGACCGAGTGGGTAGATGAGCGTTGAGTGCCGATTACTAGATGGCTGCGCTCTCCACTGTGTCATGGTCGGTTGGAAGGGGGTGCGACCTTACCCGTTCGAGGGAGTAGGCATGGCTAGGATGAGTTTGACCAGCTCGAGGAATGGGTCCGCTATCAGCGAGCCGGGTAGGTATTGGTAGACTACTGACAGGTGGATAGTGAGGTCTTTTCCACTTACCTAGTTGTGCGCTTGATTGGGGCGGCAGGTGGTGTGAAGTGTAATAGACCCCGGTGATTTTCTCAGAGAGGAACCGTACTGATATGAGGACTGACATGATATTATGACACCCCGTCACTGTTGTGCATGTGGACGGGCACACGTGGGCGGACGCTGATGTGGGCGGGTGTGATGTGGGCGGGGCTGAGGCCTGGGCGAGCTACCACACTGGGTGAGCTACCAGCGGTTGGCAGGGTACTGTGCTGACAGGCTACTGAGTAGGAGTTGCATACTCATTCATTCATTCATTCACTATCCACTCGGGCTGGTGGTGCGTAACTAATTATTGTGTATCTTCGTTATGGCAAGGATTTCGGTTGGGGGCGCGACTAACCTGAGATCAAGAGTTTACCACGTTGAGTCAGACTATCCAAATTTAGGTATGAGACTGGTTTGGATAGAGGTTTCTTGTGGTGGACCCCATAGCCTGCGATACTACGTACTCTCATCCCGACATCACACTCCAGTATGGTCATTCCATTAGCACCATATACTGCATATTCCATTACATCTTTGGTGTGTGGCATTGTGGGTTGTTATGTTTCTGTATTCCTATGACTTAGATGAGAGTGATGATATTTGTTAGCTCTTTCGAATTGTGTATTACATTATGTTCTTGTCATTCGACATTTGATTATTTATGACTCATCATTTGCATAGCTGTCCTATATTGCATATTCTGATATTGATTAACTTATGGACTTGTTCATACTTCCGCTTATTCTGTTATCGCATGATTATAATCTTGTCAGTATTTCTGTTTACGTTGATAATTCCTGCTCTTATCAGTGTTTCTGCTTATTCAGTCATTATATAGTTTATGGATTAATAACTTTTCGGTATTGTATGATTATAATATTGTATTGAATA
Organism: Magnolia kwangsiensis; assembly: GCA_037074715.1. Lineage (NCBI taxonomy): Eukaryota > Viridiplantae > Streptophyta > Magnoliopsida > Magnoliales > Magnoliaceae > Magnolia > Magnolia kwangsiensis. The sequence continues at coordinate 105,125,979 of CM073573.1, read as the reverse complement.
CTTGGCACTTATCTCATGCACACACTTATACCACCCTCTAAACTTTCTATAAGCTTATGCATGATAGATGCGTGCAGGTAATGTTAGGTTACAACAACATTGAGCTTGAAGCGTGCAGCTGTTTTTTGGAGCTTTGATTTCTACATATATATTTTCCTTTCAGCATTGTATTCAAATGATTATATTAGTGGATATGTGATGATGATGTTACCTTTATGATTTGGCTAAACTTGTGGTTATGCTTGTTACTAATTAAATGTACAAAAAGAAAATCCTCCTTATAGGATCCCAGAATAAAAAATCTGGCATATGAATGCTAGGAGCCGAGAATGGGGTACTACGGAGGCTGTCGGCGCCGGATTCGGCGATTGGGATTCTTATGAATCCGATTTCGGGGTTTGGGGCGTGACAACGACCCTTCCGTAGCAACAAGAGTACAATTAGGCCTGTATTGATAAGGTGATGGGGGAGTGGAGCAACGACTGCGTGCAACAGCCCTGACAGCCCTTATAGTGACCTAGAAATATATCATCGTATGAGACTACTAGGAGTGATGACCCTAGACAGGATCCTTATTGGGAATGATATAAGGGAAGTGCCCTAGTTTCCCAATCCTACAGTATGAAAAGGACTAATAACAACTCGGTAATCATATTCATATCGCACTGCATGTGCCTGGAAGATGTGGAGCACTGAGGGAAGAAAGCATGCCGCGGACGTAAGATGGTATCGCATGAGGGAGTATGTCAGCGAGGGCATCCATCATGTCATTTCATGCTTGCATTAATCACAGTATTTAGGAATGTTTAATTGCTTGCTTTACCATTATCACATGATTGATTTGATAACATGCTAATCTTTGCTCTATGATTCCACTGAGTTAGCTACTCACTCCCACGTTGCGGGACAGTGTTGCGCACACCAAACAGTCTCTATTTTAATTTCAGATGATGGCGATGCTTGTGAAGCGGAGCCGGACTTGATGATGATGAGGAGGATCCCTCCTATATGCAGGTTCTGATCGACAGGATTACAGGGAGGTTGATTAGACACCGTGATACTTGTCATTTTATATTTTTGGAGCACTCATGTATATTCTTTTCTTTCTATTTTGGGGTATACATGTATTTAGTTAACCTGGTAACATGTTCACACTCTGGAGACTTACAGTCGTTTATATATTTTATATATCTATCACATTCTTCCGCTTGCTAATTTAACTGTCTCTGGAGTTTGATATGCTATTTTGGCTTAATCCACCTCATGTTTTATGTACTATTACCGCCGATATTCATCCATCAATGAAAATGTTGCATAAGTGATGTTTTGGAACTCGGGAATTGGGTTTTTACCCGAACCCCGATTTTCGGGGCATTACAGATGGTATCAGAGCATGATTTGGATTAAACTGGACCTGAGTTATGGTAACATAACGCATACTGACGCACTCTGACTTAGGAATAGGGCGATGGAAACCTAGAAACCACATTAGAATCCCAAGTTTCGCCGACAGGTGAGACTATACGGTAATTTAGGCCATAATATACCTTCGGTCGCGTGAAGCGACCTAAGTCACCTCTAGGCCGTTAGTCGACGGGTTTGAGACATTCCCTGAAGAATTCCAAACCCAGAAATAGATGTCCTTGGGTTGTGGGGCAACCACAATACCTTACACTCAATCTCAAGGTCTAAAACCCCTTTTATCCAATTCCTTCAAAACCTCTCCTTCCACCACCCCATTCTTCAAATTTTTCTAAGTCCTTTCATAATACACATAAATCCTAATGTAAAAATGATGGAGAATCATACTTAAATAAAAATTTACTATGAATAGTAAATATATGTGTAGATTGGACTTTTGACCATTCCAATTATGGAATCTCATGGAATAAATAGGTTAGTTGGATAGATTAGCATCTCCTACCCCAAAATCATATGCTACACATCACATAAACTCATTTCGGTTTGCAAATTGGCCCCAAAAATGCCTCAAACGGAGGGAGGGTCAAACGATCAACTTCCAAAATGATCTAAGGTGAGACCCACATGTTTTTGGGGACGATGGGGCAGGAGGACCTCACCAAAATGGTGAGGCCTCTCCAAACATGTAACACCTTAGATTTTGGCCAACATGGGATTAGACGTCCTTAGGCAATGGGTCAACTAAAACACCTGGAAAATCGCTCAGAACCCAATTCCATAGCCAAAGAAATCACTTAGGATTAATTCCTTTAGAAACTAAGCATAAGTTAGCTAGCGCTGCACTGGAGTAGCTGGGAAATAGTCCCTGATCACTTTAAATACGTTCTACAAGACCCAAAACTTGTAGAATCAATGGTGCTATAATACTGTAAAACCTCGGATCAAACTCTAAACCGGTTTGTTCTCTGGAGCTCTTTGAAACTTTGTATTAGATCTAGACCGCGCATCAAAAGTCCGATACCTACAATCTTAGACCGTTATAACTGCCTAGTTGGACCTGACAACCGTTTCGAGAATCAAGTCCAACTGACGTTCAGAGGCTATTTCATTGAGCCTGGAGTGAAGAGAGTGAGAATAGGGTTAGATTTGGAATTTAAAATTCAAATCTGGCACATGACTTAACGCGTCAGTATTAAGCATTCTGACCGTCAGAATTTAGCCAAATTACACCCTCGGATCAGGAAAAATTTTTATTTCATATCACGAGACTTGTAGACCTGATCTACGGGCGATGACCGCTGAACTGAAATTGGACCGCCACGTGCGATCTGGGAACCCTACCGGTCTGAAAACTTGATGTGTGCTAGATCCAGTATGCATGAGCTTAAGTCCGATCGCGTTCGGCCAGGGGACCACCAGAAATGGTCTTTTGGTTCGGAACAGCCCCGATTTGGATATAACTTAAGTATACCTTGACCTGAAGCCTGTTTTGGGCATATTTAAGCTTATAAAAGGGCTTGAAACCCTCACTCCTCTCACCCATCCGAATTTGCTAGAAACCCTAGAAAGAGTGAGAGAAAAAGTGAGAGTTTGTGAGAGAGAGTGGGAGAGAATTTCCTGCTGCTTGTGCTACCTGTTGCACGTGATTAAGCAACGCGCCTCAATCACTTTGTCGGTGATTTCGCCACAGTTCTAGGTAAGAAAATACCCTAAATAGTTGCTGATTTAAGGTTCCTTAGTTTTCATAGCATGGTAGCTGATGCATCTTGTGTATTAGGTTGCCTATTCGCCGTAGATGAAACGTATACGCTTCGTTCGAATTGATACGCTTCTAGGAGAAAAGGTGTGGATTTTAGATGCTTTGATTGACTGTTTCTAATGCTTTCAATGTCGTTTAATAGTAGATTATCGATGAAAATGCCGTTTGACATGTACAACATGCTGTCTGTTTCCTGTTTCATAAGTAGACGAAGAATATGAGATTTAGAGCATTTTAGTCATTTGTAGGAAATACTGTTTTCATCCATAATTTGCTGATGTGATTGACATGGCTTCTTGTCACATTAGGATACTAGGAATGCGTGCATAATTAGTTTGGCGAAGAGATTGGCCTAAATGCGCACTTTGAATCGACATACTATATGTAGACTTAAGTGTGTAGTTTAAGTGTTTGTATAAATGCTTGTATTAGTATGTATTGAATTACATGGTGTTATGATTTAGTTTGAGATTGATTTCTCAATTAATATGCTGATGTAAATGATTTCCTACATGTTAGCTATATGCATGATTTCATTATATGTATGAAATGCATGAGCTTGATGATTCACTTAAGTTGTATGTTATGACATGTGTTAACATGCTCACATGGTTGTATTTCATTTCCGATATTCTCACATGATTGCTGATGTAGATTCATAATTTTTTGGGACTATACCTAGTCCAGGTAGTTGGTAACCGAGTGAATTCGTGGTTAGCTTATCTTTCCCACGAACGACACGTCGATGAACGCGAGCCGTGTTTTGGAGTTGGCGGAAGTGGTTTGGCCACACGAGGTGTTTTACGCACTTCATGCCGTTTGACTTGAGATGCGCTCGTGCTAGTCGAGCCTGTCAAGTAACCCGACTGGCCGTTGTATGTTCACCTTGTATGAGTCATAACTGCTTGAACCTAGGGTACTGAACTTACCATTGTAAACCCTGTCAACCATGGTACCTTGATCCACGAAGACTCATGAGCCGGACATGGTGGTATGGGACACCGTGGTCGAGCTGTCGGCCTACGCCGGGGCCACAAACCTCCCCGTAGTGACCATTGAGCACCTATGACTCGTGAACAGATTATGGTGGTATGGGACACTATATTCTTGCTGTCGGCCTACACTGATCAGGCGACGAGTCCTTTATAGTGACCGCGAGCGTATTCTGAGCCTACGGGAGGCGACGACCCTTCCGCAACAGTGAGAGTACAGTAGGCCTGTATTGATAAGGTGATGGGGGAGCGGTACGATGAGTGCGAGCAACAGCCCTAGCAGCCCTTGCAGTGACCTACAAAATATACATCGTATGAGATTACTAGGAGTGACGACCCTAGACAGGATCTGTGTTGGGATTGATATAAGGGAAGTACCTTAGTTTCCCAATCCTGCTGTTTGAATGGACTAATAATAACTCGGTAATCATATCACCATTACATTGCATGTGCCTGGAAGATGTGGAGCACTGTGGGACAATTGCATGCCGCGGGCATAAGATAGTGCCGTATGAGGGAGATCGTCGGTGAGGGCATCCATCATGTCATGTCATATTGCATTAACAACAGTATTAGGATTGTTTGATTTACTGCTTTACTATTATCGCATGATTGATTTGATAACATGCTAATCTCTGCCTCTTATCCCACTGAGTTGATCACTCACTCCCACGTTACGGGATAGTGTTTTCGGACACCCACCAGTCCCTACTGTGATTGCAGATGATAGCGCGGCCTGCGAGGCGGAGCTGGACTTGATGATGAGGAGGAGGATCTCTCCTTTATGCGTGATCTGATTGACAGGATTACAGGGAGGTTGATTAGATGCCTTGACACTTGTCATTTTATATCTTTAGCGCACTCATATATATTCATTTTATTTACTTTTGGAGTATACATGTATGTATATAACCTGGTAACATGTTCACACTCTGGAGACATACAACAGTTTATATATGTTATACATACTATCACAGTCTTCTGCTTACTAATTTAACGGTCTCTAAAGTATGATATGATATTTTGGATTAATCCTACTCATGTTTAATACATTATCACAGACAACATTCAATCATACACATTTATGTTGCATAAGTGATGTTCTAGAACTCGGGAGTGGAGTTTTTACTCGACCCCCAATTTTCGGGATGTTACAAAATATCACAGTGACTGGCGAGGCCTCGCAGTATAGTGGGCCCCATTTGGGTGAGCCGTCGGGACGATCAGCTTTGGGGGTTAGGGTAGCCCCCTAGTGTGTGGGCCGTCCGTTAAAAATGTCCCAAACCCCTACCTCATTCACAAAACACACTCCCAAGCTCTCCTTTCCTCTCCCATTTGCTATTTTCCCTTGCAAATCCCGTTCTCAATCACTTCCATCATCATTTTCTGCCTCAACCCACGCCCCTCCATCGTTTACAGCTATACACACTCCCCTCTCTCTCCATTCTCGTTCGTTGGAGCTCTCCCATCCTCCATTTGAGGCTAGAAATCATGTGAGCTTCTAACCCAACCCATTTCACCCTTTTCCCTTTGCAACCCCAGCCTTTTGGGGCCTGGTTTCCCCCTCTATCAGACCTAGATTCGTGGCAAACCATTAGGTCAGCCCTTTTTCTTCATTTCCCTCACTTTCCATGGCTCTTTTGAGCTAGTTATAGCCGTTTTCTCGATCTCTCTGCTTTACCGTCGGGCGAGACCAAACACAATAGCTTAGTCCATAAAACAGTGACCATCTAGTACTAGGATATATAGAGTGTTGGACCTAAAGTTAGTACTTCAAGATTTGAAAGATCTGACGATATAGGAAATTCAAATTTCCATTAGACAATCTTGACTCTAAGCGATAGAACAATCCCCTGTAGTAGAAATGGTATGAAACCATCTAGCGTATGAGCCTAGACTTTGGATTACAGCTAGTGTTATAGACTAGGCTACTAGTTATATTAAGTAGTATAAAGCCTGTATGTGCTAAGGAATAGTAGGTTAGATTTGGTTGGAGTAGAACCTCATTCCTTCGATAGATCCCCTTAATACTTATAGACTTCTGTTATAACCCTTAGGAAATTTGTTTTAACTTAGAACCATTCACTCTCAGGAAAAACTTATAAATCCCTCAGATTGAACTTAGAATAAACCAGCATGCCCCTTAGAATTTCCCTTAGAATTGCTTCCCCAAGGGCTTATTGCATTTGGGAACGTGGAGTAAAGGAACTGTATATGTAAGCGATGTATTCGCAGTTTGAATTGACTTCTTAATCGTGGTAGTTACCAATGAATCCAATGCTCTGATCAAGCAGAAGATCGGCATCGACTGGGATTAAGAACCGATATGATAAATTTTCTGTCCTAGCTAGACAGAAAGTCTTTGTATCCGGCTCAGACCCACTACACAACCTTTCTTCCGTGTTGGCCCAACCACCTACAACCAAAAGTTATTGCTTTGCCTTTGAAAAATGTTAAGGACATACAGCCAATAGAGAACTAGATATCTTGCCAACAAACTCACATCCGTCCTTAAAATCAACCACAGCACCCATCATTTCAGGTCCTTTCTATAATCATAGGTACCAATGCCATAAAACACATCATTAGCAAAGGAAGACTAATGTAGTGAGGGTTGTTTCCCATTTCATGTCAAGGATAGGCCCTAAGTTACACCTCGTTCCGATATACGGATCGAGACATAGATTCTTGAACCTTAAGTAGAACTAAGTTTTAAGGGGAGTAGAACGTATTGAGCCCAATCTACTTAGGATTATCTAATACAACCGTTGGATCAGAGTAGCACAGCGGAAGCGTGGTTGGCCTCTTCCCCACTAGCACAGGATCGAAGAAGTTGGTTTAGGTTATACGTAAGGTTAGGTCATTAAATAAGATTTGAACCTTCCTTAGAATGTCAATACGAAAGTCTCTCTAAGTACTCATTACCCTTAGCCAATTTTGGGGACAAAATTTTATTTTAAAGGGGGTAGATTGTAACACCCTGAATTTTTGCCAACCTGGGATTAAACATCCTTAGGCAATGGGCCAACCATAACACCTTGGTAACCTCTCAGAACCCAATTCCAAAGCCAAAGAAATCATTTAGAACCTAATTCTTTAGAATTTAACGTGAATTAGCCAGCGCTACACTAGATTACCTATGAAATAAGCACCAACCACTTTAAATACGATCTGTAAGACCCAAAACCTATAGAATCATTGACGCTATCTTACCCTAAAATCCAGGATCAAACTCTAAACCTGTTTGTTCTCAAGAACTCTTTGAAACTTTGTATTGGATCTAGACCGCACGTCGAAAGTCCGATAGCGATAATCTTAGAAAATTACGACCGCCTAGTTGGACTTGACAATCGTTTCGAACATCAAGCCCAACTGATGTTCTGAGGCTATTTTATTGAGCCTGGAGCAAGGAGTGTGAGAAAAAGTGAAATTCTTTATAAATTAAATGTGATTTAAATAAATCTGGCACGTTTCTCTTACGGGTTAAGTAAAAGCATTCAGATGTCGGAATCTGATCCAAATACAACCTCGGATCAAGGAACATTTCCCACTCAGGTCAGTATACTTGGAATCCTCGATCGAGTCTTAGTGACCGCTGAACTGAAACTGGTCTGCCACGTGCTATCTGGGAACACTATTGGAACGAAAACTTAATGTGATCAAGATCCAATATCCATGAGCTTAAGTCCAACCGCATTTGGTTAGACGACCTCCAGAAATACTCTTTTGGATCGGGAAAGACCCGATTTGGCTATAACCCAAGTATACCTTGACTTAAAGTCTATTTTGGTTATGTTTAGGCTTATAAAAGGGCCTTAAACCCTTAGCTTTCTAACCCATACGAATTTGAAAAAAACCCTAGGAGAGAGAAGAGACAAAAGAGAGAGAAGTGAGGGAGAAGTTGGAGATTTCTCTTCGGATTCTCCCCTGCTGCTCCACGTGCCAAAGCCATCCACCTGCATCGCGATTCTGGAGATTCCAGCTCCGTTCTTAGGTAAGAAATCATAACCATAACCTGTTCTAGAGCTCCAAATAGCATAAGTGATGATGTAGCTAACCTATTTCATGGCATAGGTTGTCGTTGAGCCGTTGACGAAGACTTATCGTCTGAATTAACTTCGTTTCGCAATTTCTAGTTTAAGGTGCAGATTTTAGATGCTTAGATTACCTATTTTCAATGCTTTCAATGTCGTTTAATGGTAGATTGCTGACAAGAATGTTGTTTGACATGTAGAACATGCTGTCCGTTTTTCATTTCGAATACGTACGAAGAATATGAGATTTAGGGTATTTTAGGCATTTGTAGGAAATACTGTATACGTACATATTTTGCCGATATGATTGCCATGAGTATTTTTCATGTACCTATACTAGTTATACATGTATGATCTGTTTGACGAAGAGATTCGTCCTAATGCACATATTGGCCGACATATGCTATGTAGACTAATGTGTGTAGACTAAGTGTTTGTTGAAATGCCTAAATCAATATGATTTATGCCTGCCATATGTATTGAATGTAAGAACATGATTGTTGTATATTAGACATCTCCTTGATATAAGGATTTGTAATATTATATGTTGAAATTAACACACGTCAAGTACTTTGGAGTTGTGTAGTCTAAGTGTTTTTATAAATGTACGTATTAGTAAGTATTGAGTGCGTTGAGATTGGATTCTCAACTAATTTATTGATGTACATGAATTTCTCCATGTTTGTTGTATTGAATTGATTACCTTATGTGTGAAATACTCGTGTATGGTTAACTGCTTTTGATGTATGTTATAACATGCTGATAACATGCTGGAATTACTTGCATTTCAATTCTGTCTATCTCATATGATTATTGATTTAGATTACAAGTGTTTGGGGCTATACTCTAGTTCAGGAAGTCAGTAACAATTTAGAATTCGTGGCTGGATTCTATTCACCACGAAGGATGGATATGACGAATTCGATTCGTACTAGAGTCATCGGCAGTGGTTAGGCCACACAAAGTGCTTGTGCACTTCATGCTAGTCGATTCAACGTGCGCTCGTGCTAGTCAGACTCATCAAGTAACCCGACTGACCATTGTATGTTCACCTTATATTCGTCATAACTACTTGAACCTACGGTACTGAACTTACCAGTGATAACCCTGATAACCGTGGTACCTTGATCCACTAAGACTCATGATTCGGGCATGGTGGTATGGGACACCATGGTCGAGCTGTCGGCCTACGCTGGGCCCACAAACCTCCCTGTAGTGACCAGTGAGAAATCCAGACTCGTGAGCAGATTATGGTGGTATGAGACACTATATTCTTGTTGTCAGCGTACACTGATAAGGTGATGGGGGAGCGGTGCAACGAGTGCGAGCAACAGCCCTGACAGCCCTTTGTAGTGACCTCGAGCGTACTCTGAGTCTACGTGAGGCGACGACCCTTCCATAGCAACAAGAGTATAACTAGGCCTGTATTGATAAGGTGATGGGGGAGTGGAGCAACGAGTGCGTGCAACAGCCCTGACAGCCCTTGTAGTGATATAAAAATATATCCTCGTATGAGACTACTAGGAGTGACGACCCTAGACAGGATCCTTATTGGGAATGATATAAGGGAAGTACCCTAGTTTCCCAATCCTGCTGTATGAAAAGGACTAATAACAACTCGGTAATCATATTCATATCCCACTGCATGTGCCTGGAAGATGTGGAGCACTGAGGGAAGAAAGCATGCTGCGGACATAAGATGGTGTCGCATGAGGGAGTATGTCAGCGAGGGCATCCATCATATCATTTCATGCTTGCATTAATCACAGTATTTAGGAATGTTTGATTGCTTGCTTTACCATTTTCGCGTGATTGATTTGATAACATGTTAATTTTTGCTCTATGATTCCACTGAGTTAGCTACTCACTCCCACGTTGCGGGACGGTGTTGCACACACCAAACAGTCTCCATTTTAATTTCAGATGATGACGATGCTTGTGAAGAGGAGCCGAACTTGATGATGAGGAGGAGGATCCCTCCTATATGCAGGTTCTGATCGATGGGATTACAGGGAGGTTGATTAGACGCCATGATACTTGTCATTTTATATTTTTGGAGCACTCATGTATATTCTTTTATTTCTATTTTAGAGTATACATGTATTTAGTTAACCTCATAACATGTTCACACTCTGGAGACTTACAATCATTTATATATTATATATATCTATCACATTCTTCCGCTTGCTAATTTAACTGTCTCTAGAGTACGATATGTTGTTTTGGCTTAATCCACCTCATATTTTATGTACTATTACCATCGATATTCATCCATCATTGAAAATGTTATATAAGTGATGTTCTGGAACTCGGGAGTTGGGTTTCTACCTGACCCCCAATTTTTGGGGCGTTATAATCACTAATGCTACATTACCTAAAAGCCTAGGATCGATATCAAAACCCAGTTTCTCTTGGGAGCACATTGAAACTTCGCATCAGACCTGGACTGCGCGTCGGAAGTTTTGTTACCCCGAAACTATACGGTTATGACCACCTTACTGGGCTTGACAACCATCTCAAAAATCAAGTCCAAATTGTATCCCGAAACACACAACTTGAGCCTGGAGTGAAGTGTGTGAGAAACGTGAATATCTTTAGAAAATGAACTCAGATTTAAGTGATTTGGTCTATTCACTTGTAGGCCAAATTTAAGATTTCAGACCGTCAGATTCTGACCCAACTTCACCCTCGGATCAAGAAAATTTTCCTACACAGGTCGGTGTACTTGTGACCTTGATCGAGTGACGATAGCCATTGAACTAAAATCGGTCCTCCACAATCGATCCGTAAATCCAATCGGACCAAAATCTTAACCTGGTCTAGATCCAATGTCAGAAAACTTTTTCCAAATCGTATGCAGAAAAGGGGCCTTCAGATGAGATCCGTTGGACCAAAACAACCACTCTTTGGCTATAACCTAAGTATACCTTGGCCCCGGGGCCATTGAGATCACTTATGGGCCTATATAAGGGCTTAAACCCACCTCTCTCTCATTCCATACGATTTTTCCTAACCCTAGGAGAGAGAAGAGAGAAAAGAGGAGAGAAGAGTGAGGAGAAGAGAGAGATAGGGAGATCATTGTGGGATTTATTCACTCGACTCCACGGGCCATTTTGCCTCTCCACCATTGCTACATCATCTGTTCTAACTTTGATTTGGATAAGGAGTCCTAACCCTAATCTTGTTTCAGAAGTCTAGATAGGGTAATCAGTGTGATAGCTAACCTATTTCGATGATTTAAGTGTTGTTATTCCGTATTCAGGTGCGTAGGATTCGAACCGAGTTCGATACGAGTATATCGACGAAAGGTGCGGACTATAAACATTTAGGCTATGGTTTTTAAGGCTTTCATTGTCTGCTAATGATTTATGTCTGACTTGATTGTTACCATATGATCTTAGTTACGGCATTTTCCATGTATTACATATGTATGAACTATGCTGAACATAAATGCATTTCATGTGTTTGTTCAAATATTTGAATAAATATGAAATCATGATTTGTACTTGACATGACTATTAAACTAGAATACATGTTTGTTGTATGACAATCCCCTTGTGAAAGGATTTACCATAATATATGTCGTAACTAATTTAGTGTATGTATAAAGTACTGTGTAGTCTAAGTGTTTGTTAAAATGTCTGAATGAGATTTTGTCGATGGATTGTACTTATTAGGTGTATTAAGACAAGATCCTTAATTTTCTTAGTCATATGAATGGTTTCCTTCATATAATGTAAATTACCACTATGTGATTTATGGATGAAATACATATGTATAGTAACATGTTCTATGTGTATGATAAAATGCCTAAATGAGGTATTGTTCGATGAATTATATTTAATAAGAGTATTGAGACGAGATTCTCAATTACCTCATCTATATGTATGGTTTCCTTCCTGTAATCTTCATTTCAATTGTGTAATTTATGGGTGAAATGTATATGTATAATAACATGTTCAATAGGTTGATGAAGTGCTCAAATGAGTGTTGTACTTAGATTGTTTGTTAAATGCCTATATGATTATCACATGTCTCCACATGCTGCATTTGAGTATGATTGAGACTATTACGTAGTTCAAGCAATTAGTAACAATTCCTGTTTGAGTGGCCGAATTAGTCTTGCCACAGTTGATGCGTTCGGTGAATCTGAGTCGTATGATGATTGTCGATTGCGGTACCATGTCGATGAATTCAGCGTATGCTCATGCCAGTCGAACCTGTCTAATAAATTGATTGACCTATTATGTGTTTACCATGTATGGACGCTACTGCTTAAACCTAAGGTACCTCTTACCAATGAAAAGTCAGCTTCAACCATGGTACCATGATCCGCTAAGACTCATGAGCCGGGCATGGTAGTATGGGACACCGTGGTCGAGTTGTCGGCCTACGATGGGTGAAGAACCTCCCTGTACTGACCAGTGAGCAACCCAAACTCGTGAGCCGAATATGATGGTATGGGACACTATATTCGAGCTGTCGGCCTACACTGGCACAGCCTGGCTGTGATCCCCAGTCAAGTTGGTGACAGGCCTTCAAAAATAGACTGCCAGTTGGTAGGGTGTTGGTGGAGTGACCTCGAGTACAAAATAGGTACGCTGATGGTGACGAGCCTCTCGTAGCGACCTAGAGTGTAAACTCTCAAACTTGCCTATCGTATGTGATTAATTAGGATTGATGACCCTAGATGGATAATTGTTTGGGTAAATGATAAACAGGAAGGTACCTTAGCTTCCCGAATATGTTGTTTGAATAAACCTAATTAAGTATTGGGCTAACACGATCATACATGCATTGCATGTGCTTTGGTGAGGAAGTGCACATGTCCGGAGTGGTGCATGCCATAATCGTAAGATGATGTTGTAGATGGAGTGTAGGCGAGGACATACATCATTAATACATACCATCCTTGCATTAATCAGAGTACTTATGAATGCTTGTTGTATTGCTTTATCATTACTACTTGACTGACTTAATAACATGTTAACCTTTACCTTATAGCTCCACCGAGTTGATCAATCACTCCCACTCTGGGATGGTGTTTCAAAACACCAACCAGACCCTGTTTTAGTTTAAGATGACGACGATGTTTATGGGGCAAATCCTGAATTTTATGATGATGAGGAGGAGTTCTCCTACATGCAACTCTCTGGTGGGTCTATGTAGACCTGTGGTTACGAATCGAAGCTATAAGAATATGAATATTAGAACATTACACATTTTTATTTTGTGAATTTTGAAATTATACATGTAATTATTTAATCTGGTGATGTTCATACTTTGGAGACTTACAATTCACTTATATGCTTACATGTACTTATCACAGTCTTCTACTTGTGTAATTTAATTGTCTCTGGAGTATGATATGCTGTTTTAGTATAATCTCACTTATGTTTAAATGTACTAATATGGATAACATTTAATCATCATTATCTATGTTGCATAAGTGATGTACTGGAATTTAGGAGTTGGGCTCCTGTTCGACCCTCACTTTTCAAGGCATTACAAGCACTATCTTCTTTCTCTACCAGCAACTAAGGACCAGATCTCTACAAATAGACAAAAGGTTCCAACGGATATAAAATGGTCACATTTATGACAGAGTTCGATATCATCGAGTAGGATCGATATCACCGAGAGTATACTCTCGATTGCATTGACTGGCCGCTCGATGACATAAACTCAAATGTCAAATGCTTTTGAAACATTTTGCCAGTTGGTCGAGAGAATCAAACATGCATCGATGTCATCGGATTTTGAACTCCGATTTCATCGACAAGAGGATCGATTCCTCGACATTTGAAAATGAGAGAGACTTGCCTTTTAAATATTTCAGGTCAAGGATATGATCGAGGTACACTCGATATCATCGAAATTTGAATGTCGATGATATCGGTAGTCATGTCGACGCATCGATAAATTCTAAGGACTTTCCAGTTAAGCTTGCTGGACGATTTATGTTCATTCTCGATGCAATCGACCCAGACTCGATATCATCGATATTTGAATATCGATTCTATGGAGTGAGCCTCGACCCAAGATAACACAACTTGAATAATATTACTGAAAAACTGTGTCTAAGATCGATATCATCGAAGGCCTTTCGATATCATTGGTATTTGAATTCTGAGGATATCGAGGAAAACTTCAATATATCGAAGATTTTATGATTTTCTTTAGAAAAACAGAGACACAATATCTCTGTTGTCCATTTAATCGAGTCAACTTTGATATACTCGAGTTTTAAATTTTGATGATATCGATACAACTATCGATACATCGATAATTGCGTCCAGAAGTATATGTAGTTGCTAGACATCTTTTGTCCCCATTTCAATAGTATCGATTGAGCATCGAGGACATCGACAACACTTCTCGATTATATCGATCAGTCTATCGATAAATCGACAGAGGTAGAAAACTTAGAAATTTTTTTGAAGTTTGAAAACGTTTTCTAACCCCAAAAACCCTATGATATTCTAAACAATTTTAAGGGTTTTAATTACCTGGTGTTTTGAGACATGGGATATGAGGCTTAGATTTACCTGTGGTGAGTTAGGGTAAACATCCAATTGAGGCAGACGGTTGATTGATTTTCATATGGAGCTTCTCTATCTAACTGACTCAACACTCATACTTATTGACAAACCAGGGCACTTTTAATTATCAATATTGATGATTGGTGCTAGTTATTGATACTGATTATGGGTATGTGATAGTATAGCATCATGATACATACCCATACGCATCATTTGCATGTTTGTTATGAGATGTGATTGACCATTACCAATGCCATAAGGCAAGTTGTTTATAGGACTCCTTGATAGGCAGAGTCGTCCCACACGAGCGTAGGATTGATGTATGATTGGATTATATAACTCACGCATCATGCATTTTGTGATATGACTACTGTATGCCCTAGCGATATCAGGGCCGTAGCCTCCACAGGCATATCATGGATGGTCAGATGGGATATCGAAAATGTTTAGTTTTAGCATACGGGCGTCATAAATGTCCCTAGTTAAAAATTCCTAAACATCAGTAGCCAAGAGAGCCCTAACGTCGAGACCATGTGGATATATATGAGCACATAAGGGCCATATACTAGTAGGTTGCATCTCCCACTATGTCGTGGTTAGTTGGGAGGGGGTGTGACCTTGCCTGCCTGAGTGAGGGGGCAATTTCTAGGTTGAGTTTGACCAGCTTAATGAATGAGTTTTCTATCAACAAGTCGGGCCTGATATTAGCAGACGGATAGTGATGTCTCTTCCAGTTACCTAGTTGTGTGCTTAGATAGGGGCAGCAAGCTGGTGTAAAGTGTAATGGACCCCGATGATGATACGAGAGATGTACAATACTGATATGTGAATTTATTAAGCAGGAGTTGCATACTCAGCATTTGTACTCATTCATTCATTCGTTCATTCACTATCTACTCAAGCTGGTGGTGCGCAACTAATTGTTATGTATACTTTCACAATGGCCAGGATTTCGATTGGGGCACTCGACCAACCTAAGATCAGGAGTCTACCACATTTAGTCTGCCTATCCAAATTTAGGTATGGGACTGGTTTAGATAGAAGTCTTTTGTGATGGACCTCATAGCCCATGATACTACATATTATCATCCTAGCTTCACACTCTAGCTTTGACTTTTCATTCGCACTGCATATTACATTACATCCGCGGTATATGGTATTTTAGGTTGCTATATTTTTGCATTTATATGGCCTAGATACGGCTGACAGTGTTCCTAGACTTGTCACAATTTGCATATTGCATGCCTCGACATTTGGCTTACTATGCCTCGACATTACATAGCTGTTCTATATTTCTTCCTCGGTATATGATATTAGCTTATTATATTTTTGCATTGCATAGCCTAGATAAGGCTGATGATATTTATAGACTTTTCAGTATGTTTTCGCATTGCTCTGATATTGCTTACTTGACACTTACCTTGCACGCACACTTTCACCACCCTCTAAGCTTTCTATAAGCTTATGCACGATAGAAGCATGCAGGTGGCATTAGGTCGCAGCAGCATTGAGCTTGGAGCATGCAGCCATCTCATGGCGCTTTGATTTTTAATTTATTTATTTCCCTTTCAGCACTGTATTTAAATGTTTATATTAGTGGATATGTGATGATGATGTTGCCTTTGTGATTTGGGTATACTTGTGGTTATGCTTCTTACGAGATAAATGTATGTTGAAAAATCCTCCTTGTATGATCCCAAGGTCAGAACCTAGTGTATGGGCACTAAGAGCCAAGAATGGGGTGCTACGGAGGTTATCCGCATCGGATTCAGCAATCGGGATTTTTGTGAACTTGTTTTTCGAGTTTGTGGCGTGAGATAGAGAGAGAGAGACGTTGTGCGATGGAGGGCTCCTCCACTACGAGCCCTCCCTTCCATGCATCACAAAACATACATCAAGTGGGTCCCATTACTTATGGGTCCACCAATCAAAAGTAACGGTGGAGATCTCTTTTTCCATAAAAAATGCAAGGTCTGTATGTCCTTTAAGCAATAGGAAAATGAACATCATGATGGGGTTCATGGAGGATGGCCCAATCATGGGATGAACATATGGATCATGGTGGGCCATCGGCCACACCTAGGGTCCAAGGTGAGATCTATACCATCAATCGGTACGCCCCACTTGAACCATCATCAAAATCACAAATCTAATCCTTAAAACACCCACCGATGGTCTTCTTCTTTAGCTTCTTGGACTCCTTGACTCCTAGGCTTACTCTTTAAGGTTGGATGATGAAGTTTGAAGGGTTGGATGGTGAGATTGGGTGGTAGAGAGTGGGCCTTGATCTTGGGTTCTATCTCTCCTTAGATGCTTGGGATTTTTTTTTGGGTAGAGAATGAGATAAGGAATGGAGTGAATGATGGGTGGAGCGATGTTGTATAAGAATTGGGATGGAAAGCATGGGTTGTGTAAGAGGAGATGTGATTAAAGGTATGGTTGTTGTTGACTTATGGATGAAAGAGGAATGGGTGCCATGCCTTGTTGGTGAGAAAGGGATGAGCTAGGTATAGGTTGTGATGAGATGTGTACTTGATTGATTGATGTGATAGGTAGTAGAGATTCTTCGAAAGATATGCGGGCCTACAACTTCTAGCCTGGGTATCTCATTGGTGTGCAAGATGTAGCGTAGGAACTGCGGCGACGATGCGGTCACTATGGTACAAGTCTCCAGTCGAGTCAACTCAGATCTATGGGATGCGACTTAGGGTCACGTGTAAATGTCGATTACAGGTCGCGGGTTGCCAGAATTTGATGGGAAGGATCGCAGGAGTCTAAGGAACGGTACGGCCTAAGATACGGGCCTTACAACTCTCCCCTCCCAATAAAAAATTTCATCCTTAAAATTTACACTATCATGTAACTAATTGGAGCTCATAAAAGAGGAAAATCATTTATTTATATAAAATCAGAAACACAACACACGAATGCAGTCAAACAACAAGGAGATGGGGATAATGCTTGTGAATCTCAGCCTCTTGATTCCAAGATGTCTCCTCCATTAATAATCAATCAAGATGGTCCTTAGGCCTAGTCATATGAATTATCGACGACTCCTCCTGGTGGCTGAGGGTCCTGCTAGGGAGGTGTATGTCCCCTCTGTGGTCATTGTTGTTACTGCTGATGTGGCTGCTGCTACCGTTGTTGGGGTCTTGGCAGCAGATACTATCATCGCTGCTGTTACTTTGGAGGCTATTGCTGGGGACGGGGACACTCGCTCCTATGATTCCCTATCCCACCGCATCAAAAGTAAGCACACATGAACTGACGCAGAGGAGGTGTTGGAGGTGCTACTGGCACTTGAAAGGATGGATGGTTCCTATGCCATTGCACTCGTCGTTGCTTCTACTGCTACCAAGAGCTACTGGAGGGGATGTTCCTCTTTCGATCTCCTCCGTGTAAATGCGGTGGATCAAGTCGCCTGTAGTCGCATAGAAGGGAGCTCGCATGCTCCTGCTCAGCTTGGGCAATTGTATCCACAGGTAGCCTACCCAACCCCTGAAGAATCGTGATCAACACCTGCAGCAACTGCTAAATCTGATCCACACTCACCAATACGGCGGGGGTCGCACTGGTCTCAGATGCGAGAGTTGCTTGACTTGTTCTCTTAGGCGCCATGTCCTATAGTATAGAACAAGGGCCTATTATCCTTGAACAGTCCTAAATATACACATGATGGGAAGCTATATCAGAAAGACTCTAAGTTATTCAAACTCGGGGACCTAATCATTCTAAGTTCTCAATAATCATAGAGTGTAGGGTAGCTATCAGCAGATATGTGATGTTATGCTCAGGTATTCCCAAGTTATGTTCTGAAACTAACTTCTGTCGTGCCCCAAACTCAAAAACCAGTCTCACAGAATTCGTGATTGTAGATTTTAACGCTGACAGCTTCCGTAGTACCCCATTCTCAGCTCCAAGCGCACATACGCTAGATTTCGATCCTGGGATTCTACAAGGAGGATTTTTAATATGATTTGTTTATAAAGGAGCATAACTACAAGTATACCCAATTCATAAGAATAACATTAACACAACATATCCACTATTATAAACATTTGAGTACAATTATGGAAGGAAAATACATAAATAATAAAAACTCTAAAGTGATTTACCATAAGCTCCTACCTCAATGCTGCTGCGACCTAACGTCACCTACATATAATGGTCACACATAAGCTTATAAAAAGCTTAAAGGGTGTGTAAGTGTGTGCACAAGATAAGTGTCAAGTACATAATTATCAAAGTAAGTGGAAATACTGGCAAGTGTATAAATCATTCAATGTTAAAGTATGCAACATAGATCGGCTATGCAATATGGGGTTATAGTGAGCTAAATATCAGATATCGAGGAAGCAATACAATGTGAAATTCTTGACGATCCATGATTACCATCAGCCTCACCTAGGCCATATAATGCAGAAACAACTTAAAATGACATATGCCGCGGATGTAATGAAATATGCAAATCTTGGCGAGTCCATAATAACATCAACCTTAATCAAGCTACATAATACTGAAGTATAGTAAACCAAATGTGATGTGCTGAGGATACAATGCAATACGTGTGTGAAAGAAAATGACCAAGATGAAGTGTGAAGTTGGAATGATAGTACGTAGTATCGTAAGCTGTAGGGTTCATCACAAGGGACTTCTATCTAAAACAGTCCCATACCTAAATTTGGATAGCTAGACTCAATGTGGTAAACTCCTAATCTCAGGTTGGTCGCGCGCCCCAACTGAAATCCCAGTCGTTGCGAAGGTGCACGTAATGTTCTTGTTGCGCACCAACAGGCCGAGTGGATAGTGAATGAATGATTGAGTCAAATGCTGAGTATGTAATTCTTACTGAGTAAGTCCACATATCAGTACCATACATCTCTGTGATCATCATCGAGGTTTAGTACACTCTACGCCACCTACTGCACCATCAAGCGCATAACTGGGTAAGTGGAAGAGACCTCACTATCCGTCTACCAATATCAGCCTTGCTCATCAATAGCGGACCCATTTTTATGCTGGTTAGACTCAACCTAACATTGCCTACTCCCTCGGATGGGTAAGGCAACACCCCCTCCCAACTGACCACGATAAAGTGGGCAACGCGACTTACTAGTATACGACCCTTATGCGCTCATGTATCTCCACTCGGTCTAAATGTTTGAGCATCCTATGGTACCAAGAGGGTTTAGGAAATTTCACCCAAGGACATCTATAGCATCTCATGTAGAAAAAGATTTCTAGTGTCCTATCTGGCCATCCATGATGTGCCTGTGGAGGCCACAACCCTAATATTGCTAGGATGTCAAGTGATCATGTCACACAATGCGAGATGCACGAGTCATACCATTTTGTCATGTATCAAACCTAGGCATACCGTGTGATCATGAGGGAAAACTCAGTCTATCAGGGAGTCCCATAAATAATTCGCCCAATGGCATATGCTATGATCAGTCACTCCTCATATCAAGCATACATATGATGCATATGTGCATGTATCACGATGCTATGCTATCACAAGCTCAGTGTGTCCTACTAAACTAAGTACACTAGCATGATTATCAAATATAGCAGGCGATGATTGGCCTTACCCGGTATGTCACTTACAAGAGTAGGGGCTGAACGATACACCCCATTAGACATACAAAAGTCTATATGGAATATTCCATGTTATACTATCATAACCTACTTTAGGTACTAGCATATCATATGTCCTAAGGTGGGGTCCACTAAAAGGACGGTGGGTCTAACCCATGCATCAAGGTAGTTTCCACACAGTTTATATACTAAATATGTTACCATGTATTCTACCGTGTACGACAAGGGATGATGATGCACTAATGTTAAGGATGGACCTCACGCTTGTCTCAATGAGCAGATGGATGGTGCAGATGATATGTACATATCAAGAGGTCCTAAAAAATGGGGTACAAGGGGAGTGAAGTGGGTATACAACTAGGTGAGTTCACAGGGTGAACTAACTGGGTGAACAATTGGGCTTTCTCAATCTCTTATCATGAGTAAACTATGCTTCCTTATGGGGCTTGATACATACACAAAGTGGGCTTGGTGGAGTTCATACGTTTAGGACTATGAGTCCTTCCGACGGATTGAGTAGCCCGCTCAACTCCTAAGTGGGCATTGGGTATGGTCACTAAACTTTGGGGAGTTACATGTTTCCAGGTGGGCCACATCTCTTATGGAAGGCCTAGTATGAATATACGATGGGCTTCAAGATTTGGATAATCCTAGAAGGTACGGTGAAAAACATCATCATCAAATGGGGGCCCAACAGATTGGGGTAAGCCCAAATTAAGGGAGAAATGGGTATCACTAGCATCAATGGGGGCCCAACGGTTTGGGGTAAGCCCAATATGAGGAGATGAGAATGGGCCTAAAAATGGGCCTTAGGGAGATTACGATGTGGACATTTAACCATCATTGCTCCCAAGGTAATGGGCTTATCAATGGGCCCTAAGGGGGATTTCAACAGTGGACATTTAACCACTATTGTATCTTAGTGTGCGTCCACTTGGGATTTGAATCTAACCCTCTATGGGGCCCATGACCCTTATAAAAATCGAGGAAATGAATGGACATCGTGTATGTAACACATATGTCATGATGGGCCTCATATGGCAGCTCCATGGTGGGCATATAGCCCATAAATCAGGGTGGGCCTCTCAGGCCAATGGGGCCCATGGCCTTAGAGAAATGGATTAACGGGGTAAATATAACACATACATCTTGGTGGAATCGCTCATCATAATTAGGGCTCATATAAGGGCCTCGTATACATCACTTGGGCCTCATATAAGGGCCACATATACGTCACTTTGGATGCAGATACATTATAATGGATTTCATCCATGGCCCTCAAATACATCACAATAGGCCACATCCATGGGCCTTAAATACATCACAATGGGCCGTAACAATGGGCCTCATATACATCAAGTGAGACCCACCATCCTAGCTAGACGGTGTGGATAAAACATTATTATTATTATTATTATTATTTTATATCTACACCATTCATCTATTTTTAGAGATCATTTTAGAGCATTACCCGAAAAATGAATCATATCAAAAGATCATCTGAACCATACCACAAATAGCAATGAAGATAATAATTTTCACTGTTAACAATTCATGGGCCCACCATAATGTTTATTTTCCATCCAATCTGTTCATAAGGTCACAAAGACCTGAATTAAAAGGAAGAATAAATTTCATATTGATCAAGAACTTCTGTGACCCTAGACAGTTTCAATGGTAGACGTTCAATCCTCCATTGATTTATGCAGTGTGGTCCACCTAATAGACAGATCTATCTTATTTGTCGTCTCAAGCCTCAAGAAGAGCTCGTGAGGTGGATGGATGGTTGGATATAACACATACCCATGATCGGACCCACAAAGCTGCTGACGCTAAACAACAGCTATATTGCTTGTGGGGTCCACATAGATGGTCTGTCTAAATATAACACGTACATCATGCGGGACCCACAGAACCCGCTGACGTCAGTACAACAGTTATATAGTCGGTGGGGCCCTCAGATGGACGGTGTAGATGTAACACATAAGTCATGTGGGCCCCACAGCTTACTGATGTCAATACAGTAGCCATATAGTTGGTGTGGCCTACTGGCCCACCGTCCAGATGGACGGTTTTGGGTATACACAAACCTCATGATCAGGCATATTGAACTTGCTGACGTGAATACAACAACCAATCTGCTCCCACAAAGGTGGGTCTCACCAGATACACATATTATTATATGGATATATATTATCATTGTTATTATTATTATTAGTATTATATTTATTACAACTCTAGCGTCCAAGCCCTAGACGAGTGGCATGGATATGAAGCATGAACATCTTGGCGGGCCACACCATCTAGGTGGACGGTGTAGATAAAACACATATCAAGGAGGGTCCTACGTGCTGGATGCAGCATGTCATCAAGGTGGGCCCCACATTGCATTAAGCTAATATTTGTTATCTCCTTCATCCAGGGTCTGCCCAAACGGGCAGCAAGGTGGCTGCAACGTGGGCCCTGGTTTGGTCCACTTGGTTAGACGGCGTGGATCATACATCAAGGTGGGTCATCATACACGAAAAGGAGAGGGAGAGAGAGAGAGAGAGAGAGAGATGGTGTACGATGGAGGGCTCCACCACTATGAGCCCTCCCTTCCATGCATCACAAAACATACATCAAGTGGGTCTGTAACATCCCGAAAATCGGGGGGTCGAGCAAAAACCCAACTCCCGAGTTCCAAAATGTTATTTATGCAACATAGATATGTATGATTGAATGTTGTCTGTGATAATGTATTAAACATGAGTGAAATTAAGCCAGAACAACATATCCTACTCCAGAGACAGTTAAATTAACCAGCGGAAGTCTGTAATAGTATGTATAACATATATAAACTGTTGTATGTCTCCAGAGTGTGAACATGTTACCAGGTTATATACACACATGTATACTCCAAAAGTAGATGAAACGAATATACATGAGTGCGCTACAAAATATAAAATGACAAATGTCAAAGTATCTAATCAACCTCCCTGTAATCCCGTCGATCAGAACACGCATAAAGGAGGGATCCTCCTCATCATCATCAAGTCCGGCTCTGCCTCACAGGCCGCGCCATCATCTGCAATCACAAAAAGGTCTGGTGGGTGTCCGGAACACCGTCCCGTAACGTGGGAGTGAGTAGCTAACTCAGTGGAATAATAGAGCAAAGATTAACATGTTATCAAATCAATCATGCGATAATAGTAACGCAGTAAATCAAACAATCCTAATACTGTTGTTAATGCAATTATGATATGACGTGATGTATGCCCTCACCGACGATCACCCTCATGCGGCAACATCTTACGACCGCGGCATGCCACACTCCCTAGAGTGCTCCACATCTTCCAGGCACATGCAATGCTATGGTGATATGATTACCGAGTTGTTATTAGTCCTTTTCATACAGCAATATTGGGAAACTAAGGTACCTCCCTTATATCAATCCCAACACAGATCCTGTCTAGGGTCGTCACTCCTAGTAATCTCATACGATGTACATTTCGTAGGTCGCTGCAAGGGCTGCCAGGGCTGTTGCACGCACTCGTTGCTCCGCTCCCCCATCACCTTATCAATACAGGCCTACTGTACTCTACTGCACGGAAGGGTCGTCGCCTCCCGTGAACTCAGAATACGCTCGCGGTCACTACAAAGGGCTGCCAGGGCTGTTGCTCGCACTCGTTGCACCGCTCCCCCATCACCTTATCAGTGTAGGCCGACAGCAAGAATATAGTGTCCCATACCACCATAATCTGCTCACGAGTCATAGGTGCTCACTGGTCACTACGGGGAGGTTTGTGGCCCCAGCGTAGGCCGACAGCTCGACCACGGTGTCCCATACCACCATGCCCGGCTCATGAGTCTTTATGGATCAAGGTACCATGGTTAACAGGGTTTACAATGGTAAGTTCAGTACCCTAGGTTCAAGCAGTTATGATACATACAAGGTGAACAAACATCGGCCAGTCGGGTTACTTGACGGGCTCGACTAGTGCGATCGCATCTCGAATTGAACGACATGAAGTTCGTGAAACACTTCGCGTGGCCTAACCACTGCCGCCAACTCTCAACACGAATCACATTCATCGACGCGTCGTTCGTGGCTATGACCAGTCAGCCACGAATT
This sequence comes from Magnolia kwangsiensis, assembly GCA_037074715.1. NCBI lineage: Eukaryota > Viridiplantae > Streptophyta > Magnoliopsida > Magnoliales > Magnoliaceae > Magnolia > Magnolia kwangsiensis. The sequence continues at coordinate 105,101,518 of CM073573.1, read as the reverse complement.
CGCTCGGTTACCGACTGCCTGGACTAAGTCAAGTCCCACACATCTATGGAATTACATTAACACTATACAAAGGTGTTGGAATTGAAATACATCATGTGAGCATGTTAGCACATGTTATAACATTCAACTTAAGCAAATCTTCAAGGCATACTTCCCATGCATATTCAACTTAAGCAAATCCTCAAGCACATACATTCCATGCATGTAATGAAATCATGCATTTTGTCAACATGTAGAAAATCATTTAGGTCAGCATAATAATTGAAAAATCAATCACAAACTATCAAATAACATCATTTAATTCAATACATACTAATACAAGCATTTATACAAACACATACACTACACACTTAAGTCTACATATAGTATGTCGACCCAAAGTGCGCAACTAGGCGAATCTCTTCGCCAAACTAATTATGCACGCATTCCTAACTTCCTAATGCGACAACAAACCATGTCAATCACATCAGCAAAATATGAATGTAAACGGTACTTCCTACAAATGACTAAAATGCCCTAAATCTCATATTCTTCGTTAATTTACGAAACAGGAAACAGAGAGCATGTTGTACATGTCAAACGGCGTTGCCGTCAAGAATCTACTATTAAACGACATTGAAAGCTTTGGAAATAGTCAATCAAAGCGTCTAATATCCGCACCTTATGTCTTGTAGACTCGGAAATTGAAACGGAGCGTATACGCTTCGTCTACGGCGAATAGAGAACCTGATTTACGAGATCCATAAGCTACATCGCTATGGAAACAAGGGAAACTCAAATCAACAACTATTTAGGGTATTTACTTACCTAGAAAAGCGGAGAAATCACCGGCAACGTGATTGAGTTGCGTTGCTTAGGCACTTGCAACAGGTAGCACAAGCGGCAAGGAATTCTCCTCCAATCTCCCTCACAAACTCTCACCTTTTCTCTCTCCCAATCTAGGGATTTTTGCAAATTCGGATGGGAGAGAGGAGTGAGGGTTTCAACCCCTTTTATAAGCCTAAACATGCCCAAAATAGGCTCCAAGTCAAGGTATACTTAAAGTATATCCAAATCGGGGCTGTTTCGGTCCAAAAGAGCATTTCTGGAGGTCCCCTGGCCAAATGCGGTCGGACTTAAGCTCGTGCATACTGGATCTAGCACGCATCCAGATTTCAGGCCGGTAGGGTTCCCAGATCGCACGTGGCGGCCCAGTTTCAGTTTAACGGTCACCGCACCAAGATCAGGCCTATAAGTCTCGTGATATGTAATAGAAATTTTTCCTGATCCAAGGGTGTAATTTGGCTGTATTCTGACGGTCAGAATGCTTAATACTGATGCGTCAAATTTGTGTGCCAGATTTGAATTTGAAATTCCAACTATGTCCCTATTCACACTCTCTTCGGTCCGGGCTCAATGAAATAGCCTGTGATCGTCAGTTGGACTTGATATTCGAAACGATTGCCAAGCCCAGCTAAGTGGTCATAACGGTCTAAGATGGTAGGCATCTGACTTACGACGCGCGGTCTAGATCCAATACAAAGTTTCAAGGAGGTCCCGAGAACAAACCTGCTTAGAGTTTGGTCCGAGGTTTTAGAGCATTATAGCACCATTGGTTCCACTCGCTTTGGGCCTTGTAGAACGTATTTAAAGTAATCAGGGACTGTTTCCCAGCCACTCCAACGTTGCGCTAGCTAACTTATGCTTAGTTTCTAAAGAAATTTATCCTAAGTGGTTTCTTTGGCTATGGAATTGGGTTCTGAACGATTTTTCAGGTGTTTTAATTGACCCACTGTCTAAGGACGTCAAATCCCAGATTGGCCAAAATCCGGGGTGTTACAGGGTCCCATTACATGTGGGCCCACAAATCAAAAGCAACAGTGGAGATCCCTTTTTCCACTAAAAATGCAAGCTCTAGATGACCTTTAAGTAATAGGAAAATGAACATCATGATGGGGTCCATGGAGGATGGCCCCATCATGGGATGAACATATGGATCATGATGGGCCATCGACCACACCTAGGGTCCAAAGTGAGATCCATACCATCAATCGGTAAACCCCACTTGGCCCATCATCAAAATCATAAATCTAGTCCTAAAACACCCACCGATGGTCTTCTTCTTTAGCTCCTTGGATTCCTTGGCTCCTAGGCTTATTCTTTAAGCGTGGATGATGAAGTTTGAAGATTTGGATGGTGAGATTGGTTGGTAGGGAGTGGGCCTTGATCTTAGGTTCTTTCTCTCCTTAGATGCTTGGGATTTTTTTGGGTAGAAAATGAGGTAGGGAATGGAGTGAATGATGGGTGGAGTGGTGTTGTTTAGGAAATGGGATGGAAAGCATGGTTGTATAAGAGGAGATAGGATGAAAGGTATGGGTGTTGTTGACTTATGAATGAAAGAGGAATGGGTGTCATGCGTTGTTGGTGAGAAAGGGATGGGCAAGGTATGGGTTATGATGCGATGTGTACTTAATTGATTGATGTGATAGGTGGTAGAGATTCTCTTAAAATTTGCAATGTCCTGTATTTCTTTGAAATATACGTGGGCCTACAACTCCTGGCCTGGTTATCGCATTGGTGTGCAAGATGGGGCGTTAGAACCGCGACGACGGTGCGGTCGCTAGGGTATAAGTCTCAGGTTGAGTCGACTTAAATCTACGGGATGTGACTTAGGGTTGCGCACAAACACTGATTACAGGTCACGGGTTGCTGAAATTTGATTGGTAGGATCACGGGAGTCTAAGAAACGATATGGTATAGGATACAGGCGTTACAACTGTCAGTTCATATAATGATATAAGTTTAAAGATATACATTCAGAAAGTGAAATATATCATCATAAACAGTCAAACCATATGTTAGACAGAAAAATAATCATAGGAGTATATAACATGTGCGAAAAGGATATTGTAAAGCCCGTATCCTAGACCGTACCATTCTATAGACTCTCGCTATCCTCCCTATCAAATTTTGGGAACCTGCTATCTGTAGAGAGTGTTTGCGCGTGACCCTAAGTCACATCCCATAGATCTGAATCAGCTCGACTTGAAACTTGTACCTTAGCGACCGTGTCGTCGCCGCGATTCTAACGCCACGTCTTGTGCACTGATGTGATACCCAAGCTAGGAGTTATGGTCCTGTGTTTAAATCAAGGAAATGTCGCGCATTGTAAATCTCAAGAGAATCTCTACAACCCATCAATCAATCAATCACTAGTCAAGTACACAACCCATTAATCAACCCATCACACTCATATCTCACATGTCACCGCTCTTACACAACCCATACCTCTCTTACACAACCATCCCTCTTATCCCATCCTTCTTACAGACATCACTCCTCTCTCATTTCACTGCATCCAATCTCATTCTCTACCATTTCCAAGCAACTAATGAGGGAAAATCCTAAGGAGACGAAGAACCCAAGATCAAGGCCCACTTCCTACCCCCAAATCTCACCATCCAACCCTTCAATCTTCATCATCCTCCATCAAAGAGTAAGCTTAGGAGCTTAACATTCCAAGGAGCTAAAGAAAAGGACCATAGGTGGCTGATCTTAGGTGTAGATGATGATCTTTTTTCATGGGGCAAGTGGGGCCTACTAGTCAATGGTAGGGATCCTATTTTGGACCAAAGGTGTGGCTTATGACCCACCATGATATGCATGTGTTACCCATGTAGGGTCCATTCTCCATGAACCCCACCATGATGTTATTTGCTATTCATCTTATAAAAGGTCAAGTAGACCTTGAAATTGGTGGTGGAGATGGGATTTCCACCCTAGATTTTGATTTAGGGCCCACCTATTTTGGGATCCATCTTGATGTATACATTATATGATTGAGAGGAGCTCATAGTGGCGGAGCTCCTCTCCACCGCACGTCTCTCTCTCTCTCTCTCTCTCTCTCTCTCTCTCTCTCTCTCTCTCTCTTTCCCTGTTTGATGGCCCACCTTACCATGATGTATCTGTCCACGCCATCCATAAGATGGGCCCACCTTACTAGACTGTCCAATGGACGAGCATGCTTCTTGTCCATCTGGGTAGGCTTGCATGAAGGAAACACAAATATCAGTTTGGTCCAACTAGTGGGCCACATCCTTGGACCCCACCTTGATGCATGATGCGTCCACGCCATCCATCCGGACAAAGAGAAACAATTAATATCAGCTAGATTCCTCCAGCTGGTGGGCCACTAGGTGGGACCCACCGTTGTATATATATTATACTATTGAACCTATTAGGGGTTTCAGAAGCTCTGGATCAATATGAAATTTGTTTTCCTCTTAATTCAAGTCTTTGTGACCTTATGAACATATTGAAAAATAAATGTTATGGTGGGCCCTGGTAATTTTAAATGGTGAAATCATTATCTCCACTCTATTTGTGGTATAGTCGAGATGATCTTTCGATATGATTCATTTTTTTGGAAAATGCTCTAAATGATTCAAAAAATAGATGAATGGTGTAGATAGTCCAGTTAGGACTATGGGTCCCACATGATGTGTATGAGGCCCAAATATGAGGCCCATTGTGATGTATTTGAGGTCCATGGGCTGTGGCCCATTGTGAAGTATATGAGGCCCATGTGATGTGGCCCACTTAATGTATATGAATCCCATGTGATGCGGCCCACTTGATGTATATGAGGCCCATGATATGCAGCCCACTTGATGTATATGAGGCTCACGTGTGAGGCCCAATTCTCTGAGAGGCTCGCTACGTGTGCGAGACACGCCATGATGTATGTGTTATATACACACTGTTATCCATTTTTAGGCCATGGGCCCCATCACCTTTTTCAGGCCCACCATGTATGAATAATGGGCACACATTATCCATCCATTTCCTCGATAGTCGGAGGGCCGAGGGCCCTGTTATGATTCTGATTTCGATACCCAAATGGACTGCACCTTAACAAAATGGTGGTCAAATGTCAACCATTGTAAGCTTCATAGGGCCCATTTTTAAGCCCGTGTCCACCCTTAACCTAGTGAGCTAACCCAAACCGTTGGGTCTCCACTTATATCAGTAATACTCATTGGGCTAACCCAAACCATTGGGCCCTCATTAATGATGATACTTTCCACCATCCTTTCACGTGGACCCCGCCTTAGGATATATGATATACTAGTACCTTGAATAGATTATGATAGTCTAACATGGACCATTCCATATAGACTTCTATGTCATTCAACCCCTATTCTTGTAACTGGCATACCAGTTAAGATCGATCATCACCTGCCATATCTGATAATCATGTTAGTGTACTTAGTCAGTAAGACACTGAGAATATGCTTAGTATAACATCATGATACATGCCCATACATATCATTTGTATGCCTGTTATGAGGAGTGTTTGATCATAGAATACGCTGTTGGGCTGAGACATTTATGTGACTCCTTTTGAGATGGAGTGGCCCACATGATCACGCGGTACGCACAAGTTTGATGCATGACTAGATGGTGTGACTCATGCATTTCGCATTTCATGTGACATGATTCATTGTACGACCTAGTGATATCAGGGTCGTGGCCTCTACAAGCACATCGTGGATGACCAAATTGGGTACCTAAAATATTATCTCTAGCACTGTGGGCACATAGGATGTCTTTGGATGAAAATCCCAAAACTTTTTTGGTATTAGGAGATGCCCTAATGTCTAGACCGAGTGGATACATAAGCATACGAGTGCCAAATACCAGTAGGCCACGTCTCTCACTGTGTCGTGGTCGGTTGGGAGGGGGTGTGGCCTTATCCGCCCGAATGAGGGGGTTGTAAGCTAGACTGAGTCTTACCAGCTTGTAAATGGGTCTGCTATTGATGAGTGAGGTAGGTATTGGCAGACTACTGGTTAGGCAGATAGTGTAGTCTCTTTCACTCACTGGGCTATATAGCTAGGGAGGCGGCTGTCAGCATGGAGTGTATTAGACCCCGGTGATATCCGAGAGAGGAATTGTATTGATATATATATATATATATATATACTTGATATGAGGACTAGTATGCTTGCATATGAAATTTGCCTACATAGGCCTTGCATCGCATAGCCTTAGTATGGATGATAACATTCATAGACTTATCACCATTTTTTCTTACTCTGATATTGTATGCTTGGTACATGCATTACGCACACATGCACACACCCTCTAATATTTTGTAAGCTTATGCATGACCGTTGCATGCAGGTGGCATTGGATCACAGAAGCGTTGAGACATGAGCGCATATTAGATCATTTTAGAGCTTTTTGATTATCTTGTACTTCGCTTTCCTCATTGTACTCAAAGTTTTTGATATAGTGGATATGTGGTGATGTTATTTTGTGACTTGGTTATGCTTATGGTTATGCTCCTTTACAAAAAAAAAATACTAAAAATCCTCCTTGTAGGATCCTAGGATTGGAATCTGGTGTATGGGCGTTAGGTACTGAAAATGGGGTACTACGGAGCCGTCGACGCTAAATTTAGCGATCGAGAATCTGTGAGCCCACTTTCTGAGTTTGGGGAGTGACAGAAGTTGGTATTAGAGCATAACTTAGGAATACCTGAGGATCATATCACATATCTACTATGAACTTAGAATGACTAGGTCCTGAGTCCAAATAACTTGGCAATTTTCTGAAATTGACCCTTAACGTGTGTGCCTTCGAGAGTTCTCAAGGTTGATAGACCCATCTTCTTTCCCGTAAGACATGCCACCTAAGAGAGCGACCCGAGTGACTCCCACTCCCCTACCTAAGATCAATGCCACCCCAACCGTATCGGTGAGTGTGGATCAACTTCAGTAGATGTTGCAGGCTATGACTACTATCCTTCAGGGGCAGGGTAGGCAGTTCGCTGTTACATCAGCCCAAGCAGAAAAAGAGCGCGTGAGCGCCCTTCTTCTAGACTTTCGATAACACAATCCCCTTCGCTTCCAGGGAGAGCCAAACCCGACTGTAGTAGAGCGATGACGCTCCGAGGTGGAGAAGATATTCGACACTATGAGAAGTGCGACCCAGCAACAGGTCCCATTAGCTATATTTCTTCTCCAGGGCGAGTCTGAGCACTGGTGGGCATCAGTCGCCCTAGCAGTAGTGTCCGATTTCGAGTGGACCTGGGAGGACTTTATAGACCAGTTCGACATAAAGTTCTTTCCTGAGCATGTGCGGCAGCAGCACGTGTTAGAGTTAGAGACTTTGGTCCAGGGAGACATGACAGTGTCCCAGTATGAGGCACGTTTCATCACGCTATCGAGATTCATGATGTACCTTATTGATGATGAGGGGCGGAAGGCCCTCCGTTTTGAGAACGACTTGCATCCTGCCCTTAGGAGCCATGCGGTCAGACACATGCTTCTGACATTTGAGCAGATTGTGCAAAGGTCCTAGGTCTAGGAGGTAGATTGGGCTGATTTGTAGAGGGCCCATGACCAGAGGGGAGACCGGAATATTAAGGCACCCTCTGGTAGCTCCCCACAGTAGAAGTATCGTTGACAACAGTGACACATGACCCGCCCAGCATTTCGAGCACCACCAACACCTCCAGCACCACCTCCTTGACCATTCTCATGTGCTTGTTTTAGATACGGTAGGACAGGACATCGTAGGTATGAGTGTCTCCATCCGTAGCAGCAGCCTCCACAACGGCCTCCACAGCACCAACAACGACCATAGCACCAGCCTCCACGACCTCCCACGCAGCAACAGAGTCAGCAGGTTAGGCTGCCACAGTAGTAACAGTAGTGGTAGAGACCTCAGAGGAGACATGCACCTCCCCAGCAGGCCCAGGGCAGATTTTATGCCTCTCAGTAAGATCCTTAGTAATCAGGAGGGGTCGTCGAGGGTACCCTCCCTGTTTTTACATGTATAACACATGTATTGTTTAATTTTGGTGCATCGCATTCCTTTGTGGCCGATAATTTTTGTCGATCGACCAGTTTACCGTTAAAGTCTGCTTGTGAGGGTTTGTCGGTATTGACATCCTTGGGGAAGACTATATTGTTGGGCCATTTTTGTTCGTCTTGCCTTATTTTGGTTGGGGATATCTTTTTATCTGATGATCTATTCATATTACTGATGTCTGAGTTTGATGTCATCCTAGGCATGGATTGGCTCACTGAGTATCACCTCATATTGGACTGCTTTGCGAGGACAGTCACATTCTATATACCTAGCATGTCACAGTTCCAGTTTCTTGCCGAGCTTAGAGGAGATCAACTTTCTACTTATTGTCATGTGCCGTTGAGGAGCCAGTTACTTTGAGTATCGACCAACTGTTGGTCGTTTGTGATTTTCCTGATGTGCTTTAAGAGATTCTAGGTTTACCACCTCGTCTGCAAATCAAGTTCCAGATCGACCTTGTGATCGGGAGCGCTCCTATTTCAAAGGCCCCGTATCGCATGACATAGTTAGAGTTGCAGGAACTACAGAAGCAGTTGGATAAGTTATTTAAGCTAGGCTTTATCCGTCCAAGCAGTTTACTGTGGGGAGCGCCAGTACTCTTCATGAAGAAGAAGGATGACTCGTTGAGGCTTTGCATGGATTACCGTGAGCTTAATAAGGTCACAATCAAGAACAAGTACCCGATCTCGAGGATCGATGATTTGTTTGATTAGTTGCGGGAGGCACAATTCTTTTCGAAGATAGACTTGCAGTCTGGTTATCATCAGGTTCGGGTCCGATAAGAGGATATACCAAGCTTAACATTCAGGACGCGCTATAGTCATTTTGAGTTCTAGTCATGTCCTTTGGATTGACTAATACGCCCGTAGTATTTATGCAGTTGATGAACGAGGGCTTCCATCCGTATCTCAATCAGTTTCTTGTGGTGTTCATCGATGACTTCTGATATATTCGAGGACCCGTGAGGAGCATGGGTGACATATGAAGATTACCTTACAGAACCTCTGTGCACACTAGCTTTATGTAAAGCTGGAAAAGTGTGAGTTCTGGTGGGAGGAGGTGAAGTTCCTCGGTCACGTGGTGATAAAGCAGTGCGTCGCTGTGGACCCCTCGAAGATTGATGTCATGCGTCAGTGGAGCCAGCTCATGAATGCATCTGAGATTCGTAGTTTTCTTGGTTCGGTAGGCTATTATCAACGTTTCATAGAGGAATTCTCCCGTAGTGCAGCCCCATTGACCCGATTGACCCGAAAGGGCACCGAGTTCGTTTGGAGCGACACATGTGAGCAGACATTTATGGAGCTGAAGGACCGCCTCACATTCGCTCCTGTCCTCACTATTCCCTTTAGGAGTGATGAAATTGTTATATTTACTGATGCCTCGCGAGTTAGCTTAGGTGTTGTCCTGATGCAGCACGAGAAGCCAGTGGCATATGTGTCTCCCTAGCTTAAGGTCCATGAGCTGAACTACCCCACACATGATTTGGAGCTGGCGGTAGTTGTGTTCGCACTGAAGGTGTTTAGACCCATGGGATGTGGCCCATTGTGATGTAGCCCACTTGATGTATATGAGGCCCATGTGATGTGGCCCACTTGATGTATATGAGGCCCATGTATGAGGCCCAATTCTATGAGAGGGCCAATGTATGCGTGAGGCCCGTTACGTGTGCGAGACACGCCATGATGTATGTGTTATATACACACTGTTTATCCATTTTTAGGTCGTGGGCCCCTCCACCTTATGCAGGCGCACCATGTATGAGTAATGGGCACAAGCTGTTCAACCATTTCCTTGATAGTCAGAGGGTTGAGGGCCCTGTTATGATTCCGATTTTAATTCCCAAATGGACCGCACCTTAGCACAATGGTGGTTAAATGTCCACCATTATAAACTTCCTAGGACCCATTATTAAGCCCGTGTCCACCCTTAACCTAGTGGGCTAACCCAAACCATTGAGTCCCCACTTATATTAGTAATATCCATTAGGTTAACCCAAACCGTTGAGCCCCCATTGATGATGATACTTTAAACTATCCTTTCAAGTGGACCCCACCTTAGGATATATGATTTACTAGTTCCTCAAATAGATTATGATTGTCTGACATGGACCATTCCATATAGACTTCTATACCGTTCAACCCCTATTCTTGTAAGTGGCATACTAGTTAAGACTGATCATAGCCTGCTATATCTGATAATCATGCTAGTGTACTTAGTCAGTAAGACACGCTGAGAATATGCTTACTATAACATCATGATACATAACCATACGCATCATTTGTATGCCTTTTCTGAGGAGTGTTTGATCATAACATACACCCTTGAGCTGAGACATTTATGTGATTCCTTATGAGACAGAGTGCCCCACATGATCGCGCGGTACGCACAGGTTTGATGCATGACTGAATGGTGTGACTCATGCATTTTGCATTCTATGTGACGTGATTCATTGTACGTCTTAGTGACATCAGGGCCGTGACCTTCACAGGCACATCGTGGATGGCCAAATTGGATACCGAAAATATTGGCTCTAGCATTGTGGGCACATAGGATGTCCTTGGGTGAAAGTTTCGAAACTTTTTGGTACCAAGAGATGCTCTAATATCTAGACCGAGTCAATATATGACGCACGAGTGCTGAATACCAGTAGGTCACGTCTCCCACTGTGTTATGGTTAGTTGGGAGGGGGTGTGGCCTTATCCACCCGAGTGAGGGGGTTGTAAGCTAGACTGAGTTTGACCAGCACACAAATGGGTCCACTATTGATGAGTTGGGTAGGTATTGATAGACTACTGGTCAGGCGGATAGCGTGGTCTCTTCCACTCACTAGGCCATGTAGCTAGGGAGGAGGCAGTTAGCGTGGAGTGTACTAGACTCCGGTGATATTTCAAAGAGAAATTATACTGATATGTGTACTTGATACAAGGATTGGCATGCTTGCATTGCATCTTACATATGACATTTGGCTACTTAGGCCTTGCATAGCATAGCCTTGGTATGGCTGATAACATTCATGGACTTATCGACGTTTTCTCTTATTCTGATATTGTATGCTTAGTAGATGCATTGCGCACACACGCACACAACCTCTAAGCTTTTGTAAGCTTATGCATGACCGTTGCATGTAGGTGACGTTGGATCGCAGTAGCGCTGAGGCAGGAGCGCGTACCAGATCATTTTGGAGCTTTTTAATTTTCTTGTATTTCCCTTTCCTCATTGTACTCAAAGTTTTTGATATAGTGGATATGTGGTGATATTGTTTTGTGACTTGGTTATGCTTGTGGTTATACTCCTTTACCAAAAATAATCGTACTAAAAATCCTCCTTGTAGGATCCCAGGAGCTGAATCTAGCGTATGGGCACCAGGAGCCGAAAATGGAGTACTATGGAGGTTGTCGACACCAGATTCTGTGATCGGGAATTCTGTGTAACACCCCAAATTTTGGCCAACTTGGGATTAGATGTCCTTAGGCAATGGGTCAACTAAAACACCTGAAAAATCGCTCAGAACCCAATTCCATAGCCAAAGAAACCACTTAGGATTAATTCCTTTAGAAACTAAGCATAAGTTAGCTAGCGCTACGCTGGAGTAGCTGTGAAATAGTCCCTGATCGCTTTAAATACGTTCTACAAGACCCAAAACTTGTAGAGTCAATGGTGCTATAATACTCTAAAACCTTGGATCAAACTTTAAACCCGTTTGCTCTCTGGAGCTCTTTGAAACTTTGCATTGGATCTAGACCGTGCGTCGAAAGTCCGATACCTACAATTTTAGACCGTTATAACCGCCTAGCTGGACCTGACAATCATTTCGAAAATCAAGTCCAACCGACATTCGCAGGCTATTTCATTGAGCCTGGAGTGAAGAGAGTGAGAATAAGGCTAGATTTGGAATTTAAAATTCAAATCTGGTACACAACTTGACGCATCAGTATTAAGTGTTCTGACCATCAGAATTCAGCCAAATTACACCCTCGGATCAGGAAAAATTTCTATTTCATATCATGAGACTTGTAGGCCTGATCTATGTGCGGTGACCGCTGAACTGAAACTAGACTGCCACGGGCGATCTACGAACACTGATGGTCTGAAAACGGGATGTGAGCGACATCTGACATGTACGAACTTAATTCCGATCGCGTTCGGCCAGGGGATCACCAGAAATGTCCTTTTGGACCGAAACAGCCCCGATTTGGATATATCTTAAGTATACATTGTTCCTGAGCCTATTTCGGGCATGTTTGGGCTTATAAAAGGGCTTGAAACCCTCACTCCTCTCACCCATCCGAATTTGCTAGAAACCTTAGCAAGAGTGAGAGACAAAGTGAGAGTTTGTGAGAGTGAGTAGGAGAGAATTTTCCTGCTGCTGCACTACCTGTTGCATGTGATTAAGCAACACGCTCCAATCACTTTACCGGTGATTTCTCCACTTTTCTAGGTAAGAAAATACCCTAATTAGTTGCTGATTTTCTGATCCTTAGTTTCTATAGCATGGTAGCTGATGCATCTTGTCTCTTAGGTTGCCTATTCGCCGTAGACGAATCGTATACGCTCCGTTCGAATTGATACGCTTTTAGGAGAAAAGGTGCAGATTTTAGACGCTTTGATTGACTGTTTCCAATGCTTTCAATGTCATTTAATAGTAGATTATCGACGGCAACGCCGTTTGACATGTACAACATGCTGTCCGTTTCCTGTTTCGTAAGCAGACGAAGAATATGAGATTTAGGGCATTTTAGTCATTTGTAGGAAATACTGTTTTCATCCATAATTTTTTGATGTGATTGACATGGCTTCTTGTCGCATTAGGATACTAGGAATGCGTGCATAATTAGTTCGATGAAGAGATTCGCCTAAATGCACACTTTGAGTCGACATACTATATGTAGACTTAAGTGTATAGTTTAAGTGTTTGTATAAATGGTTGTATTAGTATGTATTGAATTAAATGGTGTTATGAATTAGTTTGAGATTGATTTCTCAATTAATATGCTGATGTGAATGGTTTTCTACATGTTAGCTATATGCATGATTTCATTATATGTGCGAAATGCATGCGTTGGAAGATTTACTTAAGTTGTATGTTATAACATGTGTTAACATGCTCACATGGTTGTATTTCATTTTCATTACTCTTACATGATGGCTAATGTGAATTCATAATTTTTTGGGACTATACCTAGTCTAGGCAGTCGGCAACCGAGCAAGTTCGTGGTTGACTTATCTTTGCCACGAGCGACGCGTCGATGAACGTGAGCCGTGTTTTGGAGTTGGCGGCAGTGGTTAGGCCACACGAGGTGTTTTACGCACTTCATGTCGTTCGACTCGAGATGCGCTCGTGCTAGTCGAGCCCGTCAAGTAACCTGACTGGCCGTTGTATGTTCACCCTGTATGAGTCATAACTTCTTGAACCTAGGGTACTGAACTTACCATTGTAAACCTTGTCAACCATGGTACCTTGATCCACGAAGACTCATGAGCCGGGCATGGTGGTATGGGACACCGTGGTCGAGCTGTCGGCCTACGCTGGGGCCACAAACCTCCCCATAGTGACCAGTGAGCATCTATGACTCGTAAGCAGATTATGGTGGTATGGGACACTATATCCTTACTGTCGGCCTACACAGATCAGGCGACGAGTCCTTTGTAGTGACCGCGAGCATATTCTGAGTCTACCGGAGGCGACGACCCTTCCGTAGCAGTGAGAGTACAGTAGGCCTGTATTGATAAGGTGATGGGGGAGCGGTGCAACGAGTGCGAGCAACAGCCTTGACAGCCCTTGCAGCGACCTACAAAATATACATCGTATGAGATTACTAGGAGTGACGACCCTAGGCAGGATCTGTGTTGGGATTGATATAAGGGAAGTACCTTAGTTTCCCAATCCTGCTGTTTGAATGGACCAATAATAACTCGATAATCATATCACCATCACATTGCATGTGCCTGGAAGATGTGGAGCACTGTGGGACGATTGCATACAATGGTCGTAAGATGGTGCTGTATGAGGGAGATCGTCGGTGAGGGCATCTATCATGTCATGTCATATTGCATTAACAACAGTATTAGGATTATTTGATTTGCTTCTTTACTATTATCGCATGATTGATTTGATAACATGCTAATCTCTGCTCTCTTATCCCACTGAGTTGATCACTCACTCCCACGTTATGGGATGGTGTTTTCGGACACCCACCAGTCCCTATTGTGATTGCAGATGATGGCGCGGCCTGCGAGGCGGAGCTGGACTTGATGATGAGGAGGAGGATCTCTCCTTTATGCGTGTTCTGATTGACGGGATTACAGGGAGGTTGATTAGATGCCTTGACACTTGTCATTTTATATTTTTAGCGCACTCATGTATGTTCATTTTGTTTACTTTTGGAGTATACATGTATGTATATAACCTGGTAACATGTTCACACTCTGGAGACATACAACAGTTTATATATGTTATACATACTATCACAGTCTTCCGCTTGCTAATTTAACGGTCTTTAGAGTATGATATGATGTAATACCCCGAATTTTTGGCCAATCTGGGATTTGACGTCCTTAGGCAGTGGGTCAGCTAAAACACCCGGAAAATCGCTCAGAACCTAATTCCATAGCCAAAGAAACCACTTAGGATTAATTCCTATGGAAATTAAGCGTAAGTTATCTAGCGCAACGTTAGAGTAGCTGGGAAATAGTCCCTGATCACTTTAAATACGTTCTACAAGACCCAAATCGAGTAGAACCAATGGCTCTATAATACTCTATAACCTCGGATCAAACTCTAAGCAGGTTTGTTCTCTGGACCACTTTGAATCTTTATATTGGATCTAGACCGTGCGTCGAAAGTCCGATACCTCCTATCTTAGACCGTTAGAGCCGCTTAGCTGGACTTGACAATCATTTCGAAAATCAAGTCAAACCGATAATCACAGGCTATTTCATTGAGCCCGGACCGAAGAGAGTGCGAATGTGGACAGAATTGGAATTTCAAATTCAAATCTGGCACACGACTTGATGCATCAGTATTAAGCGTTCTGACCGTCATAATTTGGCCAGATACACCCTCGGATCAGGAAAAATTTCTATTTCATATCATGTGACTTTCAGCCCTGATCCACGTGCGGTGACCACTGAACTGAAACTGGTCCGCCTCGTATGATCTGCGAACCCTGCCGGACTGAAAACTTAATACGTTCTAGATCTGGTACGCATGAGCTTAAGTCCGATCATATTCGACCAGGGGACCACCAGAAATCATCTTTTGGACCGAAACGGCCCCGATTTGGATATGCACTAAGTGAACTTTGTACCGAAGCCTATTTTTGGCATTTTTAAGCTTATAAAAGGGGTTGAAACCCTCACTCCTCTCTCCCATCCGAATTTGAGAGAAACCCTAGTTTGGGAGAGAGAAAAGGTGAGAGTTTGTGAGAGAGAGTAGGATAGATTTTTCCTGCCTTCGTGCCACCTGTTGCACGTGCTTCAGTAACACATCTCAATCACCTGGCCGGTGATTCTTCCTCATTTTCAGGTAAGAAATAACCTTAAAAAGTTTCTGATTTGAGGTCTACTAGGATTCATAGCATGTTAGCTGACGTAACTCGTAAATTAGGTTCTCTTATCGCCGTAGACGAAGCGTATACGCTCCGTTCGAAACGACGCATCCATAAGAGATAAGGTGCGGATTTTAGATGCTTTGATTGACTGTTTCCAAAGCTTTCAACGACGTTTAATAGTAGATTATCGACGGTAACTCCATTTGACATGTACAACATGCTGTCCGTTTCCTGTTTCGTAAATCAACGAAGAATATGAGATTTAGGGCATTTTAGTCAGTTGTAGGAAGTACAGATTTCATTCATATTTTGCTGATGTGATTGACATGATTTGTTGTCACATTAGAATGTTAGGAATGCGTGCATAATTAGTTTGGCGAAGAGATTCGCCTAAATGCACACTTCGGGTCGACATACTATATGTAGACTTAAGTGTGTAGTGTAAGTGTTTGTATAAATGTTTGTATTAGTATGTATTGAATTAAATGATGTTATGAATTAGTTTGAGATGGATTTCTCAATTAATATGCTGACGTAAATGATTTCCTACATGTTGACTATATGTATGATTTCATTATATGCATGAAATGTATGTGCTTGATGATTTACTTAAGTTGTTTGTTATAATATGTGTTAACATGCTCATATAGTTGTAATTTCAATTCCAATACTCTCATATGATTTGCTGATGTGATTCCATAATTGTTTGGGACTATGCTTAGTCCAGGCAGTCGGTAACCGAGCGAATTCGTGGTTAACTTTTCTTAGCCACGAACAACGAGTCGATGAACACGAGCCGTGTTCTGGAGTTGGCGGCAGTGGTTAGGCCACACAAAGTGTTTTACGCACTTCATGTCGTTCGACTTGAGATGCGATCGCACTAGTCGAGCCCGTCAAGTAACCCGACTGGCCGTTGTATGTTCACCCTGCATGAATCATAACTGCTTGAACCTAGGGTACTGAACTTACCATTGTAAACCCTGTTAACCATGGTACCTTGATCCACGAAGACTCATGAGCCAGGCATGGTGGTATGGGACACCGTGGTCGAGCTGTCGGCCTACGCTGGGGCCAGAAACCTCCCCATAGTGACTAGTGAGCACCTAGTCTCGAGAGCAGATTATGGTGGTATGGGACACTATATTCTTGTTGTCGGCCTATACTGATCAGGCGACGAGTCCTTTGTAGTGACCGCGAGCGTATTCTGAGTCTACGAGAGGCGACGACCCTTCAGTAGCAGTAGAGTACAGTAGGCCTGTATTGATAAGGTGATGGGGGAGCGGAGCAACGAGTGCGTGCAACAGCCCTGGCAGCCCTTGCAGCGACCTACAAAATATACTTCGTATGAGATTACTAGGAGTGACGACCCTAGACAAGATCTATGTTGGGATTGATACAAGGGAAGTACCTTAGTTTCCCAATCCTGCTGTTTGAATGGACTAATAACAACTCAAAAATCATATCACTATAACATTGCATGTGCCTGGAAGATGTGGAGCACTTGAGGGACGATTGCATACCGCGGTCATAAGATGGTGCCGTATGAGGGAGATCGTCGGTGAGGGCATACATCACGTCATGTCATATTGCATTAATAACAGTTTTAGGATTGTCTGATTTACTGCTTTACTATTATCGCATGATTAATTTGAGAACATGTAAATCCTTGCTCTATTATTCCACTGAGTTAGCTACTCATTCCCACGTTACGGGATGGTGTTTGCAACACCCACCAGACCCTGTTGTAGATGCAGGTGATGCTGAGATCCAGGAGGCAGAGCCAGACTTTGACGAGGACCAGGATGAGTTCTCATACATGCAGTATCATGATGGCTTTGCTTAGGTGACCTGGGTTGATGGGACTTCAGTGGGACTATTTTGAACATTTGATTTTGTTCATGTATATGTATATGAGACTCAGAGATGTATTCATACTTTAGTGACAGTTGAGATCTACTTTGTTTTTCCTTATAGTGATATTTATATTTTTTAGTCTTCCGCTTGCTTTTATCACTGGATCTGGAGTATGAATTGCAATTTTGGTATACTTTTACTCATGTGAATGCTTTAACTCAGACAACATTGAATTATAATCATTTTTGTTGCATAAGTGATGGTCTGGAACTCGGGAGTTGAGTTTATACACGACCCCCAATTTTTAGGGTGTTACATATGATGTTTTGGATTAATCCCATTCATATTTAACACATTAACACAGACAACAATCAATCATACACATTTATGTTGCATAAGTGATGTTCTGGAACTCAGGCGTGGAGGTTTTACTCGACCCCCCGATTTTCGGGATGTTACATTCTGTGAGCCCAATTTTCAAGTTTGGGGCGTGACAGATATTACTGTAAATTCATCAAAATTACTATGATTGAGCAATAACATAGTAAATATCCAAAAAGAAAATGTACTATGATTGAGCAGTAACACAGTAAAGATCATCGGGACGATCCACTCTCATATGGAGGGATATAAGAGCGATGAGTCAGAAGCAGTTCAATGATGTGCTCCCCAGTATGTTGAAGAGCGTCAAGATGTAGTTCCATCCTGGAGAGACGATTTTTGCACTTCCGGAGGAAAGCTACTATATTTGATTGTCCTTCAAGAAGTTGATGAGTTGGATCATTTTAGTGAATAAGACACATAATGCTGACTGATAGTGATCTTGATGTAGGCACTGGGTTGTGACAAGAGTCCCAACCAGTGGCCATGGTAGTGTCTTAAGCGTCTTCACCACTACTCTATTCTTGATGAGTTTTGATGATTTTCAGTAAAATTTTCTTGGTAAGATACACTGTCGGATATATTGTATCATGAGTAAGGGGCAGTACAAGAAACATGGAGAGTTTACAGATGATAATGGGAAAGGGAAGACTTGTGTAGTGAATACCTTTGACAACTTGAACTAACTATCTCACGATTAGAGTGGGTAAACATATTTTGGTTCTTCAATAGATATCACATAAGGTATTCAGAGCAACTAGTGAGAGTATGTCTCTAGAAACTTCATAGGAATATGCATTGGTACTCAATATTTCATGAAGCACTTTTGAGGTAGAGTCCATATGAAATGAAGACAAGTAGTTCTTTCTGTTTCTGGATATCATTGACTCATCACATAGTGTTCTTGTCACTTCTTTCCTGACACTTGGATCATTTAAGCAATGATCAATTGGTGAGATATGTGTGATTGGAAGATCCAGAAGTTCTCCTAACATCAAAGGATTAATCTCCTTAGTTTGGTTCATGTAATTGATGCTGATCAACGGAGGATCATTTCGAGTATTATGAAAAAAATTCAAAAATTAATAAACAAAGTTATATTGTATCTCTCTTCCTAAATAAAGGACGTTGTCCCACCCCATTAATTTTAAATAAATATTTATCCCGTATGACTCTATGAGACTAGGTCTGATAAATCGTTCAAAGGTAAATTCTTTTGCCTTGGCATTTGAGTGTGGATAAAGAGTACAGGGACTAATTTTTCTAGATAAGGTTTCTCCTTTCGTATTATCCTTTCCTTTGTTTTAGATCATGTTGTGCTGAAATCATAAGTTAAAATAATAAGTATTAATAGAATAATAACTAATCTGAAAAGATATTTGTTTCCTTTGACATAATGAGGTTACAATCATGTATTTTCCAATCAATCACATATAGATCCTATAGTGAGTTCCTTTTTAAAGAAACAATCCTTTTTTATTCTGCATAGTTGTAATTTAGTAGGTTATTTTAGAACACAACGATATCCTTATAAGAGTTGATATGCGATATGGAGTGATTTAACTATTTGACAATTGCAATCAACATCATAACCCCTAGATAGTGTGTAATAGGACAAGGTTAATTGGACCAAGATTTCGTTGACATTTTTGCACACACAATCTTTTATAAAAATTTTACAATAAAAAGGATTAGGGTTTATGCCTAGTTTCGATTGATTCTTTAAAGTTGTGTTTCTTCATGGATCGACTTTTCTCTAGACGGGGATAACTCCATTATGTAAAATGAAGTGGAATGACAAAGGACTTATCAAGAGAAGATTAGCTTAAGGTAAATGATCCTAGTTTTTAAGATGTTAAGTACTATGAGATACCTCAGATTTTGCTGATTTTAGTTGCACAACCCTTCGACCAAACTTTGGAAGAAACATGAGATAACAAAACTAAGCAATAAAGGATTTAAATAACTTGACGCAGCTTGATTTCAGTAGTTCCAAAGGTAAGTTCGGTGTTACCGAAGTGTTCCTGAAACTCAAAGGATCTTTTAAGGATTGATTTTTCTACTATGCGCACCTCTAAAATAGGATTCCATTATTTGATAGAGAGTGAAAATCTAGCATGAAATTACCAAAAATTTGAGAGGCCAAGAATCCTAAGATTTATCAAGAAACCATATATATGGAGTTGTTCAACATGAAACCATTTTTATCAAACTCTTTGAAGAAATTATTATTCAGGAATTTTTGTGAGTTGATTCGAAAATATTATACTCTTTAAAGTTCCATAATTAAATTTAACCTACTATGATTCATTTCTTGACCAATCAATATATATTTTTTATTTTTCTCTTTTCCCTTTATATATATATATATATATATATATATATGGCTCACTTATACTTGATCCGTTAAAAATATATCGAAAGATGGGTCAAGATAACTTGTCAATTTACATGGAATAAATGTTACAGGGGCTCGAGTCATTTCCAGGGCACTTGTGTCTGTTTTACATTACCCTTTTGGTAACCACTTTCTTTGATCCAGAGGAGTATTTCTTTGAGTGACTTCTAAGTGATTTAGATGTGATTTTGTGATTCGTCTTGAAAGTAATATCAGATTTCTTGACCATAGGACATTTTCATTTGCAGTGTCCTATCTTTCCATAGTGATGGCAATCAACTGGATCTTTCTGAATAGTTGAAATTGTCATTAGTGATGAAGTGGAGGAGGGTTCTGATTCATATCTTAGGCCTATCATATTTTTGGATTTTCATCCCATGCCTAGAAGTTTCTCAAAATTTTCATTACTTTAAGTAAACTTTCGGGTTAGTTCAGTTGTCTGATCAGAATATTTTACTTCCATTTTTGGTTTCTTGTTTTTTCTTTTCAATTTTTCAATTTTTAATTCTAGAAGTTCAATTTTCTTAATCAGATTGTCAAAAGTTGTGCTTCTAACTCTAATTCCTCTCCCCTTTGTAATTTTCTCAAGATTAAGTTCATCTTCCTTATCCAAATTTTTGGGAACGACTATAGTGGTGGAGGCCATGAGCATCTTCATTGACTTTGTGTCTCCATCACTACCTGACTCATATAAATCTAAATTTGAGTCATTGGTGTCATCCCAAGTGGCTGTCATAGCTTTTCCTTTGGACTAATTAATAGGACATTCTGCGGATATGTTTTCAAAATTTTGGCTGTTATAACATTGGAGATCTTTAGACTTTCTAAAAGATTTGCCTATTTGACATTTATTGTCCAATTGTTTCCCATTAAAGGACTTGTCGTGGTTCTTGTTAAAGAATCTTTTGAACCTTTTGGCTAGAAGATCCACTTCCTCATTATCTTCTTCATTTTCAGTTTCTTCATCCTCCACTATAGTTTTGGAGGTTTTGAGGACATTGTGTTTTGATTTAGTGGGAGGTTTGAAATGCAGCTTAAAGGCTTGTAATGATCCCACTAGTTCTTCAGCTTTCATCTCATTAATGTTCAGTTATTCCTCTATTATGGTAACTTTAGAATTGTTTCGACAAGAAACAAATGTATTCCATTTGGGGGATTTATTCAATGATAAAAAAGAATTTAATAAGAGAAAATTGATCACATTTATTTTGAGTTCATTTACATCCTCTGATTCCCTTGATTCTGAAAAAAAAGTACAATTAATGTAATGAATAAAAGATAAGATAGTCTGAAGGAAATTTCAGTAGCATTACGACACTTGTTTCAGTCATTTCCTAGGACTTAGGAGGAATGTCAATCTGATCAACTAGTCTTCAATGAATGGGGATTTGTGTGGGCTTAAAGCCTTTGATCTAACTGCTAAGATCGATTCTAAGCATCATTCTAGTCATCTTTCCTTAAATAAAGAGCATCCTTCCGGTCATTCTTCTTTGAAATATGAAGAAGCCCGTTGAAGTTTGGCCAAGACCCGAAGAAATCAGGCCACTCACATCAAACGAGCCTAAAAAAGTCCCCCAGAATGTAAGATCATGGGGTTTCCATTGTTCATTTAGCTCGAAACTTTATATGCAGCCTTAGAACCATAAATTAGTTGTACACGTGAAGTTTCAGCTCCTGGATCCCTGTAGAAATGACCAAACCGACAAATCAGCCCTTAAAATCATGATTTGGGGCCTGCTTATTATCTGGATAAGCTTTAAATTTAGTTTCAACGTGGTGGAGCCCACATGTACGTCAAATGTACATCATGTACAAGTGCACAAGCCGTGCACGAGATTTCCCAAAGTCGGTCAGCGCCTGCTGATTGACATCTTCTTGTCAAACTCAAACAGTTCCAACAACGTCTTCACTATCCATCTGCAATTTTCTCAGTGTGGCCTGATCCTCATCCAAATCATTAATCTGGACCGTCCATTCACTTCAGAGCATGGGTATTACCCTCACCTAGGTGAGCTTTTGACCCCATGCAAATTGTTGAAGAATCTTAACCGTTGAATGTAAGATGGATGGCGGAGTAGATAAGCTTGTGGGCCACGTTGATTTCACTCCTAAAGCACTCCCTTCTGGATTTTTTTTGTCCTGAATCCAATGGACAAAGTAGATTTTCCATTAGGCTTCAATAAATGGGCCACCGAATTTCACAGAGTCAACGTACGTCAACTCTTACGAAAAACAGAGGTTCCATCTTTATGTTGTGGGCCACCATCATGCAATGAAAGGTAGATCTGAACCGTTCATCAGGTAGAGGGTAAAAAAGCCATCAAAACCATGTTGATCTTTCATGATTATGTTCTTCCTTATGATTGTTACATCGATCACAAAGAGACCGTTCGACAGCTATTTCAGCTTCATTATCTTAGTGGGCCACATCATCAGATGACCAAAACACATAATTCATGGTTGAAATCTCAAGAGGAAGACGGTGAATGGTGTGGATTTTTCAAAAGACGGCTACAATAGAATCTGTCAGCAGCACACCGGGAGGAAAGATGGCTTTCTTCCTCTATTGTGCGGAATCTCTCTTTAGAGAGTATTGTGCACTGGCTGCTTAGGAAGGTGTTGTGCGGAAATCCTCCATGAGGTGTTGTGCGTTGACTCTTCTATGAGGTGTTGTGCGGGACCCACCATTGTGCGGAGGTTTGTATTGTGCAGGGGTTTGTATTATGCAAAAACCCCATTGTGCGAAAACCCCATTGTGTGCCGCACAATGCTTCCAGCACACAATGAGGTGCGCACAATGCTTCCTTCTCTTGTCTGCTTCTTTTCTCTTTCTTGTCTCCTGGCCCACCAATTGATCAATTGATTTCCTCCATCCAAATGAGGCAGGAGAGGCGTATTTATGGGCCCCACCACTCTTACAAAGTGGTGATCACCACCACTTATCCCTTTCGATATGATCATCTTCCTTCCTTAAATAATGGTGTGCACCAAGCTCTCCCTTAAACGGTGGTGTACAACTTCTCTCCATTAAAATAACACCTACGCACCCTTTATTACCAAAATACCATTTTCAATGCTTTTTTACTAAAATACCTAAACTACCCCTGGACATGAAATTTTACCAAAATACCTAAAATATCCTCAGACATGAAATTTTACCAAAATACCTAAAATACCCCCGGTGTAACGCCCGTGAAAAATCCACACTTGGGCTCGAGTACCAACTCGACCCGAAATTGCGTAGAATTAATTCTTTTAGAAAATATGACTAAGTTAGCTAGCGCAACGCTGGAGTAGCTGGGAAATAGTCCCTGATCACTTTAAATACGTTCTACAAGACCCAAATCGAGTAGAACAAATGACTCTATAATACTCTATAACCTTGGACCAAACTCTAAGCAGGTTTGTTCTCTGGACCACTTTGAATCTTTGTATTGGATCTAGACCGCGCGTCGAAAGTCCGATACCTCCTATCTTAGACCGTTAGAACCGTCTAGTTGGACTTGACAATCATTTCGAAAATCAAGTCAAACCGATAATCACAGGCTATTTCATTGAGCCCGGACCGAAGAGAGTGCGAATAGGGACAATTGAAATTTCAAATTCAAATCTGGCACATGACTTGATGCATCAGTATTAAGCATTCTGACCGTCAGAATTCAGCCAGATTACACCCTCGGATCAGGAAAAATTTCTATTTTATATCATGTGACTTTCAGCCCTGATCTACGTGCGGTGACCGCTGAACTGAAACTGGTCCGCCACGTGCGATCTGCGAACCCTGTCGGATTGAAAACTTAATACGTGCTAGATCTGGTACGCATGAGCTTAAGTCCGATCGCATTCGGACAGGGGACCACCAGAAAGCATCTTTTGAACTAAAACAGCCCCGAATTGGATATGCACTAAGTGAACTTTGTACCGGAGCCTATTTTCGGTATTTTTGGGCTTATAAAAGGGGTTGAAACCCTCACTCCTCTCTCCCATCCGAATTTGAGAGAAACCCTAGATTTGGAGGGAGAAAAGGTGAGAGTTTGATAGAGAGTGTAGAAGGGAATTTTCCCGTCTTCGTGCAACCTGTTGCTAGTGCCTAAGCAACACCTCCTGATCACCAAGCCAGTGATTCTTCCACGTTTTCAGGTATGAAACAACCCTAGAAGTTGCTGATTTAAGGTTCACTAGGATCCATAGCTTTTTAACCAATAGGTCTTGTAAAACGGGTTCTCTTATCGCCGTAGACGAAGCGTATACGCTCCGTTCAAATTTACGCATCCATAAGAGACTAGGTGAGGATTTTAAACACTTTGATTGACGGTTTCCAACGCTTTTAATGTCGTTTAATAGTAGATTATCGATGGCATCGTCGTTTGACATGTACAACATGCTATCCGTTTCGTGTTTCGTAAATCAACGAAGAATATGAGATTTAAGGCATTTTAGTCATTTGTAGGAAGTACAGATTACATTCATATTTTGCTGATGTGATTGAAATGGTTTGTTGTCGCATTAGGAAGTTATGAATACGTGCATAATTAGTTTGGCAAAGAGATTCACCTAATTGCGCACTTCGGGTCGACATACTATATGTAGACTTAAGAGTGTAGTATATGTGTTTCTATAAATGCTTGTATTAGTATGTATTGAATTAAATGATATTATGAAATAGTTTGAGATTGATTTCTCAATTAATATGCTGACCTAAATGATTTCCTACATGTTGACTATATGCATGATTTTACTACATGCATGAAATATATGTGCTTGAAGATTTACTTAAGTTGTATGTTATAACATGTGTTAACATGTTCACATGATTGTATTGCAATTCCAATACTCCTACATAAATTGCTGATGTGATTCCATAATTGTTTGGGACTAGACTTAGTCCAGGCAGTCGGTAACCGAGCGAATTCGTGGCTGGCTGGTCTTGGCCACGAACGACGCGTCGATGAACGTGAGTCGTGTTTGGAGTTGGCGGCAGTGGTTAGGCCACGCGAAGTGTTTAACGCACTTCAAGTCGTTCGACTTGAGATGCGATCGCTTTAGTCGAGCCCGTCAAGTGACCCGACTGACCGATGTATGTTCACCCTGTATAAGTCATAACTGTTTGAACCTAGGGTACTGAACTTACCATTGTAAACCCTGTTAACCATGGTACCTTGATCCACGAAGACTCATGAGCTGGGCATGGTGGTATGAGACACCTTGGTCGAGCTGTCGGCCTACGCTTAGGCCATAAACCTCTTCGTAGTGACCAGTGAGCACCTAGTCTCATGAGCAGATTATGGTGGTATGGGACACTATATTCTAGCTGTCGGCCTACACTGATCAGGCGACGAGTCCTTTGGAGTGACCGCGAGCATATTCTGAGACTACGGGAGGCGACGACCCTTCAGTAGTAGTAGAGTACAGTAGGCCTGTATTGATAAGGTGATGGGGGAGCGGTGCAACGAGTGTGAGCAACAGCCCTGGCAGCCCTTGCAGCGACCTACAAAATATACATCATATGAGATTACTAGGAGTGACGACCCTAGATAGGATCTGTGTTGGGATTGATACAAGGGAAGTACCTTAGTTTCCCAATCCTGCTATTTGAATGGACTAATAACAACTCAAAAATCATATCACCATAACATTGCATGTGCCTGGAAGATGTGGAGCACTCTAGGGAGTGTGGCATGCCACGGTAGTAAGATGTTGCCGTATGAGGGAGACCGTCGGTGAGGGCATACATCATGTCATGTCATTCTTGCATTAACAACAGTATTAGGATTGTCTGATTTACTGCTTTACTATTATCGCATGATTGATTTGTGAACATGCTAATCTTTGCTCTATGATTCTACTGAGTTGATCACTCACTCCCACGTTACAGGATGGTGTTTGCAACACCCACCAGACCCTGTTGTAGATGCAGGTGATGCTGAGATCCAGGAGGCAGAGCCAGACTTCGACGAGGACCAGGACGAGTTCTCGTACATGCAGTATCATGATGGCTTTGCATAGGTGACCTAGGTTGACGGGACTTCAGTGGAACTATTTTGAACATTTAATTTTGTTCATGTATATGTATATGAGACTCAGAGATGTATTCATACTTTAGAGACAGATGAGATCTACTTTATTTTTCCTTACAGTGATATATATATTGTTTAGTCTTCCGCTTGCTTTTATCACTGGATCTGGAATATGAATTGCAGTTTTGGTATACTTTTACCCATGTGAATGCTTTAAATCAGACAAGATTGAATCATAATTATTTTTGTTGCATAAGTGACGGTCTGAAACTCGGGAGTTGAGTTTATACGCGACCCCCGATTTTCAGGGTATTCAAGTTGGTATCAGAGTATGAATAAAAGTATACTGGGCCTGGGTTATGGTCTCGCGACGTACGCTGTCGCTTCTTTTGACTTAGGTGGGTCCGAGAAGGGTCTAGAAACATTTCTAGGATCGTAAATTCGTCAATAGGCGAAGTCTATTTGAATCGATCGCACGATCGAGTCTGTAACACAACTCGGGTCGCGTGAAGAAACCCAAATAGCTCCTAGGTCATAGGAAGTCGGGTTGAGACTCTCTTTGAACAATTTTAAACCCTTAAAAGTGAATCCTTGGGCCGTGGGATGACCACGACTCCTGTATTCAATCGTCAGGGCTTAAAAACCCCGTTTCACCAAAAATCTTCAAAATTCTTCCTCTCACCACTCTAATCTTCAATTCTTTCTTATCCTTTTCATGTTAAGCATTAAACCTAATGTGAAAATAATATGAAATAATACTTTCAGAAAATTTTATAGTGAATAGTAAAATTTCATGAAAAATGACCATAAGGCCATTCTAAATTAACTTTCTTTAGCAACTAATAATCTAGATGGATGTAATAGCTTCTTCTACCCTAAAATCATATGCTGCATGATATGGTTTTGTATTCAGGATTGCAGATTGGTCCCGGAAAGTCCCGAACACATGTTTGGGCCTATATAGGTCAAAATACAATGAACCAAGGTTGGGACCATACATATCTGGGGTCCTTGGATCATGGGGGACCAAACCCATGTGGTCCCAATGACCAGATGCACCACCGGTCGGTGATGCCATCGCCGATCCGGCGATGCATCGCCGTACAGGTGGGCCCACTTGCTGTAAATTTCCGGCACACACCCTTATATGCCCTGTACATTCCCCCCATATGTGTTCCGTCCAAAGAAAACCCCTAAAACTTGCACTTCCTTTACAAACAGCCCTCCCCATAGCTCCATTTTTATTTTCCAGCAACTATCTCCAAAATCTGTGATTCCAAACCACCCCTAGATCTATCCTTGGCCAAAAACGACCACCCTCCATCGTTCCTTTGAAGTTGGCAGCCCTCCCTCTTGAAGATTTTGACTTTTGGAGCTCCAAAAACCCCCAAATCGAGCTGAAATCGTGAGGTGCTCCATTTCACTTTTTCATTTTCATTTCTCCTTGAAAATACATCCTTAGGAAGCTTGAAGCATCCCTCTACGACGCCTAGATCTCCCTTTTCCAGTTTGGACAGTCACTTCTTCGCATTTTCTTCATTTTTCATGGCTTTCGTGGAAGCCATTTTAGGCCTTTTATCACTCTCCTCCATCTTATCTTTGATGGGTAAAAGGAAGACTGCAGTAGACGAGGGTGGGCCAAGTCACCCTGCTCAATCGAGAAGACCGCGGGGTGGTGCCGCAAGTTCAAGCGCCGCCACAGGTCCAGCTACAGCCCTAGAGTGCCGTAGAAAGCGGGATTTGGATTCCCATACTCACCTTGGGCGAGTGATTCTAGCTGAGATGCCTCATGGCCAATACACTGATCGCAAAGTATTGTTTGAGGTGGACGTGCAAGGGCGACTGTTCGGTGAATTTTTGTTGTTCGAACGCCTTGAAGCTGGGCATTGGGGTCTGATCTTTGAAGCTCGTGCTCGTGCTAATGTGAGCACTGTTCATGCCTTCTACGCTTGTATCCAGAATCCTACCTTGGAGCCATTGCAGTTCAAAATCCCTTTTGGTAGAGTTCGGATGGCTACGATTGATGTGCGACTGATTGCGCGACTTCTGAACGTGCCTCTTGGTGATGTTCATCCTAGTGAGAAGAATCTAAGGAGTAGGTGTGAACGAGATCGCCGCACCAGGTTTCTGTGTGATAAGTTGGTTCCATGGCAGCCTAATAATAGCCTCAAGGTGACGTATATGTCTGATAATTTGTGCCTGCTACACCATATCTGCACGTTCAATGTTTATCCCAGGTCGACGACTCGCATTGAATGTACACGCCTTATGGTCGATTTCTTGTATCTGGTGGCCCAGGGAGAAAATGTATATATGGCCACTTTCATCTTGTGACAGATAATCCTCATAGCCAAGTCAAGAAGAACATCCGAATCGCTTCCTTTTGGCCGACTGATATGCAAGATCGTGCTTGAGTTTGCTTACATACTTGGGCCGGAATTGCCAGTTTCGATCCATAGCATTGATGAGTCGACTATGGTCAAGATGAAGATTGGGTCTCAGTACCATGAAAATCAGCTTGAGGAGGATAGCGAGGATGACTTTGATGATGAGGAGGATCCAAGTGAAGGAGAACCTGGAGCAGAAGTTCAGGAAGAAGTCCAGGAAGAGGCAGAAGAGGAGGTTTAGGATACAGATAAGAGCCCTCCTCCTTCTGCGCAGGCTACTAGCGATGATCGCATCGCTCAGATTGAGGAGAGTCAGATCGCCTTGTGAAGGGAAGTTCAGGAACTTCGCGCTGAAGTCGAGGATGACAAGGCCGTTACGAAGAGGAAATTCGGCAAGGTGACTCGCACCTTGAAGGCGATCCTGTGTTGCTTGCAGGATAAGGGTGCTCCTCCTCCGTCACCCGACTTAGACTAGCGATGCAACCTTTGATGTTGTTGTTAGTAGTTAGTCATTTCCTTCTTTTGTTGTGTAAGCTTGTTAGGGCTAGTGCCTTGCTTATGTTGCTGTTGTAATTTTAACTGTCTTGGTTCCCATGTATTTCTCGTCATGATGCTTGTAAGGATATATCTCTTGTATTATGATAATTTTGATTAAATGAAATGCATGGAATGCCTTTGACTCCTTGTGTGAATGATTACGGTGTATTTGTGCTATTGAGACTGACAAGGTTGCACCTTATTTTGAATATAGGGAATGCCGCCTAAGGCTACGCGGAGCACGGCTCGGCTTGCATTGACTGAGCCTATGGATCAGGCTCTTTCGCAGTCTGACACCCATGCGGACCCTGCTGTGGGTCCGATTCCTGAGACAGTTCGAGCGTCTCTGCCTACTGCTGGTCCTACAGTTGGACCACCGCCGTTCACACCGCCAGTCAGAGAGCCTTATCGTGTGTCTACTTCGATGCAGCACACGCCACAGCCTGCTCCACCTCCTGACAGATTTGAGCAGATGATGGCTATGATGCAGCAGCAGCAGCAGCTTCTGACTGCCATTGTGGGGACATTAGCCCAGGGTGCGGGCGTGACTCCACCTGCACCACCTGCGCATCCAGCTGAGGATGCTTATACATACGCCCAGGATGAGGGCATGGCTCATCCTGTACCTCCTGCTTATCCTGCGGGGAATGCCACAGATACACGAGGCCTATTAGAGCAATTTCAGCACTTACGGCCTCCCACTTTTACGGGTTCTCACAGACCCGAGGAGACCGAGTACTGGCTCGACCATGTGTCGAAGATATTGCGGATGCTTCATTGTATAGAGGCCGAGCAGGTAGAGATGGCTACATTCCTGTTTGAGCGAGAGGCCAGCCTGTGGTGGGATAGCGTATTGCGGACTGTTGCCGTCGACTTTATATGGACATGGGCAGCGTTTGAGTTTCGCTTACACGAGAAGTATTACCCCCAGATGTACAGGCATGACCGGGAGAATGAGTTTCTTCGCCTTCGATAGGGAGCCATGACAGTCACGGAGTATGAGCATCGGTTTACGGAGTTGGGCAGATACGTCCCGACTATTTTGGCTGATGAGCAGATGCGCATACGGCGCTTTTTGGAGGGTTTGCGACTGGATATTCGGTCGAAGATGTGCTGTGTGAGCATTCCCTCATATGCAAAGTTGATTCACATGTCTATGCAGGCAGAGTAGGATGTGGATCGACTTGCTCGATCTCGTGGCCCTGTTGCTTCTAGGCCGTGACCAGACATGTAGGACAGGCCCTTCGCGGGCAAGAGGCCTCGCGTCGACCCTCCTACTAGGGCTACAGCGCCTGCACTACCATTTTGGTACCCTGATTTGACATGTACATACTGTGGGAGGTCAGGCCACTTGGCGCAGAGCTGTTTTTCTCGGATGCGGGACAGTGGGTTCTCGCCGCCGCAGAAGATTGACCGTGCACGTTCACAGGCGATATCAGCACCGCCTATACGGTTAGCTTCTGTGCACCCTTCTTTCAGACCTCTGGTATCGCAGATCAGACAGCCTCCACGGCCCTTGACACAGCGGCCGAACCGGCCACAGCAGGCACGGGTTCATGCATTAACAGCTGAGGCAGCTGCGACACCGACTTTTCAGCATTCGGCCTTCGAGGTCACGACCCATATTGGAGGTACTCCTATTCTTGTGATGGTGGACACTGGTTCCACGATTTCTTTGATATCACGTGCTGTAGTCAGGCGTCTTGGGTTACAGACTATTACTATGGATAGGGTGCGAGTCTTGCAGCTCATGGGGATTATTCAAATGTTACGCAGATGTGTGAGGGTTGTTTGGTTGATCTGGGAGGCAGGACATGGCTCTTGATCTTGTCGTCGATCCCTCTCTCGTTTATCTCGGCGTCATTCTTGGCATGGACTGGTTGACTGCTGGGAGGGCCGAGATTGACCGCGAGACTCGTATGGTGATGGTGTACGAGCCAGAGGGCACGCCTTTCACATTTTCAGTGCGGGTAAATCTCCCTTTCCGCATACTTAGTTACACTACTTATTGCGAGACACTGGTGCCCAGGTACTTGAGCATATGCCAGTCGTTTCAGAGTTCGGGGATCTGTTTAGGAAGATCCCTGGTTTGCCGCCCCGACGAGATATCGATTTCACTATCGATCTGGTTCCTGGTTCTACGCCTGTCTCACTGCCGACATATCGCATGGCACCGTGTGAGATGGAGGAGTTGAGGACCCAGATTGATGGTCTGCTAGAGCTTGGCCTTATACGGCCTAGTGTGTCTCCTTGGGGAGCACCGATCCTATTCATGAGGAAGAAGGACGGTTCGATGCGATTGTGTATTGATTATCGCAGACTGAACCAGATCACGGTGAAGAACAAGTACCCTTTACCTAGGATCGATGACTTGTTTGATCAGTTGAGAGGAGCGCAGTACTTCTCGAAGATTGATCTTCAGTCGGGATATCATCAGTTGCGCGTCAGGGATGAGGACGTGCAGAAGACGGTATTCAGGACCAGTTTTGGCCACTACGAGTTCCTCGTGATGTCGTTCGGTCTCACGAACGCACCAGCCGTGTTCATGGATCTGATGAACCGGATATTTCGGCCTTTCCTCTATCGATTCGTCGTTGTATTCATTGACGACATTTTGGTGTACTCTAGGAGTCGAGAGGAGCATGAGGAGCACTTACGTTTGGTCCTGGATGCGCTCAGACAGTATCAGTTGTTCGCACAGTACAAGAAGTGCGACTTCTAGAAGCAGGAAGTGAAGTTCCTGGGACACGTGGTGTCCAAGGATGGCATGGCAGTTGACCTGTCTAAGATAGCTACGGTGCAGGACTGGGAGCAGCCTGGTTCTGTCACTGAGGTGAGGAGTTTCTTGGGTCTTGCTGGCTACTATCGGTGCTTCATTCAGGACTTCTCAAAGATCGCGAGCCCTTATCTCAGTTGACACGGAAGGACGTGAAGTTCGCCTGGAATGACGAGGCGGAGTCAGCTATTCAGGAGCTGAAGGACAGACTTACGTCCGCCCCTGTGCTAGTATTGCCAGAGCAAGGGGTTAGATACACTATATACACTGACATGTCTAGCGTTGGTCTGGGTTGTGTCCTTATGCAGAGGGACAGGGTAATTTCGTATGCCTCGAGACAATTAAGGAAGCACGAGGAGAATTACCCTACACACGACCTAGAGTTGGCAGCCGTTATATTCGCACTAAGACTCTGGAGACATTACCTCTACGGAGAGGAGTTCGAGCTCTTTTGCGACCACAAGAGCCTCAAGTACATATTCACGCAGCGAGACTTGAATATGAGGCAGCGGCGATGGATGGAGACGTTGAAGGACTTCAAGTTTGAAGTCTCTTACCATCGTGGGAAGGCGAACCTTGTGGTTGATGCGTTGAGCCACAAGAAGGCGATAGAGTTTGCGGCTCCGTTGATGGTTGCTGAGTGGGATATGGTTGATGTTTTTCGAGACTTTGAGTAGAAACTCACCATAGAGGAGCCGTTTGAGTTCATCACACATGTACAGGTGCGATCTCAGATCGATGACCGAGTCATCGAGGCGCAGAGGGACGATGCGCATCTGACTAAGCTTCGAAAGCAGGCCAGTGATGATGCAGACGCCGACTGGCGAGTTGGTATGGATGGGGGCTTACGTTATCGTGGCCGCCTATGCGTCCCAGATGTCCCTAACTTGAGACGAGAGATTCTCGAGGCTGCGCATTGTACTAAACTCGCGATGCATCCAGGCAGTACGAAGATGTATCGTGACGTGAAGAGGACGTATTGGTGGGAAGGTATGAAGACCCATATAGCAAAGTTCGTATCCCGTTGTCTCACTTGTCAGCAGGTGAAGGCAGAGCATCGCCAACCACCTGGACTTTTGCAGCCTATGCCGATCGCAGAGTGGAAGTGGGATTTCATTTCCATGGACTTTATTTCTGGGTTGCTGAAGACGAGGAAGGGACATGATTCCATTTGGGTGATCGTCGACCGTCTGACGAATTCGGCGCACTTCCTACCCATCAGAGTTACGAACTCTACAGACGAGATGGTTAGACTATACATCAGAGAGTTTGTGCGTCTGCATGGAGTTTCATTGGAGATCGTGTTGGATAGAGACACGCGGTTCACTTCTATTTTCTAGACTCGCATTCAGGAGGCTATGGGTGTGAAGTTGAAGTTCAGTACTGCCTTCCACCCACAGACAGACGGACAGACAGAGCGGGTGAACCAGATCTTAGAGGACATGTTGCGAGCTTGCGCATTGGACTTCAAGGACAGTTGAGATGATTGTCTTGCATATGCGGAGTTTGCATACAACAACAGCTTTCAGACGAGTATCGGTATGGCACCTTATGAGGCGCTGTATGGGCGACCTTGTCGCGCACCGCATTGCTGGGCAGAGGTTAGTGAGCTTAGCTTGATTGGCCCAGAGTTAGTGCAGGCAACATCAGAGAAGATCGATATCCTTAGGCGTCGGCTTCTCACAGCGCAGAGCAGACAGAAGAGTTATGCTGATACGAGATGGAGGCCACTAGAGTTCACAGTTGGGGATCATGTATTTTTGCGAGTTTTTCCTATGAAGGGAGTCCTTCGGTTAGGGAAGAAGGGGAAGCTGGCACCACGATTTATTGGTCCATTACAGATCCTCGATCGTGTGGGAGCAGTGGCTTACCGATTGACTTTACCCACGCCTATCGCGAGCGTTCACAATGTATTTCATGTTTCTATGCTGAAGAAGTACGTTGCTGATCCTTCCCATATCATCAGATGGGAGCAGGTGCAGTTAGGAGAGGATGTTACATATATCCTGCGACCGACACATATCTTAGACAGGAAGGAGCAGGTACTGCGTAGCAAGGTGATTCCCCTTGTGAAGGTATTGTGGACGCATCACTCTGAAGAAGAGGCTACCTGGGAGACAGAAGCCGAGATCAGAAAGAACTACCCACAGCTTCTCGAGGAGTACGAAAAGGTACAAATTTCGAGGATGAAATTATTTGTTAAGGGGGGTAGATTGTAACGCCCGTGAAAAATCCATACTTGGGCTTCGAGTACCAACTCGAACCGAAATTGTGTAGAATTAATTCTTTTAGAAAATATGACTAAGTTAGCTAGCGCAACGCTGGAGTAGCTGGGAAATAGTCCCTGATCACTTTAAATACGTTCTACAAGACCCAAATCGAGTAGAACAAACGACTCTATAATACTCTATAACCTCGGACCAAACTCTAAGCAGGTTTGTTCTTTGGACCACTTTGAATCTTTGTATTAGATCTAGACCGTGTGTCGAAAGTCCAATACCTCCTATCTTAGACCGTTAGAACCGCCTAGCTGGACTTGACAATCATTTCGAAAATCAAGTCAAACTGATAATCACAGGCTATTTCATTGAGCCCGGACCGAAGAGAGTGCGAATAGGGACAGAATTGGAATTTCAAATTCAAATCTGGCACACAACTTGATGCATCAGTATTAAGCGTTCTGACCATCAGAATTCAGCCAGATTACACCCTTGGATCAGGAAAAATTTCTATTTTATATCATGTGACTTTCAGCCCTGATCTACGTGCGGTGACCGCTGAACTGAAACTGGTCCGCCACGTGCGATCTGCGAACCCTGCCGGACTGAAAACTAAATACGTGCTAGATCTGGTACGCATGAGCTTAAGTCCGATCGTATTCGGCCAGGGGACCACCAGAAAGCATCTTTTGAACCGAAACAGTCCGGAATTGGATATGCACTAAGTGAACTTTGTACCGGAGCCTATTTTTGGCATTTTTGGGCTTATAAAAGGGGCTGAAACCCTCACTCCTCTCTCCCATCCGAATTTGAGAGAAACCCTAGATTTGGAGGGAGAAAAGGTGAGAGTTTGAGAGAGAGTGTAGAAGGAATTTTTTCTATCTTCGTGCAACCTGTTGCTAGTGCCTAAGCAACACCTCCTGATCACCAAGCCGGTGATTCTTCCACGTTTTCAGGTATGAAACAACCCTAGAAGTTGCTGATTTAAGGTTCACTAGGATCCATAGCTTTTTAACCAATAGGTCCTGTAAAACAGGTTCTCTTATCGCCTTAGACGAAGCGTATATGCTCCGTTCAAATTTACGCATCCATAAGAGACTAGCTGAGGATTTTAGACGCTTTGATTGACGGTTTCCAATGCTTTCAATGTCGTTTAATAGTAGATTATCGACGGCATCGCCGTTTGACATGTACAACATGCTATCTGTTTCCTGTTTCGTAAATCAACGAAGAATATGAGATTTAGGGCATTTTAGTTATTTGTAAGAAATACAGATTACATTCATATTTTGCTGATGTGATTGACATGGTTTGTTGTCGCATTAGGAAGTTAGGAATACGTGCATAATTATTTTGGCGAAGAGATTTGCCTAATTGCGCACTTCGGGTCGACATACTATATGTAGACTTAAGAGTGTAGTGTATGTGTTTGTATAAATGCTTGTATTAGTATGTATTGAATTAAATGATGTTATGAAATAGTTTGAGATTGATTTCTCAATTAATATGCTGACCTAAATGATTTCCTACATGTTGGCTATATGCATGATTTCACTACATGCATGAAATATATGTGCTTGAAGATTTACTTAAG
The DNA here is from genome assembly GCA_037074715.1 of Magnolia kwangsiensis. Lineage (NCBI taxonomy): Eukaryota > Viridiplantae > Streptophyta > Magnoliopsida > Magnoliales > Magnoliaceae > Magnolia > Magnolia kwangsiensis. The sequence goes on along the minus strand of CM073573.1, from coordinate 105,065,945 downwards.
TTGTATGTTATAACATGTGTTAACATGCTCACATGATTGTATTGCAATTCCAATACTCCTACATAAATTGCTGATGTGATTCCATAATTGTTTGGGACTAGACTTAGTCCAGGCAGTCGGTAACCGAGCGAATTCGTGGCTGACTGGTCTTGGCCACGAACGACGCGTCGATGAACGAGAGTCGTGTTTGGAGTTGGCGGCAGTGGTTAGGCCACGCGAAGTGTTTTACGCACTTCATGTCGTTCGACTTGAGATGCGATCGCGCTAGTCGAGCCCGTCAAGTAACCCGACTGGCCGATGTATGTTCACCCTGTATGAGTCATAACTTCTTGAACCTAGGGTACTGAACTTACCTTTGTAAACCCTGTTAACCATGGTACCTTGATCCATGAAGACTCATGAGCTGGGCATGGTGGTATGGGACACCGTGGTCGAGCTGTCGGCCTACGCTGGGGCCATAAACCTCCCCGTAGTGACCAGTGAGCACCTAGTCTCATGAGCAGATTATGGTGGTATGGGACACTATATTCTAGCCGTGGGCCTACACTGATCAGGCGACGAGTCCTTTGTAGTGACCGCGAGCGTATTCTGAGACTACGGGAGGCGACGACCCTTCAGTAGCAGTAGAGTACAGTAGGCCTGTATTGATAAGGTGATGGGGGAGCGGTGCAACGAGTGCGAGCAACAGCCCTGGCAGCCCTTACAGCGACCTACAAAATATACATCGTATGAGATTACTAGGAGTGACGATCCTAGACAGGATCTGTGTTGGGATTGATACAAGGGAAGTACCTTAGTTTCCCAATCCTGCTGTTTGAATGGACTAATAACAACTCGGAAATCATATCACCATAACATTGCATGTGCCTGGAAGATGTGGAGCACTCTAGGGAGTGTGGCATGCCGCGGTCGTAAGATGTTGCCGTATGAGGGAGACCGTCGGTGAGGGTATACATCACGTCATGTCATCTTGCATTAACAACAGTATTAGGATTGTCTGATTTACTGCTTTACTATTATCGCATGATTGATTTGTGAACATGCTAATCTTTGCTCTATGATTCCACTGAGTTGATCACTCACTCCCACGTTACGGGATGGTGTTTGCAACACCCACCAGACCCTGTTGTAGATACAGGTGATGCTGAGATCCAGGAGGCAGAGCCAGACTTCGACGAGGACCAGGACGAGTTCTCGTACATGCAGTATCATGATGGCTTTGCGTAGGCGACCTGGGTTGACTGGACTTCAGTGGGACTATTTTGAACATTTGATTTTGTTCATGTATATGTATGTGAGACTCAGAGATGTATTCATACTTTAGAGACAGATGAGATCTACTTTTTTTTTCCTTACAGTGATATATATATTGTTGTCTTCCGCTTGCTTTTATCACTGGATCTGGAGTATGAATTGCAGTTTTGGTATACTTTTACTCATGTGAATGGTTTAAATCATACAACATTGAATCATAATCATTTTTGTTGCATAAGTGACGGTCTGAAACTCGGGAGTTGAGTTTATACGCGACCCCCGATTTTCAGTGTGTTACACCCGGACATGGATTTTTACCGAAATACCTAAAATACCCCCAGACATGGAATTTTACCAAAATACCTAAAATACCCCTGGATATGGAATTTTACCAAAATACCTAAAATACCTCCGGACATGGAATTTTACCAAAATACCTAAAATACCCCCGGACATGAAATTTTACCAAAATATAGAGTGCACAACTCTGAAAAAGATCTGCACCATGAAATTCTCTGACCAATGCAATGGAATATGTTTTTATGCCTCAATAAGAATTAAATCTTTCTGGTATGGATATTAAGATTTTCCTACAAATTTTGGGTACCGAAATTATTTCACCTAGTCCTCCCATGGAATTGCATATGATATTTAATTTTGTAAAAAATTCAATGAAGGTTTCATGTTCTTCCATTTTTATGCCTTCGAATTGGTATGTTAACAGTTGCAACCTTGATCTTTTTACTGTGTTTGTTCCTTCATAGGTGGTTTTTAATAAATCCCATGCTTCTTTCGAAGTTCATCACATATTGATTTGATTGAACACTTCTTGTAAAACTCCACAATAAATAGCATTCATGGCTTTAGCTTCATGTAATTTTATTTCTTTATCATATGTAGTCCATTTCTCTTTTGGTTTTGGTTTGGACAAAGTTGTATTGTTGTCTAGTACCACTTACTCAGTTGAAGGTACATATTCATTCTCAGCAACTTTCCAAATTCAGTATCCAAAGCTTGTAGAAAATATGGCATTTTGGACTTCCAATAAGAGTAATCTGAGCCATTAAATAGAGGAGGCCAAGAGACATCTACTCCTTTACTCATTATTTCAACTTCTGTTTAGGATCTCTCTCTAGGATGTTAAGCCCTTGAAGAGGAACCCACTCTGATAACAATTGAAATTGTGGTTTGCATTGAACTAGTGGAAGTATGGAACTGTTCTTATAATCCTAGAGGGGGGGGGGGGGGGGGGGGGGGGGGGGGGGGTTGAATAGGACTTTTCAAGTGATTGTACCAAATAAAATCTTCTATTGCCTAACTTAAATGATTTACAAATAAACCTAGTCAGGCAATGTAACTCTAATGGCTTCCAAGCCAGTTAGAGGGTCCAATCAAATAGGCAACTTAAGATATTTCAATAAAGCAACTAGCCTATATCATAGTGAGCTTGTGTGTAGGAAGTGCTTAAGCATATATAAGAATTTAAACATTCAAGCATATATAAGCATGATTAAACAGATGCGCAAATGACAATCCAAACACAAGCATGTATAGTGGTTTGGCTACGTACCTACTCCACTCTCGGCATCCACACTTAATCTCAGAGTGCACCAAATTTCACTATTAATAGTTTTAAACAAGTTCACCAATAACCTTTAAAGTCATATAGTAAAGACATAATTTATGCTCTCCACAAGAACAAAGGTTCTACACCTAGAATCCACGTTTAGGGCCACCGGCCAAGGTCCTACGCATGACACCTACCGTTTACGCCCACCGGCCAAGGCCCCACACAAGGTACCTACAGTTTAGGCTCACTGGCCAAGGTCCCACATAAGGCACTAACATTTAGGCCCACTGGCCAAGGTCCCTGTAAGTGCTATGATTTCATATCCCTTTGATTGTCAAATTTTGTGGTGTCAAAACCTATATCTATCTTGTATGTCATGTGTTTTATGTTTGAAGACTATTTATTGCAACCAAGACATATCAAGTCATTGCATTTCAAGACAAGATCTTAAATGAATAAAGTTTTCAAGGTATGAATGAAGAATTCAAGAATAGAAGTTTTCAAGATTGCTTGTTCAAAGATTCAATCAAGTTCAAGTTTAGTAGAAGACTGTGTCAAGTCAAGATCAAGCTCAAGAAGGCCTACTACAAGATTTGTATATTCTCAAGCTTCTCTTAAGGGTCATCTGAGTGTACAGACTTTCAATGTCCATCTCACTTTTAAGGTTTGTTGGACCTTAGATTGACCTTAGGATGGGTTTTACTGTAGGTCATTCTGGATACATAACTCATATATTTTAATATGCTTGTTTGGAGTGTTCTAAGACCAGTCCTAGGGACTTCAAGACCAGTCCTAGCTTTACTATGATCAGTCTTAAGTTTTTCAGGACCAGTCTTACGTAGTTGAAGATTTTTGGATCTTTCTGGCTGTCCTATGACCAGTCCTGGACATCATACGACCAGTCCTGTGATTTCTACGACTCATCCTTCGACCGGTCGTAGACCTACGACTCAAACTCCAGCAACTATTTTTGAGGTCCTACGACCGGTCGTAGGTGACCCACGACCAGTTGTAGGTGACCCACGACCGGTCGTATACTACCCAGGACCGGTCGTGGAACAGAAAATCTTATCTCGCAAAAATATTTTAAAAATCTTTAAAGCTACTACCAGTCCTAGGATCCTAAGACCAGTCGTATACGAGATTTTTCAGGCTATAAATAGTGCACGAACTTCAGAGTTTCAGTACTTCAATTCAATTCTATTCAAGTATTCTTTAGGCTATTCTCTGAGATAAGTTTGTGATTATTTTAAGCTATTTTGTGCTTATTTAATATTCCTTTTGCTAGCTTATTCTTATTTGATTTTGATCTACATTCCAATCTTATTAGAAAAGGGGAATTCTGATATTCCTTCTTCTTGGATTCAAAATCAAATAGATCTAGCCCGTTTGATTTAAAATCAATTAGACTTAGAACCATTCTTAAAGTGAGTATTGGAATTTGAACGTCGAATCGAACTTCTACTCCGATTGGTTCTACTGGGTTTCTTCGAAAGGTGATTCAGGTATTTTACACGTTTTGTAATTTACTTTCTCTGGTTTTTGTTTGAGATTCGCCAGAAAAATCTCATTGTATTGGTTATCTGAGGAGAGCCAGAGAACTCAGATTGTGGAGTTTTTGGATTGTGTAAACCCGAGATCAAAGACACAATTGTGAAGGTTTTAGGTGAACCTATGAAACCTATTTTGATAGTGCATGCTAATATCCCTTGTGTGAGGATATTAGGAGTGGAGTAGCAATCTGTGTGGCTGTTGGATAACAGTTGGTGTACACACAGGCGAACCACTATATATCGTTGTGTTGTGGATGTGTTTTACTCTTTCATTCTTTTATTCATTCTGTTATGTGGAGTGTTTGTGGATGAATGTTGTAATCACTTCAAGAAAGTGTGGATGAATGTTGTAATAACTTAAGATTTATTTTCTGCAAGTTACTTTGATTTTCTTGCTTATTATTCCTCATTGATTTGTGATACAAAGGACGTTCTAGAAATAAGGTTGTCCTACTTTAAACCTCTGGTTTTTGGTGTAAAGTTGTCCTTAGAACTGATAAAGTATCAATCTCTTTATTTTAGGCTATTGTGATTGTTTTATATTCAGCATTGTGCTTTATATCTTTTATTATTCCGCTGTTATAAGTTTTATTTGGCATTACCCTATTCACCCCCCCTAGGGCATATAGCTAGGCCCTTTCAAGTGGTATCAAAGCCTAATAGCTCGTGCTTATTGTTTATTTATTGGATTTATTTCCTGAGCTAACGATCTAAGCTATATTAATATGTCAAATTTTGAAAGCCTATCAGTCACTAGGCCACCACCTTTTAATGGGACAAACTATGCTTATTGAAAAGCCAGGATGAGGATCTTCCTTAAATCCTTGGATGAAAGTGTGTGGATGGCCACAGTGAATGAATGAAATCCTCCTATCACTGAAGTTGCTAATGACGATGGTTCAAAAACTATGAAAGTAACGGCTTATTCTCTTTGGACCACCCTTCAGAAAAGTGAAAGTAGTGCTAATGCAAAAGCACTAAATGTAATTACTTGTGCATTATCACCAGCTGAATTTAAAAGAATCATCTCTTGTGAAAATGTAAAACAAGCATGGGATGTATTAGAAATGACACACGAGGGTACATTTATTGTCAAGAAATCTAAAGTCCAACTCCTCACAACTAAATTTGAAGAAATTCATATGGAGGAGAATGAGATGTTTATGGACTTCTACACTAGATTGAATGACATTGTGAACTCTATGTGGGGTCTTGGTGATAGAATCCCAGAAAGTAAAGTGTGCGCAAAAATACTACGTTCACTTCCTGAACGGTTCAATTCTAAAGTGATCGCGATTTAGGAACTTCATGATACAGATACCATGAGGGTTGAGGAATTAGTTGGTTCACTTCAAACCTATGAGTTATCCTTTAAGGCTCCTAAAGGAAAATTAATAGCTCTCAAATCATCTAAAAATATTTCTCAAGAGAGCACTTCGGATATAGAAAATTCCAAAGATGATATGGCACTTTTAGCAAAAAAGTTTTATAAAATCTTTAAAAATAAGAAAAAGGTTAATTTTTAAAAATCAAATGATAAGAGACGATCTAAACCTATAACTCAAAAATCCTTGAAAGATAGTCAATGTTACAACTGTCAAGAGTATGGGCACTTAGCTAACAAATGTCCTAAAAAGGACAAATCAAAAAAGAAAGGCATGATGGCTACTTGGGATGAATCGTCTGATTCTGAATCCTCTTCTAAATCAGAAGATTCTGAATCCGAGTCAGGCGAAGATGTTAAAGCCCTTATGACTCTAGCTAAGATCACCCTTTCAGATAATGATGATATATATAGTGAAGAAAATCTGAATAGTGATTGCGATAATGAAGATGATCTTTAGGATGCTTATAATGCCCTTTATAAAGAGAGTTGTAAAATTGCTGTCAAGCTTAAATTATAAAAAGAAAAATTTTCTAAGCTTAAGGAAGATTATGAGTCTCTTGTTTTAGAAAAATCTCATATTTTCGACTCTTTTGAAAAGACCAAATGTGATTTAGATTTTAAAACCTCCAAAATTGAAGATCTGAGATCCGAAAATGAGAAACTCAAAAATGAGGTATCTTCCCTTCAGAGTTTGAAAGACACATGGAGATATGCCCATGGTGATCCTAAATTGAAAAAATTATTGTCCGGATCAAGAAAATGTGGCGATCGATCCTGGTTGGGCTATGATAAGAATACATCTCCTAAACAAAAGAACATTGCACCTAAATTTGTAAGAGGAGATTCTTCAAACTCAAAAGAAAAGAATACTTTTCAAGTTTTTTTCAAAAATTCAAGGACTTTTCAAAAACCTAAAGGTAGCCATGTCAGCTTTAATTTTCAAAACTGAAATCCATTGGCTGAAAAAATAATTGATCTTCTCAAGGAGCTATTAAAGTCTAACTCTATAGGTCTCTCCTATAACAATAGACAGAAAAAGACCATCTATACTCCTAAACCTAAAATAGTTCTGAAATGGGTTCCTAAAGTTGTCAGCTTGGTTGCCCACACTGCTTTCAAAGCTACAAGCCATTCAAAGTGGTATCTAGATAGTGGTTGCTCCAGGCATATGATAGGTGACAAAGCTTTATTCACCGATCTTAAAGATATGACTGAAGGGTCAGTCACATTTGGTGATGGAAGCAATTGTAAAATCATTGGCCAAGGTACAATTCAACTTTATAACCTTCCTTTGTTTAAGAATGTTTTATATGTTGAGGGCTTAAAACACAACCTTCTAAGCATTTCTCAGATATGTGATAACAACCATAGTGTAAAGTTTTCTAATCAAGGTTGTGAGATAGTTAATAAAAGGGGTTCTGTTATATTAACTGGTCGTAGAACTTCTGAAAATTGCTACATCGTTAGTGATGTAAACTCATTTACTCAATCATGTTACATGGTCCATACCGGTGAGACTGAATTATGGCATAAACGCCTTGGACATGTACACTATCGAAACTTATTTAGATTGAGAAAAAGAGAACTAATTAGAGGTCTACCAAAATTGCAAAAAGTAGAAAAAATATATGGTGAATGCCAATTGGGCAAACAGATTAGGAGCTCTCACAAGAAAGTCTGTCCTTCAGCTCCTGAAAAGCTGACTCCGCCTTGTCATTCCAGGCGAACCTCACGTCCTTCCGTGTCAACTGAGATAAGGGTCTCGCGATCTTCGAGAAGTCCTGTATGAAGCACCGATAGTAGCCAGCGAGACCCAAGAAACTCCTCACCTCAGTGACAGAACCAGGCTGCTCCCAGTCCTGCACTGCAGCTACTTTAGACAGGTCAACTTCCATGTCATCCTTGGACACTACGTGTCCCAGGAACTTCACCTCCTCCTTCTAGAAGTCGCACTTCTTGTACTGTGCGAACAACTGATGCTGTCTGAGCGTATCCAGGACCAAACGTAAATGCTCCTCATGCTCCTCTAGACTCCTAAAGTACACCAAAATGTCGTCAATGAATACAACGACGAATCGATAGAGGAAAGGTCGAAATACCCGGTTCATCAGATCCATGAACACGGCTGGTGCGTTCGTGAGACCGAACGACATTACAAAGAACTCGTAGTGGCCAAAACTGGTCCTGAATGCTGTCTTCTGCACGTCCTCATCCCTGACGCGCAACTGATGATAACCTAACTGCAGATCAATCTTCGAGAAGTACTGGGCTCCTCTCAACTAATCAAACAAGTCATCGATCCTGGGTAAAGGGTACTTGTTCTTCACCGTAATCTAGTTCAGCCTGCGATAATCAATACATAATCACATCGAACCATCCTTCTTCCTCATGAACAGAACTGGTGCTCCCCAAGGAGACACACTAGGCCGTATAAGGCCAAGCTCTAGCAGACCATCAATCTACATCCTCAACTCCTCCATCTCACACGGTGCCATGCGATATGTCGGCAGTGAGACGGGCGAGGAACCAGGAACCAGATCGATAGTAAAATCAATCTCTCGTCAGGGCGACAAACCAGGGATCTTCTTAAACAGATCCCTGAACTCGCAAACGACTGGAGTATGCTCAAGTACCTAGGCACCAGCGTCTCGCAATAAAGTGGCGTAACTAAGTATGTGAAAAGGGAGATTTACCTGTACTGGAAATGTGAAAGATGCACCCTCTGGCTCGTAGGCTGTCACTATACGAGTCTCGCAGTCAATCTTGGCCCTCGCTGCAGTCAACCAGTCCATGCCAAGAATGATATCGAGATAAACCAGAGCGGGGTCGACGACGAGATCTAGAACCATCGTCTTGCCCCCCAGATCCACCAAACAACCCTCACACATCTAGGTGGCATTTGTAAAGGACCCGTGTGTTGTATAAACTCGCACCCCATCCATAGTAATGGTCTGTAGCCCAAGCCGCCTGACTATAGCACGTGATATCAAAGAAATCGTGGAACCAGTGTCCACCATCATGAGAATAGGAGTATCTCCAATATGGGCAGTGACCTCGAAGGCCGAATGCTGAGAAGTCAGTGTCGCAGCTACCTCAGCTGTCAATGCGTGAACCCATGCTTGCTGTGGTCGGTTCGGCCGCTGTGTCATGGGCCGTGAAGGCTGTCTGATCTGTAATACGGGAGGTTTGAAAGAAGGGTGCACAGGTGCTAACCGTATAGGCAGTGCTGATATCGCCTATGAACGTGCACGGTCAATCTTCTGCGGCGGCAAGAACCCACTATCCCGCATCTGAGAAAAACAACTCTGCGCCAAGTGGCCTGTCCTCCCACAGTATGTGCACGATAACTCGGGGCATCGAAACGATGGTGCTGGCGCTAGAGCCCGAGTAGGAGGGTCGACACGAGGCCTCTTGCCCGCGAAGGGCCTGTCTGGCAAGTCTGGTCGTGGCCTAGAAGCAGCAGGGCCACGAGAACATGCAAGTCGATCCACATCCTGCTCTGCCCGCATAGACATGTGAATCAACTCCGCATATGAGGGAATGCTCACACAGCACATCTTCGACCGAATATTCAGTCACAAACCCTTCAAAAAGCGCCGTATGCGCATCTGCTCATCAGCCAAAATAGTCAGGACGTATCTGCCCAACTCTGTAAACCGATGCTCATACTCCGTAACTGTCATGACTCCCTGTCTGAGGTGGAGAAACTCATTCTCAAGGTCATGCCTGTAAGTCTGGGGATAATACTTCTCGTGGAAGCGGAACTCAAATGCTGCCCATGTCCATATAAAGTCGGCGGCAACGGTCCGCAATACGCTGTCCCACCACAAGCTGGCCTCTCTCTCAAATAGGAATGTAGCCAACTCTACCTACTCAGCCTCTGTACAGTGCAACATCCGCAGTATCTTCGACACACGGTCGAGCCAATACTCGGCCTCCTCGGGTCTATGAGAACCCGTAAAAGTGGGAGGCCGTAAGCGCTGGAATCGCTCTAACAAGCCCCGTGTATCTGCGGCATTCCCCGCAGGATAAGTAGGTGGTACAGGATGAGTCATGCCCTCATCCTGGGCATAAGTATCAGCATCCTCAGCGGGATGCACAGGTGGTGCAGGTGGAGTCACACCCCCACCCTGGGCTAATGTCCCCACAATGGTAATCAGGAGCTGCTGCTGCTGCTGCATCATAGCCATCATCTGCTCGAATCTGTCAGGAGGTGGAGCAGGCTGTGGCGTGTGCTGCGTCGAAGTAGACGCACGATAAGGCTCTCTGACTGGCGGTGTGAACGGCGGTGGTCCAACTGTAGGACCAGTAGTAGGCTGAGACGCGCGTATTGTCTCAGGAATCAGGCCCACAGCAGGGTCCGCATGTGCATCAGACTGCGAAGGAGCCTGATCCATAGGCTCAGTCAATGCAAGCCGAGCCGTGCTCCGTGTAGCCTTAGGCGGCATTCCCTATATTCAAAATAGGGTGTAACCTTGTCAGTCTCAATAGCATAAATACACCACAATTATTCACATAAGGAGTCAAAGGCATTCCATACATTTCATTTAATCAAAATTATCACAATACAAGGGATATGTCCTTACAAGCATCATGACAGAAAGTACATGGAAACTAAGACAGTTAAAATTACAACAACACCATAAGCAAAGCACTAGCCTTAACAGGCTTACACAACAAAAGCAGGAATTAACTAACTACTGATAACAACATCATAGATCTCATCGCTAGTCTGAATCAGGTGACGGAGGAGGAGCACCCTTATCCTGCAAGCAACACAGGATCGCCTTCAAGGTGCGAGTCACCTTGCCGAATTTCCTCTTCGTAATGGCCTTGGCATCCTCGACTTCAGTGCGAAGTTCCTGAACTTCCCTTCGCAAGGCGATCTGGCTCTCCTCAATCCGAGCAATGCGATCATCACCAGTAGCCTGAGCAGAAGGAGGAGGGCTCTCATCTGTATCCTGAGCCTCCTCTTCTGCCTCTTCTTGGACTTCTTCCTGAACTTTTGATCCAGGTTCTCCCTCACTTGGATCCTCCTCATCATCAAAGTCATCCTCGCTATCCTCCTCAAGCTGATTCTCATGGTACTGAGACCCAATCTTCATCTTGACCATAGTCGACTCATCAATGCTATGAATCGAAACTGGCAATTTCAACCCAAGTCTGTAAGCAAACTCAAGCGCGATCTTTCATATCAGTCGGCCAAAAGGAAGCGATTCGGATGTTCTTCTTGACTTGGCTATGAGGATTATCTGTCGCAAGATGAAAGTGGCCATACATACATTCTCTCCCTGGGCCACCAGATACAAGAAATCAACCATAAGGCACGTACACTCAATGCGATTCATCGACCTGGGATACACATTGAAGGTGCAGATATGGTGCAGCAGGCGCAAATCATCAGGCATATACGTCGCCTTGAGGCTATTATTAGGCTGTCATGGAACTAACTTACCGCATAAGAACCTGGTACGGCGATCTCGCTCACGCCTACTCCTCAGATTCTTCTCACTAGGGTGAACATCATCAAGAGGTACATTCAGAAGTCGCGCAATCAGCCGCACATCGATCGTAGCCATCCTGTCCCTACCAAAAGGAATTGTAAACTGCAATGGCTCTAAGGTAGGATTCCAGATACAAGCGTAGAAGGCACGAATGGTGCTCACATTAGCACGAGCGCGAGCTTCAAAGATCAGACCCCAATGCGCAGTTTCAATGCTCTCGAACAATAGAAATTTGCCAAATAGTCATCCTTCCACACTCACCTCAAACAACACTTTACGATCGGTGTATTGGCCGTGAGGCATCTTAGCTAGAATCACTCGCCTGAGTTGAGTATGGGGATCCAAATCCCGCTTTGTATGGAACTCTCGGGCTGTAGCTAGACCCGTGGCGGCGCTTGAACTTGCGGTACCACCCTGCGGTCTTCTCGATTGAGCAGGGTGACTTGGCCTAGCCTCATCCGCTGCGATTTTTCTTTTACCCATCAAAGATAGGATGGTGGAGAGTGACAAAAGGCCTAAAATGGCTTCCACGAAAGCCATGAAAAATGGAGAAAATACAAAGAAGTGGTTGTCCAAACTGGAAAAGGGAGATCTAGGCGTTGTAGAGGGATGCTTCAAGCTCCCCTAGGATGTATTTTCAAGGAGAAATGAAAATGAAAAAGTGGAATGGATCACCTCACAATTTCAGCTTGATTTGGGAGTTTTTAAAGCTCCAAACGACGAAATCTTCAAGAGGGAGGGTTGCCAACCGAAATAGATTGATGGAGAGTGGTCGTTTTTGGCCAAGGATGGATCTAAGGGTGGTTTGGAATCATGAATTTTGGAGATGGTTGCCAAAAAATGAAAATGGAGCTATGGGAATGGCTGTTTATGAAGGAAGTGCACGATTTAGGGGTTTTCTACACACGAACCATACATGGGGGTGTGAAATACCCAAAATACCCTTAGATCTCGGACCACGCATCCAACCGACCACATTGGCCGGCGATGGCATCGCCGACCAACCCTCTGGTCGGGTGGTGGGACCACATGGGTTGGTCCCCCATGGTCCAGGGACCCCAAATAACTATGGGCCCCACCTTGGTTCATTGTATTTTGACCTATATAGGCCCAAACATGTGTTCAGGGATTTCTGGGGCCAATCTGCAATCCTGAATACAAAATCATATCATGCAGCATATAATTTTGGGGTAGAAGGAGCTAGTACTTCCATTTAGCCCATTAGTTTCTAAAGAAAGTGAAGTTAGAATGGCCTTATGGCCATTTTTCATGAAATTTTACTATTCATTGTAAAATTTTGTGAAAGTATGATTTTATGTTATTTTTACATTAGTTTTGATTCCTAACATGAAAAGGATAAGAAGGAATTGAAGATTGGAGTGGTGAGAGGAAGAATTTTGAAGATTTTTGGTGAAACGGGGTTTTTAAGCCCTGACGATTGAATACCGGGGTCGTGGTTGTCTCACGGCCCAAGGATTCATATTTACAGGTTTAGAATCATTCAATGAACATCTCAACCTGACTTCCTACGACCTGGGAGCTATTCGGGTTGCTTCACGCGACCCTAGACGCGCTACGGACTCGATCGTGCGATCGAAATGAATAGACTTCGCCTACTGGTGAATCTGCGATCTTAGAAATGTTTCTAGACCCTTCTCGCACCCACCTAAGTCAAAGGAAGTGACATCGTACGTCGCGTGACCATAACCCAGACCCAGTATACTTTTATTCACTCTCTGATACCAACTTGTAACACCCTGAAAATCGGGGGTCGTGTATAAACTCAACTCCCGAGTTTCAGACCGTCACTTATGCAACAAAAATGATTATGATTCAATGTTGTCTGATTTAAAGCATTCACATGAGTAAAAGTATACCAAAACTGCAATTCATACTCCAGATCCAGTGATAAAAGCAAGCGGAAGACTAAACAATATATATATCACTATAAGGAAAAACAAAGTAGATCTCATCTGTCTCTAAAGTATGAATACATCTCTGAGTCTCATATACATATACATGAAAAAAATTAAATGTTTAAAATAGTCTCACTGAAGTCCCATCAACCCAGGTCACCTACGCAAAGCCATCATGATACTGCATGTACGAGAACTCGTCCTGGTCCTCGTCAAAGTCTGGCTCTTCCTCCTAGATCTCAGCATCACCTGCATCTACAACAGGGTCTGGTGGGTGTTACAAACACCATCCCGTAACGTGGGAGTGAGTGATCAACTCAGTGGAATCATAGAGCAAAGATTAGTATGTTCACAAATCAATCATGCGATAATAGTAAAGCAGTAAATCAGACATTCCTAATACTGTTGTTAATGCAATATGACATGACGTGATGTATGCCCTCATCGACGATCTCCCTCATACGGCATCATCTTACGACCGCGGCATGCAATCGACCCTCAAGTGCTCCACATCTTTCAGGCACATGCAATGGTATGGTGATACGATTTTCGAGTTGTTATTAGTCCATTCAAATAGCAGGATTGGAAAACTAAGGTACTTCCCTTATATCAATCCCAACACAGATCCTGTCTAAGGTCGTCACTCCTAGTAATCTCATACGATGTATATTTTGTAGGTCGCTTCAAGGGCTGTCAGGGCTGTTGCACGCACTCATTGCACCGCTCCCCCATCACCTTATCAATACAGGCCTACTGTACTCTACTGCTACTAAAGGGTCGTCGCCTCCCGTAGACTCAGAATACGCTCGCGGTCACTACAAAGGACTTGTCGCCTGATCAGTGTAGGCTGACAACTAGAATATAGTGTCCCATACCACCATAATCTGCTCACGAGACTAGGTGCTCACTAGTCACTACGGGGAGGTTTGTGGCCCCAGTGTAGGCCGACAGCTCGACCACGGTGTCCCATACCACCATGCCCGGCTCATGAGTCTTTGTGGATTAAGGTACCATGGTTAACAGGGTTTACAATGGTAAGTTCAGTACCCTAAGTTCAAGCAGTTATGACTCATGCAGGGTGAACATACATCGGCCAGTCGGGTTACTTGACGGGCTCGACTAGCGCGATCGCATCTCAAGCCGAACGACATGAAGTGCGTAAAACACTTCGCGTGGCCTAACCACTGCCGCTAACTCCAAACACGGCTCGCGTTCATCGACGCGTCGTTCGTGGCCAAGACCAGCCAACCACGAATTCGCTCGGTTACCGACTGTCTGGACTAAGTATAGTCCCAAATACATATGAATTCACATCAGCAATTTATATAGGAGTATTGGAATTGAAATACAATCATGTGAGCATGTTAACACATGTTATAATATACTACTTAGGCAAATCTTCAAGCACATACATTTTATGCATATATTGGAATCATGCATATAGTCAACATGTAGGAAATCATTTATGTCAGCATATTAATTGAGAAATCAATCTCAAACTAATTCATAACATCATTTAATTCAATACATACTAATACAAACATTTATACAAACACATACACTACACACTTAAGTCTACATATAGTATGTCGACCCGAAGTGCGCAATTTGGCTAATCTCTTCGCCAAACTAATTATGCACGTATTCCTAACTTTCTAATGCGACAACAAACCATGTCAATCACATCAGCAAAATATGAATGTAATCAGTACTTCTTACAAATGACTAAAATGCCCTAAATCTCATATTCTTCGTTGATTTACGAAACAGGAAACGGATAGCATGTTGTACATGTCAAATGGCGATGCCGTCGATAATCTACTATTAAACGACATTGAAAGCGTTGTAAACCATCAATCAAAGCGTCTAAAATCCTCACCTTGTCTCTTATGGATGCATGATTTCGAATGGAGCGTATAAGCTTCGTCTACGGCAATAAGAGAACCTAATTTACGAGTTACGTCAGCTAACATGATATGAATCCTAGTAAACCTCAAATCAGCAACTTTTTAGGGTTATTTCATACCTGAAAAAGCGAAGGAATCACCGGCCAGGTGATTGAGATGTGTTGCTGAAGCACGTGCAACAGGTGGCACGAAGGCAGAAAAAATCTCCCCTAATCTCTCTCACAAACTCTCACCTTTTCTCTCTCCCAATCTAGGGTTTCTCTCAAATTCGGATGGGAGAGAGGAGTGAGGGTTTCAACCCCTTTTATAGACTTAAAAACGGCCAAAATAGGCTCCGGTACAAGGTTCACTTAGTGCATAACCAATTTGGGGCTGTTTCGGTCCAAAAGATGCTTTCTGGTGGTCCCCTGGCCGAATGCGATTCGACTTAAGCTCATGCGTACCAGATCTAGTACGTATTAAGTTTTCAGTCCGGCAGGGTTCGCAGATCGGGCGTTCCAGACCAGTTTCAGTTCAGCGGTCACGTAGATCAGGGCTGAAAGTCTCATGATATGCAATAGAAATTTTTCCTGATCCGAGAGTGTAATATGGCTAAATTCTGACGGTCAGAACACTTAATACTGACTCGTCAAGTCGCGTGTAGATTTGAATTTAAAATTCCAATTCTGTCCCTATTTGCACTCTCTTCAGTCCGGGCTCAATAAAATAGCCTGTGATTATTGGTTTGACTTGATTTTTGAAATGATTGTCAAGTCCAGCTAGACGGTTCTAACAGTCTAAGATAGGAGGTATCGGACTTTCGACGCGCGGTCTAGATCCAATACAAAATTTCAAAGTGGTCCAGAGAACAAACCTGCTTAGAGTTTGATCCGAGGTTATAGAGTATTATAGAGTCATTGGTTCTACTCGATTTGGGTCTTGTAGAACGTATTTAAAGTGATCAGGGACTATTTCCCAGCTACTCCAGCGTTGCGCTAGCTAACTTAGTCATATTTTCTAAAAGAATTAATTCTACGCAATTTCGGGTCGAGTTGGTACTCGAGTCTAAGTATGGATTTTTCACGGGCGTTACATGATTCTCAAGATGTAAGAGATTTACGTGTCCGTAACATTATCGTTGAGCATACCGCTGATCTCAATCATATTGCTCCATATGGTGTTGTCCCCCTCCTTGATTCTGTTGGCTGGACTAACATTTTGCTTTAGGGTGGGCCTGCATACCAGTCCATTGCTCAATCAATGGTTGCATGCATCTCTGAATTTTTTCTTGATAATTTAACATTTTTAATTGATATAAGAGAAGGGAAATTTGAAGTAGACTGTCATTTGATATTAGGTATTATGGATATACCTGTTAATGATGAAGGAATACCGATTCATACTTTATACGACAAACCATCTGAATCGAAAAAATGCATGTTAACTAGAGATTTGTGTAAAATTGATGCACAATGGACTCAAAAAGGGAATGCGCTCCCTGAAAAGTATCTGTTACCTAGTTACAGAGTGTTACATCGTTTCTTCATTTCAAATGTATATCCTCGGTCCGGTACTGAAACCGAGTTGACTTCTTTCATGGTTTGTGTATTGCATTCTATTGCTTCTGGTACCAAGGTCTACCTTCCTTCTTTGATTTGTTATTTCATTATTCAGTTTCGTCTCCATCCGGGTCATAGTGATATTCCGTTCAGTTATCTTATGACTATTTTAGCCACTCACATGCTTGTCGATAAACCTGTTAATGAGGGCACCAATTCATCATCTTATTTTCAATAATTTCAATCTTAATAAGATGAAATTGGATCTGCTCCCTGGCCAAATTGATGTTGGTGGTGATGGTGGTAAAGCTGGAAACAAAGAGGAAGTTAGCGATCTTCCACAACAAGATGTTAATATGGATGACTTATTTGATGATATAGAAACTGATTCACCTAATGATCCAGATTATGATCCACCTGGATATGATGCACGCCTTCGTGCATTGGAGAAAAGGTTGATAACACGAGTATAGCCCATGATATGCAATTTAAGTGCATGCAAAAATATCTTCGTCGCATAAATAGGGGCTTACACCAGATTGATCCGACTATCCTGCTCCCTCCTCTGGATCAGATTAGGTGAATTATCTTCTGGATAGCTTTTATTTTGGATATGTATTATGGATTCTGGTTTGATAACATTATCTTTTGGATATTGTATTTTGAATTATGGATTTTGGCTTGATACTTCAGGTTTATATTATGTCCTCTCATATCTCTTTCTCATTATCTGCTTTTTACTTTCTATGTTCTCTTTCCTATTGTGCCTTTTCCTTGTCATTTTGTGACAAAAAGGGGGAGTAGTAAGAGAGCTAAAAAATGTTAAAAAGGGGAGTAAATTTGTTTAAATTGTTTGATTGAGAAGGATATGTGGATTGAAGTCTTGAAATTTTCATGTTGTGTACTGTTTATATGAGCAGTATTCGTATTACTCAGGGGGAGTAGAGTATTTTGTGATTTCATGGTTCATCATTCCTTATTATCTTCTTAGTTATGTGTTTTGTCACAAATTTGACAAGGGGGGAGATTGTAAGTGATATGATTTCATATCCCTTTGATTGTCAAATTTTGTGGTGTCAAAACCTATATCTATCTTGTATGTCTTGTGTTTTATGTTTGAAGACTATTCATTGCAATCAAGACATATCAAGTCATTGCATTTCAAGACAAGATCTTAAATGAAGAAAGTTTTCAAGATATGAATGAAGAATTCAAGAATAGAAGTTTTCAAGATTGCTTGTTCAAAGATTCAATCAAGTTCAAGTTTAGTAGAAGACTGTGTCAAGTCAAGATCAAGCTCAAGAAGGCCTACTACAAGATTTGTATATTCTCAAGCTTCTCTTAAGGGTCATGTGAGTGTACAGACTTTCAATGTCCATCTCACTTTTAAGGTTTGTTTGACCTTAGATTGACCTTAGGATGGGTTTTACTGTAGGTCATTATAGATACATAACTCATATATTTTAATATGCTTGTTTGGAGTGTTCTAAGACCAGTCTTAGGGACTTCAAGACCAGTCCTAGCTTTTCTACGACCAGTCTTAAATTTTTCAAGACCAGTCCTAGGTAGTTAAAGATTTTAGGATCTTTCTGACTGTCCTACGACCAGTCCTAGACATCCTACGACCAGTCCTGTAAGTTCTACGACTCATCCTTCGACCGGTCGTAGACCTACGACTCAAACTCCAGCAACCATTTTTGGGGTCCTACGACCGGTCGTAGTTGACCCACGACCGGTAGACCGATCGTGGAACAGAAAATCTTATCCCGTGAAAATCTTTCGAAAATCTTTGAAGCTACGACCAGTCCTAGGATCCTAAGACCAGTCGTAGATGGAATTTTTCAGGCTATAAATAGTGCATGAACTTCAGAGTTTCAGTACTTCAGTTCAATTCTATTCAAGCATTCTTTAGGCTATTCTCTAAGATAAGTTTATGATTATTTTAAGCTTCTTTGTGCTTATTTAATATTCCTTTTACTAGCTTATTCTTATTTGATTTTGATCTACATTCCAATCTTATTAGAAAAGGAGAATTTCTGATATTCCTTCTTCTTGGATTCAAAATCAAATAGATCTAGCCCGTTTGATTTAAAATCAATTGGACTTAGAACCATTCTTAAAGTGAGTATTGGACTTTGAACGTCGAATCGAACTTCTACTTCGATTGGTTCTACCGGGCGTCTTTGAAAGGTGATTCAGGTATTTTACATGTTTTGTAATTTACTTTCTCTGATTTTTGTTTGAGATTCGCCAGAAAAATCTCATTGTATTGGTTATCTGAGGAGAGCCAGAAAACTCAAATTATGGAGTTTTTGGATTGTGTAAGCCCGAGATCAAAGACACAATTGTGAAGGTTTTAGGTGAACCTGTGAAACCTATTTTGATAGTGCATGCTAATATCCCCTGTGTGAGGATATTAGGAGTGGAGTAGCAATCTATGTGGCTGTTGGATAACATTTAGTGTACACACAGGCGAACCACTATATATCGTTGTGTTGTGGATGTGTTTTACTCTTTCATTCTTTTATTCATTCTGTTATGTGGAGAGTGTTTGTGGATGAATGTTGTAATCACTTCAAGCAAGTGTGGATGAATGTTGTAATAACTTAGGATTTATTTTCTGCAAGTTATTTTGATTTTCTTGCTTATTATTCCTCATTGATTTGTGATACAAAGGACGTTTTAGAAATAAGGTTGTCCTACTTTAAACCTCTGGTTTTTGGTGTAAGGTTGTCCTTAGAACTGATAAAGTATCAATCTCTTTATTTTAGGCTATTATGATTGTTTTATATTCAGCATTGTGCTTTATATCTTTTATTATTCCGCTGTTATAAGTTTTATTTGGCATTGCCCTATTCACCTCCCCTCTAGGGCATATAGCTAGGCCCTTTCAATCCCAAACTAGGAACCTAATCGAGTTTGTTGATAACAAATTCTTAGTCTCAATCCTACACAAGGAAGGAGACTAAACTTTTAAACTCTTAAAATGACACTTATCGAATTGAGTTCTCTCTTTTAGCTTGTCTCGAGTTGCTAGATCTTCGCACTGTCAAGCTTGAATTAGCTTCCTGGTGCTCCCCTGTTCACACCCCAAGTGTAGGGTCATGTTGTAGTAATAATCTCAGTGAGATTGAGGTCGAATCCACAGGGACTAATCTTGTGAGTATTCTGAAAGCAACTAGAAGTAGAACTAGAAAAAGATGTGAATCTAAATCTGAAATAATAAGAAATAATTGTAAGAAATTTAATTATAAACATAAGAATTCAAAGGTAGACTCTCTTGTCATGTCGCTCCATCTACCAATAGATCGAGGACATAGCGAATGTAACCACGTCTTAGATTTCTCTTTCAAAGAAAGGGAAAGAGTTTCAGCCTGACCGTGTCATCAGACACATTAGGAAAATATAAAGTAGTTATGATCTCATCAAACTCTTTCAAGTGTAAATATGGATTTTTAGATTCAAGTCCATGAAATTTTAATAGAAGTTGGATCACCCCTGGCTTGATATCCATATGTCCCGTATTTTTTTTTAAAAATCATGCATAAGGGCGTGCTCACCCCCGCTAGTTGTAAATAATCTTGTAAAGTACGAGGCGAGGGTACTTAATGTACCTCATTCTCATCTTGGATTTTCTCAACCCTAGGTGAGGATTTGGAGGTTGATTGGCAGTCATAACTTCAGTTAACTCTGTGGATTTCAAGTGGTGTCTAATCCTGTGATGTTTAGATAACCCCTCAACCGCTCCTCCTTCACTCAAGAGACGTCGAGTGTTATCACGGACCCACTTGGGCATGAAACACTCTCAGCCGTCAATTTCAGAATCTAACCTAAATCTAAAAAGAAAGAGAAATAGAAATCTAGAAATAAAAAGAGAGAGAATTAGAAAGAAGTTAACAAATTAGAAGTTTGTATATTGGGATCCTGCAAAATAAAAAAGAAATTGAAATAGTTTTAAAAAAATAACTAAGAAAGTAACCTAGTTTTTAAAAATAGAAAGTAAGTTAATTTCTAAAAATAGAAAAAGTAAAGGAAATTAGTTTCTAAAAACGGATTAGAAATTTTTTTTAAAAATAAAAATTAGTTTTTAAAAATAAATTAGGAAAGTTTCTATCTTAGAAATAGAAAACAAAGTTAGTTTTTAAAATAATTCTGAAAAAAACCTAACCTAAAAATAAAAAGTAGAAAAATCCTAGTCTTAAACTAATTCCAAAACTAATTAATCTCAGAAAAATGCAACCGTTAACCCCCGGTAATGGCGCCAAAAACTTGTTCACAACCTTAAGTGTAGGGTCACGATGTAGTAATAATATTGGTGAGACCGAGGTCGAATCCACAGAGACTAATCTCGTGAGCATTCTGAAAGAAACTAGAAGTAGAACTAGAAAAAGATGTGAATCTAAATCTGAAATAACAGGAAATAATTGTGAGAGATTTAATTAGAAACTTAAGAATTCAAAGGTCGAAACTAGGGTTTCCAAGGATCCACTTGTAGCAGTCAAGGTGATACTATGCTTGATTCAAGGACACAATTGGAATCGGAGTCCTATCTTGTCTAGTTGGAAGATATAACAATAAAACCAAATCTGAACTTCCTTTGACCTAATTCTCAATGGATGAGAGTTGTGAGGATTGGAAGTGAGTTCATCACTTAGCCATGCCCTGGAGACAATGGCAAACAACAAGATATACCATTCCCACAAACATAGGAGAATTATGAAGATTAGAAGGGATTCCATCATCCAACCATGCCCAAGAGATGATGATGAACAACAAGATTTCCTAATTTCATAATCTCAAATCATGAAAAGAAGATACTTAAAGCTATTGCATATCTATTGTAATTTGAGTCACAACAAATCATTAAAAACTAGAAGTATTTCTTAAAATCAAACTAGAATCAAAATAAGTTCAATATAAACATGAATTAAAGTAATAGAAGCACCCCATCACGCTACAAGCTTTGCCCCTTAGCCCTAGTTAGGAGGTTTAACCAACCATAGATATGATTGAACCAAAGACTCTTAAATAAAACATGAAAATAACTAAGGAAGAAGAGGAAAGAGTCTTGGTGACGGCTTCTCCACCCTTTTGCTCCACTCTTCAAACCCTAGAAGATGTTTTGGAGTATCATAGGGAGTCTTATTTATAGTTGTGGAATTCTAACTTTCGCACTTAGTTGGAAAACTCTAGAAACCACCTCAAATTTACGTAGTTTGCTAAAATAGATTTCACTCTACACATTTTTTTTAAATAGACTTCACTCTGCGTATTTTTCTAAAAAGGCCCAGAGTTTCAAAATATGCTTTTTCAGGACAATTTCATACATATGTTTGTTTTCAGGATAATTTTAGGATTTCTTTTCTTCACTTCAAATCTTCGATTCTCTTCCTTCATCACTTGGTTTTCTTAGATCTTTAGTATGCGAATTTTTCAATCTTGGCCTCCTAAGATTTAACCTTGGCTTTGGTGATTCTTGAGCGTTAAATCCATATTTTTAGCACCTTTTCTAATCTAAGCTCTTAAATTCACCTTGCAACACAAACATGAGTAAAATAGGACATTAAGCAGTATCATGTTCGTAAAACCAAGATATAATTGGGAGATAATATGCAATATTTGACCCTCAACATTTCCCGATCGCGTAGCTTAGATTTTCTTGTTGGCTCAACTTCACGATCAAGAACATTGCATAAGATGTACCTAAAAGTTGACCAAGGTTATAAGAGTTGGTTGAATCTCATATCTAGGATAATGAGTGGATTTTCTAAGAGATTCCACATATGGGCGCTTTAGAGTATCAAAGAACCAAGGATATTCCTATTAGTTTGGTCTTTATACTCTAAAGAATGAATGAGTTCATGTTCTTCATTAACTAGGAGCTTTGAATGCTCATAAGAGTGAAGGATCACAATGAAGAGAACATGAACTTGTATGGATAGAGTTTAGGTATGTTAGGATAATCTTAGGATACACTAGAGACTCTATGGTACCTATTTCCACTAATTTTCCAAGTTCCCACAAGATATTTTTTTTATATAAAAGCTTCTAATGGATAGAAAATGGCTATAAAATGACTAGTTTACGGTGCTACTGAAGTGACCTTCAGTACCACCGAATTTATTTCGATAGTACCGAATTATCTGTCGGTAGTACTAAATTAAATTCCTCAAGTTGTTGTTTAAAATATGTCCATTTTGGTAGCACCAAACATTGTTCGTCAGTGGTAGTCGGTGTCATCGAATTATCCAGTCAGTGATACTAAATTATAGTCGTGAGGTTGTTGGACAGTTACACCAAAGGTATCTTCAGTGAAACCGAACGTGACATTTGGTGACACCTTCTTCCTATAGAAGATGGACATATTTTCTTTTTTTTTGTCCTTTTAATTTTTCAACAACTTGGGATATGTAAAAGCCAACACTATAAGATATGAAATATGGACTTGGGATTGGCTTAGAATAGATGACCTAAGTAAGTATTCCTATTTGGGTTAGGATCATCTATTTGTAAGGTCACGATCGTAGAAGCATTTCTTCGTCTTCAATGTGGCTTTGATGCTTTCGATCCAGTTGCGTCGCCGGTCTATATTTGTCAAGAACTCATCCGACATCAAGACACAACTAATCACGTAATTGACAAATATGAGTGTAAATAAGTGCACTAACAGATGCATGGTCTAAGAAAAGGGAGGTGAATTCATAATAGCAAGAACAATCTAACTCTTGTTGGGGGATTATGAAGGCACACAAAGATGAATCAAGCAAAGTATTCAAATCACAATAACCAAGTCCAATCACAAACACTCCAAATTTAACATGAAAAAATCCATTTGGAAAAAAACCATGGCACAAAGCAATAGTAATGCACTATGAAAATAGAAATTACAAGAGATAGAGAGAATACTCGATTCGAACAAGCCTCGAATCTCCTCTTACAAACCTTTAAAACCTCATGAATAAATTAGAAAGCCTTAGAATACCCATATTCCCGATTACACACACAAGCACATAACCTTTAGGTGATTCACAATCGAAATAGAAAACAAATCCTGTAAATATGCAACTTTGCATTACTTTGCATGATTGTTCGATGGCACCTTCGATGGGACTTCGATGGAATCAACAAACTGTTGATGCATCGAACATAACACCAAAATTTTTTGACGACTAAACATGGATTTTTTGAATTTTCACGATGTCACTTTGATGGGGGCTTCGATGTCATCGAATAACCTTTGGTGGCATTGAACTCCACTCGATGGCATTAAACAGGACACCCAAAGTATCCAGCAACCAATATGGGAAATTTCATATTTTTACAATGGCATCAAGTAGGACTTCAATGACATCGAAGTCTGCTCGATGGCATTGAACTATCATCAACAGACCTATTGATTTACTGATTTCAGACATCAATCAACAATCTCCACCATGTCTTTTATCACCATTCTTCATAACTTCTTTTTCATCTTCTCTAATTTTATCTTTCATCATAGCTCAACCATCGCTCTTCGTGTACACTCTGTCTTTTTTTTATGCCTTCACCAAGCCTAGAGAAGTTGCATAAATTTTAAAATTTTCTGTGGGAACCACCTTAGCGAGCATGTCCGCTGGATTCACGCTCGTGTGAATCTTCTCCAGAGTAACACCTCTTCCTTAGGCACCTGTTGGATAAAATGATGGCACAATCAATACATTTAGTACGTGAGTGATAAACAAAGTTTTTAGCCAAATTATCATGCTTATGCTATCATAATTAACTGACATGACTTCCTACTGAAGCCCCAACTGATTTATCATCCCTCTCAACTAAAACACCTTCCTCGAATGCCTCTATCACTGCAATATACTTAGCTTCGGTCGTGGAAAGAGCCACCACAGACTGAGGCACTTTAACATCCAACTGATTGCTCCACCCGCTATCACAAACGAGTAACCGAAAGTCGACTTTCTATTTCTATAATGCTCAAAATCCACATACTCTACTAACTTGGCCCCTGATTTCTTAAAAGATAAGACATGGTCTTGCGTACCTCAGATGTATCGAAGTAGGCATTTCACTGCCTCCAAGTATTACTTTTTAGGGTTAGACATGTATATGGTAACAACACCCACTGCATGTGAAATATCCGGTCTCGTACAAACCATGACATACATCAAAGTGCCAACCACACTTGAATAAGGCACACTAGACATTTCCTACTTTTCTTCATCATTTTTAGAATACTGTTCCAAAGAAATCTTAAAATCATCCATATGAGAAATGTTAATCGGCTTTACCCTGTCCATCCCATACTTTATCAATACCTATTTTGACTAAAAATGAAAAGTATTTGATTTGGGGAATCATTTCACTCAATAATGACAAAAGAAAGAACAAAGAAAATAATCATCAAATTTATTCATTCTAAGTTCATTACATCCTTTTGATCCTCTGATTCTGGGATAGAATTTCTAGAAAATACAGAAGTGCAAGTATCAAATAGGCTCAAAATATAAATTTCGGCAGCATTCTGGCTCTTGTCAGTCATATCTCCAGGGGAGATGAGTTGTGAAGGCTTCCAACACACTTTGTCCCTCATTGACATGATAAAAAAATGCCTGGATCCCTTTAGAACATTTGAAACGGCCTAAGGACCTAAGAAAATACAACATAGTGTTGCCTCAAAGACCTGCGCAACTCACATTGAGTGGTGCGAGCGAAGGAGTTCCACTGGCCGGCGTAACTCACATGGAGTTGCACGGGCTGGCCCTCCTGCACTTCTCCAATACATGTCTGAGGCATTGGTCTTCCAAACATTTAATGATTCAAATGAGGGGGGTAGGGGGGTATTTATAGGCTTCCACACGTGTGAGCCCTTAAATCTCATGTCGTGGGCCCCACTTCGCATCTCCAACTCAACATTTTTCCAAGAGAGATGCGCAACTCAGCACAAATAGGATGAGTTACGTGGACCCACGCAACTTAGATCCCTCGCATCTCAGGTCCCACGCAACTCGTGACCCGCACAACTCATCCCCCCTTTGACCTCTACACTCCACTTCTTCATTTCTTCTTCTTGAAGCCTCTTTTCTTAATCAAATTTTTATGCTCCAACAAATGCCCCATTGATCCAAGATTTAACCACTCTAGGTCAATTTGAAGGATCAATTTCTTTCTTAGTCACTTGAGTTGCACAGGCCTGTGGAACTCCTGCCCGTGTAACTCTCAACAAGGCCCACTGGTCTACAAATACCAGTACTCCCAGCCATTCATCATAAAAAAAATTTCTTTCTTCCTACTAAAACCCTTTTCCGTGTAATTCTCCCATGCAACTTGCGTGCGCAACTCCCCAACACTTAGTGTGAAAAACTTTTGTTCCAAAACTCTGCTAAATTTTCTTCTCCCTTTTAAATTTCCTTCTTTATCCCAATAGCTCTTAGTTTAAGATCATGCAACTCTTGTCGTCATCCTTTTCGAGAAGAAGGAATCATCCATCTTCCTCAGGGTCCAACCAACCTTTCCATCATTCTTGGAAATATGTAGAAATAAACGAAGAGATTTTGGAGCTTCACAACCCCTTTACTAACAAACTAACCATTATTCCCATCATCTTGCGGCGTCACTAGCCAATTCTTCATTGTGAACCTTTCGATCGATGAAATATCTTTATCTCCATGGACAATTGGATCATGAAAGAGCCAAGAATTCTGACAGGCTATCTGTAAAAGAATGAGCCCATCAAAGAGCTGGCAGGATTCATAAAATGAGATTTTTACATCCATGTCACAATCCTCAGCATCCTTTCCCTGCCCACTATTTTGAGACCGTTCAACAACTCTTCTTCTCCGAAAGATTACCTTGGAACACTGAAAAATTCTTAGCAATAGGACTCCTATCTCTTCATAATTTCTACAACCCTTAGGCTCGAGCCATTGTTCGAAGGCGCATAACTATTCTGGAATAAATCAACTTTTCTGATGCAATCATAGCTACATTAAAGCATTTTCATGGGGATGCTGCTATCTTTAGAGGCTTCCTCAATCATTGGTCCACAATCACCAACTCATTTCATCTTTTATCACGCCCCAAACTAAAAAACTGGGCTCACAGAATTCCCGATCGCTGAATCTGGCCTGACAGCCTCTGTAGTGTCCCATTCTTAGCTCCCGACACCCATATACCATATTTCAATCCTAGGATCCTACAAGGAGGATTTTCAATATAATTTTTTTATGGAGCATAACCATAAGCATAACCAAGTCACAAAATAACATCACAACATATCCACTATATCAAAAACTTAGAGTACAATGCAGAAAGGAAAATACAAGTATAGGTATTAGAACTCTAAAAACTCAACTACACACTCCTGCCTCAGTACTGCTGTGATTCAACGTCACCTGTACGCAATGATCATGCATAAGCTTATGAAAAGCTTAGATGGTGGTGTAAGTGTGTGCGCAAGGCAAGTGACAAGTATACAATATTAGAGTAATAGAAAAATATGCTGGTAAGTTCATGAATACTGTCAACTGTACTGAGGTTGTGCAATGTAAGGCATAAATGCTATCGACAATATGAAGGTCATGTGATGCGAGGCATACATAGCCAAATGTCATATGCGAGATGCAACACAAGCATGTTAGTCCTCATCAAGTACATATATCAGTACAGTTTCCCTCTAGGATATCACCGGGGTCTAGTACACTCCACACTGACTGCTGCCTCTTAAGCCGCATAGTGTAATGAGTGGAAGAGACCACACTATCTTCCTGATTAGTAGTCTACCAATACCTACCCGGTTCGTTGATAACAGACTCATTTATGAGCTAGTCAAACTCAGCCTAGCTTACATCCTTCTCACTTGGGTGGATAAGGCCACACTCCCTTCCAACCGACCATGAAATAGTGAGAGACGTAGCCTACCGGTACTCAGCACTCGTGCACTAGTATATCCACTCGGTCTAGACATTGGAGCATCTCCTGGTACTAAAAAGATTTTGAGATTTTCACCCAAGAATATCCTATGTGCCTACAGTGCTAGAACTAATATTTTTGATATTTAATCCAGCCATCTACAATGTGCCTGTGGAGGCTGAAAGTGCACCTACTAGTGCCCTGGTTTGTCAATTAGCGTGTGCGTGGAGTCAATTGGACTGCAGAGCCTCACAGGAAGAATAATTCTGGCGTCTGCCTCAACCGGATGTGTGGAAGCTCATCATAGGTAAATCATAGCCTCACATCCCATGTCCCAAAACACCAGGTGATTAAAACCCTTAAAAAATATATAAAACATATGAGGGTTTTTGGATAAGTGAACTTTTTCAAACATAAGAAAATCTCTAAGTTTTCTTGTCTTATCGATTGTATCGATACACATTTCGAAATGATCGATTTGCACTGTTGATGTCCTCGACTCTTGATCGATACTATCGATAAGAGGACTAAAAGTGTCCAGCAACCGCATACTCATCTGGACGGATTTATCGATATATCGATATAACCATCGATATCATCGATATTAAAAAATCAAGCCCATCGGAAGTGGGTCGATAATATTGACAGACAGATTTTCGGTGCCCCTATTTTTCTAAAGAAAACTACTATGAGCATCGATATATCGATGACTGTTCCGATTCAATCTGAATTTAAATATCGATCATATTGGAAGTCCATCGATCATATCGATAGTAGGCGCGCATTTCTTCCAGCAAAATATTTCGAGATGTTCTTAACCTTGATCGGGGGCCACTCGAGAAAATTGATATTCTTATGTCGATGCTATTGAGTCCTGGTCGATTAGATCGAGACTAGCCATAAATTGTCCAGTGTGATTATAGGTAAATCTATACGATTTATTGATCCATCGACGCGATCTCGATATCATTGATATTCAAATTCCCATGACATCGGTTGACCCTTGATAATATCCTATAAAATCTGAAATATTTTGGATTGTCTCTCTCATTTTTAAAATGTCGATAGATCGATCCCAGTATCGATGGTATCAAAATTTAAAATTCGATAACATCGACACCAGTATCGATCCCATTGACCAACTGGCAAAAGATTTCAAAAGTGAATGACATATGAGTTTGTGTTATCGAGCAGATAGTCAATCCCTTCGAGAGTATACGCTCGATGATATCCACCCTGCTTGATGATATCGAACTTTGTCATAAATATGACCATTTTATATCCATTGGAATCTTTTTCCTATATATAGGGATGCTTGTCCATATTGCTGGTAGAGAAAGTAGAGAGTGCTTTTGTGTTTTACCTCTAGATCATATACTCAAAGCCCTTTCTCTCACGGGAGTTCATCTTCCAATCCACTCTCATTCACTGACATTCAATAGAGTGGATTAGGAAATCAACTTCTACATTCAGGGATCCTTAAACAACTATCTTAACAACATATCATTAAGCTGGGATGCTTTGAATGAATAGATGATGGGAATCACTCTATGTTCCTTATAGGAAAATTCTAAGAGAGTAGATTTTCGTCCTAACCTTGACCTAACCTGAAGCCAAGTACTGGTATATCTTTTGTGTTGTGGATCAGGGGAGCTGAAGACTCTTCAACAATAAGAAGGAGATCTTCATCACTATGCTAAAAGGGACTCATCAACTTATCTGTAACTACCTAGAGTCCAGAGGACACTTGTGATCATTCCTTTCTAGGATTGGGTCTTAAGTGTTACTCACCTTTTAAAGTCCTCATAGGAGGCCTCCGGCGGGAGTGTAAGTTGTGGGTACGTTGTGTGGACCCTTGCTCTATGGAGAGTATAAACATCTGGGTGTGTTGTGTGGACCCTTGTTCTGTGTGGGCATAAACATCTGGTTAGGAGTGCACCAGTAAAACTCCAGGGTTAGAGGTGAACCGAGTAGAAACATCTGTGTAAAGGTTGAAGGTGAACCTGATTTAAAACCTTAGATTTGAGGTGAACCCTGAGAAACCTCCGTCGTGAAATCCGGTAGACTCAAGGGTTAAGCGTGATAGCCGAGAGTGGAGTAGACAAGTAGTCGAACCACTATAAAAATGACTGTGTTTGAGTTTGTTATTATTTTTCATTGTGTGATATTCCTTACATGTTTTTATATTTAATTGTCTATGATCACACCTCATATGCACACACAGTCCTATTCATCACAATCTTGAATGCAACTTGTTTATCTTTCAAACATTTTGTGATTAGATCCTCTACAAGGCTTGGAAGCCAGTAGAGTTATATTTGAGTGATCCTGATAATTGTATATCTAATAGGATTAGTACAATAGGATTTTAAATATTTCATAAAATTTTAAAAAGTCCTATTCACCCCCTTCTAGGACATATTAGCATATTCCTACTTAGACTCAAGCAGTCTTCACCGCTATTTCAGAGGCCACGACCTTGATGTCGCTAGGGCGTACAATGAATCACGTCACACAAAATGCTAAATCCATGAGTCACACCATCTAGTCATGTATCAAACCTACACGTATCGCATGATCATGTGGGGTACTCCGTCTTATAAGGAGTCCTGTAAATGTCTCGGCCCAACGGCGTATGCCATGATCAAACGCTCCTCATAACAGGCATACAAATGATGTGTATGAGCATGTATCATGATGTTATACTGAGCATATTCTCAGTATGTCTTACTGATTAAGTACACTAGCATGGTTATCAGATATAGCAGGCGATGATCGGTCTTACCCAGTATGCCACTTACAAGAATAGGGGATGAACAGTATAGAAGTCTGTGTGGAAAGGTCCATTTAGACTATCATAATCTATTCAAGGTACTAATATATCATATATCCTAAGGTGGGGTCCACTTAAAAAGATGGTGGAAGGTATCATCTTTAATGGGGGCCCAACGGTTTGGGTTAGCCCGATGGGTAAGGGTGGAAATGGACTTAGCAATGGGCCCTAGGAAAGTTTACAATGGCGGACATTTAACCACCATTGTCCTAAGGTGTGGTCCGTTTGGAAATCGAAATCTAAATCATAATGAGGCTCTCAGCCCCCAATCATCTAGGAGATGGATAGATGATGTGGGCCCAACACTCATACATGGTGGGCCTACATAAGTCGACAGAGTTCATGGCGTAAAATGGATAGATGGCGTATATATAACACATACATCACAATGGGTCTCGTACAATCACAATGGGCCCCCACATACATCACATTGGGCCTCATCAACTGGGCCTCAAGTACATCTCATTTGGGCGTCAAACATCAAGTGGGCAACATCACATGGGTCTCAACAATGGGCCTCATAACGTCCAGATGGGACGCAACACATGGGCCTCAGCAATGGGCCTCAAATACCTAAGATGGGTCGCAACATGTGGGCCTTATAATATTTATATGGGTTGCAATACATGGGCCTTATATACATCAAGATGGGCCATAACAATGGGCCTTATATACCTCAAGGTGGGCCACACCATAAATAGCAGCGGATATAATGATCGAAAGATCATTTGGACCATACCACAAATAGTAGTGGTGATAATGATTTTTCACTGTTAAATTCCACAGGGCCCACCATAAAGTTTATTTTCCATCCAATCTTTTCAGACGATCACAAAGACCTAAATAAAGAGGAAAAATAAATATCATATTGATCCAGAACTTCTATGCTCCTAAGGAATTTCTATGGTAGACAATCAATCCCACACTGGTTTTTGTGGTGTGTTCCACCTGATAAATGGTTGGATATAACATATACATCACGATGTGGCCCACCATCCAGCCATCTGGATAGTTGGGATCACACAGCTACATCAGCGGTGGTCCACCACCCAGCCATCTGGACGGTTGGAATGAAACACATACATCACGTTGTGGCCCACCGTACAGCCATCTGGACGGTGCGGACTGATCATATACATCACAGGTAGGGTCCCACCGTCCTTCAGATGGAATGTGTGGATATAAAACATATACATCATGACGTGCCCACCATCCAGCCATGTGGACGGTGTCGACCATCACATATACATCACGGTGATCCCACAAAACTTGTTGACTATAATACAGCTAGCATCAGCGTACACTAGCCAATCCCCTTCCCTCATAGGTGGGTCCCACGTAGGGCCCACCATATAATATTATATATTATAATATATATATGCACATTATTATTAAAAAAAATCATGCTAGTGTCCAGGCCCTTGACGGCTTGGACAGATGCATTAACGGGATTCATGGATGGACGGTCTGGATAAAATCCATGCATCACACGTGGTCCCACACACGTGGATCACCTGGTTAGAATCAAACTGATATTTTTGGTTTCCCCCTCATCCAGGGCCTTCTAAAAAAGGCAACAAGGTGGCTGTAACGTGGGCCCTGGTTAGGTCCACTTGGTGCTCAATATGGATGAAATACATACATCATAAGCAGGCCACAAAATCAGGGAGAGAGAGAGAGAGAGAGAGAGAGAGAGAGAGAGAGAGAGAGAGAGAGAGAGAGAGAGAGAGAGAGAGAGATGCATGTAATGGAGGGACCCTGACACTATGGGCCCTCCTTTCCATGCATTACAACATACCTTAAGTGGGTCCCATTGCATGTAGACCCACCAATCAAAATCAACGGTGGAGATCCCTTCTCCCCCAAAATGCAAGGTCTAGATGACCCTTTTCATACAAGGAAATTAAACATCATGATGGGGTACATGGAGAATGGCACCATCATGGGATGGATATACAAATCATGGTGGGCCATCGGCGATACCTAGGGTCCTAAGTGAGATCCATACCATCAATCAGTAGGCCTCACTTGGCCCATCATCAAAACATAAAATATAAGCCTATACAACACCCATCGTTGGATCTTCTTGGTCTAATGAAATACCAAACTCCTTAACTCTCTCTTTAATAGAGGTTGATGAAGGTTGGAGGATTGAGATGGGAGATGAGAGGGGTAGGAAGTGGGCCACACACAAAGCTCTCTCTCTCTCCCCTTAGGAATGCTTGGACGTCCACCTCTCTTGGTTGCTTGGGAGAATGGGTAGAGAATGAGAGAGAGAGAGAGAGGTTGTAAGAGAGGTGATGTGTGTGAGTGATGGATGTACTTGACTTGAGAGTTGACTTAGGGTAGATTGCTTACCTTGGGGAGAAAGAAAGTATGGGCTATAAATGTGATGTGTACTTGACTTGACTTGATTGATTGATGGGATGGGTTGTAGGATTCTCTCGAGATTGCAAATGCACAGTATTTCTTCAAGATAAATGCGGACCCACATCTCCTGGCCTGGGTGTCGCATCGGCGCACAAGATGCGGCGTTGGAACCGCAGTAATGGTGCAGTTGTAATGCTACAAGTCTCGAGTCGAGCTGACTTAGATCTACGAGATACGACTTAGGGTCATGCGCAAACTTTGATTACAAGTTGCAAGTTGCCAAAATTTGACAGGGAGGATCGTGGGAGTCTACGGAATGGTACGGACTAAGATACAGGTCTTACATCTTCCTTCGAACGAAATGAGCATTAAATTATGGGATCTTCTTTGCATAGCAGGTCTTCCCATTATGAGTAACATCTTTGATGCCTATATACTCAACAATGGAGAGCTCGCTCAGGAGACCACAAATATGAAATTTCAAAGACCACTCTTGAACTCTTCAGTGCACTGGCCAACTTCCCTCAACATAATTGCATTACTTCTCTCGAATGGCTAACTTTCTTTTCTAAAAAATTGTGGCATATTTTCTTCTTTCTACTTTTACAACTTCAACTTTATTCAGTTGTTTTAACGATTATTTCTTCACCTTGACAACTTTGCAGGTCATAATCATCAAGATCTTAAGACCATTCGCAAGAGTGTTAAGAACATTGTTGAATACAGTTCTTCCTGTGAACTGGCTTCTTTCTTAGTCTACTGGTTAAGCGTAGTGATATTCTTGGATTCTGAACAAATAGACATTATCAGGTCATCCTTCTTCGTTATTGCAGGTGCAATGGCGGAAGGTTGAAAATACTCGATGGTTCCCCTAGTCCTATGTTCCTTGTACCGCGCTTTTGGGAACGTCATCTCTGTTCACAACCCCAAGTATAGGGTCACGATGTAGTAATAATCTTGGTGAGACCAAGGTCGAATCCACAGGGACTAATCTTGTGTGTTTTCTGAAAATGACTAGAAGAAGAAGTAGAAAAAGATGAAAACTTAAATCTGAAATATTTGAGAGTAATTGTGAGAATTTTAATGAAAAACTTAAGAAATTCAAAGGTGGGAAACTAGGGTTTCCAAGGATCTACTTATAGAGATCAGGGGGATCTATGCTTGATTCAAGTCACACGATTGGAATCAGAGTCCTATCCTATCCAGTTGGAAGATATATCAATAAAATCAAATCTGAACTTCTTCTAACCTAGTTCTTAATGGATGAGAGGTGTGAGAACTAGAAATGATGCCATTACAAAACCATGCCCATGAGATAAGGCAAACAACAGAATTTACCAATCCACCAATCAATCTGAGAGAATTGTGAAAATTATGGAGGATTCCATCATCCAACCATGCCCAAGGGATGATAGTGAACAACAGGATTTCCTAATTTCACAATCTCAAGCATGAAAAGAACATACTCAAAGCTATCGCAGATCCATCGTAATTTGAGTCACAATAAACCATTAAAAACTGAAAGTATTCCTTATAACTAAATTAGAATCAAAGAGAGTTTAATATAAATATGAATTAAAGCAATAGAAACATCCCATCACGCTATAAGCTTCACCTCTTAGCCATAGCTAAGAGGTTTAGCCAACCATTGACATGATTGAACTAGAATCTATTAATAAAAGCATAAAAATAACTAAGGAAAAAAAAAACTCTTGGTGATGGCTTTTCCACACTTGTCCTCCACTCCTCAAACTCTAGATGATGCCTAAGGATGCCCTAGGGACCCCTATTTATAGTTGTGCAACTTAAATTTTCGCACCGAGTTGGAAAAAATCGAAAACCACTTCAAATTTTTACACTTTGTGTGCTGGCTGTGTAACCTAGGACTGGTTAAGGACAACCCTCTACTGGTCAAGGGTTACCTTCGAATGGTCGAGGATGATAAGAAATTTGAGAATTTGGTCGCTGGATTTTGAGTCGAGGGACCTTCAACTGGTCGAGTAGGGTCCTACGACCAGTCGAGGAACGGCTTGGACTAGTCGAAGGATGCTGATTTTTAGGGTTCTTTTTCTTTTCTTCAAGTCTTCAATGCTCCTCCTTCCTCACCTAGTTTCTTGGATCTTTGGCATGTGAATTCTTCATTCTTTGTCTTATAAGATTCATCTTTGGCTTTGGTGATTCTTGAGCATTAAATCCATGCTTTTAGCATTCTTTTCAATCCAAGCTCTTGAATTCACATTGCAACACAAACATGATTAAAATAGAAAATTAAGCATTATCATGTTTATAAAACCAAGTAATAAATGGGGTCCAATATGTAATATTTGACCCTTAACATAATCCTCAACCAACATTTTGCTAGTCCTGAGCAAAGAAAATAATCTTTTGTGTAATCAAGTATGCATGAGTAGACTCAAGATGAGAAATTGAGATTTTGAAAATCTAGGGTTGAATCATGCAAGCAATCAATCAATAGGTCCCTTATCTATTAGGTTAGAGTATAGTTCACATATCAATTTTTTCAACATGCTCAGTGAAAATACTATCTTTTCATAATGTTAGCCACACTCATCACTTCAATATTGGTTGAAAACCCAAGTACTAATTCCGAACTTATCGCCTTTTCCTTCTTTTTTCAGTGTTTGATTTTATATATATAGTAATTTGTATTTATTACTCTTCTTTAGACATTACATCATTTTCAAAAACATTTTTTCATTTCACTCAAAGATGTTGTCATTCTTCATTCTTTATGACCTCCTTGTTGATCTCCTATTTTTTAATTGGTTCTTTTTCTTCTTTTAAGGTGGATAAATTTTTCTAGACTCGATTCTCAATATCTTTCAATGATCATCATACTAACAATTAGAAAATCTAGTACTATTCATAAAAAAAACAATTTGAATAACATAATATTCGAACTTACTCTTAATTAGTTGAATGTAAGCACCATAAGTTATGGCCGAAGCTGACTTAACTATATCTTTTAGTAGCAATTACTCTCCCCTCTCACGTGTAGCACTTTCAAATCCTCCAACTGATATTGTGACATCTGCAGAGATTCTCCAGGCTCACGTGGATACGACTCAAGTTACTCTTCCCACCCCTAGTTCCGATAAGCGTTCTGCTAAAAAGAAGAGAGAACCTCTCAAACTTCCCATCAAGACTAGCAAAGCAATTCACGACATAACTTTCCAAACAGAACCTGCTATTGTTATGACCGCAACTACTGTGACATCTAGTACTGAACTCATAGCTCCATCTTTTGCCAACATGGCTTCGAACTTACCTAAACCTCCCTTGGAGGAAAGGCAATCTGTAGAAGCGACGACTCTAGTTCCATCTCCTTCGGTAGTTGCTGGTATATTTTACTTTATCTTCCTACTTCATATTAACTTTCCTGTAGTATATATATCCCTTGACTTATGCATTTTACTTGTATTTCACAGTTTGCACTATCTTTAGTGGCTCTACAAGCTCAAATTCTGTCACCACTGTATCAAATATCATATCTCTGGAAAAGATTTCTCCCCCAGTGTTATCTTTATTGCAAAGCTCCATATCAGTGCCATTTGCATCTTTAAGGATCCATCCTAATGGTTCGATTTAGAAATAGTGTTATCTTCTCTGGAAAATGCCGCACGAATTGCTAGGCTCAATATTTCTCCTTTGTGCGAGTCTTTATCCCGTTTTTGTAAGACTTTCAGCAAATCGGTGGATGTCTACAACATGACTATCGCACCTGATATTCTTACTCAACAATAGGAACTATTACTTCTCAAAGAAAAAGTTTCAAAAGCGACAACAATAGTTTTTATTTATGATAAAGAATTTCATTCTTTAGAGGAGCAAGTAAAGGCTGCCAAGCATTCCTTGGTGGCAATAACAGAGAAAATTGCAAACCTCAAGCAGCAAATCCTGGATTTGGAGGCTCAACAATGTGAAATAAATTTGAAGTTGAGTCAGCTCGAGGCTGATATTGAAGTTAACAAGAAGATAGCCGATCTAGAGCGAATGGAAGTTCAAAAGGGGAGGAGATGATAAATTCCTTAGAGCAGGGGCTGATTGACGCTCCAAACCAGGCCAGGCTTATCATTGAGGCTGAAGTTGAAAGTGCAACCACCGAAGTTCAACTGAGAGATGACCTGCGTTGTTACATGCTTGCTCTAGGAATTTCAGATGATATATGAACTTTTCTTTTCTTTTCTTTTTTATAAATATTTATGATAGTTTGTTATCGCATTTTCTATCTCTTTTATTTGATATTATAGACAAACTTTGATGAGTCATGCATGCTTATCGTAAATAAATATCATGTTTGAACATAATGGCTAAACATCATGCTTAATCAGTCAATTTTCTTATTTTACGTTTTATTATTAGTCATACAATATTATTTATATGGTGTTATTTCATGTGGGCGGCGCTAAGTTCTGGTTTCAGTTAGTAGCATACACAGTTTAAGCTCATAAGTAGTTGGAGCAACCACAGTTTAGACTCATAAGTAGTTGGAGTTGGTCTTATGCGAATGATAGCTGTAACTCTCTAGAGTTAACAGGGTTATCGCGGCCGGGGAATTCACAAACTGTGATCCATTAGAGGGGCCCAGTGAAGCTACCAGGGTTATGAACTCGATAGGATTTATGCATAAGATTGGCCACAGTAACTCCCTAGAGTTCATGGGGCGCATAAGGCTACAGTCGGGGTACCAAATCCAAGGCCACTAGTCCATCAGTGGAGGGTCTCCTTCTTCAGAGACTTGCCCCCATGAGTTACTACTGAAATCAAACTAGGAATTTGGGGAGTCATATTGCTTCGACAACTCACTTTTCCTTTGCCTGCAAGGTCAGACCCATTCACAAGGGGCACTGTCTAGCCATCCTCTTGACGTTGCCTAAAGCTATACAGACAGCATGGGTCTTATGTTACTACTTTGTCAATTGTCCGCATGGGTGCACATGAAGCTCTCTATGGGCTCTTTAGGGCCACAGGCTCAACTGCGGCCCAAATAATATATATGCTACCAATGATAGTAGGCATTATGTGTAATCAACTATATACATCTTGGCTAAGCTACTTTAAATGATAAGCTGCCATCGTTGTTGTCAACTTTGCATGTGGTTAGCCATATAGGTTTTTTTCCACTGCCAAAAAATGGTAAATCAATAATTGATATTTCACCATTGCTCATAATGTTTTGCTAATATTCATATTATTTTTAAGATAATATATCAGCCTAACAATGATAGCAATTTTGATAAGATAAGCTTGCACGAGCGATTAATGATGACAGTGATAATCATCAGCGTAATAATCATTGGCGTAATCATTAGCATAATCATTGGCGTAATCATTGGCATAATCATTGGTGTAATCATTGGCGCAATCGTTAGTGTAATCGTTGGAGTAATCATTGGCATACCTGCATTCCATTCATCTACATTCTATTTATTATTTTTACTACCTATCCTGCCCCCTTTTGGGTTTGAAAGGTATGTCATCAATACCTTTTGTAACCAAAATCATTGTCACTCGATAGGCTGGCTTGTTATTGACAAATCAGACATGGGCATTTTTGTGAAAAAACACTTCATACTTTCTCCTTGCTTCTTTCTTATTAAGGTATTTAGGCTGTAACATTCCAACTTTCCATTATCAGGAATTCCGAGTATAGATGCCCCCAGGTTTTTCTTCTAATAAATAAACTTCTTCAAAGATTCATTGTTTTGGCCATTAATAGAAAACATATTTTCTGAATTAGTCTCTCTGACAGGTATCATTGATGATCTTTTTATAGTTGTTAGATTTGTAGTCACCTGTTGTCGCCTTTCATTGTCCTTTCTGAGGACGATCTCTCCTCGTCTTATCATTCTTTGTAGTATATTTTTTAGTGTGAAACAGTCTTCTGTTTGATGTCTCAAACAACGATGATAATGATAGTAATTCCTCACCTTTGTCATCGAAGCTTCCTCCGGGTATCTTGGTGAGGGCAGTCTGATAGTTTTAGTAGCCAATAATTGTTCCATCATTGACAATACATCCTCTTTTTCAAATGCATACTCTTTATGTGAATCGTACGGCCATGGTCATTTATCGTACTTATAGTCGCTTCGCCAATCCGATCCTTCTCTTCCTTTCATTTCCTTCTTGTCGTGGAATGTATTTTTCCTTTTCTCCTGATTCACAGTATTTACCACTGCCCTATTTAGCCCTCTTCTTTCAGTTCTAGCTTGGAACGCTAGTATCTTTTTAGTCATCAGCCCCAACGCATGCGCTTCGGTGCCAAAATTTGAAAAGTCTTTATATTGACACTGGTAAGTCCAAATGTGATCCCTGTATCCATGGAGCTTAAGCACATCTTTACATGTTCTTTCTCTTCAGGCAACTGACGGCATGCTGCTCCTAAAGTTTTTAATCTGCTGATGAATTTCTCCACTGATTCATTTTCCCTTTGCCATACAGATGCTAATTCTATTATGCTAACATTGCGATCTGATGAAAAGGAATTTGACATAAACGCATCCTGCATTTGTTCCCAAGTTTATATTGACTCTGGGGCTATACTTAAATACTATCGAAATGCTTTGCCCATCAAGGAAGACCCAAATAGACACAAGCAATATTGGGCAACAACGGAGAAATTTCCCATGGATGTGATGAAATGCATCAAATGTTCATCAGGTGATCCGTCTCCGTTAAATTTTTAAAATTCGTGGTGTTTAAAATTAGCAGGAAAGGGTACGTGCTCTACTTCTTTTGGATATGGCATTCAATACCAGAACCTTCTCGTACTATCATGCTCTCTCACAGCTTCCGCAACCACTTGTCGCACTTCTTCATGTTTATATTCTCATCACAGGAATGGACCCATGAGACCCCACTTAAGGCAGTTGGGAGCCTTTAGGTTGTTGTTCCCCTTCATTCGTAATAGCCATCATCGAAGGTGATATTATTTGGGCTACACTGTGTGTGAGAGTAGCTAGAGCTTCCCAAAGATTCTTACATTCGTCCATTAATGCCTTTTACACTCGAGCCATTTCAACTAACTTATCCTTAGCTGTGGGTAGAGGATCTACACTTATCCCAGCCATACATACTGTGGCTTCTCTGTTTCCTTATGAAACTGCTACCGAGATAGAGTGAGAATAGGACGGTGTGAAAGGACTTATCGAAGAAGGCAATCTACTTAACCCTGTCATGCTTTCTTATAGTCTAACTAATTGCTGTGAAAGACTTCGCGGTGATGCTGTAACATCTCGAAAATTGGGGGTCGGGTAGAAACCCAACTCCCGAGTTCCAGAACATCACTTATGCAACATAGATGATGATAAATGCATGTTGTCTGTAGAATGGCATTAAACAAGATTGAGACTAAGCCAAAACAGCATATCATACTCCAGAGACAGTTAAATTAGCAAGCGGAAGAATGTGATAGATATATAAAATATATAAATGATTGTAAGTCTCCAGAGTGTGAACATGTTACCAGGTTAACTAAATACATATTTACTCCAAAATAGAAAGAAAAGAATATACATGAGTGCTCCAAAAATATAAAATGACAAGTGTCATGACATCTAATCAACCTCCCTATAATCCCGTCGATCAAACACGGAGGAGAAGTCCTCCTCATCATCATACAAGTCCAGCTCCGCTTCACAAGCAGCGCCATCATCTGCAATTAAAATAGGGACTGGTGGGTGTCTAGAACACCATCCCGTAACGTGGGAGTGAGTAGCTAACTCAGTGAAATAATAGAGCAAAGATTAGCATGTTATCAAATCAATCACGCGTTAATAGTAAAGCAAACAATCAAACATTCCTAGATACTGTTGTTAATGCATGCATGAAATGACATGATGAATGCCCTCACCGACATTCTCCCTCATGCGGCACCATCTGCGTCCGCGGCATGCTTTCTTCCCGCAGTGCTCCACATCTTCCAGGCACATACAATGCGATATGGATAATGATTATCGGGTTGTTATTAGTCCTTTTCATACAGCAGGATTGGAAAATTAAGGTACCTTCCTTATATCAATCCTAACACAGATCCTGTCTAGGGTCGTCACTCCTAAAAATCTCATACGATGTTATATTTATAGGTTGCTGCAAGGGCTGTCAGGGCTGTTGCTCGCACTCGTTGTACCGCTCCCCCATCACCTTATCAATACAGGCCTAATGTACTCTCGTCGCTACGGAAGGGTCGTCGCCTCCCGTAGACTCAGAATGTGCTCGCGGTCACTACAAAGGGCTCGTCACCTGATCAGTGTAGGCCGACAGTAAGAATATAGTGTCCCATACCACCAAAATCTGCTCACGAGTCATAGGTGCTCACTGGTCACTACGGGGAGGTTTGTGGCCCCAACGTAGGCCGACAGCTCGACCACGGTGTCCCATACCACCATGCCCGGCTCATGAGTCTTTATGGATCAAGGAACCATGGTTAACAGGGTTTCCAATGATAAGTTCAGTACCCTAGTTCAAGCAGTTATGACTCATACATGGTGAACATACAATGGCCAGTCGGGTTACTTGACGGGCTCGACTAGTACGAGCTCATCTCAAGCTGAGCGACATGAAGTGCATAAAACACTTCGTGTGGCCTAACCACTACCGCCAACCCAAAACACGACTCGCGTTCATCGGCGCGTCCTTCGTGGCAAAGAGAAGCCAACCACGAATTCAATCCGTTACCGATTGCCTGGACTAGGTCATAGCCCCAAGCATTTGCATATCAACATCAGTACGCATATGAGAATAA
This sequence comes from Magnolia kwangsiensis, assembly GCA_037074715.1. Lineage (NCBI taxonomy): Eukaryota > Viridiplantae > Streptophyta > Magnoliopsida > Magnoliales > Magnoliaceae > Magnolia > Magnolia kwangsiensis. The sequence goes on along the minus strand of CM073573.1, from coordinate 105,024,447 downwards.
CAGAAATGAATATAAACCATACAAGTATGTTAACACATGTTATAATATACAATGTAAGCAATAAACCAACACATGTATTCCATACATATAAGGAAATCAATTCATATAGAAAACATGTAGGAAATCATATACAATATCATGTGGATTGAGAATTCATTCTCAAAACTAATTTACAACACCATTTACTCAATACATACTAATACAAACATTTATACAAACACTTAGTCTACACACTTTAGTCTACATAGCGTATGTCGACCCAAAGTGCGCATTAGGGTGAATCTCTTCGCCAAATAGATTATACACGCATACATAATATCATAATACGATGAATTTACATGTCAAGAATTTCAGAAAAATACGGACGTATATAGTATTTTCTATAAATGCCTAAAATACCCTAAATCTCATATTTACCGTATGTTTACGAAACGGAAAATGGACAGCACATTATACATGTCAAACGGCGTTGCCGTCGATAATCTACTATTAAACGATAGTGAAAGCTTTGAAATCAGTCAATCAAAGCGTCAAAGATCTGCACCTTTCGCCTTAGACGTGTATTGTTTCGAACGGAACGTATACGCTTCGTCAACATCGTAGCGGCGACCTAATGCACAAGATGTATAAGCTACTTTGCTATTTGAATCGACGGAATCCCAAAACAGCAAGTGGTTAGGGTTTTTCTTACCTACAAGTGCATTGGAATCACCGGGAGGGTGATGCAGGCAGGTGGATGTGGCACGAGGAGCAGCAGGGAAGAATCCCAGGAGAAAGCTCCAAATCTCCCTCCCTTTCTCTCTCTTTTCTCTCTTCTCTCCCCAAATTCGTATGGAATGAAAGAGCAAGGGTTTAAGCCCTTTTTATAAGTCCAAACATGACCAAAATAGACTTGGGGACAAGGTATACTTATTTTGTAACCAAAGAGGGCTTGTTCTTATCCAACGGAGCATTTCTGGAGGTCTTGAGACTGAATGCTGTCGGACTTAAGCTCCCTGACATTGGATCTAGGTCAGGTAGAGTTTTCGGTTTGAGCAGATATCCAGATTGACCGTGGCGGACCAGTTTCAGTTCAACGGTTATGGGAACTCGATCGAAGCTACAAGTACTATGACATGTAAGGGAAAATTTTTCTGATCCGAGGGTGAAATTTGATTGAATTCTGACGGTCAGAACACTTAGAAAAAGCGCACAAGCGAACGTGCCAGATTTCATAAATTATATTTATTTCTCACACTCTTCACTCTGAACCCAGTAAAATAGTGTCAAGACATCAGTTGGACTTGATTTTTGAGATGAACGTCAAGTCCAACTAGGCGGTCAGGATTGTCTAAGTTCGGGGTAATCGGACTTTTGATGTGCAGTCCAGAGCCGATATAAAGTTTCCAAGGTGTTTCAGAGAGCAATCAGGAATAGAGTTTGATCCCAAACTTTACGATACTGTAGCGTTACCTATCCTACACGTTTTGGCTCTAGCGGATCGTATTGAAAGTGATTGGTGCGAATTTCACAGGTCGTCTAGTGCAGCGCTAGGTGATTCTCTTTAGATTTCTAAAGTAGCCTATAATGATCTCTGTTTGAGATGAAATTCGAAGGGTGGATTAAGGGTATTTGGAAACGAAAGAAGGAACAGTTTGGAGGGGTGGTTTTTACTAAAACTCGGATGTTTGGAGCAAAAGGAGAGCTTGGAGGGTCACTTTATAAAGGAAGTACCTGATCGGGGAGGTTTTAACGGACGACCTACATACCTGGGGGCTACCCTAGCCCCCAAACGCCTCCAGCCCGAAGCCCGGACCCAACTGAGGATTTTGACCGGTGATGCATCGCGGAACCGGCGATGCCATCGTCGACCAAACTCACATCTGGCAACGGACTCCCTGTGGGGATGGTTCCCCCTGCCCCCAGGGTCCCAAAAAAGTATGGTTCCCACCTTGGTTCATTGTACATTGGCCTGGATAGGCCCACGACTCCGTCCGATGTGTTTTGGGGCCAATTTGCAACCTGGAATGATTTTATGCATCATGTAGCGTATGATTTTGGGGTAGGAGACGCTAATCTATCCAACTAATGTGTCTATTTTGTTAGATTCTAAAAGGTTAAGGATAAAAGTCCATTTTACCCAGTTATTTACTATTCATGATAAGTTTTAGCTTCAGTATTGTTCTTCATCATGAAGACCTTAGGATTAGTGGTCTTTACTATTTAGACTTGAGAATTTGTGGCTAAGATGGAAGTACGTAGAGAAATTCGAAGAATGAGGTGGTGAAGGGTGAGATTTTGAAGGAAATAGGGAAAAATTGATTTTTTGACCTTGGGATTGATCATTGAGAGTGAAATGGTTGACCCATTGCCTAAGGACATCAAATTCCAGGTTGGTAAAAATCTGGGGTGTTATAGATGCGCAGATTGGCGAATCCTTCATACATGATTTACCCTTTTATTTTCTAGTCCATTGAATTCTTACTGTGGGTAGAGCCGGAATGACAAGCCCCAAACCCAGAAATCAGACTCACAGGAATCCCGATCACTAAATTCGATGCTGACAGCCTCTATAGTACCCCATTCTCAGCTCCTAGGGCACATATGCCAGGTTCTGATCCTGGGATGCTACAAGGAGGATTTTTCAATGTACATTTTGACTCATAAGAAGCATAACCACAAGTTTACCCAAATCACAAAGTCAACATCATCATCACATATCCACTAATGTAATTATTTGAATACAATGCTGAAAGGGAAATACAAATATCCAAAATCAAAGCTCCAGAGGTCCACTACATGCTCCAAGCTCAACGTTGCTGCAACCTAACGCCACCTGCACGCTTCTATCGTGTAGAAAGCTTAGTGAGTGGTAAAAGTGTGTGCACAAGGTAAGTGCTAAGTAAGTGTAACACCCCGGATTTTGGCCAATCTGAGATTTGACGTCCTTAGGCAATGGGTCAATTAAAACACCTGAAAAATTGCTTAGAACCCAATTCCATAGCCAAAGAAACCACTTAGAATCAATTCCTTTAGAAAATATGACTAAGTTAGCTAGTGCAACGTTAGAATAGCTGGGAAATGGTCCCTGATCACTTTAAATACGTTATACAAGGCCCAAAGCGAGTGGAACCAAGGGTGCTATAATGCTCTAAAGCCTCGGATCAAACTCTAAGCAGGTTTGTTCTCTGGACCACTTTGAAACTTTGTATTGGATCTAGACCGCGCGTCGTAAGTCAGATGCCTACCATCTTAGACCGTTATGACCACTTAGCTGGGCTTGGCAATCGTTTCGAATATCAAGTCCAACTGACGATCACAGGCTATTTCATTGAGCCCGGACCGAAGAGAGTGTGAATAGGGACATAGTTGGAATTTCAAATTCAAATCTGGCACACAAATTTGACGCATCAGTATTAAGCATTCTGACCGTCAGAATACAGCCAAATTACACCCTTGGATCAGGAAAAATTTCTATTACATATCACGAGACTTATAGGCCTGATCTTGGTGCGGTGACCGTTAAACTGAAACTGGGCCGCCACGTGCGATCTGGGAACCCTACCGGCCTGAAAACTGGATGTGTGCTAGATCCAGTATGCATGAGCTTAAGTCCGACCGCATTTGGCCAGGGGACCTTCAGAAATGCCCTTTTGGACCGAAACGGCCCCGATTTGGTTAGGCACCAAGTAAACATTGTTCCCAAGCCTATTTTGGGCATGTTGTTGGCTATAAAAGGGGTTGAAACCCTCACTCCTCTCTTCCATCCGAATTTGAGAGAAACCCTAGCTTGGGAGAGAGAAAAAGGTGGGAGATTGTGAGAGTGTGGGAGAGTTCTTCCTGCCACTTGTACTACGCGTTGCACGTGCTTAAGCAACACACCTCTACCGCTTTCCCGGCGATTCCACCGCGATCCTAGGTAAGTAAAAATCCTAAATAGTTGTTGATTTGAGTTTCCCTTGTTTCCATAGCGATGTAGCTTATGAATCTTGTGTATTAGGTTCCTTATTCGCCGTAGACGAAGCATATACGCTCCGTTTCAATTTCCGAGTCTACAAGACATAAGGTGCGGATATTAGACGCTTTGATTGACTGTTTTCAAAGCTTTCAATGTCGTTTAATAGTAGATTCTTGACGGCAACGCCGTTTGACATGTACAACATGCTCTCCGTTTCCTGTTTCGTAAATTAACGAAGAATATGAGATTTAGGGCATTTTAGTCATTTGTAGGAAGTACCGTTTACATTCATATTTTGCTGATGTGATTGACATGGTTTGTTGTCGCATTAGGAAGTTAGGAATGCGTGCATAATTAGTTTGGCGAAGAGATTCGCCTAGTTGCGCACTTTGGGTCGACATACTATATGTAGACTTAAGTGTGTAGTGTATGTGTTTGTATAAATGCTTGTATTAGTATGTATTGAATTAAATGATGTTATTTGACAGTTTGTGATTGATTTTTTCAATTATTATGCTGACCTAAATGATTTTCTACATGTTGACAAAATGCATGATTTCATTACATGCATGGAATGTATGTGCTTGAGGATTTGCTTAAGTTGAATATGCATGGGAAGTATGCCTTGAAGATTTGCTTAAGTTGAATGTTATAACATGTGCTAACATGCTCACATGATGTATTTCAATTCCAACACCTTTGTATAGTGTTAATGTAATTCCATAGATGTGTGGGACTTGACTTAGTCCAGGCAGTCGGTAACCGAGCGAATTCGTGGCTGACTGGTCATAGCCACGAACGACGCGTCGATGAATGTGATTCGTGTTGAGAGTTGGCGGCAGTGGTTAGGCCACGCGAAGTGTTTCACGCACTTCATGTCGTTCAATTCGAGATGCGATCGCACTAGTCGAGCCCGTCAAGTAACCCGACTGGCCGATGTTTGTTCACCTTGTATGTATCATAACTGCTTGAACCTAGGGTACTGAACTTACCATTGTAAACCCTGTTAACCATGGTACCTTGATCCATAAAGACTCATGAGCCGGGCATGGTGGTATGGGACACCGTGGTCGAGCTGTCGGCCTACGCTGGGGCCACAAACCTCCCCGTAGTGACCAGTGAGCACCTATGACTCGTGAGCAGATTATGGTGGTATGGGACATTATATTCTTGCTGTCGGCCTACACTGATAAGGTGATGGGGGAGCGGTGCAACGAGTGCGAGCAACAGCCCTGGCAGCCCTTTGTAGTGACCGCGAGCGTATTCTGAGTTCACGGGAGGCGACGACCCTTCCGTGCAGTAGAGTACAGTAGGCCTGTATTGATAAGGTGATGGGGGAGCGGAGCAACGAGTGCGTGCAACAGCCCTGGCAGCCCTTGCAGCGACCTACGAAATGTACATCGTATGAGATTACTAGGAGTGACGACCCTAGACAGGATCCGTGTTGGGATTGATACAAGGGAAGTACCTTAGTTTCCCAATCCTGCTGTTTGAATGGATTAATAACAACTTGGTAATCATATCACCATAGCATTGCATGTGCCTGGAAGATGTGGAGCACTCTAGGGAGTGTGGCATGCCGCGGTCGTAAGATGTTGCCGTATGAGGGTGATCGTCGGTGAGGGCATACATCACGTCATGTCATAATTGCATTAACAACAGTATTAGGATTGTTTGATTTATTGCTTTACTATTATCGCATGATTGATTTGAGAACATGTTAATCCTTGCTCTATTATTCCACTGAGTTAGCTACTCACTCCCACGTTACGGGACGGTGTTCCGGACACCCACCAGACCTTTTGGTGATTGCAGATGATGGCGCGGCCTGTGAGGCAGAGCCGGACTTGATGATGATGAGGAGGATCCCTCCTTTATGCGTGCTCTGATCGACGGGACTACAGGGAGGTTGATTAGATACTTTGACATTTGTCATTTTATATTTTTAGCGCACTCATGTATATTCGTTTCATCTACTTTTGGAGTATACATGTATGTGTATAACCTGGTAACATGTTCACACTCTGGAGACATACAACAGTTTATATATGTTATACATACTATTACAGACTTCCGCTGGTTAATTTAACTGTCTCTGGAGTATGATATGCGGTTCTATCTTAATCTCACTCATGTCTAATACATTATCACAGACAACATTCAATCATACATATCTATGTTGCATAAATAACATTTTGGAACTCGGGAGTTGGGTTTTTGCTCGACCCCCCGATTTTCGGGATGTTACAGTAAGAAATATTAGAGTAATCAGAGTAAGCGAAAATATTGACAAGCCCATAAATCATACAATATCAGAAATACTGGCAAGTTTATAAATCATACGATATCAAAGTAATGTGAAAACATACTGATAAGCCCATAAGTGCCATCAACCTTATCCAGGCTATACGATGCAAATATATAATAAAAACAATATCATGTATTGATAAAGAAATGTAGATCAGCTATGCAATGTGGAAAAAGTAAGCCAAATATCAGATGCCGATGATGCAGTGAAATATGTAAATCTTGATGAGCCCACGAATACCGTCAGTCATATCTAGGCCATATAAATGCAGAAACATGGCAACCCAAAATGCCAAATGCCATGGATGCAATGCAATATACGGTGTAAATGAAATGACCAAGATGGAGTTAGTCAGGATAATAGTACATAGTATCATAGGCTATGGGGTCCATCACAAGGAACTTCTATCCAAACTAGTCTCATACCTAAATTTGGATAGCCAGACTCAATGTATTAGACTCTTAATCTCAGGTTAGTCGCACGCCCAACAGAAATCTTGGCCATACGAAGGTACACAACAATTAGTTGTACACCACCAGCCCGAGTGGATAGTGAATGAATGAATGAATATGTAACTCATACTCAATAAGTCCACATATCAATACGGTTCCTCTCTAGGAAATCACCGAGGTCTATTATACTCCAAACCATATTACCACCCCATCACGTGCAACAAGGTGAGTGGAAGAGACCTCACTATTTGCCTACAGATATCAGGCCTAACTCATCCATAGCGGATCCATTCCTCGAGCTGGTCAAACTCAGCTTAGCTTTGCCCCCTCCTCTAGGGTAGGTAAGGCCACACCCCCTTCCAACTAACCACGACACATTGGGAGATGTGGCCTAATAGTATAAGGCCCTCATGCCCTTATGCATCCACTTAGTCTATACGTTGGAGCATCCTCTAGAACCAATAGGGTTTAGGGACTTTCACCCATGGATATCTATAGCACCCCATGTAGAACAAATTTCTAATGTTCCATCTGGCCATCCATGTTATGCCTATGGAGGCTACAGTCTTGATGTCACTAGGGCATATGGTAATCATAATCACACAATGCGAGATCCATGAGTCACACAGTCCAATCATGCATCAATCCTACGCATACCGTGCACTCATGTGGGGAAACTCCGCCTATCAGGGAGTCCCATGAATAATCAGGCATATGCAATGGCCAACCATATCTCATAATCAAACATGTAGATGATGCATATGGGCATGTATTATGATGCTATGTTGTCACATACTTATAATCGATATTGATAATTAGCCTCGATAATTGGCCTATAAAATCGACCTCGATAATCGAAATCGGCCTCAACAATTGGAATCGGCCTCGACAATCGAAATAGGCCTTGATAATCAGAATTAGCCTCGATAATCATCCTCAACAATTGGAATCAGCCAAACAAGGGCATAAGGGAAGGTTACAATGAGGACTTTCAACTAGTATTGCCCATCAATATGGACATTTAACCAACATTGCTCCTAAGGAGTGACCCATACAAGGAATTCATACACAACATAACGGGCCATACATACATCGCATTGGGCCCCAACCATGGGTCCTGAATACATCACAATGGGCCTCATCATACGAGTCTAAAATACATCACAATGATCCTCAACGTATGGCCCAGAAACATATCACAATGGGCCACTCACATGGGCCTAACACACATCACTATAGGCCACATCACATGGGCCACTCACACATCACTATGGGTTGTATCACATGGGCCTACTACACAAGACTATGGGCAGCTGACATGGGCATACTACATATCACTATGGGCCCCATCACATGGGCCTACTACACAACACTATGTGCTTGTCACATGGGCCTACTACATAGCACTATGGGCCGCTCACATAGGCCTACTACACATCACTATGGGCCACATCACATGGGCCTACTACACAACACTATGGGCCGCTCACATGTGCCTACCACACATCACTATGGGCCGCATCACATGGGCCTACTACACAACACTATGGGTCGCTCACATGGGCCTTAAATACACAAAAGGTATCCTCAAGTACATCTAATGGGGCCCACCATTCTAGGTGAACTATCTACACCATATATCTATTTTTAAAGATCACTTATCAAAAATAAATCATAACAAAAGGCCATCTGGACCACCACAAATAATAGTGGAGATAATGATTTACACCCTTAAAATTACCAAGGCCTACCATAACGTTTACTTCCCATTTAATCTATTCATATGGTCACAAGGGCCTAGTTGAGAGGAAAAATAAATATCATTTTGATCCAAAGATGCTGTGGTCCTTAAAAGGATTTCAATGGTGGATGTTCAATCTCCACTGATTTGCAGTGTGGTCCACCTAATAGGCTGCGTGAATATAGAATAAATACATCAATGGCATGGACCACCGCCCAGCTATCTAGATGGTTGGGATACAACACATACGTCACGGTGTGGTCCACCTGATAGATCTCCCTCATTTTGTCTCAAGCCTTAGGACGAGCTCACCAAATGGGATGGACGGTTTGGGTGTAACACATACATCATACGATGGGGCTCACACTACAACGTCCAGCTGCTGGACTATTGGACTATTGGCCCAGCGTCCAACAGATGGACGGCTCAGATATAACACATATATCATGATGTACCACAGAACTACTGAGTACAACAGCTATATTACTGGTGAGAGGTACACCAGCCAATCTGCATCATTAAGGTAGTCCACATGTGTGGCGCACCAGTCCATTAAAATGGACAGACAGTGTGGATATATACAATAAGGTGGGTCCCCACCGTCCTTACAGCTGGACGGTGTGGATGCACCACATGTCTCCAACAGGTGAGGTCGTGATATGGATGACATAGATAAAACACATACCTCATGACAAGGCCCAAAGGCCCTGTTGACGTCAATACAGCCAGCTATGTAGCTGTTGTGGAATACACCAGCCAATCTACTTCATTAAGGTGGGTCCTACGTGGGGCCCACCATATAATATAATATATATACTATTATTATTATAATAGCATTCTGAGTCCAGCGTCCAGCTTACAGACGGTCTAGATGTGCACGTACATAGAGGTGGGTCCACATGGTGGACGGTGTGGATCAAAACCCACATCATGGTGGTCCCACACATGGACGGTATGGATCCAAAACATACATCACGTGTGGGTTCCACACAACATGCTGACATTATGACAGCAGCAATGCAGCTGCTGTGAGTGCACACTAGCCAATCTGTTCACGGTAGGTAGGTTCCACGTGGGGCCCACCGTAACATTGATTTTCCATCTAATCCGTTCATAAAATCACAAACACTTGAATAAAGAAGAAAAAAATTCATATTAATCCATAACTTCTGTGACCCAAAAAGGGTTTCAATGGTAGACGTTAAATCCCCAGCCGCTTCTTATAGTGTGGCCCACCTAAGTTCCTTGTACGACTAATTTTTGAGGTGACCCGCTAATTAAAGGGAACCTATCAAATGCACGGTGTTGATGTTTAACACACATCATGGTGGGGCCCATTGATTTGCCCTTTCCAAGAACAGCGTCCTCTGGATGCTGGCAACAACAACGTTTGGAGCTTCTTCATTTTTGATATTTTTTAAAGGATTTTGATAGGTGGGGCCTACATCAGGAAAATCCACTCTGACTACTAGTCTCCTCAGCTCGTAACAAATCTAACGAGTCCAATATGTAATATTTTTCAGTGTATAAAAACATCACAGTGGGCCTTAATAGTTTAAATCACCCAAAACCACTGTTTCCTACATTATGGCCTGCCAGATATTCGGATTGGCTTCATTTTTCAACTCGTCACCTAAAATGAGATGAGAAAAAGGATGGATGGTGTAGATTAGATACATACATCAAGGTAGGGTCCATGTGAGCGTGATCTGCTGGCTTTTGAATTAAAGCTGATACATATTTCCTTTCACACAGTCCAACAGCCTCATCTACTAGACGATCCTCTATGGCCAGTGGACACAATACATCCATCAATGTGGGTTCATATACACGTGGCCCACCAGCTACATCTGTCTAGGTGAGCCCATACAACTTTGTATGGCGGAGATCAAATGGGCCACACCCAACACGAGAGAGAGAGAGAGAGATAGTGAGATAGAGGGACCCCACCACTATGGGCCCCTCTTTACTTACAATCACATACATAAAAATAGGTCCAATCACAAATGGACTTTACATCAAATATTAAGATCTAAGGCATGAGCAGCCACCTTTTCCGCTTCTTCTTGGATCAATGGCAAGCTAAGCTCCTCGGCTTTGACTTTGACAAAGAATGATGGAGATTGGGTGGTTAGATTGGGTGGTGGGGAGGTGGGCCACACATGACTTCTTCCTCACCTAAGAAAACCATGGACGGTTATTTTTGGGAGCTTTCTTGAAAGTGGAGAAATGAGAGAGAGAGAGAGAGAGAGAGAGAGAGAGAGAGAGAGAGAGAGAGAGAGAGAGAGAGAGAGAGAGAGGGATGGGTGTGAGTGATGGAGTGATGGGTGAGGTGAGAGATTTGTTGACTTTTGGGGTAATTTGTGTAAGAGGGGTATGGGTTGTGTAAGGAATTATCGACTTATGCGGTTGGTTGGGGATGTGGCATGAGGTGATGTGTACTTGGTTGAGGTGATTGATTGATTGATTGATTGATGTGACATATTGTAGAGTTTCTCTCAGAATTCGTACGCATGGTGTTTTTCCTCGAACCAAACGCAAGCCCACATCTCCCACCCTGGGTATCACCTCGGTGCATAATACGCGGTGTTGGAACCGTGATGACGGCGCGGTTGCAAGGATATAAGTACAAGTCGAGCCAACTCTGATATATGGAACACGACTTAGGATCACGCGCAAATGTTGATAACTGTTCGCGAGTCATCGAAATTAGACAGGGAGGACCGCGAAAGTCTATGGAACGGTACGGGCTAGGATACGGGTCTTACATGGAATTTCTTGGAGCAATGATGAAAATGAAGTTTTTTCTAGATATATTGTTAGAGGAGCAAGTTTAGGCTTTTTCTTTGTTATGTTTCGTGTAACAGGTCCTCCGATTCTCGGTATCGATGGGCTCATCTTGACCGCGACCCTTAATCTCCGTCGTGTCACTATTATCCATTCATTCTCATTTTCCTGTGCTATTAGGGAGACTATTATGACTCGAACAGTGACTCTTAGTTTATTTTTTATTCTGCATAGGATGCTTTTGCTGAGTGTGATGTTAATCAGATGCATACTCAACTACAAATCCCACTGGCATGAAGTAGAAGGTTGTATTTCTTGCTAATATCTCCTAGTATTCCAGGATTTGAATGTATATCTATTCCTATCAAATGTCATGTGCAATGTCAGCTAGTGTTTATCTATAAATGAATTCTATCCTAGAGATAAAAGGAAGGATGTTTCTACTGAGAGTCACCATTTTTGCATCCTATAAGACACCAAACAATGATAAAAACCCCCTGATTCATCCTTAAATCAACATTAAATAAGAGTATTCCCCAGTAGAGTCGCCATTTTATTTCAACCAGAAACGAAATGCATTTGATTCAGGAGAATTTCTTATTTAACATTAATAAAAATAGAACAAAGAGAGCATTCATCAATTTCATTTATTCTGAGTTCATTGACATCATAATCCTTTGATTCCAAGATAGAATCTCTTAATAAAGAGAAAAGTACATAAGTCAAATATAATCGAAATGTAAATTTTGACAGCATTCTGGCTCATTTTCATCAAATCTCCAGGGAAGACAAGTTGTACGGGTTTCCCATGCTAGGATCCCTTAGAAATATTCGAAATAGCTTGATCATCTGTTAGAAATTTCAGCATAACGACTGTCCCTAAAGATAACTAGCACAACATATATAGGAGTTGCGTGGCTAATGAGTTTTGTAGACCCGCGCAACTTGCTATGAGTTGCGCAGCCTTCCTTCTTCCCTTCTCTCTGCCCTCAATACCTTCAAAAGGATTGACCTTCTGAACATCCAACGCGTCAAATGAGGGGACGAGGGTGTATTTATAGGCATCCGCACGTGTGAGCCCTCAATTCCTGTGCCATGGGCCTCACCTCGCATCACCAGGTCCTCTTTCTCTGATGGAATTTGCGTGCCCCAATGCAACTCGAGCGAGTTGCGCAGACCCACGCAACTCAAGTCTCGCATAACTTGCTCTCTCCTTTCATGCCTTTCTCTACCTCTCCTCAATCATTTTTGGTACCCCAATAGATAGGTCACTTAGTTGCTCCAGCTCCAACAATTCAAAATTCAATTTTTATCTCATCTTCATACTCAAAACAATCTTAAATACGCAACTTATTGCTTTCCAAATAGATAAACATTGAAAAATTTTAAAATTTTTTACAAATTTTGCTCAAAACTGAAAAAATACTGATTAGGTAACCTAATCTCCCATCCCTAACCTAAAACTTCATTGTCCTCAATGTAAAAGAAATAAGCATGATTTGTAAAAGAGATGACATAATTTAAAGATAAGTGATGGAAATACAGTACCCGATGAAGAGATTTGGACGCTTTTCCGATGGATTTCAGTGTGAAGGTGGTTACCACAAGAGTTAATCAACCAAAAACAAACTATCCTAAAACTAATGAAAAGAAAACTATCCTAAATAGCATAAAGCCGACTATGAAAAGGTCGATCTTAGAGTCCTAGAGGGGGTGGGGGGTGAATAGGACTATGCCAAATTAAAATTTAAATGCGAAAAAATAAATAAAGATAACACTTAACAATCCCACAAAGCATAAATGAATAGCAACCTCAAATGTACAAGTATTGAGAGGTTAATACAGATGTAGTTCTAAGGACAACCTTACACCAAAAACGAATGGCTTGTGGTACGACAACCTGATTACTAGAACAGTCTGTGTATCAAAATCCCAAACCAATACAAAAGAGAATAAAAATAGCAAAAAAAGTAAACTAAGCTATTACAACATTCTTGCACTTGCATAAAATAGACTGCAACATTCTCCACAAAGGCTTAAAAACAATTTACAACATTCAAACAAAGCCACAATCAATCAACCACCACTACACCAGATATTATAGTGGTTCGTTTGTGTGTACACCAACTATTTAGAAAAAACAACCACACAACTACTCCACTCCCAATATCCTCTCCCTCGGGATATTGGCTTTCACTATGAAATACATTTTTCAAGGTTCACCTAAAACCTTCAAAATTGTGTCTTTCAAGTAGGCTTGCACATATCAAAAATCTCACACTCTAAGATTTTCTGGCTCACCTCAGACAAACAAAAAGGAAATTTGAAAGTGTCTTGGTTTGTCAGTTAGCGTGAGTATTGAGTCAGCTAGACTGCAGAGCCTCATAAGAAGATCAATTCAAAGCATCTGCCTCAACCGGATGTGTGTAAGCTTGTCACAGGTAAATTTAAGCTTTACATCCCATGTCCCAAAACACCAAGTACATAAAACCTTTAAAATAAGTTAGAACATCATAAGGTTTTTAAGTTAAGAAAACTTTTTCAAAATCAGAAAATCTCTAAATTTTCTTGCTTTGTCGATTTTATCGATACACAGATCGATATAATCGACTTGTGTTGTCGATGTCCTCGATGACAAATCGATTCCATTAGAATGAGGATGAAAGTGTCGAGCAACCACATATTTCTTTGGACGGATTTATCAATGTATCGATATACCTATTGATATCATCGATATTTGAATCTCGAGTCCATCGAAGGTGACTCGATAATATCGACAGACAGATCTCCGGTGCCCCTATTTTCACTTAAGAATATCATATGTACATCGATATATCGAAGCCCTCCTCGATACCATCAAAGTTCAAATCTCAATGACATCGGAAGGCTCTCGATGATATGGGTCATGGGCATGAAGATTTCTAGCAAAATATTTTAGGATAGTTTATCTATGATCGAGGATCACTCGATAGAATCAATATTCAAATATCAATGATATCAGTATGGTTTCGATGGCATCGAACATGGACAGAAACTTTCCAGTAAGCTTAAATGAAAATCCCTTAGATTTATCGATGTCTTGACACAACTATTGATATCATCGACATTCAAATTCTGATGATATCAAAGGTCCCTCGATCATTCTTATAAACCTGAAATATTTTAAAGCAAGTCTCTCTCATTTTCAAATGTTCAGGAATTGAACCTTACATCGATGAAATCGGAGTTCAAAATCTGATGACATCGACACGTGTTTCGATTCCCTCGACCAACTGGCAATAGATTTCAAAAGCATATGACATTTGAGTTTGTGTCATCGAGTGGACCATCGATGTTATCGAGAGTATACGCTTGATGATATTGAGCTCTGTCATAAATGTGACCGTTTTATATCCGTTAGAACCTTTTGCCTATATAAAGAGGACTTGTCTATTATTGCTGGCAGAGAAAGAAGAGAGTGCTTTTGAGTGTTTTACCTTAGATTATATAACCAAAGCCCTTTCTCTCATGGGAGTTCATCCTCCAATCCACCCTCATCATTGATATTCAATAAAATAGATTAGGAAATGAACTTCCACATTCAAGGATCCTCCAGCTACTACCTCACTGGAAAATCATTAAGCCGGGATACCTTGAATGCATAGATGAATGAAATCACTATATCTTCCTTATAGGAAAATATTTATGAGAGTAGGATTTTGACTTAACCTTGACCCAACCCAACGGTGTATATTGGTACATCATTTGTGTTGTGGATCAAGGACGTAGAAGATTCTTCATCAACAAAGAAGGAGATCTTCGACAACGTGCTGAATGGGACTCATCCACTTATTTGTAAGTAACTAGAGTCCAGAGGACCCTTGTGATCATTCCTTTGTAGGATTGGGTGTAAGGGTTTCTCACCCCTTGCAAGTCCTCTAAGAGGCATCTGGCGGGAGTGTACGTAGTGGGTGCATTATATTGACCCTTACTTTATGAAGAGCATAAACAGTTAGGGTCATGTAGAAGATCCTTGGCTAGTGTGTCTAAAAGTGGGTGCGTTGTATTGACCCTTGCTCGTGAGAGCATAAATAGTGAGGTTCCTTGTGTGGATTCTTAGCCAGTGTGCCTAAAACCGAGTGTTATGTGTTGACCCTTGTTCAGGGAGCATAAACAGTCAGCCTAGGTGTAGGTTGTAAAGGTTTGAGGTGAATTACTGTGAAACCTCCTTAGTGAAATTTGGTACACTCAAGGGTTGAGTGCAGTTACTAAGAGTGGAGTAGATAAGTAGTCGAACCACTATAAAAATGATTGTGTTTGAGATTATTATTCTTTTATTTTTGTGATTTACTTTAATATTTTCATATCTAAATATCTGAGATCACACCTCACATACATATACAGTCATATCCATCATAAACTAGTTTGCACATTGTTCATCTCTCAAATAGTTTGTGATTGGATCCTTACCTGGCTTGAAAACCTGTAGAGTTACTCTTGAGTAATTCTGATATAGGCTTAGTGTTAGGATTAGTGTAATAGGATTTTAAATTATCATAAAATTATTAAAAAGTCTTATTCACTATCCTCTAGGACATATTGGCATATTCTTACTTCAACTGAAGCGATCTTCACCGCTATTTTCAATTGGTATTAGAGTGGGCCTTTGTTAAGGGCTTCACCGCCTAGAGAGTAATCTTGACTGAAGTTGGAATCATAGTCAACAGTGTCTCAGATGGTATGACAAATCGGAACAATTGCCTAGTAATCCATACTGCTTTGAAAGTTGACAATAGTTCAAAATGGTACCTTGATAGTGGATGCTCAAGACCCATGACTAGTGATCAAACTCACTTTTGTGAGTATTCAGACTTTGATGGAGGATCAGTTACATTTTGGAGATGGTAGCTCTGCCAAAATTGTTGGAAAAGGAACAATAGTTGTACCAGGCCTTCCAAAAATCAAACATGTTCTTTGTGTAGAAGGTCTGAAACATGATCTCCTTAGTATCTCTCAAATCTGTGACAAAGAACATCTGGTCACATTTTCAAAAGATGTGTGTAGGATTTTAGATCATACAGGAAAATCTCTCATAAAAGGTTTACATACTAATGATGACTGTTATATTATTGAGAGTATAAATGAGAGTGTGTTATCCACAAAATGTAATATGGCTATAAAGAATGAATCCAAATTATGACATTAAAGATTGGGACATGTTTATTACCTAAATTTAACTATGCTGAGTTCAAAAAATTTAGTTAAAGGTCTTTACAAGATTAGAAAAGAAGAAAAAGTTATTTATGGAGATTGTCTATAAGGAAAACAGATAAAAGTTAGCCATAAAAAGACAACCACTATATCAACAACAAAACCTTTGGATTTGCTACATATGGACCTAGTTAGCCCGACCAAAGTGGAAAGTCATGGTAAGAAAAGATACTTCCTGGTGTTAGTAGATGACTACACTAGATTTACATGGGTCGCATTCCTTTGAACGAAATCAGATGCCTTTAAAGAATTTGTAATTTTGGCAAAGCGACTTCAAAATAAAAAAGGATATTGCATCAATCGCATCAGAAGTGATCATAGTGGGGAATTTGAAAATGAAAAATTTTAAAAATATTGCAATTGGAAAGGAATTTGTCATGAATTCTCAGCCCCTAAAACCCCACAACAAAATGGAGTCGCTGAAAGAAAAAATTGAGTATTGCAAGAAATGGGGTCAGTTATGCTAAATGGGCAAGATATGGTAAAATGTTTCTGGGTAAAAACTGTCAATACTGCCTGTTACATCTTTAATAGAGTATATCTTAGAGCAGGCTTTAACAAAACTCCATATGAATTATGGTATGGGAAACTACCTAGTGTGAAATATTTTTGGGTGTTTGGTAGTAAATGCTACATCTTAAAAGATAGAGATCACCTTGAAAAATTTCAGTCTAAAAGTGATGAAGGTATTTTTTTGGGGTATGCCATGAATAGTCATGCTTATAGAGTGTACAACCTAAGAACTCTCACTATTTAAGAGTTTGTCAATGTGGTAATTGATGATCATCCTCATGAAGAAGATACACTGGTAAATGAATTAGAAGATGATGTAAATTCATGCATACTAGAAAATTCTGATAATAAGTCTCCACCATCCATTAAACCTCAACCATCATCTGACATACCCATCATAAAGGATCACCCTCGAGAGAAAATTATTGGAGATCCTAATGATGGTGTGAAAACTAGACGACAGATATAAAATATCAATAGTCATTTCTGCTTTACCTTAAAGATTGAACCCAAGAATATCATATAAGCTCTTCAAGATGAACACTGAATAAATGTTATGCAAGAAGAACTTCAACAATTCTAGAGAAATGAGGTATGGAAATTGGTTCCTAGACCAACTGATACAAATGTTATTGGAACCAAATGGGTCTTAAAGAATAAATCCAACGAGTCAGGCAATGTAATAAAAAACAAAGCAAGACTAGTTTCTCAAAGGTATTCACAGATAGAAGGGATTGATTTTGATGAGACATTTGCCCCTGTTGCTCGTCTTGAGTCTATTAGAATTCTTATGTCCGTTGCATGTGCAGTAAAGTTTAAACTGTTTTAAATGGACATTAAGAGTGCTTTTCTTAATGGGGATCTTGCTGAAGAAGTTTATGTAGAACAACCAAAAGGATTTTCACATCCTAAGCACCCCCATCATGTTTTTCGTCTGGACAAAGCTCTATATGGTCTCAAACAAGCACCTCGTGCTTGGTATGAACGATTAACAAAATTTCTTTTAGATCATGAATTCTGCAGAGGAAGCATAGATAAGACACCGTTTACCTAGAGAACAAAGAACTTATTGCTTATTGCACAAATTTATGTGGATGATATAGTGTTTGGATTAACATGTGGAGATGCTGCATACAAATTCGCCAACCTCATGAAATCAAAATTCGAAATGAGCATGGTTGGTGAATTAAACTTCTTTTTAGGATTACAAGTCAAGCAACTAAATGATGGAATTTTTATAAATCAAACCAAGTATGCAAAAGACTTGGTGAAAATATTTGGGCTTGAGTTTGGATGCACTTATCACATGTCTATGAGTACCACACTTACACTTTCCAAAGATGCTAACTTCAAAAGTGTAGACTAACATCTCTATCGGAGTATGATCGGAGGCCTACTATACCTCACAGCCAGTCGTCCAGATATATCCTTTAGTGTGGGAGTGTGTGCTCAGTATCAGGCAAATCCTAAGGAATCCCAGCTAACGGCTGTTAAAAGGATTATCAAATACATAGCAGGCACTACCACCTTTAGACTATGGTATTCATTTGAAACATCCACCATTATTGTAGGCTACTCTGATGCAAATTGGGGTGAAAATTTGGATGATAAAAAATCAACAAGTGGAGGATGTTTTTATGTTGAAAATTATCTGGTCTCTTGGCAGAGCAAGAAGCAAAACTCAATATCATTATCCACTACTAAGGCTGAATACATTGTTGCAGGAAGTTGTTGTGCACAACTCCTTTGGATGAAATAGATGTTGTTGGACTACGGAATCGAACAACCCACACTGAGTCTGTTCTGTGATAACACAAGTGCGATCAACATTTCAAAGAATCCCATCCAACATTCTCAGACCAAGCACATTGACATCCGTCATCGCTTTATCTGAGACTTGTTGAAGATAAGATTATTACATTGGATTATGTTTCCACAGAAAAGCTACTCGTACATATCCTCACTAAACCTTTTGATACAAATAGGTTCAGTGATCTATAAAAATCCATTGGAGTATGCACTTACTGAAAATATCCCAGTGACCTTGATCCACATAAGTAAATCTTCACACTGGGACATTCATGGTTAAGTTCAGACACAAGTCTAAACCTCATTAATTAACCATGTTAGTTTTGGGATGCTAGAAAATAACATTGTCGATGATATCTAAACCTTATAGATGTCATCAATAAATACAGTTCGATGAAATCGATATTCAACTTCGATGAAATCGAAGAATCTAGGGAATGCAAAGTAATAACCAGTGGTCCATTCCAACGGTTGGACTGACCTGATCTCCACTGGACATTAGCACCTTCCCATGGTCTTTAATGTCATTATAGCGTGTGATCAATCCCATCGATGAGGGATCAATATAATTGTAAGAGCTGCTATAAGAACAAGGGTGTTGTTAATTTTAAAATCTCATATCTCCTCCCTTCTTTGATTGCTTCTTCTTGCCTCTACCTATCCCTTACACTGAAAAATCATGCAAAAAGGGGAAGGAAAGTCTCTTCACTCTTTACAATCAAAGAACATATAATCAGAATCCAGTAGGCATCAACCTATTTCAGTGGAAGGACGTCTATTCACTATTGTTGAACGTCTAGTGCTCAATAGTGCCATTGAGCCTTTTGGAGTGGACCTACTTTTAGAAGTAATAGGTTGGCAGAACATCCTCAATCTTGGAGGATCGTATCAACTGGGGGTGATCCAAGAATTCTTCAATCACTGTCATATCATTAGTGATGATCCCCCTAGCATTCGAGTTAAACCAACACATTATTCAAAACTTATCACTTCGATCACCTTGGCTCATCTTCTAGATTTTGATGTCACTCGAATCCCAGTGACTAACAGGAATCTCAACGGTTTGGGGGTGTGGGGAGAAATAACTCGTGCGTTATGTCAAGGAACTAATGTTCCACGAAATGATGAAAATTTACTTCACATCAACTATCTTGGATCCACTTTCAAAATTCTTCATAGCATTTTTGGGTTTAATGTATATCCCTGCGATGTCAAAAGTAATCATCTTCCTCTATTTGTGATCAATGTGCTTTATGATGTATATCAAGAAAATCAAGTGTGCCTGTTAACTCTTCTCCTCAAGTAAGTCATTTGTGTAATCTAAGGCAATCATAGGGAGACACTGCTTTTTTCCAGTGCTCATATGCAAACTCTCCCATCATGTGGGGCTTTCTTCCACATGTGATGCTACATATCCTGAAGCATGGTTTGGCAGTAATGCATCTCAAGAGGCCTAACAATTGTGTCCGTCTTCGTCTCTCCCTAGGCATAGCCTTCCCATGTCGCGGGCCATCCAATATACTCAACCATCAATTCAACCTACACATGGAGGGTCCAATCGCACGCCGATGGTCAGCCCAAATTCAATCACAAACCGCTAGTCTCATCATCTAGAATGACACCTACTGAACGGGATGGCAGGGATGGAGGAACGTCTGTACAACTGTGAAAGGCGCCTCACCACAATTGAAGAGAAAGTCAACATCCTCCAGCAAACCACTTAGCAAGTGGTGGACTTGCTTACACATAGCAATCCTCGAGGACATTGAGCTCATGTTAAGATGTACAGTTGCGATTAGATTACCAAGCATGTCTATTTTGTGTAATTTGAACTGACGAAAAGCTTTACTGTAAAATCTTGGGGCAGTATATGATTTTTTTTGGATATTTTGAATATGGCTGATCATAATTCCTTCCTATTCTCTGCCATATTTCTATAAGTGTTCACTTGTTTTCTCTGAGTATATGTGGTTTGTGCTTATATTGTTGTGTTTACAGCTTACCTATTTCACTACCTTGATATCCCTTGCATGCATAGGATTCACATATGAGATGTTTGAGATCACTGGTTTAATTATTATCCATCTATCTTCACTCTAGGTATGCTTACTGAATGATGTTCTCCCACTTATCTTTAAACTTCAGTCAACATCTATTATAATGCAATCTTTGTCAATGACTGACAAAAAGGGGGAGAACGACTCAAACACCCCGTCAAGAAATGTATACCTGTTTGAGTATGAGTTTGCAGATGTTAGGGGGAGCAGCAACACCAAGATAGGGGGAGTTTGCAATTAGGGGGAGCAGCTTCTGAAGGTGTTGTGTATATGACATTGTTAACATTGTATAATTGTGTAAAGATCATATACACATAATTTAGGATGTCAGTATAGAAGTTATTCTAGGGTGTTTTAGCATTTTATCACATAATTGAAAAAGGGGGAGATTGAAAGTGCCCTGCTTTGTCAATTAGCGTGAGTATTAAGTCAGCTAGACTGCAGAGCCTCATAAGAAGATCAATTCAAAGCATCTGCCTCAACTGAATGTATGCAAGCTCTCCACAGGTAAATAATCCTCACATCCCATGTCCCAAAACACCAGGTACATAAAACCCTTAAAACAAGTTAGAACATCATAGGGTTTTTAAGTTAAGAAAACTTTTTCAAAATCAGAAAATCTCTAAGTTTTCTTGCTTTGTCAATTTTATCGATACAAAGATCGATATAATTGACCTGCGTTGTTAATGTCCTCGATGACAAATCGATTCCATCGGAATGAGGATGAAAGTGTCCTGCAACCACATATATCTATGGATGGATTTATAGATGTATTGATATACCTATCGATATTTGAATCTTGAGTCCATCGAAGGTGACTCAATAATATCGATAGAAAGATCTCAGGTGCCCCTGTTTTCACTAAAGAATATTATATGTGCATCAATATATCGAAGCCCTCCTCGATACCATCGAAGTTCAAATCTCAATGACATTGGAAGGCTCTCGATGATATCGGTCATGGGCATGAAGATTTCCAGTAAAATATTTCAGGATAGTTTGTCTATGATCGAGGATCACTCGATATATTCGATATTCAAATATCGATGATATTGGTACAGTTTCGATGACATCGAATAGGGACAGAAACTGTCCAGTAAGCTATTGAAGCTTCTCTCTTCTTTCCTTTTATATCTTTTTTCTATCATACTTGAGAGTACATAGGACCCACCAATCAATGGTGGAGGTCCTACATGGCTCTATGAAGTGAGGACAAAGCCCACTACTTGCATGCACGTTTCTATGGTGACCATTCTCCATGGATCCACCATAATGGATTTCCTCTTTGAATATAGATTATTTGGGTCATTTTGACCTGAGATGCATGTGGGGATGGCATCCTCACTTGAGAATTTCTTGGATTCATATAGATTACATGCATGCATGATCTATGTAGATGTGTGGTGTGGATGTATTGGTGGAGGGTTCATAGTATCGGAACTTTCCCCTTTGGCCATGATCTCTCTCTCCCTATTTTTCTCTCCATTTCTTCCTATTTTTCTACTGATGTTGGTGGTCCATTGATGTGATTAGAAAATCCTAGATCTGCCAGAATTTTGGGGACATCCATGCCCACTTGATGGACGTCCCGGCCCACCCTAGCATGCATGGGTTGGATGGACCTTAAACCTTGAATTTCTTAGAGATCTTTGCAAGGTGATAGGTTTAGAATTTTTATGGTCCATCTAGGTGGACCCCACTTATATTATTCAGGCATAAATCCCTTTGGATATTTTTCTATGGGCTGAAAATGGATAGCATATGTTGTTGTCCATATTTCAGGCACATTTACTGCATAGTTTTTAGGCATTATTTTAAGCCAGCTTGTGGAGCTTTTCTCCCTGATTTATTTGGGGATTTTTTGAGTTTTCGACCCCACCTTGATGTAGGATGGAGCACACATCCTCTATCCCCTGATTGAGACCTTTGGGATGGGCCAAAGAGGGTTAGACATTCATAAATTTCTGGATAGTCTAGCAGGGTTGCATGTTAGAAATGGACCTTTCACACCTTGATTTTGAAGAAAGTGGGCCACTCCAATGGACTCCACTTACTGTCTATACATAGGAGCATCAAACCCACCTATTTTTCCCTTAGTTTGACAGGATAAGTCCACCCCATGAGGTACCAAAGATGGGGACAACAACAATTTCAGCAGTAGATTTTTTTCAGAAACACCTAGCTATCCATAATTTGTATGAATTAAATAAAATACTTATACTGCATAAAAAATTCTAATTTGTAGAGATGAGGCCCACCCATGATAGGACTCACCTACAAAATTTTAGGGCCAATGGACACTTTTACACACCATAATAGTGGCTAGACCAGCCCACTATAATGTGGTGTGCAAATCAGGCAGAATTTCTGGATAGATTGATTTCTTTAAATGAATTAAAATATTTTTAGCTGTCTATAAATCTTAAAATTTTTTGGGGGAGTGGTCCACCCATGTTATGACCCTCTTACCAATTTTTAGGGCCAACGAACCCCTGTACACACCATGGCAAGGGCTGGACCGGCCCACCACGTTGGGACGTCCAGGTCAGTCTGATTTTTTGGATAGACTATTTTATTTAAATTAACTAAAATATTTTTATATGTCAAAAAATTTTAAAATTTTGTGGGGGTGTGATCCACCCAAGTAAGTATCACCTTGTAAAATTTTAGAGGCATCAGGCCCTTAGACTTCCAACGGTGCGGCCTGGACTAACCCATCAGGTAGGGATGCCTAGGCTGGGGCATCTAGCCTGCTTTGTGGGCCCACACAGACGTGTTATATATCCCATCATCCATCCATGTGGGGTCCTTAAGGAATTTGATCATCTTCCCCTTTGGTGGTTTCCAATTGGGGCCCATTTGGATGATATTTTGGGCTAAATACCCAGGCCCATAGAGATGCCTACACATGAGGCATCCCTATCTTGGGTTGCTGTTGGGTCTGCACTCCAACGGCACGGCCCACTTGATATATGAGTTGTATGTTTCCCCCTGTCATCTGGTGGGACCGACAATGATGTATGTGGGCCATCAAAAAATAAATATACTATAAATTAATTTAATTGTTGAACTCCAACAACCTAGAAAATGGGTGGGCTGGAATTTAGCAATGAGCCCAATAATGGTTGTCTATAAATGTTTGTTTTGGGGTAGTATGGCCCACTAGATTTGAGGATGATTTAAATCAGTTGTATTACCATTTTTCTATAGTATTATTGAGTGTAATTAGGGTCAATATTAGGCCCACCCAAGTTGAGTTTTAATGGAATGTTGCATGTGATTGAAAGACTAGTTCTTTAGGCCTTGTGGACTAAATCCTTTTAGATAGGCCCATTGATCTTGGGCCTATAATTTCCTATCTATTGTCATAGATTTAAGGGCTATAATATGTAAGTAGTTGGGCCCTTGGCTACCCACTAAGTTGACCTTGTACTTGGGCCAAAAAGTAGGGCCCAACTCACTTGTGTAAAATATAAAATTTGCCCATGAGGAGGAACTACTAGGCTTCCTATGAAGCCCACAACAATATATGGATTTATGACCTTTATGGTTGGGCCCAAACCTTACTTGAAGGCCCACCATATTGCCTATAAGTTAGGCTTTATGAATAGCCCATTAGGTCACGCATTGCTTGGGCCTTAGACCTTACTTTACATATGTAGCAGGCTACCTTTTCGAACTCAGTTGAGGTTAGATGTCCTCCTTGGTGGCCCTAAGGTAAGCCCATAAGGCCCTTATAGGTGGTTGAAGGCCCACTGTTTCGACAAGAAAACAAATGCATTCTATTTGGAGGATTTATTCGATGATAACGAAGAACTTGTTGAGAGAACATTCATCACATTTATTTGAGATCATTTACATCCTCTAATTCCCTTGATTCTGAAAACAAAGTACAATTAATGCAATGTATTTAAAGAGAAGAAAGTCCAATAGAAATATTGGCAGCATTTCAACGCTATTTCAGTCATCTCCTAAGTACTTAGGAGGAATTGACGAATCAATTAACCAATCTCCAATGAGATAGAAATTTCGCCAGCATTCCGACGCTATTTCGGTCATCTCCTAGGTACTTAGGAGGAATTGCTGATATGATCAACCAGTCTTCAATGAGATGGAGCATCCTTTCGGTCATTCTTCCTTGAAATATGAAGCAGCCTATTGAAGTATGGCCAAGCCCTTAGGAAATCAAGCCGATCATGCTAAACGGGCTTAAAAAGTCTCCCAAAATGTAAGATCATGAGGTTTCCACCGTCCGTTCAGCCCGAAACTTTATATGCGACATTAGAACCACAAATTAGCCATACACGTGAAATTTTAGCTTCTAGATCATTGTAGAAATGACCAAACTAACAAATTAGCCCCTGAAATCATGATTTGGGGCCCACCTATCATCTGGATATACTTCAAATTCGGTCCCAATGCTTTAAATGAGTTGCCAACACAGATGAATGGAGCATATTTCTCACAAACGTCACACTGGAGCCCATATGTACGTCACATGTACATAAAGTACAAGTGCACAAGCCGTGCACCGTGTTTCTCAAAGTCAGTCAGTGCCCACTGACCGACATCTTCTTCTCAAATTCAAAATGCTACAGTGTCTTCAGTATGATCACCTTTTTTGTGTAGTGGAGTCCGCTCACTGCTCCATTGAGTGATCTGAACCGTTCAATGGTCTCTAGTGTCAGGTATTAACCTTGCCTAGATGTCCTTTCGTCTTCATGCAAGAAAGTGTAAGATCCTAGCCATTAATCAGAGGATGAACGGCAGAATATATAACATCGTGGGCCGCATCAATTCCACTCCAAAATGGATCTTTCCTAAATGGTTTTTCATCCTAAATTTAATGGACGGAGTGGATTTTCCATGTATCTTCAGTAAATGGGCCACCAAAATTCACCGAGTCGACGTACGTCGACTCTATTACAAAATAGAGCGTCGTCCTTGCGTTGTGGGCCACCATCATGCAGGGAATGACGAATCCAAGTCGTCCATCAGGTAGAGGGAGAAAAATGCATCAAAACCATGATAAGCTTTGACGACTATGCTCATCTATATGATTATTATGGGGATCGTAAACGGACCGTTGAGCTTCTATTGTAGCTTAATTATCTTGGTGGACCACATCATTAGCTGATAAAAACTGACCTTTCACGATCAAAATTTCGAGAGGAAGACATTGGACGGTGTGGATCTCTCAAAAGACGGCTGTACTGGGCTCCACTAGCAGTCCAGACTTCTTCCTCTTATGCACACACGACTGAAATTCTGTCTAGTTGCGCGGCTGGCGCAACTGCGGATTTTGCATGCACGGCTCTTGCAACTACCTTTATCCATTATGCGGATGGCGCAACAGACCTCATCCATTGCGCGGACGGCGCAACAAAAGCTCTTCATTGCGTGGTCCACGTAACTACACTCTCCCTCTTGCTCCTCACTTCTTCTTCTCCATTTCTTTGGCCCACCATCTGATCTAACCGATCCAACCCCTCTAAATGAAGCAAGAAGGGGTATTTATATGCCCCACCACTCTTACAGAGTAGTGATCACCACCACTTATCTCTTCACATATGAACTTTTTCTTTTCTTAAACCATGGTGACCACCAAGCTCCCTCTTAAATGGTGGTGTATAACCTTTCTCCCTTAAAATGACACATGTGCACCCTATTTTACCGAATTACCCTTTCCAATGCTTTTTTACCAAAAATCCTAAACTACCCTTGGACATGGAATTTTACCAAAATACCTAAACTACCCATGGACATGGAATTTTACCAAAATACCTAAACTATCCATGGACAGAATTTTACCAAAATACCTAAACTACCCATGGAGAAAACCCAGATCCCTGGTTTGATTTTGGTAGTAACTCATGAGGAAGGACTAGACTAAACCTACTCATTAATGGACCGGCGACCTTAGATTTGGTACTTAAGGTAGCCAAGAAAAAAAGGCCCGCAAACTCTAGAGAGTTACTATGGCCATCCTGGTACGTAAATCATATTCACGGCCGTGATTGTTCCAATTACTTAAGAGCTTAAACTGTGTTGATCCACTGACCAAAGAGCTTAAACTATGTGTCGCTCCACTACTTAAGATCTTAAACTATGTGCCGCTCCACTACTCAAGAGCCTAAACTGTGTGTGCAAGTGTCAGTCCAATCGAGTCCAGTCTAGTTCAATATAGACTAGTCAAGTCAAGTCAGTCTAGTTCAATCTAGACTAGTCAAGTCAAGTCAAGTCAGTCTAGTTCAATCTAGACTAGTCCATTCAAGTCAAGTCAGTCTAGTTCAATCTAGACTAGTCCATTCAAGTCAAGTCAGTCTTGTTCAATCTAGACTATTCTAGTTAAGTCAGGTCAAGGTGAGTTTTGTCCAGTCAAAGTGTGGTCAGTCAAAAGTACACTACCACCCTACTCAAAAGCATAAACTATGCATAACATTCAAAATGCTGCAGATACATATTTCAATTTAGATATACTTAAATATGCAATTGCCTGATGAAAATTTTAAACATTGATTAGACAATATGCAAAAATGTGTTTCTCTTGAATCGGGTTCAAATTACATCAATAGTAAATACCTTCAAGATATTGACGATTATATACTCGAAAGCTCAAGTCTCCAAGGTCAATTAATATATTGACAAGAGCTGTGAGGTCTTTTCATCTCTCGTCTTCTTAATGAATAGAGGCATATTATTGCATAAGATTCTCAAAAGGGGGAAGAGAATAAACCAGCAAAGAATTATCATTCTCTTCCGAACAATATAAAGATCCAAATATATTCTTTGGAGTCGTGAAAAGAACAGTAAAGATTATCCATTCTTCAGGAGTATCAGAAGGCTTCATTTCAGAAATATTATCTTCTAAAGAAATCTTTATGCAAAGCTGATTTGGAAAGGGGGCAGGATTTAATGTCTTCAAAATAATCTATGCCTTGGTCTTTTTAATAATCTCTTATGCATGACGAAGGAATTCATATGCTGAGTATTATGAGTAATAATATTGCAAGAATCCAAGTATAGGATCTGATGGAGGCAAAGAACAAACACAATCATCATCATCAGTAACTTCTATTATCTTTGGAAAATTATTAAATGAAAATTGAAAAGAAGTCTTGTCTAGTTTTCAATTTTTCAGAATTAGCAAAGATCCAAGAAAAAGTCTACGAAGAAATACTAAGGAGCACAAACTCGAGAAGACTAAGTAAAAAGACTCAACGGTTGAACCTTTGGAGCTAAAGATGAAATCTACATGAGTGCAATATAAAGAATATAATGCTAAGAACGATGACAAATGCAAAGATTGATTAAATCATATTGCGAATATCACAATCGGCCTAAAAAGAAAAGAAACTCTCAATATATTTTAAAAATTATCAATGCTTCATAAAGCTACATTAAAAAAATTATAATGAATTAAGATACTAATTTTAATTAATTTGGCAGGAGAGACCATTATTCAAAAGCTTGGGTTATGCAGATCATGAATAAAGGTAACAATCGGAAAAGGTATTGCGGTAGGAGCAACATTAAAGAATAACCCCATATACAGAGTTGAAGGAAAGAATCGCTGGAGTTGATCAAAAGGAAAGAATCGCTGAAGTTGATCAAAGAGACCGTTATACCATTAATGGTGTTGAAAGATAGTTCTCTGATCAAATCGCTCAAAGACAAAGTCGTCACAGCTGTTGCAGAGACATGCTTCAATGAAAAGAGAATTTTATCCTCTCTAGTGAAACATCTGCTCGACACTGCTGGGTGGGGGCATTCCAGTTTTCTGTTTGAGTGCCATCATTCAAGTCTTTTGTTCGTACACAATCATTCCAAACCTTTCGTTTGAGCATGAGTCTTCCGATCTTCTGTTTGAGTGCCATTGTTCAAGTCTTCTGTTCGAACGCAATCATTCAAGCCTTCCATTCGAGATCATCCAGTCTTTTGTTTGAATGCAAGCATTCCAGTCTTTCAATCGAACACGATCATTCAATCTTCTGGTCAAGCATGATCATCCAGTCATCCTTCAGTTGTAGTTCATTCAAGTTCTTCAGTCGAAGGAAGATCGATCCTCCACTTGATTTCAGGAATCAATCAAAGAAGGATAGATGAGGCATCTGTTGAGGCATAAAAAATTGTGTCATTACATTGGTCAATAAATTCTAGCTCCAGGGGTATTTTGGGTATTTTGGTAAAATTTCAGCTTCAGGGGTAGTTTGGATATTTTGGTAAAATTTTAGCTCCATGGGTAGTTTAGGTATTTTGGTAAAATTCCATGTCCATGGGTAGTTTAGGTATTTTGGTAAAATTCCATGTCCATGGGTAGTTTAGGTATTTTACCAAAATACTTAAACTACCCATGGACATGGAATTTTACCAAAATACCTAAACTACCCATGGAGATAAAATTTTACCAAACTACCCTTAGAGCTAGAATTTTACCGAAATACCCAAAATACCCCTAGAGCTGGAATTTACCGACCAATGCAATGACATATTTTTTATGCCTCAACACCCACCTTGGACCTTATTACCATTTCCTTTTTGAGGCCTTAGGACTCCCCTAGCTTGTGGGTTATTCCAAACTGTTGGGCCCCCACTAAGAGAACTTCATTTCTTCTTAAAGTACTTATCCATATATATCTTGTCATTGTCCCTCCCTGGAAAGGAGGAATACATATTCTACAGGTAGCGCACTTACGTCATTGTGACCCATACGCATTATTTATATGAATTGATTGCATTGTATGGTGGTTATAGAGGGATGAAGTTTCTCCCCTTGTGCACGTTGAGTGCCTGAACCTTATGCATGATCTGTATGTGTGACTCATGCATTGACATCGCATTTCATGATGATACTGTCCTTACTTCATTAGGGCCCTGTCTCCACAGGGATTTTCTTGGATGGCCGTATGTGTGGACACCGAAAATATTACTTGACATACCGGGTGCATAGGATGCCCATGGGTGAAATTTTTAAAACTTCCATAGTATCAAGGATCTACCCCAATGTCGTGACCAAGTGAAAACTATGAACGCATGAGGGCCTTATACCATTAGGCGGCGACTCTCACTGTCGTGTAGTTAGTTGGGTGTGGGTGTGGCCTTACTTGCCTAGTGTGAGGAGGCATTTCTAGGCTGAGTCTGACCGACTCATGAAATGGGTCCGTTGTCCACAGGTGGGTAGTGAGGTCTCTTATGCTCATTTGACTGTGAAGGATCTGTAGATCAGCAATCATTCAACAGTGTAATGGACTCCAGTGATTTCCTTATAATTGAAAATGTACTTGACATGTGGTTTGGATATGAGCACTGACATTACTTGCATCGCATTAGCATTGGCCGTATAAGCCCTTTCATACAATGCCTTGGTATGACGCCCAGTACTCATTGCATCCTATTCATAATAAGCTTTGGTAAGGCTTATGATATTATCATTAAGCACGTTTCTCTCTTTGTACCTCCTGCTATTCTTTCGTACACCTTTGTCACACACTTTCACTACCCTCTAAGCTTCTATAAGCTTATGCACGATTGATGCATACAGGTGATCTTAGGCGGGTGTTGTAATGACAGAGCTTGGAGTAGAGTTGAGTTTAGGGACTCCAGTGTTGCTGACTTTTCTCTCTTCTTCGTATGTCCTTTTAGATATTTTGGATATTTGTAAAAGTTCAAATTCTTAGTGAATTTTGTGATGTGTGCCTTGTTATTCTCAAATATATTTGTAGTGATCTTGGGTATGCTCGTATTAGAAATGATTATATTGTTATGAAAATCCTCCTTGTATGATCTCAGGATCGGAACCTACCTTAGGAGCCGAGAATGGGGTACTACAAAGGTTGTTGCGACCAAAATCGGCCATCGGGTTCCTTGTGAGTTTGGTTACCGAGTCTGTGGCATCACAGGAGTTGGTATCAGAGCATAACAAGTAATTCTAAAATAACTTGGGATAACATCGCATGTCTACTCAGAACATGGGCAAGTAGTGTCCTGAGACCCTTCCTTTCACTCCGTATTGAGCCTATAATTATCCTGATTCCTTATGTCATCGTTATTTTATAGATGATGCCACCTAGACATGACACCTGTGATCGTGGCACTCGTGGTCGTGGCACCCGAGGTCGTGGTGCCCGTGGACGAGGTGCTTGAGATACCCGTTCTACTCGAGAAAATTCTGCTCCCTTTGTTGAGGATCTGATTCTTGAGGTCCTGATCCAGCCTGTTCCTCATATAGCGACCGCTCCTTCAGTTGGTCCAGTTCCCCCTCCTCAGCCTGTTGTTCCATTTACAGAAGCTCCTGCTCCACCCGCTACACTCGTACCTCCGCCCGAGGTGAGTGTCACTCCTACCTTTCCAATAGTGCCTATAAGGGCCGAGCATTTTCAGCACCTGATGCAGCTTGTTGCCACCGCATTGCAGACCCGTTAGACTGCTACCGCCGAGGTCTCTAGGTAGTCTGACTTACCATGTGCGACCGTGATAGCTCGAGAGTTCCAGCAGCATGATCCCTCGAGGTTTAGTGGTGACCCTGACCCTTCTGCCGTTGAGGCATGGCGCATTGAGATTATGAGGATTTTTGACACAATGTGGTGTCTTGCGGATCAGAGAGTCTCCCTTGTAACCTATCTCCTTCAGGATGGTCGGGCCCAATTTATTTAGACCTCGGAGAAATTTGTGGTCTATTTTGACCAGAAAATTTCCCCAAGCATGTTCAGATCCAGTGGGCTATCGAGTTTGAGACCCTAGTGTAGGGTGATTTAACCATATCTCAGTATGAGGCCCGTTTCTTAGACTTATCTAGATTTGCTCCTCATCTCACCAGCAACGAGAAGATGAGGGCCGGTCATTCTGTGACTAGTTTCCGTCTTGCCCTTCGCAGCCGTGTGGTAGGGCATTGTTTGGAGACGTTCGACCAGGCCATACATTGGGCATTGGTTTATGAGGAGAACCTGGCTACCCAGAGATCGAGAGAGCAGAGTTCCGGTGGAGATCGGAAGAGGAGAGATCCAGCCGGCAGTTCCAAGCAACACTGTCAGCAAAGACGGAGGGGTAGAGCAGAGTTTCAGCAGACCGCGGCTCAGATAGTAGCTTCTTCATCATCATTAGCACTACTAGCCACTTAATCTTCTGGCCCCCTTTTGGGTGTTTGCTTCTGGTGTGGATAGGCCTGGCATCCAAGGCGTGATTGCACTCTCCCCATACAGCAGCAGAGGCCACCACAGATGCCTCCTCCTTGTCCTTCTCAGCAGCAGCAGCAGTGAGCACAACTCTCAGCCGCTACTCGTAGGGCTCCTCCTCAGTAGCAGAGGCAGCCAGGCAGATCTCTACAACAGAGACAACAATAGTAGAGGCAGTAGCAGTAGCAGTAGTAGCAGCACTAGCAGAGGGGATATCTGTATGTCTAGTCCCTGGGTCGAGTGTGTATCGTAGCCCAGTAGGCACAAACTTAGGACCCCCCAGTCTTCCTATTTACTTCCTCTACCAGCTCAGGGTCACTTTTATTTTGCACAGCAGGCGCCAGGCCAGGACCCATAGTCATCGATCGGTGGAGTCATTGAGGGTATTTTTCTTATTTCTGCTTGCATTGCTCATATTTTGTTTGATTCAGGCCCTTCCCATTCGTTTGTGGCCGAGCAATTTTGTCGATCGATTTGTATTCCATCGGAGTCTGTGTCTGAGGCCTTTATCATTTTGACTCCCATGGGGAAGTCCATTATGTTGACCCGTCATTATCCTTCTTGCCCAGTGTTAGTGGGTGAGATGTTCCTTCTTGCTGACCTGTTCGTCATGCCGATATATGGCTTTGATGTTATTCTAGGTATGGACTAGCTTGCGGAGTATGGTGCCATCTCGGACTATGCCGCGAGGATAGTCACGTTACACATTCCAGGTTTTTCAGTGTTCCAATTTATCACCGAGCCTCGGGGAGAGCTGTTATCCTGCTTCTTGGCTTCTGTCATCGAGGATTCTGTGGCAGAGTGTATTGAACAGCTGCCAGTTGTTTGTGAGTACCCGAATGTGTTTCAAGGGATACTAGGTTTATCGCCCTATTAGCAGGTGGAGTTTCAGATTGATCTGGTACCCGGTACCGCGCCTATCTCAAAGGCCCCCTACCGGATGACACCGTTAGAGTTGAGGGAACTGTAGGAGCAGTTAGATGAGAAGATTAAGAGAACATGTCCAGGTCATGCATCAAGATTTGGATCCTTGCTGATGCAATTTTTTACTGAGCTTTAAATGATACATCTGATGTCTCTCTCCTCATTTTTTTAAGAATATCTTAATGTTTATAATTTTGATTTGTACAATGCTTGTACATAATTTTGTTGAAGTATACTGTTAATATGTAGATATACAAATAGTATACATGAAATATTGTCTGAATGCTGAAAATTGAAAACATTCACCTTTGAGATACCTATCGATAAATCAAATGAATGGTTCAATTGCATCGACCAAGAATCGATACCATTGACAGTCTCTCGAGAAACTGAATCATCGGGACGGTTGGACTTTCTTCTGATCTTCATTGAAAATATCAATAAGGTATCCCGATGTCATCAAAATGATGTTTGATGATATCGATGGTTACTGGGAATTAATGAGAGACGATCGAAAAAAGAGACTCATTAGTTGATCTCAAAATGGGATTACATTTCTCAGAATAGTTTTTCTTTCAAACAAACATGTCTAATAATTTAGTTCTTCAACAACAACCTTTAATGAAGAGAAAGAAAGGAAAGAATAAAGCAACTAGCTCATCTCCACTTTTCAACTTAAACCTTGTGGCAGAACGGTCAGTTCAGCGGAAGAGCATTACACCTTTTGGGATTATTAATCTCTTAGAACTGATTGGATGGGAGAATATCATGAATCTTAGAGGAGGATTTCAGCATAATCTGGTGCATTAGTTTTTGAGTTTAATCTACAAGGTTAAAAATAATCGTCCAATTGTTTCAGTTGCTGTCATAAATCGGTCCGAGTACATTATCCCTAGACTGATAAGCTGATTGATTGGGGTAGAGGTCACAAGGATACCTGTATCAGAGCGAAATATAAAATGGTCTTGGTGTATGGGGTGAAGTTACTCAGGCGTTGTGTGATGGTGTTACCATACCAAGAAATACAAAGAATACACTTCATGTTAAATATCTCAGTCCTGCATACAAAATTCTTCATAACATTTTCAGCACAAATGTCTATCCCTATGAAGTCTCTGGCAACATGCTTTCTCCATACATGCTAAATGTTTTGTATGATGTTAAATATCTCAGTCCTGCATATAAAATTCTTCACAGCAAATGTCTATCCATGTGAAGTCTCTGGCAACATGCTTTCTCCATATATGCAAAATGTTTTGTATGATGTTCATCTCGGTATTCATGTCTACCTACCCACTCTTATTCTACAACAATTGATTCGGGTATCTTCAGATGAATCCATTACTATCCTTCCATTCTCGTGTCTTGTGACCAAGCTATCACGACAATTTGGGCTGCCACCTACTAATGATCTCTCACACCCACGTATTTATTTTGATCAAGAAGACATTTGCAATATTGCTGTCAATATGCCTCGTGTTGGAATCAATTCAAGCTCAGACAAAGACTATTCTGTTCACAGCCCCGTCTCTGACAAAAACATTCAGGCCGTCATCAATCAAGACACTATAAAAGATCTGCTTGATAAACAATCCTACATGATGAAACATTTGGATGAGTGTGAAGTTTGTCTATTAGAGATCAAAACCATGCTGGCAACTCTGCAACATGATACACAACAAATTCTAAATGTCCTGCCAGCACAATAGAGGTTGTTGATTGTCTATAGGATGTCCAATGCATCACAGACCCGGATTCTCACTGAAATATTGAGGGCATTAATATCTTTTTGAATGCTCTTCGCTCATGCATAGGTGTGATGCATTACTAAAGCTCAGTTTTTTTAGTATAAAAAACCACTAAGTAAAAAAGACTTAGTCTTTTGATGGTTTTCTGTTCAACGGCTACCAACCTTGGGCAGTATATATATATTTTGGATATTGTTACATGTGGTTGAATGTCATTCTCACTTTGACTGCCATACTAATATATGTGATTCCCTAGTTTATCTAGTTTCTAATATGGGATGCATGTGATGTTGTTACTGATTATCTTATATGCATTCATACTTTCTGAAAATGATGTATGCTTAAACTGATTTTATCTCTATACATATATATCTGTGTTCTCCTACATGTCGTTAAAAACTTCAGTCAATATCTGCTGTCATGCAATCTTTGTCAATGACTTACAAAAAGGAAGAGAACAGTTCAAACACCCCGTCAAGAAATGTATATCTTCTTGAGTATGGTGTTGCAGGTGTTAGGGGGAGCAGCTACACCAAGCAAGGGGGAGTTTGCAGATAGGGGGAGCAGCTTCGGAATATGTTATGTGTATGACACTGTTAGTATTGTAAAATTGTGTAATGGGTATGTGCACATAATTTAGGATGTCAGTATAGAAGCTATTCTAGGGTGTTTAGGTATTTTGTCACGTAAATGACAAAAGGGGAGATTGAAAGTGCCCTTGGTTTGTCAATTAGCATGAGTGTTAGGTCAGTCAGATTGCAGAGCCTCATAGGAAGAACAATTCAAAGCGTCTGCCTCAACCAAATATGTGCAAGCTCACCATAGGTAAATCTAAGCCTCGCATCTCATGTCCTAAAACACCAGGTAAATTAAACTCATAAAAAGTTAGAACATCATAGGGTTTATAAGTAAGGAAACTTTTTCAAAAACAGAAAATCTCCAAGTTTTTCTTGCTTTGTCAATTTTATCGAAACACGTCTCGATATGATCGACCTGCGCTATCGATGTCCTCAATAACCCATCGATTCCATCGGAATGAGGATAAAAAGTGTCCAGCAACCAAAATATATCTGGATAGAATTATCAATGTATCGATATACCTATCGAATCATCAATATTCGAATCTTGAGTCCATAAAAAATGGCTCGATAAATCAATAGGCAGATCTCCGGCGCCACTGTTTTTACTTGAAAAAATTATATATGCTTCGATATATCGAAGCCCTCCTCGATACCTTTAAAGTTCAAATCTCGATGATATCAAAAGGGTCCACTGATATCGGTCATGGGCGTGAAGTTTTCCAATAAATTATTTCAGGATAATTTATCTATAATCAAGGGTCACTCAATAGAATCGATATTCAAATATCGATGATATCGGTACAATCTCGATGGCATCGAATGGGGATAAAAATTGTCCAACAAGCTTAAACGAAAATCCTTTGGATTTAGCAATGCCTCGACATAGTTATCGATATCATCGACATCCAAATTCTGATGATATAGAAGGTCCCTTGATCATTCTTGTAAACCTAAAATATTTCAAAGCATGTCTCTCTCATTTTTAAATGTCGAGGAATCGAACCTCTCATCGATGAAATCAGAGTTCAGAATCCGATGACATCGACAAGTGTTTCGATTAAATCGGCCACCTGGTAAGAGGTTTTAAAAGTGTATAACATTGAGTTTGTGTCATTAAGCGGACCATCAATGCAATCGAGATTGTATGCTGGATAATAACCCACTCGATGATATTGAACTCTGTAAAAAACGTGACCATTTTATATCCGTTGAAACCTTTTGCCTATATAAAGAGGACTTGTCTATTGTTGCTGGTAGAGAAAGAAGAGAGTACTTTTGAGTGTTTAACCTTAGATCTTTTACCCAAAGCCCTTTCTCTTAAGGGAGTTCATCCTCCAATCCACCCTCATCATTGATATTCAAATAGAGTGGATTAGGGAATGAACTTCTGCGACCCTCCAGCTACTGCCTTAATGATAAATCATTAAGCTGGGATGCCTTGAATGCATAGATGATTGGAATCACTCTATCTTCTTGATAGGAAAACATTTAGAGAGTAGAATTCCATCATAACCTTGACCCAACCCGTCGCCATATATTGGTACATCATTTGAGTTGCGGATCAAGGAAGCAGAAGATTCTTCATCAACAAGGAGAAGATCTTCGTCAATGTGTTGAATGGGACTCATCCACTTATCTGTAAGTATCTAGAGTCCAGAGGACCCTTTGATCATTCCTTTGTAGGATTAGGTCTAAGGTGTTTCTTACCTTTGCAAGTCCTTAAGGAGGCCTCTGGCGGGAGTGTACGGAGTGGGTGCGTTGTGTGGACCCTTGCTCTGTGGAGAGCATAAACATTTGGTTAAAGGTGAACCAGTCAAAACCTTAGGTTTGAGGTGAACTGTGTGAAACCTCTGTTAGGATCTTATGGAAGATCCTTGGCCAATGTGCCTAAAAGTGGTTGCATAGTGTTGAACCTTGCTCATGAGAGAGTAAACAGTCAGCCTCAGTGTAGGTTGTAAAGGTTGAAGGTGAACTTAATTTAAAACCTTGGATTTGAGGTGAACTATTGTGAAACCTCCTTAGTGAAATCCAGTACACTCAAGGGTTGAGTGCGGTTACCGGGAGTGGAGTAGACAAGTAGTCGAACCACTATAAAAATGATTATGTTTGAGATTATTATTCTTTTGGTTGTGTGATTTACTTTAATATTGTCATATTTGAATATCTGATATCACACCTCACACACATACACAGTCATATCTATTATAGACTAGTTTACATATTGTTCACTTCTTAAATAGTTTGTGATTGGATCCTCTACTGGGCTCGAAAGTCAGTAAAGTTACTTTTGAGTAATCTTGATAAGTGTTTATTGTTAGGATTAGTGTAATAGGATTTTTAATAAATCATAAAAACTTTAAAAAGTCCTATTCACACCCCTCTAGGACATATTGGCATATTCCTACTTCAACTAAAGTAGTCTTCACCGCTATTTCAACTTACACATGTTCATCACTCATGCTTAGGGCATGAATATATTTTTAGTTGTCCTAAGCACTTATGAGTGTATGTGATAATCCACTGACTTGTATAGTCTGATAGTTTGGTGTGTCTATTTGGTCCTTTGAAGGACCAAAGATGTTGAAAGTATTGGGATATTTTTTTTTGGGGATTCTATATTGTTTGATATGGCCCATAACTGGGAAAATTGGTTGGATTTATTTTTAGGAAATGTGTGCCCATTGATGGGCTGGATGATATATTTTTGGATGCTTATCTTCTACCAAGCTTGGGCAGTTACTTTTGATTGCGCTTAATATATATTTCCGTACATGACGATATCTTTAAATTTACATTTCTATACGAATGCTCACTAGTTATGGAATGATGATTACTACTTAAACTGTCCTTGACAGGGTTTAATTATCCTGTGAATGAATGTTTTTAACACTATATTCTCATGCATATTTATGTATCAGCTGTCCTCTATGGAATATTAACTACTTTTTGAGGATATGGTTACATTTATTCTATGAACTGAGATTTCTCTGTCGTGAGTTGTTCCCCACATAGCTCTCCTATTGCCTTACTTCTTCTATTTTCTTTAATGTCAACTTCAGTCATTCGATCTGTTATTGGTACATACTAACCTTCGTCAATGACTGACAAAAAGGGGGAGAACAAATCCCACCATGAGAACACTTTGGATATATGGTTTTAAGCATGGTGATGCAGGTGATAGGGGGAGCAGCTGCAAGAAGATAGGGGGAGCAGTTGTTTTAAAAATTTGTATGTGAACTCCATAGTATATTTATAAAATTCTGTAAAGTTCATGTACACACAATTTAGGATGTTGTTCTAGGTGTGTTTTAGGTGTTTTGTCACGTAATTGAAAAATGGGGAGATTAAAAGTGCCCTGGTTTGTCAATTAGTATGAGTGTTGAGTCAATGAGTCAAGTGGGCCCCATATGAAGATCGTTCTAGACATTACCTCAACCGGATATGTGTTCAGAGCTCATCACAAGTAAACTTGTCCTCACATCCCATTTTCCAAAACACCCAGGTACATAAATCCTTAAAAAGCTTAGAACAACATAGGAGTATAAGTATGAAAACTGATTTTTCAAATAGGAAAATTCTCTAAGTTTTCAGCTTTCATTGATGTATCGAGATTACATCGATGATATCGAACAAATGTTTTCGATGACAATGATACATCCTCAATAACATCGAATTGAGGTTTTTCATGTCCGGCAACCAAAATGATATTTGGACAATATTTCTGATGAATCGACCGAGCTTCGATGACATTGAAATTCAAATTCTGATGAGATCGTGCAAGGTTCGATGTCATCGAATATAGGCTAGTTTGTGTCTAACAAGCTTCAAAGGTAAATCGTGAATTTCGTCGATAACTCGAAATGAGCCTCGATGACATCAAAATTTAAATCCCGATGACATCGAGGGAGATTCGATATCATCGAATTCGAACAAATCATGACCAGCAAGTTTGATAGGAAAATCATTGGATATGTTCGAAGAATCGAGCTACCCTCGATAACATCAAAATTTAAATCTTGATCATATCAAAACTAGGTCGATGACATCGATTTCAGACAAAGAAATGTCCAGCAATCTCTCAAGGAAAATCTTCTAAAAAGATCGATGTATTAAACTAGGGTTTGATATCATCGACATTTGAAATCCAATAACATCAAAGTAGGCTCGATGGCATCGAAGCCAGTCTGTACATGTCCAGCTAACTTTCTTAAAATATTCATTGAAAAGATCGATGTATCAAAACCACTGTCGATGATATCGAAATTTCAAATTCGATAACATCAATGAATGTGCGATGACAACGATCCTCCGTAAAAAAGGTCCAAGTATATACTTCCCTTGAGTTCATATTATCGAACCTTGATTCGATGGAATCGAAAGTATACGTTTGATGACATTGAAGCAGGTCCGATGATATCGAACTTAGTCAAAAATTGACATCTTTATTACCGTTGGATCTTTTTACCTATATAAGGGGAGTTTTCCCTTGGTTGCTGAATTGAGAAAAAGAGAGAGTGCTTTGAGAGAGTAACAACATATCACCTACCCTAAGCCCTTTTTCTCATAGGGAGTTCATCCTTCAATCCACCCTCAACATTGATATTAAATAGAGTGGATTGGTGAATGAACTTCCTCATTCAAGGATCGTCCATCTACCACCTTAATGGCAAATCATTGAGCTGGGATCTCTTGAATGCTTAACTAACTTGGAATCTCTCAATTGCTTTAACAAGTAATATTTATTAGAGTAGATTCCAAGATAACCTTGACAAACCCGTCGTCCTTATTGGAACATCATTGAGTGTTGTGGATCAATGGAGCTTAAGAATCTTCATCATCAAGGAGGAGATCTTCATCAACGTGCTTAAAGGGGCTCAACTACTTATTTGTAAGTCATTAGAGTCCAGAGACCCTATGGATCATTCCTTGTGTAGGTTCGGGTCACAAGTGCTTCTCACCCTTTCAAGTCCTCATATGAGGCCTCCGATAGGATAGTACATGTGGGTACTGTGTGTTGACCCTTGCTCATATGTAGGGCATAAACTTTAGGTTCCTTATGTGGATCCTTAGCTTGTGTGGCCTAAAACTTAGGTTCCTTATGTGGATCCTTGGCCTGTGTGGCCTAAAACTTAGGTTCTTTGTGTGGATCCTTGGCATGTGTAGCCTAAAACTTAGGTTCCTTGTGTGGATCCTTGGCTTAAGTGGCCTAAAATCTTAGGTTTGTTGTGTGGATCCTTTACTTTTGTGTAGGGCATAAAAGTGTGCCTTTGTGTAGGCACATTTAGGTTCCTTATGTAGGTCCTCGAGTAAACCTTGTGTAGGTTGTAAAGGTTAGAAGTGAACCTGATTTAGAACCTCCATTAGTGAAATCTGGTACACTCAAGGGTTGAGTGCATCCACCGGGAGTGGAGTAGGCTAATGTGTTTGGGATTGTTATTTACATATTACTCTAATGTGTTTACTTTGAATGGTCTCATGAAGAATGTTAAAGTGATTATTTAGAACTGATAAGAATCACATCCCACACACAGTCACATAGTTCATCCATCATAGACTAATTTTATATATTGATTAAATATTGAATAGTCTTGTGATTGGATCCTCTATTTGGCTTGGAAGCCATTAGAGTTAAATTGAAATTATCTTGATAGTTCCATATTAGATCAAGATTATGTTAATGGGATTTTAAATTGTTATAAAATTTTATAAAGTCCTATTTACCCCCTCTAGGACACTTTGACCTATTCCTACTTCTATTAGAGTGGTTATTACCACAATTTTAGATCCATCTATTCATATTGGGCTAACCTATGATGTCGGGCCCCCATTGGTTACCAGTAGGAATATTTTGATCTTAGAGTCCAGCTAGGACTTATTTTGACCCCCTAGGGCATCTAGCGGGCTATATGATAGTATGGTGAAGGAAACCTGTTCCAGATCCTTAGGATTATAGGTAGGCCACTTAGGCCTAACCTTGATTTAAGGAAAGTTCATCATCGTCGTAGACGGAGGGATCCATGCTATCGAATTTTGTATATCCATAGTTGAGGGCTGATCTTTATATTATGGTTTAGATCGGCTATCCATCTATGGACCCCACCTTGTATATAGGTTGGTTATCGATACTGATTATGAGTATGTGATAACATAGCATCATAATACATGCCCATACGCATCATCTACATGCTTATGGTGAGATATGGTTGACCATTGCATATGCCATTAGACAGGTTGCTTATGGGACTCCCTGATAAGCAGAGTTATCCCACATGAGCGCACGGTATGCGTAGAATTAATGCATAATTAGATTGTGTGACTCATGCATCTTACATTGTATGATTATGATTACTGTATACCCTAGTGACATCAGGCCTGTATCCTCCGCAGATATAGCGTGGATGGCATGATTTTATACCAAAAATTCTTGTTAAGCACGGGGGTGCGAAGGATGTCCTAGGGTGAAAGTCCTCAAATCCTTATGGTACCATAGAGGATGCTCCAATGCCTAGATCGAGTGGATGTATGAGAGCATTAGGGCCCCAAATACTAAGAGGTCGCACTCCCACTATGTCGTGGTCAGTTGGAAGGGGGTGTGGCCTTACTCGCCCGAGGGTAGGGCCTAATTATTAGGCTGAGTATGACCAGCTCATAAATGGGTCCACTATCGACGTGCCGGATAGATATTGACAGACTATTGGCTAGGCGGATAATGAGGTCTCTTTCGCTTATATGGTTATGCGTCGAGTGTGGGGCAGAAATCTAGTGTATAGTGTATTAGACCCTTATGATATCGTAGAGTTAAGATGTATTGATATGTGGATTTAGATGAGGATTGGTATGCTTGAATTGTATCTCACATTGCATGGCCTCGGTGTGCCCGACAGCATTCATTCCTTACATCAAATGGCTTTCGTATGGCCGATAGCATTCATGCCTTGCATCGCATAACCTTAGCACGGTTGATAGTATTCATGGACTTATTAGAATGTTTCTACATTATTCTGATATTACATAGTTACATTGCTACCTTGCCCACACACTTTCACCACCCTCTAAGCTTTTTATAAGCTTATGCACGATTGATGCATGCAGGTGACGCTAGGAGGTAGCTGAGCAAGAGTGTGCAGCTGAGCTTCCAGAGCCTTTTTTATCTTTCCCTTATGCACATTGTACTTCAAAGTGTTTTATTATAGTAGATTTTGTGATGGTGTTCTGATTATTGTTCATGGGTTATACTCTTGATTATGTTTTTTATTGATCAAATTCATGTTGAAAATCCTCCTTGTAGGATCTCAGGATCGAAATCTGGTATATGGGTGCCGGAAGCTGAGAATGAGGTACTACGGCAGTTGTCAGTGCTAAATTCAGCGATCTAGAAATTTATGAGCCCAGTTTCTGAGTTTCGGGCATGACAAGATGCCTAGGAACATCCTATGGACTCCTATTTATAGTTTTGTAACTCCAACTTTCACACTGAATTGAAAAATTCCAGAAACTGCCTCAAATTTATGCAGTTCGTGTGTTGTCTATGTAACCTTCGACTGGTCGAGGATGATGAAATTTTAAAGGATTTTGTCACTGGAGTTTGAGTCGAGGAATCTTCGACTAGTT
This sequence comes from Magnolia kwangsiensis, assembly GCA_037074715.1. Classification (NCBI taxonomy): domain Eukaryota; kingdom Viridiplantae; phylum Streptophyta; class Magnoliopsida; order Magnoliales; family Magnoliaceae; genus Magnolia; species Magnolia kwangsiensis. The sequence goes on along the minus strand of CM073573.1, from coordinate 104,981,558 downwards.
GAGCAGAAGCCTTAGACTGGTCGAAGGAGGTCCTAGACTAGTCGAAGTAGGTAGATTTTTAGGGTTCCTTTTCTTCACTTCAAGTCTTTAATTCTCTTCATTCCTCACTTGGTTTTCATGGATCTTTGGCATGTGAATTCTTCATTCTTGGTCTCATAAGATCCATCCTTGACCTTGGTGATTCTTGAGCATTAAATCCATGCTTTTAGCATCCTTTTCAATCTAAGCCCTTAAATTCACCTTGCAACACAAACATGATTAAAATAGAACATTAAGCATTATCATGTTCATAAAATGAAGTAATAAATGGGGGACAATATGCAATATTTGATCCTCAACAAAATCCCCAACTAGAATTTTTCTAATCTCGTGGAAAGCATGCGAAAAATGAATTTCAATGCGCAATGTTCAAACCTTTTTTTAAAAATAATCTTCTGTGTAATCAGGTATGAATGAGTAGACTCAACATGAGAAAGTGAGATTTTGAAAACCTTGAGTCGAATCACATAAACAATCAATCAAATAAGTTCTTTATCCATTAAGTCAGAGCATAGTTTACATATCATGTTTTTCAACGTGCTTAGTGAAAATCGACTTACTTCTCATAAAAATACTATATTTTCATAATGTTAGCCATGCTCACTACTGTAAGGTTAAAAACTCAAGTACTGATTCTGAACTTATCCCATTTTTCTTATTTTTCTAGTTTTTGATTTTATATCGATGGTCATTTGTATTCATTCAGTCTTTTTATCTTTTCTCTTTTCTTTCAAATTTTTTCATTCTTTTTCAAACTTTTCACCATACATGACCCTTTTTGTCGATCTCCTTTTTTTTTAACTACTTCTTTTCTTCTTTTAAGGTGGATAAAATTCTCCAGACTCGATTCTTAGTATTTTTCAATGATAATATACTAACAATCCGAAAATCTAGTACTATTCATATAAAGTAAATTGAACGTGTCTTGTTATTTAAATTAACATAATATTCAAACTTCCTCTTAATCAATTGAGTGCAAGGACAATGAGTGATAGGGTACTTTGTTGGTCAAACTCTAATAATTCGAAATTCACTTCCTATCTTATCATCATACTCAAAACATTCTTAAATACACAATTCATCTCTTCTAAACTGATAAGCATTGAAATTTTTTCAAAAATATTACAAATTTTGCTCAAAACTGAGAAAACACTGATTAGTTTACCTGATCTCCCATCCCCAACCTAAAATCTATATTGTCCTCAATGTAAAAGAAATAAGCATGATTTGCAAAAGAGACAACGTAATTAAAGGAGAAGTGATGGAAAGATAGTACCTGATAAAGGAATTTTGAGGCTTTTTCGAAAGGATCTCAACATGAAGGTGGGTTAGGACAAGAATTAAAACCGAAAAGCAAAATATCCTAAACAAACAGAAAGAAAACTATCCTAAAATAGTGAAAGTAAACTATCCTAATCCTAAATTCTATGAAAGTAATAAACCTAACTATACCTCTATCAGACTAGGAGGTTAATCCTGGTAAACAAGATCAATCAGAGGTATAAACATGTTCTCTGAATCAAATTTCTTAACAAATGGATTCAACTGATGTCCATTTACTTTAAAACCATTGCCATTGTTCAGATTCTTTATCTTGATGGCTACATGAGGATAGACATCAGTAATAGTGAAAGGACAAGTCCAACGAGATCGGAGTTTACCTGAAAAAAGATGTAACTGAGAATTGTACAAAATAACTTTTTGAGCTACTGTGAATGATTTCCAAAGAATATGTTAATCATGAAACACCTTCATCCTGTCCTTGTAAATTCTTTAGTTCTCGTACACATTATTCTGAATTTCTTCAAGTTCATTTAACTGAAGTTTGCATAGCGAGCCAGCGTTGTCCAATTTGAAATTTAGATTTTTAATAGCCTAGTATGCTGAAAGAGGTGAGCTAACAGTCTTAGAGAGGGGGGGGGGGGGGGGGGGGGGGGGGGTTGAATGGGACTATGCCAAATAAAAATTCAAAATATAAAAATAATGAATAAATCTAAATAAATCACTGATCTCAATAGCAGTAGTATTGAGAAATTGATTCAAACTTTGTTCATAGGACAACCTTATGCCAAAAAAAAAAAGTTTTAAGTAGGATAACCTGATTTCATGAACGTAGTAAGGATCAAGATCACAAACCAAGCAAGAGACAAGAGAGATCCATCTATTCCAAGCATTTACCACACAACCAAATTACAATCTTTTACCACCTATACAGAAATTTAAACCCTTCACCACAAACACCAGAAGTTATAGTGGTTCGGTGTGTACACCAACTATTCTCAAACAGCCACACCTACTCCACTCCCAATAATCACAACCCATGTGATATTGACATTCACTAATAATCAAGGTTTTCACAGGTTCACCTTAAAACCTATACAGTTGTGTTTTTAGATGGGCTATCACAAACAAAACCCCACGCTGAGATTTTTTGATTATCTCAGTCAAAACCAATACATGAGATTTTCTAGATATCTCAAAGAAACTAAAAAATAAAAGTAAAGAATGATACTTATCTTCCTTTTTAAAGACGTTCTTGATGTAGCACGTAGAACTGCTTCGTTTAATGTAGTGTTTAATGTCCAATAATACAATCATGGGTTCTAGGTTTTAATTAATTTTTAATTAGTTCAAATCTCAGGCTACTTGTTTGAATCCTTTAGATCTCAAAAAGAAGAGTGATTACTCTCTTTTAAAAAGTAAGATTCATAAACTAGAGATTAAAGAATCAAAATAAAAGCTATAAATATAAATTTAAAATATCATATAATAGCTTGATGATAGTGGGGACTTCTCTCTTTCTTAATGGAGGCTTTTCTTAACTTGAATTCATGATTTTAGAATGAGAGAAGGCCTCTATTTATAGGATGAAATTCGGTTGTTTCGACTCATCTAAAATCCAACAAAATTTTAAATTTGGACGCGATCGAATAAAAATGTTCTTCGACTGGGCCCTGTTTGATTGGTCGAGCATTGCCTTCGACTGGTCGAGGGTGCGAAAAATAGCTTACTGGACTTCGAGTTAAGCACCCTTAGACTAGTTGAAGGTGTTCCTTCAACTGGTCAAGCACCCTTCTCAACTGGTCAAGAAACCACAAAAAATATCCACTTTTTGAGTTTGAATCTTGGACCGGTGGAACCAAGGCTTGGACTAGTTGAACTAAAGCCAAATAAAAGTATAAAACCCCATATAACTCTAGCATTTGAAAGAACCTAAGTCTAAGTGTAACACCCTAAAAATCGGGGGTCGTGTATAAACTCAACTCCCGAGTTCCAGATCGTCACTTATGCAACAAAAATGATTATGATTTAATGTTGGCTGAGTTAAAGCATTCACATGAGTAAAAGTATACCAAAACTGCAATTCATACTTCAAATCCAGTGATAAAAGCAAGAGGAAGACTAAAGAATATATATATCACTGTATGGAAAAACAAAGTAGATCTCAACTGTCGCTAAAGTATGAATACATCTCTGAGTCCCATATACATGTAAATGACAGAAATAAATGTCCAAAAGAGTCCCACTATGAAGTCTCATCAACTCAGGTCACCTAAGCAAAGCTATCATGGTACTGCATGTACGAGAACTCGTCCTGGTCCTCGTCAAAGTCTGGCTCTGCCTCCTGGATCTCAGCACCACCTGCATCTACAACAGGGTCTGGTGGGTGTTGCAAACACCATCCCGAAACGTGAAAATGAGTAGCTAACTCAGTGAAATAATAGATCAAGGATTTACATGTTCTCAAATCAATCATGCGATAATAGTAAAGCAGTAAATCAGACAATCCTAATACTGTTGTTAATGCAATATGACATGACGTGATGTATGCCCTCATCGACGATCTTCCTCATACGGCACCATCTTACGACCACGGCATGCAATCGTCCCTCAAGTGCTCCACATCTTCCAGGCACATGCAATGTTATGGTGATATGATTTTCGAGTTGTTATTAGTCCATTCAAACAGCAGGATTGGGAAACTAAGGTACTTTCCTTGTATCAATCCCAACACAGATCCTGTCTAGGGTCATCACTCCTAGTAATCTCATACGATGTATATTTTGTAGGTCACTGCAAGGGCTGTCAGGGCTTTTGCACGCACTCGTTGCTCCGCTCCCTCATCGCCTTATCAATACAGGCCTACTGTACTCTACTGCTATTGAAGGGTTATCGCCTCCCGTAGACTCAGAATACGCTCGCGGTCACTACAAAGGACTCGTCGCCTGATCAGTGTAGGCCGACAACAAGAATATAGTGTCCCATACCACCATAATCTGCTCACGAGACTAGGTGCTCACTGGTCACTACGGGGAGGTTTATGGCCCCAGCGTAGGCCGACAGCTAGACCACGGTGTCCCATACCACCATGCTCGGCTCATGAGTCTTCGTGGATCAAGGTACCATGGTTAATAGGGTTTACAATGGTAAGTTCAGTATCCTAGGTTCAAGCAGTTATGACTCATGCAGGGTGAACATACATCGGCCAGTCGGGTAAATTGACGGGCTCGACTAGCGCGATCGCATCTCAAGTCGAACGACATGAAGTGCGTAAAACACTTCGTGTGGCCAAACCACTGCCACCAACTCCAGAACACGGCTCGCGTTCATCGACGTGTCGTTCGTGGCTAAGAAAAGCTAACCACGAATTCGCTCGGTTACCGACTGCCTGGACTAAGCATAGTCCCAAAAAATTATGGAATCACATTAGCAAATCATATGAGAGTATTGTAATTGAAATATAACTATGTGAGCATGTTAACACATGTTATAACATACAACTTAAGTAAATCATCAAGCACATACATTTCATGCATATAATGAAATCATGCATATAGTCAACACGTAGGAAATCATTTACGTCAGCATATTAATTGAGAAATCCTTCTCAAACTAATTCATAACATCATTAAATCCAATACATACTAATACAAACATTTATACAAACACTTACACTACACACTTAAGTGTACATATAGTATGTCGACCCGAAGTGCGCATTTAGGCGAATCTCTTCGCCAAACTAATTATGCACGTATTCCTAACATTCTAATGCAACAATAAACTATGTCAATCATATCAGAAAAATATGAATGAAATCAGCACTTCCTACAAATGACTAAAATGCCCTAAATCTCATATTCTTCGCTAGTTTACGAAACAGGAAACGGACAGCATGTTGTACATGTCAAACAGTGTTGCCGTCGATAATCTACTATTAAACGACATAGAAAGCTTTGGAAACAGTCAATCAAAGCATCTAAAATCCGTACCTTGTCTCTTATAAACGTGTCGTTTCGAACGGAGCGTATACGCTTCGTCTACAGCGATAAGAGAACCTAATTCACGAGTTACGTCAGCTAACAAGCTATGAATCCTAGTAAACCTCAAATCAGCAACTTTCTAGGGTTATTTCATACCTGAAAAAGCGGAGGAATCACCGGCCAGGTGATTGAGGTGTGTTGCTGAAGCACTGCAACAGGTGGCACGAAGGCAGGAAAAATCTCTCCTACTCTCTCTCACAAACTCTCACCTTTTCTCTCTTCCAATCTAGGGTTTCTCTCAAATTCGGATGGGAGAGAGCAGTAAGGATTTCAACCCCTTTTATAAGCTTAAAAATGCCCAAAATAGGCTCAGGAACAAAGTTTACTTAGGGCATATCCAAATCGGGGCTGTTTCGGTCCAAAAGATGCTTTCTGGTGGTCCCCTGGCCGAATGCGATCGGACTTAAGCTCATGCATATAGGATCTAGTACGCATTAAGTTTTCAGTCTGGCAGGGTTCACAGATCGCACGTAGAGGTCCAGTTTCAGTTCAGCGGTCACCGCACGTAGATCAGGGCTGCAAGTCTCATGATATGAAATAGAAATTTTTCCTGATCCGAGGGTGTAATTTGATTGAATTCTGACGGTCAGAACGCTTAATACTGACACATCAAGTCATGTACCAGATTTGAATTTCAAATTCCAAATCTGTCCCTATTCGCACTCTCTTCAGTCCGGGCTCAATGAAATAGCCTGTGATTATTAGTTGGACTTGATTTTCGAAATGATTGTCAAGTCCAGCTAGGCAGTTCTAACGGTCTAAGATAGGAGGTATCGGACTTTCGACACCCGGTCTAGATCCAATACAAAGTTTCAAAGTGGTCTAGAGAACAAACCTGCTTAGAGTTTGATCCGAGGTTATAGAGTTTTATAGAGTCATTGGTTCTACTCTATTTGGGTCTTGTAGAACGTATTTAAAGTGATCAGGGACTATTTCCCAGCTACTCTAGCGTTGCGCTAGCTAACTTACGCTTAATTTTCATAGGAATTAATCCTAAGTGGTTTCTTTGGCTATGGAATTGGGTTCTGAGCGATTTTCCAGGTGTTTTAGTTGACCCACTACCTAAGGACATCAAATCCCAGATTGGCCAAAATCCGGGGTATTACACTAAGGTCTTTCTAGGGTCATTTATACCTAAAAAATTTGGACATTGAAGTGTATACGAAAAATTTTCTACTTGAAGGTGGAGCTTGATCTTCAACAAGTAGTAGAACTTGAGTATTCTTTAGCTTGTATTATCCATGTCTTGAACTTATTCTTACACCATACACTCTTTATGGTTTGTTCTTGAAGTTGAACTTTCCATCACTTGAAGTTGTTTTGTCTGATCAAAATTTGATAAAATAAAAGTATGCACAACACTTACAATCTAACAAAAGTGTTTACAACACTTACAATCTCCCCCTTTGTCAAATTCATGACAAAACACTTTGTACATCAATTACAAAATAAAGTAGATGAATGTATTTCTTTCCACTTCCACTCCACTACTCCCCCTCAATGAGAGATACTCTTTGTATTTTACCTGTATTAGAACATATACATATACTCCCAATGCAATGCACAATTCCAATTCTAATTCCAACAAATATCTTGCTATTCATTAACAGATTAACCATACCAACCATACCATCAAAATACTAAATTCTCCCCTTTTTTGTCACAAATTGACAAAGGAAAGAGTATTAATGTAAATAGATATATGGCTAAATTAGCAGAATAGGAAGTAGATAAATATAACTGAACTATGAGATAGGTATTATAGTGAAGTTCAGCAAGTGCAGCATATAACTAAAACATAAAAGAGAGTATGTTTTAAGAGTGTAACTGAAAAGGCCGAGCTTAAAATCCTAGGAGGGAAGAGGGGGGGGGGGGGGGGGGGGGGGGTGAATAGGACTATGCCAAATTAAAAAATACATGGAAAATTACAAAGATAGATAGCACAATTATAAGCAACCTCAAATGCACAAGTATTGAGAGGTTGATACAAATTGAGTTCTAAGGACAACCTTACACCAAAAACCAAGGTTTATGGTAGGACAACTTGATTTCTAGAATGTTTGTAAGTATCAAAACATCAAACTTAGAAAGATGCAAAGGAAATAATCTAAATTATTACAACATTCATAACAAGTGCATAAAAGGAAATTACAACATTCAACACCACACATACATCACCATAAGCATCCACCAAACACCGAGATTATAGTGGTTCGTGTGTGTACACCAACAATTTGAAAAACAGCCACACAACTACTCCACTCCCAATATCCTCTCCCATGGGATATTGGCTTTCACTATCAAATAAGGTTTTCTAAGGTTCACCTTAAAACCTTTGCAATTGTGTTTTTAGATGGGATCACACAATTACAAAAACCCCACACTTTGAGATTTTTTGGCTTATCTCAGAAAAAACTAAAAACAAGATTTTCCTAGCTGAATCTCACAAACCACAAAAGATACACAAATTTAAATTGTACTTATCTGAAGATTCTCCTTCTGATGAAGCTCGTTAGAACCAATCCAATGTAGACGAAGATGTTCAATGTCCAGTCTCACAAATGAAAGGATTCTAGGTCTAAATGATTTTTAAATTAAATCAACCTAGCTAGCTTGATTTGATTTTGATCTCAAAGAGGGTAAAATCATAATTCCATTCTTTAATGAAATAGAGTTGAATGGAGATCACAAAATCAAATACAAAAAGCTATTTAAGAAATTCTAAAATGAACACAATATAGCTTAAGAAATACAGGAACTTATCTCTCAGAGTGATGGCTTGATTATTCTTGGAATGAAAGAAAAACTCTAAGATCCGTCCTTTATTTATAAGTGAAAATACTATTCACTTGACTGGTCTAAGGGTCGATTCGGCTAGTCGAAGGACTAACCACATTTCAAAATTTGGCGTATTAAGATAAGATCGTTACTCAACTGGTCGAGTGGCCTACTATACTGGTGAAGCAATGCACTCGATTGGTCAAATGGGAATAAAAAACCTTTCTGGACTTTGAGTTGAGCACTGCACGACCAGTCAAGCACTGTTCACTCGACTGGTCGAACAGTCTCCATGACCGGTCGAGGGTCCAACAGAAAATTTTAAAAACTCACAAAAAATCTTGGACTAGTAGAGAAACTTCTTAGACTGGTCAAGCCAGTGCTTGGACTAGTCGAGGAAATGAGCTATAAACTTATGTAATGACACAAATAAAATATGCAATGAATATGACATAATCTATGGTCAATCTAAGGTCATCCATACCTTGTTCGTGAGTTTGAACCATCGAAACATTGATTGCTTTGATAAATCATTCACTTGAAATACATGAAGCTTGTGTTCCAAATCTTGAACTTGAGCTTGAGCTGGGGCTTGAGTTCTTGATTCTTTGAAGTAGTAATAATGAGCTTTCAAATTGAACTTGAGCCTTGAACTTTTGTTCTTGCACTTGAACTTGTAATCCTTAAACTTCGACAATGTTCTTCAACTTGAATCCGTAGAAAAGTTTGGCGATGACGAAGATGACTTACAACGCATGAAGTTGATCTATCCATCTCATCAAAACAAGATACAAATTCTAAGTAGTTTAGCACAACAAAATTTGACAACTCCAAGTGCTAGATTTACAAGATAGCATTTATAGTAACAATGTAAACATCCCAACAAAAATAAAAGTTATACAACCCCAAAATGAAACAAGATCAAATCAGACTAATCAGCCAGAGGAGGATGGAGGAGGTATCGATGGGTCAATCTAGTGTAGTTCTTTAGTAATACGATGGAAGTATTTGCACATATACTTCATTGAGGATCTGTGACTTTTCGATCACATGTCGAGTGTTGGGTTTATCCGATCATACCAGAATTTTTGAAAATTGGTTACTGTTAGGACCAGTTAAGGCAAACCTTAGGCCAATCGAGCGAACTAGATTTCACCCTATAAATAGAGGACCTTTCTCAGCATTTCATACTCATTCTAAGCTAATTTAAGCCTCCTCTCTGAAAACTAAGTCTCCGCTATTGTGAAGTTATTATGCGGTAATTTAAGATTCTTTTATAGCCTTTTGGTTTTGAATTTCTTAATCTCTTGCTATTCAATATTAATTTTTAAAAGGGGAATTTTGTTTTACCCTTTTAAGATCCAAAAAATTGAATGAAAGTAGCCCAAGGTTAGATTTAAATTAAAATTTATTTAGACATAGAACCTCATCTTTTGTGAGATTGAACATTGAACATCTACATCTTCAAAAAGGTGGTTCTATCGGGCTACATCGAAGAAGAAGAATCTTTAGATAAGTATTATCATTTCAATTATTGTATTTTGGTTTGTGAGATTACCAGAAAATCTCTTTTGTGGTTTTGACTGAGATAGCCCGAAGATCTCAGTGTGTGTGGTTTTTAATTGTGGTAGCCCATTGAAAATAGAATTGTAAAGGTTTTAAGGTGAACCTTGGAAAATCATATTTCATAGTGAAAGCCAATATCCCATGGGTTGTGGATATTGGGAGTGGAGTAGGTGTAGTTGTTTGAGAACAGTTGGTGTACACACCGAACCACTATAATTCTTGGAGCTCTAGGACTGAGAGCTCACCCTTTTTAAGTGGTATCAGAGCTATGTGACTCATATTTTTTTATTCATTTCTTGAGTTTATCAATCCAGAGCTTTCAGGATGTCAAATTTTAATAGCCTACCTATTACTAGGCCACCACCATTTGATGGCTCCAACTATGCATATTAGAAAGCCCGAATGAGGATCTTTTTAAGGTCCATTGATGAAAGCATGTGCAAGCCATAGTGACTAGATGGAAACCACCAACGTCTGAAGTTCTAGGCAGTGATGGAAACAAGTCCATGAGAGAAACACCATTTTATAGTTAGACTACTCTTAAGAAAAATGAGAGTAGTGCAAATGCAAAGGCTTTAAATGCAATCACTTGTGCACTATCACCTGGTGAGTTCAAAAGAATTATGTCTTATGATACTACTAAACAAGCATGGGATTTTCTTGAAATAACACACGAGAGTACATCTATTGTTAAAAAGACAAGTTCAGATCCTCAAAATTAGGCTTGAGGAAATATGTATGGAAGAAAATGAGTCATTCATGGACTTCTATACGAAATTAAATGACATAGAGAACTCTACATAGGGTCTTGGAGATAACATCCCAGAAAGCAAAGTCCATGCAAAAATTTTGTGACCACTTCCTAAGAGATTCAATTCCAAGGTTACTGCCATTCAGGAACTTAGAGACACAAATAACATGAAAGTTAAGAAACTTGTTGGTTCTCTTTTAACATACGAGTTAAATTTCAAAGCTCCAAAAGGTAAGTCTATTGTTCTTAAATTATCCAAATCAACTTCACATAATAGTAATGCTAATTCTGATTGTGAAAACTTAGAGGATGACATGCTTTGCTTGTGAGAAAGTTTTATAAAATTTTCAAAAGTAAAAAGAGAGTTGATTTTCAAAAACCCTCTGAGAAGAAAAAGGGTAAATCTAAAACATGGAAATCTCTAAAAGAAAGTCAGTGCTTCAATTGCCATGAATATGGGCATTTGACAAATAAGTGCCATAAAAGGGACAAGCCAAAGAGAAAAGGCATGTTAGCCACATGGGATGAATCATCCAGCTCTGAAGTCTCTTCTGAGTCAGATGAATCAGAACCTGAAACTTCAAATAAAGTCAAGGCTTTAATGGTTCTAGCCAGAGTCACTTCCACAAATAGTTGCGATTTAATCAGATATGATAATCTGAGGAGTGACCCTAAGAATGACAATGAAGATGATCTTCAAGATACTATAATGCCCTATATAGGGAGAGTTGTAAGATTGTTGTCAAACTTAAACTTCAAAAAGAGAAATTTCTGAAATTAAAGAGGATTTTGAGAATATTGTTTTAGAAAAATCTCATATTTCTGATTATTTTGAGAAAGCTGAATGTGATTTGAATTCAAAACATCTGAATTGAAAAAATTAAGAATATGACAAATGAGAAACTAAAACATGAAGTTTCTTCCCTATTAAGTTCAAAGGATACAAGGAGGTATGCCTAAGGAGACCCTAAACTTGAAATGTTATTAACCGCATCAAGAACATGTGAAGATAGATCGGGTCTGGGCTATGATAAATACATGCCTCTAAAAAATAAGAGT